>CM075348.1:115660108-120660108 GCA_037693485.1 Kitagawia praeruptora | reverse complement strand
ACCGGCGCCACTCGGCCACTTACGCGTCTCCTAGTTCATTTAACATCCATCATTTTGAAATGTATTGTTCGTTCCCCTCTTCCCCAGGTATGATACCTGTTGATAAGACTCCACAAGGTAGTCGTATCTAATGTGGAAAGGAAAATTTACCAATATTTCCCAAGCTGTTGCTTGTTAATGGATAATGACTTGTTCCAACATTCTTACCCCTCGAATAATGAGTGGGTACACGTAATACCATGAATAATAGCAACCAAGTTGCGAGTGAACGAATAATTTATGACCGGGCAGTCACAAGATAAATAACATTCTTCAAGTCAGGTTCCCTTATATTCGAATCGAAGGAAGAATGGAATTACTGAGAACCTTCCTTGATAATATAATAATAATAATAGGACTCTAAAATAATTTATATAATATTCGAGGGTTGATGATACTATGTGAATGAAACCAAGCATCTTAGAAACGAGTTAGAAGAATTAAATAAAATTCCAAGAATATTTCTTGAGTCACGGGTATTGGAAAGGTGTTGCTCGGAATAATCTTTGAATAACTGTTCAGAATAATATTCATTGGACGAATAATGAATATTCCCATTAATAATAATAGTATTTTATTGATGAAATAATCGTCAAATGGATATTTGAAATAATATTCATTGAATAAATAATGAATATTCAACTTGAGAATGATACTTATTGATGAAGTAATTATCGATTGAATATTTGAGACCATATTCATTGAATAAATAATGAATATTCGACTTAATAATAATTATCGAAGAAATGAATATCGAATGAATATTTAAAATCATGTTCAATAATATATAGAATTGACTTTAACTGAATGTCGAAGATAATATTCATCGAATAACTGAAGTTCGAATCAATGCTCAACTAATATTTATAAAATAAATAGAGATCGAATGAATATTCGAAATAATATTCAATTAATTAAATAAGACTCGAATGAATATTAAAATAATATTCATTAAATAAATAAACTCGAATGAATATTCAAAATAATATTTATCGAGTAAATAAGAATGAATATTCTCTAATTAAATAACTTAACTGAGAGTTCGAAATAATATTCGAATATTTAATCGACTTTAGATGAATATTAAACATATAATATTCCTCGAATAAATAAACATCTGATGGATAATTCGAATAATATTTATCAAATAATCTCAAGGGAATATTCCAATAATATTCGCCAGATAATAGATGGAAAATATTTACTTAGTTATTTTCCTCTAACAATAATATCAATATATCAAGGAATAACGACTCCCGGTCTATAGTCAAAGAATGAGATTCAGATGCCCTTCGCTTAAGGGTCTTAGTAATTTCCGGCTTATAATTGATATAATAACTATCTAGCTTATAAGCCAACAATAATTCAGGGAACAAGCATTTTCAAAATAATTCGAGAACAGGCATGCATGCTATGGCATATGTATACTGAAAACACATACATATATATATATTCACAACAACAGCCTTTAAAAAGAAAGGTTCGAAAACTTGCCTGGAAATCGAGTACGAGTAGGGGTAGTAGTAGCGTGTCCCGGGTCAGCCTGATGATCTATAATTAGCCAAGGCATTCGGGATTAATCACTTAACACCTTTCAAAAGGTTACGTATAAACTTAACTTAAATCGAAACACGTTTTCAAGTCGTTTCGTTATACCCCTCTAATTCACTCTTACTATTGCTTTTATTACCCGATACTTGTTCGTTACTAAAGCATGACATTACACTTACATATGGTAAGTATTTAAATCGTATAAGTTTTAAAGTTGAAATATTAGACCTCGATATTTATCGATCGTTTTCTAGGTGGTTTACCGAAGTTATAACCAAGTATACCTCTTAGGGGTACTTTCGTACTTAACCATGATTCGAACATTTTTATAAAATCGGAAAACGATCCGTTTGACATGCGGTCTTCTCCCACACCTTCCTTTTTATCTCTATTATTTAATTATCAAGATTCGCCACTGATTTTGCAATATTAAAGGGATCCAATTTCGGTTACGAACTTTTGATTACGGTTCCGAACCACTTTTACGAATTTAATCATAACTCCTAAACCGTAAGTCCGTTTCATGCGATCTTTATATCAAAACGAAGCTCATAACATAATCTAGCTAATCATGGCAAAAGTCGAAGCTAATCAGTGAGTTATACCTTCTGTCAAATTCGTGTTCTTAAGGTTAACGAAATTTCGGCATTATGACGGCTATAAATCGAATATATCTAAATTCCAAACCTTCCAATAATCAAGGTATCCATCCCAAACAACATATACATGATATACCACCATGAACTGAGGCCAAGCAATGCCTTTCCGTTCATCTAAAATATTTTTAACATTTATCAAATCTAAATCACAATCATGATTATAATCATGCTAATATCACATCTTATACTAAAACCCATCAAGAGCATGCAAAATATCAAGGTAAAGTCTAGGGTTTCAAGTTGTTATACCTTCCTTGGAGTATGATCTAGCCTCACTATGCTTGGTATGATCCTTAGAAGTGTTTAAGCTTGCTAAATCAACCATGAAAAACAAGAAAAAAACAAGATTAGTTCATGAAAACACTATTCACCCTCCTCTTAAATCATTTTTTTGAAAATGGAAAAGGAAGATATTGAAGCTAGAATTTTGAGGAGATCATTTATATGAAATGTAAGTCTCACCATAAAAGTTTCAAGATCAACAAATGGTTGGAAGTTGGATTTTGAATTTGGAATTATGTGTATTGCCGAATGCTTTGTTTTTGGAGAGAAGATGAGTTCTTGCTTGGTTGATTTTTGTAATAATGCATAAAGTGATGTTTACTTGGATAATATCTCCTTCAAGTGGTGTTAGTGGAGTGTGATGCACTAGATGATGAAAATGGGAGGACAAGTGTTGAAGATTGGATGGTTTAAGGCTTAACCAAGTAGTTAGCTTGCTAAGTACTAGTTGATCTCCAATGGTTCTAGTTACTTGCTAACTAGTTTGGTCCCTAGATATTTTCCTTTCTTGCACATGCATGCATCTTGCTCTTTGCTTGCTCTTTTTTCCGGTTATTGCTCGATTCGATTGATCGTTCGTAGGAATAACTCATTCGTTTCTAGTTAGGGTTTTACCGAAAACCTTCTTAATATTTATAATACTATTCCTCATCCTTCTTAATACTTCTCGAATTTAAATTCCTTAATTCCCTTTTATAAATCCTTAAGTCTTGCAGTGTCCAGGGAAATCTCGGAGAAAATAAAAGTGCTCTTTTTCTGAATCCGACAGCTTTTACATACACTTATTTTCTTCCTGGATCACTAATACGAACTCAGAAATCCGTTCCGAATACCGGGTATATCATTATTATAATAATATTCCAAATTCCACCAAAATCACTATTCATCACTTATTTTTATTTAATTCCTATAATTAGGAAAATGAACCTGGTTCACTCTCGAGTGCTTCTTAACCTTTTTACGGAACCACTGGACTTATAATAGATATTGATTTGGATGACACAAGAATAATCTTATTTGAAGTAATATACTTATGTTCTTAGGAGATAGATCATTCTATCTATGCCGTCAACCAAAAGTATTCTGCATGACATATAAATAATTGAATTCAAATCCGTTCCATTCATTTAATAGATCTTCGTTACATCGCAGTCATAACCACTATTCATTCCCACATTATTACATAATAAAAGTTTTAATTCTACCAAAAATCTGGGTTCTTACATCATATCTCAAATAGGAATCATGCATCTAGAAATGACATTGTTTATGTGAATGATTATCGTATGCCTCGCTTTATCTACGAAAGTACTCGAGTGCCTTATGATGTGCTAACACCCGGACCCTCAAGTAAAAAGGGTACCAAAAGGTTTAATTAATCTTTTGTGTAGGTGTGCCTTGCTGCTAAGAAAGATGTTTGGTACCTTGATAGTGGGTGTTCACGGCATATGACCGGAAATAAGTCATTGTTGAACACATTAAAAAGGTATCCAACGGAATTGTAACGTTTGGAGATAGTAGCAAAGGTGAAATTATCGGAATTGGTGATATTGGCAATAAAAGCTTTAGAATCCATGACGTGCAATTAGTCACGGGATTAAAGTATAATTTGCTTTTGATAAGCCAATTATGTGATAATGGTTGCAAAGTAATTTTCTTTCCATCTCATTGTGCTATTTATGACAAAGAGTGGAAGTTAATTCTTAAATGTCCACGAAATAAGAATGTGTATTTGTGTGACTTAAATGATTATGAAAATGTGTGTTTGGTATCCATAAATGAGGATCCATGGTTATGGCATCGACGTTTAGGTCATGTTAACATGAAACTCATCAAAAATATATGTTCGAATGAACATGTACGTGGTTTACCAAAACTCAATTTCATAAAAGATCATATATGTGAAGCTTGTGAAATTGGCAAATAAGTTCGAGCATATCACAAAGCCAAATTCATGGTGTCTACTACTAGACCATTGGAGCTTCTACATATGGATCTAATTGGACCCGTTCCCGTTCAAAGTTTGGGAAGTAGTATATATACTCTTGTAGGAGTAGACGACTTCTCACGATATATGTGGATGGAATTCCTAAAAGCAAAAAGTGATGCCTTTACATCATTTGTTGCTCTTTGCAAAAGAATTCAAACTCAACAAGAAACGTCTATTGCTTATATAAGGACGGATCATGGTAAGGAATTTCAAAATTCCGAGTTTGTTGAATTTTGTGAAGCAAGTGGTATTACTCACAATTTCTCTCCTCCTTATACACCTCAATCAAACGGTGTAGTGGAAAGAAAGAATAGGACATTGCAAGAAATGGCGAATACCATGCTAAATGAATATCGTCGACCTAAATATTTTTGGGCCGAAGCTATGTCAACGGCTTGCTATGTTCTTAATCGAGTATTGCTACGACTAATTAAAATGAAGACTCCCTACGAGCTTTATTTTGGTAAAACTCCTAAGATAAGCTATTTTAAAGTCTTTGGAAGTAAATGCTTTATTTTGAATACAAAAGCAAGCTCCTAGAGCTTGGTATAAGCGGTTAAGCAAATTCCTAATCGATAGCGATTTTAAAAGAGGAATTGCCGATACTACTCTCTTTACGAAGTATGAAGGTGACGATATCTTGCTCGTTCAAATTTACGTAGATGATATTATCTTTGGTTCAACTAAAGAATCACTATGTAACGAATTCTCGGAAAGTATGAGTAAAGAATTCGAAATGAGCATGATGGGAGAATTAAATTTCTTCTTAAGCTTGCAAATAAAGCAATCTAACGAAGGCATTCATATATCTCAATCAAAATATTGCAAGGAAATGCTTAAGAAATTTGAGATGGAGAATGTTAAACCACTTAGTACTCCTATGTCTCCCTCGAAGAAATTAGTGGTGGATGATTCCGGAAAATCGGTTGATATAAAGAAATACCGTGGTATGATTGGTAGTTTACTTTATATTACCGCAAGTAGACCAGACATTCAATATAGCGTTTGTAAATGCGCTCGATTTCATGCGGCACCTAAAGAATCTCATTTATCCGCGATTAAACGGATATTTACATATCTAAAAGGGACCACGGAACTCGGTCTTTGGTATCCGAAAGCCTTACCATTCGACTTAGTGTGCTATTCCGACTCGGATTATGCGGGTCACTTAATTGATAGAAAAAGCACAAGTGGTACTTGTCAATTTCTCAGTGGATGTTTAGTTTCTTGGTTTTCGAAGAAACAAAACTCCGTATCTATGTCCACCGCGGAAGCCGAATATATAGCGGCGACAAAATGTTGTGCTCAAATATTATGGATGAAGCAAACATTAGCCGACTATATGATTAAATTCGATGCCGTATCTATTTTATGTGATAATAATCGTGCGATCGATTTAAGTAAAAATCCCGTATCTCACTCTCGTACGAAACATATAGATATTCGACATCATTTTCTTCGTGATCATGTTAATAAGGGTGATATTATTATGGATCATGTTGATACCGAAAATAATATTGCCGACATTTTCACGAAACCAATGCATTCCGAACGTTTTGCTAAGTTACGTTTACTTTTGGGAATGTTGGAATGCCCACACTAATTAAATATAGTTTTCTATATTTAATTAAAGTCTTTTTTGTAAATAAAGCATTCGTGATTTCATAGCCAACGCACTCAAGCGTATCGTGTGAGCGGATTTTTGTTTTTACAAAAATTCAGATTTCTCTACGATAAATTTCTTTAAAAATAGACTTTATTATTATTGTCTATGTTTTGGCTAAAAACCATGGTGAAATGTTTCAATAAAGACAAAATTTAATTGGTTTTCAATTTTTTCATGGCCTTGAATTTTTATTGTTCAAAACTCGGAGCAAAAATATGAAAACTAATTAAATTCGAGATCTTAAATCTTAGAATTTAATTTTAAAATTTGGATCAGATTTTTATTTAGCTAGAAATAATTTTATGTGATTTTAGCGGTTTTATATCTTTATTTACAGCTTTTTGTATTTAAAGATTTAATTTAAAATCACTAAAATGATTTTCTAGTGAATATTAATTGATTTTCAGCTGATTGGTTCATATCCTCTAATCTCAGCCTTTCGTTTCTAAACCCTACAATCACAGCCGTTCAAAATGAATTGTACGGACATAACACAATTCTCTCTCGTCTCTTTTCTTCTCCGAAACCCTTATTGGCGATTTGCTTTTTCCGGTCACCTCCGACCTTGTCTGTAAAAATGGACACCATTTTCGTGTTCCTCATATCATTTTACATCATCTCTATGTCTCAGTTCCCATATCTCATCTCCTGCGAGTTCTTATTCAAAACCCAAGATTTTGGTTGAGTTAATTGAACTTCAATTCAATGAAGTTTTGATTGATTCTTGCCATATTCATGCTTGATATGATGTTCTTGATATCATATCTCAAAAGCCCTTTGATTTGGCTTCAAGTTCTTTCAAACCCTAGATCTCTGTTCTTCAATTCACTCATTTATATAAGGGTTCTGATGAATTTGTTGAGTTTTACAGGTCTCTCTTACGGTATGGTGATGATTATATGAAGTTCTTGAGGTAACTCGGAGCGATTCGTGTCGTGGTATGGTATTAGTATGTTGTCTTGTGTATTTGGAGTATTATGCTATGTGTATTACCACCATAGCCAAGGTGTCTCTCCTGAACCTTAAGTATCTTACTATTTTCTCAGTTTAATTGCTTGGTAATATGATTCTTGGTTGAGATGATGTGTGAGATATATTAATATTCCATGACTTTGGTTGTGTTTTGAATATTACTTGTCTAACTGTTGTCATGAGCCTTGATCTGAACCTCGACTCCTTACAGTCTGGTCATTGAATTTATGTATGTTTAAATACTTGTATGTGATACACAATTCACTTCGTATGTGTGATAGTTGGATTGCTTAAATCTGTCTCATTATATATGTGACTTGTGGCCTATGATATCTGATGAGGAGACTTGGACATTTGTATATGTATTTGTCTCGTTTGAACATTTATACATCTCTATGTACCATGTTTTATGCCTGTCTGGATGCTAAATGACTCGTTGATGGTGCACTTCACCTAGGACCACAAGATTTATACCTGTCACATTTTACAAATTCTCATATATGCTAATTTAAATGCAACATTTCTTTAAATGAGATATTTGTTCAAAATCCGAGCTTCTAGATTTCATATATGTACATCATATGTTTATAAGATGTCTTTCATACTTCTTGTAGTATGTGCTCTGTGCATTGAGATATGGTCACTATGTATCTACTTAGCCAACTGGTTCGATGTTTAATCTTTTGCAACCAGAGTAAGTAGAAGGAGAATGATTCAGTTGTGATTTGGTTACACTGTGATGTGATTATTCATACATGCGTATACATATTGTCACAGCTTGATGTGAAATTATCTTTTGTGTTAGTTGTGCAATATTATAGCTGTAGATGTATTAGTTACTCTCATTGCTTTGATAATTGAATATATATGCATGTTTGTGTGAGTATGGCAATACTTATATGCATGAAACTCTCACTTACTTTCATTTATTGCCAGTATTTTGAAATGAGAGTTTGTGATATATTTATACATGTTTCTTTGCTACTTTTGCTCACCAGCCCTCATTGTATTTAATGATATGTCCTGTGTCTGACTTGTGCATACCTTTACATGCCTACTTTTTGTCAGTCCTGCAAATTCTGTGGTTGTTTAACTATAAATGTTATAAATCTATTAGTTAATAACCCCTAAATCTGTTGTACTTGGTGCTATGCTTGTCCTGTCCTGACACTGTTTAACATTGTTCTTGTACTGCTTGCACTGTTCACTGTACTTAACTTTTTGCATTCTCTGTGTATTTAAGGATACATCCTGTGTGCATTTATCTCATATTACCTCCACTAAATACACATTCTTTCATTTATTTCCTTTGTTTGCATTGTCTTTACTTGTTTTGTTTGCTGTGTATTAATGGCTGATGACATTGACACTTCCCTTCATTTGTTTGACCCCAATGCCTCTAGCCAATTTTCTAGTGAAAACACAAACAAGAAAAAGAGACTTAAACACATTGATCCTCAATTTGTTTCTAGTGTTGCACCTACCAAACTCACCAAGGCTAAACACCAACCTGGCTGTCTTATTCAGTTAAATCCTGTGTCTGAACTTTACAACATGTTTAAGAGTCCAAAGTGGGAACCCATTCTCACTTTTCCTACTAGGAAGGTCTTACCTAATATGGTAGCTGAGTTTTATTGTAACATGGCTGTAGGAACTGTTGAGTATTAAATACAATAAAAGAATACAGAGGGGGAGTGATTGGATTCTTGAACTTTCCTTGTTCTTGAGTCTACGTAGTAAGATAGGTGTTTGTGTTGTGCATGGATTATGAATGCGGATAATAACTATCGACATTTGAATCAAAACACGCATGTAAATTCTAAGATTCCAGCATACTTCTTTTACAACCCGATCACAAAATTGTATAATCCTCTGGTGACTTACCAATCACCACCCAATCTCCCATATACATAACTCGAACATAAATAAAGGTAATTAAACTAAAAATTTGAACTTAGGAACTTTAAATTATAAACTTGAATCCAACACATCGTTTAGTACTAAAATCACAATTTGAGTCAAATAATGCTAAAGACAATCCATTTTAACCATAACTTTCATCACAAGACTCGAAACAATATAACAATCCAATTATTTTCTTCTCTTCTTTTACCTCTCCTTTCATCTTTCTGTCTCCCCTGTAATCTCCCATACATTGCACTCAACACCCACCAGGTGCACATCCGCCCATTTCTGCACACGACCATGCGCACAGACACAAACATCACCTCGCCTATCTCCCTTGTCTCCTCATACCAACCTCCCCTTCGAACAATACAGCACCCAGAAAACCCATAAATCGGACATACACAAACCCCACTACACGCTGTAGCTCCATACCCACCTGATTCTGTCCAGCAACAACGCACACACTACTGTACGACAACACCCTTCTTCAATCTCGCAGCTTCTGAAATGCCCGAACTCTCAACCTCCTTCACACTTCTTCACTATCAACTTCTCAGCTCAAACTTCGACTAAAGAAAACATATATTCGAGCCCCCTTACACTCTTAACCATGACACACTATATATACTCTGTAGTTCGATGAAATAAACACACCCACATCCACAGTTTCGCAGCAATTAGAACGCAGCCACACCCACCTATGGCAACCTACACACACGACAATAGTTTACACACATAAAGCACAATTTGCAGAACACACACACACACACACTACCCATCACCTAATCATCTTCAAGACAACACAATTGACTCAGATTATTAAGCAATTCAAAAATCCCCTTTCAGTCCAACTGTCCACAAAGCGACCCACATACATTCAGATTACCGACACAAAGGCACTCCTGAACACGCATAACCCAGGATCGTGCACTCGAATACAAACACCCATCAGCATAAAACCATAATCCCCATTCGGTACACTAGTACTAACGCCTACACATACAATTACTAAACCAGCACACCCTCTTCAATCTCTCGGTTCCTTACCCTATATCCATAGTACGCTCACTCACCATACATATAACAATTACTCCTCTGTACAGCCTCTCCGACCCAGCTTCTTTGCACTCGCTCAGTCACTACAGTCCAATACCCACACCTTCACCCTTGGTACCACTCTTCTTCCCTTCAATCACCAACTCCCCTGCTTCTTCCTCCTTCTTCACCCTCAATCCCCTTGCACTGATCCTGCCCTCGCCCACGCACACAGGCACGCCACCAACTCAACTCACACACCTCCATTTCCAAACACCTGCTTGGTTGAGCAAACACCACATCAGTTAACACACACATTGCTCGTATATACACACACAACTCGAATCAAGGCAAACCCGAATTAAAACATACACGCACAGCACAACTACTGACCCAAACAAACCACATCAGTACCACTAGGTTCGAATTTCGTACTCACAAGAGGAAGAACAGCTGGTTTATAGTGATGTTTTCAATGGATTCGTAACAACCCACATACACACCACGACATATACACACTATACACACTCGCGCACCCTCCACACATACACTCACACACTAATTATATAGAGGCAAAGGGAGAGGGAGAGACCAGGGAGAGGAAGAAGAGAGATTGAGAAAGATTGTGGAGAACGAGAGTGAAATGATGAGAGAGAGAGAGAGAGGGAGAGAGAGAGAGAGATGATGATGATTGAGGAGAGACTCGAGAGATTATGAAAGAAGTCCAGATAGTTCTAAAGAACAGAGCTAAGAAAAAAAACAAATTGGGGAAAACTGATTATCTGAGTTTTTGAGCTGAAAATAGATACGGGCAAATCCTAAATTCACACTACTTAAAAATTTATAATTAAACAATCTAGAGCATTTCTAAAAATTGAAATTAAATTGTAAATAAGTGAAAAATTAAATTTAAAAATTCTAAAATGAAGTTTATTAAATTAAAATAAAACATGCACATATTTTTAAAACATTTTTAGGATCAAAATGAATTTTATACGGATTTTACAAGTTTGAATTCTTAAAATGTAATATAATACTTAAAATCATTTTAAAATACCTAAACACCTAAATAATTCACCCATTAATTTTAAAAATTAATTAAATATATACATAAGATATTGCAAAAAATTTCGGGATTTTTAATAACTTCGATAGTTTTATAAAATTCTCAGAAGATTAATAATGTCTGATTTACATAGATTTCAATTGTCAAAAATACAAATAAAAATAAAATAAAATATCACGGCAGAATCGTAACAGCCAAAAACCTCAATCCTCAACACAAAGCTTGGAACCCACACACCCACACATCGACACAAACAGCCACACAGACACCCACACGCACCTGTGCACAATCGTGCACACACACAATTGCTGAAGGAGAAAAAGAAGGGAGAGAGAGAGAGAGAAAGAGAGAGAGAGAGGTGAGTTCGAGAATAATAGAGAGAGACCAAGGAGAACAGAGCAGGGCAAAATGAAATTGGGGAAAGAAGTTGTTAATTAGGGATTTAAAATGGGGAGGGTAGTTTAGTACTCACAGAAAATTTCTAATTAAAACAAATAAAATTAGTTTTGAAAAATAGAAAATAATTGGTTAATATTTGAGAAAAATCACAAATCATTTTTAAAATGTAAAAAATGAAATTAGCTATCTCGCATTTTTTTAAAATATTTTTAGGATAAAAACGAATGAAATATGATTTTTACAAGTTTTGATCATTTAAAAGTAATATAACTCTTAAAATCATTTTAAAATATATAACCATCCAAAATAATTCTTCCAATAATTTTGAAAACTAGTAATATCATAAAGATAATAACACAAAAGATTTCATGATTTTTATCATCTCCAATGATTTTATAAAAATCTCAGAAGATCAATAATGCGTAATTTAAATATATTTTAATCACTAAAAATACAAATAAAAATACACGGACTTATTTGGCACACATAAATCATCATATAACATGTAAACATGATGTCACATATATTTATCTAAAAACATTTCACACCCAATAACCCACATTTAATATTAAATAATAATATTTATAAATACAAAATTTTCTAGGGCGTTATAGTCGATTTCACCCCAAAAGAAACGTCTTCTTATTAAGTCAATCTCTTGTGATACCCCTTTAGGCATTTGAAAGAAACTCATCCAATATAAAGGGAGGTTGTTCAAAGTTGACTTAATAAGAACAGAACGGCCCTGTTTATTGAGGACTCTACTTCTCCATCCACTAAGTTTTGTTTTAACTTTCTTGATGAGTGGGAGCCAAAACTGTTTTCTCTTTGGCGATGAGCCTATTGTGACACCTAAGTGTGAGAATGGCCATGATCCCACTTTGTAACCTATGATCTCAGACCATGCTCTTGCTTCATGCTCATGTTTTTTGTTCGTATAGAGAGTACTTTTCTGATAATTTATTTTGAGGCTAGACATCATTTCAAATTTTTTTAGTATAATCTTGATGCCTCTACACGATTTAGAATCGCAGTTCAAGAAAATGATTAAATCATCCACAAATTGGAGGTGAATGAGGTAAGGACCCGAGCCTAGTGAAATTCCTTTTATGATTCCCATCTTCATTGCTTTAACAATGAGAAGGTGCAAAATTTCTCCCACTAAGTTGAATAATAATGGAGAGAGTGGGTCACCTTGGCGTAGGCCTCTCTTTGGGTTAAATTCTGCTATTGGACTGCCATTCACTAGTATTGACATTCTTGTCGTGTTTAGTATTGACATGAGCCAATTTGTCCATCTAGAACCAAACCCAAAAGAGTGAAGTGTTTGCATAAGAAAGTCCCAGCTGATTGAATCGAATGCTTTCTCAAAGTCTAGCTTGAGAATGATACCTTCTACCTTGTTAGACTGAATGCTGTGAGCCGCCTCGTGGGTTATTAATACACTTTCAGTGATGTTTTTTTCCCTTCAAGAAAGCAGATTGTTCAATGTCGCCAAGTACCTTGCTAAGCCTTTTTGCTAGAGTTTTCAGCGAGTAGTTTATAAGACTTATTGGTTTGAAGTCAGTGACTTGCTTAGGTGGTTTGACTTTAGGGATAAGCGTGATAAAGGATTAGTTCAGACCTAACGGGAGAAAACCTGAGGAGTGAAAACTAGATGACATTCTGATGAAATCCTTATGCATAATGTTCAAAAATTTCTTGATGTACTCCAGCGTAATACCATTTGGCCCTGGGGCTTTATTCAAACCCATTTCTTGAATTGATGTGAACAGTCCTTCTGTGGTAAATTTTGCTTCTAATAAGGAGGCTTGCTTTGATGAAAGTTTTTTATTGACTAGAGAACCCATAGTAAAAATGTTGCCCGGGTCTAGCCTTCTGAAGAAGTTGTAAAAATGATTGAAGAAGACATTCTTGATGTCTATTAGATCTGTTATCCATATGTCTAACCAAGTAATTCCATGAATATGGATCTTGCCTTGTCTGTATTTGACACAATTGTGAAAGAACTTAGTATTTGCATCTCCATATGCTTCCCAATTAAGCTTTGATTTTTGTTTAAGCATTCCATCCCACGTGTTGTAAGCCTCTTGTAACTCTTCCTCCATTCGTTTTTTGGCTCTGAACTAAAGGGCATTTAGATGTTGTGCTTGATCAGACTCCTTTATTTGCCTTTCTAAGCCAGAGATTTTCTCTTGGACATTGCCTTTTTGTGCATTCCAACTTTGGATTAAAAACTTGAGTTTCTTGAATTTGACTTGAAGGTTATGATTCTCGCATTTATTTGCTTGCCAGTTGGTTTTGACCAGATCAATTAACTGTTCATCCTGAAGCCATATGTTGAATGCTTTGAACGGAATCTTCCCCTAGTTAACCATATTTGTGGCTAGGTACAGCGCAATATGGTCAGAAGACTTTCTTCCCATACCCTTTAAGGACCAGTGACCTGTTATGAACCAAGCAGGGTTGATTATAACCCTGTCTAGCCTTCTACACTTAGCCTCTTGACCGAACCAGGTGAATTAAAGTTACCCAAAGGGACATCTTTAAGGCCATTTAAGGTCTTGAAATTATTGAAATCTTGCATGTCCTGCCTCCTGTACGTACAATTTATGCGTTCATCTTCACTGTCTAGACAATTGAAGTCACCCAGTATACATATTGGTTCATCAATGTATGTGTTGATGATTGAGGTACGTTCCTCCCATATTTGTTTCTTGAGGCCCCTGGCATGGGGGTCTTAGATGTTGATAACGTTATAGAAAGATGCAGTATCATCCTTTAGCTTCCATCTTGCCCAGATCCAGTGCCGTTCTACCTTTGAGTTAACCAGAGAAAGGTGATTGCAATCCCAGGTAGTAAGTAGGCCACCTGAGTGACCTATACATGGAGAAGTTAGCCAGCCATGATCTTTGTAATCCCAGATTCGATCCATCAAAATTGTATCCCAATTAGCTCTTTTTGTTTGTTGGAGGAAAAGTATTTGAGGTTTGGATTCTTAAATCAACGATTAGATATTCCTTGTCTTTATTGAGTTGTTGCTGCCTCTATAATTCTAGATTAATAATGAAAGTTGATTTAACATTATTGACAATTCAAAAAATAACTAAATGTGACTGAAATTCATGGAAATCTTTATTCTCTTAATAAGTTGGACCTGATGATTGCTAGGGATGAGTCAAGTCCTTGTATGGAACCAACCCCATCATCTGACCTACTTCCAATATCTCAATTTCTTTATCTTTGGTGATGGGAGATAAGCAAGAACCACCTTTGTCAAGGTTTGATTGTACCTGACCTTGGTGCAATTTTTTCCTTTTCTTTCCATTGACCTTCTTTGTGTCTTGGCCTACGGCGTGTCCTTGATTTCTCCTTGTTTTACCACCTTTTATTGAGCATTTGAAGTCGAAGAAATCACTTTTTTTGTGATTTTTTTTGGCTACCCACCTTACTGCCTAGTTTAAGTTTGAGTATCTGGGTGTTTATTCCAGATAGTTGAGGTTGGACATGGCTTATTGCTTCCTCTTCCTCCTCTATCTGAGATTGAGTATCCTCCAGACAAGGTTTGTAGGCAAGTTCGATGGAGGGGTCCTTTAAACCTGAGGCTTGTACCTCATCTAAAGGGAGTGAGGACTGGTCTCTCATGCACCATCTATGATCTTCGTCTGCCTCACCTAGGTTCACATTCTCTTTTGGGACAGAGTAGTTTATGATAAAATCTCCTTGATTTTGGTGGCCATCTGAGTAAGACTTGGTTGTGCATTCTCTTGTTTCCTTTTGGATGTGACATTCATGCGTTTCCCTGTTACATTTTCATACGAGTTTACGGCTGTTGTGGAACGAAAAGTAGGGTTTATTTATTGCGTATTGAATGCTAGGGTTAGGGAGAGCTTCGAGCTTTAATGGCTGATCAAGTGCTTCGTGACTTGACTCGGGTCCTCACAAGATGCCTACGTATCTTTCAAATATCAAGAATCAAGTCGATCAAACATAGTGTTGCCCAGTAATTAACAATTGTAGAAGGGGGGTTGAATACAATTGTATAAGATTTTCGACTTAAACAGAAATAACACAAGTATGAATCAATATTAGCTTTATTAATTCTGATATTAAACTGTTACAAACTCTCTTAAGAAATTCTTATGTTCTTAAGAGCTGCTAGGTTACAAGACAACTCGTATATGCGATTACAATAATGTAAAACCTAAACTGTGTTTATATAGAGTACACAGTTACACTATCAATTACAAGATATTCTAAATCAATTACATATAACTCTGAATGCATATCTTGTATGATAGTTGCATTCCTATAAATTAGGAACCGACATATCAATCTTCCTTGATCTCTGGTCTAATGAGAATCTTCACCTAATCCTGACCAGCTTCTAATACTGACATCGTATTACTGATGACGTCAGCATCAGTATCTTGATCAGTAACAACCCAGATCCTGATATCATTAAATCAATATCTAACAATCTCCCCCAATTTGTACTTAATGAAATAAAGCACAAATTACTTGATTCAATGATGTCAAAAACTCAAAACAAAAATCTATGAGCTATCTTCAGGTTCAGTCTCAGAAATCCTTACAAAAAAATTACCTATCTGCAAGAAACTTGATAATAATTCCTCTTCCTTTTCTGCTAGAATCTGAATCAGTCTTTTCTTCAGACTTCTGAGTTCTTCATTATTCTTGTCAATCTGATAAATACCAGCCCTGAGATTTTGAATTGAGCTTCTTGGTAAATTCAACTCTCCCAACAGTAAATATGCAAGATCTCTTCCACCAGGATTCAAAGATAACTGTTCTTGCTTTAGAATTACTTCTTTAACAGCTGAACACTTTTGCATTTCTACTTCTTGTCCTTCTGTGTTCAAATACATGGGAGTATAATTACCATCATATCTTGACCCTCCGTCCAAATATCTAGATTTTATTTTCATGAAGATCATAGTACACCAGTTTCTGTAAACACTAGCTTCTCTATCAGGAATGCTTCTATTTTCAAGAAAATAGAGAACATATTTTAGTTCTTTTGTTGACTTACACAATACATCATGAATGCTTAGCCTCTTGACACTTTTGTCTTTCATGAAGTATAACAACTTTTCCATCATTTTACCATCCATCTTGCATGCAACAATCGCAACTGATTCAAGTTCCCAAAGATCATCAACAGATAATTTTTCACCTAATCTTCTGGTAAGAAAATATTGATCTGCTTGAAATAAAGATATGAACTCTGCATCCCTAGAGCCAAATCCTCCTCTATTGTAAGGTTCCAGTCCCTTCAGATCAGAACTCATCATAATCCACCTTGGTAAACCTTTATCAAACTTAGAAGATTTTGCTTTCTGAAGTCCAGGAATCATTAGAGGTTCTGAGATTACTCTTCCAGACTTAAAAACAACTAGTCCAAAATACTTCAGTTTATCAACTTCCACCCACTTTTTCCTTCTCTTCTTTGTTTGTGGATCACTAGGTTCTTCTTCTTCTTCTTCTTTCACTTGTTTAGATTTATCAACAAACAAATCCTTTTCAGAATGAATCAGCCTTCTGAAATATTCTTTGCTGGCACTTTCAACAATATCATTTACACTGTTTCTGACTTCTCTAGATCTTCAAACATTACCAGTATCAAAGTCAACAGTCTCTTTCTTCGCTTTTTCATCTTTCTTTTTCTTTCTCTCTAAAGGAGTTTCTTCTTCTTCTGTACCAGGCTCATCAAATACATTTGATGATGAAAAATATTCAAGAGATAAAGGAGTTTTCTTCTTTAAATCTTCAGTAATCTCCTCTATTCTGATTCCACTAGACCTTGTCTGCCTTGTACTTACTTGAACATATTTCCTTCCTCTGCCTCTATTTCTTCCTCCTCTGCCTCTTCCTCTTCTTGCAGTAGGAGCTTCCTTCTGTCTTACAATCTCCTCAAAAATCCTGTTTTGTTCATTTACAATTTCATCAGTAGTCATATCAGGATTTTCTTCAGAAGTTAATTCAAGTGCCTTCCTAGCATGATACTGATGAAACTTATCACTGTTTCGATAAACAAGTTCACTTCCACCTGATTCAGTGATAATTTCTTCAAAGAGATGAGGAGCATCTTGTACATCAGTAATCAACATATCTTCATCACCTTCAAGAATTGTAGAGAGAGTTTGCCTTCTTTTTCCAGATTCAGAAACATGAGTTGACTGATTAGTTTGAGTCTGAGTTAAACTTCTCCCCTTTACTAAACCAGCATTAGAGGTTCCTTTTCCTTTCCCATGTTGTTGATGAGTACTAGTACCACCATCATTTCCAGAAGTATCATCCTTATCCTTTCTCACAACTGGATTCGGTGTACATTTTGTTTTGACCACTACCTTCTCCCCCTTTTTGACATCTGCATCTTCCTCAATAAAGAAAGATAAGATAAGCTTGAGAGTCTAATCAATAGTGTCAACTTTAGATTCCAAGACATCCATTCTTGACTCCATCTTCTTTTCAAGTGCCTTAACATCATCAGCAAGAAGACGAGCTTGAGAAGCAGTAGCAGATATAGAAATAGTTGTATGAATACCAGCTTGAAATTTAGCATTATCATCCTTCATAGAATCAATCTCACTCTTTAATCCTTTTGCTAGAAGAGCATTAGTCTTGAGAAGTGCCTTAAGCTCAGGAGTAGACATCCTCGTGGCAATATGACTGGAATGAAAAAGAGCATTATGAAAATTCATCTCAGCATTCGGTTGATTCCATTCAGTATCCCATTCATATCCCCTTGCAGCTTGAGTATCAGCAGGAAGTGTAGAACTGTACTCTCCTTTGAACTCTTCTTGAGTAATAGACTGCATGTACCTACTCGAAGATCCATAAGCAGATACTAGACATGCTTTTATGGCTGCTTGCATTTGAATTGCCTCAGGATCATCATCAGCATGATCATCATCATCATCTGAGCTATCATTAGACTAAGGAAGTTTATCATCCACATTTTCTTCAGGATTCATAACTCCTTTCAATCTCAAATCAACAGTAGATAGAACTGTTGATTTCTGAAGACCTGCAGTGGGAATAGAAATATTTCTTAGATCTCTCTTTTCTTTTAAAGTGATCTCATCACTTCTCACAACATTACCTAAGTTACTTTCAAGATTAACTACTACCTCTCCAGAAATTTTTAACTTCTCACTCTGTTCTTCCTCACCTTTTGCCAGTTCAGGAGAGTGCCTCTCTTCACTCTTCTTTTTCTCTAATTGTTTACTCTCAGTCTCACTAGAAAGGTTCTGGCTCAACAAATTCAAAGAAATAAGAGGTGGCTGAGAAGAGTGGTCTGAAGTCATACAGATAGAGGTATCCCTTGTATCAGGTCTATCTGTAATCATACTATCAGTAGGAAGAGAAGTAGAGATAGAAGTGTTACCTGAGGAAGTGATTAAAGATTCCATTGGCCTTGCAGAAAGTGGCTCGATAAGCAAAGGAATATTTGGATCAGTAGTACTTGCATCAGGATTGACAACTACAACTAAAGCATGACTTGCATCAATATTTTGTACTAATGGTTCTTGTGTAGTCTGAGGTTGTGAAGCTTCTTCAACACTTTGAGTCAAAGGTTCTTGTGTGCTTCCCTCATATGTAGTGTCCTTCAGTATATCATCACATTCAGCAATATGCAGAGCATGAACTAAGTCAAATTCGATTTCTGAAGCCCCTTGAGCAGTGTTAGGAAACTCCTTTGCTGATGTGATCGTGCCTGCATCTTCACTTTGAGAAGATGGTTCTTGTGGGACAGGAATATTCTTGTCTTCACTTTTCCTTTGAGAAAGTGGTTCTTGTGGGACTATTCCTTCAACAATGTCTGCATCCATACTTTGAATGAATGGTTCTTGTGTGACTGGATCTGCAGTAGCTGCTGAACTACTTTGAAGTTCAGGTTCTTGTGGGCTCGATCCTTTCAGAGGTGATGATGTCCTCTATTTCTTTTGTCATTCAAAAACTTTTGCTGTAGTTTGTTGTTGCTTATAAAGAGGTGGTGGCTTTTGTCCAAGTTTGACAGCAATGCCAACAACCTTGTCCAGTGACATATCAAATGTCCTCTTCTGTGATGATGTAGAGATTGGAGAATCAGAGATTTCAACAGTCTTTACAGGTGAAGTACTAGGAGTAGAGACATTAAGATCAGTAGTTGAGTCAGGAACTGATGATGCAACCAGATTCTGATTGTCTTCTATATCATCCTCAATATTCTGTATCTCCAGTAGAGGAATGAAGTATTGACTCTTGTTAAGTAATCTCCTTCTTTTCTTTGGCTTTTCAGAAATAGTCAGTTCTTTAGGAGCTACAGGAATGACTTCCTTTTTCTTCAAAGAAACTGATAAAGGCAATTTTTCATCATCAGAATCAAACTCAGATTCAGAATCAATTTTCTGACTGAATTTCCTCTTTTCTCCTGTTTCCTTATACACCCCTATATCAATCAAAGATTGATCAATCTCAAGTACAGATTTCTCCTTAACCAGGACCCCTTGTGCACCCCCTTGTGACTTCTTTTGAGAGTGGGTTGGAGTGGAGAAATTCTTTGACCCTGATTGTCTTCCAGACACATCAGATCTAACTAATTTCTTTGATTTTACAACTGATGCCTTTTGTGAGACACCAGAGGTGGATGACTGTTTGGTAGTGTGTTTGGGTTGTGTGCTTTGGTTAGAAACAGGATGGGTAGTATCCTGTCTCATAGCACCAGAAATAGGTCCAAGACCATCAGTAATAGATCCATAATAAGTAGACATTCTCTTTGTCAAAAGAAGCCTGACCTTATCAGGAATAATAGGATTGCCTTCCAAATTATTCGCCTTATCAGATTTCTCCAAGGATTTGATATTGTTTTCAGAAATCTTAAAGATACACAACTGATCACCATTTTCAAATTCAACATTGGGACATAAATATGAAAATATCAATTGAAAGAATCTAATAAAACAAACATATCCACACTTTTCTGTTTTTCTAGCATAAAAGGCTTTCAAAAGAAACAATCCATAATCAAAAGGAGTTTCATGGATTAGAGAGTACCCAATTTGAACTGAAGTTGAAGGCAATGCATCAAAGTTAGAGACTTTATTCAGAAAACAGCGACTGATAGTATCAAAGAAGAAATTCTATTCCTTCTTAAGTTTTGTTCTGTATAAATCCCCAAACTTCACTGGTTGTCCTTTGATTCCAAGACTCTTTGCAAAATCAAGAAGTGTAGCATCAGAAACACTTTTTGCTGATTTGCAATTGAGAGATGGTAGTTGAAGAGCCTTCTCTATCACCTCTGGAGTCACTCTATAAGTAGCACCATTATACTCAAAGGACATGTACAGATTCTTTGTATACATTCCTTCACTAAAAACTGTTGTTGACCATACCTTCATAACACTTTTGAAAGAAACTTTGGAGGGTTGTGTTAATGCATAGTTAATCGGACTTGAGGCTAAGAAATCTTGAATGATATGGAAATCATTCGACAAATCCTGATGATCAAGAATAGCAACGAAATTGTTAGGTGCAAAAGTAACACCATTGATGACAACATTACTGTTTGCAAACAATTGATTTTCCATTTTGGTTGAACAGAGAGATTTTGTATTCTCGAACAATTAGGGTTTATGTTTGCATAAAGTGAGAGACGATACAATACTGATACTTTGAGAATAAAAGAATCAATTTTGAAAACTAAATTGATTTTGGACAAATCTAATGATTTCTCAAGGACATGTGTCAGTAATTGACTCGTGCACACATAAGTAATGGGGTAAATTACGTTTAAGAGTGGTGATAACTGCACGCGACACGATTTTCAAACTGTAAGTATATACTCACAAGAGTGTTACACACGCGCCCGCAGCTTTCGAGAAATAAGATTGTGATTAAAAATATAACAAGGTAATTTGTTTTAATTAAAGAAATTAAAACATTACAATCTAAAAATACCTGGTACCAACACCAGAAATATGAATCATTTTATATTCTCTTTCCACTCTTCTCTATTTAATCCTAGAGACCTGTCCACTACCTTCTTAACCCTTCTTCTCACCTGCAAACTAAAAACTCTTCTCACAAATATCTTTGTAAAAGAGATGTCGAGTCTTACCATCAAAGAGAATAATCTCCATCTCGTAGAGAAGAGAGATATTTTCAGTTACACCCATGAAGAATTTGATGCTTTTAACTGGGAGAGACAACTTGAGACTCTTTGGTTGTAGATGGATGCTGGTCTTGAAGAAATCGAGAAAGAAAGACCTGCAAAGGTGATTGACATCGATGCTGCCCTTCGAACAACATTAGCATGGCTTTCATCTAAGACATCCTCATCCAAATCCATCAACCATTGTTAATGAATATGTTAGCAAAAATAACCTTATCCCTATCAACCTCCACCCAAACAAAGTGGCAAAGATGGGATCTGGGATGGCTGCTAACAATGGAGTGGTTTGGACTTCCTTTTCCTGTTGAATAGATTAGTAGATAGAGAACAAAAAGATGTAATCTATGAATGTACTCTTTCTTATTATCAATGAAAAATTTTGTTTCTCTAATCTTTTTCATTGTTTTCTGCATTGAACTTGTTTTTCAAATAATTAAATCAAAGAAATAAACATGAAAACTAATTAAAGTAATCACCTTATTAACAAGTTCAAAAGTCACAAGTATAGCAGTAAAACAGAACAGAAAACATAATACTGAAATTGTAATAACCCGAATATATCATTATTTTAAGAATATTAATGTTTTCCTAAAATGAGGAGGAAATTTTTTATTTTATTTTATTGTTCATTATTCCAGTTCAAGGAATTTCAAAAGCGAATTATTTAATTATTGTCTGGTTCAGTATAATTATGAACTATATTATGTGATTATTGTTGGAAGGTGTAATGTATGTGAAGTTGTGTTTATGTGTTTATATGATGATTTGTGTGAGTTGTGAAGGCTGATGTATTTTATTTATATTTTTGAGGATTTAAATATATTTAAATCATGCATTTTGATCCTCTGTTAATTTTATAAAATTATCGGAGGAATTAAAAATCATGAAATCTTTTGTAATATTATCTTTATATATTTATTTAGTTTTTAAAATGGTTGGGTGAATTAATTTGGATGTTTCAGTATTTTAAAATGATTTTAAGAGTTTTATTGTATTTAAAGGATCAAAACTTTGAAAATTCATATTTAATTCATTTTTGATCCGAAAAATGTTTTAAAAATATGTGGGTGTTCATAATTTTATACTCTTCATTTTAAAAATGAAAAGTTTAATTTTCCCAATTTTCTATTTAATTTCGATTTATAAAAGATGTGTATTAGTTTTTACAAGAATGAGTAGTGTTTTATTTGGGCTCGGAGTTAAGTGTTAGTAGTAATATAAGTTATTGGGCCAAGCCCAATAACACCACAAAACACCACACACGCTGTTAGCATATCGGGGAGAGAGAAAGAAGAAAAGGGGGAAGAAATTAGGGTTTAGAAATTGAATTGGGGGAAAAGGAGATTTGGGGGTTTTAATTTTTATCAAATTGAACCTATACATACATATATAGATGCGTGTATAGGTGTGTGCAGCTTGGGAGGGGGGCTCGTGTGTGCAGAGAAGGGGGTGGGGGTGCAGCGACGAGAGCAAGGGAAGCGGGGAGGGGCGGCGCCGCCGCGTTGGCGGCCGGTGGTGGCTGTCACGCGGTGGTGTGGCGCGAAGAGAACAGAGAGAGAGAGAGAGAGAGAGAGGGAGAGGGAGAGAGAGAGAGAGAGAGAGAGATGAGAAATGGTGGAGAGATTGGTTCCGGTGGCTTGAATTACGGGTCGGAATCGGAAGAGGTATAAATTTTATACCTTATTTATTTATTTACTTCGTTTTATTTTTCCGATGAAAATTGTTAATTCCTCATTTAGATTAATTATTGTGATTGTAGTAATGTAATTGTGATATAATTATGTAGTTGATGTAATTTAATTAGTTTAAATTGCAATATCATTGTTGTATTTCCGTGATTAATTCGGAGAATATAATTATTTAGTATCGAGGTGGTTAAGTATAATTGTGGCATGTATTTCGAGTTGGAAATATGTTTTGATGATTATTGGTGGTTAAGTATTATGAGTTTGATTAAGTATTCGGATTTAGTAATTATTAATTTTCGAATTGTTAGTTGTTAATTGTAAGTATTAATTGTCGTATAAAATGTGGAATTTATGTGAAGTACTAAGTTGTAAATGTTTATGAGCTATGTATAGTAAGTGGAGTCCTAGTATTTGTGGAACGTTATAATTGTAAACTACTTGGTATTAGTTGTGGTCATTAGTGGGTAATTATCAGTTGTCGTATAATTTGTGGAGGTTATATGAGTTGCTAGTTGCATACGATGTCGGAAATGCTTATGTGCTAAATGGTAAGTGTTGTGCCCAAAATCTCCATGGACTAGATTTAGGCCCATTAATCAATAGGGTCCGATCCATACAAGCTAGAAGAATGATCCAGTACGAGTTATGAAGATCAAATGGAAGAAATGAATAAGGAAGTATGAATATTAGGAGGTTCCCAATGGTCAGGAAGCTGAGTTGAGCACTCGAAGACCAGGTTCCTCCCAGTCGAGGAGTTCGAATTAGCATAACAACAGCCATAAAGATGATAAAAGCATGTAAAGAGTTATCCAGTCTAACTAGTTTGTTATTTGTGCAGGTACTAACACCAAAAGGGAGGTCCCTAAGTGATATGTCCCGAAATAAGGAGGTCCCTGAGAAACAGGCTCCTGAAATGTAGGTTCCTGAGCACCAGGTTCCTACGAGTTGCCAATAGAAAGTTCTAGAAGTCATCTAGAACAGATAAACGAATTGGTATCTGAGTATAATTCTAGGGCGCAGATGATCCTAGAATAACTCTAACCAATGAGAGAATCATAAGTGGGGTACGAACTCGAGTTCTACTCCACTTAGCCAAACTAGTTCGTGAAAGGCTCTAAAGGAACCTGAGTCCAACACGAATTAGATGACCGAATGCAGCTATTCCAGTAAGAGACAGAATCATACTAGAACTACGTGAGCTTGATCCCTATAAATACAAGGGTACGTAGGCACCTCAGGGTACGACGCATTAAGTTCTCTAATTTTCTCTAAAGGCACCTGAGATTATTGGAGATACCCTCGAGCTCAGCTCAACCCCCACAAACACAACCCAAACCTTTTTCATAGAACAGTTGATCGCTAGCCTATACAACTACCTGTAAACCTCACATAAGTTGATTACGAAATCCACTCATCAACATTGGCGCTAGAAGGAGGGGCAGGTTAATATCTTAAGAGTGGAAAAGATGTCAGGCAGCTCGGAAAGCGAAGCAACCCGTTCTGAGCGACAGGTTCATGAGGAGAACACATCTCCTCCCAGAGCACCGAAGGTCACTAAAGCAGCCATGATGGAAATCCTAAAGACTGTGGGAGAACGTTTATCGACTTTGGAGCAGGCGTCAAGCAAAAAGAAGAAAAAGAAGGCAAAGAAGAGCAAGAAGTCGAAGGTTACTCCGAAACAGTTGAATTTTGAAGAATCTGAGAATGGAGAGGAGGTTCCAGACGATGGTGAAGAATCGAAGGAAGATAATGATGATGAAGATATGGAGAATCCTGAGAAGAGTAAAACTGGTAGCAAGGACCGTACAGGGTCCAAGAAAAAGAAGAAAACCAAGACTGGAGGTTCCTCAAAGAAGAAGAAGAAAGATAAAGACCCATCTGTCGAGATAATTGAAGAAAAAAGCACGGATTCAGATGAGGACACTGAAGAATCAAGCGCTGCAGGGTCGCAAGAGGAAGAAGGGACGAGTAAGAAGACAAAGGCGGAAGCTGTTGGGGAGGTGACAGCAGAAGATGTCAAGAAAATTTTGGCTCAACTCAAGGACGAAAAGAATCTTGCTGTGAACCCTATAACAGCCTCACCTTTCACCAAGAAGGTTCGAAAGTCGGCTCTGCCTAGGTCTTACAGGCCTTCGAATGAATTGAAATTCGATGGGACCACTGACCCTGTTGAGTATCTAAGTCGTTTTGACACAGAGATGGATGTTTATCAAGTGAAGGAAGCCACCAGGTGCAGGTTACTGGCTGCAACTCTACAGGGCGGAGCCCATCAATGGTTCAAAAGGTTACCTGCAGATTCGATCGGTTCTTGGGCAAGTATGGGGAAGCTCTTTGTCACTCAATTCAGAGCATCTGTTGCATTTGCCCCACCAACCAATACCTTAGCCAATATTAAGCAAAGACCTAGTGAGACATTGACAGAATATTTCAAGAGGTTTAATGCGGAGGTTCCTAAAGTTAGGAAGGCATCTGAGGAAACAATAAAGAATTTCTTAATCGCTGGAGTCAAAGGAGGCTCGGATTTTTGGAAAGCACTGCAGGGAAAAGAACCAGAGACATTGGCCGATTTTTATGCCCAGGCAGAACCCTTTCGATTGGTGGAGGAGTCTCTAGCTGAATTAAGGAAGGATCCAGATTTTGTAAGGCAAAGTGGAAGCAAGAGGTCGAGACAAAGAAGCCCCAACGGTCGTGACAGTAAAAAGGTGGTTAGTCGCACATCCCAGGTGAAGCCTGAAGCTGTGAATCCTACTAAACCTGTCATGAGTCAGGTACCGCCACCAGCTTCCTATAACAACAATAGACCAGAGAGACCCGTCTATGAAACTTTCACCCCTTTGGTAGCTCCGATTGATCATATTTACGCAGTGAATGAGAAGTCCTCATGGTTTAAGAAGCCTTTCAGAACCGGTCCCCCAGGGAATAAGAATGAGCGCCCCTACTGTGACTTCCATGATAATAATGGGCATAATACTGCAGATTGTCGTCACCTCAGAGATCTAATTGAAACTCTAATCAGACAAGGGCAATTGAGTGAATGGGTGGCTCAGGAAGGAAAAAAGTATAGAGATGAGAAGACTCAGAAGACACAGACACAGGAACCTGTCGTGATGGAGGGACCACCTAAGGCTGGGTGCATACGCACAATTATAGGAGGTCCCCATATTGGAGGAAGCAGCAGGAATGCCATGGAGAGGTATACTCGTGAGGCTAAAGAACGTCCTTTAACCAGTATTTACAATCTGTCCCAGAGGTCCCCAAAGCTGTTTGAAGGAGAGGATGCAGATATTACTTTCACTGAAGAAGATGCTTCCTGGGTACATCATCCCCATACTGACGCTTTGGTTGTTGAGGCAGGAATTGGATCTTATGAGGTTCATCGAGTGCTAGTTGATAATGGAAGCTCTGTAAACTTGCTATCTTACTCAGCTTTCAAGAAGATGCATTTTCTGGATAAAGACTTAACTCCAACAAACGATACCTTGTACGGATTCACCAATAATCAGGTTCCTATCAAAGGTAAGATTCGTTTGCCAGTAACCTTAGGTGATAAACCATGTTGCATTACACAGTTGGCAGAATTCATTGTTATAGAAGAGAATATGAATTACAATGCTATTTTGGGAAGACCCATTTTGAAGGAGATGAGGGTAATAACCTCCATTTACCACCTCACTATGAAGTTCCCGACGCCAAATGGAGTTGGCATAGTTCGAGGATGTCAGTATGAGTCTAGAGAGTGTTACACCAAAGCTTTGCAACATGCTGCTAGAGCTGCTAAATTTCCTGAACCTATGGACGAGGTTCCTGATAGTTTTCCAGGAAAGAACCCAGACAAGATAACGGTCGACCTGCGCAGTTCGCCTTTGGAAGGTTTTGTGTCAGCATCCTGTAGAGCTATAAGAATTGAAGAGATCATAGAAGAGGAACCTCATGCTGAGTTTCCCGTTTTTCGGGGACCAGATACCCCCTACTTACTGATAGAAGGTGCACCCCCTACGGATAAGGATGGTGATGTGTGTATGGTAGAAGGGTTGGATGAAGAAAAATCCCGAAAACTGAAACATAATGGATGCAATGAAGACAGTCAGCCAGCATCAAAGAGAAGGAATGTCATGCACGAAGTGCAGGAACCGTCTACCGTCCAGGAACCTCAAGAGAACTCAACCGCAGAGATGGAGGTAGACTTAGATCCTCGAATGCCAGAAACCATGGTAAAGGCTGGACCAGCTGGTGAAACTCTGGATGTGAAGATCAATGACAAAGATGGTATAAAGGTGTTGAAGATTGGAGCTCAACTCAATCCAGCCTTAAAGGAATCTCTCATTACTTTTTTGGGCAAGAACCTGGATGTGTTTGCCTGGTGTCATGCAGATATGGAAGGGATAGATCCAAGGGTCATGTGTCATAAGTTGAATATTGATCCAGAAAAGAAAGGAGTGAGACAGAAGCGAAGACCAGTTAGTGGAGAAAGAGCTCAGGCATTGAAAGAAGAGGTTGACAGGTTGTTGGATGCAGGATTAGTTAAAGAATCTTTTTACCCAATATGGTTGGCAAATCCTGTTTTGGTAAAGAAACCTAATGGAAAATGGAGAACCTGTGTGGACTTCACAGATCTCAACAAAGCATGTCCGAAGGACAGCTTCCCACTGCCACGGATTGATCAGTTAGTGGATGCAACAGCTGGACATGCCCTCCTTAGCTTCATGGATGCCTATTCAGGTTACAATCAAATCCCTATGTATGAACCTGACCAAGAGCATACTTCTTTTATTACGGACAGAGGTCTTTATTGCTATGTATGCATGCCATTTGGGTTGATTAATGCTGGAGCTACATATCAACGGTTAGTGAATATGATGTTTAAAGACCAAATTGGCCATACTATGGAGGTATATGTGGATGATATGTTAGTCAAGTCTAAGGAAGCTGTTGACCATGTAAAGCACTTAGAAGAAATGTTTGGAATCTTGCGGAAGTACAGAATGAAGCTGAACCCTCAAAAATGTGTGTTTGGGGTAGAATCAGGAAAGTTTCTGGGTTTCATGGTAAACCACAGAGGTATCGAAGCCAACCCAGCCAAGATTAAAGCATTGATTGATATGAGGTGTCCGAGAACTGTGAGAGAGGTTCAATCTCTTACAGGAAGAGTTGCAGCTTTGAATAGATTCATTTCGAGGTCCACGGATAAGTGTCAGGAGTTCTTTAAAGCTATAAAGAAAGGAAACAAATTTGAGTGGACCGCAGAATGTGAGATAGCGTTTGGAAAGCTAAAGGAGCATTTGGGGAGCCCCCCACTGTTAGCCAAACCTGTGGATGGAGAAACATTGATACTTTATTTGGCTGTGTCAGAGTATTCCATTATTGCAGTTCTGGTTCGAGAAGAGAATGGACAGCAGAGCCCAGTTTACTATGTTAGTAAAAGGTTACTTGATGCAGAAACGAGGTACACAGGAATGGAGAAGTTGGTTTTCGCGTTGATTCTGGCTTCCAGGAAGCTGCGACCTTATTTCCAAGCTCACAAGATTGAAGTAAGAACCTCATATCCACTTAAGCAAGTGATGCATAGGCCAGAAACTTCTGGAAGAATGTTATTAAAGTGGGCTGTGGAGCTAGGTTAGTTCGATATAGAATATAAGCCAAAGACAGCAATCAAAGCTCAAGCTTTAGCAGATTTCTTAATCGAGTTTCCACCTCATGTAGAGGTTACCGGCCAAGAGGGGCCAAAAGAGGTGGAGGAAAGACAGGCAGACAATGACAACTGCGCACCTTGGTGGACACTGTATGTAGATGGAGCTGCTAACAGTGGTGGAGCAGGTGCAGGCATAGAACTAGTTAGTCCAGAAGGGCACCAACTCTATAGCTCGATTCATTTTGCTTTTAAAGCCACGAACAATGATGCAGAATATGAGGCATTGATTGCAGGCCTCAAGTTGGCTTTGGAGATGAAAGTAGAGAATATCAGAGTGTTTAGTGATTCGATGTTAGTAGTTTGGCAGATTCGTGGTGGTTTTCAGGCGAGAGGGCCAAGAACAGACTTATATTTGAGATATTCCCAGGAGTTGATCGCAAGGTTCAGAGAGGTGAAGCTGGATCAAGTACCTCGAGGAAAGAATACCAAAGCGGATGCATTGGCCAACCAGGAGCAACCAAGTGTTTTCAAGGAAGAGGTAATGGACATTGAATTTCCAGTTGAAGATTCCTGGATGACCCCGATATATCGTTACCTGGACAAAGGGGAGCTACCTCCCAATCAAAGTGATATCAGGAAGCTGAGGTATCGGGCAGCCAGGTGTGTAATTTATGATGGAGTTCTGTATAAGCGAGGATTCAATCAGCCTTTGCTCAAGTGTGTAGCTGGAGAACAATGCAAGTATATCCTCGAGGAAATTCATGAAGGAGTATGTGGAAATCACTCGGGGGGTAATTCTTTAGCCATGAAAGTCCTTCGACAAGGATATTATTGGCCAACCATTAAAGCAGATGCCGCAAAGTTCGTGCAGGCATGCAGTAATTGTCAGAGGTTTGCCAATTTTGATAGTCGTCCGGTAGCACCTATCAAACCGATTGTTAGCCCTTGGCCATTCGCTGTTTGGGGAATAGACCTCATTGGTGAGCTCCCGAAAGGAAAAGGAGGAGTGAAATACGCAGTGGTCGCAGTTGATTACTTTACAAAGTGGGCGGAAGCAGAACCACTTGCTAAGATTACAGCGTCAAAATTGACTGAATTTGTGTTTCGAGCTATTGTATGCAGGTTTGGCATTCCACAGAAGCTGATTTCTGACAATGGGAAGCAGTTCGATAGTAGAGAGCTTAGAGGATTGTGTGAGCAGTTTGGAATCCAAAAAGCATTTTCAGCAGTGTATTATCCGCAGAGTAATGGACAGACTGAAGCAGTGAATAAGATTATCAAGCACACTTTGAAGACAAGGCTTGAAGATAAGAAGGGAAGCTGGCCAGAGGAGCTTCCTGGAGTCTTGTGGTCGTATAATACCACGCCTAGAACTACAACTGGTGAGTCTCCTTTTACCCTCACTTATGGTTGTGAAGCTATGGTACCTGTGGAAGTTGGAACAGGTTCCTTGAGAAGAAAGTATTTTGATCCCGAGAGCAATGAGGTCAATCATAGACTGTATTTGGACATGGTCGAAGAGTTGAGAGCAGATTCACAAGTGAAGTTAGCAGCATATCAACAGAGAGTTCGAAGGTATTACGACAAAAAGGTGAAGGCAAGACCTTTTAAAGTTGGAGACCTAGTTCTGAGAAAAGTCATGCCAAATACCAGGGTTCTGGCACATGGAGCTTTTGGAGCAAATTGGGAAGGACCTTACCAGATAAAGTCAGCCATTTGGGAAGGAATCTACCACTTGATGGATATGGATGGGAACCTCATTCCGAGAGCTTGGAATGCAGAGCATCTCAAGAAGTATTATCAGTAACTCTTTTATGTGTTTTTCTTAGGAAAAGTAAGGCTCTTTCAGCCCAAGAATAAAGGCAGCTTATTAGTTATAGCTGACCGGCATTTTGATTTCAGTATTTAATTATGCATGTACTCGGGGGGTATTTGATGTGAACCTCCCTACTTGCAAGACAATTTTTTCAAGTATTGAGCGATGTATAGCTCTACGTTAAATATTTTGAGTGCATTGTTTGCAGCTATAGCTCCTTAATAGTTCTTTTACGTAATAATCATTACCCAAAAGAACTGGGGGGTAGTATTCCTACTTAGACAGTATTGCACATGCTATGATTTGATATTTCATATGCCAATTTGAAATTTTTGAAACAGGGTACCTAGATTAACAGGTTCCTGTAGCATTGTGTTGCATTTTGCAGGTTACCTAAGCTGACAGGTTCCTGTAGCATTGACAGTATGTGTGAAGTATGAATATGAATTGACAGAATGTGCAGACTACAGATTGCATTGAGCGAAGTCCCAGGTAGCTTCCTGGGCATTGAGCAAAGTCCCAGGTAGCTTCCTGGGCATCGAGCAAAGTCCCAGGAAGCTTCCTGGGCATTGAGCAAAGCCTCAGGTAGCTTCCTGAGCAAATGTGATGGAAAAGCCTCAAGTTTCTTGAGCATATGAATTAAAGTCCTGACAAAAGGCATCTAAAGTCCTGACAAAAGGCACCTTAAAGAGAAGCCTAATAAGCTCTCCCTCATGTGGAACCGCCTTTGGCACATGGGAAGAAGGGGTAAAATCCTTAGTATTTACCTTCATAAGATGTCTAGCCTGACACATGGAGAAGAGGAATCTGTGTGGACTCCCAGAACGGCACGCAGGTTCCTAGAATCGCCCCGAGGCATAAAAAGGAACCAACATGCCTCGAGGCATGTTGGGACCTAGAGAATAGGATTGGGAACCAAGCAGGTTACCTTTCCAGGAGAAAAAAGGAACCAACAGGCCTCGAGGCATGTTGGGACCTAGAGATTAGGATTGGGAGCCAAGCAGGCAACCTTTCCAAGAGATGACCCGAATTAAACAAAAGAAATTTTACTAACTTTAACTAGCTTTTGTTTTATGTTTATTTTGCAGGTTTAATGGTCGAGGAACCTGGTCAAATTATTTAGGATCTAAGGTTATCAGAAAGGGTTTTTAGTTTAAAAGGCGACTCTGACAATGTTGAGTGAAGCATAGGAAAAGACGTGTTTAGGCTTACAAGGTTGATCAGGTATTTTGTAGGGAACCTGGTTTAGACCTGGGAGGAATCTCTAAGGAAAACTACAGTTCAGATTACGGTGGTGAATACATGTCTCGAAGTATAAACAAAAAAGGGTTCCAAGTCTGCAAGTAAGCTATATTTAGTTACATGTTATTTTGAGAAAATTATAAGTGAAAGTATGGATGCATCCTGTTTCTTACAACGGGTTATCCCACGTAAGCTTGGGTGTATAAGTATGGACACTAATTAATTTTTAAGATGCGTGATGATAAAGTATTCTACGAAGTTTTAAAAAAAAAAGGGTGTGCAGTATGAAGTACAGATGCAAGTTAAGAAATTAGGCGTGAGCAAGCAAGAGCAAGAGATATAGCAAAAGTAGACAATAGTCATCAGAAACATAAAGAGTTATAGGGTACAAGGACCCTAGGTAAACCAAAGTTAAAGGCACGAAGGCCATTGAAACCAACTTAAATTACATCTCGCGAGGCACTACGAGGGGCCCGCAACCTCAAGAAAAGTTATGAAAAGTTCAGAAAATTTATGAAACTTTAGGCAGGAGATACTTTACTAGATTCTTCGATGGCTGAGGAAGGTGGAAGAGTGGTTGGAGTAACGACAGGAACAAGAATCTCTGCAGTCTCAAGGGTGGCACCCGGAGACCTCTCAACCGTTTTCACGGGAGGTACAGAGATTGCAACAGCAGCTTCATTCTCAAAATCCTTAATCATCCCTACTACATCCTCGCCTAGGAGAGACCAGTTCAATTCGGGCATTTTTTCCCACATGGATTTCATATAGTCACGAACGCCTTCATCGTAACCTTCATCGTACCTAGCTTTTTCCTGGATGAGCAAAGATGATTTGACAGTCACGGCTGCAGCATTTAGAGCATCAACTTGAGCTTTCAGTTCCTTGGCTTTCTCTAGCATGGATAATTTCTCATCCTGCAAACTCTTCACCTGTTCTTGAAGTTCATCCTTGCTATTCTTCAATGAGGTTTCAACAGCTTTAGCCCTTCTTACCGCAGCAGTGGCAACATTCACACTCTCCTCTTTAGCAGCCAGCTCCTCTTTGAGCTTCGAGATCTCCCCTTGTAGCCTGAGGTCATATTGGATCTTCAAGGCAAAGTCATCACAGAACCTAAGAGTAAAAAAGGCGTTCTGGGCCGCAGAGAACCTCATAGCTTCCAAAGCTTCAGTAGAGTCCATTTTCGACCAGCCAGTAATAGTCTCAGCAGGAACATGAGTGTCAATCAAGTCCTTAAACTGGTTCTGAGCAGCGGTAGGTTCAGTCTTCACAGCTTTGTTCTTCCTCATGGATCTAGTTTGAGAGCTCCCTGATAAGTCAAGTGTGGTCTGAGCCAATTTGCGTTTTGAGGAACCCGATGGTTGAGTCTGGACGGATACAGGGGTTGGAACTTGGTTAATTGGAGTTGCATCAAGCGGAACCTCCTTTACATTATCTTCAACCTTGAAAATTTCTTCCACGTTTTTAGATCTCTTTACAAATGAAGGAACTTTTGGAGCCATATCTGCATAAGTCAGAAGGTTAAGGTTAGAGGTATATATATGAAGTGAGCAAATGAAATTGCACAAATATAAAGAAACTCCTACCAGAAGTTGAAGGAATAAAGCCTAAAGTCATCAAGTTATCAGGGGTCATCAAGACCAGACAATCTCTAGTGGAGGCTGATAGTTTCAAAATCTTAGTTGCTCTTTCCAAGCAGACTCCCGTAAGAACGGTTTGCTTAGGGATATTGGGACGACAATTAAACTCATACCTAACGTAGGGGCAGTCATAGCAATAAAGAAACTGTTCCGACCATTGTTCAAAGTTTTGCTTAACATTTTTTATGCACTGACCCTGGTGACAAGGCCAGGCTGAAAGGTAAAAACAACCAGAATTTCTTCCAGTGTCTTTCAGTCTGAAGAAATAGCCCAATTCAGGGGCTGTCAAAGGAACTGTAAACTTGCTGGAATATAGTATAAAAGTGCTGATGGCTAACCGATAAGAATTAGGGGTGAGTTGCATTGGTGCTAATTGATAAAAGTCAAGAACCTCTCGTAAGAAAGGATGAAGAGGCATGGAAACACCTACCCTCAGGAAAGCGGCAGATATGACAGCATGGGGGATACCTTGTTTTGGGATTTTCAAATCAAACCTGTGAGCTCTCTCACCAGGTTCTGGGACTGTTATCTTACAGACAGGGCGGTGACATTCCTCGAATAGTCTTTCCAGTTTAACTGAGGTCATGATAGAATCAGATTTTTCACAAAAAGGGACAATCTCTTGTTTGAATGGTTCTCTTTCTACAGATATCTCACTTTGAAAGTCGGGTTCTAGGAAGGACTCAGGTTCAAATTCAGGTTTTGATACCTCTTCATTATCAGACCAGTCATCTCCTAAATCAATTAAGCTTAAAGGCTTTAAGGGATCAATAGCATTTGGAGGTTTCATCAGAATATCTTGAGGATCACTAGTGTCGGGAATCAAGACCCTAGACCTAGTTCTATTACCTACAGATGCGACAAAAACAGGTTTTACGGAAGAGAGGTGGTCAGAATGTGTTGAATCAGAAGACATCTGCAAGAAACAGACGAAGAAAGGTCAGACTTTGGAATTCTTAAAGGGAGACCTGTGGTCTAAAGACGATTGAACTACTTTGATTATGTCAAGTAAGTTTCTTTTTAAGAGTTATATGGAGGGTGTACATTCACAGAGATAAGTATGAAATATGACATGAATACGAAACAAATTAAGATAGAAGACAAACAAACAGTCAAAAGCTTTCAGTAAAATCATAGTGATGGAACCACAAATCGATGACTGAACTACCAGTAGAGAAGGTATTATGGATGGTTGTGTGTGTGAAATATGAAAACCATATACAAACACTTATCAGATAAAAGACAGCATGCAAGATCGAAATAATCAGATAGTTAAAAATGCAATCAAGATTATGGGAAAACAGAAAGAAAAGATTCAGAATTATACCTTGGATTGAAGAAAGCGGCGACAGAAAATTTGGATTAAGCAGATGACCGTCGGACTCCTCCTATTTTTCTCTCCAAAGGTTTTAGAAAATATTTGGTAAAGGTAAAAATGAAGATGAAGTCATTCATGTGTTTATATAATCAAGACAGCTCTGTACACGTGGCAGCACATTACTGGAGCGGTAAAATGAAGAGGTACACGCGTGAGAAGCGTGTGAACCTTGGGAACTCACACATTAACTACAGCTTTGGTAAGTGATAAGTTTAATTCAAATTTTGAATTATCTTCTACAACCAACCATTATCCTCTTTTAACTTATTAAATTTAAAGAGGCATGAAGTTGAGTGACAAGTTAGATTCCTTGAGAAGTTGAATGCAAGCATAAAGTAGATTTCGAGAGCTGGAGCAAGAAGAAGAAAATAGCGAGATAACAGGTTCCTTAATACAAAGGAAGCTTACTCAAAATTATATCAAGCTGAAAATATTTTATGTCCTGTTTCCTATACCGAGTTAGCTCATATAGGCTTGGATATACAATGCTGAAGCAAGATATAGTTACCAGGATGGGTTAACATTAAACCTCTGATCGTAGAATTAGAATAGGTTCCTCTCACATTACATGATTTCAAGGAACCGGGGGGTACTTGTTGTGCCCAAAATCTCCATGGACTAGATTTAGGCCCATTAATCAATAGGGTCCGATCCATACAAGCTAGAAGAATGATCCAGTACGAGTTATGAAGATCAAATGGAAGAAATGAATAAGGAAGTATGAATATTAGGAGGTTCCCAATGGTCAGGAAGCTGAGTTGAGCACTCGAAGACCAGGTTCCTCCCAGTCGAGGAGTTCGAATTAGCACAACAACAGCCATAAAGATGATAAAAGCATGTAAAGAGTTATCCAGTCTAACTAGTTTGTTATTTGTGCAGGTACTAACACTAAAAGGGAGGTCCCTAAGTGATATGTCCCGAAATAAGGAGGTCCCTGAGAAACAGGCTCCTGAAATGTAGGTTCCTGAGCACCAGGTTCCTACGAGTTGCCAATAGAAAGTTCTAGAAGTCATCTAGAACAGATAAACGAATTGGTATCTGAGTATAATTCTAGGGCGCAGATGATCCTAGAATAACTCTAACCAATGAGAGAATCATAAGTGGGGTACGAACTCGAGTTCTACTCCACTTAGCCAAACTAGTTCGTGAAAGGCTCTAAAGGAACCTGAGTCCAACACGAATTAGATGACCGAATGCAGCTATTCCAGTAAGAGACAGAATCATACTAGAACTACGTGAGCTTGATCCCTATAAATACAAGGGTACGTAGGCACCTCATGGTACGACGCATTAAGTTCTCTAATTTTCTCTAAAGGCACCTGAGATTATTGGAGATACCCTCGAGCTCAGCTCAACCCCCACAAACACAACCCAAACCTTTTTCATAGAACAGTTGATCGCTAGCCTATACAACTACCTGTAAACCTCACATAAGTTGATTACGAAATCCACTCATCAACAGTAAGTATGGGAATACGTGATACATGTTAAATGTTAGAATTTTATAATAATTAGAATTGTGCTAGGGGTTATGAGAAGATCACAAGTTTTTAAATGTCAATATTTAAAGGACTTGTGTAATTCTTTTCGACTAATCCCTAGGGCTTACGAATATCCATGATTAGCTATCACGAGTATAATTAATATACTTGAGTGATGTGATCATTGATATAGCGTAAGTAATAGTTAGTGCTAGGGGTTGTTCCCTAGGGCTTACGAACATCAATGATTGGTTGTCACGTGTATCATTAAAATGCGTGAGAAATACGATCATTGGTGTAGCGTAAGTAGTAGTGTTAATTATTATGTGCTAGGTGCCGCATGTCTGGGCGGGTACTTTTCATTATTTGTTTACTTTTATGTTGCTGCAAATTGAGGCAACTTTTATTTTATCAAAAGCAGGGTTATAAATTGTTTTGTTTGGCATGGAGGGGCTGAGCCCATAGTCCGATAAACGAATACTACATGCCGAAATTTTCTGAAAATCCCCTGCATTTAAATTTATATAACTTATTTGATTTCAAGGATTTGAAGGCATGCTTTGGGTGTTAACTATTTATATAATTAAGTGTTAAATGATTGATTTCGAGGATTTATGTGCTAAGTGATTTATTTCGAGGATTTATGTGTTAATTCAAGGATTTATGTGTTTCGGGGATTAAATACGTTTTGAGGATTATTTATAAACTTAGTTTTGTCATAGAATGACACTAGCATTATAATTGTATATGTTAAGTGAACTTGACTAAATGTGTTATGTGCATTAATTGGTATTTGAGTAGTCAGTTATAGGGATAACAACTATAGTACGACTTTAGGTGACTCAGTGGTAATTCTGGGTTGGGTCTACTCGAGATACGAGGTTGGACTGACGCGTACTCGTAACAATTACAGTACCATTAGGGCGTGATCAAGTGGAGCAACGTGTATCAAAAAGGAAGGATCGAGGCGTCGTGTAAAGTTCATGGAACTGCTTGGGCGAAACGCCAAGGATTTATTCGCGGTGTTCTGTCTGGTGCTAAGGACCAGAGGCAAGTTTATTATACATACTCTATCGTTCAGAGTATATTTATTTTGAAATATATGAAATGTGTGGAATAAGACTTCAGTCCATATTTGCAAGATTTCTTATATCTTTATTCTTGATAAATTGTCTACTTCTGAGTAAAATGGTTTGACTGGAAATATATGTGAGCTGGAGAGAGTGATATGATATAAAGAGTAAAGTGATATGGGAAGGAATGGTATCAGTTGTTATTATGATTATTTTTATGATATTATGGTATCAGTTGTTATCTAAAGTTATTTTATAATATTACAATTATGTGTAAATTGGGGATGTATGAGTTGTAAACTGTTTCAGACGTTATTAATAAATATTTTGTTATATAAGGGAACAAGGGTTAATATTTACAGATTTTCTTAAAAGGGACTTATATGTAAAGTATCTTAGTTGGTGTACTTTAAAGGTATTGATATATGAATGGAAGGGGTTATCTTGTAAGGTATATTTTCGAAAACCCGGATAAAGTTTTTTAGAAAGAATTTCGCAATAATTAACCTAATGGCAACATCACCAATAAACTAGTGTTTATTTAATTATTAGATACCTCTCGAAGCATCTACTAATTAAATAAACCTTATTAGTCTAATTAAATTTATTTAATTAGATGAATATTATTTTTAAAATATTTTCTTAAAATCGCTTTGTTCCGGAATAATAAAGATATTTCGATAGTTATAAATGAGACATTTTTTGGTTAAAAATGTCTGGAATGATAATGATAAATGTTATTTTAATGGTTATTTAATTCAATGAATATTAATTATAATATCCATTTAAAAGGGATTATTGAATACTTATTCTTTAGATATTCTAAGTGTTCTAAGGGTAATTATATATTGTTAAAAGGTTGTTTAAGGAATTTCATAGTGAAATGAATGTATGTCTTGAATTGATATACCTGTATAAATGTTTTCAAATGATTATAATACGGATATGAAAATGGAAAGGTGAAACAGAAATGTGAAATGTGGAAAGGTGAAATGGAAATGAAAATGATATATGTAAATGGAAATGCGAATGGAAACGGAAAAGTGGAAAAATGTGAAATGGTGTTTGATAATGGAAAAAATGATTTGACAAAAAGGGGGATAGCAACAAAAAGCGTAGGAGGCTGTGTGCTGCACAGTCCAGCAATCAATATTTTAATTCGACCCAAGAGTTGTCGAAGGAGGATGTAGTGGTAGACCTTCCTCCTGGGGGATGGTGGCAGACCTACCTCCGTCTACCGGTAGTAAAAGGGACGGGTACGGAGGACGACTGATCATCGTGCCTCACGTATTCGGCAACAGTGAAAATCCCCAAAACTTAAAAGAAAGAATTGATAATGGTTTCAGAGTTGTGTACTGAAAAAGGAAAATGGTATGAAATGATGGAATTGTTTTACAGTAAGAAGAGAAACTGATTTTATATTACTTTTACATACAGTTGTTGTATAAAAGGAAATGGAAAGATTATATTGAGAGCTTGATTTTAAATGTTATATTACCTTGAGATATTATACTAAGATGATGTATTGATTATTATCTGGTTATAGAAGAGAACTGATATTATATTATCAATAAGTAAGTGATTTCACATTGAATAACCAGCAAGTTTATGTTGGTGTATTACTGCGCAAACAAGATGTGGCTATTTAATTACCTTGTAACGACACCTTTTATATTATATTGGTACATTGTTCAGTTGATATTATTTTCAAACATTATACTTTCCCTATAGAATTTCGTGGTTATAAATGTTCAAGAATGATATTAAGTATCGGTTGAATGTTGGAAACCCATGCACCTGATGGGATATTTTGTTAAACTCTAGTAATAACTTGCTGAGCAATTCTTTCGCTCATACTTGCTTGTTTTCAAATATTAACTTTTCAGTGGAAGGTAGCCGGACGAGGTTATCTGCATGGCTTAGATGAAGCGGGCAGCGTGCCCTTATGAAGACGTTATGATCTAGAAAGTTTATAGCTGGAGTAAGTTATATGTAAGTATATTGATATGTAATATATATGTGACCTTGCGCAAAGTAGTACTAGTTGCTGGTGTACTTCTCAACGAAGTTATACTAGTAGTAAGAGTTGATTCTTGTTTCTAGCCCTATAACCTAAAAGATACTTGGGGGTTGGGGTCTCATTGTTGTAACTTAATTTTATTAATGACTACAGATGGTTTAATGTGGTTAAACAGGTGATTTGTTATTAAGGTTTTCCGCGTGACGACCAAATCCCTGACCCCGGATTTGGGGGCGTTACAGAAATACATTACTGATAAGTGAAACGTCGCATCAGTATTCAATGTTTGACTGAAGTCAGGATTGACTTTTCATCAGGATTCGACGAGCATCAGTATTTGATTTTTCTCTGTTCTCAGAAACTATCATAGTTTACCATTCCCAGTTCATTCACCAACTTTGTAAACGTAGCTTCAGGAAGTGGCTTGGTGAATATATCAGCTAGCTGTTGATCAGTAGGAACAAAGTGTAACTCAATTGTCCCTTCCATTACTTGCTCTCTTATGAAATGATATCTGATACTGATATGCTTAGTAAGAGAATGTTGTACTGGATTTCCTGTCATAGCAATAGCACTTTAGTTATCACAATAAATAGGTATTTTTGAATATGACAAACCATAGTCCATTAGCTGATTTCTCATCCACATGATCTGAGCACAACAGCTTCCTGCAGCAATGTACACAGCTTCTGCAGTTGATGAGATAGACTTTTGCTTTTTACTAAACCAAGAAACAACTCTTCCTCCAAGAAGCTAACAACTGCCTGAAGTACTTTTTCTATCTATTTTACAGCCTGCAAAATCAGCATCTGAGTAACCACATAAATTAAAATCAGATTCCTTAGCATACCAAAGGCCAAGAGATGGTGTGCTTTTCAAGTATCTGAAAATCCTTTTGACAGCTATAAGATGTGGTTCTCTGGGTTTTGCCTGAAATCTTGCACATAGATAGGTTGCATACATGATATCTGGTCTACTAGCAGTTAGATACAACAGTGAGCCAATCATACCTCTGTAATTAGTTACATCCACCTCAGTACCTTGATTAGGATCAAGCTTGGTAGCTGTAGCTATGGGAGTTGATGCAGTAGAGCTGTCTTGCATGTTAAACTTTTTCAAAAGGTTCTTTGTATATTTTGATTGATTGATAAAAATCCCATCATCAGCCTGCTTAACTTGTAGACCTAAGAAATAGCTCATCTCTCCCATCATGTTCATTTGATATCTAGACTGCATAAGCTTTGAAAACTTCTCATATAATTTGGAGTTAGTTGACCCAAAAATGATATCATCAACATAAATTTGAACTAACAGCAAATCCTTACCATGAATCAAATAAAACAAGGTTTTATCAATTGTACCTCTTTTTAATCCACTTTCCAGTAAGAATTGAGCCAATGTCTTATACCAGACTCTTGGAGCTTGCTTTAGTCCATAAAGTGCTTTATCCAGTCTGTAGACATAATCTGGATGTTTTGAATCAATAAAGCCAAGAGGTTGTTCTACATAAACTTCCTCTTCTAATTCTCCATTGAGAAAAGCACTTTTCACATCCATTTGGAAAACCTTAAATTTCTTGTGTGCTGCATATGCTAGAAAGATTCTGATAGCTTCCAATCTTGCAACGGGAGCAAATGCCTCATCATAGTCTATTCATTCCTGTTGAGAATATCCTTTTGCAACTAGTCTTGCTTTATTTCTATAATGGTTCCATCTGAATCTGTCTTGTTTCTGAACACCCACTTTGTACCTACAATAGAACTTCCTTTTGGCCTTGGTACAAGTTTTCAGACTTCGTTTCTTTCAAACTCATTTAGTTCTTCTTGCATAGCCATAACCCAATCAGCATCCTTTAGTGCATCTTCAACTTTCTTAGATTCCTCCTTTGACAGAAAGTTATGATAAAGACATTCATTTTGAGTTGCACTTCTGGTTCTAACACCTACTTCAGGATTCCCAATAATTAAATCAGGAGTATGACTTTTAGTCCATTTCCTTGCTGGTGGTAGATCATTCCTAAAATTTGATGCTCCCCCTGGATTGGTGTTATCTTCAAAAGAACTAATGTTGATAGATGCTCCCCCTGAGATATTGCTATCTGTTTCTGATCTTATGTCAGAATTGTCACTTGAATCTTTTTCTGATGAATCTCCTCCTGATGTTTGATTTGTTTCAGTGTTGATGGTCTCTTGATATTGCTCCCCCTCAACAATTGCATTCCCATCAATAATCTGTGTTTCATCAATAATAACTGGTTCATCAGAATTTGATGAATTATCAGTATCTGACAAGATTTCACCAGAATTCTTGGAGGCTTCATTTGCAAAAATCAAATCATCATGTAAGTCTTCAAAAATTCCTGTAATCTTCTTATCATCGAAAGATACATTTATAGACTCCATGACTGTCTTTGTTCTTAGATTGTAGACTTTAAAGGCTTTTGATGATGGATAGCCAATAAAGATGCCCTCATCTGCTTTAGTCTCAAATTTTCCAAGCTGTTCAGGATGAGGTCTTAGAACAAAGCACTTACAGCCAAATACATGCAAATGCTTCAGACTTGTCTTCTTTTCCTTGATCATCTGATAAGGAGTTACACCATGTCTGTTAATCAGTGTAATATTCTGAGTGTAGCATGCTGTGTTGACTGCTTCTGCCCAGAAATATGTAGGAAGTTTAGCTTCCTCCAACATAGTTCTGCCCGCTTCAATAAGAGTTCTGTTCTTTCTTTCAACTACTCCATTTTGCTGGGGTGTGCCTAAAGCAGAAAATTGTTGAACTATTCCTTTGTATTTGCAGAACTCTTCCATTGCTGAATTCTTGAATTCAGTTCCATTATCACTTCTTAAAATCTTGACTTTATACTTTGTGCCAGTCTCAATGAGTCTCACATGGTCCAAAAGTATCTCAGCTATTTTGTCCTTTCTGTGTAGAAAATACACCCATGTATATCTAGTATACTCATCAACAATTACTAGAGTATATCTTTTCTTACTGATGGACATTATGTTTACTGGTCCAAACAAGTCAAGATGAAGCATGTGATATGGTTCATCAATTGAGGATTCTGTCTTGCTCTTAAAAGATGTCCTTCTTTGTTTAGCCTTCTGACAAGCATCACAAAGTCCATCTGGAGTATACAATACCTTAGGTAATCCTCTCACTAAGTCTTTCTTTACCAACTCATTTATATTGTTGAAGTTGAGATGAGAAAGCTTCTTGTGCCAACTCCAACTTTCATCTACAGTCGCTTTACTGATGAGGCATGTAGAGTGTCCGTCAGTATTGGTATAGATGTTAGCTTCATAAATGTTACCATGTCTTTGTCCAGTTAAAGCAACCTTCCCTTAAGATTTGCTGATTACTTCAAAATGAGTATCATAGAAGTTGACATGATAACCTCTGTCAGTGATTTGACTAACACTAAGCAGATTGTGTTTGAGTCCTTTCACCAGAGCTACTTTTTCAATGATGACATTTCCAATGATAATATTGCCATATCCCAAAGTTTGTCCAATGTTGCCATCTCCATAAGACATAGTTGGGCTAGCCTTTTCCTCAAATTCTGATAGCAGGGTTTTGTCTCCAGTCATGTGCACAGAACATCCACTATCCATGACTAACACATTTTTCTTTTTGCCCTGCAATCAGAATCACAAAGAATTCAGTTAGAATTTTTAAGAACCCACATTTTTAGCAATAGAAGATTTCTTAACAAAAACGTTTTCTTTAGGATTACCTCCTTTAGAATTTATTTTGTTATCATCAGAATTAACAGATGCATGATTAGAATTCACATTCTTTGTTTTGCCAGAATTTGCACTTTTATTGAACTTTGGCAATGGTTCATAAACATTGTAGTACAAATTATGATATGCTTCACACATATAAATAGAATGCCATTTACTACCACATTGAAAACAGGGATTTTGTGGTTTATAAAATACTATCCTATTCCTAATGTCAGACTTAGGAATAACAGTAGTCTTCTTTTTACTCCTCTTGTAGTCAATAGCAAGATGATTAGAGTTACCATAATTAAAACATGTCTTTCTTGGTGCATTTGGAATATACTTATAATCATTCTCCTTGTTTATTCCAACTTTACCATTCCTATTTCTTTTGATAGTGGAGACTCTCTTCTTATCTGTCACGTCACAGATTTTATCTCTCAGTTGTTTCTTTGACAAAAGACCTACATTCTTGTTTTGGACAGACTTTGATTTAGAATTCTGTGTAGAAGTGGATCCCTCTTCAGTAATTGATTTGGGATTTTATGGATACACATAATTCACAGGCTTTAATTTAGTCTTTGTAGTGTCTGTAACATATCTATAGGTTTTTGGATTTGTTGAGTCATTGATAACAACTCTTCCTGGATTTGATGAAACAACTTTTTCCTTATCCTTTTTCTCATTCTTTGGCTTATAACCTAGACACTCTTTCCAGTTTTTATCTGTGATTATCTCATGAGTTTTTATTCCAGAGTGTTTCCAAGTTCTGAGTTTTTCATTAGCATCCTTAAGTTGCATTTCAAGTTCTTTACATTTAAACTCTATTTCAAGTTTCACGTGTTTAGCATTATCACATTCTTTTTGAACTTCCTGCAAGAAAATTAACTCAACTTCTAACTGATCATTTCTTTTAGTTACCTCTGCCATCTGAGATTTTATTCTAGTATTTTCAAGAGATTGACTTCTAAAGCTGATATGCAGAGACTTAAGAAAAGACCTTAACTCAGAGACATTATTTGTATCAAAATCAAACAAGGTTTCAGATACCTTACCTTCAGCAGCAGCAACAGTCTCATCAGTATTGGCCATTAGTGCATAATTCACCTATTCTTCTTCAGATTCTGAGGAAGAGTCCATCCAATCCTTGCTTGATGAGATAAGAGCTTTGGTCTTTTCCTTTTTGCACTCAGTTGCAAAATGACCCATTCCATCACAGTTGTAGCATCTGACTTTTGACTTGTCAAATTTGCTGCTTTTGTCTTCTTTCTTCTTGTACCTGTCTTTGTCAACATTGAAGGTTTTCTTCTGGAACCTACCTTGCTTCCTAGCCTTTCTGAACTTCATCTTCTTGAAGCCCTTGACTATCATAACTACCATCTCCATCATGTCAGAATCAGTAGAGTCATCATCAGTATCAGAATCAGACTTAGCATCAGTATCTGATCATGAGTCATCAGGAATTGACTCCACAACTCTACTTTTTCTTGAAGAACCTTCTTCAGCTTTTCCTTTTGATTTTGATTCAACATTCAAAGCAACAGATTTTGCTTTGACATTTTTTTTGTTCTTTCTATGTTGAACCTCAAGATCATAGGTTCTTAGCATCCCACAGACTTCATCAAGAGACATCATCTTCAGATCATATTGATGCCTTATGATTGAAGCTTGAGTATCTCACTCCTCAGTTAGAGCTCTTAGAAACTTGGTATTTGAATCCTCTAGATCATACTCTTTGCCAATTAGAGATAGATTATTCAGCAGTGTTAGAAATCTATCATAGATATCAGTAAGGCTTTCATCAGATCTAGCGTCGAACTACTCATACTCCTGAATCAACAGAGCCTTTCTGTTTCTTTTGATAGATTCAGTGCCTTGACATTGAGTTTCCAAAGTATCCCAAATTTCCTTTGCAGTCTTGCATGCTATGACCCTGTTTGACATGACATTATCAAGACTGTTGTGCAAAATATTTTTTACCTTTGCATCTTTGAGCACTTGAGCCTTTTCTTCTGGAGTCCACTCACTCTTTGCCTTGATGACATAGTGTTCAGTAACAGTTTCAGTTCTTGCAACTAATCTTCTTGGAAGAAATGGTCCATCATTGATCCTGTCAAGATAGTCAGGATCAGTAGCTTCCAAATACATTAACATCTTCACCTTCCATGTTGGATACTCAGTTTTCTTGAGAATGGGAATCTTAATGCTTTCATACTTGTTTGTCGACATCTTAAGATCATTTCTGATTACTATTAATCAGTTTGCTCTGATACCAATTGTTGCCCAGTAATTAACAATTGTAGAAGGGGGGTTGAATACAATTGTATAAGATTTTCGACTTAAACAGAAATAACACAAGTATGAATCAATAATAGCTTTATTAATTCTAATATAAAACTGTTACAAAATCTCTTAAGAAATTCTTATGTTCTTAAGAGCTGCTAGGTTAGAAGATAACTCGTATATGCGATTACAATAATGTAAAACCTAAACTGTGTTTATATAGAGTACACAGTTACACTATCAATTACAAGATATTCTAAATCAATTACATATAACTCTGAATGCATATCTTGTATGATAGCTGCTTTCCTATAAATTAGGAACCGACATATCAATCTTCCTTGATCTCTGGTCTGATGAGAATCTTCACGTAATCCTGACCAGCTTCTAATACTGACATCGTATTACTGATGACGTCAACATCAGTATCTTGATCAGTAACAACCCAGATCTTGATATCACTTAAATCAATATCTAACACGTAGTTCTATTTGTGGAGGAACAAGTCCTTATATAGTTGATGAAAACCCTAGAATAAGAGTTGAATTAGGAGACTTGGTGGGCAAGTCACAGCTTTGGCCCAATTCTAGATCCTTCCAGGAAGGAGGTGGATAAGCATTGAAGTTGTATGCCTTGGAGGCTACTCCAGAAGTGATTTGATCCTATATTGGACTCGATATTGGAGTCTCATATTTGGCTGATTTATTAATTACAAATTTATTATCACTATTAAGGTTTTGGGCCTCGTAATTGGGCTTTGACCTTGGACCAACTTAGGTTCATGTAATGCAACATTAAATGTGTCTTTAGGCCTTACTTTCGGCCCATATCATTTGCCCCCCAACTTCTAGGAAAACTGATCAGGTTTTCGTGGAAGTTATAATTGTCTTTTTCGAGACTCGGGGTCATTTTTATCCCTTACCTAGGACTCCTTATTTTTTCTACCCTTATATGGGTATTTTGGTTTACACTAGTGTTTAACATATATTGCCTTATTGTAAAGTGTGGAGCGACCTACACGTTTATGATGATTTGCCTTATTCGAGGTTTTAACTTGTGTTTGGTGCTTGCTTTTAGCAATTTTCGGCACTTTTATAGAGCTTTTATGCATTATTAGCATAAATTGTTTCTCAATTTATCAAGAAAATATTTATATAATTTTCCTCATATTTTTCTGTACTTTTCCTAATATATGAAGAATTTTCGTGTACTCACAGGTATTTTTCTTAACTTTTCCTAATATTTTAGGAATTTTGTTGTACTCACGGGTATTTTTCTTAACTATTCCTAATATTTTAGGAATTTTCTTGTACCCACGGGTATTTTCAAAGATATTTTCGAATTAATCCAAAAATATTTAAGAAGTGCTAACCAACATAAATATTTTTCCAAGTCTAAGAAAATAATTTAGAAATTATTTTTTTAATTATTTGGAATTTTCCGGAATTTTTAAACAATTCTTTGGCTTTTATTAGCAAATTTCAAATTTTCTGAAAATTTGAATATGTGGGACCCGTAGGCTAGCCTTCCAGTTCAACGGATGGTTCACTCGAAAACTACCATTCGTAAAATACTTTTCATCTTTTCGATTGAAAAACTTATAGGGGCCCAGGCCTTTTTGCCTTCTGATCGAAAATTCTCAATCGTTTTTTTTTCAATTTTTGATTGAAAATATGGTAGGGGGCCAACCCTTTTTTGCATCCATCTCGAAAAGTAGCAGTCGAATACCCCCTTTTTTTCTGAATAAAAAAGTAAGTGGGGGGCCAGCCCATTTTTGTTCATTCGACACATTGCACTTGGAAATTCCATTCAAAAATTCTTTTTTTTTTAACTTTAATTTCCAAAGGGAAATCTGCTTGGAGGGGCCCTCCCCCTTTTTTGTCTTCTCAATCGAAAAGTCCCATTCGGGATTTCCATTTTTATTTGTTCCACATGAGCCAGCTTTGTCTCATTTTTTTTTTACAATTTTTGATTTAAAATTTGGATAGGGCCCAGCCCTTTTTTGCAACTCATTCGTAGACTCCCAATCGAAAAAGGAGTTTTTTTTTTACAATTTTCGAATGAAAATTGCATGTGGGCCCAGCCATTTTTTTCTTCTCAATCGAAAAGTAGGAATCAATAATTCCTTTTCCTTTTTTATAATTTTCGAAAGAAAACTGGTATGGTGCAGCTACTCTTCTCTGACCTTTACTCAACTAAACCGTTAACCTTCGAATGAAGGTTTTTGATTCGAAAATTGGCACTCGAAAGTTTTTTTTAAACAACCCAATTTTCGAATGAAAATTGATAGGTGGGACCAGTCCATTTTTGGTCTTCATTTGATAAGTAGCAATCGAAAATTATTTTTTCGAATCTTCATTTTCCGAGTGAGATTTTCTGAATGGGGCTCTTTCCTTACTTGGATTTTTCAATTTTTCCTTCCTTTTCGAAAAATTCGAATAAAAAAATATGTCTTATTTTTATTTGTGCCGGACTTACCCTCCGGGGTTTTATTTATGCATTTTCCAATTTTTCTTTTACTTAATTATTTTGTCATTTGTACTTGGCCTTTCTTGGCTAGCAATTCAAATATGCTTTGATACATAACAGACATAGAACTTACGTAAAGAAAACCAAATTGCATTAATAAATTTTGAAATGGGTTCAACCCTTACATAATACTCTACTTCCTGCTCGGAGTTTGCAAACTCTGATATGGTTTCGTCGACCTTATTTCTACTTTCCTATTAGATATAAGCTATATCCTACTTAGGATAATCAAACATAATAGACTTTGAGGTTCGATGCATGCCAATTGCGAGGCACCTTGTTTCCTTCCAAAGTCTCCAACTTGTACGATCCTCGTCCTAGTGTGCCTTTGACCCAATATGGGCCTTCCCAATTTGGAGCCATTTTCCCCTTTTATCCAACTCCGGATGCTTCAATCTTTCTGAGTACTAGGTCCCCCTGACGGAAGAACCTTTCTTTCACCCTTAGGTTATAGTAGAAGGAGGCTTTCTTCTGATGTTCAACATTCCTAGCATGAGCTTCATCCCTCACCTCATCTATCAGGTCGAGGGCTAGCTTCATTCCTTCTTCATTGGTGTCAGGTTTGAAGGCTTCCACCCATGGAGATGCATGCATGATTTCTACGGGCACTACAGCCTCAGCTCCGTAAGCTAACATAAATGGAATTACCCCAGTGGTCACCTTACAGGTGGTGCGGTACGCCCAGAGTATGGGTAGCAATTCATCCACCCAAGTGTTCCTAGAGCATTCCACCATTTTCTTAAGTCCATCAAGGATGATTCGATTAGCAACCTCAGCTTGCCCATTGGCTTGAGGGTGGGCAACCGAGGTAAACCGAAGCTCAATTCCATTCTCATCACAGTAGTCCCTAAATTCTTTGTTGTTGAATTGTAGCCCATTGTCCGTAACCAGGATTCGTGGTATTCCATACATACACACATGTCGTTCTCCCACAAGAACTGCGCGACTTGCTTGGTCGTAATCTTGGCCAACAGTTTGGCTTCAATCCATTTGGTAAAGTAATCGATAAAAACTATCAAGAACTTCCTTTGTGCAATGGCCATGGGAAAAGGCCCAAGTATATCCTTCCCCCACATAGCAAAGAGAATAGGGGAGCTGATGGATGTCAACATCTCTGGTGGTTGCCTAACCATTGGTGCATGTTTCTAGCACCGGTCACACTTTTTCACGTACTCCTTGGCATCATCCATCATCTCAGGCCAATAGAACCCGAGTCTAACTATCTTGTGAGCTAGGGCCCTACCCCCAAGTGTTGTCCACAAATCCCTTTATGGACCTCCTTAATAGCTGATTTGGCCTCCTCGGGTCTTAAACACTTCAGATATGGAATCACAAAAGACTTCTTATAGAGTATCCCTTCAATTAGTGCATACCTTAATGCCCTCACAGACAATTTTCGTGCCTCCATCGCATTAGTTGGGAGCCAACAGGTCTCGAGGTGTGCTTTTATGGGATCTATCCAACATTCCCTTACACCAATAGGCGCGACCAACTTTGAATCGATGGTAGGGGCTCTCAGAACTTGGAAGTAGACATTTCCAGAGTAATTCTCTATCTTGGAGGAGGAGAACTTGGATAAGGCATCGGCCTTGATGTTTTCCTCCCTAGGAATGTGCTCTATGTAGCACTCATCAAACTGAGTCATTACTGCCTTTACAATCCTTAAGTATTTGGCCATGGTTTCATCCCTTGCCTCAAACTCTCAATTAAACTGGGCCACAACTAGCCTTGAGTCTCCACAAACTTTAAGGTTTTTGACATTTAGTGCTCCTGCCAAACCAAGTCCAACAATCAAAGCTTCATACTCTGCCTCATTATTGGTTGTTGGAAAGTCCAAATTCAGGGCGTATTCAATTGTGAATCCGTCGGGACTTTGTAGGACAAGACCTGCACCACTTGTTTTTGTTTTTGATGCCCCATCAAAATAGAGCATCCAGAATTCCTTCTCCTCGATCATGGGTTCCTTGTCTTCCTTATTACCTTCCTGAGGTATCTCCTACCCCCCGACTTCTTGGTTGTCAATGGTGCATTCAACCACGAAGTCAGCAAGTGCCTGAGCTTTAATGGCCGTCCTTGGCTTGTACTTAATGTCGAATTCTCCCAACTCAATTGCCCACTTGATGAGCCTACTACTGGCTTTAGGGCTGTGCAAAATATTCCCCAATGGATGTCCTGTAAGGACCTCAATCTTATGTGCCTGAAAATAGGGTCGTAGTTTCCTAGAGGTAGTTACCAATGCCAAGGCAAACTTCTCAATGGTAGAGTAGTTCAACTCAGCTCTGTGTAAAACCTTGCTCGCATAGTATACGGGTTTCTAAACCTTGTCTTCCTCCTTTACCAGCACCGCGCTCACAACTTGATCTGAAATCGCTAAGTAAAGATAGAAGATTTCTCCCATACTTCGCTTGGCCAACAGCGGGGCTTTCTTCAACTGCTCAAAGGCCTCTTGGCTTTCTTCTGTCCATGCAAAATTTTTTACTCTCTTCAAGGTTTTAAAAAACGGCAAACACTTATCCCCGGATTTTGAGACGAACCTCCCCAATGCAGCAATCCTCCCGGTTAGCTTCTGTACGTCCCTTATGGAACGTGGTGGTTCCATATCCAGAATAGCTTTAATCTTGTCGGGGTTAGCCTCGATTCCCCGTTTCAAGACCATAAGACCCAAGAACTTCCCTGACCCAACACCAAAAGCACACTTAGCTGGGTTCAACATCATCTTATGGTGTCTCAACACTTTAAATGCTTCACGTAGGTGCTCAATGTGATCGGCCTTGTGTAGGATTTTCACCAGCATATCATCAACATAAATCTCCATGGTCTTTCCAATGAGATGGGCAAAAATCTTGTTTACGAACCTCTGATAGGTAGCTCCTACGTATAATACTCACCAAAATCGGTGATGAATGATACCTTAGGAATATCATCCTTATGCATCTTGATTTGGTTATAGCCACTAAAGTCATCCATGAAACTTAACATCTCGTACCCAGTCGTCGCATCTATCAACATATCGATCCTTGGCAAGGGAAAATAGTCCTTTGGGCATACGTCGTTCAGATCAGTAAAGTCTATGCACATCCTCCACTCCGGTAACTGAATTTCCTCAATGAACCCTGCCTCTAGGAATTTGTCAACGTTCTGTTTTATAACTTTTTGTCTCCCAGGTGAAAAATTTCTCTTCTTTTGTTTCACCGTCTTCCGCTCAAGATCCACATTCAAGTTGTGTGTTATCAATTGGGGATCTATCCCTGGCATATCGGCTGCTGTCCATGCAAAGACGTCATTATTGTCTTGCAAGAAGGCAATCAACTTACTTTTCAAGGGGTCTTTCAGAGATGCCCCGATGTAATTAACTTTCTTAGGATCTCCCAACTCCAAAGGTGTGGGAACTAAATCCTCTGTTGGCTTTCCTCTCCGCTCTTCATCCTCACGAAAATCCATATCCTCAATCGGGAGGACCTGCCCCCCGGTTCCATCAGGCCTCAAAACGGCCACATAACAACTCCTCGCAATTTTTTGATCTCCTTTCTCTTCTCCCACACCATTTCTGGTTGGGAACTTAACCTTCAAATGGTAGGTAGAGGCAACCGCCTTAAAAGTATGAAGTCCCGTCCTACCCAGGATAGCATTGTAGGTAGACGTGGCTTTGATAACCAAGAAATTTAACATCTGAGTGGCCTCCCGTGGCTCTTGCCCTATAGTCATGGGTAGTTGAATTGTCCCTTCAACTTTCGACTCTACTCCATTGAACCCGTATATGTGCATATTCGATGGTGTCAATTGAGACTTGGTATATCCCATTTTCAAAAAGGCATCATGGAACAAAATGTCCACTAAGGCTCCATTGTCTATCAAGACTCTCTTCACTTGGGAGTTGCCTATTACAGGTGAGATCACCAGCGGGTCATCATGGGGGAACTTTCTCCCTTCAAAGTCCGAGTCATCGAATCCAATCGAGACTTCCGTCTTCGCACGCTTCGGTGCTTCACCAACAATGTGCATGACCTCTTGTGCATCTCTAGCCCTCTACGGATCAAGAACTCAATCTCATCTTTCAATTGCCTACAATCGTCGGTATCGTGCCCCACATCTTTGTGGAATCGGCAGTATTGGTTCTTATTTCTCTTCTCAGGATCTGTCCTTAGTGGCTTCGACCATCTTACGTCCCTATCCTTCTCTATGTCCATCAGGATTTGGCTCCTTGGGGCGTTCAACCTTGCATAATCCGTAAACCTTTGCCCTGGACTCCTCTTTTTAGGGGCTGAATCAGAATCTCTGCCCGTGCGCTGGTACTTATCTCTCCCATCAAATTCTTCTTCCGTCTTTCTCTTCCTAGAATTGTGACCATTCCCGGTATTTCCCATTACTTACTCTTTCTTTAGACTATCCTCAGCTTTGATATACTTACTCGCCCTTTGTTGAAGCTCAGTCATGTTCTCAGGGGGATGCTTGGCCAATGACATCTTGAAATAAACATTCGAAGTCCCATTCTGCAAAGCCACCATGGCCACTTTGTTCTCCAGATCAGTAATGTTGAGCGTCTCCTTGGTGAACCGATTGAGGTAATCTCTAAGATTCTCATTTTTCCCTTGAATCACAGTCACGAGGGATGCAGAATCTTTCTCATGAATCCTTCCACCAGTGAATTGGTTAACGAAAGCAGTGCTCAACTCCTTGAAAGAGGCGATAGAATTTAGTGGTAGGCGACTGTACCAACGTTGCGCCATGCCCGCTAGGGTTTAGGGAAATGCCCTATACTTCAAAGAGTCGCTGGTAGGTTGTAGTAGTAGTGCGTTAGAGAACGTCCTTACATGATTAGCTGGATCTCCCGTTCCATCATAAGCCTTTATAGTGGGCATCTTGAACTTCCGTGATATGCGCGCATTCATCACCTCCTCAATGAATGGAGGGGTTGGATCATCAGGATCTCCAAGTTGCATCAGGTCTTTAGGATTGCCTCTGGGGGTTTCGACCCTTGTATTTCCACTGCTAGGGACCTCGGCCCTCCTCTCTCTCCTCGGGGTTCCTTCCAAATCAACAAAAGGAATTTCACCTCCCGTCGTTGGTGGGGGTCGGTTCTGATTTTGCATCTGCTATTCTCTTGCTATGTCATCTTTCAGTTTTTGAATCTTGGCCTCATGAGCCTTAATTTTTTCAGCAGTTGTTAGAGAGGGTCCATCATAAATTCTTCGTTGAGCTTTCCCGATAGGTTCGTTACTTGGACGACGCCTCCTCGGGGGTTGATCTCTATCCTCATCTTCCGAGGATGAATCATCAGAGCATGGGCCGAAATAGTCGCGATATTGGTGGCCTTGGTCGGGTCCTAAACCCCTGATGTAAGGTGGGTTGTACGGCTCGTGTATTTGGAAGGCATGACCACTTGGTCCGGCCTGATACGGGGGATAATTAGGCAACCCATATATCAGGTTCGTGCTTGCGGGGATCACAATAATAGAGATCTGAGCGATGGGGGGGGAATGGATTGACCTCCAAGAGGGGAGACTACCATTTGTAGGGGATTCAACCCTTGAGTAGAGGGATTCGTCACCAAGGGCAACGATCCATGAGTTTGCGCTTCAGTTCCTTGTGGCTGAATGATCAATGGTTGAGAACTCGCCCCTGGGGGTACCTGTTCCCTAATCGGGGGTGCAGTGGTGCTGGTAGTGGTTTCAGAAAGTGTTGGTGTTCTCCGGGTGATAACCATGGTTGATATCCGGTTCCCACAGATGGCGCCAAATGTTGTGGCCAGAGCGAAAAGTAGGGAGTATTTATTGCGTATTGAATGCTAGGGTTAGGGAGAGCTTCGAGCTTTAATGGCTGATCAAGTGTTTCGTGACTTGACTCGGGTCCTCACAAGTTGCCTACATATCTTGCAAATATCAAGAATCAATCCAGTCAAACGTAGTTGTATTTGTGGAGGAACATGTCCTTATATAGGTGATGAAAACCCTAGAATAAGAGTTGAATTAGGAGACTTGGTGGGCAAGTCACAGCTTTGGCCCAATTCTAGATCCTTCTAGGAAAGAGGTGGATAAGCATTGAAGTTGTATGCCTTGGAGGCTACTCCAGAAGTGATTTGATCCCATATTGGACTCGATATTGGAGTCTCATATTTGGCTGATTTATTAATTACGAATTTATTATCATATTTAAGATTTTGGGCCTCGTAATTGGGCTTTGACCTTGGACCAACTTAGGTTCATTTAATGCAACATTAAATGTGTCTTCAGGGCTTACTTTTGGCCCATATCAACTGCCATTTGTTGAGACCTCATACGAGAAGTTGGAGAAGGCGTGTTTGTTGAGAAGGACTTAGATGGACCCTTTGTTGCTTCCACCAAATTTGTGAATTCCTTACTATCGAAGCAATGAGTTAGCTCCTCGATTCTTACACAGTAGCCCAGTCCCTTGATTGTGACTTTGATGGTCTCGTCAATTTCTATCACTTTATATGTCTGGATGCATATTTTAGGGTTGAAGAACATACCATCTTGAGACTTTATCTCACTTCCTGAGATGATATGGCCCCAATCTCCTATGATGCGTTTCCAAATTTCCCTATTCCAAGAAAAGATTGGTAAACCATCAACATATATCCAAGCTATCCTCGGGACTATAGAGTCTAAGAGTATTGCTTCCTTCAAGTTGATGAAGAGAAAACGGAGAAAATCTATTCCTTTTTGTTTCATTTCAACATCCTCAAAAGTGATCAGAAATTTGACATGAGATATACCCTTAATACTCACCGTGGAGATTCCTTCTGTGAGAAGCTTCTCTATGAGCATGTTAGTTATCGTGGGCTCTTCTGTAATTCCTATTACTGATCTCTCCATCACTCCATAGTCTATTTCTTGGACATGCCCTTCGATCGTCTTAAAGGTAGGTTGAGGACAGATCTTGGGCTGATGCTTAGAAGATGGAGTTTCTAACATAACTTCTGCCGTTTTGGTTGTTCGAGCTACCCTTTCTTGTTGAACTAAGGGGTGGAATAAATTTGGCTTGTCATGATCGCTTCGAACTAATTTAACCAAAAGATTGTGCCCCATAAAGGTTTTGGCATTAAATTTTCTGATTAACACATTTGCCGTTTGCCTGCCTAGAATCCTTATGAACCGAATCCTGAAGTTGTTTCTATCCTTCTTTCTGGGCAGCACAATATCCCTAATATTCCTTTTTTTATTAAGTAACACCCAGATTTCCTTGGTGGTTGCCTGAGGGGGTAAACTGTGGACTAAGATAGATAATTTTTCTTTTGATTGGACCTTTCGTGAGGTTACTTATAGGACTCACTTGAAGATGGTTTTGGACATGCGTATCGAATTAAGAATTAAGAATGATATTTTTTTTGTTTTAGAATTGCCATTTGGCTTAATAGATAATTTTTATTTTAATAATTATATTTATACAAGTAATATGAATAATTTTTGGGTGAAATCCTCAAATACCCATATTTTCAAACCAACTAACCAAAATACCCATCTACGCGCTTCCGTCCAAAATACCCATCAGATACGCATTGCCAACATCACAGCTTTTTACACGCATGTTGGACATGCGTATTCCTCCTATTTTTTTAAGAAGCAGGCCACACATTTATAACATGCGTATTCATTTTATTTTATTTTTTTAAAAAAAAATAGACCACACATTTGCATTATGCGTGTAGTCAAAATTTCTGAAAAATACGCATATTATCCATGCGTATAGCTCTCTGAATTTTTTTTAGAAAAATGAGGAGGTGCCCCTGCGGGGCCAACAAAAAAAAATACGCATAAGCTCCATGCATATAGGTTGTGTTGCTGTATACGCATAACTATTATGCGTGTTTTTTTTATTATGCGTGTCCTATTTATATATTTTTAATTTTAAAAATCCTATACACATAACTAACATGCGTGTTCTTAAGAAAATTTAAGAATCTTGAATAGGCATGTCACACATGCGTATTTGATGGGTATTTTGGACGGTTCGCAACGCCTATAGACATTTTGGGCAATGGGTTCCCAAAAGTGGTGTATTTTGATAATTTTCTCATAATTTTTTGATTGATTAAGAATATAAATCTAGATTTTATAATAATAATTTTGAACAATTAAGGGAGCACATGTAAATAATCAATTGATTAATCTAAAGTTTGGCCAATCTGTATTGGTTTTAAGACTTTGATTTTTAAAAAACCAAGACTTGAATTTAAAAAATTGTTTTGAATTTCTGAATCTACTATATACCCTTTGTAAATTGAAAAGTGAAAATATTGAGTGACTTAGAGGGGTGTATTCAATTGAGATTCTGTTGGATTGTTAATAATTCATGGATTTTAATGGAATGTGTAAATCTCTGGATTGTTTAAAATCTCTACACAGATTATTTTAATTCCCTACAGATTTTGATAGATTTTGATGGATTTTTGTAGAATTACAAAATCCCACAGATTCCTTTCATTTTTTTATTTTATAATGTCTATATATCAATTAAAGATAACTATATATAGATAAATAGTCCAAAATGAATATAGCCCAGAAATTTTAAAATATTGAATGATAGTATTAAAAAAAAAAACTAAAGATTCGAGAACAAAATAAAAAATATGCTTATTCATCTAGTCCTCGTCATTCATGTGTTCCTCGTTCTCTTCGTATTGATCATCACCATCTTCTTCATTTGTTGCGGTACAAGGCCTATCATTCCACATGGCATTAGCAATGTAATGTTAGCTCTCCAAGTATTAGCTTCGGCCCTTTGTTGTTGTTGACTTGACAAATTTGATCCATCATTACCACCATCCTCCGTGTCGATAGGTTGGTTATCTTATACTTCAATTGGAAATTCATCAGAACGACACTCTTTTCGAAGAAAATTATGGAGGCCAGCACAAGCTAGTACCAACTCTGCTTGTGCTTGAAGTGAAAATGGAGGTGCAACTTTAAATATTGTAAATTGAGATTTGAAGATACCAAAAATTCTCTCGATCACATTTCTCAAAGACGAATGACGGAGATTAAACAATTCATTTGCATTTCTTGGGTGACGACCTTGATCATTAAAATCTTTTAAATGGTATCGTACCTTACGAATAGGAGCTACAAATTGGCGACGATTCACTAGTACAAAATTGGCTTTTTACGTCGGTTAAATAGGTCTTATACGTCGGTTAAATGGCGACGTATAGAGGGGCGACGTATAAAGTCATAAGTCTTTTACGTCGGTTAAAAAGGCGACGTATAAAGTTTTAATATACGTCAGCTAAAAAGGCGACGTATAAAGTCCAAGATGGGCGACGTATAATGTCCAAGATGGGCGACGTATAATGTCCAAAAAACCGACGTATAATGTCAATGCTTTATACATCGCCCATGTGAGAACCGACGTATATTGTCCACAAAAATTTAAAAAAAATATTTTTCTTGTTTCTTTATGCCCGGACCCCTGGTAAACAATTAAAATAACATGCTTTAACAAAATTTTTTACAATGAAAAACCTGATTAAATAACATAATTACTGTTATACACTTGAAAAAATACATACAAAATGTTCACAAATTCTCAATCTAAGGGTCAAGCATATCATGCATGAGATATTGTATACAATAAGAGAAAACCATAAACTCCCTACTCTGCAGTCCTAGCACCATCATAACAACTACAAATATATCTACAATCTATGGTGAAATGGTGTTATCTTGGCAAATGGATAGTTGAGGGAACGGCATGGACAGCGAGTTACATATCACGATAAGCTCTTCATCTTCATTGCCTTGCGATATACTGTATGGCAAAGTTGAGCTCTAAATGGAAAGAGCCACAAACCAGAGTACACGCATTTTGTCCTCACGGCTTGGATATCACTGTAAAAGGTCTGCGATGAACCAGCCAATAAGGAGTTAAAATCCTCTGACTCAAAAAAGGAAAGACCAAGAAATTCGTGGCATTAGACTGAATTATAACCTCAGGGTAATTATTACCATCAATACTTTGAATGCTTTGGAGAAGATCCTTGGCTGCCTTACTGAAACTTTTCAATCCCTGCAAGTACTTGAGAAGTACTTGGAATACGAAGAACAAGAGTATTTAATTAAAGTAGCAATAAGAAGAATTTATAAAAGCCCAAAATTCTTCAAACATCCTCACCTGTACAACAATTTCACCAACTTTCACTATAAGAAACAAATCTGATCTTGCATTTCAGATCGAACTCCTGAGGAAATGAAACTTAAAGTTACTATGTAGTTGATACTTAATACATATCTTAAATAAAATGCTCTTTCTAGAAGTGAATATCATTCGAACTATACAAACTTAAATTAGGTATGATCAGTTCACAAATAACCCTGGTGGCCCAATGGCCAAAGTCCAGGCAGCTACACTTGCTTTTACAGTTACCTACTTCCGACACAACAATATTACAAAGTGCATTGCATTATTTCAGGTCTAGTTCAAGTAATTTCATCTACTAACAAAAATAAGGTAAAAGAAAACATAAGGTAACATACGAAAACTCCTATACCAAATAAAAGAAAACAAATCCAATTTGTTGTGCTTTCAAATAAACTATGAATAGTTTATAGATATATTATACAGCCCAGCATACAAGAAGTACAAGAAGGATTACATCCTGTCTTCGAGATAGGATAAGTTATTTTTAAATGATAGAAGTACTACACTCAGAAAACTTTTAAGTGTGTGGCATGGATTCTAATAATGAAAGAAATGGTAAATACCTCTTCAGGAGTCTACTGTCCCTTTGTCGATTGCCTGGTAGGACCACTAGTCCTCCTAAAAATAGTCGTAGAATTATACAAGTTCAATTTACATAGTACACATAATTTTATTCAAAATATGTGCCGAATGATACTTTGAACTACTGTTTTGTGAATGCCTTAAAACCCGTACTGATTCCTTCTGATGGCTTAATTCCTCCAAGATTTTCCAAGTGTTTTACAAGGCCGAGATGCTTACCCATCTCCTTTGTGTCCCTCTTGAACCTGATCCCTCTGCAACAGCAGAAGCATGCTGCAAAAGATCCTTAAATCATATTGTTGCTTCCTCTTCTTGTGAGAGCAGTAAGGACATCTACACACCTCCTCCGAAATTTTCACTTCAAAATTGCCATCCCTTAATTGCTGATAACATGTCTCGGTGTAATTTTCCAACTCGAAATCACTAATGTCAGTATCCTTTTCTGATGAGTCACCCAATTTCCTGAAACCTGGATAACATATATACAAGTAGAATGATTTAAAAACCAGAGATCATCATTTATTATTATCTGTATCTGCAAAAGTATCAGTTAAAATTTAGATCATGAGCAGAAAAACCTTAAAACCGGACTTTACTAGCTAGGTATCATAAATGGCAAAAAAAAAAAGAGGTCACCTTATTTATAATTCTTAGCGTGATAATTCTCCCAGTAAAATCATCTGAAAGCAAGAACACAACAAATACTTCTGATCATCTTGTAGGTGGTTTAGGTAGTCTTGTTTACTTAACAAACCCAGAATGATTAACAATAGATTCTAATGCACTGTTTGGAAAGTGTTGATCTACATGTGCATTGATTTATAGCCTACCATATGAAATTATTTCTTAAAACCCTCACAGATTTACGTTTTTTTGTTAGCGATTTATGCTTGATTTAGTTATCTGGGCTCAAGTATAAACAGTGATCGTTTTCGTAAATCTGTGTGGATCAGTATACCTTTAAAATTAGTTGCGTATTTGGTGCCTGAGCTACATACACTTGGGAGCAGTCTAAAGATAATTTTCCTTCAGAACATCATTAGAAGTGTGATTCTGTAGCTATTTAGATAATAACAAGTTACGACACTCAGATATCGTTCCACTACAGTCTACATACCACCAGTTCCCCTAAAATTCATCCTGATATCTAATTAACATATAAATTCCACAAAATATCCAGGAATAAATAGCTAAAAGAATATCCAGGCAAACAAAGCTCCATCGATTAGTAAAGACAAAATTCAAAAGTACGAAAACATAAAAAGACAGAAATAGATTGTAATAAAACTGAAACAACACTGAAATTTTAAGATAATGGAACCTAAGAAAGAGAGAAATGTACATATACAAGGTTCAAACAATACTCAATAATCGAATCAAATGAAAATAAAAACTGAGATTAATTAATTGTACAACTGCGATTTGACGAGAGAAATTTACCTTGGCCCTCATTCTGGTTGGTTTGGAATTGGATTAGCTCTCACTCTGTTTCTGAAACCCCAATAAAATGTTGCGGCGAATATAAGAGAGAGAGAGAGAGAGAGAGAGAGAGAGAGACCTCATTCTGGTCGGCTTTTTTGTTTTTTGATATCCTCTTGAGAAACCCCATAATCGAGATTGGATATATTCAGCTTGGTTCCAGTTTCAAGTGACAAACCTCGATTCCCACTCCATATCCCTGATTCGCTTATTTGCTTAAGCTTATTTGCTTTACTATTAACGGAAGTAGTTGTTGTGCTTCACGATTCTGCTAATTGAATCACACACACAATCAATTAGCTTAATTTTCAAAGTCCACAAGAATCAATTGAACTGTAAACAATAAATCGAGAACAAATTAGAGAAATTCCAAGTGAGGGGGAGAGAGAGAGATTATATGCATAGAGGGGAGGGAGGGAAAGAGGGAGAGAACTTGGGGATAGTGGAGGCTCGAGAGAATGGTGGAATAAAAGAGTAAAGTACGTCTATTGATAAAAATCTGGGTTGAATTTTATACGTCGGTTGACAAAAATAACGTCATATAAACTATAATTTTATACGTCGGGTTAAAAAAAACTGATGTAAAAAGAGGTTATATACGTTGGCATTTTACTGACCGACGTATATGTTAAGTCAGATATTATTTTAACCGACGTAAAAAATACATTTTATACGTCGTTTTATACAAAGCCGACGTAAAAAGTATATCTTATACGTCGCCTTCAACAAAACCGACGTAAAAAGTACATCTTATATGTCGCCTTAAATAAAGGCGACGTATATAAGTGTTTTATACATCGCCTTTAGGGAGAACCGACGTATAATGGTACTCAAAAATGCAAATATACGTCGCCTTTAGGTGGAACCGACGTATAATGGTTGAATATATGTCGCCTTTCAGCGGAACCGACGTATATTAGGCGACGTAAAAGATCAGTTTTGTACTAGTGATTAGCAAATCCACAATCTACAAGGTAAAATTTTCCTTAAAATAAAAACATCTTAAAATATTTCTTTGAGTAATAAAATGAAAATTTACAAGATTATACATTAAGCGAAAAAAATAAATACAAGTATAAAAGAAATATTACATTGAGGAACTTCCAGCCCATTTCTCATTGATAATGCATCATTTAAAATCGACAATATAATAATGATTCATAAAAAACATGATTTAAAAAATGTTTAGAAAATACATATCATAATGATTCATAAAATCGATAATATAATATAATATGTAACAAAAAACATGTTGTATAGATATGTACTCCCTCTCTCCCTCTCATTTCTTTACAGTTACTATTTTGGGGTGTCCCTCTCATTTCTTTACATTCCAAAAATAGTAAGTTTCTCCCACTATTACACCCACTATCTCATATATTTAACAATAAAAAACACTATTACACCCACTACTTTCCTCCACTATCTCAAATCTATAATTAAATATTAATAGGTCCCACCACTTTACACACTTTTCATCTAACTTTACTCATTTTTTACACATTTTCTTGGTCTCCGTGTCCATCTGTAACATCCCACATCGATAAGAATAAGAGTGTTTGGGGCCTTTATAGATACAAATCAACAACTAATGTATACCAATTTGCTAGCATTTTTGGACTGACCTGTGGTGGGTTGTTGGGTCCGGTATGCATTCGGTTATGGGTTTGGATGTTATAAATGGTATCAGAGCTCTGCCCGGCCGGAAGTGCAGAGGCACTGCCCGGGTTTAGTAAGTTTGTGTGTGGGCTCGACGAGGACGTCGACCCTATAAGAGGGGGTGTTTGTAACATCCCACATCGATAAGAATAAAAGTGTTTGGGGCCTTTATAGATACAAATCAACAACTAATGTATACCAATTTGCTAGCATTTTTGGACTGACCTATGGTGGGTTGTTGGGTCCGATATGCATTTGGTTATGGGTTTGGATGTTATACCATCCCTCATGTAAACAACCATGATGGACGAAGGTTGTATTATATAACAAAAACATACACATGCTCATATAACTTTATCACAATTGATGCAAAAAAACAAGAATGGAAATGATGAAGAAAAAAGCTTACGTACCTTCAGAGACCAGCCAAGAAGAAGCAGAAGCAGTGAAAGATAAAAAGATGTACGTAGGTATAAATACTTGCATAATGTATCTTTCCATATCTTTTACATTAATTTTTTTTGATTTTTTTAATTACAAATGTTGTAATTCACAAATCCATCAAAATATTGTGTAGTAAGAACATATTTTACGTTGATAATTTTACATATAAAATCTTACTCAAATATTTCAAAAACCATGATTTTAGCAAATCTGTTGAAATTTGAATACCTTGAGATTTTGATTGATTGTTTAAAATCTAGATTGAATACCTACAGATTTTAGAAGATTTTTTAAAATCTCAATTGAATACTCACAGATTTAGAAAGATTATTTGAAAACCGAATTGAATACCTACAGATTTTAAAAGATTGTTTAAAATCCCAAATGAATACCTACTGATTTTGAGAATCCATTAAAATCCACCAGATTCTCAAATGAATACACCCCTCTTAGCTTTTTTATGCCTAATTCAATTTCTCGGGATCCCCAAGCTACTTTTCCACTTCTTACAACTTTATTAACTTTATTAGTGAAAAATTCTGGAGACCAACAATTTAATTGTGAAGACCATATATTTTCTATATTCAAAATACTGTAAAACATATATTTTTTCTCAATCAAAATCATTATTTCATTAAAAATTTTACCATTTATGTATGTTTTGCAAACATAACATATTTTGAAGAAAAAATGCTTTGTATGTAAAACATAAATTATTTTCAAAATTTCAATGAAATAGTGTTTTCATGAATAAAATTTTGCAATGTTTTGATTGTCGAACATATTTGATTTTCACGATCTCAATTGAATTTCGGTAAGTTCAGATTAACCATAAGATATTTTTATTTATTCATGATCAAATCATATAGAATTAGGCCATCAGTCAAATCACAAGCACCGGTTTATCTCGTTATGCTTAAATTGGTTTGAATTATCCCCGTTTCATCGAACGTAACGGGTTATGTTTAATTCAATAAACACATCTAGCTAATTTATGTATCTGTTTATATACATTTTTCCAGAAAAAATCATCTAAACATGAAAAGAACAATCCAAGTCAATATAACATATAAACTTTAGCGAAATATGTGAATATAGGGAGACGTTCACTAACAGATATATTTACATGTACAAGAGACAGCGTCAAAACATAAAGAGTGAACATGTGTTTTTGCCTAACTTTTATGCACGCTTGAGGAAGGAAACTACCTATAGTGAAAGTAGCATAACATACAGAATTCATGTTATGGGAATATATAGCATTTGATTATAAAAATAGAATATGACAAAACATGAAATAAGAATCTTTATTTTGGTAATTAAGGAGAGAGCGCAACAGAGATACCGGCACCAAGTATTAAAATGGTGAGAAGAAAGTAAGTGAAATATTTGGCCATATCAATTATTTTGTGATTAGTTGTGTATATAAAATTTGCTACACTCTCCTGCTTCTTATGTAATATAAATATAATTTATACTATACAATGATTATAATGATTTCATTTCTTTTAAATAAATCTAGAAAATTTAATATAGAAAAAAAAATCTAGAAAATAATGGGCTCAATATGTAATTGTGAAAATGCAAAAGATTATGTACTAAGATTTTTTTAAAAAAATTGGACGTGACCTGTGTAAAAGTTTCTACGTTACCCTATCAACAACAAATTTAATTAAACATTTTATATATTTAATTTTAAACGACTATTGTTAGTAACAATATATTACAAATATTATAATTTCATAAATACACAATATCTATACCAATTTTATTACAAAAATTAATTTACATGATTAGTATATTAAACTACATTTAAAAGAATTATATAAGAAGGCAACTATAATATATGTTTAAAGAAATATTAGTACATGACAGTGATTATAAAGTATAAACTAATATATATAATAATATTTTATTCTACCATGTTTATATTTCATGCTAAGAGTAAAGATGAGTAATTAACTTGGTCAGAAGTACCAGAGAATATAAATAAACACTGACCATCACTCAAATTAGATTATATTTATGGTGCATAAATATCTAACGCTTCCATTTTATTCTTCTTCTTGGCAGAAGAAGCGAAGCAAAGGATTGAAGTACTGAAAGATGATTAAACTTGATCATCTGGATTCCGAGTGAGACCAGGTTCTTTAATAAAATGTGCATCAGCATGGTTAATTTCTCTTTTCTGTACTTGACAGCGACTTCGTATCTGGTCATGTAGAGCATCTCCAGTAATAGAAGCATAAATCGCTATACTCATTGACACCACATAGATTATCAAACCGATGGCAACAATTGTACAAAGAGCCCAGATGGCCGTTCTTGCTTCAGCACTTCCACAAGAGTACAAACCTATTCGAATCTGAACCACATTAACAACCGAAAGCATAAGCAAAATAATCCCAGAAACAGATGCAGTTGCTGCTAAGATTAACATGAAGTCTTTCAAATCAAATCTTGATTTGACAAAACTATATCTTTGACAATCCAAGCTTAGATGTAGCTTAAGTACTTTCGCCACAAGGCTAGATAAAAGGAAACAAGCAAACGCTACAACTTCGTAGAGGACTAGCATTTTAGCTACACCTGGACCAGCATCGCACTCATCACGGTTCTCTAGGCTGCGAATGCCTGGTGAAGCTTGAGATAAGCCTACAAATACGGCTAGAGTGAATAGTGAATTCACATTGACAAGATCATCCAGTGATCTAATATGAGCATCGTTCCTATCAGATATTATTTTTTTTTGTTGATCATTTAACTTATCAATGACAAGATCCTCTGGTGCTTCTGCTCCAAGTCTCCTTTCATTCATCTGAAAAAACAAAAACGTAACTAGATTAAAGTTGGCTACAGATGCACATATGTAAACAAAATTGTGTACATTAATGAATTTTAACCTGCTGCATATTATACAAGATTACTAGAATTTTCTGGTACTATAGTTTCTTGATGATTTAATTCTCCCTACTTGCATATTTGGTTATAAATAACTAAGGCAACAAGTGAAAGTAAGAGTACCAGTACTGTCAGTTTTTGTTAAACTGGAATCAGATTCTGCTGTCACTCCTGCGTGAAACTTAAGGGAATCTAATACACTGAATTAGTAGCAATTTGACATGATTTTGGTGTGATCAATTAGAGAGCATCACTTCTCCTCTTCTTTACATTTAGTGGCTATTTTCTTGTTTTTCTACCTCATATGGGTTAAAAATAAGCCCCGAAGACATATTTAATGCACTACAAGAAAAACTGAATCAGACGACACTCATCAGACAACACTTCGACGAAAAAGTGTTGGCTGAAATTTTTGCACAACGGTTTTTTTCTCAAGCATTTCGGTGTATTGTCTGATCATGAACTTAACGACAGTTTTCAAAAGTGTTGTCTAGAAGATCAAAAAAGACATCCGTTTTACAACGGTTTTTGAAAGTGCTTTTGTTTAACATGTTGTCTTACAATGGTTCTCAAAAGCGTTGTAAAACTTAGACAACTATTTTTTTCACATGTTGCTTCAAAAGTATTCATACAACAATGACTAAATACTATTGTCTGATTTTAACAACGCTTTTTGAAAGCATTGTCTGAAGTTTCTTCAGACAATGCTTTCAACAATACTTTCCAAAAACGTTGTTAAAATCAGACAAGTGTTTTGTTAAGACGTTGTATAAAATGTAATCAGATAATGGTTTGTGAATACTGTTGTCTGAATTGCATGCAACACACAATGGTTTTGTACATTAAATCATTGTCTTCAACACTTTCAGACAAGCATTTAAAAAATTAAACTATTGCCATAAACTTATTTATACAAGCATTTTATAAATAAACCGTTGTCTCATGTGACAGCACGTGATTGGTGGAAAATCTTTCACCTGGATTGCTGAGGTGGCGAAATAAGAGCCCTTGATTGAAATGAAATTAGATATTAGCTGTTAGATTAAGAAAATATATATACATGTTCACACAACGGGTTTGTATATAAAACCGTTGTCTTCAACACTTTCAGACAAGCTTTTTAAAATTTAAACTGTTGTCATAAACTTATCTACACAAGCGTTTTACAAATAAACCATTGTCTGATGTGACAGCACGTGATTGGTGGAAAATCTTTCACCTGGATTGCTGAGGTGGCGAAATAAGAGCCCTGGATTGAAATGAGATTAGATATTAGCCGTTAGATTAAGAAAATATTAGCTGTTATCAGACAACGGTTTATTATGTTAATTTATATTTATTATAAAAAAAATATGACTAGTGTCAGACAACGGTATCTTTATAACATATCGTTGTCTAAAACTTCACGTTACAACTGTATTTGTTAAAATACCGTTGTCTGTTATCAGACAACGATTTATTTGTCCAAAATCGTTGTCTTGTATCACTCGAGACAACGGTATTTGACAAATAACCACTTCGTTTAGCAAGACCACTTCGTTTATTAAATAATAAATTTTACAAATCAAATTAATTTTTTATTTTTTGAAAATTTGTGAATAGCAAGACCACTTTTATTTTTTGATTCGTAGAGGGAAACTGAGCCACTTCACTAAGGGTGACGACCGTGGTAATCAGAGAAGAAAGTATGATAGGAGGGATGACGATCAAGATCGCAACCCACAGCCCCGAGGGCCAGTAATCAACATGATCTCAGGAGGCCCGACTACGGCCGGCACAACAAGGAATTCTCGGAAGGCTTATACTAGAGAAGTGATGCACATCATGGGAGAGGCCCCGAAGCGTGCAAAAACTGAAGTAGTGGTTGGTTTTGATGACTCAGACTTGGAATGGGTGAAGTTCCCCCATGACGACCCGTTGGTCATAACTTCTGTGATTGGTAACTCAGAGGTGAAGCGAGTCTTAATAGACAATGGAGCTTCCGTTGACATTTTATTTCATGATGCATTTGTGAAGATGGGGTAAAGTGATTCTCAGTTGACCCCCAATAACATGCCTATATATGAATTTAATGGAGTAGAATCCAAAGTTGAAGGGACTATTCAGTTGCCTGTAACTATTGGACAGCAGCCCAAGGAGGCCACTCAGATGTTGAACTTCCTGGTAATCAAGGAGGGTTCAACGTACAATGCTATCCTTGGAAGGACTGGACTTCATGCATTCAAGGCTGTCGCCTCAACTTATCATATGAAGATCAAGTTCCTGACCAGGAATGGTGTTGGAGAACATAAAGGTGATCAAAAGATGGCACGAAGTTGTTATGTAGCCTCGTTAAGGCCTGATGGAGTCGGGGGGCAGGTCCTTCCGATTGAAGACATGGATGTCTGTAGTAGTAAGAAACGTCAAGAAAGGCCGTCAGAGGACATCGCACAGAAGCCTCGGACAGCCATTGAGGCTAAGGCATTAACTGACTTCGTGGTTGAATGTACCATTGGCAACCAAGAAGTCGGGGGGCAGGAGGTAATACCCCAAGCAGGAAGTGAACCTCATAATAATAAGGAGGAGACCAGAAGGAGTGGTGGGTGCTCTATTTTGATGGAGCATCAAAAACAAAATCTGGTGCATGCCTAGTCTTGTAAAGCCCCGATGGGCTCAAGTTATCCTAGTAGAACTTAGCTTCTTATTTGTCTAGTAGAAGTAGAAATAAGGTTCATTGAAACTATTGAAGAGCATGTTGCTCCAAGTAGGACGGTAGTACCTTATGTAAGGGTTGAACCCATTTCAAGTTATTAATGCAAGTTTGTTTTCCATTAATTTATTGTGTGATTTTATTTGCCAAGCACCTGATGAGTGCAAGTTAAGGATGACCAAGTACCGAAAATAAAAGAATACACGAATGGAGAACAAGCAAATGCATAAATAAAGACCCAGAAGGAGTTAGGTTACAGCACGACCAAATAAGAGTTTAAGTCCGTGAAGGACCTAGGTTAAAAGACGAGCAGATAAAAGCCACACGCAACAATCAAAGCCATGCAAGGCCGAAGATGTTAAGGACTAGCTACTCTTCAATATGTCTTAAGTACCTTGATTGAGGATCCAAGGATGAAGACCAATAAAGAACAATGATGTATTTGCTTGGACAACGGCTGATATGCCAGGGATTGATCCCCAATTTATAACCCTTCGGTTGAATGTCGATCCTGAATGGAAGACAATAAAATAGAAGAAGAGGAATTTTGCTCCTCAAAGGCAAGATGTCATTAAGCAAGAAGTTGACAAGATCTTAGAGGCTGGGTTTATTGAAGAAATTCAGTTCCTCGAATGGTTGGCTGAGTCTGTAATGGTTGAGAAGGCAAATGGGAAGTGAAGGATGTGCATAGACTTCACTGATTTGAATGATGCATGCCCGAAGGACTATTTCCCCCGGCCAAGGATAGACATGTTGATAATTGCCACAGTTGGACATGAGATGTTGAGCTTCACGGATGGGTTCAGCAGCTATAATCAGATTAAGATGCACAAGAATGACATCCCAAAGAATGCAGGCGCTACTTATCAACGACTGATGAATAAGATATTCGCCCTTCTGATTGGGAAAACCATGGAGGTCTATGTTGATGACATGTTAGTCAAGAGCCTATTCAAGGCAGACCATATCCAGCACCTCAGAGAGGCATTCGAAGTGTTGAAGCACCACAAGATGATGTTAAACCCAGCCAATTGTGCTTTTTGCGTTGGATTAGGAACATCTTTGGGATTAATGGTTTCGAAGAGAGGCATAGAGGCCAACCCTGATAAGATCAAAGCGATCTTGGACATGGAACCACCCCGTTCTATATGAGATGTACAGAAGTTAACCGGCCGAGTTACAACCCTGGGGAGATTTATCTCCAAGTCTGGTGACAAATGCTTGCCATTCTTTCAAGCATTGAAAAAAGTGAAAATTTGTGAGTGGACTACTGAGAGCCAAGAGACCTTTGAGCAATTGAGGAGGTACATGGCAGAAGCCCCATTGTTGGCCAAACCTAGTCCCGGGGATACTCTTTATCTATACCTGGCGGTATCCGAACAAGCGCTGAGCGCCGTCCTCATTCGAGAAGAGAAAAAGGTTCAGAAACCCATTTACTATGTTAGCAAGGTGTTGCATGGAGCTGAGTTGAATTACTCAACCATCGAGAAGTTTGCTTTGGCATTAATAACAGCCTCGAGGAAGCAGTATTTGCGAGTTCTGAAAGTTGTTACGACTCAGTTTGATGAGTGTTATGTGGAGCATATTCCAAGAAATGAGAACGTTATGGCCGATGCCCTGTCTAAATTCGCTTCTTATGAGATAGAGAATTATGCAGGGAGTGGTTACTTCTAGGTCTTGAAGGCCCCGACCATCAACTCTAAGTTGGTAGCACCGATTGATGAAGGAAGTTGAAGGATAGACCCTATCAAAGCTCATCTTGAGACTGGTTGGCTCCCTGATAATGCCTTGAAGGCACATAAACTTTTAGTGAGAAAGTGTTTAGATAAGAGATCCTTTGTCATTCCATACTTAAAATCTTGAATCTCAAATCTCGACATAAAAATTAAGCCTTGATGGCCAACAAGGCTGTCTGCCTCCAATCGAGTTTGTCGTTTGAGTTTAAGGGCTCGAATCAAGAGTCATTAGCCAAGTTGAAACCTAAGCAAGGTTATATGAGTATAAGAATAAGGTTGGAATCCTAGAGTCAAGATAGAGGAGTGACAACTAGCCAAGGCACACCAGACTTGAAGTCAGGTGTTGAGTGGCAAATGAACTTCTTGAACGATCAACCGAGAAGCAAGACCTCCACCACACGAAGTAAGGGGGCAAGAACTAAAATCTTCACTACAAGATCCACATCTTAGAATGAGAATGAAGGGTTGGTTATAACCAACAACCATAAATTGATTCAAGGTTTAAAACCAAGAATTCAACAAGTGAGTTAAGGCCCAGAAGGTGACGAAAGTTGTGAAAGCCAATTTGAAGTCAAGGATGTCTGTTTGGTCATCGACTTTAAATAATGACATCCGACGATCGAATACTGACATTGAGGTCCAAATATCGGCATTCGAATATTGACGTTGAATTTCAAGGACCGAGAAAAGGCCGACCAAGCTCCGAGGGCCGGCCGATCGAGCTCCCGAGAAGGGCTCCGGCCGACCGACCACTGGCCGACTGACCTCCCGGGGGAGCTTCGGCCGATTGATGGCGATCATCGGTACAAGATTTCAAGATTTGATGTCGAAGAAGGCCGACCGAAACACGGCCGATTGAGGCACCGGGGGCACTCCGGCTGACTAACATTGATAGTCAGCACGAGGTTTCGCCCAGCCGACCGAGAACCGGCCGACCGGGCTCTAATGGAAGGCTCCGGCCGACCAACATCGGTCATCGCGTCGAGATTTTGCTTCGATCGACTGAAAAAATTCGGCCGACCGGGTCATTGGCCGACCGGCTCTCCGGGAGAGCTTTGGCCGACTAACACCGACTATCGGTGCGAGATCTTGTTCCAGCCGACTACCTTCTCGGCCGACTGGCCTCCCGTGTACGCCTCGGCCGACCAACATCGACCGTCGGTACGGGTTCAAAAAAAATAAAAAAATTGGCAGACCAAAGAACCGGCCAACTGGCCTCTTTTTCTGAGCATCAACCGACCGACGTCGACCTTCAGTGCGAGGACTTAAACCGGCCGATCGACCTCCCGGCCGAATGGCTTCCCGAGGGTCCTTCGGCCGACCGATGTTGATCGTCGGTATGGGTAAAAAAAAAATTCGAAAAAATTTTGGCCGACCCCTCTCCCGGCCGACTGGCCTCTTTTTGGAGCATCAGCCGACTGACGCCGACCATCGATGCGGGTTCATGATCCGGCCGACCGTCCTCCTGGCCGACGGGCTGCCCGAAGGTCCTTCGACCGACCGACGTTGATCATCAGTATGGGTTTTTTTGGCTCCGTTCCAAAAAAAAAAAAAATTCGAAAAAATTTTGGCCGACTAGCCTCTTTTTGGAGCATCAACCGACTGACGCCGACCATCGATGCGGGTTCTTTATCAGGCCGACCGCCCTCCTGGCCGAATGGCTGCCCGAAGGTCCTTCGGCCGACCGACGTTGATCGTCGGTATGGGTTTTTTGGCTCCGTTCCAAAAAAAAAAAAATATTTGGCCGACTGACCTCCTGGCCTACTGGCTTCCCGCGCGTGCGTTGGCCGACCGACGTCGACAGTCGGTACGGGTTTTTGACTCGGCAGACTGGTAGCGATGCTCGAGTCGGGGTTGCGAAATTTTGTTTTTATTTTTCCGATTTGATAATCAAGGAAAGTGAAAACTGAGTTTGAAGATTAGCATCGTTTAGTACCGATTAGCGCATTTAGCACCGTTTAGTGCCGATTAGCCCCGTTTAGTGCCGATTAGCGCGTTTAACACCGTTTAGTGCCGATTAGCACCGTTTAGTTCCGATTAGCGCGTTTAGCACCGTTTAGTGTCGATTAGTGACATTTAGCACTGTTTAACGCTATTTAGCGTCGTTTAACATCGTTTAAACGTCGTTTAAAGCTGATTAGTGCCGATTAGCATCAAATTGACATTGTCGTAAACGCGTCGGTCGCTCCACGCTTTACATCAAGACAATACTCGTGAAACACTAGTGTATAAAGATGAGCCCTGACCCGAGTCTCGAAGAAGGCCGTTAAAACTTCAAGGAAAACCTGATCAGTTTTCCTAGAAGTTGGGGGGCAAATGATATGGGTTAAAAATAAGCCCTGAAGACATATTTAATGTGGCATTAATTAGGCCCAATATGGTCAAAATGTGGGGCCCATTAAATGGGCCCAAACCCTATTTATAATATTAACTTCGTAATTAATATTAAGGGTAATAACCAGCTCAGCAATAAGAGTCAAATAAGGATATTACTCCTGCCTGACTTAGCCTCTAAGGCACCTACTTCAACAAGGAAACTGATTCCTACAAGGAAGGAGTCTAGAACCTTCCTCAAGGCGGTGACTTGCCCACCAAGTCACCTAATTCTACCATGATTCTAGGGCTTCTCAGCCAATATAAAGGGTCTGACCCCTCATTCTCAGAACTACGTTTTTGGCTTGATCTTTGATACGCATCAAAGTACGTAGGCATCTTGTGAAGGCAGATTCAGCCACGAGCACGAGAGCAGCCATTAAAGCATGAAGCTCACGCACCCTAGCATTAAATACAGCAAACCCTAGCCGCAATCTAATAACCTAGTTTTTATTCCACAACACTACCACAAATTCAAATAATCATTCTTTGAATTTTCTTTTTCCCTAGCTTGAAAGATGTGCAAAAATTCAAAATATATACTAATTTATAATTGTATTTATAATTTTAAAATATAAAGGGGTATAAAAGTTATAGTTCACGTTTAAATTTATCAATAAATTGTATTTACCAGGAATGAGCTAATTTTAGTTCACTATGATAGTTTTTTATTGTTTGTTTTAATCTACTCAATGTTTCCGAGCCCCTTCAGAATGTGATATTATGGTTGCTTCTTGGCCTAAAGTTTAAAGTGAGATGTCAATGAGAGTTACTATATTTTTCAGTGATTGCACATATATTAAAAGTCACTCACTACAAGAAAAACATGATCCTGCAACGGATTATCACCGTTGTCTGACCTTCATTTTTTTCGTTGTCTATTCGGCAGTTGTCTGATTGAAAGCAGACAATGGTTATTTACCCGATGCGTAGAAGAAGGTAACACAACAGTTTTAAGTTGTTGTTAAAACTTACATAACACAACAGTTGTATAATAAGAACCGTTACTGGAAACAGCACAATGCAATGGTTTTTTGACTAATAGACAACATGGAATAGATGTCATGCAAGGGTTCTCAATCTTGCCAGGCTCTTTTTCAACCAACAGTTATTGTAATCCTCTGTTGCCTGAAAACATAACCATAACAGTTTTATAGCAACCCCGTCATCTCAGTTGGTGTTAGACAACGGTGCAGACAAACACACATGTATTCGTTTTGGCGATAGACAATAGTTTGTTTAAAGCATTAACCATTGTGTAAGCATTTGACAACAGTTTGTTTGAAGCAGCTTAATTGTGGTTCACCGTTATCCGAAAACTCTTTAGACCACATTTTAAGTGTAACTCATATTATAGTTTAAGTTTTCAAACAACGCCATATAACTCCTCTTGTTATAAAAATATTGTAGACACAATGGTTTACAGGTTTTACACATTTGTTTATCTACTTTCAGTCAACTGTTATAACAATGCTATACTTTGTCACAGTTATGTTCGTACAATGGCTATTTTTGATTTAAAACACCGTAATCTGTTTAAGCGTAGACTTTTTGCACATCAAATTCACATTTTATACAAACCACGAATGGAATCTTAAAACTAAATTCCATCAATCAACATTTGGTTCAACCACGTGACAAACCAAATGACCAAATACACTATAAAACAAAATGATACCAAACACAAAAGAAAACCACGAAATAGATACCAAATTAACGACCGATCAATCCACCAAAAACACAAAACAAGCTAATAGAGTTCACCAGTTCACCGGACACCAAATACATCATACCAAGTTTAATTTACCATCACCAACTATAAATAAAACTTCCACTTCACTACTAGTTCATAACAAGAGAAAGAATCAGACTGTAGAACCTAACGTGCATGGCGTTTCATAAAATATTTCGCAATATCAATCCTGATCTCGTTAATGTCCTCATCAGTATAAACCAAGTTCGACCTGCGCATCCACTGAAAAATAACCAAAGGTTTTTTGTAAGTCACATATTTTTACTAGTATCCTAAAGAACCAAGTATCTCTAAAGTTGACCAGAAAACCCAAAAAAAGTGAAATTCTCACCTTAGCAGCAAATTGAAGCTCTTTGTCCTCAACGATTTCCTTCATGTACCTCATCACGAACATGCCACAGTCCTTGCTCCCTGTCTACAGTGGAACTCCCTGAAGTACCAAAAAAAATTTATTTACAATCTCCTTCGATGACATAAATAAAATATGATGAGAATGAATTAATACCGCCATGTTCTCCCATAATATTTTCTTCTTTGCAACCTTGTTCAGATCATCCTTGTACATTTTAATGGCGCTGTAACAATAATAATATTTATCAACAAAAAATCAAATCACAAAAAAATATGGTCTATTAAGGTTCAAGAGTAAATACACAAACTTTTGAAGTTGAACTTACTTGTCGACAACATCCACCCCTTCCTCATTTGCAATTCGACGTTTTAGAGGGTCCATGTAGTAGACAATCTCTGCCTCAGGATTTGCAACAGTCAAAGTCCAGTGGTTCCTACGCAAACATGAACCATGATGCAAGTTTGAAATTAAAGCTCAAAAAATTATCTTAGAATGTCTAAGTAGCTAGTTATGGTATGAACACTTACACGGCATTGTAAGGCATGAGAAAGTATTGATCTTTCTCAGCATTCTTAAATCGTGCAGCGAGTGCACGTGACCTCTGCCCAGCATTACCACATCCAATGGCACCAATCGTGCTAGGATCTACGAAGCTTATCATGTTGGTCATCTTATGCTTTTTCACAAATTCATTTAAGAGGCTACATATAAAATTAAGTAGTAGTGAGTACAGATTCTCAGTTTTATTGCGAGACTATCTACAAAAAATAAAAGAAATTGAAGAGAAACTTACTTAATAAAAAGGGAAATGAGAGACCCTGCCATTTCACCTCCAGAGCACAACGCATGTATATCTGATAAGAAAATGACTTGCCTCTTTGTAGAGCCAAAGGCTTCTTCGCTTAGCTGAAAAGACGTTGTCCATTCATCAGCCAAGGCATCCTTTGCCCATGTCCACAAACGCTTCAATGCAGATGGATAATTTGCATCCATCTCAACAAAAAGCTCTTCTCGAACATCTTCAACTACTTTATACGTCTTTTTCATTTTCTTGGGATGACCTTTCTTATTTTTCTGAAAAAATGCACGTGAAAATAGTAAGAAGAAACAGACTAAATAAAAACATACTAGATATACTAAGCACACTAATAAAAAAACAATCTGACCATTGAGAAACCATCAGAAGTGCTATTGTTTCCTATTGCTATCAGGTTTCTCGACCATGCAATAAAAGTTCCTATGGCTTGTTCCACAGTCACAATGTCATCACCGATAGGGAAGGGAATCTTAGCACCGCACTGAATGACTCGAGTGATTGAAACTCTTGCATTCTCTTCTCCAAGCCTTACTCCAAGGATTGTCTGCTCACGTCCTTCAAGAACTAGTACTTTATGAATCTTTGCATAAGCAACAACGTTGCTCAGCGATCCAACAGCCAATTTGCAAATAGAACTACTGGATGCATTCACTTTCACTTCCTCACCTATCTTCTTTTCAACAACAAACTTACAATCTCTATCCTCACCATCCACCTTACAATCTTCATCCTTACCATCCACCTTACAATTTCCATCCTCACCAGCCACCTTACAATTGGCATCCTCACCATCCACCTTACAATTTCCATCCTCACCAGCCACCTTACAATTGGCATCCTCACCAGCCACCTTACAATTGGCATCCTCACCAGCCACCTTGTTATCATCCTTAATGTCACCAAAATCAACAAATATAGTGTCAATCATTTTCACTTTACGAACATCTTTATCTTGTTGAACATTATGCATCTTCCTTGCACTTTCAGGTGATTCAAGATTCTTTATACCTACATCTACATCAATCCCATCGTTAGAGTGACAACTTGCTTGTTGAGAAACCTGTTTTAGACTACCATCTTGTCCCGCAGTCTTTGTCAATAACTCTACTTTGAGCTTTTCCACTACATTAGCCCAAACTTTATCTCTCTCTTTAATAACCTTTGCAGTCTCCTCTGCCACGCACTTCTTAACTCACTCATGTATCTTTTCATCCATGGTTTTGGCTTTCTTTTGCCTTGGAAGATCGAAGTAAACTGACTTCTTCACAGCAGTTCCTTGGCCACATACTCTTCCTGGATGCTCAGGCTTACCAAGCGCCATTGTCAAAACATCATTAAGACGGTCCACTTTTACTTTCCCTTCCCTAACCTCCTCCTTCAACTTTACCTACAATTTCAAGTGTATCATATATTCAAAGTTTGCTAATAGTTTAGAAAAAAAGGTTGAAAGCATGAGCTAATGAATACTTTGAATTAAGATACAAATTAATAAATTACAATTTCCTTAGCTTTTTCTATAATAGCATCATTTAAAAAATTACCCTCTTCGTTCATCCTTGCTAGGATCCAGCTCTCCGATCGATATTCTAATCCCTCTTCATCCGGATGCGATTGAGACTGCATTCATATGTAGATGATCACCTTAGTAACAATATAAACATGTTTTGGAAAAAAGTTTGTATCCACAAATAAGCATGTTGTTTCATTATTAGTCACCCATTCATACTCGAGGTTGGCATAACCTCTTCGAGACATGCGATGTGGAAATAAACTCAACTTGCTTCTTTTTGCTTGTTCAACATGACATTCCAAGAACTCAGGCGAGATGCGATCAACAACAAATATGTCCCAATGCGATTTTTCTATGAGAAAAATCTGCAGGAGCGAGGGTGGGCCAACATTTCAGGCTGATCCCGATAAGGAAGAATGTAATTTCTGGTCAACCGACTTTTAAACTCCCTCGATCTGCAACCAGCTGATTGTATAACCATCTTCTTGGCGGACGGAGGTAAAACAAAATCCATCTACATACATAAATAGGAAAAAAAAAGTTAAGAGATGTAAGTAATAAAATGAATAGATAGTACAAAAAAATAGAACTTTGCAAATTCGTCTTACCAGCACACAGTCCTAAATCTTCATCTTTATCTCCCCAGGAACACAGTTCCAATTATCATGCCAGATTGGTGGTTTGGTTCTTCCCAAAACTCCAATATAGGACTGCATCTCTGTCGCTTCATCACCAAATGGCTCTCCTTTTTCATTAAAAGTCACAGTCAGTTTGATTCCCATGATCTTGCGTCTCAAAATTCGATGCATCGTTACACAGCCTCGCTTAAGTAGTTTTAGTCCTTGAGTATTGTTCCACGTGGTAACATGTTTTCCTTGTTTCCTTTTCTTCGAAATTTGTTTTTGTAATTTTTCAGATATGGGCTTCTTCTTCACAGATATTGGGGAAGAACACGACGCAGTGGGGGTCGGAATGGGGGTCTGGTTGTTTAAAGACCTCGTCTTTCTTAAAGCCTTAATCACATTCAAGGTACATGGATGGGATGCAGATGGTTTGGTCTTCTTGAACTCTTTTTTTTCATCACTATCCTCTGCGACGCTTTCTTTTTTGACTCAGTTTTCTTTTTCGGACTAGCCATAATCTATACAACACACAAACAATGAATAAGTACATGTGACATGCTTGACATGACAATAAAACTACTCTAATTAATAAGATAAATAGACAACCATTAGAAGAATCCGCAAAATCAAAATTTCAGTTTTATATAAAAGCCAATGTATTAATCAGTATCAACAATTCCAATTAAGATTTTCAATCAAAAATATTAAAACTGTCAGTATTAAAAGAAGGCATATCATCACAAAAACTTACATTTTGCATGCAAAATAAAAAAAAAATATATAAACACAAAAACATATGAAAACACTCAAAACACAACACATGGAGAAGTAATAGAGTAATTAACACTCAAAACATAGAAGAGAAACTAGCCACAACTTGCATGCAAAATTTCATAGCCAAAATTGCATATAAAGATGCAAAATTAAATGCATGTAATCGAATCAACATACAACAAACATCACCAAGCATATAAATAATATGGGGTTTTGTAAACATCACCAAAAAATCAAAAAACCCCAAATTACAAATGGGGTTTTAGGGTCCAAATAAATGAAAAATAAAATATTAAGGTAAGAAAGAAGAGTTTTATGCTAAGAACATGTGAAAATCAAGAACCCCTAAAAATGGATGAAGGTTTGTAATATGAAAATAAAAAACCCCCAAATCTGATTAGGGTTTCATAAAATGGGTTTCATAAAATGATTCATAATCAACAACGTACCAGTACAGTTGAGTTTGACAGTGAGAGAGATGACAATCGTCGGTGAATCTCCAGTGAGAGAGAAGAGAGAAGTGTTTGTTTGTAATAAAAGGGAGAAGTGTTTGTTTTTGACGTTATTAAAGTGGAGTTAGTAAAAAAAGGGGGAAAGTCTGAAAAATCAAAATGAAAAAGGGGGAGACAAAAAAAGAGGGGGGGGGGAAAGAGGAGGAAATGAAAAATCAAATGAACGGCTGAGATATAGATCTGGTTTAATCTAACGATCCAGACTTGTCCCAAAATATATTTATATTTTAATTCTTAATAAAAGTCAAACAAAAATTTCCAAAAAAAAACGTACAACTTTTTGAAAATATACATACAACGGTTGTTATGTCTAAAAACCGTTGTTAGAAAATCTCTTTAATTAACAACAGTTCCGACAATAAATCGTTATCTGACAATGTTGTCTAATTTGTAACTGAGCAACGTTTTTCCACCGAAACTGTTGTGTAATACTCTTTCCGACAACTGTTTTGTTCCGAACCGTTGTCTGTTAACTGAAATTTTTAATTATCACAAAATTCGATGTCGATATAAAATTCCACATTTTATCGTATGGTTAAAACGTCGTATCCTACATTTCCAATATTTTTATTCGGATGCGTCTAACATATTAACGATATAATTTGGAAGAAGTTTAACTTTTCATATTCGAATATTTATAACCTTTTATTGTAAACTTATATCGATCAGTTATTCATATATAAAGATTTTACAAATTTACAAGTACATAATGAAGACTATTATCCACTGTTTTGACTATAATCGGTATTACTCGGTAGAGTCACCTTTACTGATTAATTGGATAATCGCTTATTAGGGTTTTGACTTAGGGTTTAGTGTTTAGAGTTTAGAATTTAGGGTTTAGGGTTTAAGATTTAGGGTTAATGATTTAAAGTTTGATACGAATAACAGAATATATAATATATGGTAGAGGCATTTTGTATTCCGTTATTCGTATTAATTAGCTGTATGTATCGAACATGTGTCTAGAAAAATCTAATACGCACGATACCTTATTTATTACTTTGGATCAGTGTTGTAAAAATCGGTTGACTCGGATGAGTACTCGGAAATCGGTGATCAACCGATTTGGATTTAACCGATTACTCGGACGAGTACTCGGATGCTGAAAACGAGTACTCGGAAAATCGGCCGAGTACTCGGATTTTGAATATCAAACCGAGTTGTACCGATTTATGATTTTTACAACCTTGCTTTGGATTGTGTTATGGTTCCTCAACGACCAAAATAATAAGGATGATTACATCTTAAATATATAGACCACAACTGTTAGATCAGATATTAATAATTACCAAATAATAGTGTTGTAAAAATCGGTTGACTCGGACGAGTACTCGGAAATCGATGATCAACTGATTCGGATCGTATCGAGTACTCAGACGGTTACTCGGATGTTGAAAACGAGTACTCGAAAAATTGGCCGAATACTCGGATTTTGAAGATCAAACTGAATCAAACCGATTTCCGATTTTTACAACCTTGCTAAATAATAGTATGTAGTGTAAATTTTAAAAATATTATTACTTTCGTATACTGGATAATTAATTTGTATTCGTAGATAATTAACTCGTGTCTTGCATGGGTTATAAGTACTATATATGTCTTGCACGGGTTGTAAACTACAAAATGACTTTATTTTTTTATAAATTTTGAAATTAATTTGATAATGATCTATTTTTTTTAATTTTTTGAAAATTTTAAAAATACTAAATACACCAAACTATACCATAATAAATAAATAAATAAAACCGATTTCAATGAAAAAATAATTTTAAAATACATAAAATATTTAACGAAACAAAATAAACCAATGAAATAAAGAACTCATATTTAGAATAATTGTGTCCGAATAAGAACATAGTTATCGAGCTTGTCTCTCTTTCTATCCATTTTTTCTCTTTCTCTCTTTGTTAGCTCACTCTCCCTCTTTGTTAGCTCACTTTCTCCTCCATTTTTTCACTTTCTCTCTCTGTTAGCTCACTTTCTCTAAACATCTTCTTGAGAAACCATTAATCACTGATTGAAGACCTCCATTAATACCATTTTAGTATTATTCACTGCAAAATCTTGTTGTTGGTTCGAGGCTGCTACTACTTAGCGAATCATCGGCATGAGTATATATATGAGCCTTGGCCTTCTTATGAAGACCTCAATTAGTTTCACGGATTCAAGACCTCCATTAATTTCATTTTAGGTAAATTCATTTTGAATACGTTAATGATTTCGTTTTTGTTAATTAATTTGATTTGTGTTAATGAATTCATTTTGATGTTTCTACACTTCAATTAGCGTTGATTGATTTAGTTTGTATCAATAGTATGGAACTTTGGATTAGGGTTCATGTTTAATAATTTGGGGGAAATAGTTCTCTCCTATTTTTGCTCAATTTGGGGGTTGTAATTCTGTTTCAGTTCTAATAGTTTTTGCAAAATTTTATTCATTAGTATACCAGTTGGCCTTGGAGTTTACGATTTAGCTAACAACTTAACATTATTTATTTCTTCACTGTATTGTCTTGTGTGTGTGACTCACTTACACTTTAGAGCTCCATGAGTTTTACTGCTATTGACACCATAAAAACAATGTATGTCACTTTTTTTTTCAGATGGTGATGGTTGTAAGCACGTTTCGTGTTAGATTTGAGGTTCTATTCAGACGTCTATAGTTATTTCATATTAAAAGATGGATAGATCATGGTTAACAGCTGATAGAAGATGAAAAGAGTTTAAAATAGGGGTGGACGACTTATTAATGTTTGTATTTGAAAATGGGTATAATGAAGAAAAAATAAGTTGTCCATGCATGAAGTGCGCACATAGCAAATCATGGAAGGCTCGGATTGTTACAAGCCATCTTTTCAGCATGGAATTGATGAAACGTATACATGCTGGATTTGGCATGGGGAGCCAAATTTTGTAGAAAGTCCTATACTAGAAGAAGCCGACACTTTAGAATCTATTAATCAAGGCTCCACAACAATGGGTGAAGCCAACGACGATGATGATGATATTTCTTCAGATTCTTCAGATTTCATCAACCTGGTGAAAGGTGAGCATGAACCTCTGTATCCTGGATGTGAGAGTTACAGTAAGATGAAAGCTTTGGTTAAGTTATTCAACTTGAAAGTGAAGCATGGTATGTCAGATTCATGTTTCTCTAAAGTTCTGTTATTCATTGGGACTTTGCTTCCGGAAGAAAACAATCTCCCTTCTTCCTTCAATGAAGAGAAGAAAACCTTATGTGCATTAGGAATGGGGTATGAAAAGATACACACCTTCCCGAATAATTGTCTCTTATATCGTGGCCAGATAGATGAAGATGAGACTACTTGTCGGCTTGTCGCATATGTAAGGCTTCCAGATGGAAATTGAATAAGAAAGGAGAGGAACTGGAAGGAGTCCCTACTAAGGTTTCATGGTATTTCCCTTTGATACCAAGATTAAGAAATATGTTCAATACACCTCAAATTGCAAAGGACATGACTTAGCATGAAACCGAGCGACAAATAGATGGTAAAATGAGGCATCTGGCTGACTCGATAACATGGAAGGATGTCTACCATAAGTGGCATGATTTTGCATCAGAGAGTAGGAACCTTCGGTTAGCTTTATCCTCCGATGGTTTTAATCCTTTTCGTGGAAACCGTACTGATTACTCAAGTTGGCATGTTTTGCTATCAGTTTACAACCTTCCACCTTGGCTTTGTATGAAGAGAAGGTATATTATGCTCTGCTTGTTGATATCTGGACCGACTGAGCTTGGAAATGATATCGATATGTTCCTTCAACCACTTATAGAAGATCTGCAGGAGTTATGGCACGGGAAACAAGTGTACGACGCATATAAGAAAGAGTCATTCCTACTTAGGGGCATTTTATTATGGACAATAAGTGATTATCCGGCCTTAGGGAACTTGTCGGGAAACGTCATTAAAGGGTATAATGCTTGTATTGTTTGTATTGATAACACAAATGCTACTAGGCTGGTTAATTATCGGAAGACAGTGATTATGAGGCATCGGAGGTGGTTGGACCGTCATCATCCATGTAGAAGGCAAAAATCAGCTTTTGAGAACACTGTGAAGAAAGGGGTTGCTCATATTCCGTTAACTGGAGAGCAGGTTCTTGAAAGAGTACAACATCTAAAGGGTCACGTCTTTGGTAAGACACAATGCCAAGCTCGATGGAAGAAAAGTGAAGCTCGACCCGTTTGGAAGAAGGTTTCTATATTCTTCCACCTTGAATATTGGAAGTTTTTGCCGGTTAGGCATGTTCTTGATGTGATGCACATCGAGAAAAATATATGCGAAGCTTTAATTGGAACTTTGCTAACTATTCCAGGAAAGACAAAAGATAGGGAGTCTGTCCATCTTGATATGGCTGAAATGGGAATAAGAACAGAGCTGAGGCCAAAAACTCAGGAAAAGAAAGAGAAGGTACCGTTGGCATCATGGAACTTATTGAATGCAGAAAAAATAACAGTTTGCTCGTCATTTCTTAAAATGAAGTTACCGGATGGATTTTGTTTAAATATCAAGAATCTGGTAAATATGGAAAATCTTCGGCTTTTTGCATCATTTGCTTCCAATTTCAATTCGGTCGGTACTGCAAAAACAAGTCAGGTACACAATAATAAGGTTTTGCCTTTTCTTCAAGGCAATTTTCAGTAAAGTCATCGATGTAGATAAATTAGAAAAAATGCAATCTCAATTGGTGGAAACATTATGCCAGCTGGAAAAACACTTTCCTCCTTCGTTCTTTGATGTGATGATCCATCTCTCAATTCATCTTGTGAGAGAGGTTAAGCTTTGTGGGCCAATATTTCTACATTGTATGTATCCTTTCGAGAGATATATGAAGGCATTTAAGGGATATGTACGAAACCCGGCTCACCCCGAAGGCTGTATTGCTGAGGCATATGTTGCCGAAGAGGCCATTGAATGTTTGGTGAATTTTGAAGAAGCTACCATAGGATTGCCAAAAAATGCTAGGCATGAGCGAAATGCAATTAGCAGACCCTTATCTGGTGCGACAATGATAAAGCCGAGCAAAGAGGACTTGCACCTAGCACACTTGTGTTCTCTGCAAAATAGCAAGGATGTTAGGCCATATTTTGAGTAAGTTACTGACATATGTGTGTGTGTGTTAGTTCCTTATTTTTTTGCATTTTGATTAAAGTATTAATGTAATTGATTTTACTTGTAGTGAACATATGGCAACTTTGATGACAAGATACCAGCAACATGAAAATGACCAAGTCTGGCTAAAAAACAAGCAAAACGATGAATTCCCCCAATGGTTTCGGCAAAAGGTAAGCTTTTTATTTGGTTAAAATGACTAATTAAATATGTTTACGGAAATCAAATTAGTCTGTATATTACTTTAGTTTTCCTACTTTAGTTAAAATTAATAAATTTGGAGATTGAAAGAATATATAATTTTTTACACATTCTGCAAATTATAAAATTATAATTATGATATTTATTTGTATCGAATAATTAGTTTAAATAAAATTATTTTTGGACAGATTGAATCAGAATTGTTGCATGACCACAATAACATACGTGATGAGATAAGGTGGATTGCAGAAGGGCCTAACAAGATTGTTCCTACATTCAGCGGTTATAAAATCAATAGTGTTACTTATAGCACCAAGGAGCGCAATGATAATCGACAGGTTCAGTGTAGTGGTGTTTGTGTTGTTGCAGATGCATTAATGGTTGTCGGTAAGGATAAAACTGTTGAACATACTTCACATAGCTACTATGGAGTTATAACAAGTATATGGGAGTTAGATTATAACAACTTTAGAGTCCCTGTATTTCGTTGTAATTGGGTAGATATGAACAAAGGGGTTAAGCTAGATGACTTGGGATATACATTGGTTAACTTAAACAAATTAGGTTTTGTAAATGATCCTTTTATGCTAGGGAAATATGTTAAGCAAGTCTGCTACATTGATGATCCTCTCAAAAAACATTGGTATGTTGTGTTGATATTACCAGAAAAAAACTATTATGACCAATGTGATGATGAAAATGATGGATCGGTAGAAATAGAACTTGAGAATGAGCTGCACGTGCCAATATTCCCCAATGTTGACGAACTTGATGAGGAAAAATCTAGTTATATGCGGGAGGAAGAAGAAGGGATTAAAATTCCATGATGGTAATATATATCATTGCATTGGATTGAAGTTCAATTATTTCAAAATATTTAACTCCATGTACTGCTGACTTGCTGACTTATGTAAAACTCATATTATTTAGATGTACTTCTACTGATCACAAGTTTCATCTAAAGGAACCCCTTCATAAGATTACTTTAGCCGTGGTAAAATCATCATCTAGTTGAATTTTGACTTCTCAAGTTCTGAATATTTCGACTTGATGTCTCTTTTTATAATAGATGATGATTTTACCATAGCTAAAATAATCATTCGAAGGACATACAAGTATGGCTACCGTCGACTGCAGCAAGAGGACTCTGGAGAGATGCTATCTATTATAGATTACACACATAATTTTTTTTTTTGCTCTATCAAACTTCTCCAAATTAAGGTTAATGTTATATTTTATGTTTATGCAGATTTAATGGTGTCAAAAGAAGACCTTGGTTAGAGTGGATACGCAGCAGGATATTACCAAAGACAAGAAGCAAATTGTAATGTGGTGGTGGTACTAGTATTGCACCAAACTCATTTCGATTGTAATGTAGAAGTACTCACTGTCTAACAGAGTTGGTGTGCTCTGTTACTAACTAGTAGCTCTGTATTGTGTCATTACTTCTATTCTGATTAATGGATTTTTTCAATTTGTCAAAGTATGAGATTTGTGTATTATCCGATTGGACTAACTTGTCAATTTATGGAAGTATTTGGTTTGCCAAATTTGGTTGAGTATTTTTAATTTGCTAGTCTCTTGGTTGGTTGATTTTTAGTTTGCAAATCTGTTGGAATTAGCTGATTATTGGTTTGGTTTGTGTTGGGATGTAATATGTACAGGTATTTTTTTTTCTGTCCTTACTAAATAGACAACAGTTATTCTAGCAATGTTTATAACCGTCTTCTAAATAGGATGTTCAAACAACAGTTTTCTGCTCTGTTGTATGAAACCCATTTATCTCACAATGCTAATAACCATTGTCTATCAACTTTCCTGCTGACAACGATATTTAAAACACATTGTCTGATGTTCCATACAACAACACTTCTAATAAACTGTTGTCTAACTTACACCACGGCTTTGTCTAAGAGCATTGTCTGAAGATAATATGAATTTGTCTACATACAACGGTGCTACGCAGTTGTATTAAAAGGTTCCACACAACACATTGAAATAGAACAGTTGTATGATTTTATCAGAGCATACCGCTTAGACAATGGTTTCAAATAACAGTAAACACAGTTGTAATTGCAAGACTCCGACAACACTTTTTCGAGGACAAAACATTCACCGTTGTTTGTTTTTTCGGGACAATGGGTATTTGTTTAACCGTTGTGTGAAAGGTGTTGTATGATTGCGTTTTTCTTGTAGTGACCGTAAACGTATGTTTGAAGGACAGGCTCGTCAAGAGAGGTTTGATACAAGTAAGGCCTTGTATGCGTGTAAATAGGGTGAACGTGATCCGGTAGCACCGCATGTTCGAGCATTGATATGAAATGAATCATTAGAGAAGTTTAACTTATCAAAATATTATTTTCACTCATAAAATTCAATTTTCACTAATTTTTAAAATTCACCAGAAATATTCAATGAAGAATATTCTTACAAATTAAATAGTGATTTTTCTCAAAATTTCGTAGTAATTTCAAGTTAAGAAAATATGATTTTTTTTTTACATATGCAACAGATTTGAAATATTTATAAATCATATTTCAACCAACACTTACTCCAAAAATATAGAGAATTTAGATAAAGCAAGTGTCTATTGCTGCAACAATCTAGTTCATATTTTCACTCAACCAGATTCTGAAGAATATCAGCATTCCAATCTCACTAACCAACCTTGTGAAGGTGGCTTCATCCAATGGCTTAGTAAATATATCAGCTAATTGTTTATCTGTGGGAACATAATGCAACTCAATGGTTCCATTAGTTGCTTGTTCCCTGATAAAATGATATATGATGTCAATGTTCTTTGTTCTAGAATTATTGACATGATTTGCAACTGTAGAGATTGCACTTGTGTTGTCACACATGATAGGAATCTTTTCCAACACAAGTCCATAATCTCTAATTTGATTTCTAATCCAAAGCACTTGAGTAGAGCAACTTCCAGCACTATGTATTCAGCCTCAGCCGTGGAAGTTGACACAAACTTCCAGCACTATGTATTCAGCCTCAGCCGTGGAAGTTGACACATATTGTTGTTTCCTGCTATATCAAGAGACTAACCTTTGTCCAATAAACTGGCAGCTACCTGAGGTTCTTTTCCTATCCACTCTGCATCCAGCATAATCAGCATCAGAATAACCAACCAGATTGAATCTCGTGTCCTTAGGATACCATAAACCCAAGTTTGGAGTGTCCTTTAGATATCTAAAGATCCTTTTGATAGCAATCATATGTGATTCCTTTGGATTTGATTGGAACCCTGCACACAGACATGTAACAAACATGATGTTTGGCCTACTTGCAGTGAGATAGAGTAGAAAACAAACCATGCCTCTGTAGACTGAGATATCTACCTTTTGGTCATGGGTGTCTTTGCAGGTGAGCAGTCTTCTAAGTTAAACTTCTTCAGTAAATCCTTGATATACTTGGTTTGACTAATAAAGATACCATCCTTCCATTGACTAACTTGCAATCCAAGAAAGAATGTCAACTCTCCCATCATGCTCATCTCATATCTGCTTTGCATGAGCTTTGAGAATATTTCACACAGTTTCTCATTTGTAGAGCCAAATATGGTATCATCCACATTAATTTGAACAGGGATAATATCATTACCAGGCTTCTTGTAAATCAGTGTCTTGTCCAATGTGCCTCTAGTGAATTGGTTTTCAAGGAAAAATTGTGATAATGTGTCATACCATGCTCTTGGAGCCTTCTTAAGTCCATATAATTCCTTAGGCAGTCTGTAGACAAAGTTTGGGAAATGTGGATCCTCAAAACCAGCTGGTTATTGCACATATACCTCTTCTTCCAACTCTCCATTCAGAAATGCACTCTTGACATCCATTTGATAGACTTTAAAATTTGAATGAGCAGCAAATACCAAGAAGACTCTGATGGCTTCCAATCTGGTAACAGTGGCAAAAGTCTCATCATAATCAATGCCTTCCTATTGAGAGTACCCTTTTGAAACCAACCTTGCTTTGTTCCTTACAATCACACCGTCTTCATCCATCTTGTTTTTCAGAACCCATTTTGTTCCAACAATGATGCCAAGAAGATTCTGATGGCTTCCAATCTGGCAACAGGGGCAAAAGTCTCATCATAATCAATGCCTTCCTGTTGAGAGTACCCTTTTGCAACCAACCTTGCTTTGTTCCTTACAATCACACCATCTTCATCCATATTGTTTTTCAGAACCCATTTTGTTCCAACAATTATTCTGTTCTTTGGTGCAGGCACAAGCTCTCATACTTTGTTTCTTTCAAACTGATTCAGCTCCTCTTGCATAGCAGTAATCCAATCTGGATCCAACAGTGCATCATCAAGTTTCTTAGGCTCAATTTGGGATAGAAAGCAACCATAGAGACATTCATTTTGAGTTGCTCTCCTAGTTCTCACTCCTGCATTTGGATCTCCAATAATTTGCTCTGCAGTGTGTGATCTATCCCATTTCCATGAATGTTCAGTTTGATTTCTCAAATTTGATGTTGCTTCATCATCCAAGTTATGGTCATTCATTTCCTCCCCCTGTGAAGTTGCTCTCATTCACAGGTGTGTCTTGGAGTCTTGGATGCTTGTATCGTCACTGTTGATTGGCACAAATTCTTCTCTTGCTTCTTCATTCATTGGAGTTTGTTGAACTGTAGTCTCAACTTCAGTTTCAATCTCTTCTTCAGAATCATCCAAATATTCAAACCTTAATGGATCTCTATCTTCATAATTGACTTCTTCTAGTCCAGGCAGTTTGCTGTCATCAAATGTCACATCTGTGCTTTCCATAATTTTTTTTGACTGATGAAATAAACCTTGTATGCAGTTCTCTCCACAAAATAGCCAAGAAAAATTCCTTCAAATGCCTTTGCATCAAACTTTCCAACATATTCTGAATTATCCTTCAACACAAAGCATTTGTTTCCAAAAGCATGAACATGCTTAAGAGTAGGTTTCTTCCTAATCATCAAATTGTAAGGTGTCTTTCCAGTGTTCTTGTTGATGAGAGTTCTGTTCTGAATATAGCATGCAGTGCTCACAGCTTCAGCCCAAAAACATGTAGGCATTTTTGCATCAAGTGACATTATTCTAGCAGCCTCAATTAGAGTTCTATTCTTTCTCTCAACAACTCCATTTTGTTGTGGAGTCCTTGGAGCTGAGAATTGTTGTGAAATGCCATTTTTTTTGCAAAATGCTTCAAGCATGGCATTTCTGAACTCTGTTCCATTATCACTTCTTAATGCAATCACACTTGCATTTTCTTTGCAAAATGCTTCAAGCATGGCATTTCTGAACATGTGCTCAATGATTACTTGTGAAGCCTCATCCTTTGATGCTAGAAATTCCACCCATGTGTACCTTGTAAAGTCATCAACCATCACCAAGGCATACTTCTTTCTTGCAAGTGACATAATGTTGACAGGCCCAAACAAATCAATGTGAATTAGTTGCAGGGCCATAGTTATTGATGTCACTGTCTTTGACTTGTGGCTTGACCTTTTCACCTTTCCTTTTTGACAAGCCTCACACACTCCTTCTTGACATAATTCAAGTGTGGGCATGCCTTTCACTAATTCTCTTTTAACTAGAGAATTAATGGCTTTGAAGTTCAGGTGTGATAACTTCTTATGCCACAACCAACAATCTTCATTTGATGCTTTTGAGTAAAAGCAACAAATTTTATCCTTACTTGCAGAATCCATATTTGCTACAAACATGCTTCCTTTCCTCACTCCAGATAGAGAAAACTCACTAGTCTTCTTGTGAGTGATCAAACATTCTTCCTTGTCAAAGTTCACTTTGAAACCTTTGTCAGTAAACTGACCAACACTTAGTAGATTATGCTTGAGCCCTCTAACCAGTGCTTTATCTTCAATGATGACAGTACCAACTTTCAGTTTGCCATATCCCAATGTGTTGCCAATGCCATCATCTCCAAAAGTAACCATAGGGCCAGCCTTTTTCTCATACTGTGATAGCAGGGCCATATCACTAGTCATATGATTTGAGCATCCACTGTCCAGAATCCACATGACTTTCTTTTCCTGTTCTTTGCCCTGCAAACACAAAGGTATTACTTCTTCTTTGGTACCCAAATAAGTTTGGGTCCACCTGGCTTAGAAACAGTTTTATCATAACAGCATGCTTGTTAACTTTCTTAGGACTAGTCTTCTTATCACAGCTAGAAGTCTTAGAACCAGTGTTTTCATACTTAGGTGACAGAGGTGCCTTCCTAGCTTTAGGAGGACTTGAAGACTTTGACCTTGTATAGTGTGTGTGTGTTGTGATTGATGCAACCATCAATGAATTGTCTTCTCAAATTGAAACAACTAGTCATAACATTCATATTGCATGGTATACAGTCAAATTTATCACAGAATGGAGAATCTCTATGTCTTAAAGTCACAGAGAAATCACAAAATGGTTTAGGCACACTACCAACAGGTTTCTTGCAAGCATGAGTTAAATGATTAGTGATAAAACAGTTTTGACATGTTTTCCTAGGGGCATTTGGCACATAAGCATAATTATTATCCTTGTTAATCCCTAGTTTTCTATTTCTCTGTTCTGTTTCTTTTTAGCCACATTCTTTTCAGATTCATTCTTTCTAGCTGATTCAAACTTAACAGATTTCTCAATTCTAGGTCTAACTCCTATTGGCTCCTTGGTTTTCATGCACTCTCACACTTAGATAGTGCTGATTGTTCACTAGATTGTGCCCCATCTTCATCATTCAGCATTTGCTTGATGAGTAAGGCTTCATCATCAATTTCAAGTATTGATTCTTTAAAGATATATAGGTAACTTGACATTTTTCAAAATGTGAGGCACATTCTCATGAACAACCTTGTCATCTTCAATGACAACACAGCCTTTCCTCTTTTTGAGAGTGTCATAGTCAAAACCAATTGATGCCTTTGCATTTTCTTGAAGTTTCTCATGATAGGACTGCAATAGACTAGAGAAGTTCTTAAAGGTTCTCAGTTTGAATTCATTCTCAGCTATTTCATCCCTAAGAGCCTTTTCAAGCTGACTAGCACATAGAACCTTATTATCTAGATATTCAACATCTTTCTTAAGGTTTTCTACTTGCATGGCAGCTAGCTGTAATTCCTCTTTTCTTTTGTTTAATAATTCATTCTTAGCAGACAATTTCATAATCTCTTCATTAGCAGCAGTCATACTAGTATGAATATTAAACATTTCAATAGACAGTTGTTCAATCATATCCTTGTATTCAGAAACAGACATTTCTATGGTAGTGAGAGATGGTACCTGAGGGTCTGATGAAGATGTTTCATCCGTGGAATTGGCCATCAAGGCATAGTTGCAAAATTCTTGCTCTTCTTCATCACTATCAGTATCATCCCAACACTTCCCTTCAACTATTTAGGCCTTGCCTGGTGTTTGCTTTTTGAGAAGGGCCTCATACTTAGCTTCAAGCTCAAGAAACTCCTTATCCTTCTTTTTAGGCTTCTTGCATTCACTAGCAGAATGCCCTAGGTCATTGCACCTATAGCATCTCACAGATGACCTATCTACATAACCAGTTTTGAATTTATTCTTGTTTGGCTTCACAGGTGCTTTACTCTTGTTGAATGAATGATTTTGAGGTCTAGGTTTGAAGGGTTGCTTTCTCTTGAATCTAATGTTTGGAAATTTTCTAGCCATGAAAGCATATGAAGTATTTTCCATGGCATCCAACTCCTCAAGAGTGTAGAACTCATATCCTTCTTCTTCCTGTTCCTCAGCAACAGTCTCAGGCATCTCCACTACTAGCTCTTCATCCACTACTTCTTCAATCCTCAATTGGCTTGCAAAGGCTTCATGTTCTGAAATAACTCAAGCTCATGTGTCTTTAGCACACCATAGAGCACATCATAAGTGACTTTGTTCAAGTCTCTTTCCCTTAGAGAAATGACCCTTTGCGCTAGATGGTTTGGTGAAGACAGTAGAAACTTCATTTTCAATTCTTTAGTGTTGTAGACTTTTCCATTCATCTTCAACTCAGTAACCAACTTATGAAATCTCTCAAACATGTTAGTAATGTTTTCCTTGGATTGTGTCATGAAAGCTTCATACTGTGTGACCTCTATCTGTTTCTCGTTCTCCTTAACCTCATATTTCCGTTCACATAGAACCTCAATATGATCCCACATCTTTTTAGCAGAAGTACAAGATGTTATGTTTGTAAACATTGACATATCCATAGAATCTATAATCAGCAGCATGAGGTGACTGTCAAGAGCAACCATTTCCTTTTTTATCTCTATCCATTTGGATGGTTCCTTGGCCACATATCTTGGAACGGTTGTGGTTCCTACTATCTTTTCAGGAATCTCTTGTTGTAGAACAAAAGGACCATTCTTGAAAATCTCAGGATACATGGGATGAGAGGCTTTGATGAACGACATCATTTTTATCTTCCAGAGGTTGAAGTTATCTTTGTCAAACTTAGGGACCTTCACTGTTCCTGTTGTCTTTGGTGTATTCATGATCGTTTTCTGTTTTGATCAACAACCTGCTCTGATACCACTTGTTGAGTATAGAATACACACACAAGAAAATACAGAGGGGGAGGTGAATGTATTTTCAAACTTTTCTTAGAATGAGGCTTTGAAGAACGTTTGTTTGAAGGTTTGAATCTATTGAATGATGTTTGTGTAACAACGTATGTGTTTTTGTGTTTAACAGAATATTAATGCGAAAATAAGAAACATAAGAACACAATACTCACTTTAATTTAATATTGTATTAGATAAAGGTTTTCTACAAACTATGAATACAAATGGTAGTATTCTCAGCTTCGTTTTTTGTTAGTAGTATTTTTTTGTGTTCGTTCTCAGGGAAGGACTGAATTGTAATATCAAGTTCAAGTTTTTATCTCTCACAATTTAGAAGTGTAGAAGAATGTTTGGTGTGTTTATAAACTAAATTAAACTAAACAAAATTAAACTAATTATCAATCGAGAATAAAATATATGAGGAAAACAATCCAAGAACTGGGGTTCTTCACTTGGTTTCAATGCACATTCAATATCTATGTGATGTCTACGTTCTTACTCTGCTGAAAACAATTCTTCTAAGGTTATAATGTTCTCTTCCAAGATACAATATAATGTCTACAACTATACCCTAATTGTCACTTCCGTGATACAATCAAAGACAATCATAAACTATTAAGCTCCAAGAATTATAAGTCTCACAACTCTCCTATTAATCTCCCAATCAAATATTCGAGTTATGTCTGTTAAATCATGTACTAAAATTGCAACTCCTCTTCCAAGTTATTACAATCCCTAGAATACAATCAAAAGTTAGCTACTCTTCTAATTGTGTTAAGCCCTCAATAACAGATCAGCAAAGCAAGAAAATCACAGATAATTAAACACACATGAATACCAAGGAATACTACCCAATCCTCAGATTAGAGAATTAGTTACACATAATTAAAGAAGAAAACAAAATAATAATAATAATGAATAAAAACATAATATTGAAGAAAGAATTAAAGATCGAAAGTACCTTAATACAATTGTTAGCTATGAATTTGTTCTATGAATTGTTATGATTTACAATGGTATGATGTGTTTATATAGGCTCTACAAATCTTGCCCAGCAAGATATTGCCTTCTATTACAATTAGGATTTAAAGAAGGTACCCAAAACTGCCCAGAATACAATTAGAATTAGAAAAAGGGCAAAACAGTAAATTCCAAGCCTTCTTTAATAAGAACACGTGCGCGACTTTAATCAGTACGTTTCTTGCACTTGTTTCCTATCCCAGGTTGTAGAAAATCTCTCAAGCTTCGCGTGGGCAGTAAGATCGCTGAAAACGGACTTCTAGAACTCCAGATATGGCCAAAACAGTATAAGCTGCGCAGCCTTCCCGGAAAATCCGAATTTTAATCAATTAAATCTCCAAAAACGACAAAAGCTTAGATATTCTTGGAAACCTGCACAACTACACAAAACACATCAAAACTACACAAACTTGAGTCCAAAACAATCAATTTAAGCCGATATAGAATGTTCCAAGTGGATATAAAATCCACTTATCAAACACCCCCAAACTTAAACCGATGCTTGTCCTCAAGCATAAACAATTATAACTACCTAATTAGTACCACTTCCGTAGGTGATCACGGTTGCATTTGGCATATGCAACAAGCCCTTTAAACCCCTAGGCAGCCCTAGTGGACGAGTAAGGTCTCGTGAGGGCCTATAGTGAATGTACCCACAAAATCCATTTAACCTAATGCAATGCAATGCATGAATGCAACTAATATGAAAAATGCAATTAATCTAGCCTACCATACCTTCAAATCCTCTCATGCCATATCAACTTAAGAATCAAAGTAAATACGCAATGTCTTGGTGTCGAAAGTGCAAGTATTCACATAGTCTACTCAATGAACATGCATAAGTTCTCACAAGTCCATGTCAAGTGTAAGAATAAGTTAGTAAACATGCTAAGCCTACAAGAGCACATCTTTGAGACAAAACTCGGGATCTCATACGCAAAAACAAGCAAACACTCACAATCCACTCACAAAAGAATATTCACTCAAGAACAAGGGTAAGTGTATCACTCAATTCCAACAAAATCATAAACATGCTTGACATTTGGTATCAATCTAACTCTTAACACAACATACATCAATGACGATAATCAAAAGGTCTTTAATTGGGTTGTAACGTGGGCTAGGGACAAGGTATGTCAAATAAGCCAAAAACAGGTGAAGTGTCAAAAGCTAGTAAGCACCATAATAAATCATACACAACACTCTATTTTCCCCCCCACATAAATTTTACTAAGAACACTCGACTAGTCGACTAAAGTAGGATCGCAAAAAAAACACAAACATGCTCTCATAATATATATATATTTTTTTTTTTTTTTTCTTTTTTCTTCTTTTTTTTTTTTTTTTTTTTTTTTTTTTCGAGAGCTAAATAAAACAATAATATAAATAATAACAATGATCCCCCAATTTATTACATATGCCGACTATCGAGTAAACAACCAAACCCAATCTCAATATTTTTCCCCAAAATTATGACCAACTATACCCCTCCTTGCACACCTTATTACTCCCTTAAGCACTTTACTAGCCTTTGACAATGTGGGTTCAAATTAATGCAAGGCCAATACAAGAAAAAGGATATATGGCAAGTAACGTGGTGTGTCACCGAAAAAATAGGATTAAGCTCAACGGGTTAACTAATTGATCATGTAAGCATGGTGTGGTAATATGGGAAAATATGCGGTTATTCCTAATTGCCTTTATCATTTTAATCGTCAAATAATGTCATGCGTTTCAAGAAAGACCTCAAACAACTGCTAGCAATGCAAACAATCAGTGGACACTCAAGCAAACGAATAAATTGCAAAAAAATATGCAATATGGCTCAAAAACTCACTTGGTGGAAAAACATACTCAATCCCAAGCAAAAATCTCTCTAATGCACCAACTTGTATTCAAAGCATGCAAACTAAATCATCTTGCACATATTCATGTCCTTCTAATTACTTACAACATTCAATAAGTCTACTAGCTTCAACTTACTAGTGTATGTGTGTGCACAAGAACAAAGCATATCACTTCTCAATCAAAAGCGTCAACAACACAAAATTCCTATCAAGCATGGGTGCAAATGCAAACTATTATGAACTCACATGATATACAAACATAAAAACAGAATGTCCTATATGAAACAAACGTAGATAATACGAACATAAATGCATAATTTACTACTACTAATATGCAAATCATGAAATCCTACATGAACAATTAATACAACAACAACTTACTAATCCCTCAAACCACCCCCAAACTTAAAATATTCAATGTCCTCATTGAATGGAAGTAAATACAAGGGATAGCAGAAAACATACCTACTCGTCCTCCTCCTCGGATGAATCTGGTGGAGGATATTGCGTACGAGCTCCATAGACTGGCCACCTTTCATGAACACTACAAAATCCAATTGACAAGAACACAAATTCGTAATAAAAATAAGATTAGAGAAAAAAAATTTACCCAATACGAATCAAAGAGGTGAACTTGCAATTAATTCCTCTTTAGAATTGAATTTTTAGAGATTTAAATAAATAGAAGAGGAATTGGATTTGTATGTATAGGTGGGTATATAAAATAATAATAATAAAAATAATAATAATAATAATAATAATAAAGAAAATAATAAAGAAAATAATAATAATAATAATAATAAATAATAACTATAATAATAATAATAATAATAATAAAATAATAATAATAATAATAATAATAATAATAATAATAATAATAATAATAATAATAATAAATAAGAATTAGAATAGAAATAGGTTTAGAATTTTTGGAGAAAAGATGGGGGGTTTTGGAATTGAAATAGGAAAAGAATAGGTTTAGAATGGGGGTATAAAAAGAATGAGGGGGTGAACACTTTTTTTTTTTTATATATATATACATACAGCACACACACAGCAACTGACAAAGAGGCGAAACAAAAAAATTTTTCACTGTACCACGCGCCAACTGCCAGCGAGTGACGCAGACTGCCCCACATCCAGTCACGCAGGCGCAGCCTGCGTGACAGGCGTGCAGGCTGCCCCAGGTCCAGTAACGCAGGCGCAACCTGCGTTACACACTGCGCCAGAGACAGAAACGCAGGAGCAGCCTGCGTTACACACTGAAAAATCGATTTTTTTTTTTTTTTTTTTTTTTCACAGCACAGATTTTTCTTTTCTGAAAACACTCAAAATATTTTTTTTTTTTTTTTTTTTTTTACACTAATGCGTGGGTTGCCTCCCACGAAGCGCTCCTTTAACGTCAATAGCTTGACGTATTTCTACCTGCAAATTTCAATGAGGATAAAAAGCAAACAGATGCACATATCTACGAATTTCTAATATAAGCATATTGTGCAAATAAACCTTAGATTCATTGAAAGGTACGAAAACTTTCAAGAACCTATCATGCTCAAGAGACTTGGAAACATCAAAATAGCTAGAAAAGTCATCAGAATAATCATTATAAGTACGACTCATATACTCTTCCCAAATCGGATCCTTATACTCTAAAGCAAGATTTTCAATTTCATCAATCTTAACTTCCTTCTCTTCTATAATTGGACACTCATCAATTTTAATCTCGTCTACCAATGTATTAAGCTCAAAATTTTCTAGATTTGGTAGAATTTCAATTGCATCCAAATTATCATTAATGCGCATGGGACAATTATCAACTACACAAGTAGACTCATCAGACACAACATTATCATCAATTGCTAAACAAGAATCATGGCATAGAGGAAAATTGACACAAGGGGGAGTTCTATAACAACCTTCATACCACACTGCTCGAACTTCCCAAATAAAATTATTTAATTTAGCATTCTCCTCGTACCAAGCTATTGAATCACATGGAATATCATCATCACTAGCAATTTCTAAAGTTGGTTCATCAACAACTCCCAATGAAAGTAAGGGAGGATTAGACTGAGTTCCTTGAATCATTTTATTGAGCGCAATCTCCCAATCAGCAAGTAAAGAAGGATTAGACTGAGTTAAACTCGTATCAACATCATTACACATATATGGATTAAGATCATCATGATATTGATTTTCAAATGAATATGAATAATCATTGCTAGGGGCATATGGAGCATAACATGAGTTCTCAGAATAGAACGAATTCACCTGATATGCATTACAATCCTCATAAGCATTGAATTGTGGGTAAGGATTGAAGTCTTGATATCGTTCCTGACTGTTGTAGAAATTCTGAGCATTGTTCCAACCAAAGTTGTACTCCATCTAGTCTCTCTCCTCAAAACCTATTTAAGTTGTCTACCTCAAAGAACCTGTAGACACTCCAAAGAAAGAAACACAAAAGAAAGAAAAGAAAAATATATACAAAGATAAAATCTAAACAATAAGAAACAATTAACCTAAACTCAACTATACTGCCTTCCCCGGCAGCGGCGCCAATTTGTTAGTAGTATTTTTTTGTGTTCGTTCTCAGGGAAGGACTGAATTGTAATATCAAGTTCAAGTTTTTATCTCTCACAATTTAGAAGTGTAGAAGAATGTTTGGTGTGTTTATAAACTAAATTAAACTAAACAAAATTAAACTAATTATCAATCGAGAATAAAATATATGAGGAAAACAATCCAAGAACTGGGGTTCTTCACTTGGTTTCAATGCACATTCAATATCTATGTGATGTCTACGTTCTTACTCTGCTGAAAACAATTCTTCTAAGGTTATAATGTTCTCTTCCAAGATACAATATAATGTCTACAACTATACCCTAATTGTCACTTCCGTGATACAATCAAAGACAATCATAAACTATTAAGCTCCAAGAATTATAAGTCTCACAACTCTCCTATTAATCTCCCAATCAAATATTCGAGTTATGTCTGTTAAATCATGTACTAAAATTGCAACTCCTCTTCCAAGTTATTACAATCCCTAGAATACAATCAAAAGTTAGCTACTCTTCTAATTGTGTTAAGCCCTCAATAACAGATCAGCAAAGCAAGAAAATCACAGATAATTAAACACACATGAATACCAAGGAATACTACCCAATCCTCAGATTAGAGAATTAGTTACACATAATTAAAGAAGAAAACAAAATAATAATAATAATGAATAAAAACATAATATTGAAGAAAGAATTAAAGATCGAAAGTACCTTAATACAATTGTTAGCTATGAATTTGTTCTATGAATTGTTATGATTTACAATGGTATGATGTGTTTATATAGGCTCTACAAATCTTGCCCAGCAAGATATTGCCTTCTATTACAATTAGGATTTAAAGAAGGTACCCAAAACTGCCCAGAATACAATTAGAATTAGAAAAAGGGCAAAACAGTAAATTCCAAGCCTTCTTTAATAAGAACACGTGCGCGACTTTAATCAGTACGTTTCTTGCACTTGTTTCCTATCCCAGGTTGTAGAAAATCTCTCAAGCTTCGCGTGGGCAGTAAGATCGCTGAAAACGGACTTCTAGAACTCCAGATATGGCCAAAACAGTATAAGCTGCGCAGCCTTCCCGGAAAATCCGAATTTTAATCAATTAAATCTCCAAAAACGACAAAAGCTTAGATATTCTTGGAAACCTGCACAACTACACAAAACACATCAAAACTACACAAACTTGAGTCCAAAACAATCAATTTAAGCCGATATAGAATGTTCCAAGTGGATATAAAATCCTCTAATTGTGTTAAGCCCTCAATAACAGATCAGCAAAGCAAGAAAATCACAGATAATTAAACACACATGAATACCAAGGAATACTACCCAATCCTCAGATTAGAGAATTAGTTACACATAATTAAAGAAGAAAACAAAATAATAATAATAATGAATAAAAACATAATATTGAAGAAAGAATTAAAGATCGAAAGTACCTTAATACAATTGTTAGCTATGAATTTGTTCTATGAATTGTTATGATTTACAATGGTATGATGTGTTTATATAGGCTCTACAAATCTTGCCCAGCAAGATATTGCCTTCTATTACAATTAGGATTTAAAGAAGGTACCCAAAACTGCCCAGAATACAATTAGAATTAGAAAAAGGGCAAAACAGTAAATTCCAAGCCTTCTTTAATAAGAACACGTGCGCGACTTTAATCAGTACGTTTTTTGCACTTGTTTCCTATCCCAGGTTGTAGAAAATCTCTCAAGCTTCGCGTGGGCAGTAAGATCGCTGAAAACGGACTTCTAGAACTCCAGATATGGCCAAAACAGTATAAGCTGCGCAGCCTTCCCGGAAAATCCGAATTTTAATCAATTAAATCTCCAAAAACGACAAAAGCTTAGATATTCTTGGAAACCTGCACAACTACACAAAACACATCAAAACTACACAAACTTGAGTCCAAAACAATCAATTTAAGCCGATATAGAATGTTCCAAGTGGATATAAAATCCACTTATCATTTTTCTCAGAGAGATGTTCTAAGTTGTAATGAGAAATCTTACAAAACCTTAACTGCTAGAGAAGTGAGGTTGTACACTTATAGAACATGTGTACAACCTACTTACTACAAATAAAGTGATAGACAAAAATACTTTCTAACATGTCTATCCCTTTTTGAGTAAACATCCAAACGACTTGTAATTTGACTTCCTTTAACTCTGCTCAAATCCACTTCTTTAGCAACTTGTCTCCTATAACAACTCTCTAAGCTTCTTGTAGTCTTTCCAAAACACTTTATAGTACTGTGGTCCTGAAAGTATTTTGGCTTGCTGCAGGTTTCTGACTTGTACAATTCTTCAGTATTTTGTCTCCAAGATTGCATTCGAGAAGTGACCAAGTGGCTGATTCAAGAACTAGAATTGGCTTATTAGATAACTCTGAGTTCTCGAATACTGTTGAATTGACATATCAAATCACTTCTCGAATTAGTCTTTTCTCCAGGAATCCTTCAGTTGTCGAATAGAACATTGGAGTTGTCGAATCCCTGAGATGTCGAACAGCTTCTTGAGTCCTTGAGATATCGAATGTAACTTTGACTTGTTGACGCTTTGAGAATTCGAATGATGCTTTAACTTGTTGACTTCTTGAGTTCTCGAATAGAGTGTTAGACATGTCGAATATCTGAGTTATCGAATGGGATATCGAACAGTGCCTTTAGAGATATTGAACAGTGTCTTTGGAGATATCGAATCCCTGACTTCTCAAAGGCTAGAATTCTCGAATATAACAAAGATACTTCTCGAATTGGTACTTAGGCAAATCTTCATTCTTCAAAATCAAACTGTGTTTATTTTGACAGCCTTGTTCTTTAAGCTTGAGGCATGATCTCTGGATCTTCTTTCAAGCATTATTTTATGACTAAATTTACAGTTACACAGATAGAAATTATACGAGAATCACTTTAATTATCAAGAACGCAAAGGGATTCTCCATCAGAAACCAAAAAGAAAACCTTCCCGTGGACAGCTCACCCAAACCCACATAAAAACTCACCCGCCACTACCAAACCCACATAACAACTCACCCGCCACTACCAATCAAACTATGACTCCAACAACCACCACCACAATTGAAACCCTAATTGATAATTGATAATTGATATAGAAGAGTGAGTACGAGACCAAATAATTCGAGTAAAATAAAAAAAACAAATTAACTCAAGAACCGTGAAGAACAAACCAATTAATCAGAATCCCAATTAATCACCTGCAAAGTAAAAAATAAATTAGATACAGAGAGAAAATAAGAGAGAAGAAAAGATAGCAGAAAAGAGAGAAAAGAAGATAGATGTTTGATTAACGGTAGTACAGAGAGAGTTCTTCGAGTTGAGAGCGAGAGATTTTCTTCAAGTTGAGAGAGAGAGAGAGATGAGAGAGCGGAGAGAGAGCAAAGGGGGGAAGTGCGATTTTCGTGTAAGGGGGAAAGCAAGAAAAGGCTTGTAAATTTGATCTGGGGGAAAAAAACTACCGCCTTCACTTTTACATCCTAATTTTCACCATTTTTTTTATTTTTGTAATTTACTTTTTTTATTAATATATTTATTTAAAATAAAAAATCATGTTTATTGTTATATATATGAAAGATAAATACAAAAATTATTCATTTTCATATATATCTTATTTATATGTACAAGAGTCAAAATTAGCTCAAAATTATTTTTTTATTTTCGAATTAATTTTTGAATTAATTTTTAAAAACTTTCATAATTTAAAATTAAAAAAATACCATGTGCATAATTTTAAAGATTTTTATAACTTAAATTAAAAAAATATCATATAACTGAAAATCATTAAAAAAAATCATTCAATGAATCTGGCACGCGCCCCGTTATTGGAATTTGTACTATTACAACATCTCAGTTAATATGCAACACAACCGAGCCTTTTTATTTTTTTATTATTTTTTTCCAACACTAAAACGAGTAACTATTAACATCCGTTCGGCTCGATCATCGAAGAAATCATTAAAAAAAATCATTCAGTGAATCTAGCACGCGCCATGTTATCGAAATCTGTACTATTACAACGTTTCCGTTAATTTGCGGCACAACCGGGTCTTTTTATTTTATTGATTATTTTTTTCCAGCACTAAAATGAGTATCTGTTAACATCCGTATGGTTTGATCGTCGAAGAAATCATAAAAAAAAAATTATTCAGTGAATCTGGCACGCGCCCCGTTATCGGAATGTGTACTATTACAACGTTTCCATTAAGATGTGCCACAACCGAGCCTTTTAAATTTTTGATTTTTTTTTCAACACTAGAACGAGTATCTAATCGAAGAAATCATTAAAAAAATTATTCAGTGAATCTAGCACGCGCCCCATTATCAGAATCTGTACTATTACAACATTTCCGTTAAGATGCGACACAATCGGGCCTTTTTATTTTTTGATTATTTTTTCCCAACACTAGAATGAGTATCTATTAACATCCGTATGGTTTGATCGTCGAAGAAATCATTTAAAAAAATCATTCAGTGAATCTGGCATGCGCCCTGTTTTCGGAATTTGTACTATTACAACGTTTCCGTTAAGATGCGGCACAACCGAGCATTTTTATTTTTTGATTAGTTTTTCCCAACACTAGAACGAGTGTCTATTAATATCTGTACGGTTCGACCGTCGAAAAAATCATTTAAAAAAATCATTCAGTGAATCTAGCACGCGCCCCGTTATCGGAATATGTATTATTACAACGTTTCTGTTAAGATGCGGCACAATTGGGTCTTTTTATTTTTTGATTATTTTTTCCCAGCACTAGAATGAGTATCTATTAACATCCGTACGGTTCGATCGTCGAAGAAATAATTTATAAATTCATTCAGTGAATCTGGCTCACGCCCCGTTACCAGAATGTGTGCTAGTAACAGTACTTGTGACGAACATAATAAAATCCGTCACAAGTGTATTAAAATAATGTATTTTTTTATTAAAGTTTTAAGCGGCATTTAATTTGTGGTAGTTGAACTTGTGACATTTTTGTCGTCATAAGTTCATTATGTGATGAACATACTACTACGACGTCACAAGTTTACTTTTTCATGTATTTAAATATATGAAAATATTACGTTGTTCATGTTGTGATGAAACGTCACAAGTTTGAAAATCGGAAACGATGTCGTTTTGGCTGGCGAGAAAATTTTTACAAATTTATAAGTAAAAAGCGCCATAAAATAATAGTAAAATATTACTCTTGTGATGAAGGTTCACGTTTATCACAAGGTACTTGTGACGGATGTTTGCAGTTATCAAAACTTATGTTGTACCCACAATCGGTCACAACGTATCGTCACAAATAAGTTTTCGTCACAAGATTAGTCACTATTAGCAGATTTTCTAGTAATGTATACAGACATGCCTTTGTGACTAACAATCACCATAGCATGTTATCCCTAAAAGTTCCGTAAAAGTTGACGATTATACAATTATATACATATAAAGAATGCATATTAGAAATTTGATATTTTGACTCTAGATCTCAAAATTTTTTTTCTTTTTTTACTTTGTTTATGTGATTTAGTTGAAGAAATTGTTTATTTATATCATATTTTTGTTTATAATTATACTAAAAAATTATAAAAAGCAATTTTATTATTTTTTCCGGCACCCTTAAAAAATATTTCACACAGAACTCGAATTAATCTTTCTACTAAACCAGCTTCGATATATTTCATAAGAAACACAAACATAGACTAAACATACAGATAACACTTATATTAAACCAAAGTAATCCAACACACATGTTCGACTGACTTATTCTTCACGGCACCAAGTTGATGAACAGCAGATAGATCTTTATTAAACTTTCACATCAGGCTTTGCTATGACACCAAGTTCTTGATCAGCATGTGTGTAAGTAGTGTTTCTTTCGCCTCTCGAGGTGTCAGAATTCCTTTGATCCGGATCACAGTAGAGTCCATCTCCAGTAATCGAGGCATATATGGCTACACTGATGGACACCACGTAAATCACCAAAGCAATGGCAACAATTGTGCAGAGTGCCCAAATGGCTTTCCTTGCTTCAACACTTCCACAAGAGTACAAACCTATTCTAACTTGAACAACATTAACAACTGAAAGCAAAAGCAAAATAATTCCAGAAACCGATGCACTTGTTGTTAAGATCAACAAAAAGTCCTTCAAAACGAATCCTTGGCGAACAAATTTGAATCTGTTGCTGTCCAAATTCAGAAAGAGCTTAAGAACTTTGGCAACAAGGCTCGATAAAAGAAAACAAGCAAAGGCTACAACTTCATAAAGGACAAGCATTTTCGTAACTCTAGGACCAGCATTACACTCTTCACGATTCTCCAGGCTGTGGACGCCTGGTGCAGCCTGAGATAAGCCAACGAATACCGCCAAGGTAAATAGTGTGTTGACATTAACAAGGTCATCAAGTGTTCTGATATGAACTTTTTTCCTATCATACTTCACTTCTTTTTCTCGACCCGTCCACCTTACTATGATTGCTTCCACTAGCTCTTCTGCAGGAATTCTCCTTTCAGTCATCTGAAATAACAAAAAATGAAAACAAAATGTGAACGACTGAGCAGTACAAGACAAAACATCGATATGTACCAAGTAATTAAGATTAGCATTCTTCAGACTGAAACATCGCGAACAAACTCACCTTAAGTTAAGAAACTACTCACTTCCTTCCTTCCCTTATAGTAACTCTAGATGCTTTAACTCTATTTATATAAAGGAAAAAACGAAATGTGAACGATCGAGCAGTACATAATTTTCTACTATTAGATTTTGCCGGCTTGTTGTTTCCTCCTACCTACATGCAATTCTAGTATACACATTGAGATTCCTCAGTATGATATGACACGTTATATGTTTTATCTTTGATGCATGGATAGCCTGGTTTCATTGAATACGTTCAGATTATATTACTCATATTCCGATGTGGTTTTCTGAAAAGACTGCACGGCCTAAAATGAGTGAAGGCAACTACTGACAAGGTGTTCAATATTAATACACAATTTATGTGCATAAAATGACAAAGCCCACAAATCATTTACAGTATTTTTCACCAGCTTCTAGTTATTTGTTAAATATGTTTATACAATGGTACAAATTAAATTGTTAATTTTTGGGTTGCATTAATTTACTCTATTCCAATCTTATTCCACAGTTAAACACTATACCACAAAATTGAACTTAGAACATATCATTTAGAGAAGCGTTTTTTCAGTTAAATAAATATTTTTTGAATAGAAATTTTTATTAACTTATCCTAATTAATCATCTGTCGAAACTAAAAACCCTATTTTCATTATTACTGGGATAGAAAGAAATTATTTAATAAATTCATTCGTTTATAGAATCTTTATTTAGGAAGATATCATTAATCATTGTATATTGTCCCCCTTTTTGACAAAAAAGAAAACATAAAAAAAGAGATAGTGTTTAAAAAGAACCTAAAACTATGTAAGCTTCTGGTGCATTACTTCGTACACGGGTCGGTTTGGGTCGGTTAAAGCATTAAAATGACCCAACCCATTATAAATCGGTTTGGAAATTTTTAACCCGACCCATGAAAATTAAATTTATAACCCAACCCAATTTGTTATAAGTCGGTTTGGGTCGGTTTAGGTCGGTTTGAACGGGTTGCTTAAATGTAAAAGTTAAATAAACAACTTGGATATGCAAAAGAATAATCAACCCAAAATGTAACAATTACATAGTCGATAATTTGAAGTCCCTAAACAGTATGGTCAGGTGAAAATAATGGTATTGTGCTAGTGCAATAACATGTAAAATATGAAAGGACGCAAGAATCAAAGACAAGATTTTGAAGGGAAAGAGCTGGAGCTTTGATCTACACATAAAAAAGTCATGACCAAATCAACCAATTAAGCAAACTTACATCAATATGCAGTATGATAAAATGAATGGGTTGGACCTGGACTAGAAAACTAGTGAGCTGTTCAAATTTTAAACGGGACGGGTTGGGTTGGGTTGGGTGAAAAAAGTCCAAACCATAGCCAACCCATTAACACCGGGTTAAATTATTTTTGACCCAATCTTATTTTGGTTTGAAATTACTCGATTTGGGTTGGGTGAAAATAGGGGCGATTTGGGTCGGTTTGAACGGTTTGGCCGACCTATGTACACCCCTAAGTTCCATGTAGAGATAGTCTACATAATTCATAATTACTTCCTCTGCTGGTTATGAGCTGTCTTTTCCAACCATTCTCCCTTTCCTTAAGCTACGGACCGTCACCAAATTTACCATTTATCTTTTTCATATTATCAATGAAATGTACGTATATCTTCTCATACCCTGCAATCTAATTTCATACATATCGTGTTCAATATTAGAATATGCTCTGTTCGATCCCTTGGAGATAAAATAGTAGCCATAACATGACTTTGTTTTGGATTGATTCCGTTTAACACGTGCACATAGACTGACAATAACTCCAACTTCTAATAAACTAGATCACCAAACACTCATGTAACAACGCTAAGTCCTAAACGAATTTATCTCTGGGCAGAAAATAAACAGCCGACTGAACTTCGTTTAGACTAGCTCGTCGGGCTTCGATGAATCTTTAGCCGCAATGTTCTTTCCTTACGTGTCACCAGTAATCGAGGCGTAAATAGCTAGAGTGATTGACGCAACATAAATGATTAAAGCAATGGCAACAATTGTACAGAGCCCAAATGGCTCTCCTCGCTTGGGCACTTCCACAAGAGTACGAACCTATTCCAATTTGAACTAAATTAACAACCGAAAGTGTTATGAAAATAATGCCTGAAATAGATGCGCTCGCTGTTAAGATCAGCGGATACTACTAGAAAAAAGTCAATAGACATTAGTTCTGGGCCGATTTAAAAAAGTTTCAAAACCGATGTCTAGGTGGGTGTTGTTAAAAGTCCATGCGTTTTACATCGATTCTGGGCCGATGTTAAAAAGGACTTATTACATCGGTTATAGACCGATGTAAATACTTATCAACAACATCAGTTTTCAAAACAGAACCGATGTCTCAACTACATCGGTTTTAGATAGAACCGATGTTGTAAACTGTATACTACATCGATTTTTAACCGATGTAAAAAAGCTCCCAAAAATTGCCAAAATAAACTGTATACTACATCGGTTTTTAACCGATGTAAAATATCTCCCAATGTATACTACATCGGTTTTTAACCGATGTAAAATAACTCCAAAAAATTTCCAAAATAATAGACAATAGTTTTTAGGTGATGTTTTAAAGACTCAAATTGATGTATGTTCTTGGTTTTAACATCGTTTTTTCAATAACAACGTGATGTGTTATATTTGCAAAATTATGGTGCCCAAAAATTTACCATTCAAAATCAAAATCACTGTTGCACGTTCATAATTAGAACGACACCAAGTTTGTTTCGTATACAAAACATTAACCAAACTTAGCAATACAAAACATTCACCCAAAAGCAATATAAAACATTTACCCAAAAGTATAATTCATTAATACTCCCTCCGTCCCTTTTGATTGTTAACATTTCACTTTTTCAAAACTTTCTGGCACGCATTTTAAGGTGCATTTTAAGGATAGTTAAATAACTTTTTTTTAAAATTTTCTTTCTCTGTATAAAAATTTAATGTTTAAATTTTTATACAGAAAAAGAAAATTTTAAAAAAAAATTATTTAACTATCCCTAAAATGCACCTTAAAATGCGTGCCAGAAAGTTTTGAAAAAGTGAAATGTTAACAATCAAAAGGGACGGAGGGAGTAATTAACAACTCCCACAATATAACAAACTGATCCATCCACGATATTCACCATATAAGCATCCTAGATCGAACTAGTCAAGATAGAAGAGAACAACTTATAACAGTACTAGCTAGACAACATAACAGTACTAGAAAACTTAGCAAAATAGTAGCAGCAGACTAAGGGTTGAAAGCCATTCAGTAATTGGTCGTCGATGATTACACAAATCCCTGGATATAATCAAGTGCCTCACAACGAACGACGTCAAGATCCTCCTCTGTGTAATAACTCTTCCGATTATCGAAGCCCACTATGAATATTAAACAGAGTAGAACATCATAAATATTGTGCATGCGCGTTGACCAAAACCAAGAAACTTATATTCTGTTAAATTACACAAATTAAACCACACACCATGGTTATAAATTCCATTTCCTTGTCTTCAATTATGTCCTTCATGTAGCGCATGACTACATACCCACATTCAGTCCCACCGGGTTGTTTAGGGATCCATAATCCAATAATAACCAAATTATCGATATGTGTAACCAAATTATTGAAATAAACTATAAATAACCTAAGTTAAAGTGCATGCAGAACACTAACCAGAAGATTTTTAACTTTAGGACTTTTGTTTACACGTCCGGTTTGAGCATTGTAAGATCGGACAGCTCTGTAGAAGAGTATTATTTAAGAATAGTATTAAACCCGAGAAATCCATGACTTATATATATATATATATATATATATATATATATATATATATATATATATATATATATATATATATATTGGGTTACGCTCTATGGAGAACCACTCACATCGGAGAACCTGAGAACTCTAATAAGTTCAGTAGCAGAACTTTTGAATCATGTGTTGAACTCTAATAAGTTCAGTAACAGAACTTTAGAATTCATGTGTTTGAAGTCAGATGCATAACTTTTAAGGTCAACAGTAAAATGCTTGTTGAAAAAACTAGGTTCAATCGTAGAACTTTGTAGAAAAAGCAAGTTGGGTTGTAGAACTTTTAATTTCATGTGCATAACTTTGAAGTTAAGTAGTAAAAAAATATATCTTTAGTATGAAACAAAATAGATTTTGCAGTAGAACTCAATGGTAATAAGTTCAGTTATAGAATTTTGTAGAAGAAGAAAAGTTCATTTGTAAAAATTTTAAATTCTTGTGCATAACTTTAAATTCAGACTTTTAAGTTCAGCAGCAGAATGTTTGTTAAAAAAGTAAGTCTATTTATAGAACTTTGTAGAAAAAGCAAGTTTAGTTGTAGAACTTTTAATTTCATGTGCATAACTTTGAAATTCAGTAGCAAAACACTATAGTTTTAGTACGAAATAAAATAGATTTGCAGTAGAACTCAAAGGTAAGTAAGTTCGGATGTAGAATTTTGTAGAAGAAGCAAGTTCAGTTGTAGAAGTTTTATTTCATGTGCATAACTTTGAAATTCAGTAGCAAAACACTATATTTTTATTACAAAACAAAATAGGTTCTGCAGTAGTATCCATTGGTTCTCCGATTCTCTTTTAGATAATGGTTCTCATTTGAATCAAACCCTATATATATATATATATATATATATATACCAAACTTGTTGGAATGCAATGGATTGAGAATGAAAATTTCAAATTCCCAAATCAATATCAAAATCCAATGATAGCTGTTTTTATGATAAAATAATCAGTTAGATTTTAAAATAATTATATAAAGTTACAACTACCACAGATATTAGTCTTAATTGTAAATACTATAAACTAACAGTAGACTTTTCTTTTTCTGGCTATATACTATAAACACTAGATAGGCTTACTATTCATTATGTGGCAAGAATAATATCCGAGAAGGTGCAGCCATCAGCCTACGAACAATGTAAGCTTCAAAATCATCATTCAATTTGAAAGTGGCTCCCGGATCAGCAAACGCAAACATATCCAAATTCCTCTCATCAACCATAGTAGACAAATACCTATAGATTAAATATAAACAATTTTCCGTAAATATTCGTGTTAGATATTGATTCAAGTAATGATCAGGATCTGGGCATTACTGATCAGATACTGATGCTGACGTCATCAGTAATACAACGTCAGTATTGGACTATCATCAGGATTAGAAGCTGGTCAGTATTTCATGAAGATTCTTATCAGACCAGAGATCAAGGAAGATTGATATGTCGGTTCCTAGATTGTAGGAATGAAGCTATCATACAAGATATGCATTCAGAGATATATGTAATTGATTTAGAATATCTTGTAATTGATAGTGTAACTGTGTACTCTATATAAACACAGTTTTAGGTTTTACATTAAGTAATCACTTACACGATTTATCTTGTAACCTAGCAGCTCTTAAGAACATAAGAATTTCTTAAGAGAGTTTTGTAACAGTTTTATATCAGAATTAATAAAGCTGTTATTGATTCATACTTGTGTTATTTGTTTAAGTCGAAAATCTTATACAATTGTATTCAACCCCCCTTCTACAATTGTTATTTATTGGGCAACAATTGGTATCAGAGCAAAACTGATTAATATTATTCAGAAACGATCTTAAGATGTCGACAAGCAAGTATGAAAGCATCAAAATTCCAATTCTCAAGAAGACTGAGTATCCAACTTGGAAAGTGAAAATGATGATGTATCTGGAAGCAACTGATCCTGACTATCTTGACAGGATCAATGATGGACCATTTCTTCCAACAAGACTAGTTGCAAGAACAGAGACTGTTGCTGAACACTATGTCATTAAGGCAAAGAATGAGTGGACGACAGAGGAAAAGGCTCAAGTACTCAAAGATGCAAATGTAAAAAATATTTTGCATAACAGTCTTGATAATGTCATGTCTAACAGGGTAATAGCATGCAAGACTGCAAAGGAAATTTGGGATACTTTGGAAACTCAATGTCAAGGTACTGAATCTATCAAAAGAAACAGAAGGGCTCTGTTGATTCAGGAGTATGAGCAATTTGATGCTAAATCTGATGAAAGCCTTACTGATATGTATGATAGATTCTTGACTTTACTGAATAATCTATCACTAGTTGGCAAAGAGTATGATCCAGAGGATTCAAATACCAAGTTTCTCAGAGCTCTAACTGAGGAGTGGGATACTCAAGCTTCAATCATAAGGCATCAATATGATTTGAAGATGCTGTCTCTTGATGAAGTCTATAGGATGCTAAGAACTCATGATCTTGAGGTTCAACAGAGGAAGAACAAGAAAAATGTCAAAGCAAAAGTTGTTGCTTTGAATGTTGAATCAAAATCAAAGGGAAAAGCTGAGGAGGTTTCTAACAGAAAGAGTAGAGTGGAAGAGTCAATTCCTGATGACTCATCATCAGATACTAATACTGATGATGACTCTATTGATTCTGATATGATAGAAATGGTTGCTATGATAGTCAAGGGTTTCAAAAAGATGAAATTCAGAAAGGCTAGGAAGCAAGGGAAATTTCAGAAGAAAACCTTCAATGCTGACAAAGACAGGTACAAGAAGAAAGAAGGTAAAAGCAGCAAATTTGACAAGTCAAAAATCAGATGCTATAACTGTGATGGAATGGGTCATTTTGCAACTGAGTGCAAGAAGACCAAAACCAAAGCTCTCATTTCTTCAAGCAAGGATTGGATGGACTCATCATCTGACTCTGAAGAAGAAAAAGTGAACTATGCTTTGATGGCTAAAACTGATGAGACTTCTGCTGGTGAAAATAAGGTATCTGAAGTTTTGTTTGATTTTGATACTAATAATGTCTCTGAGCTAAGATCTTTTTTAAAATCTCTGCATATTAGTTTTAGGAGTCAATCTCTTGAAAATACTAGAATAAAATCTGAAATGGCAGAGGTTGTTAAGAGAAATGATCATCTAGAAGCTGAGTTAATTTTCTTGCAGGAAGTTCAAGCAGAATGTGATAATGCTAAACACATGAAACTTGAACCAGAGTTTAAATGTAATGAACTTGAAATGCAACTTAAAGAGGCAAATGAAAAACTCAGAACCTGGACACATTTTGGTACAAAAACTCATGAAATTATTACTGATAAAAACTGGAAAGAGTGTCTAGGTTATAAGCCAGAAAATGAGAAAAAGGACAAAGAAAAGGTTGTTTCATCTAATCCAGGAAGAGTTATAGTTGATGACTCAACAAATCCAAAAACCTACAGATATGTTACAGACAGTACTAAAACCAAATTAAAACCTGTTAATTATGTGTATCCAGAAATTCCCAAATCTACTTCAGAAAAGGGATCTACTTCTACACATCATTCTTAGTCTAGAACTGTCAAAAACAAAAATGTAGGTCTTTTGTCCAAGAAACAATTAAGGGATAGAATCTGTGATGTAACAGATAGGAAGAGAGTTCCAACTGTCAAAAGGAACAGGAATGGTAAAGTTGGAATAAACAAGAAGAATAATTATAAGTATATTCCAAATGCACCAAGAAAAGTATGCTTTAACTGTGGTAATTCTAATCATCTTGCTATTGATTGCAGGAGGAGTAAAAAGAAGCCAACTGTAGTTCCTAAGTCTGACATTAGGAATAAATCAGTATTCTATAAACCACAGAATCCTTGTTTCCATTGTGGCAGTAAATGTCATTCTATTTATACATGTGAAGAATACCATAATTTGTACTATAATTATTATGAGCCTTTGCCTAAGTTCAATAAAAGTGCAAATTTTGGAAAAACAAAGAACTTGAATACTAATCATGCAACTGTTAAGAAAAAGACTAATTCTGATGGAGTTAATCCTGATAAAGGTGTCTTTACAAGAAAATCTTTTGCTGCTAAAAATGTTAAATTGCATGAAAAGAGAACCCAACAAGTGTGGGTTCTTAAAAATTCTAACTGAGTTCTTTGTGATTCTGATTGCAGGGTAAAAAGAAAAATGTGTTAGTCATGGATAGTGGATGCTCTGTGCACATGACTGGAGACAAAACCTTGCTATCAGAATTTGAGGAGAAGGCTGGCCCAATTGTGTCTTATGGAGATGGCAACATTGGACAAACTTTGGGATATGGCAGTATTGTAATTGGAAATGTCATCATTGAAAAAGTAGCTCTGGTGAAAGGACTCAAGCACAATCTGTTGAGTGTTAGTCAAATCACAGACAGAGGTTATCGTGTCAATTTTAATGATACTCATTTTGAAGTTATCAGCAAATCTTCAGGAAAGGTTGCATTAACAGGTCAAAGACATGGTAACATTTATGAAGCCAACATTCACACTAATACTGAAAATCCAACTACATGCCTCATCACTAAAGCTTCTGTAGATGAAAGTTGGAATTGGCATATGAAGCTTTCTCATCTCAACTTCAACAATATAAATGAGTTGGTTAAGAAAGACTTGGTAAGAGGATTACCAAAGGCTCTATATACTCCTGATGGACTCTGTGATGCTTGTCAGAAGGCTAAACAGAGAAGGACATCATTCAAGAGTAAATCTGAATCCTCAATTGATGAACCATATCACATGCTTCACCTTGACTTGTTTGGACCAGTGAATATTATGTCCATCAGTAAGAAAAGGTATACTCTAGTCATTGTTGATGAATATACTAGATTTACCTGGGTTTATTTTCTGCACAGAAAAGATGAAACTGCTGAAATACTGCTGGACCATGTGAGACTTATCGAAAATGGCACAAAATACAAAGTCAAGATTCTGAGAAGTGATAATGGGACTGAATTCAAGAATTCAGCAATGGAAGAGTTCTGCAAATACAAAGGAATAGTTCAACAATTCTCTGCTCCTGGCACACCTCAGCAAAATGGAGTAGTTGAAAGAAAGAACAGGACTCTTATTGAAGCTGGCAGAACTATGTTGGAGGAAGCTAAACTACCTACATATTTCTGGGCAGAAGCAGTCAACACAGCATTCTACACTCAGAATATCACTCTAATCAACAGACATGGTGTAACTCCTTATCAGATGATTAATGAAAAGAAGCCAATTTTGAAGCATTTACATGTGTTTGGCTGCAAGTGCTTTGTTCTAAGATCTCATCCAGAACAGCTAGGAAAATTTGAGACAAAAGCTGATGAGGCCATCTTTATTGGCTATCCAACAACAAGAGCCTTTAAAGTCTACAATCTAAGAACAAAGACAGTCATGGAGTCTATTAATGTATCTTTTGATGATAGAAAGATAACAGTCATAAAAGAAGACTCTCATGATAGTTTGATTTTTGCAAATGAAGCTACCAAGAATTCTGATGAAGTCATGTCAGATACTGATACTCTGTCAGATCCTGACGATCAATCAATTCCTGATCGAACACCTGTTACTGATGATGACTCAAATAATGCAAATGTTGAGGGGGAGCAAGAGCAAGACATCACAAGTACTGAAACAACTCAAACATCAAGTAGAGACTCATCAGAAACATATTCCAGTGACAATCATGACAGTATATCAGAAGGAGTTAGCACTATCTCAGGGGGAGCTTCTAGCAATTCTAGTTCTTTTGAAGAAAACACCAATCCAGGGGGAGCATCTAGTTCAAGAAATGACTTACCATCAGCAAGGAAATGGACTAAAAGTCATACTCCTGATTTAATCATTGGGAATCCTGAAAAAGGTGTTAAGACAAGAAGTACAACTCAGAATGAATGCTTATATAATAACTTTCTGTCAAAGGAGGAGCCTAAGAAAGTTGAAGATGCACTTAAGGATGCTGATTGGGTGACAGCAATGCAAGAAGAATTGAATGAGTTTGAAAGAAATGAAGTCTGGAAACTAGTACCAAGGCCCAAGGGAAGGTCTATTGTAGGTACAAAGTGGGTATTAAGAAACAAGACTGATTCAGATGGCACAATTGTGAGGAATAAAGCAAGACTAGTAGCAAAGGGGTATTCTCAACAGGAAGGAATAGATTATGATGAGACTTTTGCTCCTGTTGCAAGACTAGAGGCCATCAGAATTTTTCTGGCATATGCAGCCCACAAGAAATTCAAAGTATTCCAGATGGATGTAAAAAGTGCATTTCTCAATGGAGAACTGGAAGAGGAGGTATATGTTGAGCAACCTCCTAGCTTCATTGATCCCAAATATCCAGATCATGTCTTTAGACTGGATAAAGCACTTTATGGACTAAAGCAAGCTCCAAGAGCCTGGTATGAAACCCTAGCTCAATTCTTACTGGAAAGTGGATTCAATAGAGGTACAATTGATAAAACCTTGTTTTATTTGAATCATGGTAAAGATCTGCTATTAGTTCAAATATATGTTGATGATATCATTTTTGGGTCAACTAACACTAAGCTGTGTGAGAAGTTTTCAAAGCTAATGCAGTCTAGATATCAAATGAGCATGATGAGAGAAATGAGCTATTTCTTAGGTTTGCAAGTTAAACAGACTGATGATGGGATTTTTATCAATCAGTCTAAGTACACAAAGAATTTACTAAAAAGGTTTAACATGCAAGACAGCTCTACAGCTTCAACTCCTATAGCTACAGCTACAAAACTTGATCCTGATCAAGGAACTGAGGTAGATGTAACCAACTACAGAGGAATGATTGGCTCACTCTTATATCTAACTGCTAGCAGACCAGAGATCATGTATGCAACCTGTCTATGTGCAAGATTTCAAGCAAATCCTAAGGAACCACATCTCATAGCAGTGAAAAGGATTTTCAGATATCTAAAGGGCACTTCTTCTCTTGGCCTTTGGTATGCTAGAGAATCAGACTTTAGTTTATGTGGTTATTCAGATGCTGATTTTGTAGGATGTAAAATAGACAGGAAAAGTACTTCAGGCAGTTGTCAGTTTCTTGGAGGAAGACTAGTTTCTTGGTTTAGTAAAAAGCAAAAGTCTATCTCCACATCAACTGCAGAAGCTGAGTACATTGCTGCTGGAAGCTGTTGTGCTCAGATCATGTGGATGAGAAATCAGCTAATGGACTATGGTTTGTCATTTTCAAAAATACCTATTTATTGTGATAACCAAAGTGCTATTGCTATGACAGGAAATCCAGTTCAACATTCTCTTACAAAGCACATCAGTATCAGGTATCACTTCATAAGAGAACAAGTACTGGAAGGAACAATTGAACTTCATTTTGTTCCTACTAATCAACAGTTAGCTGATATATTCACCAAGACACTACCTGAGGCTACTTTTACAAAGTTGGTGAATGAACTTGGAATGGTAAACTATGGCAGTACTTGAGAGAAAGAAGTCATCAGATACTGACAACTTGCAAATACTGATGGAAAGTCAATCCTGACAGTGGTCAATGTCGAATCCTGATGCAACGATTCGATCATCAGTATTTTGTTCAGAATCTAACTGTCTTCGTTTTATCTCAATTTCCTGATACAAGCTATGATTAATGTTATTGAACTCCTGATAATGTGATCACTTTAATTAGTCCTCATATTTATTCTCAGATAACATGATAAATCAGGAAAACATTGAATAGAATAGATAAACTAGATTTTTCATTGATAATAAGAAAGAGATTACATTCAAAGATTACATCTTTTTTGTTCTCTATCTACTAATCTATTCAACAGGAAATAAAAGACCAATCCACTCCATTGTTTGTAGCCATCCCAGATCCCATCTTTGCCACTTTGTTTGGCTGGAAGTTGACAGGGATAAGGTTATTTTTGGTGACATATTCATTAACAATGGTTGATGGAGTTGGATGAGGATGCCTTAGATGAAAGCCATGCTAATGTTGCTTGGAGGGCAGCATCGATGTCGATCATTTTTGCAGGTTTTTCTTTCTCGATTTCTTCGAGACCTGCATCCATCTACAACCAGAGAGTCTCAAGTTGTCTTTCCCGGTCGAAAGCATCAAACTCTTCACGAGTATAGCTAAATATGTCTCTTTTCTCTAAGAGATGGAGATTCTTCTCTTTGATTGTAAGGTTCGACATTGTTGAAAAATTTTGATGTGAAGGGTTTTTCTTACTTTTCTTTCAGGAGAGAATGAAGGGTTAAGGAAGTAAGTGGACAAGTCTCTAAGATTAAATAGAGAAGGGTGGAACAAGAATATGGAACGATTCATATTACTGGTGTAAGTACCAGGTATTATTCGATTGTGATGTTTTAAATTTTATTTAAAACAAAATTACCATGTTTTATTTTAATCACAATCTTATTTCACAAATAATACAAGCGCGTGTGCTGCACTCGATTATTACATACAGTTACAGATGTAAGTCGTGACGCGTATAATCATCACCACTGTCTCACGTAATTTGGTCCATTACTCCAGTATAAACGAATGGTTTACTGACACCTGTTTTTGAGAAATCATAAGTATTGTCCAAATATCAATTTAGTTTTCTAATTGATTTATTATTCTCAAACCATCAGTAAAACATCGTCTCTCTCTGTCTTGCACTCTCAAACCCTAATTTCAAAATTAGCACAACTTTTGTGTTTGTAATTCCAATGGAGAATTTATCTTTCATGAACAGCAAGGTGGTAATCAATGGAGTTACTTTTAACACAAATAACTTCACTGCAGTTCTAGATCATCAGGACTTGCCCAATGATTTCCACATTATTCAGGACTTTTTGGCCTCAAGCCCAATCAATTATGCTTTAACCCAACCTGCCAAGATATCTTTTAAGTCTGTTATGCAGGTTTGGAACACAAGTGTTTTTGGGAAAGGCCTTCCATCAGAAAAGCCTCAGATGAGCTTTGAGTATGATAATGTTACATACTATGTGACTCCTGAGATTATCACTGAAGCCCTACACTTACCATCAATCATTGGTAAGCCTGTATTCAAAGTTCCTGATTCAAAACTCCTTGAGTATGTTGTAAGTTTGGGTTACAATGGTACGCCAAAGAAGTTTGGAGAGCTCTACAGGACAAAGCTTAAGAAGGAATGGAATTTCTTCTTCGACACCATCAGTAGATGTTTCTTGAATAAAGTGTCAAATTTTGATGCCTTACCCACAGGTTCAGCCAAAATTGGGTATTCTCTAATTCATGATCTCTCATTTGATTATGGGTCTTTTATACTAAAGGCATTAAGTGAAAGAAAAGCAGATAAATGTGGTTATGTTTGCTTTCTTAGATTTTTCCAATTAATATTCTCTCACTTATGTCCTCATGCTGTTTTTGAGAATGATACAATTTTGCCTATATGTAAAATCTCAGAAAACAATATAAAGAGTCTAATCAATTCTGATAAGGCAAATAAGTTTGATGGACCTCCATACATTCCTGATGAAGTATGGTCTCTTTTAAGAGAGAGAATGCCTATTCAATATGGCCCAGCAACTGGTGCTATGGGACAGGACCTTACACATCCTATTCCTGACACAAGCACACAACCTAAACACTTATCTAAACAGTCAACCACCTCTGGTGTCTCACAAAAGGCATCAGTTGTAAAATCAAAGAAATTAGCTAGATCTGATGTGTCTAAGAGGCAATCAGGATCAAAGGATTTCTCCACTCCAACTCACTCTCAAATGAAGTCACAAGGGGGTGAACAAAGGGTTCTTGAAACATCTGGTCTGAATAAAGAAACAGGAGTGAAGAGGAAAGTTGATCAAAGAGCTATTTCTGATTCTGATTCTGATGATGACACAATGCCTATATCAGTCTTGATGAAGAAGAAGGAGATTGATGTTGTTGATACTAGAGAAGTGGCTGTCTCTGAAATGCCAAAGAAAAGAAGAAGATTAATCAGCAAAGGCAAATTTGTTGATCACACAGAATTTCTGAATCTTACTGATGCTATGGAAGGCAATCCTGATGTTGTTAATCAGGATGGATCATCAGTTCCTGACGCTACTGTTAATCCTGACATCTCTACTCCTGATAATTCACCTATGAAGACTGTTGAGATTTCTGATTCTCCAGCATCTGCATCTCCAAAGAGAAGAATTATTGAGATGTCTGTCGATCAAGTAAATACTATTGCTGCTCAGTTGGGTCTTAAACCTTCACCACTTGAAAAGAAAACTGCTGAAGCAAACGTCTTTCACAGACAGAAGAAACAGAGGACTGCTATGTCATCTCTGAGAGGATCTAGCCCACAAGAACCTGAACTTCAAAGTAGTTCAGAAGCTATTGCAGATCCAGTCACATAAGAACCACCTACTCAAAGTGTAGGTGCAGACATTTCTGAAGACCTGCAGACATTTCTGAAGGAATAGTCACACAAGAACCATCTTCTCAAAGGGAAGGTGAAGACAAGAATATTCCTGCCCCACAAGAACCATCTTCTCAAAGTAAAGATGCTGGCAAAATCACATCAGCAGGGGAGTTTCCTGACAATGCTCAAGGGCTTCTGAAACTGAAATTGAACTCGCTAAAAGTTTGGCAGATAAAGCTGCTCATGATTTGCACATTGCTGAATGTGATGAAGTGATTGCTGACACTCTATTTGAGGGAAGCACACAAGAACCTTTGACTCAAAGTGTTGAAGAAGCTTCAAAACCTCAGACTACACAAGAACCATCAGTAGCAAATACTGATGCAAGTCATGCTATAGTTGCAGTGGTCGATCCTGATGTAAGTACTACTGATCCACTTATTCCATTGCTTATTGAGCCAATTTCAGCAAGGCCAATGGATTCTTTAACTACTTCATCAGGTAACATCTCTTTCTCTACTTCTTTTACTACTGATAGTATGATTACAGATAGACCTGATAAAAGGGATACCTCTATTTGTACGACTTCAGACCACTCTTCTCAGCCACCTCTTATTTCTTCACATTTAATGAGTCAGAACCTTTCTTGTGAGATTGAGAGTGAACATTTAGAGAAAAAGAAGAGTGATGAGAGGCAGTCTCCTGAACTGGCAAAAGGAGAGGTAGAAAAGAGTGAGAAGTTGCTAACTTCTAGTGAGGTAGAAGTTGCTATTGAAAGTAACTTAGGTAACATTGAGAGAAGTGATGAGATCACTTTAAAAGAAATGAGAGATTTCGGAAATGTTACTAATCTGTCTGCAGGGCATCAGGATTCACCAGCTGTATCTACTGGTGATTTGAGAATGAAAGGTGTTATGAATCCTGATGATAATGTTGATAATAAATTTCCTGAGGCTGGTGGTGACTCAGATGATGATGATGATGATGATGATCATGCTCATGCTGATCCTGAAACAATTCAAATGCAGGCAGTGATAAAAGCAAGTCTCCTATCTACTTATGGGTCTTCGAGTAGATACATGCAGTCTGTTACTCAAGAAGAATTCAGAGGGGAGTACAGTTCAATTCTTCCTCCTGATACTCGAGCTGCAAGGGGATATGAATGGGATACTGAATGGAATGTACCGAATGCTGAGATGAATTTTCAAAATGCTCTTTTTCATTCTGGTCATATTGCCACGAGGATGCCAACTCCTGAACTTAAGGCTCTTCTCAAAACAAATGCTCTTCTAGCAAAGGGATTGAAGAGTGAGATTGACTCTATGAAGGCTGTAACTGATAAATTTCAAGCGGGTATTCAAACATCTGTTTCTATATCTGCTACTGCTTCTCAAGCACGTCTTCTTGCTGATGATATTAAAGCACTTGACAAGAAAATGGATTCCAGAATGACTGTCTTGGAATCAAAAGTTGATAATATTGATGAAACCCTCAAGCTTATCTTGTCCTTCTTCATTGAAGAAGATGCAGATGTCAAAAAGGGGGAGAAGATAGTCAAAACAAAATGCTCACCTAATCCAGTTGTACAAAAGAATGATGATAATTCTGGAAATGATGGTGGTGCTAAGTCACATAAAGTTGAAACCTCTAATGCTGCTTTAGTAACAAAGAGATCTAATACTCAAACTAAGCAGTCAACTCATGTTTCTAGATCTGGTAAGAAGACAGTGACAACAATGATGCAATCTCAGAATCCAAAAGAAGAACAGTTTGTGACACCTGGTCAAACTCTGTCAACCATTCCTGAGGATGATGTGTATGTGGAACAGGATGAAGATGCTGCTAATCTGTTTCATGAACTTGACACTGGGGATGGTTGTGTTCTTAAACTGTTTCATAAAGACAAAAGAGTTCAACAGTATCATGCTGAGAAAGCACTTATCTTATCTACTGGAGAGAATCCAAACATGACTACTGATGAGTTCTTAGAAGAACAGAACAAGATTTTTGAAGAGATTGCAAGACAAAATGAAGCTCCTGCTGCAAGAAGAGGAAGAGGCAGAGGAGGAAGATACAGAAGTAGAGGAAGATTATCTGCTCAAGCAAGTACAAGGCAAACAAGATCTAGTGGAATCAAATTGAAAGATGTTTCTGAAAATGAAAAGAAGAAAACTCCACTATCTCTTGCATTAACTCCAGACAACAGATTCAATGCTCCTGAAGAAATTGAAGAGGAGATATTGCCTTTAAAAAGAAAGAGTAAGGTAGCTGTTCAATTTACTGCATCTAATGAGAAGTCAGTCTTTGGTTCAATTCCTAATGTTGTCTCTGATTCTGAAGAAGCTGAAATTTTAAAAGAACTTAAGATTATGATTCTTAAGGTTGTGGTTGAATTTCACAATATGGAAGTTTTTGAAGATACACTGGAGTATGAACAAGAGAACTTCAGAAGATTTGAAAGAGAAAGTGAAATCTGAGCTAAAGCCAGAGAAGCAGAAAGGATAACAACCAAAGACTACTTAAGAAATGTTCATAGATCAGACAGGAAGTTATGGTATGATAAAGATAAATCTGTTCCTGAACATCAGCAGAATTATCCAACAGATGAGAAGAAGAGGAGTAAGAAAAAGGAGAAGAATAAGTGTGATTATAGGAAACCGGTTGTTTTCAAATCAGCAGGACTGATAACAGAGTCTTCTTTAATTAATGAATCTTTATTGATTGTTAAATCAGAGTTTACTACATTTATTGCTGAAAATCCACCAAAATGGGTAAGTATGCAATCTGGTTTGAAAGGATTGGAACCTGGCACAAGAGGAGGAATTGGGTATAGTCATGCACAGATTATTTTCATTGCACAAACTGATCAACATGCTCTAGTTGACAAGATTGGGGATGAGTTAACTGTTGATCATCTCTGGAAACTTGAAGCTGTTGCTATCATTGCTGATTGTCATGCTGATGCAAAGAAAATAGAAAAGATGTTGTACTTCATGAAAGATAGAAGTGTGAAGAAGATTCCTATTCATGAATTGTTGTGTAAATCTGCAAAAGAGCTTAAATATGTTCTGTATCTTCTCAGAAGTAAAAGAATCAAGGTTAGTGAAAGAGAAGTTTACTACAATTGGTTTGTCATGATTTACATGACAATTAGACAGAGATTCATGGATGGAGGAACGAGGTATGATGGCAATTATATTCCCATGTACTTAAATTTAAGAGACATAGAGGTTGAAATGAAGAAAGGTACAGCTGTTAAAGAAGTGTATCTAGGCATGGAACAACTGTCTCTAAATCCAGATGGGAAGGAAATTGCTTATGTGTTGCTAGGTGACTTAGATCTTCCAAGAAACTCAATTCAGAATCTCAGGGCAGCTATCTATCAGATTAATGAGGAAGATGAAGAACTCAAAAATCTGAAGAAGAAACTGATTCAAATTCTTGAAAGCAAGGAAGAAGAATTGTTATCTGAATTCTTGAGGTTGAATCTGTTTTATCAAAGAATTTCTGAAACTGTTCCTGATGATTTTTAGAAGGTATTTTGTTTTGAGTTTTTGACATCTTTGAATCAAGGAATTTGTGCTTTGTTTTATAAAGAACAAATTGGGGGAGATTGTTAGATATTGATTCAAGTAATGATCAGGATCTGGGCATTACTGATCAGATACTGATGCTGACGTCATCAGTAATACAACGTCAGTATTGGACTATCATCAGGATTAGAAGCTGGTCAGTATTTCATGAAGATTCTCATCAGACCAGAGATCAAGGAAGATTGATATGTCGGTTCCTAGATTGTAGCAGCTATCATACAAGATATGCATTCAGAGATATATGTAATTGATTTAGAATATCTTGTAATTGATAGTGTAACTGTGTACTCTATATAAACACAATTTTAGGTTTTACATTAAGTAATCGCTTACACGATTTATCTTGTAACCTAGCAGCTCTTAAGAACATAAGAATTTCTTAAGAGAGTTTTGTAACAGTTTTATATCAGAATTAATAAAGTTGTTATTGATTCATACTTGTGTTATTTGTTTAAGTCGAAAATCTTATACAATTGTATTCAACCCCCCTTCTACAATTGTTATTTACTGGGCAACAATTCGTATTAAAATAAGAAAAATTTGAGACAAAATTTTGAAGAAAAGGGGAAAAATATTACGTCATGTAACTTGATATAACGGGCCCACCAATCATTCCAAACTTCAACAAATCAATTACATTCTCATGCAACACGTATATAATTTTTGCCACTCCAAAAACCTTTTCCTCACATTCAATCTAAATGGAATCTCCTCTTTCTTTCATAAAGGTAACAGCATGTTTGTATAACAACTTAAAGCGATGATGAACTTTTTTATCGGGATTCACACTTGCAAACATGTCATGCAGCCTGTCTAATTCATTTTTTGGCTTTTTTGTTGACTGAACTTCATTTTTCCTTTCCTACAAATAAACAATAAAATGATATCTAAATACAATTCTTATTATGCAAGTTCATCTACACATTATTCTAGTCAACTGCAAAATATCCTTAATTAGCTCTACATGCCTTAGCTATTGTGGGGGTGAAGGAGCTCATGTCCCAAGGCCACGTTAAATAAGACCCAACAGCTTGGCGGACGGTCTCAATTTCACCAACTACGGGCACCGGAACCAAGGCATCTCCCTTGATGACTCCATCCACCGAGACACGAACATGTCCTGGTTGTAGAGGCCTTCCATGTACCGACTGACCTGCGTCACCTTCAGGTACAACCCTACCAAAAGCTACCTTATTGTCTATGTTATCAACTGCCAGCTCACATTTTCTTGGACCTTAGATATATGCATTAAATTGTAAGTATCCGTCATCACAAACCATATCCCATTAAAACCTTGACTTGTATTTATATATCTGTGTGTGTGTGTGTGTAATTGTTTTATCTTGTTTCCAGGTGGAGAAGGGGGGCGTACGGGATCAGGTGCAATAAAAATATCATCATCCTCATTGTTGGCCATCAATTCATCAAGTTGTTCTACTTGCTTTGTCAGATAAATTTGGTGATTGAAAACTGGCCATCATGGCCTTCAGCTCGTTAATCTGCGATGAAAATTCATTCTTTGTTCTTTCAAGCTCAGCCTTTGTTTTTTCAAGCTCATCCTTTATCTCTTTTTCAGCTTTGGAACTTTGGTTCTTTCTCTTTTTTGGCATGTTAAAGTATTTTGATGGACTTATGAAGCTTCCAACTCCCCTTACCCTACCTGAATGCTCATGTGTTTGCAATGCAGTACTCAGCACATCACTCATTCCGCTAGGAACAAAATCACCCGTAAGCTTCTTTTCGAGCAAATCATCCTTTTAACGCATGACTCAAATTATGGACTGCTCTTAAATTCGATGTGAAATAATAAAGTAAAAAAGGAAAAAAAAAAATCTTACAATTCTGCCATATATGTCAACCAGTTCTTCATCAGGATTTTCATTATCTTTCAAACGACCAATTTTCCATAAAATTGCTCGATCAGGATCTTCCTCGGGATCCATCCGTCCCGCCGCCTCCTGCCAAAAAGAATTAAACAAAAAAATTGTCACCAAGAACTTAACAAATGAAAATTCTTGAAAACTTTTTATTAAATTTTTCTAAAATGCATACTTCTTCCTCTTGCACACCAACATATCCTTTCCATGACATCTTGTGGGGATATTTTCGCTGACTCACCCTCTCACTTTGCTCTTTATTAAATGTCTGCATAAAATTAATTCTTTGGATTAGTATGCTTATATAGAATTATTCAAGGTTCCCGCATCATACTTCATATATTACTGCCATATAATGCATACCTTCCAATCATCGGTGCTCCTGATTGCAACAAATCTTTTCCATGCCTCTTTACCAACATAAGCATATTTTCTCGGGGGCTTCGCTAACTTTTTCTTTTTGACCAATAAAAGGCATCACATAATCAGATGTTCACTTGGACTTGAACTGTCTCCACTTTGCATCAGCAGACATCAAAATATAATGCTCACTTTCCGGTTCCACTGTGAACGTACCCTGAAGGAAAAACAGAGGAAAATCAATTATTCTACCATTTCTAACATTTTTAAATGGTCATATGCTATAATTCAAAAATAAAAACAAATTTTGATTCTACCTGAACATCACTCCATATTTTTGCTTTTAAATCATCATCCACTTTTGGCCATGATGGTATATCGATCGGTGCCATTGTCCTGGCTAGCATGCCTACATAGGACTGCAACGTGCGTCTAGTATCTCCAATAGGAACACCACTTTGATTGTACCTGATTTTAAACTTCTTCCCTTGTACTTTCTTAATGGCAACTTTGTGCATTGTAGAAATACCTCGCACTGATCTCTTTTTTGCAGATTCGGTACTAGTAACTGTGCCCGTGTTTGAGTCTACGGGGGTGGGGGAGGCAGCTTTTGTAGAGTTTTTAGAGTTTTTTTAAGTTTTCTCCTTGACCTTTCAATGCTTTCACCTCCACCTGCTTTCCATCATCCTCCACCTGCTGCTTTTCTTCATTGTTTATGATGGGAGGGTCTGCACCATCTGCATGCCTCTTAATTTCCTTTCCTGATTGTTTTTCACATTTCTTCTGCTTCTTTGTCATTCCTTGTAACTCCTTTTACTTTCTGCAAATTCCTGAAATATAAGTGCTTAAGTAAGAAATTCACAGTAAATAATTGCAAATAAAAGAAAATAGTAAGTTAAAATGTAAATGCATAATTAAAACACACAGTAAATCTGTAGTATAATGGTGCATTTCAAAATTCAAAGTAAATTAAAATATAAATGCATAATTAAAATTCACTGTATACTATTGTAGTTCATAATTCACAATAAAATATTGCATTAAAAAATGAAATTAAAACCTAGAAACATGCATCCATAATATTAAAGAAAATGACCTGGAAGCTAGTAGAAATAATACCAAAATTCAAATTTAAATTACACAATAGACAAAGAGTGGGACAACATAAACTATAATGTTACATATCCTTTCACACCAACATAAACTTCTTCCTCTTGCACACCAACATATCCTTTCCTTGACATCTTGTGGGGATATTTTCGCTGACTCACCCTCTCACTTTGCTCTTTATTAAGTGTCTAAATAAAATTAATTCTTTGGATTAGTATGCTTATATAGAATTATTCAAGGTTCCCACATCATACTTCATATATTACTACCCTATAACACATACCTTCCAATCATCGGTGCTCCTGATTGCAACAAATCTTTTCCATGCCTTTTTACCAACACAAGCATACTTCCTCGGGGGCTTCGCTAACTTTTTCTTTTGAACAATAAAAGGCATCCCATAATCAGATGTTCACTTGGACTTGAACTGTCTCCACTTTGCACCAGCAGACATCAAAATATAATGCTCACTTTCCGGTTCCACTGTGAAAGTACCCTGAAGGAAAAACAGAGGAAAATCAATTATTCTACCATTTCTAACATTTTTAAATGGTCATATGCTATAATTCAAAAATAAAAACAAATTTTGATTCTACCTGAACATCACTCCATATTTTTGCTTTTAAATCACCATCCACTTTTGGCCATGATGGTATATCGATCAGTGCCATTGTCCTGGCTAGCATGCCTACATAGGATTGCAACGTGCGTCTAGTATCTCCAATAGGAACACCACTACGATTGTACCTGATTTTAAACTTCTTCCCTTGTGCTTTCTTAATGGAAACTTTGTGCATTGCAGAAACACCTCGCACTGATCTCTTTTTTGCAGATTCGGTACTAGTAACTGTGCCCGTGTTTGAGTCTACGGGGGTGGGGGAGGCAGCTTTTGTAGAGTTTTTAGAGTTTTTTGAGTTTTCTCCTTGACCTTTCAATGCTTTCACCTCCACCTGCTTTCCATCATCCTCCACCTGCTGTTTTTCTTCATTGTTTATGATGGGAGGGTCTGCACCATCTGCATGCCTCTTAATTTCCTTTCCCGATTGTTTTTCGCATTTCTTCTGCTTCTTTGCCATTCCTTGTAACTCCTTTTACTTTCTGCAAATTCCTGAAATATAAGTTCTTAAGTAAGAAATTCACAGTAAATAAATGCAGATAAAAGAAAATAGTAAGTTAAAATGTAAATGCATAATTAAAACACATAGTAAATCTGTAGTATAATGGTGCAGATCAAAATTTACAGTAAACTAAAATATAATTGCATAATTAAAATTCAATGTATACTATTGCAGTTCATAATTCACAGTAAAATATTGCATTAAAAAATGAAATTAAAACCTAGAAACATGCATCCATAATATTAAAGAAAATGTCCTGGAAGCTAGCACAAATAATACCAAAATTCAAATTTAAATTACACAGTAGACAAAGAGTGGGACAACATAAACTATAATGTTACATCAAACGAATCACTTTTTAATCCAAATTCCCTCAACATTCGATCTTTGATTTCCAAGACTAGGATCATCATCTCCATCAGGAGAAACATCGACTGTTGGGATTTTAGAGCAGAATGGAGGATTTTCCATTATAGTGTCTCCTAAATCATCGTCGTTGTAAATCTCGTGATAGTCTCGACATGTTGAAGTTAGTACTACTGACCAGGTAAGATCAACCGGATCTTCAACATAGAAAACTTGCTTGACTTGTTCAATAGAGACGTATTTATCATTCTTGTGGCCTTGTTCGACAAGTGTAAAGCCAATATCATCGACCTTTACACTATCACTGTTAGCCCATTTACACAAGAACAATGGGGCTTTGAACGCGTAGTAATCCAACTCCCATATTTCTTCAATTATGCCATAAAATGTCATTTCAGTTTCCACGGGATTTAAATCCTTCGAACTAGAGACTTGGACTGTCCTTGCATGTAAAGAGACGCCACTATTTTGGACAACCCTTACATCATCCCTGTGCTTTGTCAAGTAGCGAAAGCCATCAACTAGAAAACCTTCATAAGTCAAAACTGAAAATGACGGTTTGGTTGCGCCTCATCACGTTCTTTTTCTTCCACCAAATTCATTATTGCAGCGGATAAGGGATCAGAGAGCCTGTCCTTCTCCTTTGGAAGGCCGGTAGTTATACAACTCTTCTGAATAAACTCCGTTCAAAATTCCACAGATTCTTCTCCGAAATAACTCTCAGCTATACAACCTTCCGGATAATAGCGGTTTCGTGCATAACTTTTCAACACTTTATTGAAGCGATGTATCATTACATCGAAAAACGACGAAGGAAATATCTTTTCCTGCTCACACAAGATCAACACCACATCTGCTTGCATTTTATCCAACTTTGATACATCGACAACTTTGTTGTACAAAGAGTTGAAAAGGAAACACAATCTGATTATGCTAACCCTCGCATGTCTTGGAAGAATATATCGAATTGAAACTTGAAGTAGCTGTTGAAGAAGTATGTGACAGTCATGGGACTTGAGCCCAAACAACTTCATATCTGGCAAAGATACACAATTTTTTATGTTCGATGAATGTCTTTATGGAAGTTTCATCGACGCGACTAATGACAACATTTTTCTTTTTTCTGCCTTTGAAAGAGTGTAAGCTGCAGGCCAGGGGCAAGTACTTTCTTTTTCCTACTTTTTGTGGAGCCAAATCTGTCCTAACACCCATTGCAATCATATCATTACGGGAAGCCTCACTATCTTTGGACTTATATTTTATATTTAGTAAAGTCCTGATCAGATTATCGCACACGTTTTTCTCAACATGCATCACATCGAGACAATGACGAACATGATGATATTTACAATATTCTAACTCAAAAAATATTGTCTTTTTCTTCCAAGGAAAGTCCACCTTCTTTGACTTCTTTGCTTCATTTCCAAAAGAAAAAATAATGCGCTCCTGCCGCCTTAACACCTCTTCTCCAAAAAGGGGTTCTTGTTTATCTCCAAACTCTTGTTCACCATTAAAAGCTGCCTTTTTCTTTCTATAAGGGTGATGTCGAGGCAAGTAACGACGATGACCTTGAAAGCACATTTTTCTGCTATGAGGTAAATATTTAGCCACCGTATCCTCACCACATAAAGGACAAGCTATATAACCTTGATTTACACAACCTGATAGATTTCCGTATGCTGGAAAGTCTTTTATGGTCCACATCAATATTGCCCTTAGAGTAAAAAAAGACTTAGTATAGGCATCCTAAACATTTGGTTCACCTTCTTGCCAAAGTTTTTTCAAATATTCAATCAACGGTTGTAAGAACACATCAATGTTATTACCCGGTTCATATGAACCAAAGAATAAAGAAGAGGCGGAAGCAGAATAGACGGAAGAAGTAGAAAAGGAAGTTGGTAATTTACTATCCCCTCTAGTAGTCTTCTCCCAATGCCAAATCCAATTGGTGTACCCCAAACTAAAACCTTTTTCATAAAAATGTCCTCTAATTATTTTTGTTGAAAATTTCTTGAAATTAACGCATCGTGCACAAGGACAAGGTATTTTCTTAGGATCTTCGCAATTTTGTTCGACATACATCAAGAACTTCTCAACACCAACTTCATATACTAATGTTTCTCTATTCGCTGAAATCCACGACTTATCCATTTTTTGCAACAGTTATAGCATACCTACAATTTCCGATATCAAATGGTAGAAAATTTTATAAGTGCACACACGAGTTCCCTAAATATCTCTCACATTATGTTCATTTCTGTCGCATATTATGTTCTTCAGGAATTTTTATAAATAGACAACTTAGTAATAATTTATGTATATATATAAATATATCCATTTAAATTGAAATAGTACGTTAAATTATTCTAATTAAGGCTTATTTTGTGTACTTTGATATTACAACTGTTGTATAACTACAGTTCATTCCATATTTTGACAAAGAAACTTTTTTTGTATTTAAATCTATTTAATTAATATTATTCACTAGTTATACATCTTATATAAATTATGTAATTATGTTCCTTTTTAATTAGGAAACGTGTCTTTCACAAAACCCATATATGTGTTCACAAGGTGCATCAAACAAGTAAAATGAGGTTAATTAAGCTTAAAAAACAGAGGTACAAACAGAGCACCTCTTTATATATGTTCAAAAGCATAACCAGAAAAGTAGACTAATAAAACAATGTCACTTAAAATAAACTCCATATAAATTGCATTTAATTATCAATTATCAAATAAGTATGCAAAATCCCAAACATTCACAATTATCATTTATAAAACAAATACACAAATTACAAAGACTAGCTAGACACACCGCAACCACTAATCGGAATCGTAAAGCAATGTTCAATATATATGCGGATAACCAGACCACAAAACAACTACCTATATTCAAGTATAAGCAGGTGCACTACTAATATATATATATTCAAAAACACTAAGCAAATTATCAAAAATAACCAAACTACGCAAAAGAAGTTCACAAATAAGTTATCAAACAACAAAAACTATTAATAGAGCCTAAACAAAAACAACAAATAAGTTCACAAAGATTCACATGCAAAGTGAGAAATACAATAAACAGAAATTTACAAGAAAAGTATAGACTTACAAGAACAAAAACTGAGCCCAAACAAACATTACAGCCAAGCTTACTTTGGAGATGCCCTACAAACAACAACAAAGATACAAAAATTACAAAGAAAAATAGACATTAAATTTATAAAGATACACAAACAAAAATTACAAGAAAAAATAGACATGCATACATCTATAACACTAAATCTGAAAAATCGCTTACTTTGGAGATGACCCAAGCCTAAGAATCAATAAATCTGCTAAAAAACATAAATTAAAAACCAAAATTTGAATTTTCAAACAAAAATCGAAATCGAAAAATACTTACTAATTAATTGAGCAGATTCGAGATAGATATGGTTCGACCTAATTAATAGCCTCCAAGAGCAACCAATTAACAGAAATCGAATGGTAGATTCGAGATAGATTGGGATTCAAAAAGGGGGTTTTGAAATCAAGGGTTTGAATTTGGGGACTTGTAATCTAGGGTTTTAATTTGGGGGCTTGCATTGTAAGCTAGGGTTCTTCAGATTTGGGGGTTTGTGAGTGAATTAGTGATAGTGAGTTTGAGAGATAGTGAGTTTGAGTGAGGTTTGATGAGTGAGGAGCGGGAGATGGGTTTGTGTCTAAGGAGGGAAATGTTTCTAAGTAATAGAGGGAAAGTGGGTTGGGGGAAAAGTATTAATATTAGAGGGAGAAGAGGGATCCGCGTGTTTTTTTATTTTTTTAAAAAGTGGTTAAGACATTGGTTTAAAGTACAACTGATGTCTGAAACCTACTTTAACATCGGCTTTTGTAAAATTGATGTAAAATAAACCTTTAACATCGGTCAAAAATACAAACGATGCTAAAGGGGTGAGGTCTATTAACAGTTTTGGCGTAGTGAGAAAGTCCTTCAAATCCAATCATTCGTGAACAATCTTAAATCATATCCTTTGCAACAAGACTTCATAAAAGAAAATAAGCAAAGGCCACGACTTCGTAGAGGATGAGTGATGGGCTATGAAATATCTTGAAGTTACTAAATTAATTATAAGCTAGAATATTGATTAAGAATAAAGTATTTTATTATTTCATAGTCCTTAGAGGTTCTCTCTTTACATCAATTTGCATCTCCCTCTAAGTAAGGTCATACAAGAGTATTTATAGGGATCCTTTGTGGGTCCCCCTTTTCTAACTACCTTTACTTGAGGGATAAGTTATAATCTATTTACAAGCTTGGGCTTCTAGGCCCATTAAGGAAAATAGATACATTTGGGCCTAAATACACACTAAGCCTAATTGGGCCTAATTGGTAACTATAATTATGTACAATATCCTAGCTAATTATCGTGGCCCAACAATGAGCATTTTAGCTACCCCTGGTCCAACATTACGCATTCATCACGATTTGACAAGCTACAACTAAGGTGAATAGTGAATTCACATTAATAAGATCATCTAGTGTTTTGACGTGAACATCTTTTCTATCAAACTTTGCTTCTTTGTCTTGATCATATGATTTTTTTATCCGTTGATTCCCTGTTGCTTTTCTGGAAATATCCCTTTCAGACAACTCTGTAAAACAAAAACAAGACTAGATTAGAGTGGATTACAAACAATAAATGAATTAAACTTAGTAATCTTTTGAATCAAATATTGCATGACAGATTCTCCCTTAGATTAAGAATGTGACTTTGTGAGTGCTAGTATGTCGAAAGTTTTATTTAAGCGAATTACCTCTTCATACTTGATTATTCATGTGTTTACTTTGATTACTGTCTTGTAATAGTAGCTAGCTTATAATTTATCATGATGGAACTCATATGATATAGAACTATTCTTAAAATGCACGTTAAAATGCGTGTCAGACACGCAATTTTTTATGTTAAGAAATGAAAGGGACAGAGGTAGTAATCATCTAATTAGTTAGAGAGTAAAGGGTTGTCACTCTAAGTAGACGGGAGTATTATTTATTTAGCAAAAATAAAGAAGGGATTAGTATTATTTCATATATTTCAATTTTTTATTAATATATTATAATTGATTAATTGTCAAAAAATAATATTAAATTGTAATTTAAAATTTTTAAAAGTGTAAAATTAGTTACATATTTAAAATCTAAAATTTATATCGTCATTGCGAAAATTTTTTATCGTATTTGTCAATATATTCATTAAAAATAATATTACTTTTAATAGAAAACGTATAAGGGGTTGTGATTCAACTTATGATTTAAAGTTCATATATAAAATTTGGGAATGCAAAGTACAATTTATGAAACTATATATACATAATTGAAATCAGAGTAAAGCTGGGGATGCAAATGCAATTAACTCTATATTATTCAAACAGTTTAGGCTGATGCCTTTTCTTACGTCACATTATAGTTTGAAAAAGATATATGTTTCCGTAAACTTAAAACATGTATTCTAATACAAATCACTTCCTAATACATCCTAATACATCTCTAACACTACTGACTTAAGAACGAAAAGAAACAATGCTTAAGAACAAAGCGCTAAAGAACCTAAGAATAGAGAGATGATAGTTTAGCAAAGAGCTTTAGAACTTTAGCAACAAGGCTTGAAAAAGGAAACAAGCAAAGGCCACAAATTGTTGGAGGACAAGCATTCTTACTGTTAACATATATGATAGCGTATTATTGGATAATTCTATGATAATTCTATTGTTATGTTGGTTTCCTTGTTAGGATAATTTCCTTTATTATTGTTGGATATTTGCTATATAAGCCCCTCTTCTTTTGTAACTGAGAAGAAGTTTTCATTATAATAAGATCTACTTTTCTCTCTTCTCCCCATACTTTATCATGGTATCTAGAGCTAGGTTGATTCGATCCGGGATCGGTTGATTGAGAATTGAACGTGATGTATTCCGCATGTTGGATTAAAACATGTTCAATTTTTTTTTCTCGATTTCTTCTTCAAATCGGTTGTTTTTTTTATGATATTGATTTAGGTTTCTGATCGTGATTTTTTTCCCCGAATCAGTTAAGATAAATTCTCTGGTTGTTTTTAATCAATTTTTTTTCTTCTTCTTCATATTTGTTGGGTTTTTCTTGGGTAAAAAAAAATTTATTATGGGTAAACATGTTAGTTTCGTTTTGTTTCGGTTGAGACTCTCACACACAATCTTTGTTTCTCTCTTATTGATGGTATTGGCTTGTTGGTAAGATTGTTTTGGTATTGGGTTTTTCTCTTCTCTTTCCCTTTTTCTTTCTCGTGTTTATGATGGGAGTAGGCCTAGGCGTACAACTTCTTTCTAAAAAATTAGAATCGTCCGCTTCAATCAATAGAATCACCCGTTTCATCCAAATTCTTTGTTATGATCATTTTCTCCATCATGGTTCTCATCTCCATCTTTGATTTCGCTGTCGCCGTCACCATTTTTGTCATGATTCTCTTCAGAATCCCGTTTTAATCATTAGAATCCCGTTTTTATCATAATTGGTATGAGACAATCTCTTCCGCTAGTCCACTACACCCATCATCATCGTCGCTGTGCTTTTGCCTTATCGTCATCTTCATGATTTGTAAAGTTTTTTATTCCTCTCCTAACTCTTGATTTTTTTCTCTCTACTAGTATAGGATTATGCATTGGTTTTCTCGATAATTTGGATTCGATTTTGGTTTCAGTTGGATATCAGATTTGGACACAAGTTTGTTGGTTAGATTGGATAAAGTTTGTTGGTTAGATTTGGATTCGAATCTTGTTTTAGATTAAATTTGGATTTGGAGTTGGTTTGGATTGGTTATTGGGTTCGATTTGGATTTGGATTCAGTTTTGATTTTGGTACTGGTGTTGGTATAATTTTCGATGGTTACGGTTCATTTTGATCTTTCTTTCTTGTTCATTGGTTGCAGATTCGTTTGATTTTTGACATTGTTTGGTTCGTTTTTGGCTAACATGGATGGTTCTTCTTTTCTTGCTGTTTGGATTTTTTGTTCGCTTTGGTTTTGATTTGGATACACTTGGATTGCTGTTTTGTTTCTATTTGCTATTAGATGACATGGATGCTCTTTTTCCTTTTCTCTCTTGTTTTGTTATGGTTTTTTGGATTCGCTTGGGTTCGTGATTCTATTTTTTTTTATTTGTTTGGAAGCTCTTGATTTTGGAGTTAGCAGATTTGGATTCACTTGGATACGTTGTTCCATTTCTTGTTGGCAAACTTCTGATTCTCAATCGTGAGTTTGAGTAGGGATGTTAACATATATAATATTATCGTATTGTTATAGGGAGAATATTGTATAACAATATTTTGGAGGTTTGATGGAATCATGGAGCAAAATACGGATATTTCGCTAAGAACGCAGAAGGAGATTGGTGATTTTTTGTGGCTGATCTTGTTTGTTGATATTCTAGGGGTGAATTGTCAATCATCCTTTACAAGATGCCTATGTACCCTATTATAGGGATCGAGCCGTACGTAGTTCTTAGAGAAGAAGTTACCTAGACGGGCTAAGGTTTTAGAAGATAAGTCACGGCCCAAGCCCACTCGTTTTAGGGCTGATGTGGCAATGAGTCAATTCTATCAATGATCCATGGCTCAAATAAGGAAACCGATGGTCTCGCATGGTTAGAGTCGAGGCCTCTTGAGCGAGGCTAATAGAGAAGTAGCAAGGGTGTAGCATGCAACCTCGAGGGGTTGAGTCATGCGAAGCGGACCCAAGTGTATAGATACTCATGCGACCTCGAGGGGCCTAGCTATGAGCCTTCCAGTAGAGAATGAGATAGCGATCTCATTTAGCTTGTAGATGTGACCCCAAATTGGAGGTTATGTGCGAGGCGATCCCTTAACGGGAGTCATACGCGAGGCGATCCCTTGACGGGAGTTACACGAGAGGTGATCCCTGTAGATGTGACCTTGAGGCCGGGCTAGCACGAGACGCCTAGAGGCCTAAAATGAGACCCCTTTTCCTTTGTCATTAGCATGAGAGCATGCCTTGAGTATTAGTAGGAGGTCATAGTGAGGTGACCTTTGGGATGAAATAGCATCTTCAAGAGATAGAGATGAGGCGAGGTGCGATCCCATACTACGGACTTTGCTGACAAACTCAACCCATAGCTAGGGGTCGCTCTCTTCCATATTGTGTTGATAGTATATTGGACTAGCTCCTAGTGCTGGGCTTTAGTAACCCAATCTTCATCTTTAGGCCCATTGTGAGTTGTGGACCACTATTTCAGCCCATTAGGTCTGCTTAGGGCTTATGCCAAGATTTGGGTATAACAATGATATGTTAAATTATACCTAACCGCAAGCGCACGGTATCAATTGTAGTAGATACTAGCAAATACGGGTCGAATCCTCAAGGAGACAGTTTCAGTTTCAATTCAATTGCTATCAATTGTTTCTAGTCACAACGATTGTTTGAGAATTTTATTAACTACTAAAACAAATTTAACAAAGTTTTAAATCAATTAATTAAAGGATCTAGGGCAATTCAGGTTCACCATGTTTACACCAAACAAATCACAAAAGTATAGCTTTTCAATGGGATTAAGTAATTAAAGCAATGGTTAATCTTTCTCAAGCATTAACACTCTCAGAAAATCTAATGATGTTTTCACACTCACCTTCAATTCCGCTAATTGTATGTAAGCCTCTAGTAGTAAAATCTCTCGATCTATTACTCCTATTGCAATCAATTAATTATTTATTGCGCAATTACACAAATTAAAAATTATAGCATATCAATCAGAATTACTCTTTACCCATCAATCTACTAATCAAATTAAGCCCAAATCATGGTGCAAACATGGCTCCCCTTAATACCCTAGAATTAAACTACTCACTCATGGTAGAATAAAAACTAATAATAATAATAAAAATAATGAAGAAAGCCATATAAAACATATACTAATAAACAAGATGAGATAAAGAGTACCTTAAACTTTGTATTAATGAAGAACAATGAAGATCCAAATTAAACCAAGTGCTTACAAAGGAAGAGATGGAGAGAGAAAAACCAAAACCCTAGCTTATGTAAAAACGTCTGTATCTGTCTATATCTCTCTTTCCACGTTCTCTCCTTCTTTTTATAATAAAACTCCTTAATAAAATCTGATATCTATCTCCTAATAAAAGTATTTTTAATATCCTAATCAATTTACAAAAAGATATCCATAATTGAATAGGATTTTCTTGTAAAATTCGTCACTTCTTTTTCTCCTCTGTTTCTGGGCTCTTCCAGTTGGATTTTGCTTATTGGACCACCTCTGAATTAAAGATAATTCCCTAAGCTTCGCGTGGACAGCAAGATCGTCAAATTCTGACTTCTGGAACTCAAGATATGGCCCAAACAGTGCAGGCAGCCCGTGTAGCCCAATAATACGAATTTTCTCCTATTTTATCTCCAAAATAGCTCTTTTTGCTCCAAATCCTTCCAAGTTATGAATTCTTTATTTCCTACAATAAAACAATAAAATCTATTAAATAAAAATCCAAATCAATGCAAAACACAATAAATATGAGAATAAAATCATCTAAAATATATATAAAAATATACTCTATCAAACATCCCCACACTAAGCATTTGCACGTCCTCGGGCAAATAAGTGAAATAAAAACTAAGTCCTAACAAACATCACTTTCGTAGATGACACGATTGCATTGAGCATATGCAACAAGCCGTTAAACCCCTAGGCAGCCCTAGTAGGACGAGTGTTGTCTCGTGAGGGATTATAGTGAATGTACCCACAAAATTCATCTAACCATGCAAAAGATCAATGCTAACACAACACCACACACACAAGTCCTCTCATGTCACATCAACTTAAGAATCAAAGTAAACATACGATGTCTTGGTGTCGAAAGTGCAAGTATTCACATAGTCTACTCAACCAACATGCAGAAGGTCATAAAAATTCATGTCAAGTGTAAAAATCGTTGGTAATCATGCTAAGCCCACAAGAAATACATCTTTAAGTCTAAACCTGGGATCTCCTATGCCAAAACAAGTAATAACTCACCTTTCACTCAAAAACGAATATTCACTCAAGAACAAAGTTAAGTGTATCACTCAATTCCAACAAAATCATAAACACAACTTGACACTCGCAATCAATCTCACTCTCAACACAACATACATCACTGATGACAATCAAAAGGTCTTTATTCGGGTTGTAGCATGGGCTAGGGACAAGGTATGTCAAGTAAAGCTAAAACAGGTTAATGTGAAAAGCTAGTACCCAACAATATAAATAATTCCATTCCCTTTCCATCTTCCCCACACTTAAGATTTTCAATACCCCTTTCATAATAACTTGACTAGTCGAATGAAAAAGGATCATACAAACATAAGAATGCTCTCAAATTTATTTATTTTTTTCTTTTTTTTTCATGTTTTTTTTTTCTTCTTTTTTTTTCTTTTTTTTTCTTTTGAGAGCTAAGGAATAAGCACAATGATCCATAGATATTATTATGAATTTCGACTAGCAAGCATCAACCCAAAATCAATATTCCCCAAAAGTATGATCATCAATAACCCCCCCCCCCTTTTATGAACACCTTATCACTCCCTTAAGCACGATACTAGCCTTTGACAATTTAGGTTCAAATTCAATGTAAGGCCAATAGAATAAAAAGATATAGGCAAGTAATGTAGTGTGTCACCGAAAGAATAGGATTAGGCTCAAAGGGTTAACTAATTGATCATGTTTAAAAGGTGTGGAAATATGGGAAATACGAGGTTATACCTAATTGCCTTTATCATCTCTTCATCAATTAATGTCATGCATTTCAAGAAAGATCTCAAGTAAGTGCTAGCAATGTAAACAACATGTGGACACTCAAGCAAACGAAAAATCATGCAAAAGATATGCATATAGGCTCAAAACTCACTTGGTGTGACAAAACATAATCAATCCCAGGTAACAAGACTCTCTAACGCACCTACTTGTACTCAAAGCATAGAAACCAAGTCATCTTGCACATATTCATGTCATTCTAATCACTTACAACATCCAATTAAGTCTACCAGCTTCAACTTGCTGGTGAAAGTGTGTGCACAAGAACAAAGCACGTCACTTCTCATACAAAAGCGTCAATAAACACAAGAATTCTACGCATGCATGGGTGTATCAAGCAAAATACAACAACTAATCAAATTGCATGGCTAGAATTATTTTTGTTATTTTTAATTTTTTATTTTTTTTGGATTTTATAATATATAATTTTTTTGGATTTTTTTTATCATTGAGAACTCATCCCCACACTTAAGTGGTTCATTGTCCTCAATGAACAAATATAGAAAAGAAAGGAAAGAAAATAAAGAAAAGAAAAGAAAGAAAAACAATATATATATATACAAAAAGATTCCTAAATAAAATACAAAAAGAATAAAAAAAAAAAATAATAATAATAATAATAATAATAATAATAATAATAATAATAATAATAATAATAATAATTACAACAAATATACAAAGAAAGGTGTAGAATACTCCCCTAGTACAAGCTTGAAGTGGCCCTTGAAAAACATGTAGAAGTGTAGCTCCCATTTAATTAGAATTCATGTTACCATATGGGCTTATGTAAAAGAAGCTCCAAAATAAACACAACAGTTGAAGCAGCCCAAGTGGTTGGAGGTGGCAATTAGAATCAATGCAGCATGTGGTCGGGGGTTCAAAATCTTGCAACATCATATTCTCTTTTTATGTAACAGCACACACATGACAGCAGCTTCGGGCAGGTTGGGCGCATGGGCCGCGCAATTTGCTGGAGGAGCAGATGCGCAGGAGCAAACTGCGCAACAAGGGGGCAGGCTGCGCTAGATGCAGTAATGCAGGCGCAACCTGCGTTACAGGGAAGAAAAGTGCGGGAGAGGCAGTAACGCAGGCGCAACCTGCGTTACATGGTTGATGCCTGCGAAAAAAAAAACACTGTTCATATTTTTTATTTTTTTATTTTTATTTTTTATTTTTATTTTTTTTTTCACAGCATCTTTTTTTTTTTTTTAAGATACAACACTTTTTTTTCCTACACTAGTGCGTGGGTTGCCTCCCACGAAGCGCTTTTTAACGTCAAATAGCTTGACGTTACTTCCTCAACTCAAGGCGGTCTCAAAAGAATAACTGACCCGTCCGCAACTGAAAAACCATTCCTACGAACGTTGACATCTTGGTTGCTTACTTTCCACAAAGCTCTTCCATCAGTGATTTGACTACCCAACGGCCAAATCTTTTTCTTTTTCTTCTTCACACCTCTAAGGTGCTTCTCCGACTCAACCGGCTGAACAAAACTTTCTTCTTCCTTATCATTGGTTTTCCACCTTCGCAACACGTTATCATGCCCCTCTTCAAAAATCACTAGCTCATTATTGAAAAGGACATACCTCAAATGTGGTGGAAGTTTCCCAAGCTTAATACTCGAGAGATCTCGAACTGAAGAACTGTCAATGGAATCAATGTTGTGATTATTCAACTCAAGAATCAATGAATCGACTTCAGCATGTCCTTCTCCTTCTGAAGCTTCAAGCATGAGCACTGCTTCCAATGTATCATTCAATAGAATCTGAGGAGTATAATCTTGGACAATTTCATCTACAACATCAATACTGCAACAAGTATTCTCAAGCAAAGGGGATTTAAGAGCAGAGGTTAGAGTAAAAGCAATTTTATCATCACCAACGCTCAATGTGAGAGTCCCACTTTTAACATCAATAATAGCACCTGCAGTACAAAGAAATGGTCTACCTAAAATAATAGGTATTTGGCTATCCTCTTCCATATCTAGAACTACAAAGTCTACAGGAATATAGAATTTTCCAACCCTAACAGGCACATCCTCTAAAATTCCAAGGGGATATTTTATCGAACGGTCTGCCATTTGCAAAGTCATCTGTGTACATTTTAATTCTCCCATATTTAGTTTTTGGAAAATCGAGAGAGGCATGACTGAGACACTAGCGCCTAAATCACATAAAGCTTTATCAATGAACAATGCACCTAAATGACACGGGATCGAAAAACTACCAGGATCTTTAAGCTTAGGTGGAGACTTATTTTGTAAAAAGCACTACACTCTTTAGTAAAAGCTACTGTCTCTACCTCACCAAAAGACCTTTTCTTAGTGAGAATATCCTTAAGAAACTTTGCATATGATGGAACTTGAGAAATTAAATCAGTGAAAGGAACTGTTACCTCAAGGTTCTTGACAAGTGTCATGAAGTTACCAAACTGCTGGTCCACCTTAGTTCTGTTCATCCTGCTAGGGAATGGGAGCTTTGGCACAAATGGTGGAGGAGTAACTGCAGTCTTCTCTTTATCCTTTTTCTTGCTTTCCTCAGTTTCATCTTTGTTTGTATCTTCCACAACTTTCTCTACCTTGTCTTTCTTAGAATCCTCTTTTTCTTGCTCAGTAGGAACATCGTCAGTAGGCATTGGAGGAGCATCATATGTACGACCACTCCTAAGAGCAATGGCATTCACATTTTCCTTTGGCTGAGTTGATTGTGCTGGTAGAGAGCCTTGTTGCCTTGTAGATGAAGAACTAGCCATTTGAGCAATCTGAGTTTCCAACATCTTATTATGAATCTCCATCTGGTTCATCTTTGTTTGCATTTGTAATAATATCTTCATCATATCACCATGATTATCAGCCTGTGCAGCTTGATTGGCTTGAGGAGCATAATTCTGAGGAGGCCTTTGAAATCTAGGGGGATTCATAGGTCCTTGAGGAGGCCTATACTGCTGCTGTGGAGGAGGCTGGTACGACTGCTGATATTGCTGCTGATTAGGAACATTTGTATTCTGAGCATTATTGTTCCTATATGAGAAGTTCGGATGATCTTTCCAACCAGGATTGTAAGTGTTGGAGTATGGATTGTACTGCTGCCTCTGTTGGAAAACATTTGCTTGCTCCATCTGAAAATTTTGTGAATTTTGAGCATTATATTGGCAATCATTACCATAGTGGCCTTGGATGCCACAGACTTCACAAACAGGATTATTCATAGGAGCCATGGATGACAATGCATTGATACTCATAGGTTGAGTAGAAGGCTGAGATGTCTTCAATGAGTGGATCTCCTGAGTTAATGCAGCTAGTTGAGATGATAATAAAGAATAAGCATCCACTTCAAGTTTACCCCCTTTCTTGGTTGCTCTCGGATTACTGAAGTGATTGGCAGCCAAATTTGAAAGAAAAGCATGTGCATCATCAACTCCTTTATCCAGAAATACACCACCTGCAGCGTTATCAACCATACCTTTTGTTTCAGGATCAAGACCATTGTAGAAGCGTTTAAGAAGAAACCACTTCTCAAGACCATGGTGAGGGCATGCACGTTGATAATCTTTGAATCTGTCCCAAGCATCCCGAAGAGATTCACCATAATCTTGCTTAAAACCCATCATCTTGTCGATCAAATCGTCGGTTCTGTTAGGAGGGAAGAACTCAGTTAAGAAGGCTTGAGCAATCTCATCCCACTTGGTCAATTCAATATCGTTCAACCACTTTTGAGCTATATCACGAAGAGAGAAACCGAACAACATGACTTTCAACTGATCTGGAGTGACTCCCTGATGTTTAATTGTAGAACAGAGCTGTTGAAACCGTTGCAGATGATTTGTAGGGTCTTCAGAGGCAAGCCCAGCAAATTGATTCTATTGGATCATAGTGAGCAAAGCAGGCTTCATCTCGAAATTTGCTGCTTGAATCGCTGGCATAGCAAGGCCAGTAGGTACCCCACTCGGAGAGGGCTGTGAGTAGTTCTTTAAAGATTTGGGAGGAAGGTCCGCCATCTCAATCTTTGGTTCAGATATCCTTTGCTGCTTCTCTTTTCTTTGTTGATCTATGTATTGTTGACAAGTAATTCCAGAATCTGGACTAAGAGGAGTTGTATCCTCTTTCACTTGATCTTCTTTCGTTTGAGACCTGGTCTTGGGCATCAACAACTAAACAAGGAAAAGCAGTAAGATCGGTCTCAGTTGGAACAAGAGTTCCAAAGAGACAAGAGAAACAATCTAAAACAATCAAACTAAAATGATAGAAACTAGGCGTCTCCCCGGCAGCGGCGCCAAAAACTTGATGTGTAAAATTACGTCTAACCGCAAGCGCACGGTATCAATTGTAGTAGATACTAGCAAATACGGGTCGAATCCTCAAGGAGACAGTTTCAGTTTCAATTCAATTGCTATCAATTGTTTCTAGTCACAACGATTGTTTGAGAATTTTATTAACTACTAAAACAAATTTAACAAAGTTTTAAATCAATTAATTAAAGGATCTAGGGCAATTCAGGTTCACCATGTTTACACCAAACAAATCACAAAAGTATAGCTTTTCAATGGGATTAAGTAATTAAAGCAATGGTTAATCTTTCTCAAGCATTAACACTCTCAGAAAATCTAATGATGTTTTCACACTCACCTTCAATTCCGCTAATTGTATGTAAGCCTCTAGTAGTAAAATCTCTCGATCTATTACTCCTATTGCAATCAATTAATCCATGATATTGCGAAATTACACAAATTAAGAATTATAACATATCAATCAGAATTACTCTTTACCCATCAATCTACTAATCAAATTAAGCCCAAATCATGGTGCAAACATGGCTCCCCTTAATACCCTAGAATTAAACTACTCACTCATGGTAGAATAAAAACTAATAATAATAATAATAATGAAGAAAGCCATATAAAACATATACTAATAAACAAGATGAGATAAAGAGTACCTTAAACTTTGTATTAACGAAGAACAATGAAGATCCAAATTAAACCAAGTGCTTACAAAGGAAGAGATGGAGAGAGAAAAACCAAAACCCTAGCTTATGTAAAAACGTCTGTATCTGTCTATATCTCTCTTTCCACGTTCTCTCCTTCTTTTTATAATAAAACTCCTTAATAAAATCTGATATCTATCTCCTAATAAAAGTATTTTTAATATCCTAATCAATTTACAAAAAGATATCCATAATTGAATAGGATTTTCTTGTAAAATTCGTCACTTCTTTTTCTCCTCTGTTTCTGGGCTCTTCCAGTTGGATTTTGCTTATTGGACCACCTCTGAATTAAATATAATTCCCTAAGCTTTGCGTGGACAGCAAGATCGTCAAATTCTGACTTCTGGAACTCAAGATATGGCCCAAACAGTGCAGGCAGCCCGTGTAGCCCAATAATACGAATTTTCTCCTATTTTATCTCCAAAATAGCTCTTTTTGCTCCAAATCCTTCCAAGTTATGAATTCTTTATTTCCTACAATAAAACAATAAAATCTATTAAATAAAAATCCAAATCAATGCAAAACACAATAAATATGAGAATAAAATCATCTAAAATATATATAAATATATACTCTATCAAACAACTACCCCCGAGTCCATATTGTCATTGAAGATGCGATGTGGACTCAAAGACTGCTTTGTCAAAACTTCGATGCGAGGCCTGTGCTCGCTATAGATTGTTGTAGATGAAAGCATAGCTATCTCAAGTGCATTTGGATCGCATCATGACCCCTATGAATTTGAATAATTTCGGGTAGCTGTCGTGTCTCGAGATCTGCTCCCAGCCGCTTAGATGATGACACGTATTGTGTGTCTTAATTAATGTGAAGCTAAGTATATGTAAGTAATGGTGACCTCAAAGGATTCTTCCAAGCATAATGTAATCCTGCAGGGACCGTGAGAGGCGACCCCATAGGGCCTTACATTCATAAGTTGTTATAATTATATCTTCAGTCCATCTGATATGTGAGCTCAGGCTTTCACCTATATCTTCAGGTCTTCTTAAAGTATGATGAGAGGACTCTCCTTTTTTCCTTGTTATTTGGACTTCTCATAAGTTGAGAGGACTCCTTGTAGTCTCATACGCTGCGAGGCCTCCTTGCAGACTCATATGATGTGAGGCCTCCTTGCAGCCTCATACGTTGCAAGGCCTCCTTGCAGCCTCATACGTTGCGAGGCCTCCTATTTATAGGGATCAAGCCGTACGTAGTTCTTAGAGAAGAAGTTACCTAGATGGGCTAAGGTTTTAGAAGATAAGTCATGGCCCAAGCCCACTCGTTTTAGGGCTGATGTGGCAATGAGTCAATTCTATCCATGATCCATGGCTCAAAGAAAGAAACCGATGGTCTCGCATGGTTAGAGTCGAGGCCTCTTGAGCGAGGCTAATAGAGAAGTAGCAAGGGTGTAGCATGCAACCTCGAGGGGTTGAGTCATGCGAAGCGGACCCAAGTGTATAGATACTTATGTGACCTCGAGGGGCCTAGCTATGAGCCTTCCAGTAGAGAATGAGATTGCGATCTTGTTTAGCTTGTAGATGTGACACCACATTAGAGGTTATGTGCGAGGCGATCCCTTGACGGGAGTTAAATGCGAGGCAATCCCTTGACGGGAGTTACACGAGAGGTGATCCCTGTAGATGTGACCTTGAGGCCAGGCTAGCACTAGAGGCCTAAAATGAGACCCCTTTTCCTTTGTCATTAGCATGAGAGCATGCCCTGAGTATTAATAGGAGGTCATAGTGAGGTGACCTTTGGGATGAAATAGCATCTTCAAGAGATAGAGATGAGGGGAGGCGCGATCCCATACTAGGGACTTTGCTGACGAACTCAACCCATAGCTAGGGGTCGCTGTCTTTCATATTGTGTTGATAGTATATTGGACTAGCTCCTGGTGGTGGGCTTTAGTAACCCAATCTTCATCTTTAGGCCCATTGTGAGTTGTGGACCACTATTTCAGCCCATTAGGCCTGCTTAGGGCTTATGCCAAGATTTGGGCATAACACGTATTATTGGATAATTATATTATTATGTTGGTTTCCTTGTTAGGATAATTTCTTTTATTATTGTTAGATATTGTCTATATAAGCCCCTCTTCTTTTTGTAATTGAGAACAAGTTTTCATTATAATCAGATCTACTTTTCTCTCTTCTCCCCATACTTTAACATTTACTACTCTCAGACCAGCATTGCACTTGTCACGATTGTCCGGGCTGTGGACGCCTGGTGAAGCCTGAGTGCCAACAAACACCGAAGGGTGAACAGTGTGTTGACATTCACAAGATCATCAAGTGTTCGAATATGTACTTTTTTCCTATCACACTTTGCTTCTTTTTCTCGATCATTCCACGTCAATATGATTGCTTCCACTAGCTGTCCTGCTAGAATTTTCCATTCAGTCATCTAAAATAACAAAACACGAAAACAAAATTTGAAAAATCGAGCAGTACTAAACAAATCATCTACAAGTATCGAGTTACAAAAATCAGTATAGCATTCTTTAGATTGAAAAATCAAACTTACCTACCAACCTTAAGTTAATAGAACAAAACTACTTTAGTTATAGAAACTCTTGATACTCGAACTCTATATACGTAGATTACAGACTCTAACTCTATATACGTAGATCAAAGAACAGAATGTGAATGATCGAGAAAAACGTAATTTTCTAGTAATAGATTTTGCCAGCTTGTTGCTTCCTCCTACCTACGTGACTGCATTTCCACTACACACATTGATATCCCTCAGTATGAAAAGACACGTTTAATCTTCTTGTTGATATATCCATAGCTTGCCTGAATATATTACTCTATTTCAATGTTTTTTCTACAAATACTGTGTGGCCTAACATGAGTGAAGACAACTATTGACATAACCCACAAGTCAGCAACTTTAATTTATCTTCACACAAGTATTTATTTATACATTCTGTTCTGAAAATAATTATTATGTCTAAAAATTAAGGGAAGCCAAACAAAGTACATCATACAAACTGTCTACACGAATTTTACACCAGCTTCTTTTAGTTTCTCCTCAAGTAACATTAAAATATTCATTATTGATGTTAGGTAAGAACTCAAATAATTTGTCATTTCTGTTCCAAATTCTTTAATTTCCATTGCATTAATTTATTTATTTCAATCTTATACAGCCCCTGTTTCCAAATTAATTAATTTTATGCATTCAAAAATTGTAAGAGCGCAATGAGAAAATTAAATTATTAAGAACTTATTTGAGTAGATGCGACCCTTGACGGGAGTTACGCGAGAGGTGATCCCTGTAGATGCGACCTTGAGGCCGGGCTAGCATGAGACGCCTAGAGGCCTAAAATGAGACCCCTTTTCCTTTGTCATTAGCATGAGAGCTTGCCCTGGGTATTAGTAGGAGGTCATAGTGAGGTGACCTTTGGGATGAAATAGCATCTTCAAGAGATAGAGATGAGGCGAGGCACGATCCCATACTAGGGACTTTGCTGACGAACTCAACCCATAGCTAGGGGTCGCTATCTTCCATATTGTGTTGATAGTATATTGGACTAGCTCCTAGTGGTGGGCTTTAGTAACCCAATCTTCATCTTTAGGCCCATTGTGAGTTGTGGACCACTATTTCAGTCCATTAGGCCTGCTTAGGGCTTATGCCAAGATTTGGGCATAACAACTACCCCCGAGTCCATATTGTCATTGAAGATGCGATGTGGACTCGAAGACTGCTTTGTCAAAACTTCGATGCGAGTCCTGTGCTCGCTATAGATTGCTGTAGATGAAAGCATAGCTATCTCAAGTGCCTTGGGATCGCATCATGACCCCTATGAATTTGAATATTTCGGGCAACTATCGTGTCTCGAGATCTGCTCCCAGCCGCTAAGATGATGACACGTATTGTGTGTCTCAATTAGTGTGAAGCTAAGTATATGTAAGTAATGATGACCTCAAAGGATTCTTCCAAGCGTAATGTAATCCTGCAGGGACCTTGAGAGGCGACCCCATAGGGCCTTACAGTCATAAGTTGTTATAATTATATCTTCAGTCCATCTGATATGTGAGCTCAGGCTTTCACCTATATCTTCAGGTCTTCTTAAAGTATGATGAGAGGACTCTCCTTTGTTCCTTGTTATTTGGACTTCTCATAAGTTGAGAGGACTCCTTGTAGTCTCATACGCTGCGAGGCCTCCTTGCAGCCTCATACAATGCGAGGCCTCCTTGCAGCCTCATACGTTGCGAGGCCTCCTTGCAGCCTCATACATTGCGAGGCCTCCTTTCTTTCCCATTTTTTTTCTTTGCTCGTATCAAGTGCCTTGTTGACATCCACGCGGGTCCTCGCCAAGTTTTGGTGAAATCTTTCTTTTTTTGCTTTGAATTTTCTTATGTAAATATATTGTAGTGCGGGTCCTGCCATCTGTTTAAATTCAGCCTTCTGATTTGTACACGCGAGCCTGCCTTTACATGTTGCCATGGCTGTAACCCTGAGCTCGCACCTCTTCTCCATGCGAGGACTTCTCGTTTATTTTTAATTTTTTTTAATAAGCCACATGTGCTGTTGTTAGTCCACAAGCGGACCCCTGTTCGTCTTTTTTATTTTAGTTGATCATGCTACCCCGCTTTTTCACTTCTTTTTGATCCTTGATTCTGTGGCCTCATATTCCACCTTCTTTTATAGCCTTGTAGACAGATTGCATCCATCATGTTGCTGGGCTCTAGCCCCAGCTCGCATATGCTAGCTGGTGGGCCATGAATCTTTGAAAACTGATAATTTTGAATTTTTTCTAGTGCTTTGGGATACCTTATTGAGTCTTCATATGCTCCCCCCCATCATCGCCACTGGGGTCAAGTGGCCCCACATCGCAAGATATCGGGCTTGGGACCTTGCAACGCTATGTGTTGCCTCGCAACGCTAGGTGCTGGCTTTGTCGTGTAATTCTTCAAATGTCCCACTGAAAGAGGTGTTTATGTAATGGCACTACCCCCCAAGTCCTCATTATCATCGTTGATATGATGAGGAATCAAAGTGTTTCAGCAATCTTCTTGTATTGTTTGGAGTTAACAGCATTTGTAATGAAGAGAATTTTGATGTGACCCCGCTATGAGTTCTCCTTCAAATTGGGGCAATGTATGTTGATATTATTGATGTCCATACCAAGCATGGGGCTTGTTTGATAGATGATCTTCCTGGTGTACTAAGGTAGTTGAGGACCTCCTCATTGTCGCCAAGGATCGGGGGCGTCCCCCCTCTCCCCAAGGATTGGGGGCGTCCCCCCTCTCCTCGATGTAGAGGTATTTTACCAAGAAGCATCTCATGTAGAGGCGTCTCATTGATCTCGATAGCCACACAATATAGGGGTCTCGTTGAGTCTTCACATGCTCTCCTTTGCTTATAGACTGACTTTAATGCATGCATAGAGATAGCTCCACGTTGTGTAGATTTACGGACTGATCCATTATCGACAATGGGGCCAAGAGGCCTCACATTGCAAAATAACGGGTTTGCGACCTCGCAAAGCTAGGTGTCACCTTGTCCATAAATCCCATCTTCCTATATACTTCATATGTAAGGACATTTACTACGCTCTCATTATCCTCGAGGACCCTGTAGATATTTTGAGATCCTATGCGAACCCGAACAACCAGAGATTCAGAGTAGGGATAATGAACCCACTTCGCATCCTCCTTGGTGAACAGGATATTTGTACTCTCCCCTTTGAAGAGCTTTGGGGTCTCTCCTGAAGGTGATGTACATTGGTGAGGGGCCGCTTCTTGGTCTCAAGAGCATACCTCTCTTTGGCCTTGTCGTTATCTCCTCAAATATGGGGCCCCCATAATGACATGAATACTCCCAGCTTACTCCTCTCTTTCTTTGTGGGACTTTTCTTTTTGCCCAAGCGGTGGGACATTATTGAAACCAAGACCTGGCTTAGTGCCATGCTTCTTCACCTCACGAACTACCCATTCAGTTAGCTGGACCATTGCGAATTAGCTCTTCAATTTGCTCCTTGAGCTGCCTACAATTTGCAGTATCATGCCTTGTCCTTATTTCTTCTACTTCGAGCTTGCGGTGGGGACCTTCCTGGCGGTCCACGGCCCCTCATCTTTAGGATCTCACTGCGATCCTGTCTTCGCCTAGGGCTTTGATAGTCCTTCCGCTTCAATCCCTTATCCTTACTTCCACCGCCGCTAACCTCATTATTCCTTTTGAGGTCCTCCATCGACTTTTCAATCCATTTGTAAGGCTCTGCCTCCTTGTTGACTCAAAGAGAGTACTAGGTGTTTGTGCCTGCAACTTCTTCCAGAACTTGGTGCCCTCTCTCAACCCAGCAATAAGAAAATTTTTAATGGCCTCGTCATTTGCTCCTCGCACTATACCTCGGTGTTAAACCTCTTGAAGTAGTCATGTAAGGTCTCACCCTCCTGCTTTATGTTCGCCAGGGTGGATGCATGAGGTGCATAGAGCATGGAGGACTGAAGTTGCTTAATAAAAATGTCCACGAATTGCTCCTAGGAGTCTATAGTGATATGAGCCCCTAGCTTAGAGAACCACTACTGGGCACCACCCCTCAACGAGGCCGTAAATAACCTGCACCTAGCTAATAGCGAGACCCGGTACACATCCATATCATTGTTGAATCGAATAACAAACTCTGCAGGGTCAGTGTCCCCATTATAAGTCATGTCTGGGTTAATACTCTGGAATATAGTGGGAAGTGGAGTGGTCATGATCTCTTGAGTGAAAGGTGAGGGCGGACCCATGGGGTTAAGGATCCCCTTATCTGCATTCCTCTTATCCAAGGCCTTCTTTAGCTCCTCTAGCTTGTAGTCTCCAACCTTGGTCTTTTTATATTCAACTTTTTTCTTTCCATTTCCAATGCTGTCATGGTGGGATCTATGTCTTCTTGGGAGCACTAGACTCCTCTTGATCCTCCTTGCGATTCAGGGGGTCAGGTTTGTACTTATGGGACCGCTCACGTTCTCGATGAGGAGAGGGGGGGTCGTTCCAAACCTTGGCTCCAAGCCTAGGACCGCTGATCCTTCTTGTCTGTTGTAATTTTTTCGAGCTTGAGGCGGAGATCATGCTCAGCTAACTTCTTTCCCATACGATCAAAGACACTAACTAACCTCCCCTTAGATGAGGCGGCCTCATGCTGCAACCCCTCATTTGTCTTAGTAGGCTCTACATCCTCCTCCCACTCGAGGTCTTCATAGAAGTAAGGGTTTGTTTGATCCATAACAACATCATCAACTTCATCCAAGAGTTTCTTGGTGGGACCCTTACTGCTCTCCTCCTGATAGGACTTGGGCCCCTTCCTGGCATTCCTCTTCGCGCCCCTTGAGCTTTACCTCTTCTTTACTCTAGTCATCCTTTCTTGCACTGCTGACACCTTCTCGGGCCTATCCTCTCTCCTGGGGTGATTGCCTTTGGGTTTCTTGTTCGACCCCGGTTTCTCCCCGTTGTTGTACCCTCCGTTCATCTTCTTATTCAAGTTAGTCATCTTTCTCCCAATATGATGACTAGCCCTCCTTCTAGCACCAAATGTTATAGGGAGAATATTGTATAACAATATTTTGGAGGCTTGCTGGAATCATGGAGCAAAATACGGATATTTCGCTAAGAACACGAAGAACACGGAAGGAGATTGGTAATTTTTTGTGGCTGATCTTGTTTGTTGATATTCCAGGGGTGAACTGTCAATCATCCTCTACAAGATGCTTATGTACCCTATTTATAGGGATCAATCCGTACGTAGTTTTTAGAGAAGAAGTTACCTAGACGGGCTAGGGTTTTAGAAGATAAGTCACGACCCAAGCCCACTCGTTTTAGGGCTGATGTGGCAATGAGTCAATTCTTTCCATGATCCATTGCTCAAAGAAGGAAACCGATGGTCTCGCATGGTTAGAGTCGAGGCCTCTTGAGAGAGGCTAATAGAGAAGTAGAAAGGGTGTAGCATGCAACCTCGAGGGGTTGAGTCATGCGAAGCGGAGCCAAGTGTATAGATACTCATGCGACCTTGAGGGGCCTAGCTATGAGCCTTCCAGTAGAGAATGAGATAGCGATCTTGTTTAGCTTGTAGATGCATGTGACCCCACATTGGAGGTTATGTGCGAGGCGATCCCTTGATGGGAGTCATACGCGAAACGATCCCTTGACGGGAGTTACACGAGAGGTGATCCTGTAGATGCGACCTTGAGGCCGGGCTAGCATGAGATGCCCAGAGGCCTAAAATGAGACCGCTTTTCCTTTGTCATTAGCATGAGAGCATGCCCTGAGTATTACTACAAGAAATATGGTTTTTACCTACCAATTGTAAATGTAGGTAAAAGTATGATATTGGTAATTAAAGAGAATTACCTACCAATACAGTATTGGTCGAGATTGGTAGGTAAAAGTTGGTGGAGAAAGACTCATTACCTACACATTTATATATTGGTAGGTATATAATTTATGGACCCCACAATAATAAGTCAGCAGATGACATGTCACTAACTTGTGTGGCCATCATGGAATACATATGCGGCACCTTATGGACATGCCACGTGGAGTCTCGTTAATGGGCCATGTGGTACCTCTTCATCATGCCACGTGGTGCTTCATTGTCGTGCCATGTGGCACATCTCATATCATGATAAGTGGTGCTCTAAAAATTTGACATATGGCACCTCGAAAAGGCACCACGTGTAGCCCCACATAATTGACATGTGGCAATTTTCCAATGGTAGCAATTGATTATATAATAATACAAATATGATTTCTTGTAAATATAATTTTTTAATTAAATAAACAACTCAAAAATTACATAATTGTATTTAATATAAAATTACATAAAAATTGAAAGTATCAAAATAGTTACATCGAATTTAAAGTTCTAACAATATTTTAAAAAACATATTAAAGTAAATCATCTAAATTTTCATCTAAATCTTCATTTCTTGGAGATGTGTTTTGTTGTGACATAAGATTGTCTTGGTGCAGCACGTTAAGAACTTCATCAAGACATTTATTGGCTTCATTAAGTCGCTGAACTAAATCCTGATAACTCGGTTGGTCAGATTCGATAGTTGTACATGAGCTTTCTTGTTGGATGTGCCACCAGATCTTCCCCATCTTCAGAATTGATAACACAATCTTTCCGAGAATTGATAAGTAAGCAGCTAACAAATACCTTCAGAAAGAATGCATTATTTTAAATAGTAAGAAGAGAAGAAAACAAAAAAAAGTAGAAGCACTGGTTTACAACCTCACTGATCATATGATTTATTGGAAAAGCATGATGTTAATCCTGATAGAAGAATTCTAAAGCCTAATGTATGATACTTTTTTGGGCTGAGCTAATAAATGAAATATTATCCACTGTCTATCCCTTAGAGAACACTTAAATATCTCTAACAGTTGCTCGACAATCACTCCAAGATCAAATATTTTTTTAGGACTGCGTATTTAAACAAAAACTATATGTAAAAGTTAAGAGATGCAGCATACGTAAAACTGATTTTTCTGAATGGAAAGTTGATACTCCATATGATTACAAAACAGAATGCATACACACTCTTTATTCCACTAGTTCCCGAACAAACTACTACTATCCAGAGCTATTCTTCCTGTAAAACATACGCAACACATATTGATTTATTCAGCTAAAAATAGCTTGAAAATAAATACGTTTAAATATTCCAACAAATGCTACAGGGGGACAAACATAGCAACAGAGCAGCATAAACATAAATGTATAATAATGCAGGGGGACAAACATAGCAACAGAGCAGCATAAACATAAATGTATAATAATGTAAGAAAAGTTACCATAAGATAACTTCGCAGTGGTGCTCTGACCTCCTCATGAACAAGTCTCCAATCTTTATAAAAAATGTACCATGATTACGAACAATAAATCCAATCTCATTGTTAAATTTTTCAGCATTACTATAAATTGGTTGACGACAATCTGCATCAAATATGACTGATAACTTTCCTGTTACGGCTGCCTTAGCAATTTTTGAAGTCCCCATTCCGCGAGTTGCTTTACGTGGGTTAACTTTTTAATCTACATATGTGTTCAACAAACAAAAAATTCAAAATGTAATACACTAAACAATTTATGAAGACACAAAGTATATTACAAACTACCAGATCTTGCAGTATTGTCATTTTCACCGGTCAAAGGAGTTGTAGCACTAGGTTACCCAGTCTTAGCATCAGAATGAGTGTTGCCTTTTGGTTCCCTAGTACAAACATTTGTATCTTCTGTTGGTATTTCTTGTTGATTACGTGTGATGGATCGAATGGGGCGGCGTCCAGACGACATGGTATGCAATCCTATATAAAAGATTATAAAATTAAAAGACTATGTAAACGAAATATAGTACCCTGACAAACCAAACCAAACCCCGTGTAGTTTTGGATCCAGTTGGTTGAGCTCACTCTAAAATAACCAATACTTGAATGAGAATCTCTAATCCAGTCAGGTGCATTCTCATTTCATTTCAACTAAAAGGTTGGCTATCCATATACAAAATGTGGCATGTTGTTGATTATCACTCTATAAGATGACAGTAAATTCTTACACAATGCCAGAACATAAACATACTTAAATCATAGCAAGTCAAAGGGGATGAGAATGCCCATAATGATTCCAAAAACTAAATTTAGCCGACTCGTAGAACAAGACCCGCTGAGGATTATATGTATGAATACTTCACCTTTAAACATATGACTAGAGGCGTCTCCCCAAAACGCCTTAGATAGTTCCTAAAATTTTACATATGTCAAAATATCATATCAGTACTACTTTACTTACATATTGTGCATATATAAGTTCTAAAACATTAACAAAAACCCATTTAATATGATCATGAACATATGCCATAAGGCCCATATTGCAAACTTTAATCAATTGAGGGGACATACGACAGAATTCATAAATCATTCCAATCAAAATCGAATTATTTTAGAGTATACCCACAGTTTATATCCAAACACATACAGTAAAACACACCACATAACCAGTAATTCACACACATATATACTTAAACTGGACTTGCATATAAACACAGTAAAGTAAAGATATTGAGAGATTAATTACCGATTAGAGAAAGAAGCAGGACTCTTCGCTTTGGTGGAAGGTGGGTAGGGTAAGCAGTTGCTTAAGAGGTGGACCAAATGGGGATATGTTTTCCCAATTATACACCTAACCTTATGGATATAAGAATATTATGCCGCTTAAGTAGTTATCTAGATAAAAAGGTAAAAATTAACAAAAAAATTGGGGGGAATGATGAGCGCCAAAACTGAAAAAATTTAGTCCATCACTAACTGTGTTGCATATTAATTTGATTATTATATAAAAATTTTAAAGCTATCAAATTTATTCTTATCCAAAATAGTAAAATATTTACTAAATAGTTAATTTTAGACTACTTGCTCAAAATAATAATTTAATCTTATAGTAAAATTTCTATAAATTAATATCATTGGAATCGACAAATTTTATTAATTAATCTAGATAATTTATCGAGCTATCGTGTATTAATTTAATGAGATTTTACTGTATAAAGTTTCAATATTAGTACTTATGGATTTTATAGTATCTAATCTGTTAAAAATTTGATCAAAATAAATGCAATAATATTATTATATATTTATATTTATATATATTAATATTACTATTAATATAATTATACAAATAATATATAATTGTCCAACATATATGTTGTGGAATAAAAACTAGGTTATCGAATTGCGGTTAGGGTTTGTGTATATTTGATGTTAATGGAGGTTGAGCTTCGAGCTTTAATGGCTGTTTCCGTGTATCGAGACTGATCGGTCCTCACAGAGTGCCTACGTATCTCGTTATTGAGAATCAAGCCAAGACGTAGTTCTGAGAATGAGGGGTCAGACCCTTTATATAGGCTGAGAAGCCTACGAATTTTGGTATGAGTCAGAGACTTGGTGGGCAAGTCACCGCCTCAAGGAAGGTTCTGGATCCATTCCTTTTAGGAATCAGTTTCCTTGTTAAAGTAGGTGCCTTGGAGGCTAAGTCATGTAGGAATAATATCCTTATTTGACTCTTATTGCTGAGCTGGTTATTATCCCTAATATTAATTACAAAATTAATATTGTAAATAGGTTTTGGGCCCATCTGGTGGGCCCCACGTTTGGACCATCCTAGGTCTAATTAATGCCACATTAAATGTGTCTTAAGGGCTTACTTTTAGCCCATATCATTTGCCCCCCAACTTCTAGGAAAACTGATCAGGTTTTCCTTGAAGTTTTAACGATCTTTTACGAGACTTGGGTTAGGATTTATTTCTCTTACGCGAATATTTTCAACAATATCATCTTAATGTAAAGCGTGGAGCGACCGACGCATTTACGACGATGTTGAATGACACTGAACGGTGTTAAACGGCACTACACAGCGCTACTCAGCCTTAAACAACGTTTAAACAGTGTTAAACGATGTCAAACGACACTATCGGCACTAATCGGTGCTAAACGGTGCTAATATGCACTAAATAATGTTTAAACAGCACTAAACAGTGCTAATCGGCACTAATTGGTGCTTAGTTTTCACTTCCCTTAATTACCAAATCAGAAAAACAAAAAACAAAAAAATGAAATTTTGCAAACCCAACTCGAACATCGCTGTCGGTCGGCCGGGCAAAAACCCATACCGACCATCACTGCCGGTCGGCTGGAGGCATGTTGCAGAGGGCCGGTCGGCCGGTCATGCGGTCGGCCGGTTTTTTCCGGTCGGCCGGTTTTTTTCGGTTGGCCCCTTTTTTTTCTTTTTTCTTTTTTTTTTGAAACGCATCAAAAATCTAGACTCGGGGATCAATTTCAGTCGGCCAAAACACCTCCCGGGAAGCCAGTCGGCCGGTGAGCCGGTTCGCCAGTCGGCCGGTGAGCTGGTCGGCCGGTTTTTTTTTTTTTAATCCACATCAACGATCAACGTCAGTCGGCCGGAGCTTCTCAAAACTGGCCAGTCGGCTGGGAAGGTGATCGGGGGTGTCAAAACCCATACCGACGGTCGATGTCGATCGGTCGACGCTCCCTCGGGAAGCCAGTAGGCCGGGAGGTCAGTTGGCTGAAGCAAAACACCGTACCGACGGTCGATGTCGGTCGGCCGGGGCACTCCCCGGGAAGCCAGTCGGCTGGGAGGTTGGTTGGCTAGAAAATTTTCGCCTACCGACATCGACCATCAACATGGAATAGGTTTGGTCACCATCAGTGATTTTGATTTTTGCATACCGACATCGATCACCAATATGGAGTCTTATTGTTGTTCGCTTTTGAAAATCAACACTTGGCCACTCATGGCTTTGTTTAGAGTTTTACTTAGGACCTTGATCCAGATTGCTAATCCCATGTTTAAGAGTAATCTTCCCATTAAACTTTTCTTAAGCGTACTTAGCTTTCTAAGCTCATCTGACTGCTCTGGTAGAATATTTTGCCGGATATTCATTTAAATTCTCCGTTTCTCTCCCAACATATCATGAGTTTTAACGACTATTTCCATCCATAACAGATAGTTTTTGCTTCTTTTTCGTATACTAACGATACTTGACCTGTAAATGCGAACCAACCTGTGTTTCAACCTGATATAACAGGTCACCTTTTTCTTATAAAAGGAGGAGAGCATCCTTCATTTCTCTTCACTTCTTCACTTCTCAAACTTTCTTAAGTTCTAAAGCTCTTGAGTTCTCTGGCTTTCAAGCTTTCAAGTTTCAAGATTCAAGATGGCTGACAAGCAAGCTGCTGCCCCCCAACTCTCCATGGAGGAGGCTTTCAGAAAAAGGAGCATGGCGCGAACAATGTAAGGTAAGCTAAAACTCATGCCTCCTAGATATATTGAACGTCGGTTTGAGTCTACGCTAGATTTGCTAAACACTATGGGAGAATCATTCCCCAACAGCTCAAGCTTAGTTGCTTTTATTAGTCCTTCTAAATTAAGAAAGAAGGATGTCGAGAAGATTAGAAGCACTTATGGCTTTCCAAGAGCAATCAAAGTATGCCTTCCAAAGCCAGGAGACAGAACTTGCAACTGGCACCCCGAAAGGATTTGCGTCATAAAAGGAGCATTGGAGGCGGGACTTAGGTTCCCCGTCCACACATTTATCATCAGGTTCTTAGCAGAACTTCAAGTTCATCCTTGCCAGCTATACCCTAATTCTTGGAGGTTCCTGATCATCTTCTTGTTAAGATGTCACGAGTTGGAAATCCCTTGGAGTAAAACCATGTTCAGAAGCATCTTTGCAGTCAAGAACTCCCCTGATTCGAAGCGGGGGTGGATCAGCTTTCAGCTTAGAAATAAGCTTCCCCATATAGTAAACTCTTTCTCCTTCCCTGACTCCCACCATTCATGGGAGAAGGACTTTGTTGTTTTAGAGTGGGAAGGTGGCGACTGCGGTCACTTCTTCGTTAAGAGATTCGGAATTGTGGAGGATAGTTCACACTTCGTGTGTGACCTTGACCTCAAAGAGTTGGCAGACCGAGATAGGCTACTTGCTGATGATGGTCGCACCCACTATAGAACTATTCTGACAGAAAAGAAACTCATTGAAGCTGGCCTAAGCTTCCTTTCTTTAGAGGGTAATTTTTCTTTCATTCTATCATTATGAACTATGTTAGTTCTTATTCCAATGTTTTTCCTTCATCTTTCAGCTGCTGAGGAGCTAGATAGCCAACCCGAGAATCAACCTCAAGTTACAAGAAGAATGATAAATAAGGCGACAGAGCAACTGAACCCTCCTGATCGAAGGGTTCCTTCATTCCTAGAGGGATGCTCCCAAGGGGGGAAAAGGTCCTGAAACGCTGCTGAGGGTATGAGAGTCCCTTTTGCCCCAGATTGGGGTATTTGCGAGCAAGACTCCATCTTGAGGAGTACTGATTTAGCCGTGTCCTGGTCCAGGCTTTCTATCACTGCTCCTGATCTTCTTACGGTAATGCAAGGGGACAAGGTTGATGAAGCTGAGCGCCTTGGTGCTCAAGCTCTTTACCAGGTACCAACTTTTACATTCGATCTCCTTGTCTGCACCTCTTCTTTCTTTTAGAAAATGTCTTACTAATTTCTCTATTACAGGCCAATGCTTATCTTCAATCTGCTACTCGTCAAGGCCGAGCCTATAGGGACAGCAATGAGGAACTGAAAATCGAGCAAACAAAGTTCAAGGAACAACTCCAAGATTTAAACTCCAGAGTTGTCCGATCTGAAGCCAACAACTTATCTTATCAAAAGAAACTTCGCTCGCTTGCCAGGAAGAAACTTTCTGATGCTAACAAGATCATTGATTCATATCATAAGTCGAAGGATTTTATGAAGTTTATGGACAAGCACGATGATGAGCTGCGGCCTTTTAACATGGAAGTTGGGTGGAATAAAGCTATTAGTGTTGTGAGCAACAAGTACCCTTTGGTGGTAAATCCAGCGGACTTCCCTTGCCCTACCTGGGCTATTGATAGCGGAGTTCAAGATGTGGATCATACATCAGGCTCTGGGGGTAGTCGCCGTCCTTCTGGTACGATGAAGGTACCCAATGTTGTTAGTTCCGGTTCGACCTCCTCTCGTTCTGCTGGGAAGAAGGCTATGTCAGAGAGGGAAGCAGCTGCGAGGCGAGCTTTCCCTGGCAAGCTACTTCGTGCCATAGTCGACTCCTCGACCCAGACTTCAGAAGAGGAGGGGGACGCGGCGAAGAAAGGGACGGCACAGCCGATGGAGACGGAAGCCGAGGAAGATGATGATGAGGAGAGCTCCGGGGAAGAAAGCTCCGAGGAAGAAGGGGAGGAAGACGATGCTGAGGACGAGGAGGTGGTGGAGGAATCTGTCGAGGAGTAAGTAGCCTTGCAAGGCCTTGTTAGCCGCATGTGGCTTTATCCTTTCTATTTTCGATCAAGGTCCCTCGGGACTTAACTTTTATTTGGTGATGTAACTTAACTTCGACTTTAGCCCCTTGGGGGTGTTTATTTATGCACTTGTTTTATTTCCACTTGTGTATTCTTTATTTTCATTACTTGGTCATCTTTGACTTGCACTCATCAGGTGCTTGGCACATAAATAAAATCACACAATCACAAATGGAAAACAAACTTGCATTAATAACTTGAAACGGGTTCAACCCTTACATAAATACTCTATCTCCTACTGGGAGCAACATGCTCTGTAATGGTTTCATGAAACCTTATTTCTACTTCTCCTAATAGATAGATAAAAGCCAAGTCCTTACTAGGAAGGCTTACACATAATAAATCTTGAGGTTGGTTGCATGCCAAGTTCGGGGTACCTCAACCCCATCTAACGTCTCCAACTTGTATGATCCTCGTCCCAGTACCTTCTTGACTCGATACGGTCCTTCCCAATTTGGGACTAACTTGCCCTTCTAGCCAACTCCTGAGGCTTCTATCTTCCTTAGAACCAAGTCACTTTGTCGAAAGAACCTCTCCTTAACCCTCTGGTTGTAGTGGAAAGATGCCTTCTTTTGATGCTCTGCATTCTTTGCATTTGCTTCATCCCTAACCTCATCAATCAGATCCAGGTCAAGCCTCATGCCTTCTTCATTAGTCTCTGGCTCATATGCCTCAACTCGAGGTGATGCGTGCATGATCTCCAAGGGCACAACTGCCTTGGCTCCATAAGCCAGCAAAAACGGGGTTGCTCCGGTTGTCACCTTACAAGTGGTGCGATATGCCCAGAGTATAGGCAATAACTCATCCACCCAAGTGTTCCTCGAGCGTTCAACTCTTTTCTTTAGTCCATCAAGGATAATTCGATTAGCTACCTCTGCCTGTCCATTAGACTGCGGGTGTTCTACTGAAGTAAAACGAAGCTCAATAGCGTTCTCTTCACAATACTTTTTGAATTCTTCATTGTTGAACTGCGTCCCATTATCCGTTACAAGGATTCATGGGATTCCATATCTGCAGATGACGTTCTCCCAAAAGAACTGAGCAACTTGCTTGGTGGTTATCTTAGCTAGAGGTTTAGCCTCAATCCATATGGTGAAATAGTCGATGGCTACTATCAAAAACTTCCTTTGGGCTGACGCCATAGGGAAAGGACCAAGTATGTCCATCCCCCACATGGAAAATAGGATGGGAAAGTTAACCGAGGTTAACATCTCAGGCGGCTGCCTTACAATAGGGGCGTGCTTTTGACATCTATCACACTTTTTAACATAATTCTGTGCATCTGCCAACATCTCAGGCCAATAGAATCCCAGACGAGTGATCTTGTGTGCTAGGGCTCTGCCCCCCAAGTGTTGCCCACAGATACCTTCGTGAACTTCTTCCAAAGCTTCCTTAGCCTCTTGGGGCATTAAGCACTTCAAATAGGGGATAACAAACGACCTCTTATCAAGGATGCCTTCGATCAAGGCGTATCTCAATGCTCTTATTGACAGCTTTCGTGCCTCCAAGGCATTGTCAGGGAGCCAGCCGGTTTCAAGGTGAGCTTTTATGGGATCCATCCAGCAGCTTCCTATAACAATTGGTGCCACCAATTTCGAGTTAAGGGTCGGGGCCTTCAAGACCTGGAAGTAAACACTTCCTGCATAATTCTCTATCTCAGAATAAGCGAACTTGGACAGGGCATCGGCCTTAATGTTCTCTTCTCTCGGGATATGCTCCACATAGCATTCATCAAACTGAGTCATAACAGCTTTCACAACTCTTAGGTATTTTACCATAATCTCATCCTTGGCTTCAAATTCGCCATTCACTTGCGAGACTACCAGTCTTGAATCTCCACACACTTTGAGGTTCTTGACCCTCATGATTCTGGCCAAGCCCAAACCGGCTATTAAGGCCTCATATTCCGCCTCGTTGTTGATAGTAGGGAAGTCCAACTTCAAAGCTTACTCAATTGTGAACCCATCGGGGCTTTGCAAAACCAAAACTGCACCACTAGATTTTGTTTTTGATGCTCCATCAAAATAGAGCACCCAATACTCCTTCCGATCAGGTACAAGTTCTTTATCTTTATCTCCACTCTCATGGGCCTTAGGGGTGGTTACTATCTCCTGCCCCCCGACTTCTGGGTTGCCAATGGTGCATTCAACCATGAAGTCAGCCAATGCCTGAGCCTTAATGGCTGTCCGAGGCTTATATGTGATATCGAACTCTCCTAACTCAACTGCCCACTTGATTAGCCTTCCACTGGCCTTAGGGCTATGCAATATGTTTCTCAATTGTTGGTCTGTCAAGACTTTGATTTTATGTTCCTGAAAATAAGCTCGCAACTTTCTCGAGGCTGTCACCAAGGCCAAAGCGAACTTCTCAATAGATGAATAATTCAATTCAGCTCCATGCAACACCTTGCTCACATAGTAGATAGGTTTCTGAACCTTTTTCTCTTTTCGAACAAGGACAACACTCAATGCTTGTTCGGATACCACCAGGTATAAGTAGAGAGTCTCCCCAGGACTCGGTTTGGCCAACAACGGGGCTTCAGCCATGTATTTCTTCAGTTGCTCAAAGGCCTCTTGGCTCTCTGCAGTCCACTCAAAATTTTTCACCTTCTTCAATGTCTGAAAGAAAGGCAAGCATTTGTCACCAGATTTGGAGATAAATCTCCCGAGGGCTGCAACTCGACCAGTCAACTTTTGCACATCTCTTATAGAACGGGGGGACTCCATGTCCAGAATCGCTTTGATCTTGTCAGGATTGGCCTCTATGCCTCTCTTCAAAACCATCAATCCCAAGAATTTTCCTGATCCAACACCAAAAGCACACTTGACTGGATTCAACATCATCTTATGGTGCCTCAGCACTTCAAATGCCTCTCTGAGGTGCTTAATGTGGTCCGCCTTATATAGACTCTTGACCAGCATATCATCAACATAGACCTCCATGGTTTTCCCAATCAGATGGGCGAATATCTTATTCACCAATCGCTGGTAAGTGGCTCCTGCATTCTTTAGACCAAAAGCCAAAACGAGATAACAAAAAACACCAAAGTCAGTTATGAAAGATACCTTAGGGATGTCATCCTTATGCATCTTAATTTGATTGTAGCCACTGAACCCATCCATGATGCACAACATCTCATGCCCAGCTGTGGCATCTATCAACATGTCTATCCTTGGTAGGGGGAAACAATCTTTTGGATAGGCGTCATTCAGATCAGTAAAATCAATACACATCCTCCACTTCCCATTCGCCTTCTTGACCATCACGGGGTTAGCTAACCATTCGGGAAACTGAATCTCTTCAATGAAACCAGCCTCTAAGAGCTTATCAACCTCTTGCTTAATGGCCTCTTGCCTTTCGGGAGCAAAATTCCTCTTTTTCTGTTTTATCTTCTTCCGTTCAGGATCAACATTCAACTTATGAGTTATGAGTTGGGGATCAATCCCTGGCATATCAGCAATAGTCCAAGCAAACACATCACTATTCTCTTGCAAAAATGTCGTCAATTTTCCCTTCAAAGGCTCCTTCAAAGAAGCTCCTATGTAAGTAACTTTCTCAGGGTCACCCAGCTCTAGAGGTACGGGAATCAACTCCTCTGCTGGCTTTCCTCGATGTTCATCATCATTACGGACATCCATGTCTTCAATTGGGAGTACCTGCCCCCAACTCTATCAACTCTCAATGCAGACACATAGCAACTTCTTGCCATATTCTGGTCGCCTTTCTGTTCTCCAACACCATTCCTGGTTGGAAACTTAATCTTCATGTGGTAAGTGGAGGCAACAACCTTGAACGCATGAAGTCCAGTCCTTCCCAGGATCGCATTATAAGTCGAGGATGCTTTGATTACCAGAAAATTCAACATCTGCGTAGCCTCCTTAGGTTCTTGCCCGATTGTCATGGGCAGGTGAATAGTCCCTTCCACCTTGGACTGAACTCCATTAAATCCGTAGATGGGCATGTTGGTTGGGGTCAACTGTGAATCAGTGTATCCCATCTTTACGAACGCATCGTGAAACAAAATATCCACAGAAGCCCCATTGTCTATCAAGACTCGCTTCACTTCCGAATTCCCGATCACAGGGGTTATGACCAATGGGTCGTCATGGGGGAACTTCACCCCTTCAAGATCAGAATCATCAAAACCAATCGATATTTCAGTTCTAGCACGTTTCGGGGCTTCTCCCACGATGTGTATCACCTCCCTGGCATACGCCTTTTGAGAGTTTGGAGTTGTACCAGCCGCTGTCGGGCCTCCCCAGATCATGTTGATGACTAGCCCTCGGGGCTGTGTGTTGCGATCACGATCATTATCCCTTCTATCATTGTCTTTCCTGTTGTAATCCCCTCTTTGGGTTCCACGATCTCCACCCTTGGTGAAATTATTCAGTTTTCCTTTACGGATCAAGAATTCGATCTCGTCCTTCAACTGCCTACAATCATCTGTATCATGCCCCACATCTCGGTGGAACCTGTAGTATCGATCTTTGTCTCTTTTTGCGGGGTCACCCCTGAGCGGCTTCGGCCATCGAAAGTCCTTATCCTTCTCGATTTCTAGCAAGATTTAACTCCTGGGAGCATTCAACCTTGCATAATCAGAAAATCTTGGTCCAAAATTCTTATTCGGTGACGAGTCGGAATCTTTGGTAGTCCGGGGATACTTGTCCCTAGCATCGTACTCCTGCTCTTGCTTTCGTTTCTTGGATTCGGCGTTGCCCTTGCCATTACCTCCCGCGGTTTCTTTCTTCATGCTGTCTTCAGCCTTGATATACTTGTCAGCCCTTCGCTGGAGCTCAGCCATGTTTTCAGGAGGATGCTTGGCCAACGACCTTTTAAAGAACTTGTCAGTGGTTCCGTGTTCCAGGCTACCATGGCCACCTTATTCTCCAGATTAGTGATGTTCAACGTCTCCTTGGTGAACCTCTTAAGGTAGTCTCTCAAATTTTCGTTCTTCCCTTGTTTTACATACATAAGGGATGCAGAACTTTTCTCATGCACTCTTCCGCTGATAAATTGACTAATGAAAGCAGCACTCAACTCTTTAAAGGAGCCGATTGAGTTTGCAGGCAATCGGCTATACCATCTTTGAGTCATGACTGACAAAGTTTGAGGGAACGCCCTGCACTTCAAAGCATCACTTGTAGGCTGCAACAGCAGTGCGTTTGAGAATGTCCTAACGTGGTTCGCGGGATCATCCGTTCCATCATAGGCCTTAATTGTTGGCATGTTGAACTTCTTTGAGATATGAGCATTCATCACCTCCTCAGTAAACGGAGGTGTGGGATCATCAGGATCCCCAAGTGACATCAGATCCTTAGGGTTACTCCTAGGGGTTTCTACCCTTACTGTTTTATCAGATGGGGCATCAGCCCTTCTTTGCCTCCTCGGAGGTCTTTCCAAATCAACAAAAGGAATCCCTCCTGAGGTTGGAGGAGGTCCATTCTTGTTCAAACTTGCTTGTTCCCTTGCCATATCTTCCTTCAATTTTAAGATCTCGGCCTTATAAGCCTTAATCCTCTCAACAGTCGTCGAAGGGAGTCCATCGTGAGTAGTTCGAATTCTTCCTTGAGGTTCTTTACTTGCATGTCGCCTCCTTGGAGCTTCATCACGATCATAATCATCGTCAGAGGATGAATCATCCGTATAAGGACCGGAAAAATCGGGATAATCTCGATCTTGGATATGCAGGGCATGACCACTTGATCCAGATCCTTGAGTAGGAGGGTAGTTAGGCAACCCATACATCGGGTTGGTATTCAAGGGGAGATCCGTAGTGTGGATATGAACCCCTTGCAGAGGGTTGTTGGGATCTACAATCAAGGGAGAAACCACCACCTGGAGGGGGTTAGTCCCTGGATTTGTGTGGACGATCGGAGGTAGCGTACTCTCAACATGGGAAGTCATCCCTAGGGGTTGAGAAACTTGATGCGGAATGATCGTTCCGATTGTTGGGGGCACCGGACTTGTTGTCGGCGGAGCAGAGCTGAGTGGAATAGGGTCGGTAGTTGCTGGTGTTCTTCTTGTGTTCACCATGGTTGATGTTGTCTTCCCACAGATGGCGCCAAATGTTGTGGAATAAAAACTAGGTTATCGAATTGCGGTTAGGGTTTGTGTATATTTAATGTTAAGGGAGGTTGAGCTTCGAGCTTTAATGGTTGTTTCCGTGTATCGAGACTGATCGGTCCTCACAGAGTGCCTACGTATCTCGTTATTGAGAATCAAGCCAAGACGTAGTTCTGAGAATGAGGGGTCAGACCCTTTATATAGGCTGAGAAGCCTACGAATTTTGGTATGAGTCAGAGACTTGGTGGGCAAGTCACCGCCTCAAGGAAGGTTCTGGATCCATTCCTTTTAGGAATCAGTTTCCTTGTTAAAGTAGGTGCCTTGGAGGCTAAGTCATGTAGGAATAATATCCTTATTTGACTCTTATTGCTGAGCTGGTTATTATCCCTAATATTAATTACGAAATTAATATTGTAAATAGGTTTTGGGCCCGTCTGGTGGGCCCCACATTTGGACCATCCTAGGTCTAATTAATGCCATATTAAATGTGTCTTTAGGGCTTACTTTTAGCCCATATCAATATAAGTTCCAAAACTCTATTTATTTTACACCATAACTTTAAAAGAAAATTACGTTTTTGATGAAAACAATATCATCGTATTTTATGTAAGTTATTTATATTATAATTGGAGTCATTTTTATGCTAAGAGTTTTGACGTTAATCAATCTAATTTTTTTTAATTATATTTCAGATTGATCTATATGGATATGGATATAAATTGATTTTAAGAAATTCTACACTTAGTTCAATCACACCAAATTTGATTAATTAATGAATTAGAATATATATAGAATTAGATTAATTGGATCCAAACCCGATCCGATTAATTAAATGGATTTGAATATAAAATTAGATTGATCGGATCAAAACCCGATCTATTGAGAGACCTATGTGTGACGATGTTTCTCGATGTTCTTGGTATAAAAGTGTTCATTTTAAATTACAAGCCATATACACTAACTTGTGTAAGCAAATTTTAATTATTTTTTTAAAATCCAAATTAAATATTAAAAATTCTAGTGATCCATCTTTTTAAATTTGAAAATGAAATACCATCAATTTTCATCCGATCCGATTACCCATCATGATCTTAATGGAGCAAAAATGGATTGGTCTATAAAAATCTGATACTTAATTCGATATGATCCGATCCAATCCAAAAAAAATTAAATGGATTTGGATATAAATTTAGGCTAATCCGATTCAAACTCAATCTATTACAAGTCATATACACTAACTTCTTACCTACCAACAAATTTTAATTTTTTTTAAAAAATCTAAAAAGTTCTTTATAATTCGAATTGAATAACTCTTACGATAATGAATCATGAACTGTGAATAAATTTTTTTTTTGAGAATCAAATAATTCATTGAGCATAAGTCATACGACATCTACAAAAGTAATTGAAATTTGACAAACACTTAACAAAGATTAAATCTGAGTTTTCTGTTACATCTGAGCGACATCCGTTGTGTAGATCTTTCGTTGTGGAACATCCCTCGCTGACAACGCTGGACAAAGCAGCCTTTTTAAAGAGACAATCTAACGAATTGTGGCGATGTGCACGACGTATTCGAAAAATCAACCATAGTTGCAGCCTCATATGAAACTTTCTCAACAAACGAAAAACCTTCAGATCTATGATCCGAACGTTAAGGCACACCAAAACAAACCAAATAAAACCCACAAATTGGGTAGTGAAGACCCAAAAAATGGGTAGATAAACCCTTTCTTTCAAGGGAGCAAAATCCTTACAAGGAGGAAGAGTTATTAAAGATAAACAAGCAAAACAAGAAAAAAAGAAAGAAGCCTCCGGCCGGTGGAGAAGCCACCGCCGGAGGGAGGAGGAGGGGTGTTCTTGATCTGATGAGAGAGAAGACAGAAAAGGAGACTGAGAGAAGAGAGAGATGAAATTTAGTTGCATATGAACTGTGAATATTGTCAATGTCAATTTTTCACCATTTTTTCCAATTTTAATATCATATATTTTGAACATAGATAACAAAACTTGTCTTAGATATTAATTTGTAAAATAAATTTTCTAAATAAATAACTATCTCCCTCGATCTAGTCCAAAATATAATCTCTATACTGTACCCCTCTACTACACAACCAGTCTTCTCATTGTAAGTAAAGACACAATGTTTTGTTTACTTGCAGGCTCAGATACCAGCAAAATATAAGCTTGCATGTACATAGCCATCTAGCTCCTATTACAACTTTTTTGCCTTAAAGAACATCACTGACAAAGTGAAGGAGAAGAGTAAATTTCAGGAAATGGACACTGGAAGTGCAACATTAGTTGACTTTAGAAGCTTCCACTTTTTGAATTTCCATCTAATCGAATTCAATCAATAGTTGATGATTGACATAAATAGCAATAACATGATTAAATGATCCAGAATCTACTGAAGTCAAATGTTAAATTTTGTATAGAACAATCTTTTAGTTGTCCTCTCTTGAATAATAGCTAATGCTAGATAAATTAGAAAAATGCTAGCACTCTTTTGCACAACTCAATTTGAAAAAGAAAAGGCGAACAACTAAATAAATATGAACCTTCGCTGCATAGGATCTTCATGAAGAAAATTAGTACAAGTATCCAGAAAGTGAACCGTAAAATATCTCATTTCCAATACACCATTCAGAGCAAGGTTACAGCCTTTATGCCTCAAGTAAGGGTCCATTTGGATTGGGGGTTGAGAAGGGTTGGGTTGGGTCGGGTTAAAATTTAAAATTACGTTTTTGTGAAAATTTTAAAAGTAAAGTGTTGGATTTTGGTAGTTTACGAAAGAACTAAAATAGTACTACATATTACATCCAAAAATCAACACTTTACTTCTAAAATTTTCTCAATAACAAATTTTTAAATTTGAACCCGACCCAACCCAACCCTTCTCAACCCCCAATCCAAACGGACCCTTAAAGTCGCATGACAATAAATTAGGCGGAACTGGTAGCAATAATCTTTATATAAATGTACGTATTGCTTAGAAATTCACATAATGATGCAGTACAAAATAATGAGTTGGGTTCAGGACAAGGAAGTGCACCGAAGCCACCCCCTTCAAAATATGCACCATTATATTATTGGTTAGTTCCACAAGGGCAAGCATCAGTATCGTCTGTTGGATCAAGAGTTTCGGAGATGCAGCATGATGTTTCTGGAAATCTAGCTTCTTCTCAAGCTCCTGCAAGTCCTCTCCCTCACACGAAGATGCAAAAGCAAGTTTCTGGATTGCCTAGAAGTAACTCTAGCTTGTTGGACTTCTCTCATTTCTCGTGACCTGCTGCCATGGCCAGAGCTAATATTCAAAATGCTTCTACTATTTCCCTGTCGGTCGCATCAGCTGCAGATAGGATGATGGAGAATGATAAACTGCTTCTTGCTAGTGGTAGAAATCTGGTAGAATCTACGCAACTCAACCAGAATTCTACCAAGAAAAGAAATGAACTATCATACTCAGCCTAATTTTGTGTCTGGTAAGGTAGATTTGAAAAGAGCAGAGCCTGGTAGCAATAATCTTTATATAAATTTACGTATTGCTTATAAAACATAGCATGAGCCTAGAAATTTGCAAAATTTTGTGTTTTACATAAACTGTAACATTTTGCAGCTAAAAAACATAGCACACTCTCTAATTATTATCTTACATATAGTTCCCGCTATAAACCATATAACCCTTCGGGAACCAGACCAAACCACATGAATAAAGAGAAACGTAAAAATACACCTAATTAAGCCTGCAACCAAGGAAAGTCCATAATAAGAGTATTACAAATGTGATTGCGAAATAAATGAACTCATCATGACAACAAATATAACTACAAGCAATTTAAAATATCTCTCCAAACATTAAAACATAAATACAACCGATACTTAGCCAAGATCTTCAACACAAGAACAAGAGAAGACTTTACGGGCAATAACAACGAGTCCTCAATCTAGTTAGAAAAGATACAAGAACCAAATAGAAAAATCAACTACCAAAAATAGCACTAAAGTAAGAAAATGCAAAGAGAAGGGAAAAACATGTGAAATACATTAATAAAATTCTAAGAATGATCATATACCCTGTAATTTCAACAAGTAAGAATATGCAATTCTTCGTTAAAAAAAAAAAAGAATATGCAATTCTCATTTAAATATGTGTAATGAATTAAAACTCAAATCAACCAAAATTAAACACAGAGATTATGTTTACAATCAATTAGTTACATTTACATCGAGTATATATATACACACAACCCATATGTATGTATTAAAGATGAATTAGAGAGATTACCTATATATGAGTGATGAATTAAGGAGATCACCAAGTACAAAGATGAAAACAAATATCAATCAATTTGCCTCCAATTGGGTTGGGTTTCACGGCTACCGATCGAAACAATTAGGGTTCATGTAAACCTTAAGGAAATAATTCTTCTATTTGTTATATTGATATGGATTAATATTATATGAATGAATATAACTATATAATGATCTGACATGATTAAAGTTTATTTCATTGCACACGTAGGCATCATTCTAAAAAAGAAATTAGGAAAATTTACAGATATGATAATATATGTAACTAAATCTCTATACTTACAAATTATTATTGGTAGTTTATAACAATTTTCTAAAATACTACTTTCACCTACTAATACTTTTTACAAATAATTATTGGTGGGTAAAGATGATTTTTACCTACCAATAACAATTGGTAGGTAAATTATTAGTAGGTAAATGTCAAATTTCTTGTAGTATAAGAGGTCATAGTGAGGTGACTTTTGGGATGAAATAGCATCTTCAAGAGATAGAGATGAGGTGAGGCGCGATCCAATACTAGGGACTTTGTTGACGAATTCAACCCATAACTAGGGATGGTTGTCTTCCATATTGTGTTGATAGTATATTGGACTAGCTCCTGGTGGTGGGCTTTAGTAACCCAATCTTCATGTTTAGGCCCATTGTGAGTTGTGGACTACTATTTCAGCCCATTAGCCATGCTTAGGGCTTATGCCAAGATTTGGGCATAACATGTATTATTGGATAATTCTATTATTATGTTGGTTTCCTTGTTAGAATAATTTCCTTTATTATTGTTGGATATTGGCTATATAAGCCCCCTTCTTTTTGTAATTGAGAATAAGTTTTCATTATAATAAGATCTACTTTTCTTTCTTTTCATTAATCTTCTTGTTGATATATCCATAGCTTGCCTGAATATATTACTCTATTTCAATGTTTTTTCTGCAAAGACTGTGTGGCCTAACATGAGTGAAGACAACTACTGACATAACCCACAAGTCAGCAACTTTAATTTATCTTCACACAAGTATTTATTTATACATTCTGTTCTGAAAATAATTATTATGTCTAAAAATTAAGAGAAGCCAAACAAAGTACATCATACAAACTGTCTACACTAATTTTACACCAGCTTCTTTTAGTTTCTCCTCAAGTAACATTAAAATATTCATTATTGATGTTAGATAAGTACTCAAATAATTTGTCATTTCTGTTCCAAATTCTTTAATTTCCATTGCATTAATTTATTTATTTCAATCTTATACAGCCCCCGTTTCCAAATTAATTAATTTTATGCATTCAAAAATTGTAAGAGCGCAATAAGAAAATTCAATTATTAAGAACTTATTTCTAACTTATCAATGGTCATTCCGGATCCTCATCCCAAAATATAAGCTCTAATTTAAAAAAAAAAAAAAAAAAAAACTGTACCAATATTACAAAATGCTCTATTCGATCCCTAGGAGATAACTCAAGCTTCCGATTTGGTCAAAACATGACTTTGCTTTGTTTCGACTTGCTCACCAGGCTTCAAAGAATCTGTATCGGGAATTTTTTTCTCAGATGCGTCACCAATTATAGAAGCATAAATTATCAAAGCAATTGCAACGATTGTACAAAGAGCCCAAATGGCTCTCCTGGCTTCACCGCTTCCGCAAGAATACACACCTATTCGAATTTGAACCAAATTGACAACGGAAAGCGTAAGTAAAATAATCCCAGAAACAGATGCACTTGCTGTTAAGATCAGCAGAAAGTCCTTCAAATCAAATCCCTCTCGAACAATCTTATATCGTTTACCATCCATGCTGAGAATTAGCTTAAGTACTTTCGCAACAAGGCTTGATAAAAGAAAGCAAGCAAAGGCCACGACTTCGTAGAGGATGAGCATTTTAGCTACCCCTGGTCCAGCATTACACTCGTCACGATTCTCTAAGCTACGAGCGCCTGGTGAAGCCTGTGTTAGGCCAACAAACACAGCTAAGGTGAATAGAGAATTTACATTAACAAGATCGTCTAGTGTTTTGATGTGAGCATCTTTCCTATCAAATTTTGCTTCTTTCTCTTCATCATTCAGTATTTTAGGCGGTATATCCACTACTGCGTTGGACAGAACATCCGTTCCCGACATCTGGAAGAACAAAAACGAAAATTAGATCGGAGTGGAATTTAATGAACAATATTGAAACTTGAATTCTCTTTATTTGAACAATACATGATGAAAAACTCACTTTCATTTAAGGATGACTGGATGAGACTCTGTGAGTGCTACTACCAAATGTGTAAAGACCTTGACTGACTCATATAGGGAGGGAAGCAAAAAAAAACTAATGTCACGATTGATCATTATTGCTGTTTTATGCCCACTTGCGTTGCTGTTATTTAATAAAATCCCTTAGCAATAATGCATTAGTGATCATGGTTCTAAAAATCTCCTATTCAATCGATTAATCTCCAATTAATTTTCAATTAATTCTTTGTAAGTTAAATAATTGATTCGATTTTTAAAATTTGATTAATCTTGTGAATTTTTTGAAAATGATATGTTTAATTATAAATTAGATTAATATATTAAATATTATTATAATACATGATTAATACTCCGATTAATCCCTGATTATCCAAATAATCTTAAATCAGTAATTCAATCGATTTATACCGATCACAAATTTTTACAATCATGTTAGTGATACATATAACGTACTCCCTCCGTCCCAAAAAGATTGACACACTTTCCTTTTTGGGACGTCCCAAAACTAAAGAACCTACTTTACTTACTATTTTTGAACACTACTTTTCACTATTACACCCACTACTTCTCCATTTTATACTCTTTTTGCACTATTACACCCACTACTTTCCTCCACTATCTCAAATCTACAATTAAATATTAATAGGTCCCACCACTTTATTCACTTTTAAACTAACTTTACTCTTTTTCTACTATATTTTCTTAATTTTCGTGAAAGTCAAACCAGCTCAGTCTTTTTGGGACTGAGGTAGTATATAATTAGGCTGCAGGCTTCTTGGAATAGGTCATACTACCTGATGTACCTTGCAAATTTTTTGCTGCAAGTAGGCTACCAATAATAGCATGAGTTAAAATAATTAATACTCCCTCCGTCCCATATTACTTTGCCCATTTATTGAATTTCACGGGTTTTAAGATAGTGGGGAATGAATATTGTTTTTGTATGAAGTAGTGGGTATTAAATATTATTTTTAAGGGATAGTGGGTATTGAATATTATTTTTTTGGAGTAGTGGGTATTGAATATTATTTTTAAGGAGTAGTGGGTGGAATAGTGGGTATTTAATATTGTTTTTTTGGAGTAGTGGGTGGAATAGTGGGTGTTGAATATTATTTGTAATGATTAGTGGGTGGAATAATGGATATTGAATATTATTTTTAAGGAGTAGTGGGTGGAGTAGTGGATATTGAATATTATTTTTTATGGCCAAAAATAGTAAGGGGAAAAGTATTGTGAATTTCCTTAAAAGGAAAGTGAGAAAAGTATTAAGGGACGGAGGGAGTAACTAATTAGATTTAGAGAAAAATGGGTTTGAGGATGACCTCAGATAACTCCCCTGAGGTTATATCCTTTTCCCATATATATTGAATGGCATGTTTGTAAATACAAATTATTCATCCTGAATTTACTAATCTACCCTCCTGCATTTATATTAAAAATACTTATAACTTCAGGGTACTACCTGAGGTCAACCTCATGTATATGTTACTCTTACATTTAAATATATGTGTTAAAGACAGTTAATTAAACTCCCATTGGACAGATATACTATAAAAAATATCTAAAGCCTATGGTCTTGTTACGTATATAGGTCATTGTTTTATGAAAAACCATCTTATATGGATATTCATAGACAATCACTAATTTTTGATTTTAAAGTAGAATTAAGGTTCTAATTTTTTGGTTTTATAAAAAAAGGATCAATTATTTTTGGTTCTATAAAAAAAATACCAATTTTTTAATTCTGTTATAGAACCAAATGTTGATATTGCACTAATGCTGATGTGTTGATGTTGACGTGGCAATGTCACTTCATCAATGATGACGCCATTACTGACGTGGCACTACCACGTCAACAATGATAACGTGTCAGTGCCACGTTAACAGTGATGATATGGAGATGACGTGACACTACCACGTTTGACGTGGTGGAGGTGTTTTTTTTTTTCAAAAGATTTTTTGGAAAAAAATTTTAAAAAAAATTGGTTCTACTATAAAATAAAAAAAATAAATGATTATTCACAATTCTCTACATCAGATGGTTTTTTCTAAAATGCTACTCATAGTATATATATTACAAACGTAATACTCCCTCCGTCCCGATAGGTTCTTAACATGGGGATCGGGCACGGAGACCAAGGATAGTGGGTGTAATATTGTTAAAATAAATGAAGTAGTGGGTGTAATAGTGATTTTATTGTTAAAATAAGTGAATTAGTGGGTGTAATAGTATAAAGTGTTGAAAAAGTGGAGTAAAGTAGTGGATGTAATAATGTATTTTATTGTTAAAAGTTACTATTTTTGGTAATGTAAAGAATTGGTGGGACGTCCCAAAAAGGAAATTGTAAAGAAATGGATGGGACAGAGGGAGTAATGGACAAGTGATAATGAATAAAAGAATGCATATAAAAGTCAGAACATTACGAAAGAGACATGGAAGTTGTTAGCTAATCAGACGTTCACCTATAGTTGACTAAATTCATAAATTTTACGGTGATGAAAACGTTAAGTTAGGATTAAAACTTTTCCTCAATGATATTATATATATAAATGATATTAAAAATATTCATATTAAATATACTTTTAAAGCACATCAAAATTTGAATCATATGCAGAAGGTCAAAAATGTTGTACAAAAATACAACAGGGAGTACGTCCTCATATATGTTTTTGGGAAAAAAACATGACCAGATAAAATTGTAGATAAAGTTTTTTGTTTTTTTTTTGAAGTGAAAGATACAGTTTTAGGTTAATTTGCTTATTAATTAAGTAAATTAAATTCATAAATTGTGAATTTCCCAAACCAATTTAATGAGTATATAATTGTGAATTTCCCAAACCAATTTAACAACTTCAAAAACACCTCCATTAAGTCAAAAACAACTTATTTTAGGAATTAGTGGGTGTAATAGTATAAAGTGTTGAAAAAGTGGAGTAAAGTAGTGGATGTAATAATGTATTTTATTGTTAAAAGTTACTATTTTTGGTAATGTAAAGAATTGGTGGGACGTCCCAAAAAGGAAATTGTAAAGAAATGGATGGGACAGAGGGAGTAATGGACAAGTGATAATGAATAAAAGAATGCATATAAAAGTCAGAACATTACGAAAGAGACATGGAAGTTGTTAGCTAATCAGACGTTCACCTATAGTTGACTAAATTCATAAATTTTACGGTGATGAAAACGTTAAGTTAGGATTAAAACTTTTCCTCAATGATATTATATATATAAATGATATTAAAAATATTCATATTAAATATACTTTTAAAGCACATCAAAATTTGAATCATATGCAGAAGGTCAAAAATGTTGTACAAAAATACAACAGGGAGTACGTCCTCATATATGTTTTTGGGAAAAAAACATGACCAGATAAAATTGTAGATAAAGTTTTTTGTTTTTTTTTTGAAGTGAAAGATACAGTTTTAGGTTAATTTGCTTATTAATTAAGTAAATTAAATTCATAAATTGTGAATTTCCCAAACCAATTTAATGAGTATATAATTGTGAATTTCCCAAACCAATTTAACAACTTCAAAAACACCTCCATTAAGTCAAAAACAACTTATTTTAGGAATTTAAGTCAAAAACAAGTTAACAACTTTACTTTCTTATTTAAGTTAAAACACCTCCATTAAGTCAAAAACAACTTATTTTAAGCAATGCCAAACACCTCTAAGCACGGAACAATTCTTGTTATCTAAGCTATTCTAATATGGGTTAAATCTTAAAGTGCTCACTGAAGTGGAAGGCTTGTATCAAATTGCTCACTCTAGTTATCGGCATCTCATGCATACCATTATAGTTGCAAGTAATGACAACAATGTTGTATTCGAAAAATAAAAGTAAATTTTTGTTGATTCTGCACATTTTTTTTTAATCTTACAGCAACCAAATGAAAAGTTATTAAATTATAGTATTTTAGATAATATATTTAGAATTTAAAAAGTTTGTTTATTATTTATTTTTAATTAAACAAGGAAATGGCTATAAAATTAAAAATAAATAGTAAATGATTTTAAAAAAAATCTAAATATATTATCTGAAATAGTAGAATTTAACATATTTTCATTTGGTTGCGGTAACATTTAAGAAAAATGTTCAGAATTAACAAAAGATTATTTTTAGTTTTTGAACAAAACATTTTTATCATTAATTGCAACTATAATGGTATACATGAGATGCCGATAACTGGAGTGAGCAATTTGATACTAACCCTCCACTTCAGTGATCACTTTGAGATTTAACCCAATCTAATATTGTTAGATTAGTTGCTGGGTTGGAAGTTGTTAAATTGGTTTGGGAAATTCACAATTATATACTCATTGAATTGGTTCTTTAAAATTATACATCAAATAGTTTTGATTTTCGGTTAAAAAGACTCTATTATTATGTAATTTTATTTTATATTCATTCCGTAAACTTCTGTTAGTCAAACATTATATGACCTTTTAAATAACATAAAAATGCATGAAAATTTTCAAGAATACCCTCGCACATTTGACTTTCTCAAATGATACACGAAATAATTTTAACTTTCATTTGATACAACTCTACTATTATATCATTACATGTTATACTGTTCCTGTCAAATCTCATTAGTTAAACGTTATTTGATACTCAATTGATCTTAAATTAAAAAAAATTGATAATAAAGTGATACCAAATACAAGTCAAAAATATTTAAGATACTATTAAAAAACTCAATACTATGAAAATATCATTAAAAAATTTCGAAATAATTTTTGAAACCATAAGGATATCATTGAAAATTTCTCGATTGATTTTTAAAGCTTAACATCATGCATGGTCATGGTGATTAAAATCTGCAAAGCCAACAAATATACCAATTGTTGTGGTATAAAATGTAGGTTATAATTAATTCGTGTATTGATTATTAGGGATTAAGAGTTTCGAGCTTTAATGATGGCTCCTCTTGCTATCGGGACTAGTCGATCCTCGCAAGATGCCTACATATCTTGATGAATATCAAGAATCAAGCCAAAACGTAGTTCTTGGTGATGGATTAAGCCTAAAACGCAAGTGACGTATGTTGTTGTGCCCCAAAAATGTTGTTTAGAGAATGAGGGGTCAGACCCTTTATATAGGCATTGGGTACCTTGGAATTAGGGTAGGGTTTGGTGTCTTGGCGGACAAGTTACCCAACTTCTAGGAAAACTGATCAGGTTTTCATCAAAGTTATAATTTGTCATTCTCAAGATTTGGGGTCTATTTCTTATCTGAGATTCATTACCTACCCTAACTACAGGATTTTTGGTACGCTAGTGTTTCACAAATATCGTCTTGAATGTAAAGTGTGGAGCGACCTACACGTTTACGATGACTTACCTTATTCGGGGCTAAACAAACAATTTTCATGTATCAAAGAAAATTATTTAAAATTTTCTTGCATGTTCTAGGATTTTTCCTAGTGTTCACAGGCATTTTTCTTTATTTTTGATTTATCAAAAATATTTTTCGGTCATTGCCTTTGGAAATAATTTTGTAAATATCCCCTTATTTTTCTAAAATTTTGGGATTTTTCCCTCAATATTCCCTAAAAATAGCATTTTTTAAGTAATTTTTCCAATTTTCATTTGAAAAAATCAATTTATATTGCTATAATTTTCGACCAGGATCCTGATCAATTCATACTTCATTCTGTTATCCTGATCGAAGCTGTTTCAACCAGGATTCATAGTCGAATTCGACCAGGATCCTGGTCGACTTAACTCCTATTTTGGCATCTTGCTCAAAGACATTTCGACTAGGATTCCTAGTCGAAATCGACCAGGATCCTGGTTGACTTAAGTCTGTTTTGTACAGTTTGGTCGAACGTGTTTCGTTCAGAATTCCTAGTCCTATTCGACGAGGATTCTGGTCGAATTTTTTTATTTTGTTTTTCCAAGAATTTTTCTCTGGAATTTTGTTTTGGGCCTGGCCTTTTTGAGTTTGGCCCAAACTTTTAGGGCTTGAATGTTTCTAATAGGCCTTTTAACTTTGAATTCCAGGTCGATATTTTATGAATTTTCTTGTACCCACAGGTGTTATTCCTATTATTTAAGGAATTTTTTGGTACCCAAAGGTATTTTTCCTAATTATTCCTAATATATAAGGAATATTTTGGTTCCCACATGTATTTCTCTTAATTATTCCTAATATTTAAGGACTTTTTTGGTACCCACAGGTATTTTTCCTAATTATTCCTAATATTTAAGGAATATTTTGGTACCCACGGATATTTTTCTTAATTATTAATTCCTAATATTTGAGGAATTATTTTTTTCTGGCACATCTTCTCTTTTTTTTTATTTAAAATATTATTATTGAATAATTATATTTCTTTTATCAAAATAATGGGAGGTGTACCACTCAGATAAAATTTCATTCGAATAAGGTTCGACCAGAATTTTATTATTATTATTTTTAACAATAAAAATAATAATAATAATAATTTTTCTATTTTATTATAAATAATAATATTTTTATAATTTTAGAGGGGCCCTCGGCCCTAATATTCTCGTAATTTAAGATCGTATTTTTGGCTTCCCTCTTTCATTCGCAAGTCTGCCAACTATGAGGAGCTGTTCGGTGATGAAGATGACAAGCTCTCTCCAATCGAAGCCATTCCAGTTTCAAGAGTTAAAGAAGCCTCCAGTAATCAAGACAAGTCCTCAAACTCCTCAAAGAGAAAACTCCCCCCAGCTTCCATGGAACAAGTGAAAACATCTGGCTCTCGTCCAAGCAAGAAACCCAAAATGGCACCCTCGCAGAGAGGTGAAGGCCAGGGTCCATACATGCAGAGGTTCTTCCAGATGGCTGGCAATCAAATCCTAGAAGATGTTGTTGCAAAGTGGGACAAGATGTGCCTGGTTGAATCTGCCAAAGCCATCCCACTTACCAATGCACAAAGCTTCTTTCATTACTTAAAGCATGGCGAGGAGATTGTAGAAGCTGCTAGGGGCGACAAAAAGCTAGTAGAGGAGGTGAAGCAACTGAAAGCTTCAATCAAAAGCAAGGATGAAGAGAAGAAGAAGTTGGTTGAGGCTGGGAGGAAGATAAAGGCTTCAGAGTCAAAGATGCTAAAGGAACGTGATCAGCTCAATAATACCATTGTTACTCTCGACAAGGAGAAGGAGGAGCTCGAAGCCACACATGCCAAAGCAATTCACGAAGTGGAGCTGAAGATAGAGACCCTCAATGATACTATGGCCAAGGAAGGGTCCATTTTCAAGGAGCAGAAGAAAGCCAATTATAATGTAGGGTATTAGAATGGGATAAATGATTATATCTTATCCACCATAGCTGTGTTCCCAGACCTTGATTGGTCTAAACTTGGAGAGGATGCAGTCAAGATGATGGAAGATGTCCAGAAGAAAGAAGCTGCAAAGGCTGAAACGGGAATCACAAATGCCAAAAAAGAAGGAGCTCGTCCATCCCCACCAGATCCTGAAGCTGATGTCCAGGAGAGTGGGACAGAGAATGATACCGCTACTTCAGATCCTGTTTTGACCGAAACTGTTCCTGACCAAACACCAGTTGCCACCAAGGTAGCTCCTACAACTCTTGCTTCTTAACTCCTTCCATCATTACCATGACTATTGAAGTACTTTTGTTTTAAGAACATTGGAACCCGTGTTTAGGTTGGAACATTCCTAATTTTCGAAGCATCTTTGGCGCTTGCGTCGTAACTTGAATTTTAATGAGGTTGTGGGCTCCTCGTAACGCCTCACAAGTTATATCTATAACTTGGTTTCCCTTTGATGTTCACGAATTTCCTTTCTTGCATGAATAATTTGCTTTCATATTTTATTATGCCATATCATGTGTATACTTTCCTTAATAGAATACGTCTTATCAGCTCCTTATATTCCAGTAGTTGAACCTAACACATCAGGTACCACCATAGTCGTACCTCATTTTTAACCGTTAGCCAGACCTACTAGGTAATTACCATCCATGCCCAAGTAAATGTTAACTCATATGTGCCTATAAAAGGTAAATACATTTATCCCCCTTGTATTTATTTCAACTATCTTGCATAGGCACAAGTTCCATACCTCAACCAAAGGTGTTTACTCCTTCTCCGTCCCGGGAAATAGAATCCAACCGTTCATATTTATTTCATTACGAAATGTTTAGTTACATTATACTAGTGTTTGAACCATATTCTGTCTTAGCCCGACCTATCCAATCCATAGCCGTATGCTTTAGGAACTTTTTCCATTTATGTCCCCGACCGCACGCATATTTTAATCCCTTACCTTGGCCCCCATGAACCTAGGATCCACATGAACCTGGTAGCGCAATTCCATAACAGCTTCCATTATAGGAGGACCTCATAGGTCTACCACTTCAATATAACTCGCGAACCTGAATCCATAGGAACTTCGCCCTTCAAAAATCCTTTAAGGCACCCCGCGAACCTGATTTCATAGGATCTTCGCGAGCCAGTTCCATTCCATATTCTAATCCAAGTCCAGCATCACAATATGATTGGTTATCCAAGGACGAATTACATAGAAGCCAATACAGAAGGACCTCATTAGTCCAGTTCCATTCATATGTAATCCACATATATGTGATCTGTTCTGCTTATGTATAATCCATACATGTTCCAATCCAACCAAGCTTCATATAGTCTGTCTAATCCATAAGCATATAATTCATATGCTTCTGACCCATTAGCACATCATCCATGTGCTTCCAATTCATTAGCACCTCATCCAGGTGCTTTGAATCCATTAGCACCTCATCCAGGTGCTTCCAATCCATTAGAACCTCATCCAGGTGCTTCCAATCCATTAGCACTTCATCCAGGTGCTTCCAGCTCCTTAACACATCATCCATGTGCCTAGCATATATTCCATATGCTTCCAGCTCCTTAGCACATCATCCATGTGCTTAGCATATATTCCATATGGTTCCAATTCTTTTGTACCTGAAAAATTTCTAGAATAACAGGTCCATATACCTACTACCCCCTAGTTCTTCAGAATACGACCAACTATGTTAAAGAACTAAGTATAAACATTCACGTGTACAAAATCCATGCACATTCAATTTTAGACAAGTATATTCCAAATCCATACAACAAGCAAATTTTCATACACACAAACATGTAAACACATAATTCATATAAACAAAATAACGTGAACTTTATTAATGAATTAACTTTGATGATTACCTAAGTGGTGAGGTAGACAAATTACCCCCCAAGCAACAATAATAAAGAAAAGAGCAAACTAAATAAGCTAATAAGCTTATTAGTTGCTAATAAGCTTACACATGGCAACTATAGTTAATAAGCTGCTACGTTTGTTCCCGAACCTGGAAAACATCAATCTAAAGACTAGTATCTTTCATTCCAAAGATAAAATTAATAGAATGGCTGAAACGCTTCAATGCTAGATGATGTTGGACTCTTTCGTTGAGATGTCGCCAGCCTCAGCTGCGGAAACTACGGTACCATACCTGCAAGCATCGGGTATGACCACTGATTCCCTTGATTAGCTCTATAGCCATTCCGTTCTCTTAGAAAAGATTCAGCCTCAACCTTGGCATGAGGTCTATCCATCATTCCATTGTTAACATTTCGAAAATGCATTCCCTCTAGCTCTCTAGCCAATTCTCCTTGATGTTGGTTTCCCATCATTCTGCCAGCAACCCAAGGTTTCGCAGCTGACTTACCTACGTACCATCTTGGATCTTTCTCTGATTGACACAAATCCCACGCTACAAACTTTGAAAAATAGCCTTTCCATATCAAGTCTTCTATATAATCCTTTAAGTGTCGACAATCTATTATCATATGCCCGTATTCCTCATGAAATACACAATACCTTCCTGTTCCATCACTCACCACAGGCTCTACTCGGGGGGGGGGGGGCTTTTGAAAAAGGCCACTTTGGTTTCCTGCCTCCAAAACTTGTTCTAAAGGAACAATTAAAGGTGTATATGTCATGTACTTGCTATATCTCTTTGCTACTGGGAACTAAACTTTTGACTGCATCGCATTAGGTGCGGAAGTTCACCTCGAGCAACTTCGATCTTTTTCTCATACTTTTTGGTCCGTACAGCATTACTAGGGTGAGCGTTCATAGCGAGAGATCCTCTTACGGTGAATGACACATTCCTCTTCCCTCGTATCTAGCACCTTGAGTTTGTTTGTCTTGATATATTCAGGTCCCCTGTGTTTTCCTTCCTCATCTCATGTAACTCTGCCATAGAATAAAGGTCATACAGATTTTTGGGTTTCTCCCATTGCAGCTCTTCCAACAGACTTTCGTTCGAGCATATTCCAACAACAAGATAGCTTCTTAACACCTCATCCACCACATTTATCACCCTCAGCATTCGTCTACTAAAACTATAGAAATATCCCTTCAGAGTCTCATTATGTCCCTGCCTTGTGCTACAAGCAACTCTCCCACCTGTCTTCACGAGCATTTGAACTGTATTGGAAGTCATTCGTACAACCTATAAGCATCTCCTATAAGAGTTGTTGCTAGCATTCTACACCTTGCAGGTCCCTTCACCTGTAACACCTCCATCTCCCGATTAAAACGATATAGGTACTCCTTAGGATCAACACTACCGTCGTACCTAAATTCTTCTCCTTGAAGTTTATTCAAATTCATTTTACCACCACCTTCCAACACCGAAGGGGCTCTAATTTGCCCTAACCATAGCTCAGGCCTTAGCTCCTTATTATTCCTCACCTCACCCTATCCTTCGATCATACATTGGTTCCACCCCCTAGCTGTAGGTACATACTCCTCATGGGTATGCCTAACGCCTTCTTTCCAATTACTCATAGAGTTGGCCATATAATCGAAGCTAGAATCCGATTTGAACTAGTTCCCATCATCAGGACTGGTGGGACGAAAAACAGCGCCTCTTCCATAATACTCGCATGATCCTCGCGAGGACCTGTCATATTGACCTCCTAATACCATTTGGCTAGGCTTCAGCCTCTTACAACTTTTAAGGAGTTCCTCCAGCATGTTCTGTTTGCTCGATCTCGTTTCTTGGGATGAAGCCATCATCCTACCTTATAGCTTGATTCCAAGCTTCGCATTTGTGATAAATCTCATCGTGGCTGACCTCAAGGACATGTTTATTCACTCCCCACACCATCGACGTATCAGGTTTTGCCCTGGTATGTAGGTTGTGAACTTGAGGTTGTAATTCTTCAGCTGCTGCATTTTTAGAACCTTTAGACCACATCTCCTCAGATTCATCCGCCCAATTCCAAGCATCAAGCTTTTGATCCATATGGTCAACACCATGAATTTCTTGAGCGGTGAAATCCCTTTTTTGCTGAGATTCATCCTCCTCGGGGCTTTCCTTCACTTCTTCTTCCAGGTTCTCAAGACAAGAATGATCAAAATACGTCTCCCTCGCTTTTTGATGCATCCTTGACGAGCCACTCTTCCAATCTCCTTCCTCCGTCTTTTTCGAGTTCTCCAGTAAAACTCCAATTTCATTCGTTATACCTTGGATCTGATCCATGATCTTTTTGGTTGCAGTTTCATCTTCAAATCCACCTTCAAGTTGTTCCGAGCTACTCTTTCATGTACGGCTATCGTCGAAACTTTTTGACATCTTTCTTCTTCAAAAAGGGTTATAGGAGACAAAGCCCTCCTTCTAGCGCCAAAAATGTTGTGAGAAAAATCTGCACAAACACCCCGAGTAAATATCATTTAGAAGCAACAGATTTATCCTTGATTTTCGGATAATTGGATAGGTACGATAGTCGTAGCTGTTTCTCAGCAACTTCGCCTGAGAATTAGAGAGTGTGTTTAACAGCCTGAATTGGCAAGGTTATCGGGCAATATGTTAGTAGATTCCGGCCAAGATGTGCCCGGAAAAGTATCACTAAGGTTACACGTGCCTTGTGTGTAGAGAAGTAAAATTCCGATCCTACTTGCCAATGCCTATATATCCTATTTATAGGAATCAAGCCCCATGTAGTTCTCTTGAAGCCAACCCCTTTATTTGGGCCACCAGCTGCCTTTAGATAAGCCAAAGCCCATGATTTATACCTGATCCAACTGCAAATTGATAAGCTCCCAATGTCCAAATCCAAATATAATGCCAAAAACCCATAAATCCATGAATTAATCCATATATATCACCTCTATTTGATGTTATCTCATTTCCTGAAATAGAATCCTGGCTGAACTCCACTTCTTTAAGATATTTTTGTGCCCCTAAAGATTAGGAACAAGAGTCCTAACCCAACTTCTCTTCTAGCTATTACAGGTAGAGCTACGACGATATTGGCACCTCGCAGCTTCCAAAACACCCGTACCTGACAGCTACGACCATATTAGGATCTCATAACTACAGCTATATCAGGACCCGCTCCTATCCATAGCAAATCCAAACTACCCAAATTGGGCCTATCGGGCCCATGGGCCTTAAATAGAGTCATGCGAAATTTTGGGCACAACAGACATGCACATCTTTAATTGTCCTATTACTTATGGAATACTTGTATATATCCTTTGCTGAATGCCAGTGTGTCCATCAAGATTTATATATTAAGTAGTGAGCACTACTTGTCCTAATTTTAACAATAAGTAAATAATTAAATATTGGTAATTCAAGATAGTGGATCCTTTTCCCAATATATTAGCTAGTATTGGTACCCCTGGCAAGTTGGTTCTCAAATGTTTGGCCAAATATAGTAGGCATGCATAACTAGGCCAGGTCAAAATAATATTTTCCCTGAAATGTAGCAACTCTATTTGATTGTTTTCATTTACATTTTTTATTTAGTGAATATTCAATGTAAAAATATTTTAGGGTCTAGAGTGTCGCTCTCTCTCTAGGTAGATGTGTATTAAACATGTTTGTAAAGTACAGTAAGTTAACACTCTTGACATGCATCTTTCGTTATGTGTGAATAAATGCATTTTAGTTTACTAGTGAACGCAGGTACTTTGTGCCTCAGTTGTCTATTTCCACTTAGTGACTTTCTCATTTTAAAAATTATCACTTATTTAACTGAATACTTTTTTTTAATATAGCTTGTAATCTGATATGTAGTATCCATTCTTAGATAACTCATGACTGAAATATGTGCATATCTTTGATTAAAACTGAAATCATGTATTTGATATTTCACATTGTGTCTTCATACCTAGTGTTATGCTCCTAATTTAAAATTGTGAGCTGTTATTGACATTGTTAATATTTTCTTGAAGATTTCTCTCATGAGGGATGGGTCTATGTCAAGTACACTATGTGTCTTTTTTTTCTTTTTTTTAGGAAAAGAGACAGAAGTTGCATGCGTAATATGTTTCTAATCTATAAATACAGCCATGCAAATTTGATTTCTACACAGGTAAATTTACATTGGTGGATGTAATTATGTATTTGTATTGAATTGTAAGAAATACTAAAAATTGATTCTTTTGTTTCAATGGTGGATTTAATTATGTATTTCTTTTGTTTTTGTTACATTGGTGGATTATAAATGTGATGTTTGTTGGCATGGGATAATTGTAATTGTTTTATACTATATTGTGGTATTTTTTAGGTTTGAGGTAAAGATTAATGAAATTGCAATTTTGAAATTATTATTTTTTTAAAAAATTGACTTTATGCGTCGGTTGTTTAAAAGCCCGACGCCTATAATCGTCAGCGTCGGTTGTTTAAATGACAGACGCCTAAAGCAGACTTTAAGCGTCGGTCATTTAAATGATCGATGCCTATAGATTTTTAGCGTCGAACATTAATTAAATTAATTATCTTATTAATTAATTCAGAATTAGTAAAATAATCAAAAGATGATCTTAAATTGATTAAATGGCTGAGCATTAGAAATAGTCATATCGAATTTGATTTAGAGTACGCCACAGTGTACTTTACTTGAGTCATACAGCCAGCTATTTAAAAGAAAGTCATGTGGCAGCCAAAACGAAAGTCATTCTAGCTTGTTAACTAGTCATGCTGCCAAGAAATAATAATTGGTCACGCCGTAACCCTCATGTGTAGTCATGCAGAGAAGTATCAGCCACTCCTTAGTCATGTCGATCAAGGTGGCCATGACCAGAGAGTCATTCGAGGACAATTACATAGAAAAGAGGCAGGAACATTTGCTGACTATTTTGGTTAAAAGGAGAGAATTCGGCCAAGAAAAAACAAAATACTTCAACATAATATCTTCAATAGGAAAAAAACATAAGCTTTCCCTCTCTCATCCAAACCTACTACCAGACAAATTAAATTGCCATTAATTCTTAAGTTCTTTCACTATACCAAATATGGCCTATTGCAACACCAAAAAAGTGTATTATTAGATCCCAAAAATGTTACACTAGATGTTTATGTAACGCTTTTGCGAAAATTCGGTGTTGTATTTGCCGGCGTTGCCTATACCCTCTATAGCAACACTTTTCGAACTTATTGCAACACTTTTATAAGAGTTTGTTGTAACACTTTTACATGTTTTAGTAACATGGGAAATTCTCAATGGTACCACTGTACTTTTGGCTTTTGTCAGTGGTACCATTACATTTTTGACTCATCTAAACGGTACCCTTAACAAATTGACTTGTTAACAGAAATACCATTCTATTAGAAAAACGTTATGGAAACGTTAAGTAGGGTTTGGGGCCAATATTAATTAACCTATTTCTTGTTGCATACTGCAGCGCATGGCCAAGATTGTTCTAATATTTTTTTAACAGGTTTGGGGCCAACCAGTATTCTTCAAATATATTTTAGGAAAATTCTCAATGGTACCACCGTACTTTTGGTTTTTGCGAGTGGTATCATGTCCTTTTGACCCTACTTAACGTTTCTATAACGTTTTTTTAACAGAATGGGAAGTCAATTTATTAAGGGTACCGTTTAGAAGAGTCAAAAATGTAATTGTACCATTGGCAAAAGCCAAAAGTACAGTGGTACCATTGAGAATTTCCCTAGTAACATTTTTAAGGTGTTACAACAGATTAATGAAACACTTTTTTGCATCATTTATTGACTTAAAATTATGACACCCCCAAATCCGGGGTTAGGATTTGGTGCCACAACCAATACAATTAAGTATAACTTAATCATACAGACGACCCCTCCACAAGGATCGATCTCAGGTTATAGTATGAAACAAGAATCTAAATCACAACAACTATTATAACTACTATACCTTCTTATCTGAAGCGCGGTCCATGCTGACTCTGAAATTATATTCTTTAGAAAACACCTCAACGCTCTCAATCGAATTGTCATTCGTAGGTAGTCAATCCATAACTCTAACTAAAAAATGAGGGGTAAATAAAGCAAGAATGAGCCAACAACGCTCAGCAAGTGTATAGTGAAGTAACAACTTCTAAATAAACTGAAAACTGACAACAAACACAAAATTGGCTTCCAACAATAATAAGACGGTAGAATGATATGATTGGAAGCAATATAATAATACTGACATTTGATAACAATAGGATATCAACTGAAAGGCAAAACAATAGTTGATAAAATATGTGCAAGGCAATTGACATTTCCAATAATAAACTAATTTCATTTCACAAACTTATAAATAAAGCATTTTAAAAATTGATTGGAGGTTTTACACAACAACAGACAATACGGGTGATCAGCCCATAAAGTCCCCATACCGGACACAAAGTCCCTCTGGACATCAATTCCTTTCATTAGGATAGCTTGGGTTCCCAAGAGGCAACACATTGGCCTATAAAGGTGTCGAACTGGACAGACCAGAACTACACAAAAATTACACCTCGAAAACTGACGTAACCGGCATTACCCATTTGTTCAGTCTCTCCAATCGTTAGGAATCCGTAGAAACCATTTTGACGGAGTTCCTAATAATTTATATAAAAGAAAGTTTCATTTTTAAATCATTCCACTTTATAAACTCTTTTTATTTTCATAAAACATTTTAACACTTTACTTTTTCAAAAACCCTTACTTCGAAGTACCTTCGACTCTCTGATAACAGGTCAGCCCAGTCTAAGTAACTTTAAAGTAATCTTAAGAAAATAACTCATTTTGATTTGCAATGATAAAAGTCAAAGGGTTTGACTGAATATTCTAACATCAAGGCATAGAGGTACAAGTCTGGATCGAGATGATATAGACTCAAATGAAATCAAGGCTCTGATCAGGGTACGAGGAAATAGACTCAAGTCAAAGGTCAAAGATGTGAATTATGACTAGTCTAAAGGTAACTGATCAAGTTATAGAATTCAAGAACAATAATGATGGTAATCAAGTCTTTAAAACATTTAAAGCATGGTAATAAATCAGTTTATGAATATAAAGATCTTGCCTAGAAGAAATCATTGTTAAACAGAGTATAGCTAGATAGGTCTCACTTTTCTAAATCGGGGTTTATTTAAATACGAACTTCAAAATAGGGTTTAGTAGCATATAGCTTCTTAAACAAGGTTTTGTCAAAGTAAGGTTCATTGAAAGCCAACATCAATAAGATATGATTCTTAAAACAGGGTTCGTTAAAAACTTGGTTTTTAATAACAGGGTTAATAAAACTTTGTTCAGTAAAATAATGCTCAGAAACTTTGAAATTAAGAAAACATGAGCAAATAATACTTGGGTTAATAAAACATGATTTGATAACTAGAAGAAAGGTTATCTATCAATAAATTATTAAACAGGTGATAAGTTTTAGAAATCGTATTTAAGATTGAAAATCCAGTTGAATTCATAGGATATAAGATGATATCCATAATCAAGGTCCAAGTTTAAAACAAGAACAAATTATAAAATCAAGGTTCACTGTTAATCCAAAGAAGGGTAGTCATAGGTTGCATAACAAACAATGTATATCCAAGGATAATTCATAAGATAACTCAATGGAAGGGTACAACAAGGTATTGATTACTTGCAAGCTGATTTGAAAGAACATTTGATAATTAACAGAAGCATATATACTTCACTTGAACAATAAGTGAGGAGTAGAAACACTTGCCTCAATATACGTAGTTCTGTTTCCAACATATTGATTCGTTACTCACTATACGTCAGTCTCTATTTCTTTGCACGTTGGTCTCTAATCACTATACGTCTATCTTTCCTCCATAATTCGTCAACCAAAATGCTTGCTAACTCTGATAACATCTCACTTTAAGATTCCGATTACACACGTACTGGCTCTTACCGGCCTTCTACTGGTACCTATATAAAGGTAAAGTACTACTTCAGTATACTTATACCCTTAATCATCTAATTCTATTCTACCCAACGAATCATATGACGCTTATTACTTAACACATATAACACGTATTGGTTATACTTACCAAACAGTCTTGTATAATCAAATAAGCACTTTAACACATAACACATAGCATACTTTGGTTATGCAATTCATCTAAGCACTTAACATATAGGGTCAATTTGATTTATAAACAGTTTATCTCGTACTACTACACATTTTACAACTTATAATTTTCAACAAAAATCGGGCAGCATCGTCTCCTTTATAAAATAGACTATCCCGTCGGAAAGCATCCGACTCAAATTTACAATTCAATCCGATGGATTTAAGATCCACCTACAAGCCCAACATACAATTCAACTTTAACACGAATCAGTCACAATTATCGATATCTAACAACTTAATTTATTCTCGAATAAAATCATTAATTCATACTTAATTAATCAGTAAAATCTTATAATTCATATAATCAAGATTATTACTTAAAAAAAATCGAAATACATATGTGACCTTGAAAAAAAAAATCAGAATATAAATACAAATTCACTTCATCAATTAATTCAACATATCGACTATTTCATATTAATAACGTATCGATAATAAACAATTAATGAGACATATACATTGAACTCAAGCAATTAACAATTCGAAAATTCACATAATAATTCGCAAATCAATTATGCAGCATCAATATTCATCAAAACAATTGAACTAATGATTTATTAGGCTCAGTTATTACATCATCGCCTCCCGCCGGCTCACCGGAGCTCACGGCCGACGGTGGTAGAAGTCAGGGGTGTTGTATTTGACTTAATTTGTCAAATAAGATAAAATTTAAATAAAAGAATAAAATACATAATTAATGTATTTGAGAGTTACAAATATTAGTTGTGTAAATATTGATTACATAAGTTACAATTTTATATATATTATTAATGGCATTAAAAGGTATTGAATGTCAAATGGGCAGTTACAATCTTAAGGAGTGGAGGAGGGGTTAGAAAGCCCATAAATAGTGAATGATTTTCATCAGAAAAAGTACTAAAAAGAGGAGGATGAGTTGCTTGCTCAATCACTTCCGGAACTCCTTAAAATATATTCTTAATATTTGTTTTCTAAATATAATTGCAGGTGGAAGATTCCATTTCCTTCATTGGTATCAGAGCTTTGGGATGCAATTGATATACTCTTGTTTCTTATATCCGTGGGGCGAAATCTTGATTCCCAATGGCCTTCATAGTCCTGTTTGCAATCCTGTTCTTTGCGTTAGGTTTTGTTCACATCATATATGTTTTGTCATGTTCACCTTGTTTTATATGTTCCTTTGTCTTTTATCTATCCTTTTAAATGATTCATATTTTTTTTTTATGTGTGCTACTGATATACATGTATGCTTTTGTATTTGTATTTTCTTTGTACTCCATGTTTCCTTTGATTATCTGATTGTTATATTTTTTCATGCCTAGTTTGATTTGATCATAATATTATATTATTCTAGATTTTTACATGTTCGAGATCCATCAAATTTTTATCATTGATGTCAGTTCATTGTTGTATTGTTTCTTTTTAAAGATCTTGCTGGTAAGTACATATATTTTATTCTTGATTTGTCTCATTTCATGCCCGCTAATTGCTTATTTATTAAATTAATATTCTTATATGTTTTAACATTTGTTGGTTCTTTGACTTCATATTTGCCTATTCTCTCTCTCTCTCCTGCATATTAATTTGTTGGTATGTTGTTCTCGTAATTTTAGTCTCAAAAATCATTGTTTATTATGTTTCTTTGCTTTATTTATTTTTATTTCCGTGATTGTTTTGTTTGTTTCCTCCATCTGCCTTGTTTTTTTTAATTGCTTGGTGCAGGCTTAACTAGTTTTTATTTTATTTGAATATTGGTATTTTTTGAATTTCGAAAAGATATTTAAAATGAAAAGAAAATTGACTGGGTCCAATTTTTTATTAAAGGAAAAGAGAAATTTTTTTTAAGATGTGCGGAAAAGGGAGCACAAAAATCATATGGTACCATTTTTGTTAAATGGAGTTGTTAAAAAAAGGGGGGGGGAAAGAATCAGGATTGTTTTTAGACAATCTTAAAATGAATTGGTGAAAAAGACGATATAATAAATGAAATTGGACTAGAGGATATTTCTATTTGTCTTAGAAAAGGGGCACGAAAACGGTGAAAATATTTTAAGTGATGGACAAGTTGATTGTATTGAAATTGGAATATAGATTGTGTCCAATGTTATTTTCGAAATTTGAATGACTCCAATTATATTGAGTGGACAAGAAATTAAGAAATAAATTGTTTATGTACGATTTGAAATTTATCGTTCAAATAAACGACGTTGCTCAAGAAAATTTTTGTGGCTCTCAGAATAGAGAGCAGAAAAGTTAAGAAAATTTGGATAAGTGTCCGGAATCAAATAAACAAGATAATTTTGAATTTGTAATCTAAAAATATTGAGTTTTTATTTGAACAGAAATTCTAAGAACATATAGCTCGTAAAAAAGAAAAAAAAATTGTTAATTGTGTCGCTCGTATTGGAGAGCACGAAAATTAACTATTTTTTTGAAACAAGTACTTTATGACATGTTTAACAAGATTGATAAAGAATAATGAGTCAGGTTTGAATATTGGTAATGAATCATTTTATTGAATATAAAATGTTTAAAATCCAATTGAGTGGATGAACAACTATTATGGATATAATAGTGAAATATGTTTTTTTTTGTATTAGGAGTCGAGAAATCGAAATAATTTTTGTTCATGGAATTGATTTAAAAGTGGGAGTTGTGTGATCCACTGTAATATAGAAAATTCATTGGTTGTAAATGAATTTTGAAAAGAAGAAATAAAGTTGGTGGTATGTTTATAAATTTGAGACATGATCGGTGAATTATTTTTATAAAAAAAAAATGTGAATTTTATATCGATAAAGAATTAGACGATTGTGTTTGTATTTTTGAAAGTGGGAGTTCATTTACGATTATATCGTATATTTTGAAGATAAGTTGTTAGCGAAAAATGAGAAACAAATGTTAAATTGTGGGATTTCATTTAAAATATTTGTGATGAAAGATATTCGGGAAATTTCATATGTTCCAAGAATTCGGTTTGTGAAGGATAAAAAGGAACATTGAGTTTGAATTAAGAAGTGTGTATGATGTTTAATCGTTTTAGGATGCGGAATTGCAGTTCGGTGCAAACCCTATTGGTAATGAGAAAACGATTAATGAAAAAAAAAAAAAAAAGGAACCACGGAATGAACTATGTGCAAGTAGTCAGAAGTTTGATATATTTTATGTTGTGTAATCGATTGACTTGACTTGACATTTTTTAGTTAGTTTTGTAAGTGGATTATGAAGCAATTTTGCTTGAGCCTAGTGAGAGGTTGTAAGGAGGATCATGATCATGTACTTGAAGAGTACGTTGTGTAACAAATTGGTAAATCAAGCAGACGTGCTTGGAGTTATTGTTTATTGCGATATAATTATCGATGATGATATTGGTAATAAGAATTCAACTTCGGGATGTTTATTCAATATTGGTGGGGTTGAAGTTGAAAAAAAAAGAAACTTAATTAAATGTGTTAGAAAAGGTAAAAGTGGCAACATAGATTGATTGAAAGTGATGGTCACTAGAAATATTTGGCAAAAACGTCAAATGGAAGATGTTGGTTTAATTGGATATAAGTTGTGGCAATTATAAGTGCACTATGACCAATAATAATAGCGCATATTTGAGATAGATTTAATAGTTATAGATACCACGAAAAGTGGGAGTTTGGAAATGTATTTGACAAATGCGTCAAGTGGGAGATTTTGTATTTGACTTAATTTGTCAAATAAGATAAAATTGAAATAAAAGAATAAAATACATAATTAATGTATTTGAGAGTTACAAATATTAGTTGTGTAAATATTGATTACATAAGTTACAATTTTATATATATTATTAATGGCATTAAAAGGTATTGAATGTCAAATGGGCAGTTACAATCTTAAGGAGTGGAGGAGGGGTTAGAAAGCCCATAAATAGTGAATGATTTTCATCAGAAAAAGTACTAAAAAGAGGAGGATGAGTTGCTTGCTCAAATCACTTCCGGAACTCCTTAAAATATATTCTTAATATTTGTTTTCTAAATATAATTGCAGGTGGAAGATTCCATTTCCTTCAAGGGGACCCCAAATGATATGGGTTTCCTTCCACGACCTCTGCCCAAGCACAAACAACATCAAACAAGGCTGAACTCGCAAGAACACGGTTAAACAACTCGGAAAAAGGCAAAACCCGAAATGGGTTTTTAAATTTTCGTCACAAAAACAACATGCAACTCCAGATCTGTATAAAGGACTGAAAAGTAGAAAGAATTCCGGTCTAGGATCATGAAATCGGTTAGAAACCGATGAGAGGGAGAGGAGAGAAGGTACCGAGTGTAGAGAGAGAGACAAGAGCTCTGCAGAAAGAAAACACACACCAGGAACGAAGAAGAAGAAATGGGAGTGGCGGGGGAGGTTAATACTCTCCCAGGGGTATTTTAGTAACTTCACACGACTGAATTTCTTTAATAAATCAATTCTGATTTCTATCATTTTAAATTGAAATTTAAATAAAGAATGGGGTGAAAATTAAAAATAAAAATTCTAAAATGAAGTTCAGAAAATCACAAACATCTCCATATTTTTAGGAAAATGTTATTTCCAGAACTCTTTTTTTATTTCCAGAGCTGTATTTGTAGCATATGCCCCCTGCATTCACAAAGTGTTGCATATTGTGATACTTTATGCTACAAATAGCTCTGAAAATAAAAAAAGAGCTCTGGAAATAACATTTCCCTATTTTTAAAATAAATTTTGAGTCAAAAATGAATTTATTATGAATTTTTGAAATAAATGACCTTTAAATGAATTAAAGCTTTCAAAATCATTTTAAAATACTTACACACACAATTAAATACTCCCACCATTTTTAGAAACTAAGTAATATCACAAATATGATAATGCAAAAGATTTCATAATTTTAAACGACTCCAATGATTTTATATGATTTTTGAAGATTAAAAATGTACATTAAAAATAGTTTTAATGCTCCAAAAATGCAAATTAAAATATATGAGTACACACAACACATACGAGTCATCACATAATCATATAAAAATGATTTTACACATACTTTGAATTCTCAAAAATAGTCGTATCACATATTTCACATTTATCAATTAATAAACACTTTTATAATCGTGAAAAATTCTAGGTCGTTATAAAAATGTTACAAAGTGAGTTTATTGCAACATTTTAATGCAACGTTTTAGTGCCTCTTGCAATGCTTTTTGGTTTTTTAGCAACATTTATCTACAACATTTTTATCTCTATTGTAATACTTTTAGATTTTATTGGCAACACTTTTTTGTAACACTTTTTATTAGTTCATATTGCAGTGTCCTCTCTGAAATTTTAATATACCATGCACAAAAGCATATCAAACGATAAATGACATTTCGAACTCCCCAAATGAAAAATTGAACAAAATAGATGTCAATACAACACAAACATAGTACTACTTAGTCTAAAGCAGTGTTCTAAAAGACGGTCTGGGCGGCAGCCTAGGCGCCGCCTAGGCGCTGGGCGAGCTCCAAACGCCTGGATTCAGAGATTATCGGACATTTAGACGTTTTTCGGCAAAATCAGTCAAAATCGGACTTCGGCGGCTGAATCGGTCAAAAGATGATGAATCAGCGGTGAATCGCGGTGATAAAATGGGACACTGATGGTTATGAAATTGGGTACCGAGTGGAATATATGTGTGTAGTTTATGAGCATACGTGTTTAGTAGTAGTTAATACTTAATAGTAATATGGAAAGGAAAATGATTTACTTGGGTTTGGTAGTGGCCGGTGTTCTTCTCAGAAGTGTGATGTGATGATAAAGATAATGCTGATACATAGATACACATACAACACAAATCCTCTTTTACACGAATAAACAATTCTTTTTTATTTATTTACATTTCTTTTATCCTATATAATTGATACTTTGTAACGATTTTCCATGTTTAGAATAATACAATTTTTAAAAATTTATATACAATTTGATTTAATATAATTAATATTATACACATGTATATATTTTAAATTAAAATATATAATAATATTAAAATATAACCGATTAATGTTCCGATTAATCTTTCCGATTAATCCTCGCCTACCCGATTAATCCCTAGACGGTACCTCAACCGCCTTGATCCGCCTAACGATTTTTATAACCTTGGTCTAAAGTCGAAATACATGTCGACTTACTTTACAATTCTACATTAAACTTAGTCTTTCTCAAAATACCAACCTACTACCAAAAGTACACACATAGAAAATATAAGTAGTTAAGTACTGATCATCAATCATCACTTTCGTTGTCCTCGTGATTATTGTCATCCTCGCGATCATCGACCGCCTGATCACTGTAAAGCCTCTGCAAAGACTACATCCATATGGACCTATGCAAATCCTGTAAAACAAGTTATTAGCTGACACAAATCATCATTACAACCAAGTCCAAACTACTGCAACTCAGCCAAAGTTTGTGGAAACTGATATCAATGCATATTGGATCTAGAAACTGATAAACCTAACGGCACACGAAATTGGATACAGACAGGAACTGAATTCAAACTTACATTCTGTTAGTTGCCAGCACCATACTTCACTTGAATCTGTAATAGAAAACTAACATAGTGTCTAGGCATATGTTAAGGTTCTATTATGAGTTCAACTCTAACATTAACAGTTTAAGCACTAATGAAACGTGCAGCATGACTAGAAGGTTGATCAGTAGATAAAACAAATACGCAACTTTGCCCATCAGATGAGTAGTGGAGAAATAGTGCCAAGGGAGAATACTTACAATGTTCCGACAAGGGAGAACACTTACAATATTCTACAAAATTAGTGCTGAGATAAGCTTGGTCTTCTGGAAGAACCTAGCCAGGCCAATGAAGAGTTTAGAGAGATTATAAATACACAGAACAATGAAGATTTTATAACTAAAGAGACTTTAATTCCACATATTTAATACCTTCTCTGCTCCATGTCACAAAACAACTCTGGTCATCCCCGTTCAAATATTTATATCTTAAGTTCTATAGGCCAGGTACCTAAAAGATCGAAAGTGAGTATAGAGTATTTGGATCACAACTGCATATAGTCCGAACAACATATTGACAGTTTAAATAAACTTTATGGGATAACATCAAGACAAACGAGGTGAGATAGATGCCTGAGCTGAAGACATTATTGAACGTACAAATGTAACCCTGAAGGTAGAGAAGTTTGCTGCCAAGGGTGGATAATGAAAAAAATCAAAGTACAATGCTCCATATAAAGCTTTCTTAAAGGGCTTTTCACCAAACAAGGCATTGGGTTTACAAGGAATAGTGTTGCTTCCTTAAAGGGCTTTTCACTTGCGCAATCTCGGTTGACACATTTTTATAAAATTGAAAAATAATCCTTTTGACTCAAAACCTTCGCACATACTTTGTTAACTGACTTAATCTCTTTACCACAAAATTTCACACCGTATAACAACTTTTAATGGTCTCAATTATAGCCACAAAGTTGGTACATTTCTGCAGTTTTATTCCTTGAACTACTTTCACTAAAATGATCATATCTCGTAAACCGTAAACTCTTTTGACATGATTATTGTGGCAAAACAAACTAGACAATAATATCTACAGAACCATATGCAGTGGTTACTCTAATTGGTCCCGGTTTGTACTGTCAAAGTGGTACAAAAAAATTGGGCATTTAGACGCCTCTAAATCAAGCATTTCCATTTTCATCACACCATGATCAAGCCATACAAGGCAATCCATACTCTTATATCATCAACCAATACTCATACAAGGCCTCTAAGGGCAGTGGTAAGGTCCAATAATGACCACTCAACATATACACATCAAAACAAAGCAAAACAATCATATAAACTCTTGACATAACCATCCTTGTAAACAATCTAGAAAACTCATCAAAAACTCCATGAAACTCAAAGGTTGGTTGAGAGTTTTACATTCCATGATGCTCTAACAACACTAACAAAGCTTGATACACCTTAGAATAGCCTTGCGTAGCCTTAACAAAGCATAAAAAGCCATGCACAAAACATGAAAACAACTTAAAACACTATTCATTTCTATTTATCATCAACTTTGGGAGAACTTTTGGATACCTTAAACTCTGTGGTTGGAGTTGAAATTTTTACAGTACCTTCTACTCTTCAAGGGGTTTCTTTTGAGTCCTAGGTCATCAAATTTGAAGCTTCCTAGCTAGGGTTTTTTGGCCCCTTCTTTCTGCTGGGCAGAATCCCTACCATTTCTGAGTGACACCATGCAAACACATCTAGGTTGCCTTTAAGGAAAGCGGTCAACCTTTCTTTTGTCTTTTCTTCCAGCTGTTGTCCAATTTTTAGGACTTTACTATGATCTCCAACATCTACCAGGATGGGATTAGTGTCCTCGGCAGCCCCTGCCTTTTCCAGGGTACCCGGCATCCTGGGATCAATATCAATTTCAACTGGGAGCCCTTTCACTACTTCCTGGTTTCCATTCTCTAGCATTACATTATCCAAAACATCTTCTGTGGAATCCTCTACTGTGCCTTCCATTGGAATGTTTTGAATTTCCTCATCTTTTTCGGCAACTTCCAACAACATACTTTGTGGTGGTACTACCCCCCAAAAAATTGGAATCTTTTCAGTAGGTTCCTCTGGCAGTTCCACTATCATGATGGCATTGCATGATGCCTTTTCGAACTTCTGTGGCTCTAGCCTGTGGCTTCTTATTAGGGCTTCCCCATCAGCCTTTTCTTCATCTTGGATAGATTTATCTACCTTCTCGGTAGCCTGCACAGCTTTGTTATAGCATTCCCTTGATTCATATTGACATCCTTTCACATATCCAATGCCATTTGGGGTAGGGAACTTCATTGAAAAGTGATATACTAAGGTTACCACCCTCATATCTTTCAACACCGATCTCCCAAGTATTGCATTAGGGGAGATGTCTTCGTCTACCACCATAAACTCAGCCATCTGGGTGGCCTTGCAAGGATCCACACCCAATGTCAATGGTAATTTAACCTTTCCAATGATTTGTACCGGGTTAGCGGTGAACACATATAGCTCATTATTGGTAGGCAGCAACTCCTTATCCAGAAGCCCTAATTTCTGGAATGTGGTGTATGCCAAGATATTTACTGAACTTCCATTATCAATAAGCACCCTGTGCACATTCATCCCACCAATGCTTACGGTTACCACCAAGGCATCATTATGTGGGTGGTAAACCCATTTGGCATCCTCCTCAGTAAAAGAAATATCATCAGTTTCCCCTTTAAACAGCTTAGGGGGCCTTTCGGCAAGGTGGAAAACATTTGTAAGAGGTTTTCCTCTGGCTTCCCGGGCATACCGGTTCCTGGCATTCCGGCTGGCACCCCCCAAGTAAGGGCCACCAAAGATGGTGTGGATGCTGTTAGCTCGGGTAGTACTATCTTGGTTTCCTGATGCTTTATCCTTATTATCTCTTTCTTCCGTGTACTTCTTAGCTTCTTGGGCTATAAACTCTGTCAGGTATCCATTTCTGATCAATTCTTCGATTTGGTCTTTTAAGTGCATGCAATCAGTGGTCTCATGACCATTTGCCTAATGGAAAGCACAATATTTCCCTTGATCTTTCCTCCCTGGGGGGCCTGCCCGGTAGGGCCTTCGAAAAAGTCCATTCTTCTCATTCACTTCAAGAATATGGCCGATTGGAACAGTCAAAAGAGTATATTCTGAATATTTTTGAAAGTTTGACCTTGGAGTAAGTCTGTCCTTGACAAAACTCTATCCTTGGTTGTATTGATAGCAATAGGGACAGTCTTGTCATCATAATGAGGGGCTCTCACACCGGCGGTACCACTCCCGGAAGCCCTCTTGTTGGAATCCCGGTTTTTAGGGCTATATGAACTATTCCTCTTGTTTTTGTTCCAACCCCTGGAATCTTTGGATAACTTTGCCATTGACTCCTCAATCACTTTGTGGCTTTCCGCCTGTTGGTAGAACTCTGTCAGGGTTCCGGGCTCCTCAATTTGTAATTCCTTCCAAAATTTGATTCCTAGACTAACCCCGGCTATCAGGAAATTCTTCAGGGTTTAATCAGATGCCTTCTTCACCTTAGGCACTTGCTCATTAAACCTTTTGAAATACTGCCTTAAAGTTTCACGTTCCTCTTGCTTGATATTAGCCAGAGTGTTAACCGATGGGGCATAAGCCATGGTAGCCCTAAACTGAGAGATAAAGTGGTCTCCCATATTTCTCCAGGATTTAATGGATTCTTCAGCCAAGCTTTTAAACCATTGGTGGGCATTCCCACTCAGAGTGGAGGCTAGTAACCTGCACCTAGCCAAGTCCTCCACTTGATACACATCCATCTCCGTATTAAAACGGCTCAAGTATTCAACAGGATCTGAGTTACCATTGAACTTCAAATCAGTATTCATCTTAAAAAACCTTGGCAAGGGTGCCTTCTTCACCTTCGTAGAGAACGGTGAGCCGAAAATGATCCAGATTTGAACTTTTTCTCCTCCTTGATTTTCTCCAAAGCTTTCTTCCAATCAGACATTTTGAACCGTCCATTCTCATCATCGGAGAACATGTCACTCCCAGATTCATCATCCTCATAGGCTGTCTTACTTCTCCTGGGAACCGAACTCTGGTGTGAGCTAGAATCCTGACCAGTACCCTCATCGGTAGGGACCCAAGTAGAGGCTGATTTCCTGCTCCTATGTCCAGAGGAGTGACCACTTTGTCTGTAACTCCTCTTGCCATCAGATTTGGACCTGCTGGAATTACTCCTTGGGGGTACCGAGTGGGATCTCTCCATGCGTTCTCGGGAACCCTGAGTTTGGGAACCCCCATTACCATCTCTTCGGTCTCTAGTTCCAGTATTTACCAGCTGATGACGAAGGTCCTTATTGGTTAGCCTTCTGCCAATTCTGTCAAAAACACTTAGGCTTCTAGTGGGTGAGCCCTCGGAACCCTGGGCTTCCACGTCATCAGATTGGTCACCCTCATACTTTTTACCCTCTTCTTCATCAGACGGGACATAATATGTATTGTCCTCAACATCTTTGTCAAATTCAAAGTCTAGCCTCGTCGGAGTCACATTCTTTTTGGCCATCGACTTTTGCTTTTTACGCCATCTTTTCATTTTCTCGGAATTCTTCTCCAAATGATCAATCCTTTCAGACATAGCGACCACATAATCCATGATATCTTTGTTGTTAACATCACCATTGTTTCCTTTGTTTCGTCCATTACTATCCTGAGACGATGTCTTATCACTATCAAAATTGTCACTCGCCATATCTCCTCCAAATGACGATTTTTTAGGCCCCTCCTTCGAGCGCCAATTGTTGTGAGAGGAATTTGTCACAATAAATTATGAGGCCATTGCTGGAATAGCGCCAATGAATATGGAATCGTCCAACCACCCAGAAAGGCTCGTAGTTGGAGATTAATGGCTAGCTACCCGGAAAGGCTCACAACTAGGGGGTTTCCGAAGAACACTGGTGGTTCCTCGGAGGATCGGACTGAATCTACGGGATTAGAGCTCAAGGACCGTGCAATGATGATGTGTTGGCCTGCCAAGAACCCTAATAATGATGTGTCACACAAGAGTGTAAGTGCTCTATGTTACTCAAGGTGTCAAAGTGTCTAAGAGATCCCGTAAACTGCCTACATACCACTATTTATAGTGGATCAAGCCGGTATGTAGTTCTTGGAATGATATGATCATTTGTTTGTGATGAGTTATCCTCTCTCCAGTGGGATAATGATTGTTATTTCTGATAATGATCGTGAATGATGTATATAATCAGGTTACCAAGTTGTTATGGTAATGTAGAATGATTATCTCTTGTGTTTATCATGATTTTGTATCATTTATCAAGTACATATGACATATATCCTCTAATAACTGAATACATATCTGGTAAGGAGTGTTTTTAGGTGATATAGACGTGCTCCAAAAAAATAGGAAGTGTGCCTTATCTGAATTGGCAGCCTAATTAGGCTCCCGGTGGAACCTGGGGGTGCCACCCGGTAGCCTGGCTCCGGTACCCTCTCCGGTAACCGCACCATGGAAGCTACTCTGGAAGCTCTACTGGATGACTGGTAGTGGTTATAGGTTACCCACAAGGGGATGCCCTTGGGACCCTAAGCCGAACATTTCCTTACTGCCATGTACATGGTAATCCCTAGGGCTGCCATGGGCCCTTGGAAGCCTGACAGATCACTCATTTTCTTCATGGGTTTGGACCCTAATCCTCTAGTGGGCCTAAATCTAACCCATGCAAGATTTTGGTCACAACAATAGTATTTATCATAAAAGTTTTGATTCGAAAACATAGGTTTAGATAGGTGTACTTTCAAAATTGGGTCAACTGCGGATTTTTAATATTTGCACCACTTTTACTATTTGCACCACTTTTACTAAAACGTTCATAACTCAAAAAATCAAAAAATAATCCTTTTGACTCAAAACCTTCGCACATACTTTGTTAACTGACTTATGAATTTCAAGCACAGACTTGTTCTAATACTTAATGTGCATCCCAGATTGCTGAAGCTCTAGCAATCTACCAATCTATCATCGTATTTGTCGATATCAATACCTGGGTGTCGCTAAATTGATGGTAGAATCTGATTGTCATCACATCTCAACAAGTTTCTTTTGCTTAAACCTTTCAAATCTTCACTTGTTTTTAATGACATTTTTTACGTATGTTAAGAATTCATAGAATTGAAGTCAAGTTTGTCTATTGCTCCCAGGCTTTAAACAGAGCTGTCGATTTTCTTGCTAAGCTAGGTCTGAATACTACTAATAATGTTCTAGCTAAGCTAGGTCTGAATACTAGTATGTAATGCATCCGCACGTGAAAGCTACAGGGCACGTGTATTCAAGAAAGGGCAAAAGGGTCCAAGCACCAGCTGTGGGAGGAGAGAAAAGTAATTGCAAAGAAGGAAGATAGAAAAGGGGGCTAGAGGAGGAGAATTAGGGCATCTGATTGTTTTGTAATCGTTGTGTCTTATGTGGGAGAGTGTGGCCTCTCGAATGACCATATTTATCAGTACTTGTTGCTTTTATTTGTAATCCAGTAAACCGAAGTATTCAGTAGATTCAATCAATCAACGTTATTCTCCTGATTTATCATAGTTATATCGTAGTAATCTATTACAAGTGGTATCAGAGCCTAGATCCATGGCTCCTCAAAACACAGGGCAACGTATTGAGATGCTCGAAGAAAAGACCAAAGAGATCGACACGATGACGACCATGGTGTCGAAGGCGGTGGAGTCGGCGGTTAACGCCATGAAACAAACCTTGGCCGATCTGTTGAAAGAGGACCAGATCGCCATCGCGCGACGACAGAGTGAGGAGCTGGATGCGGTGGCGATGAGGTTAGAAGGGCGGATTAACAGATCGAGAGAATCTAATGAGCAGATGATTAATACTATAAGGGAGGAGCAACGGAAGTTTCAGTCGGATATGAGATCTGTGGTGACTACTTTACAGGGGAGCAAGGGCTTAGTGGGGGACAAGGCAGAGGCGAGCGCAACTCATGTGGGATCTAACGTTGCTGGTCCTTCAGCAGTGGTGATGGATAAGGGTTTTGGAGGCTTGAATGGTGGGAGTGAAAATGGATTTGGGGGGTATGCTGGGGGATATGGTGGTGGAGGGTCAGGCGGAGGACCCGGAAACTGGAGGTACAGGAAGCTAGACATGCCCATATTCGATGGGTCAGACCCAGACGGGTGGATACTTAGGGTGGAAAGGTATTTTGCTTTTTATCACCTGACTGAGAAGGAGAGACTGGAGGCGGTGGTAGTGGCTTTAGAGGGGGATGCGCTGAGATGGTATCAGTGGGAACACAATCGCAGGCCTATTAAGGAGTGGACAGATTTGAAGACTTTTGTGCTGAGGCAGTTTAGACCGATTAATGGTGGTTCGTTATACGAACAGTGGTTGTCAACAACACAAACGACCACCGTGAATGAGTATCGGAGGCATTTCATCGAAACAGCAGCACCGTTGGACCACCTGTCGGAGAACATCTTATTGGGGCAATTCATTAATGGGCTGAAGGAGGAGATTCGGGCTGAGGTGCGCCTGTTAAACCCGGTGACTGTAGAGCAGGTAATGGAGATGGCCATTAAGGTAGAGGAGCGAAACCGGGTGGCCCAGGGACGGAGACCAGGGTTGGGTCTCAGTAGGACGAGTTCGGTGACAGGGTATAATAAAGGCAGTCCAGGAAGTGTTTACTCAACTGGGTCAACGTATAATTCCGGTTCGCCGAGGAGTTGGGGGTCAGTTTCTTCGGAATCGCAGGCGTCTGTGTTCTCACCTAAGTCTAACAGTGCCATAGTCTCCAACAAAACACCGAATGAGTTTCGCAAGTTAACTGAAAGGGAGCTACAGGAGAAACGGGCCAAGGGAATTTGTTTTAGATGTGATGATAAGTGGTCATTGGGACATCGATGTAGGAGGAAAGAATTAAGTGTGATTTTAATTGACGAAGACGAAGAAGAGGGTACGGATGGGAGCAACTCGGGGCCGCCACTGTCCCCCTCGCCAACCGAGGATGTACTAACGGAGGTATCTCTGAACTCAGTAATTGGCATCTCAAACCCTAAGACAATGAAAATTCGGGGTTCAATTGACAGTCAAGAAGTGGTGGTTTTAGTGGACCCGGGGGCAACCCACAATTTTGTGTCAATAAGTATTGTTAAGAACTTGGAGTTGCCAGTGGAGGATTCGGGAGAGTTTGGGGTGTCACTAGGAAATGGGGAAACTATAAGGGGGCGTGGTGTTTGCAGGGGGGTCAGTTTACGTTTGGCTGAGCGATTAACAATTTGTGAGGACTTTCTGCCACTGGAATTGGGAAATGCAGATTTAATTCTCGGCGTACAGTGGTTGGAAACATTAGGACCTGTCACTACGAACTGGAAGTCGCAGGTGATGGAGTTTGAGGTTGGTGGCAAGAGAGTGAAGCTAGTGGGAGAGCCATCGTTGGTCAGGTCACAAATTTCATTGAAAGCCATGATCAAGTGTTTAAGGAAGGAGGGACAGGGCTTTTGGGTAGAATGTCAGACAGTAGAAGTGGGTGGGACTGAGAAAACAGAGCAAAGTAGACAGGGGAAGTTCGAACACATCATTGCCAAGCACCACAATGTTTTCTCGGAACCAAGGGGGTTGCCACCAGCGCGTGGTCATGAGCACTCCATTACATTAAAAACTGGGAGTAACCCCGTGGGTGTGAGGCCGTATAGGTATCCCCAAAGTCAGAAATATGAGATGGAAAAACTAATCAAGGAGATGCTAGCCGCGGGAATCATCCAGCCTTCACGAAGTCCATTTTCGAGTCCGGTTTTACTAGTGAAAAAGAAGGATGGGTCGTGGAGATTTTGTGTGGACTACCGGGCTTTGAATAAGGAGACAATTCCGGACAAATACCCTATCCCCATCATCGATGAGCTATTGGACGAATTGTATGGGGCAAAATTGTTTTCCAAACTTGATTTGAAGGCGGGGTATCATCAGATTCTCATGAAGTCCGAGGATGTTCCAAAAACGGCATTTAGAACTCACAACGGCCACTACGAGTTTCTTGTGATGCCGTTTGGGCTTATGAATGCCCCGGCAACGTTTCAATCCCTTATGAACGACGTGTTCCGTCCTTATTTGAGAGATTTCGTCTTGGTCTTCTTCGACGATATCCTGATTTATAGCAAATCAGAGGAGGAGCATCTCCGGCACTTGGAACTGGTACTGGGGACATTGCAGGAAAACAAACTGTTTGCCAATTATAAAAAGTGCGAGTTTGGAAAAAAGTCCATTTCATATCTGGGACACATGGTTTCAAAAGAAGGAGTAGGGGTCGATAGAGAGAAAGTACAAGCAATTGACAACTGGCCACAACCCCAAAACCTTCGTGAATTACGTGGGTTCTTAGGCCTTACCGGATATTACAGGCGATTTGTGGCTAATTATGCACACATTGCAGAGCCGTTAACTCAACAACTCAAGAAAGATTGTTTCGGGTGGACTGACTCGGCGACAAGGGCTTTTGCACAGTTAAAATCCGCCATGGTAAACCCCCCAGTGCTTCGTTTACCTAACTTTGAAGAAGTGTTTGTGGTGGAGGCAGACGCCTCAGGGTATGGGCTAGGCGCCGTCCTTATGCAAGGAAACAGGCCTCTCTCGTTTTACAGCAAGCTGCTGGGTGTTAAATCCCGGTTGAAATCGATTTTTGAAAAAGAGCTTATGGCTATCTGTTTGGCAGTCGTAAAATGGAAGCACTATCTTATTGGGAGGCACTTCATTGTGCGAAGTGATCAACAGAGTTTGAAATATCTCCTTCAGCAGCGCGAAATCAACTCGGAATATCAAAAGTGGGTGAGGAAATTGCTGGGGTTTAGCTTTGAAGTTCAATTCAAACCTGGGGCGTCCAACAAGGTCGCCGATGCCCTCTCCCGTAAAGGGCGACCTGACGCAGAGGTGGGAGAGTTATATGCACTCCAAACGACCAACCACGCTTTGTGGAGTGAACTGCAGAAAGAGGTCGAATCTAGCCCAGAAATTCGAAAGATCAAGGAAGGGTTGAAAGCCTCACCCCTGGGATATGCAGGATTTATCTTACAAGGCGATGTTCTGTTGTATAAAGACCGTGTGGTCATTCCTCACACCTCTACTTTTATCCCAACACTATTATGGCAATATCATGACTCTGCAGTAGGAGGACATACAGGGGAACTTAAGACATATTTGAGGGTCTCTCGAGAGTGGTTTTGGAGAGGAATGAGGAAGGATGTTAGCCACTATGTTCAGAAATGTATCACTTGTCAACAGCAGAAACAGTCTCAACTCTGCCCAGCGGGTTTACTTCAACCGCTACCAATTCCTGCCCAGGTTTGGGATGAGGTGACAATGGATTTTATTGAGGGTTTACCGCTGTCAAAAGGGGCAAACTGCATTCTAGTTGTCGTGGACCGTCTGTCAAAGTATTCACACTTTATTCCGTTGCGACACCCGTTCACAGCGGTCACAGTAGCTGAAGTTTTTATTAAAGAGGTGGTCCGTTTACATGGTTTCCCAGCCTCCATTATCTCAGATCGGGATAAAATTTTTATGAGTCATTTTTGGAGAGAGTTATTCAAATTGCAAGGTACGTCTCTAAAACGCAGCACGTCTTATCACCCCCAGACGGACGGGCAATCTGAAATTGTGAACAAGGTAGTGGAAACGTACTTGAGGTGTTTTATTGGAGGGAAACCGAAGCAATGGGCACACTGGCTGCCATGGGCAGAGTTCTCGTATAACACAGCCCCACATCTATCTGCAAAATTGAGTCCATTTCAGGTGTTGTATGGGCGTGAACCCCCAAGGCTGTTGAGAATAGGAGCAGGGCAGACCACAGTTCACAGTTTGGAGGAAGGGCTATTAGAAAGAGATGCGCTGTTGGATGAACTCAAATACAATTTGGTTCGGGCTCAACAACACATGAAAGTAGCAGCTGACCGTAAACGTCGAGAGGAGGCGTATGTGGTTGGGGACAAAGTCTTCCTCAAACTACAACCGTACAGGCAGCGATCATTGGCTGTGCGTCCTAACGAGAAATTGTCTCCCAGATTTTATGGGCCATTTTTAATTATTAAGAAAGTGGGACAGGTGGCTTATGAACTTGAACTTCCCCCTGCTAGTAACATACACCCTGTTTTCCATGTTTCACAGCTTAAAAGGTATGTTGGGTCGACTTGTGTGAGTCCTGTGTTACCCCCACAGTTGTCTGAAGATATGGAATTGATGGTGGAACCAGAGCAGTTACTTGAGGTGCGGGAAGCACAGCCTAACGGCAGCCAACAACGGGAAGTATTGATCAAGTGGAAGGGCTTACCATTGGCTGAAGCAACTTGGGAGGTTTTTGACTTAATCAATCTGCGTTTCCCAGCTTTTCACCTTGAGGACAAGGTGAATCTTGTGGGGGGAGGTAATGTAATGCATCCGCACGTGAAAGCTACAGGGCACGTGTATTCAAGAAAGGGCAAAAGGGTCCAAGCACCAGCTGTGGGAGGAGAGAAAAGTAATTGCAAAGAAGGAAGATAGAAAAGGGGGCTAGAGGAGGAGAATTAGGGCATCTGATTGTTTTGTAATCGTTGTGTCTTATGTGGGAGAGTGTGGCCTCTCGAATGACCATATTTATCAGTACTTGTTGCTTTTATTTGTAATCCAGTAAACCGAAGTATTCAGTAGATTCAATCAATCAACGTTATTCTCCTGATTTATCATAGTTATATCGTAGTAATCTATTACATAGTATAACGTACTGTGGCTTGGTGGCACTCTTTAAATGTATCTGGCACCACGCTTAGACGGAAGCCATCAACGGAGCTATAATTCTTACTAAAAAACCCGATTTAATCGTGTTTTTGAAACTAAAAACCGTAATCAGCGTTAGTTTCGGTTGTTCTGTACTATGTGATATATCCGAAGTGCAGTCCGATCAAAGGCAAGCAGACTGAGATTAATGGAACAATCAGACTGAGATCAACAGACCATGTCCAGTTGATTTAACAGGAACAGCATAGAAAAAGATTTTATCAAAAACATAAAATAGCAACACAATCAAATCACTTTCAAAAAGAGGCCAAAACTTAACAGGACAATAACTTAATCAAAACCCCACTTGCCACTAACAACTAATGATAAAAGAAAAGAACGACAGATCAGAGAATCCCATGACAAAAACACTATGAACTAATAAAACACAACATATATGTGTATATTGATGTGCCAGTACACAAAACAAGGAAAACATGTTCAACATCAAATCCATAAGCTTTCGTAAGCCATCACATCATTTAAGCCATACCTGTCAAAATGACAATGCAAAATCTATTAGAATAGGAATTTAAGATAAGAACCCTCTCTTGTTCCTCTTATTTTTCAAAGTGTGATGTCAATTATTTTTCGAAGTCAACAATTTTGTTTCAAGGAAATATTTAAAAAAAAAGGGGAAAAACTTCACTACTAAGTATCCAAAAGACATTTTAATATGAGTGTGTGTGAAAGATAGTAATATTTATTCACTTGTTTCTTTCATTTTGCTGTCTAATATTTATCCTTCAACAACCCTAACATTTCATGAATATTTAAAAAATTATAGATGTTTTTCTTGTTTGTTACATGATCAAAGTTGGTGTGTATACTAAAATTTGGCACAATTACGTAGAATTCTTGATCTTCACGTAATGATATTACGTTAAGTTGCCAACTTTAAATAAAAATTATTTTATAATATTGAGCTGGAAGTCAGAAGTGGCTTCTACAACACTATTATGAATGAAAATCACGTTCAATGTAAAAATTGAGACAGAGATCAACAAAGAGCTACAAGGAGAAGAACGTTACCCCAGTGAAAGACGAGGGTGGATAAACGTAGATGAATCAATTTTACTTGGTGATGACATAAATAGCATATATAATTCCTGGGATGTATCCCAGGAAAGTCAACAACAAACAGATCCAGAACTCCACCTGCAAAAAACACAATCAACAAACTAATTATTTGTACAAGGGAATATAGTATCTAAAGCACACATAATAAAGAAGTTCTCTATTATTGCATTTTAGTACGATTTAAAATATGATAAATTAATTATTATTTGAACAATCCAACCGTATAGATGTTAAATTCATACAAAAATACGTGAATGTACAAATTTTTGTGTAATTTAATTATTTGAAACTATAAATTTATAACAATAAGATTATGATAAATCTGTGTCGTTGAATATAGAGTAAATTGCACTTTGATGGCTTATATTTTAATTTTTTTGTATTTTGATGGCCAAATTTTAAAAGTGAACACTTTGATGGTTGTAGTTTAATTTTTTTGCACTTAAATAATCAACTTTTAAAAGTGAACATGACTTACCTTTTTTTTGTTTAGCACTTTGATGGCCAAGTTTTTTTTATTTTGACGCTATTTTGGTCACTAAACAAAAAAAGTAAGTCATCAAAATGTTTACTTTGAAAAGTTGGTCACCTAAGTGCAAAAAAATTAAACTACAGCCGTCAAAGTGTTCACTTTTAAAAGTTGGCCATCTAAATGCAAAAAAATTAAAGTACAAGCCACCAAAGTACAATTTACTGTTGAATATATATAAAAAATAATATTATTATAAAAATGATGTTCCATTATTTCAAATATAATAAAAAATTGTATACATAAGCATTTCATCCGTACGATTGAATTATTAAAAATAATAATAAAATATAAATTTAAGATCCACTAATAGAGAACTTCTGTGTTTTAGAAACTCTAACTGTCTAACACCAATCAATTTACAATCCTTAATGCAAACACCAGTTATGAGTTGAGCACTTATCCCAACATAATGTACGACTAGTAATTAACAATGTTTGGTACATTTTTTCACCATTTACCCCAAATTTACACTGTTGTTTCATGCAAAATTCGATTAATCTTGCAGCTTCTTAAAAGATTGTTACAGACATCAAATTGGGTACCAAAATTGGGTACCAAATGACTTGGCAACAAATACTTGTCATTTTCAAATTTTTTGATTGGATGGCCCTGGCGGGCCCAGTATAACTATAACCAATTAAAACAAAGCCACATCATTTGGTGACAATTTTTGGTACCTAATTTTGGTACTTCTAGCATTTTTCCTTCCATAATTACTCAAGTAGAACATGGAACAAGTTTGTTTATATATATCACCTTCTTCTTGTCTATCATTTTCAATATCCTAAATCGTCTAAAAAAATATACAAATTTTTCACTAAGAGCAACCATCTATACATTTTTAACAACATGGCCGGATACAGTCGGTCTATAATCTATATTATATCACCTTCCACTAATCCTGCAAATAAAAATAAACTTGTAGATATATACACACACACAAATATATCAGAATTCAGAAACTAGTTACATAAACAGTTGTTATTTGTTGAAACTAACAAAACAGACATACACAAAGAAGAACAAGCACACCAACTTTGAAGATTTTTGTCATAAAAAATAGAACAACAAAACAGAAAATGAGAAACTGAACAAGCTTAAAGAACAAGAAACACATACATGGCAGCCGAATCTGAGGAAAACACCAAGTGGAGGGAGAATTATAGCCAAGATAATATCTACGAACGTAGCTGTTCCATGCCTCATCTTTTAAGATTAAGGATTTGAGCTTCAAATCAAATTATATATCTTTTCACAAAAAACACAACAAAGAAACAGAAGAGTCGTAGTTATTATTGTGTGTACTAAGGAAAGGTGGTTGTACGAATTTATAAGCAACTTGAACACGACTGGAGATATGATCGGACAGTACACGTGGCATGTGCTCCTGTGTTTACATACTTACTCTGTTCACCCACATACATATACGAGATTACTTAGCCGACTAAAATAACATCCCAAGTGACATAAATTTAGTAAAATTTAAATTTGGATTCAATGCATTTAAAATTCTTTAAATGAAATTGTAATCTGAGATGAATTACTAAAAACATATATAAATAGAATTTCAATCAAAATTTTATCATATTTATGTTTTTTTAATTTTTAATTAAAAATTAATGATTTTTTTTCATATTTAGATCCAATTCCGTTTAATTTCAGTTCCAAGATATGTATCTTGAGGAATCAAAATCAATTCTTTCTCAAATTTAACAAGAACATAAATTCTAATTTTAGAAAGAGTTAAATTTTAATTATCCAAATTTAAATGAATTGAATATTTGTTATTTATTATTCGAATAAAATTATCATATATGAGTCCCATCTTTCACTAAATTGGACAACTTGGCATGTACCCAGCTATGTGTGTGCTGGAAGGGCTGTAAAGGTACCACGTAAAGCTTGATCCAAAAGATCAGATTCTTCGATTTCTTTTACGCTTGTTCACTTTTGAACAGCGTGTGATGTGACCTTTTCTTATTCGTAAAATTATCAGTATTTTAAAAGACAATCGTGTAACCATTAATTGATTGATTAATTGGTAAATGGATGATTTCGTCTTAATTAAACGAAAATTGAGTTAAAAATAATATTTTACATATTTTAGCAAAACGGAATTAATTGGATGAAAAAATTAAAATTGTTATTAATTCATTTAAGCAAAAAAAAATTATTTTCTTAGAAAAATTTTTATTTTTAAAAAATAAATAAAATGTAATTATTAATTAGTATATATAAATATATGTTAATTATGACTAATTATATATGGTATTTATTTGTACATATTTTTACAAGAGAATAATGTTCCTGAGGTAACCTCAGGAATCTTACCTGAGATTTTTTTATAATTTTTTGATGGCATTTTTGTAATAATTGAACCCGCCCCCCTGTATTTACAAAAATAACACTATTCTTGTATTATTTTTTTTAATCACCTCAGGAAACTTACCTGAGGTAACCTCAGGAAAAGCAAGTCCTTTTTACAATATGACTATATTTAAATAATATTATATCTTATTTGTTGTGGATTAAAATTTGGGTCACGAATTTGTAATTAATGCTAGGGTTCGGGAGCTTCTTGCTTCAATGGCTGTTTCCGTGTTCGAGACTAATCGGTCCTCAAAGAGTGCCTACGTATCTCGTTATTGAGAATCAAGCCAAGACGTAGTTCTGAGAATGAGGGGTCAGACCCTTTATATAGGCTGAGAAGCCCTAAAATCGTAGTAGGGTTAGGTGACTTGGTGGGCAAGTCACCGACTAGAAGAAGGTTCTAGTCTCCTTCCATGTATGAATCAGTTTCCATGTTGAAGTATGTGCCTTGGAGGCTAAGTCAGGCAAGAGTTATATCCTTGTTTGACTCTTATTTGTTGAGCTGTTTATTACCCCTAATTTTAATTACGAAATTAATATTATAAATAGGGTTTGGGCCTATCTGGTGGGCCCCACGTTTGGACCATTCTAGGTCTAATTAATGCCACATTAAATGTGTCTTTAGGGCTTACTTTTAGCCCATATCATTTGCCCCCCAACTTCTAGGAAAACTGATCAGGTTTTTCTTGAAGTTATAACGGCCTTATTCGAGACTTGGGTCAGGGTTTATTGCTCTTACGTGAGTATTTTCAACAATATCATCTTAATGTAAAGCGTGGAGCGACCGACGCATTTACGACGATGTTGAACGACACTAATCAGTGTTAAACGGCACTACACAGCGCTAATCAGCCTTAAACAACGTTTAAACAGTGTTAAACGATGTTAAATGGCATAAAACGGCACTAACGGCACTAATCAGTGCTAAACGGTGCTAATCGGTGCTTATCGGTGCTTAAACAGCACTACACGATGCTACTCGGCACTAATCTGTGCTTAAACAGCACTAAACGGTGCTAATCGGCACTCATTTGTGCTTAACCGGCACTAATCTGTGCTTAAACAGCACTAAACGGTGCTAATCGGCACTAATTTGTGCTTAACCGGCACTAATCTGCGATTATCGGTGCTAATCGGCACTTAATCAGTGCTTATCGGCACTAATCTGTGCCTATCGGCACTAATCGGTGATAAACGACACTTAATTGGTGCTCATCGGCACTAATCGGTGCTAATCGACAATTAATTGGGACTTAAACGGTCAGTTGAAGAGGGGACCCGGGACAGTTGGTAGGCTGCCAGGTGCTCCTGGTCGGCTAACAGGTGCACCTTGACGGTTGACAAGTGCACCTTGACCGAGGCAGGTGCACCTTGACGGTTGATAGGTGCACCTTGATGGTTGACAGGTGCACCTTGACCGGGGCAGGTGCACCTTGACCGGGGTAGGTGCACCTTGACCGGGACAGGTGCACCTTGACCGGGGCAGGTGCACCTTGACGGTTGACAGGTGCACCTTGACCGGGGCAGGTGCACCTTGACGGTTGACAGGTGCACCTTGACCGGGGCAAGTGCACCTTGACCGGGGCAGGTGCACCTTGGCGGTTGACATCTGCTCCTGGTCGGCCAGACCCTTCCCATGGCACCTGGTCGGCTGCCAGTGCTCCTTGGTGGCTGACAGGTGCACCTTGGTGGCTGACAGGTGCACCTTGGTGGCTGACAAGTGCGCCTTGGTGGCTGACAAGTGCGCCTTGGTGGCTGACAAGTGCGCCTTGGTGGCTGACAAGTGCGCCTTGGTACATGCCATGTGCTCCTGGTTACCTGCCATGTGCTCCTGGTTGCCTGCCATGTGCTCCTGGTAGGCCAGACCTCTTCCATGGCACCTGGTCGGCTGCCAGTGCTCCTTGGTGGCTAACAGGTGCGCCTTGGTGGCTGACAAGTGCGTCTCGGTGGCTGACAAGTGCTCCTGGTCGGCCAGACCTCTTCCATGGCACCTGGTCGGCTGCCAGTGCTCCTGGTTGCCCGGGAGTGCTTGAACGACATTTCAATCTATGTTGAACGACGTTGAATGGCATAAGACGGCACTACACGGTGCTAATCGATGCTTGAACGACATTTAGTTGGAGGTCGATGTTTGTTCCGGAAAGTGAGAAACCTTCATCAGAACCATCAAACGATTCAACCAACTAACGGGAGGTGCCAGGAGGTCGGCTGAAGCCCCTCCGTGGCACCTGGTCGGCTGCCAGGTGCTCCTGGTCGCCCGGGAGTGCTTGAACGACATTTCAATCTATGTTGAACGACGTTGAATGGCATAAGACGGCACTACACGGTGCTAATCGATGCTTGAACGACATTTAGTTGGAGGTCGATGTTTGTTCTGGAAAGTGAGAAACCTTCATCAGAACCATCAAACGATTCAACCAACTAACGGGAGGTGCTAGGAGGTCGGCTGAAGCCCCTCCGTGGCACCTGGTCGGCTGCCAGGTGCTCCTGGTCGGCTGACAGGTGCTCCTGGTCGGCCAGATCCTTCCCATGGCACCTGGTCGGCTGCCAGTGCTCCTGGTTGCCTGCCAGGTGCTCCTAGTCGGCTGCCAGGTGCCCCTTGGTTGCTTTGTCATGCCTCTCGGAGCTTTTCGCAATGTCTGGAGTCTCGTTCTTGAATCATGACCTTGATTTTTGGTTGTTAAGTACCTTCTTTCAAAGCATAGTTAGTCTTTCCATTAGAAAAGCTAATCTCTTGCAATCCATCTTCCTTAAACGTAATTTACTCACTTGTTGAATCCTTGGTCTTGAACCTTGAGTTCATTCATGGTTGTTGGTTATCATCAACCCTTAACTCTCATTCTAAGATGTAAAAATGATGAAGTCCCTTAGTTCTTGCCCCCCTTGCTACATATGGTAGAGATCTTGATTCTCGGTTGATCGTTCAAGAAGTTCCCTTGCCACTCGGCACTTGACTTCAAGTTTGGTGTGCCTTGGCTGGTTGTCAACCCTTTATCTTGATTCTAGGTCTCCAACCTTCTTCTTATGCTCACAGGACCTTACTTTGGTTTGAATTCGATTGATGGCTCTTGATCCAAGTCCTTAAACTCAAACGACAAACTCGATTTGAGGCAGACAACCTTTTTGGCCATCAAGGCTAAAATTTTGTGTCAGGATTTGAGATTCAAGATTTTAAGTATGGAATGACAAAGGACCTCTTATCTCAACATTCTCACTAATAGTTTCTATGCCTTCAGGGCATTATTAGGGGGCCAACCAGTTTCAGGATGAGCTTTTAAGAGGGTCTATCGTTCAGCTTACATCAACTAGTGCTGCCAATTTTGAAACAATAGACGGGGCCTTCTAGACCTGAAAGTAAACATTTCCGGCGTAGTTCTCTATTTCAGAAGAATTAAACTTAAATTGGGCATCAGCCTTAACGTTCTGTTCTCTCGGAATGTGCTTCTCATACCATTCATCAAACTGAGTCATCACGGCCTTCACGACTCTCAAGTACTTTGTCGTAGTTTGAGATTCTTGACTCTCATGATTCTAGCCAAGCCCAATCCGGCTATCAAGGCTTCATACTCAGCTTCGTTGCTGGTTGTTGGGAAGTCCAACTTCAAAACATACTCAACTGTGAACCCATCGGGGCTTTGCAAGACCAAAACTGCACCACTAGATTTTGTTTTTGATGCTCCATCAAAATAGAGCACCCAATATTCCTTTTAATCAGGTAAAAACTCCTCATCTTTATCCTTTCTTCCAGGGGTGGTTACTGTCTCCTGCCCCCCCCCCCCCCGACTTCTTGGTTGCGAATGGCACATTCAACCACGAAGTTCGCCATTGCATGAGCCTTGCTGGCTGTTCGAGTCTTATACGTGATGTCAAATTCTCCAAGCTTAATTGCCCACTTGATCAGCCTTCCACTGGCCTTCGGGCTATGCAATATGTTCCTCAATTGCTGGTCCATCAGGACTTTAATCTTGTGTGCCTGAAAGTACGGTCGTAGCTTTGTCGAGGCGGTTACCAATGCCAGAGCAAACTTCTCAATGTTATAGTGATTGAACTCAGCTCCGTGCAAGATCTTGCTCACATAGTAGATAGGTCCTTGAACCTTATTCTCTTCTCAAATGATAACATCACTCAATGCTTGTGCAGATACCGCCAGGTATAGATAAAGAGTCTCTTCAAGACTAGGTTTGGCCAACAACGGGGCTTCATTCACGAATTTCTTTAGTTGTTCAAAGGCCTCTTGGTTTCCAGGTGTCCACTTAAAATTCTTCACCTTCTTCAATGCTTGAAAGAAAGGTAAGCATTTGTCACCAGATTTGGAGATGAATCTTCCTAGGGCTGCAACTCAGCCCGTCAACTTTTGTACATCTCGTATAAAGCGGGGTGGTTCTATGTCCAAGATCGCTTTGATCTTATCATGATTGGCCTCAATGCATCTCTTTGAAACTATCCGACCCAGAAACTTTTCTGATCCAATGCCAAAATCATACTTGGCTGGATTCAACATCATCTTATGGTGCCTCAGCACTTCGAATGCTTCTCTGAGGTGCTTAACGTGGCCTGCCGTGAATAGGCTCTGACTAACATGTCATCAAAATAGACCTCCATGGTTTTTCCAATCAGATGGGCGAATATCTTATTCACCAATCGTTGTTAAGTAGCTCCTGCATTCTTTAGACCAAAAGCCATAACAAGATAGCAAAAAACACCAAAGTCAGTTATGAAAGATACCTTTGGGATGTCATCCTTGTGCCTCTTGATTTGATTGTAGCCGCTGAACCGATCCATAAAGCTCAACATCTCATGTCTAGCTGTGGCATCTATCAATGTATCTATCGTTGTTAGAGGAAAGCAATCCTTCGGACATGCGTCATTCCGCTCAGTGAAATCTATACACATCCTCCATTTCCTATTCGCCTTTTTGACCACCACATGGTTAGTCAATCATTCGGGGAACTGAATTTCCTCAATAAAACCTGCTTATAAGAGTTTGTCAATCTCTTGCTTGATGGCCTCTTGCCTTTCAGGAGCAAAATTCCTCTTCTTCTATTTTATTATCTTTCGCTTAAGATCGAGATTCAGCTTATGAGTTATAAGTTGGGGATCTATCCCTGGCATATCAGCTGCTGTACCGAGCAAACACATTACTCTTCTCTTGCAAGAATGCTATCAACTTGCCCTTCAAGGGTCCTTTTAGAGAAGCTCCTATATAAGTAACTTTCTCAGCTCGCTTGGCCGTCATGGCTTCAATGTTTGTCTTGGTCTTGGACTTCTCAGGCGGCCTCTCGGCTAGCATGCGTTTGGCCTTGAGTATTGAACGTCAATGTTTGAAATCAAGGGTTTTCAATCTCAAGGGTGTTTTAAATCACTGAAATATCAATCAGAGCTTTCGGTCCAAGGCCATGGGGTCTTTGATCAGCCCCACGAGGTCTGGAACCTTCCCTAGGAGGTTTTCAATCTTCATTTCAGGGTTAATATTCAAGTGTTGAACGCCGGTGTTCAGATATTTAACGTCGGCATTCTGGATCGAGAATTCAAAATTACATGTTGGTTTTCAAGTTTCAACCTTTGGATCTTAATTGGAGGTTCATGACCCCCTCAATTTTGGCCTTCATAACTAATCTTGGCCTTCATGGCTAATCTTGGCCTTCATGGCTAATAACCTGTGTTTCTCAACCTAGGATTCAGGGTTGATTCCTCGATTTAGATTTTGATAAATGCAATCCCATGGGCTTCTTGCCTTTTAAACTTCTAAGACGAGAACTTACTTGAACTTCTTAATCCCTGTTCAAGGTCCCTTAATAATGCATGTTCTCTACTAGTCTTCATCCTTGGATTCTCAACCCAAGTACTTAAGAAATATTGAAGAGTAGTCAGTCCTTAACATCCTCGACCTTCCATGGCTTTGATTGTTGTTGCGTGTGGCTTTTATCTGCTTGTCTTTTATCCAGGGTCCTTCACGGACTTAAACTTTTACTTGGTCTTGCTGTAACCTAACTCTTGACCCTTCGGGGTATGCATTTGTTTGTTTTCCCATCCATGTATTTTTTATTTTCGGTACTCGGTCATCCTTGACTTGCACTCATCAGGTGCTTGGCATATAAATAAAATCACACCATCAATGAATGGAAATCAAACTTGCATTAATAACTTGAAATGGGTTCAACCCTTACATAGAGTACTACTATCCTACTCGGAGCAACATGCTCTGCAATAGTTTCAATGAACCTTATGTCTACTTCTACTAGATAAATATGAAACTCAGTCCTACTAGACTAGGCCTACATCACTTGATTTTATTTTTGATGCTCCATCAAAATAGAGCACCCACCACTCCTTATGGTCTCCACCTTCTTATTCTGAAGTTCACTTCCTGCTTGGGGTACTACCTCCTGCCCCCCGACTTCTTGGTTGTCAATGGTACATTCAACCACGAAGTCAGTTAACGCCTTAGCCTCAATGGCCGTCCGAGGCTTCTGTGTGACGTCCTCTGCTAGCCCTTCTCGGTGTTCCTTATTACTTCGGACATCCATGTCTTCAATCGGAAGGACCTGCCCCCCGACTCCGTCAGGCCTTAACGCGGCTACATAACAGCTTCGTGCCATCTTTTGATCGCCTTTATGTTCTCCAACACCATTCCTGGTTGGGAACTTGATCTTCATATGATAAGTTGAGGCAACAGCCTTGAATGCATGAAGTCTAGTCCTTCCGAGGATAGCGTTGTACGTTGAAACCGCCTCGATTACCAGGAAGTTCAACATCTGAGTGGCCTTCTTGGGCTCCTGTCCAATAGTCACAGGCAATTGAATAGTCCCTTCAACTTTGGATCCTACTCCATTAAATCCATATATAGGCATGTTATTGGGGGTCAACTGAGAATCATTGTACCCCATCTTCACAAATGCATCATGAAACAGAACGTCAACGGAAGCTCCATTATCTATCAAGACTCGCTTCACCTCTGAGTTTCCAATCACAGGAGTTATGACCAACGGGTCGTCATGGGGGAACTTCACCCCTTCAAGATCATAATCATCAAAACCAATTGCGATTTCAGTCCTAGCCCGCTTCGGGGCCCCTCCCACGATGTGTATCACTTCTCTGGCATAAGCCTTCCGAGAATTCCTTATTGTGCCGGCCGCAGTCGGGCCTCCTGAGATCATGTTGATTACTGGCCCTCGGGGTTGTGGGTTGCGATCGTGAACGTCATCCCTTCTATTATAATCTCTAATTTGATTAACACGATCTTCACCCTTAGTGAAGTGACTCAATTTCCCTATAAGGATTAAAAACTCGATCTCATCTTTGAGTTGCTTGCAATCATCAGTGTCATGCCCCACATCTCTGTGGAATCTGCAATACTGATTCTTGTTTCTCTTTGCGGGATCACCCCTGAGTGGCTTCGGCCATCGAAAATCCTTATCATTTTCAATGTCCAACAAGATTCGACTTCTAGGTGTATTCAACCTTGCATACTCAGTGAACCTCGGTCCTTGGTTCTTCTTAGGGACATAGTCGGAGTCCTCGCTAGTTCGGGGATACTTGTCCCTAGCATCGTACTCCTGCTCTTGTTTTCGCTTCTTCGTATCATTATTACCCTTGCCATTGTTTATCACGACATCCTTCTTGGTACTGTCCTCGGCCTTGATGTACTTATCAGCCCTTCTCTTGAGCTCAGCCATATTCTCGGGAGGATGTTTTGCCAATGATCTCTTAAAGTATAGGTCGGTGGTGCCATGCTCCAGGGCTACTATTGCAACCTTATTGTCCAAATCGGTAATGTTTAAAGTCTCCTTAGTGAACCTCTTAAGATAGTCTCTCAGACTTTCGTTCTTCCCTTGTACCACATACATAAGAGATGCAGAACTTTTCTCATGCGCTCTTCCGCTGATAAACTGACTAACGAAAGCAGCACTCAACTCCTTAAAGGAACCAATTGAGTTTGCAGGCAGCCGACTATACCATCTTTGAGCCATACCTGATAGAGTTTGAGGGAACGCCCTACACTTTAAGGTGTCACTTGTAGGCTGCAATAGCAGAGCGTTTGAGAATGTCCTAACGTGGTTTGCGGTATCACCCGTTCCATCATAAGCTTTAATTGTCGGCATCTTAAACTTCTTTGAGATACGAGCGTTCATCACCTCCTCAGTAAACGGGGGTGTGGGATCATCAGGATCCCCAAGTGGCATCAGATCCTTGGGGTTGCTCTTGGGGGTTTCCACCCTCGTTGTCTTTCCAGTTGGGGCATCAGCCTTTTTTTGCCTTCTTGACGGCCTCTCCAAGTCTATAAAGGGAATCGGTCCTGATGTTGGAGGAGGTTGAGTCTGATTTGACCTGACTTGTTCTCTTGCCATATCTTCCTTAAATCTTAAGATCTCGGCTTCATAAGCCTTAATCCTCTCAGCAGTTGTCGAAGGGAGTTCATCGCGAGTAGTTCGAGTTCTTCTTCGAGTTTCTTTACTTGCACGTCGCCTCCTTGGAGCTTCATCACGATCGTAATCATCATCAGAGGATGAATCATCCGTATAAGGACCAGAAAAATTGTGCTTATCTCGATCTCGGATATAGACAGCATGTCCACTTGATCCAGCTCCTTGAGTAGGAGGGTAGTTAGGCAGCCCATACATCGGATTGGTGCTTATGGGGAGATCCGTAGTGTGGATCTGTACCCCTTGTGGAGGGTTGTTGGGATCTACAATCAAGGGAGAAACCACCACCTGGAGAGGGTTAGTCCCTGGATTCGTGTGGACGATCGGAGATAACGTACTCTCAACATAGGAGGTCATCCCTAGGGGTTGAGAAACTTGGAGCGGAACGATCGTTCCGGTCGTTGGGGGCACCGGATCTGTTGCGGGTGGAGCGGAGCTAAGTGGAATAGGATCAGTAGTTGCTGGTGGTGTTCTTCGTGTATTTACCATGGTTGATGTCTTCTTCCCACAAACGGCGCCAAATGTTGTGGATTAAAATCTGGGTCACGAATTTGTAATTAATGCTAGGGTTCGGGAGCTTCTTGCTTCAATGGTTATTTCCGTGTTCGAGACTAATCGGTCCTCACAGAGTGCCTACGTATCTCGTTATTGAGAATCAAGCCAAGACGTAGTTCTGAGAATGAGGGTCAGACCCTTTATATAGGCTGAGAAGCCCTAAAATCGTAGTAGGGTTAGGTGACTTGGTGGGCAAGTCACCGACTAGAAGAAGGTTCTAGTCTCCTTCCATGTATGAATCAGTTTCCATGTTGAAGTATGTGCCTTGGAGGCTAAGTCAGGCAAGAGTTATATCCTTGTTTGACTCTTATTTGCTGAGCTGTTTATTACCCCTAATATTAATTACGAAATTAATATTATAAATAGGGTTTTGGCCTATCTGGTGGCCCCCACGTTTGGATCATTCTAGGTCTAATTAATGCCACATTAAATGTGTCTTTAGGGCTTACTTTTAGCCCATATCATTATTATTTAATAAATTAAATTGTTTCTAATTAATATTTCAATTAATCAAATCAATTAATTAACAATTACTTGCTTAATTCCTCTACTAATCAATATCAATTTCCGTATGTTTGAACATTAAATTACAGAAAATGTTAGAGATCCCAAAATTTTTCCCAAAAAACTGACATGTCACACTTAATTTACTTAATAATATTTTTCCATTGCATAAATATATGCGCTTCCAATCAAATCCTTCAATTTATTGTGCCATGTCATTTAAGACAAATTTTGGGAAAAAATTGAAAACCTAACATTACTCTTAAATTACTTGATGGATCCCAAAAACTGACATGTCAAATTTATAATTAGTAATTTACTTAGTAATAATACGAGATCCATTGCATAAATATGCGTTCCAATTAAATCCTTCCATTTATCGTGCCATGTCATTTGAGACAAATTTTGGGAAAAGATTTGAATACCTAACATTACTCTTAAATTACTTGATGGATAGGTGATATACATGAAATTATTAAACACGTGGCAGCAATATATCAGGGTGGAGTGTTCATGTATCTATTATGCTGCCTGGACATATGAACCTAATTTACGTGGTCAAACTGTTTTATAAAATATATAAAACATAGTGACGGATTTGAGACAAATTTTGGGAAAAGATTTGAATACCTAACATTACTCTTAAATTACTTGATGGATAGGTGATATACATGAAATTATTAAACACGTGGCAGCAATATATCAGGGTGGAGTGTTCATGTATCTATTATGCTGCCTGGACATATGAACCTAATTTACGTGGTCAAACTGTTTTATAAAATATATAAAACATAGTGACGGATTTGAAAAATTAAGTATATCATATAAAATATTCGATTAATCATCAAGAAGGGACTATTCAGAGTATATGGACATCAAAAAATAGTTGATTTGTTAGACGGATAACATAGTGACGGAATTTATTAATGTGATAATTTTTTTATGATCCATCAACATAATTGGACTTTATCTATGGATTAGCTATTCAATAAAATTTGATGAAATTATTGATGAATTGATGCCTATCAATTTAATTGATGGACCAAAAAACTCTCGTTACCTTGATAAAAATTCATTAATTTGTTAATTTATTAAACGAATTAACTATTTTAATTTGTACAGGTACATAAAAAAATAACAAAATGATTTTGTTTTACACAGTATTAAACTTTATTAGGTAAATTAACATATTGATGAATTAAAGATGGTTAATGGACAGAATGCTCTGAGGATAGTCTGTTCACGTATCACACGTACCAAATTGATATGGGTAAAAAATAATTTCTAAATATATATTTAATGTCGCATTTAATTAAATCTTGGTTGACCCATTGATAAAGCCTGAAACCCTAATTGGATATTAAATTCGTAATTAATGATTAGGTTCAAAGAACAGTCCAAATCGAGAACGCCCGGTACGGGTCCATTTCCTATCATAGTCCTGGTCCATAGACGAGAAGTTGATATGGAATGACAATTAAGGGTTGGTGACAACCAACCACGAATAAATTTAAGATTTTGAATCAAGGATTCAGAAAACGAGTTAAGGGCCCTGAAAGTCACGAAAACTAAGATACAAGTCGTTTTGTAATAACCCTAATTTTTGCACTTGAAAAAATTTTATTTTATGAATGAATAGTACTTTGCATGGATGAATAGTGATTTGCATGGATGAATATTGATTTCGAGAATTGAGAAATTTTTCGTGTTGCTTTATGTACGAGACAGGAAACGGATATTTCGAAGTTATACGAGTAATCTACTAAGTAAATAAGTCTAAGTAAATAAGTGTATGTAAACGCGATCGAAATTCAGAAAATCCAAACTTTATTTTTATGAAAAATTCGACCGAGAAGTACAGAGCATATCAATGAGAACAAGACAAGTGAATTTTTATAACAAGGATTCATGGATTTTATTTTATTAATTATGATTTGGGAATTTAGAATAAAAACCTTCGAGTTAGAATAACGAACGTTCTAGAAATCGCTAGAACTTTATAACGAGATTAAGCGATTAAGCAAACGCGAAACAAATTATGGATTAAATACGTAACAAGATTAAGAACCATGCATGATCATCCAGGGTTCATATTAAGTGAATTTGGGTGGAAAGAAAACAAGAAAAAAAAAATAGATGGATGAGGTGTATGATCAAGAGTGAGACAACAAGGCAACACATCATCTCTTTTCTAACACACCACACAAGCTTTACAAGTGTAACAAGGGGGTTAAGGGCTGATTATACACCCTAAATATCTCACATAATTCATTTAACAACTAGCCAAATAAGAGCAAAAGAGAGAAAAGCAAAAGAAAAACACCACCACCACCATTTAAGCCATTCGGCTATTTCAAGAAATAGAAAAACAAAACCCTAGCTTCCAAGCTTTGTTTTTCAGGATCTATGGCTTAAAAGAAAGGTATTAAGGAGAATAAGGTACGGTAAAAATTTGAGCTTCAAACTTGCATCATAACTATGTCAAAAATGCTTCCAAAGATGAGCATGAATAGTGATAAATAGTAACTTACATTGTTTTCTTGTTTTGATCTTAAGGTTTAAGCTTTGTAAAGGATATATAAGGCTTGTTAAGTGATTATAAACACTTGATAGTGTTGTTAGAGCTTCCAAGAAGGTATAAACCCTAACCCACCTTTGAGTTTTATATGAGTTTTGAAGTGGTTTTCATGTTCTTGCAAAGTTAAGATCATAATAAGAGATTTAATGATTATTAAGCTTTATAAAATATGTAAAATGATGGGTAATGTATTTGAGCCTCACCACTGACTTTAGAGATGTAAAATGGATGTTGGTTGAGGTTAAGGATGTATGGATTTCCTTGGTTGGTTGTTTGGAGTGCACGTAAAATGAAAATGTTCGATTTATAGCCATCGTAATGGCGAAATTTTGTTAGCTTATAAAAATAGTTATACCCGAAATCTTAAAATAGTTTCTGGACTTACCACTGCATATGGTTGTGTAGATATGGTTGTCTAGTTTATTTTTCTGTAAGAATCACATTAAAAGAGTTTACGGTTTAAGAGTTATGATAGTTTTAGTGAAAGTGGTTCGAGAGATTTCATCGCACAAATGTAACCACTTTGATGCTATGTTCGAGACTCTTAATGGCAGTTTTAAAATGTGAAATTTGGTGATAAAATGCTAAGGACAGTTAGTAAAATATGTGCGAAGGTTTCAAGTTAAAAAGAGTATTTTTCGATTATATAAAAATGCGTAATCCAAGGTTGCGCAAATGAAAACCCCTAAGAACACGACTTAGAAACCAATCTTATAAGTGCTTGAGTATAACTTGAACTCGAGGATCGATTTCAAACCAAACTTATGACTTAAGTATTTGACGATTAATATAGACTTAGTATGAGTCTAGAATGAGCCAATGGTGCTTTGCTTGTGAATCGCTTAAGTATACGAATATTGAGTTATAAGTGGATCGTCTAGGGGATTAATCGTGTGTTCTTGATTTTGCTTAGATTATCGGACATCGTCGCGAGCCCCTACTACGACCAGTGCACCTGGCAAGTTTTCAAAACCTATACTTTTGAAGTATCGTTGTATAATACTACTTTTGCCATATATAGTATTATACCGTTTTACGATAATTGTTATATCGTGTTAAATTGAGTTTTGATTCTTTGTTTATATACTAGCTTCGAGATAAGTAGTTATAAACCGGTTTATCTTGTAGATCTAGAGATAAGAGCATAATTGTTGTTTCGACTCTAGACCGGGAGTCAGTATTTTGAGATTATCAGGGAATCCCGAAGGATTCCAGGGACAAGATTTTATTCACTCCGAATAGTGTTTTTCTTTCATAAACATTATTCATATATTCGTAAATGTTGTGGAATAAAAACTAGATTACGAATTGTATTTAATGCTAGGGTTGGTGAGCTTCGAACTTTAATGGCTGTTTCCGTGTTCGGAACTAATCGGTCCTCACAGAGTGCCTACATATCTCGTTATTGAGAATCAAGCCAAGACGTAGTTCTAGGTGATGGTGCCCTCGGGGCTATGACGGCGAGGGCTCACCTAGGACGCAGTGGCTTGTATGTCCTTATTCGAGGATTAAGCCTAAAACGTTAATGACATATTGAGATCTGCCAAAAAACGTAGTTCTGAGAATGAGGGGTCAGACCCTTTATATAGGCTGAGAAACCTTAGAATCGTAGTAGGTTAGGTGACTTGGTGGGCAAGCCACCGCCTAGAAGAAGGTTCCAGATCCTAGTATGTAGGAACCAGTTTCCATGTTGAGATATGTATCTTGGAGGCTAAGTCAGGCAAGAGTTATATCCTTGTTTGACTCTTATTTGCGGAGCTGTTTATTACCCATAATATTAATTACGAAATTAATATTGTAAATAGGGTTTGGGCCCATCTGGTGGGTCCCACGTTTGGACCATTCCGGGTCTAATTAATGCCACATTAAATGTGTCTTTAGGGCTTACTTTTAGCCCATATCATTTGCCCCCCAACTTCTAGGAAAACTGATCAGGTTTTCCTTGAAGTTATAACGGCCTTATTCGAGACTTGGGTCAGGGTTTATTGCTCTTACGTGAGTATTTTCAACAATATCATCTTAATGTAAAGCGTGGAGCGACCGACGCATTTACGACGATGTTGAACGGCACCAAGCGGTATGAAACGGAACTACACAGTGCTAATCAGCCTTAAACAACGTTTAAACAATGTTAAATGGCGTAAAATGGCACTAACGGCACTAATCGGCGCTAATCTGTGCTAACAGGCACTAAACAGTGCTTAAACAGCACTAAACGGTGCTAATCGGCACTAATCTGTGCTAACAGGCACTAAACAGTGCTTAAAAAGCACTAAAAGGTGCTAATCGGCACTAATCTGTGCTAACAGGCACTAAACAGTGCTTAAACAGCACTAAACGGTGCTAATCGGCACTAATCCGTGCTAATAGGCACTAAACAGTGCTTAAACAACACTAAACGGTGCTAATCGGCACTAATCTATGCTAACAGGCACTAAACAGTGCTTAAACAGCACTAAACGGTGCTAATCGGCACTAATCTGTGCTAACAGGCACTAAACAGTGCTTAAACAGCACTAAACGGTGCTAATCGGCACTAATCTATGCTAACAGGCACTAAACAGTGCTTAAACAGCACTAAACGGTGCTAATCGGCACTAAAATGTGCTAATCTCGACTTCTTTTTAGCACTGAAAATCATACGAGATTCGCTGAAAAAGTCGAGATCTAGGTCTGAAAACTATTCGAGGTTCGCTGAAAAAAGTTGGGATCCAAGACCAAGAACTAACCCTAGACCGGCCGGATCCAGGGCTAGCACCTGGTCGGCTGGACCCCCTCAATAGGAGCTGGTCGGCCGGGACCTGGTCGGCCGGGACCTGGTCGGCTGGCCCTCCTCCTTGGGAGCTGGTCGGCCGGGACCTGGTCGGCTGACCCTCCTCCTTGGGAGCTGGTCGGCCGGGACCTCTCGTGCGTCGTGGTCGATTGCCTCTCGGCTAGCTAGGCACCATTTTGGTTACTCATGTGGATCAAGAACCTTGATCTTGATCTCCAGTTACCATTTTGGTCATTCATGACTTTGCTGTCTTAAGGATCAAGAAACTTGATCTTGATCTTTAGTCGTCAGGGATCTAGGACTTAGAGTCATCCGTGATCCTCAGGATCAAGAACCTTGATCCTGATCTTTAATCGTCAGTTTGGTCATTCGTGACTTCATGGCTAACCTTCGCCTTCATGGCTAATCTTGGCCTTCATGGCTAATCTTGGCCTTCATGGCTTTAGCATCGACAATCATCCGAGATTCGCTGAAAAAGTCGAGAACCATGTCTGAAACCACTTGCTGAAAAAGTCGGGATCCAGGACCAAGAACTAACCCTAGATCGGCCGGATCCAGGGCTAGCACCTGGTCGGCTGGACCCCCTCCACCAGAGCTGGTCGGCCGGGACCTGGTCTTTCGGGACCTAGTCGGCTGGTCCTCCTTCTTGGGAGCTGGTCGGCCGGGACCTGGTCTTCCGGGACCTGGTCGGCTGGTTCTCCTTCTCTGGAGCTGGTCGGCCGCGACCTGGTCTTCCGGGACCTGGTCTGTTGATCTTTAATCGTCAGTTTGGTCATTCGTGACTTCATGGCTAACCTTGACCTTCATGGCTAATCTTGGCCTTCATGGCTAATCTTGGCCTTCATGGCTTTAGCATCGACAATCATCCGAGATTCGCTGAAAAAGTCGAGAACCATGTCTGAAACCACTTGCTGAAAAAGTCGGGATCCAGGACAAGGAACTAACCCTAGATCGGCCGGATCCAGGGCTAGCACCTGGTCGGCTGGACCCCCTCCACCAGAGCTGGTCGGCCGGGACCTGGTCTTCTGGGACCTGGTCGGCTGGTCCTCCTTCTTGGGAGCTGGTCGGCCGGGACCTGGTCGGCTGGTTCTCCTTCTCTGGAGCTGGTCGGCCGGGACCTGGTCTTCCGGGACCTGGTCGGCAGCGGCCCCTCGTGCGCCGTGGTCGATTGCTTCTCGACCCGGATGTGAAAATCATTCGTGATCTTGAGGATCAAGAACCTTGATCTTGATCTCAAGTCACTATTTTGGTCATTCATGACTTTGTTGTCTCAAGGATCAAGAATCTTGATCTTGATCTTAAGTCATCAGGGATCTAGGATTCAAAACCATCCGTGATCCTAGGATCAAGAACCTTGATCTTGATCTTAAGTCGTCAGTTTGGTCCTTCGTGACTTCTGACGATATTACTCCTTAACTTATGATTAGCACTGCTAATCTTGTGATTATGGTTGATCTCCTTAATTAACTCCTTAAGCGTATTTAGCTTTTCAGAAGTCACTTGTTTTGCAGCTCCAGCGATTATATCCGTTGTTTCTTCTCTGGCTGTATGAATTATAACGGTTCCTTCCGTTTGTAATCGATAGTTTTAGATCGAAGATCCAATATTTCATATTGGTCTTCGAGTTTTGACTTGAAGTTTCAATCTTTGGATCTTGATTGGAGATTCATGACGACCTCCTCAAGTTTGGCCTTCATAGCTAATCTTGGCCTTCATGGCTAACTTTGGCCTTCATGGCTAACTTTGGCCTTCATGGCTAATCTTGGCCTTCATGGCTAACTTTGGCCTTCATGGCTAATCTTGGCCTTCATGGCTAATCTTGGCCTTCATGGCTAATCTTGGCCTTCATGGCTAACCTTGGCCTTCATGGCTAATCTTGGCCTTCATGGCTAATCTTTCGTGTTTCTCATCCTAGGATTCGAGGTTGATGTTCTCAGGTTCAACGTTGGTGTTCTGGATCAAAGACCCAGGATCCCAAGTTGATTTTTCAATTTCAAAATCGAGGTATCAACCTTTCTTATTAGCTTTTCTAATAAGTATTCTTAATCAACTACCAACACATTTATCAAGTTGGGGGTGTTCTGGACCACCAATCGCGAGGTTTCAGGTCAATAGGAGGTATTTGCCATGCCTTGAAAGGTTTCATGAACCTTGAATTCAAATGACTTGTTTCTTAGTCCTCGTGACCTTCCGGGCCTTAACTTGTTTGCTGAATCCTTGGTTTTAAGGTTATCACCAACCCATGATTCTCATTCTAAGATGTTGACCTTGAGATAAAGTTTTTTAGTTCATGCCCCCTTGTTTCATATGTGGGAGGTCTTACTTCTCGGTCGATCGTTCAGGAAGTCCACTTTCTCCTTAGCGCCTCAGGAATGGTATGTCTTGGTTGGTTTTCAATCCTTTATCTTGATTCTAGGTTTCCAACCTTTCTCTGATACTCATAGAACTTTGCTAATGTTTCAACTTGACCGACGTCTCCTAGTTCCATGCTTTGAATCCACACGACAAGCTTGATTGGAGGCGGACAACCTTGTTGGCCATCAAGGCTCAATTAATGTTGTGTTGAGATTTGAAGTTCAAGGCTTCAATCCTTAGTCTTGGAATGTGTTCATCATCCCAGATTTCCAACTTGTAGGATCCTCGTCCTGGAGTATTCCTGACTCGATACGACCCTTCCCAATTGGGGGATAGTCTTCCCTTCTGGCCAACTCTGGAGGCCTCTATCTTCCTCAGAGTCCAGTTGTCTTGTCGAAAGAACTTCTCCTTAACCCTTTCGTTGCAGTGGAAAGATGCTCTCCTCTGATGCTCTGCGTTTCTAGCATTCGCTTCATCCCTAACCTCGTCAATCAGATTGAGGGCGAGCCTCACGCCTTCTTCATTGGTCTCGGGATCATATGCTTCCACTCTTGGCGATGCATGTGTAATCTCTAAGGGGCACAACTGCCTCGGCTCCATAAGCCAGCAAAAACGGGGTTGCTCCAGTTATCACTTCGTAGGTGGTGTGGTATGCCCAAAGTATAGGCAGCAACTCATCCACCCAGGTATTCCTTGAGCGTTCGGCCCTCTTCTTCAGTCCATCAAGGATAATTCAATTGGCTACCTCAGCTTGTCCATTAGCCTCAGGGTGAGCTACTGAAGCAAAGTGAAGTTCAATAACATTCTCCTTGCAGTACTTCTTAAACTCTTCATTGTTGAATTTTGTCCCATTATCCGTCATAAGGATTCAGGGGATTCCCTATCTGCAGATGATGCTCTCCCAAAAGAACTGGGCAACTTGTTTGGTGGTTATCTTGGCTAATGGCTTAGCCTCAATCCACTTAGTGAAGTAGTCGATGGCCACTATCAGAAACTACCTTTGTGCTGAAGCTACGGGAAAGGGACCTAGTATGTCCATTCCCCACATTGCAAATGGGATGGGAGAATTGACTGATGTTAACATCTCAGGCGGCTGCCTTACAATCGGAGCGTGCTTCTGGCACCTATCACACTTCTTGACATAATTTTGTGCATCGGTCAGCATCTCAGGCCAATAGAATCCCAGACGGGTTATTTTGTGAGCCAGGGCCCTGCCCCCCAAGTGCTGCCCACATATCCCTTCATGAACTTCCTCCAAGGCTTCTCTTGCCTCTTGGGACCTCAAGCACTTCAAGTAGAGGACGACAAACGATCTCTTGTATAGGATGCCTTCAATCAAGGCATATCTCAATGCTCTTATTGACAGCTTTCGTGCCTCCAAGGCATTGTCAGGGAGCCAACCTGTTTCAAGGTGAGCTTTGATAGGATCTATCCAATAGCTTCCCACATCAATTGGTGCTACCAACTTAGAGTTGACAGTCGGGGCCTTCAAGACCTGAAAGTAAACACTCCGCATAATTTTCTATCTCAGAAGAAGCGAACTTAGAGAGGGCATCGGCCTTAACGTTCTCTTCTCTTGGAATGTGCTCCACATAGCATTCTTCAAATTGAGTCAAGACAGCTTTCACAACTCGCAGATACTTTGCCATAGTTTCTTCCTTGTCCTCAAATTCACCATTTACTTGCGAGACCACCAATCTTGAATCACCACAAACTTTGAGATTCTTCACCCTCATGATTCTGGCCAAGCCTAAACCGGCTATCAAGGCTTCATACTCAGCTTCATTGTTGGTTGTCAGAAAGTCCAACTTCAAAGCATATTCAACTGTGAACCCATCGGGGCTTTGCAACACTAAGCCTACGCCACTAGATTTTGTTTTTGATGCTCCATCAAAATAGAGCACCCAATATTCCTTCTGATCAGGTACAAGTTCTTCATCTTTGTCTCCACTTTCAAGGGTGGTTAACATCTTCTGCCCCCCGACTTCTTGGTTGCTAATGGTACATTCAACCAGGAAGTCAGCCAATGCTTGAGCCTTAATGGCTGTCCGAGGCTTGTACGTTATGTCAAACTCTCCGAGCTCAATTGCCCGTTTGATCAATCTTCCACTAGCTTTCGAGCTATGCAATATGCTTCTCAACTGCTGGTCTGTCAAGACTTCGATCTTGTGTGTCTGGAAGTACGGTCGTAGCTTCCTTGAGGCTGTTAATAATGCCAATGCAAACTTCTCTATAGTCGAATAATTCAACTCAGTCCCATGCAAAACCTTGCTCACATAATAGATAGGTTTTTGAACCTTTTTCTCTTCTCGAACAAGGACAGCACTCAATGCTTGTTCAGATACCGCCAGGTATAGGTAGAGAGTCTCCCCGGGACTTGGTTTGGCCAACAACGGGGCTTCAGCCATGTACTTCTTCAGCTGCTCAAAGGCCTCTTGGCTTTCTATAGTCCACTCAAAATTTTTCACTTTTTTCATGGCCTGAAAGAAAGGCAAACACTTATCACCAGACTTGGAGATGAATCTTCCTAGGGCCGCAACTTGACCAGTTAGCTTCTGTACATCTCGTATAGAGCGGGGTGGTTCCATGTCCAAGATTGCTTTGATCTTATCAGGATTGGCATCTATGCCTCTTTTCGAAACCATCAATCCCAAAAACTTTCCTGATCCAACACCAAAAGCACACTTGGCTGGATTTAACATCATCTTATGGTGCCTCAGCACTTCGAATGCCTCTCTGAGGTGCTTAATGTGATCTGCCTGGCAAAGGCTCTTGACTAACTGATAGAGTATATTTTTATATATATTCTAGATGATTTTATTCTCATATTTATTGTGTTTTGCATTGATTTGGATTTTTATTTAATAGATTTTATTGTTTTATTGTAGGAAATAAAGAATTCATGACTTGGAAGGATTTGGAGCAAAAAGAGCTATTTTGGAGATAAAATAGGAGAAAATTCGTATTATTGGGCTACACGGGCTGCCTGCACTGTTTTGGTCATATCTTGAGTTCCAGAAGTCAGAATTTGACGATCTTACTGTCCACGCGAAGCTTGTTGAATTATCTTTAATTTAGAGGTGGTCCAGAAAGCAAAATCCAAATGGAAGAGCCCAGAAAAAGAGGAGAAAAAGAAGTGACGAATTTTACAAGAAAATCCTATTCAATTATGGATATCTTTTTGTAAATTGATTAGGATATTAAAAATACTTTTATTAGGGGATAGAAATCAGATTTTATCATTAGTTTTATTTTATTAGAACGTGGGGAGAAAAAGGGAGATTTACAGACGTATTTTACTTTTTACAAAAGCTAGGGTTTTTGTTTTTTCTCTCTTCATCTCTTCCTTTGTAAACACTTGGTTAATTAAGCTTGGATTAATTGTTCTTCATTATTCAAAGGTTTAAGGTATTACTTATCTTCTCTTTAATTATTACATGTTTATTATGGCTTTCTTGATTATTATTGTTAGTTTCAATCCTAGAATGAGTGAGTAGTTTAATTCTAGGGTATTAAGGGGAGCCATGTTTGCACCATGATTTGGGCTTAATTTGATTAGTAGATTGATGGGTAGAGAGTAATTCTGATTGATATGTTATAATTCTTAATTTGTGTAATTGCGCAATATCATGGATTAATCGATTGCAATAGGAGTAATAGATCGAAAGATTTTACTACTAGAGGCTTACATACAATTAGCTGAATTGAAGGTGAGTGTGAAAACATCATTAGATATTCTGAGAGTGTTAATGCTTGAAAAAGATTAACCATTGCTTTAATTACTTTATCCCATTGAAAAGCTATACTTTTGTGATTTGTTTGGTGTAAGCATGGTGAACCTGAATTGCCCTAGATCCCTTAATTAATTGATTTAAAACCTTTGTTAAATTTGCATTAGTAGTTAATAAAATTCTCAAATAATCGTTTGTGACTAGAAACAATTGATAACAACTGAATTGAGATTGAAACTGTCTCCTTGAGGAATCGACCCGTATTTGCTAATATCTACTACAATAGATACCGTGCGCTTGCGATTAGACATAATTTAACACATCAAGTTTTTGGCGCCGCTGCCGGGGAGACGCCTAGTTTCTATAATTTTAGTTTGATTGTTTTAGATTGTTTCTCTTGTCTCTTTGGAACACTTGTTCCAATTGAGACCGATCTTACTGCTTTTCCTTGTTTAGTTGTTGATGCCCAAGACCAGGTCTCAAACGAAAGAAGATCAAGCGAAAGAGGATACAACTCCTCTTAGTCCAGATTTTGGAATTACTTGTCAACAATACATAGATCAACAAAGGGAAGAGAAGCAGCAAAAGATACCTGAACCAAAGATTGAGATGGCAGACACTCCCAAATCTTTGAAGAACTACTCACAGCCCTCTCCGAGTGGGGTACCTACTGGCCTTGCTATGCCAGCTATTCAAGCAGCAAATTTCGAGATCAAGCCTGCTTTGCTCACTATGATCCAACAGAATCAATTTGCTGGGCTTGCCTCCGAAGACCCTACAAATCATCTGCAACGGTTTCAACAGCTCTGTTCTACAATTAAACATCAGGGAGTCACTCCAGACCAGTTGAAAGTCATGTTGTTCGGTTTCTCTCTTCGTGACAAAGCTCAAAAGTGGTTGAACGATATTGACTTGACCAAGTGGGATGAGATTGCTCAAGCCTTCTTAACTGAGTTCTTCCCTCCTAACAGAACCGACAATTTGATCGACAAGATGATGGGTTTTAAGCAATATTATGGTGAATCTCTACGGGATGCTTGGGACAGATTCAAGGATTATCAACGTGCATGCCCTCACCATGGTCTTGAGAAGTGGTTTCTGCTTAAACGCTTCTACAATGGTCTTGATCCTGAAACAAAAGGTATGGTTGATAACGCTGCAGGTGGCGTGTTTTTAGACAAAGGAGTTGATGATGCACATGCTTTTCTTTCAAATTTGGCTGCAAATCACTTCAGTAATCCGAGAGCAACCAAGAAAGGGGGTAAACTTGAAGTGGATGATTATTCTCTATTATCATCTCAACTAGCTGCATTAACTCAGGAGATCCACTCATTGAAGACATCTCAGCCCTCTACTCAACCTATGAGTATCAATGCATTGTCATCCATGGCTCCTATGAATAATCCTGTTTGTGAAGTCTGTGGCATCCAAGGCCACTATGGTAACGATTGCCAATACAATGCTCAAAATTCACAACATTTTCAGATGGAGCAAGCAAATGTTTTCCAACAGAGGTAGCAGTACAATCCATACTCCAACACTTACAATCCTGGTTGGAAAGATCATCCGAATTTCTCGTATAGGAACAATAATACTCAGAATTCAAATGTTCCTAATCAGCAACAATATCAGCAGTCGTACCAGCCTCCTCCACAGCAGCAGTATAGGCCTCCGCAAGGACCTATGAATCCCCCTGGATTCCAGAAGCCCTATCAGAATTATGCTCCTCAAGCAAATCAAGCTGCACAGGCTGATAATCAAGGTGACATGATGAAGATATTGTTACAAATGCAAAAGAGTATGGAGGATACCAATAGAAAGATGAACCAGATGGAGATACATAACAAGATGCTGGAAACTCAGATTGCTCAAATGGCCAGTTCTTCATCTACAAGGCAACAAGGCTCTCTACCAGCACAATCAACTCAGCCAAAGGAAAATGTGAATGCCATTGCTCTTAGGAGTGGTCGTACATATGATGCTCCTCCAATGCCTACTGACGATGTTTCTACTGAGCAAGAAAAAGAGGATTCTGAGGAAGACAAGGTAGAGAAAGTTGTTGAAGATGCAAGTAAAGGTGAAACGGAGGAAAGCAAGAAAAAGGATAAAGAGAAGACTGCAGTTACTCCTCCACCATTTGTGCCAAAGCTCCCATTCCCTAGTAGGATGAACAGAACTAAGGTGGACCATCAGTTTGGTAAGTTCATGACACTTGTCAAGAACCTTGAGGTAACAGTTCCTTTCACTGATTTAATTTCTCAAGTTCCATCATATGCAAAGTTCTTTTAAGGATATTCTCACTAAGAAAATGTCTTTTGGTGAGGTAGAGACAGTAGCTTTTACTGAAGAGTGTAGTGCTATTTTACAAAATAAGTCTCCACCTAAGCTTAAAGATCCTGTAGTTTTTCGATCCCGTGTCATTTAGGTGCATTGTTCATTGATAAAGCTTTATGTGATTTAGGCGCTAGCGTCTCAGTCATGCCTCTCTCGGTTTTTCAAAAACTAAATATGGGGGAATTAAAATGTACACAGATGACTTTGCAAATGGCAGACCGTTCGATAAAATATCCCCTAGGAATTTTAGAGGATGTGCCTGTTAGGGTTGGAAAATTCTATATTCCTGTAGACTTTGTAGTTCTAGATATGGAAGAGGATAGTCAAATACCTATTATTTTAGGTAGACCATTTCTTTGTACTGCAGGTGCTGTTATTGATGTTAAAACTTGGACTCTCACATTGAGCGTTGGTGATGATAAAATTACTTTTACTCTAACCTCTGCTCTTAAATCCCCTTTGCTTGAGAATACTTGCTGCAGGATTGATGTTATAGATGGAATTATCCGAGATGAGATGCCTCAGATTCTATTGAATGATGCATTGGAAGCAGTGCTCATGCTTGAAGCTTCAGAAGGAGAAGGACATGCTGAAGTCGATTCATTGATTCTTGAGTTGGATGGTGTAGCTGATCCGAATTGTGAGGTAACCAACATTGACACTTCTTTTGGTCAACCTCAGGTAAACAAGTTAGAGTTAAAGTCTTTGCCATCTAATCTTAAATATGTGTTTCTTGATGATGAAAAGACTTGTCCTGTGATTGTTAGCTCTAGTCTTGATGATAGCCAAGTTTTTAAACTTCCTATTGTTTTGCGTGTGCATAGAAAAGCTATTGGGTATAGTATTGATGATCTTACAGGGATTAGCCCAGACTTTTTCATGCATATAATTCACTTAGATGATGACCATAAGCCTTGCATACAGGGACAACGTCGCTTGAACCCTAACATGCAAGAGGTTGTTAAAAAAGAAGTTTTGAAATTGTTAGATGCGGGCATCATTTACCCGATTTCTGATTCTAAATGGGTAAGCCCAGTTCAGGTAGTCCCTAAGAAAGGAGGAACAACGGTAATTAAGAATGATAAAGATGAATTAATTCCCACTCGAATTGTCACCGGTTAGCGAATGTGCATTGATTACCGTAAGTTAAACACTGCTACTAGAAAAGACCATTACCCTCTCCCTTTCATTGATCAGATGTTAGAAAGACTTGTTAAGCATAAGTACTTTTGCTATTTAGATGGATATTCAGGGTTCTTTCAGATCCCTATACATCCTGATGACCAAAAAAAGACTACATTTACTTGCCCATATGGTACTTTTGCATATCGTAGAGTGCCTTTTGGATTGTGCAATGCCCCTGCTACTTTTCAGCGTTGCATGACTGCCATATTTTCTGATTTCATAGAGTCTATCATGGAAGTATTTATGGATGATTTCAGTGTTTATGGGTCTGATTTTGATGTATGTCTGCATAATCTTTCTAAAGTGCTTAAACGTTGTGAAGAGGTGAATTTGGTTTTGAATTGGGAAAAGTGCCACTTCATGGTCAATGAAGGAGTGGTACTTGGTCATTTGATTTCTGAACGTGGCATCCAGGTTGACAAAGCAAAATTTGAGGTGATTGAGAAACTTCCTCCTCCTGTTAATGTCAAGGGAGTGAGGAGTTTCCTTGGTCATGCGGGGTTTTATCGTCATTTTATAAAAGATTTTTCAAAAATTGCAAAACCCCTCACTCAATTGTTGCTTAAGGATGCCACCTTTGTGTTTACTGACGCTTGTTTTGGAGTCTTTTAACAGGATTAAGGAAGCCTTGATAAGTGCACCAATCATTCAATCTCCAGATTGGAATCTTCCATTTGAAATCATGTGTGATGCAAGTGATTATGCAGTTGGAGCAGTTCTCGGTCAAAGGAAAGACAAGGTATTGCGTGCCATCTACTATGCAAGTAAAACCTTGGATGAAGCTCAAGTTAATTATGCTACGACTAAGAAGGAACTTCTAGCTGTGGTCTACGCTCTTGACAAATTCCGAGCATATCTCATTGGCTCCAAAGTCATTGTTCACACTGACCATTCTGCACTTAAATATCTGTTGGCGAAAAAGGAAGCAAAGCCAAGGCTTATTCGTTGGATTCTCTTACTCCAAGAATTTGACTTGGAAATCAAAGACAAGAAGGGTGCTGAGAATGTAGTTGCGGATCATCTTTCACGGTTGCGTTTCAAATCTGACATTACGTCAAGTACTCCTATTGACGATTCTTTTCCAGATGATCACTTGTTTTCGATTGCTACTCAAACTCCATGGTATGCAGATTTTGCAAATTTCTGTGTTAGTGGATCTCATCCTCCAGAATTGACTTATCAGCAAAGAAAGAGGTTTTATCATGATGCTAAACAATATTTTTGGGATGACCCTTTCTTGTATCGAAAGTGTGCTGATGGAATCTTTCGTAGATGTGTCCCTGAGTTCGAAGTACATGACATTCTCAAGCATTGTCATTCTCTCGCATGTGGAGGCCACCATGGTCCTTCCAAAACTGCTGCTAAAGTACTTCAATCTGGTTTCTTTTGGCCGTCTCTATTTAAGGATGCTCGTGCTTTCTGTTTGTCGTGTGATGCATGTCAAAGGACGGGTAATATTTCTAAACGCCATGAGATGCCTCAAACCGGTATTCTTGAAGTCGAGATATTTGACGTATGGGGTGTTGATTTTATGGGACCTTTCCCAAGTTCTTGTGGAATGAGATACATCTTAGTTGTTGTCGATTATGTGTCCAAGTGGGTTGAAGCAGTTGGATCGGTAACCAATGATTCCAAGGTTGTTATGAAGCTTTTCAAGAATATTATCTTCCCTCGTTTTGGAGTTCCAAGGACAGTGATAAGTGATGGTGGTTCTCATTTTCGCCATCGACAATTTGAAACTTTGTTGAAGAAATATGGCGTTACTCACAAGGTCGCTCTTGCATATCATCCTCAAAGAAGTGGCCAAGTGGAGGTTTCTAATCGCCAAATCAAAAGCATTTTGGAGAAGATGGTGGCAAAGTCTAGAAAAGATTGGTATTTGAAGCTGGATGATGCTTTGTGGGCTTATCGGACGGCATATAAAACACCTATTGGCACTACTCCATATCGGTTGGTTTATGGCAAAGCATGTCACTTGCCAGTGGAATTGGAACATCGCGCTTTTTGGGCTATCAAAGAACTCAACATGGATTTGAAGGCTGCGGGGCAAGCAAGACTTCTTCAACTTAATGAGTTAGATGAGCTTCGATTTGATGCTTATGACAATTCTCGGCTTTACAAGGAGAGAACGGAGAAGATGCATGACAAGATGATTCAGAGAAGAGATTTTCAGGTTGGTGACAAGGTGTTGTTGTTCAATTCTAGACTTCGACTTTTTCCGGGAAAGCTCAAGTCAAGATGGTCTGGACCTTTTACTGTCACCGATGTCAAATTTTATGGTGCTATTGAAATTATGGGACGAGATGGAACAAAATTTAAGGTCAACGATCAACGCCTTAAATTATATGTAGATGGTGCATTCGTAGGAAAGATGGAAGTGATTTATCTCGACAACCCATCCACGGAGATCTGAACCAGTTGAGTCGAGCCAACGACGTTAAACAAAAGCGCTTGGTGGGAGGCAACCCATGCATAAGGTAAAAAAAAAAAAAAAAAAAAAACCGATTTTTGGTGTGTAACGCAGGAGGTGCCTGCGTTTCAGGGCAAATTGCGCTCCTATCGCGCAACTTGCGCCTGCGCAACTGATCTTGAGGCAAATTGCCCCCCTATCGCGCAAGTTGCTCTGGCGTGACTGTTCTGGGCGCAAACTGCGCTGCACGCACGCGGCTTGCGCGTTCAGGATGATCAGAATTTTTTTTCCCGCGTCCTCTTTTGTGTGTTGTGCGCTTTTATAAAAAAAAAAAATTTCTACACCCTCAATTCTATTTATACTCCTTTTAAATCATCTTTCCACCTAATTCTTTTCCTATTTTAATTCCAAAACCTCCCATCTCTCCTTAAATTTTTTCAAAAATCCTATATCCATCCTAATTCTTTTTCTTTTATTCATTAAATCTTATTTCTATCCTACATAAAATTTCAAATCCCACCCAATTTGTTTTTTCCTTTTCACATTAAAATTTTTATATTAATCCTATCACTCCATTATCTATATATACCCATACATACACACCCAATTTATTATTTTCTTCCTCTACATCTCTATAAATTCAAGTTTGGGGGAAAATTAGTACAAGTTCACGTCTTTGATTCGTAGTTGGGATATCTCTTCTATATTTTATTTTTTATTACGAATTTGTGTTCTTGTAAATTGGGGGTTTTGTAATATTCTTGTTAATTGGGTATTTTTGGAGTGATATTGCTTGGTGGTTTTTGGTGGGATATTTCTTGGTGGATGTTGGTGCAGCTATTGTTGAGAGGGGTTTTGGTTATTATGGCTCCTAAGCGAAATGAGGGATGGTTTTCACACCCGACACCTTGATTCCAGGGGAGTTTTCTTTCTTTTCTTTTTAGTGTAGTTTTATTTTGTTTTTAGTTGTAGTTTTGTATCTTGTTCATTAGTTCATTGGGGACAATGAACTGCTTAAGTGTGGGGAAGGGTTCTCAATGTTAAAAAAAAAATTAAAAAATTAAAAATACCAAAAATAATTCTAGCCATGCAATTTGATTAGTTGTTGTATTTTGCTTGATACACCCATGCATGCGTAGAATTCTTGTGTTTATGGACGCTTTTGTATGAGAAGTGATGTGCTTTGTTCTTGTGCACACACTTACACTAGCAAGTTGAAGCTGGTAGACTTAATTGGATGTTGTAAGTGATTAGAATGACATGAATATGTGCAAGATGACTTGGTTTTCATGCTTTGAGTACAAGTAGGTGCGTTAGAGAGTCTTGTTACTTGGGATTGATTATGTTTTGTCACACCAAGTGAGTTTTGAGCCAATATGCATATCTTTTGCATGATTTTTCGTTTGCTTGAGTGTCCACATGTTGTTTACATTGCTAGCACTTACTTGAGATCTTTCTTGAAATGCATGACATTACTTGATGATGAGATGATAAAGGCACTTAGGTTTAACCTCGTGTTTCCCATATTTCCACACCTTTTAAACATGATCAATTAGTTAACCCGTTGAGCTTAATCCTATTCTTTCGGTGACACACCACATTACTTGCCATTATCTTTTTTTATTCTATTGGCCTTACATTGAATTTGAACCTAAATTGTCAAAGGCTAGTATCGTGCTTAAGGGAGTAATAAGGTGTGCAAAAGGGGGGTTTTTATTGATGATCATACTTTTGGGGAATACTGATTTTGGGTTGATGCTTGCTAGTCGAAATTCATAAAAATATCTATGGATCATTGCGTTTATTCCTTAGCTCTCTAAAAAATAAACAGAAAAAAAGAAAAAAATAGAAAAGAAAAAAAAGAAAGAAAGAAAAAGAAAAAAAAATAAATTTGAGAGCATTCTTATGTTTGTATGATCTTTCTTCATTCGACTAGTCAAGTTATTATGTACGGGTTATTGAAAAATCCAAGTGTGGGGAAGTATTTGTTTTAATAGAAGGGGAATTGAATATGATTATTGTTGGGTACTAGCTTTTGATATTTAACCTGTTTTAGCTTTACTTGACATACCTGGTCCCTAGCCCACGCTACAACCCGAATAAAGACCTTTTGATTGTCATCAGTGATGTATGTTGTGTTGAGAGTGAGATTGATTGCGAGTGTCAAGTTGTGTTTATGATTTTGTTGGAATTGAGTGATACACTTAACCTTGTTCTTGAGTGAATATTTGTTTAGACTTAAAGATGTATTTCTTGTGGGCTCAGCATGATTACCAACGATTTTTACACTTGACATGAATTTTTACGACCTTCTGCATGTTGGTTGAGTAGACTACGTGAATACTTGCACTTTCGACACCAAGACATCGTATGTTTGATTTGATTCTTAAGTTGATGTGGCATGAGAGGACTTGTGTGTGTGGTGTTGTGTTAGCATTGATCTTTTGCATGGTTAGATGAATTTTGTGGGTACATTCACTATAAACCCTCACGAGACAACACTCGTCCTACTAGGGCTGCCTAGGGGTTTAACGGCTTGTTGCATATGCTCAATGCAATCGTGTCATCTACGAAAGTGATGTTTGTTAGGACTTAGTTTTTATTTCACTTATTTGCCCGAGGACGTGCAAATGCTTAGTGTGGGGATGTTTGATAGAGTATATTTTTTTATATATTCTAGATGATTTTATTCTCATATTTATTGTGTTTTGCATTGATTTGGATTTTTGTTTAATAGATTTTATTGTTTTATTGTAGGAAATAAAGAATTCATGACTTGGAAGGATTTGGAGCAAAAAGAGCTATTTTGGAGATAAAATAGGAGAAAATTCGTATTATTGGGCTACACGGGCTGCCTGCACTGTTTGGGCCATATCTTGAGTTCCAGAAGTCAGAATTTGACGATCTTACTGTCCACGTGAAGCTTGTTGAATTATCTTTAATTTAGAGGTGGTCCAGTAAGCAAAATCCAACTGGAAGAGCCCAGAAACAGAGGAGAAAAAGAAGTGACGAATTTTACAAGAAAATCCTATTCAATTATGGATATCTTTTTGTAAATTGATTAGGATATTAAAAATACTTTTATTAGGGGATAGAAATCAGATTTTATCATTAGTTTTATTTTATTAGAACGTGGGGAGAAAAAGGGAGATTTACAGACGTATTTTACTTTTTACAAAAGCTAGGGTTTTTGTTTTTTCTCTCTTCATCTCTTCCTTTGTAAACACTTGGTTAATTAAGCTTGGATTAATTGTTCTTCATTATTCAAAGGTTTAAGGTATTACTTATCTTCTCTTTAATTATTACATGTTTATTATGGCTTTCTTGATTATTATTGTTAGTTTCAATCCTAGAATGAGTGAGTAGTTTAATTCTAGGGTATTAAGGGCAGCCATGTTTGCACCATGATTTGGGCTTAATTTGATTAGTAGATTAATGGTTAGAGAGTAATTCTGATTGATATGTTATAATTCTTAATTTGTGTAATTGCGCAATATCATGGATTAATCGATTGCAATAGGAGTAATAGATCGAAAGATTTTACTACTAGAGGCTTACATACAATTAGCGGAATTGAAGGTGAGTGTGAAAACATCATTAGATATTCTGAGAGTGTTAATACTTGAAAAATATTAACCATTGCTTTAATTACTTTATCCCATTGAAAAGCTATACTTTTGTGATTTGTTTGGTGTAAGCATGGTGAACCTGAATTGCCCTAGATCCCTTAATTAATTGATTTAAAACCTTTGTTAAATTTGCATTAGTAGTTAATAAAATTCCCAAATAATCGTTTGTGACTAGAAACAATTGATAACAACTGAATTGAGATTGAAACTGTCTCCTTGAGGAATCGACCCGTATTTGCTAATATCTACTACAATAGATACCGTGCACTTGTGGTTAGACGTAATTTAACACATCACTAACATGTCATCAACATAGACCTCCATGGTTTTTCCAATCAGATGGGCAAATATCTTATTTATCAGTCGTTGGTAAGTTGCTCCTGCATTCTTTAGACCAAAAGCCATAACAAGATAACAGAAAACACCAAAGTCAGTTACGAAAGATACCTTTGGGATGTCATCCTTGTGCATCTTAATCTGATTATAACCATTGAAACCATCCATGAAGCTCAACATCTCATGCCCATCTATGGCATCTATCAGGGTGTCAATTCTTGGCAGAGGGAAGCAATCCTTTGGACACGCATCATTCAAATCAGTGAAGTCTATACACATCCTCCATTTTCCGTTTGCTTTTTTGACCATCACAGGTTTTGCTAACCATTCGGGAAACTGAATCTCTTCAATAAATCCAGCCTCTAAAAGCTTATCAACTTCTTGCTTAATGGCCTCTTGCCTCTCAGGAGCAAAATTCCTCTTCTTCTGCTGTATCTTCTTCCGTTCAGGATCGACATTCAACCTATGAGTTATAAGTTAGGGGTCAATCCCTGGCATGTCCGCTGCCGTCCAAGCGAACACATCGCTATTCTCTTGCAAGAACGTTGTCAACTCGCCCTTCAGGGGTTCCTTCAGAGATGCTCCTATATATGTAACCTTCTCAGGGTCGCCCAGCTCTAAAGGGATGGGGATTAAATCCTCTACTGGCTTCCCTCGGTGTTCATCACCATCACGGACATCCATGTCTTCAATTGGGAGTACTTTCCCCCCGACTTCATCAGCTCTTAAAGCAGATACATAACAACTTCTTGCCATCTTCTGGTCGCCTTTTTGTTCTCCGACCCCATTCCGGGTTGGAAACTTAATTTTCATGTGATATGTTGAGGCAATAGCCTTGAACGCATGAAGCCCAGTCCTTCCTAGGATTGCATTATAAGTTGAGGCTGCCTTAATTACCAGAAAATTCAACATCTATGTAGCTTCTTTAGGTTCTCGCCCGATAGTCATGGGCAACTGAATAGTCCCTTCAATCTTGGACTCAACTCCATTAAATCCGTAGATTGGCATGTTGGTAGGGGTCAACTGAGAATCAGTGTATCCCATTTTTACAAACGCATCATGGAATAAAATATCAACTGAAGCTCCATTGTCTATCAAGACTCTCTTTACTTTTGAATTCCCAATCACAGGGGTTATGACCAACGGGTCGTCATGGGGGAACTTCACTCCTTCAAGGTCAGAATCATCAAAGCCAATCGCAATTTCGATTCTAGCACGTTTCGGGGCTTCTCCCACGATGTGCATTACCTCTCTGGCATACGCCTTTCGAGAGTTTCGAGTTGTACCAGCAGCTGTCGGGGCTCCCCAGATCATGTTGATAACTGGCCCTCGGGGCCGTGTGTTACGATCACGATCATTATCCCTTCTATCATTGTCTCTCCTGTTGTAATCCCCTCTTTGGGTTCCACGATCTCCACTCTTTGTGAAATTATTCAGTTTTCCTTTTCGGATCAAGAATTCAATCTTGTCCTTCAACTGTCTGCAATCATCTGTGTCATGTCCCACGTCTCGGTGGAACCTACAGTATTGATCCTTGTTTCTCTTTGCGGGATCACCCCTGAGTGGCTTCTGCCATCGGAAGTCCTTATCCTTCTCGATCTCTAACAAGATTTGACTCCTAGGAGCATTCAACCTTGCATAGTTAGAAAATCTTGGTCCCATACTCTTCTTCGATGTTGACTCAGAGTCTTTGCTAGTACGGGGATACTTGTCCCTAGCATCATACTCTTGGTCTTGCTTTCGTTTCTTGGAGTCGTTGTTACCCTTGCCATTACCTCCTGCAGCTTCTTTCTTCATGCTATCTTCAGCCTTGATATACTTGTCAGCCCTTCGCTGGAGCTCAGCCATGTTTTCAGGAGGATGCTTTGCCAACGACCTCTTAAAGAACTCGTCAGTGGTTCCGTGTTCCAGGGCTACTATGGCCACCTTATTCTCCAGATCACTGATGTTCAATGTCTCCTTGGTGAACCTTTTAAGATAGTCTCTCAGATTTTCGTTCTTCCCCTGTACCACATACATAAGGGATGCAGAACTTTTCTCATGAACTCTTCCGCTAATAAACTGACTAATGAAAGCAGCACTTAACTCCTTAAAGGAGCCAATTGAATTCGCAGGCAGCCGGCTATACCATCTCTGAGCCATGCCCGACAAGGTTTGAGGGAACGCCCTACACTTTAAGGCGTCACTTGTAGGCTGCAACAGCAGTGCGTTTGAGAATGTCCTAACGTGATTTGCGGGATCGCCCGTTCCGTCATAAGCCTTGATCGTCGGCATCTTGAACTTCTTTGAGATACGAGCATTCATTACCTCCTCAGTAAACGGGGGTGTGGGATCATCAAGGTCCCCAAGTGGCATCAGATCCTTGGGGTTACTCTTGGGGGTTTCAACCCTTGTTGTTCTTCCCGTTGGGGCATCAGCCCTTCTCTGCCTTCTTGAAGACCTCTCCAGATCTATAAAGGGGATCGATCCTGAGGTTGGAGGTGGTCTATTATGATGCAACCTCGCTTGTTCCTTTGCCATATCTTCCTTTAATCTTAAGATCTCGGCTTCATGAGCCTTGATCCTTTCTGCAGTTATTGAAGGGGGCCCATCATGGATAGTTTGACGCCTACTCAGAGGTTCTCTACTAACACGTCGCCTTCTCGGGGCTTCATCACGATCTTCATCATCAGAAGACGATTCATCGGTATAGGGACCAGAGTAGTCAAGATACTCTCGATCTCGGATTTGCAAGGCATGGCCACTTGATCCAGCTCCTTGTGTAGGAGGGTAGTTAGGCAGCCCATACATTGGGTTGGTGTTCACGGGGAGATCCGTAGTGTGGATCTGAACCCCTTGTTGAGGGTTATTGGGATCTACAATCAAGGGAGAGACCACCATCTGAAGGGGATTAGTCGCTGGATTTGTGTGGACGATCGGAGGTAACGTACTCTCAATACGGGAAGTCGTCCCTAGGGGTTGAGAAACTTGATGTTGAACGATCGTCCCGGTTGTTGGAGGTACCTGTTCAGTGACAGGCGGAGCAGAGCTAAGAGATAGAGCCTCGGTTGTGATTGGCTCTGTAGTGCTTGGTGCTGTTCTTCGTGTTTGAACCATGGTTGATGTCTTCTTCCCACAGACGGCGCCAAATGTTGTGGAATAAAAACTAGATTACGAATTGTATTTAATGCTAGGGTTGGTGAGCTTCGAGCTTTAATGGCTGTTTCCGTGTTCGGAACTAATCGGTCCTCACAGAGTGCCTACGTATCTCGTTATTGAGAATCAAGCCAAGACGTAGTTCTAGGTGACGGTGCCCTCGGGGCTATGGCGGCGAGGGCTCACCTAGGACGCAGTGGCTTGTATGTCCTTATTCGAGGATTAAGCCTAAAACGTTAATGATGTATTGAGCTCTGCCCAAAAACGTAGTTCTGAGAATGAGGGGTCAGACCCTTTATATAGGCTGAGAAGCCTTACAATCGTAGTAGGGTTAGGTGACTTGGTGGGCAAGCCACCGCCTAGAAGAAGGTTCCAGATCCTAGTATGTAGGAACCAGTTTCCATGTTGAGATATGTATCTTGGAGGCTAAGTCAGGCAAGAGTTATATCCTTGTTTGACTCTTATTTGCGGAGCTGTTTATTACCCATAATATTAATTACGAAATTAATATTGTAAATAGGGTTTGGGCCCATCTGGTGGGCCCCACGTTTGGACCATTCCGGGTCTAATTAATGCCACAATAAATGTGTCTTTAGGGCTTACTTTTATCCCATATCAGTAAAGTATTAAATACTTGGAAATTATTTGAGAAATATTTTTCGAATTTTTCTTTTATTTTCAGAGGATTATTTTAAAATCATTATTTTAATTTTGAGATTTATTTAATAAATATTATTCGAATATTTATAAATCTATTTAAATGATTGAAAAATCATATTATTTATTTAAAAATCATTGGAGGTCCTTGAAAATTATTTTAAATATTTTCTGACCTTCAAAAATATTTTCAAAAGTTATGAGGATTCCCAAATATTTATTCATGATTATTATTAGCTCACTTGAGCCATCTAAGAGCTTTCAATTCTATTGAGACTGGGAATCCAGAGTTCGAGAGTCGTTGTTGATTCCGTTTCATTGAGATCTTCAAGAGTATCCTGAGAATATACCCCTACTATTAAGGGTTCCAAATTTTGTTAAAGAGTATAAGATTCAAATTTTGATTTCATATGAACCATTCTTTGTTCAAACTAAGATTCCGGCCAAAGGCCAACGAGAAATTTCGGTTAGCTTCCATTTGATACTAGAAGTAACCGAAGGATACGAGTAAGATCTGCGAACGGGTAGAGACCCGGGGAATTTGAATTTATTTCAGTTCCAATGCCAACAGATATTCATTCAGAGACAAGAACTGGGAAAACGGAGTCAGAGGCGAAGGTAGCGCGTCGTCCATCCATGGCCCTGATGAGGTCGGGGCAACATGGGAAACCAGGATTGTCCTCTACATATAAAAATTTGATCACGAGAGCCCCATGCATATCGACTGATCATCGAGCAGGGGTGTGACTGAGAAATTCCCGCCACAAGTTCAAGTCAATTCTCTTTCTTACAAAGCATTATTCATTTTATCTGGCAGTATCTAAATATGCTGATGTTTTTTTCCCCGAGGGGAGTCGTTGCATCCAGCTTCTATCCAATCCCATTAAGGGCAAACATTCGAGTTTTCAGTAAAGGATGCATTTTTTATAAATTGCTTCGGTAGATGTGAGCTTCATATATCTTTTATATAAGATAACATTCGATAATTGAAGTACTGAGGTAGTACTGTTTTTGAATATTTTTTGATAAAGAGATAAATTCCAGTTGTTGAGTTAATGAGATATTAACGAGTATATTCATTCTCCGGTAGGGAAAATGGTTTCATTATTGAAATATTTTGACAATTTCTTGTCTTATACCAGATTATACTAGGTTTTATTCAAAGGCAGATTATGCCATGCTTTATTTTCTTGCTGAGCTTTCGCCCACTCTTGCTATTGTTTTTATATTATATAGCAGCTAAGAGGGATGCCAAGGATCAGGCACACAGCCCGCAAGCGAGTGGGAAACGCAAGGCGTTTCCATGAACAGTTTGTGGCAGCGATCCCAGAGGTAGTAAGGACTAGTTGGATCAATCTGCAGCTTTTGTTAGTTCGCTTTATTTATAAGTACGACTAGTGTAAGTATATGACCAGAACCAGACGGTTGAGCCACTGATGTACCTTCACTTAGAGGTTACGTCAGTAGCAATATTCAACAAACATTTGGGTATTGTAATAACTATATTGTATTCCGCAGATATTGTGTTATGTCGTTTCTAGGACTCTAACCTGTGTGTATGTGTAAGATGATATATATTGTGGGGTCACGAGCAGGTGGTTTGCAAATATTGTGAGTAATACATGTACAACGGGGAATAAATGGATTGTGACTACCCTAGATCCCTAACCCCGGGTCTCGGGATGTCACAGAGATGGTATCAGTGCCACTACAAGAAAACAGCTTCAGAGACCGCTTTTCAACCATTGTCTGTCAGCCTAATTTCCCGTTGACTATTGAGGTGCCGTCTTTGGTGCTGTCACACACCAGTTTTCCACTGGTGTATAGATGCTGGCACACAACGGGGAATAAAACCTTTGTATGAGATACTTGACACAACGGAATTCTCGCGTTAAAAAAATTTGACACACCTATTTATAAACCGTTGTACTGGTAGTATCTATACAACGTTGAGATACTGGTGTTTGATTGTATCAAAGACGACGGCTCAATAGACAATACCCGATAGATAACGCTTGAAAAGTGATGTCTGACTTGCTTCTGCTGTAGTGGGTTTGAACAACAGTTTTTTATTTTATTGGTGTTGTGCCAAAGCAAATTAACAACGGTTTTATGTACACAAAAAATGATTTTAAATAATGCCCCAACCAATTAAATAATGAATCAATAAATTTATCAATACAAAAATTTCTAATTGATCTACAATTTCTATGTAAAAATTGCATACATAGCAATCTCATGTCTCTACGAGTCCTACAAATTATCAATGTAAAAATTGCATACATAACCATCTCTATAACAATTCTGCAATGTACTTCTCTTGTATGTCTTGTTCAACTAATCTCTCTGCTATATCCTGATTTATCTTTTCTAGCTTAACCTCGCTTTGTGCTTCCTCCACTTCTTGAGTCAGCTTCGATATTTTGGCATGAGACTAAAGCACCATCCTGTAAACATTCTGTATTTGCTAATATAACCATCCTACCAATACTAAAAATTTATGTGTTAGTATTTCAAGCCTTCAACACAATCATGAGTAACAAAAGGGAAACTTGAACTTTACCTTACTAGAATAGCTAGGAGACTTTTCAATATTGCTACTGAAAACGAAAAACAATTCCATACCAGTCAACAAACTGAACAGTTCGTTTGGTTTTGATTGTGGTAATAGCAGCATTTACATCCTTAGGGACAACATCTCCTCGGTACATCAAGCAGCACGCCATATATTTCGCATGCCTTGGATCACATTTTGCCATCATGCGTGATGGCTCAAACACTGCATTTGTGATTTCCTGAACAGTAATAGAGCAATGCCAATTCACTATATCTCCTATAAGTTCTTATCATGCTATAAGTAGAAGACAGGCTTACCAAAGCATGTCGAATATTTTGATGGCTTCTGACCATGCCCTTCCTTAATAACCTCCTTAGTGACTTTCTCATGGAGGACTTCCACTTGGGAATCAACTTTTGGAGGGTTGCTGCCATTTTTTGGAGCGATTTCAGGCTCATCATCTTTCCCTGGAATATTATAATCAGCAAAAAAGTCTTTCGCCAAAACTGACAAGTAGTAATTGATGACTTAAATATAATTAAAAACTAAATTAATGATTAAAATTATTATTTCTTTCACTAAAACTAACAAGTTGTGATGTTTCAGAAATAACCTAATATCCAGAGTTTCTAAATTCAATATCCTTCTTTTCAAATTAGATCATAATAATATTCACCACATCAATTTTAGGTCACCTAGCAAGAAAACAGGAAATGTATTAACAGTTGTGGAGGCATATATCTAAGGTTAGTAGTGAAACAAGAATGTGCCTAGAGTGCCTACTAGGTACTACTGCAATACCAAACCCCATAATTGTCAATTGAATACAATATAAACAAAATTTACACATGTGACAAGTCAAGGTCCCAGAATAGTGACAGAGTAAATACTGCAATTGATGAAGGTCAATTACTCTGCAACGTCGAAAAAAATGGAATTGCAATGCAGGGATCTTGTACTGACTTGGACAGAAAAAATCTGGCGATTAAAAGGAAAACAGGTAGAGACAATTCAATGCAAAATAGAGAATGTGGACTCATTTGCATTATTTCTAAAAGATTTTTTGCTATCTTCTTTTTTTGCTATCTTCTTATTACTTACTACCTAGCAAGTTTTCATACAGTATAGTAATTATTGGTAGAAAATACGTAATTTGCTGAAAATAGAGAATAAAACACGAACCCCAGACAAATAAATGGCATACAGAATTCCTCCGTCCTACTTTCGATAGCTCTTCAACAGCCTCATCCTCAGAGCAAGATTTAGACAAAGCTGAAAAATTGCACAAAAGATTTAGACAAGCAAAAAATATTTAAATCTATGAGATGTGTGTTAGGAATCTGCCCGATTCCCTGCGAATATGGAAGCGATTTGGTAATTATGTGCGCTTAGATCCCACAAATATACGTGATAGTAATGAAGCAACAAACCAACAATACAGTAAAAGAGACAAGAGATTTAACGTGGTTCGGCCCAGCCTACATCCACAAGAGCAACAACTTCATACTAGATAAAAGAGACTACAATATCCGGGTATCCGGCCCCTTGAATTTCATACAAAAATTCAGCCCTACAATACCTATTATGTATATCCCCAACTCACTGAAGTGTTTATCTCAAAACCTCCCCATATCACTGTTTCCCGACAACCTTTCCTTCTCTCCTTCTCCCAACCCGGACAGTGCCACACAACCTGATAGAAAGACCCCCTGCAGCGGGACCACCTCCGATGGCTGCAGTCAGACCCAAGTACCCTAAGGAATAGTTTAGGCACGAGGACCTTCTATCCCGACACTTCCTGAAAGCGGGCTAAACCGGCTCCCCTACTAGACGGACTATCTAGCAGCTATAGAGAGAGAGAAGAGAATTATGGTGTATTTGATAATGAAGGAAGAGAGGGGTATTTATAGGAGTTAGATGTAGTAGGTGGGGGGTTGGTGGAGTTTGGTTGGTGAGTTAGGAAAGAAGCTCCATGGCTGCTGCATATGGCTGCTGCCTAACAATCTCCCCCTCTTTCCAAACTCACAGCTCCTCACTTGCACTCCATACATGCGCCCTGTTGGCACAACTCCAACTTTTCCTCGATCCGTATCATTCCCTACGACAAAACTCCCCCCGAGTCCAAGACTCCAAAATATACCCTAGTTTGCACATTCATTCTCGAATGCCCACTTGCTATACGCACAAGTGTACCATTGACCTCTATTTGTCCAACTACATACATGTGAAGCAATCTGTTGTATACACACATACTCACTTGATTCAAGTCGACCAATCCCATATGTAGTCCATCATACACGCAAGTGTGACCATCACACACACAAGTGTGACCATCGATCTTTCATTTACTCCCCAACTGCATATCATACAAATCAATCTGTTGCATGGTTCACTGCTCACTTGATTCGTGTTGATCGATGCCCATATGCAGTTGCAACACACCAACTACTCGTTGATGTCGTGGAAGCCCTTCGACCAAGCATCCATCCCAGCAGTCTTTGCACCATCGTCTAGACTGGAAGGCAATACAACCGCAGCAGTATCCTTCAAGTCACTCTTCCCTCGTGTACGAGATAACCAGATTTTCGAAGTTCCAGTACGTTCTGGCCACGTACTAATCAGACGATATATTCCCCCACGTAGCTCTCCCTTCATCCGAACCACACAGCCTCTTTTGATATTCATAGCTCCCCCTACTACAGAGCATCTGTAGCCTTCTGAAGCTAACCGACCGATAGATATTAGATTCTTCCTCAGCTTAGGCACATATCTTACCCCGTTCAAGCTGCGAACTATTCCATCGAACATTTTGATTTTCACAATTCCAATCCCCTTGATCTCACAAGTAGATCCATCAGCCAAAGAAACTGTTTCATTCTTTGTATCTTGGAATTTGTCAAAATGCCCCCTCTCGGAACATACATGATAAGATGACCCTGAGTCTAATATCCATTCTCCTGGAGAACTAGTGCCTCGATTGAAGACGGTGCAAACATCTTCACAATCGAGAGTAACCACAGCCAAAGATGCATCTGGATCCTTCTTATTGAGCGGACAATTCGACCTAATATGACCCCACTCCTTGCAACCAAAGCACTGCATGCCCTTTTCACTGTATCTAGATTTACCCCTGCTATTGGTAGATCCTCTCACAGCACCCCTTCCTCTATTATTTTGACTACGCAAAGCCAAAACTATCATTCCGTCCTTGTCACCATCCTGGTTCTTCCTTCCAGCATTTGACAAAAGTGCTGACTGAACCTCCTCCATTTTTAACGTGTCCTTTCCGTACAAAATGGTTGTGACCAAATGATCGAATGACTCCGGAAGCGAAGTAAGAAGAATAAGGGCCTTATCTTCTTCCTCCAATTTTACATCAACCTTTTCAAGTTGATCAACAATACCATTAAACACATTCATGTGCTCAATAACATTGCCTTGAGCTGTCATCTTCAGCTTGTATAACTCGCGCTTCAGATTTAACTTTGTAGTCAAGTTCTTCCTGAGATACAATGTCTCCAACTTTGACCATAATTCCTTCGGCGTGCTTTCGTCAACAACATTATTGATAATGTTATCAGCAATGCATAGTCTGATGGTACTCATGCATTGCGACTCAGCATCCTCCCAATCTTCATCGCACATCTTTGTTGGTTTTCCCTCCTTCCCCTTCAAAGCCCTTGCTAGCTTCTGTTGGGTTAGGATATCCTTTACCCTTCTCTGCTAAAGAGTAAAACTTCCTTTGCCATCATATGGAGTCACCGTGAATCCTTTAATACTTGCCATGATCTCCGTTTGCACACACAAACCAATCCAAGCAACTAAATCAATTGGCCAGGTAAGTGTAAGAAACAATGGGAGCACTTCCGTCAAAACGGCGCCAAATTAGACAACCACTTTTCTTAACGACTTTCCTTCGGCACCAATAATTTAGACACAACTAGCTCTGATGCCAACTGTTAGGAATCTGCCCGATTCCCTACGAATGCGGAAGCGATTTGGTAATTATGTGCGCTTAGATCCCACAAATATACGTGATAGTAATGAAGCAACAAACCAACAATACAGTAAAAGAGACAAGAGATTTAACGTGGTTCGGCCCAGCCTACATCCACAAGAGCAACAACTTCACACTAGATAAAAGAGATTACAATATCCGGGTATCCGGCCCCTTGAATTTCATACAAAAATTCAGCCCTACAATACCTAATATGTATATCCCCAACTCACTGAAGTGTTTATCTCAAGACCTCCCCCTATCACTGTTTCCCGACAACCTTTCCTTCTCTCCTTCTCCCAACCCGGACAGTGCCACACAACCTAATAGAAAGACCCCCTGCAGCGGGACCACCTCCGATGGCTGCAGTCAGACCCAAGTACCCTAAGGAATAGTTTAGGCACGAGGACCTTCTATCCCGACACTTCCTGAAAGCGGGCTAAACCGGCTCCCCTACTAGACGGACTATCTAGCAGCTATAGAGAGAGAGAAGAGAATTATGGTGTATTTAATAATGAAGGAGGAGAGGGGTATTTATAGGAGTTAGATGTAGTAGGTGGGGGGTTGGTGGAGTTTGGTTGGTGAGTTAGGAAAGAAGCTCCATGGCTGCTGCATATGGCTGATGCCTAACAATGTGTTTAGTGAATGACAATAATAAGGTTTTCATGTACCAAATTTATCCACTTGAGTTTTCCGAAATCCTCGAGCCAGCCATCTTGCAGCTTCAGACAATCCACTGTCAACCCAGCCATCTTGCAGCTTCTTATATGCTTCATTAATTTTTCCTTGCTTCTCACATAAAACATGCCTATCTGATCAAATTTGAAAGAAAAAAGAGATAATTAATATCTTATAAGTTAAAACTCAAAATAATACACACGCTTATCAACACTTTGTTGATGCTAGTAACAGACCTTTGACATATGTGCAGGTACCAAAGCCATCTGCTGCCTTCCCACCTTTCCCTTTACCCTTCCCAGCATTTTCATCACTACCACCTGCTGCTTGTATTCCTTTGTCATATCCTCCTGCCTTAGCATCTTTTCCCATGGTTACTGCAAACACCGAGTATACATTGTTTATCAAACAAATGCAAAAACGCCTCAACATAGGCAACTAAAATATAGAAACTTCACCAATTGACCCAATTGTGAATTACCCATTAAAATCCCCAAAAAACAAATCTTTATACTATCAAATAATTTGTCTCAACCATCCAAATCCGAAAAGCATAATACAAATTCAAACCATGTTTATACTTTAATACTATTGATATGAAGGATAAGTATAGATACAAATACATAATACAAATACATATATACCTGTTTTTCCACAAGCTCCTTCCATAAGCTTAAGGGCGTAACTAATAAGAGGAATAAGAGACATAGAGATAACATAACTGTGAGAGATGAATTGTGTTCATGATTTTCGACTTCAATCTGTGTGTTTTGTGTTTGGTGTATGATTTTGAGCTAAATGAAAGAGGAATCTATAATCACCAAGTTTTGCAAATATTTGAAAGGAGAAACAAGCCAAGATCCAAAATAAAACTTTGGTAAATTAGCCATCCCGTTAGAGCAAGTCCAATGCAATGTTATATCTAGTTCTATAGCTATATTATAGCATCAAATGCGAAAAAAATCAACTCCAAAGGAGTTTCATATTTGGATGCATCCATGAAAAAAAATGCATCCTTGGTTCTATATTTGAAACCAAGGATGGATCCATCCTTGTTTGTCCCATTATCAAGTACTACAAATGGAGGATAATAATTAAACAATTATTTTATTATACATCACTAGATACCAAAATATACTAAAATGGGAAAAAGTTAGTTAAATTTGAAACTAGTTATGAAATAGCATTGGAGTGCAACTTTTATTTTAGCACCAAAACACACTTTTTGATGTTATATTATAGCAATAGCAATAGATATTTAGCATCTAGCATTGGACTTGCTCTTATCTTTCTTAGCTGGAACAGGAGCTCGAGTTTTAAAACTACGGTTTCAGGGAGAAGGGGAGACAAGGGGAATATGTGGTGAATGAAGAGGAAAGTTTGGGCAGATAAGAGCATCTCGAAGAGCCTCTTAAATGAGGCTCCGTGGTCAATTTTTGAAGAGCATCATAATGACCTTCACAAAAATTCCCTCCAACAGGTTTCTAGTACTTCTTCAAAAATTTAAGAGCTATTAAGAGCTCCTCCAATTTAAGACTCTCTCTACTTTCTCTACTTCATTTTTTATTAGTATACATCACTTATTTTTAAGTTGTTGACAATAAACAATACAATAAAAATAGATAGAATTGTCAAATGAAGAGGATTGTTGGAGACTATGTGCAATTTTACCTCCTAAATAGTTAAGAGCCAATTTAATAAATGAAAAATTTAGGAGTATGCTAAGAGTCTCTTCGAGTTGCTCTAAGGGGGGAGAAGGGGGAAATTAAACACTGAAAATTTTAGTTAAGGGGGAAATTTGTGCGCCATCAACATTTTATTTCACTGAATAATTTTTTTGAATGATTTTTTCCATGATCGAACCGTACAGATGTTAACAAACACTGACTTTAGTGTTGGGAAAAAATAATCGAAAAATAAAAAGGTAGGTTTGTACAAGATTTTAATAAAAACGTAGTAAAAGTGATGCTTCCTATAACGGGGCACGATCCAGATTCACTAAATAATTTTTTTGAATAATTTCTTCAATGATCGAACCGTACGGATGTTAATAAACACTCATTTTAGTGTTGGGAAAAAATAATCGAAAAATAAAAAGGTCGAGTTCTACGAGATTTTAACAAAAATGTAGTAAAAGTAATGCTTCCTATAACGGGGTAAGATCCAGATTGACTGAATAATTTTTTTCAATAATTTTTTCGACGATCGAACCGTACGGATGTTAATAAACACTCATTTCAGTGTTGGGAAAAAATAATCAAAAAATTAAAAGGTCGGGTTGTACGAGATTTTAACAAAAATGTAGTAAAAGTGATGCTTCCTAAAACGTTATATGATCCATATTCACTGAATAATTTTTTTGAATAATTTCTTCGACGATCGAACCATACGGATGTTAATAAACACTCATTTAAGTGTTGGAAAAAAATAATCAAAAAATAAAAAGGTCGGGTTGTACGAGATTTTAACTAAAACGTAGTAAAAGTATTGTTTCCTGTAACGGAGCACGATCTAGATTCACTGAATAATTTTTTTGAATGATTTCTTCGACGATCGAACCGTACAAATGTTAATAAATACTCATTTTATTGTTGGGAAAAAATAATCAAAAAATAAAAAGGTTTGGTTGTAGGAGATTTTTACAAAAATGTAGTAAAAGTGCATCTTCCGATAACGGGGCACGATCCAGATTCACTGAATAACTTTTTTTAATGATTTCTTCGACGATCGAACCGTACGGATCTTAATAAACACACATTTTAGTGTTGGAAAAAAATAATAAAAAAATAAAAAGGTCGAGTTGTACGAGATTTTAACAAAAAACTTATTAAAAGTGTTGCTTCCTATAACGAGGCACGATCCAAATTCACTTAATAAATTTTTTGAATGATTTCTTCGACGATCGAACCGTATAGACGTCAATAAACACTCATTTTGATGTTGGTAAAAAATAATCTGAAAATAAAAAGGTCCGGTTGTACGATATTTTAACAAAAACGTAGTTTAACGATTTAAAAATGTAAAACATTACATAACGATTTTTATGAAAAACTGTTGTTGTTGTGTAAAAACCGTTGTCTAAATATTTTTTTATTTCCCACCAAATCCAATTAAGATTTTTTCAGTATTTCCCACCAAATTAAATTCAAATTATTTCATTATTTTCCACCAAATATTTCATTATTTCCCACCAAACATTTCATTATTTCCCACCAAATTCAATTCAAAATTTTCTGTAGTTCAGATAACGGTTTTATAAAACCGTTGTCTATTAAGGCGACAGTTTAGACAATTCTTCAATAAAAACTGTTGTCTCAAGCCACATTATGTACAACGGTTTATTATGAATTGAAACATACTTGTGTTAATACACGTTACACAATACCACCGTAAACTACCATTGTCTCATCTGACCAAAGGGGCACCAGTTAGACAACATTTTTAAAAACGTTGAATAATCATTGTCGGCAGCTGAAAGACACAACGCTTTTTCGTTAGCTAATAGTTCACCGTTGTTAAATTTTTTGGGACAACGGTGTTTTTCGCGACCATTGTGTAACATGTGTTGTCTGATTCGATTTCTGGTGTAGTGAGCATTAGGTTACAGTCCTCAGAAACGATAGGAGATCGAGTCCAATAATACCCATAATAATAATAATACCTTGAGCTCAAATCGAGTTCGTAGTCGGGTTATTGGGTATAGCCCTGAACATTTAAGATTAAGCCCGCGAGGGAACTTCTTCTTGGAAACCCTTCTCCTTTTTAAAACTGATGTATAGTAACACATTTTCGTTTGGTTTATAGATGGCTGAGATACCAGACCCTGAGGCCTTCGAGCAGGCACATGATGATGCACTCCTCGGGATGGAGATGGACTATTTGTGGGAGGACCAAGTTGTTCCTGATGTTGGTTTTGAGTATGATGAGCATGTAGATGATGAGGGTAGGGAGATTGAGACTGACCTTTACCCATTATCCACTGAGAGGCCCCCCTCACCCCCTATGCCTCCATGGAGCCCGTTACCCTCAGAGGAGGATGATTTGGAGGACTATGCCTCTGAGCCCTTAGAGGCTGATGATTATCCGTCAGATGATTCGGAGACCTCACCATCACCCCCAAAGCTAGTTATGCCAGTTGCTTTCCATGAGTGGATTATGGGTCGTTTGAGTGATGATATTGTTGCTACAACTGCCAGGATCGATGAGCTAAGGAGGCAGTTGATAGCAGAGCGTAACACGAGGTATGCGTCCCAGGGCGGGATGAGGTTTTCCTCTCCTTCGGATGCTAGAAGGGCTATGATTAGGATCGAGTTAGGAAGTCGGGATCAGGTTCGACGATTACCGGTGACTAGAGATGGGCTGGTGTCTAGGGCGGACGCATAGCAAATATTTTTGGGAGCCATGATGAGGATGCGGGATCTGACTCGTCCCGTAGATAGTCCATGATGGGTTATGACAGCATGGTCCGCTAGATTCAGATGGCCTTAGTAATGCCGATTTTGTGGAGCGACTAACCTTGACAAGTAGCGTTCCTTCTGCGACTAGTGGATAGGTAGACTGACTATTGGTAGTACTGACTATTCGGATGTATATGTATCAGGATGATGTGGCATGTTCTAGTTTAAAACTTTTGTTTCCCCTTTTTGTGGGACGTATATATTTGTTTCCTTTCCAGTTGTTAAAACTACAGTTTTGCTTCCATTATCCTGTTATTTCAACTGTTTAAGATTCTGTCTGCTCTAATATACATAGAACCTTGAACATTCCGTTTTCGCGAAATTTTTTGAAAAAAAAAAATTCGCCGACCACTTTCGTTCAAAAAAAAAAATTCTTAAAGGGCTTTAAATTTCATAAATACTTCCTCAGGTTTCGAAATTGATATCCAAGTGTTACCAGTGGGTAACCAGAATGATCGACTTTCCCTGATTGTGAAAATCTATAAATCCTGATAAACCTTGTCTGTCTAATTATAAGAAAATGCCACCAAGAAGGATGGGAACTGATTAGTGCATAATTTTGCATATTTTTATTGCCTATTTATTGTTTGAATTCGTATTTTAATAGATTATTTTGTTGCATTTCAGGAAATTCGTGAAAAATAAAGAAATGACAAAATAAAGAAATAAATTGCAAAGAAGGAGAAGAAAGGAAGAAAAATAAAAGAAGAAGGAAAAAAGAATTAGGAACTTGGAGCAAATTGGAACACACCCCAAAATTTCATCTGACTTTATTTTTCAAAAGTATCATGCGGGAGAATCTTGAAAAAAATGAAAAGCTGCAGCATGATTTTTGACTTTGATTTCCGTGTTGTTTTCATTTGAAAACTGGTTAGCTTCAAGCCTATAAAGAGCTGACAGAGGAGAGACGGGAGGGGGACACACATACACGGAGAGACAACCCCAAACAAACATTTTGCTTTACTTTCTTTCTAGCCAATTCCTTTTGCTCATTTCCTGTTGCACACTTTTAATGTAGTTCATTTTTTTTTTGAGTACCCTAAATTTTGTAACCTCCATCTTTAATTTTGTAGTAATTTCCAAGTCTTGTAAACACTTTATTTTATTAATGCAAAATTTTTATTTCCTTTAAATTTTTTTCGTCTCGGCTTTAATTTCGTTATTTTCGTAAATCCGATTAGTGGACAAAGTAGCGAAAGCTAACCACTTGGGGTTGAAATTAACAATTTTTATTTTCTTGCTTTTAGTTAATAATCGTAATTGAACCCCTTTAAATCTCAATTTTATTGTGGGTTTTATTATTGTTAATTGTAGTTACATAATTAAAAATTAAAACAAAAAAAATCATAAAAATATTAGTTTAAGTATTTCACAGCATTTATTTTCTATTTCGTTATTATTGGTTTAATTCGAAGCATATACGGACCCAGTTCTATTCAGTCCTGTTTCTTTCCGTTTAACACAAACAGAAACATCCCCTGTTTTCTCTTTTCTCTGTAAAACAAATCAAACCCACTTCCTTCCCTTTCTTTTTTTCGAATAAAACATAAAAATATTCAGTTCATCTCTCCATTTTTCTTCTTCGATTCTTATATAAACACAACCCCCTTTCTCTCCCCTTCAATTCGATTAAACCCATGTCCTGCTTTTCTTTCGTTGCTTTTAATTCGTTTTCGCTCAATGAAGTTTAATTTTTCCGAGTTTTATTGTTGTTGAATGATGCTGAGTTGTTACGGAGTTTGTGTTACCTAGTTGTTGTTGAGTTCGTTGTTGGTAAATGCAGAGATTTCTGGTTTTCGATTTTTGTTTTCTGGAATTCGTGGATGTGTCGTCGTTCTTGAGTTCTGTGAATAGAATCGAATTCTTGAGTTCGAGTTCTGTGAGTTGATTTACGAGTTAGTCCGAGTTTGTTTCGCTGCTGAGTTTGTTTCTTGATTATGAGTTACTGTCGAATTATCGCCATTTTTTTTCCTCTTCTTCTATTTATTGTTCGTCTGTTCACCGAATTGCTATGTGAGTTTTCCGAGTATAATTGCCGAGTTGTTCTCTGAGTCACAGTTCTGAGTTTCGAGTCCTGTATTTGTCCCAACTTGTTGTTATTACGAGTTGTGCTGCTGTTGGTTTGTTCTGTTCAGCCAAGTCTTCGCGTGTTAGAGGTTTTACCGAGTAGATGTTGTTGAGTCGTGAAGTTCGAGTTTTGTGTCGCTGAGTCAAGTTCGTTCCTGTTTTAATTCGGGTTAAATGGCGTTTTGGTCACTCAACTAATTACAAACTTTCAATTGGGTCACTCAACTGAAAAAGCTTTCAATCAGGTCACTAAACACATTAAAACTTTCAACTGAAGAACCCTAATTTTGCAGAATTGAAAGAAAATTCATATAAATTCGAAATTTTACCATCCATAAAAACTGATTGCAGATTATGAAAGATGATGTTGAGAGCTTCGATACGACTACTAGAACTCCAAATTCCGACATCGAAATCACCTCCAAATATGCGTTCGATCTCAAGAACGATATTTAAAAACATATAATTTAATGAAAATTTTAATGTGTTTAGTGATTCGATTGAAAGTTTTAATGTGTTTAGTGATTCGATTGAAAGTTTTAATGTGTTTAGTGATTCGATTGAAAGTTTTTAAGTGTTTAGTGACCTGATTGAAAGCTTTTTCAGTTGAGTGACCCAATTGAAAGTTTAGGGTCAGTTAAGTGACCAAAACGCCATTTAACTCGTTTTAATTCTTGCTGGAGTTTTGTCTAAATTGTTTTTGTCGCTGCATTGTTCTGTTTAGCCGCGTCATAGAATGTGCCGAGTTGAGTTGGGTCTTTATTGAGTCATTGTAGAGTTTTAGTGATTGTTGCTGTGGTTCGAGAATTCTGGTTATTGCAGTGAATTTTTGTTGAGAGTTTTAAATGTTGTGTTGGTTTTTGGCTAGTCTCATTTTACAAACATATCATGTCCGAATTTCTAAAATTTCCTGTAAAAAAAATGAATAAAATTTGAATTTCAACTTAAAAAAAATGTTTAGAATAATTTAGGTTTGCTCTTTTCCATTTTTTTCTATTAATTAGTTTAGAAGTAGAATAATAATGTAATTTCCTTTTAGGAATTAAATAGTATAAAACCGAATTTTCCAAAAATCCAATTATTCTAGTTCGATTAAATTAAAAATTAAGGATCGCGAAAATAATAAGTCTCTGTGGATCGATTCTCAAATATTAAAACGATGATCGTGCGATTGCGATATTTAATTGTTTATTTTTAGCACATCAAGTTTTTGGCGCCGCTGTCGGGGAGTAATTATTTTTCGCGCTTTAATTATTTTTCTTTCGCTTGCATTATTTTTATTTCATTTTTTTAGGAAAGTTTGGAATATCGGGAATCTTTTCACGGAGCTTGGAACAAATAGGAATTTTTGGAAGCGTGCTTCGGTAATCCGTATCTCACTCTTTTCGCCATTTTATTTTATTTTATTAATTTTTTATTTTTAGAAAATCATAAAAAAAAAATAAAAAATAAAAAATCCAAAAAAAAATAGTTGTAAATACATAATTGTTGCATCTTGCATTTAATCACTTAGGAGCACATCATCTAGATTTTTATTTTCTTGTTTTTAATTTTTCGTACCTTATAATTGTGGTGATTGCTGGAGGACCCAAAGGTACGTTAAATTCTTCTTTCTTTTTGATTAGTACATGTAGTGTAAGCATCCATAATTGTTTACCATTTTTGTATATATATCGTTGTTTGTTACAGTCATTTTAATAAACTTTAATAAAATTAATTAGACGTTTGCCCCTAGGAATTTCGTGCTCAATTAGGAAGGTACCTAAGAAACGAAGTAATCATTAATTATTCCAACTTTTTGGTGTCTAGACAAGCGAAAGCTTACCCGGCCAATTAGGATTTGGTGTCTAGGCTGGTGTTTAGCCTCTTGGCAATGCTTGCACCTACCTGGCCAAATCGGTTCGAATAATTCTTGATTTACCGAATTTTTGGTGGTCCATAAAGTTAGGAGCAATGCCTAGCTCATTTTTATTAGGGAACCTTAGGTCTAGAATTTTTCTTTTGCTTTTTCACCCTTTATTTTGAGTGTTTATTTTGTGTGATCAATAATGTGGTCAAATTATAATTCTTATACTCAAGGGTTTACAAATTGTTATGAATTTGAGCAAGATAATTCTATGTGTCAACAAACCCTTAGGACTGACCATTTTGCACCTAGCTACAATCCCGGTTTGGGGAATCACACAAATTTCTCATGGGATTATGATCAAAACTACCAAGATCCTCAACCTTCTTTTCAAATGCCAAATCATTACTCTTATCATACTCAAAATGTTGACCCTTATATAAACCCGATTCAAACATCTTTAAGCTGCAACTTTAGTGATTCGGATAAGGGTGTAATTTTTTTAGAAAGGAGTATTGAGGCGTTATTAGAAGCACAAACTCATTTAATTCATGCTCAACCCTCCTTTGAAAACCTCAATCCTAGATCTTTTGTTATTCAAAATCATAGTCCTTATTTGAACCTGATTCAAGAACCGTTGAACCTTCATGAATTTAATGATTCGGATGAGAGATTTAATTCTTTAGAAAAGAGCACATAGGATTTGATAAAATCCCAACAAACCTTCATGCAAACCGTGACCCAAGATAAGCATATTTTGAATTCTAATGTTCAAGCCATATCTAAGTTAGAGGTTCAAATGAGTCAATTAGTCCACACCATTTATGAGAGAGAGAATTTGATATCTGAACCTAATCCATCCCTCTTTAATCATGGTCTAGACCAAACTGATCCAGTCAATAAGAGTGTCACATGGTCGAGTCTTGAGGATAGTGAGCTTGAGTCTCTTCTTGAGAAAGATGATAAGCTTGAGTCTCTTCTTGAGAAAGATGATAAAATGAATTACGAGTCTAATCGAAAGCTTCATGAGTCCTTTAAAGAGATGACTTCGGATGAGATGTTAGATGAATTGAATGACATTTGTTCCAAACATGAAACCATAATTGAGGATAGTTCTTTTGATCATAAATTCATTGTTAAGGATTCCGTAGGTGAGCCACTGACGTCCGATTTGAAGCCGCTTAATTCCACTCTTGATCAGACGGTCTTAGGTGATAATGAAACTCATCATGCTTTTATTTCTAGTGACATTGTTCATAACCAAGAAATTCAAGTAATTAATTTGCTTAAACAAAATAAAGAAGCATCTAATTGGTCTATGAATGATGTTAGCGGTATGAGTTTTATATTGGTGGCAGATCATGTTTCTCAAGAAGGGGGAAAAGATGGAAGTGTCTCCTTAATCTTTGATGTGATAAGCCAAGTAGTTCAAATGGCTCCAGTGAAAGTGAGGAGTGAAGAAAAGCCACCACCAGAGCCTCCACCTTATGTCAAGGGATTTCGATGTTTTCGTGGTGTCGAATTTTATCGCTGTTTTACCACAAAGTTTTCCAAAATTACACAAGCACTTAATCAGTTGTTGCTTATTAATGTCTTATTTTATTTTACTGATGCTTGTTTGGAGACTTTGTGCAGGATAAAAATCACTTCTAAAAAGACTCTTAATACCGGTGGTGAGTTTATGATGGAGGAACCTTATATTCCGCCTTTACCGGAATGATTTAGTGGAGGCTGAGCTGATGGCCTTAAAAATAACGCTTATTGGAGGCAACCCAACGGTTTGAGAAATCTGTTAGGGGAGTTTTTCTACCTTTTTTTATTTTTATTTTTCTGTAATTTTTTTTAGGATTCTTTGTTTTTGCAGGATAAAAACTAGGAAAAATACTCTTGATACTTTTCGTGATGGCATGTTTATAATCGAGAAAGTGGATATTCCGCCTTCACTGAATTGATTTAGAAGAGGGCCATGCAATTATTTTTGTTGTTGAAAAAGAAGGAGCATTGTGTGGCTCGAGGAGGACTTTGGAGGCAAAAGAGAGAGTAGGGCTTGAGCTAAAAGAAGAAAAGAAAGCGGATAGCTTGTACATAGCTTGTACTATATCACACCTAACCCGCTAATCTTTGAAACCTTATAAACAATGAGTTTTTGTCTGTGTTAAATATCATCATTTCAGATATACAGAGCATATACACACAATTGCTGAAAACTTCAACCTCCCAGGGAAAAGATCTCACAATCTAGCTGTCTTGAAAACGGCATTGCAGGGAAGCTTCTCGATTGCTAGAGTTAATCCTACTTCCATTCAGGAAATCAACACCATCCGGGATGAGCAGTTTCGAGCTTGGGCACAATTTCTGAATGAACATTCAGTAATTCGCTATGCTTTAGTTTCACCAGTGCCACTTAACCATGATGCCTTGCGTGAATTATATTGCAGTGCAGTTAACACTTCTGGAAAGGACGGGTGTGCAATCACATATCAACTGTTTGGTAGGTCGATTAGGGTCACTGAACGAGATGTTAATCGAATTCTTCATTTTCCTTTGGAAAATCTCGTTTCTGATCCTACACCTGACCAGATTGAAAGGTTCTTTCGTCTTATAAGGTACCAAGATGGCAATTTCAATACTGGTAATCTCTCTAGAACGTATCTAACCCAGTACTGGAATTTCTTCTTCCACATTCTTAACCATGTTTTATCCTCAGATAGAACAAATCTAGATCGAATATCTGAATTTATTCAAAAAATAGGGTATGCGGTCGCCAATAATTTGAGGATTAATTTTGGAAAGATAGTGCTTGGTCAAATCATTTTGAAGATGAAGCACTTAGGAACAAGGGATGTCTAGACTCAAAGGGTCGAATGTCTATATCCAAGATTTCTACAGCTAATATTAAATGATTTTTTGAGTGATGCAGACAGGATACGCTTGGACAATGGTAGAGATGTGGAATGTTCTTCCATGAAAACGAATGTAATTAATTACATAAGCAATAAGAGCTATACGGATGTGCCTACAGTCCTAACTGAATATCTAAAGACTGTCCCACTTCCGTTGTTACCAAAACCAGTAGCAGCACCACATAAGGAGTTTGCTACATCAGCCGCTCTACCTCATTCTAAACGGAGTAAACCTAGCGAACCCGAGACATTCGAGGGAAACTTGGGTCTTGTGACATTTAATCCATTGAAGTTTAACCTCCCAGAGAGAAAATTCCTGGATCTCTTTCCAGATTTACCACTCTTTACCAGTGGTCGGCAACTTGCTTCACGAGAGGATGGAAGCTCACGAACTTTCATTGCACCATCCAACAAAGGGGCTAGGATGATTTCATTTGCAGATACGCATCTCGGTGGAAGTTTTGGACAAGAGTTGAGAGAAACACGAGCAGGACATGAGAGTGGGCAACCTACTCAACCACATGCACCTGTAACCAGAACGGGATACAACAGACTCCTTGCACGGATCCAAACACATATCCGTGAGTCCATTGCAGAAATAAAAAATTTGCAACTTATTAAAAATGATGCATTCCAGGTTCAATTAAGTTCCATGGCAGCCCAGTTTAGTCATGCAATTAATTCCTTGGTGAAGACAGCTTCGTCTAATTTCCCAACTCCACATCTAACTATTCTGGAGGATAACCCAACTGAGGGGGAGAAGGTGGATGAGCAAGAAGCTAATAGGCCTAATAAAGGCAAGGAAAAGGTTGGTGACACGGATTTAAATTTATTTTGGGGAAGGAAAAGCTAAGGGGAGTATTCGTGCTATGTGGAAAGAATTAAGCAAGGAAAACTTGAAGATATGTTCAGTCTAGAGAAACAATTGTCTTGCTTATTTTCAGGGGAGTTTTCGTTCACTTTTGTTCATACCTCATTTTCATTTGCATACATTGAGGATAATGCATGATTTAGGTATGGGGGAGGGTTTTTAGTGTAAAAGAAAAAAAACACATAAAACTGAAATATCCAAAAAAATTGAAAAAATTTAAAATTTCAAAAATAGAGATATTTTAAACTTAGTTGTCCTTCCCACTCTTTAACTATAGAACTAGTTGGTGTTAACAGTTTTTTAAAAATTATATGTATAATGCCTTTAGATAATTTGAACGTAGTCAAGTGAGGTTTCACTCATGAAACTTCTGTCGATCAAATTTTTGCTTAAAAGTCCAAGACGACACGTTTGCACAAGACTTTTGATGGAAGAATTGTATAGGAATATTATTCGATACCTGAGAGAGAACCCACATGTTAAAACAATGTCGAATCAAACGTTTGCGAAAGTTGTTCCAATACTGTCTTAAAAAAAAGGAAAAAAAAAAAGAAAAAGAAAAAAAGAGACAATAAATGTTTGTAATTGTAGAGTGCTAATGTAATTTTGTAATAATAAATTCTTAGTAGGGAAATCGGCTAGGTTGGGCTCATTGATAACCCGAGTAAGTAAGTCCGAGGGGACTTTGTGCCTAGCAACCTAAGGTCCTTTGTGATCTGGGATTGTTGACCTAAAACTCGCTAAATGGGTATTGAAGCAAAAGTCTTTTGGGACCTCAACCATTGCACAGTCGGTCTAACTACTAAGAACGTGAAGTTTGGCTAGATACTTGTTTTGATAGAGATTGGTTCAGTTCAATATTGGTTGAAAAAGAGAAAATGTTCGTATGCACTTTATCCAACAAAGGCCTTAAATTCACTACACACCTTGGGATTTTTTGTAAATTTTTAGAGTCTACTCATGTGGATTGTGGGAACCTATAACCTGGCTATTATTAGAATAATCTTTAAGGCATATATTTTTCCTACAAAATTGTTCTGTTAACACCAATGAAAGCTAGAGTGAAAGAGGAAAGTTGGATAATGGATGATTTATCTCAAAGATTTTATGGGTATATCTTCTGTAAACCCTTAGGAGACAACACTCCTTTTGTAGAGATCGTCTATGAGTTTAACGGGTTGGTAAACCTAAAATTACCCGTGATTCCTACGACAGTGAGTATAGGCTTTTCATTCTGCATTTTTCTTTTTGTTTTACTCGAGGACGAGCAAAAGATAGGTATGGGGGCATTTGATTAGTGCATAATTTTGCATATTTTTATTGTCTATTTATTGTTTGAATTCCTATTTTAATAGATTATTTTGTTTCATTTCAGGAAATTCGTGAAAAATAAAGAAATGGCAAAATAATGAAATAAATTGCAAAGAAGGAGAAGAAAGGAAGAAAAATAAAAGAAGAAGGAAAAAAGAATTAGGAGCTTGGAGAAAATTGGAACACACCCCAAAATTTCATCTGACTTTATTTTTCAAAAGTATCATGCGGTAGAATCTTGAAAAAAATGAAAAGCTGCAGCATGATTTGTGACTTTGATTTCCGTGTTGTTTTCATATGAAAACTGGTTAGCTGCAAGCCTATAAAGAGCTGACAGAGGAGAGACATGAGGGGGACACACATACACGGGGAGACAACCCCAAACAAACATTTTGCTTTACTTTCTTTCTAGCCAATTCCTTTTGCTCATTTCCTGTTGCACACTTTTAATGTAGTTCATTTTTTTTAGTACCCTAAATTTTGTAACCTCCATCGTTAATTCTGTAGTAATTTCCAAGTCTTGTAAACACTTTATTTTATTAATGCAAAATTTTTATTTCCTTTAAATTTTTTTCGTCTCGGCTTTAATTTCGTTATTTTCATAAATCCGATTAGTGGACAAAGTAGCGAAAGCTAACCACTTGGGGTTGAAATTAACAATTTTTATTTTCTTGCTTTTAGTTAATAATCGTAATTGAACCCCTTTAAATCTCAATTTTATTGTGGGTTTTATTATTGTTAATTGTAGTTACATAATTAAAAATTAAAAACAAAAAAAATCATAAAAATATTAGTTTCAGTATTTCATAGCATTTATTTTCTATTTCGTTATTATTGGTTTAATTCGAAGCATATACGAACCCAGTTCTATTCAGTCCTGTTTCTTTCCGTTTAACACAAACAGAAACATCCCCTGTTTTCTCTTTTCTCTGTAAAACAAATCAAACCCACTTCCTTCCCTTTCTTTTTTTCGAATAAAACATACAAATATCCAGTTCATCTCTCCATTTTTCTTCTTCGATTCTTACATAAACACAACCCCCTTTCTCTCCCCTTCAATTCGATTAAACCCATGTCCTGCTTTTCTTTCGTTGCTTTTAATTCGTTTTCGCTCAATGAAGTTTAATTTTTCCGAGTTTTATTGTTGTTGAATGATGCTGAGTTGTTACGGAGTTTGTGTTACCGTGTTGTTGTTGAGTTCGTTGTTGGTAAATGCAGAGATTTCTGGTTTTCGTTTTTTGTTTTCTGGAATTCGTGGCTGTGTCGTCGTTCTTGAGTTCTGTGAATAGAATCGAATTCTGGAGTCCGAGTTCTGTGAGTTGATTTGCGAGTTAGTCCGAGTTTGTTTCGCTGCTGAGTTTGTTTCTTGATTATGAGTTACTGTCGAATTGTTGCCATTTTTTTTCCTCTTCTTCTGTTTACTGTTCGTCTGTTCACCGAATTGCTATGTGAGTTTTCCGAGTATAATTGCCGAGTTGTTCTCTGAGTCACAGTTCTGAGTTTCGAGTCCTGTATTTGTCCCAACTTGTTGTTATTACGAGTTGTGTTGTTGTTTGTTTGTTCTGTTCAGCCGAGTCTTCGCGTGTTAGAGGTTTTGCCGAGTAGATGTTGTTGAGTCGTGAAGTTCGAGTTTTGTGTCGCTGAGTCGAGTTCGTTCCTGTTTTAATTCTTGCTGGAGTTTTGTCTGAATTGTTTTTGTCGCTGCATTGTTCTGTTTAGCCGCGTCATAGAATGTGCCGAGTTTAGTTGGGTCTTTATTGAGTCATTGTAGAGTTTTAGTGATTGTTGCTGTGGTTCGAGAATTCTGGTTATTGCATTGAATTTTTATTGAGAGTTTTAAATGTTTTGTTGGTTTTTGGCTAGTCTCATTTTACAAACATATCGTGTCCGAATTTCTAAAATTTCCTGTAAAAAAAATGAGTAAAATTTGAATTTCAACTTTAAAGAAAAAAGAAAAAAATGTTTCGAATAATTTAGGTTTGCTCTTTTCCATTTTTTTTCTATTAATTAGTTTAGAAGTAGAATAATAATGTAATTTCCTTTTAGGAATTAAATAGTATAAAACCGAATTTTCCAAAAATCCAATTGTTCTAGTTCGATTAAATTAAAAATTAAGGATTGCGAAAATAATAAGTCTTTGTGGATCGAATCTCAAATATTAAAACGATGATCGTGCGCTTGCGATATTGAATTGTTTATTTTTAGCACATCAGGAACGAGAGCTAACCCCGCCGAATCAGAGGGGCAGGGCAGTCACCACGAGGAAGGTGGCCAATAGAACATTGAGAGTGATGATAGTGACCAGGATTATAATGAGGAGGAAGACTTAGTTTTTGATGAAGAGGCAAACATGGAATTTAATAAGGAAGAGTTTGAGGAAGAGGAGGTTCAGTGTGACAACCCCAAATCCGGGGTCAGGAATCCAGGCCGTCACGGACCAATTTCCCTTTATTAATATTCTTCTCCTTGCAGCTGGAATATAAATGCATAATAAAACTCACACAATAGACCCCACCCTTAATAATATTAACACACACACCAGTCATATGCTCAGAGAACAACATCCACGATATTAAGAGTTTAGAGTTTAAAGGAGTTATTACAAACCAGGATCATACTTAAATACATTGTTGAATAATACTTCGACATGAAGCATTTCAACAATCAAAAGTTTATTACATGCTTACACACTTAATTATACATAAGGCTACCAGAACCCGTCTACCTCTACGCTACCTCAGGAATCGGTGCCAGCGTGCTCTCAAAAGGTCGCCTTTCCCTTTCCCTTTCCCTTATAATAATATAATATATATATATATATATATATATTATTCCATCTACTTTTAAAATAATAGATAATAATCAAATAATACTTATTAAATCAAAATGTTTTAAAATAATATCTTTAGCAAAATATTATAAATCACATAACCCTAGATAACAACTGATACCATTCTCTCATCTTCTCTTAATCATAAGGCATGTTCACTTCATGCATAATCATCTGTATGTATATCCATATCCATCTCATACTCATATTCACAACCATATTCATATACATCTTTGTATACCTCTCCTTTTAATATCAATAATCAAGGAACACAATTTCTTAACAATATAGTAACAATGGAATCACACACACACACACACACACACAAATATATATATATATATATATATATTCCATGAAATCAAGTTTCTTTGAAGATAAATAATTTCCAAGTAGGGACAAAAAAGATTTTGCCTCGGTTTCGGTATCCTGACGGTATGGCTCGTGGCTCTTCCGGAGTTTCTATAAACACAAAAGGACCGTCGTTAGAATACCACATCTCTTACTCACTACACTCTTGTATAACATTACCCTTGACACTTTAATATATGTTTAACGTATCACTATTACCCCAAAGGTTCAAGAACTTAACCATTTATAAACGCAATCGAAGTTTCAGGGGTTTTCACCATTTCCCCTAACGACCACACTTAACTGTAAAAATTCTCAGAAAATATGGATTTCAAATTTTACCACAAGGCCAAATGTTAATGCTTCTTTGACTACCCTACTATCGTATCCCAAAATTTTATAATTTTTAAAAATGTCTAAGTATGGTAGTTATAGCCTCAAATTTAACACAATTACAGTTTCTCGATTTTCGAACGTCTTTCACTAAAACTGACTTTTCTCCTAAACCGTTCATCAGATTTTAACGCACTTTATATCAAAACGATCTATAAAACAAGCTCTATATCCTCATGGTCACTTGGAGGTCTTGACAGTAACCTACCGTACGGGTACAGTGTCCAAAAACAGGGCAGTTTCTTGGTCTAACGAAAATCGGACATTATAACGGCTATATTTTCATACTTTCCAAAATCAAACTCCTCCAAATCAATCATCCACCTTATACACCATCACCTACACCATGTGGTCATCTTACCAACCATGGTTACAAGCACATACTCCTTCCATAATCAACTTTAATCACTTACAAACACATATAACATCATAATCTTAACATTTACACCACTTAATCACTAAACCAAACAATATCCATCATAAATATAAATGGGCAAGCATATTTATACCTTCTTGAAGTCTTGACAACACTTAAAAATCCTTGGAATATCCTTACACAACCTTATAATGGCTTGAGTCAACTAAAGGAACCACAAAACACAAGTTAGTTCTTCAAGGTTACTATTCATCCACCACTTTGTCAAAATCATAGAAAATCGAAAAATAAGAGTTTGGCTCTCAAATTTTTACCACATCTTGGCCTCTTCATAAGCTTTGATTTTCGCTATAGATCACCAAAAACAAAGCTTCCTAGGTATGGTTTTGAGCTCCATCTTTCCGCTGGACAGAAACTGGACAGATTGGGTTCTCCAATTTTTGAGCATGGATTTGACTAGGCTATACTACTTTGTTGGCCATGAAATAGCCTTACACATGGAGTGGAGAAGCTATGGTTAAAATTTGGTGATTTAATCATGGATAGAAATGGAGATATGAATTTTCCTTTGAGTGGTGTTTCTGCTGGGCATTTTGCATCTCTTTGTGTTTTGCTTTGTTTCTATCTTGGATAATGATGTATCCTCTTGTTTCTATCCCTTTGAATCAGATACTTATCTCTTAATTAAGTGTATTTGAAGTCCACCAATGAGAAAGAGCCAATTGTTGCTCATCTAAAAACCTTAACATGAAAAATGCTACTTAGTACTCAAGTTTGACAAGTTTACTCCTCTTCCACTTTGGTTTTAATGTTTTCACCAATGGGATTCCTTCCCTTACACTCTAATATTACTTAATATCAGCTCCATACTTGGGTTGGGCCGAATTTGGGCTTCTCCCCATGTCCTTGGGCTTTTGTTTGGGTTTTGTACAAAGTTCTCTCGTCATCTGATTCATCGAACGATTTATGTGATCATCTCAGTGGTTTTTCTCTTGTAAATCTCTTGAATATATTTTATCCTTTCCCACATCATATATTAATGTGTTAGGGTGATTCTAATCCTCAAGTAGGTATTAGATCCGATATCCTTGGTATATTCTCTTTTTCTCTGAAGTTGCTCTTCCGGTTATCTCTCGGGTTCTCAAGCATTCTCAAACTCGTTTAACAATCTAAATTCCCTTGGCATTTCCTTAACTTAATAATTCCTTGGGTTAACCTAATTTCACATATTCCTCAAAGTATTCGCCCTTTTCATATTCCATACTCTTTAATATACAATACACTTATTTCCCATTGAAATCAAACAAATTTAAAAATCTATACTCAGGGATTTTCTAAAATCCGACATCATTTCGAGTCACTCATTTTTATAGTGCTATACTAATATGATTTCCGATTATTCATTTTCTATATCAATTATAGGGTACTTACATACCTTTTCTCTAAATCCTCAAAATTTACTATTGATGTGATCACTGTAGCATTGCTAAAGTTAGGGTTATTACATTCAGAATTATAACCAGGGCGGGGAAAACCCAAAAGGGAACCCCATGAATCAGTTCATGCACCTATTGAGATAGAATTTGCACTAACACCCCAACCCTCAACGACGTGATAATACGAGCGCTAATGCTTTTAGAGCTTTTAAGTCCCTAAAGCCCCCAAAGTTTCACGAGACTGCTGACCCAGTGGAAGCCAGGGCTTGGCTTAAGGAGATGGAGAAATCATTTGAAATATTGAGTACTTCTGAAAACCAGAAGATAGTGTTCACTGCTTATCTCCTTAAGGGAGAAGCAAATTACTGGTGGGAGTCTAAGAAAAACCAAGAGGGACATGGCGTTGTGACTTGGGAGAGATTCAGGCAGTTATTTTTGGAAAAATATTTTCCAAGATTTATGGAGACCCAGATGGAGTTGAAGTTTCTAGAACTCAAACAAGGAAATATGATAGTGGCAGAATATGAGACTAAGTTTTTGGAGTTATCAAGGTTTGTCGTCCCGGAGTTTGTGGACACAGATCTTAAGAGAGCCCGTAGGTTTCAACATGGGCTAAGACAATGGATATAGAACTACGTGGCGGTATTTGAGCTAACTAATTATGCAACACTAGTACAAAAATCGACAATTATGGAAGCTGGTAGTGACCAGAGCTGTAACACCCCCAGATCCGGGGTCAAGGATCGGGTCGCTACGGTCTCACATTCCATAAATAACACTTGTCTTGAACCCAAAGTAAATAAGTAACATGCTGTGACCCCACAATAATATCCACTCACACACACAGTTATAGTCCCAGAGATGAAATTGAAATAAGTCTTACATAAAAGGATTTACGAATAAAAGTTATTACAATCCCAAAAGAAGTAACAACATAAGTTTAAATTTCTTGCCGTTGATTAATATTATTGATACATATAATTAAACCGGAAGCAAAAGCTGACTATCTATGCTACCTCAGCAATGGCAGCAACAATATCAGCGGGGAGTCCTATGGGTCGGGTAACCTGCTTGCGCCGAGTGCGCCTTATGCGAGCCACGTGACCTAGCTGTTGTTGTGACATAATAATAAGCAAGGGTGAGCAATAGCCCACCATCAATATTATAACTGAACAGTGATATATATATATATATATATATATATATATATATATATATATATATATATATATATATATGTCAGTTTAAAAGTATATTTTGAAACCGTATGTCATGCATTAACGAAAATAGTGCCAGATCAATATAAAGGATGAAGTTACAGGGTAACTCAAAGCATATATAAATATATATATATATATATATATATATATATATATATATATATATATATTTTGTGGAAATATCTGTTATGTCAAAGATAAGCCAGATTATCAACTTTTCATGATAGACGAACTTGCAGGAAGAATACTGCAATCCCTGTTCTAACACTTTTCAGCACTGCCCACAATGGTAATGTTGCAGAATATTCTCCAATTTTGGATGATGAACTAATACGGGAGCTTGCCGCGCCAGGAGCCACAACATCTACGAAGATCAGTCGCATGTCATGCTCCCCATCATTTGTTCTCTACATGTAGAAAGAAGCACCGACGGATCGCCCGCCCTCTGGAACCCCCCGGCCAACGGTTGGGCCATTGCTGGACCGGCGCCACTCGTCCACTTATGTGTCTCCTAGTTCACTTAACATCCATCACTTTGAAATGTAAAGTTCGTCCCCCTTTCCCCAAGTATAACACTTGTTGATAGGACTCTATAAGGCAGTCGTATCTTGTTGGAAAGGAAAATTCACCAATATTTCCCAAGCCGAGGCTTGTTAATGGATATCAACTTGTTCCAACAATTATACCCCTCGAATGATGAGAGGGTACACAAGATTTCATGAATAATAGCAACCAAGTTGCGAGTGAAACGAATAATTTATGACCGGGCAGCAACAAGATAAATAACATTCCTCAAGTAAGGTTCCCTTACAATAGAATCGAAGGAAGAATGGAATTACTGAGAACCTTCCTTGATAATATAATAATAATAATAGGACTCTGAAATAATTTATATAATATTCAAAGGTCGATGATATGATGTGAATGAAGTAAATCATTTTTGAAACGGGTTAGAAAAAATGATTATCGAATGAATATTTGAAATTATGTTCAACAATTGAATCAACTTTAAACGAATGTCGAAGATAATATTCATTGTCTCAAGGGAATATTTAAAATAATATTTGTCGAATAACTGGAGTTCGAATCAACGTTCAACTAATATTTATAAAATAAATAGAGATTGAATGAATATTCGATTCATTTAAATAAATAAGGCTCGAATGAATATTAAAATAATATTCATTAAATAAATAAACTCGAATGAATATTCAAGATAATATCTATTGAGTAAATAAGACTGAATATTCTTTAAGTAAATAACTTAAGTGAGGGTTCGAAATAATATTCGAATATTAAATCGACTTTAGATGAATATTAAATATAATACTCCTCGAATAAATAAACATCTGATGAATAATCCGAATAATATTTATCAAATAATCTCAAGGGAATATTCCAATAATATTCGCCAGATAATAAATGGAAAATATTTACTTAAATATTTTCCTCTGAAAATAATATCAATAATTTAAGAAATAACGACTCCCGGTCTATAATCAAAGAATGAGATTCACTGCCCTTCGCTTAAGGGTCTTAGAAATTTCCGGCTTATAACTGATACAATAACTATCTAGCTTATAAGCCAATAATAATTCAGGGAACAAGTATATCAATATGACTTGAAAGTAGGCATGCATGCTATGGTATATGTATAACAGAAAGCATATATAAATATTCACAACAACAGCCTTTTAAAAAGGTTTGAAACTTGCTTGGGAATCGAAAGCGGATAGGGGTAGTGGTAATGTGTCCCGGGTCAGCCTGGTGATCTATAAATAGTCAAGGCATTCGGGATTAATCACTTACCACTTTACAAGGTTAAATATAAACTCCACTTGAGTCGAACACGATTTCAAATTATCCCGTTATACACATCTTAGGGTAACTCTTTTTATACTCGATGCGATTCGACATATGTTCGCTACTATGACATGTCATCATACCCACACTTGATATATACTTAGGCCATGTAAGTTTTAAGATCGATCATTTACGAATCAAGATTGTACCACGAGTTTTATCTCCCGTTTTCTAAGTTATTTACCAAAGTCATAATCAAGCATGCTTTTAGGGGTTCGTTCGCGTTTAACCTTGGTTCGAACATTTTTATAAAATCGGAAAACGATCCATTCGACATGTGGTTTTCTCCCACACCTTCCTTTTTATTTCTAATATTTAATTATCATTATCCACCACTGCATTACTCGAGTTACGGGGGTTTAAATACAGTTACGAACTTTTGTTTACGGTTTCGAACCACTTTTACGAATTTAATCATAAATCCTAAACCGTAAGTCCATTTCATACGAACTTTATATCAAAAAGAAGCTTATAACATAAACTAGCTTATCATGGCAAAAATCGGAGCTAAACAGTGAGTTATTCCTACTTTCCAATTCGTGTTCTTAAGGTTAACAAAATTTCGGCATTATAACGGCTATAAATCGAACGTTCTAAAATCATAACAACATATCCAAGCCACACCGGGCATATATCCAACTTATTCACATGATTTCTCATCCTAAGGAGTTCAATAACATATCACTTTATCATATTGATCATCATGCATAATATCAACCATAAGATCATGTTAAATAGGCCTATAATCACACCAACATGCTACTAACACTTAAATCTATCAAGAACATGTATAACCTCAAAGTAGACCTAGGGTTTCAAGATCATTATACCTTCTTGAGAGTGTGAACTAGCCTTACAAAGCTTTACTTGGTCCTTGTCTAGCCTTAATGAACCTTAGATCAACCAAAGAAATAAGAAAAAACAAGTTAGTTCTTGAAAAACACTATTCATCATCTACTTTGATGATTTTTTTGAAAATGGAAAAAGAAGAGATTGAAGCTAGGATTTTTAGGAGATCATTTATATGAAATGTAAGTCTCACCATAAAAGTTTCAAGATCAAACAAGGAGTGGAAGGTGGATTTCTTCCCTTGAGTTTTTGAAAAAGCCGAATGGTGTTTCTTGGGAGAGTTTTGTGTTCTTGGTTTGGTTGATGTGATAATAATGCATAAAGTGAAATGTTTGTAGATAATATCTCATCTTGGAGTTGCTTTATTAAAGTGATGATGCAAGGGATGATGAAAATGGAGAGACAAGTGTTGATTTTGGGGTGGTTTAAGGCTAATTTGTAGTTAGATTGCTAAGTACTCTAGTTTGATCTCTAACATGCTAGTTACTTGCTAACTAGTTTGGTCCCTAGATATTTTCCTTTCTTGCACATGCATGCATCTTGCTCTCTGCTTGCTCTATCATTCATACACACAAACCCTAATCACTCTTCTTCTTATAAGCAAAATATCCGTATTTTGCTCCACCAATCCAGCAAACCTCCGCAAACATTGTTATACCAATTTCTCCCGATAACAATTGGCGCTAGAAGGAGGGCCTAGTCATTAATTTGGGAGAACGATGACTAACTCGAACAAGAAGAACGGAGAGGCCAACAACGGAGAGGCCGAGGCCGGGCTAGCGTAAGAGGCCGAGGCCGGGCTAGCGTGAGAGGCCGAGGTCGGGCTAGCGTGAGAGGCCGAGGCCGGGCTAGCGTGAGAGGCCGAGGCCGGGCTAGCGTGAGAGGAGGCCGGGCTAGCGCGAGACCCCGGGGGAGCACATGACCCCGGGCTGCAAGGAGCGAGACCCCGAGGTAGCATATGACCCCGGGCTGCGACCCCCAAGGAGCGAGACCCCGGGATAGACATGACCCCGGGTTGCAAGGAGCGAGACCCCGGGGTAGCACATGACCCCGGACTGCGACCCCATAGGAGCGAGGCCATGCTTGCACCTAGCGTAGCGAGGTCATGCTTGCACCTAGCGTAGCGAGGCTGGGTTCGAGAAGGATAAATGATAGAGGCCAAGGCAAGGGTCAAGGTTCTAAGTGACCTCCATCTCTTTATCGAGATCGTGAGCGGTCCCATCGTCATGATGACAGACCCCCTCTCCTTGTGGAGATCGTGAGTGGTCCCATCGTTATGACGACAGACCCCCATCTCCTCGTCGAGATCGAGAGGCCCCAATATGGAGTAACAATCGAGATCTTGAGATGCCTCCTAGTGAGATGCCTTTTAATGAGATACTTCTACATGAGATGCTTCTTCTTGGTGAAATACCTCTACGTCGAGGAGAGGGGGGACGCCCCTGATCCTTGTCGGGGAGAGGGGGGACGCCCCTGATCCTCGCCGGCAATGAGGAGGTCATCGACTATCTCAAGCCACTGGGAAGAGCAAGAAACAAATAACGAGGCTGAGCCCGAGGCCCTCATCAATTATCCTCAAGATCGCACTAGAGATGAAAGGAGAGAAGCCAAAGTAGTTAAAGATCAAAATGAGCTCAAGACCTCAATATCTTATTACATGTGCAACAAAGGGAAGCCTATTATGACATTGAAGAAGCTAAGTGGTCTCGCTTAGCGTTGATGAGACCAAGGGCCCCGAGATGGCGATGGTGAGGCCAAGTGCCTTGGCACAACAACGAAGAATACTAGTACTTTGGGATAGCGTTGAAGAAATCAAGTACAAGTGCTCTGGGATAGCGTTGGAGAGCCCAAATGCCTTGGGACAACATTGATGAGGCCAAGTATCCCGGGATAGCATGATGAGGCCAAGTGCCCTGGGATAGCGTGTGATGAGGCCAAGTGCTCCGAGATAGCGTAATGAGGCCAAGAGCCTCCGGCTAGCGTTGATGAGGCCAAGTGCCTTGGGACAACAGTGAAGAGTACAAGTGCTCTGGGATAGCGTTGAAGAAGTCAAGTATGCTTATAGCGGGATCACATCAAATTCCTTTCATTACAAATGGTTTCAACTCCAAATAATACAAGAAGATTGCTGAAACACTTAGATTCCTCATCACATCTACAATGATAATGAGGACTCGGGGGGTAGTGGCATTACATAAACACCTCTTCTAGCAGGGCATTTGAAAATTTTCAAGACAAGGCCAGCACCTAGCGCTGCGAGGCCGCACCTAGCGTTGTGAGGCATCATCTAGCATTGCGAGGCTGCACCTAGCGTTGTGAGGCCGCAAGCCCGATATCTTACAATGCAAGGCCACTTTACCTCATTGGCGATGATGGGTCAATCCGTGAGTCTAAAAAATGTGGAGCTATCTCTAGGCATGTGTTAAAGTCAGTCTATAAGCAAATAAGAGCATATGAAGACTCAATTAGCTATCCCAAAGCACTTGGGAAAATTCAAAATTACTAGTTTTCAAAGATGCAAGGCCCACCAGCTACATATGCGAGGTGGGGCTAGAGCCAGCAATATGGAATATATGAGGCTGCTAGGAGGAGGCCTCTCAACATGTGAGGCTGTGAGGAGGAGGCCTCTCAACATATGAGGCTGCGAGGAGGAGGCCTCTCAACATATGAGGCTGCTAGGAGGAGGCTTCTCAACATATGAGGCTGCTAGGAGGAGGCTTCTCAACATATGAGGCTGCTAGGAGGAGGCTTCTCAACATGTGAGGCTGCGAGGAGGAGGCCTCTCAACATATGAGGCTGCGTGGAGGAGGCCTCTCAACATATGAGGTTGCAAGGAGGCCTCGCAACATAGGAGGCTATGAGGAGTCCTCTCATAATATCAGAAAGAGAATACCTCTTCACATATAAGGAGTCCTCTCATCATAATAACAAGGAGTAAGCTCGGAGGAGAGTCCTCTCATCATATTCTAAGAAGAACTTGAAGACACAAGTGAAAGCATGAGCTCATATATTAGCTAAACAGAAGACATATTTAACAATTCATGACTGCAAGGCCCTATGGGGCCGCCTCTCAAAGTCTCTATGGGATCACATCGCGCTTGGAAGGACCCCTCGAGGTCATAATCACTTACATGTACTTTGCTTCGCATCAATTGGAAGGCATCACTTTACTTGATTTCACATTGCATTCATAATGGCAATATGGAATCGGGGGGTAGTTGTTATGCCCGAATCTCGGCATAGATCCTAAACAAGCTCAAACGACTATACAAGGGGCCCACCTCTCTTAATGGGCTCAATTATCTACTAATTAATGGGCTTAAATATGGAAGAAGGATCAACAAGGCGTGAGTCCCGATCAGGGATCGCCTCACCTTTATCTCATCATATTATTTGAAGACAATCTCTCGAAGACATGATCCCGCCCTAGGGGTCGCCTCACTATGATCTCCTAATGCTACTCAAGGCGTCCTCTCATGCCAACGATAAAGGAAAATGGGGTCTCACACTAGGCCTCAAAGGGCTCTCACGCTAGGCCTCCAAGGGATCTCACGCTAGGCCTCTAGGCGTCTCACGCTAGGCCTCTAGGCGTCTCATTCTAGCCCGGCCTCGAGGTCGCATCTACAGGGCCACCTCGCTACAGGGCCACCTCGCTACAGGGCCGCCTCGCTACAGGGCCACCTCTAGCAACAAGGCCACCTCGCTACAGGAGCACCTTGTCTATTGCCTCTCAGCTAGGCCTATGCGCCTCTCAGCTAGGCCTATGCGCCTCTCAGCTAGGCCTTCGCGCCTCTCACGCTAGGCCTCTGCGCCTCGGGGTCGCATCCACCGGGGTCGCTACCCGGGGATCGCTTCGTCAGGCTCCCTTCAAGGGATCACATCTACAAACCCTCCACAGCGGGGTCACATCTACAAACCCTCCACAACGGGGTCACATCTACAAATTACAGCGAGATCACTATCTCCTCTTCTCTGGAAGGCTCATGGCCAGACCCCACGAGGTCGCATGAGCAGCTGGACACAAGGGATCGCTTCGCATGGCCTGATCCTCGAGGTCGCATGCAAGGCTCTTGTTGCTTCTCTGCTGGCCAATTCTATCCGTTCGAGACTATGGGCTTCCACATCTGGGCCATGGATCACGGATAGGGTTGATGACTTACTGTCACGTCAGCCCTAAACGAATGGGCTTGGACTTTGGCTATCTCTTAAAACCCTAGCCCGCCTAGGTGACTTGTTCTCCAAGAACTACGTATGGCTTGATCCCTATAAATAGGGTACGTAGGCCTCTTGTTTGGATACGCCTCAGCTCACCCCTGACTATCTATCAACAAGATCAGCCACAAACAAACACCAATCTCCTCCCGTGTTCTTCGTGTTCTTAGCAAAATATCCGTATTTTGCTCCGTGATTCCAGCAACCTCCAATTTCGTGTTGTAACGAAATTCTCCCTACAACAGGAATACTCATTCGTTTCTAGTTAGGGTTTTACCAAAAACCTTCTTAATAATTACAATACCATTTTCCATCTTTCTTAATACTTCCCGAATTTAAATTCCTTAAATCCATTTAATCACTACACTATATATGGTCTTTGCCAACACTTCTAACCGGTGTTGGCATGTAAAGTGTAGCCTTAGATGGCTTAATTTTAATATAAGCCAACACTCTATTTCGATGTTACCTTAGATGTCAACATATGTTACCTTAAATAAAATTGAATTAGCAAAGCCAACACTTGTAAGGGTGTTACCGTATCTTAAATATAATAGGATTAGCAAAGCCAACACTTGTAAGGGTGTTACCATATCAATATATTCCTAATGTCTGCTAGTATTGCATTTCGAAAGTTACTGCTTTTATCCTTCATTTTTTTAATCTTGTTTATTTCTTTGATGCCCTTTTTTGTCATTACACAGGAAAATTACTGCTGTTATCCTTCATTTTTTTACTCTTCTTTATTTCTTTGATGTCCCTTTTTGTCATTACACAGCATTTGGAGCGACCCAATTTAGATTGGATCGACCCAAATCTAAATCTATACTATTTTTTTTTATCATTATACAGCAATTGGATCGACCCAATTGGATCGACCAAAATCTAAAGCTCTACTATTATTCTTCTTTTTTTTATTAATAATATAATTAATGATAATCAGCCAAGTGCCTTTTTCAATTAAAAGATGTTTACTTATAATTGATATGATATTACCTATTATAAATACCTAAAATATCATATCTTCCAATCAATAATTTTTTTTCTCTCTAATCAGCATTTGGAGCGACCCAAATCTAAACATCTACTATTATCCTTCATTTTTCTATTAATAATATAATTAATGATAATTAGTCGATTGCCTTTTTCAATTAAAAGACGTTTAGTTATAATTGATGATATTACCTTTTATAAATATATAAAATATCATATCTTCCAATCAATAATATTTTTTCTCTCTAATTAAAACACGTTGACTTTTAATTTAAAATATAATATTGCAATAATTAATACATACCCAAAAATATGACATCATATCTTCTAACCACTAACAAATTATAATAAAAATTCGTATACAACGAATAATATCCGTTAGATTTTTAGTTAAAAATTAGAACTGTTAGATCTAATGATTAAATGTACTAAATGATTAAATTTATTTACTAAATACATACCCAAAAATATGACTTCATATCTTCTAATCACTAACAAAATATAATAAAAATTCGTATACAACGAATAATATCCGTTAGATTTTTAGTTAAAAATTAGAACTGTTAGATCTAATGATTACATATATTACATGATTAAATTTATTTACTAAAATTTCAAGGTTCGAATTTTTATAAATACCTGAAATATCATATCTTCCAATCAATAATTTTTTTTTTCTCTAATTAAAACACGTTGAATTTTAATTTAAAACATAATATTGCAATAATTAATACATACAAAAAAATATGACATCATATCTTCTAACCACTAACAAAATATAATAAAAATTCATATACAACGAATAATGTCCGTCAGATTTTTAGTTAAAAATTAGAACTGTTATATCTAATGATTAAATATATTACATGATTAAATTTATTTACAAAATACATACCCAAAAATATGACATCATATATTCTAACCACTAACAAAATATAATAAAAATTTGTATACAACAAATAATATCCGTTAGATTTTTAGTTAAAAATTAGAACTGTTAGATCTAATGATTAATATATTACATGATTAAATTTATTTACTAAAATTTCAAGGTTCGAATTTTTATAAATACCTAAAATATCATATATTTTAAGCAGTAATTTTTTTTTCTCTAATTAAAACACTTTGACTTTTAATTTAAAACATTATATTGCAATAATTAATACATACCCAAAAATATGACATCATATCTTCTAACTACTAACAAAATATAATAAAAATTCGTATACAACGAATAATATCCGTTAAATTTTTAGTTAAAAATTAGAACCGTTAGATCTAATGATTAAATATATTACATGATTAAATTTATTTACTAAAATTTCAAGGTTCGAATTTTTATAAATACCTGAAATATCATATCTTCCAATCAATAATTTTTTTCTTTAATTAAAACACGTTGACTTTTAATTTAAAACATAATATTGCAATAATTAATACATACACAAAAATATGACATCATATCTTCTAACCACTAACAAAATATAATAAAAATTCATATACAACGAATAATGTCCGTTAGATTTTTAGTTAAAAATTAGAACTGTTATATCTAATGATTAAATATATTACATGATTAAATTTATTTACAAAATACATACCCAAAAATATGACATCATATATTCTAACCACTAACAAAATATAATAAAAATTTGTATACAACAAATAATATCTGTTAGCTTTTTAGTTAAAAATTAGAACTGTTAAATCTAATGATTAATATATTACATGATTAAATTTATTTACTAAAATTTCAAGGTTCGAATTTTTATAAATACCTAAAATATCGTATATTTCAATCAGTAATTTTTTTCTCTCTAATTAAAACACTTTGACTTTTAATTTAAAACATTATATTTCAATAATTAATACATACCCAAAAATATGACATCATATCTTATAACTACTAACAAAATATAATAAAAATTCGTATACAACGAATAATATCCGTTAAATTTTTAGTTAAAAATTAGAACCGTTAGATCTAATGATTAAATATATTACATGATTAAATTTATTTACTAAATACATACCCAAAAATATGACATCATATCTTCTAACCACTAACAAATATGAAATTCGTATACAACGAATAATATCCGTTAGATTTTTAGTTAAAAATTAGAACTGTTATATCTAATGATTAAATTTATTTACTAAAATTTCAAGGTTCGAATTCCGTCAGCGATACTATTATCCTTCATTTTCTTAATCTTCTTTATTTCTTTGATGCCCCTTTTTACCATTACACAACATTTAGAGTGACCCAATTTAGATTGGATCGACCCAAATCTAAACATATACTATTTTTTGTCATTACACAACATTTGGAGTAACCCAATTGGATCGACCCAAATCTAAATCTCTACTATGATACTAAAGTATGACCGGGGAATCCTTTATTTTTTTTATCTTTCTTTATTTCTTTGATGCTCCTTTTTGTCATTACCCAAATCTATCTCTATCATTTTTCACCTTCAAGTCCAAGCCGCTCAAATCTTCACACTGCTGGATTTTGACGCATGTTTGCAATTTTCAGATTTGAAAGCTGGGGTTTTCACCAAATTAACATCTCAACCCCCTGAAGTAGGGACAGGTCATATATGTTTGGTTTCAGTTTTTAATTTGGCCTTAAAAGTTAAGTTTTTACTGATTTCACAATATTAAAAATTAGACAGGATAATATTTATTTGGTTTTGATTTTGATTTGGCATTTAAGAATTAAAGTTTTAATGAATTACCTGATGTTATAATAATATACAGGACACGAGAAAGGTACCTTTAAAATATTTGCTTGGCCTTTCAATTTTCGAATTTACATGTCATAATAACAAAGGTAGTTGGAAAGATTATCAGTTAATAACATTGGCACAGTACCGATACAAGAGGTAGCAAGGATGAAGGGCATACTAGAAATCGATCAAATAATTTATTTAAATGGCGGAATCCCACATGTCATGTGACATTTTAATTGGTTATGTATTTTAATTAAATGTAATGAACCACTTTATATTTAAATTTAAATAAAAATATGTAGATAATCAGTTACAACCAATCATGATGTCACGTTACTTGCACCATGTTATTTGTAAATAATCTTGGGACTCAATTTGATACATCTAGCATTATAGACATTATTTTGTTTTCAAGCAAGTTTATGTTCTTTATGGATTTGTTCAACTTAAGGTTCATGGAGTAGACATGCTACGTACCAGAAGGTCTTATGGAATAGCATACTTTTTATCGGATGTCTCCGAAGGGACTATGGAATAGCATACTTAAAAGCTCAGACCCACGACACAAGCCTCGCTCTCTGGGTCAGGCAACATTGCTCTTATTTATGCTCTAAATATCTTCTTTACTCGCGTTCAATTTCACTTCATATATGATCTCCTATTTAGCACTTTCACTTGAGCTCCACATTAAAATATAAAAGCAATAACTTTTCCCTTTTTCAGTTTAGTTGGCTTTTTGAGAGAGAATAGGTAGTGGAAAATGTGATTGTTATAATTTGTAATCATACATTATTTGAAGATAAAAGTGAATAAGTGAGCTTCTTGCGGAGACCTGTGTTTTTGGTAAACAGTATTATCCTTCATTTTTTTAATCTTCTTTTTTTCTTTAATGCCCCTTTTTGTCATTACACGGCATTTGGAGCGACCCAATTTAGATTGAAACAAAAAATTCAATTATGATATTGTACTTATTTTCAGTAATGCTGTAGTATTACGATTGCACCTCCAGCCTTTCTCTTCTCCTCCAGCTACATAATTTTAAATATTGAAAACAAAATACAATACAAGAATAAGTTTGCATTTATAAATATAGATTACAAGCAGAGAAAGATGTTTAGGTACAGATAGACTACATAGCCACAACATAAGTGATAAAAAGAAAGATGTTAGTTACAGATAGACTATATAGAAGCAACATGATAAAAAGAAAGATGGTCTACATGATGATCAAGCTAATAAAGTATTGAAGTAATTAACAAGCCTGAACCACAAAAGCAAATTCCATTTTATAGGTACTATTTATCATAACATGGGTAATGGGTTTATGTATTCCCATTAATTTTATTTTTGGTCACCCCTCTAAGTTGATAACAAAAAAATTAACAACCCATTAAAATAAATAGTTTAAAAATATATTCAAATTCAAATTATTATATTCGTTTCAATAAGAACATACTTTTAATATAATAAAGTCAATAAAATAAAAATTCAACAATTTCAGAAAGCGAGAGCCATGGTGAAAGACCTTAATTTGAATAAAAACTATAAATCTACTAGAATATTTATCTGATATTTTGACTTGCTTATTTAATTGTATAATTTACTTATTTTTAATAAAAGAATCTATATTAATAATATATATACACTGTATTTTCATACATGAATTTACTAATACAATTTAATGGTCATGCTCTGGTGAGAATGAGAACAGTGAGAACACACATATTCACTACATTTCAAGCTATTTTAAAGGGTCCCGCTAGGGGTATCGTCATAAAAAAGGACTTATAATTCTACCCTCTATCCATTCATAAAAAAAATTAACAAAAAAAAATTAAAATGAGAACAGTGAGAACACACATATTCACTACATTTCAAGCTATTTTAAAGGGCCCCGCTAGGGGCATCTTCACAAAAAAGTCTTATAATTCTACCCTCTATCCATTCATAAAAAAAATTAACAAACAAAATTAAAAAATTGCTTGAAATGTGGTCTTATTGTTCTCCAACATTTACATATTATATTAACTATGAGGTCTCATAGTTAATATAATATGTTCTTGATATTATATGAGGTTTAATGTTTTGGAGTCATTGGGGGTGAAGGGATTATCATTTCCGCATTTGAATAATGAAGACAATTTATTATTGTTTTTGTAACATCCCACGTCGATTAGAATAAGAGTGTTTGGGACCTTTATAGATACAAGTGAATGACCAATGTGTACCAACTTGCTAGCACTTTTGGACTGACCTGTGGTGGGTTATTGAGTCCGGTATGCATTCGGTTGTGGGCTTGGATGTTATATATGGTATCAGAGCTCTGCCCGGTCGGAAGTGCAGAGGCACTGCCCGGGTTCCGTAACTGTGTTTGTGGGCTCGACGAGGACGTCGACCCTATAAGAGGGGGTGTTTGTAACATCCCACATCGATTAGAATAAGAATGTTTGGGACCTTTATAGATACAAGTCAATGACCAATGTGTACCAACTTGCTAGCACTTTTGGACTGACCTATGGTGGGTTGTTGAGTCCGGTATGCATTCGGTTGTGGGCTTGGATGTTATAGTTTTCCATTAGAGAACAATATTTGTAAAAATATTTATTACTTTTATTGCAGATTTTGATGGATTAAATAAATTTTCAACATTGTTAAAATAAAATTGTATGCTACTTTTTTACATTAATTTTAGCATATCATTATTTTATTAAATACTTATATAACTATATAGAATATATTTCTATGAATTGATTATTTATATAATTGCATACAATATCTTTTTAAGAAATCAATCAAATTTGTTAAATTTTTGGTATTGTCATTTTAAATTAAATAAGATGTCGTGTACGAAGTACGGGCAAAATGCTAGTATTACCAAAAAAAGTGTTAAAAAAGGGGGAAAATGGAAATATTAGTGGAGGGAAAGGGAAAACTCAGTGGGGGGAAACTAAAATTATGTGGCCGCCTAAATTTTATTCAGCAAATATCATTTTACTCATTTACTCTCCAAACACAGAAAACAAAATACATATAATCATTTTACTCTCTCTCTCTCTCCAAACACAGAAAACTCTCGGTGTAAGCTCTCTCTCTCTCTCTCTCTCTCTCTCTCTCTCTCGGTGTCTCTTCTCTCTCTATCATTTTACTCTCTCTCGTTCTCTCTAATAGATTTATTCGTTCTCTATGTAGATTTGAAGCTCTTGCTGTGGGTTTGAAGCTCGTTAATTTGGTAATCTCCTTCCCTCTCTATCTCCTATTTCTCTCTGTATTTCTCTATATTTGCTGTGTATATATATCTTGTCGTCTTCAGTCTTCATCTCTCTCGTTCTCGTTCAAATTTAAAGCTAGAGCTGTGTGGGTTGTGTTAGTTTGAAGCTACAGTTCTCTGTAGTTCGAATTGGAAGCTAGGGTTCGAATTTGTAAACCCTAATTTCAATTTTTAAACATTTGGGGATTTTTAATTTTTAATTTGGTTGGTGTTAGTTTGAAGGTAGAGTTCTCTGTAATGTTCGAATTGGAAGCTAGGGTTCGAATTTGTAAACCCTAATTTCAATTTTTTTAAAATTTGGGGATTTTTTATTTCAGCTTTGTTTTGTGGGATTTGAAGCTAGTAATTTGTTCTTTATATTTATATGAGGCTATTTATATTTGTGGGATTTATACATACATATATTTGATATTTTGTTGTTTGGCTTGTTACTGTTTGGCTTGTTGCTGTTTCTAATTAATTGCCATATGCACTTGCTGTTTCTTTATATGCCATAATTGCCATATACATACACTTTATCTGTAATACGTAATAGCTCACATATGTTAATACCTTTAATCCTCTGTAATATGTTTTCCAATATTCATATTAAGTAATTTTTCTTGGATTTTCATTGTTTCTTTATTTCACTACTAGTCAATGTTTGGAGTTACCTTTATTTCCTGATGTTAATCATTGTATATATAATTTGGTTATTTCGATGGTCCTGATGCTTTATTTTTTTTGTACTTATTGCAACTGTCAACCAAAATACGACAGAACAACAACTTCACTTTATAATTTTAGCTAACATTGTTTATTTTATTTGTTTTAGCTCAGAAGATTGGAGGGGAAATTTAAGCTTCTTGTGGAGACTTGCTAGGATTTTTCATTCACTTCAAGGTACATGCTAGCAACAAGTTTATGCTTAAATATTATTCACTTCAAACTTCAAATTTTGTTGTTTGAATAGATATTTTATTGCGATTTGGTATTGCATGTATGTGTGTAATCATCTTATAGATAATTTTCTAGAACAACTTAAGTATAAGTTTATGCCTTGTGAGTTAGGAGTTTGAGTATAGATAATGGTTTGTTTTTGAGACCTTATAGTATAAAATGAAAATGAAGAGAACTTAGAAGTTTAGTGTATAAATACTGACTTTACCTTAATTATTTATGTTCGAACATATATGTCAGATTTTTGTACTATTAGGTATGGTTGATTGTGGTATTTTTATCTCGTTACAGAACTATATAAAATTTAATGTTTTATGTGTTAGAAGTAGAAGTATAAAATAACTTCTTTTAAGACCTTAGTGTTAGGCGTAAAATTTAACTACACTAAACTACAAATTATCAGACTTAACTATAAATTAAAAACGACACAACTTATCATACTATGCATAGCATTAATTAAAAGAACAAAATTTAATATTTTATTTATCGAAAATAAAAAGAACTGATGATTAATATATATATGTTTGACAAAATTTATTTTGACTGTAGTTATGAGTGGCAAGGGAAAGATTTGGTTAAATCTTCCTAGAAGTAGTAAAGAATATAGTAATGGGGTCACAGCCTTTCTAAAAAATGCAATGGTCAATTTTGCGGTTGAGAATGAATTAAAGTGCCCCTGTAGTACATGCGATAATCGTCAATGGTGGGGTCGAAATGATGTGTATGATCACCTTATCTGCAATGGGCCTTCTCTGATGCTTGGAAGGTGGATTTATGATGTATCGAATTTGAAGGAGAGTACTGATGTGATGGATTTTGAAGAAAATAATGGATTTGAGGATAATCTTGACCAGATGTTAAATATGACTTATAACAGTAGGGGACCGAATGAAGATACTAGGAAGTTTTATCATCTTGTTGAGGATGGGAAACAACCCCTGTATCCTGGTTGTAAGAAATTTTCTCGCCTTAGTTTTTTAGTTACACTTTACCACTGGAAGTGCATTAATGGAGTAACCGAGTCGGGGTTTGGGGAATTATTACAGCTTATAAATTAAAGAGGCATTTCCCGATGCTAATGTACCTACCTCTTTTAATTCAGCTAAAAGCATCATTAAAGATTTAGGTCTTGACTACCAAAAAATTCATGCATGTCCAAATGACTGCATGTTGTATTGGGGTAAAAATGAGAATGAAGTTTCTTGCAAGACTTGTACTGCTTCAAGGTGGAAAGTCATGGGACCAGAATCAGAAAGCAGAAAAATTCCGGCCAAAGTGATGAGATATTTTCCGCTCAAACCAAGGCTCCAAAGAATGTTTATGTGCAAAGACTTCTCTAAACTGATGATCTGGCATGCAGTGGATCGAAAAATTGATGGGAAGTTACGACATCCAGCTGATGCTCAAGCTTGGAAGGTGATCGATGCCAAATATCCACAATTTTCATCAGAAAATCGAAATGTTAGATTAGGTCTTGCTTCAGATGGGTTCAATCCTTATCATAATATGAGTTCAACCCTGGCCAATTGTTGTTGTAAACTACAACCTTCCTCCATGGTTAGTCATGAAGCCAGAAAATTTAATAATGCCACACTACACCATATATGGTCTTTACCAACACCGGAAAAAAGTGTAAAAAATCAAGAATAATGTTGCCATAAGCTAAAAATTGGTCTAAGGCTACACTTTTTCCAAATTTGGTGATGTTGGATATAGTCCCGTAGCCTTAGGTGATAAGCCAACACTTTGTTCAATTCTATGGCTACATCGTTATATATGTTGGCTTAGTTATTTATGGCAATACTTTACTATCTACAGCAACCCCAAATACAATGTTACCATAGACCCTACTGCAACATCGTTTTTTCTTACAACAATACTGGTTTATCTACACCTTTTTTTACGGCTTTATTGCAACATCTTGTTTATTGAACACTTTAAAATTTTTTGCAACATCTTTTCACTTATTTTAACACTTTTTTTTATTAAACACTTTTTCATATTTTATAAACCAATTAATAGTTTCAATTTATGTACAACACATAAATATTAGAAAAACACTTTTATTTATTTGCAACATCCTAATTGTTGTTACCAAAATTCGTAATCATAAACCAAAATCACACTTAAATCTTAAAAACTCTTTGAACTAAAACAAAACTAGCTAAGTCAAAAGAAAGTCTATTTCTTAAGTTCACATACACATGCCAAATTACAAAGTTATTGGACATACAAGAGTACCACAATGCATATGATTCAGATTCTTTTCGAGTGGGGGAAGTCCAATATCTGAATCACAAGATCCCTCGTCTTCACTTTCGTCCAAGTTTATATGATTTAGGTTCTTTTAAAGTGGCAGCAGTCCATTTTTTGAAGTTTCAGATTCATCTCCACTTTCCTCCGAGTTTAAGTGATTTAAATTCTCCTCAAGTGGAGGAAGTCCATCTTCTAAGTCATAAGATCCATCATCTTCACTGCAAGAGATGTCAGCTCCTGTAGCTACAAAAAGTGAACATAGTTAGTTCTTACAAGTAGACTCTTGAACTGCTAACAGCGCACATAAACCAAAGTCATCAGCATAATAGAAATACACAGCTTGCATTCAGACATATTAATAGAATTTAAATAGTTGTTATTTTGATGTAACTGAGAAACAAACCGAGACAGCCTACTGACACAGCTAAAGAAATTATAAATTATGCCACAATAAGGATGGAAGCCGCAACAGCTTACTGACCCGCGAAATTTGTGGAAGCCTCTACTTGGTACCTCCTATCCAGAGAAGAGAGGCCTTAGGCTTCAGCATGTCTTTTAAAAAACCTGAGAAAGAGATAAATTCATTAATCCTAGACCTGAACAAATTGCATGCTTCCTAGTTAGGGCTGAAAATGAATCCGGTGAATTCAGATTCCTATCGGATCAGATTCACTGAAAAAACAAGCATAACTCTTATTCAAATAAAAAACAAATCAATTCGAATCTCATTTTATGATTCAATTAAATATGAGTCAAATCCCACCACTCAGACATATACTTAGAGTAGTTCAAATAATTTAAGAAAATTTAAACACATTATTTATTATTTATAGGTGTTCGACTCAAATTTGTTAGTTATTTACTTATTTTGAACACTATGTACACGTTTAATTGCAAATGAAATATTTTATTAGAAATTTATACCTTACAAAATAACTATAAATTTGAGCTAAATTTGATCATACTAATATGTGTACATATCCGACTATCACGACCTTCTAGTGTTCATCGACAATTTAAGATCGTCTTGATGAAAGGGCAACTATATGGTATTCACCTACAAATGGATGATTTTAATAGGATAAATTTAGATAAATATGATTAGCATACACTGCTTATTTTTTGAGCCAATGACTCATGACCAAATGGTCAGGGTACAACTCCCTATCTAATATATCAGGGGTCATAGAAGGAAACTCTCTAAAATGAGATAAGGCCGCATACATCTTACCCTCCTAGAGCGGAAAGTACTGGGTATGTCCCCCCTTTTTTTGCTAAGCGGGTACGTCCCCTTTTGCTCATTCTTTTAACCAAAATCACAAGAAAGAGTTAGCAAAAAAAAAATCATGAGATTGAATAAATTTTGAATCTTCAGTTACAGGTAAACAAAAAATAGAATCAACAATGTTTATTAATATCAGAACATACCAACATCCGGGAGACCTTTCGCTACACGCGGGTTTTGTTGGGAAAGCCAAGTAATTTGGACAATTATCATATCATCACCTGCTTTCACATTCAGAATATGACTTTGCTCTGCATTGTGGAGGGTACAACAAGACTATCACAAATATGATACCAACATACATTGAATAGCTAAAACCAATAGACAAATGCATATATAAAGATGGCATCCCGAAAAAACTAATTACATTCATTTGAGCTAGAAATGAAAACATAAAATATTTATTTATCTAAATTTGGAATTGCTGAATAAGGAGGGCCAATGTGGAATAATTCGTTAAAAAAATTCAGTAATTCCGATCATCAACAAGACTTTCTTTAAGGAGCAGCAATGGCCGTTTCTCAATCCCAGTGCAGCTTCTATTCCGATGGCCTTCAACTATGCTCCTGCGACCACAACTCAAACTTGAGATAAAAACTAATGCATAAATAAGAACCAGTAAACAATAAATATCTTCCACAGACCACAGTTTTTTTTCATATCAACAATGAATATCTAACTGAAAACAGTACAGAGTATTAAATAAACTTCATATTGGTTTCCTTTTTAAAATGGTTGTACAAACTCTGCAACAAGGGGGTATACTTATAGTAATTTGATTTGATTTGTGCCAAGTTTACAAAGGTGAATGTTCAGGATGTGACAGAGCTGCAGAGAAATTTTACGGTAAAAATAAACAATCATGGGACCTTTCTCATTAATTTAACAGTTGTATCCTATATTTAATCCTTAAGGACAAACTTGTGAGCTTCAACATGTGAGCTTAGGTTTATGCAAGGCAAACTTGTGAGCTTCAACATGATTGAGAAAAAGAACAAATTTATCTACTATTTATTCTACTGGTAGAATCTGAATCATATGACATTGGAGGAATGACAAAAAACAATCAAAACCGATTATCATATTATGATAAGGGCAAGTAAAGTATTAGTTTAGTAACTAAGATGCTAACCTGCATACTGAAAGCAACCATTTAAGCTCCATGTTTCCAGGCAATCAGTGGATTGTAATTAGACGAGTCAAAACGTATACCCTTTGGGTACACCCTCAATATATTCCGCTGGGTAAATCTGTATCAAGCCAATTATGAGGAACCAAAATTCTTTATTATTATTTAAGAGATCTACATGCACGTAAAACTTATAACCCAACAAGATATACAGAAGAGCATACATCATGTAAAGAGTACTGTCACTGTGAATTAAAGTAGAAAAGTACCAAAAAACAAATACACTTTTTTTAAAGGACAACCAGAAGTTGGAAACAAAACCCAACAAATCCCAGAAAGGTACTAGTAGATAGGCCAGTGAGGTCAAGTAACTTTAGTGTACTTTGCTTTGACAATAATTACCAACATTATCAATATGATACACAAGAAAACAAGTGTTGATTGTTTTAATCAGCTGAAGGTGCTCATTTGGTAATTTGCCAATTGCACATAGGATTTCATCAAAGCTTAGATATAATAATGAGAATTGGTACTGAGACTAGGTAATTCATATAACTCGGTAGTTGGTACAAATGTTAATTTTGTGAAATCACAAAGGAAAATATGCCAATTTAAATATGATTAACCAAAATAAATTCATGTGCTACTCTAATTTTTACTTTCCGAAAAGAGTCGGTGGTTCTTACAGTACTTGAGAGTTGTAAGAGCTCCCAAATCCAAAGCCCAAAATCTGAAGCCCTGTAATTGAAAAGAAATTCTAATCAGTTGAAGCCCTAATTAAGTGAAGAAATCAAATCAATTAAACTAAAAACGAAGAACCCCTAATTTGAAAAAACCCTAATTTAAAGAAGCTCCAATTGAAAGAATCCAAATCCTCATACCGAATCCATATTCAATGGAAAAGCCCTAAATTGAATAAAAAATGTACTAATTGAAGAAAAAGAAAGAAGAATGAGTGTAAGAGAGAGAGTTTTACGAGAGAGTTGAGAAAGAAAGAGAGAGACATCGAGAAAGAAAAATGAGAGTCAAAAATTTTGGCCGCCCTAATTTTGTTCTAAGGCACTGGGTTTTCACACAAGCGCGCATTTTAGCCGCATTAATTTTCACCAGGCTGTGCCACAGCCATTTACAATCTTTTTTCAAAAGAATTTCTGTAAATTTTTTTAAATTACATTTTAAATTTAATAAAATAAAATAGAATTTGAAAAAATGATAATAATTAAATATCTTAATTTTTAGAAATTGTAACTCATTAATTTAATAAACTCTTAATTTTCATTAAAACGAATTGCTTTCATGGTAAATATAATTTTTAACACGTTTTTTTATTTTTTTTAAAAATATATTTTTGTACCTTATTGGTAAATTTTGTTGTTAATAATAAATAAAATAATTTTTTAATATAATTCTTTTTAACTTGTTATTCGTAGAAAGGTGTTAACAAGCAAAGCGTTATTCAACCAAACTACTAACCAAATATACCTTGTTTTTCTTTATATAGTATAGTATAGATTATTCCAAAATATTTATGAATTTTTATTTTAAAAAATTGTACATTAAAAATTTAATAAAAAAAAGAAATTGAAAAAAATTAACAAATAAACACTCTTAATATTTAAAAATTATAACTCATTTATTTGGAAAATAAAAACGAAATATTATAAAGGTAAATGTGATTTTTAAATAATTAAACAATCTTTTGGTTAAAAAATTCAAAATTGAGTTCAAAATTGTGAAAATTTTAGTTCCCCACACTAAATTTTTCCTTTCACTCCACTAAGATTTCCATTCCCCCCCCCCCCCTTTTTAACACTTTTTTTTGGTAATCTATGGTAACACCCTACAAGTGTTGGCTTTGTTAATCAAAAATATTTAAGCCAACATATGTTGACATCAATTGCAACATCAAAATATTGTGTTGGCTTATATCAAAAATAAGCCATCTAAGACTACATTTTACATGCCAACACTGGTTTTAGGTGTTGGTAAAGATCATATATGGTGTAGTGTCAACATTAATACCTGGCCCTAATGATCCTGGAAACAACATTGACGTGTATATGTAGCCTTTAATTGAGGAATTGAAAGAGTTATGGGATGTAGGAGTGGAAGCTTATGATGCTTTGGCCGATCAAACTTTTATGTTACGAGCAGGTGTCTTATGGACCATCAGTGACTTTCCTGGTTATGCAATGTTGTCGGGATGGAGCACAAAAGGGAAATTAGCTTGTCCAAAGTGCAACTATGAGACATCGTCAATGTACTTGAAACATAGTAGGAAAGTATGCTATATGAACCATCGAAGATTCTTAGACGACGACCACAAGTGGCGATATGATAAGCGAAGATTTAACAGTGATGTTGAGTTAGGATCAACTCCTACAATGTTATCTGGGAAGGACATTGAAGAATTGTTGGAGAGTTATGAGAATACTTTTGGAAGGGCGAAAGGGAAACGAAAAGTTAGTTGTGATGTTAATCCTTGGAATAAGAAGTCAATACTTTATGAATTGCCATATTGGAGCGATAATTTAATTCAACATAATCTCGATGTCATGCATATAGAAAAGAACATTTGTGATAGCATTCTTGGTACTTTATTAAACATTGGAGGTAAGACAAAAGATCATCTAAGTGCTTGATTAGATCTTCAAGAATTGGACATTAGAAAGGTTCTTCATCCTATCACCTCTACTGATGGAAAATACCTCGAAATCAGGGTAGCAAATTTTGACCTGACAAACAAAGAAAAGGATCTGTTTTGTTCAGTTTTTGAAAATGTTAAATTACCTTATGGGTTTGGTTCCAATATTAGGAAATGTGTGCAGGATAGGAAACTGGTGGGATATAAGAGTCATGATGCACATGTTATAATGCAATACTTGTTGCAATTTGCTGTCAAAAGAACATTGAAGCCTGAGGTTGCAATGCCGATAATTCGACTTGGTGAATTTTTCAGAAGTATATGTGCCAAAGTTATCGACTTGGATGAACTAAAGAAGTTACAAAAGGAGATTGTCGAAATACTTTGTCAATTTGAGACAATATTTACACCTACGTTCTTTGACATAATGGTTCACTTACCTGTGCACTTATGCAAGGAAATAGAATATGGTGGACCAGTCCACCTAAGATGGATGTATGCAATCGAGCGATACCTAGGTAAACTGAAACGTTATGTTCGCAATAAGAGTAAACCAGAAGGATCAATCGCGGAAGGGTACTTGGCTGATGAGTGTTTGCCATTTTGTTCAAGGTTTCTAAATGATGGGAAAAGTAAGTTGTCGAATGAATGTACAAGTCCAAATGCAGGAACTGGTGGATTCCCTATTGGTTCTAGGAAGAACAAAACAGGGAAATCTACTTATTTGTCTGAAGATATCGCGATCAAAGCTCATCGATACATCTTATTTAACTATAATGACATGAAAGTATTAGAACTGATTGAGTAAGTCCAAATTAGTATATATTAATATTATCCAGAATGCTTATTTAATTTATAATATAATCCATAAATTTCAGTAAACATACATGCCATACTTGTATATATTTGTAGGAAACATCATGCATTAGTTGAAAGTAATGCGAAGTCCAAAAAATATAAAAGAGAAAGAACTCATACCGATGAGATATATGAGTGGTTCAAGGATGAAATTCAGAAAATGGTTGTTTCAAGGGAACTAGCATCCTTAGCCAAGGGTCCTAATCGAGCAACTAAGCGATTTAGTGGGTATATGATTAATGGATACCGGTTTCATACCAAGCAAAGAGATCGCAATTGTACAACACAAAATAATGGTGTTTTTTTGACGGCCTTGACAACTAGCTTTGCAAGTTCAAAGGATCAAAACCCTAAGGTCGGGGATGTTAGTTATTACGGATCAGTTTTAGAAATAATCGAAGTTGATTATTGGGGATCTTTTGCTGTTGTTTTATTTAGGTGTGAGTGGTACAAGGATGAAAAAGATTCTTTAGGTTTCACACGTGTTAACTTTAATAAACTTTGTCAGAAAAATGATCCTTTTGTGTTGTCAACAGGTGTTTTATGTTCAGGATCCTGTTGAGAAACAGATGCATTATCCAATTAAGAAGCTGTTGCCAGAGTTAAGTGATACACAAGACAAGAGTAATGTAATGGAAGATGACATAATTTCACAGTTCTCACAGGACTTGAACTTTCATTCTGTAATAGAAGATCAAGATGAAGTTAATTGGTTCAGAGATGATGTTCCAATAAAACAAATTCCCATTGAAGAATTGGGTGAAGGAAACTGATTGGTACTTTTTTTATGTTTTCGTGAAACTTAAATCAAATTTGTAAATTAGGTTTGCTAAATAAATAATATTAAAGGTAAATTAGTTTTAGTTTTACATGTAACTTGGATCAAATTTGTTTATTAGGTATATTTTTTTATGAACATGTTCTTATGATAATTCTTTGACATCGATTTTACTACATTGCCCTACGTTACATAGATTACTTGAATCTGATGTATATGATTTGACTTATGTTTTTTTTATCTTTATTACAGGATGGCACCTAGCAAAATGACTTTTCAATTGCACCATGGTGGAGAGTTCACCAAAACTAAGTATCTTGGGGGCTCAGTAGTGACTTGTTCAGGTGTGGACACGGATTCATTTTCATATCCTGTACTGATGGAATGGGTCAAAGACCTTAACTATGACGAGATTGGAGGGGTATATGTCAGGGAAGAGAATGATGGTGGTTGGACATTGGTGACTGATGATACTAGTATTTGGGCATGTATTGGAAAAACAAAGGGATCTGAATTGCATTTGTTCATTGACTGCGATGTTGACAAAGAGATACCACCAATGAAACAAATGCAGCCTCATGTTATTGTAAGACCAAGAAAGTGTCCTGTTAAAGTTAAGGAAAAGATTCCAGCAAAGGAAAAGATTCCAGCAAAGCGCAAGTTTGTGACCATAAAAGATATAAATCAAGAGAAGGAACGAAAGATGAGTACGCGAAAGCAAATACAGTTCGGTACTACTGCTACAAGTCTTGCAAAGGAGGGAATCTCTTCAAAAGCTGCCATGGAGGAGGACAGTGAAAGTTCTGTTGAAGGGATGGGAAAGATGAGTACACGAAAGCAGTTACAGTTCGGTACTACTGCTACAAGTCTTGCAAAGGAGGGAATCTCTTCGAAAGCTGCCATGGAGGAGGATAGTGAAAGTGCTGTTGAAGGGATGGGATTGGAAGAATACTTACGTGGTTTTGAGATACGTGATAAGGGTGAAAATGTGTCAGCTGATAACTCAGATGAAAGCTCTGCTGAAAAAACTCCTGAAGTTGAAGGAGTGAATCGGTATAAAATGAAAAGAAATAAGAGAGTTGTGGAGATACAACAAAAGGCTTTGGAGATGGGATTGACCAGGATACCGGGGAAGTCGAGCCTACACACCACAAAACACATTCCAGGCAGTAAATGATAAAAATGATGACTACTGCCCAGAGAATGATGCAGAACAACAGAATACTGATGAAGATGATATGGTTACCTCTAAGGTATATTTCTGCTTTCATTGGTTCATCTTATGTAATTACTTTATTTTCAACTTGGCAACTGATTATTATTGGTGTGAATTAATTATTTTTAGAGGGAAAAAAAGGCCAAGAGAGTTGAGGTTGGGATGTGACCAATAACCCGATCCCGAGTTAATAAAAAAATGATGGATAGTGACAAGGAACCAACTGCAGCTGAGCTTGAGGTTGGTACCATGCCTTAAAACACATTTTTTACATCTCTAGTTTTTAAGACCTATTACCTAGGCTTAGACCATCTTACTACGTATTTCATTTTGTAGCCAAATGATACACCAGTGGTTCCTACCGTGGAGAAGCTTAAATTATCAAAAGATCAAGCTGCTGGTTCAATGACAAGGTACTTGGAGTTACGGAATCGTCAAAAAAGCCAGGCACAAACTGAGATTTTACCGTCACAATCGCAGAATCAGACTAATGACTTGGCATCACAGAAAGGTATCTTTATATAATTCTAGTTGGTCTTGTTGTGTAGTATTTTTTGTACTGTTCATAACTATTATTGGTAATCCTATGTACAATGCCCTGCATTTTAAAAAATGAAAGTGATGGCTTTAATTAGTGTACTTTAATTATATGGTCATAAATTAGTAATAGTCAATTATCTTAAATTCTTTAAATTTAAATGGTTGAACAGATGCACCTTCTGAACCAAAAAAAAAAAGAAAGTTCAGAGGAAGGTCAAAAATGAATCATGTGCACACCAGAAGCGAGAAACGGGAAATTGGCTTGAACAATCTCGGGCAACCTATATCTGCTGATGATAGGGTGGCTGAATTAAGCAATTTTTTAGGGACAACATTGAGGGATTTTGTTTCTCTTACCTATGTTAATTGGCATCAAGTTCCTGACAAAGACATCTTGTGGGAGTATGTCAACGTAACTCCCTCTATGAACCACATGTAGTACATGTTTAATTTTTACGTTTTGTCTATAAGATAGCTAACTTTAGCATAAAATTTATCCTAGGACAAGTACATCATTCCTGAGGAGGCTAGAAGCTACGTAATAAAAACAATGCGTGATCAGTTTAGGGGTTTCAAATCAAAAATCAAAACAAATCACTACCGTCCCTATGAAACCGACGAGGAGAGGATGAAGAATAGGCCTAGGGAGGTTCCTGAAAAAGATTTCAAGATTCTTTTACAATATTGGGCTGATAAAAAAGTTCAGGTAATTTTAAAATTAAATGTTTCATAAGAGTGCATCATTTTTTTAGCATCTGCATTTGATTCTTTATGTCTCTTTGTTTATAGGACATTGCTAAAAGAAATGCAGAAGCTCGAAGTCTTTTGACCGAAACACATACAGCTGGGCCTAAGAGTTTCGCCCAAGTCAGCAACAAATTGGTATATTTATTTAATTTAATAATTTTGTAATGAGGAAGCTTACTTAATGGATAGATGACCATTTTATGTCTTTTAGTAGTATTTGTTGAAAATCAAATAAGTTCTTATTCTAGAGCCTTTACCACTTTACCAAATTTTATATAATAAGTTCTACCAGTAGAATAGTTGTGTATATTCGGTTATTTTTGGTGAGTTTGCAAAGAAGAGTTTTCGGATAGTCTAGAGAACTTTGTCTTGCTTGTACTGTAAAATCTGTAATGTGGAATATTGATTGATTATTGATGGTCTGTTAGGTTCTGTACAAATGCCTGGAATCTTTGGTCCATATTGTGTTTTCTTTTATATAGCCTTACATGTTCTAAAACCTCCCTTATCGTATTTATGCAAGCTAACTGAGAAACTTGAGAAGATGCCGGCTGATGCTAAGGAACCGCCGTCACCAGTAACAGATGCTGAAATTTTTGTTGAAACACGCAAAAGAGATGAAAATCGCGAGTATAAGTTTCCTACTACAAGGATTAAAGAAAAAGTTGTAAGTGTAGTTTGGGTGGTCTTTTAAATAATGCAGTGTTACATATTTTCATTGTTTGTGCTAATCGTTCTTCTTACATTTAACTGTTAAGAAGATTCTGGATGATGGAGGAAGCATTGAGGCTGCTAACCAGGCAGTTTATGGTGGGAAGGAACACGCCCGTTCATACCTTCTAGGGAGACTTGTTAGGAATAATTCATGAGTTGTGATGTTAAGAATAGAATTTACACATTATACTTCTTGTAATCCTGATCTTATAAAGGAGTTAGCACTATATAGGATTTATGTGTAAGACAGTTATCTGTACAGTTTAGTCAGGAATGAACAGTGTATCGGAGACTACATGTCAGGAACAAAGAGCAAATCCTGATGACGGTCTAATACTGATGATGATCAGATACTGATGCAAGATGAAATCCTGATATCAGTTTTGTTACTGATGATGTCATTATGGATGCTACAGAAACTGGCAAGTGCTATAAAATAGGATCTTTGTTTGAAGAACAAGCAAGAAGATATTATGAAGGAAAGAGTTTTCTATTGAAGGAAACTATCGACTAGAAGGCAGAACATTGTCATGTATAGATTATATCTTTCTGTTATTAGTTGATAGGTAGCATTATAAATACTCTCTCTATATCATTGTAAAAAGTGTCATTGTCGAACTAGTGTGTTGTGAGTTCGTGTGCGTAGCTCTGTATAAGGTTTGTATTCGAGGGTTCGAAACAAACAGAGAGAGAGATTTGTATTGTCAGCAGCTGCTAAAGGTATTGTACACCTTTGGTAGAGTTTGTATTTGATCTTATTAATACAAACAGAGTTTGAATCATTCGTTATTCTTGTTCATATAATCAAGCAAAAATCAGACACGATTATATAACTTGTATTCAACCCCCCCTTCTACAAGTTATTCGAGTTAACAATTGGTATCAGAGCAGGTTGATTTCGAATAATCATAAAGATCTTCAATCATGTCTGGTTACAAGGATGGGAATACTAAGATTCCTATGCTCAAGAGAAACGAATATACTCTATGGGAAGTAAAGATGTTGCATCATCTGGAAGCAACAGATCCTGATTATCTTGACAGAATCAGAGATGGACCTTTTATCCCAACGAAGGTTGTTGGACAAGCAACTGTTGATGGTGTGGTTGTTCCAGAACATACAGCAGAGAAGCCAAAATCTGAATGGTCAGATAAGGACAAGGAGAATGTTCTTAAAGATGCTAAAGTGAGAAACATATTATTCAACAGTCTTGATTCTGTTCTCACTAACTATGTTCTCTCCTGTAAAACTGCTAAGGATATATGGGACAATCTTAAGGTTCACTGTGAAGGAACTAAGCCTGTCAGGAAGAATATAAGGACATCACTTATACAACAGTATGAGTACTTTGAATCCAAGTATAGTGAGTCACTTATTGATACCTTTGATAGTTTTACAAAACTCATCAATGAGATGGCCATGCATGGTAAATATTATGACTTGGAGGTATGAATACAAAGTTCATGAAAGCATTGCCTGATTTATACAATGAGAAGATATCTGCGATTGAGGAAGCTAATGATCTGGATGAGATTTCATTAGAGGCAGTATATGGAAAATTGAGAGCTTATGAACTTGACAAGCAGTAGAAGAAGAGCAGGAGTGAAGGAAAGATGAAGACTATTGCACTTACTGCTCAATCTGAAGTAAAGAAGCTTCCTGAAGAATAGCATGAAGAGATTGCTGTAAAGAATTCAAGGAAGAAGAAAAGCAAAGAAAGTTCTGAGTCAGAGACTACTGATATGGACTCTGACAACAATGATTCTGAATCTGAGATGCAGGAACTCTTTGCTATGTTTGCTAAAGCCTTCAAGAAAGGAAGATTCAACAGGAGAAGATTTAGCAAAGGACCTTTTCAAAAGAAGGAGGAGAAGAAGAGTGACAAAGGCAAAGGTACAATTGTCAAGCTTGATAAGGCCAAGATCAAGTGCTTTAACTGCAGCGAGCTTGGACACTTTGCTAGTGAGTGTAAGAAGCCTAGGAATTCAGGAAAGGGTAATGCACTTATGGTCACACAGAAGGTTTGGGCTGATTCCAGTGATTCTGAAGATGAATTGGATTATGACAACATTGCATTGATGGAAAATGTCTCAGATAAACCTGGATCTCCAAAGAAAACTTCTTCATCCTCTGTTAAGGTATCACTTCACTCTCTTGATTCATTTGATAGCTTAAATTCTGATGAAATTAGAACTATCCATGCTGAGTTTAAGAATCTTATGAGTAATTTTAGAATTCTTACTTGTGAAAAAGATGAACTTAAGGTTAAGAATGATAAATTAGTTGATAGAAATAATTTTATTGAATCTGAGTTAATTCAAATGGAAGAATACAAGTTAAGTTCTGATAAAGCTAAGCATGATTATAGTGTTATTCTTGAGGCTTATGACTATGTTAGAAAAGAACTAGAGGAAGAGAGAGATGTGATTAAGACCATTAACAATTCCAGTAAAAAGACTATAGAAATCTTTGAAAGTGGAATTCGTGGTAAGGTTAATGGTTTAGGTTTTGATAAGGCTAGACAAGAAGAAAAAGTAGCTATTGTCAATGATGATAGTAAGGTAAAAGCTAGCACATCTAAATCTGAAGGTAAGAAAATTGTTTCTGAACCTAATCATGTTAAATTTGTTGATTCAAAAGGTACCCCTGTTGTACACAAAAGGATTAACAATAGTAATTCAGATGAGAAAGTGTTAGAGAAACCTAAGAATGTTAACATAGGGTTTCTGTCTAAGTCTCAGTTGAAACAGAGATTAGATGGTCTTTCAGAGTCTAACAAGATCAAAAGAAATAGGAATGGAAAAAAAGGTATTAACAAAGAGAATAATTACAAGAATGTACCTGATGCACCTAGGAAAAAATGCTATAAGTGTGGAAATCATAATCATTTGGCCCTAGACTGCAATCAAAAACCTTCTTGGAAAACTGAGTCTAGATTCCCCAAGACTCAGAAAATTCAATACCAACCACAAAAAGCTTGTTATCATTGTGGTAGTTTACTTCATTCCATTTACATGTGTAGAGAATATCATGAACTGTATTATGACTATTATTCCTTGAAATCTGAAACTCCTAGTCACAAACAGTTTGTGAAATTAGAGTCTAAAGTTGACTCTACAACAGGTAAAGTAAAGACAAAATTCTCAAAGCCTGTTGTTTCTAAATCTAGTAAAGGATCCAATCAAAGTTGGGTCCTAAAAAATTCTAACTAGTTACATTTTGTTTGCAGGGCACAGGAAAGAAGCATTCAATTATCTTGGACAGTGGATGCTCTGGACATATGACTGGAAAGAAGTCCCTGCTTACAAAGTTTGAGAAGAAAACTGGCCCAGTAATATCTTTTGGAGATGGCAACAAATGAGAAACTCTGGGATATGGCTCAATTGTTTTGGGGAATGTCATCATAGAAAATGTAGCACTGGTTGAATGCTTGAAACATACTCTTTTAAGCATAAGTCAACTGGGTGATAAAGGTTACAAATCAATCTTTGACAGAGAAGGATGCAAGATCTTGAATATGCAGAATGGAGACATTGTTCTAACTGGTCAAAGACATGGTAACATATATGAAGCCTGCTTAAGTGATACATCTAAAGGAATTGTTAGATGTCTCTATAGCAAAGCAACAAGTAATGAAAGCTGGAATTGGCACAAGAAGCTCTCGCATCTTAATTTCAAGAAGCTTAATCAACTTGTTAAGCACAATATGGTGAGAGGCCTACCTCAGGCAAATTATGTGCAAGATGGACTTTGTGATGCATGTCAGCTTGGAAAGCAAAGAAGAACCACTTTCAAGAGCAAGACTGAGAATTCAATTACTGAACCATTTCACACGCTACATCTTGATCTGTTTGGTCCAGTAAACATTATGTCTATCAGCAAGAAAAGATATGCTCTAGTGATAGTGGATGATTTCACAAGGTTTACATGGGTGTTCTTTCTACACAAGAAGGATGAAGCTCCTCAGCAAATCATTGAACTTGTAAAGAATATTCAGAATAACTCTGAGTACAAAGTTAAAGTACTTATGAGTGACAATGGTACAGAATTCAAAAATTCTACAATGGAGGGGTTTTGTGCAGACAATTGAATCACTCAACAGTTTTCTGCACCTGGTACACCTCAATAGAATGGTGTAGTGGAAAGAAAGAACAGGACTCTCATAGAGGCAGCAAGAACCATGCTTTTAAATGCAAAACTTCCAACCTACTTTTGGGCAGAAGCTATTAACACTGCATGTTTCACTCAAAACTGTACCTTGGTAAATAGTCATGGAAAAACTCCCTATGAGATGATCAAAGGAAAGAAACCAAGTGTGAAATACTTTCACATCTTTGGATGCAAATGCTATGTCCTAAAAGTTCATCCAGAACAACTTGGAAAATTTGAAGCCAAATCGGATGAAGCAATTTTTCTAGGATATTCAGCATCTAAGGCCTTCAAAGTTATAATCTCAGAACTCACATTGTTATGGAATCAATTCATGTTGCATTTGATGATAAGAAATTTGGAATTTTGCAAACTGATGAAAGCCATGACAAATTGGAATTTGAAAATCTGAAGAATTCTGAGATACTCTCCAGTGATGATGAAGGTTCTCTAGAAGGAATTTCTATTGATTCTCAAAGGAATGCTACTATTGAGGGGGAGCAAATAAATCAAAGAGAACAAAGTGATCATCAGGAGCAGACTAGCTATTCAGAGTCTACTCCATCAGGAATTGACGTTTCAGAGTCTACTCCATCAGGAACTGATCTTTCAGAGTCTACTGAGGAAAGACCAGTAACTAGCAGCAATATGGAATCTACTGATTCTATTGATCAAAGGAGAGTTTTTGAAGGTAGAGATAATTCTTCTACAAGAGATACCACTAACTTAGGGGGAGAGACTAGTAGAGTCAATCTACCACCTGTTAGAAAATGGACAAAGGATCATACTGAAAATTTGATAATTGGTGATCCAAATAGTGGTGTTCGAACTAGAAGATCAATTCAAAATGAATGCTTGTATAGTTCCTTTCTCTCAAAGAATGAACCTAAGAAGGTTGAAGAAGCCTTACAGGATCCTGATTGGGTAATTGCAATGCAGGAGGAGTTAAATGAGTTTGAGAGAAACAAAGTCTGGAAACTGGTACCAAGACCTAAAGATAGATCTATTGTTGGTGCAAGATGGGTTTTCAGAAACAAGCTAGATGAATCTGGTATGATTGTAAGAAACAAAGCAAGACTGGTGGCCAAGGGTTATTCTCAGGAAGAAGGCATTGATTATGATGAGACCTTTGCACCTGTAGCAAGATTGGAAGCAATCATAATGTTTCTTGCATTTGCAGCTCATTCAAAATTCAAGGTATACCAGATGGATGTAAAGAGTGCTTTTCTAAATGGCAAACTTGATGAGGAAGTGTATGTGGAACAGCCACCTGGATTTGTTGATCCAAAATTTCCAAATCATGTCTACAAACTTGACAAGGCACTCTATGGACTAAAGCAGGCACCAAGAGCATGGTATGAAACTTTGTCTAAATTTCTTCTTGAAAATGGCTTCACAAGAGGTACAATTGACAAAACTCTATTGTTTAGAAAGATAAAAGGTGAATTGCTTTTAGTTCAAGTTTATGTTGATGATATTATTTTTGGTTCTACTAATGAAAAGTTGTGTGCTAAGTTTAGCAAGCTTATGCAGTCTAAGTATCAGATGAGCATGATGGGTGAATTGAATTATTTCTTAGGCTTGCAGGTCAAACAAACTGAGACTGGTATTTTCATTAATCAGTCAAAGTATATCAAAGATCTTTTAAGAAGGTTTAACTTTCAAGACTGTGCAGTTGCAAAAACACCCATGGCAACAGCCACTAAACTAGACTCTGATCCTAAGGGAAAGAGTGTGGATAATACTAGTTATAGAGGCATGATAGGCTCATTATTATATCTAACTGCAAGTAGGCCAGATATAATGTTTTCTACCTGTTTATGTGCTAGATTCCAAAGTGATCCTAAGGAATCTCATTTAATTGCTGTGAAGAGAATTTTTAGATATCTCAAAGGAACTCCAAATCTTGGTTTATGGTACCCTAGAGAATCTGATTTCTTTCTAATTGGCTATTCAGACTCTGATTATGCAGGGTGTAAAATAGACAGGAAAAGCACTACAGGTACATGTCAATTTTTGGGAAACAGATTGATTTCTTGGGCAAGCAAGAAGCAACAATCTGTCTCAACCTCAACTGCAGAAGCTGAGTACATAGCAGCAGGCAGTTGTTGTGCACAACTCCTTTGGATAAGAAATCAGTTGATGGATTATGGTATGACACTTAGTAATATTCCTATGTTTTGTGATAATACTAGTGCTATTAAAATTGCAGAAAATCCAGTTCAACATTCAAGGACTAAGCACATTGATGTCAGGTATCATTTTATTAGAGAACATATTGAGAATGGTACTGTGGAACTTCATTTTGTACCTATTGACAAATAGCTTGCAGATATTCTAACTAAACCACTTGATGAGACTACATTTAGTAGATTAGTAAGTAAGTTAGGAATGTTAAATTTTTAGATCTTTAACATCTGCAATAGTAGCAAGGTATGTTGTTTTTAGCTTATAGACTTGATATTCTTGTCAGGATCTATATTTGATTGTTAAATGCTTTAGCAATAACACTTTGCCTTGATAAATTTCAGTATGATAGACTTGTTAATAATCATCAAGATTAGATTTGTTATCAGGATGCTGACATCATCAGTATTGTGTCAGTATCAGGATTGTGAAAATTGTTTCAAATCCTGACGTTTACTTTGTGTAGTAATCTAATTCTGTGATGTGTTAAGTCTATGTCAGCAAGTTTTAATATTTGCATACTGATAATTTATACATCATTCGATAATCAAAAGACAAGTAGATAATAAGAAATTGTATTTTCATTAATTGAAAGCATTACATATATGGAAATGAAATACAACATCTTTTTGTCTAACTTCTACTGATAATTCTATACTTGTCTATTGATATGAATTCTGAGGTACAGGACAAGGAGCATCTCAAGAAATTCATCAGGGGATTGAACAACCTCGTCTACTCTTGGATTCCTTGTCTGGGAGACTTGAATGAGAGCAGCTAACTTAAATGTATAGCATCCCCATCAAGATCAACCTCAGACTCTCAGCCAAATTCTTCATCCTCAAGTTTTGAGGAGGTTAGGGGAAGATTGTATCCAACAGATGGATGTTCTAGGAGAAACCTCTGGATATTATCTGAAACTAATTCATCCATGATTAGTTCGATGAGAAGAGTCGTCTTTTCAAAGAGATGATCAAGAACAGGATGTTCATTGACTGTGAAAAATCTAAAGAATGGGTTTGAATGGAATTTTGGTTTGAGAAACATTGTTGGGAAGAAAATAAATTGAAAGGTTTATGGAGAAAGGCATAAGGCGTCTGTTTCTTTTAAAGAAAGACGTGAGAAGCTGAACAGTCACTTGGAAGTTTTAATGAAGTCAGATGCTAATTATTGCGTGTGATTGTATTTCTTGTTTTCAAGAAATGTTGAATATATCTAACCAATTGATTTTTGTTTAGATTAATTGTTTATTTCTTTTCAGATAAAAGAAAAATGCCACGTGGAAACTCCAATTAAGTCTCTGAAATCAGGATGATATTGATCAGGATTTCATGTGTGACCATCAGGATTTGAGAATTATTATATTTTTAAATTACATTGTATTTTGTGATTATTTTGATGAGAGGTCAACAGGAAAAGGAAGCTGATCAGTATTGATTATTTATACCCTGATTTATTTCATGAAAATCAATTTTGGATTTTATTTTCCAAAAATCGTGGGTAACCGCACTTTTCAGGGACTGACACCTGTCAATCTACGTGTCAACATGGGATAGTGGTCTGAATGATTTTTGAAATATATTTATTTTGAAACTCTAATCGTGTAATTGCTTTCTCTAATTTTACATTCTCTAAAGCAATAAACACTCTTGAGTTTTCAAAATCACTAATCCATTTCAAGAATTTTTTAAGTTCTTTTCAGATCAAAAATGGCAGCTAAGAGAAGATTACCTAAATCAGTAGCCTTCAAGTTTGGTGACTTTGATTTTATGACGAACAATCATGTAGCAGCTATCACCAACAAGGAAGGAGTGTCATCTGATTTTCATCCAATCATGGACTTTCTGGTGTATGGACCATTAAGTTATGCATTGACAACATCTCCACAGATTAATCAAGCAGCTGTTACACAAGCTTGGGAGAATGCTGAGGTAATTAATTCTACTCAGAGTCAATCAGGTAAGATTGTTCTACACTTAGGACAAGATTCTTTTGATATTACTGAATCTGTTGTTAATTCAGTACTTCACTTACCTGTTAGTTTGAATTATGAGAATGTACCATCTGATGATGATGTTAGAACTATGTTGTCTGCATTAGGTTATAGTGGACCTCTAGACAAACTGAGCCAGTTGAATAGGTCTTTTCTTAGAAAGGAATGGTCTTTTTACTTTGATAAAATTGCTAAATGTTTTACTGGTAAATGTAGTTCTTTTCAGCAAATTACTTCTGTTACATCACATATTGCTTATAGTTTGCTTTATGACAGAGTAATTAACATTGGTCACATTATCTTAAGTCAGATGAGTATTAAACTTGGGTTAAGAGATCAAAACAGGAAAATGGTTTATTATCATAGATTTATGCAAATGTTTATTAACCATTTTATTCCTGATGTTGAATCTAGATTTGGTAGGGAACATTGTGTTTCTTCTTATGAACAGCAAAAGAGAATTTTCTCTGACATTATAAAGAAGGACAATGAAAAGAATCTAGATGAAATACCTGCAATTCATTATCCACATCATGTTCAGGTAATTCTTAAAACTCATCTTCCTACTCTCTACAATTCTTCTTTCTTTTGTGGTGAAATGGCTCAGGAATCTCATTTGGAGGAGAACCCACCTGTGTCTACCCAAGTAGCCCATAACATTATAATCTCTGAAACAATTCAAGAACCAAATTTTGATCCACAACCTATTGTTTCAAAGAAACCAACCTCTGGTGTTTCTCAAAAGATATCAGTTGTAAGGAAGAGAAGATTTGTTGTGTCAAGTAGTAGTAATTCTAGTGAAGATGATGATGATTTAACTCTTGCTGAGAGAGCAAAATTGAAGGCTGCAATTCAACTTTCTCTGTTAGCACAAAGAGATGAAAAACCTAGCCACAGCCAGGCTGCAGTCTTCCAAAAGGCTGTAGTTCTTAAAAAGGGAAAACAGTTACTGGATACTGTCTCTCAAAAGACCGTGTCTATTGAACAAAGATCTCATCCCAAGATCACTTCTGTGTCTACACCTCTTGAGTCTTCTCAGGATAAATCTTTTGCTCACTATACCAGGAGAATAAGGAGAAAGATTCAATTGTCACCTACACACACAGAGTCTAGTCCAACTAATATCATGCAGGTTTCTACAAATGAAGCTACAATCAAGTCAGCAAATGACCATAGAGATCTGGATATTGATTCTTCATGGGAAACTACATTATCATACAGACTGGCTATGGGACAAATTTCTCTCAAAGTGAAGTTGTCAAGGCCTGTTCTAGATTTTTTGGTTGAAAGAGTACCAAAACTTTTATTTCCAGAAGAATATGGACTTCTACATCAAAGACTTGACTTAATGATGATGTATTTCTATGTATCTGTCAGAAGACAATTAGTCAAGAAATTTGGACTCTCGAAGCATGTTGCACTTCAATCACTTCATGCATATTTATTTGACAAGGATGTCATTATTGAAGATGCCTCAGCTCAAGGTGAACAACAAGAGGAAGTAGATAGAGGAATGCAGTCAACAGAAGATATTATTGCACCAGTGGTGAATAGTAGGAAAGATCAGATCACAGTCACTGCAACACAAGAACCATCTAGTCAGAGGAAGGATGACTCAGGAGCTGTGATAGCTGATGTTGAAAGGTCTTCTGTGATGACTGAGAATGCAAGTGAGATACCCTATGATATGGAGGAATAACTTTGACTGGTTTTCTTGAAGATCAAACAAATTTTGTTCAGTCAGAGTCTATCCACCTTGAGGGTGAGTCTCAGCAAACAACACTTAAAGACGGTGATGTACTAACTATGGTGTCTAATGATGTATTACTGAAGACATCAGAGTCTAGTAAAAAACCTGAAAGTGGTATACTGGAGCCTGTAGTCTCTGGAAGGAAAGAAGATGATTGTATGGGTTCAGAGACTATAGTAGCTCACTCCTTGGAGAAAACCTCAATCCCCTTGCCATATGAGGAACCCTCTCTCCATGTGAGTTCAGGTATAAAAACTCCTTCTAAACTCTATTTTTCTGTAGGTCATGAGAGCACTTATCCAAATTTGAGTGATACATTTGAAAAGATGGACTTAGATCCACAAACTGAGAGGCTGGCTCCTGACCAGGCAAAAGGTGAGGTAGAAAGAGTGTTGACTTTAGTAAGTCAAAGTGAGAATGAGGGTATAGATGATCAACTCCATAGTGAGGGAGAGAAAATTAGGAAACCATCGTTTGATTTCTGGGATCAGGTTTTTCCTGAATCTTGGCCTGAAAATTTGGGTATGGATGCTGGTACTTATTCATTCATCAAAATGTATGAGAAGAATGACCTAGCACATCACAATGCAAATCCAGAAGTTAAAGCTCAGAAGCAAAATGAGAGGCTTGCAGGAATCATTAACAGAAGAGGTGCCAGGATAAATGATACATATGTACCAGATGAAGTTTCTAATGATCCTAGTGTTCCTTTGTATGTACTTCCAATATCAGCTAGAATTGAGACATCTACAGTCTCTGATCACTCTAAGGAGGAGTCAGAATTTGAAGATGTTAGTACACAGAATACTGGTGAAGGAAATGATGATCGTGTTTCAGTTCCAGATCAGAAAGATGAAGATGTTGATACTTCTAATCAGGTTTTATTACTTGAATATCATACAACACAAGCAACTTCTTCTACAAGACTTGAAGATACAGTTCTTTCTGATTCTGATTCTGAAGATACTAGAAGCACTTCCAACATTGAAGTTCATTCTGATGTTTTGAAAGATATTCAGAATTCTCAAATTGCTATGCAAACAAGACTTCAATCACTTGAAGATAACCAAGTCACAATAATGGAAAATCAAGCAGTTCTGATGAATGTCATTTGTTCTGTTTCTGAATCTCTTGGAATAAATGTTGATGATGTCAAAAAGGGGGAGATAAAGACAATTCAAAGACAACAACACCAGACTGGGGGAGATAAAGAGCAGACAAAGGGAAGTAAAAAGAATAACTAGAAGTGACAGTGGTGAATCTCAGCTAGGAAGTGGTAAAGGAAGAGCAGCATTAATAGTTAAAATTCTTTCTTCTAAGTACTAGATAAACGTCTACATCTGGGAAGGAGGTACTTAACTTCATAATTCTACATTCATAAATTCTATTCTGGTTGTATTGTTATATGTTTTGACATCCACAACTTAGATTTATGCTTCAGATTTCAAAGCATAAATAGGGGGAGATTGTTAGGAATAATTCATGAGTTGTGATGTTAAGAATAGAATTTACACATTATACTTCTTGTAATCCTGATCTTATAAAGGAGTTAGCACTATATAGGATTTATGTGTAAGACAGTTATCTGTATAGTTTAGTCAGGAATGAACAGTATATCGGAGACTACATGTCAGGAACAAAGAGTAAATCCTGATGACGATCTAATACTGATGATGATCAGATACTGATGCAAGATGAAATCCTGATATCAGTTTTGTTACTGATGATGTCATTATGGATGCTACAGAAACTGGCAAGTGCTATAAAATAGGATCTTTGTTTGAAGAACAAGCAAGAAGATATTATAAAGGAAAGAGTTTTCTATTGAAGGAAACTATCGACTAGAAGGTAGAACATTGTCATGTATAGATTATATCTTTCTGTTATTAGTTGATAGGTAGCATTATAAATACTCTCTCTATATCATTGTAAAAAGTGTCGTTGTCGAACTAGTGTGTTGTGAGTTCGTGTGCGTAGCTCTGTATAAGGTTTGTATTCAAGGGTTCGAAACAAACAGAGAGAGAGATTTGTATTGTCAGCAGCTGCTAAAGGTATTGTACACCTTTGGTAGAGTTTGTATTTGATGTTATTAATACAAACAGAGTTTGATTCATTCGTTTATTCTTGTTCATATAATCAAGCAAAAATTAGACACGATTATATAACTTGTATTCAACCCCCCCTTCTACAAGTTATTCGAGTTAACAAGACTCATTCGGAAGAAGCAACCAAAGGAAAAATCTGCTGCCCCAGCCCCTGCATCAAGTATCTCGGATCAGTACTTGGCAGATTTGACAGAAAAAATTAGGGAACAACTTGCACGTGAGATGGATGACAAAGTTAACAAGGTTCGAGAGAATGTCAAGTTGATGATTACTAAGATAGCAGAAAAAAATCCAGAATTGAAGGTTGATATTGATGAGCTGTTTATTGAGCCATCAGGCAAGGTTTCAAGTGATAATGTTTCTACTTGATATTTGTCAAGGGGAAAGCATTTAGAATATTATGGTACTTTATTATGATGATTTTGATGACATTTAGAATATTATGGTACTGTGTAATCACTTATTTTGGGTAGATTTGGCAATGGCAAGTTGGTTTATGTCCAACTTTGACTGTGTAATCACTTATTTGGTATGTTTGTGAAGTTGAACAATTTAGTATTTCCTTTTGGCATTTTTGTCTTGCAAATTTTTTCTTAAGGATTTAGCTGTGATGTTCATATATAGTTTATGTAATTTATGTTGCAACTGTGTAGCTAATATTTAGAAAGTGTTTACTAGAAAATTGTTGGGATAACAAAAAAAAAGGTATTGCTAAAATATGAAAAGCGTTGTAACAAATATATGTTGCCAAAGAAATGGTGATGTTGCTAAATACTGAAAGTGTTTTATCGATTAAATGTTACAATAGAGTGGAGAAGGTGTTGCCAAAAAATAAAGTGTTAGATGAACCAATGTTGCAATAGGAAAAAATCGATGTTGCCATAGGTCTATCCCAACATCCCCTTTAGTGTTGTTATACACCCGAAAGTGTTGGCATAGATGACTAATGCAACATTGAAAGGCATATGATGTAGCCTATTTATATTTCAAGGATACAACTCAACTTAAACAAGATTGTAATAGTGAATAGTATATAGACTGTCACAAGGAATCTCAGATTATATTATCTATCAGAAGAAAAAGATCAAGGTCAATCTACAGACTTGAGGAATTACTACATTGAAAGAAGCTCAGTCATCTGATCAAGCCTCAGTGGAGTATTAGTCAAGAAGTGGATTCGTTTAAAGTGACAGAGATTTCGAAGGTGACAGAGTCAGTACAGAAGAATTAAAGAGAGAGATGAGAAAAGAAAAGGAACAAGATTTTAAAGTCAATATATGAAGAACATTCATTGCGGTTAGTCACTCATGAACCAGACAGTACATCGAGTGTCAACATTTAACAGTGGTTGTTCATCATTAAATTCAGTGGTTCAAGTTATCAAGACTGGTATGTGGGAAAATCATTGTGCAAGCAACATGAGTGCTAAATTCAGTAACCACGATGATTTTATTATCAAGTGAATTGGCTACGAGGAAAAAGAATTATCATAAAGAAATTCTAAGTGATATATTCTTAATGCTGAAACCCCGGTTAGAATTGTTGTATTTTTTGCTAAGCAAAAGGAGTCTGGTTTCACATCCTCAAGAGACCGTAGCTTACACCTGGACGGGTTATGAGAAAATAGAATTATCACAAAGAAATGCAAAGTGATATATTCTTAAAGCTGGAACCCCGATTGGAATTGATATATTTTTTGTTAAGCAAAAGGAGTCCAGTTCCAGACGCTCAGGTAACCGCAGTTTAGAGTTTAAGGATAATTTTATATTAATAAATATTTTATTTATTTAGAAAATTATATTTATAAATATCTAATAATATTAGATATTTATTTTTATAATTTCTGAATTAAAATAATTATTTATTAATTAAAGATTATAAGCTGTGCGGGTTAAAAAGCAATTCTAGGAGCTGTCTATAATAAGACGAAATAGGCCCAGGTTGTTTTTGAATTGAGCAGGTCACCAACAGGTTACTTGTTTTGTATTGCCAATTGTCTTGGTAGTTCAGGATTGTCTTGGCAAGGTTAAATGGATTGTCTTGGCTGTACAAAGCTGATTGTCTTGGTGGCTAGAGATTGTCTTGGCGATTGTCTTGGTAGTACAAAGTTGATTGTCTTGGTGGCTAGAGATTGTCTTGGCGATTATCTTGGCAGTACAAAGCTGATTGTCTTGGAAGAACAGATTGTCTTGGCGATTGTCTTGGCAGTACAAATCTGATTGTCTTGGAAGAACAGATTGTTTTGGAGACTGTCTTTGATGTACAATTTGATATAAAAATTGGCAGGGACTTTGATGATCAAGTTGATATATATCAACCAAGGCGGCTCAACACAACACTTCAACATAATATCTTTCAACAAAGAACAAAGCTTTCTCTCTCATTTTTCTCTCAAGAACACGGATATAGAAAAATTCACAGAAAATCAAGTTCTCAATATTTGTAATATCTGATCCGATAGAACTTGATCATTTGTATCTCTTGTACTACTAGCGAGTTTTTACTCCTAGCACTTATCTTGATTTTTATTAACAAATCTAGAAAAGTTCATGTCGAATTTTCTAATTTGTTTTTATCAACTTGATAATTAATCTGTACTGAAATTGTAACACCCATCAAGTTAATATATTGTTATATTCAACTTGAAATTTGTTTCAATTTATTCCGCACAAATTTGTTCAAGTAAAATTTTATTCAAAGTACAAATTTCGATAAATTGGTATAGATTGTATTCAACCCCCCTTCTACAATCTTATCGGACCTAACAATTGGTATCAGAGCCTATTGATTGATACACAAATCAAGATCCTATTTTTATTCAATCAAAAATTTAACTCAAATTTTTAACTCACTTAAAAATTCATCATGTCTTCAAAAGCCATTGTTAAGATTCGCATATTTAATAAGGATAATTATGATATGTGGAAAAATAAAATGGAGTTGTTTCTTGATGTTACAAATCCAAAAATATTTGTCGGTTTTGAAAAATGGACCAAAAATTCCTACGGTTCATGAAGAACAAACTGTTATTGATGGAGTTGTTACAACACCTGCTAGAACCTATGAAAAGGATCCTAAGCTATATTCTGATGATGAAAAGGAGGATGCTGGATTGGACAAAAATCTGAGACTCATTCTAATAGATTCCTGGATGCTGTAATGTATAGCCATGTGATGAATTGTAAAACTGCTAACCACATCTGGGAAACTATTGAGACTATTAATGAAGGAACTGATGAAGTCAGGGAAAATAGACTTCAAATTTTGACCTCTGAATATGAACACTTTAGAGCTGGCCCCAATGAAGGCATTCAGGAAGTGTTCGAAAGGTATAACAAAATAATCAACAACTTGATATACCCAGAAGGAGATCAACATGAAGTTTTTACTGACTATGCCTACTCACTTAGAGCATAGAATAACTGCCATCAGAGAATCTAGAGATTTAAATAAGATTGCTCTTGAAAGGCTGTTTGGTGTTCTGAAAATGTATGAACTAGAACAAGTACAGCAGAAGGAGTTCTCTGGCAAAGGCAGAGTGGCAAGTTCTTCTACAGCTCTAGTAGTTGAGGTTCCTAAGGAAGTGAAAGCTAAAGTTGTTCAACCTAACAGCTTCAACAAGGAACAAACTGAAGTGGAACATGGCCAGACACCAGCTACTCAGGATGGTGGAGAATTTTATTCACTTGAAGAGCTGGATCAATTAGAAGATGAATCTATGGCAATGATGGTGAGACAATTCAGTAACTTCAGATTTAGAAGAAATCCCAAGTTCAGGTTTAAGTCAAATAACAGATTTCAGAGAGGAGGTTTTTCATCCTCTAGTAACAGGGGAGGTTACAAAACTGGAACAGTTGACAGAAGCAAAATTCGTTGCTTCAACTGTAATGAGTTGGGACACTTTGCTACTGAATGTCAGAAACCCAAGCAAGCACAGAAAAAGGACTATGCTTCTGAAAAGAAGAAAACTGGAAGAGCTTATGTAGCTACCGGTAAAAGCTGGGATGACACAGATAGCGAAGACGAAGAATATGGAAACTTTGCGCTGGTGGCAAATGCTGAAACATCAACTCGTTATACTACATCGGTAATTCTTACTGACGCTGAGTTGATTGATAGCTTATATAATTCCATGGGTAATGCACAGAAACAAATTGAAAGAATAACTCTATTAAACACTAAACTTGAAAATGAAGTGTTAGAATTAAAAAAAGTGCATGTTAATCAAGATAAGCATATAGAGGAAATAGCTCGACTTAACTACAAAGAAAAGTCGCAAGGAGAATACATGGTAAAACAAGTTGATAGGATTGCTGAACAAGAAACCAGGATTAGAGAACTTGAAACACAGATTAGAGCTTGTTATAATTCTGTTAAAGTTTCTAAAGAGCACTTCAACAAACAAGCTGTAGAACGATCTGTAGGAATAGGGTTTGGTTACAAAGAAGCTGTTGGTTCTTTGAGCAATCATTCTGCTAATCCCATTCTTGCTAAAGAAAGAGGTATACCATATGTACTCAAAGATGTTGAAAAACCTATGTTTAAAACCTCTGTTGCTGAACCACCAAATATGTATTCTATTGTGATTCAAGAAGAAATGAGAAATGAGGACAGTGCTAATGGAATAGTCATTGATAATGAAAAATCTGTTAAGGCACCTACAACCAAAAATGTTAAATCTAATAAGGTTGTTTCTATGAAACCAGTGAAGTTTGTTCCCAGTTCATCTAAAATTGAGTTAGGTGATAACAAGTTGGAGCAGAATAATAACATGTCTAACATGAATACCATGCCTATCATTGATTCTAATCATAAAGCATGTGGTGTTGTCAATTGTATGTCTTGTGCTTTTAATGTCATGTCTACTTACTTTTATTTTAATCATGCATGTGCTGATAGGACTGCCCCTCGACAACATATGAATAGAAACAAAAATGTTAGATCAAAGACTGCTAGTCCTCCTAATGTTAGGAGAGAGACATTTGTACCTAAGCCTAAACAAAGTTTTACTAAGGCTGTCTACAAGGTCAAATGTCCAATCAATGAAAAAAATGTTATTGCTGCTAGACAAACATGGATACCCAAAATTAAACAAAAGATTGTCAAATCTGTTTATAGGGTAAAATGTTTGTTGACTAATGGTAAAATTGGTGTTAAGGTGAAAAATGTTGTTTTGCCTGACAAAGGCCAATTCTTTAAGTATTCTGGACCCAATCAAATTTGGGTTCCGAAGAATGCTTAATCCGTTTGTTATTGTAGGGTGTTGAGCAGGTTGAACGAGTAACCAGGATCTTGGACAGTGGATGTTCAAGGCATATGACTGGTGACAGAACCCTGCTGACAAATATGGTGGAGAAGGTCGGCCCAGTAGTTACCTTTGGAGATAACAGCAAAGGTAGAACTGATGGATATGGCAGACTTGAAGCTGGAAATGTTATCATTGATGAAGTCTCTTTTGTGAAAGGACTTAAGCACAATTTGCTCAGTGTCAATCAATTCTGTGACAAAGGATATGAAGTTTATTTTAACAAAAAGAATTGTCTAATTTCACACAAGAGACATGAAAAGCCACAACTAACAAGAGTTAGAAAAGGCAATCTGTACGTAGCCAATATGAACTCAGGAAGCACTGAAGAAATCACTTGCTTCTACACTAAAGCATCTAATGACGAGAGTTGGCTATGGCACAAGAAACTTTCTCATCTAAATTTCAAGACAATGAATTCTCTAGTTAAAAGAGAGTTGGTGAGAGGTTTGCCTTCAATGGAATTCACTCAAGAAGGACTTTGTGATGCATGTCAAAAAGGCAAGCTAAAAAGGGCAACTCACAGGAGCACTGACTCATTTTCAATAACTGAACCTTTACAATTACTTCATATGGATTTGTTTGGTCCAGTTAATGTGATGTCAATATCAAAGAAAAGATATGCTCTTGTGATTGTTGATGATTGTTCAAAGTACACATGGGTCCTATTTCTGAATTCTAAAGATGAAACTCCACAGCTAGTGATTGATCACATCAAGTTGATTGAGCTGGATTCTAAGTATCCAGTGAGAGCTATAAGATCAGATAATGGAACTGAATTCAAGAATGCAGTTCTGAATGATTTCTGCACTGAGAAGGGTATAACTAGACAGTACTCAGCTCCAAGAACTCCTCAGCAAAATGGGGTAGTGGAAAGAAAGAATAGAACCTTGATTGAAGTTGCACGTACTATGTTAAGTGAATCAAGGCTTCCATTGTACTTTTGGGCTGAAACTGTTAACACTGCATGCTATACCCAGAATCGAACTCTTATCAACAAAGACTTGATGAAGACACCCTATGAAGCTATGACTAAAAAGAAACCAACACTCAAATACTTTCATGTATTTGGAGCAAAATGCTTTGTGCTTAAAGAAGGAGATGATCAAGGTGGAAAATTTGAGGCCAAAGCACATGAAGAAATTTTTATTGGTTATACAAGAAGAGCTTACATGGTGTACTTGATTGATCAACAGAAAATGAGTGAAAGTGTCAATGTAACATTTGATGACACTAAACTCCCTAATATCCAATCTGAGGATTCATCTGAAAAGCTATCTTTTGATGATATGACAGATCCAGATTCAGATGATGACAATCCACCTGATGTTTTTGCTGATGCTAATGACAACAATGATAATGGTGATGATGATGATGATCAGGGTCATAGTGGTGAAAACAATGATAATAATGTAGATACACCTGACACTCCTGAACAGTCATCCAGTCAACCTGGCAACAACTCAGGGGAAGATAATGAAGGATCAACTAGTCATACTCAACATCACAATGAAGAACAAGGCGAATCATCAAGATTAAATCTTTCAAGACAAACAGTTTGGAATAGAGCTCATCCTTTTGAGCTGATTATTGGTGATCCAGATGTTGGAGTTAAAACTAGAAGTGCTACTCAAAATCAATGTAACCATTCAGGGTTTCTATCTGAAATGGAACCTAAGAAAACTGAGGAAGCTCTTTCTGATCCTGATTGGGTGATTGCTATGCAAGATGAACTCAATCAATTTAAACAACAAGAAGTATGGAAGCTGGTACCCAGACCTACAAACAGAATAGTGGTTGGCACTAGGTGGGTATTCAGAAACAAACTTGATGAAGATGGCACAGTGATGAGAAATAAGGCAAGATTGGTAGCAAAGGGTTATTCACAAGCTGAAGGCATTGATTATGATGAAACCTACGCTCCAGTGGCAAGACTTGAGGCTATCAGAATATTTTTGGCATTCGCAGCATTCTCAAACTTTAAGGTTTATCCAATGGATGTCAAGAGTGCTTTTCTGAATGGTAAGCTAGATGAAGAGGTATATGTAGAACAGCCCCCTGGCTTTGAAGATCCAGAATTCATGGACTATGTCTACTTTCTCTTCAAGGCTATTTATGGTCTTAAGCAGGCACCAAGGAAATGGTATGACACTCTCTCTGAATTCTTACTTGAAAATGGATTTGTTAGAGGTGTCAAGACAAAACTCTCTTCACAAAGAAACAAAAAAATGATACAATATTTGTTCAAATCTATGTGGACGATATAATATTCGGGTCTACTAATGATCTTCTTTGCAAGAAATTTGCTAAGTTAATGTAGGGTAAGTTTGAAATGAGCATGATGGGTGAACTGAAGTTCTTTCTTGGATTGCAAGTAAGTCAAAGGATAGAAGGGATATTTATCTGTCAATCCAAGTATGTCAAAGAGCTTCTCAAGAAATATCAAATGGAGGACTCATCTTCAGCAAGAACACCATCATCTATAGCTGTTAAGTTTGGAGCATGTGAAAATTCTGCTAAGGTAGATATCACAAGCTACAGAGGTATGATAGGCTCATTACTTTATCTTACTGCAAGTAGACCAGATATTATGTATGCTACGTGCTTGTGTGCAAGGTTCCAATCGGATCCTAGAGATGTTCATCTCATTGCTGTTAAAAGAATCTTGAAATATCTTAAGGGTACGCCTAACTTAGGCATCTGGTACCCTAAAGATTCTGGTTTTAATCTTATTGGATATACAGATTCAGATTATGCAGGAAGTGTTGTAGACAGAAAAAGCACATCTGGGAGTTGTCAATTCCTAGGTGGCAGGTTGGTTTCCTGGTACAGTAAGAAACAACAAACAGTTTCCAACTCTATAGCCGAAGCTGAATACATAACTGCTGGGAGCTGTTGCGCTCAGATCTTGTGGATCAGAAATCAGCTACGAGATTATGGCTTTGTACTTGACAGGATTCCTATCCTGTGTGATAATACAAGTGCCATAGCAATCTCCAACAATCCTGTGCAGCATACAAGGACCAAGCACATTGACATCAGGTATCATTTTATTCGAAAGCATGTCATGAATGGTACCGTGGAGTTACATTTTGTACCCACGGAAGAACAAACAGCAGATATTTTTACTAAGTCTCTTGACGAATCCACATTCACCAGAATTGTTGGTGAATTGGGTATGTTAAATAGTCCTAGTAATTAAACTAGTTAATATCTGAGGTTTGCTCTTTAATAATTTATAAGTGATTACTTTGTTAATATTTGTTATTAAAATCACTTGTATAATTATTTTATCAACTTATCTACTTGCTTGTTAATTCTCAAATCATTGTCATTTTCTTCTTAATATATTCCTACTTACTTCTTTTAATTTTAGAATATTTTTATTTTCTCTAAAAATATTTTTCTCAAATTTTACAAGTTGAAATTAGTGAGAAATCTATTTTTGTTGAAAATTACTTCTGAATATTTGTGTTGATTTAATAAGTCATATTTTCTCTTTAAATGATTTTCTATAAGAAAGTTATTTTATTAAGAAAATATATAGATTTATTAATTTACTACAAATATTTATGTAAATAGTTAATAGTTTATTAATTGGTTTGTAGTGCTTGTCCTTTTGTTATTAATGTTTGATTTCGTAAAAAGGATAACCTATGGCATTTTTTAGTATTTTCTTATTTTCTATTTATCTATTTTTAAGTAGTTATGTTGTTGTAAATATTTTTGTAAATTATTTTCTTTTATTTCTAATATTCTATAAGTATTATTAATACAGTTATTTTTGTATAGTAAAAAAAAAATCATATCATATTTTTCTTTTCTTTTTAGTTTTTATTTAATATTATTATTATGTATATTATTTCTTATTTTTGTATATTATTTTTCATGTGTATATAAATAGTTTGTATAGTTTTTCAGTTTAGTCACTATACTTTCAAAACTTACAAACAGGTCCCTGTACTTGGTTCTTTTATGTCAATTCAATTGTTTAGGAACTAACGTTTGATTTTCAGGATCTAACAATTGGAAGACAAGATATTTCAATAGCTAACAATTTCTAATAGTTGGTATCTATCTTACAGGACCTAAAACATGATGAAATAGTTTTGTTTGTATTGGTTTAAACATTAACATACATTAATTCGATTAATATTTATTATTAATGGAATTCTTGCTTATGTCCTTGTTTAGTAAAACCAGCTCAAGATCTCTTTAATCTTCTAACTCAAAATCTCTTTCTACAGTTGTGATTGCTTACATTGTAAACCTTTTGAAATCACAACTGTACATCATTTCTCTTAAGATGAATGCAATATTTTCTCAGAAAACTTTTCAATGTTAAAAATGCATTCTATCTCTATTGCTCACATTCTGTGATGCAGGTTCATCTACATGGAATTTTGTTTTCTCACATGTTTAGTCATAAGGTTGTAAACCCAACAACTTTTATCCCAGACTACAGTCAAACTCAAACACATTCTATCTTACCCCCTAAAAGGAAGTAACCTATCAGACTAAAGGTCACCAGGGAGTAACTGCACCTGATGCAGCAGATAAGGATGTGTGGGATATTCAGTTGGAAAGTCACTACCTTATACACTATCCAAAATATTTCATATGCACAAAGTGAGAATGCACACACACTAAGGATGAATTGACGGAAACCTATAATCCAACCATTTGACGGTTAGGATCATAAGTTAAAGGTTTTTCTTTAATGAATCAAGTGTCTTCACAGACATTAGAAGGAAATCTTAATCTCAATGCTAAATTTCTAGATCATTGTTTACCTTCTCAGAATTCAAATCTGAAAACCCTAAAAAGGGAAAACTAGCAACTTGTAGATTATGACTCAGATTCGTCTGACGAGTCTAACGAGGATTTGGGATTTGCGAACTCCCATTGCACCACCACTGACCTCTCTTGAAGGGGCTAGGGTGATTTTTCCTTGCAGGTACACCAATGGATGTTGGAGCTAATAGTGATATGAGTGATACACCAGTGAGCAAGAGTGTAAACACAGAGGGAAGTGAGACACTCAAAACAAATGAGTGGAGAGAAGAGTGAAACACTTGTGAGGTACACTAAACACGATCACACACTCACAGTGAGGAAGAAAATGAAACTTCCTTTCTAACAAAGCTCTAAAAGTTGGTATCAACTACTTTGTCAACTAGTTGTTTGGAGGATTCCTCAACTAAGGGGGAGAAGTAAGGGGTACAAGAAAAAAGAGAGTAGGTTAGAAAGGGGGAGCATTTACAGACTGTGCTTAGGAGGAGAAGCAAGTCAAGTTACTAAAGGGAGCCTTAGATGGAGAAGTAAGGGGATTTTCAATTGAGAAGAAAGGGGAGATATAAGGAGAAGCTTACATCACAATACTATTCTATTAGTCTTTCAATGTACTATGTATAAAGGCTAACTGGAGGAGTAGTAGATTTCCTAGAAGTTATAGAAATGGTATTGATTCACCATTGTCTATATAGTAGGAGCAGTTGTTTTTCTTAAGTGAGAAAAGCTGTGTCAGAAAAGGGAAGTGATTGTAAATCAAGAATTGCTGATAATCATCAATGTAAGATGTGAAGGATTATCAGGTAGAGATATGAAGAATCAAAAATGAAGATGAGTTATCTATTGAAGATCAGTTCAGTGCTAGAAGAACAGTCATCTATCATTTCATCAACTGAGGATTCTGGAAATGTTATATTTAAACCAGAGAATTTTTTTTATGTACTATTTACTAAGCTCTTAAATGCTTAATCTTTTTCTTGTTTAAGTGAGTTAGTTGAGTTATCCTCTAGGTATTTGCTTGTTATTGTCTAACAAACAAATAGGGGGAGATTGAACGGCATATGATGTAGCCTATTTGTATTTCAAGGATACAACTCAACTTAAACAAGATTGTAATAGTGAATAGTATATAGACTGTCACAAGGAATCTCAGATTACATCATCTGTCAGAAGAAAAAGATCAAGGTCAATCTACAAACTTGAGGAATTATTACATTGAAAGAAGCTCAGTCATCTGATCAAGCCTCAATGGAGTATTAGTCAAGAAGTTGATTCGTTTAAAGTGACAAAGATTTCGAAGGTGACAGAGTCAGTACAGAAGAATTAAAGAGAGAGAGGAGAAAAGAAAAGGAACAAGATTTTAAAGTCAATATATGAAGAACATTCATTGCGGTTAGTCACTCATGAACCAGACAGTACATCGAGTGTCAACATTTAACAATGGTTGTTCATCATTAAATTCAGTGGTTCAAGTTATCAAGACTGGTATGTGGGAAAATCATTGTGCAAGCAACATGAATGCTAAATTCAGTAACCACGATGATTTTATTATCAAGTGAATTGGCTACGAGGAAAAAGAATTATCATAAAGAAATTCTAAGTGATATATTCTTAATGCTGAAACCTCGGTTAGAATTGTTGTATTTTTTGCTAAGCAAAAGGAGTCCGATTTCACATCCTCAAGAGACCGTAGCTTACACCTGGATGGGTTATGAGAAAATAGAATTATCACAAAGAAATGCAAAGTGATATATTCTTAAAGCTGGAACCCCGGTTGGAATTGATATATTTTTTGTTAAGCAAAAGGAGTCCAGTTCCAGACGCTCAGGTAACCGCAGTTTAGAGTTTAAGGATAATTTTATATTAATAAATATTTTATTTATTTAGAAAATTATATTTATAAATATCTAATAATATTAGATATTTATTTTTATAATTTCTGAATTAAAATAATTATTTATTAATTAAAGATCATAAGCTGTGCGGGTTAAAAAGCAATTCTAGGAGCTGTCTATAATAAGACGAAATAGGCCCAGGTTGTTTTTGAATTGAGCAGGTCACCAACAGGTTACTTGTTTTGTATTGCCGATTGTCTTGGTAGTTCAGGATTATCTTGGCAAGGTTAAATGGATTGTCTTGGCAGTACAAAGCTGATTGTCTTGGTGGCTAGAGATTGTCTTGGCGATTGTCTTGGTAGTACAAAGTTGATTGTCTTGGTGGCTAGAGATTGTCTTGGCGATTGTCTTGGCAGTACAAAGCTGATTGTCTTGGAAGAACAGATTGTCTTGGCGATTGTCTTGGCAGTACAAATCTGATTGTCTTGGAAGAACAGATTGTCTTGGAGATTGTCTTTGATGTACAATTTGATATAAAAATTGGCAGGGACTTTGATGATCAAGTTGATGTATATCAACCAAGGCGGCTCAACACAACACTTCAACATAATATCTTTCAACAAAGAACAAAGCTTTCTCTCTCATTTTTCTCTCAAGAACACAGATATAGAAAAATTCACAGAAAATCAAGTTCTCAATATTTGTAATATCTGATCCGATAGAACTTGATCATTTTTATCTCTTGTACTACTAGCGAGTTTTTACTCCTAGCACTTATCTTGATTTTTATTAACAAATCTAGAAAAGTTCATGTCGAATTTTCTAATTTGTTTTTATCAACTTGATAATTAATCTGTACTGAAATTGTAACACCCATCAAGGTAATATATTGTTATATTCAACTTGAAATTTGTTTCAATTTATTCCGCACAAATTTGTTCAAGTAAAATTTTATTCAAAGAACAAATTTCGATAAATTGGTATAGATTGTATTCAACCCCCCCTTCTACAATCTTATCGGACCTAACAAACATCTATAGCGATGTGGCCGTAGGGTGGCAAAAGTGTTGGCTTACCCACCTAAGGCCACACAAGCAGATCCAACACCACTGCAATTGGAAAAAGTGTAGCCTTAGACCAATTCCGGGCTTATGGCAACACTTTTCAGGCTTTTTTTACACTTTTTTTAGGTGTTGCTAAAGAGCATATATGGTGTAGTGAATAAACCCTTAAGTCTTGCAGTGTCCAGGGAAATCTCGGAGAAAATGAAAGTACTATTTTTCTAAATCCGACAGCTTTTACATACACTTAATTTCCTCCTGGATCACTAATACGAACTCCGATTTTCGTTCTGAATACTTCTATATAGTGTCGCCTAATAATATTCTCATCTTTACCAAAATCACTATTCACACTTTATTATTTCTTTTATTCCTTATATTTATTAAAATGCCCTGGTCCTCTCTCGGGCGTTCCTTAACCCTTTCTCGGAACCACTGGACTAATAACAGATATTGATTTGGATGACACAAGAATAATCTTTCTTGGAATAATATAACTTATATCCCTAGGAGATAGATCATTCTTATCTATGTCGTCAACCAAAAGCATTCTTCCTAACATATAAATATTTGAATCTAAATCCATCCCATTTATTTGATAAACATTCGTTACATCGCAATCATAACCACAATGTACTCCTATCTTATTACATAAGAAATGTTTTAATTCTATCAAAAATCTGGGTTCTTACAGTCTCCCCTCCTTAAAAGGATTCCGTCCCGGAATCAGTTTGAAAACAAATAGGGGTACTTTTCCATCATTGCTCTTTCTAGCTCCCAGGTTGATTCTTCTATGTTGTGGTTCTGCCACAAAACTCTGACAAGCTTGATGACCTTGTTTCGGAGCACTTGATCTTTTCTGTCTATGATTTCCACAGGTTGCTCTACATAGGTCAAGTCTGGTTGCACGTCCACGTGCTCATATTCCACTATGTGTTTGGCATCTGGGTTATACTTCCTCAGCATTGAGACATGGAATACATTGTGCACTTGCTGCAGATTCGGGGGTAATGCCAGTTCATAAGCTAGCTCCCCAATACGTCTTAAGATCTCAAATGGTCCAATATATCTAGGGCTCAGCTTCCCTCTCTTTCCAAACCTCATTAAACCCTTCCAAGGAGATACCTTCAGGAACACTAGGTCTCCTACTTCATATTCTTTTCCTTTCCGAGCTAAGTCGGCATATTTCTTTTGTCGATCCTGGGCTGCTACCAGCCGTCCTCTGATTAGATCCACTGCATCTTTTGTCCGTTGGACCATCTCACGTCCGAGCATCTTTCGCTCTCCAACTTCATCCCAATATAGGGGAGATCGGCATTTCCTTCCATAAAGGGCCTCGTAAGGCGGCATTCCTATGCTTGAATGGAAACTATTGTTGTAGGAAAACTCAATCAATGGCAAGTGATCATCCCAATTTCCTTTAAAGTCTATAGCACAAACTCTCAACATATCTTCTAGTGTCTGGATGGTCCTTTCACTTTGCCCGTCCGTCTGGGGATGGTAAGCTGTACTCATGTTTAGCCTGGTTCCAACACATTCTTGAATGCTCCTCCAAAACCTGGAGTTGAATCTGGGATCTCTGTCGGATACTATGGCGACTGGGACTCCAGGTCGCGCCACTATTTCTCTGAGGTAGATATCTACTAGCCTATCGACCGTATACCTCTCGTTGATCGGAAGAAAGTGAGCTGACTTCGTTAGTCGGTCTATAATCACCCATATAACGTCATGATTTGCTTTGGTCCTTGGTAAACCTTCTACGAAGTCCATAGCTATATGTTCCCATTTCCATTCGGGAATCTCCAAGGGGTGTAGAAGTCCACTGGGCCTCTGGTGCTCTGCTTTCACTTTCTGGCAGGTCAAGCATTTGCTTACCCACTCGGCAACGTCCTTTTTCATGTTGGGCCACCAATAGTACTCTTTCAAATCCCTATACATCTTGGTACTATTGGGGTGCACGGAGTACCTTGAGTTGTGTGCCTCATATAAAATTTCATCCTTGAGTTCCTGATCATTAGGGACCCATATCCTCCACATATATCTCATGATCCCTTCTTTATCTTTTTCACACTTGATTTCTTCCCCAGTCATTACTTCCTCTGTCGAGTTCTTTTCTGCTTCCATCACTCGCTCTTGGCATAGCCTAATCTTTTCCAATAATGGGGGCTAGATTCGAATCTCCATCAACTTTTCTTGACCTTCCTCTGGCATCTTAACCTCAATTTCCAACTTCTCAAAATCTTTTATCAATTCTTTCTTCGTAGTTATCATCTTGAGCTTTTCTTTCCTACTAAGGCCGTCCGCCACCACATTGGCCTTACCCGGGTGATAACGAATCTGTTAGGAATAATTCATGAGTTGTGATGTTAAGAATAGAATTTTACTTGTACTTCTTGTATATCCTGATTTATAAAGGATATAGCACTTTGTATAGGAAATATGTATTAGACAGTTATCTGTAAAGTTTAGTCAGGAATGAACAGTGCATCGAGTACTACATGTCAGGAACTGAGATTGAATCCTGATATGTCAAGTTTACTACTGATCAAGTACTGATGGGATGGTCAGATCCTGATGTAAGATGGAATCCTGATATCAGTTGTGTTACTGATGATGTCATTATGGATGCTACAGAAACTGGCAAGTGCTATAAAACAGGATGTTTATTTGAGGAACAAGCAAGAAGATTTTATGAAGGAAAGAATTTTCTATTGATGGAAACTATCAACTAGACGGCAGAATATTGTCATGTATAGATTACCTTTCTGTAATTAGTTGATAGGAAGCATTATAAATATTCTCTCTATATCATTGTAAAAAGAGTACGTAAGATGAATTGAGTTCGATTCAAGCGAATGTGCGTAGCTCTGTATAAGGTTTGTATTTGAGAGTACGAAACAAATAGAGAGAGAGTTTTTTTTGTCAACAGCTGCTAAAGGTATTTGTACACCTTTGGTAGAGTTTGTATTTGATCTTATTAATACAAACAGAATTTGATTCATTCGTTTATTCTTGTTCATATAACCAAGCAAAAATCAGACACGATTATATAACTTGTATTCAACCCCCCCTTCTACAAGTTATTCGAGTTAACAGAATCTCACAATCGTAATCCTTGATTAGCTCTAGCCACCTTCTCTGGCGCATGTTAAGCTCTTTCTGCTTAAAAATGTACTTGAGGCTCTTATGGTCAGTGTAGATCTCGCACTTTTCTCCATACAAGTAGTGCCTCCAAATCTTTAAGGCAAAAACAATTGCTGCTAATTCCAGATCATGGGTGGGGTATCGAATCTCGTAATCCTTCAATTGCCTTGACGCATATGCTATCACCTTACCGTGCTGCATAAGCACGCATCCCAATCCTTTATGCGAAGCATCACTGTAAATCACGAAATCTCCTTTTCCATCAGGTAACACCAACACTGGGGCCATTACCAACTTCTTCTTTAGCTCTTGGAAACTCTTCTCGCATTTTTCAGTCCATTCAAATTTCTCAGTTTTACGGGTAAGTCGAGTTAACGGAGCTGCGATCTTCGCAAAATCTTGAACAAACCGTCTATAATATCCTGCCAACCCTATGAAACTCCTTACCTCAGTTGGAGTGGTTGGTCGTTCCCAATTTGAAACTGCCTCTATCTTGGAGGGGTCAACTAGCACTCTTTCTCTGTTGATTACGTGCCCTAAAAATTGTACCTCATTTTTCCAGAACTCACACTTTGAGAATTTGGCATATAACTGCTCCTTCCGGAGTGTCTCTAAGGTTATCCTCAAATGTTCAGCGTGTTCTTCCTCTGTCTTTGAGTAGATCAGAATATCATCAATAAGGACTATAACAAACTGGTCCAAATATTCCTTGAACACTCTATTCATTAAATCCATGAAAGCTGCTGGGGCGTTGGTCAATCCAAACGACATTACCAAGAACTCTTAATGTCCATACCTAGTATGGAATGCAGTCTTTGGAATATCTTCAGGTTTAATCTTTAGTTGGTGATATCCGATTCTCAGGTCAATCTTAGAGAAATACACAGCTCCTCTTAGCTGGTCAAAGAAATCATCAATCCTGGGTAACGGGTACTTATTCTTTATGGTTAGTTTGTTCAACTCTCGATAGTCGATGCATAACCTCATACTCCCGTCCTTTTTCTTAACAAACAACACTGGTGCGCCCCAAGGCGACACACTGGGTCTTATCATACCCTTATCCAACAATTCCTGCAATTGCTTTGCTAACTCTTTCATTTCCACTGGTGCTAATCGGTACGGGGCCTTTGAAACTGGCGCCGTCCCCGGGGCTAACTCGATAGCGAACTCAATCACTCTATCCGGTGGTAGTCCGGGAAGATCTTGAGGAAATACGTCTTCAAATTCGTTAACTACCGAAATGTCTTGAATCTTGGGCGCCTCTTTCTGGATGTCTATAACGTAAGGTAAATAAGCCTCGTTCCCTTTTCGTAACAACCTCTTAGCCTGTGCCATGGTTAGAATATTCTGGGTCTGTCGCATCCCTCTAAACACTATTTCCTTCTTTCCTGGGGTTTTCAGCTTAACCTTTTTCCCTTTACAATCTATTTGTGCATTATTACGAGACAACCAGTCCATTCCCAAAATAACATCGAATTCCCCTAGGTTAAAAGGAATCAAATCCTCACAGAAGGATCGTCCTCCTATTTCTATTTTGCAATCGGGGTGAATCTGATTAACTGGAATGACTTCTTGATTAGCTATTTCTATTTGCAAAGACTCCCTTAGCGGTTGAGTTTTAAGTTTCAATTTATCCATAAAATCTCTAGATATAAAAGACTCAGTTGCTCCAGAATCAAACAAAACATTTGCACTGACTGAATTGAGGGAAAATGTACCTGTTATCACATCCGTGTCCCTCACGGCATCTTGCACTGTCATGTTAAAAGTTCTAGCAGTTGGTGGCCTGTTGGAGGCAGCTCTGCTTGCCCCTGATGCTGCTGGCTTGTTCATCGGGCAATCCTTCCTCATGTGGCCCTGACGACCACACTGGAAACAAGCAGTGCCCTTATTGGTAGCAGGAGTAACCGTGGTACACTGGTGGGCATAGTGGCCTATTCGTCCTCAATTTCTGGTTGCACTCTCCAGGGTGTTTCTTCTCACAAGTGGCACATACTGGCAGTGGGGGTCTGGAAGGGTGGGAACGGGACACTCCTGACCGCTGGCCGCCCTGGCTCACAGTTGCACTCCCAGATGGTTTAAACCCAACACTCCTCCCAGGTAGGGAAACTGCTCCTCCCATGATGGCATGCTTTCACTTTAATCCCCCTTTCTCTATTTCTCTCTGTGCCTGATCACTACCTGCTTCCACAATGGTTGCCTTTTGCACCAAGGTGGCATAATCAGTAATTTCTAAAACTGCCACTCTGTTCTGAATCCACTGTTTCAGCCCTTGCTGAAACCTGTTAGCTTTCTTTTCTTCAGTGTCCACGAATTCCGGTACAAATCTTGACAGTTCGGTAAACTTGGCTTCATAATCAGCCACCGACAAGTTATTCTGCTTTAGCTCTAGAAACTTAAGCTCCATCTGGGTTTTCATGAACTTTGGGAAGTACTTCTCTAAAAACAACTGTTTAAACCTATCCCAGGTTACAATAGAATCGGTTTCCATATTCTTCTTGGCTTCCCACCAATAATTGGCCTGTCCCTTTAGTAAGTAGGTTGCAAAGACAGTCTTTTGGGCCTCCTCAATACTCAGAATCTCAAAAGATTTCTCCATTTCCTTGACCCAGGCCCTTGCCTCAACGTACGGGATCAGCTGATCCGTGAAACTCTGGGGTTTGAGTGACTTGAAGGCCCTAAAAGAATTGGCAACAGCGGTATTGTTTCCTTTGGCTGGTTGGGGATATTGGTTCAAATTCTAAATGAGCAGATCCATAAATTGCCCCATGGGGTTTCCACCCTGGTTCTCCCCATGCTGTTCAACTTCAGTTTTCCCTTCTTCTACTTCCTCTTCGAACTCCGCAGTATAAAAGGTTTCATCCCCCATCCCATACTGGGAATCCTCATGTTCATTGTAATCCTGATCTTGTTCTTCATTATACTCAAAGTTTTCCTCAGGTTGATTATGACTTTCTTGGTCAGTAGACTCAGGGGGGTTAGCCCTAGTACCCATCATTCTCGGAGGCATTTTACTGAAAATTTGGACAATATACATTAGGTTTATTTACCTATTTCAGAGGGTTTTTCCTCACAATATTGATGCATAATTGGATTTAGGATCCCACAGTTCTATATATCATGGCAGATTTTAATCGAACGCAGTATATGCAAATATAACATAACAAGCTAGTGAATTGCGTCGTAGAGGTACTGAAATGACTGAAAGGGAAATAAATATATACCAGGTACCAAACGGTACAACAACCGACATACAACAACAATTTTTAAAAAGTACAACCATCCGAATAATAACTAGTCAAAAGTGAAATAAGCTATCTATCTGTCTAGTCTGCAACAGGGAACTACATGCTGAAACTATCCCTACCAAAAATCGGCGCTACTATGACGTACAAGACTAGACAACTAGACCAATACATCACGATCACTGCAGTTAGCCACGACGGTAGGCCAAAGCTCGAACCCTCCTCATAGCAAGGCGGAAAATCTCCTCTGCATCAACCCTAGATACCATGCCGTGACCATCACTGGGTAACTGTCGCACCCTCACATGGGCCCTAAGCTCTATTCCAGTCACCTATCTATACATCTCTCTGGCCCTGGCACGTCCCCCACCATGACGCCCCAACCGGGCAGCTCTCTCCTCAGCTAACTCTCTACGGGACTCCGCCAACCAGGCCTTAGCTATGGCCAGATGTGTAGTCAATCGACTCATCATGTAGTGATGCACAGCTACGGGTACCCCCTCAAGTGGAATATAGGGTGGAGTAGAGGGATCTGCTGGCTGTGCGGCCTCAGTCTGTTGTGGCTCTGGGGTCAATGCCTCAAACTCATTTGATAATGGACTCACAGGTAGTGGTGGCGGGGTAGGGGCTCTCTCATCAGAGAGGAGTGGCACATATAGTCCGGAACTCCCTACAGCATCATCTATTGTCTCATCTACATCCCCCTCTACACCCTCATCTACAGTCATCACCTGATCCGTGGTCATGTCAGTATCCTCCCCCAAAGTCCTAATCTCAGATACAACCCAGAAATCCTCCTCCTCAGCAACTAACTCAGCGTCCTGCCTTGCTTGGACCTCCTCCGGGTCCTCCTCCTCCTCAGACTCAATGACATCAGTATCAGCATCAACCTGGACCTCAGGGTCCTCCTCCTCTGACTCAATGACATCAGTATTAGCATCAACCTGGACCTCAGGGTCCTCCTCCTCTAACTCATCAGCAGGTAAGTGCTCATAGAATGGGTCTCTGGTCCAGAACATGTCCTCATCATGCTGTCTAGCAGATGCCTCCTGGGCAGCCATGTCGCTCGCCTACACAAGACGAACTATATTACTATCATGATATTTAAAAGTTCCCATAAGGGTTTTAGGTGAACTTGGCAAGAGTTCTTATTATATAAGTGAATTTATTATTATATAATGTCGCATCATCTCTTGGGATATATAACTCTCTCTCTGATACCATTTCTGTAACACCCCCGGATCCGGGGTCAAGGATAGGGTCGCTACGGTCTCACATTCCATAAATAACACTTGTCTTGAACCCAAAGTAAATAAGTAACATGTTGTGACCCCACAATAATATCCACTCACACACACAGTTATAGTCCTAGAGATGAAATTGAAATAAGTCTTACATAAAAGGATTTACGAATAAAAGTTATTACAGTCCCAAAAGAAGTAACAACATAAGTTTAAAATTCTTGCCATTGATTAACATTATTGATACATATAATTAAATCGGAAGCAAAAGCTGACTATCTATGCTACCTCAGCAATGGCAGCAACAATATCAGCGGGGAGTCCTGTGGGTCGGGTAACCTGCTTGCGCCGAGTGCGCCTTACCTGAGCCATGTGACCTAGCTGTTGTTGTGACATAATAATAAGCAAGGGTGAGCAATATCCCACCAACAATATTGTAACTGAACAGTGATATATATATATATATATATATATATATATATATATATATATATATATATATATATATATGTCAGTTTAAAAGTATATTTTGAAACCGTATGCCATGCATTAACGAAAATAGTGCAAGTTACAGGGTAACTCAAAGCATATATATATATTTTGTGGAAATATCTGCTATGTCAAAGATAAGCCAGATTATCAACTTTTCATGATAGAGGAACTTGCAGGAAGAATACTGCAATCCCTGTTCAAACACTTTTCAGCACTGCCCACAATGGTAATGTTGCAGAATATTCTCCAATTTTGGATGATGAACTAATACGGGAGCTTGCCGCGCCAGGAGCCACAACATCTACGATGATCAGTCGCATGTCATGCTCCCCATCATTTGTTCTCTACATGTAGAAGGAAGCACCGACGGATCGCCCGCCTTCTAGAACCCCCCGGCCAACGGTTGGGCCATTGCTGGACCAGCGCCACTCGGCCACTTACGCGTCTCCTAGTTCACTTAACATCCATCACTTTGAAATGTAAAGTTCGTCCCCCTTTCCCCAAGTATAACACTTGTTGGTAGGACTCCATAAGGCAGTCGTATCTAGTTGGAAAGGAAAATTCACTAATATTTCCCAAGCCGAGGCTTGTTAATGGATATCAACTTGTTGCAACAATTATACTCCTCGAATGATGAGAGGGTACACAAGATTCCATGAATAATAGCAACCAAGTTGCGAGTGAAACGAATAATTTATGACCGGGCAGCTACAAGCACTAGTACAGAATAGGCTTTTAGTGTCGCACTTTAGGTGTCGGTTATCTAGAGAACCGTGGCCTATACATACTTTAGGCGTCGGTTGCTAGCTTAACCGACGCTTAATGTCATTTGTGTTGGACCTTTTGCGTCGGTCATGAAACAACCGACGCCTAAAACTAACCCTTTAGCGTCGGTCTTTATTAAACCGACGCTTAAAATTTACCTTTAGCGTCGGTCATAAACAACCGACGCCTAAAACTGACCCTTTAGCGTCGGTCTTTACACAACCGACGCCTAAAACTAAACTTTTAGCGTCGGTCTTTACTCAACCGACGCCTAAAATTAACCTTTTAGCGTCGGTCATAAACAACCGATGCCTAAACTGACCCTTTGGTACTTTATGTGTCGCCTTACATTTAACCGACGCTAAAAGTATTATAATTAAAAAAAAACTGAAATATATACAAATAATATTTTTATACAAATAATACATTACTTTATATTATACCATTTGAATTAAAAAAATAAATTGAATAATATTATTCGAATAAGATTTTAAATGAAAAGATATATAATTAAATTTTTAAATTTTTGAAAATTATATATTATATCAATATTTATAATTTTTTTATAATATAAATAAATTTTTAATTCATTACATATTTATATATAATAAGCATAAGTTATATGTTGCTAGAATATGTTACCTTAGCATGTTATTTTGGACCTAACATAATATTTTGTTTTTTGTGTTACCTTAGCCACAAACGTGATGTTACCTTAGCTTTAAAGTGTTGGATTACATGATATGTTACCTTAGATCATTAATAAACTCAATTTTAAATTTTTTAACCAAAAAATTATTTAATTATTTAAAAATCACATTTACAATCATAATATTTCATTTTTTAAGAAAGTAAAAGTTTACCAATCGAATGAGGTTTTTTTTTCAAATATCAAAGTATTTAATTATTATTATTTTTTAGGTTCTATTTATTTATTAAATATAAAATGGAAAATGTAAAAAACAAAATTAAAAAACAGAAAAATAATTGTAAAAACTGAAAAATAAAGATTCCCAGTGAAATGTTTTAGCGGCCAATTATCCCGCCTATCTGAACCTCTCAACACTCAAAACAAAATAATACTTCTACTCTCTCTACTATCGCTCTTTCTCTCTCGCGCTCTCTCTATCTCTCTATCTCTCTCTCGTAAACCTCTCTTTCTCTCTCAATCTTATCTAATTTTCTATCAAATTAGTATGTTATTTGCTACAAATTAGGCTACACAATTGAATATGGCTTCGGTTTGAGGCTTCAAATTGGGACTTCTTCCAATTAGGGCTTTTCAGATTAGGGGTTCTTTGTTTTGAGTTCAAATGATTCAATTTTTTCACTTAAAATTCAACTAATTATGGTTTATTTTAGATTTCAGGTCTTCTTTAGTTTGGGCTTTCGATTTGGGGCTTCTAAGTGGATTTGGGGCTTCGATTCGTAGGTAATACCCCCTTTCTCTGTGAATGTGTACTATTATATTATGTAGATTTGGATGCATAGTGTTCTAGTTTTGTATTGATTTGTCATGTGCTTTTTTCCTTTATAGGAGATCTTCTTCAACAGACTCACAAACACTACCTGTCGGATTTTATGGCAACTCTTGGAGTTCTAGGTGGGAAACTGTGTTTGGATTTCTGGGTGATGGAGAAATATTGTGTGAAGAAGTCGTGGAGCAAGATGTCTGTTGAACAAAATGTTGATATTCGGTTTGTGCAACTAAAAGCTATGGAATATTCAAACAGTGGTAAGGAAGTCCTTCTACAACAAAATGCTTGACGAATTCTTTGGAAAGCACATGTATCTCTGGAAAGTCTTGTGAAGCTGAATTGTGTTAATTGATAGTACTGAACTGGAACAGGTTAAAAGGAAAATGAAAAAGAGGTACATCTTTTCTTTTTTATTCCCTGTATTACTTCTTTATGTTATCTACATCTACCTTAGCAATGGATTGTGTTTACATGAATTCAGACGCTTGGCAAATTAGAATTGTTTTGCTATTTGCATTTCCCAAGTTAGATGGCTCGTTGATAGTACTTTTTTTTTGTCAGCCTCGTTGATAGTACTATTTGGCTGTAAATATCGTTAATCTTCATTAATTAATTATCTTTATCCATATCAGGGTTTTCATCTTTTAATGAAAGATCTTTCTGAAATGCATAATGAAGAAAGTACCGAGTAATCACAAACAAAGGTTACACTCCTTTGCTTCAATTATCGACCCTTACAGAAAAAGATAGTGAAATTGTTATAATTAAAATTTATGTTCGACGAATCTTTAAGCATGCCTATATACACATGCTTGTAGAAATCTTTAGTTCCTGAACACATTATAGTTAACACTGTATTATGCTAAAAATCCCTAGCCCAGGTCTAACCGAAAATTTGAGAGACGTGCCTACTCTTATTTCCATCTTTATTTCTATCTTTGCAAGCTCAAGTTTTTTGATAGTAAGAAAATAGCCTCCTTCTATTTTCACCTGAGTTCCCCTGTCCTGGCAATATTTTTTGACTTTCTGTACGGTAAAGCAAGCCTACAATATCTAATTTTTAGGGATGTTCAATTGCAAGATATTTAAATACTCACACTAAGACTTGCAGTTCTGTGAATATAATTGTGTCTGCACTTTAATTTGGATCTGAATTCTGAACCTCATCCTTCATTAATTGCTTCAGTGGTACACTTGAGATCAATTGTTCAAAAGATATAAAGATTTAAGGAATCCTTGGACCCTGCACTTCTCTGGAAAAGGTTTGTTTCTGCAATTCTTCACAAACTGATGCCTTGTGATTCTGAATTACTGAAATTGAACACTTCTGTACCTTTAAAAATTATCTTTAAGTATCAAGTACTGTATGTTTTGCCGAAAGGGCCTGTTGTTGCAAGCTCAGTTATTGGACAGGGGAACACTACTGCCCAGTTCTGATATTTAATGTGTGTGATGTCTTCTTTTCTGCCGTGAAATAGATGAGATTTACAAAATATGCAGTGTACGTAATAGGCAGCCCTACAGAAATAAAATGGGCTGAAGGGCTTAAACTGGCAGATTCCATCAACTATCAGTTCTTAACAACGTATTGTTAAAGTGGTATTACATTTTCCACGACTCTTGAGTCTTGTTTGTTGTACAAATTGACTTCTTAAGTCTCTATCGTTGCCAGTAAAATGCATCTGGAACATAGTAAAAGTTGGTAGTGAAGTCCATCTGGCATGACAATAAAATGCAGTCTTATTGTAATTTTATAATCGTGCAGGAAGAAGGAACAACATGGAGATAACTTTTGTAAACATAGCTGCAGTTGCTGATGAGAGAGCTCAGGTTACTCATTACTAAACGCGTAAATAATGTTTGATACACCGAAATAGTATGCTTAAATAATTGTTAGTATTGCCATGTCTTGTTGACATTAACTTGAGCAATTATTAATTTCATGGTGTGTGGATTATTAATTATTATCAGTAATTTGAATCGACCCTATTGGTGTGTGGATTTAATAATTTAATTGAAATATATTGTTTGCTTGAGATTCAAAATCTATATGGCTCTAGCTTGCTGCAACATGACATATTCTTTGTTTGTTATTGTTTTTAAATTTCTAATACTGACTGGTGGTAAATTCCAGGTTCATGAATCATGGATTCCACCATGGCTTGTAGTACATCTTGCTAACTCTCAGGTGAGTTTCCCATAGAAATTTTATTCTGAACGCAGGAGCTTGTCCAACAGGTTGAGATAACAACACAATAAGCTAGCTTGTTTAACTATAGTTCCAATGAAAAACATCAAAAGTGTCCGAATTTCATGCAGTCTGCAAATGTGTCTTCAATATGCCTTCATTCAGCACTATAAAAAGCCAGTATTTTGTCATTGTATTCTGATGTTGTTAGTAACTATAAAAATCCAAATTCTTTGGTATTATGAGGAGCTCAGTTCGGTGATTTTTCCAATGGTGCACAGGTGATGTTTGATCAGTTTCTTAGTAGTGGGATGGCTAAGTGGTTGCTTCAAACTGGCTTGGTTGTCCTGCTACAACATGGTTATGATGGTCAGTGTCATGAACATTCTAGTGCACGTCTCGAACAGTTCCTTCAGGCTCATAAATTAGAGTTACTTGCTAGTCATATGTCATGTCTATTTTAATTTTAAAAAAATCATCATTGTTATAATGAATAAAATTGCAGTACACGTACTTAAGAATATTGAACAGGTTTGTTCTCCAGTCTGAAGATATTTTACTTCCTTAACAATTTCCTTTTTTGCTAGGAGGTAATTGTGTACACATGAAATTTTTACCTTGTAAATATATTAGCATTACTCTTAGTCTGAAGATATAGAATTGCTTTCTATCTGTCCAAAATTTTCTTAAGTAAGACCTTTATGATTACTCAGATACTTAAGAATGCTCGAAAACTTGGGGATTTTCTGCTCGTTGGAATCTATTCGGATCATACTATAAGGTATCAACATTATTGCATGTAACTTTCTATTTATCAGTTATTTTTTCCACATCTAGATAGTTGTCCGTCACAATACCAATTCGGTTTTTTATTTTACAAAGCATCATACTTGCGTCATCAACTCATCTGGCTACATTTTGTTACTTTGCTGATCACTCACACTGTGAGAATATGACATTGACGATTGTTCCTTAATTCTCCATGCAGTGAACAGAGGGAAAGTCACTTTTCACTTATGCATATGCATGAACGCAACCTTAGTGTTCTAGCTTGTCGTTACGTGGATGAAGTCATTATCGGTGCACTCTGGGAAGTTAATAAGGACATGCTGAGTTGGGTTCTTTTTGGCTTGCATAATTGTTTTTGAATCCCCTACATCAATTATCTAGATGAACATTGATTGTTTGTCCAACAAGTGCTCCTCTCCTTATACTAATGTTGACAACATTTATGCAGGCACACTCCAGGGCTATGGAAACCACACGATCAATTTCTCAGATAGGCAGCAGCGCATATATGAAAGAGGTTTAGTTGTGAATCACTTGTAACTAAACAAGGCTTATGGTCGCAATATGGTTGATGCACATTATCAATTTGGTTCTTTCCTTCAATACATTTGCTCGTCATCTGTGTGACGAAATTGTTCTCCATAAAATTAGAGAAATTAGATCAGTTTGTCTACTTTGTTATCGGTATTGACTTGTAAAATGTAGAGTAGTCTTATATATTGTCTATTAATTAGATCTCATTCTTGATTATGTATCATGTATAGATTGATTTTGTATATAATTTTGTGTTCTGGCATTGGCTAAACTGTTTTTGAAAATGTATTGTTTCATAATAGAATTGCAATTTTTATTTTTTTTTTAAAAAAATTGACTTTAAGTGTCGGTTGTTTAAATGACCAACGCCTATAATCAAACTTTAAGCGTCGGTTATTTAAATGACTGACGCCTATAACAGACTTTAAGCGTTGGTTGTTTAAATGACCGATGCCTATAATAAGACTTTAAGCGTCGGTTATTTAAATGACCGACGCCTATAACAGACTTTAAGCGTCGGTTGTTTAAATGACCGATGCCTATAATAAGACTTTAAGCGTCGGTTGTTTAAATGACCGACACTTATAAAAGACTTTAAGCGTCGGTTGTTTAAATGACCGACGCCTAAAACAGACTTTAAGCGTCGGTTATTTAAATAACCGACGCTATTAGTACATTATATGCGTCGCCCAATTAACCGACGCTATAGGCCTATACCTATAGCGTCGCCTTCATATACTACGCCAAATAACCGACGCCTAAAGCCTATTTTGACCGACGCTAAAAGCCTATTCTGTACTAGTGAAGATAAATAACATTTCTCAATTAAGGTTCCCTTACAATAGAACCGAAGGAAGAATGGAATTACTGAGAACCTTCCTTGATAATATAATAATAATAATAATAATAGGACTCTGAAATAATTTATATAATAATCAAACGTCGATGATATGTTGTGAATGAAGTAAATCATTTTTGAAACGGGTTAGAAGAATTAAATAAATATTCCAAAATATTTATTAAGTCACAGATATCGGAAAAGTGTTGCTCGGAATAATCTTTGAATAAATATTCAGAATAATATTCATTGAACAAATAATGAATATTCAAATTAATAATAATATTTATTGATGAAATAATCATCAAATGGATATTTGAAATAATATTCATTGAATCAATAATGAATATTATACTTAAGAATGATACTTATTGATGAAATAAAGATCGACTGAATAATTGAGACAATATTCATTGAATAACCAATGAATATTCACTTAATAATATTTATAGAAGAAATGATTATCGAATGAATATTTGAAATTATGTTCAACAATTGAATCGACTTTAAACGAATGTCGAAGATAATATTCATCGTCTCAAGGGAATAATTAAAATAATATTTGTCGAATAACTGGAGTTCGAATCAACGTTCAACTAATATTTATAAAATAAATAGAGATTGAATGAATATTCGAAATAATATTCATTTAATAAATAAGGCTCGAATGAATATTAAAATAATATTAATTAAATAAATAAACTCGAATGAATATTCAAGATAATATCTATTGAGTAAATAAGACTGAATATTCTTTAAGTAAATAACTTAAGTGAGGGTTCGAAATAATATTCGAATATTAAATCGACTTTAGATGAATATTAAATATAATATTACTCGAATAAATAAACATTTGATGAATAATCCGAATAATATTTATCAAATAATCTCAAGGGAATATTCCAATAATATTCGACAGATAATAAATGGAAAATATTTACTTAAATATTTTCCTCTGAAAATAATATCAATATATCAAGAAATAACGACTCCCGGTCTATAATCAAAGAATGAGATTCACTGCCCTTCGCTTAAGGGTCTTAGAAATTTCTGGCTTATAACTGATACAATAACTATCTAGCTTATAAGCCAATAATAATTCAGGGAACAAGTATATCAATATGACTTGAAAGTAGGCATGCATGCTATGGCATATGTATAACAGAAAGCATATATAAATATTCACAACAACAGCCTTTTAAAAAGGTTTGAAACTTGCCTGGGAATCGAGTGCGGATAGGGGCAGTGGTAGCGTGTCCCGGGTCAGCCTGGTGATCTATAAATAGTCAAGGCATTCGGGATTAATCACTTAACACTTTACAAGGTTAAGTATAAACTCCACTTAAGTCGAACACGATTTCGAATTATCCCGTTATACACATATTAGGGTAACTCTTTTTATACTCGACGCGATTCGACATATGTTCGCTACTATGACATGTCATCATACCCACACTTGATATATACTTAGGCCATGTAAGTTTTAAGATCGATCATTTACGAATCAAGATTGTACCACGAGTTTTATCGCCCGTTTTCTAAGTTATTTACCAAAGTCATAATCAAGCATGCTTTTAGGGGTTCGTTCGCGTTTAACCTTGGTTCGAACATTTTTATAAAATCGGAAAACGATCCATTCGACATGTGGTTTTCTCCCACACCTTCCTTTATATTTCTAATATTTAATTATCATTATCCACCACTGCATTACTCGAGTTAAGGGGGTTTAAATACAGTTACGAACTTTTGTTTACGGTTTCGAACCACTTTTACGAATTTAATCATAACTCCTAAACCGTAAGTCCATTTCATACGAACTTTATATCAAAAAGAAGCTTATAACATAACCTAGCTTATCATGGCAAAAATCGGAGCTAAACAGTGAGTTATTCCTACTTTCCAATTCGTGTTCTTAAGGTTAACGAAATTTCGGCATTATAACGGCTATAAATCGAACGTTCTAAAATCATAACAACATATCCAAGCCACACCGGGCATATATCCAACTTATTCACATGATTTCTCATCCTAAGGAGTTCAATAACATATCACTTTATCATATTGATCATCATGCATAATATCAACCATAAGATCATGTTAAATAGGCCTATAATCACACCAACATGCTACTAACACTTAAATCTATCAAGAACATGTATAACCTCAAAGTAGACCTAGGGTTTCAAGATCATTATACCTTCTTGAGAGTGTGAAATAGCCTTACAAAGATTTACTTGGTCCTTGTCTATCCTTAATGAACCTTAGATCAACCAAAGAAACAAGAAAAATCAAGTTAGTTCTTGAAAAACACTATTCATCATCTACTTTGATGATTTGTTTGAAAATGGAAAAAGAAGAGATTGAAGCTAGGATTTTTAGGAGATCATTTATATGAAATGTAAGTCTCACCATAAAAGTTTCAAGATCAAACAAGGAGTGGAAGGTGGATTTCTCCCCTTGAATTTTTGAAAAAGCCGAATGGTGTTTCTTGGGAGAGTTTTGTGTTCTTGGTTTGGTTGATGTGATAATAATGCATAAAGTGAAATTTTTGTAGATAATATCTCATCTTGGAGTTGCTTTATTAAAGTGATGATGAAAATGGAGAGACAAATGTTGATTTTGTGGTGGTTTAAGGCTAATTTGTAGTTAGATTGCTAAGTACTCAAGTTTGATCTCTAACATGCTAGTTACTTGCTAACTAGTTTGGTCCCTAGATATTTTCCTTTCTTGCACATGCATGCATCTTGCTCTCTGCTTGCTCTTTTGTCCGGTTATTGCTCAATTGGATTGATCGTTCGAGGGAATACTCATTCGTTTCTAGTTAGGGTTTTACCGAAAACCTTCTTAATAATTACAATACCATTTTCCATTTTTCTTAATACTTCTCAAATTTAAATTCCTTAAATCCATTTAATAAACCCTTAAGTCTTGTAGTGTCCAGGGAAATCTCGGAGAAAATAAAAGTGCTATTTTTCTGAATCCGACAGCTTTTACATACACTTAATTTCCTCCTTGATCACTAATACGAACTCCGATTTCCGTTCTGAATACTTATATATATCGTCGCCTAATAATATTCTCATTTTTACCAAAATCACTATTCTTACTTTATTATTTCTTTTATTCCCTATATTTATTAAAATGCCCTGGTCCTCTCTCGGGCGTTCCTTAACCCTTTCTCGGAACCACTGGACTAATAACAGATATTGATTTGGATGACACAAGAATAATCTTTCTTGGAATAATATAACTTATATCCCTAGGAGATAGATCATTCTTATCTATGTCGTCAACCAAAAGCATTCTTCCTAACATATAAATATTTGAATCTAAATCCATCCCATTTATTTGATAAACATTCGTTACATCGCAATCATAGCCACAATGTACTCCTATCTTATTACATAATAAAAGTTTTAATTCTATCAAAAATCTTGGTTCTTACAAGAGCCATAAGGAGAAAGAGGAAACGAGATAGCCTAAGAGGAACTTCCGCAAGCGGGAGTGTTTCAACTAAGATTAACCGAGGGGCAATATTTGAGCCCAACAGAAGTACTCGAGTTAAGAAAGCTGAAAGTTAGAGCGTGGGCCAAGGCGTTCGGCAGGCTGGGGCATCTTTTTCCAACCAATCTAGACCCCCACTACCAGAATGTATGAAGTGTGGAAAGAAGCATCTAGGCACGTATAAGCTATTAACCATAAAATGTTTTAAATGTGGTCGAGAGGGGCACTATGCTACGAGTTGCCCTACGAACAATTTTAAGTGCTTCTAGTGTTGGAAGGAAGGACACATGAAGAAGGATTGCCCAAATATAAGCCCAACTATGTCGAGAGCTAGTGGAACTGCTTCTAATCGACCACCCACTGCTAGAACCTTCAACATGGTTGTTCAGGATGCCGTGAGAGACGCGGATGTGATAGCAGGTACCTACCTACTTAACTCAGTTAGTGCTAATGTTTTATTTGATTTCGGAGCTACCAAATCATTTATATCTCATGATTTTGCTTGTCAATTAATTAGGCCTTAAGGCTCAACCCCTAAAAAAGCAATTTCAAGTAGAAATAGCCAATCAGGAGTTTTTTCCCGTAAAGTTGATACATCCATGTTGTGACCTAGAGATCAGAGGTCGACATTTTTCGATTGACTTGATTCCCTTTAAGTTGGGAGAGTTTGATGTTATAATAGGAATGGATTGGTTGACGTCTAATGAAGACCATATTGATTGTAAAGGAAAGAAAGTAACCTTAAATGTACCAGAAGATAAGGAAATAATATTTAAAGGGCAAAGACAAACTCAGAAATTCTTGAATATAGTACAGACTAAGAGACTATTACGTCAGGGATGTGAGGGTTATTTAGCTCATGTGTTTGATACCCAAAGGGAGATACCTAGTATATAGGAAATTCCAGTGGTTAATGAATTTGAGGATGTATTCCTAGAAGAGTTACCCGGATTACCACAAGACCGAGAAATAGAGTTTGCTACTGAGTTAGCCCCAGGTACAGCTCCAGTTTCAAAGGCACAATATAGATTAGCCCCGATGGAAATTGTTGAGCATGAAATACACAGACAAGAAAATACAGAGGGGGGGTGAATGTATTTTCAAACTTTTTTTTTCAAGTAAGGATTTTGAGAACGTTTGTTTGAAGGTTTGAATCTGTTTGTGTAGCTTCGTATGTGTTTGTGTTTAACAGAATATATAAGTTCAGAATAAAAACACAAGAACACGACCACTCACTTTAATCTAATATTGTATTAGATAATGATTTGGTACAAACTGTGAATATAAATGTTAGTATTCTCAGCTTCATTTTTCTCTGAGAGATGTTCTAAGTTGTAATGAGAAAACTTCAAAAAAATTTCTTCTGCTAGAGAAGTGAGGTTGTACACTTATAGAACATGTGACAAATTACTTACTACAAATGAAGTGACAGACAAAATTACTTTCTAACTTGTCTATCCCTTTTCGAGTAAACATCCAAGCAACTTTGTAATTTGACTTTCGTTTTCCTGCTCAGATCCAGTTCTTTAGCAGCTTGCCTCCAGTAACAACTCTCTAAGCTTCTTTGTAGATTGTCCAAAAACACTTTACAGGATAGTGGTCCTGAAAGTGTCTTGGCTTGCTATAGGTTCTGACTTGTACAATTCTCAGTATTTTATCTTCAAGAATTCATTCGAGAAGTAGCTGAGTGGTTGATTCGAGAACTGGAATTGACTTAATAGATAACTCTCAGTTCTCAAATACTGTACAATTGAGATGTCGAACCACTTCTCGAATTAGCATTTTCTTTAGGAATCCTTGAGTTGTCGAATAGCTTCCTGAATCCTTGAGATATCGAATGTAGCTAAAACTTGTTGCCTATTTGAGAACTCGAATGATGCTCTAACTTGTTGACTTCTTGAGTTCTCGAACAGAGTGTTAGACATGTCCCTGACTTCTCGAAAGTTATTTCTCGAATATGACAAAAGTACTTCTCGTATTGGTACTTAGGCAATTCTTCAATCTTCAAAATATAACTGTGTTTATTTTGACAGCCTCATTCTTCAAGCTTGAGGCATGATCTCTGGATCTTCTTTCAAGCATTATTTCATGACTTACTTTACAGTTACACGGATAGAATTTTGTTGCCTATTACAAGTATTAAATACAAGTAGAAGCTCTACAACTAGAGGTTCCTCCAGTTAAAGTGTCATGTAAGTAATGCAAAACATTACAAACAATTATGCTTGTTATTAGATGTAAACAGGCATGCCTCTATGACTAATAGAAATGAAAGAGTTAGCGATTCAGTTACAAGAATTGCTAGATAAGGGTAAGATAAGGCCCAATGTGTCACCGTCGGGAGCCCTGGTGTTGTTTGTGAGAAAGAAAGACGATATTATCAGGTTGTGTATTGACTACTGAGAGTTGAACAAGCTTACCATTAAGAATAGGTATCCATTACCTAGGATAGATGATTTGTTTGACCAGCTGAAAGATGTTGTGTACTTCTCCAAGATTGACTTGAGAACTAGATACCACCAGTTAAAGATCAAACCCGAGGATATACCTAAGACAGCGTTTCTGTAACGACCCGAAAAAAATCGTGTAAATTATTATATTAAAATATATTTTTAGTTGATTTTAATGTGTGTTAGTTTATTTTTAATGTATTTAAACGCGTTATGATTTTTATAAAATAGGAAAATTATCCCATACATGTTATGTGACTTCCGTGTACCATAGAATATTTTATTCTATTTTTCTGTAATTTTTATATTTTTGGAATACAGTTATTTCGCATTTTAATTTTCGGACCCAGCCCCTTTATTGGATTCGAGGCCCTGTTTTTCATAAAATTATTTTCATATAATAATGGGATGTTCAAAAATGTATTATTTTGTAATTTTTGTAATAGTCGTAATTTTTGGAGAATTTTGGCATTTATATCATATTTGTTTAAAAATAAAATTTTTACAATTTTATACCATAAAAATTATTTTTAAGGCTTAATAATTTTAATTAGGGGTTAAAAATATTTTTGGGGTATTAATTTTGATTTAATATAAATAGCAACAGATTTATTTTTATTTATTAAAATAATTAGAAAATCAGATTTTCTGATTTTATTTTCTGAAAATTTCTGGAATTTTTTTTGGTGTTCTTGATGATTAAAGCTGAATTTGAAGGTGTTATAGACATCTAATTTTGGTGATCTTGTAGTCGAATCGAAGCTCCTGACATCTAGTTTCATAATCTAGAATCAGTTTTCGTGTTGGGTAAATTTCTTATTTTATATTAATTTTCTTTTGAATCTGGAAAATTAGGGTTCTTCATGAAATTGGGGCTTTTTTGATTCTTTGATTTTCCGGTTGAATTGATTGTTTGTATAGCTTCATATTGATTCCAGGAGTTCAATTCCATGTTAAAATTCATCGTTATATTGCTAGTTTGTTCAATTCGAAAACTAGGGTTCTTGAGCCTAATATGGGGTTTTTTTGATCGAGTGATTTTCCGGTTGTTTTGATGATTCCAATAGCTTTATATGATCATTTGGAGTCGATTTATGTGGTCAGTTCCATCATTATAATGCCGGATTGTGATATTCGAGTTTGTAAGTTTATGTTCGTTTTTCAAATCGTTCGTCCGTTGTGTGTGATGATTGTTCGTGTTAGAGGTGTTAGGGGTTATATTATACGTGTTCATAGCTTCATTTTGGGATATAGAACACTCGATTTGGTGTCCGATTTGTTGAAAAATGAATTTTTGGCTAGATTTTTGTTGAAGCTCGCCGGCGACGAGTTTTTCTTCAACTTTCGGTCATTTTGGTCGCGTTTTTGTTGTGTTCGTTGGCACGATTGAGTTTGTCGTGAAATTTTAGTCAAGATCCATATTTTACAAGCTTGATTTGGTTTAGTTTTGTGAAAGTTATGGTCGCCGGAAGTTCGCCGAAAAATTTTCCGGTCACCGGATTCTGGAAAAAACCTCCATTGTTGGAGGTGGTGTTCTTCGAAGCATTCATACGAAGAACAGTGAAGGTGGTGATGAATAGTAACGTTTTGATCTTCAAAATCTTAAAACTTTTCAGAAAAATGTTTTTGGGTCAAAATTTTATAAATTTTTCTAAAATTCAGATTTCTTTTAATTATTATTATTTTAACTTCTAAAAATTAAATTTAATTATTTAATTAATTTTAAATAATAATTTAATTGATTAATTCATTTTAATTGATTAATTATATTAATTAATTATTATTTAAATATTTAATTGACTTCATTGAATTTAAATCTTTTTATTATAAAAGATTTATTATTTTAATGAGTTGATTAATAAATAATTAATTTGAATATTCAATTAATTTAATTATTAATTGAATTTTTCTTATTAATTGCGTATTAATTAAACCGCTTGTCCGTTTTTAACGAGAAAAATATTTCTAGAATCAGAAAAATGACCCGGTTCTTATAAAGATGATTTTAAGTTAAAATTCAACTTTTAAATTTTGGTCGACTTTTTACCAAACCTTTTTATTGAGTTGGTTATATCCGGTAATTAGGGTTTTAAACCGTTTTCGGTTTTAAAAATATTGGATAAAATCTTTTTATGATCTGATCAACGTGCTATGTGATTATGTGATCTACTTATTGAGTCTCTTTACGTGCAATGTGAATTATTAAGGTATTAAGTATCGAGGGTTATGATGTAAATTGGATTTTGCCCAGTATATATTTAATGGGTGCTTAATTGTTTATATGGTTTATATTATAAGATGTTCTAAGGGTAGACGACGTTTTCTTTAATATATTGACTAGGATTGTCAGATTATTTTTATCTTCACGAGGATTAATTGGTAAGTATTGACTTAGGTTTGTCAGCGGAGATAAGAAGATGTTTAATAAAGAAGGTTGGAGATGGATGCAGTATTGTGTGGATTGTAATAAAGAAGGTTGGAGATGAAAGTATTGTTTGTGGAATTGCTGGTTTACTTGTGAGGTGTTTTAACACCTGGAAAATGTCTATGTTCAAAGGGGACATTTCCAATTATTTTCTTCTGGCAGAGATATTGGTAAGCATGGTTAGTACGTTCGAATTGAGTTTATAAGCGTTTACAAAATGTTAGAATTATTGTCCGGAGGCTGAGGTACTATTGATAAGTGGATTTATATCCACTTGGAGCATTCTAAATCGTCTTAAATTGATTGTCTTGGACTCAAGTTTCTTGTAGTTTTGATGTGTTTTGCTTAGTTGTGCAGATTTACAAGAATGTTGATTAAGGTTGATGCTTCTATCGTTTTTGGAGATTTAATTGATTAAAATTCAGATTTTCCGGGATGGTTGCGCAACTGTTTTGGCCATATCTGGAGTTCTAGAAGTCCGTTTTCAGCGATCTTACTGCCCACGCGAAGCTTGGGAGATTTTATACAACATGGGACAGGTCTTGCAAGAGCAATTTGCGCGTGGTGGGGGCAGGAAGCACGAAAAACAGAATGTTGGAAGCAGTGAAATTACTGTTTTGCCCTTTTTAAGTTCTAATTATATTTCGGGCAGTTTTTAGAACCTTAATTGAATTCTATTTGTATTAGAAGGTAATTTCTTACTGGGCAAGAAATCTAGAGCCTATTTAAATACACCTTAGCATTGTAATTGGGAAGATCGCTTTATTATTGTAACATAGCTTAGATCTGCAAGGGAGAAAATAGAGAGATACACTTTTTACTTTTTAAAGCTAGGGTTTGTTCTTCATCTCTATTGGATTGTAAGCACTTGGTTTAATTTGGATCTTCATTGTTCTTCGTTAATACAAAGTTTAAGGTATTCTTTATCTCATCTTGTTTATTAGTATATGTTTTATATGGCTTTCTTCATTATTTTTGTTGTTCTGAATCATAGTATGAGTGAGTAGTTAATTCTAGGGTATTAAGGGGAGCCATGTTTGCACCATGATTTGGGCTTAATTTGATTAGTAAATTGATGGGTAGAGAGTAATTCTGATTGATATGTTTTAATTCTTAATTTGTGTAATTGCGCAATATCATGGATTGACTGATTGCAATAGGAGTAATTAATAGATCGGAAGATTTTACTACTAGAGGCTTACATACAATTAGCAGAATTGAGGGTGATTGTGGAAACATCATCGGATTTCTTAGAGTGTTAATGCTTGAAAAAGATTAACCATTGCTTTAATTACTTTATCCCATTAAAAAGCTATACCTTTGTGATTTGTTTGGTGTAAGCATGGTGAACCTGAATTGCCCTAGATCCTATCATTAATTGATTTAAAAACTTTTTTAAATTTGCTTTAGTAGTTAACACAATTCTCAACTAATCGTTTGTGACTAGAAACAACTGATAATAATTGAATTGAAACTGAAACTGTCTCCTTGAGGAATCGACCCGTATTTGCTAGTATCTACTACAATTGATACCGTGCGCTTACGGTTAGACATTATTAATTTTACACATCAACTATCTTATGTTTGACTATAGAAGTAGACGCGTGGGCTCGATGTCGACGGATCAGACTCGTGGCAACCGCTGAAGCGTAAACCAAAGCATGATTAAAACAGAGGACATGATGACGTGAGATAGAAGGAAAAGATAGTTGTATTACTTCGGTGTTACACAATAGCTAAGGACCAGAGGCAAGTACTTTCTTGATCATCCTAAACACTTTTTATTTTCTGTTTCATTTATTCATATCATGACAAATAGTTATTGTTCAGAGCTATTTGTGATTCTTAAATATTTTGTGCAAACACAGTTACTTGATATTGGTACCCTTGATGTGGGAAATTTTTTAAGATAAACTTTTCATATCCTTATTATCGTAGTAAATAATAGGGATGTGAACTGTATGTGAAACTAAGCATTTCCTGTTGAATTCGAAAATTGCTCTATTGTATTGAAAAATAGTAAAGCGTAGGAGGCCAAATCAAGTAGTTGGTCCAGCTATATTTGAGGAGGATATAGTAACCATATCATCTTCCTATAGGCTAACATCACTTGCCTATTTTGATACCCTCATGAAATCCGGGTTATACACACGGGTATAGAAATGTACCGGTGGTAGTATAAAGGGTCCCATTGCTTTTGAACCTGATCAGGGGGCAATGGTGGTTCGTCTTTATTTTTTTATATATATCCAATCCATATCGCCAGAATGGCTATTATATATGGTGAATTGGCAGATGATTCATTTTTATGACATGCCAAATGATTTCAGTTATGGTTTGAATTAAATCACAGTTGTTGATTCAGCTTCTCTGTAAATTGTTTTACATTTCAATTGATTTTATGCCCCACTTATCCTGATTTTATATCAAAATTTTTATACGCTTGCTGAGCATTTCTTTCGCTCATACTTGTTGTTGTAAAATCTAACATTTCAGTAACGTAGTTTGGCGAGACGTATCCGCACAGTTTAGAAAGAGAAGAAGCGTGATGCTATTTCGAAGATGACTCGGCTCAGGATGTCTACATTTAGTGTAAGATCTATTTTATATAATTGAGTTCTAATATTTATTATTATTATGTAATTGTCTAGTTAGCCTGGCGTACTTCATATCGAAGTTACACCAGTGGTTTAAGATTTGATCAAAAAGGAATGCTTTTTATTTAATGGAATTTGGATTCTTGTTTCTAGCCCTATAACCTTAAAAGATCTTGGTATGTTTGGGGTCACCGATGTTATATTTCCAGTGTTGGACAATCACAAGTGAATGATTATTATTAAACAGGTGTTTTATTTTGAGGATTTTCGCGTAACAACCAAATCTCCTGACCCCGGATTTGGGGGGGTGTCACAGTTGGTATCAGAGCAGGGTTATAGTAAACTAGAAACGAGAGTGTGTAGGAGTGTCTATAGCTAAGTAAGGAACGTCAGAGCTCATATAGAGTTCGTGTTGGACTATTGGATATAGTACCAATTAGTAAGTTAAGATTGGAGTACTCGTTTGAGATAGTTGTGCTGAACTGGATAGACCGCCTTGCGAATGGAGATGTTTACTGTGGAATCTTCAGAGATTTTTACGAGTTGACGATGACGTACAATATCGATGTCCTTAAAATGTGGAAAGAAAGAAGCTTAAAATCCAATGACGAGCTATCGAAGGAACTGACAATGAAGATATAAGTAGACCTTGGCAATACCTTTCCTTTCTATGAATTCTTTTGATATTCCGCCTACAGAGGCATTTGTTAAAAGATATATCTCCTCTTATAAATAATGACATTTTGAATTTCAACTTTTTGTTTTCTCCAGTGGTTAATGACTTTATTTACAATATAGTACCACTTGTTCGGTACTTTCTTTTGGTTCATCTTCTCAAAAATAACACCTTTGGAATTTTTTCAGTTTTAATCCAAAGTGTGCTTCAGAGAATTATTTGTCCAAAAACATCAGTTATTAATTTGATTTCATATTCCTTTCATATTTCAGTACTCCTACTGAGACGAACAACCCTATTTATAGGGGACACCAGGTATATCTGTCTGTGTGATAGAAGTTGGATGGGACGCCATCACTGGTGTGTTGTGTATTACAAGAAGGCTGATCACCTTTAATTGTAAATGTCGGAGCTAAGACACACAACGTCGGGTTCATGTGATCATATTGATCTCTCAGTTATTCTCTTATTTCAAATCAGGTTGCTTTAAAATTCATAAAATTCATAACCACAATTGTGGAACATTTGCTATGATATGGAATCCGTTCTCTTCAAAATTTCATGATTCTTGTTATCTCTATTGAATTTCAAGGGTATGCCAATCAGGTAAGGATAAGCGAAATTCGCTGATAGAAATTAGATTCGCAACGGAATCGCCAAGAGCAAGAGCGAGTCCTAAAATGATGAGAATATCAGTGACATATCAATGGAATCAGTTCACTCTCTCTCAAGGATATTATGTTAATGAAAAGTTGGTCGAACCATATTTGAAACGAATAATGATGGGTTGTAAGATTCCAGTGATAACTGTCTTAAATAGAGACCCTATAGTTGAATTGAGATTTTGGAGAAGTTGTTTACGAAGGAACACTATCCACAGTTTTGCAAAGCAAGTATTGATGATGAAGGAGTTAAGGAACTCCACTAGTTGCCTTAGCTGATTTCGAGGACGAAATCCTTATAAGGGGGGAAGAATGTAACGACCCGAATACAAATCGTGTAAATTATTATATTAAAATATATTTTTAGTTGATTTTAACGTGTGTTAGTTTATTTTTAATGTATTTAAACGCGTTATGATTTTTATAAAATAGGAAAATTATCCCATACATGTTATGTGACTTCCGTGTACCATAAAATATTTCATTCTATTTTTCTGTAATTTTTATATTTTTAGAATACAGTTGTTTCACATTTTAATTTTCGGACCCAGCCCCTGTATTGGATTCGAGGCCCTGTTTTTCATAAAATTATTTTCATATAATAATGGGATGTTCAAAAATGTATTATTCTGTAATTTTTGTAATAGTCGTAATTTTTGGAGAATTTTGGCATTTATATCATATTTGTTTAAAAATAAAATTTTTACATTTTTATCCCATAATAATTATTTTTAAGGCTTAATAATTTTAATTAGGGGTTAAAAATATTTTTGGGGTATTAATTTTGATTTAATATAAATAGCAACAGATTTATTTTTATTTATTAAAATAATCAGAAAATCAGATTTTCTGATTTTATTTTTTGAAAATTTCTGGAAATTTTTTCTTGGTGTTCTTGAGGATCAAAGCTGAATTTGAAGGTGTTATAGACATCTGATTTTGGCGATCTTGTAGTCGAATCGAAGCTCTTGACATCTAGTTTCATAATCTACAATCAGTTTTCGTGCTGGGTAAATTTCTGATTTTATATTAATTTTCTTTTGAATCTGGAAAATTAGGGTTCTGATGTGGTGAAAATGTGACAATTAAATATCGCAAGCGCACGATCTCGTTTTAGTAATTTTAGATTCGATCCACAGGGACTACTTTTATTCGCAAACCTTAACTTTTAATTTAATCGAACCAGAACAATTGGGTTTTGAAAATTTGGATTTTTTACTATTTAATTACTAAAAGAAAATTTAAACTATTTTAAAAGAAAATTTAATTTATTCTAATTTTAAACTAATTAATTAAAAGTTAAAATAACAAAAACTAAATTATTTTAAGAAATCTAAATTCGAATTAAAATTTAATTTATTTACAGGAAATTTTAGAGAAAAATCGAAATAACTTATTCGCAAATTCAACTAGCCATTTTATAACAACACAAGAATTTTACGACTTAAAATTAAATTACCCATCAAAACTACATAATTCAACAAAAGCTTTTCGACGACTTTGTGAAAATTCAGAAAAACGCAGGAACAACAATCACGGAAACATAAACTCTGTAAATAAACTAACTGCAGCAAACAACTCGAAACAGTTTGGAACTAACAGACAAATCGAACAAAAACCGTGAAATTTACTCGACTAAATCTATGACACCCCCGGAACTTGACACTAGAACAGATGGCAAAATGAGATTACAAAACCAAACCATTGATTCCTACAACGCAGAAAATCAAGAACAATTTTAACCATACACTAAAACCAGATACTTGCATCTAGACATCGAAACAAAGAAAATATTCAAGCAAATGACCCAAAGACGTAATCAGATACATTCGAACTCAGTACAAACTTAATTTACCAACGAAACAACGAACTCTCATAATCACAAAACTCGACAGAGTTCGAAACATTATTACTTCGACTACAATTATAAACGAATCTCAAAACTCTTATCAAACAAGATCAAGACTCGAACTCTGCATTCGAAAAGAACCAGCAACAACGAATGATACATAAACTCAGTAAACCAGTCAAGAACTCAGTCTGCAAACACGGTAACACGAACTATAAATAATTTGAACAACAAGAACTCAATCAAGAACTCGGCAAACAGCACTAAACTAAAAGAACGAAGCGCCGACTCAGAACACAGAACAAACAAGGATTCATCGATTCAGTAAACCAACTCGGCACCACACTACAATCCACAAACTCAGTACTCGAGATTAACATCGCAATTTCACAAAAACTAGCAACCAGCGTAGCCCTACTCAATAGCATCAAAACTCGAACAAATAGCAACACCCAGTGACCAATCCAACTCGCCGATTAAAAACGAAATCAAGAATCCTACGAACGAACAACACAAAGACGACAGCAAAACAATCGATTCAGAACTAAAAATCGCAGGACTCGGCATTCAAACTCGACTAACTACGAAGAATAAACTTAGCAAAAATGACTTAGCGAAATTAAAAAGGGGAAAAATGGGTTTACTCGACAAAAAAGAAGAGAGGAGGATTAATGAAAAGGGAAAGAGGGCAATTAGGTGATGTGCAGTGGAGAGAAAGGACAGGGAAGAGGGGGAGGAAGTGGATTTGTGGTTGAATCGCGAAGAAGGAGAAGGGAAGGGGGTCTTGCACGTATTGAAAGAAAGGGAGAAGACAGAGATCGAACGGGAGAGAGAGAGAAGTAAGAGGTAGAGGAAGAAACGAGAGAGACGAGTATGGAGATGATTGATCTGGGTTGTTGATGATAGCTGGGTGTTTGATTTATGGAATTAAAATGAGAAGAAACATGAGTAAAACAGGGCAAATAAATCAGAGGCAATTAACGTACTACTTTGAATTAACGAAAATAAAGACAGGTAGTATTAAAAACAAAGGTTTACAAGAGCTACAAAGAAATATTACAACTACTAATTTAGGGGTGAACTGAAACTAAAGGACCTAATCTAATTCTAAAACTAAGGTTTATGGTCCTAATTCTAAGTGTCTTCTACAAGAGAAAATTTAGGCTATTTATAGGAAAAAAATTTGGATTTTTGGTTGGTGAGAATTAATCTCCACCCTTCATTTTTGTTTGGTGGGATTAAATCTTAGCCTTCCAATTTTTCTTTGCACCAAACCCCCTTTTGTTTTCTTTTCTTCCATTTTGGTCCTTCTTCTTCTAATTTTTCTCTTCTTTGATCTTTATTTCTTTATTTCTTTATTTTTCAATTTCTTCATTTTTTTCTTGAATTTCCTGAAATGCAACAAAATAATTTATTAAAATATGAATTCAAACAATAAATAGGCAATAAAAATATGCAAAAATATGCACTTATCAAATGCCCCAATACCTATCTTTTGCTCGTCCTCGAGTAAAACAAAAAGAAAAATGTAGAATAAAAACCTATACTCACTGTCGTAGGAATCACGGGTAATTTTAGGTTTACCAACCCGTTAAACCCATAGACGATCTCTACAGGAGGAGTGCTGTCTCCTAAGGGTTTACAGAAGATATACCCATAAAATCTTATTTTTTTCCTGCCAAGCCTCAAGTATGCAACATATCATAGTTCTCCACACAAGTAAACCTCAATCGCACAATACTGAAAGTCTGTTCACTTACACATCATATGCACAAGACTATCCAAGTAAGCGCACAGTCTATATAGACAAAAAGATCATGAAATATATATCAATGTCGCATTCAATGAGTAACATGCTATGGATAGAAAATCTCACAAAACTCTCAAATCACACAAGTGTATAGGTGAAGTGTATTCGCTCAAATTCAATCAATTAAGTCATGTGCTACCATATGCTTGGTTGTCCACCAAATCTCCACTACTTTGAATACATGCATGCACAAATCAAAAGGTCTTTGTTAAAGGTTGTAACGTGGCTTAGGTGAACGGTAAGGAATCAAGAAAAAGGCTGACAAGTGGCTAACTTGACAAACTAATAGAGCACAATGTTCATTTTTTAATTAAAGCACTCAACATGAAATTTCGATCATGTAAAAGGTGATCAGACTCTCACAAGCATTAAACCCCAAGCACATTTTGCCATGTACTTTTCCATTTTCACATTGCACAAACCCATGAACACAACTCTACTTGACACTTTTATTTATTTATTTTTTCTTTTTTTTAATTTTTTTTCTTTTTTCTTTTTTTTTTTCAATATTCCCACCCAATTTTCACACTTTAACAAAGAAATCCCCACACTATGCACTCACCAACCCTCAAATGAATCAAAATGCTCTACTAGTAAATCAAGAGAAGAATAAACAAGTAGGCTCGAAAATTTAGATTGGTGATACAAAAATAACGGATATAAAGCTCAAAGGGGTTCACTAAGGATATATGATTCAAAGGTACTGTTTGGATAAATACGGTTAATCCTAGTGCCTTTATCATTTTCATGCATACAGATATCATGTAATCTCAAAATGGTTTAAAGCAAGTTCTAGAGCAACATGCTAAATGATGAACTACACACATCAATAAAATTTGATCGATATAAAATGTACCAATCATAAATTAGGCTCAAGATCTCACAAGGTGAAAGCATGCTTTAGTACTCACTAAATTTGACAAAGACACATGTCAAGTTTTATAATTTTCGCAAGCACGTACAAGGAATCATCAAGTAACAAATAACTTTCAGAGATATGACTTGTCAAATAATCATGCAAAATAAGCTCACAAGATGTGTACCTATCCCTGTTAACACACTATGAGACGAGGCAATTAATTTTAAATTTTTTCATTTTTTTTGGATTTTTCAATTTTATGTATTAACACTATAAACTCTCCCCCATACCTAAATCATGCATTGTCCTCAATGTATGCAAATAAAAATGAGGTATGAAAAAGTGAACAAAAAACTCCCCTGAAAAAGAGCAAGATAATTGTTCCTTTAGACTGAACATATCTTCAAGTTTTTCTTGCTAAATCCTTTCCACATAGCACGAACACTCCTCTTAGCTTTTCCTGCCCAAAAATAAATTTAAATCCGTGTCAGCAACCTTTTTCTTGCCTTTATTACACCTTCTAGCTTCTTGCTCATCCACCTGCTCCCCCTCAGTTGGGTTATCCTCCGGAATAGTTGGATGTGGAGTTGGGATATTAGAAGAAGCTGTCTTCACCAAGGAATTAATTGCATGACTAAATTGGGCTGCCATGGAACTCAATTTAGCCTGGAATACATCATTCTGATTAAGTTGCAAATGTTTTATTTCCGCAATGGACTCACGGATATGTGGCAACTCGTTCTCCAATGATTGGACCCGTGCAAGGAGTCTGTTGTATCCCGCTCTGGTTATAGGTGCATGTGGTTGAGCCTGTTGCCCACTCTCAAGTCCTGCTGGTGCATCTGCAAATGAAATCATCCTAGGGCCTTTGTCGGATGGTGCAATGAAAGTTCGGGAGCTTCCCACCTCTCGTGAAGCAAGATGCCTGCCACTGGTGACGAGTGGTAAATCTGGAAAAAGATCAAGAGATTTTCTCCCTGGAAGGTTGAACTTGAATGGATTGAATGGCACAAAACCCAAGTTTCCCTCGACTGTCTCGGGTTCGCTTGGTTTACTCCGTTTAGCATGAGGTAGAGTGGATGATGCATCAAACTCCATATGTGGCGCTGCTCTGACTGATCTTGGTAACAACGGAAGTGGGACAGTCTTCAGATATTCCGTTAGGACTGTAGGCACATCCGTATAGCTCTTATTGCTAATGTAATAAATTACATTTGTCTTCATGAAAGAGCATTCCACATCTCTACCATGGTCCAAGCGTACCCTGTCTGCATTACTCAAAAAATCATTTAGTATTAGTTGCAGAAATCTTGGATATAGACAATCGACCCTTCGAATCTGGGCATCCCTTGTGCCTAAGTGCTTCATCTTCAAGATGATCTGACCAAGAACTATCTTCCCAAAATTAATCCTCAAATTATTAGCTACCGCATACCCTATTTTTTGAATAAATTCAGATATACGATCTAGATTTGTTCTATCTGAGGTAAAAACATGGTTAAGAATATGGAAGAAGAAATTCCAATACTGGGTTAGATATGTTCTAGAGAGATTACCAGTATTGAAATTACCATCTTGGTACTTTATCAGACGGAAGAACCTCTCAATCTGGTCGGGTGTAGGATCAGCAACGAGATTTTCCGTAGGAAAATGAAGAATCCGATTAACATCTCGTTCAGTGACTTTAATCGACCTACCAAACAGTCGATATGTGATTGCTAACCCGTCATTTCCAGAAGTGTTCACCGCACTGCAATACAATTCACGCAAGTCATCATAGTTGAGCGGCACTGGTGTAACTAAAGCATAGCGAATGATTGAATGCTCATTCAGAAATTGTGCCCAAGCTCGAAACTGCTCATCACGGATGGTGCTGATTTCCTGAATGGAAGTAGGATTAACTTTAGCAATCACGAAGCTTCCCTGCATCGCCATTTTCAAGACAGCTAGATTGAGATTTGGGAGGTTGAAGTTCTCAGCAATTGTGTGAATACGCTCTGTATGTCTGAAATGATGAATTAACACAGACAGAAACTCAATGATTATAAGGTTTCAAAAATTAGCGGTTAGGTGATATAGTACAAGCTATGCTATCCGCTTTTCTTCTTTTAGCCCCAACCCTACTCTCACTTTTTCTCCAAAGTCCTCCTCGAGCCACACAACGTTCTTTCTTTTCAACGACAACAATATCTGCATAGCCCTCTAAATCAATTCAGTGGGAAAAGAGTTCTCGATGAACAATTATAAAATAAGAAAAAATAAAAAAACGCAAAAAAAAAATTCCTAAAAAATTACAGAAAAATAAAAATAATAAAAATTGGAAAAATTCCCCTAATGCATAAGCATGAAGTGTCGGGGCACTGAATGTTGATGCATGGTGCCACTCCAAAAAGACCAAAATTCTGTGGCACGAGACTACCACAAATAAAATCCAGAGCATTAACAGTTGTTTTAATCCTGCAAAAAGTCTCCAAACAAGCATCAGTAAAATAAAATATGACATTAATAAGCAACAACTGATTAAGTGCTTGTGAAATTTTGAAAAACTTTGTGATAAAACAACGGTAAAATTCGACACCACGAAAACGTCGAACTCTCTTGACATAAGGTGGAGGCTCTGGTGGTGGCTTATCTTTACTCCTTACTTTCACTGGAGCCATTTGAACTACTGGGCTTATCACATCAAAGATTAAGGAGACACTTCCATCTCTTCCCCCTTCTAGAGAAACATGATCCGCCACCAACATAAAACTCATACCACTAACATCATTCATAGACCAATTAAATGCTTCTTTATTTTGTTTAAGCAAATTAATTATTTGAATTTCTTGGTTATGAACAATGTCTCTAGAAATAAAAGCATGATGAGTTTCATTATCACCTAAGACCGTTTGATCAAGAGTGGAATTAAGCGGCTTCAAAGCGGGTGTCGATGGCTCGCCTACGGAATCCTTAACAATGAATTTATGATCAAAAGAACTATCCTCAATTATGTTTTCACGCTCGGAACAAATGTCATTCAATTCATCTAACATCTCTTCTGAAGTCATCTCTTTAAAGGACTCATGAATTTCTCGATTAGTCTCGAGACTAAGTTCGAAATCCTCATTAAGAAAAGTCTCAACTTCACTATCCTCCAAATTCGACCATGTGACACTTTTATTTACTGAATCAGTTTGGTCTAGACCATGATTCAAGGGGGATGGATTAGGTTCAGAAATCAAATTCTCTCTCTCATAAAAGGTGTTGACTAACTGACTCATTTGAACCTCTAACTTAGATAAGGCTTGAGCATTAGAATTCAAAATCTGCCTATCTTGGGTCACGGTTTGCATGAAAGTTTGTTGAGCTTCTAATACCGCCTCAACACTCTTTTCTAAAGAATTAAGTCTCTCATCTGTATCATTAAATTCAACAGGGTTCAAAGGTTCCTGATTCAGGTTCAGATAAGGACTATGATTTTGAATAACAAAAGAGCTAGGATTGGGGTATTCGAAAGAGGTTTGAGAATGAATTAAATGAGTTTGAGCCTCTAATAACGCTTCAATATCTCTTTCTAAAAAAGAAGGTTGATGATCGTGGTAGTTTTGGTCATAATCCCATGAGAAATTTGTGTGATTCCCCCAACCGGGATTGTAGCTAGGTGCAAAATGGTTAGTCCCAAGGGTTTGTTGACACATAGAATTATCTTGCTCAAATTCATAACCATTTGTAAACCCTTGAGTATATGAATTATAATTAGACCACATTATTAATCACACAAAATAAGCACACAAAATAAACACTCAAAATAAAGGGTGAAAAAGCAAAAGAAAAATTCTAGACCTAACGTTCCTAAAAAAATGAGCTAGACATTGCTCCTACTTTAAGGACCACCAAAAACTCGGTAAATCAAAATTTATTCTAACCGATCTGGCCAGGTAGGTGCAAGCATTGCCAAGAGGCTAAACACCAGCCTAGACACCAAATCCTAATTGGCCAGGTAAGCTTTCGCTTGCCTAGACACCAAAGAGTCGGAATAATTAATGATTACGTTGTTTTTTAGGTACCTTCCTAATTTAGCACAAAATTCCTAGGGCAAACGTCTAATTGATTTTATTAAAGCTAACAAATGATGCAACAACCAACGAGATATATAGAAAAACGGTAAACAAATATGGATGCATTTACACCACGTGTCCTAATCTAAAAGAAAGAAGAATTTAACATACCTTTGGGTCCTCCAGCATTCACTACAATTTATAAGGTACGAAAAATTAAAAACAAAGAAATAAAAATCTAAATAATGTGCCCTAAGTGATTAAATGCATGATGCACAATTATGTATTTACAACTAATTTTTTTTTTTCAATTTTTTGTGATTTTCGATTTTTTTTGATTTTTTTGTGATTTTCTAAAAATAAAAATGCGAAAAGAGTGAGATACGGGTTACCGAAGCACGCTTCCAAAAATTCCAATTTTCATTCCAAGCTCCGCGAGAAAATTCCCGAAATTCCAAACTTTCTAAAAAAAACGAAAAAAAAAAAAAAATTAGGCAAGCAAAAGAAAATAATCCGAAAAATTAAAAATCAAGGCGCGAAAAATAATTAGTCCCCGGCAGCGGCGCCAAAAACTTGATGTGGTGAAAATGTGACAATTAAATATCGCAAGCGCACGATCTCGTTTTAGTAATTTTAGATTCGATCCACAGGGACTACTTTTATTCGCAAACCTTAACTTTTAATTTAATCGAACCAGAACAATTGGGTTTTGAAAATTTGGATTTTTTACTATTTAATTACTAAAAGAAAATTTAAATTATTTTAAAAGAAAATTTAATTTATTCTAATTTTAAACTAATTAATTAAAAGATAAAATAACAAAAACTAAATTATTTTAAGAAATCTAAATTCGAATTAAAATTTAATTTATTTACAGGAAATTTTAGAGAAAAATCGAAATAACTTATTCGCAAATTCAACTAGCCATTTTATAACAACACAAGAATTTTACGACTTAAAATTAAATTACCCATCAAAACTACATAATTCAACAAAAGCTTTTCGACGACTTTGTGAAAATTCAGAAAAACGCAGGAACAACAATCACGGAAACATAAACTCTGTAAATAAACTAACTGCAGCAAACAACTCGAAACAGTTTGGAACTAACAGACAAATCGAACAAAAACCGTGAAATTTACCCGACTAAATCTATGACACCCCCGGAACTTGACACTAGAACAGATGGCAAAATGAGATTACAAAACCAAACCATTGATTCCTACAACGCAGAAAATCAAGAACAATTTTAACCATACACTAAAACCAGATACTTGCATCTAGACATCGAAACAAAGAAAATATTCAAGCAAATGACCCAAAGACGTAATCAGATACATTCGAACTCAGTACAAACTTAATTTACCAACGAAACAACGAACTCTCATAATCACAAAACTCGACAGAGTTCGAAACATTATTACTTCGACTACAATTATAAACGAATCTCAAAACTCTTATCAAACAAGATCAAGACTCGAACTCTGCATTCGAAAAGAACCAGCAACAACGAATGATACATAAACTCAGTAAACCAGTCAAGAACTCAGTCTGCAAACACGGTAACACGAACTATAAATAATTTGAACAACAAGAACTCAATCAAGAACTCGGCAAACAGCACTAAACTAAAAGAACGAAGCGCCGACTCAGAACACAGAACAAACAAGGATTCATCGATTCAGTAAACCAACTCGGCACCACACTACAATCCACAAACTCAGTACTCGAGATTAACATCGCAATTTCACAAAAACTAGCAACCAGCGTAGCCCTACTCAATAGCATCAAAACTCGAACAAATAGCAACACCCAGTGACCAATCCAACTCGCCGATTAAAAACGAAATCAAAAATCCTACGAATGAACAACACAAAGACGACAGCAAAACAATCAATTCAGAACTAAAAATCGCAGGACTCGGCATTCAAACTCGACTAACTACGAAGAATAAACTCAGCAAAAATGACTTAGCGAAATTAAAAAGGGGAAAAATGGGTTTACTCGACAAAAAAGAAGAGAGGAGGATTAATGAAAAGGGAAAGAGGGCAATTAGGTGATGTGCAGCGGAGAGAAAGGACAGGGAAGAGGGGGAGGAAGTGGATTTGTGGTTGAATCGCGAAGAAGGAGAAGGGAAGGGGGTCTTGCGCGTATTGAAAGAAAGGGAGAAGACAGAGATCGAACGGGAGAGAGAGAGAAGTAGGAGGGAGAGGAAGAAACGAGAGAGACGAGTATGGAGATGATTGATCTGGGTTGTTGATGATAGCTGGGTGTTTGATTTATGGAATTAAAATGAGAAGAAACATGAGTAAAACAGGGCAAATAAATCAGAGGCAATTAACGTACTACTTTGAATTAACGAAAATAAAGACAGGTACGTATTAAAAACAAAGGTTTACAAGAGCTACAAAGAAATATTACAACTACTAATTTAGGGGTGAACTGAAACTAAAGGACCTAATCTAATTCTAAAACTAAGGTTTATGGTCCTAATTCTAAGTGTCTTCAACAAGAGAAAATTTAGGCTATTTATAGGAAAAAAATTTGGATTTTTGGTTGGTGAGAATTAATCTCCACCATTCATTTTTGTTTGGTGGGATTAAATCTTAGCCTTCCAATTTTTCTTTGCACCAAACCCCCTTTTGTTTTCTTTTCTTCCATTTTGGTCCTTCTTCTTCTAATTTTTCTCTTCTTTGATCTTTATTTCTTTATTTTGCAATTTCTTCATTTTTTTCTTGAATTTCCTGAAATGCAACAAAATAATTTATTAAAATATGAATTCAAACAATAAATAGGCAATAAAAATATGCAAAAATATGCACTTATCAGGTTCTTCATGAAATTGGGGCTTTTTGATTCTTTGATTTTTCGGTTGAATTGATTGTTTGTATAGCTTCATATTGATTCCAGGAGTTCAATTCCATGTTAAAATTCATCGTTATATTGCTAGTTTGTTCAATTCGAAAACTAGGTTCTTGAGCCTAATATGGGGCTTTTTGATTGAGTGATTTTCCGGTTGTTTTGATGATTCCAATAGCTTTATATGATCATTTAGAGTCGATTTATGTGGTCAATTGCATCATTATAATGCCGGATTGTGATATTCGAGTTTGTAAGTTTATGTTCGTTTTTCAAATCATTCGTCCGTTGTGTGTGATGATTGTTCGTGTTAGAGGTGTTAGGGGTTATATTATACGTGTTCATAGCTTCATTTTGGGATATAGAACACTGGATTTGGTGTCCGATTTGTTGAAAAATGAATTTTTGGCCGGATTTTTGTTGAAGCTCGCCGGCGACGAGTTTTTCTTCAACTTTCGGTCATTTTGGTCGCGTTTTTGTTGTTTTCGTTGGCATGGTTGAGTTTGTCGTGAAATTTTAGTCAAGATCCATATTTTACACGCTTGATTTGGTTTAGTTTTGTGAAAGTTATGGTCGCCAGAAGTTCGCCGGAAAATTTTCCGGTCACCGGATTCTGGAAAAAACCTCCATTGTTGGAGGTGGTGTTCTTCGAAGCATTCATACGAAGAACAGTGAAGGTGGTGATGAATAGTAACGTTTTGATCTTCAAAATCTTAAAACTTTTCAGAAAAATGTGTTTGGGTAAAAATTTTATAAATCTTTCTAAAATTCAGATTTCTTTTAATTATTATTATTTTAACTTCTAAAAATTAAATTTAATTAGTTAATTATTTTTAAATCATAATTTAATTGATTTAATTAATTGATTAATTCATTTTAATTGATTAATTATATTAATTAATTATTATTTAAATATATAATTAACTTCATTGAATTTAAATCTTTTTATTATAAAAGATTTTTATTTTTATGAGTTGATTAATAAATAATTAATTTGAATATTCAATTAATTTAATTATTAATTGAATTATTCTTATTAATTGCGTATTAATTAAACCACTTGTCCGTTTTTAACGAGAAAAATATTTATGGAATCAGAAAAATGACCCGGTTCTTATAAAGATGATTTTAAGTTAAAGTTCAACTTTTAAATTTTGGGCGACTTTTTACCAAACCTTTTTATTGAGTCGGTTATATCCGGTAATTAGGGTTTTAAACCGTTTTCGGTTTTAAAAATATTGTATAAAATCTTTTTATGATCTGATCAACGTGTTATGTGATAATGTGATCTACTATCGACTTATTGAGTCTCTTTACGTGCAATGTGAATTATTAAGGTATTAAGTATCGAGGGTTATGATGTAAATTGGATTTTGCCCGGTATATATTTAATGGGTGCTTAATTGTTTATATGGTTTATATTATAAGATGTTCTAAGGGTAGACGACGTTTTCTTTAATATATTGACTAGGATTGTCAGATTATTTTTATCTTCACGAGGATTAATTGGTAAGTATTGACTTAGGTTTGTCAGTGGAGATAAGTAGATGTTTAATAAAGAAGGTTGGAGATGGATGCAGTATTGTGTGGATTGTAATAAAGAAGGTTGGAGATGAAAGTATTGTTTGTGGAATTGCTGGTTTACTTGTGAGGTGTTTTAACACCGGGAAAACGTCTATGTTCAAAGGGGACATTTCCAATTATTTTCTTCTGGCAAAGATATTGGTAAGCATGATTAGTACATTCGAATTGAGTTTATAAGCGTTTACAAAATGTCAGAATTGTTGTCCGGAGGCTGATGTACTATCTTATGTTTGACTATAGAAGTAGACGCGCGGGCTCGATGTCGACGGATTAGACTCGTGGCAACCGCTGAAGCGTAAACCAAAGCATGATTAAAACAGAGGACATGATGACGTGAAATAGAAGGAAAAGATAGTTGTATTACTTCGGTGTTACACAATAGCTAAGGACCAGAGGCAAGTACTTTCTTGATCATCCTAAACACTTTTTATTTTCTGTTTCATTTATTCATATCATGACAAATAGTTATTGTTCAGAGCTATTTGTGATTCTTAAATATTTTGTGCAAACACAGTTACTTGATATTGGTACCCTTGATGTGGGGAATTGTTTAAGATAAACTTTTCATATCCTTATTATCGTAGTAAATAATAGGGATGTGAACTGTATGTGAAACTAAGCATTTCTTGTTGAATTCGGAAATTGCTCTATTGGATTGGAAAATGGTAAAGCGTAGGAGGCCACATCGAGTAGTTGGTCCAACTATATTTGAGGAGGATCTGGTAACCATACCATCTTCCTATAGGCTAACATTACTTGCCTATTTTGGTACCCTCATGAAATCCGGGTTATACACACGGATATAGAAATGTACCGGTGGTAGTATAATGGGTCCTATTGCTTTTGAACCTGATCAGGGGGGAATGATGGTTCGTCTTTATTTTTTTATATATATCCAATCCATATCGCCAGAGTGGCTATTATATATGGTGAATTGGCAGATGATTCATTTTTATGACATGCCAAATGATTTCAGTTATGGTTTGAATTATATCACAGTTGTTGATTCAGTTTCTCTATAAACTGTTTTACATTTCAATTGATTTTATGCCCCACTTATCCTGGTTTTATATCAAAATTTTTATACGCTTACTGAGCATTTCTTTCGCTCATACTTGCTGTTGTAAATTCTAACATTTCAGTAACGTAGTTTGGCGAGACGTATCCGCACAGTTCAGAAAGAGAAGAAGCGTGATGCTATTTCGAAGATGACTCCGCTCAGGATGTCTACATTTAGTGTAAGATCTATTTTATGTAATTGAGTTCTAATATTTTTTATTATTATGTAATTGTCTAGTTAGCCAGGCGTACTTCTTATCGAAGTTACACCAGTGGTTTAAGACTTGATCAAAAAGGAATGCTTTTTATTTAATGGAATTTGGATTCTTGTTTCTAGCCCTATAACCTTAAAAGATCTTGGTATGTTTGGGGTCAAAGATGTTATATTTCCAGTGTTGGACAATCACAAGTGAATGATTATTATTAAACATGTGTTTTATTTTGAGGATTTTCGCGTGACAACCAAATCTTCTGACCCCGGATTTGGGGGGTGTCACAGTTTCGCACTAGGTATGGACACTATGAGTTTTTAGTGATGTCGTTTGGATTAACAAATGCACCCGCATCTTTTATGGATTTAATGAATCGAGTGTTCAAGCAATACTTAGATAAATTTGTTATTGTAATTATTGATGACATCTTGGTCTATTCAAAGACGGAAGAAGAGCATGCTGATCATTTAAGGATTATTTTGGAAACATTACGGAAGGAGAGGTTGTATGCTAAATTCTTAAAGTACGTGAATTCTTGCTTAAGGAAGTTCAGTTTTTAGGACATGTGTTTAGTAGCCAGGGAGTTTCAAATTGGGAGAGACCAAATACACCAACAGATGTAAGAAGTTTCATAGGCTTAGCCGGCTATTATAGGAGATTCGTGCAGGATTTTGCTAAGATAGTAGCACCTCTAACATAACTTACGAGAAAGACTGAGAAATTTGAATGGACTCCTAAGTGCGAGGAAAGTTTTCAAGAATTGAAAAAGAGGTTGGTGTGAGCCCTAGTGTTGGCATTACCAGATGATAAAGGAGACTTTGTGATTTATAGTGACGCTTTTCATAAAGGATTAGGTTGTGTACTTATGCAGCACGATAGGGTGATAGCATATGCGTCTAAACAATTAAAAGATTACGAGATAAGATACCCCACCCATGATCTAGAATTAGTTGCAATAGTGTTTGCCTTAAAGATTTGGAGGCATTATTTATATGGAGAGAAGTGCGAGATCTATACGGATCATAAGAGTCTGAAGTACATATTCACCCAGAAAGAGTTAAACATGAGACAGAGGAGATGGTTAGAGTTGATAAAAGATTATGACTGCGAGATACATTACCACACAGGGAAGGCCAATGTGGTGGCCGATGCCCTTAGTCGTAAAGAAAGACTTAAGATGATAACCACGTCATGTGAGTTAATCAAGGATTTTGAAAAGATAGAGATTGAGGTAAAGATTCCAGGTAAAGGTCAAGAAGGCATAATGGAAATTTGTGTCCAACCACCGTTGTTGGAAAAGATTAAGTTATGTCAAGATAAGAGAATGGAAGAGGAGAAGAATTCATCTGAAGAGATAATGACAGGAGAGGATATAAAGTGTGAACGAGATGAAAGCGGAATTATGAGGTACAGAATTATAAGATTATCGCTATTTTGTCTGAAGATGGCGGCATTGCATCTAGAATGGGACCGGTTGTTGAGAAGGCAAGCAAGGTAGATGTTTACTTATAGTTTGGACCTTCTTCCCCGTTCTTCTATCTATTTTGTTTTAAATTTTCTTTTGTTTAGTTTATTTTATTATGTTATACACTTGGGCTTGGTTTACCAATCTAGTATGTGGAATTCTCTCTCTGGCAGGGAATTCTGTTGGATGTTTTGCAAAGCCTTCGTGACAATAAAATGAACCATGCGAGAGTGCACTTTGACTACTTTAGACTTGTGGCTTGCTGATGTTCATCTTGACAAAATTCGAGGTCCAAGACAAAGTGGATACAAAAATGAATAAGTTCCTTAAAAACTTGACATGGATACATAGACTCTCGGGTTTTAGACATTTTTTTATGTATTTTCTTTTCTTTAAATAAGGATCTAAGCCAAGCTTGTAAACCTTCCTTTCGTGTTCTTATTTTGTTTTAGAGTTAAGGATTATGGATTATGTAATGTAATTGATGGATTTTGTTTTTGGTGAAATGAAAAGAACATATTAACTACTATGTTGCATTTATTATTATGCAAAATTAATATAAAAATATACATACATGTATACAAATTGTATAATATTAACTATATATATTAACTAAATGTGTATCCTATGACAACACAATTGATCATGTTAGTGCAGGTGTAAAAAATGTTGCAAATGACCCTACGCCAACAACGAAAAAACTAACACCCGACAAGTGTTGTCGTAGAAAATTTGAGGCTACGCTAACAGTTTTTGGGCTTTCGGTAACATTTTTAAAGTGTTGCAGAAGGCCATCTATGACGTAGTGAGAGAAAGATATTATGTAAAAAGGAATCTTAAAATTTATTTATTCAATCATGAGAATTATATGCTATTACATCTTCTTCTTTTTTTTGTAAATACCATCTTATGAATTGTATGCAAGTGCATTTTGTTTTTATCTTTTATAGTATTCTCTCACAAAGAAAGTCCTAAATTTCCAATTTTTCCCACTGATTTCAAGAAAATTTATGTCTGGTTTAATTAGCAAATTCTAATATGGACTTCTCTAGATATAGATGATTCAAGATCTTCCCATGAATGATATATTTATCAATAATTTTATCTTACCTATGTAATTTAGCTTACAAGTCTGAGTCATGCAAATATAACTGTAACATATATAATTTTAATTCCATTCATGCTGCTTAATAAGTCAACCTAAACTTTACTATTCTGGCACATCAATATATATATAAAGAGGATACGCGGCAGTTTAGGTGGCGCTCTAAGATCATCTCAATCTATTTTTCTAATTTTTTAGAATTTTATGATTTTAAACACTAATAAATATAAAATTATCTTTTAACATATTTTAAGTAGAATAAGTGTTCGAATTTATAGATGAGAAGAGTTCGAATTTATAGTGAAGACATAAAATTAGAAGTTCTATTTGAAGTAGAATATGTATTTAATTATAAGACATATGATTAAAAGTTCTATCGGAAGTAGAATAGGAGTTCGAATAAATACTAATAAATATAAAAATATCTTTTAACATATTAGAAGTAGAATAGGTATATATTAGAAGTAGAATAGGTGTTAAAATTTATAAAAGAGAAGAGTTCAAATTTATAGTGAAGACATATAATTAGAAGTTCTATTTGAAGTAGAATAGTTATTTAATTATAAGGCATATGATTAAAAGTTCTATCGAAAATAGAATAGGAGTTCGAATAAACACTAATAAATACAAAAATATCTTTTAACATGTTAGTAGAATAGGTGTTCGAATTTATAGATGAGAAGTGTTCGAATTTATAGAAAGACATATAATTAGAAGTTCTATTGGAAGTAAAATAGGCATTTATAAGGCATATGATTAAAAGTTATATTGAAAGTAGAATAGGAGTTCGAATTTATAGAGAATAAGAGTTCGAGTTTATAAAAAAACATATAATTATAAGTTTTATTGGAAGTAGAATAAGTGTTTGAATATATAGAGGAGACATATAATTAAAAAATTTATTTGAAGTAGAATACAAGAACGGTGGTGATATTTTTACGATATTCTAAAATTATATATTTTTTATACAAGTTATTTATACTTCTATTAGGATTTTTTTTCATAAATCCAATACTAATCTCATAAAAAAGTCTTTGTATTTAAAATGAAAAGAACAGATGTGCTAACATTTTAAAAGAACATAAAGAGAAAATAAAGGAGTATCTATAATATAAGAAAAAAATAATTTGTATTTTTATTTTTTAAAACTCCATAAATTTTAGAAAGGTTGGAAAAAATAAAAATTGAAATTCACTCTATTTTTAGATTTTGATTTTAAGGAAAAAAGTTGTATAAGATAAGTATCATCAATAATATCTGAGCTGGAATTTCTATCCCGAACGAGAGCGGTTCGAAACGTTTTTAATGGGAAGACGATTTACTAGCAAAGATTGTATCAGCTATTAGAATTTGATATTGATGTTATAATTTTATTTTATTTTTTGAATTCGACTTTTATGGATAAATATTATTATATAAGTAATATATGTAAAAGTTAGGGTTTTGATTTTAACGAGAGAATGAATCAAAAGGAATAAACATGTTTAACGAGAAAGCGGTTCATTAAAGAAAACCGTGTTGAATATTAAAATTTAATATTGATAATATAATTGAAAATAAATATATTTAAAGTTTTTAGAATTTTAGACTTTTTTTAACTTTTAGAAGTATAATAGGTGTTCAAATTTATTAAGAATAAGAGTGTGATTTTATAGGGAAAACATATAATTAAAAATTTTATTGGAAATAGAATATGTGTTTGTAAAACATATAATTAAGAGTTTTATTGTAAGTAAAATAGGAGTTCTAAAAAAATGTAAAAATTGGAATTACTCTATTTTATGGTTTTAATTTTTAAGAAAAAAAAAGTTATTTCATAAGATAAGTGTCATCAATAATAGGTACTGAAGTTAAAATTTCGGTTCCAAATAAGAACGGCTCGAAACATGTTTTATGGGGGAGACGGCTCACTAGAGAAGATTGTATTAGCTATTAGAGAAATTGATACTGATGTCATAATTTTTTAATTTTATTTATGGGGTTCAATTTTTATGGATAAAAACTATTGTATAAATCTTTATAATATGTTGAAGTTGGAATTTCGGTTTTAACGAGAGAGTGGCTCAATCGAAAGAATCGTGTTTAACAAGAAATCAGTTCATTAGAAAAGATTATTTTACTATTAAAATTTAATATTGATAATATAATATAACGACTAACGCAAATATGTATTGAATTTTTTAAAAACAATTGTAATGCCGCCGCGAAGCGCAGCTTTGTCAACTACATGAAAGATAAATTTAAATAAATTAATCTGATTGAAAGAAAGGATAGTTTTTATATGTTGGACATATTTCAAAAATGTGTTTTATATTAAATGTTATCAATTTGTGTAAATTTTTTGTTATTGTACTAAATAATATATATATATAGAACCCTTTAGTTTGGAACAATTATATTAAGAGTTTTTGTTATTTAACATTCTCATGCTATACTAATTAACCATAGTTAATTCTAATACAAATCGCCGGGCCCAGATGGTTTTACAGTAGAGTTTTTCCTAGAGGCTTGGGACATAGTTGGTTCGACCTTCTGTGATGCAGTTAAAGGTTTCTTCTCTACAGGCACACTGCACAAAACGATGAATGCAACGAGCATTGCTTTAGTTCCAAAGGTTCCCACCCCTGTTACCATGTCCGATTTTCGTCCTATTTCTCTGTGCTCGATTCCTTACAAGTGTATCGTGAAGATTCTGGCTTCACGTCTTAAAACAGTCATGCCAGGTATTATCAATATATCTCAATCTGCTTTCATTCCAGGCCGCAGCATTTCGGATAATATTTTGATGGCTCAAGAGATTTTTAGGGGTTATCATCGAGACACGGGTCGACCTAAATGTGCTCTAAAGCTTGATCTGCACAAAGCTTTCGATTCTATAAATTGGGAGTTTATTATGGGGGCCCTTCAAAAGCTTAATTTTCCTAACAGATTCATGAAGTGGATCTACTCGTGTATATCTACTACTACTTTCTCAGTTAAGGTAAATGGTTAATTGTGTGGGTTTTTTGAAGGAAAAAAGGGGCTCAGGCAGGGGGACCCGATCTCTCCATATTTGTTCGCAATTGCAATGAACGTCTTGTCATCGATTCTTGCAAAGTATCCTGCTAGTTTCAGATTCCACTAGAAATGCAAGGATCTAAAGCTTAATCACCTATTCTACGCGGATGATGTCCTGCTGTTTTCCAATGGCGACATAGACTCTATCACTCACCTCATGGACTGTGTAGAGAAGTTTGTAGCAGCTAGTGGGTTACGTCCAAACATTTCAAAAAGTTCGGTATATTTTGGCAACTGCAACGAGGTTTTAATAAATTGGTTTGATAATAGGTATGCAATTGCGCATGGGGATCTGCCGGTTAGATTCTTGGGTGTTCCCTTAATCTCAACTAAGCTGTCTCATAATCAATGCATTCCGTTGATTGATAGAATTGCTGCGAGAATTTCTTCCTGGACTACTGGTTTTCTTTCTTTGGCAGGTCGTGTTCAGCTTATTCGAGCTGTTCTGTTCGCAATTCAAAGTTTTTGGACAAACAACTTTGTGCTCCCAAGTTCAGTTCATAGTCGATTGCAATCCATGTTAACTAGGTTTCTCTGGAAGGGGGATATTAATGCTAAGGGTGGGGCAAAAATCAGCTGGGATAACGTGTGTACTCCTCTTGAAGAAGGTGGCTTAGGTCTCAAGCTTTCTAGAGATTGGAACCAAGCTCAAATTCTTTGTCATTTATGCAAAGTTGTCAACAAAAGCAAGGCTTTGTGGCCACTTTGGGTAAATACTACGATGTTAAAGAGACAGAATTTTTGGACCATGTCAATGCCAAACGATTGTTCGTGGATTTTTAGAAACGTTATCAAGCTTCGTTCCTTGGCGCGACAACACATCTCCTATAAAATTGGAAATGGTCTCCGGACTTCGCTTTGGTTCGATCCGTGGTGGAACTCAACTTGTCTGGCCTCGAGCAAAACAGACCCAATTATTGCTCAAGCGAACCTCTCTTCCAATGCAACTGTCCACAACCTTCTCGAAACTGGTCGTTGGATGTTGCCTAGGCCCTCAAGCAGAATCCATCATCTGCATCCAGGTCTGATCTGTTGGCTACAGAACTTTAACTTCCCAATGTTCGACCTTAACTTGTCAGATCAAATTTTCTGGGATGATCTTCATCTTGGTAAGATAAAAACTTGGCATGTCTGGAATTCTACTCGTACTGTCTCTACGCAGGTTACCTGGTTTGGCTTTGTCTGGCATAGGTTCAGAATTTTACGGTATGCTCACCATGAGTGGGTTCTTTGTCATGGGAGATTACCAACTCTTCATAGACTTGCCTCCTTTGGTTTGGATGTTTATCCATTTTGCCACTTCTGTGTAGGAGGTATTGAGACACATTCTCATTTGTTTGTAACTTGTCCCTTTAGTAGCTTCATTTTTTCGAAATTATCTGGAATCATGAAGGTTGGTTTTGTTGGTCTGTCCTGGGTGGAGGTTTTAACCTCTCTAGGTGGCATTCAAGATCACAACCTTCGGGACGTGGCTCTTCTCACAGCTCAGATCTTTTCATATCACATATGGAGGGAGAGGAATGCTAGGCACCATGGGAAAGGTGTGTGTGGCCCTAGCAATCTGCTACAAGGCATAATGGTGGATCTCAAGATTAAACTCATAAACACCACTTGGTATCCACAAAATGCAAACCTAGTTTCATATAGGTGGATCCATATTTGATCTTTTTCGATTGTGGGAGTTGGGGTTGTTCTGCCCTATCGCTCCTTTTTCCCTTCTAGTTCTGTAGTTTGCTCTTTGTTCTCTCTAAGCTTGGCTTGGAGCTAGGGTTAATCCCTGTTTTTTTTGGCCTTTTAATATCTAAAAAATTTAGCAAAAAAAAAAAACTATGATTTTATTTAATATATTCATGTAACACATATCTTCTAAATCAAAATTTTTCTTATTAAAAAATCACTATTTTATAATTTGAAATCAATCACAAAATATTACTGTATATTTTAAATTAATTTTCATAAATGACATTTATTAATTAATCTCTTTATTAATATAAAGTCAATTACAATTAAATTACAATCCATTATGAATTTATTTTCATAATATATATTATACAATTATTATTGATTTAAAATATTTATAATCTAAGTCAACTTGAAATCTTAAAAGTACAAATTTGAACAAAAAAATTAAATGACTTAAATAAAATTCATAACTTCAAAAATTTTGAATATTTTTAAAGGCTAAAAAAATATGCATTATATATTTGTTAATAATATGTGTTTATAAATGTATATGAGCCAACAATACATTTATTTGAATTAGTCATATATTAAATATTAATATTTACCATACTTTATTTTTAAATTATTATTTATCATTCTTATTCTAATTCACTAATCGCATTTTAATTAAATTTAGATAGAGCAATAAATTGATTGATTACCTCATTTTTAATTTAAAAATATTACTAATAATTCGTAAATAATATTTTCTATAAATGCATATGTCAATATATTTCATATGTTTAAATCTCTTTTAAATATGAATTTTTTTAGCTACTCAAAAGAGGAATTTAACACAAAATACTGTAAAATGTAATCTTAGCTAGGGGCTTCACAACAATAGTGTGAAATATATAATCTTAACGCTACATAGTACCCTGGTTCCAATCTTTCTTTGAAAGCATAGGAACCTATCTTGGTTACCATTAAACTTGTCTTCGGGAACTTCCCTCATTTCATAACTCTGAGGCCACATAATCGTCTTTAGCCATTTTTTTGATCTTCTTGTTCCTCATTTCTTAGTTGGTTAATTATGAAAAAGAGTTTAATATCGTAGGAGGCGACCACGCCATTAAAATTATAAAGGTCGGCCCATATGAGAATGGCATTGTAAGAGGAAGTTGTCATTATTGCAAGGAAGTTCATCATTTATGCCAAAAATCTTGGTAGAAGACACTTTTAGCCTTCTACCTTATTCTCTTTTCGGTGGTTAACCTTCTGCACTGTCGCCTATGTTTACAAAATCATCGTATAATAGGATATCTAATGAAGCTACAATTGCCTATAGCTGGCAATGTAACCAACGGGCCATCAGGGAATTTCACACCTTCCATATCTAAGTGTTGCAAAAAGGGGAACGTTGGCCCAAGCACGCTTCGGTGTTTCTCTTATAACTTGTATCACTATCCTAACGTAAGTTTCTTTAATGTTTCTTGAGGTCACAATGGTCATGGTGTTGTATAGAAGATGTTCACCGCAGTCCTTAACGTTGAGTCCCTTGACTATTGACTATTGTAGTATTGACCACCTCGAGGCTGAATAAAGGCCCCCCAATATCACAATTTGAAAGCAAATGACCCGAAATATCATAGCTTAAAAACTTGACCCTAAATATCACACCAAGACACATTTTCGTGTACCGTTTTCATTTTTTTTATGAAAACGCTACATCGTGTAGCGTTTTTTTTTTTTTTGCAACGCTACTCTGAGTTATGTTTTGGTGTTGGAAACGTGGTATCAAGTTTTGTTATAGTCCACAATGCCACTTCATGTGGCGTTTTGGGGTGTTTTTCAAATTTTCTTTTTTGTTTTCTCCTAAATTTATATTTACAAACAATATTAAAAAAATTGTAATTAAATTTTCAATTAAAATTGTATTTTTTTAATTTAAAAATTAAAATTTAATTAAATTTATGGGTTCAACAATTAACTTTCGGGGTTCAATGTTTCCATTTTGGATTTTAGAAATATTCGGAACGATGAATAAACCGTATACGAACTTAGGATTTAGGGTTTGGGGTTTGGAGTTTAGGGTTGTTTACAACCTTAAACCCTAAACCCTAGTTAATCCTGATTTTTAAACGCGTTAGCCTTTAAAAATCAGGCCGTCGAATTCAATTTTTTAATTAAAATTTTTGAATTTTAAAAAAACAATTTTAATTAAATTTAGGGGTTCAACAATTAACTTCTGGGGTTCAACATTTCCATTTTGGATTTTAGAAATATTTAGAACGACGAATAAACCATATACGAACTTAGGGTTTAGGGTTGTTTACAATCCTAAACCCTAAACCCTAACTAATCCTGATTTTTAAACGCGTTAGCCTTTAAAAATCAGGCCGTCGAATTCAATTTTTTAATTAAAATTTTTAAATTAAAAAAAAAACAATTTTAATTAAATTTAGGGGTTCAACAATTAACTTCTGGGGTTCAACATTTCCATTTTGGGTTTTAGAAATATTTAGAACGACGAATAAACCGTATACGAACTTAGGGTTTAGGGTTGTACCCTAAACCCTAAACCCTAACTAATCCTGATTTTTAAACGCGTTAGCCCTTAAAAATCAGGCCGTCGAATTCAATATTTTAATTAAAATTTTTAAATTTAAAAAAAACAATTTTAATTAAATTTAGGGGTTCAACAATTAACTTCTGGGGTTCAACATTTACATTTTGGGTTTTAGAAATATTTAGAAAGACGAATAAAGCATATACGAACTTAGGGTTTAGGGTTGTTTACAACCCTAAACCCTAAACCCTAACTAATCCTGATTTTTAAACGCGTTAGCCTTTAAAAATCAGGCCGTCGAATTCAATATTTTAATTAAAATTTTTAAATTAAAAAAAAACAATTTCAATTAAATTTAGGGGTTCAACAATTAACTTCTAGGGTTCAACATTTCCATTTTGGGTTTTAGAAATATTTAGAACGACGAATAAACCATATACGAACTTAGGGTTTGGGGTTTAGGGTTTTTTACAACCCTAAATCCTAAACCCTAGACCCTAAACCCTAACTTATCTTAATTTTCAAACGCGTTATCCTTTAAAAATTAGGCCGCCGGATTTAGTTTTTTAATTTAAATTTTTAAATTTTATCAGCATTCCCTCGGGATTTAAACAATTAACCTTTAGAATTCAACAATTCCATTTTGGGTTTAGAAATACTCAAAACGATCGTTTACATTTAGATAAGAAAAAAAACTACAAACACCACATGAAGTGGCGTTTCCACCACAACACCATTTGATTTTGCATTTTGAAGTTCAAAATCTAACTTTAACTAGCGTTCTGGTAGTTGGTTTTTTTTTTTAAAAAATAGTTAACGCTACATTAAGTAGCGTTTTCTTTCCCTTTAGCCCCCAAAACGCTACACACATTAGCGTTTAAAAAAAAAATCAAAACGCTACACGCAACTGTGTTATGGAGTGATATTTGGGGCCAAGTTTTTGAGCTGTGATATTTGGGGCCATTTGCATTCAAATTGTGATACAGAGGGCCAACAGGCTCATTGACTTTTATGTTTTATGTGTACAAGGCAATCTTTTCGAGAAGGTTGGTTGAGAATTCTTTTACAAAAGTTATCTTTGACGGCGGAGAGATGTTTCATTGTTGAACTCAGCTTGCAGGTTGCATTATTAATTACCGAATGGTAGTACATCACTGTATTAGTAAAGTGCCTACATATCTTAAGTGTCTAAGAATTAGGTTCAATCAGGGTTGGGCAAGCAATACAAGCCAAGCCATTGCGTAGGACATTCAAGGTTAGGAGGCAAATTTTTGTTAAAAAAAATCTAAACAATAACTTAGGAATGACAAAAAAAAAATTTAAAATATTACGCGTGATTGGAAATGTTTTGTTTCTCAAGTTAAGAATGGTAAGAGAATGCTTACTTGTAAAAGTAAAAAAGTTGATTGTCATGTGAACGTTTTGAAGAGTAAAAAAGGTTGTTATTTAACTCCAACAACTGCTTATAGAATATTGGTTTTTCAAAATTGAAGTTGATTTAAGTCGTATTTTCGTTCTAGTATATCACAAGAAACATTGAATGCATTGATTATATTATCAATCGAGAAAAACACACTAACAAATTCTAATTTGAAGGCTTGATTAATGATTTTGCTAGCAAAAATGTGAGAAGAGCTATTTTAAGTGGTGAGTTACCATTTTTTTTGTTAGGTACTCAAGTGAATTCCATGATTTTGTTATGAGTATCCGGTAAAAAGAGTTAAGTGTCTTTCAAATGTACTTTGCCTCTAATTCTGTTTTTTTTTGTGTTTTTGCTTTTATAAATCTTGGGGGGCAAATTTTTTTGAGATGGTATAGGGCATCTTAAAACTCATGACGGACCCTCGGTTTAATGGTACATATCTTAAGTGTTCAAGAATTAAGTTCAATCTGGAAGAGCCATTTGTATTTATAGGGTTCAAATGGTGTATTTCAATCAAGAAGCTTTTGGTTACATTAGAGGAGGGGAACCTCCTTCGATGCACAGTTAGTTTTCATGGAGGATTCTTTAGCTTGGAGGTTAACGTTCTAACTAAAATCGCTCTGCTGGCCTTCACTAGAATCCTATGTTTTGTAAAAGGCTGTATAGAAATCCATTTTAACAAGAGAGCCCTACTATAGGAACCTATTTTGGCTAATAACCTAGTCATTTTGGAACTTATATACTTATCAAAGTATTTATAGAATACTTATATGGAATATCATCTTAGGGATTCAGTTTCATTAATTACATTCTACGATTTTTACACATCAATATCCTCATCCAATAATGTTATGGGTAACACTACTTTTGCTTGTTGGCAGTAGGTGTCTTTTTTGAGTCATCGGGCCTAAGGGTTTAACATTGTCACTTTGACTTTTGATAATGAGGAAGTAGGTTTTCTTGATACCTTTTTTTTTTTTTTGATAATCGGTTTTCTTGATACTTGGGCAAGTGTAATTTGGTTCTTAGAAGATTAGACTGTATACGTTAAAAAGCAAAGTTAATAGTATTACATGCAGATTATGAGGAAACACCCTCGGTAGAGAATTCTTTACTTTAATTTCAAGCCTTTCTACAATTTGCTTACTTCTTTGCTAAGATCTTAAGGATCGACATATTCTCTCTATAACAATGTTTTCACCATATGCATCGAAAAACTTCAATGGTAAGCAAAGAAAATAGTCACCAACAAGTATTGTGATGCCATGATGATGCACATATGATGCACATATTATCAGATATAAGCCTAACACATTACATTTTTTTTATATATATAAACAAATTATTTTTTATTAAATTCCTTAATTATGACATTTTATATATATGACCTAACATCTTTGGTATCATTTATAACTTGTAAAAAACATATATCTAAAACAAAACTTATCTACACACAACTACATAGAAAAGAAAATTATTTACAAATAGGTCTGGAATAAAATAAAAATACTAAACACATGCAAGAATTAATTTAACTTTATGTATATCAAGTGCCTGTCCCCCTTTAAAGATTTGGTCCCCAAAATATTAAAATAATTAGTGAGGGTAGTTGTTCCTCATTTCTTCCTCAAGCTTCCAAGTGGATTCATGTTGGAGTGATTTTGCCAAGTTACCTTCACCAATGAAATAATTTTATTACGAAGTACTTTACTTGTTCCTTTTTGTCAATAATCTTGACTGGAGTTTCCTCATAAGAAAGGTTCTCTTGCACTTGAATTGGTTCATATTCTATCACATGTCTAAAATGGGGTTTATATGATTTTAGTAACGAGACATGGAACACATTATGTATATGTCCCAGACTTGGAGGAAGAGCTAATTCATAAGCTAGATTTCTATCTTTTTTAAGATTTCAAAAGGACCTATGAATGGAGGACTCAATTTACCCTTGTTACCAAATCGTAACACACCTTTCGATGGTGAAACCTTTAAGAACACAAATTCTCCAATTTGAAATTCCGCATCTTGAAGTCGTACATTGGCATAATTTTGTTTTACTTTTGTATTTCCTCAAACCATGGAAATGAATTTTGTCCGAAATAATTCTATTTAAATCAAGCACTTATAGAACTAATTAATCTATATGTATGCTAGCCTTGAGGTTGCTCAAAATGTGTCTCCATCTTACTTCTACACGATCTGCTAAAGAAATGAAAAGAATTTGTTAAAACGAATTTTCTTGCAAACGATTGATTAAAACAATTTTATAGAATAAAGGATGTCTACCAAAAAGCTAAAGGATCAATCTATAATTTTTTTTGGGTTCTAGTCCATTAAAAATTGTTGGGCCTTCAAAAATATCCATTGTGCACTCAAGTGAACTATGTTTTTCCTATATGGTTGAAAAGGAGAATAAACTGTACCCAATTTTTCACATAACATTCAAACAAGAGTTGATGTATTTTTAAGTTATGAGCCATGACCTCACATCTACTTCCAACTTCAATGGCCTTCTTCTCCCTCTATAAAAAGGACATACATGTTGAGCAGAGATGAAAATCAACATTTTCTACTTATACTGATTGTGGTGGATGGGCTTACCCGAAGCATTTTATACTTAAAGCACATGATTTATAATAGACGTGGATAACAAATAAGATTAAAGATTTTCTGATACACTACAACAAAGCTACTGCTTTTTGTTTGTTTCTTAGAATGCTACAACCTATATTCCTACAATCCACATCTCTAGTTGGATGTAAGTAAATTAATTTTATTCTTCCACAATTGTGATAGCTTCATCATTCTTTTGCTTTAGCATTATCTATAACTCCATCTATATATGTACATGAACCGTTTTTGTCTGCCTAACAATTTTCATGTTCAAACCTAGCGATATATTATTTATACTTCAATTTTCCAATTTTTGTACAACTGACAATTTTAGTTTAGTTCGAGTTTTCCATGAATTTTCACAATTTTATAAAAATAACAAAGTATCTTGCCCATTTCCACAAAAATTATCCTTACACAGCTATGGTCTGTCCCAATTTTCAAGTAGGAAGAGTTTAAAATTTCACCACCAACCCTCCTTGGTGTAAGGTAAGGAGAGTGATAGGACTAAAATTGTTGCAGAAACTGTAAAAAGAACGGATATAAAATTTGCTACATCATAATTTTTCCTAAATATCAGAAATTTGTTTTCTGTTTTGACTTTAAATATAAAAAAAAGTAGAACAATGGTTATGAGGTGAAGGTTACATCTCCAAACAATGGCCTAAATAATACTGTTGTTGTTGTACACTCTGTACAACTTTTATTCAGTCTAGCCTCTTACACAGAAAACATAGGGGCCTCATTCTGTAACTTAATTAATCATCATGAACCAATTTTACTTCACCTGTGGAATCATATAGATCTTTTAGAGATCTTTTCTTTTTCATGACTTCCTTGGTGCAACCTTCTCCCTTCCGGTCCCTTTTCACCATCTTTGAACCACTAGGTCTGTATGAAAGTCCAGGATTCGGAGTGGTCTGACCTTTGGGTAGAATCTTCTCTCCAACAGTACTATTTTCTTGTTTAGGAGCCCTGTCATCATTGATCTCAAAATTATGAGACCTAATGTATTCTTTAGCCTTCAGTAGTGGTGGGACCGTATGTTTAGGTAACATTGCTGGTCCGAGATCATCTGACGAGACTGGACGTTTTGCTGATAGAGGATTTGCCTCTTTCATGGCAAGATTGGTCCATCCATCTCCAACCATATTTCTTGGCTGCTTACATATTTTTAATGAGTTAGTATTATCAAATCCTATGACAAACAATTTACTGAGATGATGTACACTATTATAAGAGTTAGTATTATCAAATCCTATGACAAAGAATTTACCTTTTTTTTGGTAAATTCAATAACATTGAATTTTGAGATAGATAGATTAGTTAAAATGTTAAAGACAACAATAGAATGGGATATTTTCTTTGACAAAATCCATAGTTCACTTCAACACAATTTTTTAATATAATATGATACATAAATTTGATTTTAAATATTATTTTATCATGTTTAAAATTCTACCTGTAATATAAATAGTTATATTAAAGATATGAGTTCATCACCATAAAACGGAATGTACTTAATTCATTTAAAATTGCAACACATTACCAATTAAATCTAATTATAATTAAAAAAACTATTATCATTTCAATACTACTCAAAAACACTTATATTGAACATGTGTAAAATTCCAAAATAAAAATAGGTAAAATATTGAAGAAAAACTCATCAATAAAAATAGCATGAAATAGAAAATGTTTCAAACAAGTGCAACCTAAATAAATATATACACAAATTGATATCCAACATATTTTGAAATATGTTATATATATCGAGCTTGATGTGCAGGTTAAAAGAAATCTAATATAAATAAGGGCATTTATGTAAAATAGAGTAAATCTTAAAAGAGAAAAATGGTCATGGATTGAACTCATGACACCAACCTGAGGATATATTGATTTCTAATATAAGTGATGATTGAAATTTTTGTAATAATAAAATTTACCCTGCTATATTTATAAAAACAGTCCTGACTTATATTGTATTAAAATTACAAATATGCCATTCTAGTAGAATTGATATAACTGAGGTCATCCACATATATTATATCATTTCTTTGAATTACATCATTTGTTTAAATTTATATACCTAGAATAATAAAGCAGTTGTTTAATTCTTAAGTAACATGAATGGAATTAAACACATGGATATTAGTGTTATATTGTACTAACTCATGCTTCCAACTCAGAGAAGTAAAGTACTTCACACGTAGGTAGGTAAGACAAAATTATTAGAAAAAATTTCATTATTAGGAAGATTTTGAATCATACGTACCTCTAGAATTTGTGGATTGAAATGTGAGAAATCAACACAGATCTTGACACAATGGAAGTGGCTAAAGGCACAATGGAAATGGTGAAATTTGTGATTAAAGTTGGATTGAAATGTGAGAAATCAGACACAGATCTTGGCAGAATGGAAGCGGTGTAATCTTTGATCAAAGTTGAAAATTTGGGATTTGCCTTGGTGAGACAACACATTGGAGAAAGAAAATAAAATGCACCTGAACACAATTTATAGGATACTTTTTATAAGCAAAAGATTTAATATCATATAATCTTAGAATAATTAAGTTAAAAGATTCTTATATATATAATATCTTAATTTTTTTTTTATAATATCCTTGGGGATTTTAAAAAAATCCCCAAAGAAAAATAGATTTTTTTGGAATTTTTTTCCAGAAAAGATAAAAAAGATCAGAGTTCAAAAAATTCTTATGAAGAGAAGAATATCCCAAAATACTCAAAAATATAATTTTAGGGCCTCCACAACAATGTCAGAGTTCCATCTTTAGGCCAAAGTGTAAGAACAAATCTTAGATTATCCAAAGTGTAAGAACTAATCTTAGATTAGCATAAAATAAGCTTTTCTTCTGCACTTGCTCCTCATTAAAAACCAGGATGACCATTTTATTTGGAGCACTTGCCCCAAAGAAAAGAATGTGTAGGTATTTCTGTTAGTAAAAAAAATCAAATGTAGAGATATAAAGTGATTAATTCTTATGGGAAAAAACATTGATTAAAAACATTGACTTTTTTTAGTCTAATAATTTAAATTATGAAATATAAACAATTCGTAATTATACAAATACGTTTGGGAGAAAGATAAAGATGCTTATTGGGATATGATATATAATCTCAAAGAAGCCTTATTGGGATATGATATAATCTCAAAGACGCACTCAAAGACGCACATAGATCTAGCACCAGGCATATACAAAATTTCTTTTCCAATGAAATGACTTTGACTTATTATAAATATTTGCTAATTTACACATTAATTTGATTATTTTCAAAAGATGAAGTTGAAAAATGTTAGAATGGAGAAGAACATCAAAAATAAAAGAACAAATTTTTTTTAAAGCTTTAAAATAGAAAATTAATTAATATTTTTCGGAAATCAATTTTTAAAATTCATGTATCACATCAAATTCACATACATTTAACTAATTGTGCATCTAATTTAATTTAAATTTAAAGTACACTTAATAAGTAATTGTTTGTCACATTCTGGAAAAAACCTCCATTGTTGGAGGTGGTGTTCTTCGAAGCATTCATACGAAGAACAGTGAAGGTGGTGATGAATAATAACGTTTTGATCTTCAAAATCTTAAAACTTTTCAGAAAAATGTGTTTGGGTCAAAATTTTATAAATCTTTCTAAAATTCAGATTTCTTTTAATTATTATTATTTTAACTTCTAAAAATTAAATTAAATTAGTTAATTATTTTTAAATCATAATTTAATTGATTTAATTAATTTATTAATTCATTTTAATTGATTAATTATATTAATTAATTATTATTTAAATATATAATTGACTTCATTGAATTTAAATCTTTTTATTATAAAAGATTTTTATTTTTATGAGTTGATTAATAAATAACTAATTTGAATATTCAATTAATTTAATTATTAATTGAATTATTCTTATTAATTGCGTATTAATTAAACCGCTTGTCCGTTTTTAACGAGAAAAATATTTATGGAATCAGAAAAATGACCCGGTTCTTATAAAGATGATTTGAAGTTAAAGTTCAACTTTTAAATTTTGGTCGACTTTTTACCAAACCTTTTTATTGAGTCGGTTATATCCGGTAATTCGGGTTTTAAACCGTTTTCGGTTTTAAAAATATTTGATAAAATCTTTTTATGATCTGATCAACGTGTTATGTGATTATGTGATCTACTATCGACTTATTGAGTCTCTTTACGTGCAATGTGAATTATTAAGGTATTAAGTATCGAGGGTTATGATGTAAATTGGATTTTGCCCGGTATATATTTAATGGGTGCTTAATTGTTTATATGGTTTATATTATAAGATGTTCTAAGGGTAGACGACGTTTTCTTTAATATATTGACTAGGATTGTCAGATTATTTTTATCTTCACGAGGATTAATTGGTAAGTATTGACTTAGGTTTGTCAGCGGAGATAAGTAGATGTTTAATAAAGAATGTTGGAGATGGATGCAGTATTGTGTGGATTGTAATAAAGAAGGTTGGAGATGAAAGTCTTGTTTGTGGAATTGCTGGTTTACACCGGGAAAACGTCTATGTTCAAAGGGGACATTTCCAATTATTTTCTTCTGGCAGAGATATTGGTAAGCATGATTAGTACGTTCGAATTGAGTTTATATGCGTTTACAAAATGTCAGAATTGTTGTCCGGAGGCTGAGGTACTATCTTATGTTTGACTATAGAAGTAGACGCGCGGGCTCGATGTCGACGGATTAGACTCGTGGCAACCGCTGAAGCATAAACCAAAGCATGATTAAAACAGAGGACATGATGACGTGAGATAGAAGGAAAAGATAGTTGTATTACTTCGGTGTTACACAATAGCTAAGGACCAGAGGCAAGTACTTTCTTGATCATCCTAAACACTTTTTATTTTCTGTTTCATTTATTCATATCATGACAAATAGTTATTGTTCAGAGCTATTTGTGATTCTTAAATATTTTGTGCAAACACAGTTACTTGATATTGGTACCCTTGATGTGGGAAATTGTTTAAGATAAACTTTTCATATCCTTATTATCGTAGTAAATAATAGGGATGTGAACTGTATGTGAAACTAAGCATTTCCTGTTGAATTCGGAAATTGCTCTATTGGATTGGAAAATGGTAAAGCGTAGGAGGCCACATCGAGTAGTTGGTCCAGCTATATTTGAGGAGGATATGGTAACCATACCATCTTCCTATAGGCTAACATTACTTGCCTATTTTGGTACCCTCATGAAATCCAGGTTATACACACGGGTATAGAAATGTACCGGTGGTAGTATAATGGGTCCCATTGCTTTTGAACCTGATCAGGGGGCAATGATGGTTCGTCTTTATTTTTTTATATATATCCAATCCATATCGCCAGAATGGCTATTATATATGGTGAATTTGCAGATGATTCATTTTTATGACATGCCAAATGATTTCAGTTATGGTTTGAATTATATCACAGTTGTTGATTCAGTTTCTCTATAAACTGTTTTACATTTATATCAAAATTTTTATACGCTTGCTGAGCATTTCTTTCGCTCATATTTGTTGTTGTAAATTCTAACATTTCAGTTACGTAGTTTGGCGAGACGTATCCGCACAGTTCAGAAAGAGAAGAAGCGTGATGCTATTTCGAAGATGACTCGGCTCAGGATGTCTACATTTAGTGTAAGATCTATTTTATTTAATTGGGTTATAATATTAATTTTTATTATTATGTAATTGTCTAGTTAGCCTGGCGTACTTCTTATCGAAGTTACACCACTGGTTTAAGATTTGATCAAAAAGGAATGCTTTTTATTTAATGGAATTTGGATTCTTGTTTCTAGCTCTATAACCTTAAAAGATCTTGGTATGTTTGGGGTCACAGATGTTATATTTCCAGTGTTAGACAATCACAAGTGAATGATTATTATTAAACATGTGTTTTATTTTGAGGATTTTCGCGTGACAACCAAATCTCCTGACCCCGGATTTGGGGGGTGTCACAGTTTCGCACTAGGTATGGACACTATGAGTTTTTAGTGATGTCGTTTGGATTAACAAATGCACCCGCAGCTTTTATGGATTTATTGAATCGAGTGTTCAAGCAATACTTAGATAAATTTGTTATTGTATTTATTGATGACATCTTGGTCTATTCAAAGACGGAAGAAGAGCATGCTGATCATTTAAGGATTATTTTGGAAACGTTACGGAAGGAGAGGTTGTATGCTAAATTCTCAAAGTACGTGAATTGTTGCTTAAGGAAGTTCAGTTTTTAGGACATGTGTTTAGTAGCCAGGGAGTTTCAAATTGGGAGAGACCAAATACACCAACAGAGGTAAGAAGTTTCATAGGCTTAGCCGGCTATTATAGGAGATTCGTGCAGGATTTTGCTAAGATAGCAGCACCTCTAACACAACTTACGAGAAAGACTGAGAAATTTGAATGGACTCCTAAGTGCGAGGAAAGTTTTCAAGAATTGAAAAAGAGGTTGGTGTGAGCCCTAGTGTTAGCTTTACCAGATGATAAAGGAGACTTTGTGATTTATAGTGACGCTTTTCATAAAGGATTAGGTTGTGTACTTATGCAGCACGATAGGGTGATAGCATATGCGTCTAGACAATTAAAAGATTACGAGATAAGATACCCCACCCATGATCTAGAATTAGTTGCAATAGTGTTTGCCTTAAAGATTTGGAGGCATTATTTATATGGAGAGAAGTGCGAGATCTATACGGATCATAAGAGTCTGAAGTACATATTCACCCAGAAAGAGTTAAACATGAGATAGAGGAGATGGTTAGAGTTGATAAAATATTATGACTGCGAGATACATTACCACACAGGGAAGGCCAATGTGGTGGCCGATGCCCTTAGTCGTAAAGAAAGACTTAAGATGATAACCACGTCATGTGAGTTATTCAAGGATTTTGAAAAGATAGAGATTGAGGTAAAGATTCCAGGTAAAGGTCAAGAAGGCATAATGGAAATTTGTGTCCAACCACCGTTGTTGGAAAAGATTAAGTTATGTCAAGATAAGAGAATGGAAGAGGAGAAGAATTCCTCTGAAGAGATAATGACAGGAGAGGATATAAAGTGTGAACGAGATGAAAGCGGAATTATGAGGTACAGAATTATAAGATTATCGCTATTTTGTTTGAAGATGGCGGAATTGCATCTAGAATGGGACCTGTTGTTGAGAAGGCAAGCAAGGTAGATGTTTATTTATAGTTTGGACCTTCTTCCCCTTTCTTCTATCTATTTTGTTTTAAATTTTCTTTTGTTTAGTTTATTTTATTATGTTATACACTTGGGCTTGGTTTACCAATCTAGTATGTGGAATTCTCTCTCTGGCAGGGAATTCTGTTGGATGTTTTGCAAAGCCTTCGTGACAATAAAATGAATCATGCGAGAGTGCACTTTGACTACTTTGGACTTGTGGCTTGCTGATGTTCATCTTGACAAAATTCGAGGTCCAAGACAAAGTGGATACAAAAATGAATAAGTTCCTTAAAAACTTGACATGGATACATAGACTCTCGGGTTTTAGACATTTTTTTATGTATTTTCTTTTCTTTAAATAAGGATCTAAGCCAAGCTTGTAAACCTTCCTTTCGTGTTCTTATTTTGTTTTAGAGTTAAGGATTATGGATTATGTAATGTAATTGATGGATTTTGTTATTGGTGAAATGAAAAGAACATATTAACTACTATGTTGCATTTATTATTATGCAAAATTAATATAAAAATATACATACATGTATACAAATTGTATAATATTAACTATATATATTAACTAAATGTGTATCCTATGACAACACAATTGATCATGTTAGTGTAGGTGTAAAAAATGTTGCAAATGACCCTACGCCAACAGCGAAAAAACTAACACCCGAAAAGTGTTGTCGTAGAAAATTTGAGGCTACACTAACAGTTTTTGGGCTTTCGGTAACATTTTTAAAGTGTTGCAGAAGGCCATCTATGACGTAGTGAGAGAAAGATATTATGTAAAAAGGAATCTTAAAATTTATTTATTCAATCGTGAGAATTATATGCTATTACATCTTCTTTTTTTTTTTTTTTTTTTGTAAATACCATCTTATGAATTGTATGCAAGTGCATTTTGTTTTTATCTTTTATAGTATTCTCTCACAAAGAAAGTCCTAAATTTCCAATTTTTGCCACTGATTTCAAGAAAATTTATGTCTGGTTTAATTAGCAAATTCTAATATGGACTTCTCTAGATATAGATGATTCAAGATCTTCCCATTAATGATATATTTATCAATAATTTTATCTTACCTATGTAATTTAGCTTACAAGTCTGAGTCATGCAAATATAAATGTAACATATATAATTTTAATTCCATTCATGCTGCTTAATAAGTCAACCTAAACTTTACTATTCTGGCACATCAATATATATATAAAGGAGGATACGCGGAGTTTAGGTGGCGCTCTAAGATCATCTCAATCTATTTTTCTAATTTTTTAGAATTTTATGATTTTAAACACTAATAAATATAAAATTATCTTTTAACATATTATAAGTAGAATAAGTGTTCGAATTTATAGATGAGAAGAGTTCGAATTTATAGTGAAGACATAAAATTAGAAGTTCTATTTGAAGTAGAATATGTATTTAATTATAAGACATATGATTAAAAGTTCTTTCGGAAGTAGAATAGGAGTTCGAATAAATACTAATAAATATAAAATATCTTTTAACATATTAGAAGTAGAATATTAGAAGTAGAATAAGTGTTAAAATTTATAAAAGAGAAGAGTTCAAATTTATAGTGAAGACATATAATTAGAAGTTCTATTTGAAGTAGAATAGTTATTTAATTATAAGGCATATGATTAAAAGTTCTATCGAAAATAGAATAGGAGTTCGAATAAACACTAATAAATACAAAAATATCTTTTAGCATGTTAGTAGAATAGGTGTTCGAATTTCTAGATGAGAAGTGTTCGAATTTATAGAAAGACATATAATTTGAAGTTCTATTGGAAGTAAAATAGACATTTATAAGGCATATGATTAAAAGTTATATTGAAAGTAGAATAGGAGTTCGAATTTATAGAGAATAAGAGTTCGAGTTTATAAAAAAACATATAATTATAAGTTTTATTGGAAGTAGAATAAGTGTTTGAATATATAGAGGAGACATATAATTAAAAAATTTATTTGAAGTAGAATACAAGAACGGTGGTGATATTTTTACGATATTCTAAAATTATATATTTTTTATACAAGTTATTTATACTTCTATTAGGATTTTTTTTCATAAATCCAATACTAATCTCATAAAAAAGTCTTCGTATTTAAAATGAAAAGAACAGATGTGCTAACATTTTAAAAGAACATAAAGAGAAAATAGAGGAGTATCTATAATATAAGAAAAAAACAATTTGTATTTTTATTTTTTAAAACTCCATAAATTTTAGAAAGGTTGGAAAAAATAAAAATTGAAATTCACTCTATTTTTAGATTTTGATTTTAAGGAAAAAAGTTGTATAAGATAAGTATCATCAATAATATGTAATTAAGCTGGAATTTCTATCCCAAACGAGAGCGGTTCGAAACGTTTTTAATGGGAAGACGACTTACTAGCAAAGATTGTATCAGCTATTAGAATTTGATATTTATGTTATAATTTTATTTTATTTTTTGAATTCGACTTTTATGGATAAATATTATTATATAAGTAATATATGTAAAAGTTAGGGTTTTGATTTTAACGAGAGAATGAATCAAAAGGAATAAACATGTTTAACGAGAAAGCGGTTCATTAAAGAAAACGTGTTGAATATTAAAATTTAATATTGATAATATAATTGAAAATAAATATATTTAAAGTTTTTAGAATTTTAGAATTTTTTTTAACTTTTAGAAGTTTAATAGGTGTTCAAATTTATTGAGAATAAGAGTTTGACTTTATAGGGAAAACATATAATTAAAAATTTTATTGGAAATAGAATATGTGTTTGTAAAACATATAATTAAGAGTTTTATTGTAAGTAAAATAGGAGTTCTAAAAAAATGTAAAAATTGGAATTACTCTATTTTATGGTTTTAATTTTTAAGAAAAAAAAAGTTATTTCATAAGATAAGTGTCATCAATAATAAGTACTGAAGTTACAATTTCGGTTCCAAATAAGAACGGCTCGAAACATGTTTTATCGGGGAGACGGCTCAATAGAGAAGAATGTATTAGCTATTAGAGAAATTGATACTGATGTCATAATTTTTTAATTTTATTTATGGGGTTCAATTTTTATGGATAAAAACTATTGTATAAATCTTTATAATATGTTGAAGTTGGAATTTCGGTTTTAACTAGAGAGTGGCTCAATCGAAAGAATCGTGTTTAACAAGAAATCAGTTCATTAGAAAAGATTATTTTACTATTAAAATTTAATATTGATAATATAATATAACGACTAACGCAAATATGTATTGAATTTTTTAAAAACAATTGTAATGCCGCCGCGAAGCGCAGCTTTGTCAACTACATGAAAGATAAATTTAAATAAATTAATCTGATTGAAAGAAAGGATAGTTTATATATGTTGGACATATTTCAAAAATGTGTTTTATATTAAATGTTATCAATTTGTGTAAAATTTTTGTTATTGTACTAAATAATATATATATAGAACCCTTTAGTTTGGAACAATTATATTAAGAGTTTTTGTTATTTAACATTCTCATGCTATACTACTTAATCATAGTTAATTCTAATTTGAATATAACTATGATTTTATTTAATATATTCATGTAATACATATCTTCTAAATCAAAATTTTTATTATTAAAAAATCACTATTTTATAATTTGAAATCAATCACAAAATATTACTGTATATTTTAAATTAATTTTCATAAATGACATTTATTAATTAATCTCTTTATTAATATAAAGTCAATTACAATTAAATTACAATCCATTATGAATTAATTTTCATAATATATACTCCCTCCGTCCCAAAAAGATTGACACGCTTTCCTTTTTGGGACGTCCCAAAACTAATGAACCTACTTTACTTACTATTTTTGAACACTACTTTTCACTATTACACCCACTACTTCTCCATTTTATACTCTTTTTTACACTATTACACCCACTACTTTCCTCCACTATCTCAAATCTACAATTAAATATTAATAGGTCCCACCACTTTATCCACTTTTCAACTAACTTTACTCTTTTTCTACTACATTTTCTTAATCTCCGTGAAAGTCAAACCAGCTCAGTCTTTTTGGGACGGAGGTAGTATTATACAATTATTATTGATTTTAAATATTTATAATCTAAGTCAACTTGAAATCTTAAAAGTACAAATTTGAACAAAAAATTTAAATGACTTAAATAAAATTCATAACTTCAAAAATTTTGAATATTTTTAAAGGCTAAAAAAATATGCATTATATATTTGTTAATAATATGTGTTTATAAATGTATGTAAGCCAACAATACATTTATTTGAATTAGTCATATATAAAATATTAATATTTACCATACTTTATTTTTAAATTATTATTTATCATTCTTATTCTAATTCACTAATCGCATTTTAATTAAATTTAGATAGAGCAATCTCTTAATTTAATAAATTGATTGATTACCTCATTTTTAATTTAAAAATATTACTAATAATTCGTAAATAATATTTTCTATAAATGCATATGTCAATATATTTCATATGTTTAAATCTCTTTTAAATATGAATTTTTTTAGCTACTCAAAAGAGGAATTTAACACAAAATACTGTAAAATGTAATCTTAGCCAGGGGCTTCACAACAATAGTGTGAAATGTAAAATGTAATCTTAGCCAGGGGCTTCACAACAATAGTGTGAAATATATAATCTTAACGCTACATAGTACCCTGGTTCCAATCTTTCTTTGAAAGCATAGGAACCTATCTTGGTTACCATTAAACTTGTCTTCGGGAACTTCCCTCATTTCATAACTCTGAGGCCACATAATCGTCTTTAGCCATTTTTTTGATCTTCTTGTTCCTCATTTCTTAGTTGGTTAATTATGAAAAAGAGTTTAATATCGTAGGAGGCCACCACGCCATTAAAATTATAAAGGTTGGCCCATATGAGAATGGCATTGTAAGAGGAAGTTGTCATTATTGCAAGGAAGTTCATCATTTATGCCAAAAATCTTGGTAGAAGACACTTTTAGCCTTCTACCTTATTCTCTTTTCGGTGGTTAACCTTCTGCACTGTCGCCTATGTTTACAAAATCATCGTATAATAGGATATCTAATGAAGCTACAATTGCCTATAGCTGGCAATGTAACCAACGGGCCATCAGGGAATTTCACACCTTCCATATCTAAGTGTTGAAAAAAGGGGAACGTTGGCCCAAGCACGCTTCGGTGTTTCTCTTATAACTTGTATCACTATCCTAACGTAAGTTTCTTTAATGTTTCTTGAGGTCACAATGGTCATGGTGTTGTATAGAAGATGTTCACCGCAGTCCTTAACGTTGAGTCCCTTGACTATTGACTATTGTAGTATTGACCACCTGGAGGCTGAATAAAGGCCCCCAATATCACAATTTGAAAGCAAATGACCGGAAATATGATAGCTTAAAAACTTGACCGTAAATATCACTCCAAGACACATTTTCGTGTAGCGTTTTCATTTTTTTTATGAAAACGTTACATCGTGTAGCGTTTTTTTTTTTTTTTGCAACGCTACTCTGAGTTATGTTTTGGTGTTGGAAACGTGGTATTAAGTTTTGTTATAGTCCACAATGCCACTTCATGTGGCGTTTTGGGGTGTTTTTCAAATTTTCTTTTTTGTTTTCTCCTAAATTTATATTTACAAACAATATTAAAAAATTTGTAATCAAATTTTCAATTAAAATTGTATTTTTTTAATTTAAAAATTACAATTTAATTAAATTGATGGGTTCAACAATTAACTTTCGGGGTTCAATGTTTCCATTTTGGATTTTAGAAATATTCGGAACGATGAATAAACCGTATACGAACTTAGGATTTAGGGTTTGGGGTTTAGGGTTGTTTACAACCCTAAACCCTAACTAATCCTGATTTTTAAACGCGTTAGCCTTTAAAAATCAGGCCGTCGAATTCAATTTTTTAATCAAAATTTTTGAATTTTAAAAAAAACAATTTTAATTAAATTTAGGGGTTCAACAATTAACTTCTGGGGTTCAACATTTCCATTTTGGGTTTTAGAAATATTTAGAACGATGAATAAACCATATACGAACTTAGGGTTTAGGGTTGTTTACAATCCTAAACCCTAACTATTCCTGATTTTTAAACGCGTTAGCCTTTAAAAATCAGGCCGTCGAATTCAATTTTTTAATTAAAATTTTTAAATTTAAAAAAAACAATTTTAATTAAATTTAAGGGTTCAACAATTAACTTCTGGGATTCAACATTTCCATTTTGGGTTTTCGAAATATTTAGAACGACGAATAAACCGTATACGAACTTAGGGTTTAGGGTTGTACCCTAAACCCTAAACCCTAACTAATCCTGATTTTTAAACGCGTTAGCCTTTAAAAATCAGGCCGTCGAATTCAATATTTTAAGTAAAATTTTTAAATTAAAAAAAAACAATTTCAATTAAATTTAGGGGTTCAACAATTAACTTCTGGGGTTCAACATTTCCATTTTGGGTTTTAGAAATATTTAGAACGACGAATAAACCGTATACGAACTTAGGGTTTGGGGTTTAGGGTTTTTTACAACCCTAAACCCTAGACCCTAAACCCTAACTTATCTTAATTTTCAAACGCGTTATCCTTTAAAAATTAGGCCGCCGGATTTAGTTTTTTAATTTAAATTTTTAAATTTTATCAGCGTTGCCTCCGGATTTAAACAATTAACCTTTAGAATTCAACAATTCCATTTTGGGTTTAGAAATACTCAAAACGATCGTTTAAATTTAGATAAGAAAAAAAAACTACAAACGCCACATGAAGTGGCGTTTCCACCACAACACCATTTGATTTTGCATTTTGAAGTTCAAAACCTAACTTTAACTAGCGTTCTGGTAGTTGGTTTTTTTTATAAAAAAAATAGTTAACGCTACATTAAGTAGCGTTTTCTCTCCCTTTAGCCCCCAAAACGCTACACGCATTAGAGTTTAAAAAAAAAAATCAAAACGCTACACGCAACTGTGTTATGGAGTGATATTTGGGGCCAAGTTTTTGAGCTGTGATATTTGGGGCCATTTGCATTCAAATTGTGATACAGAGGGCCAACAGACTCATTGACTTTTGTGTTTTATGTGTACAAGGCAATCTTTTCGAGAAGGTTGGTTGAGAATTCTTTTACAAAAGTTATCTTTGACGGCGGAGAGATGTTTCATTGTTGAACTCAGCTTGCAGGTTGCATTATTAATTATCGAATGGTAGTACATCACTGTATTAGTAAAGTTCCTACATATCTTAAGTGTCTAAGAATTAGGTTCAATCAGGGTTGGGCAAGCAATACAAGCCAAGCCATTGCGTAGGACATTCAAGGTTAAGAGGCAAATTTTTGTTAAAAAAAATTTAAACAATAACTTAGGAATGACAAAAAAAATTTAAAATATTACGCGTGATTGGAAATGTTTTGTTTCTCAAGTTAAGAATGGTAAGAGAATGCTTACTTGTAAAAGTAAAAAAGTTGATTGTCATGTGAACGTTTTGAAGAGTAAAAAAGGTTGTTATTTAACTCCAACAACTGCTTATAGAATATTGGTAGAAGACACTTTTAGCCTTCTACCTTATTCTCTTTTCGGTGGTTAACCTTCTGCACTGTCGCCTATGTTTACAAAATCATCGTATAATAGGATATCTAATGAAGCTACAATTGCCTATAGCTGGTAATGTAACCAACGGGCCATCAGGGAATTTCACACCTTCCATATCTAAGTGTTGAAAAAAGGGGAACGTTGGCCCAAGCACGCTTCGGTGTTTCTCTTATAACTTGTATCACTATCCTAACGTAAGTTTCTTTAATGTTTCTTGAGGTCACAATGGTCATGGTGTTGTATACAAGATGTTCACCGCAGTCCTTAACGTTGAGTCCCTTGACTATTGACTATTGTTAGTATTGACCACCTGGAGGCTGAATAAAGGCCCCCCAATATCAAAATTTGAAAGCAAATGACCGGAAATATCATAGCTTAAAAACTTGACCCTAAATATCACTCCAAGACACATTTTCGTGTAGCGTTTTCATTTTTTTTATGAAAACGTTACATCGTGTAACGTTTTTTTTTTTGCAACGCTACTCTGAGTTATGTTTTGGTGTTGGAAACGTGGTATTAAGTTTTGTTATAGTCCACAATGCCACTTCATGTGGCGTTTTGGGGTGTTTTTCAAATTTTCTTTTTTGTTTTCTCCTAAATTTATATTTACAAACAATATTAAAAAAATTTGTAATCAAATTTTCAATTAAAATTGTATTTTTTTAATTTAAAAATTACAATTTAATTAAATTGATGGGTTCAACAATTAACTTTCGTGGTTCAATGTTTCCATTTTGGATTTTAGAAATATTCGGAACGATGAATAAACCGTATACGAACTTAGGATTTAGGGTTTGGGGTTTAGGGTTGTTTATGGATTTAATGAATCGAGTGTTCAATCAATACTTAGATAAATTTGTTATTGTAATTATTGATGACATCTTGGTCTATTCAAAGACGGAAGAAGAGCATGCTGATCATTTAAGGATTATTTTGGAAACATTACGGAAGGAGAGGTTGTATGCTAAATTCTTAAAGTACGTGAATTCTTGCTTAAGGAAGTTCAGTTTTTAGGACATGTGTTTAGTAGCCAGGGAGTTTCAAATTGGGAGAGACCAAATACACCAACAGAGGTAAGAAGTTTCATAGGCTTAGCCGGCTATTATAGGAGATTCGTGCAGGATTTTGCTAAGATAGGAGCACCTCTAACACAACTTATGAGAAAGACTGAGAAATTTGAATGGACTCCTAAGTGCGAGGAAAGTTTTAAAGAATTGAAAAAGTGGTTGGTGTGAGCCCTAGTGTTGGCATTACCAGATGATAAAGGAGACTTTGTGATTTATAGTGACGCTTTTCATAAAGGATTAGGTTGTGTACATATGCAGCACGATAGGGTGATAGCATATGCGTCTAGACAATTAAAAGATTACGAGATAAGATACCCCACCCATGATCTAGAATTAGTTGCAATAGTGTTTGCCATAAAGATTTGGAGGCATTATTTATATGGAGAGAAGTGCGAGATCTATACGGATCATAAGAGTCTGAAGTACATATTCACCCAGAAAGAGTTAAACATGAGACAGAGGAGATGGTTAGAGTTGATTAAAGATTATGACTGCGAGATACATTACCACACAGGGAAGGCCAATGTGGTGGCCGATGCCCTTAGTCGTAAAGAAAGACATAAGATGATAACCACGTCATGTGAGTTAATCAAGGATTTTGAAAAGATGGAGATTGAGGTAAAGATTCCAGGTAAAGGTCAAGAAGGCATAATGGAAATTTGTGTCAACCACCGTTGTTGGAAAAGATTAAGTTATGTCAAGATAAGAGAATGGAAGAGGAGAAGAATTCCTCTGAAGAGATAATGACAGGAGAGGATATAAAGTGTGAACGAGATGAAAGCGGAATTATGAGGTACAGAATTATAAGATTATCGCTATTTTGTCTGAAGATGGCGGCATTGCATCTAGAATGGGACCGGTTGTTGAGAAGGCAAGCAAGGTAGATGTTTACTTATAGTTTGGACCTTATTCCCCTTTCTTCTATCTATTTTGTTTTAAATTTTCTTTTGTTTAGTTTATTTTATTATGTTATACACTTGGGCTTGGTTTACCAATCTAGTATGTGGAATTCTCTCTCTGGCAGGGAATTCTGTTGGATGTTTTGCAAAGCCTTCGTGACAATAAAATGAACCATGCGAGAGTGCACTTTGACTACTTTGGACTTGTGGCTTGCTGATGTTCATCTTGACAAAATTCGAGGTCCAAGACAAAGTGGATACAAAAATGAATAAGTTCCTTAAAAACTTGACATGGATACATAGACTCTCGGGTTTTAGACATTTTTTTATGTATTTTCTTTTCTTTAAATAAGGATCTAAGCCAAGCTTGTAAACCTTCCTTTCGTGTTCTTATTTTGTTTTAGAGTTAAGGATTATGGATTATGTAATGTAATTGATGGATTTTGTTTTTGGTGAAATGAAAAGAACATATTAACTACTATGTTGCATTTATTATTATGCAAAATTAATATAAAAATATACATACATGTATACAAATTGTATAATATTAACTATATATATTAACTAAATGTGTATCCTATGACAACACAATTGATCATGTTAGTGCAGGTGTAAAAATTTTTGCAAATGACCCTACCCCAACAACGAAAAAACTAACACCCGAAAAGTGTTGTCGTAGAAAATTTGAGGCTACGCTAACAGTTTTTGGGCTTTCGGTAACATTTTTAAAGTGTTACAGAAGGCCATCTATGACGTAGTGAGAGAAAGATATTATGTAAAAAGGAATCTTAAAATTTATTTATTCAATCATGAGAATTATATGCTATTACATCTTCTTCTTTTTTTTTTAAATACCATCTTATGAATTGTATGCAAGTGCATTTTGTTTTTATCTTTTATAGTATTCTCTCACAAAGAAAGTCCTAAATTTCCAATTTTTCCCACTGATTTCAAGAAAATTTATGTCTGGTTTAATTAGCAAATTCTAATATGGACTTCTCTAGATATAGATGATTCAAGATCTTCCCATTAATGATATATTTATCAATAATTTTATCTTACCTATGTAATTTAGCTTACAAGTCTGAGTCATGCAAATATAACTGTAACATATATAATTTTAATTCCATTCATGCTGCTTAATAAGTCAACCTAAACTTTACTATTCTGGCACATCAATATATATATAAAGGAGGATACGCGGGAGTTTAGGTGGCGCTCTAAGATCATCTCAATCTATTTTTCTAATTTTTTAGAATTTTATGATTTTAAACACTAATAAATATAAAATTATCTTTTAACATATTATAAGTAGAATAAGTGTTCGAATTTATAGATGAGAAGAGTTCGAATTTATAGTGAAGACATAAAATTAGAAGTTCTATTTGAAGTAGAATATGTATTTAATTATAAGACATATGATTAAAAGTTCTATCGGAAGTAGAATAGGAGTTCGAATAAATAATAATAAATAAAAAAATATCTTTTAACATATTAGAAGTAGAATAGGTATATATTAGAAGTAGAATAGGTGTTAAAATTTATAAAAGAGAAGAGTTCAAATTTATAGTGAAGACATATAATTAGAAGTTTTATTTGAAGTAGAATAGTTATTTAATTATAAGGCATATGATTAAAAGTTCTATCGAAAATAGAATAGGAGTTCGAATAAACACTAATAAATACAAAAATATCTTTTAACATGTTAGTAGAATAGGTGTTCGAATTTATAGATGAGAAGTGTTCGAATTTATAGAAAGACATATAATTAGAAGTTCTATTGGAAGTAAAATAGGCATTTATAAGGCATATGATTAAAAGTTATATTGAAAGTAGAATAGGAGTTCGAATTTATAGAGAATAAGAGTTCGAGTTTATAAAAAAACATATAATTATAAGTTTTATTGGAAGTAGAATAAGTGTTTGAATATATAGAGGAGACATATAATTAAAAAATTTATTTGAAGTAGAATACAAGAACGATGGTGATATTTTTACGATATTCTAAAATTATATATTTTTTATACAAGTCTCATAAAAAAGTCTTCGTATTTAAAATGAAAAGAACAGATGTGCTAACATTTTAAAAGAACATAAAGAGAAAATAAAGGAGTATCTATAATATAAGAAAAAAATAATTTGTATTTTTATTTTTTAAAACTCCATAAATTTTAGAAAGGTTGGAAAAAATAAAAATTGAAATTCACTCTATTTTTAGATTTTGATTTTAAGGAAAAAAGTTGTATAAGATAAGTATCATCAATAATATGTAATTGAGCTGGAATTTCTATCCCAAACGAGAGCGGTTCGAAACGTTTTTAATGGGAAGACGATTTACTAGCAAAGATTGTATCAGCTATTAGAATTTGATATTGATGTTATAATTTTATTTTATTTTTTGAATTCGACTTTTATGGATAAATATTATTATATAAGTAATATATGTAAAAGTTAGGGTTTTGATTTTAACGAGAGAATGAATCAAAAGGAATAAACATGTTTAACGAGAAAGCGGTTCATTAAAGAAAACCGTGTTGAATATTAAAATTTAATATTGATAATATAATTGAAAATAAATATATTTAAAGTTTTTAGAATTTTAGACTTTTTTTAACTTTTAGAAGTATAATAGGTGTTCAAATTTATTGAGAATAAGAGTTTGACTTTATTGGGAAAACATATAATTAAAAATTTTATTGGAAATAGAATATGTGTTTGTAAAACATATAATTAAGAGTTTTATTGTAAGTAAAATAGGAGTTCTAAAAAAATGTAAAAATTGGAATTACTCTATTTTATGGTTTTAATTTTTAAGAAAAAAAAAGTTATTTCATAAGATAAGTGTCATCAATAAGAGGTACTGAAGTTAAAATTTCGGTTCCAAATAAGAACGGCTCGAAACATGTTTTATGGGGGAGACGGCTCACTAGAGAAGATTGTATTAGCTATTAGAGAAATTGATACTGATGTCATAATTTTTTAATTTTATTTATGGGGTTCAATTTTTATGGATAAAAACTATTGTATAAATCTTTATAATATGTTGAAGTTGGAATTTTGGTTTTAACGAGAGAGTGGCTCAATCGAAAGAATCGTGTTTAACAAGAAATCAGTTCATTAGAAAAGATTATTTTACTATTAAAATTTAATATTGATAATATAATATAACGACTAACGCAAATATGTATTGAAGTTTTTAAAAACAATTGTAATGCCGCCGCGAAGCGCAGCTTTGTCAACTACATGAAAGATAAATTTAAATAAATTAATCTGATTGAAAGAAAGGATAGTTTATATATGTTGGACATATTTCAAAAATGTGTTTTATATTAAATGTTATTGTACTAAATAATATATATATAGAACCCTTTAGTTTGGAACAATTATATTAAGAGTTTTTGTTATTTAACATTCTCAAGCTATACTACTTAACCATAGTTAATTCTAATACAAATCGCCGGGCCCAGATGGTTTCACAGTAGAGTTTTTCCTAGAGGCTTGGGACATAGTTGGTTCGACCTTCTGTGATGCAGTTAAAGGTTTCTTCTCTACAGGCACACTGCACAAAACGATGAATGCAACGAGCATTGCTTTAGTTCCAAAGGTTCCCACCCCTGTTACCATGTCCGATTTTCGTCCTATTTCTCTGTGCTCGATTCCTTACAAGTGTATCGTGAAGATTCTGGCTTCACGTCTTAAAACAGTCATGCCAGGTATTATCAATATATCTCAATCTGCTTTCATTCCAGGCCGCAGCATTTCGGATAATATTTTGATGGCTCAAGAGATTTTTAGGGGTTATCATCGAGACACGGGTCGACCTAAATGTGCTCTAAAGCTTGATCTGCACAAAGCTTTCGATTCTATAAATTGGGAGTTTATTATGGGGGCCCTTCAAAAGCTTAATTTTCCTAACAGATTCATGAAGTGGATCTACTCGTGTATATCTACAACTACTTTCTCAATTAAGGTATATGGTTCATTGTGTGGGTTTTTTGAAGGAAAAAAGGGGCTCAGGCAGGGGGACCCGATCTCTCCATATTTGTTTGCAATTGCAATGAACGTCTTGTCATCGATTCTTGCAAAGTATCCTGCTAGTTTCAGATTCCACTGGAAATGCAAGGATCTAAAGCTTAATCACCTATTCTACGCGGATGATGTCCTGCTGTTTTCCAATGGCGACATAGACTCTATCACTCACCTCATGGACTGTGTAGAGAAGTTTGCAGCAGCTAGTGGGTTACGTCCAAACATTTCAAAAAGTTCGGTATATTTTGGCAACTGCAACGAGGTTTTAATAAATTGGTTTGATAATAGGTATGCAATTGCGCATGGGGATCTGCCGGTTAGATTCTTGGGTGTTCCCTTAATCTCAACTAAGCTGTCTCATAATCAATGCATTTCGTTGATTGATAGAATTGCTGCGAGAATTTCTTCCTGGACTACTGGTTTTCTTTCTTTGGCAGGTCGTGTTCAGCTTATTCGAGCTGTTCTGTTCGCAATTCAAAGTTTTTGGACAAACAACTTTGTGCTCCCAAGTTCAGTTCACAGTCGATTGCAATCCATGTTAACTAGGTTTCTCTGGAAGGGGGATATTAATGCTAAGGGAGGGGCAAAAATCAACTGGGATAACGTGTGTACTCCTCTTGAAGAAGGTGGCTTAGGTCTCAAGCTTTCTAGAGATTGGAACCAAGCTCAAATTCTTTGTCATTTATGCAAAGTTGTCAACAAAAGCAAGGCTTTGTGGCCACTTTGGGTAAATACTACGATGTTAAAGAGACAGAATTTTTGGACCATGTCAATGCCAAACGATTGTTCGTGGATTTTTAGAAACGTTATCAAGCTTCGTTCCTTGGCGCGACAACACATCTCTTATAAAATTGGAAATGGTCTCCGGACTTCGCTTTGGTTCGATCCGTGGTGGAACTCAACTTGTCTGGCCTCGAGCAAAACAGACCCAATTATTGCTCAAGCGAACCTCTCTTCCAATGCAACTGTCCACAACCTTCTCGAAACTGGTCGTTGGATGTTGCCTAGGCCCTCAAGCAAAATCCATCATCTGCATCCAGGTCTGATCTGTTGGCTACAGAACTTTAACTTCCCAATGTTCGACCTTAACTTGTCAGATCAAATTTTCTGGGATGATCTTCATCTTGGTAAGATAAAAACTTGGCATGTCTGGAATTCTACTCGTACTGTCTCTACGCAGGTTACCTGGTTTGGCTTTGTCTGGCATAGGTTCAGAATTTTACGGTATGCTCACCATGAGTGGGTTCTTTGTCATGGGAGATTACCAACTCTTCATAGACTTGCCTCCTTTGGTTTGGATGTTTCTCCATTTTGCCACTTCTGTGTAGGAGGTTTGAGACACATTCTCATTTGTTTGTAACTTGTCCCTTTAGTAGCTTCATTTTTTCGAAATTATCTGGAATCATGAAGGTTGGTTTTGTTGGTCTGTCCTGGGTGGAGGTTTTAACCTCTCTGGGTGGCATTCAAGATCACAACCTTCGGGACGTGGCTCTTCTCACAGCTCAGATCTTTTCATATCACATATGGAGGGAGAGGAATGCTAGGCACCATGGGAAAGGTGTGTGTGGCCTAGCAATCTGCTACAAGGCATAATGGTGGATCTCAAGATTAAACTCAGAAACACCACTTGGTATCGACAAAATGCAAACCTAGTTTCATATAGGTGGATCCATATTTGATCTTTTTCGATTATGGGAGTTGGGGTTGTTCTGCCCTATCGCTCCTTTTTCCCTTCTAGTTCTGTAGTTTGCTCTTTGTTCTCTCTAAGCTTGGCTTGGAGCTAGGGGTAATCCCTGTTTTTTTTGGCCTTTTAATATCTAAAAAATTTAGCAAAAAAAAAACTATGATTTTATTTAATATATTCATGTAATACATATCTTCTAAATCAAAATTTTTCTTATTAAAAAATCACTATTTTATAATTTGAAATCAATCATGTTGTGGAATAAAAAGTAGGGTATATTTATTGCATATTGAATGCTAGGGTTGGGGGAGCTTCAAGCTTTAATGGCTGATCAAGTGTTTCATGACCTAACTCAGGTCCTCACAAGATGCCTACGTATCTTGCATATATCAAGAATCAAGCCAATAAAACGTAGTTCTGTTTGTGAAGGAGCATGTCCTTATATAGGCCTCGGGGGCCTTGGAATTAGGGTAGGGTTTGGTGTCTTGGTAAACAAGATACCCGTTTTTGATAGACTTCTGGATCCTTCCATGAGGAAGGTTGATTCCTATTTGACTCATATGACTTGGGGACTACTCCTTGAAGAGTTTGGGTCCTCATTGGACTCAATATTGGAGTCTCACATTGGATGATTTATTTAACTACGAATTTATTATCATAATTAGGATTTTGGGCCTCATAATTGGGTTTTGACCTTGGACCGTCTTAGGTTCATTTAATGCATCATTAAATATGTCTTTAGGCCTTATTTTTAGCCCATATCATTTGCCCCCAACTTCTAGGAAAACTGATCAGGTTTTCGTAGAAGTTATAATTGTCTTTTTCGAGACTTGGGGTCGTTTTTATCCCTTACCTGGGACTCCTTAATGTTCCTACCCTCATATGGGATTTTGTTTTACACTAGTGTTTCACATATATCGCTTTATTGTAAAGTGTGGAGCGACCTACACATTTACGACAATTTGCCTTATTCGAGGCTTTAACTTGTGTTTGCTTTTAGCAATTTCGGCACTTTCATAGAGCTTTTATGCATTATTAGCATAAATTATTGCTCAATTTGTCAAAAAAATATTTTTATAATTTTCCTCATACTTTTTTGTACCTTTCCTAATACTTAAGGAATTTTCGTGTACTCACAAGTATTTTCCTTAATTATTTCTAATAATTTAAGAACTTTTTCGTACCCACAGGTATTTTTCTTAATTTTTCATAATAATTTAAGAATTTTTATGTACCCACTGGTATTTTTCTTAATTTTTCCTAATATTTTAGGAATTTTTTCGTACCCACAGGTATTTTTCTTAATTTTTCCTAATAATTTAGGAATTTTTATGTACCCACGGGTATTTTTCTTAATTTTTCCTAATATTTTAGGAATTTTTTCGTACCCATAGGTATTTTTCTTAATTTTTCCTAATAATTTAGGAATTTTTTCGTACCCACAGGTATTTTTCTTAATTTTTCCTAATAATTTAGGAATTTTCTTGTACCCACGGGTATTTTTTGGGTTCTTCTTGACAATTTAAATATGTCATTCACGAATTATCTGGTCTTATACGAGACTTAAAATAATTTATGGGACCTCAATCCTACGAAATTTGAAATTCTCGTAATTTTTAGTGTCACCGGACACTTTCCTGAATATATTTTCGAATATTTTAATCAAAAATATTAAATTTGTGCAAACATGCATTTTATGGGGATCATTTCGTAATTTTCCAGGAACTTTTTGTCAATTTGTAAACTGCATGAACCTTTCTGTCAAGTTCCAAAGTACAGGAGGCTTTGTGCTAACTCAACATAACCTGGGGTACTAAACTGCAATTTGCCATGAAATATTAACCTGGTCGAAAATCGACCAGGAACGTGGTCGAATTAAGTGCCATTTAAGCAGTCTGGTCGACGTCCTTTAAAGCAGGATTCCTGCTCAAAAATCGAGCGGGATTGAGGTCGAATTTTTTTTTTTTTTTTTGCACTTTTTTTTTAAATATTATTATTATTATTATTCAATAATAATATTTGTTTTGTCCGAATTTTGGATAATTTCAGCCCCAAATCGGAGGTGTCCCACTTGGATAAAATTTCACTCGAATAATATTCGACCCGGATTTTATCATTATTATTAAAATAATAATAATAACAACAAATTTTTTACAATTTTGGAGGGGCTATCAACCCTAATATTTCCGTAATTTAAGATCGTATTTTTGACCTTGTTGGCTCCCAAAGCTACGAAATTCGTCCTAAATTGAGGTCTTTCATGACTGTAGGCACATATAAATTTTTTTTCTTTGTGCAACATGCATAGAAATAATTTTTATGAATTATTCTCATGTTTCAAAATATATTTATTTCAAAAATGCTTCCTGACCCTTTAGACCAAGAATCCTGATCCCATAGACCAGGATTCTGATCGAATTAAGGGTGTTTTGCGCATCCTAATCAATGGATTTTCGATCGGGGATCCTTACCCATTAGACCAGGAATCCTGACCTCTCAGATCAGGATCCTGGTCGAACTATTGGCTTCAAATGCGGTCTGGTCGATGGCTTTTCGACCATGATCCTGGTCGAATTTCGATCAGGATTCTGGTCGAATTAAAGGACATTTTTACATTCTGATTGTAGCAATTTCGATCAAGAATCCTGACCTCTTAGATCAGGATTTTTTGACTTGGGATCATGACCTCTCAAATCAGGAATTTGGACCCCTTAAACAAGGAATTCAAATATCTAATACCAGGAATCCTGACCTCTCAGATCAGGATTATAGTCGAATTAATATCATTTTCTTCGTTCTGGTCGATGGCTTTTCGATCAGGAATCCTGACTCCTCAGATCAGGATCCTGGTCGAATTAAGGCCATTTATTCACTCTGGTCTAAGGCTTTTCGATCAGGAATCCTGGTTGACATTTAGACCAGGATCCTGGTAGAATTAGGGCCATTTATTCACTCTGGTCTAAGGCTTTTCGATCAGGAATCCTGACCCCGTAGACCAGGAATTTTGATCTCGTAGATCAGGAATCCCAACCCCCTAGATCAGGATTTCTGACCCCTTAGATCAGGATTTTTGACTTGGGATCTTGACCTCTCAAATCAGAAATCCTAACCCTTTAGATTAGAATTTTTGACTTGGGATCCTGACCCTTAAGACTAGGATTCCTGACCCCTCAAATCAGGAATCCTGACCTCTTAAATCATAATTCACAACATGAATCCACAATCCTTAGATCTGGATTGAGATTGAATTATGGGTTCACTTGGTACCCAACTCGAGGGGTTTTCAACCTGGAACGAGGTCAATCATGACTAATATTTAGCTTTAAAATTGATTGTTGGCTAGCCCTACGCAAAACTACTCATAATATTTACTCAATCTTCCTATTCTTTGAGTCTTCCATTGGATGGAATGTAGCCTATTTGAGCCTTCAATTTAATGGAACGTGGCCTATTCGAACCTTCAATTGAATGGAACGTGGCCTATTCAAGCCTTCAATTGAATGGATCATGGCCTATTCGGGCCTTGGATTGAATGGAACGTGGCCTATTCGAGCCTTCAACTGAACGGAACGTGGCTTATTCGGGCCTTCGACTGAATGGAATGTGGCATATTTGAGCCTTTATTTCTACTTAGTCTGATCAGTGGTGTGTCCTAACCGGATGCTCAGATACGATAAACCTTGAGGTTTGGGGTGTGCCATGTCTGGGCATCACATTTTTTCCAAACGTTTCTAGCTTGTAAGAGCCTCATTCTTAAATTGTAATCCATTTCTAGCATCAGGATTAGTGGAAGTCCATATCTATGTATCACACTTTCCTACAGGAATTGTGTCATTTAGTTAATGGTTATCTTGGCTTGGGATTTAGCCTTAGTCTACTTCATGAAGGAATTCATTGCAACTATCAGGAACTTCCTCTAGGCACTTGCCATTGGGAATGAACCAAGAACACTTATCCCCCACCTTGCCACCGGGAATGGGGTAAATGACGGGTGTCAGTATTTCAGGGGTTTAATCATTAGTTGCGTGTTTTCGGGTATTGATCGCACATAACTCTTGGCGACAACCATTATTTCTGGCTAGTAGAATCCCATCGGGTCATCTTGTGTGCCGGGGCTCTGCCCCCCGAGTGTTGTCCACAGATTTCCTCATGGATTTCTTTCAAGACTAACTCCGCTTCTTAAGGCCTTAGTGTTTTTACAGACAACTTCCGTGCCTCCAAGGCATGGTCGGGTGACCAACCATCTTCCTGGTGAGCCATTGTAGGATCTATGCAACAGCTCCCCACATCTATAGATGCTATCAACTTTGCATCAACGCTTCGGGTCTCCAAGACTTTGAAGTAAAAACTTCCAACATAATTCTCTATCTCTGAGGAGGCAAACGTGGATGGGACATCGGCCTTTACATTTTCCTCCCTCGTAACACCCATTGAATTGAGTCAAGTTTCAAGTATTTTGTCATGGTTCCAGCCCTGGCCTCGAACTCACTATTCACTCTTAGTAATACCAAACCTTGAGTCTCCACAGACTTTGAGATTTTTTTACCCTTGGGCCTCCGGCCAAGCCAAGACTGGCTATCAAGGCTTTGCATCCAGCCTCGTTGTTTGTCGTTGGGAAATCCAACTTCGGGGCATACTAAAGCATGAGCCCATCGGGGTATGTTCTCACTTAATTTTGTTTTTGATTCTCCATCAAAATTGATCCATACTCTTTGAGTACTCCTTGAGTACCGCTTCTGGATTCTCCTTCTCTAATCCTTTGCCCTCCTGGGGTACTACCTCCTGCCCCCCGACTTCTTGGTTGTCAATAGTGTATTCAACCACGAAGTCAGCGAGTGATTTGGGGATTTATTGTGGTTACTCTATCTCATACAAGACCTTTCTCACGTAACATATGGGTTTCTGAACCTTGTCTTCCTCTTTCACAAGGATGACACTCAAAGCCATATCAAATACAACCAAGTATAGATACAGTAACTTTTTGTAATTTGGTTATGCCAACACATGGAGTTTCCGTGGCAAGGATTGCTCTACTCTTATCGGGGTTGGCCTTTATTTCCATGCATGGAGACCAGCAAACCCAAAAATTTTCCTGATCCTATGCGGAAGGCGCATTAAGTCAAATTCAATATCTTCTTGTGGTGCCTTAACACCTCAAACGTCTCATGAGAATGCTCGATGTGATGTACCTTATCAAGGCTCTTGATTAAATCATGGACTTCTATAGTCTTCCCACTAAGATGCTCAAAGATCTTATTCATCAATCTTCGATATGTCGCCTCTTTGGGTCGTCACCTTTGTTGCATTGGTCAATGTATCGTTCCTTGGTAGGGGAAAGTAGTCATTGAGACATGCATCTTTCATATCAATGAAGTCAATACACATCCTTCATCCTTCATTGGGTTTCCTGCCTCTTGGAATCAAACTTTATTTTCTTCGCTTCATCGTCTCCCTATTCGGGTGGATGTCTAGTTTACGTAATTAATTGGGGATTGACCCCTGGCATATCAGCTACTGTCCAAGCAAATACAACGATATTCTCTTGTAGGAACGTACCAATTTGCCCCTCACGGGTTTATTTAGCAATGCCCTATGTGGGTAACTTTTCAGGTTCTTCCGGAACTAAGGGAGTAGGGACTAAGTCCTCGGTAGGTTTTTCTCTTTGTTTCTCATCTTCTTCGACATCCATGTCTTCAATCGGGAGGACCTGCCCCCCGACTTCATCAGGCATCAAGGCGGCCGAATAGCATTTCTTTGTTATTGTTTGATCTCCCTTCTTTTCATCTCCATTCTTTGTAAGAAATTTGATCTTTAGGTCTTAGTTTGAGGCAATCGCCTTAAGTCTGTCCTCATAAGGATAACATTGTAAGTGGTATTAGCTTTAACCACCAAAAGGTTCAACATCTGAGTGGCCTTCCTAGGCTCCCGTCCTATTATTATGGACAACCGAATAGTTTTTTCAACTCTCGACTTGACTCCATTGAACCCATAGACGGGCATGTTGGAGGGGGTCAATTGAGAATCGTTGTATCCCATCTTCGAGAACGCGAGATATCCACTGATATTCCATTGTCTATCGAGACTCCTTTCACTTGTGAGTTGCCTATCACAGGTGTTATGACCAACGGGTCATCATGGAAGCACTTCACCTCTTCCAAGTCAGAATCATCAAAGACAATTATTATTTCGGTATTTGCTCGCTATGGAGCTTCTCCTATGATGTGCATAACTTCTCGAGCATAAGCTTTACAAGAGCTCCTTGTATTCCTGACCGCAGTTGGGCCTTCAAAAATCACGTTTATCATCGGCCCCCTGGGGCTATAGATTGGGATATCGATCAGCATCCTTCCTTCCATAATCTCTTCTTTATAATCCTGCCTTAGGTTACCCTATTGGCCAATCTTGGTGAACTTATTCAACCTTGCTCTTCGGATCAGAAACTTGATCTTGTGTTTCAGCTGTCTTCATTTGTGAGTGTTATTTCCTACATCCTTATGAGCCGACAATATTGGTTCTTGTTTCGCTTCCTGGGATCAGCCCTTAGTGGCTTCGGCCGTCTGCGATCCTTATCTTTCACAATGTTTATCAGGATTTGGCTCTTTGAAGTATGCAAACGTGCATAACCAGTGAACCTCGATCCTTTATTGTTCATCTTCGGGGGAGATTCAGAGTCTACACTTATCCTTAACATCCTACCCTTGACCCCATTCGATTCTTGTTGTTACCTCCATTACTTCCAACAGGGGTTGAGGTTTCCTTTAAACTTTTTTATACCTTGATGGTTACTCTATCATCCCAGTTCGAGACCTTCAAGGCTTCCTTTAAACTTTCTTATACCTTGATTGTGTTAGTCACAGGTTGCAATTTGTAATGCATTGGAGGATGTTCTCACATGATTAGTGGGATCTCCTGCCCTTTCGTACACCTCGATGGTGGGCGTCTAAAATTTCCTTGAGATATGAGCATTCATTATCTTGTTGGCGAATGATAGGATTGGATCATCATGATCTCCTAGAGGCATATAGTCATCGGGATCAGCCCTTTGTGTATGAACCTTTCTCCTCCTAGGGGTATCACTTGAATTAAAAACATTGGGGATCCTAGCCCTTGGGGGCTGCCTAGCCTATTGTATTTCCAAGTTTTTCTTTAATTTTCAGACATGCGCTTCATGAGCGAGTATCCACCCTCCTAAAGTATTGGGAGCCAATTCTTTGGATCCTTGGGGCTTAGAAGCTCCTTGCCTGGTCTTCTCCTATGATATCCCATTGGTGGGAACTTAAGTTCGTCGTGTAACGATGGAGCTGGATATCTACAGTCCCAACGGTGTGCTAGAGCGAAGACACCACTATCCGGAGGGGATTCATCCCTGAATTCATTGAACCCATAATCGGCTATTGTGGATGAGTAATTTGAGCCCTCGTATCCTTTCTTCTATGTCCTAAAGAGCCGTTCCTTGATTCCCTCGGGGGTGAGAACGTCCTTCCCCTCTGGTGGGCTCCTTGCCTTGGCGTCTCTTGCTAGAATAGAAGTCCTCTTCCTCCTCTTCAAATGAGGGGTCATTTTCGGTGTATGGTCCGAGGAGATTCTGGTGTCCTCTAACAAGGGGACAAAGGCTTCAATATATTGAGGCACATAATTCTCATGAGTGGATCGATGGTTTCATTAGTAGTTGGGAACGATGACAACCCATAAACGGGGTTTCGAGTTATTGGAATTAGCATGATGGTGGTGGCGATCCATGCTCCTTATGCTCCAGAGGTAAAACCACCATCTGTAATTGGGGATTCTCTCATTGAGTTAATGGATTTTGGATCCTCCCTTGGGGATCACCCCTTGGAGACGCGTCTCTGGGGGAGCCGTTCCCTGATTGGAAATCGATGGGAGTGGATCATTAGTCCAATTGTTCTTTCAATGTCGTTAGTGTACGATCGAGATTTCTCCCTCCTACTATATGCGGAGGCTCCAAGCCTCAAATATTGGGTGAATCATCCCCTCTTTGGGGTGGAAGCCCATAACTTGGGTTTTGAGCTGTCAGTGGTGGAAGCACCATGGTAGAGATTTGTAATCATGTTTTCCTATTATGAGCATAATCATGCCTAGGATTGGGGATCTACCCCTGGAAAGATTAAAAGCGTTCTTTGGACTCCAGCTTCTTGAAGACTCATTTAAATTCCTGTTCTTAGAGGGTTCCACCCTTGAATATCGGTATGTGTTGGGTGAGTTCCAGCAACGGTGGTCGGAACGCGCAGTGAGGCTGGTGGATCGTCATATCCATTTTTTCACATAGGTTCCTTGCTCGGATAACAGCTCCTTGGGGCTTCATCCCTATCCTCTTCCTTCGAGGATGAATCGTCAGAATACAGGCCGGAGTAGTCGCGGTATTGTTGGCCTTGTATGGGTCCTAGCCCCTTGATATAAGATGGCTCATGTATCTGAAGGGCATGACCGCTTGGTCTAGCCTAGTACGGGGGATAATTGGGCAACCCATACACCGGGCGCGTGCTTGCGGGAATCATGGTAGTAGAGATCTGGGCTCTAGGGGGACGGATCGGCCTCGGATAGGGGAGACTACCATATGCAGGGGATTCGTCCCTTGACTGGTGGGATTCGTCACTGGGGGTAACGATCCATGATTTTGCGTCTCAGTCCCCTGGGGGCTGAGTGATCAATGGTTGGGAGCCCGCTCCAGTGATCAGTGGTTGAGAGCCCGCTCCTGGGGGTACTTGTTCCCCAACCGGGGGTGCGGTGGTGCTGGTAGTTGTTTCAGTCTGCGATTGATGTTCTTCGTGTGGTAATCATGGTTAATGTCTTATTCCCACAGACGGCGCCAAATGTTGTGGAATAAAAAATAGGGTATATTTATTGCATATTGAATGCTAGGGTTGGGGGAGCTTCAAGCTTTAATGGCTGATCAAGTGTTTCATGACCTAACTCGGGTCCTCACAAGATGCCTACGTATCTTGCATATATCAAGAATCAAGCCAATAAAACGTAGTTCTGTTTGTGAAGGAGCGTGTCCTTATATAGGCCTCGGGGGCCTTGGAATTAGGGTAGGGTTTGGTGTCTTGGTAAACAAGATACCCGTTTTTTATAGACTTCTGGATCCTTCCATGAGGAAGGTTGATTCCTATTTGACTCGTATGACTTGGGGACTACTCCTTGAAGAGTTTGGGTCCTCATTGGACTCAATATTGGAGTCTCACATTGGCTGATTTATTTAACTACGAATTTATTATCATAATTAGGATTTTGGGACTCATAATTGGGTTTTGACCTTGGACCGTCTTAGGTTCATTTAATGCATCATTAAATATGTCTTTAGGCCTTATTTTTAGCCCATATCAAATCACAAAATATTACTGTATATTTTAAATTAATTTTCATAAATGACATTTATTAATTAATCTCTTTATTAATATAAAGTCAATTACAATTAAATTACAATCCATTATGAATTAATTTTCATAATATATATTATACAATTATTATTGATTTTAAATATTTATAATCTAAGTCAACTTGAAATCTTAAAAGTACAAATTTGAACAAAAAAATTAAATGACTTAAATAAAATTCATAACTTCAAAAATTTTGAATATTTTTAAAGGCTAAAAAAATATGCATTATATATTTGTTAATAATATGTGTTTATAAATGTATATAAGCCAACAATACATTTATTTGAATTAGTCATATATAAAATATTAATATTTACCATACTTTATTTTTAAATTATTATTTATCATTCTTATTCTAATTCACTAATCGCATTTTAATTAAATTTAGATAGAGCAATAAATTGATTGATTACCTCATTTTTAATTTAAAAATATTACTAATAATTCGTAAATAATATTTTCTATAAATGCATATGTCAATATATTTCATATGTTTAAATCTCTTTTAAATATGAATTTTTTTAGCTACTCAAAAGAGGAATTTAACACAAAATACTGTAAAATGTAATCTTAGCTAGGGGCTTCACAACAATAGTGTGAAATATATAATCTTAACGCTACATAGTACCCTGGTTCCAATCTTTCTTTGAAAGCATAGGAACCTATCTTGGTTACCATTAAACTTGTCTTCGGGAACTTCCCTCATTTCAGAACTCTGAGGCCACATAATCGTCTTTAGCCATTTTTTTGATCTTCTTGTTCCTCATTTCTTAGTTGGTTAATTATGAAAAAGAGTTTAATATCGTAGGAGGCGACCACGCCATTAAAATTATAAAGGTTGGCCCATATGAGAATGGCATTGTAAGAGGAAGTTGTCATTATTGCAAGGAAGTTCATCATTTATGCCAAAAATCTTGGTAGAAGACACTTTTAGCCTTCTACCTTATTCTCTTTTCGGTGTCACCTATGTTTACAAAATCATCGTATAATAGGATATCTAATGAAGCTACAATTGCCTATAGCTGGCAATGTAACCAACGGGCCATCAGGGAATTTCACACCTTCCATATCTAAGTGTTGAAAAAAGGGGAACGTTGGCCCAAGCACGCTTCGGTGTTTCTCTTATAACTTGTATCACTATCCTAACGTAAGTTTCTTTAATGTTTCTTGAGGTCACAATGGTCATGGTGTTGTATAGAAGATGTTCACCGCAGTCCTTAACGTTGAGTCCCTTGACTATTGACTATTGTAGTATTGACCACCTCGAGGCTGAATAAAGGCCCCCCAATATCACAATTTGAAAGCAAATGACCCGAAATATCATAGCTTAAAAACTTGACCCTAAATATCACTCCAAGACACATTTTCGTGTAGCGTTTTCATTTTTTTTATGAAAACGCTACATCGTGTAGCGTTTTTTTTTTTTTTGCAACGCTACTCTTAGTTATGTTTTGGTGTTGGAAACATGGTATTAAGTTTTGTTATAGTCCACAATGCCACTTCATGTGGCGTTTTGGGGTGTTTTTCAAATTTTCTTTTTTGTTTTCTCCTAAATTTATATTTACAAACAATATTAAAAAAATTGTAATTAAATTTTCAATTAAAATTGTATTTTTTTAATTTAAAAATTAAAATTTAATTAAATTTATGGGTTCAACAATTAACTTTCGGGGTTCAATGTTTCCATTTTGGATTTTAGAAATATTCGGAACGATGAATAAACCGTATACGAACTTAGGATTTAGGGTTTGGGGTTTGGGGTTTAGGGTTGTTTACAACCTTAAACCCTAAACCCTAGCTAATCCTGATTTTTAAACGCGTTAGCCTTTAAAAATCAGGCTGTCGAATTCAATTTTTTAATTAAAATTTTTGAATTTAAAAAAAACAATTTTAATTAAATTTAGGGGTTCAACAATTAACTTCTGGGGTTCAACATTTCCATTTTGGATTTTAGAAATATTTAGAACGACGAATAAATCATATACGAACTTAGGGTTTAGGGTTGTTTACAATCCTAAACCCTAAACCCTAACTAATCCTGATTTTTAAACGCGTTAGCCTTTAAAAATCAGGCCGTCGAATTCAATTTTTTAATTAAAATTTTTAAATTAAAAAAACAATTTTAATTAAATTTAGGGGTTCAACAATTAACTTCTGGGGTTCAACATTTCCATTTTGGGTTTTAGAAATATTTAGAACGACGAATAAACCGTATACGAACTTAGGGTTTAGGGTACCCTAAACCCTAAACCCTAACTAATCCTGATTTTTAAACGCGTTAGCCTTTAAAAATCAGGCCGTCGAATTCAATATTTTAATTAAAATTTTTAAATTAAAAAAAAATAATTTTAATTAAATTTAGGGGTTCAACAATTAACTTCTGGGGTTCAACATTTACATTTTGGGTTTTAGAAATATTTAGAACGACGAATAAACCATATACGAACTTAGGGTTTAGGGTTGTTTACAACCCTAAACCCTAAACCCTAACTAATCCTGATTTTTAAACGCGTTAGCCTTTAAAAATCAGGCTGTCGAATTCAATATTTTAATTAAAATTTTTAAATTAAAAAAAAAACAATTTCAATTAAATTTAGGGGTTCAACAATTAACTTCTGGGGTTCAACATTTCCATTTTGGGTTTTAGAAATATTTAGAATGACGAATAAATCGTATACGAACTTAGGGTTTGGGGTTTAGGGTTTTTTACAACCCTAAACCCTAAACCCTAACTTATCTTAATTTTCAAACGCGTTTTCCTTTAAAAATTAGGCCGCCGGATTTAGTTTTTTAATTTAAATTTTTAAATTTTATCAGCATTCCCTCGGGATTTAAACAATTAACCTTTAGAATTCAACAATTCCATTTTGGGTTTAGAAATACTCAAAACGATCATTTACATTTAGATAAGAAAAAAAACTACAAACGCCACATGAAGTGGCGTTTCCACCACAACACCATTTGATTTTGCATTTTGAAGTTCAAAATCTAACTTTAACTAGCGTTCTGGTAGTTGGTTTTTTTTATAAAAAAAATAGTTAACGCTACATTAAGTAGCGTTTTCTCTCCCTTTAGCCCCCAAAATGCTACACGCATTAGCGTTTAAAAAAAAAATCAAAACGCTACACGCAACTGTGTTATGGAGTGATATTTGGGGCCAAGTTTTTGAGCTGTGATATTTGGGGCCATTTGCATTCAAATTGTGATACAGAGGGCCAACACGCTCATTGACTTTTATGTTTTATGTGTACAAGGCAATCTTTTCGAGAAGGTTGGTTGAGAATTCTTTTACAAAAGTTATCTTTGAAGGCGGAGAGATGTTTCATTGTTGAACTCAGCTTGCAGGTTGCATTATTAATTACCGAATGGTAGTACATCACTGTATTAGTAAAGTGCCTACATATCTTAAGTGTCTAAGAATTAGGTTCAATCAGGGTTGGGCAAGCAATACAAGCCAAGCCATTGCGTAGGACATTCAAGGTTAGGAGGCAAATTTTTGTTAAAAAAAATCTAAACAATAACTTAGGAATGACAAAAAAAAATTAAAATATTACGCGTGATTGGAAATGTTTTGTTTCTCAAGTTAAGAATGGTAAGAGAATGCTTACTTGTAAAAGTAAAAAAGTTGATTGTCATGTGACCGTATTGAAGAGTAAAAAAGGTTGTTATTTAACTCCAACAACTGCTTATAGAATATTGGTTTTTCAAAATTGAAGTTGATTTAAGTCGTATTTTCGTTCTAGTATATCACAAGAAACATTGAATGCATTGATTATATTATCAATCGAGAAAAACACACTAACAAATTCTAATTTGAAGGCTTGATTAATGATTTTGCTAGCAAAACTGTGAGAAGAGCTATTTTAAGTGGTGAGTTACCATTTTTTTTGTTAGGTACTCAAGTGAATTCCATGATTTTGTTATGAGTATCCGGTAAAAAGAGTTAAGTGTCTTTCAAATGTACTTTGCCTCTAATTCTGTTTTTTTTGTGTTTTTGCTTTTATAAATCTTGGGGGGCAAATTTTTTTGAGATGGTATAGGGCATCTTAAAACTCATGACGGACCCTCGGTTTAATGGTACATATCTTAAGTGTTCAAGAATTAAGTTCAATCTGGAAGAGCCATTTGTATTTATAGGGTTCAAATGGTGTATTTCAATCAAGAAGCTTTTGGTTACATTAGAGGAGGGGAACCTCCTTCGATGCACAGTTAGTTTTCATGGAGGATTCTTTAGCTTGGAGGTTAACGTTCTAACTAAAATCGCTCTGCTGGCCTTCACTAGAATCCTATGTTTTGTAAAAGGCTGTATAGAAATCCATTTTAACAAGAGAGCCCTACTATAGGAACCTATTTTGGCTAATAACCTAGTCATTTTGGAACTTATATACTTATCAAAAATATCCATTGTGCACTCAAGTGAACTATGTTTTTCCTATATGGTTGAAAAGGAGAATAAACTGTACCCAAGTTATGAGCCATGACCTCACATCTACTTCCAACTTCAATGGCCTTCTTCTCCCTCTATAAAAAGGACATACATGTTGAGCAGAGATGAAAATCAACATTTTCTACTTATACTGATTGTGGTGGATGGGCTTACCCGAAGCATTTTATACTTAAAGCACATGATTTATAATAGACGTGGATAACATATAATTAAATATATGAAATGAAGCTGACAACAAATAAGATTAAAGATTTTCTGATACACTACAACAAAGCTACTGCTTTTTGTTTGTTTCTTAGAATGCTACAACCTATATTCCTACAATCCACATCTCTAGTTGGATGTAAGTAAATTAATTTTATTCTTCCACAATTGTGATAGCTTCATCATTCTTTTGCTTTAGCATTATCTATAACTCCATCTATATATGTACATGAACCGTTTTTGTCTGCCTAACAATTTTCATGTTCAAACCTAGCGATATATTATTTATACTTCAATTTTCCAATTTTTGTACAACTGACAATTTTAGTTTAGTTCGAGTTTTCCATGAATTTTCACAATTTTATAAAAATAACAAAGTATCTTGCCCATTTCCACAAAAATTATCCTTACACAGCTATGGTCTGTCCCAATTTTCAAGTAGGAAGAGTTTAAAATTTCACCACCAACCCTCCTTGGTGTAAGGTAAGGAGAGTGATAGGACTAAAATTGTTGCAGAAACTGTAAAAAGAACGGATATAAAATTTGCTACATCATAATTTTTCCTAAATATCAGAAATTTGTTTTCTGTTTTGACTTTAAATATAAAAAAAAGTAGAACAATGGTTATGAGGTGAAGGTTACATCTCCAAACGATGGCCTAAATAATACTGTTGTTGTTGTACACTCTGTACAACTTTTATTCAGTCTAGCCTCTTACACAGAAAACATAGGGGCCTCATTCTGTAACTTAATTAAACATCATGAACCAATTTTACTTCACCTGTGGAATCATATAGATCTTTTAGAGATCTTTTCTTTTTCATGACTTCCTTGGTGCAACCTTCTCCCTTCCGGTCCCTTTTCACCGTCTTTGAACCACTAGGTCTGTATGAAAGTCCAGGATTCGGAGTGGTCTGACCTTTGGGTAGAATCTTCTCTCCAACAGTACTATTTTCTTGTTTAGGAGCCCTGTCATCATTGATCTCAAAATTATGAGACCTAATGTATTCTTTAGCCTTCAGTAGTGGTGGGACCGTATGTTTAGGTAACATTGCTGGTCCGAGATCATCTGACGAGACTGGACGTTTTGCTGATAGAGGATTTGCCTCTTTCATGGCAAGATTGGTCCATCCATCTCCAACCATATTTCTTGGCTGCTTACATATTTTTAATGAGTTAGTATTATCAAATCCTATGACAAACAATTTACTGAGATGATGTACACTATTATAAGAGTTAGTATTATCAAATCCTATGACAAAGAATTTACCTTTTTTTTGGTAAATTCAATAACATTGAATTTTGAGATAGATAGATTAGTTAAAATGTTAAAGACAACAATAGAATGGGATATTTTCTTTGACAAAATCCATAGTTCACTTCAACACAATTTTTTAATATAATATGATACATAAATTTGATTTTAAATATTATTTTATCATGTTTAAAATTCTACCTGTAATATAAATAGTTATATTAAAGATATGAGTTCATCACCATAAAACCGAATGTACTTAATTCATTTAAAATTGCAACACATTACCAATTAAATCTAATTATAATTAAAAAAACTATTATCATTTCAATACTACTCAAAAACACTTATATTGAACATGTGTAAAATTCCAAAATAAAAATAGGTAAAATATTGAAGAAAAACTCATCAATAAAAATAGCATGAAATAGAAAATATTTCAAACAAGTGCAACCTAAATAAATATATACACAAATTGATATCCAACATATTTTGAAATATGTTATATATATCGAGCTTGATGTGCAGGTTAAAAGAAATCTAATATAAATAAGGGCATTTATGTAAAATAGAGTAAATCTTAAAAGAGAAAAATGGTCCTGGATTGAACTCATGACACCAACATGAGGATATATTGATTTCTAATATAAGTGATGATTGAAATTTTTGTAATAATAAAATTTACCCTGCTATATTTATAAAAACAGTCCTGACTTATATTGTATTAAAATTACAAATATGCCATTCTAGTAGAATTGATATAACTGAGGTCATCCACATATATTATATCATTTCTTTGAATTACATCATTTGTTTAAATTTATATACCTAGAATAATAAAGCAGTTGTTTAATTCTTAAGTAACATGAATGGAATTAAACACATGGATATTAGTGTTATATTGTACTAACTCATGCTTCCAACTCAGAGAAGTAAAGTACTTCACACGTAGGTAGGTAAGACAAAATTATTATTATTAGAAAAAATTTCATTATTAGGAAGATTTTGAATCATACGTACCTCTAGAATTTGTGGATTGAAATGTGAGAAATCAACACAGATCTTGACACAATGGAAGTGGCGAAAGGCACAATGGAAATGGTGAAATTTGTGATTAAAGTTGGATTGAAATGTGAGAAATCAGACACAGATCTTGGCAGAATGGAAGCGGTGTAATCTTTGATCAAAGTTGAAAATTTGGGATTTGCCTTGGTGAGACAACACACTGGAGAGAAAAAATAAAATGCACCTGAACACAATTAATTTATAGGATACTTTTTATAAGCAAAAGATTTAATATCATATAATCTTAGAATAATTAAGTTAAAAGATTCTTATATATATAATATCTTAATTTTTTTTTATAATATCCTTGGGGATTTTAAAAAAATCCCCAAAGAAAAATAGATTTTTTTGGAATTTTTTTCCAGAAAAGATAAAAAAGATCAGAGTTCAAAAAATTCTTATGAAGAGAAGAATATCCCAAAATACTCGGCCTCCACAACAATGTCAGAGTTCCATCTTTAGGCCAAAGTGTAAGAACAAATCTTAGATTATCCAAAGTGTAAGAACTAATCTTAGATTAGCATAAAATAAGCTTTTATTCTGTACTTGCTCCTCATTAAAAACCAGGATGACCATTTTATTTGGAGCACTTGCCCCAAAGAAAAGAATGTGTAGGTATTTCTGTTAGTAAAAAAAATCAAATGTAGAGATATAAAGTGATTAATTCTTATGGGAAAAAACATTGATTAAAAACATTGACTTTTTTTAGTCTAATAATTTAAATTATGAAATATAAACAATTCGTAATTATACAAATACGTTTGGGAGAAAGATAAAGATGCTTATTGGGATATGATATATAATCTCAAAGAAGCCTTATTGGGATATGATATAATCTCAAAGACGCACATAGATCTAGCACCAGGCATATACAAAATTTCTTTTCCAATGAAATGACTTTGACTTATTATAAATATTTGCTAATTTACACATTAATTTGATTATTTTCAAAAGATGAAGTTGAAAAATGTTAGAATGGAGAAGAACATCAAAAATAAAAGAACAAATTTTTTTAAAAGCTTTAAAATAGAAAATTAATTAATATTTTTCGGAAATCAATTTTTAAAATTCATGTATCACATCAAATTCACATACATTTAACTAATTGTGCATCTAATTTAATTTAAATTTAAAGTACACTTAATAAGTAATTGTTTGTCACATTCTGGAAAACACCTCCCTTGTTGGAGGTGGTGTTCTTCGAAGCATTCATACGAAGAACAGTGAAGGTGGTGATGAATAGTAACGTTTTGATTTTCAAAATCTTAAAACTTTTCAGAAAAATGTGTTTGGGTCAAAATTTTATAAATCTTTCTAAAATTCAGATTTCTTTTAATTATTATTATTTTAACTTCTAAAAATTAAATTTAATTAGTTAATTATTTTAAAATCATAATTTAATTGATTTAATTAATTGATTAGTTCATTTTAATTGATTAATTATATTAATTAATTATTATTTAAATATATAATTGACTTCATTGAATTTAAATCTTTTTATTATAAAAGATTTTTATTTTTATGAGTTGATTAATAAATAACTAATTTGAATATTCAATTAATTTAATTATTAATTGAATTATTCTTATTAATTGCGTATTAATTAAACCGCTTGTCCGTTTTTAACGAGAAAAATATTTATGGAATCAGAAAAATGACCCGGTTCTTATAAAGATGATTTTAAGTTAAAGTTCAACTTTTAAATTTTGGTCGACTTTTTACCAAACCTTTTTATTGAGTCGGTTATATCCGGTAATTCGGGTTTTAAACCGTTTTCGATTTTAAAAATATTGGATAAAATCTTTTTATAATCTGATCAACGTGTTATGTGATTATGTGATCTATTATCGACTTATTGAGTCTCTTTACGTGCAATGTGAATTATTAAGGTATTAAGTAGGGTTATGATGTAAATTGGATTTTGCCCGGTATATATTTAATGGGTGCTTAATTGTTTATATGGTTTATATTATAAGATGTTCTAAGGGTAGACGACGTTTTCTTTAATATATTGACTAGGATTGTCAGATTATTTTTATCTTCACGAGGATTAATTGGTAAGTATTGACTTAGGTTTGTCAGCGGAGATAAGTAGATGTTTAATAAAGAATGTTGGAGATGGATGCAGTATTGTGTGGATTGTAATAAAGAAGGTTGGAGATGAAAGTATTGTTTGTGGAATTGCTGGTTTACTTGTGAGGTGTTTTAACACCGGGAAAACGTCTATGTTCAAAGGGGACATTTCCAATTATTTTCTTCTGGCAGAGATATTGGTAAGCATGATTAGTACGTTCGAATTGAGTTTATATGCGTTTACAAAATGACAGAATTGCTGTCCGGAGGCTGAGGTACTATCTTATGTTTGACTATAGAAGTAGACGCGCGGGCTCGATGTCGACGGATTAGACTCGTGGCAACCGCTGAAGCATAAACCAAAGCATGATTAAAACAGAGGACATGATGACGTGAGATAGAAGGACAAGATAGTTGTATTACTTCGGTGTTACACAATAGCTAAGGACCAGAGGCAAGTACTTTCTTGATCATCCTAAACACTTTTTATTTTCTGTTTCATTTATTCATATCATGACAAATAGTTATTGTTCAGAGCTATTTGTGATTCTTAAATATTTTGTGCAAACACAGTTACTTGATATTGGTACCCTTGATGTGGGGAATTGTTTAAGATAAACTTTTCATATCCTTATTATCGTAGTAAATAATAGGGATGTGAACTGTATGTGAAACTAAGCATTTCCTGTTGAATTCGGAAATTGCTCTATTGGATTGGAAAATGGTAAAGCGTAGGAGGCCACATCGAGTAGTTGGTCCAGCTATATTTGAGGAGGATATGGTAACCATACCATCTTCCTATAGGCTAACATTACTTGCCTATTTTGGTACCCTCATGAAATCCAGGTTATACACACGGGTATAGAAATGTACCGGTGGTAGTATAATGGGTCCCATTGCTTTTGAACCTGATCAGGGGGCAATGATGGTTCGTCTTTATTTTTTTATATATATCCAATCCATATCGCCAGAATGGCTATTATATATGGTGAATTGGCAGATGATTCATTTTTATGACATGCCAAATGATTTCAGTTATGGTTTGAATTATATCACAGTTGTTGATTCAGTTTCTCTATATTTACATTTATATCAAAATTTTTATACGCTTGCTGAGCATTTCTTTCGCTCATATTTGCTGTTGTAAATTCTAACATTTCAGTTACGTAGTTTGGCGAGACGTATCCGCACAGTTCAGAAAGAGAAGAAGCGTGATGCTATTTCGAAGATGACTCGGCTCAGGATGTCTACATTTAGTGTAAGATCTATTTTATGTAATTGAGTTATAATATTAATTTTTATTATTATGTAATTGTCTAGTTAGTCTGGCGTACTTCTTATCGAAGTTACACCAGTGGTTTAAGATTTGATCAAAAAGGAATGCTTTTTATTTAATGGAATTTGGATTCTTGTTTCTAGCTCTATAACCTTAAAAGATCTTGGTATGTTTGGGGTCACAGATGTTATATTTCCAGTGTTGGACAATCACAAGTGAATGATTATTATTAAACATGTGTTTTATTTTGAGGATTTTCACGTGACAACCAAATCTCCTGACCCCGGATTTGGGGGGTGTCACAGTTTCGCACTAGGTATGGACACTATGAGTTTTTAGTGATGTCGTTTGGATTAACAAATGCACCCGCAGCTTTTATGGATTTATTGAATCGAGTGTTCAAGCAATACTTCGATAAATTTGTTATTGTATTTATTGATGACTTCTTGGTCTATTCAAAGACGGAAGAAGAGCATGCTGATCATTTAAGGATTATTTTGGAAACGTTACGGAAGGAGAGGTTGTATGCTAAATTCTCAAAGTACGTGAATTCTTGCTTAAGGAAGTTCAGTTTTTAGGACATGTGTTTAGTAGCCAGGGAGTTTCAAATTGGGAGAGACCAAATACACCAACAGAGGTAAGAAGTTTCATAGGCTTAGCCGGCTATTATAGGAGATTCGTGCAGGATTTTGCTAAGATAGCAGCACCTCTAACACAACATACGAGAAAGACTGAGAAATTTGAATGGACTCCTAAGTGCGAGGAAAGTTTTCAAGAATTGAAAAAGAGGTTGGTGTGAGCCCTAGTGTTAGCATTACCAGATGATAAAGGAGACTTTGTGATTTATAGTGACGCTTTTCATAAAGGATTAGGTTGTGTACTTATGCAGCACGATAGGGTGATAGCATATGCGTCTAGACAATTAAAAGATTACGAGATAAGATACCCTACCCATGATCTAGAATTAGTTGCAATAGTGTTTGCCTTAAAGATTTGGAGGCATTATTTATATGGAGAGAAGTGCGAGATCTATACGGATCATAAGAGTCTGAAGTACATATTCACCCAGAAAGAGTTAAACATGAGACAGAGGAGATGGTTAGAGTTGATAAAAGATTATGACTGCGAGATACATTACCACACAGGGAAGGCCAATGTGGTGGCCGATGCCCTTAGTCGTAAAGAAAGACTTAAGATGATAACCACGTCATGTGAGTTAATCAAGGATTTTGAAAAGATAGAGATTGAGGTAAAGATTCCAGGTAAAGGTCAAGAAGGCATAATGGAAATTTGTGTCCAACCACCGTTGTTGGAAAAGATTAAGTTATGTCAAGATAAGAGAATGGAAGAGGAGAAGAATTCTTCTGAAGAGATAATGACGGGAGAGGATATAAAGTGTGAACGAGATGAAAGCGGAATTATGAGGTACAGAATTATAAGATTATCGCTATTTTGTGTGAAGATGGCGGAATTGCATCTAGAATGGGACCGGTTGTTGAGAAGGCAAGCAAGGTAGATGTTTACTTATAATTTGGACCTTCTTCCCCTTTCTTCTATCTATTTTGTTTTAAATTTTCTTTTGTTTAGTTTATTTTATTATGTTATACACTTGGGCTTGGTTTACCAATCTAGTATATGGAATTCTCTCTCTGGCAGGGAATTCTGTTGGATGTTTTGCAAAGCCTTCGTGACAATAAAATGAACCATGCGAGAGTGCACTTTGACTACTTTGGACTTGTGGCTTGCTGATGTTCATCTTGACAAAATTCGAGGTCCAAGACAAAGTGGATACAAAAATGAATAAGTTCCTTAAAAACTTGACATGGATACATAGACTCTCGGGTTTAAGACATTTTTTTATGTATTTTCTTTTCTTTAAATAAGGATCTAAGCCAAGCTTGTAAACCTTCCTTTCGTGTTCTTATTTTGTTTTAGAGTTAAGGATTATGGATTATGTAATGTAATTGATGGATTTTGTTATTGGTGAAATGAAAAGAACATATTAACTACTATGTTGCATTTATTATTATGCAAAATTAATATAAAAATATACATACATGTATACAAATTGTATAATATTAACTATATATATTAACTAAATGTGTATCCTATGACAACACAATTGATCATGTTAGTGTAGGTGTAAAAAATGTTGCAAATGACCCTACGCCAACAACGAAAAAACTAACACCCGAAAAGTGTTGTCGTAGAAAATTTGAGGCTACACTAACAGTTTTTGGGCTTTCGGTAACATTTTTAAAGTGTTGCAGAAGGCCATCTATGACGTAGTGAGAGAAAGATATTATGTAAAAAGGAATCTTAAAATTTATTTATTCAATCATGAGAATTATATGCTATTACATCTTCTTCTTTTTTTTGTAAATACCATCTTATGAATTGTATGCAAGTGCATTTTGTTTTTATCTTTTATAGTATTCTCTCACAAAGAAAGTCCTAAATTTCCAATTTTTGCCACTGATTTCAAGAAAATTTATGTCTGGTTTAATTAGCAAATTCTAATATGGACTTCTCTAGATATAGATGATTCAAGATCTTCCCATTAATGATATATTTATCAATAATTTTATCTTACCTATGTAATTTAGCTTACAAGTATGAGTCATGCAAATATAACTGTAACATATATAATTTTAATTCCATTCATGCTGCTTAATAGGTCAACCTAAACTTTACTATTGTGGCACATCAATATATATATAAAGGAGGATACGCGGGAGTTTAGGTGGCGCTCTAAGATCATCTCAATCTATTTTTCTAATTTTTTAGAATTTTATGATTTTAAACACTAATAAATATAAAATTATCTTTTAACATATTATAAGTAGAATAAGTGTTCGAATTTATAGATGAGAAGAGTTCAAATTTATAGTGAAGACATAAAATTAGAAGTTCTATTTGAAGTATAATATGTATTTAATTATAAGACATATGATTAAAAGTTCTATCGGAAGTAGAATAGGAGTTCGAATAAATACTAATAAATATAAAAATATCTTTTAACATATTAGAAGTAGAATAGGTATATATTAGAAGTAGAATAGGTGTTAAAATTTATAAAAGAGAAGAGTTCAAATTTATAGTGAAGACATATAATTAGAAGTTCTATTTGAAGTAGAATAGTTATTTAATTATAAGGCATATGATTAAAAGTTCTATCGAAAATAGAATAGGAGTTCGAATAAACACTAATAAATACAAAAATATCTTTTAACATGTTAGTAGAATAGGTGTTCGAATTTATAGATGAGAAGTGTTCGAATTTATAGAAAGACATATAATTAGAAGTTCTATTGGAAGTAAAATAGGCATTTATAAGGCATATGATTAAAAGTTATATTGAAAGTAGAATAGGAGTTCGAATTTATAGAGAATAAGAGTTCGAGTTTATAAAAAAACATATAATTATAAGTTTTATTGGAAGTAGAATAAGTGTTTGAATATATAGAGGAGACATATAATTAAAAAATTTATTTGAAGTAGAATACAAGAACGGTGGTGATATTTTTACGATATTCTAAAATTATATATTTTTTATACAAGTTATTTATACTTCTATTAGGATTTTTTTTCATAAATCCAATACTAATCTCATAAAAAAGTCTTCGTATTTAAAATGAAAAGAACAGATGTGCTAACATTTTAAAAGAACATAAAGAGAAAATAAAGGATTATCTATAATATAAGAAAAAAATAATTTTTATTTTTATTTTTTAAAACTCCATAAATTTTAGAAATGTTGGAAAAAATAAAAATTGAAATTCACTCTATTTTTAGATTTTGATTTTAAGGAAAAAAGTTGTATAAGATAAGTATCATCAATAATATGTAATTGAGCTGGAATTTCTATCCCAAACGAGAGTGGTTCGAAACGTTTTTAATGGGAAGACGATTTACTAGCAAAGATTGTATCAGCTATTAGAATTTGATATTGATGTTATAATTTTATTTTATTTTTTGAATTCGACTTTTATGGATAAATATTATTATATAAGTAATATATGTAAAAGTTAGGGTTTTGATTTTAACGAGAGAATGAATCAAAAGGAATAAACATGTTTAACGAGAAAGCGGTTCATTAAAGAAAACCGTGTTGAATATTAAAATTTAATATTGATAATATAATTGAAAATAAATATATTTAAAGTTTTTAGAATTTTAGATTTTTTTAACTTTTAGAAGTATAATAGGTGTTCAAATTTATTGAGAATAAGAGTTTGACTTTATAGGGAAAACATATAATTAAAAATTTTATTGGAAATAGAATATGTGTTTGTAAAACATATAATTAAGAGTTTTATTGTAAGTAAAATAGGAGTTCTAAAAAAATGTAAAAATTGGAATTACTCTATTTTATGGTTTTAATTTTTAAGAAAAAAAAAGTTATTTCATAAGATAAGTGTCATCAATAATAGGTACTGAAGTTAAAATTTCGGTTCCAAATAAGAACGGCTCGAAACATGTTTTATGGGGGAGACGGCTCACTAGAGAAGATTGTATTAGCTATTAGAGAAATTGATACTGATGTCATAATTTTTTAATTTTATTTATGGGGTTCAATTTTTATGGATAAAAACAATTGTATAAATCTTTATAATATGTTGAAGTTGGAATTTTGGTTTTAACGAGAGAGTGGCTCAATCGAAAGAATCGTGTTTAACAAGAAATCAGTTCATTAGAAAAGATTATTTTACTATTAAAATTTAATATTGATAATATAATATAACGACTAACGCAAATATGTATTGAATTTTTTAAAAACAATTGTAATGCCGCCGCGAAGCGCAGCTTTGTCAACTACATGAAAGATAAATTTAAATAAATTAATCTGATTGAAAGAAAGGATAGTTTATATATGTTGGACATATTTCAAAAATGTGTTTTATATTAAATGTTATCAATTTGTGTAAATTTTTTGTTATTGTACTAAATAATATATATATAGAACCCTTTAGTTTGGAACAATTATATTAAGAGTTTTTGTTATTTAACATTCTCATGCTATACTACTTAACCATAGTTAATTCTAATACAAATCGCCGGGCCCAGCAGAGTTTTTCCTAGAGGCTTGGGACATAGTTTGTTCGACCTTCTGTGATGCAGTTAAAGGTTTCTTCTCTACAGGCACACTGCACAAAACGATGAATGCAACGAGCATTGCTTTAATTCCAAAGGTTCCCACCCCTGTTACCATGTCCGATTTTCGTCCTATTTCTCTATGCTCGATTCCTTACAAGTGTATCGCGAAGATTCTGGCTTCACGTCTTAAAACAGGCATGCCAGGTATTATCAACATATCTCAATCTGCTTTCATTCCAGGCCGCAGCATTTCGGATAATATTTTGATGGCTCAAGAGATTTTTAGGGGTTATCATCGAGACACGGGTCGACCTAAATGTGCTCTAAAGCTTGATCTGCACAAAGCTTTCGATTCTATAAATTGGGAGTTTATTATGGGGGCCCTTCAAAAGCTTAATTTTCCTAACAGATTCATGAAGTGGATCTACTCGTGTATATCTACTACTACTTTCTCAGTTAAGGTAAATGGTTCATTGTGTGGGTTTTTTGAAGGAAAAAAGGGGCTCAGGCAGGGGGACCCGATCTCTCCATATTTGTTCGCAATTGCAATGAACGTCTTGTCATCGATTCTTGCAAAGTATCCTGCTAGTTTCAGATTCCACTGGAAATGCAAGGATCTAAAGCTTAATCACCTATTCTACGCGGATGATGTCCTGCTGTTTTCCAATGGCGACATAGACTCTATCACTCACCTCATGGACTGTGTAGAGAAGTTTGCAGCAGCTAGTGGGTTACGTCCAAACATTTCAAAAAGTTCTGTATATTTTGGCAACTGCAACGAGGTTTTAATAAATTGGTTTGATAATAGGTATGCAATTGCGCATGGGGATCTGCCGGTTAGATTCTTGGGTGTTCCCTTAATCTCAACTAAGCTGTCTCATAATCAATGCATTCCGTTGATTGATAGAATTGCTGCGAGAATTTCTTCCTGGACTACTGGTTTTCTTTCTTTGGCAGGTCGTGTTCAGCTTATTCGAGCTGTTCTGTTCGCAATTCAAAGTTTTTGGACAAACAACTTTGTGCTCCCAAGTTCAGTTCACAGTCGATTGCAATCCATGTTAACTAGGTTTCTCTGGAAGGGGGATATTAATGCTAAGGGAGGGGCAAAAATCAACTGGGATAACGTGTGTACTCCTCTTGAAGAAGGTGGCTTAGGTCTCAAGCTTTCTAGAGATTGGAACCAAGCTCAAATTCTTTGTCATTTATGCAAAGTTGTCAACAAAAGCAAGGCTTTGTGGCCACTTTGGGTAAATACTACGATGTTAAAGAGACAGAATTTTTGGACCATGTCAATGCCAAACGATTGTTCGTGGATTTTTAGAAACGTTATCAAGCTTCGTTCCTTGGCGCGACAACACATCTCCTATAAAATTGGAAATGGTCTCCGGACTTCGCTTTGGTTCGATCCGTGGTGGAACTCAACTTGTCTGGCCTCGAGCAAAACAGACCCAATTATTGCTCAAGCGAACCTCTCTTCCAATGCAACTGTCCACAACCTTCTCGAAACTGGTCGTTGGATGTTGCCTAGGCCCTCAAGCAAAATCCATCATCTGCATCCAGGTCTGATCTGTTGGCTACAGAACTTTAACTTCCCAATGTTCGACCTTAACTTGTCAGATCAAATTTTCTGGGATGATCTTCATCTTGGTAAGATAAAAACTTGGCATGTCTGGAATTCTACTCGTACTGTCTCTACGCAGGTTACCTGGTTTGGCTTTGTCTGGCATAGGTTCAGAATTTTACGGTATGCTCACCATGAGTGGGTTCTTTGTCATGGGAGATTACCAACTCTTCATAGACTTGCCTCCTTTGGTTTGGATGTTTCTCCATTTTGCCACTTTTGTGTAGGAGGTATTGAGACACATTCTCATTTGTTTGTAACTTGTCCCTTTAGTAGCTTCATTTTTTCGAAATTATCTGGAATCATGAAGGTTGGTTTTGTTGGTCTGTCCTGGGTGGAGGTTTTAACCTCTCTGGGTGGCATTCAAGATCACAACCTTCGGGACGTGGCTCTTCTCACAGCTCAGATCTTTTCATATCACATATGGAGGGAGAGGAATGCTAGGCACCATGGGAAAGGTGTGTGTGGCCTAGCAATCTGCTACAAGGCATAATGGTGGATCTCAAGATTAAACTCAGAAACACCACTTGGTATCGACAAAATGCAAACCTAGTTTCATATAGGTGGATCCATAATTGATCTTTTTCGATTGTGGGAGTTGGGGTTGTTCTGCCCTATCGCTCCTTTTTCCCTTCTAGTTCTGTAGTTTTCTCTTTGTTCTCTCTAAGCTTGGCTTGGAGCTAGGGTTAATCCCTGCTTTTTTTGGCCTTTTAATATCTAAAAAATTTAGCAAAAAAAAAACTATGATTTTATTTAATATATTCATGTAATACATATCTTCTAAATCAAAATTTTTCTTATTAAAAAATCACTATTTTATAATTTGAAATCAATCACAAAATATTACTGTATATTTTAAATTAATTTTCATAAATGACATTTATTAATTAATCTCTTTATTAATATAAAGTCAATTACAATTAAATTACAATCCATTATGAATTAATTTTCATAATATATATTATACAATTATTATTGATTTTAAATATTTATAATCTAAGTCAACTTGAAATCTTAAAAGTACAAATTTGAACAAAAAAAATAAATGACTTAAATAAAATTCATAACTTCAAAAATTTTGAATATTTTTAAAGGCTAAAAAAATATGCATTATATATTTGTTAATAATATGTGTTTATAAATGTATATAAGCCAACAATACATTTATTTGAATTAGTCATATATAAAATATTAATATTTACCATACTTTATTTTTAAATTATTATTTATCATTCTTATTCTAATTCACTAATCGCATTTTAATTAAATTCAACAATTCCATTTTGGGTTTAGAAATACTCAAAACGATCATTTACATTTAGATAAGAGCTTTCAAAAAAAATTTAGATAAGAAAAAAAACTACAAACGCCACATGAAGTGGCGTTTCCACCACAACACCATTTGATTTTGCATTTTGAAGTTCAAAATCTAACTTTAACTAGCGTTCTGGTAGTTGGTTTTTTTTTATAAAAAAAATAGTTAACGCTACATTAAGTAGCGTTTTCTCTCCCTTTAGCCCCCAAAACGCTACACGCATTAGCGTTTAAAAAAAAAATCAAAACGCTACACGCAACTGTGTTATGTAGTGATATTTGGGGCCAAGTTTTTGAGTTGTGATATTTGGGGCCATTTGCATTCAAATTGTGATATAGAGGGCCAACAGGCTCATTGACTTTTATGTTTTATGTGTACAAGGCAATCTTTTCGAGAAGGTTGGTTGAGAATTCTTTTACAAAAGTTATCTTTGACGGCGGAGAGATGTTTCATTGTTGAACTCAGCTTGCAGGTTGCATTATTAATTACCGAATGGTAGTACATCACTGTATTAGTAAAGTGCCTACATATCTTAAGTGTCTAAGAATTAGGTTCAATCAGGGTTGGGCAAGCAATACAAGCCAAGCCATTGCGTAGGACATTCAAGGTTAGGAGGCAAATTTTTGTTAAAAAAAAATCTAAACAATAACTTAGGAATGACAAAAAAAAATTAAAATATTACGCGTGATTGGAAATGTTTTGTTTCTCAAGTTAAGAATGGTAAGAGAATGCTTACTTGTAAAAGTAAAAAAGTTGATTGTCATGTGAACGTTTTGAAGAGTAAAAAAGGTTGTTATTTAACTCCAACAACTGCTTATAGAATATTGGTTTTTCAAAATTGAAGTTGATTTAAGTCGTATTTTCGTTCTAGTATATCACAAGAAACATTGAATGCATTGATTATATTATCAATCGAGAAAAACACACTAACAAATTCTAATTTGAAGGCCTGATTAATGATTTTGCTAGCAAAAATGTGAGAAGAGCTATTTTAAGTGGTGAGTTACCATTTTTTTTGTTAGGTACTCAAGTGAATTCCATGATTTTGTTATGAGTATCCGGTAAAAAGAGTTAAGTGTCTTTCAAATGTACTTTGCCTCTAATTCTGTTTTTTTGTGTTTTTGCTTTTATAAATCTTGGGGGGCAAATTTTTTTGAGATGGTATAGGGCATCTTAAAACTCATGACGGACCCTCGGTTTAATGGTACATATCTTAAGTGTTCAAGAATTAAGTTCAATCTGGAAGAGCCATTTGTATTTATAGGGTTCAAATGGTGTATTTCAATCAAGAAACTTTTGGTTACATTAGAGGAGGGGAACCTCCTTCGATGCACAGTTAGTTTTCATGGAGGATTCTTTAGCTTGGAGGTTAACGTTCTAACTAAGCCTTCACTAGAATCCTATGTTTTGTAAAAGGCTGTATAGAAATCCATTTTAACAAGAGAGCCCTACTATAGGAACCTATTTTGGCTAATAACCTAGTCATTTTGGAACTTATATACTTATCAAAGTATTTATAGAATACTTATATGGAATATCATCTTAGGGATTCAGTTTCATTAATTACATTCTACGATTTTTACACATCAATATCCTCATCCAATAATATTATGGGTAACACTACTTTTGCTTGTTGGCAGTAGGTGTCTTTTGTGAGTCATCAGGCCTATGGTTTAACATTGTTACTTTGACTTTTGATAATGAGGAAGTAGGTTTTCTTGATACCTTTTTTTTTTTTGATAATCGGTTTTCTTGATACTTGGGCAAGTGTAATTTGGTTCTTAGAAGATTAGACTGTATACGTTAAAAAGCAAAGTTAGTAGTATTACATGCAGATTATGAGGAAACACCCTCGGTAGAGAATTCTTTACTTTAATTTCAAGCCTTTCTACAATTTGCTTACTTCTTTGCTAAGATCTTAAGGATGGACATATTCTCTCTATTATAACAATGTTTTCACCATATGCATCGAAAAACTTCAATGGTAAGCAAAGAAAATAGTCACCAACAAGTATTGTGATGCCATGATGATGCACATATGATGCACATATTATCAGATATAAGCCTAACACATTACATTTTTTTTATATATATAAACAAATTATTTTTATTAAATTCCCTAATTATGACATTTTATATATATGACCTAACATCTTTGGTATCATTTATAACTTGTAAAAAACATATATCTAAAACAAAACTTATCTACACACAACTACATAGAAAAGAAAATTATTTACAAATAGGTCTGGAATAAAATAAAAATACTAAACACATGCAAGAATTAATTTAACTTTATGTATATCAAGTGCCTGTTACAATCTCTCCCCCTTTAAAGATTTGGTCCCCAAAATATTAAAATAAGTGAGGGTAGTTGTTCCTCATTTCTTCCTCAAGCTTCCAAGTGGATTCATGTTGGAGTGATTTTGCCAAGTTACCTTCACCAATGAAATAATTTTATTACGAAGTACTTTACTTGTTCCTTTTTGTCAATAATCTTGACTGGAGTTTCCTCATAAGAAAGGTTCTCTTGAACTTGAATTGGTTCATATTCTATCACATGTCTAAAATGGGGTTTATATGATTTTAGTAACGAGACATGGAACACATTATGTATATGTCCGAGACTTGGAGGAAGAGCTAATTCATAAGCTAGATTTCTATCCTTTTTAAGATTTCAAAAGGACCTATGAATGGAGGACTCAATTTACCCTTGTTACCAAATCGTAACACACCTTTCGATGGTGAAACCTTTAAGAACACAAATTCTCCAATTTGAAATTCCGCATCTTGACGTCGTACATTGGCATAATTTTGTTTTACTTTTGTATTTTCTCAAACCATGGAAATGAATTTTGTCCGAAATAATTCTATTTAAATCAAGCACTTATAGAACTAATTAATCTATATGTATGCTAGCCTTGAGGTTGCTCAAAATGTGTCTCCATCTTACTTCTACACGATCTGCTAAAGAAATGAAAAGAATTTGTTAAAACGAATTTTCTTGCAAACGATTGATTAAAACAATTTTATAGAATAAAGGATGTCTACCAAAAAGCTAAAGGATCAATCTATAATTTTTTTTGGGTTCTAGTCCATTAAAAATTGTTGGGCCTTCAAAAATATCCATTGTGCACTCAAGTGAACTATGTTTTTCCTATATGGTTGAAAAGGAGAATAAACTGTACCCAAGTTATGAGCCATGACCTCACATCTACTTCCAACTTCAATGGCCTTCTTCTCCCTCTATAAAAAGGACATACATGTTGAGCAGAGATGAAAATCAACATTTTCTACTTATACTGATTGTGGTGGATGGGCTTACCCGAAGCATTTTATACTTAAAGCACATGATTTATAATAGACGTGGATAACATATAATTAAATATATGAAATGAAGCTGACAACAAATAAGATTAAAGATTTTCTGATACACTACAACAAAGCTACTGCTTTTTGTTTGTTTCTTAGAATGCTACAACCTATATTCCTACAATCCACATCTCTAGTTGGATGTAAGTAAATTAATTTTATTCTTCCACAATTGTGATAGCTTCATCATTCTTTTGCTTTAGCATTATCTATAACTCCATCTATATATGTACATGAACCGTTTTTGTCTGCCTAACAATTTTCATGTTCAAACCTAGCGATATATTATTTATACTTCAATTTTCCAATTTTTGTACAACTGACAATTTTAGTTTAGTTCGAGTTTTCCATGAATTTTCACAATTTTATAAAAATAACAAAGTATCTTGCCCATTTCCACAAAAATTATCCTTACACAGCTATGGTCTGTCCCAATTTTCAAGTAGGAAGAGTTTAAAATTTCACCACCAACCCTCCTTGGTGTAAGGTAAGGAGAGTGATAGGACTAAAATTGTTGCAGAAACTGTAAAAAGAACGGATATAAAATTTGCTACATCATAATTTTTCCTAAATATCAGAAATTTGTTTTCTGTTTTGACTTTAAATATAAAAAAAGTAGAACAATGGTTATGAGGTGAAGGTTACATCTCCAAACAATGGCCTAAATAATACTGTTGTTGTTGTACACTCTGTACAACTTTTATTCAGTCTAGCCTCTTACACAGAAAACATAGGGGCCTCATTCTGTAACTTAATTAATCATCATGAACCAATTTTACTTCACCTGTGGAATCATATAGATCTTTTAGAGATCTTTTCTTTTTCATGACTTCCTTGGTGCAACCTTCTCCCTTCCGGTCCCTTTTCACCGTCTTTGAACCACTCGGTCTGTATGAAAGTCCAGGATTCGGAGTGGTCTGACCTTTGGGTAGAATCTTCTCTCCAACAGTACTATTTTCTTGTTTAGGAGCCCTGTCATCATTGATCTCAAAATTATGGGACCTAATGTATTCTTTAGCCTTCAGTAGTGGTGGGACCGTATATTTAGGTAACATTGCTGGTCCGAGATCATCTGACGAGACTGGACGTTTTGCTGATAGAGGATTTGCCTCTTTCATGGCAAGATTGGTCCATCCATCTCCAACCATATTTCTTGGCTGCTTACATATTTTTAATGAGTTAGTATTATCAAATCCTATGACAAACAATTTACTGAGATGATGTACACTATTATAAGAGTTAGTATTATCAAATCCTATGACAAAGAATTTACCTTTTTTTTGGTAAATTCAATAACATTGAATTTTGAGATAGATAGATTAGTTAAAATGTTAAAGACAACAATAGAATGGGATATTTTCTTTGACAAAATCCATAGTTCTCTTCAACATAATTTTTTAATATAATATGATACATAAATTTGATTTTAAATATTATTTTATCATGTTTAAAATTCTACCTCTAATATAAATAGTTATATTAAAGATATGAGTTCATCACCATAAAACGGAATGTACTTAATTCATTTAAAATTGCAACACATTACCAATTAAATCTAATTATAATTAAAAAAAAACTATTATCATTTCAATACTACTCAAAAACACTTATATTGAACATGTGTAAAATTCCAAAATAAAAATAGGTAAAATATTGAAGAAAAACTCATCAATAAAAATAGCATGAAATAGCAAATGTTTCAAACAAGTGCAACCTAAATAAATATATACACAAATTGATATCCAACATATTTTGAAATATGTTATATATATCGAGCTTGATGTGCAGGTTAAAAGAAATCTAATATAAATAAGGGCATTTATGTAAAATAGAGTAAATCTTAAAAGAGAAAAATGGTCCTGGATTGAACTCATGACACCAACCTGAGGATATATTGATTTCTAATATAAGTGATGATTGAAATTTTTGTAATAATAAAATTTACCCTGCTATATTTATAAAAATAGTCCTGACTTATATTGTATTAAAATTACAAATATGCCATTCTAGTAGAATTGATATAAGTGAGGTCATCCACATATATTATATCATTTCTTTGAATTACATCATTTGTTTAAATTTATATACCTAGAATAATAAAGCAGTTGTTTAATTCTTAAGTAACATGAATGGAATTAAACACATGGATATTAGTGTTATATTGTACTAACTCATGCTTCCAACTCAGAGAAGCAAAGTACTTCACACCTAGGTAGGTAAGACAAAATTATTAGAAAAAATTTCATTATTAGGAAGATTTTGAATCATACGTACCTCTAGAATTTGTGGATTGAAATGTGAGAAATCAACACAGATCTTGACACAATGGAAGTGGCGAAAGGCACAATGGAAATGGTGAAATTTGTGATTAAAGTTGGATTGAAATGTGAGAAATCAGACACAGATCTTGGCACAATGGAAGCGGTGTAATCTTTGATCAAAGTTGAAAATTTGGGCTTTGCCTTGGTGAGACAACACACTGGAGAGAAAAAATAAAATGCACCTGAACACAATTTATAGGATCCTTTTTATAAGCAAAAGATTTAATATCATATAATCTTAGAATAATTAAATTAAAAGATTCTTATATATATAATATCTTTATTTATTTTTATAATATCCTTGGGGATTTTAAAAAATCCCCAAAGAAAAAAAGATTTTTTTGGAATTTTTTTCCAGAAAAGATAAAAAAGGTCAGAGTTCAAAAAATTCTTATGAAGAGAAGAATATCCCAAAATACTCAAAAATATAATTTTAGGACCTCCACAACAATGTCAGAGTTCCATCTTTAGGCCAAAGTGTAAGAACAAATCTTAGATTATCCAAAGTGTAAGAACTAATCTTAGATTAGCATAAAATAAGCTTTTCTTCTACACTTGCTCCTCATTTTTTTAAGCCAGGATGACCATTTTATTTGGAGCACTTGCCCCAAAGAAAAGAATGTGTAGGTATTTTTGTTAGTAAAAAAAATCAAATGTAGAGATATAAAGTGATTAATTCTTATGGGAAAAAACATTGATTAAAAACATTGACTTTTTTTAGTCTAATAATTTAAATTATGAAATATAAACAATTCGTAATTATACAAATACGTTTGGGAGAAAGATAAAGATGCTTATTGGGATATGATATATAATCTCAAAGAAGCCTTATTGGGATATGATATAATCTCAAAGACGCACATAGATCTAGCACCAGGCATATACAAAATTTCTTTTCCAATGAAATGACTTTGACTTATTATAAATATTTGCTAATTTACACATTAATTTGATTATTTTCAAAAGATGAAGTTGAAAAATGTTAGAATGGAGAAGAACATCAAAAATAAAAGAACAAATTTTTTTTAAAGCTTTAAAATAGAAAATTAATTAATATTTTTCGGAAATCAATTTTTAAAATTCATGTATCACATCAAATTCACATACATTTAACTAACTGTGCATCTAATTTAATTTAAATTTAAAGTACACTTAATAAGTAATTGTTTGTCACATTCTGGAAAAAACCTCCATTGTTGGAGGTGGTGTTCTTCGAAGCATTCATACGAAGAACAGTGAAGGTGGTGATGAATAGTAACATTTTGATCTTCAAAATCTTAAAACTTTTCAGAAAAATGTGTTTGGGTCAAAATTTTATAAATCTTTCTAAAATTCAGATTTCTTTTAATTATTATTATTTTAATTTCTAAAAATAAAATTTAATTAGTTAATTATTTTTAAATCATAATTTAATTGATTTAATTAATTGATTAATTCATTTTAATTGATTAATTATATTAATTAATTATTATTTAAATATATAATTGACTTCATTGAATTTAAATCTTTTTATTATAAAAGATTTTTATTTTTATGAGTTGATTAATAAATATTTAATTTGAATATTCAATTAATTTAATTATTAATTGAATTATTCTTATTAATTGCGTATTAATTAAACCGCTTGTCCGTTTTTAACGAGAAAAATATTTATGGAATCAGAAAAATGGTCCGGTTCTTATAAAGATGATTTTAAGTTAAAGTTCAACTTTTAAATTTTGGTCGACTTTTTACCAAACCTTTTTATTGAGTCGGTTATATTCGGTAATTAGGGTTTTAAACCGTTTTCGGTTTTAAAAATATTGGATAAAATCTTTTTATGATCTGATCAACGTGCTATGTGATTATGTGATCTACTTATTGAGTCTCTTTACGTGCAATGTGAATTATTAAGGTATTAAGTATCGAGGGTTATGATGTAAATTGGATTTTGCCCGGTATATATTTAATGGGTGCTTAATTGTTTATATGGTTTATATTATAAGATGTTCTAAGGGTAGACGACGTTTTCTTTAATATATTGACTAGGATTGTCAGATTATTTTTATCTTCACGAGGATTAATTGGTAAGTATTGACTTAGGTTTGTCAGCAGAGATAAGTAGATGTTTAATAAAGAAGGTTGGAGATGGATGCAGTATTGTGTGGATTGTAATAAAGAAGGTTGGAGATGAAAGTATTGTTTGTGGAATTGCTGGTTTACTTGTGAGGTGTTTTAACACCGGGAAAACGTCTATGTTCAAAGGGGACATTTCCAATTATTTTCTTCTGGCAGAGATATTGGTAAGCATGATTAGTACGTTCGAATTGAGTTTATAAGCATTTACAAAATGTCAGAATTGTTGTGCGGAGGCTGAGGTACTATCTTATGTTTGACTATAGAAGTAGACGCACGGGCTCGATGTCGACGGATTAGACTCGTGGCAACCGCTGAAGCGTAAACCAAAGCATGATTAAAACAGAGGACATGATGACGTGAGATAGAAGGAAAAGATAGTTGTATTACTTCGGTGTTACACAATAGCTAAGGACCAGAGGCAAGTACTTTCTTGATCATCCTAAACACTTTTTATTTTCTGTTTCATTTATTCATATCATGACAAATAGTTATTGTTCAGAGCTATTTGTGATTCTTAAATATTTTGTGCAAACACAGTTACTTGATATGGTACCCTTGATGTGGGGAATTGTTTAAGATAAACTTTTCATATCCTTATTATCGTAGTAAATAATAGGGATGTGAACTGTATGTGAAACTAAGCATTTCCTGTTGAATTCGAAAATTGCTCTATTGGATTGGAAAATGGTAAAGCGTAGGAGGCCACATCGAGTAGTTGGTCCAGCTATATTTGAGGAGGATATGGTAACCATACCATCTTCCTATAGGCTAACATTACTTGCCTATTTTGGTACCCTCATGAAATCCGGGTTATACACACGGGTATAGAAATGTACCGGTGGTAGTATAATGGGTCCCATTGCTTTTGAACCTGATCAGGGGGCAATGATGGTTCGTCTTTATTTTTTTATATATATCCAATCCATATCGCCAGAATGACTATTATATATGGTGAATTGGCAGATGATTCATTTTTATGACATGCCAAATGATTTCAGTTATGGTTTGAATTATATCACAGTTGTTGATTCAGTTTCTCTATAAACTGTTTTACATTTATATCAAAATTTTTATACGCTTGCTGAGCATTTCTTTCGCTCATATTTGTTGTTGTAAATCTAACATTTCAGTTACGTAGTTTGGCGAGACGTATCCGCACAGTTCAGAAAGAGAAGAAGCGTGATGCTATTTCGAAGATGACTCGGCTCAGGATGTCTACATTTAGTGTAAGATCTATTTTATGTAATTGAGTTCTAATATTAATTTTTATTATTATGTAATTGTTTAGTTAGCCTAGCGTACTTCTTATCGAAGTTACACCAGTGGTTTAAGATTTGATCAAAAAGGAATGCTTTTTATTTAATGGAATTTGGATTCTTGTTTCTAGCTCTATAACCTTAAAAGATCTTGGTATGTTTGGGGTCACAGATGTTATATTTCCAGTGTTGGACAATCACAAGTGAATGATTATTATTAAACATGTGTTTTCTTTTAAGGATTTTCGCGTGACAACCAAATCTCCTGACCCCGGATTTGGGGGGTGTCACAGTTTCGCCCTAGGTATGGACACTATGAGTTTTTAGTGATGTCGTTTGGATTAACAAATGCACCCGCAGCTTTTATGGATTTAATGAATCGAGTGTTCAAGCAATACTTAGATAAATTTGTTATTGTATTTATTGATGACATCTTGGTCTATTCAAAGACGGAAGAAGAGCATGCTGATCATTTAAGGATTATTTTGGAAACGTTACGGAAGGAGAGGTTGTATGCTAAATTCTCAAAGTACGTGAATTCTTGCTTAAGGAAGTTCAGTTTTTAGGACATGTGTTTAGTAGCCAGGGAGTTTCAAATTGGGAGAGACCAAATACACCAACAGAGGTAAGAAGTTTCATAGGCTTAGCCGGCTATTATAGGAGATTCGTGTAGGATTTTGCTAAGATAGCAGCTCCTCTAACACAACTTACGAGAAAGACTGAGAAATTTGAATGGACTCCTAAGTGCGAGGAAAGTTTTCAAGAATTGAAAAAGAGGTTGGTGTGAGCCCTAGTGTTGGCATTACCAGATGATAAAGGAGACTTTGTGATTTATAGTGACGCTTTTCATAAAGGATTAGGTTGTGTACTTATGCAGCACGATAGGGTGATAGCATATGCGTCTAGACAATTAAAAGATTACGAGATAAGATACCCCACCCATGATCTAGAATTAGCTGCAATAGTGTTTGCCTTAAAGATTTGGAGGCATTATTTATATGGAGAGAAGTGCGAGATCTATACGGATCATAAGAGTCTGAAGTACATATTCACCCAGAAAGAGTTAAACATGAGACAGAGGAGATGGTTAGAGTTGATAAAAGATTATGACTGCGAGATACGTTACCACACAGGGAAGGCCAATGTGGTGGCCGATGCCCTTAGTCGTAAAGAAAGACTTCAGATGATAACCACGTCATGTGAGTTAATCAAGCATTTTGAAAAGATAGAGATTGAGGTAAAGATTCCAGGTAAAGGTCAAGAAGGCATAATGGAAATTTGTGTCCAACCACCGTTGTTGGAAAAGATTAAGTTATGTCAAGATAAGAGAATGGAAGAGGAGAAGAATTCCTCTGAAGAGATAATGACAGGAGAGGATATAAAGTGTGAACGAGATGAAAGCGGAATTATGAGGTACAGAATTATAAGATTATCACTATTTTGTCTGAAGATGGCGGTATTGCATCTAGAATGGGACCGGTTGTTGAGAAGGCAAGCAAGGTAGATGTTTACTTATAGTTTGGACCTTCTTCCCCTTTCTTCTATCTATTTTGTTTTAAATTTTCTTTTGTTTAGTTTATTTTATTATGTTATACACTTGGGCTTGGTTTACCAATCTAGTATGTGGAATTCTCTCTCTGGCAGGGAATTATGTTGGATGTTTTGCAAAGCCTTCGTGAAAATAAAATGAACCATGCGAGAGTGCACTTTGACTACTTTGGACTTGTGGCTTGCTGATGTTCATCTTGACAAAATTCGAGGTCCAAGACAAAGTGGATACAAAAATGAATAAGTTCCTTGAAAAACTTGACATGGATACATAGACTCTCGGGTTTTAGACATTTTTTTATGTATTTTCTTTTCTTTAAATAAGGATCTAAGCCAAGCTTGTAAACCTTCCTTTCGTGTTCTTATTTTGTTTTAGAGTTAAGGATTATGGATTATGTAATGTAATTGATGGATTTTGTTTTTGGTGAAATGAAAAGAACATATTAACTACTATGTTGCATTTATTATTATGCAAAATTAATATAAAAATATACATACATGTATACAAATTGTATAATATTAACTATATATATTAACTAAATGTGTATCCTATGACAACACAATTGATCATGTTAGTGTAGGTGTAAAAAATGTTGCAAATGACCCTACGCCAGCAACGAAAAAACCAACACCCGAAAAGTGTTGCCGTAGAAAATTTGAGGCTACGCTAACAGTTTTTGGGCTTTCGGTAACATTTTTAAAGTGTTGCAGAAGGCCATCTATGACGTAGTGAGAGAAAGATATTATGTAAAAAGGAATCTTAAAATTTATTTATTCAATCATGAGATTATATGCTATTACATCTTCTTTTTTTTTTTTTGTAAATACCATCTTATGAATTGTATGCAAGTGCATTTTGTTTTTATCTTTTATAGTATTCTCTCACAAAGAAAGTCCTAAATTTCCAATTTTTGCCACTGATTTCCTTTTATAGTATTCTCTCACAAAGAAAGTCCTAAATTTCCAATTTTTGCCACTGATTTCAAGAAAATTTATGTCTGGTTTAATTAGCAAATTCTAATATGGACTTCTCTAGATATAGATGATTCAAGATCTTCCCATTAATGATATATTTATCAATAATTTTATCTTACCTATGTAATTTAGCTTACAAGTCTGAGTCATGCAAATATAACTGTAACTTATATAATTTTAATTCCATTCATGCTGCTTAATAAGTCAACCTAAACTTTACTATTCTGGCACATCAATATATATATAAAGGAGGATACGCGGGAGTTTAGGTGGCGCTCTAAGATCATCTCAATCTATTTTTCCAATTTTTTAGAATTTTATGATTTTAAACACTAATAAATATAAAATTATCTTTTAACATATTATAAGTAGAATAAGTGTTCGAATTTATAGATGAGAAGAGTTCGAATTTATAGTGAAGGCATAAAATTAGAAGTTCTATTTGAAGTAGAATATGTATTTAATTATAAGACATATGATTAAAAGTTCTATCGGAAGTAGAATAGGAGTTCGAATAAATACTAATAAATATAAAAATATCTTTTAACATATTAGAAGTAGAATAGGTATATATTAGAAGTAGAATAGGTGTTAAAATTTATAAAAGAGAAGAGTTCAAATTTATAGTGAAGACATTTAATTAGAAGTTCTATTTGAAGTGGAATAGTTATTTAATTATAAGGCATATGATTAAAAGTTCTATCGAAAATAGAATAGGAGTTCGAATAAACACTAATAAATACAAAAATATCTTTTAACATGTTAGTAGAATAGGTGTTCGAATTTATAGATGAGAAGTGTTCGAATTTATAGAAAGACATATAATTAGAAGTTCTTTTGGAAGTAAAATAGGCATTTATAAGGCATATGATTAAAAGTTATATTGAAAGTAGAACAGGAGTTCGAATTTATAGAGAATAAGAGTTCGAGTTTATAAAAAAACATATAATTATAAGTTTTATTGGAAGTAGAATAAGTGTTTGAATATATAGAGGAGACATATAATTAAAAAATTTATTTGAAGTAGAATACAAGAACGATGGTGATATTTTTACGATATTCTAAAATTATATATTTTTTATACAAGTTATTTATACTTCTATTAGGATTTTTTTTCATAAATCCAATACTAATCTCATAAAAAAGTCTTCGTATTTAAAATGAAAAGAACAGATGTGCTAAAATTTTAAAAGAACATAAAAAGAAAATACAGGAGTATCTATAATATAAGAAAAAAATAATTTGTATTTTCATTTTTTAAAACTCCATAAATTTTAGAAAGGTTGGAAAAAATAAAAATTGAAATTCACTCTATTTTTAGATTTTGATTTTAAGGAAAAAAGTTGTATAAGATAAGTATCATCAATAATATGTAATTAAGCTGGAATTTCTATCCCAAACGAGAGCGGTTCGAAACGTTTTTAATGGGAAGACGACTCACTAGCGAAGATTGTATCAGCTATTAGAATTTGATATTGATGTTATAATTTTATTTTATTTTTTGAATTCGACTTTTATGGATAAATATTATTATATTTAAAAGTAATATATGTAAAAGTTAGGGTTTTGATTTTAACGAGAGAATGAATCAATAGGAATAAACATGTTTAACGAGAAAACTGTTCATTAAAGAAAACCGTGTTGAATATTAAAATTTAATATTGATAATATAATTGAAAATAAATATATTTAAAGTTTTTAGAATTTTAGACTTTTTTTTAACTTTTAGAAGTTTAATAGATATTCAAATTTATTGAGAATAAGAGTTTGACTTTATAGGGAAAACATATAATTAAAAATTTTATTCGAAATAGAATATGTGTTTGTAAAACATATAATTAAGAGTTTTATTGTAAGTAAAATAGGAGTTCTAAAAAAATGTAAAAATTGGAATTACTCTATTTTATGGTTTTAATTTTTAAGAAAAAAAAAGTTATTTCATAAGATAAGTGTCATCAATAATAGGTACTGAAGTTAAAATTTCGGTTCCAAATAAGAACGGCTCGAAACATGTTTTATCGGGGAGACGGCTCACTAGAGAAGATTGTATTAGCTATTAGAGAAATTGATATTAATGTCATAATTTTTTAATTTTATTTATGGGGTTCAATTTTTATGGATAAAAACTATTGTATAAATCTTTATAATATGTTGAAGTTGGAATTTCGGTTTTAACGAGAGAGTGGCTCAATCGAAAGAATCGTGTTTAACAAGAAATCAGTTCATTAGAAAAGATTATTTTACTATTAAAATTTAATATTGATAATATAATATAACGACTAACGCAAATATGTATTGAATTTTTTAAAAACAATTGTAATGCCGCCGCGAAGCGCAGCTTTGTCAACTACATGAAAGATAAATTTAAATAAATTAATCTGTTTGAAAGAAAGGATAGTTTATATATGTTGGACATATTTCAAAAATGTGTTTTATATTAAATGTTATCAATTTGTGTAAATTTTTTGTTATTGTACTAAATCATATATATATAACCCTTTAGTTTGGAACAATTATATTAAGAGTTTTTGTTATTTAACAATCTCATGCTATACTACTTAACCATAGTTAATTCTAATTTGAATATAACTATGATTTTATTTAATATATTCATGTAATACATATCTTCTAAATCAAAATTTTTCTTATTCACTATTTTATAATTTGAAATCAATCACAAAATATTACTGTATATTTTAAATTAATTTTCATAAATGACATTTATTAATTAATCTCTTTATTAATATAAAGTCAATTACAGTTAAATTACAATCCATTATGAATTAATTTTCATAATATATATTATACAATTATTATTGATTTTAAATATTTATAATCTAAGTCAACTTGAAATCTTAAAAGTACAAATTTGAACAAAAAATTTAAATGACTTAAATAAAATTCATAACTTCAAAAATTTCAAATATTTTTAAAGGCTAAAAAAATATGCATTATATTTTTGTTAATAATATGTGTTTATAAATGTATATAAGCCAACAATACATTTATTTGAATTAGTCATATATAAAATATTAATATTTACCATACTTTATTTTTAAATTATTATTTATCATTCTTATTCTAATTCACTAATCGCATTTTAATTAAATTTATATAGAGCAATCTCTTAATTTAATAAATTGATTGATTACCTCATATTTAATTTAAAAATATTACTAATAATTCGTAAATAATATTTTCTATAAATGCATCTGTCAATATATTTCATATGTTTAAATCTCTTTTAAATATGAATTTTTTTAGCTACTCAAAAGAGGAATTTAACACAAAATACTGTAAAATGTAATCTTAGCTAGGGGCTTCACAACAATAGTGTGAAATATATAATCTTAACGCTACCATTAAACTTGTCTTCGGGAACTTCCCTCATTTCATAACTCTGAGGCCACATAATCGTCTTTAGCCATTTTTTGATCTTCTTGTTCCTCATTTCTTAGTTGGTTAATTATGAAAAAGAGTTTAATATCGTAGGAGGCGACCACGCCATTAAAATTATAAAGGTTGGCCCATATTGTTGAAAATCTGATCACCTACAATACAATATACTAGTGTTTGTGTGTAAAACTGAGAAAGCAAAGAATGTACTCTAAGTTCGTTATTTGATTAATGCTGAGAATTACAAACTAAATACTAAGCCAAAACAAGAAAGTGGCTAGAAAGTAGGAAACTAACAACTGCAACACCTATCACTACTCCAAGTCATACGACTTATTCTCAGAACTCCTAAAAACTCTCTTGCACCTCTGAAGACCAAGTCTCTCACTGACACCTCAGAAATACAAAGAAATAAACGACTTAATAAAACAAATAACAATAATAAAACAAGTTTAGACTAAACCCCAACAATCTCTCCCTTAGTCTAGACTTGTTTGCCTACATCCTTCACTCCCAACAGTTGACGCATCTTCTCAAACTTAACAGTCGTGAGAGCCTTCGTGAGAGTATCTGCTCGCTGCATATCCGTGCTTATATGTTTCACAATTATCTCGCCCTTCTCAACACATTCACGAATGAAGTGATATCGAATGTCTATGTGCTTGCTACGACCGTGAAACACTGGATTTTTCGCCAAGTCAATTGCAGACTTGTTATCGATATACAAGACAACTGGACCAGTTTGTTCTCCTGTGATCTTTGTCAACAGCTTTCGAAGCCAAATCGCTTGACACGCTGCAGCGGTTGCTGCCATGAATTCAGCTTCACACGAAGAAAGAGCCACGCACCTTTGTTTTTGCGAAACCCATGTTACTAGACTCTCATTCAGATAGAACGCCATAGCTCCAGTACTTTTCCTATCTTCAATATGACCCGCCAAATCGTTATCGGAATATCCAGTGAGCACATTATTTCTGCTGTCCTTCGAATAAATCAGCCCATATGTTAGAGTGCCTTTCACATACCTTAAAACCCTCTTGGCTGCGTTTTGATGCATCACAGTAGGTCTCTCCATGAACCTACTGATTATGCCAACAGAAAAGGCTATATCCGGCCTTGTATGCACAAGATATCGAAGACCTCCCATCAAGATTTTAAACTGAGTTGTGTCGACTGCTACACCCCCCAAGTCACTGCTAATACACTCCTTTGGGTCCATTAGATACTTGGTGGAATTGCAATCCAACATACCTGCTTTTTCGAGAATCTTTTTGGCATACCCCGTTTGCCTCAATTCTATGCATCCTTCATTCTGTTTCACTTCCATCCCAAGATAGTAAGACAGTCTTCCCAAATCGCTCATATCAAATCGATTGTTCATCTGATCCTTGAAGTCACTTATGGCTGCAATACTCGATCCAGTCACCAAGATGTCATCTACGTAGATAGCGATAATTAAAACATCACTACCCATCTTCTTCGTGTAAACAGCGTGCTCATATGGGCATCTCTCGAAACCAATATCTTCAAGACACTTGTTTAATTTCGAGTACCAAGCACGTGGCGCTTGTCTAAGCCCATAAAGTGCTTTAATTAACCTGTAAACCATGTGTTCTTGCCCTTTTTTCGCGAACCCATCAGGCTGAGTCACATAAATTTCTTCTTGAACCTCCCCATTCAAAAACGCCGTTTTCACGTCCATGTGATGGACTTCCCAACTGTTCTTGGCAGCCAACGCTAACAACAAACGTACTGTTTCGATTCTCGTAACCGGCGCGAAAATCTCATCAAAATCTATGCCTGGTTTTTGAACATACCCCTTAGCAACAATCCTTGCCTTGTATTTTACAATCTCACCTTCTGCATTTTTCTTTAACTTGTAGACCCACTTCAGATTGATTGGTCTTCTTCCAGGTGGTAGTTCTGTCAACCTCCAAGTGTTATTTTTCTCAACTGATTCAATCTCTTGTTTCATTGCTTTTCTCCAATTCATGTCTTTCGCTGCCTGACTGTAGTTTGCTGGTTCGTCAACCCCCATTAAAAACAACTCCTCGTCCTCCAGTTCGATTTGTTCTGTCTCAGCATAGATATCCCGAAGTGGCCTATACTTTTTAGCATCCCTATCGACATCAGATTCTGAACTAGCCTCAGTAGACTGTGAGTTAACCTCAGTACTCTCAGAATCGCTGCTAGCACTCGATCCTTGTGGCGTAACGACATCATCTTCATTTTGAAAATCACCTGAGGACGATCCCTGTGGAGTAACGACATCATCTTGACTTTGAAAGCCACCTGGTGACTCCTCCCTTATGCCTGTAACTGTAAATACACCCGGCTGAGATTCTGTGTTCTCCTTTCCTTGTTCCCAATTCCATGGTTTGTCCTCCTCGAAAATCACATCACGACTTACAAAAATTCTACCAGTTTCCGGATCATATAGTCTATAAGCTTTGCTACCAGGTTCCTTTCCCAAATTAACTACAGGAATGCTCCTATCATCCAACTTCGAAACCTTCACACCTGGTACTTTCATATGTGCAGTGCATCCGAACACTCTTATATGCCCAACGTATGGTTTTAGTTCTGACCATGCCTCATATGGCGTAACCCCGGTTACAGCTCGCGTGGGCAGCCTATTCAAAATATAAATTGAATGGCGTATTGCCTCTCCCCAAAAAGTACATGGCATTTTCATCTCCTTCAAAAAACTTCTTGCCATCTCCACCATTGTCCTATTCCGTCGTTCCACGACACCATTTTGTTGCGGCGTGTATGGTGCCGTTAGATGTCTTACTATGCCAGCCTCCTCACAATAAGCCATGAATTCCTTGGAAGTAAACTCCCCTCCCCGGTCAGTTCTAAAGGTCTTGATTCTCTTATCTTGTGTCTCTACCAAAGCTCGAAAACTCTTAAAAGCCTCAAACACCTCAAATTTGTTTTTTAACAAGTATGCCCACATTACTCGACTAAAATCATCAACTAAAAGAAATATGTACTTGTTACCAGCAGTTGTACTTGGCGTGATTGGACCGCAGAGATCTCCGTGAACCAACTCCAATGGTTTCTTCGCACTAAAACTCGACTGTGAAGGGAATGGTCTCCTGGTTTGTTTCGATTGCAAACAGCCCCTGCAAATTTCACCTGGCACATTCACACTTGGCATACCGTGCACCATCTGAGTCGAAGACATCAACTTGATGGCCTTGAAATTTACGTGACCAAATCTGGTATGCCAAAGCCAACTCTCCTTATCACAACTTGACACCAAGCACTTTGACTCGCTGTTCTCCAGAAGAATTTTGTACAGCCGATTGAACGACTTTTTCACCTTCATGATCAACTCTCCCTTGTTGTCACGTACCCACAGATGATCCCCATTCATAATAACTTTATTACCATCCTCCGATAGTTGCCCCAAGCTAATAATATTGCTGCACAACGAAGGTATATAATACACCTCTTTTAGAACTCTCTCTTCTCCATTCTTGCATTTCAAAATTATCGAACCCCTGCCCTTAATTTGTACCATGGAGCCATCACCAAATTTTACCTTCCCCGTCACGTTCTCATCCAACACATCAAATTTTGAACGCTGGCCAGTCATATGGTTACTAGCCCCGTTGTCAAGATACCAAAGATTCGATTCTATTTCTTTAGTTCCATCAAGTTTGGGCACCATCTTCTCCTCGTTAATTAGCATGTTCTCCTCCATTTTTCCCTTGACTTCAGCCACCAACAATGCAGGCTCATCATCAGGGATCTGTGATATATTCACTTCCTCCTTGCGCTCCTCTTTACGCTTTTCCTTTTGACACTCCGCAGCGAAATGTCCGTAACCAAGACAATTAAAGCATCTGACTTTGCTTTTGTCACGAACAAATCGAGTTTTGTCTTTTCCACGATTTTTCTGACCTTGTGACACCTCTGTCCCACCCTTGTTGGTCCGTTTAAGCCACTCTTCTCGCGTGAGTAAAAGCTTTCCCTCAGCCTTTTCTCGTTTGGCCCACTCCTCCTCCGTAAGGAGCAACTGACCTCCACTACTATCACTGTGCCCTCGAATTCTCTCTTCATGGGCCTTCAATGATCCAACGGTTTCCTCGACAGTCATTACCTTCAGGTCTCCAAACTGCTCAATAGTAGACGCGGTCTGCAGAAATTTGGGAGGCACAGCACGTAAAATCTTCTTCACGATATACGAGTCACTGATTTCTTCACCCAAAACTCGTATATTTGTCACAATTCCCTTCAGCTTCAAGTGAAAGTCATCCAACGAATCTGAGTCCTTCATAGTGAGCGACTCAAACTCGTTCTTTAACGTCTGCACCTTTGCTGTCCTCATACGTTCCGCACCCTGACACGTCACCTTCACAGAATCCCAAGCTTGCTTTGCCGTTTTCTTGTCCGCAATAGACAACAGAATGTCTTCAGGCACACACTGATAGATGGCTGCAATAGCAATCTTGTCCGTTCTTTTCTCCAACACCGTTTTTGGATCCTCGGGTTCAATGGCTTCCCAAACGCCATGGGCCTCCATATAAGCCCTCATCTTCAAAGCCCATGCTGTATAATTCTCCCTTGTCAGCATGGGGTAGCTCAAACTTATCGCACCATCCTTGACTTTCCCGGTTTCTGACGTCGACATCCTTGGCATGTACTTGGGCATCCACCAGATTCCGTGGCTCTGATACCACAATGTTGAAAATCTGATCACCTACAATACAATATACTAGTGTTTGTGTGTAAAACTGAGAAAGCAAAGAATGTACTCTAAGTTCGTTATTTGATTAATGCTGAGAATTACAAACTAAATACTAAGCCAAAACAAGAAAGTGGCTAGAAAGTAGGAAACTAACAACTGCAACACCTATCACTACTCCAAGTCATACGACTTATTCTCAGAACTCCTAAAAACTCTCTTGCACCTCTGAAGACCAAGTCTCTCACTGACACCTCAGAAATACAAAGAAATAAACGACTTAATAAAACAAATAACAATAATAAAACAAGTTTAGACTAAACCCCAACACATATGAGAATGGCATTGTAAGAGGAAGTTGTCATTATTGCAAGGAAGTTCATCATTTATGCCAAAAATCTTGGTAGAAGACACTTTTAGCCTTCTACCTTATTCTCTTTTCGGTGGTTAACCTTCTGCACTGTCGCCTATGTTTACAAAATCATCGTATAATAGGATATCTAATGAAGCTACAATTGCCTATAGCTGGCAATGTAACCAACGGGCCATCAGGGAATTTCACACCTTCCATATCTAAGTGTTGAAAAAAGGGGAACGTTGGCCCAAGCACGCTTCGGTGTTTCTCTTATAACTTGTATCACTATCCTAACGTAAGTTTCTTTAATGTTTCTTGAGGTCACAATGGTCATGGTGTTGTATAGAAGATGTTCACCGCAGTCCTTAACATTGAGTCCCTTGACTATTGACTATTGTAGTATTGACCACCTCGAGGCTGAATAAAGGCCCCCAATATCACAATTTGAAAGCAAATGACCCGAAATATCATAGCTTAAAAACTTGACCCTAAATATCACTCCAAGACACATTTTCGTGTAGCATTTTCATTTTTTTATGAAAAAGCTACATCGTGTAGCGTTCTTTTTTTTTTTTTTTTGCAACGGTACTCTGAGTTATGTTTTGGTGTTGGAAACGTGGTATTAAGTTTTGTTATAGTCCACAATGCCACTTCAAGTGGTGTTTTGGGGTGTTTTTCAAATTTTTTTTTTGTTTTCTCCTAAATTTATATTTACAAACAATATTAAAAAATTTGTAATCAAATTTTCAATTAAAATTGTATTTTTTTAATTTAAAAATTACAATTTAATTAAATTTATGGGTTCAACAATTAACTTTCGGGGTTCAATGTTTCCATTTTGGATTTTAGAAATATTCGGAACGATGAATAAACCGTATACGAACTTAGGATTTAGGGTTTGGGGTTTGGGGTTTAGGGTTGTTTACAACCCTAAACCCTAAACCCTAACTAATCCTGATTTTTAAATGCGTTAGCCTTTAAAATTTTTTAATTAAAATTTTTGAATTTTAAAAAAAACAATTTTAATTAAATTTAGGGGTTCAACAATTAACTTTTGGGGTTCAACATTTCCATTTTTGGTTTTAGAAATATGTAGAACGACGAATAAACCGTATACGAACTTAGGGTTTAGGGTTGTTTACAATCCTAAACCCTAAACCCTAACTAATCCTGATTTTTAAACGCGTTAGCCTTTAAAAATCAGGCCGTCGAATTCAATTTTTTAATTAAAATTTTTAAATTTAAAAAAAACAATTTTAATTAAATTTAGGGGTTCAACAATTAACTTCTGGGGTTCAACATTTCCATTTTGGGTTTTAGAAATATTTAGAACGACGAATAAACCGTATATGAACTTAGGGTTTAGGGTTGTTATTCCCTAACTAATCCTGAGTTTTAAACGCGTTAGCCTTTAAAAATCAGGCCGTCGAATTCAATATTTTAATTAAAATTTTTAAATTAAAAAAAAAACAATTTTAATTAAATTTAGGGGTTCAACAATTAACTTCTAGGGTTCAACATTTCCATTTTGGGTTTTAGAAATATTTAGAACGACGAATAAACCGTATACGAACTTAGGGTTTGGGGTTTAGGATTTTTTACAACCCTAAACCCTAAACCCTAGACCCTAAACCCTAACTTATCCTAATTTTTAAACGCGTTATCCTTTAAAAATTAGGCCGCCAGATTTAGTTTTAATTTAAATTTTTAAATTTTATCAGCATCCCTCGGGATTTAAACAATTAACCTTTAGAATTCAACAATTCCATTTTGGGTTTAGAAATATTCAAAACGATCGTTTATATTTAGATAAGAAAAAAAACTACAAACGCCACATGAAGTGGCGTTTCCACCACAACACCATTTGATGTTGCATTTTGAAGTTCAAAACCTAACTTTAACTAGCGTTCTGGTAGTTGGTTTTTTGTATAAAGAAAATAGTTAACGCTACATTAAGTAGCGTTTTCTCTCCCTTTAGCCCCCAAAACGCTACACGCATTAGCGTTTAAAAAAAAACGCTACACGCAACTGTGTTATGGAGTGATATTTGGGGCCATGTTTTTGAGCTGTGATATTTGGGGCCATTTGCATTCAAATTGTGATACAGAGGGCCAACACGCTCATTGACTTTTATGTTTTATGTGTACAAGGCAATCTTTTCGAGAAGGTTGGTTGAGAATTCTTTTACAAAAGTTATCTTTGACGGCGGAGAAATGTTTCATTGTTGAACTCAGCTTGCAGGTTGCATTATTAATTACCGAATGGTAGTACATCACTGTATTAGTAAAGTGCCTACATATCTTAAGTGTCTAAGAATTAGGTTCAATCAGGGTTGGGCAAGCAATACAAGCCAAGCCATTGCGTAGGACATTCATGGTTAGGAGGTAAATTTTTGTTAAAAAAAATCTAAACAATAACTTAGGAATGACAAAAAAAATTTAAAATATTACACGTGATTGGAAATGTTTTGTTTCTCAAGTTAAGAATGGTAAGAGAATGCTTACTTGTAAAAGTAAAAAAGTTGATTGTCATGTGAACGTTTTGAAGAGTAAAAAAGGTTGTTATTTAACTCCAACAACTGCATATAGAATATTGGTTTTTCAAAATTGAAGTTGATTTAAGTCGTATTTTCGTTCTAGTATATCACAAGAAACATTGAATGCGTTGATTATATTATCAATAATCGAGAAAAACACACTAACAAATTCTAATTTGAAGGCTTGATTAATGATTTTGCTAGCAAAAATGTGAGAAGAGCTATTTTAAGTGGTGAGTTACCATTTTTTTTGTTAGGTACTCAAGTGAATTCCATGATTTTGTTATGAGTATCCGGTAAAAAGAGTTAAGTGTCTTTCAAATGTACTTTGCCTCTAATTCTGTTTTTTTTTGTGTTTTTGCTTTTATAAATCTTGGGGGGCAAATTTTTTTGAGATGGCATAGGGCATCTTAAAACTCATGACCGACCCTCGGTTTAATGGTACATATCTTAAGTGTTCAAGAATTAAGTTCAATCTGGAAGAGCCATTTGTATTTATAGGGTTCAAATGGTGTATTTCAATCAAGAAGCTTTTGGTTACATTATAGGAGGGGAACCTCCTTCGATGCACAGTTAGTTTTCATGGAGGATTCTTTAGCTTGGAGGTTAACGTTCTAACTAAAATCGCTCTGCTGGCCTTCACTAGAATCCTATGTTTTGTAAAAGGCTGTATAGAAATCCATTTTAACAAGAGAGCCCTACTATAGGAACCTATTTTGGCTAATAACCTAGTCATTTTGGAACTTATATACTTATCAAAGTATTTATAGAATACTTATATGGAATATCATCTTAGGGATTCAGTTTCATTAATGACATTCTACGATTTTTACACATCAATATCCTCATCCAATAATGTTATGGGTAACACTACTTTTGCTTGTTGGCAGTAGGTGTCTTTTGTGAGTCATCAGGCCTATGGTTTAACATTGTTACTTTGACTTTTGATAATGAGGAAGTAGGTTTTCTTGATAACTTTTTTTTTTTTTGATAATCGGTTTTCTTGATACTTGGGCAAGTGTAATTTGGTTCTTAGAAGATTAGACTGTATACGTTAAAAAGCAAAGTTAATAGTATTACATGCAGATTATGAGGAAACACCCTCGGTAGAGAATTCTTTACTTTAATTTCAAGCCTTTCTACAATTTGCTTACTTCTTTGCTAAGATCTTAAGGATCGACATATTCTCTCTATAACAATGTTTTCACCATATGCATCGAAAAACTTCAATGGTAAGCAAAGAAAATAGTCACCAACAAGTATTGTGATGCCATGATGATGCACATATGATGCACATATTATCAGATATAAGCCTAACACATTACATTTTTTTTATATATATAAACAAATTATTTTTATTAAATTCCCTAATTATGTACATTTTATATATATGACCTAACATCTTTGGTATCATTTATAACTTGTAAAAAACATATATCTAAAACAAAACTTATCTACACACAACTACATAGAAAAGAAAATTATTTACAAATAGGTCTCGAATAAAATAAAAATACTAAACACATGCAAGAATTAATTTAACTTTATGTATATCAAGTGCCTGTTACAATCTGTCCCCCTTTAAAGATTTGGTCCCCAAAATATTAAAATAAGTGAGGGTAGTTGTTCCTCATTTCTTCCTCAAGCTTCCAGGTGGATTCATGTTGGAGTGATTTTGCCAAGTTACCTTCACCAATGAAATAATTTTATTACGAAGTACTTTACTTGTTCCTTTTTGTCAATAATCTTGACTGGAGTTTCCTCATAAGAAAGGTTCTCTTGAACTTGAATTGGTTCATATTCTATCACATGTCTAAAACGAGGTTTATATGATTTTAGTAACGAGACATGGAACGCATTATGTATATGTCCGAGACTTGGAGGAAGAGCTAATTCATAAGCTAGATTTCGATCTTTTTTAAGATTTCAAAAGGACCTATGAATGGAGGACTCAATTTACCCTTGTTACCAAATCGTAACACACCTTTCGATGGTGAAACCTTTAAGAACACAAATTCTCCAATTTGAAATTCCGCATCTTGACGTCGTACATTGGCATAATTTTGTTTTACTTTTGTATTTTCTCAAACCATGGAAATGAATTTTGTCCGAAATAATTCTATTTAAATCAAGCACTTATAGAACTAATTAATCTATATGTATGCTAGCCTTGAGGTTGCTCAAAATGTGTCTCCATCTTACTTCTGCACGATCTGCTAAAGAAATGAAAAGAATTTGTTAAAACGAATTTTCTTGCAAACGATTGATTAAAACAATTTTATAGAATAAAGGATGTCTACCAAAAAGCTAAAGGATCAATCTATAATTTTTTTTGGGTTCTAGTCCATTAAAAATTGTTGGGCCTTCAAAAATATCCATTGTGCACTCAAGTGAACTATGTTTTTCCTATATGGTTGAAAAGGAGAATAAACTGTACCCAATTTTTCACATAACATTCAAACAAGAGTTGATGTATTTTTAAGTTATGAGCCATGACCTCACATCTACTTCCAACTTCAATGGCCTTCTTCTCCCTCTATAAAAAGGACATACATGTTGAGCAGAGATGAAAATCAACATTTTCTACTTATACTGATTGTGGTGGATGGGCTTACCCGAAGCATTTTATACTTAAAGCACATGATTTATAATAGACGTGGATAACATATAATTAAATATATGAAATGAAGCTGACAACAAATAAGATTAAAGATTTTCTGATACACTACAGCAAAGCTACTGCTTTTTGTTTGTTTCTTAGAATGCTACAACCTATATTCCTACAATCCACATCTCTAGTTGGATGTAAGTAAATTAATTTTATTCTTCCACAATTGTGATAGCTTCATCATTCTTTTGTTTAGCATTATCTCTAACTCCATCTATATATGTACATGAACCGTTTTTGTCTGCCTAACAATTTTCATGTTCAAACCTAGCGATATATTATTTATACTTCAATTTTCCAATTTTTGTACAACTGACAATTTTAGTTTAGTTCGAGTTTTCCATGAATTTTCACAATTTTATAAAAATAACAAAGTATCTTGCCCATTTCCACAAAAATTATCCTTACACAGCTATGGTCTGTCCCAATTTTCAAGTAGGAAGAGTTTAAAATTTCACCACCAACCCTCCTTGGTGTAAGGTAAGGAGAGTGATAGGACTAAAATTGTTGCAGAAACTGTAAAAAGAACGGATATAAAATTTGCTACATCATAATTTTTCCTAAATATCAGAAATTTGTTTTCTGTTTTGACTTTAAATATAAAAAAAGTAGAACAATGGTTATGAGGTGAAGGTTACATCTCCAAACAATGGCCTAAATAATACTGTTGTTGTTGTACACTCTGTACAACTTTTATTCAGTCTAGCCTCTTACACAGAAAACATAGGGGCCTCATTCTGTAACTTAATTAATCATCATGAACCAATTTTACTTCACCTGTGGAATCATATAGATCTTTTAGAGATCTTTTCTTTTTCATGACTTCCTTGGTGCAACCTTCTCCCTTCCGGTCCCTTTTCACCGTCTTTGAACCACTCGGTCTGTATGAAAGTCCAGGATTCGGAGTGGTCTGACCTTTGGGTAGAATCTTCTCTCCAACAGTACTATTTTCTTGTTTAGGAGCCCTGTCATCATTGATCTCAAAATTATGGGACCTAATGTATTCTTTAGCCTTCAGTAGTGGTGGGACCGTATATTTAGGTAACATTGCTGGTCCGAGATCATCTGACGAGACTGGACGTTTTGCTGATAGAGGATTTGCCTCTTTCATGGCAAGATTGGTCCATCCATCTCCAACCATATTTCTTGGCTGCTTACATATTTTTAATGAGTTAGTATTATCAAATCCTATGACAAACAATTTACTGAGATGATGTACACTATTATAAGAGTTAGTATTATCAAATCCTATGACAAAGAATTTACCTTTTTTTTGGTAAATTCAATAACATTGAATTTTGAGATAGATAGATTAGTTAAAATGTTAAAGACAACAATAGAATGGGATATTTTCTTTGACAAAATCCATAGTTCTCTTCAACATAATTTTTTAATATAATATGATACATAAATTTGATTTTAAATATTATTTTATCATGTTTAAAATTCTACCTCTAATATAAATAGTTATATTAAAGATATGAGTTCATCACCATAAAACGGAATGTACTTAATTCATTTAAAATTGCAACACATTACCAATTAAATCTAATTATAATTAAAAAAAACTATTATCATTTCAATACTACTCAAAAACACTTATATTGAACATGTGTAAAATTTCAAAATAAAAATAGGTAAAATATTGAAGAAAAACTCATCAATAAAAATAGCATGAAATAGCAAATGTTTCAAACAAGTGCAACCTAAATAAATATATACACAAATTGATATCCAACATATTTTGAAATATGTTATATATATCGAGCTTGATGTGCAGGTTAAAAGAAATCTAATATAAATAAGGGCATTTATGTAAAATAGAGTAAATCTTAAAAGAGAAAAATGGTCCTGGATTGAACTCATGACACCAACCTGAGGATATATTGATTTCTAATATAAGTGATGATTGAAATTTTTGTAATAATAAAATTTACCCTGCTATATTTATAAAAATAGTCCTGACTTATATTGTATTAAAATTACAAATATGCCATTCTAGTAGAATTGATATAAGTGAGGTCATCCACATATATTATATCATTTCTTTGAATTACATCATTTGTTTAAATTTATATACCTAGAATAATAAAGCAGTTGTTTAATTCTTAAGTAACATGAATGGAATTAAACACATGGATATTAGTGTTATATTGTACTAACTCATGCTTCCAACTCAGAGAAGCAAAGTACTTCACACGTAGGTAGGTAAGACAAAATTATTAGAAAAAATTTCATTATTAGGAAGATTTTGAATCATACGTACCTCTAGAATTTGTGGATTGAAATGTGAGAAATCAACACAGATCTTGACACAATGGAAGTGGCGAAAGGCACAATGGAAATGGTGAAATTTGTGATTAAAGTTGGATTGAAATGTGAGAAATCAGACACAGATCTTGGCACAATGGAAGCGGTGTAATCTTTGATCAAAGTTGAAAATTTGGGCTTTGCCTTGGTGAGACAACACACTGGAGAGAAAAAATAAAATGCACCTGAACACAATTTATAGGATCCTTTTTATAAGCAAAAGATTTAATATCATATAATCTTAGAATAATTAAATTAAAAGATTCTTATATATATAATATCTTTATTTATTTTTATAATATCCTTGGGGATTTTAAAAAATCCCCAAAGAAAAAAAGATTTTTTTGGAATTTTTTTCCAGAAAAGATAAAAAAGGTCAGAGTTCAAAAAATTCTTATGAAGAGAAGAATATCCCAAAATACTCAAAAATATAATTTTAGGACCTCCACAACAATGTCAGAGTTCCATCTTTAGGCCAAAGTGTAAGAACAAATCTTAGATTATCCAAAGTGTAAGAACTAATCTTAGATTAGCATAAAATAAGCTTTTCTTCTACACTTGCTCCTCATTTTTTTAAGCCAGGATGACCATTTTATTTGGAGCACTTGCCCCAAAGAAAAGAATGTGTAGGTATTTTTGTTAGTAAAAAAAATCAAATGTAGAGATATAAAGTGATTAATTCTTATGGGAAAAAACATTGATTAAAAACATTGACTTTTTTTAGTCTAATAATTTAAATTATGAAATATAAACAATTCGTAATTATACAAATACGTTTGGGAGAAAGATAAAGATGCTTATTGGGATATGATATATAATCTCAAAGAAGCCTTATTGGGATATGATATAATCTCAAAGACGCACATAGATCTAGCACCAGGCATATACAAAATTTCTTTTCCAATGAAATGACTTTGACTTATTATAAATATTTGCTAATTTACACATTAATTTGATTATTTTCAAAAGATGAAGTTGAAAAATGTTAGAATGGAGAAGAACATCAAAAATAAAAGAACAAATTTTTTTTAAAGCTTTAAAATAGAAAATTAATTAATATTTTTCGGAAATCAATTTTTAAAATTCATGTATCACATCAAATTCACATACATTTAACTAACTGTGCATCTAATTTAATTTAAATTTAAAGTACACTTAATAAGTAATTGTTTGTCACATTCTGGAAAAAACCTCCATTGTTGGAGGTGGTGTTCTTCGAAGCATTAATACGAAGAACAGTGAAGGTGGTGATGAATAGTAACATTTTGATCTTCAAAATCTTAAAACTTTTCAGAAAAATGTGTTTGGGTCAAAATTTTATAAATCTTTCTAAAATTCAGATTTCTTTTAATTATTATTATTTTTAATTTCTAAAAATAAAATTTAATTAGTTAATTATTTTTAAATCATAATTTAATTGATTTAATTAATTGATTAATTCATTTTAATTGATTAATTATATTAATTAATTATTATTTAAATATATAATTGACTTCATTGAATTTAAATCTTTTTATTATAAAAGATTTTTATTTTTATGAGTTGATTAATAAATATTTAATTTGAATATTCAATTAATTTAATTATTAATTGAATTATTCTTATTAATTGCGTATTAATTAAACCGCTTGTCCGTTTTTAACGAGAAAAATATTTATGGAATCAGAAAAATGGTCCGGTTCTTATAAAGATGATTTTAAGTTAAAGTTCAACTTTTAAATTTTGGTCGACTTTTTACCAAACCTTTTTATTGAGTCGGTTATATTCGGTAATTAGGGTTTTAAACCGTTTTCGGTTTTAAAAATATTGGATAAAATCTTTTTATGATCTGATCAACGTGCTATGTGATTATGTGATCTACTTATTGAGTCTCTTTACGTGCAATGTGAATTATTAAGGTATTAAGTATCGAGGGTTATGATGTAAATTGGATTTTGCCCGGTATATATTTAATGGGTGCTTAATTGTTTATATGGTTTATATTATAAGATGTTCTAAGGGTAGACGACGTTTTCTTTAATATATTGACTAGGATTGTCAGATTATTTTTATCTTCACGAGGATTAATTGGTAAGTATTGACTTAGGTTTGTCAGCAGAGATAAGTAGATGTTTAATAAAGAAGGTTGGAGATGGATGCGTATTGTGTGGATTGTAATAAAGAAGGTTGGAGATGAAAGTATTGTTTGTGGAATTGCTGGTTTACTTGTGAGGTGTTTTGACACCGGGAAAACGTCTATGTTCAAAGGGGACATTTCCAATTATTTTCTTCTGGCAGAGATATTGGTAAGCATGATTAGTACGTTCGAATTGAGTTTATAAGCATTTACAAAATGTCAGAATTGTTGTGCGGAGGCTGAGGTACTATCTTATGTTTGACTATAGAAGTAGACGCACGGGCTCGATGTCGACGGATTAGACTCGTGGCAACCGCTGAAGCGTAAACCAAAGCATGATTAAAACAGAGGACATGATGACGTGAGATAGAAGGAAAAGATAGTTGTATTACTTCGGTGTTACACAATAGCTAAGGACCAGAGGCAAGTACTTTCTTGATCATCCTAAACACTTTTTATTTTCTGTTTCATTTATTCATATCATGACAAATAGTTATTGTTCAGAGCTATTTGTGATTCTTAAATATTTTGTGCAAACACAGTTACTTGATATGGTACCCTTGATGTGGGGAATTGTTTAAGATAAACTTTTCATATCCTTATTATCGTAGTAAATAATAGGGATGTGAACTGTATGTGAAACTAAGCATTTCCTGTTGAATTCGAAAATTGCTCTATTGGATTGGAAAATGGTAAAGCGTAGGAGGCCACATCGAGTAGTTGGTCCAGCTATATTTGAGGAGGATATGGTAACCATACCATCTTCCTATAGGCTAACATTACTTGCCTATTTTGGTACCCTCATGAAATCCGGGTTATACACACGGGTATAGAAATGTATAGATGGTAGTATAATGGGTCCCATTGCTTTTGAACCTGATCAGGGGGCAATGATGGTTCGTCTTTATTTTTTTATATATATCCAATCCATATCGCCAGAATGACTATTATATATGGTGAATTGGCAGATGATTCATTTTTATGACATGCCAAATGATTTCAGTTATGGTTTGAATTATATCACAGTTGTTGATTCAGTTTCTCTATAAACTGTTTTACATTTATATCAAAATTTTTATACGCTTGCTGAGCATTTCTTTCGCTCATATTTGTTGTTGTAAATCTAACATTTCAGTTACGTAGTTTGGCGAGACGTATCCGCACAGTTCAGAAAGAGAAGAAGCGTGATGCTATTTCGAAGATGACTCGGCTCAGGATGTCTACATTTAGTGTAAGATCTATTTTATGTAATTGAGTTCTAATATTAATTTTTATTATTATGTAATTGTTTAGTTAGCCTAGCGTACTTCTTATCGAAGTTACACCAGTGGTTTAAGATTTGATCAAAAAGGAATGCTTTTTATTTAATGGAATTTGGATTCTTGTTTCTAGCTCTATAACCTTAAAAGATCTTGGTATGTTTGGGGTCACAGATGTTATATTTCCAGTGTTGGACAATCACAAGTGAATGATTATTATTAAACATGTGTTTTCTTTTAAGGATTTTCGCGTGACAACCAAATCTCCTGACCCCGGATTTGGGGGGTGTCACAGTTTCGCCCTAGGTATGGACACTATGAGTTTTTAGTGATGTCGTTTGGATTAACAAATGCACCCGCAGCTTTTATGGATTTAATGAATCGAGTGTTCAAGCAATACTTAGATAAATTTGTTATTGTATTTATTGATGACATCTTGGTCTATTCAAAGACGGAAGAAGAGCATGCTGATCATTTAAGGATTATTTTGGAAACGTTACGGAAGGAGAGGTTGTATGCTAAATTCTCAAAGTACGTGAATTCTTGCTTAAGGAAGTTCAGTTTTTAGGACATGTGTTTAGTAGCCAGGGAGTTTCAAATTGGGAGAGACCAAATACACCAACAGAGGTAAGAAGTTTCATAGGCTTAGCCGGCTATTATAGGAGATTCGTGTAGGATTTTGCTAAGATAGCAGCTCCTCTAACACAACTTACGAGAAAGACTGAGAAATTTGAATGGACTCCTAAGTGCGAGGAAAGTTTTCAAGAATTGAAAAAGAGGTTGGTGTGAGCCCTAGTGTTGGCATTACCAGATGATAAAGGAGACTTTGTGATTTATAGTGACGCTTTTCATAAAGGATTAGGTTGTGTACTTATGCAGCACGATAGGGTGATAGCATATGCGTCTAGACAATTAAAAGATTACGAGATAAGATACCCCACCCATGATCTAGAATTAGCTGCAATAGTGTTTGCCTTAAAGATTTGGAGGCATTATTTATATGGAGAGAAGTGCGAGATCTATACGGATCATAAGAGTCTGAAGTACATATTCACCCAGAAAGAGTTAAACATGAGACAGAGGAGATGGTTAGAGTTGATAAAAGATTATGACTGCGAGATACGTTACCACACAGGGAAGGCCAATGTGGTGGCCGATGCCCTTAGTCGTAAAGAAAGACTTCAGATGATAACCACGTCATGTGAGTTAATCAAGCATTTTGAAAAGATAGAGATTGAGGTAAAGATTCCAGGTAAAGGTCAAGAAGGCATAATGGAAATTTGTGTCCAACCACCGTTGTTGGAAAAGATTAAGTTATGTCAAGATAAGAGAATGGAAGAGGAGAAGAATTCCTCTGAAGAGATAATGACAGGAGAGGATATAAAGTGTGAACGAGATGAAAGCGGAATTATGAGGTACAGAATTATAAGATTATCACTATTTTGTCTGAAGATGGTGGTATTGCATCTAGAATGGGACCGGTTGTTGAGAAGGCAAGCAAGGTAGATGTTTACTTATAGTTTGGACCTTCTTCCCCTTTCTTCTATCTATTTTGTTTTAAATTTTCTTTTGTTTAGTTTATTTTATTATGTTATACACTTGGGCTTGGTTTACCAATCTAGTATGTGGAATTCTCTCTCTGGCAGGGAATTATGTTGGATGTTTTGCAAAGCCTTCGTGAAAATAAAATGAACCATGCGAGAGTGCACTTTGACTACTTTGGACTTGTGGCTTGCTGATGTTCATCTTGACAAAATTCGAGGTCCAAGACAAAGTGGATACAAAAATGAATAAGTTCCTTGAAAAACTTGACATGGATACATAGACTCTCGGGTTTTAGACAGTTTTTTATGTATTTTCTTTTCTTTAAATAAGGATCTAAGCCAAGCTTGTAAACCTTCCTTTCGTGTTCTTATTTTGTTTTAGAGTTAAGGATTATGGATTATGTAATGTAATTGATGGATTTTGTTTTTGGTGAAATGAAAAGAACATATTAACTACTATGTTGCATTTATTATTATGCAAAATTAATATAAAAATATACATACATGTATACAAATTGTATAATATTAACTATATATATTAACTAAATGTGTATCCTATGACAACACAATTGATCATGTTAGTGTAGGTGTAAAAAATGTTGCAAATGACCCTACGCCAGCAACGAAAAAACCAACACCCGAAAAGTGTTGCCGTAGAAAATTTGAGGCTACGCTAACAGTTTTTGGGCTTTCGGTAACATTTTTAAAGTGTTGCAGAAGGCCATCTATGACGTAGTGAGAGAAAGATATTATGTAAAAAGGAATCTTAAAATTTATTTATTCAATCATGAGATTATATGCTATTACATCTTCTTTTTTTTTTTTTGTAAATACCATCTTATGAATTGTATGCAAGTGCATTTTGTTTTTATCTTTTATAGTATTCTCTCACAAAGAAAGTCCTAAATTTCCAATTTTTGCCACTGATTTCCTTTTATAGTATTCTCTCACAAAGAAAGTCCTAAATTTCCAATTTTTGCCACTGATTTCAAGAAAATTTATGTCTGGTTTAATTAGCAAATTCTAATATGGACTTCTCTAGATATAGATGATTCAAGATCTTCCCATTAATGATATATTTATCAATAATTTTATCTTACCTATGTAATTTAGCTTACAAGTCTGAGTCATGCAAATATAACTGTAACTTATATAATTTTAATTCCATTCATGCTGCTTAATAAGTCAACCTAAACTTTACTATTCTGGCACATCAATATATATATAAAGGAGGATACGCGGGAGTTTAGGTGGCGCTCTAAGATCATCTCAATCTATTTTTCCAATTTTTTAGAATTTTATGATTTTAAACACTAATAAATATAAAATTATCTTTTAACATATTATAAGTAGAATAAGTGTTCGAATTTATAGATGAGAAGAGTTCGAATTTATAGTGAAGACATAAAATTAGAAGTTCTATTTGAAGTAGAATATGTATTTAATTATAAGACATATGATTAAAAGTTCTATCGGAAGTAGAATAGGAGTTCGAATAAATACTAATAAATATAAAAATATCTTTTAACATATTAGAAGTAGAATAGGTATATATTAGAAGTAGAATAGGTGTTAAAATTTATAAAAGAGAAGAGTTCAAATTTATAGTGAAGACATTTAATTAGAAGTTCTATTTGAAGTGGAATAGTTATTTAATTATAAGGCATATGATTAAAAGTTCTATCGAAAATAGAATAGGAGTTCGAATAAACACTAATAAATACAAAAATATCTTTTAACATGTTAGTAGAATAGGTGTTCGAATTTATAGATGAGAAGTGTTCGAATTTATAGAAAGACATATAATTAGAAGTTCTATTGGAAGTAAAATAGGCATTTATAAGGCATATGATTAAAAGTTATATTGAAAGTAGAACAGGAGTTCGAATTTATAGAGAATAAGAGTTCGAGTTTATAAAAAAACATATAATTATAAGTTTTATTGGAAGTAGAATAAGTGTTTGAATATATAGAGGAGACATATAATTAAAAAATTTATTTGAAGTAGAATACAAGAACGATGGTGATATTTTTACGATATTCTAAAATTATATATTTTTTATACAAGTTATTTATACTTCTATTAGGATTTTTTTTCATAAATCCAATACTAATCTCATAAAAAAGTCTTCGTATTTAAAATGAAAAGAACAGATGTGCTAAAATTTTAAAAGAACATAAAAAGAAAATACAGGAGTATCTATAATATAAGAAAAAAATAATTTGTATTTTCATTTTTTAAAACTCCATAAATTTTAGAAAGGTTGGAAAAAATAAAAATTGAAATTCACTCTATTTTTAGATTTTGATTTTAAGGAAAAAAGTTGTATAAGATAAGTATCATCAATAATATGTAATTAAGCTGGAATTTCTATCCCAAACGAGAGCGGTTCGAAACGTTTTTAATGGGAAGACGACTCACTAGCGAAGATTGTATCAGCTATTAGAATTTGATATTGATGTTATAATTTTATTTTATTTTTTGAATTCGACTTTTATGGATAAATATTATTATATTTAAAAGTAATATATGTAAAAGTTAGGGTTTTGATTTTAACGAGAGAATGAATCAATAGGAATAAACATGTTTAACGAGAAAACTGTTCATTAAAGAAAACCGTGTTGAATATTAAAATTTAATATTGATAATATAATTGAAAATAAATATATTTAAAGTTTTTAGAATTTTAGACTTTTTTTTAACTTTTAGAAGTTTAATAGATATTCAAATTTATTGAGAATAAGAGTTTGACTTTATAGGGAAAACATATAATTAAAAATTTTATTCGAAATAGAATATGTGTTTGTAAAACATATAATTAAGAGTTTTATTGTAAGTAAAATAGGAGTTCTAAAAAAATGTAAAAATTGGAATTACTCTATTTTATGGTTTTAATTTTTAAGAAAAAAAAAGTTATTTCATAAGATAAGTGTCATCAATAATAGGTACTGAAGTTAAAATTTCGGTTCCAAATAAGAACGGCTCGAAACATGTTTTATCGGGGAGACGGCTCACTAGAGAAGATTGTATTAGCTATTAGAGAAATTGATATTAATGTCATAATTTTTTAATTTTATTTATGGGGTTCAATTTTTATGGATAAAAACTATTGTATAAATCTTTATAATATGTTGAAGTTGGAATTTCGGTTTTAACGAGAGAGTGGCTCAATCGAAAGAATCGTGTTTAACAAGAAATCAGTTCATTAGAAAAGATTATTTTACTATTAAAATTTAATATTGATAATATAATATAACGACTAACGCAAATATGTATTGAATTTTTTAAAAACAATTGTAATGCCGCCGCGAAGCGCAGCTTTGTCAACTACATGAAAGATAAATTTAAATAAATTAATCTGTTTGAAAGAAAGGATAGTTTATATATGTTGGACATATTTCAAAAATGTGTTTTATATTAAATGTTATCAATTTGTGTAAATTTTTTGTTATTGTACTAAATCATATATATATAACCCTTTAGTTTGGAACAATTATATTAAGAGTTTTTGTTATTTAACAATCTCATGCTATACTACTTAACCATAGTTAATTCTAATTTGAATATAACTATGATTTTATTTAATATATTCATGTAATACATATCTTCTAAATCAAAATTTTTCTTATTCACTATTTTATAATTTGAAATCAATCACAAAATATTACTGTATATTTTAAATTAATTTTCATAAATGACATTTATTAATTAATCTCTTTATTAATATAAAGTCAATTACAGTTAAATTACAATCCATTATGAATTAATTTTCATAATATATATTATACAATTATTATTGATTTTAAATATTTATAATCTAAGTCAACTTGAAATCTTAAAAGTACAAATTTGAACAAAAAATTTAAATGACTTAAATAAAATTCATAACTTCAAAAATTTCAAATATTTTTAAAGGCTAAAAAAATATGCATTATATTTTTGTTAATAATATGTGTTTATAAATGTATATAAGCCAACAATACATTTATTTGAATTAGTCATATATAAAATATTAATATTTACCATACTTTATTTTTAAATTATTATTTATCATTCTTATTCTAATTCACTAATCGCATTTTAATTAAATTTATATAGAGCAATCTCTTAATTTAATAAATTGATTGATTACCTCATATTTAATTTAAAAATATTACTAATAATTCGTAAATAATATTTTCTATAAATGCATCTGTCAATATATTTCATATGTTTAAATCTCTTTTAAATATGAATTTTTTTAGCTACTCAAAAGAGGAATTTAACACAAAATACTGTAAAATGTAATCTTAGCTAGGGGCTTCACAACAATAGTGTGAAATATATAATCTTAACGCTACCATTAAACTTGTCTTCGGGAACTTCCCTCATTTCATAACTCTGAGGCCACATAATCGTCTTTAGCCATTTTTTTATCTTCTTGTTCCTCATTTCTTAGTTGGTTAATTATGAAAAAGAGTTTAATATCGTAGGAGGCGACCACGCCATTAAAATTATAAAGGTTGGCCCATATTGTTGAAAATCTGATCACCTACAATACAATATACTAGTGTTTGTGTGTAAAACTGAGAAAGCAAAGAATGTACTCTAAGTTCGTTATTTGATTAATGCTGAGAATTACAAACTAAATACTAAGCCAAAACAAGAAAGTGGCTAGAAAGTAGGAAACTAACAACTGCAACACCTATCACTACTCCAAGTCATACGACTTATTCTCAGAACTCCTAAAAACTCTCTTGCACCTCTGAAGACCAAGTCTCTCACTGACACCTCAGAAATACAAAGAAATAAACGACTTAATAAAACAAATAACAATAATAAAACAAGTTTAGACTAAACCCCAACAATCTCTCCCTTAGTCTAGACTTGTTTGCCTACATCCTTCACTCCCAACAGTTGACGCATCTTCTCAAACTTAACAGTCGTGAGAGCCTTCGTGAGAGTATCTGCTCGCTGCATATCCGTGCTTATATGTTTCACAATTATCTCGCCCTTCTCAACACATTCACGAATGAAGTGATATCGAATGTCTATGTGCTTGCTACGACCGTGAAACACTGGATTTTTCGCCAAGTCAATTGCAGACTTGTTATCGAAATACAAGACAACTGGACCAGTTTGTTCTCCTGTGATCTTTGTCAACAGCTTTCGAAGCCAAATCGCTTGACACGCTGCAGCGGTTGCTGCCATGAATTCAGCTTCACACGAAGAAAGAGCCACGCACCTTTGTTTTTGCGAAACCCATGTTACTAGACTCTCATTCAGATAGAACGCCATAGCTCCAGTACTTTTCCTATCTTCAATATGACCGGCCAAATCGCTATCGGAATATCCAGTGAGCACATTATTTCTGCTGTCCTTCGAATAAATCAGCCCATATGTTAGAGTGCCTTTCACATACCTTAAAACCCTCTTGGCTGCGTTTTGATGCATCACAGTAGGTCTCTCCATGAACCTACTGATTATGCCAACAGAAAAGGCTATATCCGGCCTTGTATGCACAAGATATCGAAGACCTCCCATCAAGCTTTTAAACTGAGTTGTGTCGACTGCTACACCCCCCAAGTCACTGCTAATACACTCCTTTGGGTCCATTGGATACTTGGTGGAATTGCAATCCAACATACCTGCTTTTTCGAGAATCTTTTTGGCATACCCCATTTGCCTCAATTCTATGCATCCTTCATTCTGTTTCACTTCCATCCCAAGATAGTAAGACAGTCTTCCCAAATCGCTCATATCAAATCGATTGTTCATCTGATCCTTGAAGTCACTTATGGCTGCAATACTCGATCCAGTCACCAAGATGTCATCTACGTAGATAGCGATAATTAAAACATCACTACCCATCTTCTTCGTGTAAACAGCGTGCTCATATGGGCATCTCTCGAAACCAATATCTTCAAGACACTTGTTTAATTTCGAGTACCAAGCACGTGGCGCTTGTCTAAGCCCATAAAGTGCTTTAATTAACCTGTAAACCATGTGTTCTTGCCCTTTTTTCGCGAACCCATCAGGCTGAGTCACATAAATTTCTTCTTGAACCTCCCCATTCAAAAACGCCGTTTTCACGTCCATGTGATGGACTTCCCAACTGTTCTTGGCAGCCAACGCTAACAACAAACGTACTGTTTCGATTCTCGTAACCGGCGCGAAAATCTCATCAAAATCTATGCCTGGTTTTTGAACATACCCCTTAGCAACAATCCTTGCCTTGTATTTTACAATCTCACCTTCTGCATTTTTCTTTAACTTGTAGACCCACTTCAGATTGATTGGTCTTCTTCCAGGTGGTAGTTCTGTCAACCTCCAAGTGTTATTTTTCTCAACTGATTCAATCTCTTGTTTCATTGCTTTTCTCCAATTCATGTCTTTCGCTGCCTGACTGTAGTTTGCTGGTTCGTCAACCCCCATTAAAAACAACTCCTCGTCCTCCAGTTCGATTTGTTCTGTCTCAGCATAGATATCCCGAAGTGGCCTATACTTTTTAGCATCCCTATCGACATCAGATTCTGAACTAGCCTCAGTAGACTGTGAGTTAACCTCAGTACTCTCAGAATCGCTGCTAGCACTCGATCCTTGTGGCGTAACGACATCATCTTCATTTTGAAAATCACCTGAGGACGATCCCTGTGGAGTAACGACATCATCTTGACTTTGAAAGCCACCTGGTGACTCCTCCCTTATGCCTGCAACTGTAAATACACCCGGCTGAGATTCTGTGTTCTCCTTTCCTTGTTCCCAATTCCATGGTTTGTCCTCCTCGAAAATCACATCACGACTTACAAAAATTCTACCAGTTTCCGGATCATATAGTCTATAAGCTTTGCTACCAGGTTCCTTTCCCAAATTAACTACAGGAATGCTCCTATCATCCAACTTCGAAACCTTCACACCTGGTACTTTCATATGTGCAGTGCATCCGAACACTCTTATATGCCCAACGTATGGTTTTAGTTCTGACCATGCCTCATATGGCGTAACCCCGGTTACAGCTCGCGTGGGCAGCCTATTCAAAATATAAATTGAATGGCGTATTGCCTCTCCCCAAAAAGTACATGGCATTTTCATCTCCTTCAAAAAACTTCTTGCCATCTCCACCATTGTCCTATTCCGTCGTTCCACGACACCATTTTGTTGCGGCGTGTATGGTGCCGTTAGATGTCTTACTATGCCAGCCTCCTCACAATAAGCCATGAATTCCTTGGAAGTAAACTCCCCTCCCCGGTCAGTTCTAAAGGTCTTGATTCTCTTATCTTGTGTCTCTACCAAAGCTCGAAAACTCTTAAAAGCCTCAAACACCTCAAATTTGTTTTTTAACAAGTATGCCCACATTACTCGACTAAAATCATCAACTAAAAGAAATATGTACTTGTTACCAGCAGTTGTACTTGGCGTGATTGGACCGCAGAGATCTCCGTGAACCAACTCCAATGGTTTCTTCGCACTAAAACTCGACTGTGAAGGGAATGGTCTCCTGGTTTGTTTCGATTGCAAACAGCCCCTGCAAATTTCACCTGGCACATTCACACTTGGCATACCGTGCACCATCTGAGTCGAAGACATCAACTTGATGGCCTTGAAATTTACGTGACCAAATCTGGTATGCCAAAGCCAACTCTCCTTATCACAACTTGACACCAAGCACTTTGACTCGCTGTTCTCCAGAAGAATTTTGTACAGCCGATTGAACGACTTTTTCACCTTCATGATCAACTCTCCCTTGTTGTCACGTACCCACAGATGATCCCCATTCATAATAACTTTATTACCATCCTCCGATAGTTGCCCCAAGCTAATAATATTGCTGCACAACGAAGGTATATAATACACCTCTTTTAGAACTCTCTCTTCTCCATTCTTGCATTTCAAAATTATCGAACCCCTGCCCTTAATTTGTACCATGGAGCCATCACCAAATTTCACCTTCCCCGTCACGTTCTCATCCAACACATCAAATTTTGAACGCTGGCCAGTCATATGGTTACTAGCCCCGTTGTCAAGATACCAAAGATTCGATTCTATTTCTTTAGTTCCATCAAGTTTGGGCACCATCTTCTCCTCGTTAATTAGCATGTTCTCCTCCATTTTTCCCTTGACTTCAGCCACCAACAATGCAGGCTCATCATTAGGGATCTGTGATATATTCACTTCCTCCTTGCGCTCCTCTTTACGCTTTTCCTTTTGACACTCCGCAGCGAAATGTCCGTAACCAAGACAATTAAAGCATCTGACTTTGCTTTTGTCACGAACAAATCGAGTTTTGTCTTTTCCACGATTTTTCTGACCTTGTGACACCTCTGTCCCACCCTTGTTGGTCCGTTTAAGCCACTCTTCTCGCGTGAGTAAAAGCTTTCCCTCAGCCTTTTCTCGTTTGGCCCACTCCTCCTCCGTAAGGAGCAACTGACCTCCACTACTATCACTGTGCCCTCGAATTCTCTCTTCATGGGCCTTCAATGATCCAACGGTTTCCTCGACAGTCATTACCTTCAGGTCTCCAAACTGCTCAATAGTAGACGCGGTCTGCAGAAATTTGGGAGGTACAGCATGTAAAATCTTCTTCACGATATACGAGTCACTGATTTCTTCACCCAAAACTCGTATATTTGTCACAATTCCCTTCAGCTTCAAGTGAAAGTCATCCAACGAATCTGAGTCCTTCATAGTGAGCGACTCAAACTCGTTCTTTAACGTCTGCACCTTTGCTGTCCTCATACGTTCCGCACCCTGACACGTCACCTTCACAGAATCCCAAGCTTGCTTTGCCGTTTTCTTGTCCGCAATAGACAACAGAATGTCTTCAGGCACACACTGATAGATGGCTGCAATAGCAATCTTGTCCGTTCTTTTCTCCAACACCGTTTTTGGATCCTCGGGTTCAATGGCTTCCCAAACGCCATGGGCCTCCATATAAGCCCTCATCTTCAAAGCCCATGCTGTATAATTCTCCCTTGTCAGCATGGGGTAGCTCAAACTTATCGCACCATCCTTGACTTTCCCGGTTTCTGACGTCGACATCCTTGGCATGTACTTGGGCATCCACCAGATTCCGTGGCTCTGATACCACAATGTTGAAAATCTGATCACCTACAATACAATATACTAGTGTTTGTGTGTAAAACTGAGAAAGCAAAGAATGTACTCTAAGTTCGTTATTTGATTAATGCTGAGAATTACAAACTAAATACTAAGCCAAAACAAGAAAGTGGCTAGAAAGTAGGAAACTAACAACTGCAACACCTATCACTACTCCAAGTCATACGACTTATTCTCAGAACTCCTAAAAACTCTCTTGCACCTCTGAAGACCAAGTCTCTCACTGACACCTCAGAAATACAAAGAAATAAACGACTTAATAAAACAAATAACAATAATAAAACAAGTTTAGACTAAACCCCAACACATATGAGAATGGCATTGTAAGAGGAAGTTGTCATTATTGCAAGGAAGTTCATCATTTATGCCAAAAATCTTGGTAGAAGACACTTTTAGCCTTCTACCTTATTCTCTTTTCGGTGGTTAACCTTCTGCACTGTCGCCTATGTTTACAAAATCATCGTATAATAGGATATCTAATGAAGCTACAATTGCCTATAGCTGGCAATGTAACCAACGGGCCATCAGGGAATTTCACACCTTCCATATCTAAGTGTTGAAAAAAGGGGAACGTTGGCCCAAGCACGCTTCGGTGTTTCTCTTATAACTTGTATCACTATCCTAACGTAAGTTTCTTTAATGTTTCTTGAGGTCACAATGGTCATGGTGTTGTATAGAAGATGTTCACCGCAGTCCTTAACATTGAGTCCCTTGACTATTGACTATTGTAGTATTGACCACCTCGAGGCTGAATAAAGGCCCCCAATATCACAATTTGAAAGCAAATGACCCGAAATATCATAGCTTAAAAACTTGACCCTAAATATCACTCCAAGACACATTTTCGTGTAGCATTTTCATTTTTTTATGAAAAAGCTACATCGTATAGCGTTCTTTTTTTTTTTTTTTGCAACGCTACTCTGAGTTATGTTTTGGTGTTGGAAACGTGGTATTAAGTTTTGTTATAGTCCACAATGCCACTTCATGTGGTGTTTTGGGGTGTTTTTCAAATTTTTTTTTTGTTTTCTCCTAAATTTATATTTACAAACAATATTAAAAAATTTGTAATCAAATTTTCAATTAAAATTGTATTTTTTTAATTTAAAAATTACAATTTAATTAAATTTATGGGTTCAACAATTAACTTTCGGGGTTCAATGTTTCCATTTTGGATTTTAGAAATATTCGGAACGATGAATAAACCGTATACGAACTTAGGATTTAGGGTTTGGGGTTTGGGGTTTAGGGTTGTTTACAACCCTAAACCCTAAACCCTAACTAATCCTGATTTTTAAATGCGTTAGCCTTTAAAATTTTTTAATTAAAATTTTTGAATTTTAAAAAAAACAATTTTAATTAAATTTAGGGGTTCAACAATTAACTTTTGGGGTTCAACATTTCCATTTTTGGTTTTAGAAATATGTAGAACGACGAATAAACCGTATACGAACTTAGGGTTTAGGGTTGTTTACAATCCTAAACCCTAAACCCTAACTAATCCTGATTTTTAAACGCGTTAGCCTTTAAAAATCAGGCCGTCGAATTCAATTTTTTAATTAAAATTTTTAAATTTAAAAAAAACAATTTTAATTAAATTTAGGGGTTCAACAATTAACTTCTGGGGTTCAACATTTCCATTTTGGGTTTTAGAAATATTTAGAACGACGAATAAACCGTATATGAACTTAGGGTTTAGGGTTGTTATTCCCTAACTAATCCTGAGTTTTAAACGCGTTAGCCTTTAAAAATCAGGCCGTCGAATTCAATATTTTAATTAAAATTTTTAAATTAAAAAAAAAACAATTTTAATTAAATTTAGGGGTTCAACAATTAACTTCTAGGGTTCAACATTTCCATTTTGGGTTTTAGAAATATTTAGAACGACGAATAAACCGTATACGAACTTAGGGTTTGGGGTTTAGGATTTTTTACAACCCTAAACCCTAAACCCTAGACCCTAAACCCTAACTTATCCTAATTTTTAAACGCGTTATCCTTTAAAAATTAGGCCGCCGGATTTAGTTTTAATTTAAATTTTTAAATTTTATCAGCATCCCTCGGGATTTAAACAATTAACCTTTAGAATTCAACAATTCCATTTTGGGTTTAGAAATATTCAAAACGATCGTTTATATTTAGATAAGAAAAAAAACTACAAACGCCACATGAAGTGGCGTTTCCACCACAACACCATTTGATGTTGCATTTTGAAGTTCAAAACCTAACTTTAACTAGCGTTCTGGTAGTTGGTTTTTTGTATAAAGAAAATAGTTAACGCTACATTAAGTAGCGTTTTCTCTCCCTTTAGCCCCCAAAACGCTACACGCATTAGCGTTTAAAAAAAAACGCTACACGCAACTGTGTTATGGAGTGATATTTGGGGCCATGTTTTTGAGCTGTGATATTTGGGGCCATTTGCATTCAAATTGTGATACAGAGGGCCAACACGCTCATTGACTTTTATGTTTTATGTGTACAAGGCAATCTTTTCGAGAAGGTTGGTTGAGAATTCTTTTACAAAAGTTATCTTTGACGGCGGAGAAATGTTTCATTGTTGAACTCAGCTTGCAGGTTGCATTATTAATTACCGAATGGTAGTACATCACTGTATTAGTAAAGTGCCTACATATCTTAAGTGTCTAAGAATTAGGTTCAATCAGGGTTGGGCAAGCAATACAAGCCAAGCCATTGCGTAGGACATTCAAGGTTAGGAGGTAAATTTTTGTTAAAAAAAATCTAAACAATAACTTAGGAATGACAAAAAAAATTTAAAATATTACACGTGATTGGAAATGTTTTGTTTCTCAAGTTAAGAATGGTAAGAGAATGCTTACTTGTAAAAGTAAAAAAGTTGATTGTCATGTGAACGTTTTGAAGAGTAAAAAAGGTTGTTATTTAACTCCAACAACTGCTTATAGAATATTGGTTTTTCAAAATTGAAGTTGATTTAAGTCGTATTTTCGTTCTAGTATATCACAAGAAACATTGAATGCGTTGATTATATTATCAATAATCGAGAAAAACACACTAACAAATTCTAATTTGAAGGCTTGATTAATGATTTTGCTAGCAAAAATGTGAGAAGAGCTATTTTAAGTGGTGAGTTACCATTTTTTTTGTTAGGTACTCAAGTGAATTCCATGATTTTGTTATGAGTATCCGGTAAAAAGAGTTAAGTGTCTTTCAAATGTACTTTGCCTCTAATTCTGTTTTTTTTTGTGTTTTTGCTTTTATAAATCTTGGGGGGCAAATTTTTTTGAGATGGCATAGGGCATCTTAAAACTCATGACCGACCCTCGGTTTAATGGTACATATCTTAAGTGTTCAAGAATTAAGTTCAATCTGGAAGAGCCATTTGTATTTATAGGGTTCAAATGGTGTATTTCAATCAAGAAGCTTTTGGTTACATTATAGGAGGGGAACCTCCTTCGATGCACAGTTAGTTTTCATGGAGGATTCTTTAGCTTGGAGGTTAACGTTCTAACTAAAATCGCTCTGCTGGCCTTCACTAGAATCCTATGTTTTGTAAAAGGCTGTATAGAAATCCATTTTAACAAGAGAGCCCTACTATAGGAACCTATTTTGGCTAATAACCTAGTCATTTTGGAACTTATATACTTATCAAAGTATTTATAGAATACTTATATGGAATATCATCTTAGGGATTCAGTTTCATTAATGACATTCTACGATTTTTACACATCAATATCCTCATCCAATAATGTTATGGGTAACACTACTTTTGCTTGTTGGCAGTAGGTGTCTTTTGTGAGTCATCAGGCCTATGGTTTAACATTGTTACTTTGACTTTTGATAATGAGGAAGTAGGTTTTCTTGATAACTTTTTTTTTTTTGATAATCGGTTTTCTTGATACTTGGGCAAGTGTAATTTGGTTCTTAGAAGATTAGACTGTATACGTTAAAAAGCAAAGTTAATAGTATTACATGCAGATTATGAGGAAACACCCTCGGTAGAGAATTCTTTACTTTAATTTCAAGCCTTTCTACAATTTTCTTACTTCTTTGCTAAGATCTTAAGGATCGACATATTCTCTCTATAACAATGTTTTCACCATATGCATCGAAAAACTTCAATGGTAAGCAAAGAAAATAGTCACCAACAAGTATTGTGATGCCATGATGATGCACATATGATGCACATATTATCAGATATAAGCCTAACACATTACATTTTTTTTATATATATAAACAAATTATTTTTATTAAATTCCCTAATTATGTACATTTTATATATATGACCTAACATCTTTGGTATCATTTATAACTTGTAAAAAACATATATCTAAAACAAAACTTATCTACACACAACTACATAGAAAAGAAAATTATTTACAAATAGGTCTCGAATAAAATAAAAATACTAAACACATGCAAGAATTAATTTAACTTTATGTATATCAAGTGCCTGTTACAATCTGTCCCCCTTTAAAGATTTGGTCCCCAAAATATTAAAATAAGTGAGGGTAGTTGTTCCTCATTTCTTCCTCAAGCTTCCAGGTGGATTCATGTTGGAGTGATTTTGCCAACACTACAAGAAAAACTGAAACAGACAACACTTATCAGACAACGGTCGACAGTAAAACCATTGTTTGAAAGTTTCACACAACGGTTTTTTGTTTTGCAAAATCTGTCTGTTGTCTGAAAGAACTTCCACAACGGTTTCTAAAACCATTGTCTATTCGAAGGAGTAAAACAGAGGCTTTACACAACGGAATTATAAAACCGTTGTCTGAAGAAAGGGCAGACAAGTGTTTCATAAACCGTTGTTAAAAACAGACAAGTGTTTTTGTATTGTTGTTACTTAAATGGATGTCACACAACAGTTTGAATAAACACTTGTCTGATTCTAACAACGGTTTACAAAACCATTGTCTGAAGAAACTTCAGACAATGGTTTTGTAAACCGTTGTTAGAATCAGACAAGTGTTTTACTTGTATGTGGACTATACTTAATTCACACAACAGTTTCTGCATACCGTTGTCCAATTGAAATCTTAGAGACAATGGTTTTTGGCTGTTAAATATGTTGCTGTCACACAATTGTTTAACTTACATAAACCGTTGTCTGATAGTCAAAAAATTTTAAAAAAATAACATAAAGAAGTAAACCCCCTGCCAAAGTTTCAAATGCAAAACCAATCAATACTGCATACATTAACACTAATTCACAAGAACATTCTGTAGTTTGAAATTTCAAAGGCAAAACCAAACAACCATATAGCAGCCAACCATTCAAAGTACATAAATAAAATTACATCAAGAAAGTATATGAATCATTACTGGTATTAATTCATGTTTTATTTTTGTTTCTAGGTGATGGACGATTCTCACGGTGGAAAGGATGTGTGGTTGACTCAGTAATTGGAGTGTTCCTTACTCAAAACGTTTCAGACCATCTTTCAAGGTAAAGTATAGATTTAGTCAATTCATTATATATATCCAACTTTGGACATATGTTGATTCTGGAGCTCTATTTTGAACCTATGCAGCTCTGCCTTTATGTCTCTAGTAGCAAGATTTCCCCTTTAGTCGAGTGGTTTAGTGGAAGAACCAGATTTTCAAGTACTAGAATCAAGTGGCAGTTGTTTAATGGAAGAACCAGATATCCTAGTGCTAGAATCAAGTGGAAGCAACAACTGTCATGCAGAAAGTGAAAGACGGCCAATTCACAATCTCCCATCCTATATACCACCAAACTACTTTGATAATTTACCTTCATATAAAGCCAATGTAGCATCAAGTTATAACAGGAAATCTGATGCGTATAGTAACTTGGTTATTGGGTAATAAACCACTGCGTCTTTGTTGAGGGCGTACAAGATACAATTACTATATTGGAACAGCAAAGACCAGAATCCCCTCGAAGAAGCTGAAAACAACATCGAATCTTTATAAGAACAACATTTTCAATTTTTGGGAAATAGGTCTTACTCTTACATATAAGCACTTGGGTCCCTTTATACCTTAGAAACCTTAATCAACCTAAACACAATTCAAAAACTCATTTTCCAACAAAATTGAGATGAAAATCACATCTTTAACAAAAAACATACTCAACAAGTATGTTGTGCACTTCCCATCAAAATTTCAAATTTTTTAAATAGTCCAAGCCCAACATACCTCAAAGTTAAAACTTTATTACAAGCACAACAAATAGCATCGAGCACGTAACAAGTTGAACAATGAATATATATCGACAAAATGAAGCATTGAAACTTTAATAATGAATCAAGAAAAGAGTAAAAATGTAAGTAAATACCTGCTAGAAGATCTAAGTTGGTCTCTAAACTCCTTAAACTTGAGATTTCTCATATTCTCAAAATTAAAAACATAAACAGAGTTATATTTCTCAACAGCTTCTCTTATTGAACTCACTATTTTCTCTTTATGTTCTCTCCCTTTCTTCTTTGTCTTGGACAATGTCAATGCAATCAATTAACAACACAAGTACTTGTAAGTATATGTAAATGTAAATATTTACAATAAGCAAGAGCGACACGGAATTAAAGAAATCAAAGAAAGATTATTCACCTGCTTTGTTATGCTTTGATTTAGGGGAGAGAAGAAGAAAATGTTGTGAAAATGTTGTGAAAAAAGAGTAACAAACCAAGACAGTCCTGGAACAGAAAAATGGTCCCACAAATATGTTAAGACCAGCTTCAGCTTCAACAGAATCCGGAGATTACGAAAATGCCTTTGCGGCATTCATCAAACACTTTGTCTGCAACAAAATTACACTTTCCCCAAAACTTTCTCAGCAGCATTTTGTCAACACCTGGCGTGCAAACCACATTCATATCCTATTCTTCTCTATCACTCCCCGTTCTCTAACAAAACAGCTGAAAATTTGTACCCTTATCTATTCTGCACTCTTATTCACCTCTTTCTCTCGTGTCGTCGGCTTTCGAAAGCTATTGAAGCCTTCACAGCCATGAGAAACCACAATATCGTTCCGTAACTAGCCTCCTAGAACCACAATACCTCTTATTGAGCTCTTGCAGGGTGAAGAAGTTAACACCCCTAATGATGACGATAAAGTAGAAGATTTTGTTGTAACATATACCACACTTATTGGTAAGTATATTGAACAAGAAGGGATGGGGTTGAGTTCATCCTTCATGAAGTATATTGGTAAAACCCAAAGTCAAATGTTAGTCCGTGGAATCGCCTTTGATGGATGGGCTTTTAAGGTTGGAAGGCCTAGTGAGGCTGAAAACATGTACAAGACTCTCTTGATGTTCAATTTAGCTCCAAGTTGTGTCACTTATATAAAAAGAGTATTTAATCGGGGAAAGAAGAAGATGTTGTGAAAATGTGTTGAAGGAAAAGTTGGAGGAGATAAGGGGGAGAAGCGGGAAATGAAACCCTAAAAATTTTGGGTTTGGAGGAAAATAATCGCGCCTTCATCATTTTACGGTGTTTCACTTCATTTTTTAATTTTTAAATATTTTGGAAATAATTAATTTTATTTAAACTTTATCAAGAATTTATTCGATTCCGATTTTAAAATTTTAAAATTTACATATAAAATGACTTTTTATTAACATCCGGTTCGATCATCAAAGAAATCATTCAAAAAAATTATCCAGTGAATCTGGATCTTGCCTCGTTACAGGAAGCAACACTTTTACTACATTTTTGTTAAAATCTCGTACAACCGGACCTTTTTATTTTCTGATTATTTTTTTCTAACACTAAAACGAGTGTTTATTAACATCCGTACGGTTCGATCGTCGAAAAAATAATTCAAAAAAATTATCCAGTGAATCTGGATCGTGCCTCGTTATAGAAAGCAGCACTTTACTACGTTTTTGTTAAAATCTCGTACAACCTGACCTTTTTATTTTTAGAATATTTTTTTCCAACACTAAAATGAGTGTTTATTAACTTTCGTAGGGTTCGATCATCGAATAAATCATTCAAAAAAATTATTTAGTGAATCTGGATCGTGCCTCGATATAGAAAGCAGCACTCTACTACGTTTTTGTTAAAATATCGTACAACCTGACCTTTTGATTTTTTGAATATTTTTTCCCACACTAAAATCAGTGTTTATTAACTTTCGTAGGGTTCGATCATCGAAGAAATCATTCAAAAAAATTATTCAGTGAATCTGGATCGTGCCTCGTTAAAGAAAGCACCACTTTACTACGTTTTTGTTAAAATCTCGTACAACCCGACCTTTTTATTTTTTGTTTATTTTTTCCCATTGCTAAAATGAGTGTTTATTAACTTTCGTACGGTTCGATCATCGAAGAAATCATTCAAAAAAATTATTCAGTGAATCTGGATCGTGCCTCGATATAGAAAGCAACACTTTACTACGTTTTTGTTAAAATCTCGTACAACCTGACCTTTTTATTTTTAGAATATTTTTTTCCAACACTAAAATGAGTGTTTATTAACTTTCGTAGGGTTCGATCATCGAATAAATCATTCAAAAAAATTATTTAGTGAATCTGGATCGTGCCTCGATATAGAAAGCAGCACTTACTACGTTTTTGTTAAAATCTCGTACAACCCGACCTTTTTATTTTTTGTTTATTTTTTCCCATTGCTAAAATGAGTGTTTATTAACTTTCGTACGGTTCGATCATCGAAGAAATCATTCAAAAAAATTATTCAGTGAATCTGGATCGTGCCTCGATATAGAAAGCAGCACTTTACTACGTTTTTGTTAAAATCTCGTACAACCTGACCTTTTTATTTTTTGAATATTTTTTCCCAACACTAAATGAGTGTTTATTAACTTTCGTTACGGTTCAATCGTCGAAGAAGTCATTCAAAAAAATTATTCAGTGAATCTGGATCGTGCCTCGATATAGAAAGCAGCACTTACTACGTTTTTGTTAAAATCTCGTACAACCCGACCTTTTTATTTTTTGTTTATTTTTTTCCAATGCAAAAATGAGTGTTTATTAACTTTCGTATGGTTCGATCGTCCAAGAAATCATTCAAAAAAATTGTTCAGTTAATCTGGATCGTGCCTCGTTAAAGAAAGCAACACTTTACTACGTTTTTGTTAAAATCTCGTACAACCCGACCTTTTTATTTTTTGATTATTTTTTCCCAACACTAAAATGAGTGTTTATTAACATCCGTACGGTTCGATCGTCGAAGAAATCATTCAAAAAAATTATACAGCGAATCTGGATCGTGCCCCGTTACGGGAAGCAACACTTTTACTTTGTTTCTGTTAAAATCCCGTACAACCCGACTTTTTTATTTTTTGATTATTTTTTCCCAACACTAAAATGAGTGTTTATTAACATCCGTATGGTTCGATCGTCGAAGAACTCATTCAAAAAATTATTCAGTGAATTTGGATTGTGCCCCGTTATAGGAACCAACACTTTTACTACGTTTTTGTACATAATATTTTTTTAAAAAAATCTTTTTATGACAAAAAATTAGAAAATCTTTTTAAAATTGAACTCAAATAAATTCTTGATAAAGTTAAAATGAAATTAGAATTTTTACCAAAATATTTAAAAAATAAAAAATAGAAATAAAACAGCACATTGAAAAATGTAAAATGTTAAGGCGCACAAATTTCCCCCTTAGCCAAAATTTTAAGTGTTTCATTTCCCCCTTCTCAGTTCTCCCCCTTTATCCCCCTTATCTCCCCTTATCTCCCTCTTCACCCTCAATTGATTTACTCTCTCTCTGTATCTCTAATTCTCTCTCTCTCGATCCTTCACTCTCTCTCTCATTTCACAAATCTAGATGGCGACCTCCTCGTACACTAAGTGCTCTCTTGCCTTAGTATAGATATGGATAGATGTATAATTTAGTATAGATAGTCAATTTCCACCATACTCTTTTTTCCTCGGCTGTTTTGACAGTTCTAAAATTGACCATCGACATGTGAATTGTATCCTCTCTCTTGTTCAACAATCTCCCACTGGGTATGCTTTCTCAACTAATTTAATTGATGATAAATACTAACTGATGTGTTTATATGTATGATTATATATGTTTGTTAACTAGGAAAGATATGTGTTTACAAAATATTGCCTGTCACTTGTATTTTGATGGTGGGAGTGAGCTGATCTCATTTAATATGAACAAAGAGATTTTTGGATTAGTTCCATTTCCCAAATTTGTTAAGAAAAAGAGATTAGATGTTTTGGATTTCAAAGGTTCTGTTGCTATGGTATTTGAATCTGTACCAGGCATTGACCTATGGACATTGGATAGTTGTTCTAGCTAGATGTCTTGTATGACTATGAGAAGAGAGAGACCAAATATTATCGGCTTGGAGACCAGAGCGTTCTTAGAGATCTCAGATACACAGAGTCACTTATTTCATTAGACGGTTTTAAGCAGTGGAGTAAAAAGCCAATTAAATATTTCGGCCCAACGGAGGGTACCATTTACAGGTAACTTTGCAACACATTTGAATCTGTTGTTGCGGATGGGTTTTGAATACTGTATTGTTTACTCAAGTTTTAGTAGTAGCACAGATTTTTTATTGTTATGTATTGCTATTTTTTTTTCTTACATTTACTTCTTGTTACAGACTGTATCACTGAGTACTTGGTTTGTTAAAATAGGTCTTGGTATTTAGTGTTATGTTGTTCATCACCATTGGTTCATATTATCTGATCATTTTGGCACAATGGTATCTTTCTCTTATTTGTAATACACTCCTGGTACATATTGGCTTTTATTCTCTGAGTTTCTAATATAATGACAGAGTTTCTATTGCCACCAAGATAATCAGTGTTTTATAGTGTGTGATCCTTGATGAATAGAAAGTGAGAGGAGGAATTGATGAGTTTCTGTTGTCACCCTAGATACCTATGCATTTTGAAGATGCATTTTAAATTCCGAGTTTGGACATATGAATTTGTAACTTGTACCTTGGTAATTTTATGTAGCTCTTGTTTATTTGATTGCTAAACTACTCACGTACATATATTCAAATTGAAGAATATAGTTCAGTGAAACTCAACGAATACTTTATAAACGTTAATCATATTTTCTTTGATTTGCTCTAGAAAATGATTTGACATGTGTTAAATCATATGTAAAAGGTTTGAATAGTTTTAATATGTGTTCTCTTGTATCAATATTGATTAAAATGTAACTAGCTTATGAAATTCATTCTTTTCTTGATAATTATATGAATAAAATGCTAAAATGGAGAGTTAAAATGGATAGAACCTTATCTTATTGAAATTAAGGATAACATGGTAGACTTCCCTCTTAAAATACTAGTTCTGCTAGTTTATAGTTATGTACCACTCTGCATCTATTACTTTGTGAGCATATATGACTGTCTGTACAGGGTTAGTTCATTATTCCTTCTAGTTTTCATATCGAAATAGGGTCTGAAGAATCATCCAACATAAAGCAACTACCAAAATGTCATTTTACTGATGGTGAATGTTTCACTAGTATGTTGATACAGGTCCTTTGGTTGACAATGTAGGCACAGTTTCAACATCTCTCATCACGTATGCTTCTATTCACGCATTACAGCCAGACCTTATTATCAACACCGAAACAACATGTTTTTAAGGGGCCTTCTTTCAAATACCATATTAGATATACTAATCACAATATATGTATGCTTCTATTCAGGTCTTACAGCTCGACATTCTCAATGCACATTAATTAAACTTCACTATTCTTGTAGCTTCTTCCTATGAAGTTAAAAACTTGGAAGCTTGCATTGGAGATGTGTTCCTTGTGTCAGACGTAGCTTTTCATGATAGGAGGATACCTATCCCTGTAAGTTCAAACTATCCTTGCTTCTCTAATTCCTTGCATCCCAATTTTGTCATCCCTAACGTGCAAAGTGCATACTCTGTTTTTTTTTTGTTATGTAGTGTGTTGCTTATTCGTTTGTCTAAAAATAATTCAGGAAAATAAAATGAGAGTCGCAGTCCTGGTTTCCAAAGCAGCTTATAAGTTCATAAGAGGTTTATTGTCAAAGGTCTGATCATTTATTTGCATCCCTTCACGCTAGTGCATTGAACCGAATGATTCACGCTACTGCATTGAAGTTATTATGGATACTGCAGGAGAGGATGAACCTTCTCAAGATACTAGTTCTAGTGAAATTGATCACCTTAAGCCTGCCAATCACTCTCAGATTTGTATGTATGTTTATAGATTGGTGTAGCAGATATTAGACCTTATTTTCAGATGGTTGTGTAATGATTGTATTAAATCTACAATGTTGACATTATTTTTATTAAGTAATTTTGGTGTGTTGATTGTATTGTCTAGCATAGTTTTTTTGTCTCAATAAACCGATGTCTACTCTAATTTTAGCCAATGGAGGCATCTTTAATAACAGTTGTTTTAAACCATATGAGACAATAGCTACAAAAACTGTTGTCTATGTGACATACAATAATAGAAACAAAAACTGTTGTCTATCAAAATCAGAAACAAGTGTTTTAGAAACAAAAACTGTTGCCTAACAGCTCTCAGACAATAGGTATTTAAAGAAAACAATTGTGCAAGTCAAGTACCTACAACAGTTTGTAGAAAGGAAACCATTGTGTTAAACTATTAAGACAATGGGGTTGTTATACTAAAACCGTCGTAAATATTTAGATCACACAACACTCTTTTGGAAAATAAAGCCTTGTCTGAAAATTAAAATAACAACATTTTCTAGTTAATAAACAATTGTTGATTTATTTGTCAGACAATGGTTTCTACAACAGCCGTTGTTGTTCAAGCATTTCAGACAACGTTTTCTAAGACCAAAACCGTTGTCTGTAGGGAATCAGACAACGGACGCGTCCGTTGTCTGAGCTGCGTAACAGACGGCAGCTCAATAGACAACGGTTTTCTAGGACATCAGACAACGGGCAAAAAGCCTTGTCTGATTCAATTATCCTTGTAGTGCAAGTTACCTTCACCAATGAAATAATTTTATTACGAAGTACTTTACTTGTTCCTTTTTGTCAATAATCTTGACTGGAGTTTCCTCATAAGAAAGGTTCTCTTGAACTTGAATTGGTTCATATTCTATCACATGTCTAAAACGAGGTTTATATGATTTTAGTAACGAGACATGGAACGCATTATGTATATGTCCGAGACTTGGAGGAAGAGCTAATTCATAAGCTAGATTTCTATCTTTTTTAAGATTTCAAAAGGACCTATGAATGGAGGACTCAATTTACCCTTGTTACCAAATCGTAACACACCTTTCGATGGTGAAACCTTTAAGAACACAAATTCTCCAATTTGAAATTCCGCATCTTGACGTCGTACATTGGCATAATTTTGTTTTACTTTTGTATTTTCTCAAACCATGGAAATGAATTTTGTCCGAAATAATTCTATTTAAATCAAGCACTTATAGAACTAATTAATCTATATGTATGCTAGCCTTGAGGTTGCTCAAAATGTGTCTCCATCTTACTTCTGCACGATCTGCTAAAGAAATGAAAAGAATTTGTTAAAACGAATTTTCTTGCAAACGATTGATTAAAACAATTTTATAGAATAAAGGATGTCTACCAAAAAGCTAAAGGATCAATCTATAATTTTTTTTGGGTTCTAGTCCATTAAAAATTGTTGGGCCTTCAAAAATATCCATTGTGCACTCAAGTGAACTATGTTTTTCCTATATGGTTGAAAAGGAGAATAAACTGTACCCAATTTTTCACATAACATTCAAACAAGAGTTGATGTATTTTTAAGTTATGAGCCATGACCTCACATCTACTTCCAACTTCAATGGCCTTCTTCTCCCTCTATAAAAAGGACATACATGTTGAGCAGAGATGAAAATCAACATTTTCTACTTATACTGATTGTGGTGGATGGGCTTACCCGAAGCATTTTATACTTAAAGCACATGATTTATAATAGACGTGGATAACATATAATTAAATATATGAAATGAAGCTGACAACAAATAAGATTAAAGATTTTCTGATACACTACAGCAAAGCTACTGCTTTTTGTTTGTTTCTTAGAATGCTACAACCTATATTCCTACAATCCACATCTCTAGTTGGATGTAAGTAAATTAATTTTATTCTTCCACAATTGTGATAGCTTCATCATTCTTTTGTTTAGCATTATCTCTAACTCCATCTATATATGTACATGAACCGTTTTTGTCTGCCTAACAATTTTCATGTTCAAACCTAGCGATATATTATTTATACTTCAATTTTCCAATTTTTGTACAACTGACAATTTTAGTTTAGTTCGAGTTTTCCATGAATTTTCACAATTTTATAAAAATAACAAAGTATCTTGCCCATTTCCACAAAAATTATCCTTACACAGCTATGGTCTGTCCCAATTTTCAAGTAGGAAGAGTTTAAAATTTCACCACCAACCCTCCTTGGTGTAAGGTAAGGAGAGTGATAGGACTAAAATTGTTGCAGAAACTGTAAAAAGAACGGATATAAAATTTGCTACATCATAATTTTTCCTAAATATCATAAATTTGTTTTCTGTTTTGACTTTAAATATAAAAAAAAGTAGAACAATGGTTATGAGGTGAAGGTTACATCTGCAAACAATGGCCTAAATAATACGGTCACTACTACAAAACTGAACTTAGGATACACCACTTAGATAGCGTTTTTCTAGAAGCGCTATCGAAGTGCATTACTTCAATAGCGTTTTTTAGAAAAGCATAATGTAAGTTAATAAATAAAAAAACAAAAAATCAAAAATATATACTACGATAGCGGTTAAGTAAAAAACGCTATTGTAGCTTGCACTTCAATACAGTTTTCCAGACACGCTCTCTAAGTTACCGTATTTTAAGAAATATATATTTATTTTTTATTTATAATTTTAACACTAAAACACGAAAAAAAATCATTCGCGTCAAGAATTTTAGGTCATAACCTCCTCTCTCAGCCTCAGCCGCTCACGTCGCCGCTCACCCTCGCCACTCTCAACACCCTATCGCCGCTAATACAACCTCTGTTCTGAACCTCGATCTGTTCTCTACCTCTGTTCGATTTGGGATTAAAGATTAATTTGACTGAGGTTTCATCTCTTAACTCCCTCTCTCTCTCTGCTGTGACACACTTCTCTCTCTCCCGCCGCTCTCTCACTCTCGCTGTTGTGACCTCTCTCTCCCGCCGCTCTGACCCCTCTCTCCCTCCCTCTAATTTCACAACCCATCTCTGATTTGATCAAATTCCTAATTAGAAACTACCATTCAATTTTCAATCTCCAAAGGTTGATTCACTATCTCTCTCTCTCCCCCCAATACGGCATCGACATCGAGAAGCTCTACCAGTACGGCGAACGCCTCAACGAAGCCACCGATAAGTCTCAGGTCACTTATTATCTCTGCGAAGACGAGGAGTTTGTACCTCCACACTTGTTTTCGTATATCTGTACTTTTATGTTATGTGGTGTGTTTGTTTATATATGTTCGTGTTTGTGATTTATGATTTAGATCTAGTGTTATGTTTATAATCATCCTTGTTTTAAAATAATTGAGTTTTGTTTGTGTATGTGTATGTGTGTGTTCGTGTTTGTGATTTATACTTAAATTGTTCTACTATTATGTTTTTAATTGTCTTATACTTTTAGTACTTCCTTGTTTGAATATAATTGAGTATTCCGTGTGTGTGTTTCATATATTAATTGTTCTAGTATTATGTTTTTAGTTGTGTTAATAATTTAATTAGTTCCTTGTTTGAGAATTTTTAAGTGTGCGTGTGTGTTAGATTGTAGAGCTATTAACAACTTTGTGTTTGAATTCGTCGAGTCTATTTTCAGACCTTCAGCTCTATCAGGATACAATGTCATATCTGAAACTCCACCCTGGATGAAGGTAGTCAATAAACTATTCTCTTAATATATTTCCTTAGCTGGTGTGTGCTTCAGCATAGAAAAGGACTTGCAAGTACCTAATGTAGTTACTTATTTTGACTTGTAAGTTCTATAAGCTGAAACATACAGTTGGTTTCTAACCTTTGGTTGTGTTTTTACAGTTACAAATTGGGTTAAGACACTTCTCATCTTCATGTTGAAATTTTTCTTTCAAATTTAAAATGCTTTCTGAATGCTGACGAGAGAAGCCGTCCACACGATACTAGCTCACGAACCGTGGCGATGCGCTACTTAAAGGCTAAGAAGGGTTTCTTTTTTGATCTCTTGGTCATCCTGCCTATTCCTCAGGTTCGATCTTGTTTATTTATTCATTTAATTAATTATATTTCTTGGTATTTAAGTTTTTTTTTTTATTTCTAGGTGCTTTATGTCAATAAATAGTTCTGAATTCCTAAGTTATTGGCCGTATATAAATGTGCTGAAAATGTGATTGTCACTGTTTTGTACAGAAGCAAAACGGTTGAAGAGGATGAAAAATGCATGTATGTCATGACTAGTTAGCATGCAGAGTAGTACATGACCTTTCCTAGAACTTCTTCCTGCTGTGCGAACATGTGATGCCGATTGTTTTTATTCATTTTCTTCCTGGGTTAAGTTAGGATTTAATAAATAAATTTGTTTATGTACGTAGAGGTTTGTGAACTCCATTGATATTAACAGAAGTAACTTATCTCTTTTTTTTTTGCCTTAAAATTTGTAAAAATGCCATCGCATCCGATTTAAGAGAGTTGTGCTTGGTTCCTAATTTGACTACCTGGCTTCGATTTGAACATTTGAACATGAACATGTGCGGTGCTTTAAATCAATATATATTTTTTTTTATAGTTAAACACACTCGGAAACTGTACAGATCGATCAATACAACATTTTATTATCCTAAATTTCTGATGCCCCTTTATCGAACCACAAGTTGTCTTGTGGATAGTGATCCCAGCTATACTGAAGAAGGGTTCGACGACAGAAGTAATGACAATATTTTTAGTAATGTTTCTGTTGCAGTACTTACCAAAGATAATGGTAAACACCTCACATTCAGAAAGCTTGCGAAAAAACAGTGAAACTTCTTCTCGCAATGCCTTTCTCGGAGCCAGGTAATGGACATGGTAGTTGGTACCAATCTCAACTTCACCCCATCTGTATACGTACCTTGTGCCTATTTAACTACCGACTGTGTGCATGTCTGTGCGTGAGTATGCTGAGATGTTGCCTCTCTGCTGTCAGTGTTCCCCTATACTTGTGTTAAATAACCAATTTTACATTCTATTGTTAACTTCTTATATAAACGATAGTGAAATTAGTGATGGTAATGCATTCATGTTCAAGTTTTCGATGTGGGACTAGCCATTATCTAATATTTAGTGTTTGTTCTAATGGTTTGTTTGAGATGCTTTCATATAGTTGTCAGTTGTTACTCTTATCGATGTGCTGTTGATATGTTATAACCGTGTCTGTGTCTTCTTCCTTGTTCTTCATAATGGTTGAGTTACTTTTATGATTATATTTGCTTCATATATTGCACTAAAAGCAATTACTGAATAAGTCTTTGTTATTTCTTCATGATTATTTTTGGGTCATTTGGTGATTCTGATATTGAAGTTGATGCATATGCATGCAGGAAGGCTTTCTTTCTTTTGCCAAGAAAACTTTGATTTGGCCTCGCCATCCGTTCAAAGATCTGGATTGGATTTTATAAACCTACTGGTTCTCTTTACTTTCTTGATTATTTTGCTTTTAGGGTTCATCAAAGGTCAGAACAGAATCAACAAGAACCGGATCTCCCTGGTTCTTTCATTGTGTTGTGCTTTTATTAGCATTGCATATCTTTCTTATGGTGTACATGTTTCTCATTTACGCCCACTAGTGTTAATTTCCCTTGGTTTCGTGCCATGTAAAGAGACTCTTAGATTATACCTTGATTTAAGGGTCCTATCTAGTTCCTGTTTCATTTACTTCTATAATTATTAAAGTACCCAATCTGTCTACTAACTAATTATGGATGGCTAATAGGTTCCGAATTATGAACAATGAAATTTCATTGGTCCAACCATCTTATGTGATGTCACCACTCACCAACAATATGGGTTGTTTCAAGGTATCATATTACAGAGATGTTATTTGATTTCTTTAAATTTTGTTGACATGTCTTTCTTATGCTTAGGCTGAGAGCTTAGATGAGGCCATCAGTATTGTCAACAAAAACAAGTACATTCTTAATTTGGAAAGTTATGTTAAAACCTTGATTTTATTGCATTGAACTCATAGATTGCTGCTCTTGGCAGGTATGGCATAGGAGCTTCCATTTTTACAACATCCGGCATTGCTGCAAGGAAATTTCAGACTGAGGTAGAAGCTGGGCAGGTACAGCCGAGTTGATAAACATATTTTGTAGATCTTGTGACTTGAAGAGGAACCAAGTTGATAAACTGCATGCTACGCAGTATGCTTAACTAGTGCCAAATAATATTAGTGTAAAATGTTTCAGTCTTGTTGTAATCTGAAGGCTTTTATTATATAACCGAGACGTATATTTTTGTTTTGTGGATGTAAGCATTAAATTGGAAATTTTTAATAGCAGAATTTGTTTACGCATTTTGTGATCAACATTTTATGACTTTCTTTTGTCAAATATATTGGGGAGTATATTATTGTCTTTGTATGTTTATTATTTTTGTAAATGGTAAGAATAGTACAGGTAAAAAGGAAGGCAGAAAAATAAATATATAATATTTTTTTAAAAAAAATTGTCACTTACATAGCGCTTTAAAAAGAGCTATCCAAAAGCATGTGCTTAGGAAACACTTACTTAGATCGCGCTTTTGAAAATGCTATCTAAGAGCTTCACTTACAGAATGGCAAAAAAAACGCTATGTAAGTGATCCTCACTTCAATAGCGGCTCCTTAGATAGCGTTTAAAAACGCTATGTAAGAGCTAAAAAAACGCTATCTAAGTGCAAATCTGTAGTAGTGGGTGGTTGTTGTACACTCTGTACAACTTTTATTCAGTCTTTTAGCCTCTTACACAGAAAACATAGGGGCCTCATTCTGTAACTTAATTAATCATCATGAACCAATTTTACTTCACCTGTGGAATCATATAGATCTTTTAGAGATCTTTTCTTTTTCATGACTTCCTTGGTGCAACCTTCTCCCTTCCGGTCCCTTTTCACCGTCTTTGAACCACTAGGTCTGTATGAAAGTCCAGGATTCGGAGTGGTCTGACCTTTGGGTAGAATCTTCTCTCCAACAGTACTATTTTCTTGTTTAGGAGCCCTGTCATCATTGATCTCAAAATTATGAGACCTAATGTATTCTTTAGCCTTCAGTAGTGGTGGGACCGTATGTTTAGGTAACATTGCTGGTCCGAGATCATCTGAGTATTATCAAATCCTATGACAAAGAATTTACCTTTTTTTTGGTAAATTCAATAACATTGAATTTTGAGATAAATAGATTAGTTAAAATGTTAAACACAACAATAGAATGAGATATTTTCTTTGACAAAATTCATAGTTCTCTTCAACACAATTTTTTAATATAATATGTTACATAAATTTGATTTTAAATATTATTTTATCATGTTTAAAATTCTACCTGTAATATAAATAGTTATATTAAAGATATGAGTTCATCACCATAAAACGGAATGTACTTAATTCATTTAAAATTGCAACACATTACCAATTAAATCTAATTATAATTAAAAAAACTATTATCATTTCAATACTACTCAAAAACACTTATATTGAACATGTGTAAAATTCTAAAATAAAAATAGGTAAAATATTGAAGAAAAACTCATCAATAAAAATAGCATGAAATAGCAAATGTTTCAAACAAGTGCAACCTAAATAAATATATACACAAATTGATATCCAACATATTTTGAAATATGTTATATATATCGAGCTTGATGTGCAGGTTAAAAAAAATCTTATATAAATAAGGGCATTTATGTAAAATAGAGTAAATCTTAAAAGAGAAAAATGGTCCTGCATTGAACTCATGACACCAACCTGAGGATATATTGATTTCTAATATAAGTGATGATTGAAATTTTTGTAATAATAAAATTTACCCTCTATATTTATAAAAATAGTCCTGACTTATATTGTATTAAAATTACAAATATGCCATTCTAGTAGAATTGATATAAGTGAGGTCATCCACATATATTATATCATTTCTTTGAATTACATCATTTGTTTAAATTTATATACCTAGAATAATAAAGCAGTTGTTTAATTCTTAAGTAACATGAATGGAATTTAACACATGGATATTAGTGTTATATTGTACTAACTCATGCTTCCAACTCAGAGAAGTAAAGTACTTCACACGTAGGTAGGTAAGACAAAATTATTAGAAAAAATTTCATTATTAGGAAGATTTTGAATCATACGTACCTCTAAAATTTGTGGATTGAAATGTGAGAAATCAGACACAGATCTTGACACAATGGAAGTGGCGAAAAGCACAATGGAAATGGTGAAATTTGTGATTAAAGTTGGATTGAAATGTGAGAAATCTCACAATGGAAGCGGTGTAATCTTTGATCAAAGTTGAAAATTTGGGATTTGCCTTGGTGAGACAACACACTGGAGAGAAAAAATAAAATGCACCTGAACACAATTTATAGGATACTTTTTATAAGCAAAAGATTTAATATCATAGAATCTTAGAATAATTAATTTAAAAGATTCTTATATATATAATATCTTTATTTTTTTTTATAATATCCTTGGGGATTTTAAAAAAATCCCCAAAGAAAAATAGATTTTTTTGGAATTTTTTTTCAGAAAAGATAAAAAAGGTCAGAGTTCAAAAAATCCTTATGAAGAGAAGAATATCCCAAAATACTCAAAAATATAATTTTAGGGCCTCCACAACAATGTCAGAGTTCCATCTTTAGGCCAAAGTGTAAGAACAAATCTTAGATTATCCAAAGTGTAAGAACTAATCTTAGATTAGCATAAAATAAGCTTTTCTTCTGCACTTGCTCCTCATTTTTTTAAGCCAGGATGACCATTTTATTTGGAGCACTTGCCCCAAAGAATGTGTAGGTATTTTTGTTAGTAAAAAAAATCAAATGTAGAGATATAAAGTGATTAATTCTTATGGGAAAAAACATTGATTAAAAACATTGACTTTTTTCAGTCTAATAATTTAAATTATGAAATATAAACAATTCGTAATTATACAAATACGTTTGGGAGAAAGATAAAGATGCTTATTGGGATATGATATATAATCTCAAAGAAGCCTTATTGGGATATGATATAATCTCAAAGACGCACATAGATCCAGCACCAGGCATATACAAAATTTCTTTTCCAATGAAATGACTTTGACTTATTATAAATATTTGCTAATTTACACATTAATTTGATTATTTTCAAAAGATGGAGTTGAAAAATGTTAGAATGGAGAAGAACATCAAAAATAAAAGAACAAATTTTTTTTAAAGCTTTAAAATAGAAAATTAATTAATATTTTTCGGAAATCAATTTTTAAAATTCATGTATTACATCAAATTCACGTACATTTAACTAATTGTGCATCTAATTTAATTTAAATTTAAAGTACACTTAATAAGTAATTGTTTGTCACATTCGTGAAATTTTTTAATTAATGGTAAAACACAAAAATATTTTGGACAAATATTAAAAATTCTAAAACAAAAAAAATGGATGGCTATGATATAGAAAGATAACTATAAAATTCATATTTAAATATTTGTACATCTAATTTAATAATAATTTAATATCAACTTACTAATTAATTTTCTTTAAATTCTTGAATTTTTTAAATAATATTAAACCACAAAACAAAAATTTAGAGCAAATAATATAATAAATGATCATAGAAAAATGAAAGGAATTGATTTTAAACGATAATCATTTAAAATTAATGGCTCAAAATGATTGATAGTTAAAAAAATAGCTCAAAATGATTGGGATATGATATAATCTCAAACAAGCACATAGATCTGGCACCAGGCATATTCAAATTGAGTTAATTGGCAAATTTATAACTGAGCTGACCCTGAATTGCATGTGGGTAACTGAACTCAAAAAGTTTGCATTAACATCATTAGATTAATTAAACCTTGCAATCTCATAACCAAACTATTAAAAACTTGCACGGTCGTTAACTTTTTTTGACTTCTAATGGAAGCCTGTTAATTTTGTACACAGAAGTTGACCGATATAGACTTTTCCATCTCCTCACATTTGTCAAATCAGCTGTCACATATAGATCAGTTCATTTTCATGTGACACTCAAAAAACCAGACACATCCCAGACTTCACTTTTCAGTTCCTCTTTCTTCCACCTTCATTCACAACCATCTCACCACTCCGGCCTTTCACTTTTCTTCCCCCTTCTTCTCCTTCACCACCACAGCCACCCATCTCTCGACTCCAACCTCGCAGCTCCACCACCAACAGCCACTTTTCCTCCAACCTCCTCTCCATTCTCCGTTCACCTCTCCTCCGACACCAACCCCGTAAGCACCCACCATACATTCTCTGCCCCTCTTCTTTCTTCGCTTTCAATCCCTAGCGCCATCTCTTTCCCCCCTTCCGTTCACCACCGCAGCACCATAAATTAACCCGCCGCTCTTCCGTTTGCCCAATTCAACCGCTGTCCACCATCTCATTTTCTCCTCCCATCCTCTTCATTCCCCCACCTACAAAACCAACAACCCCACCACTGTCTCACTTCACCTTTTTCATTCTGACCCACATAACCTTCGACCTCTTCCCCCCTTAGCACAACCTCCGTTCACCTTGCAACAACCCACCGCTGCAATACAATCCACCGTCGCCCTTCTTTACCTTCGCACTTCTTCCCCGCACTCCACTCAACTTGCTCCTCCAACACCACATCCCCTCCGCCTCTCCTCCTTCATTTTCCGGTGCCGCTTTACGCAGCCTCCTTCCTCCAGCCTTCACCAGCCCCTCACCACTATTACCCTTTCTTCAACCTAAAACTCACCACAACCCTCCTCCCGTCAATTAAAGCATCACAAACAACCAATTAAACCAAGAACTCGAAAACCCTAAATTTTTAAAAAAATACAGAATTGAAATTAGTGGGTATGAGATTGTAAAGAATTGAAAATCAGTTTTCCCTCATCAACGTTACATGAAGTTGATGGCGGTTACCCAATTGCAAGTTTTAATTACTTCGATGAGTTGACTGCAAACTTTTTGAGTTCGATTACCCAACTGCAAGTTGAGTATGAATTCGGTTATTAATTTGCCAATTAACCCTATACAAAAAATTTCTTTCCAATGAAATGACTTTGACTTATTTTAAATATTTGCTAATTAATTTGATTATTTTCAAAAGATGGAGCTGAAAAATGTTAGAATGGAGAAGAATATCATAAATAAAAGAACAAAATTTTTTAAACCTTTAAAATAGAAAAATAATTAATATTTATCGGAAATCAATTTTTTAAATTAATGTATCACATCAAATTCACATACATTTAACTAATTGTACATATAATTTAATTTAAATTTAAAGTACACTTACTAAGTAATTGTTTGTCACATTCGTTGAATATTTTAATTAATGGTAAATCACAAAAATACTTAGGACAAATATTTAAAATGCTGTAACAAAAAAAAATGGATGGCTATCATATTAAAAGGTAATTATAAAGTTCATATTTAAATATTTGTACATCTAATTTAATAATAATTTTAATATGAACTTACTAATTAATTTTCTTTAAATTGGTTAATTTTTTAAATAACATTAAACCATAAAACAAAAATTTAGAGCAAATAATAAAATAAATAATCATAGAAAAATGAAAGGATTTGATTTAATATGATAATCATTTTAAAAAAATGGCTCAAAATGATTAATAGTTAATGGTACGTGAAGTAAAGAGCAAAGATGTTTTCTCAGTGGTTGTACATTTCAAAATTAAGTTAAATTAACAATATCTACAACATTAAATAAGTTGATGTTGGACATGATTTTTGATTGATGTATCGAATAAATATAAACAATTAAATGTATTTCTAGGTTTTTGTGTAAAATAAATATGTGAATGATTAGATAATTAAAACATATAACATACCATACATATATGCATTTGATACCACTTACCGAACCAATAGGTATTCCATGCCATTTGTTCCTTTCACCAGGGTAAATCATCACTATCAATCGGTTGTTTTTGGATTTGCACTAATGAGGGAAGGAATCAAAGTTTTGAATGGGAATTAGGTAGTTGGCTTGAGGCGATCGGAAGCAAACATCCCTTGACCATCATTACTGATCAAGATCAAGCCATGGCCGGGGCTATTGAATCACAACTACCTAACACCACCCATTTGTTGTGTACTTGGCACATTAGTAACAAATTCCCCGAAAAACTTGCAAGTTACTACTCCAAGTACCCGGAAAGTTTCAAAGTTGATTTCAACAATTGCATATACAACTCATTGACCGAAGATGTGTTTGAGGATAGGTGAAAAACATTGGTTTTGAAGTACAAATTGGAAGATAATACATGGCTACAAGGATTGTACAATTTGAAGCATAAATGGATCAAGGCCTTCACTCGAAACACTTTCTCTGCGGGTCAAACCACAACTTCAAGAAGCGAGGGAATGAATATATTTTCTGATAGCTATGTTAGTTCGTGTACAGGTTTGAAGGAATATGTTGAAAATGCTCAAAAAGATTTGGAAAGACAATTTATGCGGGAGAAAGAAGAGGATTACAAGACTCGTCAAACTTGTCGTGGGATAAAAATGAAGACCGCTTTGGAGCAACATGGTGCTTCCATATACACCAAAACCATGTTTAGAAAATTTCAAGAGCAATTGATGGAAGCTACAACATACTTCGTGGAGAAAGATAGAGATCGTTCATTGGAAGAAGATGAAAATACATACTACAAATGCTTTAGGCAATTGGTGGATCCCGAGAAAAAAACTACTTATCTTGTTACATTCAATAAAATGGCTCTAAGTGGTAGTTGAAAGTGTAGAATGTATGAATATTTGGGAATTCCATGCCGACATATTATTACAGTGTTGACAAAGTGATGTGTTTCCGAAATACCCAAGGCCTTTTTGAGAAGATGGTGGACTAAGGATGCTAATAGAACTGATGGTGTGTTGCCTTACCATTTGATCGGAGAAGAAACATCATCCCATGATTTGACTCCTACCAAAAGATTCAACAACATGACTTTACTTACTATGGCATCATTTCAAAAGTCCAATAGAGACACTTCATAAGGCCCCGAAGAATTACAAACGTTGTAAATTGGAAGGGCATGATATTAGAACTTGTCCAAGAGTACAAGAAGATCTTAAAAATGCTTAAAGTGGTCAAAATTTTAAAAATGTTGAAAAATCTCAAAAAAGTGGTGAAAATGTTGAAAATGTTGAAAAAGCTCAAAGTGGTCAATTGTAATTATTAGAAATCTCTACTTCTCCGTTTTGTCATTTACATTATGTTCTTTTCTATGTATCTAACAAAATCCTTTTTATTGTCATGTGTAGGTAACTTGGATAGTGCATGTTAGTGATTCACTCTCGGCTTCTTCCAAAAATACTTAGGACAAATATTTAAAATGCTGTAACAAAAAATAATGGATGGCTATCATATTAAAAGGTAATTATAAAGTTCATATTTAAATATTTGTACATCTAATTTAATAATAATTTTAATATGAACTTACTAATTAATTTTCTTTAAATTGGTTAATTTTTTAAATAACATTAAACCATAAAACAAAAATTTAGAGCAAATAATAAAATAAATAATCATAGAAAAATGAAAGGATTTGATTTAATATGATAATCATTTTAAAAAAATGGCTCAAAATGATTAATAGTTAATGGTACGTGAAGTAAAGAGCAAAGATGGTTTCTCAGTGGTTGTACATTTCAAAATTAAGTTAAATTAACAATATCTACAACATTAAATAAGTTGATGTTGGACATGATTTTTGATTGATGTATCGAATAAATATAAACAATTAAATGTATTTCTAGGTTTTTGTGTAAAATAAATATGTGAATGATTAGATAATTAAAACATATAACATACCATACATATATGCATTTGATACCACTTACCGAACCAATAGGTATGCCATGCCATTTGTTCCTTTTACCGGGTAAATCATCACTATCAATCGGTTGTTTTTGGATTTGCACTAATGAGGGATGGAATCAAAGTTTTGAATGGGAATTAGGTAGTTGGCTTGAGGCGATCGGAAGCAAACATCCCTTGACCATCATTACTGATCAAGATCAAGCCATCTAGTTTCTTAACAGACGTGTATAAGTGTTTGAAAGATAAAACTGAGAAAAGAATGTGTTCTACTTCTTCTCATTACTCAAAGGAAAAATACAGTACTATATATAGAAACCAACCACGAAGGTGGAGCTAGAAAATAGCTAACAAACTCCTAACGTTATTCCACTAACACTACTAATTCAAACGTTTCCTAAAACTTCTCATGACTGAGTCACACACGACTTCAGTTGTTAAAACATAAAACAGCATTTTATTCAACAAGTAAAATAACCAAGCCCAACAGTTTTGATTAAAAAGCCCAACAATCACCTCCTTAATCAAAGACTGTTCTCAATCAAATTCTTTTCTCCCAGTAGCTTCCTCATTCGCTCGAACTTCACCTTGGACATAGCTTTGGTCAAGACATCTGCCTTCTGTTCCTCTGTTCGAACATGCTTAACAATCACTTCTCCACGCTCAACACACTCCCTAATAAAATGATAACGAATATCAATGTGTTTGCTGCGTCCGTGAAACACTGGATTCTTCGTCAGGTCGATAGCAGATTTGTTGTCGATATACAACACCACAGGCCTAATACTCTCATCTGATATTTGGTTCAACACTTTGCGTAACCAAATCCCTTGGCATGCTGCAGCAGTTGCAGCCATAAACTCGGCCTCGCACGAACTTAATGCTACACATTTTTGTTTCTGCGATACCCATGCTATCAGACTTTCATTCAAATAAAAAGCTAACCCACCTGTACTCTTTCTGTCGTCCAGGTTACCAGCCAGATCGCTGTCAGAGAATCCTGCTAGCAAATAATTTCCTTTACCTTTCAGATAGACTAAACCATAATCCATTGTTCCACGCACATAACGCATTATTCTCTTTACTGCATTCAAATGAAGGACAGTGGGCCTTTCCATATATCTACTAACCACGCCAACCGAGTAAGCTATATCTGGGCGTGTGTGCACCAGATACCTCAAACTGCCCACCATGCTTTTGAAGTCAGTCGAGTTAACAGCCTTTCCTTTCTCATCTTTGTGCAACTGGATTTTAGGCTCCATGGGATATCTTACTGGTTTACACTCTGACAACCCAGCTTTCTCCAAAATTTTCTTTGCGTACGCAGCTTGCTTTAGCTCTATATACTCCTTCCCTTGCTCGACCTCAATACCGAGATAGTAAGACAGTTTGCCTAAGTCAGACATATCAAACTCTTCAGCCATTTGCTTCTTAAATTTTACTATGTTTGACAGCTTTGTCCCAGTGATTATCAAATCGTCCACGTAGACACCCACTATTAGTGATTCACCTCCTTCTCTCCGTGTGTAAACAGCATGCTCATGAGGACATTTAACAAACCCCAGTTCTTCAAGACACCTGTTTAAACGAGCGTACCAAGCCCGTGGTGCCTGACACAATCCGTAGAGTGCCTTTTTGAGCTTATATACTTTATGCTCTTCACCAATTTTCTCAAAACCTTCAGGCTGAAGAACGTACACTTCCTCCTGCAAGACCCCATTGAGAAACGCGGATTTTACTTCTAAATGATGGACTTCCCACCCGTTTTTAGCTGCAAGCACCAACATCAAGCGTACTGTCTCCAAACGAGTAACCAGGGCAAAAACTTCTTCATAGTCGATTCCCTGTTTTTGTGCGTAACCCTTGGCTACAAGACGCGCTTTGTATTTTATGATTTCTCCATCAGCATTTTTCTTTACCTTGAAAACCCACTTGAGCCCAATCGCTTTCTTGCCACCTGGTAGTTCTGTCAGTTTCCAGGTCTGGTTCTTTTCAATCGAGTCTATCTCCTGACTCATTGCACTCTTCCACTCCTTTTCTTTAGCTGCTTCATAGTAGCTTGAAGGTTCTTCCACACTAAGTAGAACAAATCATCTTCCAATTCTATCGGTTCTGTTTCATTGTAAATCTCGCTCACCAATCTGAATCTCCTTGGTTCCGTGCTTTGTGATGACTCGGTTCCTCCACTGCTCTGTTCACTCGACTGTGAAGTCTGTGACATTTGTGTAGTCACAGGAGTATATGGAGATGACTGGCCTGGGGACGATTGGAACTCCATCTGAGACCCTCCATAATCTGTCACCTCTGTACCGATATTGACCACTGTAAATGTAGATGTTTCCACGCTTTCACCTACCTCCTTGTCACCCCAAGGCTAGCTTTTTGACTCTTCAAAAATCACATCCCTGCTTACATGGACAGCATCAACCTTTGGATCGTATAAACGATACGCCTTGGTGCCTGGTTCTTTACCCAGGTTTACAACCATTTTACTCCGGTCATCCAGCTTTTTTACACTCACAGCTGGTATTTTCATATGTGAAAAGCAGCCAAAAACTCTAATATGATCAATGTTAGGTTTATTACCTGACCAGGCCTCGTAGGGTGTTGTTCCAGACAGAGCTCTAGTAGGTAGTCGGTTCAGCAAGTAAACGGCGTGCCTCACAGCTTCACCCCAAAACATCGAAGGCATATTTCTCTCTTTCAACAAGCTTCTCGCCATCTCGACCACAGTCCTATTTCGGCGCTCAACTACCCCATTTTGTTGTGGGGAATATGGTGCCGTAAAATGCCTCATTATGCCAGCCTCATCACAAAATCCACCAAACTTTGCTGAACAAAACTCCCCACCTCTATCTGTCCTCAAGACTTTTATTTTTTTCTCACGACCATTTTCGACCAGTGCCTTAAATTTCTTGAAGTGATCCAAAGCCTCATCCTTAGTCTTCAACATATACACCCACATGACCCTGCTAAAGTCATCAACTAGCAGCAGAAAATATTGACACCCACCTGGTGTTGGTGGAGTAATGGGACCACATAGATCACCATGAATGAGTTCCAGAATCTTGTTGGCAGTGAACGTCGACTTTGCTGGAAATGGAGCTCTTGTCTGTTTAGATATTAGGCAGCCTTTGCACACTTCATTAGGTTGTACCAGTTTTGGTAAACCATACGCCATATCCTTATCAGACATCATTGACATAGCCTTAAAATTAACGTGACCCAATCTGGCGTGCCACAACCAGGTCACCTCCTCAGATTTTGACAACAAACATTCACCGCCTGTATCCTCAATTAATATCTTGTAGAGTCTGTTTAGAGATCTGCGTACCTTCATCACCAGCTTTCCAAGAACGTCATAGACCCATAAGAATTCACCTTTTAGGATCACCTCATTCCCTTCCTCTGACAATTGGCCTAGAGATATAATATTATTACATAGAGTTGGAATAAAATATACCTCTTTTAACATCCTCACTTCACCGTTCTTGCATCTGAATACTATCGAACCTTTTCCTTTTATACTAACTGTCGACCCATCTCCAAAACGCACCTCCCCTGCTACACTTTCGTCCAGCTCCTTGAACTTTGATTTTTCTCCCGTCATGTGATTACTCGCCCCGTTATCGAGGTACCACAGATTACTTGGTGTTTTGATAACGCCCACTGCACTTAGCTTAGGAATGACACCACCTTCATTTAGTAAAACCAGGTTGCTATCTGTTCCTCCTTTTTCAGCCAACAAAAGTGCTGGCTCATCATCCTCAGTCTTAGACAAATTTGCTTCCGGTTTCTGCTCCTTATCACGTCGCCAATCTTTCTCACGTCGTGGTTTCCTGCACTCAGCTGCGTAGTGACCATATCCTTGGCAGTTGTAACACCTCACCTTGGTTCTATCACGACTTGTACCACCGGTTTTACTCCCTTCATCACCATTGTTTTGGTTACCTCTGCCACCAGATGCACTCCTATTATGGCCTCGACCTCTTCCTCGACCGTTGTAACCACCACGATTTCTCTCAATCGTACTCCTATGATTTTTCTTGGTCGAGTCCTCTTGTGAAAAAAGCAGTTGGCCTCCATTGTTCTCAATCGACCCACGCATTCTTTCATCATGAGCCTTTAGTCGACCAACCACTTCATCCATCGTCATTGTTTTCATATCACCAAATTGCTCTATGGTAGAGGCAATCTGCAAATACTTGGTGGGCACTGCTCGAAGTAACTTCTTCACCACACAGGTTTCTTCCATCTTTTCTCCTAGGAGTCGAATGTTAGTTACCACACCGTACAGCTTCATACAAAAATCATCGAGCTGATCTGACTCCTTCATGGTCATCGTTTCAAACTGTGACTTCAACGTCTGTACACGGGCCTCCTTCACACGATCAGCTCCTAGGCTCATTGTTTTGATCGCGTCCCATGCTTCCTTGGCGGACTATTTCTCTGCAATTGACAAAAGGACATCCACCGGTATTCCTTGATAGATGGCAGCCAGTGCGAGTTCGTTTGTCTGTTCATCAACAACAGCATCTTTGCCACTGGTTTCGATGGCTTTCCACACTTTCTGTGCTTTCATAAACACCTTCATCTTAAGTGACCAAGCTGTATAGTTATCTCTCCCCAGCATCGGATAGGACAAGCCCACAGTGCCTTCCTTCCCTTTTGAACTCTCCATTGACGATGTTACTCGAGGCATGTACTTTGGCATAAACCGTAATACCGCTCTGATACCAAATCTAGTTTCTTAACAGACGTGTATAAGTGTTTGAAAGATAAAACTGAGAAAAGAATGTGTTCTACTTCTTCTCATTACTCAAAGGAAAAATACAGTACAATATATAGAAACCAACCACGAAGGTGGAGCTAGAAAATAGCTAACAAACTCCTAATGTTATTCCACTAACACTACTAATTCAAACGTTTCCTAAAACTTCTCATGACTGAGTCACACACGACTTCAGTTGTTAAAACATAAAACAGCATTTTATTCAACAAGTAAAATAACCAAGCCCAACAGTTTTGATTAAAAAGCCCAACAAGCCATGGCCGGGGCTATTGAATCACAACTACCTAACACCACCCATTTGTTGTGTACTTGGCACATTAGTAACAAATTCCCCGAAAAACTTGCAAGTTACTACTCCAAGTACCGGGAAAGTTTCAAAGTTGCTTTCAACAATTGCATATACAACTCATTGACCGAAGATGTGTTTGAGGATAGGTGAAAAACATTGGTTTTGAAGTACAAATTGGAAGATAATACATGGCTACAAGGATTGTACAATTTGAAGCATAAATGGATCAAGGCCTTCACTCGAAACACTTTCTCTGCGGGTCAAACCACAACTTCAAGAAGCGAGGGAATGAATATATTTTCTGATAGCTATGTTAGTTCGTGTACAGGTTTGAAGGAATATGTTGAAAATGCTCAAAAAGATTTGGAAAGACAATTTATGCGGGAGAAAGAAGAGGATTACAAGACTCGTCAAACTTGTCGTGGGATAAAAATGAAAACCGCTTTGGAGCAACATGGTGCTTCCATATACACCAAAACCATGTTTAGAAAATTTCAAGAGCAATTGATGGAAGCTACAACATACTTCGTGGAGAAAGATAGAGATCGTTCATTGGAAGAAGATGAAAATACATACTACAAATGCTTTAGGCAATTGGTGGATCCCGAGAAAAAAACTACTTATCTTGTTACATTCAATAAAATGGCTCTAAGTGGTAGTTGAAAGTGTAGAATGTATGAATATTTGGGAATTCCATGCCGACATATTATTACAGTGTTGACAAAGTGATGTGTTTCCGAAATACCCAAGGCCTTTTTGAGAAGATGGTGGACTAAGGATGCTAATAGAACTGATGGTGTGTTGCCTTACCATTTGATCGGAGAAGAAACATCATCCCATGATTTGACTCCTACCAAAAGATTCAACAACATGACTTTACTTACTATGGCATCATTTCAAAAGTCCAATAGAGACACTTCATAAGGCCCCGAAGAATTACAAACGTTGTAAATTGGAAGGCCATGATATTAGAACTTGTCCAAAAGTACAAGAAGATCTTAAAAATGCTTAAAGTGGTCAAAATTTTAAAAATGTTGAAAAATCTCAAAAAAGTGGTGAAAATGTTGAAAATGTTGAAAAAGCTCAAAGTGGTCAATTGTAATTATTAGAAATCTCTACTTCTCCGTTTTGTCATTTACATTATGTTCTTTTCTATGTATCTAACAAAATCCTTTTTATTGTCATGTGTAGGTAACTTGGATAGTGCATGTTAGTGATTCACTCTCGGCTTCTTCCAAAAATACTAAGGACAAATATTTAAAATGCTGTAACAAAAAAAATGGATGGCTATCATATTAAAAGGTAATTATAAAGTTCATATTTAAATATTTGTACATCTAATTTAATAATAATTTTAATATGAACTTACTAATTAATTTTCTTTAAATTGGTTAATTTTTTAAATAACATTAAACCATAAAACAAAAATTTAGAGCAAATAATAAAATAAATAATCATAGAAAAATGAAAGGATTTGATTTAATATGATAATCATTTTAAAAAAATGGCTCAAAATGATTAATAGTTAATGGTACGTGAAGTAAAGAGCAAAGATGTTTTCTCAGTGGTTGTACATTTCAAAATTAAGTTAAATTAACAATATCTACAACATTAAATAAGTTGATGTTGGACATGATTTTTGATTGATGTATCGAATAAATATAAACAATTAAATGTATTTCTAGGTTTTTGTGTAAAATAAATATGTGAATGATTAGATAATTAAAACATATAACATACCATACATATATGCATTTGATACCACTTACCGAACCAATAGGTATGCCATGCCATTTGTTCCTTTCACCGGGGTAAATCATCATTATCAATCGGTTGTTTTTGGATTTGCACTAATGAGGGATGGAATCAAAGTTTTGAATGGGAATTAGGTAGTTGGCTTGAGGCGATCGGAAGCAAACATCCCTTGACCATCATTACTGATCAAGATCAAGCCATGGCCGGGGCTATTGAATCACAACTACCTAACACCACCCATTTGTTGTGTACTTGGCACATTAGTAACAAATTCCCCGAAAAACTTGCAAGTTACTACTCCAAGTACCCGGAAAGTTTCAAAGTTGATTTCAACAATTGCATATACAACTCATTGACCGAAGATGTGTTTGAGGATAGGTGAAAAACATTGGTTTTGAAGTACAAATTGGAAGATAATACATGGCTACAAGGATTGTACAATTTGAAGCATAAATGGATCAAGGCCTTCACTCGAAACACTTTCTCTGCGGGTCAAACCACAACTTCAAGAAGCGAGGGAATGAATATATTTTCTGATAGCTATGTTAGTTCGTGTACAGGTTTGAAGGAATATGTTGAAAATGCTCAAAAAGATTTAGAAAGACAATTTATGCGGGAGAAAGAAGAGGATTACAAGACTCGTCAAACTTGTCGTGGGATAAAAATGAAGACCGCTTTGGAGCAACATGGTGCTTCCATATACACCAAAACCATGTTTAGAAAATTTCAAGAGCAATTGATGGAAGCTACAACATACTTCGTGGAGAAAGATAGAGATCGTTCATTGGAAGAAGATGAAAATACATACTACAAATGCTTTAGGCAATTGGTGGATCCCGAGAAAAAAACTACTTATCTTGTTACATTCAATAAAATGGCTCTAAGTTGTAGTTGAAAGTGTAGAATGTATGAATATTTGGGAATTCCATGCCGACATATTATTACAGTGTTGACAAAGAGATGTGTTTCCGAAATACCCAAGGCCTTTTTGAGAAGATGGTGGACTAAGGATGCTAATAGAACTGATGGTGTGTTGCCTTACCATTTGATCGGAGAATAAACATCATCCCATGATTTGACTCCTACCAAAAGATTCAACAACATGACTTTACTTACTATGGCATCGTTTCAAAAGTCCAATAGAGACACTTCATAAGGCCCCGAAGAATTACAAACGTTGTAAATTGGAAGGGCATGATATTAGAACTTGTCCAAAAGTACAAGAAGATCTTAAAAATGCTTAAAGTGGTCAAAATTTTAAAAATGTTGAAAAATCTAAAAAAGTGGTGAAAATGTTGAAAATGTTGAAAAAGTTCAAAGTGGTCAATTGTAATTATTAGAAATCTCTACTTCTCCGTTTTGTCATTTACATTATGTTCTTTTCTATGTATCTAACAAAATCCTTTTTATTGTCATGTGTAGGTAACTTGGATAGTGCATGTTAGTGATTCACTCTCGGCTTCTTCCGGGGGAAGTGAGTCATACATTAGTGATCTATCGGACAATGCAGCGGATGAAATATGTTGCAATTTACCACAATACTATGATGTAATGGGGGAAGCCCTTGCGCCCCCACCGATTATTGAGGAGGAGGATAGTGAGTTATATCCTCTGGAGGAAGAGGCTTATAGGTCAAAGAATTGGATCGAAGCATGTCGTTGGATGGCAATCGAAGAAATGATGGAGAGGGTAGCGTATAATGTGGACCCCTACTTTTTTCCTGTCTTGAACTTGGGGAAGGACACCGAAGGCAAGTGGAGGATTTCCAATTGGGATGGTGGACTTCTTGACTATTGTGACAATATTAGTGACATTTACAAATTGATGCCTCGCGAAGGTTGCACACGTGATCAAATGCGTGTGGCATTTGTCAAGGGATGGGTTTCCCACATAAAGGATAGTAATCATCCTCGTTGTTGGGCAACATTTTATCTCTATGATGGATCGATCCCTATACATGTCTCTCTTTGGAACGACACCAACACTAACAAAGCCATTGCTAGTGGTGTCATCCGAGAAGGTTGTGTTGTTGTCTTGTACCAAGTTGCCGCGTTTGTCAAGGTGGATTCTCCTCCCGGTACTCCGACTCACCGTTTGTCGGCCGGCTTCTCCAATATTTTAGCCATATTTGGTTAGATGATTCAAATTTGTAATTTTAAGGTCATTTTATTTTGAACACTTGCTTGAACGTATGATGTAGTAATTTATGTTGTAATATTTGGAATTATTGTGGTTTAATTTTTGAATTTATATACTAATTTGCATGTCATAATTAATTATAATGAAATGAATTTAATTTATTGCAAATAAAATCGTAACATAATGGTTGAAGAATGTATGGTGTGTTTTGAAAAAAATTCAAAAGTGTAGAGGTCATTTGAAAAATCCCAAAATATACATAATTTAGGCATTTTTTAAAGAATTTTGAAATTTTTATAATTTAATCCATTTAATCAAATTTTTTTTCCAGAGATTTGGCACTAACTTCCAAAAGTTAGTGAAAATCAGCACTTTCGTGTAGTCTGTACGTTTTCGCCTGTTTCCCCCTGTTTTACTCTGTTTCTACCATTCCGCGGAAATTTATCGCAGAACACTATGCCCATCCGCGGAAAATTATCGCGGAACAGCCTGGTTTTTTTACATAACCTGCCTGTTTCCTGCACTTCCCACCTGTACCAAACTAATCACACAAATAGTGCAGCTATTCTGCAACTGTCTCAGCACCAAAATCAACAAAAAAAATTTACAAAAATTACGAAGCCTCCAAAATATGCCCAAAATCACCCGAAATTCACAAAAGCTGAAAATTTTCATCTCCTCCAAATCCAAAGAAAATACAACCAATAAACTACCGATATAAACAAAAAAAACCATGTTTTTCATTGCAACTAAGTCAAGTACATGAGTGTGTTGAATTCTAATAACATAGAGAGGTTCTAACTAACTACAATAAAAAAATGAAAACGATCTAAACTACGTATTTCGATCCTCTGACGCATAAGAAACCCCGAAATTCGACTAGCCTTGCCCTTTTAAAGCTCAATGGCAATCCTATACCGGAAAATCTCAAAGTCTTCGTCCGTCCACACCAATGAGTCAATCTCATAGCCTTGTAGGAGGTAGTCCATGTACTTCATCAAGAACAGGCCACAATCCGTACTATTCTTCTGTTTCGGCCTATCACTCCATGCTTGAACACTCGGCTCCTCCGGGAGGTTCATGGAGTTCCCATCAAGGTATCTCAACATGCCCGGTAGTACTCGAACCTAAAATACAGTACAACTAATAAGAAACAAAAAAAATGGAAATTTAAAAATTGAACATAAAGAAAGAAAGAATACCATGACTCGCTCCTCCGTCAGATACTCAGCATCCTCGTATAGTGGATCTAGTAGAATGTCCCCCCCAATTCTTCATAGCAAAAACGAACAATACCCAATGATTTCTAGTAACATGGGCGGGGACAAAGATGAAATCCACCTTGTTTATGGGTGGACCTACACCACAAGTGGCCCACTAAAGATAAAATCTGGCTAGTAGCTTACTCTCCTGCCAAGTGTCCAAACCCTTGGCAAAGTTCTTAAAAAAGGGGTCCATGAAGTAGTGTGTAGGCTTTCGCTCGAACACATGCTCCAACAAAATGTCTTCCTCACGGGCACGTAGCAAACATTGCAAGAACATAAGTAAATAAACAACATTATTGCATAAACAAGATGGCAATATCAATGTATATTAATATATAACATGCGTGTAAGATGAATGAATACTATGTATGTGTAGATAACCCGGTCATCTATCCAAGTCCCTGGTGCAAAAGATAACATCGCACTCTCATTCAAATGAAAATGTTTATGGAGGATTCCCCCTTTGCTTTGACCAGCCAATCACCCCATCCCCATGTATACTTGATGTTGTCTGAGTGGCTTATTGATCTGCCATTTCCTTTTCGACACACGACGTACACCAAGCTTCTCCGGCCAAGAAGAAGATGGCTCATCCACATCCATAGGAGTCTGTGACAAATGCTGGGAAGGCTATGTTAGGTTTATGACATCATGAACATCAATGCCTGTCATTGGAGTCTTCTTCGCTCTATCCGATAACTGGACATTTTCAAACTTGGGCACTTTATAGGCCGAACCTCGAACCTCCTTCATGAAGCTGCAGAAAGGCTCTAAGAAGGTGGGTGCAATCCTCCCAAACTCCTCCTTATACTCCTCAGGAATAGAAGAATCAATCTTTTGTGCAAATTCCAACCCCTTCATGATCTGCACCAAATGATAAGAAACATTAAAACAACATCAACTCTTACTATACATGCAAAGAGAACAAATGTAAATAAAAAGGAAAACTCACAAGTTCATAGGCCTTCAAGTGTTAAACAACTCTAGAGTAGCATGCTCTGCTTGTGGATATGGTTGGGGCTTCCCGACCCTGCATCCAAGATATGTCAGTATACCATGCCATGTACTCTACATCAGATCCAACTCAACATCTCATGGCCTATCAGCAAATCTGTACCACTCCCCAATCTTAGCAAACCATACAGCCATCCAATCGTAGCTCACAAAACTAACATTCGCCTGCCTATACTCTATCATGTCTATCGGAGACCTAGGAATCCCCTGCCTCAACCCTAACTGCCTCATAACCCTGTCTGGATGTTGATATTCAACAATATCATAATGGAGAAGTGCAACCCTAGCACACCTAGCATAAAAACCCTCTCAATCCTCATCAACACCCTCGTCATCAGAATCCCACAAGTGATCATAAGGGGTCCAGTTCATAGTATCCCCTGCAACTCCATCAAACTCACCCCGGTAGTTTGGCAAGCTATGATGAGGCCCCTTACTAACATGAAGTCTACTCCATTTACCCAACAAGACAGGCTCATCAACCAAGTCATCCTCCTCCTCCTCCTCAAGCAACTCATCCTCAACTAACTTCCCCTTTGCCCTGCCCTTTGCCTTACCCATTCCCTTCCCCTTCCCCTCAACAGGCTCCTCCTCCTCCTCCTCAGTACCATTATCTCCCCCCTTTTTCGGTGCCCTGGACATAGCCCAATACTCAGCAATGGGAAAATTATCCCGTATAGGATCTGAAATAGGAAGCCCAATATCAAACCTTTGATAAGACCATATCATCAATAGAAACAAGAAACCACTGACACTCTGGGCTCCCTTCTTGGATGCATGCTCAAGACCCCAATATAAGTATGCCAATACTACAGACCCCCAAGAATATGTGTGAATAGTATCCAAGTCGAGGAGAGGGGCAATGTACCTCAGATGCACCACATTCCTACTACTAGTAGGAAATAAAGCTGACCCCACAACCATCATAAAGTATGCCTTTATGTGCAGAACAATCTTGTACGGGTCATCACCAGGATCCCCCTCATACCTAGAATGCAACCAAGTATACTTGATGCCTCCTCTACCATACGCCCTCTCTATTTCCGCCTATGAAAGCTCCTCAAACCAATTCCTAGCAAAATATGATGGGGGATGTCTGATTGCACGCCCAACCAACGGCTGACCAACAGTAGGCAATCCCAAAATGTAATGGACATCCTGCAATGTCATTGTCATCTCACCCTGCCTCATGAAGAAAGTATCAGTCTCGGGGCGCCACCGCTCCACGAAGGATGTGATGAGTGCAGTATCGTTCTGAAGAACCACTTTGGTATTAGCAAACAACCCAAATCCAGTCATGCACAATAGTTGCTTCTGAGCATCATTTAAAACTAGGGATGGGAAAAAAATCCGATCCGATGGATACCCGATTCAAAACCCAATTTTTTGCCCGATCTGAACCCGATTTTTTGGATTTGGAAATGGATATGGATTTAAATTTTAAACCCGAAATATTTTGGATATGGATTTCGATTTCATGTATACCGAGCCGAAACCCGATCCGAAACCCGAAATCCGATTCGAATTCGACGGATACCCGAAACCCGAAAAAACCCAAATTTTATTTATTATAAATTATAAATATTATATATCATATAATGTATAAGCTTAAATAGAGGTTGGGCCGATTAATAAGTTTAAATAGAAAAATGGGCTTAGACCCATTTGACAAATACACACACAGCCACAAATACAAACAAAACCATAATTGACTTATTAACCTCAGCTATCCCCCTTTCTCTATCTCCTCGCAGCCATCTTCTCTCTCCGTTCACGCCTCCATCGGGTTCTCCCCGACCCACAGCCATTTTCTCCCCTTAATTCAAACCCGCAGCTCCTTCACCAACAACCCACCTCACGCCATCACCTTCATCCCCTACCTTCGTTTCCCCCTTCTCATATCGCCTCCACAACGCCGCTACTCGCCCCACAGTTGTTCTTCCCTTTATTCACATTGTTCGTCTCATCTATTCGTTACTATCATAGTGTGTATATGTGTATGAAGGAAACGACTGTAAGTATCATATTTCGGGTCTCGTGTATTGAAATTCGGGTATCCAAAAAATTTTGGGTATCTGGTATATCCGAATCCGATCCGAAATCCGTTGGATCGGATTTGGATATTAACTTTTGGGTATTTTTCGGGTTCGGATTGGGTTCGGGTAAGACAAAAATTTTTGGGTTTGGATATAGATATTGCCATATCCGACACTACGCCATATATGGGCTTTAACAACGCTTTTTTTAGTGTTACGAGCAAAAGTGTAACCATAGATGCCTTAAAATTGATCTATGCCTACACTTTTTTTTAATGTTAGCATTGCTATAAATGAGTGTTACCATAGACTTCATACTGTATCTATGGTAACATGGAAGTCAGTGTAGCCATTGATGTTATAAAAAAAGTGTAACTGTTGCTCAATCTTTGTCTGAATATCGACTAACTAAATGGGTGGGCTTAATTTTGCCCAAAATTTTCATTTCAGCGGGCTTTAATTTTGTTCCCTCTTATGTCAATTATTCACACTCTCTTAACTCTCCTCTTTCTCTCGACCTCACCCCTGTCTCTCTCACCTCACCTCTCTCACATCACCTCCCTTAAGAACCCTAATTTTGAGCCCTTTTCACTCTGTTTATCATCGCTTTACTTGCTAACAGCAACTTGCTTTGTAATAATCTTCTATTTTCCCCAAATGTCAGTTTTAGGGTTTTGATAAAATTGACCAGATTTGAATTAGTTTAATTGAGGTTGAATACTCGAAGATATTGACGAAATTGGAGAAGAAAAGTAAAGAAGGAGCCGAAAAGATTGTACAGAAAGATCCGTATAAGTTTCTCGGGCCCTATTGGAGCTCCATGGATCAAGAAATTAAATCCTCTTATCATAAATTGGCCTTAAAGTATGTTTCTTTCTGTTAATTTATTGTTGTTGATGTGTTTTTTGTGATTTAAGTTAAATTAATTTATTGTTCTTAAGGAAGAGAAGTCAAGGTTCCATCTTAATGTGACATCAGAACTGCTTATTTAAGGCCATTTGCTCGTTTATCTAATCTTTGGAAGCTTTTCTATATCTATCTTGTATCTATTATGTCTGTCTGACTATTTAATTTTAAAAATTTTAATTAAACATGATAGATGATGCCAAGAGCTTGGAAGAGGCATTGATTCAGCGTGTAATGGTAACACCTGAGGAAGTCATTACAAGGACTCTTGATCCTGAACTTGCAATGGGTAGCAGGGATGCTTCGGCTAAAACTGTGTAATTCTCGCTTATTCAATTGGTACGATGTTCGTCATTGTGTATTGGCTAAAATTAAGCGTATTGTGTTTCATGTAGATTTTGCAAATTGAGGAGGACTTAGGGTCAGAAGCAGTTTATGCTGGAGCAAACTTCCGAATGCCCGTTGAGTCCTAGTAGAGAGTCTGAGGCTAATAATTAGCTATGTCTAAAAACATGAGTGGGAATTTTCAGACGGTTTGATCCGTCATTGCTGTGCGACCTGACCCGACCTTTTTAATCATCTCCCACATCAATTCTTCACTCTCTTTACTGTCTCATGTTGTTCACTTTCCCGCCATTAAACCTTAAACACTTATAAAACCTTTTTAATTACTACCCTTTACTATATTGCTTCCTTCACATTTTCTTTGCCTTTTTTCTCCTTAGTTCTTGGTTTTTATTAGTTAAAGTTCCCACCTTCATATGTTTCTGTCACTACACCATAAACAGCCTGCGGTAACCCAAAAATTCTCTTACATTAGGGAGGTAAAATGTTACAATAGACCCAATTTTGGGCTAGGGTAACATAAATTAAATGTTACATATTTCGATGTTACCCTAGGGTACCTAAGCTAACATATTTCACTTTTAGGGTAACATGGCCTTTTCGGTTACCATAGAGGTCTGCTGTAACATAAAAATAGCATATTGTAACATAGATATTCGGTTACCTTAGGCTGCTTCACCTGTAGGTCCAAAATGTGTGCCCCACCTGTAGGTCCAAAATGTGGGCCCCACCTATATGTCCAACATGTGGGCCCCACCTATGGACCCTATTTTTTAATTAATTGTAACAGGCTAATGTAACACTAAAATAGGCTAATGTAACACTTTACCCAAAAAAAAAAATGTACAGCACCTTTATAAAAGTATACAATCCCAAAATACCATTCAACCACAATGAACCACAAAGAGATCATTCTCAACATCCAAACAAACTAATCAATTCTGATTCAACATCCAAATCAAACAAACTAATTTAACATCCGAACTAAAAGATAGAAGCTAGTTAACATCTATAAGTACTTTTACATCCCGACACGCTAAGTTAAATAAAAACTACTCATTCTTGACTTAAAGCATCTTTCTTTTAGCCAATTAGGACCATGTTTTGCAACAAGCTCATCAGAAGCGGTATCTCCGGTGGTGAGTTTTTTGGTAATCTGATTTGCAGGAAAAGGCCAGTGTGCCTGTAAAAGGAAATAAACTTGGCATTAAATAGTTATTAATCATTGGCAGCCTACAACATATTACTTGTTATTGTTAAGTTGCAACATGAGTTGTCGTGGTCATTCATCTATTACCAGTAGCATCATCATCAGATACTTCGTGCACACTAAGTGTCCATAACATTTAGTGAATTTCACGTACCAATATTTCATAGTTGAAAAAATGAGAAACATGTGATAAAAGGAAAATTCTGAGGAATGAACATTTACGATCCTAGCAATGCCAGTGTGACATATAGAAGATTAGAAATGAAACTACATGAGGCATTACCAACCAACTTTCACTAGCATCAAGAGCAATACAGCTGACACGTGGGTGGAACTCTTTCTGCTTCTTATCCTTCTCTTGATTAATCACACAAACACACTTTCCGGATTTGCAGTCTACATTAAACCACATAGCAAGACACAATAAAATATAGTGCGACTGTCCAAGTTATGTAAAGTGTAAAGAAACAGACAATGGTAGGAACAATAATGCAAGACCACGTTAATATAATTGTCTTCCTGCTGATTGTTTTTAACTTAATAATTTACATACCCCACAGTCTTGCAGTACCATCCTCTGACCCAGTTATGATCTGAAAAAAAAAATGTTAGTACAAAAGACATGAGAACACAGAAGTTAGAATTACAAGGTTTAATTCTTGCAAACTTAAGACTGTCCCAGCCTACAGCATACTAGCGTCATGAATTATGACATGTCAAACATGTATAGCAGTATCGGCATAAACTTACTAGGAAAACGAGGTGTTAAAATGAATGACAATTGACAAACGAAAACAAACAGAGAATTCATAACAAGCCTCAACAAAACCCAGTGTTGAAACCACAATCTCCAGCTAAGGTAATCACAAGTGAATTGATTATTATATATACAACCTAGATAAAGGAATAATCACGTAATGAAGAACAAAAACAGAGGCTTACACACATAGACTTACAAATAGAACAGCAATACAACTGAACATAAAAAAGACTTATAGTAAAGGCCAAAGAAGCTTACCACTCCTCCTTTGGACTCAGAGTATCATCCAAAGCCCACTGATACTTTGACTGATTTAATCCAAACCAATGCGCCACATATCCATCCAAGCTCGAATGCGCTGCAATAACCTCACCATATATCCCAATTAAAAAAAAATCACATCCTTATACATAAATCCAAACTATAACAAAATCCATCAACACAATAAGAAACAAATTTTCAAATCAGTCTATTATTTCAAAAATAAGCACGAGAGAAAGGGATGTGGAGAGAGAGAGAGAGAGGGGGAGAGAGAGGGAGGGAGAGAGGGATGGAGGGAGAGAGAGAGCATACCGTGTTGTACTTTGGCAACAATGTTCTAGAAGAAAGCGAAAGAAGAAGCATCATCCTTAGGACTATAATGAACCGGAGGAGGAAGAACCGGCGGAGGAGAGCGAGACTGAACCGGCGGAGAATCAAATCTCCTCGGGATTGAAGAAGAGAGAGATGATTAAATCACACATATAAACACTTTGAATGTAAATTGAAATAAGTTAAAGATTATTTACTTAGAAAAAAAATCCAAAAGTTGAATCCCTAATTGCCTGTAATTTTAAAAAAAAAATAGAAATGAGTCAAGTATCTAACTAATCGGAAAGAAGAAATGTTTATTCAATTACCAATTGTTGGTGTAGAGTTAGTAAATTGAGTTTGTGGAGAGAATTTGAGGAGAGAGTATGTAGAGAGAGGTTTTGTCGAGAGAGAGAGTACGAGAGAGTACAGGGAAAGGGAGTGTTTTTGGGGAAAGTAGAACAAGTGTTTTGGGTATGTCTCAAAATTTTGGTTAAGGGGGAAATTGTCCGCCCAAAATTTCCACTCAATGTCAAATCCGTCCGCCCAAAATTTCTGCTAATTTCCTGTTCACCAGCTAACACAAATCATTTTGGCAATTTTAAATTTTATTTTCCTTTTTTGGAACATCAATTTCAATGTTTTAATTTTAAATTTATAAAATTTTAGAAAAACTAAAACATGATAGATAAAATATAAAAAAATACATATGAAAATAGTAAAATTTTAAAATAAATTATTTATTAAAGTAGTGTCTACTTTGACCAATTTGACCATTATAAAACCGAACAAGATAAATTTAGGATTTTTTTTAAAAAAATTACCTCATCATTAAAATCGTTAAATCTTGACATCCGTACGTTTGGAATGTCGAAAAAATAATTTTAAAAAAATTTGTACAAAAAATTGTGAGCATGATTTTAAAAAAAATTATAATTTCTAAAAAATATTACAATTTCTGAAAAAAAAATATTTTTTGAAAAAAAAATATTTTAAAAAATAAAATAATTTTCCAACTCATTTTATAAAAAAGTTAGAAAATTTTAAAAACTAAATTTATCTTTGGAAATTTTAAAAAAATATTAAAAAAAAATTAAATTAGATGAAAAGAGTTGGCATGGCCAACTCTAGTGTAACACTTACATATTTATGTTACATGCTTTAACACTTTCTAACTACTGTAACATTATATTTTTGGATGAGGTAACATAAAAAACACGATGTTACCTTAGGATGTAAGTAGTATAGCTAGGGTAATATATTGGGGTAACATTTCTCCGGTAGGGGTTACGGTAGGCCATATATGGTGTAGTGTGTGTTAACAATATAAAAAGAGCTGATTTTGTACTTATGATTATGTTTTTTGATTTAAAAATATGATTTTGTGTAGCAAGAATTTGAAGGGTTACATGCAGAATCAATCAATGGGTGATGAAAAGGAGACCTTTCATGTTGTGAGAAAAGGGGACATTATGGGTATTTACAAGAATTCTTCTGATGTTCAAAGCTCTTCCTGTAATTCCCACTTAACTCTTTTCATTACTCTTCTACATAATTAAGAAATTTTATTGTGTGGTTTTTTTAAAATTTGCTACTGTTTTTTGGTAGTTTGTTATTATGATGTTCAAGTACATCTTTATTTAGATTGGTTTTTTAGGATTTGTTAGTGGTAAGAGGCAAATGGTTGTGATCTTGATCATGAAATGGTAAGGAAAAGATTGTACTCGGAATAAGCAGTTGTCATCAGCAATATTAGTTGGTGAGTATTATGAATTGATAACCAATTTCCTGCGGAGATAGGTTTATATCTTTTGTTTTAAACCTTTTCTTAACCTCGTCCTGCTTCAGTTAATGTTACTATAACATTCCCTTAATTTGTTTGATTAGTTTGTGTCAGCCACATTGTCGCTAATTATTACATTACGTTCCTTGCGTATGGTATTATTTTTTGAATATTGTGAACTAGCTTACTTTGGTAGACGAGAAACATCCTTTTCAGGATTAGTATGTTATTCTGGTGCTCAGTTATTGCATCAGTTGCACCTCAATTGTTTTATTTTCTGCTTCCAGGTCCAGAAGATAATATGGCAGGGTATTATCAACAATAAGTAGAAATGTTGGAGGGATTTAAAGAAATGGATGCCTTGATAAATCGTGGTTTTGTACCAAAAATGTCGCAGGTTTTTTAAACCTTAGTATGCGATGACCTGTTCCCCTGCGTACAGCACACAACTTTTGATCTTTGATTCTGTCACTTATTACCACATTATTTTATTCGATTACACTTGCAACTTTCTGCATTTATCACAACACAATTTCAATATGCTTTTTCTTGAAATCTTGTCTTCTACCATGTGACAATGGTAAATTCTACTATTTCTCATTATGTGGGCAACTACTGTGCCCGGTTCTCCCTGCTCTAAATCTTCTAAATTCTTCATTCTTCCCTTAATTGAATTACACGGCTTCTGTTGAAATACTTCTGAAACTTCACGGTTCACTATCTTCCTCTGCTTCTCATCTTGGTCGATTCTCTTCTACTCTTAATAATCATGACTCTTCAAATTGAGTTCACACCAGTCATTAACTTCAACAAAATCATCTTACTTCTTATTCAAATTTCATTAATTTCCTTCTGATAGTTCTTACAAACAAATTTGTCCTGCTTCATTCTGCTTTACTCAAATTATCCTTCCTAGGTTAAAAAATCTTATATATCCATCAACGGTTTCAAAATATTCAGAATCTTATAATTTTCAATTTACTACCTCTGAAATTAAACAGATGTCCAAAACAATCTTTCATTAACACTAACTGTTACCTACCAAACATCTTCATCACCATTCTCTTTTCAACCTTTAACAAAGTCTGTAATCTTGTGCCCTTGTTAACTGTTCTTTACTTGACTCAATTCTCAGTAATCTCGAATCTTGTACATGGGTTCTCAATCCAATAATTAATCCAATTTGATACTTAATCTATATTTTAACTTCAACTTCTCAATCTTGCTTAATCAATTCTCATCACGTAATCACAGTTTTGACCACTTAGGATGTCGTCGCGTCTATCTTCGCGGCTCTTCATCACTGGTAATCCAAAATAATCAGGGTTTCTGACAAATGAAGTTAATAGAATGAATATGTATCAAGTATGAATGTACACTGAATTTTGTCTGATACAACGTTTTGTGAAAGGATTTAACCGAGAGATCAATATGATCTTTGAACTGTTATCAGGTTGTATTTGTCACTTAGGTCAACCGCCCTTGTACAAAAAGATGGCCATTCTTTAGTACTTTCATGACAAATACAATTAGTGGCGTCCCACCAGACTTCTATCACAGAGATAAAATGTCCTTGAATCCCCTATATACATAGGTTGTTCATCTCAGTTTGAATAAAGAAGATTAAATATTCAAAATGAAAAGAGTCCAAGAGCCTCAAAATATAAAGTGAGATCGAGCAACCTCTGAAAAATACGGATATTTCGGACATAATGGGATTGAATTTAAGTAAATATGATATACAAACTCATCATCAATGGAAGTATAGTCGATTAAACAAATGTTCAAGAAATTCCTAGTTATTCATAATCTCACTCTTGTCGGCTAAGCATTAATATACCTAGCTGCCAAAACCGGCCTGACAATAATGAGTTGAATAAATAAGAATATCTCCATTCATTATCAATTTTAACCGTCACTGCGCAACAAATGCTTCAGCCACGATGTAAATCATGAATTTGTTTACAACAATTCAGAGCAAGAACAAGAATTAATGCAACTGCCCAAATGAGGAATCAATTAAGAATTCAACCGAGATCAACGGCTAGTAACGTGTAACTATGCCCTCACTTCCAACTCATGCCAACAATCGCTTCCCACATCTTATTTCTAGTTTTCTCGTATTCCCTCTATAACGTTAATATCGTAACTAAAGTCGTAAAAACATTCTAGAAGGTACGCGAAAGTCTCGAGATAATGTCCTCCAAATTGGTAGCTTCAACAGCTCATTTAGCCCAGGCGGCTCTGGATTATCTGTCTCGCTCATAACCAAATTTTTGAAGGAATCGAACTCTTACTCGTGCGATATGTCGAAAGACCGTACAACGTCGCAATATTCGTCATAATAACCTAAGGCAAACCTTATCCTAAATCGTTCTACATACGTCCGTCTCACACACGTATACCCACCCATCCTAACTGTTTCAGTGACCATAACCTGTATCTCATATACCAACTGTGGTAGCCCATAATCCGGGGTACAGATTCGGGGCCACTATCCACAATCCACACAACACAAACCTGGATATAAACATAATATAATAATAAAATACCCCTGATCCAAGACCGCTTACAGGTTATGGTATGAAACAAACTACCAAATTTAATTAATACAATCCAATCTTAATATAACATTATTAAACAAATTGATAACCACTAAGTTCGTCTACCCGGCGAAACCAACAACTCGAACGTCACATCTCGCTGCAGGAACAGGAAAACTCACCAACACAAGGTCCACTAATCTCCTCTATTAACTGAAGAAAAATAAACAAGCAAGAGTGAGCCAACAATGCTCAGCAAGTTTAAACAGTGATAGTAATATCAATAACAATATAGGTTCTGATCAACAAGAATAATCATCATACGGTACGAAAGAAATCAGCTCAAGAAATTAAATATTGTAACTTTCAGATTAGCCAACAGAACTCCGCTAAAATAAAATGCCTCCACAATGAGAACTGATAAAAGTTCTGATAATTAAAGATAATCATAATAGGCTTCAAGGGAATCAGGCTTTGAAGCAACTCAATCTCAATGTATGGATTAGAATTGGATTTTTATATATTTAAAAAAAAACAATAAGGTTAGGCTGCTGATCAATCACGCACTAACCCCGGACAAACGCACATAGCAATGTCCTTTAATGGATCCACGACACACATTGGCCTTAACATCTGACCACGAATCTGGTCTCCCCGAAGGGACTCCTCTTGACCATAATATGGCCTGTAACGCCCCAACTTTCCAATACTGAGAATATACTCTTTATTATAAAACAGACTTTGATACGTGGGAAATTTAGAAAATTTCGACATGAAGTATTTGTAAATCGGACTATCCACCTGTATTACAACCCAAACCAAAATTCCAATCAACTTACAATTAAAACTTAATACTCCAACGATTTCCTCACCGAGGATCGCTTCCAGGTTATGGTATGAAACAAGAATCTATACTACAATAATTATTACAACTTCTATCTCAAATTCAAATTTCAAACCTTTATACCTTCTAAACCATAACGCAAGCCCATTTAGCATACGCCCGTGCTGGCTCTGTATCTAGCTTCTAAAGAATGCCTCATCGCTCTCATATGACTTATAATGCGCAGGTATCCAACTCTTTAACCCTAACTGAAAAGGAAGGTAAAACAAAGCAAGAGTGAACCAAAGAACGCTCAGCAAGTATATATAGTGATAGCAATATCAACAACAGTTATAAGTTTTGATATCAGGAAGAATTATCATATGCTTCGAAAAGTATCAAACAAGTCAAATATCTTTATTATCACGAGGAACCAACATTGCTTCACTGGAATGGGTGTATCACAATAAGAACCGATAAAAGTTCTGATAGGGAATAATAATCAACAATTTAAATGCTCAAAAGCTGCGTGGATATGCCATTTATTTAAATCAGAAAATGGAATAGAATTGGACTATTATGCATTTTATAAAAAAAAAACATCAATAAGGTTAGGCTGCTGATCAGTCACGCACTAACCCCGGACAAACGCACACAACAATGTCCTTAATTGGATCCATGGCACACATTGGCCTTAATTATTTCTGACCTTCACGGTCCGACCTTCACGGTCCACATTTTTAAAAAAACAACAGTCCAATCCTATAACTGACTACCAGGTGTCGGAACAATCGACCACCTCAATCCGCCAAACACCCTGGAAACTCACGTTCCAGGTCAACAACTCAAATCTCAAAAAGAAGTGAGGTCTAACAATTTCTGACCTAGATATCGACAAGTTCGATATAAAAGGGTATTGGTTCAGATTATATTACCAAAAAGAACTAACAAGCTCAATTTTATGGTTTGGGACAGGATAAACAGATATTCGTATTTATCGAAATTTAAATGGAGAATAATATCAACAGGTCTGACTGATATAAAGTTCAAGTTATGATAAGCATAGTTCACTTGAAAGATAAGTGGAATGGTTTACTTGTAAAAATAATTACCGGATGATTAATGTCAAATTAGTATGAAGAACACATTCCTTGAAAGAATATTTATTGAGGGAAAATCATAAATCTTATTCCGGAATTATATTAAAAGATTTTTATAAAGTCTTAAATTCTTGGATTTCTTCTGTTTAAAAACATCATTTAATTACTTTAAAGAAGATAAAAATAGTACCCGTCTGGGAAATCCGGTAAAATACCACGAAATAGAATATTAGTAAAACTGAGGAATATTTGTATAAAATAATTTTAAAAGAGTCAACACCTGAACGATAGGTATTGAGGAATCCGATAAAATATCAAGTATTGAAACATTAATAAAGATTTGGAATAATTATTTAAAATAAATATTATTTAAATTAATTATAACAGAATCAACACCTGAACGATAGGTATTGAGGAATCCGATAAAATATCAAGTATTGAAACATTAATAAAGATTTGGAATAATTATTTAAAATAAATATTATTTAAATTAATTATAACAGAATCAACACCTGAACGATAGGTGAATAGAATCAACAGTGGTAAGATAGTTTGAAAATAAATTTTAAATACTAGTTGAGAGAAAATACCACTTGAAACAAAAGTAAGGGTATAGACCCTAGCGAAATGATTTGGAAGAAAACTTCACAATTAACAAGGACAGGTTCACATCATTCTAGTAAGTATGAAAAATATAATGCTTGCATGAAAGGATTCTAAAGGACATATAAATACAACATAAGGGTTCACATCACTTAAACGATAAGTGAAGGATAGTAAACTTGCCTTGATATACAGAGTTTCCAATTCCAATACATTAACTCGTTATTCACTTTACATTCGTCTCCACTTCGATAATTATTCCATTCCTCGAGGTTTCATCTAGTCGTGCGCCGGCTCTTAGTCAACCTCCTACTCGTACCTATAGAAAAGTAAAGTACTACTTCAGTACCCAACCAACTAAAACCTTACCGTATCTTAGTTTACCCGTACAATACCTATTTACAAATACCTGTTATCAATTTCCTATACTAATTACAAAATAATTCTAATAAAACTCGGACAACACCTCTTCTAAAATATCACATAACCTGTCAGAACATTCTTTTATCCAATATTAACTTCAACTTAATCTATACTTTACAATCACTACTTGAATACAACAATTAGCGACTCAATTGCTATACGACATGCGTTTACTCACCTGATGTATGATAAGCTAGTAATAACCAAAACATATAGCTTATGACCAACTACTACTCAATTTTCCTAGTTTCACATAAACAAGCACAACAACACTTTAGACAAAAATACAATCACACGTAAGTTATTTATCAAATAGAATGAAATTAAACATTTAACTTTAACAAATCACAACCCACCATTAAATTATAACACCACCCTCCTCCATCTTTCTCTCAATTTCGCACATGAATTCACCACAACTCCTTCTAACCCGCACCTTATTTCTTCCTTTTTTTCATCTTTTCTTGCTTCACATCTCATTTCTCCACCTTTGCAATCTCTCTTTTCCACCTGCCATCTTACCTTATTCGAACAACACTAGCCCCTCATCTACACAAAGCCACAACATTTAATACTCACAATGCCACTTAACCATACCAACCTCCTTCATACACCATAGAATTTAGAGTCCATCAGTTTATTGTCATTACAACAAAAAACCAAAAATATACACCCATTTATACCACCCCTATCTTTCACATCCCTTCCACGTCACTTCCTCAATCTGTCTCCCTCACTCGAGTACTGCACACACTCACACCACGGCACACCTGCCCTGCACTACCAGCAGCAACCACGTTTTCTTTACACACAAACCCAGCAACGTTCGGGGTCAAGACATGTAAAGAGGGAGGCCAGCTTAAACATACACACACACATATAACTACCACACTCTCATACATCCCACATCAAACATACTCACGAATACATAGCTTGAAGTACAGTATAAAATCGCATAACCCAGTCAATCCAACCTCCACTTCGACCATTCATTTGACTATATACCCTCACGCACACACATACACTGCTTATATACATATACCAGCAACTCACCCACACCCACACGCAGCGAGTCCGACCTGCTCACAACCTCCTACATCAACCAGACTGAACTAGTACAAATAGCAGCCCCCAAATTGACCCATACATACACTCATCTTAGATTCGCACACACACTCACACTACAAGCTCGATCCACAGCTGAATACACGCATATGATTACATACACACACCTGCGATTACACACGGACCGACACAAACAATCGCCATATCAAATCACTCGCACAACAATTCGTTTACACACACACGCACGCAGTGGTAGAGGAGAACAGAGGAGGGGGATTGTTTCAGCTTAGCAATTCACACGGCAAACATCACCCTCACCACACACAAGGTCTGGGCTCTACACGCACACATACATATCGTATAAATACACACACAACAACTTGCAGATGCAAAGCAAAACAGAGGGGAGAGAGCTTCGAGAGAGGGAGATTTCGGTGAGAGAGATTGAATGATATGAAAATGAGAGGAAGAGGGATTGAGGGATTAGAAGAGAGTTCGAGAGTTAGAGATAAGAAGACCGAGAGAATTCTAGACACTGGCCAAGGAAAATCTGATTTAGGGATTTTAGAGATTTGGGGGAAAAAGAAATAAAGGTAATTTAGGAATTTTACAAAAATTTCTTATTAAAACCATTTAGCCTAGCTGTGTAAATTGCAAAAATAATAATTAAAGCTAAAGAAAACTCTCAGAATTATTTTTAAAATGTAGAAAATGAAATTATCTATCTTCCCATATTTTTAAAATATTTTTAGGATCAAAAAAGAATTAAATATGAATTTTACAAATAACGATCCTTTAATTGCAAATATAACTCTTAAAATCATTTTAAAATACCAAATCACTCAAATAATTCACCCCATAATTTTAAAAACTAAATAATATCATAAAAATAATAACGCAAAAGATTTTTGTGATTTTTGACAACTCCAATGATTTTATAAAAATCTCGTAAGATAAATAATGCATAATTTAAATAAATGTTAATCATAAAAAATTCAATTAAAAATCACACGGACTAGCACGTCACACATACATCACCATATAAATATGTAAACATGATGTCACATATATTCAATTCTAAAAAAATAAATTCACCCCATATAATCTACATTTAATAATAAATAAATATTTAAAAAATACGAAATTTTCTAGGGCGTTATATTCTTCCCCCCTTAATAGGATTCTGTCCTCAGAATCGACCGTAAGAAAACATATGACTGCATTACTCAACCATTCCCTTTCAGTTCCCAAGTTGTTTTCTTCAACTTTAGGATTCCTTTATATCAACTCATCCATATATAGTCATATCCTCTCAATCATCATATATATCATTACAACTTAACCCTTTTTGGTCACGAGTCTCGTTAATTCTATACGCTCACAACTCGCAGCAGAACGTATATTCTACCAAAAATCGGACATGTCCTAATCGTATAATGGACTATGCCATGTACATAACACCTCAATTACTACTCCAATCATCCATAATAATTCGCATATACAATTACTAAAACAAAACCTGCCTTAACTTGCGGCAAACATATAAGCGAAGAAATCTGCCTTGACTTGCAGTAAACAGGTAAATAATTAAATCTTTAAAACAAAATTCACTCGTCTAAAACAATTGATACCACTTCCATGCTCCTGCTCATAATTCAGGTTGCCCTAGATAAAACTCTAAGAAAAGAATATCAAGAAATTCCCCAATCATTCTTACTCCCCTTTTCAACGTACAATGTTGCTCGAGGAGGGAATAACTGGAAAATTTCTATCCATCATTATTCCCATTGTTTTACTGAGTAACCTTTCCGAAACTAGTAGCCATTTACCTTGAAACATATACATCTTACTCGCAATACCAACTATCTCAAGGTCATTGCTCTTCAATACCATACAAAATCAAACTTTCAGCCCAAATAAACTCCAACTCTAATATCTCCTAAGATCAAAACTCGACTTCCAAACCATTACTATTCATGTCTTACAAATCGTTGAAATTTAAACTCTACATATTATAATTCCCATAATTATCAATAACTCATTGCCTTGAACCATTTCATTCTTCTACATTCATCTTCACCTTCTGCTTCCGTCAATTTTGCTTGGTACTTCCTACTTTCCTCTATCAATTCATTCGCAATAATCCAGACCTCTGGATCTTCCATCTGTAGCTTCCCAAATTCTTTGAACATTTCCATGAGCATTGTATGCCTATTTAATCTTTCCTGGTTCATCCGGTTGCACTAACAGTTGAGCGGTTTTCGATCTCTTCATTGACTCCTAAAAGCTCTCTTCACCTTTACCCATTCATTTCTTGACTCGTAATCTTGTCCGCTGCTGTAGCTATCTTGGTAATACCTTTGACAACCTTCAATAATTCCTAGCCAGTCCTAGCGCCTTAGGCCTTCCCCGATTCATTACTGCTTCGTCTTCATGGCATTCCCTTCGATTCTCTCATCATATGCTGAAAATTATACTTCCTCCAATTCCAAGGCTCGTACTTAAAACTCGTGTACATGCTTTTCTTATATCCTTGAATATCTTATGATGTCTTCTAATCATGAGTCCTTGAAACTAATAACGTACCTGGCAGCCAATAATTAACCGATTTTATATCTCTATCTGGTGATAATCCTAATAATCATCAAGTCACATATCCGAGAATTTTTTTTTTATCACTGAAATCTGCTTCACTTTAATTATCTTCTTATCGATATCGCCCTCATATATAAAATAACCTTAAAATCTTATCATAATAACCTCTTAGTCTGCATAACCACTAAAACTCCTTTATCTACATTCTGACTTGTAAGACAACTTACATATCTCTTGAAAATTATAATTTCATCTTCTTATCCTCACACCTTGCCTATATTTCATAGCTAACTATACAATTTAATCCCATCTCACACCTATTTCTTTTAATTGTCATCACATTCGTCTTCTTAACAACATCCTTTATAATCATCATGAACTTATTCTGTCACTTCTTACCATACTACTCCTTCCACTTCTTCCTACAACTTCCCATATTTATAATAGTACAATAGTAATATACTTTATCTCGAATTTTTACCTTTGACAATGGGGTCATGTTGGTCTCAACAACTTATATCCCATAGGTAGCTATCTCGCCTCATTATCCTGGTCTTCAAAATCTTCTAGTTCCTACATTCCTTTCTGGCCAAACCTCATATCTTCTGTTAAAACCATTCTTGAAAATTTTCTGGTTCCCTGTCTTCTTTTTCTTACCGTCTCGTTCCATCTGCGTAAACTCACTCTTACTCTTAATATTAATGATCCTCTGTCTATATTCGCACAAGTTATTAACTTAACACAATCACTTTACTTCTTATCCAAACCTTCAATTCTTGCTAAAATTCCTTACAAACGAACCGTCCCACTCTACCTTGTCTTGCTCAAGTTATCCCGTTCCGTCTCTAAACTTTTATATCTGATAATTTATCTCAATATCCACATTCCTGTAATATCTTATCTACTGTATCCACAGTGAAAATATATAATAAACAAGTGTTCTTCAACAATCCTCCCTTCACAATAACTATCACATATCAATTATATCATTCATCACTCTATTTTCGACTTTAACACAATTATCATTTCATGTCCTTATCATCTATTCCTCAACCATAATCAGTTTCTTCGCATTATCGAATCTTGTACGTGTGTTGTCAATCCACTGATTAATCTAACTTGACATTCAATCTCTGCTTTAACTTCAAATCTCAAACCTGCTCATCCAATTTTCCCTCAACGTAAATGTAGCTTGGACCACTCAAAATTTCATCATCTTCATCTTTACTGCTCTCAATCATCGAAAAATTTTAGAAATCACAAAGGTTTATAATGAAAGGGATCAACAGAATAGACAGGTTTTAACATATATGAATATAAGATGAGTTTTGTTTGAAAAAGGATTTAACCGAGAGATCAATATGATCATTGAACTATTTTCAGGTTGCATTTGTCACTTAGGTCCACCGCCATAGTACAAAAAGGTGGCCAGCCTTCAGTACTTTCATGACAAACACAATCAGTAGCGTCCCACCAGACTCCTATCACATAGATAAGATGTCCCTGATTCCCCTACATACATAGGGTTATTCATCCCAGTTAGAATAAAGAAGGTTAAGTATTCAGAGAGAAACAAAAAGAATTCAACAGTCTCAATAATTTATATACGTCTTGTTGAATCAAGTGATCCCCTGGAAAATAGAGGTATCTCTGAAAAATAGGAGTGTTTAAATAAATATGAAAAATTCGTCATCAATTGAAGTATAGTTGATTATCAAAGGTGATGGGGTAGCATCAAAATAAGAAGAAACAGAAAGAAAGGTTTAATCTCCTTAATCAATAAATTAAATGAAATCAATGGTTGGTAATAAATAACCACGCCATTCCTCCAACTTATGCCAGGAATCGCATTTCGCATCTTGTTTACCGTCCTTACGCACTTTCTACATCGTTCACGGAGTAACTAAAGTTGCAAAAGAAATCCTAGAACATACACGAAGGCTACACATCGCATACTCCAAGCTGGTAACTCCGGTCGTCTATTTAACGTAGGCGGTGCCGAATCAACTACCTCGTCCAAAGTCGTACCTTCGAATGAATCGAATTCTGGCTCGCGCGATATGTCGAAATACTAACTAACGTCGCACCCGTTATGCTAATAACCTAAGGCAATTCTTATCCTAAATCATTCCATCTAATGTCCCACTTAAATACGTGTACCTAATCATCCTAACTTGTTTCAGTGACCATAACTTGTTGCTCTGATACCAACCTGTAACGCCCCAACTTTCCAATACTGAGAATATACTCTTTATTATAAAATAGACTTTGATACGTGGGAATTTTAGAAAATTTCGACATGAAGTATTTGTAAATCGGACTATCCACCTGTATTACAACCCAAACCAAAATTCCAATCAACTTACAATTAAAACTTAATACTCCAACGATTTCCTCACCGAGGATCGCTTCCAGGTTATGGTATGAAACAAGAATCTATACTACAATAATTATTACAACTTCTATCTCAAATTCAAATTTCAAACCTTTATACCTTCTAAACCATAACGTAAGCCCATTTAGCATACGCCCGTGCTGGCTCTGTATCTAGCTTCTAAAGAATGCCTCATCGCTCTCATATGACTTATAATGCGCAGGTATCCAACTCTTTAACCCTAACTGAAAAGGAAGGTAAAACAAAGCAAGAGTGAGCCAAAGAACGCTCAGCAAGTATATATAGTGATAGCAATATCAACAACAGTTATAAGTTCTGATATCAGGAAGAATTATCATATGCTTCGAAAAGTATCAAACAAGTCAAATATCTTTATTATCACGAGGAACCAACATTGCTTCACTGGAATGGGTGTATCACAATAAGAACCGATAAAAGTTCTGATAGGGAATAATAATCAACAATTTAAATGCTCAAAAGCTACGTGGATATGCCATTTATTTAAATCAGAAAATGGAATAGAATTGGACTATTATGCATTTTATAAAAAAAACATCAATAAGGTTAGGCTGCTGATCAGTCACGCACTAACCCCGGACAAACGCACACAGCAATGTCCTTAATTGGATCCATGGCACACATTGGCCTTAATTATTTCTGACCTTCACGGTCCGACCTTCACGGTCCACATTTTTAAAAAAACAACAGTCCAATCCTATAACTGACTACCAGGTGTCGGAACAATCGACCACCTCAATCCGCCAAACACCCTGGAAACTCACGTTCCAGGTCAACAACTCAAATCTCAAAAAGAAGTGAGGTCTAACAATTTCTGACCTAGATATCGACAAGTTCGATATAAAAGGGTATTGGTTCAGATTATATTACCAAAAAGAACTAACAAACTCAATTTTATGGTTTGGGACAGGATAAACAGATATTCGTATTTATCGAAATTTAAATGGAGAATAATATCAACAGGTCTGACTGATATAAAGTTCAAGTTATGATAAGCATAGTTCACTTGAAAGATAAGTGGAATGGTTTACTTGTAAAAATAATTACCGGATGATTAATGTCAAATTAGTATGAAGAACACATTCCTTGAAAGAATATTTATTGAGGGAAAATCATAAATCTTATTCTGGAATTATATTAAAAGATTTTTATAAAGTCTTAAATTCTTGGATTTCTTCTGTTTAAAAACATCATTTAATTACTTTAAAGAAGATAAAAATAGTACCCGTCTGGGAAATCCGGTAAAATACCACGAAATAGAATATTAGTAAAACTGAGGAATATTTTTATAAAATAATTTTAAAAGAGTCAACACCTGAACGATAGGTATTGAGGAATCCGATAAAATATCAAGTATTGAAACATTAATAAAGATTTGGAATAATTATTTAAAATAAATATTATTTAAATTAATTATAACAGAATCAACACCTGAACGATAGGTATTGAGGAATCCGATAAAATATCAAGTATTGAAACATTAATAAAGATTTGGAATAATTATTTAAAATAAATATTATTTAAATTAATTATAACAGAATCAACACTTGAACGATAGGTGAAGAGAATCAACAATGGTAAGATAGTTTGAAAATAAATTTTAAATACTAGTTGAGAGAAAATACCACTTGAAACAAAAGTAAGGGTATAGACCCTAGCGAAATGATTTGGAAGAAAACTTCACAATTAACAAGGACAGGTTCACATCATTCTAGTAAGTATGAAAAATATAATGCTTGCATGAAAGGATTCTAAAGGACATATAAATACAACATAAGGGTTCACATCACTTAAACGATAAGTGAAGGATAGTAAACTTGCCTTGATATACAGAGTTTCCAATTCCAATACATTAACTCGTTATTCACTTTACATTCGTCTCCACTTCGATAATTATTCCATTCCTCGAGGTTTCATCTAGTCGTGCGCCGGCTCTTAGTCAACCTCCTACTCGTACCTATAGAAAAGTAAAGTACTACTTCAGTACCCAACCAACTAAAACCTTATCGTATCTTAGTTTACCCGTACAATACCTATTTACAAATACCTGTTATCAATTTGCTATACTAATTACAAAATAATTCTAATAAAACTCGGACAGCACCTCTTCTAAAATATCACATAACCTGTCAGAACATTCTTTTATCCAATATTAACTTCAACTTAATCTATACTTTACAATCACTACTTGAATACAACAATTAGCGACTCAATTGCTATACGACATGCGTTTACTCACCTGATGTATGATAAGCTAGTAATAACCAAAACATATAGCTTATGACCAACTACTACTCAATTTTCCTAGTTTCACATAAACAAGCACAACAACACTTTAGACAAAAATACAATCACACGTAAGTTATTTATCAAATAGAATGAAATTAAACATTTAACTTTAACAAATCACAACCCACCATTAAATTATAACACCACCCTCCTCCATCTTTCTCTCAATTTCGCACATGAATTCACCACAACTCCTTCTAACCCGCACCTTATTTCTTCCTTTTTTTCATCTTTTCTTGCTTCACATCTCATTTCTCCACCTTTGCAATCTCTCTTTTCCACCTGCCATCTTACCTTATTCGAACAACACTAGCCCCTCATCTACACAAAGCCACAACATTTAATACTCACAATGCCACTTAACCATACCAACCTCCTTCATACACCATAGAATTTAGAGTCCATCAGTTTATTGTCATTACAACAAAAAACCAAAAATATACACCCATTTATACCACCCCTATCTTTCACATCCCTTCCATGTCACTTCCTCAATCTGTCTCCCTCACTCGAGTACTGCACACACTCACACCACGGCACACCTGCCCTGCACTACCCGCAGCAACCACGTTTTCTTTACACACAAACCCAGCAACGTTCGGGGTCAAGACATGTAAAGAGGGAGGCCAGCTTAAACATACACACACACATATAACTACCACACTCTCATACATCCCACATCAAACATACTCACGAATACATAGCTTGAAGTACAGTATAAAATCGCATAACCCAGTCAATCCAACCTCCACTTCGACCATTCATTTGACTATATACCCTCACGCACACACATACACTGCTTATATACATATACCAGCAACTCACCCACACCCACACGCAGCGAGTCCGACCTGCTCACAACCTCCTACATCAACCAGACTGAACTAGTACAAATAGCAGCCCCCCAAATTGACCCATACATACACTCATCTTAGATTCGCACACACACTCACACTACAAGCTCGATCCACAGCTGAATACACGCATATGATTACATACACACACCTGCGATTACACACGGACCGACACAAACAATCACCATATCAAATCACTCGCACAACAATTCGTTTACACACACACGCACGCAGTGGTAGAGGAGAACAGAGGAGGGGGATTGTTTCAGCTTAGCAATTCACACGGCAAACATCAGCCTCACCACACACAAGGTCTGGGCTCTACACGCACACATACATATCGTATAAATACACACACAACAACTTGCAGATGCAAAGCAAAACAGAGGGGAGAGAGCTTCGAGAGAGGGAGATTTCGGTGAGAGAGATTGAATGATATGAAAATGAGAGGAAGAGGGATTGAGGGATTAGAAGAGAGTTCGAGAGTTAGAGATAAGAAGACCGAGAGAATTCTAGACACTGGCCAAGGAAAATCTGATTTAGGGATTTTAGAGATTTGGGGGAAAAAGAAATAAAGGTAATTTAGGAATTTTACAAAAATTTCTTATTAAAACCATTTAGCCTAGCTGTGTAAATTGCAAAAATAATAATTAAAGCTAAAGAAAACTCTCAGAATTATTTTTAAAATGTAGAAAATGAAATTATCTATCTTCCCATATTTTTAAAATATTTTTAGGATCAAAAAAGAATTAAATATGAATTTTACAAATAACGATCCTTTAATTGCAAATATAACTCTTAAAATCATTTTAAAATACCAAATCACTCAAATAATTCACCCCATAATTTTAAAAACTAAATAATATCATAAAAATAATAACACAAAAGATTTTTGTGATTTTTGACAACTCCAATGATTTTATAAAAATCTCGTAAGATAAATAATGCATAATTTAAATAAATGTTAATCATAAAAAATTCAATTAAAAATCACACGGACTAGCACGTCACACATACATCACCATATAAATATGTAAACATGATGTCACATATATTCAATTCTAAAAAAATAAATTCACCCCATATAATCTACATTTAATAATAAATAAATATTTAAAAAATACGAAATTTTCTAGGGCGTTATATGGCCTCCCCGAAGGGACATCAAAAACATTCCAATTCTATATCCAACGTACTAGGTGTCAGAACAATCGACAACCTCTATCAATTAAACAATCTGAAAACTCACATTCCAAAACAACTCAACTGGTAGAATAAAATGAAATCAACAGTTCTATCCTCGATATCGACAAGTTCGATATAATAGATGGGGTGATAATTGAATAACAATAATAAATGTCAACAAGATCGACAATAATTGGGGTAACAATTGAATGAACAACAATAACAATAAATATCGACGAAATCGATAATAAATGGGGTGACATCATAATCAGAATAATTAAAAGTAAATTTCACTTGAGCAAGAAGTGAAGAGAAGTACTTGCAGTATGATTAACAACTGAGACTACAAGAATAAGGGTATAGTCAAGTGCTACACATCTAATAAAATTTTCCAACACATTGTAAAGCTGGGACTAAATCAGGTAAATTAAATGGTTCAAAATGAACATTTGTAAAATAATACTAGAATAATTAATTGTAAATCAGTTTGAAGAAAAACAACCCCTAAAGAGGGTCCATCGGTGAAAATATGTTGTAATCTGGGATCATGCTAAAGATTTGATAAGGATTTAAAATCTTAGATTTTCTCTGTTTTAGAACATCTCTCACTACACCATATATGGCCTACCGTAACCCTTACTAGAGAAATGTTACCCCAATATGTGTTACCTTAGCTATACTAGTTACATCCTGAGATAACATTGTGTTTTTTATGTTACCTTAGCCAAAAATATGACACTAGCTACTAGCTAGAAAGTGTTGAAGCATGTAACATAAATATGTACGTGTTACATTAGAGTTAGCCATGCCAACTCTTTTCATCTAATTTAATATATTTTGATTTTTTTTAAATTCTTTAAATAAATTTAGTTTTTAAAATTTATTAACTTTTTTTATAAAATGAGTTAGAAAATTATTTTATTTTTTAAAAATCAATTTTTTTTCAAAAAATAATTTTTTTTCAAAAAATAATTTTTTTTTCAGAAATTGTAACATTTTTTAGAATTTTTTTGTACATTTTTTTTAAAATTGGTTAATATTTATTCTGCATTTTTTAAAAAAAATCGAATAAAACAATTTTCATAAGAAAATATCATAATTATTTTTTTTAATAAATACTTCATGTTTATTTAATAAATTTTTTATTCTTCCGACCGATGTTAAAAATGCATCAAAAAATTTTTTGACCCGCACGTTTTCCCCCCTTAACCAAAATTTTCAATCTTTCATTAAAATTCTCCCTCCCTTAACCAAAATCCCCCTCCCAAACCAAAATTTCCCACCTTCAACTTAAAACTAAAATTAAAAATTATTTAAAAACTTAAAACCATAAAACTAAAATCTAAATACACAACTCCTGAATCCTGACTCTCACTCTCTCAAAGTAACCCGCTCCTCCCCCTTTCCCAAGAACCCTACCCCCCTTTCTCAATCTCAATCAATCGACTTCTCTATATTCATACTAAATGATTTACTGGTTCAATTTATTGGTTGGTTCTATTTGTTGGGCTCAATTTGTTCACAAGTAATTGATTTAATAATCGCTCAACCAAACTAGGGCTTCTCACATAAAGGGGGGTTTTTGTGTATCGACATTAAGAGGGCTTCTCTGGATTTGCTGGCTTCTTATAGGTACTATATCTATCTTACGCTTCTATATTTGTATGTGTATGTATATGGATATGATTTACACAACTGAATATTGATAAATGTGTACATATGGGTTATTTTTATTGCGATAGTTTACACAGTTTTTTGAAGTATGCGCGAAGGAGGGGTGAGGATTCAGAATTGATTATAAGTATCATTTATAAGCTGTAGTTTCAAGCTATTAAGTTTTCATATTTTTTGTGCGCCAAACCAAGGTCATGGCTTCCATCCTCGATCCATCTTAATCGGTATGTATCTTGTTACTATTAGTAATCACTAATTCAATTTTTTTGTTCTTTCTACTCAGATCTGTAATTTGTAAATGTTTCAAAGTGATTATATAAGTATATCGGTTTGTTGATGAGTGCAGAGCTTTTTTCCAGCAATGACTATTTCTGGTTGTCTTAAATCTGGGATGGGATGTCATGTACAATACACACATATATGTATGAATTGCTATTTAGTTTTTGCTGAATTTATATTTGTATTTATGTATCTGGTGTGTTTTATGTGTTTGTAGTGGCAAGATTCGACTTCTCATGGGGTGAGCCTGCGTACCACCAAGAAACTTTGAAAATGGCAGATGCAAATGGAGTAAGACGTTTCTGGGTTGGTCAAAATGGACTGCTATCAACTCCTGCCGTATCAGCTGTAGTACGAGAAAGGGTTGGGGCTTATGTAAGTTGGCCTGCTTCAGTTTAAGTTCTCTGTTTCTCTAGTAATGTTCAATTTTGGAAAATGTCACATAAAGCAATATTTTAATATTACATTATGAATGTTGAAACAGGGATCCAAGGCATCAGGATCATTTATTTTGGCTGCAAGCCACAACCCATGTGGTCCGACTGAGGTATGTACAATCTAATTTGCACATGTTAATTTAGTGTAACAAATGAACAAATTTTGTTAGGTCCAAATGTGTTGTAGAGGGGGGGTGAATACAACTTTTCGAATTTGAGAAGCAATAAATACGATGCAATAAATGAACACACAGATTCAAGTAATATACGTTTTATATATAACTTGAAGTGGTTGCTACAACATTCATTACAAAGTATAACAGAAGTTGAGAGAGTATTGAATGATACTAAGCTCTGTGAATATACTCTCTCTCTTTTTCTTGTGTTTCTCTCAAATATTGCTCTGCTTTATAAAACATTACACAAGTACTTCTATTTATACTACATGTAATCTATGTCCTGTAGTCTTCAAAGACTAAGATATATGTGGCCCAATGATGTCCACATAAATCTTGCCTTATCTTGAAAGCTTGGAAATCTGCCAATCAGAAGATGCCATGTGTCATGTTGAAGCTGCACTCTAAGTAGAACTTCTACTTGAGAATTTCTACTTAGCCATCTCGAATTTCTAAGTAGAACTTCTACTTAGAAATATTCTACTTGGTCATCTAGAATATTTAGTACTTAGAATATTTTCTGGTCTTCAACTTGAAACTTCAATGCACATCTTGAACTTGTGATATCTTCATGTCTTCTTTATTCTTCAACAAGCTCTTGAACATGGATCTTTATTACTGGCATAAACTTGCTATCAATGTCCTGACACTTGATGCACTGGTCTGGTTCATAAGTGACTAGTCTTGATAGTGTTTCTGCTTCTCGAATAAATTACCATATTCACTTAGTAACTTGGCTTTCCAATGTTTGCTTTCCTTCTTGTTCACTTGAAATCAATTGGTCTTGTTGATACTGATAGTTATGATCTTTATTCTCGATTTCTCAAATCACTGAGGCATGAACAACTTTGACTTGAACTTCTCTCAATGATTTCTTCTTGGCTTGATCATAGTTAACATGTTCAATTGTATCAATTACCTTGTCTTCATTTAGTGTTGATTTCTTGTGGCTTCTTGTTCTTGATTGTCTTCTGGTTAAGTATCTTTTCCTTTAATTGAGTTACATTAGTTATAGTGTTACAAGTTTACACACTCTGCCTTTCAATCTCCCCCTATTTGATTGTCTAACAATGACATTCAAATTAATGAAGGATAACTCAACTAAACAATGAGACGAGAAAAGATAATTAACATTACAGTCTTGAATAATATACAATTGAAAAGTATTTGAAAACAATACAAAGAACTTAAACTAGAAATAGAATTCGAACCTCGAATTAAAGATCATTTGAATGATTCCTATCACCTGGATTATTTCATACCTTTTAGTCAAACTTATATCACCTTATTGGATTCACTCTAAGGTGAATTTTCCTCAAGTGAGTTAAAGCAACCGAAAGACATGAAGTTTTTCCAACTTCAAGTTCACACCACTCTGACCTTTAACCCTAATTCCGTTTCCTCTTCCTAGCTTCAGCAGCTTGGTCTTTCTCTTCTTTCTGCCTTCTGCGCTTCTCCTTCTGCTGCTGTTCTTTCTTGTACACTGGATCGTGAAGCTGCTCCCACATAGCATTCAACAGACTTACAGCTTCCATTTCTAGAGGATTCTTGGGCTCTGGGTAAGGATGTTTGAAAAGCCTTCTGAGTTTGTTCACCTCCTGAGTAGTCCTGATCTTTGGAATGTCCTCAAAGTTCTTCATTATGAGCTGAGGTTTCCAATGTGCTTTATCAGCTTTAAACTGACAATAGATCATTTTGGGATAGCCCTTGACACGGTTAGTATTGTGGACACTAGCCGCATCTTGCTCCATTCGCTTCTTTTCCACTACTACTTCAGACAGGTAACTCATGAGTCTCTGCTTTTCTTCCACATACTTATCTTCCACTTCACCCCATTTGAACACATATAATACTCTCTCCAGAAATGCAGCATCTTGAGTCGGTAGCAGCCATTTTCTACTCATATGCAAGAGTGTTTGATTCTGGTCTGCATCTATGAATACTAAGGCATCAGCTGTATCATCAACATAAGCGTGTATCCAGTATACACTATCTCTTCCTGGAACGCCAACTGTCTCCCTTATCTCTCCTTGTTCCAGTGCTCCAGAAGGAAGAGTCAGAGCTTCATCTACATTCTTCATTGCTTGAAGAATATTCCATTTCTTTTCTATCAGCTCCGGCTCAATCTTCACGTTATCGAGAGGGTTTGGAGCAATGATATCACACTTCCACACCTCATTGCTCTTCTTGAATATGACTCTTTCAATGATCTTCACAGATTTTTCTTTAAGCTCAGAAGCGAACCCCTTACTCATCATTTATTTACAGACAGCTTTAAGAGATTCCACTGAAAGATCAATTAAATCCTTTTCCTCCATGCTAACCCTCTTCATTTTCCCGTCAACTACCATCCGGACAACATTAGGATATGCTGAGATTTCTGGACCCTTGTCCTCTGCTAGCTGCATTAACTGATCCCTATACAGAATGCTTAGCTCCTCAGATTGAGAGTATTGAATTTTTGTTGCTAGCAAGAACAACTCTGACGCAGATCTTCTCGTTATGAATTGGTCAGCCACATATAGGAAAGACATTGGGACTCCTTCTACCAAAGACAATATAACCTGCCACTCCTTAAGCGTCGCATTGTATCCAACCCTGACTTTAGAAATTAATCTCTTCAATGCACTTATGTAGTCCGCAGTCATTGGATTCTGCAAATTCAGGTTGTAGAACAGATCATCTGCCTCCTTGTTATGAACTCCTTTCGCACAGGGTCCCATAAATATCTTCCTTGCTTCATCCCACTTCTGCCCTATCCTTCTCTTGTCCAGATCAACTTGAGGATCAGCTAGCCTTGCAAGCTCATGATCGTACTGCTTCCCTTGTAGCTCCACTTTCTTTTCTAGGAACGCAGCACGTTCTTGCATCATCTTCATTTTATGGAACTCAGCTTGTTCCAAGGCTAACTGTTGAGACTTAAGGGTTTCCTCATCAACAGGAACTTCTTCAGGCATTCCGAAAGACATCCCAGCACCTCCACCTTGTTCCTTCAAAGATCTCTTTATAGCATGTGCCAAAGGTACGTCTTCCATATCAGAATCTGAGTCAAGTACCTTCTGTACTGTTTCCTGATGACTCAGGTCAACGAATGGCTCATCTTGTTCAACCATTATTGCCTTACCCTTTCTCTTCCTCAGAGCCTCTTCATCAACAGACGGCTCAATTTCTTTTTCTTTGACAAGATCAGCCTGTTCTTGAATTTCTTCGATGTGAACTCCCTGCTGTCTCGTCTCCTTTCCACTCTCCCCCTTAGGTGAGTTATCCTGAACAGCACCTTGGTCTTCAGATCCACCAGCTGCATAAGAACCTCCAAAACCAGAACCAGAGGCTCCCGCTCCATTAGCACCATCTACACCAGCATCGGGGGGAGGTTGTTGTGGCTCGAAACACTCCGGGGGCACAAAACTTCTGAATGCGAACATCATTCGACTGATCTCCACAGTCATTGTATGCATTGTAGTCTCCATTGCTCCCATCCTCTCGTTCAGAGTGCTTCCCAAGACACCACCAGCATGGCCCAAGTCATTGACCGTGTTTGTCAAAGCATCAAACGCTGTAGCTTGACTTGCCATTCGTGCTGCGTAGTCATCAAGAGCCCTTTGATTGTTGCCAATGTTAATCCCTAACTGCCCCATCGTCTGCCCGAACTGCTTCATCTGATTTTCCATAGAAGTCATACGTGTATCAATATTTTCAATGTTAAGGGACGGTGTTTGGTTTTGGTGACCTCGCTCTAATACTCGTTCTGTTAGTATTTGGCGCTCGGTTTCGGGCCTTAAAAATGAAGGTCCATCTCTCCCTAACCTCTCACACACACTCCCTGTCTCACGCTCATGTATGTCTTCAATGATTGATCCAAAGTATGAAGCAGTACCTGCAGAAACTGGATAAGCAATATAATTGGCAGTTATGGGATCAATTTCTGTTGGTTCCTGAGTTGGAATCTCAGGCTGAGAGGCTGCAAAGTGTTCTTGTACAACATCAGAACCGATCCTCTTTGCAGCATCAGTACGTACCGGTGAAGGTACGGCTGAAGATCTTAAAACTTCATGTCCTTTTGAAGCAACAGTATCTTCAAAAGGTACATAATCCTTATCAAAATCCCTATGTGCAGATTGTTCAAGGGGAGAACCACTCTCGTGAGGTGGAGTGGTTGCGTGTGACACACTAGGGTTTGACTGGGGTTTGGAAGTAGCAGCATGAGAAAATTTGGCTTTCTTTCGAGTAAGAGGCTGCTCTTCGGGGTCACTCTCCTCATCATTTCCTACATATACATGTGCTGGCTTTCTATATTCCGTTAACAGGGGTGACATAGTATAAGGATGTGGGACAGACTCAGAAATATAGCTCTCACCCTGGGATAGATCCTGCGGGCTAGCAGTCTCTTGGGTCTCGGAATCAGATACATAGGAAGAGGAATGAGTCGTATGCAGGGAGAGATTACCTGATTCATTACCTTGTTCGTCATCGCTTTGCTCATCAGGAATCTCTTCAAATGCCTCAGCATGAGCAGATGAATTCTGAGCATATGATGAAACTTGCGATGATTCCGCCAAAGTGGTAACCCCTGCATCATATGTAAGCCACGTTTGTATGGTATCAGGAACTGACATCGGTTTTCCGTGATGTTTATCCTGATTAGCAATTGTTGAAAGTGACTTAGTGCCCATCCCTTGAGGTGCAGATGTTGGACTTCTGGCAAAACTTTGTCTAACAGCAAGAGCATCCTTCGGTATTAGATAATTAATCAGCATTTGTAGGAACCGAGGAAACCAGCAGACAACATCAGTTGTGGTGAGGTCTCTGCTTGCAGGAGATCCCATTACAGCCACTATCTCAGAGAGAACTATACGTCCATAATTTATATCCAGTTCTCTTGCTAGGGCAATTCCAAAGGTTTGCATGGGAATGGGAATTTGATGGAAATCTCTTTCTCGTGCCCGAAAACATCTTGTGATGGCTTCGAAAAAGTAATTCCATTCCACATGGAAGAATTGTTTTTGGACATTTCCTGTGATCCGGCCAGTCGGAGGATAACATCCAATTTCTTCAAAGAATCTGAGGCGTTCTGCAGCTGTAGGTTCTGGATCATAAGTGTTTTTGATCGGGAATCGCAGAACCCTGTTGACAATTTCTTCAGTCACCTCATATTCCTGACCCGCTAAGGTAAACCTGAAATCGTAGGGGGTTGATTTGCTCCCAAAAATAACCGCACTAGTCCATAATTGCTTTAAAGCATCATGTACTAGTGTAGGTTTAGCAGTAAAAGCATGGCTAGCTTTGGAGTACAAATTAAGAAATCGTACCCAAAACTTAAAGCGCGGGAGTTGATCACCAATTTCCGTAGAAATATTATAAAAATTGTTTTTAGCAAGTGAAAATTGGTGAGCCATTTTAATTAAAATGTTTTTCCTTAACAAATGTGATGTATTTTCGAAAAACAATCAATTAAAGAAATCACAGTTATAGCCCTTTTAATTTCTTTCGTGAATATCAAGAGTCACTTTGAGAAATCAAACTACGGGATATAAACAAGAAATAATTACAGGCAAATACCAGTGAAATCGTGAGTGAGACAATCAATTACAAGCCAATTACTAAATTTTGATATGTATATTCGTGTGTGTATGTTAGTGAAATCGTGTGTGTATATGCGTGTGTATAGATGGATAATATGAAGGATGAACAGTTACACAAACACACAAACACAGAGATTAATGATCACGCACAAATAATACTAGTCTAAAATGGGCAGTAATTCGTGGTCTGTAAGAGATTAATCACAAAATCAATGAACAGATGTTCGTATGAGTTTGAAATCGCCTGTATGTGTGGATGCGGCTGCAAAAGATGAATTAGGTAAAAATGAAATGAAATCATCGAGTTAGAGAAGTATATATATATAATTGTGAAATGACAAAAATGTCCCTGTTAAAAAGAGTGAAAAACACTAAGTACATACAGGGAAGACCTAAGTCGAACTCTATCTCGAACATCAAGTCGAACTTCGAGATGAAGTTCGAGATAGATGTTAACTCGAAAAACACATGCTAATTCGAACAATTACCACTTAGCAGCAAAAACCACAAACACTATTAGGGAAACCTATCTCGAAATTCAAGTCAAAATTCGAGATAAGTTTCGAGTTAGAAGATAACTCGAAAAATCCCTTAACCACTAGGAAAACCTATCTCGAACTTCTATCTCGAAATTCGAGATAAGTTTCGAGTTAGGAGTTAACTCGAAAAATCCCTTACACACTGAGAATTCTATCTCTAACAACAAGTCGAAATTCGAGATGAATTTCGAGATAGAGATAAACTCGAAGTTATTAACTAACTTGAAGTTATTCTCTCAGACTATCTTTTAAAAAAAAATATCCCCAGTAAGATAGACTTTATCTGGAATAATTTGAAGAAAGAAATAGGCACACTGGTAACTCGAACTCGAATCCTAAGTCGAATTTCGAGATGAGTTTCGAGATAGAGACTAACTCGAAATTCTTCCCAGACTTAGAATTTTCAAAACTTCACTCTGGAAGCTCAAATCGAAATCCAAGTAGAATTTCTAGATGAGTTTCGAGATAAAGACTAACTCGAAATTTTGAAGATACTTAGAATAATTTGACATTTTTTTTGAGAAACTCAACACTTAAATATTGCCAAATTAATATAAATATCAATTCAAGGATTTTAATATATGACATAATTAAAACATTCCTTGATAATTCTAAGGCCTCTAATTACATGAGAAACACATGTAAATTCATCTAAAAATCATGCAAAATTTAGAATAATATGAATTTAACTCCCCCTGTGATCATGCAATCTAACAAGCATAAATTCAAAGATTTGTACTGTTAAATACACTTAAAACACAATGAATTCATGTCAAATAACACTATATGCATCCTATAACAATCATTAATTAGGTATTTTAAAGTCTAAGCACATAATGATTAATTAGCTTGCATATACAAACACAAACATGGATTTAACAGATAGAAGGCTTTACTAACTTGTGTTAAGCATTCCCAATTCACCAACCAATCTATTGAATGTTACTTCATCAAGAGGTTTAGTGAATATATCTGCAATTTGTTGCATTGTGGGCACGAAATGTAGCTCCACAGTCCCCTCCTCGACATGTTCTCTTATGAAGTGATACCTGATGTCGATGTGCTTGGTTCTTGAGTGATCTACAAGATTGTTGGTTATGGCAATGGCACTTGTGTTGTCACACATAATTGGAATTTTCTTGTGCTCCATGTCATAATCCTTCAATTGGTTTCTCATCCACAGTACTTGAGCTACACAGCTTCCAGCAGCAATGTACTCAGCTTCAGCAGTAGAAGTAGATACTGTATGTTGCTTTTTACTTTGCCAGGACACCAATCTTCTGCCAAGAAATTGACAAGCACCAGATGTGCTTTTCCTATCAATCCTGCAACCTGCATAGTCTGAATCCGAATAGCCAATTAGATTAAAACCTGTATCTCTTGGGTACCAAATCCCTAGATTTGGTGTGCCCTTGAGATACCTAAAAATTCTTTTGACGGCTACGAGATGTGATTCTCTAGGATCCGCTTGGAATCTTGCACATAAACAAGTCGCGAACATTATATCAGGTCTACTTGCAGTTAAATAGAGGAGTGAGCCAATCATACCTCGATAGCTTGTGATGTCAACTGGTTTACCTGATTTGTCTTCATCAAGCTTCGTGGCTGTAGCCATGGGAGTCTTAGCTGCTAATGCATCTTCTAGATTGTACTTCTTGAGTAAATCTCTGACGTACTTGGATTGACAGATAAAGATACCATCTTTTCTCTGACTGATCTGTAATCCAAGGAAGAAGGACAGCTCTCCCATCATGTTCATCTCATATTTTTCCTGCATTAGCTTAGCAAATTTCTCGCACAAGCGCTCATTAGATGACCCAAAAATAATATCGTCCACATAGACTTGAACAAGTATTAAATCATTCTTTACATTTTTATAGAACAATTTTTTATCAATTACTCCCCTAGTAAAACCATTTTCAATTAAGAATAAGGATAGGGTTTCATACCATCGCCTTGGGGATTGCCTGAGGCCATAGACAGATTTGAAGAGAAGATACACAAAATCTACAAGTTCTGGATCAATGAAGCCAAGCGGCTGTTCCAGATACACTTCATCTTCTAACTCTCCGTTCAAGAAGGCACTTTTCACATCCATCTGAAAAACCTTGAAGTTCTTATGTGCTGCAAATGCCAAGAACATCTTGACTGCCTCAAGTCTTGCAACCGGTGCATAGGTTTCATCATAATCAATTCCTTCTCGCTGAGAATAACCTTTTGCAACCAAACGAGCCTTGTTTCGTGTTACAAGTCCGTTTTCATCCATTTTATTTATGAATACCCACCTAGCTCCAATTACTGATTTGTTCTTTGGTCGGGGTACCAGTTTCCAAACTTTCTACCTTTCAAACTGATTGAGTTCCTCTTGCATTGCAATCACCCAATCAGCATCACCAAGAGCTTCTTCTATTTCTTTAGGTTCAAGCTTGGATATGAACCCAGAATATAAGCAAATATTAGCCAGGTCAGCTCTTGCAGTTCTTCTAGTAGTCATACCAGCATCTGGATCACCAATAATTAATTCAAACGGATGGTCTCTATTCCATACCCGTTCTCTTTGAAATTGTCTTGATGATTCAGCTTGACTTTCTGAAGTGTGGTGTTGACTACTTTGATTATTTTCACTAACTCCCCCTGAGTTAGTGCCAGCTCCTACAGAACTAGTGTCATCTCGTTTTGAGCCTTGAACACTTGTACTTGAGCTGCTATTTACTCCCCCTGAGTTGTTGCCGGTTCGTACTGAAGAAGTCTCTTCTGATCTTGTAGAATTAGATTGTCCACTAGACTCATGTTTTTCATGTATACTTGGAACATTTAATGGGACAACTAACTCAGGTTCATCTTCAAGTTCATCCAAGTCCAGATTCTGAAATTTTAGGGACTCAGGTTCACTAAAATCTCTAGAAATTAATGGGAGTTTGGTATCGTCGAATCTGACGTTGTAGCTTTCAGTCACTTTTCGATCATTCACTAAGAACACCCTATAAGCTGCCACCACATCTGTGGAGTAACCAACAAAGATTCCTTCACGAGCTTTTGCTGCAAACTTGCCTAGATTTTCATCATCTATAAGTACATAGCATTTTGCTCCAAAGACATGAAAGTATTTGATTGTTGGTCTTCTGCTGTTCATTAGCTCACATGGTGTCTTTTCTTTATCTATTATGATCAATGTTCTATTTTGAGTGTAACACACGGTACTCACTGCTTCTGCCCAGAAGTACAGAGGAAGTTTTGAATCATACAACAAAGTTCTAGCTGCTTCAACCAATGTTCTATTCTTCCTTTCAACTACTCCATTTTGCTGTGGAGTTCTCGGGGCTGAATACTGACGACGTATTCCCTTAGATACACAGAAGTCATTCAGCACTGCATTTTTGAATTTAGTGCCATTGTCTAATCTAATCGTCTTCACAGTAAGTGTTGAAACATTCTCAATTTGAGTGATGTGATCAATGATTAGGAAAGGTACTTCATCTTTCGTCATTGCGAACAATACCCATGTATACTTGGAGAAGTCATCCACGATTACCAATGCATATCTTTTCCTAGACAAAGATAGGACTTTCACTGGGCCAAACAAATCCATATGAAGAAGTTGCAGTGGCTCAGTAATACTAGAAATTTCTTTGTTTTTATGCGATGCTCGCTTCGACTTTCCCATTTCACAAGCTTCACAGAGTCCTTTAGGAGCGAACTCCATTTGAGGTAGATCTCTCACCAACTCTCGTCTCGCGAGAGCATTCATCGTTTTGAAGTTTAAGTGAGATAACTTTTTGTGCCATAACCAGCTTTCATCATCCGAAGCTCTACTGTAGAAACAGGTGACCTCATTCTGATTTGCTGAATCCATGTCCGCAACAAAAAGATCTGCCTTTCGAACTCCTCTCAAAGCCAATGAACCTTCCTTGATGTGAGTGATTGATACACCTTTCTTGTTGAAAACAATTTCGTAACCTTTGTCACAGAATTGACTGATACTCAACAGATTGTGCTTCAGTCCCTCAACATAGGAAATATCTTCAATGATGACATTACCAGTTTTCAGTTTGCCATATCCCTTTGTCACACCTATGCTGTCATCTCCAAAGGTAACATAAGGGCCAGCCTTCATAACCAACTCTGTAAGCAGGGACTTGTTTCCAGTCATATGCCTCGATGCTCCACTATCTAGCACCCATATAACTTTATTTCTATTCTGCTTAATGCCCTGCAATGACAAATTGATTTGACTTTCTTCGGAACCCAACTTTGATTGGGCCCGACTTTTCGATAAGATCGAGAATCAACAGTTTTAACAACAGAAGATGCACTTTTCTTAACATTACTAGAGCTTTCGACTTCCTCCTTTCCTTTCTCTGACTTGACAGATTTGTCAGTCTTAGGAGAAGGTTTGTCACTCCTAACTTTAGGAGGACTGACAGTCTTGGCTCTCACATGCTTCTTTTTGATGTTTGAACTAGCAGCAGTATTTGAGCATGACTGGCTAGATGCATTCATTAAATTCACAAAAGTTTGCATGATGTTAAAAGTGCATGGCATACAATTAGGTTGACCACACTGTGCATGATTCTTATGCAGATTATTCATTGTATGTGTGGCAGGCATGGCATGTGCAGCATTACATGCATAAGAAAGATGTTCAGTAGATTTACAGTGATAACATGCTTTCTTTAATCGTTCAGCCTTAACCTCTTTTATGCCCTTTTCTTTCTTACCTTGTTGTTTAACAACCTTAGCTCCTATTCCTGCTCTAGATTCATCTCTAGGGAAATTGATTTTAACTTGTTTGATAGGAGTTATAGATTGTGCTTCCTGGCGATCTTCCATCTCAATCTCATATCTAGCTATTAATTCAGTCTCTTCTTTTAATTGAGGAACAAGGTGTTTGAAGATAGGTTTGACAGTAGATTTAAGAATGCTAGGAATTTCCTTTTTAGGGTCACTGGAACTAGGGTCGATAATTCTCTTGCCTTCTTTCTTAGAAAGATCAGAATAATCAAGTCCTATACCTACTCCAGTTATCTTCTTAAATGTGTCATTATCTACATACACTTTACTAGCAGCTAGTTTGTAAGCTTCACATTTAGTTTCTAACTCAGCTAGCTAGTTTGTCCCTAAGACATGCTTCTATTTCTCCCTTAAGGATGAGCTTGTGTTCCAAAGATTTAATAAAATCTCTTAGGGAAGTATCTACAGTGCAAGCAGCCTCTAACTCTTCCACTTTTGCCTCAAGCATTCTGCTTTTGGCGACAAGTGTTTTCTGTTCCTTTTGAGAAGTGTCTAGGCTTTTGCACAACATATAGATCTCTTCGCTAAGAGCCCCGTTCTGTTCCTTATAATCATCAATGGACATTTCTACTTTAAGAGTTAGAACTGGTACCTCTGGTTCCTCTGATGTCTCAGCCATGAGGGCAAAGTTTGCTACATGAGTAACATCTTCCTCATCTGAATCATCCCAAGCTCTTCCTTCTGTTACTAATTAAGCTCTTTTTCCATGTTTTCCTTCACCAGCGATTCATACTTGCTTTTGAGGGCTTCAAATGACTCTTTTGGATAAGTCTGTTTAGGCTTTTTGCAGTCCGAAACAAAGTGTCCAGCTTCACCACAGTTATAGCATTTGAACTTCATTTTGAAATCCAAAGGAGATTTGTAGCTGGTACTTTTGCCTTTACCTCTGAAGCCTGACGAACTACCACTACCCTTAGCAGCCCGATAGTAAGATGAAGAATTTCTCTGAGGTCGGTTGCTCTTTCTGAATCTCATGTTGCTGAACTTCCTTGCCATGTATGCCACGACACTATCGTCCATGTTGTCCAGCTCTTCTTGGGTGTAGTAGTCATCATCACTGTTAGATGTGCACTCGTCATCATTATCAACTTGATGTGGTGCATGTGATGATTTAGTCTTTTCTGCAACCATTGCCTTCTTAGACTCTTCCTCATCAGCAACTAATCCTGATGCAATTTCTTTTCCTTTTGAATCATTGTCCCATGCTTGATCTTGAAGTGTTTCCAGCTCATAGGTCTTTAGTATTCCATAATATTCTTCCAGAGAAGTTGTATGCAAATCTCTGGTTTCTCTTACTGCGTAGACCCTATGTTCAATGCTCTTTGGCTGGTTCCTCAGATATCTAGTATTGGTCTCAACCATGGGGAGAGTTACACCTCTCAGATTCAAATCCAATACCAACTGACTGAATCTTAGATAGACGTCTGTTATGCCTTCTCCTTTTCTTATTCTAAAGGTGTCATACTCCATATTGAGTATAAGTGTCTTGTTACTTCTAACCTCTACAGATCCTTCCATGACAACTTCTATCTTGTCCCAAATCTTCTTTGTTGTAGTCAAACCTTTGACTATGTTGAACATTTCATGATCAAGGGATTCCATCAAGGTTTGTCGTACGGAAGTATCATAAGCTATTTGCTCCTTGTCAGCAGCCGAAAAATCTGCTGCCTTTTTAGGCTCAGACCGAGCTGGTATAACCTCGTCGCCTTCTGTACGCTCAGGAATAGCCACCATTGGAACAAATTTACCTTTGTCAAGGACTTCCAGATATTCAGGGTTAATAGTCTCTAAGTAGAGTCTCATTCTGAAAACCCATTCTTCATAGTGATCTCGGTTGAACATTGGGATCTTGAATGTATTTTTATGAGCCATTTTAATTCTGCTCACTAAAAGTTTCTAAGTACCCAAGACTAGGCTATGTAGAATATATATGTAGAACTTTTGCCTAAGTCGAAATTTCTCTAAGTAGAAATTTTGCTCAAGTCGAACTTCACCAAGTAGAAATTATCCAAGTCGAATTTCTATGTAGAAACTCTCAAGTAGAAACTCTTTGTAGAACTTTTGTCCTTGGAATAAATTTTCTGCAGGTCACTTTAATATTGAATAAACAATATTATCTCTTTAACACCTTTTTGACTTTGATGCTTTACTCACCTAACCCACCTAACCCACGTGCTAGGTACTGAGTATGTCTTGTTACACTTTTGGCCGTGAATAATGCAAATCAAAAGTCCAAAAACACCTTTTTTTTTATTCTTTTACTATTTATCTGTTTGAAAAGGAGATCAAAAAGTTGTTGGGTTGTCTTCTTTGATAAGAACAGATGATGAACACTCAAGAACACCAAATATCAATGAACCCAGATTAATTCACAAAAATTAAACAAAATACACCCAAGCTAAATAATCACACCTGGAGTATTTAAATAATTTTTCGGATGAGTTTTCACTACCAACGAATTAAAGCATACTTTTCGAGAAAATGAAAAGTAGATCTAGAAAATGAAAACTCACGAATCTTCTACCAAACACAAGGATCTATGTTTTGTGTGTTAAACATATCGCTCTGATACCAATTGTTAGGTCCAAATGTGTTGTAGAGGGAGGGGGTGAATACAACTTTTCGAATTTGAGAAGCAATAAATACGATGCAATAAATGAACACACAGATTTAAGTAATATAAGTTTTATATATAACTTGAAGTGGTTGCTACAACATTCATTACAAAGTATAACAGAAGTTGAGAGAGTATTGAATGATACTAAGCTCTGTGAATATACTCTCTCTCTTTTTCTTGTGTTTCTCTCAAATATTGCTCTGCTTTATAAAACATTACACATGTACTTCTATTTATACTACATGTAATCTATGTCCTGTAGTCTTCAAAGACTAAGATATACGTGGCCCAATGATGTCCACATAAATCTTGCCTTATCTTGAAAGCTTGGAAATCTGCCAATCAGAAGATGCCATGTGTCATGTTGAAGCTGCACTCTAAGTAGAACTTCTACTTGAGAATTTCTACTTAGCCATCTCGAATTTCTAAGTAGAACTTCTACTTAGAAATATTCTACTTGGTCATCTAGAATATTTAGTACTTAGAATATTTTCTGGTCTTCAACTTGAAACTTCAATGCACATCTTGAACTTGTGATATCTTCATGTCTTCTTTATTCTTCAACAAGCTCTTGAACATGGATCTTTATTACTGGCATAAACTTGCTATCAATGTCCTGACACTTGATGCACTGGTCTGGTTCATAAGTGACTAGTCTTGATAGTGTTTCTGCTTCTCGAATAAATTACCATATTCACTTAGTAACTTGGCTTTCCAATGTTTGCTTTCCTTCTTGTTCACTTGAAATCAATTGGTCTTGTTGATACTGATAGTTATGATCTTTATTCTCGATTTCTCAAATCACTGAGGCATGAACAACTTTGACTTGAACTTCTCTCAATGATTTCTTCTTGGCTTGATCATAGTTAACATGTTCAATTGTATCAATTACCTTGTCTTCATTTAGTGTTGATTTCTTGTGGCTTCTTGTTCTTGATTGTCTTCTGGTTAAGTACCTTTTCCTTTAATTGAGTTACATTAGTTATAGTGTTACAAGTTTACACACTCTGCCTTTCAAATTTGTAAAAAAATAAAAATATAAAAGGGAGAAGATGGAATAAATTAGGAGACCATCATAATTATCTTCTTATTGTGGGTCAGTTTGATATCTTTATCCTTCCCCTATAAATGAGTGTAATTGCCGTTTTACAATAATATATGACTGTACAAGTTATTACTAAAACTTTTTGTTGTACATATTTCTACTAAAAAGTCTGGTTGTACATATTTTTTCTTAAAATCACTCTTCTATTTTTCATCGATTTGTTCTTCTTTGGGTACCCCAACATACTTGCAGTACACATCCAACTATTTTGTAGTGCAACTTTGAAAATTCCAACCCGATATATTTTGTGCTCTTCTTTTTATATGTTTGCAGGAGTCGAGTAAATGGTTCAAGCAAAAGGTAAGCTTACCAGCATTTGTTTGTTAAATGACTTATGAGTAAGGCTATTATGCAGAGGCTAGTGTGATACAGGGATTCAAACAGTTAAGGATGCAGCATATAGTCAAATTTACGGACAATATCAATGAATCAGATGCACTACTTGCCCTGCAGACCAAGCTAAAAAAGAATGCACGACTTCAAGCAGCTGCAAAATCTTGCGCCACACCTGTTTATATTGCAAAGGTAGTTAACTGCACTGTATTGTCGATGGTTTTGTAATGTGCTGAGAACATACTGGAAAGATAATATACCAGTTCTCTTGGATGATTCTTTTACTTATGTTCACAGGCAAGCTCAATGACGCAGTTAACACAGGCCATACTAGCACTAATGACTGATTATGAAGATGGATTTGACAATTTCGCTTCTGAAGTTAATGTGTTAGAGAAGATAGATGCATTAGAGGTGAAACAAAATTGCCTTATTGCCAAATTTCTTTCTTATGCTGTTGAATATAATCATGATAATTGAAGTTTGAAACCCCTGTTTTATGAAGTTAATAAATAGAATAAAATACGCTTCAGGAAAATGGTATGACTAGTGAGATAGTTGCAACCTAAAAACTACATCATGTGAATTATGTATGTCTTTCACTTTATCAGGTAAATGATGTATGTCTTTCACTTTATGCATTTTCTGCAAAGAGATCTATAAGGAAAGTACAAGAGTAATTTAGAGATGAATACCTTGATCATTTGCATATTTATTCTTCTCTTGTATTTAATTTTTAAAAAGGAAATTTTGGATGCACTTATCTTATTACATTCCCTTTTAATCTGCAGAAAAGTACATAAATATGTCCATATCAGAAAATGCTTCTGAATCTTCTCCTAATACTGCAGTTCCTTCACCATGAATTTGTGAATATTGGGAAAGCTTTTGCTGAGAGACTGATCAGTATGAATCTGCAGTTGGCTGGCTCTATTTCTTTTTTTAGGTTTTGTATATTCACAGTTGGATTTTGATAAAGTATGAAAACCATTAATCAAATATGATGCATGATATTAAACTTAAATATCTACTATATAGATATCATACAGTTTATGTAAATTAGTTACATGCTTCAAATCTTTAAAGTCATTTAACTAGTATGGACTAGATACTTTCTATTAAGTAATTTGACCAGTGCATGCTAATAGGTATCAAGGTTCACTCTCCACTCCCTGCACTGAAAGGGTCCTTTGGACAGTTAAAGAACAGGTATGTATAGACAACTTCAATTCCTTGGAAAGAGGTACTTTTCTTGAGAGACCTTCATCTATAATTTATAGCATCTCTAACCAATTAGCCACTGGTATGTTAACACTTAACATGTTACATTTTATTACTGACAATGTGTAGGATAAATCTCCATAAGCAGAGAGGAGGAAGAAGGATTTAGGTGTACTGATTAATTGGTTCGTTTCGAGAATAAATGGGCGGTATACATGCACAACCAATTTCTCAAGGATAAATTGTTAAATAAGTAGTTTTTCTTGTTTTATTGTAATTAGTAGTTGCAATAATTTAGTTACATCATTGTACGAACTCAGTGATATTTTTAAATTTTATGAAAGTTTATATTTGTGATTTATTTCAATTATGTCGTATTAATTTGAGTTGTTAGTCTATTTTTTGTTTGTTTTTTGATGAAAAAAATCGTGTATTTATGAAAGTTTAAGGAATATTACCAGTGAAATTGGCAGAAATATTTAGCAAAAACAAAAAAGAAAATTGGCAGAAAAACAATTAAATCAGAAATTTTTAAAAAATCTGTCCACTGGTGGGGCCCATTTTTTAAAAAAATTGAAGCACCGTAAGGTAACCGAATATTCATGTTACAATATGCCATTTTTATGTTAAAGTAGACCTCTAAGGTAACCCAAAAGTACATGTTACCCTAGGGGTGAAATAAGTTACATTAGGTACCCTAAGGTAACATCGAAATATGTAACATATAATTTATGTTACCTTAGCCCAAAAATGGGCCTATTGTAACATTTTAGCACCCAAATGTAACAGAATTTTTTGGTTACCGCAGGCTGTTTATGGTGTAGTGTCTTGAACACTTTTGAAGAAAATAAAACAAAAGAAATGGTGCACTTCTGTGGAATCCAATAACATACTACGATTTAAAATATTATTGAAGAAAAGAGTATTTGTGAGATCATTCGAAAATTTGCACTACAGGTAGAATTATAAATATCTGCGTATCATTTGAAGAAGGACGTCACTTTGTAACCATAATTTGATCGACAGATTTGATATATAAATAGAACGGAATCGCATCACTTGAACAATAAGTTAGGAGCGATAATATTTGCCTCAATACCAGAAGTTCCAGTTCGAACATCTCGATTCGTCACTCACTTTACAATAGTTTCAGCTTCTTTGCACGTTGGCCTCTTGCTCGACATACGTCCATCTTTTCCTAATACTCGTCAATCTCTCGTGGAGTACGCCTGTCAACCCCGATAATCAGCTCTTACTCGAATTTCCATCTTCGCGTGCACTACTCGTGGACGGGCCTCTTACATGTACCTTTACATAAAACCAACACTGCACTGCCTCCTTTCTCGATTTAAGATCATAGACATAGACTCACATATATCAATTCACACACCCCCTTCATCTGTTCACAGTCTCACCTACACATTCAGACGCATACATTCCCTCCCACTAAACCTATTCGTATCCACGCCTCCTCCAATCATCACGGCCCGAGAGCACCAAACACACTCATAAACGACACAAACATCACCTCCCCTTATCTCTTCATACCTGCCCCCTTCTTACTTCGTACCATCTCGAATTCACACACTTGAACATGCCTTCATCATCCTCCTTACCCATCCAAAAGATTACCCTTCTCTCTTCACCCTTACCTCTGTTCTCTTAACTTCTCTTCTCCGCCTCCTACAACCTCTGCACACACCCACTACAAATACACTCTTTTGACACAACTACCATCCTCCTGCCTCCCTTTTTCTTCTATCGTACGCCTTCAACATCACACAACTACACACACCCATATGAATATACATACACGCACAAGGCTACACACTACCACAATCGCACACCTCTGAACCATAACCATTGTACACCCACATTTCCGAGAACCCAACTGAGAAACACCACACAATTAGAGAACCCATCAATCAGCTGTAACACACAGACCCATTTCCCACACCCACACATGATATATACACACGAACTGCAGCACATTGACATACACACACAGCAGCTTACGTATACACGCAAAACAGTTCTATACACACACCATTCACTACTCACGCGCTCATCACAGTCGATTGTAAAAACAAGGAAGGGAAAGGAGGTAATCAAATAACCCACAATAATACATACAAATACATACAGTCGCTGAACAACAGAGGGGAGATGAGAATTTTGATTGTAACGAAAATCGTTGACAACAGAATTTAAAACCGAAGCTTACATGGTGAGAATGAATCGAGAGGGTGAGGGAGAAATGAGAGAATTTGAGAGAGTATGCTAGAGAGTTCGAGAGATTTTATGAATTGGGGGAAATCTGATGCTTTTAGGGATTTAAAAATGAAAGGGAAAAATGCTGAAAAACCATAATAAACTAATTTAAATCACCTTTAAAATAGAAAATAAATAAAAAATAATTGGAAATTTAAATTTCAAAATTATGAAATAAAGTTTGTGAAATTACAAACACTCACATACTTTTAAAATTTTTTTAGGATCAAACATGAATTAAATATGAATTTCACAGGTGTTGATCCTTTAAATGCAACAAAATTCTTAAAATCATTTTAAAATACTTAAACACCCAAAATAATTCTCCCGACAATTTTAAAAAGCAAGTAATTCATAAAGATGATAACATAAAAGATTTCACGATTTTTAACAACTTTGATGATTTTATAAAATTTTTTAGAAGATCGATAATGCATGATTTAAACATATTCAAATCCTCAAAAATACAAATAAAAATATACAGACTTACACGGCACACACAAATCATCATGTAAACACATGAACACAATACCACATATATTGACCCTTTCAAAAATATTCACATCATATAATTCACATTTAATATTAAATAAACATTTATAAATTCGCGATTTTCTAGGGCGTTATATCCTTCCCCCCTTAATAGGATTCTGTCCTCAGAATCAATTCTAATAACACAAGTAACAGTACTTCTCAATTATCTCGCTCCAATTTCCTCAATTTGGGTCCTCAACTTTAGGTCTCCTTCATATCAACTCTACTTCGATAGGCTCATCCTGTAAGCTCTCAAACTCCAAGATAAACTTAAACCTTACCTTTACAAATTTCGTTAATTCAAAACATTTACTACTCTTAGACGAATGTCTGATCTACATAAAATTGGGCATGACCTATTCGTATAATGGACTATGCCCTGCGTAATCACTTCAAATACCAAACCAATCATCCACACACAATTCATTTCCATTTATTCACCATCTTAATTTAATCATATACAGTGCTAACATGAAATCTGCCTTGACTTGCAGTAAACAAGTAAATAAATAAACTTGTCTTGACTTTAACATAACCCACTACAAGAACAAAATCTTGATTAACTAGTTTGTACTATAAATTATTCCGGGGTCATAGCCCCAATCAATATCAATCACAAAACGCTTTCACTCCAACAATTTCCAACAGACGTTAACTTTAATTAATCATGGAATTTGACTTACAATACCTGAACTCTATTACACGTCTTCAACATATAACTCACTATCTTAGAAAATCCTCTAAACCATACTTATTCCACTGGTTCATCACCTCATTTCGGTACCTCTTAATTCTCTAATAATTCAGGCTGAAATGCAATGGTATCGATCACCTTCGTTGTAGACTAGGCGTTCGAACTTCCACATCTGACTTCTCAACTTTAGACGAAAACCATCACGGTCAGTTCCAACTCATGTGTCAATACTTCTACTTTGAATATCAACATGTACTTTTTATGTTATGACAATAAACAACTTCCTCCTTTAAAACTTCCTACCCCTGCTAGCATTATGGACCTTTCTCAATTCATTATTGCTCCATCTTCACAAAATTCACTTTAATTCTTTCTTTACTAACCACATGTCTTGAAATTCGATCCCTTTCCATCTAAAACTCATATTTAGAAATCTTGCGTATAATTTTCCTCTTGAGATACGATAAGTATTACTACTCCTTCTCTTGTAAAGATCCTTTAATCAAATTGTTAACTCCAACATTTCCATTGATGTCATTCAATATTGAACTCCTTGCAACTAATTCTATTTTTGGGAAATGAATAACAAACAAACTCCTCATCCTTACCTGATGACAATCCGGATAATCCATCAAATTATACATTCGAAAAATTTAATCACTGAAATTTGCTTCGATTTAACTGTTTTCTTTCTGATATTTCTTTCTGTGCAAAACAACTCCATAATCTTGGTATAACAATCTTTTGGTCTGCATGCTCGTTAAGACTTCTTTATCTGCTTTCGGCCTCAAACACCACTTTACATCCCTTAAAAATCATAATCTCACTTTCTTGCCCTCACAATTTGTTTATACTTCGTAGTTAACTACTCAATCCAATCCTGGATCACACTTAAATCTTTTCACTACCATCGCATTCAAACTCTTGATAACATCTTTCATACTCATATTGAATTTCTAGCTTCCTAGTTATTTATAAAAAAAGGGTTCTGTGATTCCCATCATAGGGTCCACTAGTACTGATATGATACTATCTCTAGCACCATGTCTTATCTTCCCCTGCGTACAGGACACAACTTTTGATCTTTGATTCTGTCACTTATTACCACATTATTCTATCCGATTACACTTGCTACTTTCTGCATTTATCTCAACACAATTTCAATATTCTTTTTCTTGAAATCTTGTCTTCTACCACGTGACATTAGTAAATTCTACTAATTCTCATTATGTGGGCAACTACTGTGCCCGGTTCTCCCTGCTCTAAATCTTCTAAATTCTTCATTCTTCCCTTAATTGAATTACACGGCTTCTGTTGAAATACTTCTGAAACTTCACGGTTCACTGTCTTCCTCTTCTTCTCATCTTGTTCCATCTTGGTCGATTCTCTTCTACTCTTAATAATCACGACTCTTCAAATTGAGTTCACACCAGTCATTAACTTCAACAAAATCATCTTACTTATTATTCAAATTTCATTAATTTCCTTCTGATAGTTCTTACAAACAAATTTGTCCTGCTTCATTCTGCTTTACTCAAATTATCCTTCCTAGGCTAAAAAAATCTTATATATCGAACAACGGTTTCAAAATATTCAGAATCTTATAATTTTCAATTTACTACCTCTGAAATTAAACAGATGTCCAAAACAATCTTTCATTAACACTAACTGTTACCTACCAAACATCTTCATCACCATTCTCTTTTCAACCTTTAACAAAGTCTGTAATCTTGTGCCCTTGTTAACTGTTCTTTACTTGAATCAATTCTCAGTAATCTCGAATCTTGCACATGGGTTCTCAATCCAATAATTAATCCAATTTGATACTTATTCTCTATTTTAACATCAACTTCTCAATCTTGCTTAATCAATTCTCGTCACGTAATCATAGTTTTGACCACTTAGGATGTCGTCGCGTCTATCTTCGCGACTCTTCATCACTGGTAATCCAAAATAATCAGGGTTTCTGACAAAGGAAGTTAATAGAATGAATAGGTATCAAGTATGAATGTACACTGAATTTTGTCTGATACAACTTTTTGTGAAAGGATTTAACCGAGAGATCAATATGATCTTTGAACTGTTATCAGGTTGTATTTGTCACTTAAGTCAACTGCCCTTGTAGAAAAAGATGGCCAGTCTTTAGTACTTTCATGACAAATACAATTAGTGGCGTTCCACCAGACTTTTATCACAGAGATAGAATGTCCCTGAATCCCCTATATACATAGGTTGTTCATCTCAGTTTGAATAAAGAAGATTTAATATTCAAAATGAAAAGAGTCCAAGAGCCTCAAAATATAAAGTGGGATCGAGCATCCTCTGAAAAATAGGGATATTTCGGACATAATGGGATTGAATTTAAGTAAATATGATATATAAACTCATCATCAATGGAAGTATAGTCGATTAAACAAATGTTCAAGAAATTCTTATTTATTCATAATCTCACTCTTGTCGGCTAAGCATTAATATACCTAGCTGCCAAAACCGGCCTGACAATAATGAGTTGAATAAATAAAAAGATCTCCATTCATTCTCAATTTTAACCATCACTGTGCAACAAATGCTTCAGCGACGATGTAAATCGTGAATTCATTTACAACAATTCAGAGCAAGAACAAGAATCAATGCAACTGCCCAAATGAGGAATCAATTAAGAATTCAACCGAGATCAACGGCTAGTAACGTGTAACTATGCCCTCAGTTCCAACTCATGCCAACAATCGCTTCCTACATCTTATTTCTAGTTTTCTCGTATTCCCTCTATAACGTTCATATCGTAACTAAAGTCGTAAAAACATTCTAGAAGGTACGCGAAAGTCTTGAGATAATGTCCTCCAAACTGGTAGCTTCAACAGCTCATTTAGCCCAGGCGGCTCTGGATTATCTGTCTCGCTCATAACCAAATCTTTGAAGGAATCGAACTCTTACTCGTGCGATATGTCGAAAGACCGTACAATGTCGCAATATTCGTCATAATAACCTAAGGCGAACCTTATCCTAAATCGTTCTACCAACGTCCGTCTCACACACGTATACCCACCCATCCTAACTGTTTCAGTGACCATAACATGTATCTCTGATACCAACTGTGGCATCCCATAATCCAACTGTGGCATCCCATAATCCGGGGTACAGATTCGGGGCCACTATCCACAATCCACATAACACAAACCTGGATATAAACATAATATAATAATAAAATACCCCTTATCCAAGACCGCTTACAGGTTATGGTATGAAACAAACTACCAAATTTAATTAATACAATCCAATCTCAATATAACATTATTATACAAATTGATAACCACTAAGTTCGTGTACCGAACTAATAAACCAACCTCTGATAAGCTCAAATCACTACCCGGCGAAACCAACAACTCGAACGTCACCTCTCGCTGCTGGAACAGGAAAACTCACCAACACAAGGTCCACTAATCTCCTCTATTAACTGAAGAAAAATAAACAAGCAAGAGTGAGCCAACAATGCTCAGCAAGTGTAAACAGTGATAGCAATATCAAGAACAATATAGGTTCTGATCAACAAGAATAATCATCATACGGTACGAAAGAAATGAGCTGAAGAAATTAAATATTGTAACTTCCAGATTAGCCAACAGAACTCCGCTAAAATAAAATGCATCCACAATGAGAACTGATAAAAGTTCTGATAATTAAAGATAATCATAATAGGCTTCAAGGGAATTATGCTTTGAAGCAACTCAATCTCAATGTATGGATTAGAATTGGATTTTTATATATTTTTTAAAAAAAACAATAAGGTTAGCCTGCTGATCAGTCATGCACTAACCCCGGACAAACGCACACAGCAATGTCCTTTAATGGATCCACGGCACACATTGGCCTTAACATCTGACCACGAATCTGGTCTCCCCGAAGGGACTCCTCTTGACCATAATATGGTCTCCCCGAAGGGACATAAAAAAACATTCCAATTCTATATCCAACGTACTAGGTGTCGGAACAATCGACAACCTCTATCAATTAAACAATCTGAAAACTCACATTCCAGAACAACACAACTGGTAGAATAAAATGAAATAAACAGTTATATCCTCGATATCGACAAGTTCGATATAATAGATGGGGTGATAATTGAATAACAATAATAAATGTCAACAAGATCGACAATAATTGGGGTAACAATTGAATGAACAACAATAACAATAAATATCGACGAGATCGACAATAAATGGGGTGACATCATAATCAGAATAATTAAAAGTAAATTTCACTTGAGCAAGAAGTTAAGAGAAGTACTTGCAGTATGATAACAACTGAGACTACCAGAATAAGGGTATAGTCAAGTGTTAAACATCTAATAAAATTTTCCAACACATTGTAAAGCTGGGACTAAATCAGGTAAATTAAATGGTTCAAAATGAACATTTGTAAAATAATACTAGAATAATTAATTGTAAATCAGTTTGAAGAAAAACAACACCTAAAGAGGGTCCATCGGTAAAAATATGTTGTAATCCGAAATCATGCTAAAGATTTGATAAGGATTTAAAATCTTAGATTTTCTCTATTTTAGAACATCTCTTGAAAACTTTTGAAGAAAATAAAACAAAGGAAATGGTACACTTCTGAGGAATCCAATAACATACTACGATTTAAAATATAATTGAAGAAAAGAGTATATTTGTAAGATCATTCGAAAATTTGCACTATAGGTAGAATTATAAATATCTGCGCGTCATTTGAAGAAGGACGTCACTTTGTAAACATAATTTGATCGACACATTTGATATATAAATAGAACGGAATTGCATCACTTGAACAATAAGTGAGGAGTGATAACACTTGCCTCAATACCAGAAGTTCCAGTTCGAACATCTCGATCCGTCACTCACTTTACAATAGGTTCTGCTTCTTTGCACGTTGGCCTCTTACTCGACATACGTCCATCTTTTCCTAAGACTCGTCAATCTCTCGTGGAGTACGCCCGTCAACCCCGATAATCAACTCTTACTCAAATTTCCATCTACGCGTGCACTGCTCGTGGACGGGCCTCCTACTTGTACCTTTACATAAAACCAACACTGCACTGCCTCCTTTCTCGATTTAAAATCATAAACATACACTCACATATATCAATTCACACACCCCCTTCATTTGTTCACAGTTTCACCTACACATTCAGACGCATACATTCCCTCCCACTGAACCTATTCGTATCCACGCCTCCTCCAATCATCACGGCCCGAGAGCACCAAACACACTCATAAACGACACAAACATCACCTCCCCTTATCTCTTCATACCTGCCCCCTTCTTGCTTCGTACCATCTCGAACTCACACACTTGAACATACCTTCATCATCCTCCTTACCCATCCAAAAGCTTACCCTTCTCTCTTCACCCTTACCTCTGTTCTCTTAACTTCTCTTCTCCGCCTCCTACAACCTCTGCACACACCCACTACAAATACACTCCTTTGACACAACTACCATCCTCCTGCCTCCTTTTTCCTTCTGTCGTATGCCTTCAACATCACACAACTACACACACCAATATGAATATACATACACGCACAAGGCTACACACGACCACAATCGCACACCTCTGAACCATAATCATTGTACACCCACATTTCCGAGAACCCAACTGAGAAACACCACACAATTAGAGAACCCATCAATCAGCTGTAACACATACACCCATTTCCCACACCCACACATGATATATACACACGAACTGCAGCACATAGACATAAACACACAGCAGCTTACATATACACGCACAATAGTTCTATACACACACCATTCACTACTCACGCGCTCATCACAGTCGATGGTCAAAACAGGGAAGGGAAAGGAGGTAATCAAATAACCCACAATAATACAACATATAGTCGTTGAACAACAGAGGGGAGATGGGAATTTTGATTGTAACGAAAATCGTTGACAACAGAATTTAAAACCGAAGCTTACATGGTGAGAATGAATCGAGAGGGTGAGGGAGAAATGAGAGAATTTAAGAGAGTATGCTGGAGAGTTAGAGAGATTTTATGAATTGGGGGAAATCTGATGCTTTTAGGGATTTAAAAACGAAAGGGAAAAATGCTGAAAAACCATAATAAACTAATTTAAATCACCTTTAAAATCGAAAATAAATAGAAAATAAGTGGAAATTTAAATTTCAAAATTATAAAATAATGTTTGTGAAATTACAAACACTCACATACTTTTAAAATATTTTTAGGATCAAACATGAATTAAATATGGATTTTACAGGTGTTAATCCTTTAAATGCAACAAAATTCTTAAAATCATTTTTAAATACTTAAACACCCAAAATAATTCTCCCGACAATTTTAAAAACCAAGTAATTCATAAAGATGATAACATAAAAGATTTCACGATTTTTAACAACTTCGATGATTTTATAAATTTTTTTAGAAGATCGATAATGCATGATTTAAACATATTCAAATCCTCAAAAATACAAATAAAAATATACAGACTTACACGGCACACACAAATCATCATGTAAACACATGAACACAATACCACATATATTGACCCTTTCAAAAATATTCACATCATATAATTCACATTTAATACTAAATAAACATTTATAAATTCGCGATTTTCTAAGGCGTTGTACAATTTCTTCTAATTGTGATTTTCTTTTTAAATCCTTTTAAGCGTGACATGGTTAGAAATAATGAATGAAAAATACCAACAAAAATTAGCTGCTGTTTCTTGTTATATATATATATATATTCTTTCCCTTTCAATTTGACTCGGTTGATCAACAAGGAATAATGTCAGTAGCAGACAATGGTCGACAAAAATTACTGGAGATACATGGGCTTACTAACTGTTCCTCCCTGTATCGAAGGTGTTACTTGGATACTTAATCAAGATGTATTGAATTACTAACCTCACTAATTAGAAAAAAAAAAGGAATTACTAACCTGACTAATACAATTGAATGTGCATGGAGGTACTGTATCTTTGGGATATCCACTTGATTAAAGTGGAACTCAAATTTTAATCACATTATTGGGTAATTATCTAAGTACGTCTTGTCTTTGAATCACGAGCCTCTTTGAACACACCACATTGTTGTTTTCAGGATAGTGCTCAACCATTTCTTATACTTGGTCTTTTGGTGACGGCATTGGAAACTAGCCACTAATCTACATGCAACAGTTGCCACATTACAAAAACAGGCAAGAGCGGCATAGTAAAAATATAACACGGGGATAAGAATCGAAATAGGTAACTCAGTCGTACCATCTTTGCCAATGTTGTTTGTAAGATGGCGCCAAACATTTATCCCATATATATATTTTAGAATAATAGAATGGAAGATGATAATTATTGTTTTCTTCCAGGAAAATCAATGGCGCTAAAGGAGAAAGGTATTGTTGCTGAATTTATATCCTCGACCCAGACCACGAAAGTTAGAGAAAATGTGATTGTTGGGTTCATTTGTATTTATTATCATGTTTGTAGTTGGTTGTTATAGAGATTTCCAGTTGCATGAAATATTTATGTCATAAACTCGAGGAATGGTTTTTGGACAGCCATTATGTATTAGAATGTTTGACAATATTTTGAATGGAAACCTTTCATTTCAATGTCATATGTTGGCTTTTTCTATTTAAAATGTTGGTAAAGAGCTGCAAGAATGTAGCCATTGGCTCTAGTATTAATATTTTTGTGTTGGCAAAAGAATAGTAGAGTGTTGGCAAAAAGTACAAAAACACCAAAGTGTTTCACAATTTGATGTTACAGTAGGACTAAAGAGGTGTTGGCATAGGTCTACACCAACACTTTTAATACTGTTACTACAAAGATAATGGTGTAGCCATAGATCTATAGTAACATCTTATAAGGTGTAGCCACAGATCAGAAAGGTGTTGGCATAGGGGTCTAAGCCTACACTTTTCTCCCATGTTACCAAAAATCGAAAAAGTGTTAGCATAGACCCCTATGGTAGCACCCAATTTTGTAACACTCCCAAATTTGGTCAAAGTGTAGCCATAGCTGGTTTTGCGCTTTTTTACCAACACTTTTTGCCCTATAATCACACTTTTTTGGGCGTAGCCGTAGGCCATATGTGGCGTAGTGCGAGCCTATCCGACCCGATTCTCATCCCTATTTAAAACCCAAATGTGCATCAATCAATTACCACAAAAATACTGTAAGGTGCCTCTATCAACACCCTTCCACACATCCTGACTCACATGATACTCATTATCGAATATAATCGTCTAACTGAGAGGGCCCGACAATACGTCCTCTAACTTGAAACATCCACAAATAAAATCAAATAAATACGGAAACCACCAACAACAACACAGTGCCTCACATAATTATACTAAACTAGGGACATATAAAATACAAAAATATATTACACCACACTATAAACATGAATATAAGCAACGGATGAAATATATAAGCAACCAGTTTGTATCATGCACCCTACTACACTCAAATATTCTCTCCACATATGACAGTGACAACATCAAATCATAGTAAATTACACAAAAAGATAAAAGATCGCTAATCAATAGCAGCTACGTCCAGGAGCAATCTATAAGGAATCAACAGATTCCCCTATTTTATAGTATTTTTTTTTCATCTAAAAAATACCCAACTGCGCAATTGGTTTTGGTACCTTTCACACTTCGATTTTAACAGTAAACTTATGAAGAAAAATCAAGCTTACACATTACATTATACATTTTAACAGAGAGTAAAGTCCAAATTTTAACAGAGAATGTCGGATGTCCATTTCCATATAAACCACACAGTTATATATCAATGTATATACACAGGGGTTACTAATAGTTGAGCATTTTATACGAATTTAATCATAGCAAACATAGCAAACACGAATTTAATCATAGCAAACATAATTAAACAGAAATTATCATGAACCCTAACCCTAAACCCCTAATTTTTTCGAATTGAACCATCCACTACAACAGAAATTGACTCAGACAACACCTGTCACACAATGGTCGCGAAAATCACCGTTATCCCAAAAAATTTTACAACGGTGAACTGTTAGCTAACAAAAAAGCGGTGTGTCTTTAAGCTCCCGACAATGGTTACTCAATGTTTTTAAAAACGTTGTCTAACTGGTGACCCTTTCGTTAGATGAGACAATGGCAGTTTAATGTGGTATTGAGTAACGTGTATTAATACAAGTGTGTAATAAACTGTTGTACTTTATTTGACGAAGACAATGGATTTTCATATATGTTGTGCAAGTAAGACAACAGTTTTACGCAGACGTTGTGTTAATATTTTTACACAATGGTGTTAAAAAACTAGTGTTGGAAAGCAAGCATATACACAACAGATTTTAGGGAAAGCCATTGTCGTATTTTCTGAGAATTTGTTTTGGAAAATTTGCGTAATAGAAGCAGCCCAGCCTCTATACAATTAAATCCCATTAGTTTTATTGTTTATTACTTTGTTTCCCACCCTTTCTTTCCCTCCTACTGATCGATTTCCCTCCACTACTTCTCTCCCTCTTTCTTTATTTATTCACAGCTCTCTCAGCTCTCTCTTGCCCTCTCGACCCTCTTTCTAGCTTAATTTCTTTCACATCTCTCTCTTGTTTCCCCTTGACAACTGATCAGTATGCTCTGTTCCTGTGGGTTGGTTACTGTCGAACGGACCTCGTGGACTAACAACAATGCTGGTCGTAGGTTCATGGGTTATGTGTATGGTAGCAATGGTTGTAATTTCTTCCGTTGGGTTGATCCACCAAGCTGTCCTCGGTGTTGTAACATAATTCCGGGGCTATTGCGCAGGGTTAGAGAAAATGAATACAAATTGATGATGATGAAAGCAAAGAAATAGTCCTTGAAGAAGTTGTTTGGCATGATTTTGGTCCTATTTGCCCTGTGGTTGTTGTTTGGATAGAGATGAGTCATTGTTTTGTTGTTGTATTTGAATCCCTGTATGTCTATATATTATTTTCACTTTTGTTTTATATTTTAGATTATGTCTGAGCTAACATCTAATTTTATCCTATGCTCTGTTTTTGTTAATTTTGTTTTTAGATTTGGACAATATGAACATGTAAACAACAATAAAACAAGAGTTAGAAATCAATTGAAAACACAAACTACTTCATTGATAAATAATTATTAAATTAATTACTAGATGATGAACACTTAGTTACATGTTGTGGCTGGTGGCTTCTTCACTCTTTCAATGCAGTGGTTGATGGCTTCTTCACTCCTTATATGTAGTGGATGATGGCTTGTGGTAGCTCATCCATCTCGTGGATCCCCCCTCCTCACCAAGGTAGTAGGCTGCCATGGCATTGACACCTCCATTAGCATATGCATGTGTGTGTTGGATGTCCACATCCCAGTTCTCAATGGTTTGTGGATTTGATGTAGTTAATTTGGATGGGTTTTTATGTATTGGAACGACTTCTGGGCTTATGTATTGGAATATTTGAAAGTATTTTGAATGGGAAACTCTAATTTTCAATATCATATGTTACACTTCTTTATTTAAAATGTTGATAAAGAGGCAAAACAATAGCAAAGTGTTGGCAAAAGTATAAAAATGTTTAATAAACTAGTGTAGGCATAGTGGTAAGAGTGTTGGTAAAAGCACCAAAGCACCAAAGTGTTTCACAATTTAATGTTACAGTAGGACGAAAGAAGTGTTAACATAGGTCTACATCAATACTTTTAATAGTGTTACTACAAAAATAATGGTGTAGCCACAGATCTATAGCAACATGTTATAAGGTGCAGCCACATAACATAAAGGTGTTGGCATAGGGGTCTAATGCTACACTTTTCGTCCATGTTACCAAAAATCAAAAAAGTGTACATCATACAACCCTATGGTAGCGGCCATTTTTGTAACACCCCCAAATTTGGTCAAACTTTAGCCATATATTGCCTTTTATTTTTGTTTTAGCAACAGTTTTTGAGGTATAAACACACTTTTTAGGTGTAGCCGTAGCCCATATGTGGGGTAGTGTCTATTTCAATTTTTTTTAAATATTTCTCTATTTCATTTAAGAAAAATCATGTGGTTTTTCTTTATATAAAAAGTATAATAAAAGTTACTGATGATACATTTCTTTTTTAAAAAAAATAAGGTCCACCAATTATATCTACTCAAAAGAGGAATTTAACACAAAATAATGTAAAATGTAATCTTAGCTAGGGACTTCACAACAATAGTGTGAAATATAATCTTAACGCTACATAGTACCCTGGTTCCAATTTTTCTTTGAAAGCATAGGAACCTATCTTGGTTACCATTAAACTTGTCTTTGGGAACTTCCCTCATTTTATAACTCTAAGGCCACATAATCGTCTTTAGCCATTTTTTGATCTTCTTGTTCCTCATTTCTTAGTTGGTTAATTATGAAAAAGAGTTCCATACCGTAGGAGGCGACCACGCCTTTAAAATTATAAAGGCGAGCCCATATGAGAATGGCGTTGTAGGAGGAAGTTCATCATTTATGCCAAAAATCTTGGTAGAAGACACTTTTAGCCTTCTACCTTATTCTTTTTTCGGTGGTTAACCTTCTGCATTGTAGCCTATATTTACTAAATCATTGTATAATAGGATATCTAATGAAGCTACAATTGCCTATAGCTGGCAATGTAACCAACGGGCCATCAGGGAATTTCACACCTTCCATATCTAAGTGTTGAAAAAAAGGGGAACGTTGGCCCAAGCACTCTTCGATGTTTCTCCTATAACTTGTATCACTTTCCTAACGTAAGTTTCTTTAATGTTTCTTGAGGTCACAATGGTCATGGTGTTGTATAGGAGATGTTCACCACAGTCCTTGACGTTGAGTCCCTTGATTATTGTAGTGTTGACCACCTCGAGGCTCATTGACTTTTATGTTTTATCTGTACATGGCAAGCTTTTCGAGAAGGTTGCCTGAGAATTCTTTTACAAAAGGTATCTTTGACGGCTGAGAGATATTTCATTGTCGAACTCAGCTTACAGGTTGCATTCACTACAAGAAAAACTCGATCCAACAACAGTTTTTCACCGTTGTGTGACTGCCTTTTTTTTCGTTGTCTATCTGGTAGTTGTCTGTTTAAAATCAGACAACGGTTTTTTACCCGATGTATAGAAGAAGATAACGCAATAGTTTTAAATTGTTGTTAAAATTTACGTAACACAACAGTTGTTTAATAAGAACCGTTACTGGAAACACCATAATGCAATGGTTTTCTAACTAAAAGACAACATGTAATAGATGTTATGCAAGAGTTCTCAATTAACTGTTTTTCACCGTTGTCTGGCCTCCATTTTTTTCGTTGTCTATCGGGCAGTTGTTTGATTGAAATCAGACAATGGTTTTTTACCCGTTGGTAGAAGAAGGTAACACAATAGTTTTAAATTATTGTTAAAAATTACGTAACACAACAATTGTATAATAAGAACCGTTACTGGAACAACATAATTCAATGGTTTTCTAACAAACACAACTGCTATTAAAAACCCTTTCATTTGCTAAAATTAGACTAGACAATGATTTATTTACGAAAAGAAAACTAAGCTGGACAATGCATTGACCATGCCAAAATTAAATAAATTAAAACAATATCAACATTGTAGATTTAATACAATTCATTACATAACCATATATTATTAACAAATCTCTAGGAAAGCTAGTTGCTAGAAACGTTTACATTATAGCTAAATTTCCACAAATACATTAAGAAACTCCCACAGAAATCGAGGATGCAAACAAGAGTCTTGGTCGCTTCACGGATTTCTTTTAACGCGCTGCAACACCCAGCAGTTGGCTCATGCTATTCACCTGTGCAATATGCACCGCACATTGATTAATACTCCTTGTGCTTTGATCTGAGAAACTAGATTAATGTGCATACCGTTAAAGTGGCAGATATAGGCTCTCATAAGAATAGACACTATCGTGAAGAGTTTCCAAATTGAATTGATATAAGTACTATCTAGAAGCAACCGCGACATAGCAATACTGCTATCAAACTACTTGGAGATGAAACCGAGCTTTACAAGTTGTACAACGCGAGAACGCAAAACCTTCCTGTGATGAATTGAAAAAATAAGTCAGCAATTATATATCTTCCAAAAGAAACTTTTGGAGTAAGTTTCATATTTATGAAATTGAGAGCAAGCTATGACTACTCGCCTTAACTGAGCGCCAATGATCCAGGCACATCCGGTGCACAAACTGCTGGGTGTCTTTGCACATGCAGGGAGATATCAATTCATCATCAAAGAGAAGTAAACAATGGATGCACTGTAAATTAGTTTAATTAGATATGATGCAGGAGTAACATCAAAATAATAAATTGAGGGAAATAACATTATCTCAGTCTTCTATATGTTACTATGAGACAGTAGCCAATAAGTACCCATCTTACTTTTCTTCTGACTTGGAATACGGCAGACAAAACTAAGCACAAACTAGCGAACTCCCATGATAAAGCTGATTTATTTAGCCTCACTATTTCCTTTTCATTCGATAAAATAGAACATCAAAGCAGATTGGACCTCCATAATCTTGTCAATTTAAACTATCAAAGAACACAAAACCAGTAGTAGAACAGAGTATTGTCTAGAATACCAAAAACCTTCACTATCTAGAATCCAGTATACTGGCTATTGTCTAGTCATCTATTGTACACTGGCAAATAGACAGATAAAGAGAGAGGGAGAGACATCAGTAGTTAATCAGGCATAACCACTTTAGTTGGTGTTGCAAAACCTAAAAATAATTATCACACTAAAATTTGTGCTAAACTTAGTGAGCAAACCATATATATATGCTTAACTCCTGCATATGCAATTAAAAGAGCACCTGCGTGTATTAAATAAAGCAACTACGCTACTCCACTTGCAGTTCAAAAGGATGCTGTCAACAGAAAGTAAATGGCAAAACTTGAAGCTAATAAATGAAGCAAACCTTTTACAGAAACAAAATTGTACTGCTGATCACAGTCATCCTGGTTGAGGGAGATTTGTCTAAGTGCATCATTCCCTCGGTCAATAACTAACAATGAACAGGTAGGACACAGATATATCACGTCGAAATCAGCAGAGAACTTCGCATCTTCACTTGGCCCGTCCCTGTACCCTGCTACATTTGACTTCCCTCCAGCAATAGTAGTTACGACTGCATCCAGATTTATGCTTTAACATTTAACATTTACAAAGGGAAATGGAAGGAGGGGGAATGCTTTTTTTTGTTCACACGATATTTTTACAAAGTTACAACAACATTGATGTAGCATTGGAATCAGGACCATTTATGATCACCACTGTTTAAGAATAAAAAACAATTTAAATACAGTACAAGAAACCCACAATTAGGACAAAAAAACATCATTCTTAGCCCAAAACAGTATTATCAAGAAAAACCCACAATAATTTCCACTCAGATACCCAAATACATCACCAAACTCAGTCCATGGCTACTCACAAAAGTAATGTACATAGTTTAATTAAAAACCCTGAGCTAAAAGGATGAAAACTATAATAAAAGGAAGTTGCAGGTAATACAAAGTGATATTAAAAAAGAGTAAAGTAGAGGAAGCAAAGAAGAAGAAAGTACCCAAAGTGGCTTGTTTGGAAACCTATTCACCCATCTTGATAACTTCATCCCAACTTACCTTTTCCAGAGATGAATCTCAGCTGTTTGATCCAAGGCATATACATACATACACATGCAGCTCATAAGTATCAAACCAAACATACTCCAATTGCAGATGTAGATATAGGCACAAGAGTATGTGATAGCTGAAGGGTTTCGTGGATGTTGTTGAGATGCTCACCCAGAATTCGATTAAGATGTAAATCTGAGGGAAGTATTGAATACCTCTCGGCCGCCAAATACCTCTCGGCCGCCACAAATCTACAACAAAACAAACACTTATCAGATGTAAGTTGAGCTAATTAATTAGTCAAAACAAAATTGAGCTCCAAGTCAGATGTAAATTCAGTGACTTTCAATATCAAGAACTTTCAACATAATCAAGAAATTTCAAGAACTATTTTTCCCTCAACATAATCAAGAACTTTCAATATCTTTATACATAAAGATAAATAAAAATATAACTAAACATTCAGCTGCAAAAGATGGAGAATAGAAGATGACATGGAGATGGGGTTGGTGTTAAGACAGTTGATGGGTTTGTTCAAAAACAAGAGAGCTCTCCTCCATTATAAAAGCATTGTTCAAGTGTTAAAGAAAGCCCCTAAATAAATACAAACCCAATTACAAATTCAAAACAAACTAAAGAACCACAGTAGAGAGATTCTCTAAGACTCAAGAAAACTTACAAACCCAATTAAAAAACCATAACAAACTAAAAAAGGGTCAATGAAATCAAGAAAATTAACCCAATTTTTACAAAATCAAAACAAACTACAAAAAAGGGGTTCTTTTAAATCAAGAAAACTAGGGGTTCTTTTAAAGATGGTTTGTTAGAGAGAGAGGTGGGAGTGAGTAGAGAGAGAGGGGGGCTGGTGTGGTGAGCAGCGAGAGAGAGTTGGAGATGGTGAGAGAGAGTCTGGAGAGATGTTGGGGAGAGAGAGATGTAAGAGTGAGGTGAGGCGTTTATGTGAAAAAAAAGGGGGCAGATCTGAATAATTGGAATGGGGAGCTGTGAATAATTGGAATAATTGGGGCGATAGAGGGAGACATGTGAGGAACAGATTAGGTAAGTATTTGATAAGATGTGAATTATTTTTGTTTTGGGGGGAGTTGAACACCCTGAATATTTTTCTTTTGGGGGGAAAATTACCGCTCCTTTTTTGGTCTCTAGAAACATATAATTTCACTTTTAATTAATTTTCCTTTTAATAATCTATAACTATATACTGAGTTAATCATCGATTTTTTTCCTTATAACACGCTGAAAAAATTGAATGTTTTTTTCGACGATCGACCCGTACGAATGTTAACAAACACTCATTTTAGTGTTAAGAAAAAATAATCGCAAAATAAAAAGGTCGGGTTGTACGAGATTTTAACAAAAATGTTGGAAAACTGATGCTTCCTATAACGGGGCACGATCCAGATTCACTGAATAATTTTTTAGAATGTTTTTTTCGACGATCGAACCGTACGGATATTAATAAACACCCATTTTAGTGTTGGGAAAAAATAATCGAAAAATAAAAAGGTCAGGTTGTACGAGATCATAACAAAAACGTAGGAAAAGTGATGCTTCCTATAACGGGCCACGATCCATATTCACTGAATAATTTTTTTGAAGGCTTTTTTCGATGATCGAACCGTACGAATGTTAATAAACACCCATTTCAGTGTTGGAAAAAATAATTAAAAAAATAAAAAGGTCCGGTTGTACGAGATTTTAACAAAAACGTTGGAAAAGTGATGCTTCCTATAACGGGGCACGATCCAGATTCACTGAACAATTTTTTTGAATGCTTTTTTCGACGATCGAACCGTACGAATGTTAATAAACACCTATTTTAGTGTTGGGAAAAAATAATCGAAAAATATAAAGATCGGGTTGTACGAGATCATAACAAAAACGTAGGAAAAGTTATGCTTCCTATAACGTGTCACGATCCATATTCATTGAATAATTTTTTTGAATGCATTTTTTGATGATCGAACCGTAAGAATGTTAATAAACACCCATTTTAGTGTTTGGAAAAAATAATTGAAAAATAAAAAGGTCGGGTTGTACGAGATTTTAACAAAAACGTAAGAAAAGTGATGCTTCCTATAACGGGGCACGATCCAGATTCACTGAATAATTTTTTAGAATGTTTTTTTCGACAATCGAACCGTACGGATATTATTAAACACCCATTTTAGTGTTGGAAAAATAATTGAAAAATAAAAAGGTCGGGTTGTATGAGATTTTAACAACAACGTTGGAAAAGTGATGCTTCCTATAACGGGGCACTATCCAGATTCACTGAATAATTTTTTTTAGTGCTTTTTTCGACGATCGAACCGTACGAATGTTAATAAACACCCATTTTAGTATTGGGAAAAATAATCAAAATATAAAAAGGTCGGGTTATACGAGATTTTAACAAAAACGTTGGAAAAGTGATGCTTCCTATAACGGGGCACGATCCAGATTCACTGAATAATTTTTTTGAATGCTTTTTTCGATGATCGAACCATACAAATATTAATAAACACCCATTTTAGTGTTTGGAAAAAATAATCGAAAAATATACGAGATTTTAAAAAAAACGTAATAAAAGTGATGCTTCCTATAACGGGGCACGATCCAGATTCACTGAATAATTTTTTAGAATGTTTTTTTCGACGATCGAACCGTACGGATATTAATAAACACCCATTTTAGTGTTGGAAAAAATAATCGAAAAATAAAAAGGTCGGGTTATACGATATCTTAACAAAAACGTAGGAAAAGTGATGATTCCTATAATGGGACACGATCCATATTCACTGAATAATTTTTTTGAATTCTTTTTTCGATGATCGAACCGTACGAATGTTAATAAACACCCATTTTAGTGTTGGGGAAAAATAATCGAAAAATAAAAAGGTCGGGTTGTACGAGATTTTAACAAAAACGTCGGAAAAGTGATGCTTTCTTTAACGGGGCACGATCCAGATTCACTGAATAATTTTTTTGAATGCTTTTTTCGATGATCAAACCGTACGAATGTTAATAAACACCCATTTTAGTGTTGGCAAAAAATAACTGAAAAATAAAAAGGTCGGTTTGTACGAGATTTTACCAAAAACGTAGTAAATTAAAAGTGTTGCTTCTTGTAACGGGGCACGATCCATATTCACTGAATAATTTTTTTGAATGATTTTTCGACGATCGAGCCGTTCAAATGTTGGTAAGCACTCATTTTAGTGTTGAGAAAAAATGATTGAAAAATAAAAAAGTCCGGTTGTACGAGATTTTAACAAAAACGTAGTAAATTAAAAGTGTTGCTTCCTATAACGGGACACGATCCAGATTCTCTGAATAAATTTTTCGAATGATTTTTTCGACGGTCGAACCGTACTAATGTTAATAAATACTCATTTTAGTGTTGGAAAAAAATTATCGAAAAATAAAAAGGTCGGGTTTTACGAGATTTTAACAAAAACGTAGTAAAACACGCAAACTGTTATTTAACGATTTAAAAGTGTCAAACATTACATAACGTTTTTTATGAAAAACTGTTGTTGTGCTTCACTATCACACAACATTTTTTTATCAGAAAATTGTTGTCTGAATAATTATAATTTCCCACCAAATCCAGTTCAAATTTTTCATTATTTCCCACCAAATTCAATTCAAATTATTTCATTATTCCCACCAAACATTTCATTATTTCCCACCCATTTCAATTCAAATTTTTCAGTAGTTCAGACAATAGCTTTATAGAAGTTTGTTAAAACCATTGTCTGTAAGCTTTCCTTTTCACAACGGTATGTAAGACCCGTTGTTTAAGTTTATTCAGACAACGGTTATAATAAACAGTTGTCTGAATTACACAACGTAAAGACCAAACCGTTGTCTCACGCTACTATAAGTTAGTTTATTAACAACGCTTTTGGAGTGTTGTGTTAAAGATGTAAGACAACATTGCAATTTAAAAAATGTTGTCTGATTTTATCAGAGCATACCGCTTAGACAACGGTTTCAAATAAGAGCAAACATAGTTGTCATAGAAAGACTCAAACAACACTTTTTCGAGGACAAAACATTCACCTTTGTTTGTTTTTTCGGGACAACGGATATTTGTTTAACCGTTGTGTGAATGGTGTTGTATGATTGAGTTTTTCTTGTAGTGATTATTAATTACCAAATGGTAGTACATCACTGTATTAGTAAGGTGCCTACATATCTTAAGTGTCTAAGAATTAGGTTCAATCAGGGTTGGGCAAGCAATACAAGCCAAGCCATTGCGTAGGACATTCAAGGTTAGGAGGCAAATTTTTGTTAAAAAAATTCTAAAGAATAACTTATGAATGACAAAAAAAATATAAAATATGATGCGTGATCGGAAATGTCTTGTTTCTCAAGTTAAGAATGGTAAGAGAATGATTACTTGTAAAAGTAAAAAAGTTGATTGTCATGTGAACTTTTTGAAAAGTGAAAAAGGTTGTTATTTAACTCCAACAACTACTTATAGAATATTGGTTTTTCAAAATTGAAGTTGATTTAAGTCGTATTTTCGTTCTAATATATCACAAGAACCATTGAATGCGTTGATTATATTATCAATCGAGAAAAACACACTAACAAATTCTTATTTGAAGGCTTGATTAATGATTTTGCTAGCAAAAATGTGAGAAGAGCTATTTTAAGTGGTGAGTTACCATTTTTTTTTGTTAGGTACTCAAGTGAATTCCATGATTTTGTTATGAGTATCCGGTAAAAAAAGTTAAGTGTCTTTCAAATGTACTTTTACGCCTCTAATTCTATATTTTTTGTGTTTTTGCTTTTATAAAACTTGGGGGCAAATTATTTTGAGATGGCATAGGGCATCTTAAAACTCATGACCTACCCTCGGTTTAATGGTACATATCTTAAGCGTTCAAGATTTAAGTTCAATCTGGAAGAGCCATTTGTATTTATAGGGTTCAAATGGTGTATTTTAATCAGGAAGCTTTTGGTTACCTTAGAGGGGAACCTCCTTCGATGCACATTTAGTTTTCATGGAGGATTCTTTAGCTTGAAGGTTAACGTTCTAACTAAACTCGCTCTGCTGGCCTTCACTAGAATTGAATCCTATGTTTTGTAAAAGGCTTTATAGAAATCCATTTTAACGAGAGAGCCCTACTTATATGGAATATCATCTTAGGGATTCAGTTTCATTAATAACATCTACCACTACAAGGGGACAGGGTATTTGCGATAGAATAAATACAAAGAATCTGTCGCAATTGCCCCACTTTGCGACGGAAAAAATCTATCACAAATGCCAGAGTCGTAAGTTCTTATTCTGTCGCAATTTCTTATTCTGTCGCAAGTTATTAGTGGGTCCCATCCTAAACAAAACAATTACAAAAAAAGGAAAAATAGCAAAGTACGACGGATTGTTTGTCGTAAATATGCCCAAAATTCCGACAGAATCCGTCGTAAATATTTCCAAAATTGCGACAGAATTTGTCATAAATATTTCCAGAATTGGGACAGAATCCGTCGTAAATTGCCAATACAGAATCTATCACAATTTCTGGACCCCGAGCATGGTTTTGCCTGTTTTTATCACTTCCAACCTATTAAAAGTCAGATTCATCTATACATTCCACAACATACAAACTAATCCCGACAAATATTACAACACACTGCAAAATATGAACTACGTAGTCAAATCCACATAAATATTGAGCAAAAGGAAAATAACATCATAGAATCTCTTTCAAGAGTTACAATAAACATCCTACCAAAGTTACATTAACAAAATAATACAAATCCAACCTAAATATCCATTGGCCAGTTAATTTCCAAAGGTAAACATAAATCAACAACCTAGCTGAAATATACAAAAGTTAACCACTAAACTAACATCAACAAAAGTTGGCCACTAAGCTAATATCATCAAAATTTAACCACTAAGCTAATATATCCAAAAGTACTCATAAACCAGCCTTATAACTACAACCTAGCAGATTCTATTACCTTTCCTTTTGTCATTCCTGTTGTATAGTCTTCTGATGCCAACAGGCCTGGGTTCCTAAACATTTTGACCTGTACGAAGAATACATTAATAAAATAGACGCAATGGAGAGAAAAAGATGGCATTGGAAAAACAAAATCAGCATAACTCATATAAAGATACACGCAATGTCTCACAACTGTATTCTTAGGGCATGTCACAGATCGGACCAAACTGGGTAAACACATAGTATGTTTTTCTTACTAATGTTGTATGTCGAAATACAAATTCGAAAAACCAATATAATAATGGCTCTAGTGGACAATAATATACAAACGTTAGGAAGCAGGTCATCAGAAGGTTTGCCTTTTCAGTTCTTTAGGAACAGGTGTGTAAGATTCTAATAATGTACATCAACATTATTTAGAATTGATATATAACACTAATAATATACATCCAACTTACACCCCTAACTCAATCTCCCAGCTATCTTTAGGAAGGTATATACAAACCCTAATAATATACATCCAATTCTCCCAGCTATAAGATTATTTTTTTAGAAACAACACTGTAGAGTAAAGCTAAAAACAACTTGCACCACTAGGTAAGACTACATTCTTATAGCAGTATTTAGAATTGTTTACCTTGCCAACAGTAGATGTGAATTCAAAATATTTGTACCAGGCCCTGCGGACACCACCTGATGGAGAATACCTTCTACAAGTGCACAAGTACAGAAAAAATTAAATAGAGAGAAACTAATTTCACTTTTATAAGTTAATCTCATTCATTAACAACTCAGAAGTAATTATTATCTAATTGATAGGCATAATGCTGCATATGCCAGAAGGCTTGTTGCCAAATTTTCGATGTGATTGACGTAGCCGTACAGGTTAGATGATTTACATGGTGGTCCACCACTCTCTTTATTTAAAGAAGACAATTAAATATGATTGCAAACAGGCGATATATACCAAATTTTTACAATTGTGCAGTTGTTGCTATACTAAGATTGTAGACATTACTACAACGAACCATTGTGATTATTATATTACTACTGACAAAAATTAGAAGAAAATGTACAAGATTTTATCAATATATTTAAGGACTAAACTTCAATGAAGAGTTCAAATAAATAATATAACAAAGAAAGGAGTTAGTAGGAATATTATGATGGTGGCAAGAAGTACCGCGGTGCGTCCCTTCAAATCATGTACGCAGGTGTTCCGTTTCATGCTCCAGATCTGCAACATGGTTATATGAGTACAAACTTCAAACTCTGTACCACTTAACCAACCATTAAAAGTAACATAATGTAGCAATTACATTGATAACTAATGAGCAACTACTATATCTGTACGCAACGGGAATCAACAAGAAAATTAGAATATGTTGCCACGTACAGCTTGAAAATTATTACAGTGACATGGTAATACAGTGAATAATCACCTTTACAGTGGCATCATCTGAGCATGAAGCCAGCAACTGGCCAGTAGGATTCCACTTGAGTGCTTTCACTTCACCCTAAGTAGCAAGAAAATAGAAAAGAATCCGATGACAATTCTTAAAGAAGAATGGTCCCTCATAATTTTATTAGATCGTATAGATCGTATAATTCTTTGGTTGCTTCATCCAACTAAAAACCTGAACGCTGTTCATCGAACCTCTCACTGTCATTTCCAACAACAACAAAAATTGTAAGCCAATTACTAAACAAAATATTCCAGTTCCACATAACATACGGAGTGGACAAGAACTCGAAAATTTAACCAAATTTAAGCAAATTAATACTCAAAACACAAAAAGAAAAATAACCCAGGTGCAGAAAATAATTTATAACAACCTAAAATTCGAGCATTCAAACATTCACCAAAAACAAAGGAACATTCAATAAATAAAAACATTTACCAATTCAAGTTTTTGAGTACTACCCAAACAATATCCCTTTTCTGCATTGAATTTCTCCAAACAAAAAATAAAAAAAAAATATTTTAAAATTATGGTTTTGAATTCAAAAATCCCCAATTGAAAGCTAAATCGAACTAATTGAATCAAATACAAGTTAAGCCACTTACCAATTTGAGCTTCAAACAAATTGAACCCCTTAGAGAAGCTTGAATTCAAAACTTAAAGCACCTACAAATTTTGTAGCCACTTCCATGGACCATACAAATTTTGTTATTATTACGAGAATCAATCATCAAGGTCTATCAAATATACTCTTTATCGATAAAAATTCTACTTCTACGCACATTAACCATGGACCTCTGCCAAATGACAATTCAAGCAAACATTACACCTAATTTTACTCAAATAAATTTTTTATTTAGATAAAATTCAATAATCAAACAATACAAGTTCTCACAGGAATTTCACCAAACAGTTTATAAGAATTATCGGGAAAATAAAAAATTAATCTCCATTACATACATAATTAAGCATAGTAACATTATACACATGAACCAAAATCCCAAAAGCCCTAACTAATATAACTAAAATCCAAAGTCCCAAAAGACCTAATAACAAGATCCCAAATGAACACAAATGAAAATAAACATATCCAAATATACCGATGATAAGAGAGGGGGATACCTTAATCAAATCTTCGATTTCTCTAAACTGGAATTCGAAAACTAAAGAGAGACCGCCAATTCTTTGATTTGTTCTTCAAGAGATAGATGGAGATCCCAAATCTTCTATATGTTCATCTTCTATTATTTCATCTTCTAGTTGTTCGGGTAAAGAGTCTTCGATTTATATGTAGAGATGAGACGAGAGGAGAGGAGAAGGTACTATGTTTTGTTCTGGTCGAGAGGGGGAGATGCCGATAAGGTGTAAGATATTTTCATTTGGGGGTAAAAATACCGCCCATTATTTCACCAAAATACTAGCGTGGGCTGCTCTCATTTCTTTTAATTTTTCAATTTAATTTTTGAAAATATTATTTATTATAACTTAAAAATAAAAAACAATTATGTATTTATAATTAAAAAAATATATTAAAAATTTTATTATATTATAAACTAAATGTTAGAGTCGGGAATAATTCAAATATAGTTTTAATTATAATTTTTTTGATAATGTATTCACTTTAATACTTAAAATAAATAATGATTCGCTGTACGATTTTTTTTAAATGATTTCTTCGACGATCGAACCGTACGGATGTTAATATATACTCATTCCAATGTTGGGAAAAAATAATCAAAAAATTAAAAGGCTCGGTTGTGCCGCATCTTGAAGGAAACGTTGTAATAGTATAGATTCCGATAACGGGACGCATGCCTGATTCACTGTACGATTTTTTTAAATGATTTCTTCAATGATCGAACCGTACCGATGTTAATATATACTCATTTTAGCTTTGGAAAAAAATAATCAAAAAATTAAAAGGCTCGGTTGTGCCGCATCTTGAAGGAAACGTTGTAATGGTATAGATTTTGGTAAAGGGGCGCGTGTCAGATTCACTGTACGATTTGTTTAAATGATTTCTTCGGCGATCAAACCATACGGATGTTAATATATACCCATTCTAGAGTTGGGAAAAAATAATCAAAAAATTAAAAGGCTCGATTGTGCGGTATCTTGAAGGAAATGTTGTAATAGTCAAATTCCGGTAATGGGGCGCATGCCAGATTCACTCTACGGTTTTTTTAATGATTTGTTCGACGATCGAACCGTACGGATGTTAATATATACTCATTTTAGTGTTGGGAAAAAATAATCAAAAAATTAAAAGGCTCGGTTGTGCGCATCTTGAAGGAAACGTTGTATTGGTACAAATTTCGGTAAAGGGGCGCATGCCAGATTCACTGTACGATTTGTTTAAATGATTTCTTCGGCGATCGAACCGTACGGATGTTAATATATAGCCATTCTAGAGTTGGAAAAAAATAATCAAAAAATGAAAAGGCTCGATTGTGCCGCATCTTGAAGGAAATGTTGTAATTGTACAAATTCTGGTAACGGGGCGCGTTCCAGATTCACTGTACGATTTTTTTTAATGATTTCTTCGATGATCGAACTGTACGGATGTTAATATCTACTCATTCTAGTGTTGGAAAAAAATAATCAAAAAATTGAAAGGCTCGGTTGTGACGCATCTTGAAGGAAGCGTTGTAATAGAACAGATTCCAATAATGGGGTGCGTGCTAGATTCACTGTACGATTTTTTTAATGATTTCTTTGATGATTGAACCGTACGGATGTTAATATCTACTCATTCTAGTGTTGGGAAAAAATAATCAAAAAATTGAAAGGCTCGGTTGTGACGCATCTTGAAGGAAGCGTTGTAATAGAACAGATTCCGGTAACGGGGCGTGTGCCAGATTCACTGTATGATTTTTTTAAATGATTTTTTCGATGATCGAACCGTACGGATGTTAATATCTACTCATTCTAGTATTGGGAAAAAATAATCAAAAAATTAAAAGGCTCGATTGTGCCGCATCTTGAAGGAAATGTTATAATCATATAGATTCCGGTAACGGGGCGCGTGCCAGATTCACTGTACGATTTTTTTAAATGATTTCTTCGACGATCAAATTGTACGAATGTTAATAGATACTCATCCTAGTGTTGGGAAAAAATAATCAAAAAATAAAAAGGCTCGTTTGTGCCACATCTTGAAGGAAATGTTAAAATAAATTGCCTTAACGTGCGACAGATTGTATTACAATCCGTCACTAATTACTTTACGACAGAATATACGTCGCAAGATACTTTATGACGTTACATGGATTCTGTCGCAAGATCTATTTTCCGACAGAGTGGTTAGGATTTTCGTCGCAAAGTGTCTTAGCGGGAAACTAAATTAGTGCAAAAAATGATAGCGGGAAATTAAATTGTTAAATTATTACTTGGGCGGTTAATATATTAATAAAGTATTAATCTTGCGACAGAATTTGTCCGTCACATTGTACCTTGCGACATAATAGTTTATTTTTGTCCTAAGTTAAACTTGCGACTGAAAATTACTAAAATTCTGTCACAATTGCCTGTTCCCCTTGTAGTGTACGATTTTTACACATCAATATCCTCATCCAATAATGTTATGGGTAACACTACTTTTGCTTGTTGGCAGTAGGTGTCTTTTGTGAGTCATCAGGCCTAAGGGTTTAACATTGTCACTTTGACTTTTGATAATGAGGAAGTAGGTTTTCTTGATACTTGGGCAAGTGTAATTTGGTTCTTAGAAGATTAGACTGTATACGTTAAAAAGAAAAGTTAAGAATATTACATGCAGATTATGAGGAAACACCCTCGGTAGAGAATTCTTTACTTTAATTTCATGCTTTTCTACATTTTGCTTACTTCTTTGCGAAGATCTTAAGGATCGACATATTCTCGCTATAACAATGTTTTCACCATATGCATAGAAAAACTTCAATGGTAAGCATAGAAAATAGTCACCAACAAGTATTGTGATGCCATGATGATGCACATATGATGCACATAATATCGGATATAAGCCTAACACATTACATTTTTTTTATATATATAAACAACTTATTTTTATTAAATTCCCTAATTATGTACATTTTATATACATGACCTAACATCTTTGGTATCATTTATAACTTAAAAAACATATATCTATAAAAAAACTTATCTACACACAACTACATAGAAAATATAATTATTTACAAATAGGTCTCGAATAAAATAAAAATACTAAACACAATAATTAATTTAACTTTATATATATCGCAAGTGCCTGTTACAATCTCTCCCCCTTTAGAGCATCTCCAACCCATCTCCATCCTTACCTATATTTTTGCTACATATGCAATTATAGGGAACCAAATTAAATTGGAGCACTCAAGTATTAAAATAAGTGAGGGTAGTTGTTCCTCATTTCTTCCTCAAGCTCCCAAGTGGATTCATGTTGAGAGTGATTTTGCCAAGTTACCTTCACGAATGAAATATTTTTATTACGAAGTACTTGTTCCGTTTTGTCAATAATCTTGACTGGAGTTTCCTCATAAGAAAGGTCCACTTGAACTTGAATTGGTTCATATTCTATCACATATATGTCTAAAATCGGGTTTATATGATTTTAGTAACGAGACATGGAACACATTAGGTAAATGTCCGAGACATGGAGGAAGAGCTAATTCATAAGCTAGACTTCTATCTTTTTTAAGATTTCAAAAGGACCTATGAATGGAGGAGTCAATTTACCCTTCTTACCAAATCGTAACACACCTTTCCAAAGTGAAACCTTTAAGAACACAAAATCTCCAATTTGAAATTCCGCATCTTGACGTCGTACATTGGCATAATTTTGTTTTAATTGTATTTTCTCAAACCATGGAAATGAATTTTGTCCGAAATAATTCTATTTAAATCATGGCACTTATAGAACTAATCTATATGTATGGCTAGCCTTGAGGTTGCTCAAAATGTGTCTCCATCTTAAAGCACATGATTTATAATAGACGTGGATAACATATAATTAAATATATGAAATGGAGCTGACAACAAATAAGATTAAAGATTTTCTGATACACTACAACAAAGCTACTGCTTTTTGTTTGTTTCTTAGAATGCTACAACCTATATTCCTACAATCCACATCTCTAGTTGGATGTAAGTAAATTAATTTTATTCTTCCACAATTGTGATAGCTTCATCATTCTTTTGCTTTAGCATTTTCTCTAACTCCATCTATATATGTACATGAACCGTTTTTGTCTGCCTAACAATTTTCATGTTCAAACCTAGCGATATATTATTTATACTTCAATTTTCCAATTTTTGTACAACTGACAATTTTAGTTTAGTTCGAGTTTTCCATGAATTTTCACAGTTTTATAAAATTAACAAAGTATCTTGCCCATTTCCACAAAAATTATCCTTACACAGCTATGGTCTGTCCCAATTTTCAAGTAGGAAGAGTTTAAAATTTCACCACCAACCCTCCTTGGTGTAAGGTAAGGAGAGTGATAGGACTAAAATTGTTGCAGAAACTGTAAAAAGAACGGATATAAAATTTGCTACATCATAATTTTTCCTAAATATCAGAAATTTGTTTTCTATTTTGTCTTTAAATTAATACCTTATATATAATAAGCATAAGGGAGAGATCTTATCCAAATTTTTGTTCGTGTATTTTTGGTCGTCGTCACTGTACTACCAAAAGCATATGATCCGTTGGATTAAAAAATTGGATTAAAAATCATCCGTTGGATTATAAATTATATCCTTATATATTTATTTATAATTTTCACTTTGTTAATTTACTATAATACCCTTTCTTCATCGATTTGATCGATTTGTTTTTTTCTTCATCATTAGAACTAAATTTAATTTAAAAAAATCTTTATAAGAGGGATCTTATCCAAATTTTTGGTATGGTCACTGTACTACCAAAATTATATGATCTGTTGGATTGAAACTAAACGATCAAGATTAGATCACATGAAAAAGAAATTATAATCTAAAAAGGATATAATTAGAAAAGGTTGTATTAGAAGTGAATTTTAAAAAGAAAATTATAATCTAAAAAGGATATAATTAAAAAAGGTTGTATTATAATTGAATTTTAAAAAAAATTATATTCTAAAAAGGATATAATTAAAAAAAGTTGTATTAGAATTGAATTTTATTTTTTATTTATTAGTATTAAAAAATTTCATATTTACTATTTGGCCTATATTTTGAGATCTAAAAATCAGATTTGAATGATTTTACAATCCATGCGAATCTCATAAAATTATCTTTAATTTAGTGATGCTTTAATAATTATTATTCAAATAGAAACACTCAGAATATCAAGAGAAAATATAATTACGAATTTTTACATTAATCCTAATCTATGTAGAAGTTCTACATTGATAATGCTATCAATTGTAGAAAACCTAATTGTATATGATTTAAATCATTGACATATACATTTTCGTATTTCAATATAAATATACTTTTTATTTTATAACATATTAAAATATAAATAATTTTTTATGCTAAATCCAACGATTTTCATATATTTATTTTAAGATCTTTGTCGTACGGAGGAATAGATGATTATCAAAATTTTGGACAAAATCTATTTATATAAATATACGGAGTACTTTTTAGTTTATAACATATTAAAATATAAAACATTTTTTATGCTAGATCCAACGGTTTTCATCTATTTATTTTATTTTAAGATCTTTGTCATACGGAGGAATAGACTACCGATTATCAAAATTTCAGACAAAATCTCTCTTACACTTATTATTAAAATTGTATTTGGTTGTGGGTAGAACTATCTTTAAATAATTATAAGGATATTTTGATAATCTAAACGAATTATAAGTAGAATTCATAAATCAAAAAGAATCTTTAACTTAAAAAATCGTCAATTTCTTCCCTTTTTTGTTTCTGTGTAGATTTAATTATATTAAACCATCATTAATTTAAAGATTATTTTGTTAATTTCATGTGGGCTGTAAACGTCCAAATCAAATTTTAAAATTCAAGATAGAGTACAAATATTAAATCGAACATGTAAAATCTTATATATATATATCAATTTTTAAACACCAATTTGATATGTAAATTAATAATTTATAAAATTTCATAAAAGTAATATACGGAGTAATGGTAGATATTAAAAACGAGCAGCGTTGCACGGGTTATGAGGTAGTATAAAAAAAAGTAGAACAATGGTTATCAGGTGAAGGTTACATATATCCAACAATGGCCTAAATAATACGGTGGTTGTTGTACACTCTGTACAACTTTTATTCAGTCTTTTAGCCTCTTACACAAGGAGCCTCATTCTGTAACATAATTAATCATCATGAACCAATTTTACTTCACCTGTGGAATCATATAGATCTTTTAGAGATCTTTTCTTTTTCATGACTTCCTTGGTGCAACCTTCTCCCTTCCGGTCGCTTTTCACCGTCTTTGAACCACTAGGTCTGTATGAAAGTCCAGGATTCGGAGTGGTCTGACCTTTGGGAGCCCAACAGTACTATTTTCTTGTTTAGGAGCCCTGTCATCATTGATCTCAAAATTATGAGACCTAATGTATTCTTTAGCCTTCAGTAGTGGTGGGACCGTATGTTTAGGTAACATTGCTGGTCCGAGATCATCTGACGAGACTGGATGTAATAACCCAAATTTCTGTACTTGAGAAAATGTTTCATTTGAGGGATGAATAGTGATTTGCATGGACGAATAGTGAAAGTATGAATGAATTGTGATTTTGGGGACTAAGAAAATTTTTCATGTCACCCTATGTACGGGGTATGAAATGGATATTTCGAAGTTATATTAGTAATCTACGAGGTAAATAAGTGTATGTAAACGCGATCGGAATTCAAAAATTCCAACTTTATTTTTATGGACTATTTGACCGGGCAGTGAGGAGCATTCCAATACGACCAAGATAAGTGAGTTATTTAAATCAAGGATTCAAGGATTTGATATTTTATTATTTTATTAATGGTGATTTAATGATTTAGAAAGAAACCCCTTAGTTACTATAATGAGCATTCTAGGAATTGCTAGAACTTTATAACGAGGTTAAGTGATAAAACGAATAAATTATGGAATTTGGATTGAGTTCATAACGAGATTAAATATTTTACTTGATCATCAAGAGAATTATATCAAGTGGATTAAAAGATTTAATTCAAGGATTAAAAAACAAAACAATTTAGGATATAAGTGATTTAAATCACTTAAATCAAATCCAAAACATAATAAATATCAACCAAACTTCTTAAACACACCTTGCACAAGAACCAAGGTATTGAACACAACCATAACAACTGATAATATCAAGATATTATCATCAAAAGTAGAGTTGACAAGTCAAGAGTGGAGGGAGAGAAAGAAAAGATCAAGAAAGCCAAGAACACCATTTCTTTAACAAAATTCTGCTCCTTTTTAGCAAAACCTTCGGGCCACTTCCAGCCACTCAAATTTGATGATCTATAGCTTAAAGGAAAGCCATTGAAGAGTAGAAGGTGTGGTAAAAATTTGAGAACCAAACTCCTATTTTTCAATTTTATATCAATTTTACAAGATGGTGATGAATAGTATTGAATAGTGTTTTAAGTTTGTTTTCATGTTTTGTTCATGGCTTTTAGGCTTTGTTAAGACTACCCAAGGCTATTATAAGGTGTACAAATCTTTGTTAGTGTTGTGAGAGTATCAAGGAAGGTATAAACCTCAACTTTACCTTTTATTTATATGAGTTTTGGTGGAGTTTTGATGTTAGTGTAAGTTGTTTAACCTTGTTTTGAGATGTTTATGTTGAATGGTGGTCAAAGGACCTTACCACTGGCCCTAGGGGCTTAGTATGATGGTTGTTTTGTAATATTAGAGTATGGGTTGCTTTGTGTGACTTATTAGAGGAGTTACAAAATGGAAATGCTCGATTTAGAGCCGTCGTAATGCCCAAAATTTTCATACCATGTTGACAGTAGCCATCCGAGACCTTAATCATGTTTAAAGGGTAACCACTGATCATATTGTGTAGATATTGTTGTCTAGTTTATGTGGCCGCAAGTATTGTGTCAAAAGAGTTTACGGTTTAGGAGATATGACCATTTTAGTGAAAGTTGTTTGAAGAATGATGTCGCAGAAAAGTACCAACTTTGTGGTTATGTTTGAGACCCTTAAAAATGGAATTAGAGAATGATATTTTGAGGATAAATAATAAGGTCAGTTAGAAAAGTATGATCGAAGGTTTCGAGTCCAAAGGATTATTTTTCAGTTTTATAAAAATGTGTTAGACGAGGTTGCGCGAGGGAAAAGCCCTTAAAGGAATGACACTATTCACCAAAACCATCCACTGCCCTGTTTTGTAAAATTCCGAATAATGAGTCCTCTGACCAGAGCCAAATCTTGAGTCAGTTATCTTCTAGAAATTCTCTAGATCGTGCACGCGAAAACGGTGCATCATTTGAGTTAACAGTTATCGAGTTATGAATGTTTTAGTAAAAGTGGTGCAAATAGTAAGAATCCGCAGTTAACCCAACTTCGAAAATACATTTCACCTATCTAGACCCGTGTTTTTGAATCAAAATTTTTATGATAAATATTACAAATACCAAAGATGATTTTAGAGGTGGTTTCGTATTTAAATAGGTTTCTAGTGATTTATTAAAAGTGTTGGAGTGCGAGTCAAGAAATAGTAATTTTCAGGAAAGTCAACTCTAGATGTGCTACTTTGACCATGCGTTTTGGCTTAGTTAAAAGAGGAATTTCGAGTCGACTAAAACACGAAACTTGTTAAGGATTATCAAGGCAACGTATTAATGTAAAGAAAGAGGTTATAAATGGTTAAGTACAACATGAATGGGAGGATCAATTTCGGACTAAACTTATGACTTAAGTGTTTGACGATTAGCATGGACCTAGTACGAGTCTAGGAGGACCCCTTAGTGCCTTGTTTGTGATTGGCTTAAGTATCTAAGAGTCGAGTTATAAGTGAATCGTATAGGGGATTAATCGCGTATTTTCTTGACTTGTTTAGATTATCGGACTTCGCCACGAGCCCCTACTACCTCCGGAGCACCAGGCAAGTATACTAAACCCTACTCTATTGTTCAGAGTGTATATGTTTCAACATATGGTATGTGTCAGTTCAAATGTTTTCTTTACAAGTTGCAAGTATTTCATCTCGTTACTCAAATACCGGATATTGATGCAATTGAATGCATGTATATATATTATTGTTGTGAATGTTATCCGGATAGTATATAAGTATAGTAATATGTCTAAGAGTTATTGGTCCATATGATTGGGACAAGTATCGAGGTACATTGTTCGTACTCGAAGGGAGATAAATGTTTAGAGAAACTATATTGTTAATTATTGGAGGTGATGAGAGATTTGATCTGGATCATTTTATTCGAATCCATGATCAAAGCAGTCATTCATATTTTTCCTCTTATATTTCGAGAGGAGAGTGATTTATTGGAAGTATTAATCGTTCGATTGTTTCCGAACGATAATAATTACCATGAATTGAGGTGCACGTGGAATTATACGTGTCATCTAAGATAAGGAGTATATTGAGGTGCACGTGGAATTATACGTGACATCTAAGATGAGGAGTATTGAAGGTGGTCAGGGGTACTCTGGTACCCCAGGTTCTGGACTAGAGATAATGTAAGAGACTGGTACGGCGGCCAGCCCAACAAAGGTGTATAAAAGCCCGGATGCGGCTTAGGGTGTGATAGGCGGATCATCCTTCTACCGGTAGTAAATTGCAAGATGTATGGACTGATCATCCATTACAGACCAGCGGATAAGAATCTCCTGAATATAGTCCATCAGTAGTGTAATTAATACCACAGGCGGGTATTAATTGCAGTATGAATATTATATCCTTACTCAGTTTTTGCGGGTAAATTTCAGTATGTTAAAGAAAATATTGGGGTTGATTTCTTGAAGAAGTTTTGTTGGTGTATATATATATATATATATATATATATATATGATTCTTGTGTATATAACTTGCTGGGCAATTTTTGACTCATTCTTGCTATTGTATACTAATGATACAGCACGAAACAAAAGAGGTGAGGCTTCAGCATCTTATTTTGCTAAAGGGAAAGGTCCTAGAGATGATCCAAAGTGTTAGATAAAATGCTGGAAGGCCGGGAATAAGTTGGACGGACTTTTGTTATGTGTTTAGTAGACTCACTGTTTAGAGTCGTAAGGTTGTATGTCGTTGCTTTAAAATGAAGGTTTGAGTATTGTAATAACTCTAAGTATAAGTTATAATAAGATTCTGGAGGATACTCTGTTCTGTAATAACCTTTGAGGATTTATGTTATGTTCTAAGACTATAACCTGTGGAGTAAAGTATGGATTTATTTTGTATATTGCTGTAGATAACGTTTTGAGCAGGTGAATAATATTCCGCAAAGGTATGTATGTGTATGGTTAAGGTTGTGACGACCCAGATTCCTGATAAGGGATTAGGGGGTGTTACAGAAATGGTATCAGAGCCATAAGTTATAAATCTTAGAACAGGAATAGGAGGGGTATATGAGGATAGTAGGAATTGGAATAATGTGAGTTTTTACATTTTCTGAAGTATAGTTGACTAAGATGCTAAAAGATTTATATTTTATTGCAGAAGAATGCCGCCTAGGAGAAACCCGAGAAGTAATCTTGATGAAGGGTCCACTGGAGGTGGAAATAATGAAGGGGGAGGTAATAACCAAGAATGTAACCCGGGAGATAACCAGCAGAATGCACGGATGGAAGAAATGTATGAGTTTTATCGTCAGAATGCTAATCGTGACCAGAATATGCCACCACCCAATCAAGCGAAGCAGACGGCTGCAGCATTTAAGGCGTTTAAATCTTTAAATCCGCTAGAGTTTAAAGGAACTGCTGACCCCGTGGAGGCAAGGGCATGGATAAAGGAAATGGAGAAATCATTTGAAATAGTAGATGTGGAAGACGGTAAGAAGACTATCTTTGCCGGGTACCTGTTGAAAGGAGAGGCTAATTACTGGTGGGAAGCTAAGAGAGTTTTTGAGGGAGGAGGAATAGTGACTTGGGAGAGATTTAAGGAATTATTCCTAGAGAAGTATTTCCCTGACTATATGCAAGGGCAAATGGAGATAAAGTTTTTAGAGTTGAAGCAAGGCAATATGACTGTAGCGGAGTACGAGGCAAAATTTTCAGAATTGTCTAGGTTTGTTCCGCATTTCGTAGATACGGAACTGAAGAGAGCTAGGAGGTTTCAATATGGCCTAAAACCGTGGCTCCAGAAGAAAGTGAAGCCATTTGAGTTAACAGAATATAGTAAGGTAGTACAGAAGGCTGCTATCATCGAGGAGGACGATGACTTCAATCTGGGGGACAAGAATTCGAAGAAGAGGAAAGCAGAAAGCTGGGGAGGGGGAAATTCAGCTGTGGGAACCTACCAAAACCAAGCTTATAAGAGATCAGGAAGTCAGCATGGGTTTAACTCGACAGTAAGTGGAAATAATGGGCCGAGCGGCAGACAGGGAAGTGTGACTCAATCTTCTCTATTACTAGAATGTGAGACTTATGGGAGAAAGCATGCAGGAGCATGTTCCAAAGGAGGGAGCAGGTGTTTTAAATGTGGCCAGGAAGGGCATCATCAGAGGGATTGTCCTAAGAAGGCAGTAGTTTGCTATAGATGTGGAAAGGAGGGTCATATCGCTAGAGACTGTAAAGCGTCTGCGACGGGACCAGCTGCATCACGACAAAGCGGTGGCGCTAATAGCATCCAATCAACCGCACGAGTTTTTAATATGACGTTGGCCGATGGCATAAAGGAGGTGGACGAGATGGTAGGTACACGTTTAGTTAATATTGTAAATACGTATATGAATGATGAGCCAATGTGAACATAGAGGTATGATAAAGAACGGGAGAGGAGTATCGGAAATAGAATAGACGATATAGCATAAGGGTTTATAATCGAGATATGGGAGCATAGAACTGGTAAAGGTGATAAGAAGATATTGGAAATTAGAGTACGAGATAAACAGCCTTAGTTGGTGCTTACGTTGATTCCGAGGACGGAATCCTTTCTAGGAGGGGAGACTGTAATAACCCAAATTTCTGTACTTGAGAAAATGTTTCATTTGAGGGATGAATAGTGATTTGCATGGACGAATAGTGAAAGTATGAATGAATTGTGATTTTGGGGACTAAGAAAATTTTTCATGTCACCCTATGTACGGGGTATGAAATGGATATTTCGAAGTTATATTAGTAATCTACGAGGTAAATAAGTGTATGTAAACGCGATCGGAATTCAAAAATTCCAACTTTATTTTTATGGACTATTTGACCGGGCAGTGAGGAGCATTCCAATACGACCAAGATAAGTGAGTTATTTAAATCAAGGATTCAAGGATTTGATATATTATTATTTTATTAATGGTGATTTAATGATTTAGAAAGAAACCCCTTAGTTAGTATAATGAGCATTCTAGAAATTGCTAGAACTTTATAACGAGGTTAAGTGATAAAACGAATAAATTATGGAATTTGGATTGAGTTCATAACGAGATTAAATATTTTACTTGATCATCAAGAGAATTATATCAAGTGGATTAAAAGATTTAATTCAAGGATTAAAAAACAAAACAATTTAGGATATAAGTGATTTAAATCACTTAAATCAAATCCAAAACATAATAAATATCAACCAAACTTCTTAAACACACCTTGCACAAGAACCAAGGTATTGAACACAACCATAACAACTGATAATATCAAGATATTATCATCAAAAGTAGAGTTGACAAGTCAAGAGTGGAAGGAGAGAAAGAAAAGATCAAGAAAGCCAAGAAAACCATTTCTTTAACAAAATTCTGCTCCTTTTTAGCAAAACCTTCGGGCCACTTCCAGCCACTCAAATTTGATGATCTATAGCTTAAAGGAAAGCCATTGAAGAGTAGAAGGTGTGGTAAAAATTTGAGAACCAAACTCCTATTTTTCAATTTTATATCAATTTTACAAGATGGTGATGAATAGTATTGAATAGTGTTTTAAGTTTGTTTTCATGTTTTGTTCATGGCTTTTAGGCTTTGTTAAGACTACCCAAGGCTATTATAAGGTGTACAAATCTTTGTTAGTGTTGTGAGAGTATCAAGGAAGGTATAAACCTCAACTTTACCTTTTATTTATATGAGTTTTGGTGGAGTTTTGATGTTAGTGTAAAGATGTGTTCATGTTAAGAGTTTATATGGTTGTTTAACCTTGTTTTGAGATGTTTATGTTGAATGGTGGTCAAAGGACCTTACCACTGGCCCTAGGGGCTTAGTATGATGGTTGTTTTGTAATATTAGAGTATGGGTTGCTTTGTGTGACTTATTAGAGGAGTTACAAAATGGAAATGCTCGATTTAGAGCCGTCGTAATGCCCAAAATTTTGATACCATGTTGACAGTAGCCATCCGAGACCTTAACCATGTTTAAAGGGTAACCACTGATCATATTGTGTAGATATTGTTGTCTAGTTTATGTGGCCGCAAGTATTGTGTCAAAAGAGTTTACGGTTTAGGAGATATGACCATTTTAGTGAAAGTTGTTCGAAGAATGATGTCGCAGAAAAGTACCAACTTTGTGGTTATGTTTGAGACCCTTAAAAATGGAATTAGAGAATGATATTTTGAGGATAAATAATAAGGTCAGTTAGAAAAGTATGATCGAAGGTTTCGAGTCCAAAGGATTATTTTTCAGTTTTATAAAAATGTGTTAGACGAGGTTGCGCGAGGGAAAAGCCCTTAAAGGAATGACACTATTCACCAAAACCATCCACTGCCCTGTTTTGTAAAATTCCGAATAATGAGTCCTCTGACCAGAGCCAAATCTTGAGTCAGTTATCTTCTAGAAATTCTCTAGATCGTGCACGCGAAAACGGTGCATCATTTGAGTTAACGGTTATCGAGTTATGAATGTTTTAGTAAAAGTGGTGCAAATAGTAAGAATCCGCAGTTAACCCAACTTCGAAAATACATTTCACCTATCTAGACCCGTGTTTTTGAATCAAAATTTTTATGATAAATATTACAAATACCAAAGATGATTTTAGAGGTGGTTTCGTATTTAAATAGGTTTCTAGTGATTTATTAAAAGTGTTGGAGTGCGAGTCAAGAAATAGTAATTTTCAGGAAAGTCAACTCTAGATGTGCTACTTTGACCATGCGTTTTGGCTTAGTTAAAAGAGGAATTTCGAGTCGACTAAAACACGAAACTTGTTAAGGATTATCAAGGCAACGTATTAATGTAAAGAAAGAGGTTATAAATGGTTAAGTACAACATGAATGGGAGGATCGATTTCGGACTAAACTTATGACTTAAGTGTTTGACGATTAGCATGGACCTAGTACGAGTCTAGGGGGACCCCTTAGTGCCTTGTTTGTGATTGGCTTAAGTATCTAAGAGTCGAGTTATAAGTGAATCGTATAGGGGATTAATCGCGTATTTTCTTGACTTGTTTAGATTATCGGACTTCGCCACGAGCCCCTACTACCTCCGGAGCACCAGGCAAGTATACTAAACCCTACTCTATTGTTCAGAGTGTATATGTTTCAACATATGGTATATGTCAGTTCAAATGTTTTCTTTACAAGTTGCAAGTATTTCATCTCGTTACTCAAATACCGGATATTGATGCAATTGAATGCATGTATATATATTATTGTTGTGAATGTTATCCGGATAGTATATAAGTATAGTAATATGTCTAAGAGTTATTGGTCCATATGATTGGGACAAGTATCGAGGTACATTGTTCGTACTCGAAGGGAGATAAATGTTTAGAGAAACTATATTGTTAATTATTGGAGGTGATGAGAGATTTGATCTGGATCATTTTATTCGAACCCATGATCAAAGCAGTCATTCATATTTTTCCTCTTATATTTCGAGAGGAGAGTGATTTATTGGAAGTATTAATCGTTCGATTGTTTCCGAACGATAATAATTACCATGAATTGAGGTGCACGTGGAATTATACGTGTCATCTAAGATAAGGAGTATAAAAGCCCGGATGCGGCTTAGGGTGTGATAGGCGGATCATCCTTCTACCGGTAGTAAATTGCAAGATGTATGGACTGATCATCCATTACAGACCAGCGGATAAGAATCTCCTGAATATAGTCCATCAGTAGTGTAATTAATACCACAGGCGGGTATTAATTGCAGTATGAATATTATATCCTTACTCAGTTTTTGCGGGTAAATTTCAGTATGTTAAAGAAAATATTGGGGTTGATTTCTTGAAGAAGTTTTGTTGGTGTATATATATATATATATATATATATATATATATATATATATGATTCTTGTGTATATAACTTGCTGGGCAATTTTTGACTCATTCTTGCTATTGTATACTAATGATACAGCACGAAACAAAAGAGGTGAGGCTTCAGCATCTTATTTTGCTAAAGGGAAAGGTCCTAGAGATGATCCAAAGTGTTAGATAAAATGCTGGAAGGCCGGGAATAAGTTGGACGGACTTTTGTTATGTGTTTAGTAGACTCACTGTTTAGAGTCGTAAGGTTGTATGTCGTTGCTTTAAAATGAAGGTTTGAGTATTGTAATAACTCTAAGTATAAGTTGTAATAAGATTCTGGAGGATACTCTGTTCTGTAATAACCTTTGAGGATTTATGTTATGTTCTAAGACTATAACCTGTGGAGTAAAGTATGGAGTTATTTTGTATATTGCTGTAGATAACGTTTTGAGCAGGTGAATAATATTCCGCAAAGGTATGTATGTGTATGGTTAAGGTTGTGACGACCAGATTCCTGATAAGGGATTAGGGGGTGTTACACTGGACGTTTTGCTGATACAGGATTTGCCTCTTTCTTGGCAAGATTGGTCCACCCATCTCCAACCATATTTCTTGGCTGTTACATTTTTTTACTGAGTTAGTATTATCAAATCCTATCACAAACAATTTACTGAGATGATGTATACTATTATAAGAGTTAGTATTATCAAATCCTATGACAAACAATTTAGTGAGATGATGTATACTATTATAAGAGTTAGTATTATCAAATCCCATGACAAACAATTTATTGAGATGATGTGAAATCTATATTGTACTATGGTTGTTGGTTTGTTATACACTTTTTTTTTTGTACACAATTTTGAGATAGATTAGTTGACATCTAATACTAAAATAATATTGTTTTTTTAATATTTAAATATTCTCATTGGTTAAGTTTCGAATCCCATCTTTATTAAACATATATATTATTTTATAAACTGTTTTTAAGAGTTTAAAGTTCTATTCCCATCAATATCATATTATAATTAAAAAAAATTACTATCTTTTTTAATAAAGTATTATTATATATACATTTATATTATCTTATAAATTACTTCCAAAAATTTCCGGTAATAATATATTGTAGTTAAAAATTAAAACATTATCGTTTAAAATACTATCAAAAATGTATTATGATATTTTATTATTGTAAATAATTTTTTTCCTATTAGTTAAAATATATATAAACGAAAATATGAGTAATAAGATAAAAAATATAAGAAAACATTTGTGCATGAGTTATAAGTTATATAGTTAAAAATTACATAAAATTTGGAAAACACTTACAATATAGAAAATTTTGTATAAAAATAAAAAAAAGGAATACATGATTAGATAAATTTCACTCTTTCTACTAAATAAAAGTTAAAAAAATTACTCTTATGTTATATTTTTATAAATACATATGTATTTGCAAGTAATAATTAAAATACATAATTAGAATAATATTTATATTCATGAAATTTAAAAAATTTAAAAAAATTATTTTAATAATAAAAACATATGTTTTTACTATACAACTTAAAATTAATAAAATTATTTTACAACTTAAAATTTTAACAAATATAATTAAACAAAGTAAGATTTTAGGCTAGTATTATATTATTACTAGAAGTAAGGATTACAAATATTATTGAAATGTTAAAATGTTAAAGACAACAATAGAATGGGATATTTTCTTTAACAAAATCCATAGTTCTCGTCAACACAATTTTTTAATATAATATGATACATAAATTTGATTTTAAATATTATTTTATCATGTTTAAAATTCTACATGTAATATAATACTATAGTTATATTAAAGATATGAGTTCATCACCATAAAACGTCGTAATGTACTTAATTCATTTAAAATTGCAACACATTACCAATTAAATCTAATTATAATTAAAAAAACTATTATCATTTCAATACTACTCAAAAACACTTATATTGAACATGTGTAAAATTCCAAAATAAAAATAGGTAAAATATTCAAGAAAAACTCATCAATAAAAATAGCGTGAAATAACAAATGTTTCAAACAAGTGCAACCTAAATAAATATATACACAAATTGATATCCAACATATTTTGAAATATGTTATATATATGGAGCTTGATGTGCAGGTTAAAAGAAATCTAATATAAATACAGGGCATTTATGTAAAATAGAGTTAATCTTAAAAAAGAAAAATGGTCTCAGTATAAGGATATATTGATTTCTAATATAAATGATGAATGAAATTTTTGTAATAATAAAATTTACCCTGTTGTATTTATAAAAATAGTCCTAACTTATATTTCTAACTCAGAAAAACTGTTAAAATGATATGATTCTGGTGCAAGTATATGTGGATGATATAATATTTGGTTCTACTAATGATTTGCTATGCAAGAGATTTGCTAAGCTAATGCAGAGTAGGTACGAGATGAGCATGATGGGTGAGTTGTCCTTCTTCCTTGGACTTCAAGTTATTCAGAAGCCTGATGGTATTTTCATCTGCCAATCAAAATACATAAAGGATCTTCTGAAGAAGTATGGGATGGAAGAAGCAGCTACTGCCAAGACCCCGATGCCAACTGCAGTCAAGCTTGATGAAGACAAATCTGGTAAGTCAGTTGACATCACGAAGTATCGAGGTATGATCGGCTCTCTCTTGTATTTAACTGCTAGTAGACCAGATATTATGTTCGCAACTTGTCTATGTGCTAGATTCCAGGCTAACCCTAAAGAGTCACATCTTATAGCTGTTAAACGTATTTTCAGATACCTTAAGGGAACCCCCAATCTTGGGATTTGGTACCCTAAAGGAACAGGTTTTGACCTAGTTGGCTATACAGATTCTGACTTCGCAGGTTGTAAGATTGATCGGAAAAGTACTTCTGGAAGCTGTCAGTTTCTAGGAAGAAGGTTGGTATCTTGGTACAGCAAGAAGCAACACTCAGTATCTACCTCGACAGCCGAAGCAGAATACATTGCGGCAGGTAGTTGTTGTGCTCAGATCCTGTGGATGAGGAATCAACTTCAGGACTATGGACTCATGTTGGACAAAATTCCAATTCTATGCGACAACACGAGTGCCATTGCCATTGCCAACAATCCAGTTCAACACACCAGGACTAAGCATATTGATATCAGGTATCATTTCTTACGAGAGCATGTCATGAATGGAACTGTGGTATTATATTTTGTTCCCACAGATCAACAAATTGCAGACATCTTTACTAAACCACTGGATGAATCCACTTTCTCCAGGTTAGTTGGTGAACTTGGGATGTTGAATCTGTCTAATTAATTTTGGATAATCAATAAGTGCAATTTGTTATAAATTCACAGGTATTTTAAATGTCCATATTTTTAGGACTTGTGAATTTACTTTGCATCCAGTCCTCTTTTTATAGTTATCTCTATATTAATTACCACGCTTATAAATGCTATATTTTATGGTAATTAGTTAGTAAATAATTGAGTTAATTGTAGCATAATTAAATAAATATTTTATTGACATATATCAATTAATGATATTTTGTTAATTTTATGTCTATTTAATTGTGAGTTTATCTGATTATTGTGGATTAATTCTTGATTTACTGTGTGATTATTTTTAAATCCATAATAATTAGAAGTATTATATGTGTATGTGTATAGACTGATAGGTTTCGGCGATAAGATGTTTTTTCGGCCGACAAGTTTCGGTGATAAGATGTTTTTTTTCGGCTAATTAGGTAGTTAGGTGAGAAATTATGGAGCGGTGTTATTTTTCAAACATAACCTGTCACTATTACACCTAACCCACTAATACTTGAAACCTTATAAATGATGAGTTTTTGTTTGTGTTTAACATCATCATTTTTCAGATATACAGAGCATACATACACAGTTGCTGAATATTTCAAGCTTTGATCGGAAAGATCTCACAATCTAGCTGGTGGTGTTTAGAGCGGATTTCATATTCTTGTTATACGCACTAACCCTTGTTTTTGAATTTCCTCAAAGTTTCGAAAATGGCATTGCAGGGAAACTTTTTAATTGCTAAAGTTAATCCTATTTCCATTCAGCAAATCGAAACCATTCAAGATGAGCAATTTCGGGCTTGGACACAATTTATGAATGAACATTCATTAATCCGTTATGCTTTAGTTACACAGGTGCAGCTTAACCATGATGCATTGTGTGAACTATATTGCAGTGCGGATAACACTTCTGGACATGACGGGTGTGCAATCACATATCGACTATTTGGTAGGTCGATTAGGGTCACTGAACGAGATGTTAATCGAATTCTTCATTTTCCTATAGAAAATCTCGTTTCTGATCCTACACCCGAACAGATTGAAATGTTCTTTCGCTTTATAAGGTACCAAGATGGCAATTTCAATACTGGTAATCTATCTAGAACGTTTCTAACCCAGTATTGGAATTTCTTCTTTCACACTCTTAACCATGTTTTTTCCTCAGATAGAACAAATCAAGATCGAATACCTGAATTTATTCAAATAATAGGGTATGCGGTCGCCAATAATTTGAGGATTAATTTTGGAAAAATAGTGCTTGGTCAAATCATTTTAAAAATGAAACGCTTGGGAACAAGAGATGTTCGGACTCAAAATGTCAAATGTCTATATCCAAGGTTTCTACAGTTAATATTAAATGATTTTTTGATTGATGAAGACAGGGTACGCTTGGAAAATGGTCAAAAGGTGGAATGTTCTTCCATGAAGACGAATGTAATTAATTACATAAGCAAAAAGAAATATACGGATGTGCCTACAGTCCTAACTGAATATCTAAAGACTGTCCCACTTCCGTTGTTACCACGACCAGTGAGAGCAGGTATACGACAAGGTAATATTTCAATCCCTGCTATTCCAACCTTTGTATTCCCTATTGTGTCACAGGAAATACAGTTTCTACAGCCCCCAGTGGCCATCTTACCCGACCAAGAGCAGGAAATCCCACCGACTCTAACACAGGTCGAAGAGCCCTTTCTACAAATGCAAACACAAACACAACAAACTCCTACACCTCAATTGTCACTTAAACGACCAGTCATCCACATTATTGAGGGAGATAGTGCCTCAGCAGCACCACATAAGGAGTTAGTTACAACAGCCGCTCTACCTCATTCTAAACGAAGTAAAACCAATGAACCTGAGGTAACGGCAACTGTTAGTGAAACAATTCTTTCTTATCCAATGAGTGCAAATGTAAATGAGGTTGAATTGACGGGAGCAACTATCTTAAGTTCCATTTCACGGAACATACGAGTGGTTGATGATCTTTCTAAAGATCAAATGCCTTCACAGGCATCCGAGGTGGAATTACCTACCTCAATAACTGCTGGTGAATCTTCCATTTTACGGAATGATCCATTGGTGGGTGGTTCTTTTATGAACCAAGTGTCTTCACAGACGTACGAGGGAAACTTGGGTTTTGTGCCATTTAATCGATTCAAGTTTAACCTCCCAGAGGGAAAATCTCTGGATCTCTTTCGAGATTTACCACTTTTTACCAGTGGTCGGCAACTCGCTTCACACGAGGACGGAAGCTCACGAACTTTCATTGCACCATCCGTGACCTCTGAAAAAGGGGCTAGGATGATTTCATTTGCAGGTACACATATCGGTGGAAGCTCTAGAGGAAAGTTGAGGGAAACACCAACAGAACATGTAAGTGTAACCCAAACCATTAAACCGAGTGAATATATAGTGTTGAGTGAAACACCTGCAGAACGTACGAGTGAGCAACCTACTCAACCACATGCACCTATAACCAGACAGGAATACACCAGACTCCTTACACGGGTCCAAACAATGGAGAAAGAGTTGTCAAATATCTGTAAGTCCATTGCAGAAATAAAAAATTTGCAACTTATTCAACATGATGCATTCCAGGTTCAATTAAGTTCCATGGCAGCCCAGTTTAGTCATGCAATTCATTCCTTGGGAAAGACAGCTTCGTCTAATTTACCAACTCCACATCCTACTACTCTGGAGGATAACCCAACTGAGGGGGAGAAGGTGGATGATCAAGAAAAATCTACTAGGCGTAAGGGCAAGGAAAAGGTTGTTGACACGGAAAAGGTTGTTGACACGGAATTAACTTTATTTTGGGAAAAGAAAAGCTAATGGAAGTAATAGTGCTATGTGGAAAGAAAGCAAGGCAAACTTGAAGATATGTTAAGTCTAGAGGAACAATTGTCTTGCACTTGAATAAATTTTAGAAATCTGGAAAATGTATATATATGATCCAGAATGCACTTTAATATTATTTATCTTTGTATCTTATTTGTATCAGTTGAGTTATCCTCTAGGTATTTGCTTGTCAAACCCTAACAATCAAATAGGGGGAGATTGTAAAGCATAATGTAATGTAATATGTAATAGAGGAAATATATAACTCAACTAGGATAAAAGATAAATAATATTAACTCTATACAGGGATCGTGAAAGTTGAAGAACAGGCATCAACAAGGATCAAGTCGCTGAAAGAAGTTCATTAACATGATCAAGCCTCAGTGACAGAATAAGATGTACAGATGATTCAGTTGAAAGGCCAAAAGATTACAGTATTCTTAAAGACATGATACGAAGACCACGAGTGAATGTTAGTCGTTTGTGAACCAGACCAGTTGCACTAGGCGTCAACATCTTCACAAAGGAATCGAAGTATCTAACTCAGAAAAACTGTTAAAAAGGTATGATTGAGAGCAGTGTTGATATCCTCCATTTCAGAAGCTGAATATTTAAGGATGTCAAAAATAAAGAGGAAAATGAATAGTAACCGAAATCACTATTCACATGAATAGTAACCGGAATTACTATTCACCGAAATCACTATTCACACCGGGTGAATAGTACCCGGAGTTACTATTCATGAATAGTACCCAAAAGTACTATTCATAAAGTAAGAAACATGTGGGGCCCACATGTATTAAAAAATCAAAGTAAAGATTTTGAATTTGAAAAATGCAGTAGTGTTGAAAGTTGAAACTGGAGGCAGCAGGTGAAGAACAAAAAACGTCATCAGTTACGTTTTATTAATCAGCATAGTAACTTTCTATAATCTATAAATAGGCCTGTTGTATTTCATTTCAAAACACACCTCAACACACAACTTTCTCTCTCTCTTAAATATCTTCTCTGTGTAAGCTGCTAGACAGTCCATCTAGTAGGAAAGCCGGCTTAGCCCGCTTTCAGGAAGTGTCGGATAGAAGGTCCTCGTGCCTAAACTATCCTTAGGAGTGTTCGAGTTTTTGAAGCTAATCCGTTGGATTAGAAGTTGTAACACCCCTTGGGTTTTTATCAGTTCAAAGATATTTTCCCGAACCAATTGTTTTATTTCGATTCAGTTGTTGACCTCATTTTTCACATCTCGAAAATCGAAATATTTTTAAATAACGTATTCAACCCCCTTTCTACGTTATTCCGGACCTAACAGTATTAAAATTACAATTATGCCATTCTAGTAGAATTGATATAAGTGAGGTCATCCATATATATTATATCATTTCTTTGAATTACATCATTTGTTTAAATTTATATACCTAGAATAATAAAGCAGTTGTTTAATTTTAAGTAACATGAATGGAATTAAACACATGGATATTAGTGTTATATTGTACTAACTCATTCCAACTCAGAGAAGTAAAGTACTTCACACGTAGGTAGGTAAGACAAAATTATTAGAAAAAATTTCATTATTAGGAAGATCTTGAATCACACGTACCTCTAGAATTTGTGGATTGAAATGTGAGAAACAAGACCCAGATCTTGGCACAATGGAAGTGGCGAAAGGCACAAAGAAAATGGTGAAATTTGTGATTAAAGTTGGATTGAAATGTGAGAAACCCGACACAGATCTTGGCACAATGGAAGCGGTGTAATCTTTGATCAAAGTTGAAAATTTGGGATTTGCCTTGGTGAGACAACACACTGGAGAGAAAAAATAAAATGCACTTGAACACAATTTATAGGATACTTTTTATAAGCAAAAGTTTTAATATTATAGAATCTTGGAATAATTAAATTATAAGATACTTATATATATAATATCTTTATTTTTTTTATAATATCCTTAAGGATTTTTTTGGATTTTTTTTTAGAAAAGATAAAAAAGGTCAATTATGTCTTATCAAGACAAGAATATCCCAAAATACTCAAAAATATAATTTTAGGGGCTCCACAACAATGTCAGAGTTCCATCTTTAGGCCAAAGTGTAAGAACAAATCTTAGATTATCCAAACCGTAAGAACTAATCTTAGATTATCATAAAATAAGCATTTCTTCTGGCACTTGCTCCTCATTTTTTTAAGCCAGGATGACCATTTTATTTGGAGCACTTGCGCGAAAAAATGTGTAGTTATTTTTGTTAGTAAAAAAAAATCAGATGTAGAGATAAAGACATTAACTTTTTTTCAGTCTAATAATTTAAATTATGAAATATAAAACATGTGTAGTTATACAAATACGTTTGGGAGAAAGATAAAGATGCTTATTGGGATATGATATATAATCTCAAAAAAGCCTTGTTGGGATATGATATAATCTCAAAGACGATATAGCACCAGGCATATACAACATTTCTTTTCCAATGAAATGACTTTGACTTATTATAAATATTTGCTAATTTACACATTAATTTGATTATTTTCAAAAGATGGAGTTGAAAAATGTTAGAATGGAGTAGAACATCAAAAATAAAAGAACAATTTTTTTATTTAAAATAGAAAATTAATTAATTTTTTTCTGAAATCAATTTTTAAAATTCATGTATCACATCAAATTCACATACATTTAACTAATTGTGCATCTAATTTAATTTATATTTAAAGTACACTTACTAAGTAATTGTTTGTCACATTCGTGAATTTTTTTAATTAATGCTAAATCACAAAAATATTTTGGACAAATATTTAAAATTCTAAAACAAAAAAATGGATGGCTATGATATAAAAAGATAACTATAAAATTCGTATTTAAATATTTGTACATCTAATTTAATAATAATTTAATTTGAACCTACTAATTAATTTTCTTTAAATTCTTTAATTTTTAAATAACATTAAACCACAAAACAAAAATTTAAAGTAAATAATATAATAAATAATGATAGAAAAATGAAAGGATTTGATTTTAAACGATAATCATTTAAAAATAATGGCTCAAAATGGTTGATAGTTAAAAAAAATAGCTCAAAATGATTGATAGCCGTATTCGGATATGATATAATCTCAAACAAGCACATAGATCTGGCACCGGGCGTATACAAATTGGGTTAATTGACAAATTCATATTTGCAAGTGGGTAACTGAACTCAAAAAGTTTGCATTAACATCATCAAATTAATTCAACCTTGCAATCTCATAACTAAACTATTAAAAACTTGCACGGCCGTTAACTTTTTTTGACTTCTAACGAAAGCCCGTTAATTTTGTACATAGAAGTTGCCACATAGACTTTTCCCTCTCCTCACATTTGGCAAATCAGCTGTCACATAGACCAGTTCATTTTCATGTGACATTCTTAAACAACCAGACACATCCCAGACTTCACTTTTCAGTACCTCTTTCTTCCACCTTCATTCACAACCATCTCACCACTCCGGCCACCACTTTCTCCGCCCTTCTTCTCCCTTCACCACCATAGCCACCCATCTCTCGACTCCAACCTCGCAGCTCCACCACCAACTGCCACTTTTCCTCCAACCTCCTCTCCATTCTCCGTTCACCTCTCCTCCGACACCAACCCCGTCTATAACTACAGCATCCACCATACATTCTCTGCCCCTCTTCTTTCTTCGCTTTCAATCCTTAGCGCCATCTCTTTCCCCCCTTCCGTTCACCACCGCGCCGCCATAAATTAACCCGCTACTCTTCTGTTTGCCCAATTCAACCGCCGTCCACCATCTCATTTTCTCCTCCCATCCTCTTCATTCCGCCACCTGCAAAACCAACAACCCCACCACTGTCTCACTTCACATTTTTCATTCCGACCCACATCACCTTCGACCTCCTCCTCCCTTAGCACAACCTCCGTTCACCTTGCAACAACCCACCACTGCAATACAACCCACCGTCGCCCTTCTTTACCTTCGCACTTATTCCCCGCACAACACTCAACTCGCGCCTCCAACACCACATTCCCTCCGCCTTTCCTCCTTCATTTTTCGGTGCCGCTTTACGCAGCCTCCTTCCTCCACCCTTCACTAGCCCCTCACCACTATTACCCTTTCTTCAACCTAAAACTCACCACAACCCTCCTCCCATCAATTATAACATTACAAACAACCAATTAAACCAAGAACTCGAAAACCCCTAATTTTTAAAAAACTACAGAATTGAAATTAGTGGGTATGAGATTGTAAAGAATCGAAAATCAAATGATTTGAATGCTAAAGCTACGAATTTAAATGAAAAAATCATAATGAACAAGAGGTTTAATTGTTTAAAGGAAAAGAAAAAATGAAGAACAGAGGGGAGAAGAGAGGAGAGATTGTGAATAAAAAAAGAAATAAAATTGTTATTTTAAGAGTTTAAAATAATTTAAGTGTTTTTAAAATTAATAGTTTTAAATTATTTAACACTTCAGCACACCACGTGTATAATTTTTAACAGATATATATAGCATATCATCTCAGTTTTTCGGCACCGTCGTTACATGAAGTTGACGGCGGTTACCCAATTGCAAGTTTTAATTAATTCGACGAGTTGACTGCAAACTTTTTGAGTTCGATTACCAACTACAACTTGAGTATGAGTTCGGTTATTAATTTTCCAATTAACCCTATACAAAATTTTCTTTCCAATAAAATGACTTTGACTTATTATAAATATTTGCTAAGTTTACATACTTGTTTCATATACATTAATTTGATTATTTTCAAAAGATGGAGCTGAAAAATGTTAGAATGGAGAAGAATATCAAAAAAAAGAACAAAATTTTTTAAACCTTTAAAATAGAAAAATAATTAATATTTTTCGGAAATCAATTTTTTAAATTAATGTATCACATCAAATTCACATACATTTAACTAATTGTACATCTAATTTTAATTAAATTTAAAGTACACTTACTAAGTAATTGTTTGTCACATTCGTTGAATATTTTAATTAATGGTAAATCACAAAAATACTTAGGACAAATATTTAAAATGCTAAAACAAAAAAAATGGATGGCTATGATATTAAAAGGTAATTATAAAGTTCATATTTAAACATTTGTACATCTAATTTAATAATAATTTTAATATGAACTTACTAATTAATTTTCTTTAAATTCGTTAATTTTTTAAATAACATTAAACCACAAAACAAAAATTTAGAGCAAATAATAAAATAAATAATCATAGAGAAATGAAAGGATTTGATTTTATATAATCATTTAAAAAAATGGCTCAAAATGATTAATAGTTAATGGTACCTAAGTAAAGAGCAAAGATGTTTTCTCAGTTGTTGTACATTTCAAAATTAAGTTGGTAAATTAACACATTAAATAAGTTGATGTTGGACATGATTTTTGATTGATGTATCGAATAAATATAAACAATTAAATGTATTTTTAGGTTTTTGTTTAAAATATGTGAATGATTAGACAATTAAAACATATAACATACCATACATATATATAATATAATAGAAATAAGAAGATAATTAATTCCGATACAGTTGAATATATTATGTCATATAGATACAGAGTGATACTTTTAGTGAAATTGATGCTTTAGGGAGTAGAATTGATGGAGGTTCATTGAAAATGGGAAAGAAGCAGATTAAGATTAAATGAAACAGTAATTTTATTTTATTTTGTTCTTAGATTATAATAGGTATTTTATATTTTAGTTATCTAAAAGTAGTCGATTGTGATTAGCAGTAAGGTAATTTACAATATTGTGATCAATTTGTTGTAAACTAATAAGTATTATAATAAATGATATTTTGAAAAAATAATATTTGAAAGAGATTTAAACAAATGTAATCTATTGGCATATATATGCATTTATATAAAAAATACTATTTACTGTTTATTAGTAATTCGTTTAAAAAACTTAAAATTCTGGTAATCTAGGAATTTAATAAATTAAGATATTACTATATTAAAATTTACTCCCTATTGTTGGGTTTTTGGAGTTTTAGAATTGAATTCTGACTTGACTTACGAATTGCTGAATTGGACTCTAATTAGAGTTAGGAATTTCAGAATTAGACTCTGATTTGTTTAGGTCCAGTTTCTTTTCTTATAAATACTCATGTAATTGTAACATAACACAACACAATTGTGAGAGATCAATACAAAATTAGTGCGACTTGTGGAGTAGGAATTTCTGAACCACGTAAATCTTTGTCTTGTGTGATTGTCGTTTATTTTCTTGTTCTTGTTTATTCGCTTTGGGTTATGCTTTCGTTGTTGTATACTCAACAACTAGTATCAGAGCTATGGTTGTAACGGTCCATAACAATCTCATATGGGCTCCCAAAGGATCTAGGAAGAGGTAGATGGGCTATCCCAGGTTGGGGTTAAGGGGGAGCTCGTGGGCTTTCCAGTATGGGCCTAGGGTGAGCCAGATGACCCGGAACTTCCAGTATAGGTCAACGGAAGCAGATCACACATAATGGTGGCAGATTCGGCAGGTGTCGAGCCCAATGTGTGAAGGGGGAGATTGTTAGGAGTTGTCCCACATCGGTTGTGGGAGGGGTAGATAGCTAGTTTATAAGCAGCCATATAACTCCATTATTATGAGGCCTTTTGGGAGTTACCCAAAAACAAATCTGTGTGGGCTCGGCCCAAAGCGGACAATATCATACTAATGTGGGCTCCACATTACAACCATCTGAGATTGTCCATCTGCCTTAACTCCACATTAGTATGATATTGTCCAACCCCTCAACTCTTCTTATAAAACCCACATTAGTATAAAGCCGACGTATATTGTCTATTGAAAATGACATTTTTACCCTGTTTATATTTATATATACACTAGAATTCCTGTTATTCAAACCAAAAAATAAATAAAACTTGCAATCCAAATTTCTCAACAAAGTGATTAATTAAATTAAAATAATTATTATTACAAACTTGAAAATACATCCACAATATTTACAAATTCTTAATCCAAGTAACCATGTCATACATCTAATTCAACACATGTACATCATAACTATCATAAATCCAAAACATAATATCCATTTTTGCTCTTCCTCCAACCCCTCTAACGCGCCCGCTATGCTCCTTATTTCCCAAGTGCACGAGTCAGTACGTCATCGTGACCACGTGGGGTCCATAACCCGTTAAAAATTTGCCCTTCCAACTCTCCCTGCACATTAATAAACTCAACATGCATTAATCCAACTTGTTAATGAATTACACACGATCATAATTAAATAAACAGAAAATAGAAAGCTAAATAGAGAGAGTCGGATAAAAATTTGTAGTAATTTCAGCCACCTGCAATTCAAAGAGGAGTAACAGGGCATAGAAAAAAGAAATCCCAGCAATAGAACTTGGACTAACTGTGCTCTGCTACATTTTCCTCCTCTCGAATTAATTCAAACAATCTTTTGCTCAAACTTTACCAATTAATAGTTGATATGGGCTGAAAGTAAGCCCTAAAAATACATTTAATGATATGTTAAAGGAACTAAAGATAGTCCAAGGTCAAAGCCCAATTACGAGGCCCAAAACCCTAATTATAATAATAAATTCGTAATTAGATAAATCAGCCAAAATAGGACTCCGTTATTGAGTCCAATGGAGACCTGAATTCTTTAAGGAGTAATCCCCAAGTCATATGAGTCCAATACGGATCAGCCTTCCTCTAGGAAGGATCCAGAAGTTTACTTAAAATAGGTATCTTGCCCATCAAGATACCAAACCCTAATTTCGAGGCCCCCGAGGCCTATATAAGGACCTGATCCTTTACAAAACAGAACTACGTTTTATTGGCTTGATTCTTTATATTTGCAAGATACGTAGGCATATTGTGAGGACCCGAGTTAAGTCCCGAAATACTTGATCAGCCATTAAAGGTCGAAGCTTCCTTAAACCCTAGCATTCAATACGCAATAAATTCACTCTACTTTTCGTTTCACATCATTTGGCACTACGCCATAAACGCACATACGCAACCCCCATTTTCAGTTGCGTAAGGCCTGAAAAGCGTTGCATAAGGTCTTACACAACGCTTTTGGGGCATTACCAATACTGGCGTTGCATAAGACACCTAACGCAATGCTTTTCCAAGCTATTGCAACACTTCGAAAAGCATTGCATAAGAGGCCTTATGCAACAACAAAAGCATGCAAACACAACACTTCATGGGGTTGCATAAGATGTTTCAGCCATATCAGCAAGCAAGGTGCCACGTCAGAAATGGGGGGCATGTCACGTCATCAGTGGGGCCCACCAAGGTGCCACATCAGCACTGGGGCCCACATGCCACGTCAGAAGTAGGGCCCACCTGCCACGTAAGTAGTGGGGCCCACATGCCATGTCAGCAGTAGGGCCCCACTACACCATAAACAGCCTACGGTAACACCAAAAAAATGTTACAGCAGGTACATTATATGTTACCTTAGGCCCATAAAGTAGCTAAGGTAACATTTCTCTGGTGATAGCTCTCAGCATGTTGCCTTAGGTGTCTAAGGTAACATCTTTGGTCCCTAAGGTAACATGCAGTTTTATGTTGCCTTAGGTGTCTAATGTAACATCTTTGATCCCTAAGGTAACTTAATATATATGTTACCTTAGAGAAATAGATTTTTTTTAAAAATAGTGGGACCCACAATGGGGACGACAATGGGGACCATAGTGGGGGCCACAATGGGCCCCACTTTTGTTGGTAACATTGTATGACCTAGTGTAACATCTTTTATGTTACATTAGCTTTTATGTAGCAACATTTCCATTAGCTAAGGTAACATCTTTTCCAGAAAAAATTTAACAAAATTACACACAAAAATATTATGCATCCCAAATTAAGCCTGCTATTCATTTCGAAATCCAACACATTACATAATCCAAAACAGGTCACCAGCCACTACATAATCCACCGACTACAATATAATCCACCAACTACATTACTACTAACGTCTCCAACTCAAAACATCATAATTCACCATCATAAAATTAACCAACTACTAGAAATATTGTAGACAAGTTTACGATGATCATAAGTACTAATAGTATTAGCAGAATACTATAAAGTCTAAACATAGAGATGCCATGGTGTCATACTAGATGCTACTGCCGCCAGTCATATTTGTAAACTAAAATAACACTCTGCAAAACTATCTTGGTACTTCCAGAAATCCTTTGCTTTGATGGTTAAACCATACTGCTTCTTAAAAAAATCAGATCCTAATGGAGTCTCTTCCGAAAATGAATCTTCTACCCCAATCTGATACAACCAATACTCTTGTGCTCCAGCTGACTTGCTTTCTATAATTTAATAGTTTATAACAACAAATCAGGTATAAGAGCAAAAATTAAAATAATTCAAGACTGAAAACTAACTCTAATAAGATGCAGATTAAGTTTTGCAAGCATGAAAGTACCTTGCATAAATCGAGTACCACATACCAGGCCAAGGTCATATAGAGCCTTGTCCGCTGCTGAATCCTGCTCCAAACAAGCAGAATCTTCTTGTGAGAAAGTCAAACAAGATTTGATATTTTAGGTATGTGTATTTTGATAAGTACTGGATAGTAAAAATAAGGAATACAACCTCTGCATATAATATAATTTATACACTTGACAAGTCTAGAAGAAAATCGAAGTTGTAGTGAAATTCTAAGTTTGGAATATCAGAATGATTAGGATTTCAAGTATTTTCCCAATGATAAATCCTCTTTTTTAGGATTTTGAGTATATATTTTGTGAATGATAAATCCTGTTTAACTGAATGAGCGTGGTTTAGGAGCATTGCAAGAAGTAGCCCGCATGCACCACACTATAATAAAGCTTTTATATTATTGTTGTCATCATGCAACCATCATCCAATTACCTACGGGCCAAGAATTTTATCATGAATCACAGTACCAGTTAATATATGCTTTTTAAGACAGTTGTCACTTTGTTCACTTATTAACCAGAACCACGACAATTAAACAAAATGGTGGTCTATGAACAATTAGTTGCGATGATCTAAACCACCCCCCCCAATTGCAAAATAGAAGAAACATATATATATAAACCCTGAATACGAATAGGGTGAAGCACCATAAATGGAAACAATCTTGAAAAAGGAAACAGGAGAAACCCTCACTTATTTTCTGTGTTGAAAATAAAAATAAAAACACTTCCATGCAGCTAACTATAGAGAAATCCACTGATTCTGGAAGCTTCTCTAATTTAGCAATGAAGAGTACCTAGTCAGTCGCTAGTTCTAGGCAACCAGTTTAGACTACTATAGTAACCATAAATGTCTTTGAAGTGCAAAGCAAACAATCCCTAGTTTGGCAGACACTTGAAGAAATTTAAACAATCATGTGATTCATGTCTACTAAAATATGCATCTAAAGTATCGTACCTGGTGGAGTTCCGCAGCACATATTGCGGTCATCAATGTGCTCAACTTCAAGACCGATAAACCATGAACCAAGAGACACATCTTCATTGGCATATTTGTGCAATATGGGCCTGCATCAAAATTAACATCTCCAACAATTTAGGAGAAAAATTTCTTTGTTTTTGCAGATAATTCATGATATATATCCTTCAACATGCTCCTGGAATTTGCAAGATTTACCAAATTTCAGTAAGTTACCAGTTTCAAATTATAACAAGAAGAAAACATAATGAAGCTGCCTCTGCTTTATTACCAGCCTGAGAAAGTCCTTGTGCTGAGACTCTTCAGAATCAATAGCTCTGTCTAAAATGTTGTTTGATGTCGCACTAAATCAATCGAGAAAGGTTAAGTGTCAAACTGAATTCCTTTATGAATAAAAATAACTTTGCCAATATCTATTATATTAACGAATTGCAAATAATAATGAAAAAAGATTATATGAGACAGAGAGTAAATATAAAAGGAACATATTAGCCAGAAGGTTTCCAGGAATAAGTACAGACATTCTTTATTTACCACACACAGGAATGTGTGAAGAATGAACTAAAGAAATACTTCTGGAAATCAGAAAATGATAGCATTGAGAACTTTCTAGTACATATGAATTTGGTCTGAATGGGTGTTTACATCTAACTTTATGTTCCGTTTTGTTAAACAAATTAATATAGTGCCAGCTAACTATTCAATCAAGCTACTATATTGGTTACTAATCTAATTTGAACAAAAAAGTAAATTACTAAATTAAGGGGTATAAATCAAGTGGTCACTGAAATATTCAGTGAGTCATTGGCGTAAGCCTTAACGACGGTCTTAGTCGACTAACCAAACTCACAAAATGTATACCTTATGTGATCTTTCTTTGCTAAACTTAACAAATTCTTTAATAGTTCGAGGTCCTAATTACCAAACCAGCTAGACTCCATAATCTATCTTAAATTAACACAACATGTTTTCATATCATATCATTAACAGTAGGCATTCATATGGAAATGGGTTATACCTCCAATTTTAAGCCCCAAATCCACCCAACAAGGCCCAAATCCAGAGCCCAAAGCAAAAAAAACCCTGAAATCGAAAAGTGAGATCTATTAGTTGAAGTCTAAGTGAAGAAATCAAATCGATTGAGCTCAAAATCAAGAACCCCTAATTTGAGAAACTCCTCTGTTTTTCCAAGACATCTTCCGTATTTTTAATTTCACACTTAAACAAGAAAACAAGAATGTTATGAAAACATATCATAACATAAAATTAACTAGCAGAATAATCGACCAAAATTAAACACATAAAATAAATTCAAGGAGATGAAGTTTGGAAATACCTTTAATTCGTAACAACAGACCCTGGATTAAAGAGCAGATTTAAAATCGAAGTACAAACCTCAAAGCTCAAACCGAAGAATCAATTAAACTCAATTAAACTCAATATTAAATCCCCTATTTTGAAGAAAACCAAAGTCTCGAGCGAAACCCTCGAACCAAAGTCTCAAAATCAATTAAGAAGTTGAATTACTTACGAAGCCAAGATATTGAAAGTTGCGGGAGAGAGAGTTGTACGTATGAGAGAGATAGAGAGAGTGAGAGAGAGAGTGGTTAAGAGTAAAAGAGAGGTGTTTGAGAGAGTAAGGTAAGAGGGAGCGGGAGCAGGCAAAATTTTGGGCGAAAATTTGGGCGGAAAATTTGCCCCTCTTCCAATTAGTATAGTGCTTGCAATTGGTACTGTGTGTCTTTTTTTATTTTTTTCATCCGATGCATTTATTAATTATTTGAAAGAAAATTTATTAATTATTTTTATGTATTTTATTAATTTAGAAATTTATTTATTCAACTTTTAAGATTTCTTATTTTAGAATTTATATTTTTACATTTCATTATTTTGTATTTGTTAAATTTGTTTTTAAAATTTTAAAATTCATAATTATGTTAAATAAAATATCAATATTGGTATTAAAGTTGGGGGAGATTCATATTATTCGTATATTAATATTATTTTTTAATTCATATTTTAAATTTTTATTATTTTAAAATTCCTATTTTAAAATTGTATGAATTTATTATTTGTAAAATTTGTATACCATCCAATATTTTATTTATAAAATTCATACAATATCCTAAATTTTTTATTAATTTATTATTAATCTTAAAAGTTTAATATATTTATCTTTTACTAATTTAAAGGTAAGCTCTAATTTTTATAAAAAAAATAAAATAATTTAGAGGTAAACGTAATTTTTTAAAAAATATTTAATTTTTAGTTAAAAAATTCAAAATTGAGTTTATTAATGATCTAAGGTAACATATCATGTATGTCGCTAACATCCAACACTTTAAAGCTAAGGTAACATCACGTTTAACACAAAATACAAAATGTTATGTTAGGTCCAAAGTAACATACTAAGGTAACATATTCTAGCAACATCCCTGAAAAAAATGTAACGATAGCCCATCTATGGCGTAGTGCCCACATGCCACGTCAGCAGTGGGTACCCACATGTCACGTCAGAAGTAGGACCCACATGCCACGCCAGCAGTGGGGTTCACTATCTAACACAATGCTATTTGAGTCTAATGCAACGCTAAATTTTTTTTTTAAGCAACCCCATTCTTTTCAAATGCAACACCATTCTTTTTTATTTCAACATTAAAACTATGCTAATGCAACAATAAATAGAGTCAAATGCAACACTTTTTTACAAAAAAATTGAAATGGCTGCTTTGTTTATACATAAAATCATCATGTAGAAACCAAGCAAACAACTTCAAAAGTCCTAAATAATGCAACCAACAAAACTACTTAACAGTTTTACATGTAATAAACCAAGCACATGCACTAATTCTAAGTTCAAAATGTACATGTACTTCTGTGATATTATCTCTGTATCCTCTCTTTTAGCTCCTGCAGTTTCACGATTTGATCTTGCATAGCAAAAATCTCAACTTGAAGCTCATTATTCTCGCTAATCACCTGCAAAGAGAGAAGTTTAACAATATAGTTCAAAATGTGCAGGTAGCTTTAGACAGATTATCATGAGAGTAAACGGTTTGCCACATTAAGTATTTGCATCAACATTTTAACAGATTTAGAATTTAAATATAATTACAAGCGAATGTAACAAGTCCACAGAGTTTCACAAGTGCACAGATGTCAACATTTAATAAACAAGCTTCGTGTGTTCAATTAGAATTATAATACAAGTATGACACGATAGAAAAATAGTAAAATAGTTGACAAGAACGTAACTTACCTGCAAGACTGATAGGATGAAATCGTTGTCTACTGTTGATGCTATCTTGCCTACATAAACTGTTGTTTGCGGCTTCTCTGCAGGTGTAACACTTGGGATCCCAACTGGCCTAATAACAGGAGTAATGACTAGATCATGTACCCCAGGAACAGGAGGGCGTACAAGTGCAGGATTGATGCCAGCTATTCCCACCGGTCGTGGAAGATATATCAGCCTAACCATTGCTGGGTGGATTACCTACAAATGAATGACATAAGTAACAAGTGGATTACCTGGGTATATATTATAGTCTAAAACATGTGGTGTCTCAAAGTGATAATTAGCTGCCATTTCACATAAATGGTTTGCAAGGTCGTATGCAGCAGGATTGTAACTGGCATACACATAATCCTGTCAAATAATAGATAAATATAATGAAACTTAGCATATAACGTGATTGCAATATGCTCAAGCACATACAGAAGAGTGAATACCTCAACTAAATTGCACATTATGTTCACTTATCGTGATTAATTCTCAAGAGATAGATTGACTGCACTTTCATTTAACATTATCCAACTACTAAAATGTACAGGACAACTCCAATTATTAATGGTAAAACATTGTATATTCCACCCTATAAAACATTCAGAGTATTTAATTGATTACCAATCAATTTAAAACATTGCAAGTCTTTTCTGTCAGACATTTATGGCTTGTGTGGTATGATCGTATGGTGATTTAAAAGAAATTCAAATTTCAGTGCATACTATATAAAACGTAAGTAGTACCTTAATTAGCAACTTCTAAATGTTATTACCAATACTGTTGTTAACTATGCTAATTATGATAGCATAATTATTGAAGAGAAAAAATAAAACTAGCTAGTTTGTGCACTATCTGACTAGTAACTTGCTAATGAACAATAATAATGCAGCAGCAGTAGTAGCTAGTAGTAGAATATTAATGACTTACATAAGCTCCTTAATAGATCACAAGCTTGCATAATGGTGAAAATTTTTGGTGGGATCAAACCATAGATGAAACTTCATTTCTCTCCCTCTTATCGTGCCGTCTCCACTTCCTCTTATATAAACATTTGTTTGTAGTGTATAAGGTTTCCCAAACGTTGTGCCCAGGAATTCAATGTCCACCTCATCGTGGAACCCCGGGTGAGCTTCGCTGTTAGAGAGCTGCAGACACCAGTTAATAATTTTGAGTCTATGACGTATCATAAGCATCCTTAAATATTCAACAGTAATCACAAATATACAGTTTAAGACCATGTTATATAATATATTTAATCAATAAGAAGGGGGGAATTGTCAAGCACATAAAATGAATACATGAACAAACTCACATAGAAAGCTGTTATGACTCCTACAGTATAACCAGATTGGAGCTTTATGGAGGTGCCAAAGTAACCGGATCTAAAGGGCCGCATAGACTTAAATCCACTACCTGTAGATACTATGATCAGATAAATGTTATCAACTTATCATAATAAATGATGATCGAGTACACTTAGGAAACCTAAAACAAAAACAAACATTTGTTCTTACTTTATCCCATTTGATGTACAGGAACAAGAAATGAGGAATGCAATGTCAGCTATTCACGAGAAGGATATGTTTTTGCCTAAAAAAATGTCCCAGACCTGCAGAACGCATTTGAAGGGTTCCCAAAAGATATCCAGTATACTCCAAAGGATCCAGAAAAAAGATGCAGCTGCATCATCATACAAGTTGTATAAGTTATTAGTGACAATCTCATGTACCGAAATAGACAAACCCTTTATATTTAATCACAAATTAACAGTATGCATACTTACCAAATTTCCATATGAATGACAGGGTAAACCACAAAGGAAATAATACAGTCTCTACAAAGATCTCCACTACGTCAGCAGAAAAATCCACCACAATCCAAATAAGTGTGCCTACATTCCTAGATACTATCATAAAAGTGTCCCACAATGGAACCAACACACCGCAATAGGACCAGCCACAGGCTGTGTGAGAACACGGAAGAATGATCTAATTGTTCGCATAGTCGTCATAAACCACTCAAGAGCCTTCTGTAATTCTAATGATCTAATTCGAACTTTTAAAAACCATCTTTTTAAAGGCTCGTAATAGCCCCTAGAGATTTTTACTATAGGTTAGCATCGGGATTCCACCCATTCTGTTTTAAAGGCTCGTACATTTTCCAAATTAAACCTATCTGGTTACTTGTGACCAAGTAAGCATAATGAATTGTAAGAATTAGTTTGAAAAATGTACCCTAATAAATTCTAAAAAATAAAGCCACGCACGTAAACTGCATAGTTGAACAATTTAAAAGTCATTTTACTCAAAAATCACAGCAAAATTGAGTTGTCACTTAGGTAGACAAAATCCAAGAACAACAGACTGCATGCTGGACTCGTAATCATCAAAATAGAACAGGTAACAAAGAAATTGTAACTTAAAGTTAAGTTCCAACCAACACATCATTATCAAGAAAATGAAAATAAGCTTCAAATTCATAGGACATTTATATCTAAGCTATGGAAACTAATGAGGTCGATTAAAAAGAAACATGACAATTAAATAACTAATGAGGTCGATTAAAAAGAAACATGAAAACTTAACATAGGTACCTAAAATCAAAGCTCAAAGGTTTGGGAGTGATACCTAAAATCGAAATACAAAACTCAAAGCTCAAACTAAAGAAGAGACTAAATCCACTGAACTCAAAGCTCCCAAGGCCCGAAAACCAAACTGAAGAAGCCCTGAAATCAAAGTGAGAGATTGATTGATTGATGTTTAAATGAAAAAATAAAATCAATTGAACATAATATTAAAAACCCCTGATTTGAAGAACAAAGCCTCGACCGAACACTCAAACCAGAGTTTTGACTGAAGTCTCAAATCAATTGGAAAGTTGAAGAAGCGAATTACGCACGAATTTGAAGAAGTTGAGAGATTGAGAGTTGGGGAGAGAGTTTTACCAGAGAGAGGGAGAGAGTGAGAGAGAGGGGTTTTAGATCGAAAAGTGAGAGATATTTTGTTAAAGTGGGAGTCAAAAGTTTGGGCGGTATTATTTGTGCCTCAAATTTCATCGGGCGATATTATTTGCCACTCAAATATTTCACCGATATGTGTGCATATGATATTGTCAATATATTTATGTATTTTTATTTTTTTACTAAAAAATTGTGTAGTTTAAATTTAATAAATAAATATTTAAATTTAAACTGATTTTTATTTTATGCGAAGATCAATTTTTATAAATATTCAGGACAAGATTAGTTAAAAAATGTATATTTTAATCGATTTGACTATTATAAAATAAACAAAAAAATCTAGGAATTTTTTAAAAAATTACCACATCAATAAAATCGTTATATCTTGACATCCGTACGATTGGAACGTCGAAAAAAAAAAATAAAAAAATAGATTCATCATTCGGGACAAGACTAGTTAAAATGAAGGTCGATTTTGACCGATTTGACCGTTATAAAACCAAACCAAATAAATATAGGAAATTTTTTGAAAAATTACCTCATCACTAAAATCGTTATATCTTGGCACCCGTGCGATTTGAACGTTAAAAAAATAATTAAAAAAAATAGATTCATCATTCGGGACAAGACTAGTTAAAAGGAAAGTTCACTTTAACCGGTTTGACCGTTATAAAACCAAACCAAATACATGTAGGAATTTTTTTGAAAAATTACCGCATCACTAAAATCGTTATATCTTGACATCCGTGCGATTCGAAAGTCGAAAAAATAATTTAAAAAAATAGATTCATCATTCGAGACAAGACTAGTTAAAATGAAGGTCGACTTTGACCGGTTTAACCGTTATAAAACCATACCAAATAAATATAGGAAATTTTTTGAAAAATTACCACAACACTAAAATCGTTATATCTTGACATCCGTGCAATTGGAACGTCGGAAAAATAATTTAAAAAAATAGATTCATCATTCGGGACAAGACTAGTTAAAAGAAATGTCGACTTTGACCGGTTTGACCGTTATAAAACCCAACCAAATAAATATAGAATTTTTTTAAAAAAATTACCACATCACTAAAATCGTTATATCTAGACACTCATGCGATTAGAACGTCGAAAAAATAATTTAAAAAAATAGATTCATCATTCGGGACAAGACTAGTTAAAAGAAAGGTCGACTTTGACCGGTTTGACCGTTATAAAACCCAACCAAATAAATATAGGAATTTTTTTAAAAAATTACCACATCACAAAAATCGTTATATCTTGACACCCGTTCGATTGGAACATCGAAAAAATAATTTAAGAAAAAATAATTTAAGAAAACAGATTCATCATTCGGGACAAGACTAGTTTAAAGGAAGGTCGACTTTGACCGGTTTGACCGTTATAAAACCCAATCAAATAAATATAGGAATTTTTTTTAAAAATTACCACATCACTAAAATCGTTATATCTAGACACTCGTGCGATTGGAACGTCGAAAAAATAATTTAAAAAAATAGATTCATCATTCGGAACAAGACTAGTTAAAAGGAAGGTCGACTTTGACCGGTTTGACCGTTATAAAACCCAACCAAATAAATATAGGAATTTTTTTAAAAAATTACCACATTACAAAAATCGTTATATCTTGACACCCGTTCGATTGGAACATCGAAAAAATAATTTAAGAAAATAGATTCATCATTCGGGACAAGACTAGTTTAAAGGAAGGTCGACTTTGACCGGTTTGACCGTTATAAAACCCAACCAAATAAATATAGGATTTTTTAAAAAAAATTACCATATCACAAAAATAATTATATCTTGACACCCGTTCGATTGGAACGTCGAAAAAATAATTTAAAAAAATAGATTCATCATTCGGAACAAGACTAGTTTAAAGGAAGGTCGACTTTGACCGGTTTGACCGTTATAAAACCCAACCAAATAAATAAAGGAATTTTTTTAAAAAATTACCACATCACTAAAATCGTTATTTCTTGACACTCGTGCGATTGGAACATCGAAAAAATAATTAAAAAAAATAGATTCATCATTCGGGACAAGACTAATTAAAAGGAAAGTCCACTTTGACTGGTTTGACCGTTATAAAACCAAACCAAATACATGTAAGAAAGTCCAGAAATTGATGAAGGAATTCCACCCACAAATCTATTGAATACATGGATAAATATCATTTGCATAAATATCAAAAGTCTTTAACCTTGCATATATACTCCCTCCGTCCCAAAATACATGTCTCTTTTCTAAAACTAATTTGTCCCAAATTACATGTCCCTTTTCTTCTTTCAATGCAAATTTAAATGTAGTTTTATAAAACTATCCCTACATTTATTGTATCAAAAATTTGACTTTTTTAAACTTAACTCTATTCTCATTTTCCAATGTATTAAATAAGGGTATTAGTTGGAAAAATTCATTCAACTAACTTTATCTTAATATGTGTGCTTTTTAGAAAATGGACATGTAAATTGGGACGGAGGAAGTACTATTTTAATACGTAATCCAAGATGATTAACATTTCATTGCAACTATCTTTATAACATGACTAAGGGCACTTACTAACGGAGGAAGGCATTCATTTGCGTGCTTACGGAGAACGGAGAACCCTCCATGAGTGCTTGTGTCTGACGCTGCCAATATTTTAACAAATGAGTGAATAGGCAGCTTTGGTAGATCTTTTTTTTTTTTTTTTTTTGCTAAAAGCTTTGGTAGATCAGGAATACATGGATCAGGACTTGCTGCCTTTGTTCAATAAATAAGAAATTGACGAAATGATTAATCATGTGACCATATAAGTATTTAACAATTGCAAAAATTGTTATCATTTTAAATAAATTTGGCACACACTTGGAATATAAGCCACCTATGTATTATTGCAACAAAGCCAGGTTCTAATAATATATCATTTTAAATAAAATTGGCACACACTTGGAATATGACACTTGCTCTTTTCATTAATTTTAAAAGGCTCTGTATGTATTAGTAAAAAATATTAGATACATAAAAATTAAAATAAAAATAAAAATACACATAGCCTACATATTAGAGAGATCCAGAAATTCAACATTCTCACATCCAGAAACTGATGGAGGAATTCCACCCACAAATCTATTGAATACTTGGATAAATATCATTTGCATAAATATCAAAAGTCTTTAACCGTGCATACTATTTTAATACGTAATCCAAGATGATTAACATTTCATTACAACTATCTTTATAACATGACTAAGGGCACTTACTATCGGAGGAAGGCATTCATTTGCATGCTTACGGAGAACGGAGAACCCTCCATGAGTGCTTGTGTTTGACGCTGTCAATATTTTAACAAATGAGTGAATAGGCGGCTTTGGTGGATCAAGAATACATGGATCAGGACTTGCAGGCTTTGTTCAATAAATAAGAAATTGACGAAATGATTAATCATGAGACCATATAAGTATTTAACAATTGCAAAAATTGTTATCATTTTTAAATAAAATTGGCACACACTTGGAATATAACCACCCATGTATTACTGCACCAAAGCCAGGCTCTAATAATATATCATTTTAAATAAAATTGGCACACACTTGGAATATTACACTTGCTCTTTTCATTAATTTTCAAAAGCTCTGTATGTATTAGTAAAAAATATAAGATACATAAAAATTAAAATATAAATAAAAATACACATAGCCTACATATTAAAGAGAAAGCAAAGTAAATAGAGATGCAATTAAAATTGGGGTGAAGGCCCTAAATAATCAAAAATAAATACTGCTTGCCCAAAATACTGATCTCCAAATATTTGGCCCTAAATACTAACGGGACACGTTGTTTCGTGCTCCGTATTGCAGGGATACGGTGCTCCGTGTTCCGTATTACAGGGATACGATGCTCCGTATTGTAGGGATACGATGCTCCGTGACACGTGATAGACACAGATACGGAGCACCGTCCAACGTGATACAATGATACGCGAAAACAAAGTAACAAAACAAAACCAATTACTACAACACTTAACATTTGGAGCCTTGGGTATAAACATCCCAGTAGAATATGATTGAGCCATCGCATCCATCAACTCCTCCTCCGTAGCTTCCTCAACAATTCCTTTTGACTTCTGGAGAGCATAAACAGCTCTATCAATAGAAACTGGATCACCAATCTGAATGGCAGATGCAAAAGTAGTTTTAGCTTTCACAGCATTAAAATCTTTCCAATCAGACTTAAAATGTAGATACAACGGATTAGCATTCGCAGCTTGAGCGCAAACAAGCCTCGGAATCCGATCAACTAACCCCAACTCCTTACACATATGAAACCCTTTATAAAAGGCATAAATATTCCCCAAATTCCATCCGGGAACAATCACCCAATCCGGAACTTGCCAACCAAATCGCTGCAAAATCTCAATCGCAGCAGTCTTTTGCCCTTCTAACTAACCTCAAACTATTCAACGAATTCGCCAAATAAATGGGTAACTCAGCCGTAACCTCCCTAATCAACAGCATACACCCATCAAAATATGTATCAAGACTCAACACAAACGCCCCATTTGTAATAGGCTGAACCAACTACGCTATACTAATCCTATTCGCAGGTAAAAACACAATCGACGGAATCCCAGCAACTACAAAATAAGCAGAAAATGCAGCTGAAGTATCACCCATGGAAGCACACCCAACTCCCATAATAGGCCTATTCATTTTTCGTAATCTATTAACTTGTAAATCCCCTTTTGTGGGAAAAAAGAGATATGCCTGGCGGCGCCGGAGAGGATAGAAGCTTTAAGAAGAAGCTGTAACCATGCTTAGACGGAAGAGGAAAAAAATGAAAGTGATAGAGGGAGAGAGATTTTCTGGGAGGGAGAGGAACTTCGAGAGAGATGAAGAGAGTTAAGCAATTGACCGACTACCGAGGATAAAGAAATTTATATGTCCTAACACGTTACACGAATTAACGTGTTAGGTCAGTAAATAGGGCCTTAATTCTGATTTTCAGTATTTTTAGCCACTAAGTCTCAAAAATGATTATTTTGGTAATTCTCTCTTAAAATTGGCACCAACACGTACCATCATCATCAATGAAGTTCAAACTGCAATAAAAATACTCGTTTATCAATCATGGACATGTATGTACCTGTTATTTAAATGCAAGGGAAAATCGAAAATGTGTTGACTTGCGATTTGGAAAACATAATGCTGGGTGAAAAAATAGTCAATAATCAAGTAACTTTTAATTGTCTTTCATCCAGAGGCAACGATGTTCATCCATAATTGCAACATGATTTTAAAGTACACACTACGTTTACCAAATTGTTTGCCCTCTTTCGCTATCAGGAACTAGTCTTTATAAGTTACTTCTAATGTTGGGCCATCATGGATTATACTGGAGATGCAGATAATTGCATTTCAACACTAGAGGCCGCGGAATTAACTGCTAAATTAAGTGAGGAGGAACTAAAGAAGTTGAATGCCAAGACATACCAGATTTATAAGAATGTACAAACATTATAATAATAAGAAGGATAAAAAATGCCAAGACATACCAAATTTAGATGCCCCTAATCCTGAATTTTAAGAACAGAACTTGAATTTGATTTATCATTCTGACTTGAATTATTGGAAGTTTCTATCTTCTCATCTACTTCGTCTTCAACAATCTATGGCATACATAAAACCACCATCAACAATGCTACAAATTATTGCTCGAATCACAAAATTGAAATTGAAAGTTATACATAAATATAGATATAAAATATATAAAAGGCCAGGAACAATAGATCTTACACCGATGCTTTCAAGAACATTTATGATATCATAGATCCTTCGCCTCTCAACACCTAAAATATCCCCAATTACATAAAAAATCAACACAATTCACATACACACAAGAATTCAAGAAAAGAAGGCAATTTAACACCTACAACCTACCCAACTATTTTAAAAAAAATCAAGAATAATTATAAAATTAAGAATTCGAGAAATAAAATCGAGAAAGGGGAGAGGAGAAAAGCAGACCTTGACGGGAAGTAGCATCATCGAGTCCAATAGTATCGATACCTTCACGGTCATACAAGCTCAAGAAACTATAATTAAGATTAAAAAAATTGTTATTAAAATTCAGATGCATGTACAATTATAAAGAGATGTGTATGTAGAGGGAAGGGGGGGGGAGAGAGTACTTGGAGCATAAGAGGCCTAGAGATTTCTGTTTGCGGCAGGAATTGGAATCTTTGGATCCAGGAGGAATAGATGAAGAATATGAAACCAGCGTCATTTCTCTCCCCTACAAATCTACTCAGGGGAGAGAGGGAGAGAGAGAGAAAGAGAGAGAGAGATAGAGAGAGAGAGAGAGAGAGAGACGGACGGAGGTGAGTAGAGCAGTGAGTGGTGGTGGAGGTGAGAGAGATTCAGTCAAGATCGAGAGAGAGAGAGAGAGAGAGTTTTTAGTTTAATTAGATCTGAAGGTTGGGGAATAATTGTAGCTGGGCGGGGAGAAAATTTGGTGAAAGGGGGGAAATTTTGACTTAGGGGGGAAAATTATAACTAAGGGGGAAATAAATGAACAAAGGCGCGTGTTTTATTTTTTTTAGACTAATTTTAGACATCAGTTTTAAAATAAGTGATGTTTAAGAAAAACAAAGACATCAATTTAATGTTGGTGATGTTATTACATCTTTTAACATCAGTGGCATTTACAGCAGATGTCTAATGTGTGATGTCTATTGAACTTTTTCTTGTAGTGTCATCAGTAACACGACTGATATCAGGATTTCACATTGCATCAGGATTAGACATCCATCAGTATTTGACTTTGCGTATCAGGATTTGATCTCAGCTCCTGACATGTAGTCCTCGATGCACTGTTCCTCATTAAACTCTACAGATCACTGTTTAATACATATATCCTATACAAAGTGCTAAATCATTTATAGATCAGGATATACAAGAAGTATAAGTAAAATTCTATTCTTAACATCACAACTCATGAATTATTCCTAACAATAATTAATCGATTACCTTTTTCAGATTAAACGTATCATCTTTCTATATTTTCTAACTAAAATCCCTCTTTTAATAGAATATCACGGACAATATTAATTTCTCCTTTTCTAAAAATATTACGAACAATTGTATTTAGTAATATAACGTAATTAAATTATAATTATTGTAAACTAATAAATTATCTTTTTCACCTAGAACATATTACCTTTTTAATTTGACTAAATTCTCTCTTTTTCTTATAATATCACGGACATTCTATTTAATAAAATAAAATAACAATTTATAAATACTAACAATTAACCGATTACCTTTTTCAACTAAAACCTATCACCTTTTCTATATTTTCTAACTAAAATCCCTCCTTTTCTAGAAATATCACGGATAACATTTATATAATTATTATCAAATCATCTCATATAAAAATTTAAGCCTCCAAAATTCATGTTTTAAAGAAATTGATTTAAATTAAGGAAAAAAATTCGTATAATATTAAAAACAATCTGTGCATCGCCCGGGTTTTAAGCTAGTATATATAATACACCACAAGATAAAATTCGTGAGATTTTTTAATGTATTGAAATGTCCAACTTACCCCTCATCTCCTGAAATTACTACTTTATCCATCTATATATTCTCAATTTTTTGAAAAAAATGTGGTTGCCGGGAATTGAACTTGGGTCTCCAAGTAAAATCGCACATCATTTACCACTACAACACTCAATCACATGTGTTTTAAATCAAACACAATATGGATGCATGTGTGTGTCGTTTGAGTGGAAAAATTTCTAATATTTTAATTAGTGCGACATACTAATAATTTTTTGTCATGATTTTACTTTTACATTTATTGATTTGGAGTATAATTTGTTATATCAAAATACTAATTATTATTGTGGCAAAAAAATATTAATTATTGATACGTAATATATGGTTTGATTATGTTATAAAATTGTAATAATAATAATAATAATAATAATAATAATAAAATTACTATATAACTATTAATCTCTTAAACAACCTAAGCACTCATCTATACGTTTTTTCAATAATATACATGATATCTTTATGTGTACCGCTTAAGAGGGGTAATATTTGGTTTTTTTTTTGTTACAAAGATAAAATGTTTCATTAAATTGAACAAACACACAGCCGAGACAAACCTCCAACTGGTGGTACAATCAGGTTGAAAAACAAAGGCAAGCTAAAACACTTAGCCGATTTGTTTCCTGATCGTTTGAAAACACTACAGATCTGAAAAAATCTGTTAACTGAAAATGAAAACAAAGACAACCCAATAAATCCGAATTGTACCAACATCCCTGAATACAGTAATACTACAATTGACCTTAACACATAAAAACCATTGGTAGCCCATTGTTCAGGTGGAGCACCCCAGCTATCTACTTGCCGGGAACCAGCTATAGACTTGCCGTAAGTAAAAACTCCCCAAGGATGAACACTATCATGTTGTGACTATACGTGTTTTCAATAATACACATGATATCTTTGTTTGTACCGCTTAAGTGGGACAATATTTGGTTTTATATAAAAAAAATATGAAATGCGTAATGTATTTTTTATGAAAAGTATTAAATATAAGACCAAGTCAATAACTAAAGTACTTTATTCATGATTTGAAAGCACCAATTTACCCCTAAGTTCCTCTATTTATATATAGAAGTATTATTTTCAGTGGTAATAGAACTTGGAACACCGAGTTAAATTGTACATCATCATACCATTATTCACATGTATTTTAAATCATACACATAATATGTATGTGTGTGATATTGATGAAATATTATTAAATAAATATTACTGGATTATAAATGAGTTTGGACTCTTTTATCATTTATCGATTAAAGAATTACGTAAAATACATAATTGGGCTATAAAACGACATTATAATTAATCTAATGGATATTATCTAGCAATATATTAGAGTAAAAAATAATGAGGTGTTAACGTAAAATGAAAATTGTATATTACTACACAAGATACAATAATTTATAATTAGTCAAAGTACAATTCGGGTCGTAAAAATATATGACTTAAAAAAAACGAATCCTATAAATAACACATTCCCTTTTACATACAAATTAGCTAATGTTGAATTTAAAATATGACATTATGTTGAAAAAAAGGATCGTATATTATATATGTTATATTAATTGTGGAGGTGACTCAATGAAAGTCAAACGGACACCAGAAGAGAAATAAAGACAAATAATGCTTAAAATGAAGAAATTAGAAGAAAACAAATAAAAGAGTTAAAAATGTGGTTTTAAAAAGTAAAAGCGCAAGACCTGGGAAGTGTTTTAGAAGATTTATGAAGGTTTTTAATTAGAATCAGGACTGAAACCTACATTCTCAGAATGCAACATCTTGAAGACTATTGAGTTTCTACCTCAAATATTATTGGAGACCCAGCTAAATAGATGCATCATTTTTTAAGAAAGTTTAGGATTGTAGATGCTATGAAAAATCATCTTAATTTAGACAACACATATAGAACACTGAAATTATATTCTATGACACACAACAAAATTAAAAACTGACATGATTGCTATCAGTACTACTCGTATTAGTTTCCAAAGTACAAACTTGAATAAATTTAAGTAAGTACACAATAATCACATATGCCAGTAACAAGAAAAATTCTATGAAAATCAATCACATACTTCAAACAATATTGATCCTGAATAATTTGATTAAAAAATACAATTTAAGCTAGCAGACCCGTGCCTCACACGGGTTTGATGCTAGTTAATATATAGATACTAACTCTTTTAATTTAAACACATTAGTAGCACTTATTTTTTCATTAAACAATCCTAATGTAACACTTTTTCAAATCTTTTTTTTAGATCTAAACTCTTAAAAAAACATTGATAAGGTGTGACACATAAAATTATTTATTTTACCAACGATGACTTCGTCGTATGTTGCACAAGGTCGAGGGTTTGATTGCCCTCCAACACATAAAAGTGTTGTGAGAGGGACTTGCCCTTTTGAGGGTAGTGGAGAAAGATTCTTTGCAGGTGTTTGCAAAATCCGTGCGCTTGTTCGCTCGATGGAGTTGTCGGTTCATTTTGGTGGGCATAAGGCGATGTAGAGCTATAAATACGGATTATCTAATTTATATGGAATGACATCCTTTATTGAAAAATATAATGTACGGTCTAAAATACATGCGGTTTTTCCGATTTTTCCGATCAGACCACAAATGTGTACTCAAAAAAAAAATATTATTTATTTAAAATCATATAAGAAGGGATGCACTATAGGAACATATTACATATATTTAATATTCATATTATTGTATGGGTGATAGACAAGATTAACCCCTTTTTTAGGTAAACTGTACCAAAATAACCGATTTCAATTTCTTGAGCAAATATAGCCGATTGATTACGCATTCTGTAAAAGGGTATCACAGTTACGGATTATACAGGGGAGTATTCACCATTTTTGAACTAAATATGCAAGTGGGGATGGGGTATCTTGAAGAATACGCAATTGGGTAAGGGGTATTACCTTGATACACATATGCCGATGGGTGTTGTAGATGCTTGAATTCAGTTGTGTGTGCTACGTTGTCGATGATACATATACATACATATGTATATATCATATATATATATATATATATATATATATATATATATTCCAATTGTTGATTATACTTGTATATCATAGATACAGATTATTAGGGTTTAAATATCATGAATGGTAATTGTAGATTGTAAGTTCAATGTCTGGATCATATGGCTGGAGTCAAAGAAACTCGTGAATGAACTTGTACGTATTTGAATTGAATACGCATTTATGAAAGGTAGGTCCAAAAGGTAAGAAATGGCCACCTATTTCAAAGTTGTCATTTTAGTAAAATTTTATAATAAAAGAGTTAATTTTGTCATTTTTTCTTATTATATTATAATCCTTTATATATATTATAGGCCAACATGACCTTTTCACCCATTTAGTAATTTACTAAAATATCTCTACATTATGTTAATGTTAAAAAAAAATTGATTTCAATGGATTTGAACCCATGACCTCCATGTACCAATTTTCTTTTGTCCACATTATTACCACTACACTAGAACACTTTAGTATACACTTCTTAAAATCATTAATTGCATACAGAAACAATCCACTTGCTACATTTCCTTTAATAATAACAATATTCTATTGTTTGTATATATTAATACTGCTATGCCAGAATACTTAATGATACACTTTTTTAAATCAATAATTGCATACACAAGCAATCCACTTGCTACATTCGCTTTAATATCTATTTTCAAATTTATTCGGGATAAAAGTTATTAAAATGATAAGAACATGTAAGATATTTTTAACTGAATGAATAACCGACTGAATGTACGTGTATTTAATATAGAACTTTAAATATATCCTATACAAATTCAAATGGTACATGAATGACAATATTTATAGATGAGCATTTCTCCCGGTCTACCCGACCCCGATTTAATCCATTTCTCGTTTGGAGATTCGAAAAAAAATTTGGGTTTGGGAAGGGAAACATGAAATGTTATAAATAAAAACTTGGGGATGTTGAGTATTGAATAAAGTAAAAGAATACAGAGGGGGGTGAATGGATTCTTGAACTTTTCTTCATTCTTGAATCTGTGTAGCAGATAAGTGTTTGTGTGTGCAAATGTGTAGGTGCGGATAAAAGATAGCACAAGACACAATATCACTTTAATCAAATATGTTATTAGATAAAGGTTGCTACAATTTGTGAATACAAATGATAGTATTCTTAGCTTAGTTTTTCTCAAAGAGATATATCTTGCAATGTGTATGAAAAACTTAACCAACTAAAGAAGTGAGATTGTATTCTTATAGAACATGAATACAACTCAGTTACTACAAATAAGGTTACAGGATAAATTACTTTCTTGTATGTCTATCCTTTTTAAGTAAGCATCCAAACGGCTACAGATTTGACTTTGCAAAGTTCTATTCAGATCCACTTCTTTAGCTCTTTGTCTCTTCTATATCCCTCCAAGCTTCCTTGTAGGCTTTCCAGAGCACATTACAGATTGTGGTCCATAAAGTGCATTGGCTTGTTGCAGGTTTCAGACTTGTACAATTTCTTCAGTATTTTGTCTCCAAGAATGTATTCGAGAAGTGGCTAAGTGATTAATTCAAGAACTAGGATTAGATAACTCTGAGTTCTCGAATACTGTATGATTGACATATCGAATCACTTCTCGAATAATACTTTTCTCCAGGATTCCTTGAGTTGTCGAATAGAACACTTGACTTGTTGAATCCTTGAGATATCGAATAGCTTTTTGAGTCCTTGAGATATCGAATGGAACTTTGACTTGTTGACTTCTTAAGTTCTCGAATAGAGTATCTAGACATGTCGAATCTCTGAGATATCGAACAGTGTCTTCTCAGATATCGAATCTCTGACTTCTCGAACGCTAGACTTCTCGAATAGACAAAAGTACTTCTCGAATTGGTACTTAGGCAAATTCTTCATTTCTTCAAATCCCAACTTTGATTATTTGATAGTCTTTATCTTCTTGCTTGAGGCATGAACCTTGGAACTTCTTTCAAGCATTATTCTTAACTATATAAGTGCAGTTCTACAACTAAGATTTGATGCCTACTACAAGTACAAAACAAATAGAAACTCTACAACTAGAGGTTCCCTCAGTTAAGAGGTCATGTAACTAATGCAAAGCATTACAAACAATTAGGCTTGTTATTAGATGTAAACAGGCATGCCTCTGTGACTAACGATCTCCCCCAAATTGTGAGTGAGACCCTTAGTCACAATTTCATGTATGATAACAAGCCTAACATACATAAAGATAAAACTTGAAAAGTACAGGTATAAAATTTGATTGAGCACAAGAATGAAATTACAAGATGAATAATCTTATAGTATGATGAAATACTAGCCATTCTCATTTGATTCCATCCCCATTGCTTTGGCTTGTAGATCATCATATGCTTTCTGTTTCCTTTCTTTCTCCTTTCTTGCATTCTCATCTATAGCCCTTATGATCTCTGCCATAGCATCCAATTCTTCAAGCATAATAGAGTTTTTGAAATCTTTAAGTACTTGTTTCAGAATGTTGGCAGGATAGTGACTGAGTAGGTTCATTCTTATATTGACATTATCTCCATTTCTCCTCCTATACTTCACCACATAGGGATTGAATTGAACTCTACACAACCATTTTACCCTTAGCTTTTCTACTTCAACTTCCAGTCTATAAATCTCCTTCTCCCTTTCTAGCCATTTCTCAAAGCATCCCTTCCTTATCTTCTCAGCATAGTCTCTCTTCATTTTCACAAAATCAATCAACTCCAGCTTCATACTCTCTCCACCTTGTCTTTAGAATCCAACAATGCTATAATTCTTTCTATCTCATATAACTTGCCCCAATTTTGACAACCCCCTTGTTTGAATTTCATTTCCCTTCCATCAGTGTATTTGATTTCAAGGTAGTCATTCACAATTGCAGCATCAGCATAGCATATCTTTTGAGCTCTTAGAAATTGCAATTGCTCTTCATCAAAATCTTCATCTAGTGGTTGGAGTTTCAGTCCTGGATAGATTATCAGAGTCCTTGATTTGGATAGCTTTGGTTTCCTTGCAGCTTGTTTGAATTTGATCCTTTTTACATGGCTGCCTGGTAGTAACATGTGACCTTTGTTTGTATACCATTATAGTATTCCATTAGCATTTTGCTTTTTGAAACACACAGATGGCTTCTTGACTTGAATCTTCTTCTCTTCTTGAGGTGGCAAAACGGTTGAAAAAGCCATAGATGTAGATTTTGCTAGGTCACTACTAACAATATTCACCCTAGACTTAGAGTCTTGTGTTGTGGTGAGGTTACTGTCAGCAATGCCTAAGGCTTGCTATTTTCCACTTTTCCTCTCATAGACTTTACCTTGGTCATCATCATTTTTCTTATCCTTGTCATCCTTCTTCTTCTTCTTATCTTCATCACCCTTATCTCTCCTGTGATGTCTTCTCCTCCCATCACTTTTATCTTTAGAGTCATCATCCTTATTTCTCCTAGGTAGAGCCATTTCTGGAATTGCACCAGTTGCTATGAAAGATCTGAGGATGTGCAGTGCTTTTATTTCTTCAACATTTCTGACTCCACCTTTCTTCTATAGTTGATCAATGATAACAATGACAAGTTTGTGATTTCTAGAAGTGAGATCACTGGGAATGATCAATTGTTTTATGTCTTCAATTTTGGTGTCAGATTGATAAATGATTGTCCATGGCTTCTTGATCACTTCTGGCAGCCTTGAAGGTTGATCATTCCTTAAGTCATCATACAAACTCTTGTTGTTTTCATTTCTCTTCTCAATAAACTCAAGTAGTGCATCAACCTCAGAGTGTTTTAGGGCTTGAAGAGTCTTATAGGTTAGATGCCATATCTTTGAATTGGATACCATCATTATCTCCTTGAACCATGAGCTATTGATTTTCCTGGGTATGACAGTGAGACAGTGAATCTGATCCTTCAAGCTCCTCAGATAAAATTGAGTGTCACTAGCCTGTTCCCTTGAGACTTTCAGAAACTGCAAGAATGCTTCATCATGATAGACATTTGAATTTGCAACTTCTTGTGGCTTGGCCTCAGTAACCACTTTTCATTCTACAGGCTTAGAACTTTCAGATTTGGAGGATGGAGGTTTATCAGATGGCATACTCCCTGCAACCATTGTGGTTGTGGTGGATTGCTTCTGGCCACCAAGAGTAATGACATGCACAGTTGCTAGAGTAACAATTGGCAGAGTGGTTGGAGGCTCATCAACTTTGGATTCCCCTTTTCCTGGCACATGAGTTATAGGTTTTGGAGCCCTTAGATGTCCACCCTCATTTGGCTTTATGCCTTTCTCTTTAGGTTTCTCCCCCTTTGGATTTGAATTCCTTGATGTCCTCTTCTCCCCCTTAGGTTTGTTGTCAGGCACAGAGGCTTTAGGAGTGGCCTTTGGGTTTGAAGATTCTTCAGGGAGAGGGAGACCCATGTGCTTCATCATAGCAGACAGCATAGATTGTTGATGCAGAAGGACATTAGCTGTGGTGGTGGCTTGAGTGTCCAACTGTTCATTGCGAATTGCAACCTTGTCTGTAAGATGAGCATTAGACTTTGTGAGAGAGGCTACCTCCTTTTCAAGAGCATCAACCCTGGTGAATAATTTAGTAGATTTGAAGCCAGACAAGGATTGTTCCTTAAGTCTCTGCACTTCAAACCTAGTCATATCATGCAGAGGGACCTCAGTCCCCATCTTATCTCCATATTGATTTTAGAACATGGTCCTCAGCATGGCATTCGCATCTGTTGTCTGTTTTGATAAAATTTCCATCTGAGCAACCATAGTTTTGACAGACCCCTTGTGACGCCCTCCCGACCAGGGGCCCAGATCGGAGGGTCACTGACACACAACTAGATGCATACAACCTAATATAAAATTATTTATAAACAACATGCTGACTGGCCCCTACAAACTAACCAGGATCCATCACAGGTAATGGTATGAAACAAGCAAGCCATCATCTAACTAGTTATTAATACAAATTTGAATTCAAAAATATTATTATTACAACCCAAGTTCTCAGAGTACTACTGCCAGATCTCACAACTAACTAAAGATCTCACTGAGCTGATATTGCATCTACCTCGGGAGCTACGTAGAAATGAACCAAGTCTGGTTCACGAAAGGTGTGCTTCCTCGTGGTTTGCATAGTACGAACCATGATGCTTATTATTACTGTCAAAAGGTTAGACACAGAATAATAATGAGCCAACGCTCAGCAAGTAACTAACATCTCAACTAAACAATAGGATAAAATCTTTAAATGAAATGATAGTAATTTAGAGTATAGCATGGTTGTCCGACAGTGATAGCAATATGTAAACTTCAAAACTGTGAAACAAAATGTACTTTCATTTATAAAAAATTTTCATTCTCTAATTAAAGCAAGAGTTAATAATTTAAGAAAAACCGATTGGAGTTTTATTACACCTTAACAGACAATACGGGTGATCAGCCTATAAAGTCCCCATACCGGACAAAAAGTCCCTCTGGACATTAATTTCCTTTCATTAGGATAGGTTGGGTTCCCAAGAGGCAACACATTGGCCTATAAAAGTGTCGAACTGGACAGACCAGAACTACACAAAGAATACACCTTAAAACTAACGGTACCGACATTACCCGTTGACCCGTCTCTCCAATCGTCAGGAATCCGTGGAAACCATTTAGACGGAGTTCCTATTATCTTTTATAAAACTTTTCATTTTTCAAATCATTTCACTTTTTAAACTCAATTTATCTTCATAAAACATTTCAACTCTTAATCTTTCCAAAAATTCTTACCTCGAAGTACTTTCGACTCTCTGATAACAGATCAGCCCAGTCTAGGTAACTTCAAGGTAGTTTTAAGAAAAACGTCTCATTTTGATTTGCAATGATGAAAGTCAAAGGATTTGACTAGGGTTTCTGACATTTAAAGAATCAAGTCTGAATCAAGATGATATGGACTCGGGCTATCAAGGCAATTGATCAGGATTTCCAAGTTTCAGAGTCAATAAGAGTTCAACTGATGGTGGACATGGGTTATTTAAAAAATGGTTTATCCGTCAGCCAATTTAGTTTGACTTTAGAAAACAGCATGGCATATATGGTCAAGAAGCAATTAAAAAGAATCAGGTTATAAAGGATTTGTGTTCAACATGGTATAAGATAGGCATGCTTAACAAGATATGTCAACAAGGATTAGAAACTGCAAGTAAAGACAGAGTTACTTGCCTCCGGTAGAATGCAACAGCTCAGCTCAGTCTACTGAAACTCAACCTTAGCTTTCCCTTTGTTGCTAGGGCCTACGTCCTTCGTATCTACATAAACCAATATCACTACTTTAGCATACTATACTCCTTAATCGTCTCATCTTAATCTACCCAAACGATTCGTATATCGCATCGATACTTAACATATATCATACGTACCTGACATCTTATTATATCGACTCGCAGTTCGCTTATCATTTAACACTTAACACATAGCACATAGGTCATGCAATTCACGTAAACCGCTTAGCACTTAACAGATGCGCAAAATCTATAAGCAATCATGCTAATTAACATACATTTTATTATTTATAAATTTTACGAAAATCGGGGCAGAGTTTCCTTTGTAATATAGATTATTCCTCGGAAAATATCCGGCTCCAATACATAATCGAGTACCTACGATGGATTTAAAATCCACCTACAAGCCCAAGGATTTATATCTCAAATCAATTCACATAATTCCATTTAATTTATAATCGATTCCAAAAATTCGAATTAACTAATAATATAATCATGCAGGCAGCTCTTATAATTCGAATAACATCTCAGAAAATTTACCCGAATTTAACATCATTTACTCGAATAATTAGCAAGAATTTAACAAGTCAATTTACTCGACTTTTAACACATAATTCGAATAAAACGAAATAATAATTCAAATTCTACACATGCATTCATCAAATCGAAGTAAACTGAATTTATTAATTGTTATTAGGCCTCAACAATCATCATTTGCCACCACCGGTTCACCGGAGTTCATCACCGGTGGCGGTGGAACTCGGGGGTACCCCTATCGGGGCCTCCAACCTCGAAATTCCTCCGATTAATCTCATAAACATTGCAGATAATAAGAACTAGAGCACAACAGCTTGGAATCAAGTAAAACCCGAAGTAGTTTGTAAATTTCTTCATCAAATTCGAACATATACGCACGGCAACACATATATATAATAACGATCGAAACCCAACTCAACACCGACATGGTTTATTGTGAAACAGGGACTAAACTCATGGGTACTGATTATTAGGCAAAAATCGTAACAATCAAGATCAACGAAGCAAAAACCCAAAGTGGGTTTCGAAGTTTCCACATAGAAATGACATGTAACAGCAGTACAAGATATAGGACTGAAAAAGGAGCAAGAATCTGGCTTTAGATCGGAAAACCGAGCAAAATCGACCGGAAAAAGGAAGAGAGAAGTTACCAACGGAGAGAGAGAGAAGAGAGAGCTAGAGAGAATGTAAGGAACATAAATGAGAGAGATAGACCGGCGGTGGTGTAGTTGAAATGACAAGGGCATAAATGCCATTTCACATCTCTTAATTACTTTTCTGAAAAACCATTCTTTAACCCTTTATTAAATTGAAATAAAATAACAAAATGGGATGAAAATATTTTTAGAAATTTTTAAAATAAATATCTTGAAATTAGAGCATCCCCGTATTTTTAAAATAATAATTGGATCAAAAATGAATTTTATACGAATTTTCGAAATAAAGGCTCTTTAAATGAAATAATGCTTTTTAAATCATTTTAAAATACCAAATCATACAATTAAATATTCCCTCTAATTTTTATAACTTAACAATATCATAAAGATGATAATGCAAAAGATCTCATGAATAAAATCAACTCCCATGTTTTTATATGAATTTTAAAAGACATGCTCTATAAATATAAATAAAATTTCATGAGCACATAGGACATATACCAAGCCTCATATAATCACATAATCATGTTTGCACACATAACTTGACTTCCCAAAAATATATTCATCATATAATTCACATAACTTCCACATTTAGCAATTAAATAAACATTTAAATATCGCAAAAATTTCTAGGTCGTCATAGCCTTCCCCCCAAAAAAGGATTCTGTCCCCAGAATCTCACCTAAGTAAACAGATGAGGATACTTGGCAAGAATTTCACTTTCAAGTTCCCAAGTCGAGTCTTCGACTCTAGGATTCCTCCACAAAATCTTAACTAATCTAACAACTTTATTTCTAAGCTTTCTATCACTTCTATCCTGAATTTCTACTGGTTGCTCTTCATATGTTAGGTCGAATACACAATATATATAATCAAGTACTGTATGAGTAAATAACAAGAATACACGTTTTAGTACTTAAAACTGTTTGGAATTAATAATTCCTCTCTCAGTGATGTAAAATATCACAGAGAACTGCTTAGGTTACAATGAATGATATTCGTTTACGATGGATACCCTTCTAGGGTTAACCTAACTGTATTTATAAGATATACAGCTACGTACAATCGTTAATTGATTCTCCTAAAATTAAGCTATACAATTGATATCAATTACGATTGCTACACGTCTTCTAAGTCAACTCAATCTCTTTGACAGCTATCCAATCTTCAAAGATATTGCTTCCATATTAATCTTGAATTAATCTTCAAACTCTGTTGACTTGAAGACGCTTCCAGTAGACAGACTTTAGAAACTCTGTTGCTCTCCTAGCCAGCAGTGTTTGCGCTTCCTTGTGTTCAGCTAGCAGTGTTTACACTTCCTTCTGTCAGTGTTTGCGCTTCCAGCTATCAGCATATACTCAGATTCTGCTACGACTGCTTTCAACAAGTTAAACTCTTTTTACCTGTAACACTTAAACACTGACATTAAATCACATCAATTATATCTAACAATCTCCCCCAACTTGTTCATTAGAAAAATGTACAAGTTCATAGTAATTGATGATGTCAAAACAAACAAATAAAAACACAGTGTTTAACATATAACCAGAGTTTAATCTTGACTTAACAAAATCTACAAAAAATTCAAATTACTTACAAATTCTGTCTACCTAACCTCCTCAAGATCTGAAGTTGTTCTGAGATAATCTATCAACAATCTTCTCTCAGCATTTTCAAGTTCTCTCTGCATAGCTTCCTTGATTTCTTTCAACTCTAGATCATTCTCATCAGTTTGGTAGATAGCAGCTCTTAGATCATAGATTTCATTTCTCCTCATCTCATTACCAAGTTTAATGAACTTGACTTCCTCTGATTGAGAATTAAAATCAAGAACTGTAATCCCCAGATCAGTCTTTAATTTAGCAGTTCCTTTCTTCATCTCTACAAGATTTCCATTCCAATCTCTGTATTTAGGAACATACTCTTCAGTAGTCTTCGATCCTATAATGACTTTGGCTCTCAGCATATATTCCCTTATAGAATTAGCAATAAGCTCTGTTCGCCGGTTTCTGACTCTGAATATATGCAGAACATACTGAAGTTCTTCAAACAACTTTAGCTTGATTGCTTCTTCATTCACTCTATACACTGTTCCATCTATCATAAAGTATAACAGAAAGTGAATATCTAAGCTTCTTTGATGAACTAGTTGAACTGATTCCAACTTGTCTAAATTTTCTTGAGTAATACCAGAACCAAGAGAGACAAGTGCAGAGGGATCTCTTGGACTGTTACTAGCTCTCAAATCTCTTCTTGAACCTAAGCCAGAAGTATTCCTGCCTGGTGGCTTTCCTGAACAAGCAACATTATGTTGATACCCACCAGTCACTCCTGTTTGTGCTTGAACTGGAATCTTTGGCCTAGAAAACCTAGGTAAAGGTTTGCTTTGAATCTGTACAACTTGTGTGGCAACAGAGGTTGTAACTATCATTTTGCCTTTGCTCTCTTCACCTATCACCCCTTTTAGTTTTAACTTGGCATCAAGAGAAGACTTTCTTACCAACTTTCCTTCTTCTTCTTCTTCTTTCTCTTCTTGAATACCAGATAAATTCTCTTTGATTTCAATCCCTTTCATTGCAGGCTTCGAAGCTTTGACTATCTTCTTTCCTTTCTTGGACTTCAGTGCCTTTAAATGTTCTTTTTGCAACAGCTTTTCTTCAGCTTGTATGTCTTCAAGTGTAGCCTCAGCATTTTCCTCACGAAAGATCTTAGCAGCCAACTCTTCATCTGTTTGTGGATTGTCAGTGAATGACAAATCCTTTTTCCTTGAAGTAGAAGTACTCTGAAGATTTGAATCTGCCACCAAATTTTGCTTTGACCTTGTAGACCCTCCATGTCCATGTCTTGGATTTGCACTTCTTAACCCCTTATCAGCATTTGCACCTTCTTCATCCAGATGATCCTTCTTTGACAGAGTTTGAGTTTGCTTACACTTAGATTTAGCAATTCTCTCCCCCTTTTTGACATCATCACCATCTGGAATCAGAATAGAAGTGATTAACTCAAGAGAGTTTGAAATAGAATCAACCTTCTCAGTCAGCAAAAGCTGATTCTTTTCAACTTTGCTCAACCTGTCATTTAAATTCTCTTGAGCTTTGGAAAATTGTTGAAATAACTTAGCATTAGCTATTTGAGATTTCTCCTCATGAGTAGCAACCTCTGTTCGAAGATCAACAATCGCCTTCTGATTATCATCAAATCTGTGATTCAAGGACTTGATCTGAATCACTGTCCCTTGTAGACAAGTGAAAATATCAGGATTTGAAATCTTAGAAGAATTTGCCTTGAGAAAGGTAGCTGCTCTACCAGGAGGAAAGATACAATCTGACTTGTACCAGTCTGCAGTTTGCTTGGTCAAATGATTTTCATCAATTTCTCGAACAGAAGGGCCAACAAAGTCTGGTTTCTCCCCTGTTTTCTGACCATCAGATTGAAATTGTTCATTTTCAGCTCCTGTACTCTTTTCTTCAAAAGACTCACTGTCTGACTCATCAATAGTTTCAACTGAGGTTTTGTCTTCATTGAAGTCAGCAGATGTTTCTTGAGCAACTTGTTTGCCTTTATCATCTTGAGCAACTGTTTCTTGTGCATGCTCTGAAGAAACAACCTTTTCTGGTTGATCAATTTCCTCACCATGCTCAGACACTTAATGTGAATCAGAGAATAACTCAGTGTGTGATGCAACCTCTGTGTCTTCTAGCACAACAGTAGGCTCATCTACAACACCAGTATCAACAGAATTTGTAGTAGCCATGGGTGTTGGAGTAGATGCTTCATTGTCAAAAGAAAATGGAGTGAGAGTTTCATCAAACTCTTCCATTGTAGGCAATGCATCTCTATCATCATCATTAGCATTCTGAACCTTAGCAAGTTCTGGTTCAGCAATCTTGAAACCTGATTCTTCTACAGTAGGTTCTATGATAACCTCTGTCTCACCAGTAGGAATATCCTTAGAAATATTCTCTTGAACTTCAACAACTTGCTCATCATCAGAGTCTGTAAGAATCAGCCTCCTCCTCTTTTCTTGAGGCACTTCAATCATTTCTTCTTCTTCACTAGAACTGTCCTCAACTAGTGGTGATGAAGGCCTGTTTGCCCTTTTAACTTTTCTTCTGGTGTAAACAGCTCCAGTTGATGTCTGTTTAGCCTTGGAATGTTTTGTGTTGAGGGAAGTATGCTTTTTCCTTTTTGGTTTAGATGTTGGTTGAGGTTGAGTAGTAGTGACAGGCTCAGGGTTTATTGGTTCAGGTTGTGTGTGTGTTGATGTAGTAGGTACAGTGTTTGTTGGTGTTGTGTCAGGTGATGGTACAGGATGAGAGTGTATGGTTTCAGTGTGGTCAGTGGCTAAAGGTTCAGGCATTTGTTGTGTTTCTGGTTGTTGTGTTTGTTGTGTTTCTTGTTGTGGTGATTGGGAATCTTGTGGTTGATTTAGAAAGTATTGCAGGGCAAGTGGCAAGACAAGTTCAGGTACATCTTTACCAGCATCTTTATTTGTCATATCAGAGAATATTCTCTTATTGACTCGAAAAGGTTGAATCACATCAGCTGCATCTATTTCTAAACCAGGTACACAAGCATTGAACAAAAGTTGACAAAATCTAGCAAAATAGACTGTACTAGATTCTGACAATTTATCGCCTAAATTCATTAACACATATCGACCATAATCAAAATTACTGCCATAGAGTAGAGAATACCCAATTTGCAGGCTATCCATTGGAATGGCATCCCAGTTGGTGACTTTCTTCTGGAATGTCCTGGTGATACAGTCGAAGAAAAAATTCCATTCCTTTCTAAGATTCGGCCGTTTGACACTACCAAGCTTTGCCAAAGAATCCATGTAACCAATTTCTGTTAACATGTCCCTCAGATTTTGTTCAGAAACAATAGCATAAGAGGTGTGAGCATCGAACCCCATGGTTTCTCTGACAGTTTGTGGAGTAATCACAAACTCTTCCTCATCATATGTGAAGATTATAGATGGAGTCCCATTCTCTCCTCCAGCCACATACTTGGAGTTCTGCCAGAAGGTGGCAATTTGAGATGCAGAGAGAATAGTGGGTTCAATTAAAGCGTGCCCAATCTCTGAGTCACGAAGAAAATTTTGCATAAGATGAAACGCTTCAGGAGCACGATCGTTCTCAAGTAGAGCTGCAAAATTGTTAGGAACAAAACGAAGACCAAGAGTAGTAAAAGGTTTAGTCGCCATTAGTTCAAGAAATAAGCAAGAAATGACAGTGAAAGTGATATGCGGGAAAGGTGTTTGTAAAAATGTCCAAGTGAAAAACACAAAAGAGCTCTGTGGTTGTGTAAAATGAATATGAGTGAATGTGAAGTGAGATTAACAAAAAATGATTAGAGTAGTAATTAAAAATTAAAAATCAATCGTTTTTGCATTGAAAACACGCAACCGTTCCTAGATTAATGTGAAGTGAGACACAATGATGGGTGAGTGGGGCAGGTGTCAATCATCCAGCGGTTCACTTAATCACGCGCAGTAAAAGCAATTATTACTGCTGTCTTTCCTATTATCAAGACACTTTACCACAATTACACTCAGTAACAGTTGTCAAACACTCTATTTACTCCAAAATTTTCAAATTATCTTAATGAAAATTTACCTTAGAGTACGGAACACAATCCATCAGTGTTTGTCAAATTTTCCAACTTTATCACTAAAACCCTTTCAAAAAATTGCACAGTTGTGAATATATGTGTGTGTGTAGCAGAGGTTACCAAATCAATCTTTATAGCATCTAATATTTCATAAAATCCATAAATCAAATCAATAAACACTGAATGCACAAACTCTCATACTAAACACGGAGTATGTGATGAATGCTAAACTCTGTAGTTCCTTAAATATAGAAATCTGAATTAACCCTATTCCCATTGATGTTCATGATTATCCAAGTAAGCACACAGTCATTATAGACAAAAAGATCAAGAGATAGACATCAAAGCATCATTCAGTGAGTAACATGTCAAGGATTTCCTCACAAACTCTCAAAGCACACAAGTGTTTAGGTGAAGTGTTTTCTCTCAAATTCAATCAGTAATAGCAGATACTTCCATAGGCTTGAATTTCCACCAAATCTACACTACTTTGATTACATATATGCACAAATCAAAAGGACTTTATTCAGGGTTGTAATGTAGTAAGATCAAACAGGTGAGAAGAGATATTTTTAAATGAATAAATTTCAAACTGAACAATTTTAACAGACCAAAGTGTTCAGTCACACTGTTAGTACATATTTGTACAAGATGATCAGTATATATACCTTTTTTTTATTTTATTATATGTATATATACTGAGACAACTTTCCTTTTCTTGAGAAACACTCACCTGCTTGCATTTGATTTTCCAAAAGAATATAACTGCTCTTTATACGACAGAGAGAAAAAGGAAGCAGTTAAAAAGGCTCAAAAGGGTGTACTAAGGGTAAGATTTATGAACAGTGTTTTGAGAGTAATGGTAAATCCTAGTGCCTTTATCATTTTCATGCACACACATATCATGTAGTCTCAAAATGATTTAATACAAGTTCTAGAGCAACATACTCACTGATGAAATCACACAACAATAAAATCAGATTGATAGAAAATGTATCAATCACTTACTTGGCTCAAATTCTCACAGGGTGCAGACATGAATTTAACTCACCAAACTAAACAATGACACATCTCAAGTTTTAAATTTTCACAAGTACAAACAAGGAATCATCAAGAAATATGTATGTCTTAGGAACAGAGTGTCACTAATCAGAGTTTAGAGTTCATCAATATCAGAAGTTATTCATGAGAGGCAATGCATACAGTATTCATAGACTCAGAGTTTAGGACCAAATAAACTAAGAGATGCTTTAAATATGAAACAGTATCATGTTGTGTTAACTTACTGCACAGTTTCTGATTAGATCACAGTGACTCAGAAAGAATCTTGATTTATTCACTGAGAATCATGCTACATACATATTTCTTCATTGGTGTTTTCATCCAGACAAAAATCAATTCAGAATTCACAGAGTTTATCAAACATATTAACAGTGTATGACAGACAGACATGCTGACAGAGTTTAACAATGTGAGGATAAAAACATGTGAACAGAGTCTGCATAACAGAGTTTAAACAACAAAGTTCACATAGCACTTAAAAATTCACAGAAATATGAGCAACACATTTTATAAGAAAATTTTGAGTCTAACCAACATGTTTAGTCAAAATCAGATACCATTCCTAGTTCATTGACCAGCCTTGTGAATGCTGCTTCACTCAAAGGCTTGGTAAAGACATCTGCAAGTTGTTGATCTGTAGGCACAAAGTGAAGCTCAATGTTGCCTTCCTCTACATGCTCTCTGATAAAGTGATACCTTATGCTGATGTGCTTGGTCATTGAGTGTTGTACTGGATTACCTGTCATTGCAATAGCACTTTGGTTATCATAGAAAATAGGTATTTTGTTATACCTCAATCCATAATCCAGCAATTGATTCTTCATCCATAGAATCTGTGCACAGCAGCTACCAGCAGCAATATACTCTGCTTCAGCTGTAGATGTTGATATTGATTTCTGTTTCTTGTTGTACCAAGAAACAAGTCTGTCACCAAGAAATTGACAACTTCCACTGGTGCTTTTTCTGTCAATCTTACAGCCTGCATATGAGTAACCAAGTAGTTTGAAATCTGATTCTCTTGGGTACCACAGCCCTAAAGTTACAGTGCCCTTGAGATACTTGAAAATCCTCTTTACAGCAGTTTAATGTGGTTCCCTTGGATCTGCCTGAAACCTTGCACACAGACATGTTGCATACATGATATCAGGTCTACTTGCTGTTAGATAGAGAAGAGAGCCAATCATTCCTCTGTAGCTTGTCATATCTACTGATGACCCTGTATCTTTGTCCAATTTTGTTGCAGTTGCCATGGGAGTTGTTGCAGATGAACAATCAAGCATGCCAAATTTCTTGAGAAGATTTTTGGTATATTTTGCTTGATTAATAAAGATTCCATCATCTGTTTGCTTCACCTGTAAGCTTAGAAAATAACTTAGCTCTCCCATCATACTCATTTGATATCTGGACTGCATGAGCTTGGCAAACTTCTTATAGAGTTTATCATTAGTAGATCCAAAAATAATGTCATCAACATATATCTGAACTAAAAGCAAGTCACTTCCAGATTTGAAATAAAACAGAGTTTTGTCAATTGTACCTCTGTTGAATCCACTTTCTAAAAGAAACTGAGCTAGAGTTTCATACCATGCTCTTGGTGCCTGCTTAAGTCCATAGAGTGCCTTGTCTAGCCTGTAGACATGGTCTGGATATTTTGAATCTACAAAACCAGGTAGTTGTTCAACAAACACTTCTTCTTCAAGTTTTCCATTCAGAAAAGCACTTTTTACATCCATTTGAAAAACCTTGAATTTCTTGTGAGAAGCATAAGCAAGAAACATCCTTATTGCCTCCAACCTGGCAACTGGTGCAAAAGTCTCATCATAATCTATCCCCTCTTGCTGTGAATAGCCTTTTGCTACAAGTCTGGCTTTGTTTCTTGTAACAACCCCTTCACTATCAGTTTTGTTTCTGAAAACCCATTTAGTACCAACAATAGACCTGTTCTTTGGTCTTGGTACTAGTGTCCACACTTCACTTCTCTCAAATTCATTTAACTCTTCTTGCATTGTTGTTATCCAGTCAGCATCTTTAAGAGCTTCTTCAACTTTCTTTGGCTCAGTTTGTGACAGGAATGCATGAAACAGACATTCATTTGTTGTTGCACTTCTTGTCCTTACTCTAGCATCTTGATCACCAATGATCAAATCAGGTGTGTGAGATTTGGTTCATTTCCTAGCTGAAGGTAAATGGCTTCTCTCAGAGTTTGATTCTCCCCCTCGATCCATGTTCTCCTGATTTTCTTGATATCTTTCTTCATTCTCTGAGGCTCCCCCTGAATGTGACTGCTCAGAGTTTGAACTGTCAGATTTTGGACTTCCAGAGTTTGAGTCACCAGAGTTTGATTCAGAATTTTCAACTGAGTCATTATCAGAATTTGAGTTATCACTTTGATGAGATTCTTCATGCTCCCCCTCAACTGGTTCTTTTCTTGTTTCTGGCTGAAAGATTTCTTCAGTATTTACCAGTAGAGGTTCAGAGTTTGCCAGATCAGACTCATCAGAGTTTAATTCATCAGAGATTAAATCTTCATTTTCGAAGTGCAGTTGATCATGTTCATTTACATCTTCAAGTCCAGTTATTTTCTTGTCATCAAATGACACATGAATTGATTCCATGATCACTTTCGTTCTCAGATTATAAACTCTGAATGCTTTAGTTGACAGTGGATAGCCAACAAAAATTCCTTCATCTGCCTTCAGTTCAAATTTGGTCAACTGTTCAGGATGAGTTTTCAGCACAAAGCATTTGCACCCAAAAATATGAAAATATTTCAGGTTTGGCTTCTTTTCTCTCACCATTTCATATGGTGTTTTTCCATGCTTATTTATTAGAGTGGCATTCTGAGTAAAACAAGCTGTTTGAACAGCCTCTACCCAGAAATAGGTTGGTAATTTTGCTTCATCAAGCATAGTTCTGGCAGCTTCTATCAAAGTTCGGTTCTTCCTTTCAACTACACCATTCTGTTGTGGAGTGCCAGGTGTAGAAAACTCTTATTTAATTCCTTTGTTCTTGCAAAATTCTTCCATTGTTGAATTCCTGAATTCAGTTCCATTGTCACTTCTGATAATCTTCACTTGATTCTTTGACCCTTTATCCAACTGCCTTATATGTTCAGCCAGAGTTAATGCAGTTTCATCCTTCTTTGCTAGAAAATACACCCAAGTGTGTATCTGGTGTATTCATCAACAATGACTAGAGCATATTTCTTCTTTCCAAGAGACATCACATTCACTGGTCCAAAAAGATCAACATGAAGAAGATGATAAGGATCAACAATTGAAGACTCAAATTTGCTTTTGAAAGAGGCCTTTCTCTGTTTGGCCTTTTGACAAGAATCACACATGCCTTCTACATTCAACAAAGACTTTGGTAGTCCTCTCACAAGATCATTCTTAATTAGCTCATTGATGTTGTTCAGATTTAAATGAGAGAGTTTTTTATGCCACTTCCAACTCTCTTCACTGGACATCCTTGTAGACAGACACACTGCTTTGCCATCAGAGTTTGTTGACAATTTTATTTCATAAATGTTATTGTATCTGTTTCCAACTAGAGCAACTTTCCCTGTAGATTTACTGATGACTTGACAATATTCAGGCTGAAAATCTACATGGTATCCTCTGTCACAGATTTGACTCACAGAAAGCAGATCATGCTTGAGTCCTGGAACCAGAGCTACATTTGTGATGATGACACTCCCAAGATTAATATTGCCATATCCCAGAGTATGTCCTATGTTGCCATCTCCATAGGAAACTTTTGGGCCAGCCTTCTCCACATACTCTGATAGCAGGGCTTTATTTCCAGTCATGTGTCCTGAACATCCACTGTCCACGACTAGGGTACTTACCCTGGTGCCCTGCAATCACAAACAATCACTGATTGTTAGTTTTAAGGATCCAGACTTGCTTGGATCCTTTTGCTTTATTGAATCTGTTAGTTTTTGCAGCGGATTTGTCATTATCAGAGTTTAAACTAACATTTTCAGTCTTAGCACTTGTAGAATCAACTTTAACCCATTTCAAATTAGGTTTCAGTTCATAATAATTATGATAAATAGCATGATAATTCTTGCAAGTATAAATTGAGTGCCAAGTACTTCCACAATGTTTGCACAGAGTTTGTGGTCTTGGTTTGACATTATCCTTTTTCATTCCAGATTTGGAGGGTAAGGAATTAATGTCTTTGTTCTTCCTGCAAAAACTAGCAAGATGATTAGTGCTACCACAGCTATGACAAGTTTTTCTAGGTGCAAATGTAGCAAGCATTGGCCTATTTCCTGATGTTATGCTTACCTTTCCATTTCTGTTTTTCCTAGGCATTTTCTGTCTGTTGATAGATTTTATTTCTTTAAGCTTATGCTTGAGTTGTTTATCTGTCATTGAACCAATATTAACCTGTTTGACATAGGTTTTTACTGGCTCACTTTCAACAGCTCCATGTTCAGTTTTCACAGTACCATGAACAAATGTTCCAAATTTCTTAGTAGAAAGTGGTGGTCTAATTTTGACTGTATTCTGAAATCTTAGTACATCATCCTCAGAATAACCTAGACCTACTGTGTCTGATTGAAAAACCTCTTGAGTGTCTTTTCCAGAATGTGTCCAAGTTTTAATAATGTGCTTTGCATCCTCCAATTCAGATTCTAGTTGCTTATACTTACCTAGCAACTCCTGTTCTATGATAATAGCATCATCTCTTTCTTTCTGAATTTTATTCATGTTTTCAAGTTGTTCCTCAACAAGTTTATTTCTTTCTTTGAGTTGAGAACACTCATTCTTGATTCTCTCATTTTCTAAAGTCTGATCCCTATAACTGATATGTAATGCTTTAAGATAAATTCTCAATTCAGTTATATTATCAGTATTATAAGCATAGGTAGTTGGAGGTACCTTAAGTTCAGAATCTTCATTCTGAGTAGAGGCCATGAGTGCATAGTTCACCTCCTCATCTGAATCTGAGGTGTCTGCCCAGTCTCTGCCTTTGGTGTAGAGTGCCTTTTCAGTTTTACCCTTTTTGCACTCAGGAGCATAGTGAACCATCTCCTTACACTTGTAGCATTGAATCTCAGACTTATCTTTCTTACCAGATTTGAAGTCCTTTCCCTCAGATTTTCTGAAATTTTTCCTGTCAGACTTTGAGTAATCCTTGGAGAATCTCTTTCCCTTCTTGAAGTTCTTGAATCCCATCTTCTTGAAGGTCTTTACCATCAATGCAGCCATTTGCATCATCTCTTCATCATCTTCAGAATCAGATGATTCATCTGTGTTTGAGTCAACATCAGTGTTTGATGACTCACTATCTGAATGAGTGACCAAGGCTTTTCCTTTTGACTTCTTCCTTGATGCTTCTTTCTTTGAAGATTTTTCTTCAACTTTTAGTGCAACAGACTTTGGCTTCCTGCTTGATCTTCTGTTTCTCTGCTCCAATTCCAATTCATGAGTCTTGAGCAGTCCATAGATTTCATCAATCTCAGTATCAGCAAGATCATAGTTATCTCTTATAGTGGTTGTTTTCACATCCCACTTTTCAGGAAGAGAGAGAAGAAACTTGAGATTTGAGTCTTCTAGATCATATTATTTGTTAACCAATGATAGATCATTGAGCAGTTTACAGAATCTGTCAAATGTTTCTGTCATGGTTTCTACAGACTTTGCCTCAAAATGCTCATACTCCTGTGTGAGTATGTTCCTTCTATTCTTCTTGATTGCAGCAGTTCCTTGACATCTAACCTCAAGTGCATCCCAAATCTCCTTTGCAGTTGTGCAGTTAATCACTTTGTTAGACATAACATTGTCTAGAGCACTGTGAAGTAATTGCCTTACTTTGGCATCCTTAGCAATAGATGAAAGATCCTCAGCAGTTAGATCTTTCTTTTCCTTAGGAATCACCTTCGATTCCTCACCAGCAACAGCAGCAGTTAACTTTGTAGGTTTATGAGGACCTTCATAAATTCTATCAAGATATTCTGGATCTGTGGCTTCCAGAAACATGGTCATCTTTACCTTCCAAATTGCATACTCTGATGGCTTGAGTATAGGAACCCTAATCGTTTCATACCTACTAACAGTAGTAGGTGCTTTCTAAGAACCTGAGGGAGGAGGAATCTCTGCCATTGATTACTATTGTGTTTTGGATCTTAAACTGTAATAAAGTAACAGATTGGCTCTGATACCACTTGTTAGGTCGAATACACAATATATATAATCAAGTACTGTATGAGTAAATAACAAGAACACACGTTTCAGTACTTAAAACTGTTTGGAATTAATAATTCCTCTCTCAGTGATGTAAAATATCACAGAGAGCTGCTTAGGTTACAATGAATGATATTCGTTTACGATGGATACCCTTCTAGGGTTAACCTAACTGTATTTATAAGATATACAGCTACGTACAATCGTGAATTGCTTCTCCTAAAATTAAGCTATACAATTGATATCAATTACGATTGCTACACGTCTTCTAAGTCAACTCAATCTCTTTGACAGCTATCCAATCTTCAAAGATATTGCTTCCATATTAATCTTGAATTAATCTTCAAACTCTGTTGATTTGAAGACGCTTCCAGTAGACAGACTTTAGTAAACTCTGTTGCTCTCCTAGCCAACAGTGTTTGCGCTTCCTTGTGTTCAGCTAGCAGTGTTTACACTTCCTTCTGTCAGTTTTTGCGCTTCCAGCTATCAGCGTATACTCAGATTCTGCTACGACTACTTTCAACAACAAGTTTAACTCTTTTTACCTGTAACACTTAAACACTGACATTAAATCACATCAATTATATCTAACATCATAAGATAAATCCGGTTGAATCCTAATAGGCTCATACTCGATTATATGACTCACATCGGGATTATACTTCTTAAGCATAGATACGTGAAACACATTGTGAATATGGTGCATATGCGGTGGCAACGCCAATTCGTAAGTAACTTTCCCAATTTTCTTCAGAATCTCAAAAAGTCCTACATATCTTGGACTCAACTTCCCTTTCTTACCAAACCTTGTAACTCCTTTCCATGGTGACACTTTCAACAATACCTGATCCCCTATCTCAAAACTCAAATCCTTTCTTTTCAAATCCGCATATTTCCTCTAACGATCCTGAGCAGTAATTAATCTCTTTTGAATGACTTCCACTTTTTCCTTTGTTTGCTGAAGCAGCTCTGGTCCTAATATCTTCCTTTCACCAACCTCTTCCCAATATACCGGAGATCTACACTTCCTTCCATACAAAGCTTCGTAAGGTGGCATTCCAATACTCGCATGGTAACTGTTATTATAAGAAAACTCAACCAACGGCAGATGGTCATCCCAACTTCCTTCAAAATCTACTGCACAAGCTCTAAGCATATCTTCTATAGTCTGAATAGTCCTTTCACTTTGTTCGTCTGTCTGCGGGTGATAGGCTGTGCTCATCTTAAGTTGAGTTCCTAAACATTCTTGAAATTGCCGCCAAAATCTTGAGTTAAATCCTGGGTCTCGATCAGATACTATTGAGACAGGAACTCCATGACATGACACTATTTCCTTCAAATACAAATGTACCAACTTGTCTAACGAAAACCTTTCATTAATCGGGAGAAAATGAGCGGACTTCGTCAATCGATCAATAATTACCCAAATTGCATCGTGATTCGCTTTAGTCCTCGGCAATCCTGCTACGAAATCCATGGCAAGGTGCTCCAACTTCCACTAGGGGATATCCAATGGTTGTAATAATCCACTTGGTTTCTGATGCTCCTCCTTAATCCTCTGATAGGTATAACACTTACTTATCCATTCGGCTATTTCACGCTTCATGTCTGGCCACCAAAAAATTTCTTTTAAATCTCGGTACATTTTGTACTTCCAGGATGAATAGAATATCTTGAACTATGGGCGTCTCCTAAAATCTCATTCTTCAATTCCAAAACATTAGGGATCCATATTCTCCTTTCAAATCTCAAAATACCTTGATCATCTTTCTGTGTACAAATCTCTTCTCCAGTCAACGTATTCACTTCGCAACTCATCACTTCTTCTTGACACCTTCGAATCTTCTCCAACAACTCCGGTTGAAAAGTCATTGTACTAAGAAATTCGTCTGCATTCTTTGAATCAACAACTTCTAAACTTAACTTTTCAAATTCTCTATATAAGTCTTTCGGCATCGTCAATGCATTCAATCTCTCCTTTCTACTCAACGCATCAGCAACAACATTCGCCTTTCCCGGATGATAACTTATCGTGCAATCATAATCCTTAATCAACTCCAACCACCTTCTCTGTCTCATATTCAATTCTTTCTGTGTGAAGATGTTCTTCAAACTCTTATGGTCAGTGAAAATTTCGCACTTCTCTCCGTACAGATAATTTCTCCAAATCTTCAATGCGAACACAATCGCAGCTAATTCCAAATCATGTGTCGGGTACTTTTGCTCGTGCGGCTTAAGTTGTCTCGAGGCATACGCGATAACATTTCCGTGCTACATCAAAACACAACCTAATCCTTTATATAACGCCTTAGAAATTTCGATATTTAAAATTATTTATTTGTTATAAATTATGAATTATATTATGTGAATATTGCTGTAAATGTGAAAAATATGTGAAGTTGTGTTTATGTGTTTATGTGATGATCTGGATAAGTTGTGAAGGCCCATGTATTTTTATTTGTATTTTTGAGGATTGAGTATATTTAAATCATGTATTTTTGATCCTCTGTAAATTTTATAAAATTATCGGAGGGATTAAAAAAATCATGAAATCTTTTGTAATACTATTTTTATAATATTATTTAGTTTTTAAAATGGTTGGGTGAATTAATTTGGATGTTTCGGTATTTTAAAATGATTTTAAGAGTTTTATTGTAATTAAAGGATCAAAATTTGTAATATTCATATTTAATTCATTCTTGATCCGAAAAATATTTTAAAAATATGTGTGTGCTCGTAATTTTATATTCCTTATTTTAAAAATGAAAAGTGTAATTTTTCCGAAGATTTATTTAATTGGAATTATTATAGTCGTTTATTAGTTGTAATTGGGCCAGAATAAATTATTAGTAGCTAATCGTTAGTATTGGGCCAAGCCCATTTAGAAGTAAAGAACGCAGTAGAAGAATCTAGAGAGCTCGGGGTGAGAAGAAAAGAGAATCAACGGGAGAGAGAAGAAGAGAAAGAAAGGAAAGAAAAAAAAAGAGAGAGTAGAGAGATTGAGAGAGAATTGAGAGAGATTAAAGAGAAGAGTTTGGGGGTTAATTATAAATATATAGGTGTGTGTATATACGTGTGTGTATATATATATATATATATATACGTGGGTGTGGTGTGTGTTGAGTGTATGTTTGTGGGAGATGACAAATTGAATGGGAAGAGAGAAAGGAGGTGTTTTTGATTGCTTTAAGGTTGTGTTGATAAGGTAATTCTTAACCTATGATCTTAAATTGCTTCTTGAACCTTGATTTTGCTTTCTTAATATTCAGATTCTATATAGTTAAGCATGCCTACAAGTTGTTTGATTTATTGTCTCAAAGAAGTTAAGCATGATTCTTAGTTTTGATTATGAAAATCCCAGCAACTGCCCTGTTTTGTGCTGTAATTTCGAGATAGTTAATGACCTTATTTGGTCTTGGCTATAAAATATGTATTATATCTTGTGGTTTCTAGTTTGTGTAGGAGAAAACGGTGCGTAGTTTGAGTTAACGAGCAAGGAGAAAACGTTGTTTTAGTAACTGCTGTTCATAAACTTCGCTGCTCTCGGGAATTGCTACTTTGGAAGTCTGTTTCACCTAGTTAAACTTGTTCTTTTAAGTTGAAAATTTTACTGAGTATAGAGGAAGGAATTATAAAGATTCCAGAAAAAGATTTGCACAAAAATATGAAATTTTCGATTTATTAAAAATGCTAGAGTGTGACTGGTACAGGAGAATCTGCCCTTGTGCTAATGGTCGTAATTAGATTAGTATGGTAAATTTTTATATATTGTTTAATTGTGGTAATTTAACTAGTAAGTGTTGTAATTTAAATTGATATAAATTGTGAGATTAATTGTGGGTTTGAGTATATGTTTTGATGATTATTAATGGTTAATTGTCGTTGTTAGGTAATACTTTCGGAAGTGGAATTTGAGGATTTTGGATATATGTCGAGTTGGATAATTTATTTCAGTTGCCTATATTAGTGGGTAATTTATGTAATTGGTTTTGGTAATTAATTTTAACATATTAGTTTGAAGTATTAAATTTGTGAAGGTCGAAGCTCCCGATAATTTAGTGTTGGGTCAGTCGGGAGTATTAGAATTATTAGTTGTTAATTGTTATTTGTGGTATGAGGTTGAAGTTATTTGAGATTGTTAGTGGTAAATGTTTATATGTTTGATGGCTTTACTAATTATATATGTTATACGTTATTTATCAAGATTAATTGTTATATTTATTTTATTATATGTTTATCTGCGAGGAGTTGCAATGAGATCGCAAGTCCTAAATGTTAATATTTAAGGACTTGTGTAATTCTCTTCAACTAGTTCCTCGGGCTTACGAATATCCATGATTAACTATCACGAGTATAATTAATATACTTGAGTGAGGTGATCATTGATATAGCGTAAGTAATAGTTAGTGCTAGGGGTTGTTCCCTAGGGCTTACGAACATCAATGATTGATTATCACGTGTATCATTAAAATGCGTAAGAAATACGATCATTGGTGTAGCGTAAGTAGTAGTGTAATGTAAATCATTATGTGCTAGGTGCCGCATGTCTGGGCGGGTACTTTTCTTATTTGTTTACTTTTATGTTGCTGCAAGTTGAGGCAGCTTTATATTTGCAAAAACAAGGTTGAATTGTATTTGAGGGGCTGTGCCCATAGTCCGATAAACGAATACTTCATGCCGAAATTTTCTAAAAATCCCCTGCAAATTTATTTAAAAGTCTATTTGAGTTATTTGATTTCATGGCTTGAAAGTATGTTATGATCTTTAAAGGGTTAAGTATATGTGTCAGTGGTTTATCTCGAAAATATTTCGTGGTTTTAAATATTAAGTGGTTGTGTTGTTTTGAAATGGTTTTGTGGTGTGTTTATGTGACTTGGTTGATTATAGTAAGACTATTATGTGAGTATGAATGAATATGTCTATATATATTGTATAAGTAAGCGTTATAGGACGCGCATGGGTAGAATAGAGCAAACGATAAGGTTTTGCTTGAATTAGTACTGAAATCGTAGCTGACATTGTGAAGGTTCGAGTGGGAGACTTGGCTAAGAGCAATGCGGGTAAACGGAAAGTCGAATAGAGGAATAATTATCAAGTCAACGGGTGTGCTGGTGTGGAGTTAGTAAAGTATGAAAGAAAGATAGAAGTGATGCCGAGTAAGAAGACCAGCACGAAAAGTGTGAAGGCTAGCAACTAAATGCTGTCATGAAACCGAGTTGAGGATTGATGGGAAAATCAGGAACTTCGTAAATCGAGGCAAGTGTTCTTGCTAATCACTTATTGTCCAAGTGATGCAATTTATTTTATTTGCAGCATGTGATGAATTGGTCTAGTATAGCTGGCAGATGACACATATATTATTTCAAATAGTGTGATGTTGTTTATCTCCCCTACCCGTAATTCGAATAGCCGATTTGCAAGAATTTTTCAAATAATCTTTCTCGTCCATTATCCTATCCCTGGAAGATCATTTCTTTTAATTTCCTCGAAAATGTTTAAGAATTTTCTAAATAAGGAAATCCAAGATTTTAAACCCTTGTGAAAGCATGCTAATGAAACTCTTGATTCTTACATATTTTTACCAAAAGACCCCCATTTGGAAGAATGTTTTCATCCAAATTGATCTGAAATTTTCCATATTGGAAACGTTTTACAAACAAATGTTTAATCTATTTCGTTGCTTATGAAAACTTAAACTTTTCAATGTGCATAGTGTTTGACCATATCTTCGCTTTAACTCAGAATGTTAATTGTTGTAAATCTTGTTGTGATTATATCTTTTATGTTGCTCAAGTGAATTCTCTCTCTTTAGACAAGTTAATGATGTTATGATCCCAAATACTCATATCTATGTTGTTGATATCTTTAATTCTTATTGTTTATTCGTTTACACCCCTTTATTGTATCGAACTTGTCGATACTATTTATTACCTTTTATCGTGTTGAACTCGTCGATACCTGTTGCTTGTGAATTCTTCAACTCTCGAATTATGAGTTATTCTGGAACGTGAGTTTTCCAGTTGGTTGGTTGACAAGGGTTGTCGATTGTTCCGACACCTAGTGCAGTTGATATAGAATTGGAAATGTTTTTAAAACAGAAGTCCCTTCGGGGAGACCATATTATGGTCAACGGATGTCCCTTCGGGGAGACCAGTTTAATGGTCAACAGATGTCCCTTCGGGGAGACCAAATTAATGGTCAGAAGTTAAGGCCAATGTGTGCCATGGATCCATTTTAGGACATTGCTGTGTGCGTTTGTCCGGGGTTAGTGCTGACTGATTAGCAGCCTAACCTTGATGATTTTTTTTTAAATAAATAAAAATTCCAATTCTAATCTATACTTTGAGATTGAGATGTTCAGTTCTTGACTTCTTGAAAGTATGTTTGAATAATATTTTGATATCGGAATTCTTTTTAATTCTAGTTTCGGATGCCCCTTATGAATGATGAATTGTTGGCCCTCGTGGCAATCTAAAAGTCGATATAACTGATTCTTTCATAGAATGAGATGAAACTCTTTTGTTTATCAGAATTGTTGTCGTTCTTAAAAATTGTCATCACTATTTACACTTGCTGAGCATTGTTGGCTCACTCTTGCTTTTGTTTATTTTCTCCAGTTGTTAGAGGTAATCGGAGAACCTAGTGGTCAGTTGATATTGTTCTATAGGCAGCGAGATGAGGCGTTCAGGTGATGGACTTTTCAAATATTGGGCTGGGAATTTTTAAGGTTGGATATTTAGTTGGACGGTGAATGTTGTACATTCATAAAATTGTATAATATTCTTTCATTCTGAGATTGAGCTGTAATAATGATATTCGATAGTTGTTTCATACCATAACCTGTATGCGATCTTGGTTAAGGGGTTTTTATTATTAAATGCTGTTTATATTCAGAGATGTATAATATTGTTTGTGGTTAGTGGCCCCATATCTGTACCCCGGATTTTGGGATGCTACACTTTATGCGAGGCATCACTATAGATAACAAAATTTCCTTTATCATCAGGTAGTACCAACACGGGTGCAGTAACTAACCTCTTCTTTAATTCTTGAAAACTTTCTTCACACTTATCATTCCAAACAAACTTCTCATTCTTTCTAGTCAACTTCGTCAATGGTGTGGCAATCTTTGAAAAATCTTGAACAGATCTCCGATAATAACCAGCCAATCCTAAGAAACTTCTTACTTCAGCAGGAGTTCTTGGTCTATTACAATCTACAACGGCTTCAATCTTCGCATGGTTCACTCTAACCCCTTCCTTACTGATCACATGTCCTAAAAATTGTACTTCTTGCAACCAAAATTCACACTTGGAGAACTTCGCATACAATCTTTCCTTCCTTAATGTCTCTAATGCTATTCTCAAATGCTCGGCATGCTCTTCAGGGTTTCTCGAGTATATAAGGATGTCATCAATAAATACAATAATGAATTTATCCAAATACCTCTTGAATACCCTATTCATCAAATCCATAAACACTGCTGGCGTATTCGTCAGTCCGAAGGCCATCACTAAAAATTCATAGTGCCCATACCGTGTGCGAAAAGTAGTCTTCGGAATATCTTCGGGCTTGATCTTCAACTGGTGATAACCTGACCTTAAATCGATCTTAGAGAAATATGCAGCATCCTTCAGCTGGTCGAACAAATCATCAATCCTTGGCAATGGATACTTATTCTTGATAGTCAATTTGTTAAGCTCTCGATAATCAATACAAAGTCTCAGGCTTCCATCCTTCTTCTTGACAAACAACACGGGTGCTCCCCACGGAGACACGCTCGGCCTTATAATTCCTTTATCCAACAGATCTTGCAATTGAACAGCTAACTCCTTCATTTCCGCTGGCGCCATTCGATAAGGTGCTTTAGATACGGGTTCCGTTCCGGGTGCTAACTCAATCGGAATTTCAACTTCTGTATCTGGAGGTAATCCGGGCAATTCGTCGGGAAATACTTCAGGGAACTCATTCACTACTGGGATGTCTTCCATATTTGGGACTTGCTTCTCCGTATCGACTACATGCGCTAAATAAGCTTCACATCCTTGCTTCAATAACCTCTTAGATTGCATAAATGTCAAAAACTTTTTATCTTGCTTCTGTCCTTGAAACACTACCTCACTACCATCTTCAGCAACCAATTTCACTTGCTTCTTTCTACAGTCAATCTGAGCATCACACTCAGTCAACCAATCCATTCCAAGAATAACATCAAACTTTCCCAATCTAAAGGGTAACAAATCCGCATAGAAAAGAAATTCTCCTATCTCAATATTACAGTTAGGACACTCCCGGTCCAAAACTACCTTATCCTGGTTAGCCACTTCTATTACTAAAGGCCTTTCTAACGGGCGAATCTCACATTGCAATTTCTCAAGAAATCTCTCAGATATAAATGATCTAGTTGCTCCAGAATCAATTAAAACTTTACCTTCAAAAGAGTTGATAGGAAGCGTACCTGCAACCACGTCGACATCATTGACAGCATCCTTAACAGACATATTGAAGGTACGAGCTCTGGTTTGAGGTGTTCGGTATGGTACTTGTGGCTGAACTGGTGGCGTGGCAATCCTTAACATGTTTGAAGTCTGAATAGGCTCCTTAAAATTTCTCGCTATGTGGCCAACCCTGCCACACTTGTAACAGATCATTCCCACCTGCTTCGCATCAGGGCATTCATGAGCATAGTGCCCCTTCTTTCCACACTTGTAGCAAACGATGTTAGGCTTATTGCAGATACTCGGGTGCTTCCTTCCACAAATTTTGCAATCTGGTAGTACGAGTGTTGTTACAACCTTCGGGTTTATTCCCTGGGGTCGACGGTCTTGGCCTCCGTTACCACCCCCAAACTTCTGAAAATTCTTCTGACCTCCCGGTCGATCTCCATACCTTCCCTTGCCCGAAAAACTCTTTTGACCTTCCACCTCTTGGGTCTTTTCCACTCTATCAAACTTCCTCTTCGTACCAGCCTTCTCTTTCTGATTCAAATCACTTTCCCCCTCGATAATCATTGCCTTCTGCATAACAGCGGCATAAGTTCTCAACTCAAATGCAGCAACTCGACTTCTCAACCAAGGCTTTAATCAATGCTGAAACTTCTTAGCCTTACTAGCCTCATTCCCAACATATTGGGGTGCAAACCTAGACAACTCGGTAAACTTAGCCTCATACTCTGCAACAGTCATTCCTTCCTGCTTCAGTTCCATAAACTGAATCTCCAACTGATCTTGTAAATATCCCGGCAAATACTTTCAGTAAACAACTCCACAAATCTGGGCCATGTAATGGCATCTCCTTCTACAGCTTTAACATATTCCCACCAGAAGTTCGCTTCCGCTCTCAAATAAAAACTAGCAAACTCCACTTTCTGAATTTCATCAACCCTAACTAATGTAAAAGACTTCTCGATATCCATTAGCCATGACTTGGCCTCGATAGGGTTAAGGGTACCTTTGAATTTTGGGGGATGGACAACTTGAAAAGATTTAAAAGCAACGGCTGGTTGGGCAGCTTGTTGCTGTTGGTGTTGAACGAAAGCAGTAGTTTGTTGTTGAAGTAATTTGAACATCTGGGCCATAGTTGGGTTGTCTTGGCCTTGCTGGTCTTGGTTATCATTATTGTTAGTAGGTCTTCTTCTGGGAGGCATCTTTCTTATAAGAAGGTAAACAGTTTGGTAAACAACTAGTAAGTATATATTCAAAAGGAAAAGGGTTCCTCCGTGTGATACTAATAGACGATCAGTCCCAACAATTAATATGATATGGTTACGCAACAGGTTTAATATGAATGGTTCAATAGGTATGAAAATACAGTATGAAAAGACAATATGGAAAAATGATAAATAAAGTGATGATCACAGGGATATACGAATAAACATGCGTCTCTCGAACGATAATAAACCAGCATAAAGTTAAGGGTATTCAACCCTTCCAGAACAGAACTGAAGAAAAACAACTAAAACAACAATCCGTCTACTAGCATTAGGAAAATTGGAAAAATATCCTATACTAGTAGTACTCAGGCTGAAACTAGTGGGCTCCACTAAATGTCACACTCACCACCATCTTTACAGCAACCACTCCTAGTCACGAGGGCGTCGGGTCACACCGTGCTCACACATCATCCATGCAATCAAGCTCGATAGTCGGCAAAGCTCGTCATAAGCAGGCCTAGATAGGGGGACCTCAAGAAATCGCTGCTGGGTGGTCCTCTGGGCTAACTCAATACGACTATCCCAATCAATCGTAGATAAGTCAACCTGGCACTGTGCCTCGTCTTTCATTTTCTTGATCAAATCCGAAAGCTCATCTTTCATGCTCGTCAAATTCTTACAAGTACGGACTATCTCAGCGTAGGTGTGCAAAGGTGCAACCTCGAGAAGTGAGTAGGGTCCGGTAGATGACTCACCGTGCTCAATCGTAAAAGGGGTCACGACTGGTACTGGGGCAGAAACAGGCACGGGATCAGAGAAAGGCTCAGATACAGGCTCGGTGATAGGAGCAAGAGTGTCGGCACGGGCCGTGAGACTCTTAACTTCAGATGCGGATACTAGCGCATCTGACTCCGTCTTATCCTCAGCATCAGTCATCGCCTCGGAAGGGTCAGCCTCCTCGGAAGAGCTACCAGGATCGGAAGATAGGGGAGGTGCATCGTCGGGAAGATCCATGTCCTGATAATCATATATATACACGCAGGATATAAAACGGGTTAAACTAAATTAGTCCTAAAATCTAACGCGAAAAGAAAATCAAAACCTATAATCACTCCCTAACATCTATCACTCTTGAAACCTAATTGTATCTACTTCTTTTATTAATGATCCTAAATTCCTGGCTTGTTTCAGTGACCAAAACCCATCGCTCTGATACCAACCTGTGACGCCCTCCCGACCAGGGGCCCCGATCGGAGGGTCACTGACACACAACTAGATGCATACAACCTAATATAAAAATATATATAAACAACATGCTGACTGACCCCTACAAACTAACCAGGATCCATCACAGGTAATGGTATGAAACAAGCAAGCCATCATCTAACTAGTTATTAATACAAACCTGAATTCAAAATATTATTATTGCAACCCAAGTTCTCAGAGTACTACTGCCAGATCTCACAACTAACTAAAGATCTCCTCACTAAGCTGATATTGCATCTACCTCGGGAGCTACGTAGAAATGAACCAAGTCGGGTTCACGAAAGGGGCGCTTCCTCGCGGTTTGCATAGTACGGACCATGATGCTTATTATTACTGTCAAAAGGTTAGACATAGAATAATAATGAGCCAACGCTCAGCAAGTAACTAACATCTCAACTGACCAATAGGATAAAATCTTTAAATGAAATGACAGTAATTTAGAGTATAGCATGGTTGTCCGACAGTGATAGCAATATGTAAACTTCAAAACTGTGAAACAAAATGTACTTTCATTTATAAGAAATTTTCATTCTCTAATTAAAGCAAGAGTTAATAATTTAAGAAAAACCGATTGGAGTTTTATTACACCTTAACAGACAATACGGGTGATCAGCCCATAAAGTCCCCATACCGGACACAAAGTCCTTTTGGACATTAATTTCCTTTCATTAGGATAGCTTGGGTTCCCAAGAGGCAACACATTGGCCTATAAAAGTGTCGAACTGGACAGACCAGAACTACACAAAGAATACACCTTAAAACTGACGGTACCGGCATTACCCGTTGACCCGTCTCTCCAATCGTCAGGAATCCGTGGAAACCATTTAGACGGAGTTCCTATTATATTTTATAAAACTTTTCATTTTTCAAATCATTTCACTTTTTAAACTCAATTTATCTTCATAAAACATTTCAACTCTTAATCTTTCCAAAAATTCTTACCTCGAAGTACTTTCGACTCTCTGATAACAGATCAGCCCAGTCTAGGTAACTTCAAGGTAGTTTTAAGAAAAACGTCTCATTTTGATTTGCAATGATGAAAGTCAAAGGATTTGACTAGGGTTTCTGACATTTAAAGAATCAAGTCTGAATCAAGATGATATGGACTCGGGGTATCAAGGCAATTGATCAGGATTTCCAAGTTTGAGAGTCAATAAGAGTTCAACTGATGGTGGACATGGGTTATTTAAAACATGGTTCATCCGTCAGCCAATTTAGTTTGACTTTAGAAAACAGCATGGCATATATGGTCAAGAAGCAATTAAAAAGAATCAGGTTATAAAGGATTTGTGTTCAACATGGTATAAGATAGGCATGCTCAACAAGATATGTCAACAAGGATTAGAAACTGCAAGTAAAGACAGAGTTACTTGTCTCCGGTAGAATGCAACAGCTCAGCTCAGTCTACTGAAACTCAACCTTAGCTTTCCCTTTGTTGCTAGGGCCTACGTCCTTCGTATCTACATAAACCAATATCACTACTTTAGCATATTATACTCCTTAATCGTCTCATCTTAATCTACCCAAACGATTCCTATATCGCATCGATACTTAACATATATCATACGTACCTGACATCTTATTATATCGACTCGCAGTTCGCTTATCATTTAACACTTAACACATAGCACATAGGTCATGTAATTCACGTAAATCGCTTAGCACTTAAACAGATGCGCAAAATCTATAAGCAATCATGCTAATTAACATACATTTTATTATTTATAAATTTTACGAAAATCGGGCAGAGTTTCCTTTGTAACATAGATTATTCCTCGGAAAATATCCGGCTCCAATACATAATCGAGTACCTATGATGGATTTAAAATCCACCTACAAGCCCAATGATTTATATCTCAAATCAATTCACATAATTCCATTTAATTTATAATCGATTCCAAAAATTTGAATTAACTAATAAAATAATCATGCAGGCAGCTCTTATAATTCGAATAGCATCTCAGAAAATTTACTCGAATTTAACATCATTTACTCGAATAATTAGCAAGAATTTAACGAGTCAATTTACTCGACTTTTAACACATAATTCGAATAATACGAAATAATAATTCAAATTCTACACATGCATTCATCAAATCGAAGTAAACTGAATTTATTAATTGTTATTAGGCCTCAACAATCATCATTGGCCACCACCGGTTCACCGGAGTTCATCACCGGTGGCGGTGGAACTCGGGGGTACCCCTATCGGGGCCTCCAACCTCGAAATTCCTCCGATTAATCTTATGAACATTGCAGATAATAAGAACTAGAGCACAACAGCTTGGAATCAAGTAAAACCCGAAGTGGTTTGTAAATTTCTTCATCAAATTCGAACATATACACACGGCAACACATATATATAATAACGATCGAAACCCAACTCAACACCGACATGGTTTAGTGTGAAACAGGGACTAAACTCATAGGTACTGATTATTAGGCAAAAATCGTAACATCAAGATCAACCGAAGCAAAAACCCAAAGTGGGTTTCGAAGTTTCCACATAGAAATGACATGCAACAGCAGTACAAGATATAGGACTGAAAAAAGAGCAAGAATCTGGCTTTAGATCGAAAAACCGAGCAAAATCGACCGGAAAATGGAAGAGAGAAGTTACCAAAGGAGAGAGAGAGAAGAGAGACTCGAGAGAGAGCTAGAGAGAATGTAAGGAACACAAATGAGAGAGATAGACCGGCGGTGGTGTTGTTGAAATGACAGGGGCATAAATGCCATTTCACATCTCTTAATTACTTTTCTGAAAAAGCATTCTTTAACCCTTTATTAAATCGAAATAAAATAACAAAATGGGATGAAAATATTTTTAGAAAATTTTAAAATAAAGATCTTGAAATTAGAAGCATCCCCGTATTTTTAAAATAATATTTGGATCAAAAATGAATTTTATACGAATTTTCGAAATAAAAGCTCTTTAAATGAAATAATGTTTTTTAAATCATTTTAAAATACCAAATCATACAATTAAATATTCCCTCTAATTTTTATAACTTAAAAATATCATAAAGATGATAATGCAAAAGATCTCATGAATAAAATCAACTCCCATGTTTTTATATGAATTTTAAAAGATTAAAATGCACTTTAAAAATACTTTTAATGCTCTATAAATATAAATAAAATTTCATGAGCACATAGGACATATACCAAGCCTCATATAATCACATAATCTTGTTTGCACACATAACTTGACTTCCCAAAAATATATTCATCATATAATTCACATAACTTCCACATTTAGCAATTAAATAAACATTTAAATATCGCAAAAATTTCTAGGTCGTCATACCCCTGGACCAACAGCATAGAGTTGTCCATCTTGATGCACTCAGACTTGCAGTATTGAACCTCTTTGATGACATTATCCAGTTAGGGAAATTTGGTATCAAAATCCCTTTTAACTTTCTACACCTCTTTGACTGTAGCTACACACACTTCATTCACTACTGTCTTGAGACCCTTGCCAAGATAGTGTGTAGCTTTGAGAATTCCTATGTAGTTGTCATTCACTACTTCATAAACATCACTAGGGGTGAGAGATTTGGCATTGGACCCTAGTGAAGTTATGTACTCTTCTCTGAGGTACTGGAGGCCTTCTAAGAGAAATATCAAACTTTCCTTGTAGCCAGGCATCTACATTGCCATCTCTCTCAGTATCACCTATTATCTTTGCCTTTTGCATCTCCACATCATCTCTGTGGCATAAGAGAATAGCCTCGTAGTCTGGATTTGGCTTTGTAATAACCCTAACTTTAGCAATACTACAGTGATCCCATGAATAGTAAATTTTGAGGATTTAGAGAAATGGTATGTAGGTACTCTATAATGGAAACAGAAAATGAATAAAAAAACCATATTAGTATTGTACAATGAAATTAAGTGACCCGAAATGACGATAGATTTCAGAAATTCCTGAATATGGATTTTGAGGATTTTGATTTCGAATAAGTTTCTATTGGATATTAAGGAGCATGGAAATATTATAAGAATTATATGTTGAGGGATTAGTGAATTTAGATTAAACTAGGGGATTATTAAGTTAAGAGAATACCAAAGGAATTTGGATTGTTAAATGATTTCAAAACCACTGAGATAATGTGGTATATTCGAAACGAACCACAATTAGACGAGTATGGAAACCAAGCAACCAAGATTAGTAATATAACAAGGATACATACCCCATTATATTATTCAAGATTATTAGCATAATACTTAGAAAAACAAGGAAAAAGGAATTATGAGATCATGGTAATGACATCACCTTCCATTAATTTGTTTTAAGGGGCAAATTAGTACTTTTACAAGGTGTTAACCACAAATATCTTTCCAAGGCTTCTAATACACTCTAGAATAAACAAGATTAAACCAAAATAAGAGCAAGCTAACACAAAAATTCTCTCCCCCATCCTTTTCTTTCCATTCGGCAAAAGTAAGAAAAAAAAAGAAAACAAAAATCAAAACCCTAGCTAACATCAAGATAAAATCAAGAGGAAATTCATGGAGCTTCTTGGAGGTTAGGAAGGATCATCTACAAAGTTTCATAGCCATCCAACATCATTTGATAAGGTAATAAAATCATGGAAGTTGCTTGATGAATAGTGATGAATAGTAATCTTAAGAACTAACATTGATTTTTATGGTTTCTTTAGTGGATCCAAGTTAGTATAAGGGTGATTAAGTATATCCCAAGGCTTGTTGAGTGTTGTCAAGGCTTCAAGAAGGTATAATCTCAAAGCCCTCTAGTATTACTTTGCATGAATGATAGATTATAAAAGGTTTAGTGATTTAAAGTTATGTTTCATGATGATCCATGTGTTTGTAAGTGATTAAAGTTGATTATGGAAGGAGTATGTTCTTGTAACCATGGTTGGAAATATGACCACATGGTGTAGGTGATGGTGTATAAGGTGGATGATTGATTTGGAGGAGTTTGATTTTGGAAAGTATGAAAATATAGCCGTTATAATGTCCGATTTTCGTTAGACCAAGAAACTGCCCTGTTTTTGGACCCTATACCCGTACGGTACCTTACTGTCCAGACTCCCAAGTGACCATGAGATGATAGATCTTGGTTCATAGATCGTTTTGATATAAAGTGCGTTAAAATCTGATGAACGGTTTAGGAGAAAAGTCAGTTTTAGTGAAAGACGTTCGATAGTCGAGAAAACGTAGTTGTACCAATTTTGAGGCTATAACTACCATACTTAGACATTTTTAAAAATTATTAAATTTTTGGATATGGTAGTAGGGTAGTCAAAGAGGCATTACCAGTTGGCCTTATGGTAAAATTCAAAATCCATATTTTCTGAGAATTTTTACAGTTAAGTGTTGTCGTTAGGGGAAATGGTGAAAACCCCTGAAACTTCGATTGAGTTTATAAATGGTTAAGTTCTTAAACCTTTGGGGTAATATTGATACGTTAAACATATATTAAAGTGTCAAGGGTAATGTTATACAAGAGTATAGTGAGTAAGAGATGTGGTATTCTAACGACGGTCCTTTTGTGTTTATAGAAACTCCGGAAGAGACACGAGCCATACCGTCAGGATACCGAAACCGAGGCAAGATCTTTTCTATCCCTACTTGGAAATTATTTATCTTCAAAGAAACTTGATTTCATGAAATATATATATGTGATGCTATTGTTACTATATTGTTAAGAATTTGTTTTCCGTGATTATTGATATTAAAAGGAGAGGTATATGAGTATGATATGAATATGGATATGAGTATGAGATGGACATGGATATGCATAGAGATGATTATGCATGAATTGAACATGCCTTATGATTAAGGGAATGTGAAGGAATGGTATCAGTTGTTATCTAGAGATATATATATAAAGGAATGGTATCAGTTGTTATCTAGAGATATATATAAAGGAATGGTATCAGTTATTATCTAGGGTTATATGATTTATAATATTATTTTAAAAATATTCTTTCTAAATGTTATGAAAGATGTTATTGAGTATTATTTAATACTTCTAAAATAAATGGAATGCTTTATGTATATAAGAGCATATTGATTTCATTAAATACAGAGAAGAGGTCTGAGTCATAATCAAAGTATTATGATATATATACATATTTTAAAAGTGATGATACATGGAAATGATGAAAGGATAAATGTGAATGAAAACGTGAATGGAATATTGTTTTTTTCAAAGAGGGGGATTGCAACAGTAAGCGTAAGAGGCTGTGTGGGAGTGGCACAGTCCAACATTCAATATTTTCTTACGGCACGAAGATGCCAATGGAGGATGTAGTAGGTAGCCTTCCTCCAGGGTTGATACCAGGTAGGGTCATCCCTTCTACTAGTAGTAAACAGAGAGCGGATACGGTCAGGCGACTGATCATCGTCCTACGTATCTGGCGCCAGCAGATATCCCCAAAACTTAAAAAGAAAGATTTGAAAAATGGTTTTCAGATTTCTATACTGAAAACAGAAAAAAAAATGATATGAAAAGATGGAATGATTGTTACAGATGAAGAGAAACTGATTTTATATTAATTTATATAATTGTTGCATAAGAAGGAAATGAGAAGATGATAGCGAAAGATTTATTCAAGTTTTTCTTATTATCTTAGAAAAGTACACTGAGATGGTGTAATGATTGTTATATGATATTAGAAGAGAGATTGATAGAATAATGCTATATATTTCTTTCGTACAACGATAATTATAATTGGAAAGTATATGTATATTGAACGAAAATAAAATTTCCTTCTATAATAACTGAAAAATTGTTTTGTTAATATACATATATATATATATGATGATTTATTTTCCTTTGATGCTAGTTGATAGAAATTATCTTGCTGAGCTATTTTAGCTCATTCTTGCTATACAGCTAGGTATGCCGAGACTACACAGAATGCCCCGCAAGAGGGTAGGGGGAAGGCGACCTTCTGAGAGCGCGCTAGCATCGATTCCTGAGGTAGCGGAGAGGCAGACGGGTTCTGGTAGTCTTATGTATAATTAAGTGTGTAGGCATGTAATAAACTTTTGGTTGTTGGAATGCTTCATGTCGAAGTGTTATTCAACAATGTACTTAAGTATGATCCTGGTTTGTAATAACTCTTTTAACTCTCAACTCTAAACTGTTATTATGGTGAATGTTGTTCTCTGAGCATATGACTGGTGTGTGTGTGTGTGTATTATTGTGGGGTCAATTGCATAAGTATTGATTGTTATAAAAAAAAGACCCAAGAGATATTGATATTGAATGGAAATTGGTCCGTGACGGCCCGAATTCATGACCCCGGATTTGGTGCTGTCACAGTTTGGTATTAGAGCTTAGAGTCATAATGCTCAGGAACAAGAGTGATAATAATAAATGTATCAGTTATAATATAAAATTTTGAACTTCCATCAAGTTCAAGGGTGTTATATCGCAGATAGTATTTATTTTAAGCATTGATTATAATTTTATAGACCGTTACTAATAGAACTTTATGTTTTATTATAGGGAGCGGAGATGGGTGAGCCGAGTCGAGACCCCCAGTGGCTAGGACTATCCAGGCAGGAGATCGTAGACTTACAGCTAGCAGGTGTAGAGGTTCCGGAGTATGCTGTTGATGACCTCAGGGAGAGACGTCGTGCGAGTGCCAGAGAGAGATATGAGCAGAGACTAAGGGAAGAGGCAGAGGAGCGCAGGCAGAGGGATGCTGTAGCCATAGTGCCATACACTGGTAGACCCTTTGTGGGATCTGATGGGGCAGGTCCTTCTCGAGTGCGATCAGATATCCCCGAGGAGGAGAGGCCATTGCGTAAGAGGCCTAGGTTGTTAGCCATAGCCGAGGAGGAGAAGGAGGAGACCGAGTGGACCGATATTCATATGATACATATCCATGTCTTGCCTATTCCAGTGCCATCACCAGTTCCATCTCCTCTACCTAGTCCTGACCCTTTCGAGGATCCCGTTGAGCCGTTCACCCCGCCCAGACAGTTTTTCTTTTCAGAGGATGAGATAGAGGAGGACCCATCTGAGGATGGAGATACAGAGCCAGTTCCTCCATCCCCACCATTTGCACTTCCACCACCTCCACCAGTAGATGCACCCCCACTTGTAGATGTACCTCCCCCAGCTGCTATACCCCCTCAGGAGGCACCTATATTTCCAGGTGACCAGCTGCCAGCTATTCTGTTGTCAGAGTACTTTGTCCTACAGGGACAGCTGGAGGAGTCCCGTCGGACTATAGATACATTTGTGCAGAGATTAGACAGAGTGAGAGGAGGAGGTGTGATACCAGATGGTTTGTCTTTGGGCATAGTTAGTATCGAGCTGCGGGCACTCGGTGATATTAGGAGGATGTTGGGAGATCGGGGAGATCCAGTGTGGAGAGCTCAGATAGTAGATGTAGTCACCACTATGGTAGTGCAGATCAGGGAGGTTGTCAGAGCAACGTTACCGTGATTCGGAGTAGTAGTCTTAGTTACTAATCAGACTAGTCATCTTGTTGATGTCATTTTGGGGATTAGGTTAGTTGTTTACTGTCTTAATCCCAGTCTGATTAGAGGACAGTTAGTAGTATTTTTGTTGTATCGGATTAGTATGTACGGTTACGCTTTTGGGGTTTCGAACCTTGTACTTTATGATGTATAATATTAGTAGTAAAAGACGTTGTACCCAAGTTAAATAATATTTATGTAAATTAATGAAGTTTATGTATTTTGCCTAATTTTATCGTATTTTGATACTAAGTGTTGGGATTCGAAAATATTAATGTATGACAGGTGATTGACTTAAATGGAAAGATTATTGTGCTAAAGGTGATAAGTTTAGTTATTAAAGTGGTATCATAACTAGATATTAACTGTGATGTATAAATAAGTTAACTAATGATATAGTTGTGCGTATATGAGAATGATGTATATTGTACCCTAAATTTGGGTGATTAATGAAAAATATTGTTATATACAGAATCATGCCGCCTAAGCGTAATAATAGAGCGAATGCAAGGGAAAATGAGAGAGAGGAAGGAAGTCATAATAGACCAAATGAAAATGCTCATAATGAACAAGATCATGAGGAAGAAGAAGATGAATCAACTGGCCAACAAGGAAATCAAGGTGGTGACCCTTTTAACCAACTTATGGACCTATTGAGGCAGAATTTAGCTAATCCGCAGAATCCTCAACAACCACCTGTTCTTCCCAATCAGGCAGCTAACTCCTTTCGTGCTTTTAAGTCATTAAAACCCCAGAGTTTGAGGGAACTGTTAACCCAGTAGTAGCCAGAGCCTGGTTAAAAGAGATGGAAAAAGCTTTTGAGATATTGAGGATAGAGGAGGATCAGAAAACAATCTTTGCAGCCTATCTTTTAAAGGGAGAGGCAAATTATTGGTGGGAAGCTAAAAAGAACCTAGAAGGAGCGGGAGTGATAACCTGGGAGCGTTTCACTAGGGTGTTTTTAGAAAAGTACTCCCCTAGGTATCTGGAAAACCAAATGTAGATGAAATTTCTGGAATTAAAGCAGGATAATCTATCAGTGGCCGAGTATGAGACTAAATTTACTGAATTGTCTAGGTTTGTTCCAGAATTTGTGCGTACTGAGGAACAACGAGCAAAAAGGTTCCAACAAGGATTGAAACCATGGCTACGGACGAGAGTGGCACCATTTGAGTTGACTGATTATGCTGCGGTAATTCAAAAGGCATATATTATAGAAGCCGAGAGTGAACAAAACTAGATAGGTCGAGAGAATAAGAAAAGGAAATTTGAGGGTTAGAAAGGAGGTTCAAGTGAAGGAAGTTACTTTAGCAAGGTTGGTAAAGGACAAAAATCTCAGTTTGTGGGGAAGTCAGGGAGTAACAAGGCTGTTAGTGAGACTATGAATCAAGGTGGTAAAACCTCAGGAACATTTCAGGCCAATCAATCACGACCACCTTTACCAGATTGTAGCAAGTGTGGTAGAAAGCATACGGGAGTGTGTAGGATTTTAGAAATAACTTGCTTTAAGTGCGGACAGAAAGGACACTAATATAACCAGTGCACCTCAACTGACAAGATGGATATCAAGTGTTATCAATGTGGGAAACTAGGGCATTTTGCTAGAGATTGTCGTTCCGGTGGGTCATCTGCGCCGGGACAAAGTATGACTGCTTCAAATAAACCTACTGCCAGAGTGTACAATATGACCTTAGGGGAAGCACTGAAAAAGCCGGATACAGATGCAGGTGAACATTTTCTTTTATTATTTAAATTTTTTTAGTGTAAATGTTTGGTTAAGAATCAATGTGGTCAATGAATGTTGTAAATAAGTTAACAAAATAGATAAGAATGATCTATCTGAGTTAGAGGTAAGATATGTCCATCCAGAAAGAGAAAGTAATAGTATTTTGGGGGGGAAACCACAGACTTGTTTAGATACGAACAGGAAATTTATATTATAGGTAGTATTTTCTTACAATGGTTTCAAGGAGCAAGGTTATAGTCAAATTTCTGGAAGATTTTACAGAGTCAGGATATAACAAGATTGAAGTGTTCATATTTTATGTCATGATAGAGATTAAAATATAGATAAACCATAAGTGAGATACACTACCATTCAGGGGAGGCCAATATGGTGGCCGATACCCTTAGCTAAAAGAGGAATGAGAGATGAACTAATGTGGAATGACTGAAACATGAGGAAAATGAAAGGGACTGATATTGATAAGCTAAAGGACATGTTGATGAATGATAAGCAAATTTATGTTGGTGTATTTTTGCGCAAACAAGATAAAGATATTATGAAGGAAAAAGGATGGAGAAAGTGGTATAGAAGTTATAAGGTGTAGATGAAAAAGGTATATATGGACATTTTCAACGTGATTCCGGGACGGAATCCTTTTAAGGGGGGAAGACTGTAATAACCATAACTTTAGCAATACTACAGTGATCCCATAAATAGTAAATTTTGAGGATTTAGAGAAATGGTATGTAGGTACTCTATAATGGAAACAGAAAATGAATAAATATAAACCATATTAGTATTGTACAATGAAATTAAGTGACCCGAAATGACGATAGATTTCAGAAATTCTTGAATATGGATTTTGAGGATTTTGATTTCGAATAAGTTTCTATTGGATATTAAGGAGCATGGAAATATTATAAGAATTATATGTTGAGGGATTAGTGAATTTAGATTAAACCAGGGGATTATTAAGTTAAGAGAATACCAAAGGAATTTGGATTATGTTGTGGATTAAAATCTAGATCACGAATTTGTGATTAATGCTAGGGTTCGGGAGCTTCTTGCTTTAATGGTTGTTTCCGTGTTCGAGACTGATCGGTCCTCACAGAGTGCCTACGTATCTCGTATCGAGAATCAAGCCAAAAACGTAGTTCTAGGTGATGGTGCCCTCGGGGCTATGGCGGCGAGGGCTCACCTAGGACACAGTGGCTTGTATGTCCTTATTCGAGGATTGAGCCAAAACGTAGTTCTGAGAATGAGGGGTCAGACCCTTTATATAGGCTGAGAAGCCCTAAAATCGTAGTAGGGTTAGGTGACTTGGTGGGCAAGTCACCGACTAGAAGAAGGTTCTAGTCTCCTTCCATGTATGAATCAGTTTCCATGTTGAGATATGTATCTTGGAGGCTAAGTCAGGCAAGAATCATATTCTTGTTTGACTCTTATTTGCTGAGCTATTTTACTACCCTTAATATTAATTACGAAATTAATATTATAATTAGGATTTGGGCCCATCTGGTGGGCCCCACGTTTGGACCATTCTAGGTTTAATTAATGCCACATTAAATGTGTCTTTAGGGCTTACTTTCAGCCCATATCATTTGCCCCCCAACTTCTAGGAAAACTGATCAGGTTTTCCTTGAAGTTATAACAGCCTTATTCGAGACTTGGGTCAGGGTTTATTGCTCTTACGTGAGTATTTTCAACAATATCATCTTAATGTAAAGCGTGGAGCGACCGACGCATTTATGACGATGTTGAACGACACTAAGCGGTGTTAAATGGCACTAGACAGTGCTTAATTAGCCATAAACAACGTTTAAACAGTGTTAAACAATGTTAAACAACATGAAATGGCACTAAGGGCATTAATCGGTGCTAAACAGCGCTAAACGGCATTAATTTATGCTAACAGGCACTAATCAGTGCTTAAACAGCACTAAACGGTGCTAATCGGTACTAATTTGTGCTTAACCGGCACTAATCTGCGCTAATCGGCACTAATCTGTGCTTATCGGAGAAGACTCGGGACAATTGCAGCCTTTTCCAGGCAGCTAGTCAGCCGACAAGGGTCCTGGTCAGCTGCCAGGAGATCCTGGTCGGCTGCCAGGAGATCCTGGTCGGCCAGACCCCCTCTGTGGCACCTGGTCGGCTGCCAGTGCTCCTTAGTGGCTGACAGGTGCGCCTCGATGGCTGACAAGTGCTCCTGGTCGCCTGCCATATGCTCCTTGATCGCCGGCAAGTTAACGAGAGACCCATGTTGACTTTTAATGATGTCACACTATGTTTAAACGACGTTTTAATGTTTGTTAAACGACGTTAAATGACATAAAACGGCACTTCATGGTGCTAATAGACTCTATGCGGCGCTAAGTCGAAAGTCGATGTTTGTTCCGGAATGTAAGAAAACTTCAACAAAACCATCAAACGATCCTACCAACTGACGGGAGATGCCAAGATGGGTGCCGGGAAATCAGCTGATCCCCCTTCGTGGCACCTGGTCGGCTGCCAGGTGCTCTTGGTCGGCTGCCATGAGATCCTGGTCGGCTGCCAGGAGATCCTGGTCGGCCAGACCCCCTCTGTGGCACCTGGTCGGCTGCCAGTGCCCCTGGTTGGCTACCAGGTGCTCCTGGTCGGTTGCCAGGTGCTCCAGGTTGCCCGGGAGTGCTTGAGCGACATTTCAATCTACGTTGAACGACTTTGAATGGCATAAGACGGCACTATACGGTGCTAATCGATGCTTGAACGACACTTAGTTGGAGGTCGATGTTTGTTCCGAAAAGTGAAAAACCTTCAACAGAGCCATCAAATGATTCAACCAACTAACGGGAGGTGTCAGGAGGTCGGATGAAGCTCCTCTGTGGCACCTGGTCGGCTGCCAGGTGCTCCTGGTCGGCTACCAGGTGCTCCTGGTCGGCTGTCAAGTGCTCCTGGTCGGCCAGACCCTTCCCCTGGCACCTGGTCGGCTGCCAGTGCTCCTGGTTGCCTACCAGATGCCCCTTGGCTGCTTTGTCGTGCCTCTTAGAGCTTTTCGCAATACTTGGAATCTTGTTCTTAAATCACGTCCTTGACATTCGTATGTTGTATACTCCCTTTCAGGGCATAATCAGTCTCTTTATTAACAAAGACTAACTTATAGTGTTTTATCTTCCTTAAACGTAATTAGCTCCTTAAGCTTATATGAGTGCCCTGGCACAGCTTGTTGCTATATCTTCGCTTAAATCCTTCACTTCAAATTGGCTTTCATAACTTTCGTGGCCTTCCGGGCCTTAACTCGCTTGTTGAATCCTTGGTTTTAAACCTTGAATTCATTCATGGTTATTGGTTATCATCAACCCTTAACTCTTATTCTAAGATGTAAAAATGATGAAGTCCCTTAATTCTTGCCCCTTGCTACATATGGTAGAGGTCTTGCTTCTCGGTTGATCTTTCAAGAAGTTCCCTTGCCACTCAGCACTTGACTTCAAGTCTGGTATGCCTTGGCTGGTTGTCAACCCTTTATCCTGATTCTAGGTTTCCAACCTTGTTCTTATGCTCACAGGTACTTACTTTGGTTTGAATTCGATTTACGACTCTTGATTCAAGTCCTTACATGCAAACGACAAACTTGATTGGGGGCAGACAACCTGTTTGGCCATCAAGGCTAAAATTTTGTGTCAGGATTTGAGATTCAAGATTTTAAGTATGGAATGACAAAGGACCTCTTATCTCAACATTCTCACTAATAGTTTCTGTGCCTTCAAGGCATTATTAGGGAGCCAACCAGTCTCAGGATGAGCTTTTAAGAGGGTCTATCCTTCAGCTTACATCAACTGGTGCTACCAATTTTGAAATAATAGACGGGGCCTTCAAGACCTGGAAGTAAACACTTCCGGCGTAGTTCTCTATCTCAGAAGAAGTAAACTTAGATAGGGCATCAGCCTTAACGTTCTGTTCTCTCGGAATGTGCTTCTCATACCATTCATCAAACTGAGTCATCACGGCCTTCACGACTCTCAAGTACTTTGTCGTAGTTTGAGATTCTTGACTCTCATGATTCTAGCCAAGCCCAACCCGGCTATCAAGGCTTCATACTCAGCTTCGTTGCTAGTTGTTGGGAAGTCCAACTTCAAAACATACTCAACTGTGAACCCATCGGGGCTTTGCAAGACCAAAATTGCACCACTAGATTTTGTTTTTGATGCTCCATCAAAATAGAGCACCCAATATTCCTTTTAATCGGGTATAAGCTCCTCATCTTTATCCTTTCTTCCAGGGGTGGTTATTGTCTCCTGCCCCCCGACTTCTTGGTTGCGAATGGCACATTCAACCATGAAGTCCGCCAATGCCTGAGCCTTGATGGCTGTTCGAGGCTTATACGTGACGTCAAATTCTCCAAGCTTAATTGCCCACTTGATCAGCCTTCTACTGGCCTTCGGGCTATGCAATATGTTCCTCAATTGCTGGTCCGTCAGGACTCCAATCTTGTGTGCCTGAAAGTACGGTCGTAGCTTTCTCGAGGCGGTTACCAATGCCAGAGCAAACTTCTCAATGTTATAGTGATTCAACTCAGCTCCGTGCAAGACCTTGCTCACATAGTAGATAGGTCCTTGAACCTTATTCTCTTCTCGAATGAGAACATCATTCAATGCTTGTGCAAATACCGCCAGGCATAGATAAAGAGTCTCTTCAGGACTAGGTTTGGCCAACAACGGGGCTTCAATCATGAATTTCTTCAGCTATTCAAAGGCCTCTTGGCTCTAAAGAGTCCACTCAAATTTTTTTACTTTCTTCAATGCTTGAAAGAAAGGCAAGCACTTGTCACCAGACTTGGAGATGAATCTCCCTAGGGCTGCAAATCGGATATTTAACTTCTGTACATCTCGTATAGAGCGGGGTGGTTCCATGTCCATAATTGCTTTGATCTTATTAGGGTTGGCCTTTATGCCTCTTTTTGAAACCATCAGACCCAAAAACTTTCCTGATCCAATGCCGAAAGCACACTTGGCTGGATTCAACATCATCTTGTGGTGTCTCAACACTTCAAATGCCTCTCTCAGGTGGCCTCTCGGCTGGCATGCGTTCGACCTTGAGTGTTGAACGTCAATGTTCGAAATCAAGGGTTTTCAATCTCAAGGGTGTTTTAAATCACTGAAATATCTATCAGAGCTGCCGGTCTAAGGCTTTGGGGTCTCTGATCAGCCCCACGAGGTCTTGAACCTTCCCTAGGAGGTTTTCAATCTTCATTTCAGGGTCAGATATTCAACTTCGGCGTTCTGGATCGAAAATCCAAAATTACATGTTGGTTTTCAAGTTTCACCTTTGGATCTTAATTGGAGGTTCATGACCCCCTCAATTTTGGCCTTCATAACTAATCTTGGCTTCATGGCTAATAACTTGTGTTTCTCAACCTAGGATTCGGGGTTGATTCCTCGATTTAGATTTTGATAAATGCAATCCCATGGGCTTCTTGCCTTTTAAACTTCTAAGACGAGAAGTTGCTTGAACTTCTTAATCCCTGTTCAAGGACCCTTAATAATGCATGTTCTCTGTTAGTCTTAATCCTTGGATTCTCAACCCAAGTACTTAAGAAATATTGAAGAGTAGTCAGTCCTTAACATCCTCGGCCTTCCATGGCTTTGATTGTTGCGTGTGGCTTTTATCTGCTTGTCTTTTATCCAGGGTCCTTCACGGACTTAAACTTTTACTTGGTCTTGCTGTAACCTAACTCTTGACCCTTCGGGGTATGCATTTGTTTGTTTTCCATCCGTGTATTTTTTATCTTCGGTACTCGGTCATCCTTGACTTGCACTCATCAGGTGCTTGGCACATAAATAAAATCACACCATCAATTAATGGAAATCAAACTTGCATTAATAACTTGAAATGGGTTCAACCCTTACATAGAGTACTACTATCCTACTCGGAGCAACATGCTCTGCAATAGTTTCAATGAACCTTATTTCTACTAGACCTGTCAAAACAGGTGGGTCGTGTCGTTTCGTGTCGTGTACTTTCGTGTTTCGTGTACCTGAATGCTAAACCCAAACCCACCCGTTTAGGATTCGTGTCATTTCGTGTTCGTGTACTTTCGTGTTCGTGTACGTTTCGTGTCGTGTTTCGTGTTATTTTAATTAATAATAAGAATAAAAAAAATATATAAATATATTAAAATATTACAATTTTCGATTATATTTTTACAAATATATATTAAAAATGTATTTTTACATAGTATTTATAAATATTATAATAAATTTATGTATAATCACAAATATAAATGTTAAATGTCTAATAAAAATATTAAAATATCTAATATCTAATACCAGCAAAACAAAACAGTTAATTATTTATTTATATATATTTAATTATTTATTTATTTATTTCGTGTACTTCGTGTCGTGTCGTGTACTTGAAGGGTAAACCCAAACCCGACACTAAATCTCGGTCGTGTACTTTCGTGTTCGTGTACTTTCGTGTCGTGTACTAAAAATGCAAATCCATGACACTAAATTTTCGTGTCGTTTCGTGTCGTTTTTTCGTGTCGTGTCGAAAATTACCGGGTCTAATTTCTACTAGATAAATATGAAGCTAAGTCCTACTAGACTAGGCCTGCATCACTTGATTTTATTTTTGATGCTCCATCAAATAGAGCACCCACCACTCCTTATGGTCTCCACCTTCTTATTCTGAAGTTCACTTCCTGCTTGGGGTACTACCTCCTGCCCCCCGACTTCTTGGTTGTCAATGGTACATTCAATCACGAAGTCAGTTAACGCCTTAGCCTCAATGGCCGTCCGAGGCTTCTGTGTGACGTCCTTTGCTAGCCCTTCTCGGTGTTCCTTATTACTGCGGACATCCATGTCTTCAATCGGAAGGACCTGCCCCCCGACTCCGTCAGGCCTTAACGCGGCTACATAACAGCTTCGTGCCATCTTTTGATCGCCTTTATGTTCTCCAACACCATTCCTGGTTGGGAACTTGATCTTCATATGATAAGTTGAGGCAACAGCCTTGAATGCATGAAGTCCAGTCCTTCCGAGGATAGCGTTGTACGTTGAAACCGCCTTGATTACCAGGAAGTTCAACATCTGAGTGGCCTTCTTGGGCTCCTGTCCAATAGTCACAGGCAATTGAATAGTCCCTTCAACTTTGGATCCTACTCCATTAAATCCATATATAGGCATGTTATTGGGGGTCAACTGAGAATCATTGTACCTCATCTTCATAAATGCATCATGAAACAGAACGTCAACGGAAGCTCCATTATCTATCAAGACTCGCTTCACCTCTGAGTTTCCAATCATAGGAGTTATGACCAACGGGTCGTCATGGGGGAACTTCACCCCTTCAAGATCAGAATCATCAAAACCAATTGCGATTTCAGTTCTAGCCCGCTTCGGGGCCTCTCCCACGATGTGTATCACTTCTCTGGCATAAGCCTTCCGAGAGTTCCTTGTTGTGCTGGCCGCAGTCGGGCCTCCTGAGATCATGTTGATTACTGGCCTTCGGGGTTGTGGGTTGCGATCGTGAACGTCATCCCTTCTATTATAATCTCTAATTTGATTAACACGATCTTCACCCTTAGTGAAGTGGCTCAATTTCCCTCTACGGATTAAAAACTCGATCTCATCTTTGAGTTGCTTGCAATCATCAGTGTCATGCCCCACATCTCTATGGAATCTGCAATACTGATTCTTGTTTCTCTTTGCGGGATCACCCCTGAGTGGCTTCGGCCATCGGAAATCCTTATCCTTCTCAATGTCCAACAAGATTCGACTTCTAGGTGTATTCAACCTTGCATACTCAGTGAACCTCGGTCCTTGGTTCTTCTTAGGGGCATAGTCAGAGTCCTCGCTAGTTCGGGGATACTTGTCCCTAGCATCATTCTCGTGGTCATCATACTCATGGTCTTGCTTTCGCTTCTTGGAGTCGTTACCTCCTTCTCCACTTACGGTGGCTTCTTTCTTCATGCTATCCTCAGCCTTGATATACTTATCGGCCCTTCGTTGGAGTTCGGCCATATTCTAAGGAGGATGCTTCGCCATCTTTTAAAGAATAGGTCAGTGGTTCCGTGTTCCAGGGCCACCATGGCCACCTTATTCTCCAAATCAGTGATATTTAGTGTCTCCTTAGTAAATTGCTTGAGGTAATCCCTCAGACTTTCGTTCTTCCCTTGTACTACGTACATGAGAGACGCTGAGCTCTTTTCATGAACTCTTCCACTAATGAATTGGCTGACGAAAGCAGCGCTCAACTCCTTGAAAGAGCCAATTGAGTTTGCAGGCAAGCGGCTATACCATCTTTGAGCCGTACCCGACAGGGTTTGAGGGAACGCCCTACACTTCAAGGCGTCACTTGCAGGTTGTAACAGAAGTGCGTTTGAGAACGTCCTGACATGGTTTGCGGGATCACCCGTTCCATCATAAGCCTTAATTGTTGGCATCTTAAACTTTTTTGAGATACGAGCATTCATCACCTCCTCAGTAAACGGGGGTGTGGGATCATCGGGATCCCCAAGTAGCATCAGATCCTTGGGGTTGCTCTTGGGGGTTTCCACCCTTGTTGTTTTTCCAGTTGGGGCATCAGCCCTTCTTTGCCTTCTTGAAGGCCTCTCCAAGTCTATAAAGGGAATCGGTCCTGATGTTGGAGGGGGTAGAGTCTGATTTGACCTGGCTTGTTCTCTTGCCATATCTTCCTTTAATCTTAAGATCTCGGCTTCATAAGCCTTAATCCTCTCAGTAGTTGTTGAAGGGAGTTCATCGTGAGTAGTTCGAGTTCTTCTTCGAGGTTCTTTGCTTGCACGTCGCCTCCTTGGAGCTTCATCACGATCGTAATCGTCGTCAGAGGATGAATCATCCGTATAAGGACCAGAAAAATCGCGATAATCTCGATCTCGGATATGCAGGGCATGACCACTTGATCCAGCTCCTTGTGTAGGAGGGTAGTTAGGCAGCCCATACATTGGGTTGGTATTCACGGGAAGATCCGTAGTGTGGATCTGGACCCCTCGTGGAGGGTTGTTGGGATCTACAATCAAGGGAGAAACCACCATCTGAAAGGGATTAGTCCCTGGATTTGTGTGGACGATCGGAGGTAACGTACTCTCAACATGGGAGGTCATCCCTAGGGGTTGAGAAACTTGAAGCGGAATGATCGTTCCGGTCGTTGGGGGCACCGGATCTGTTGCTGGTGGAGCGGAGCTAAGTGGAATAGGATCAGTAGTTGCTGGTGTTGTTCTTCGTGTAGTTACCATGGTTGATGTCTTTTTCCCATAGACGGCGCCAAATGTTGTGGATTAAAATCTGGATCACGAATTTGTGATTAATGCTAGGGTTCGGGAGCTTCTTGCTTTAATGGCTATTTCCATGTTCGAGACTGATCGGTCCTCACAGAGTGCCTACGTATCTCGTATCGAGAATCAAGCCAAAAACGTAGTTCTAGGTGATGGTGCCCTCGGGGCTATGGCGGCGAGGGCTCACCTAGGACGCAGTGGCTTGTATGTCCTTATTCGAGGATTGAGCCAAAACGTAGTTCTGAGAATGAGGGGTCAGACCCTTTATATAGGCTGAGAAGCCCTAAAATCGTAGTAGGGTTAGGTGACTTGGTGGGCAAGTCACCGACTAGAAGAAGGTTCTAGTCTCCTTCCATGTATGAATCAGTTTCCATGTTGAGATATGTATCTTGGAGGCTAAGTCAGGCAAGAATCATATTCTTGTTTGACTATAATTTGCTGAGCTGTTTTACTACCCTTAATATTAATTACGAAATTAATATTATAATTAGGATTTGGGCCCATCTGGTGGGCCCCATGTTTGGACCATTCTAGGTTTAATTAATGCCACATTAAATGTGTCTTTAGGGCTTACTTTCATCCCATATCAGATTATTAAATGATTTCAAAACCACTAAGATAATGTGGTATATTCGAAACGAACCACAATTAGACGAGTATGGAAACCAAGCAACCAAGATTAGTAATATAACAAGGATACATACCCCATTATATTATTCAAGATTATTAGCATAATACTTAGAAAAACAAGGAAAAAGGGATTATGAGATCATGGTAATGACATCACCTTCCATTAATTTGTTTTAAGGGGTAAATTAGTACTTTTGCAAGGTGTTAACCACAAATATCTTTCCAAGGCTTCTAATACACTCTAGAATAAACAAGATTAAGCCAAGATAAGAGCAAGCTAACACAAAAATCTCTCTCCCCCATCCTTTTCTTTCCATTCGGCAAAAGTAAAAAAAACAAAAATCAAAACCCTAGCTAACATCAAGATAAAATCAAGAGGAAATTAATGGAGCTTCTTGGAGGCTTTGAAGGATAATCTACAAAGTTTCATAGCCATCCAACATCATTTGATAAGGTAATAAAATCATGGAAGTTGCTTGATGAATAGAGATGAATAGTAATCTTAAGAACTAACATTGATTTTTATGGTTTCTTTAGTGGATCCAAGTTAGTATAAGGGTGATTAAGTATATCCCAAGGCTTGTTGAGTGTTGTCAAGGCTTCAAGAAGGTATAATCTCAAAGCCCTCTAGTATTACTTTGCATGAATGATAGATTATAAAAGGTTTATTGATTTAAAGTTATGTTTCATGATGATCCATGTGTTTGTAAGTGATTAAAGTTGATTATGGAAGGAGTATGTGCTTGTAACCATGGTTGGTAAGATGACCACATGGTGTAGGTGATGGTGTATAAGGTGGATGATTGATTTGGAGGAGTTTGATTTTGGAAAGTATGAAAATATAGCCGTTATAATGTCCGATTTTCGTTAGACCAAGAAACTGCCCTGTTTTTGGACCCTATACCCGTACGGTACCTTACTGTCCAGACTCCCAAGTGACCATGAGATGATAGAGCTTGGTTCATAGATCGTTTTGATATAAAGTGCGTTAAAATCTGATGAACGGTTTAGGAGAAAAGTCAGTTTTAGTGAAAGACGTTCGATAGTCGAGAAAACGTAGTTGTACCAATTTTGAGGCTATAACTACCATACTTAAACATTTTTAAAATTATGAAATTTTGGGATATGGTAGTAGGGTAGTCAAAGAGGCATTACCAATTGGCCTTATGGTAAAATTCGAAATCCATATTTTCTGAGAATTTTTACAGTTAAGTGTGGTCGTTAGGGGAAATGGTGAAAACCCATGAAACTTCGATTGAGTTTATACTTGAACCTTTGGGGTAATAGTGATACGTTAAACATATATTAAAGTGTCAAGGGTAATGTTATACAAGAGTGTAGTGAGTAAGAGATGTGGTATTCTAACGACGGTCCTTTTGTGTTTATAGAAACTCCGGAAGAGACACGAGCCATACCGTCAGGATACCGAAACCGTGGCAAGATCTTTTCTATCCCTACTTGGAAATTATTTATCTTCTAAGAAACTTGATTTCATGAAATATATATATATGTGATGCTATTGTTACTATATTGTTAAGAATTTGTTTTCCTTGATTATTGATATTAAAAGGAGAGGGATATGAGTATGATATGAATATGGATATGGATATGAGTATGAGATGGACATGGATATGCATAGAGATGATTATGCATGAAATGAACATGCCTTATGATTAAGGGAATGTGAAGGAATGGTATCAGTTGTTATCTAGAAATAAATATAAAAGAATGGTATCAGTTGTTATCTAGAGATATATATAAAGGAATGGTATCAGTTATTATCTAGGGTTATATGATTTATAATATTATTTTAAAAATATTCTTTCTAAATGTTATAATAGATGTTATTGAGTATTATTTAATACTTCTAAAATAAATGGAATACTTTATGTATATAAGAGCATATTGATTTCATTAAATACAGAGAAGAGGTCTGAGTCATAATCAAAGTATTATGATATATATACATATTTTAAAAGTGATGATACATGGAAATGATGAAAGGATAAATGTGAATGAAAACGTGAATGGAATATTGTTTTTTTCAAAGAGGGGGTTGCAACAGTAAGCGTAAGAGGCTGTGTGGGAGTGGCACAGTCCAGCATTCAATATTTTCTTACGGCACGAAGATGCCAAGGGAGGATGTAGCAGGTAGCCTTGCTCCAGGGTTGATACCAGGTAGGGTCATCCCTTCTACTAGTAGTAAACAGAGAGCGGATACGGTCAGGTGACTGATCATCGTCCTACGTATCTGGCGCCAGCAGATATCCCCAAAACTTAAAAAGAAAGATTTGAAAAATGGTTTTCAGATTTCTATACTGAAAATAGAAAAAAAAATGATATGAAAAGATGGAATGATTGTTACAGATGATGAGAAACTGATTTTATATTAATTTATATAATTGTTGCATAAGAAGGAAATGAGAAGATGATAGCGAAAGATTTATTCAAGTTTTTCTTATTATCTTAGAAAAGTACACTGAGATGGTATATTGATTGTTATATGATATTAGAAGAGAGATTGATAGAATAATGCTATATATTTCTTTCGTACAACGATAATTATAATTGGAAAGTATATGTATATTGAACGAAAATAAAATTTCCTTCCATAATAACTGAAAAATTGTTTTGTTAATATTCATATATATATATATGATGATTTATTTTCCATTGATGCTAGTTGATAGAAATTATCTTGCTGAGCTATTTTAGCTCATTCTTGCTACTTATGTATATACAGCTAGGTATGCCGAGACTACGCAGAACGCCCCGCAAGAGGGTAGGTGGAAGGCGACCTTCTGAGAGCGCGCTAGCATTGATTCCTGAGGTAGCGGAGAGGCAGACGGGTTCTGGTAGTCTTATGTATAATTAAGTGTGTAGGCATGTAATAAACTTTTAGTTGTTGGAACGCTTAATGTCGAAGTGTTATTCAACAATGTACTTAAGTATGATCCTGGTTTGTAATAACTCTTTTAACTCTCAACTCTAAACTGTTATTATGGTGAATGTTGTTCTCTGAGCATATGACTGTTATAAAAAAAAAGACCCAAGATATATTGATATTGAATGGAAATTGGTCCGTGACGGCCCGGATTCATGACCCCGGATTTGGGGCTGTCACAGGCATGTTGGCAGTGAGAAGGTTCTGAGCAATCTTTGTGAACTCAGGGATCTGATCCACAATTAAGCTTTGAAGTGCTTCAACCGTCAATTGAGGTGGAACAGACCCTGATCCTGAAGCACTATCATGTTGCACAGGCTTCAGCCATTGAGACATAAAGTTAGAGCTAGAGCTAGGCAAGCTAGACTCCTCAGTTACAGATGCAACTTCTGTAACCGGATGGAATGACTCTACTACTGTTGTCTCCACATGAGTGGGATGAGTTACAACAGTAGTTGACACAGGCACAGAGTCTCTAGTAAAGATTAGTGAATCCTATATGTTTGTGATGGTGACATCAGGATATGCCCCAGCTACCATTCCCTCACCATCTGAATGTGGTTTATGGGTGGTGAGCAAAGTGTCATGCACTAAGTCACTTGAATCCATTGGCTCACGTCACTACACCAAATATGGGCTGTTGCAACACCAAAAAAGTGTAATATTAGGCCCCAAAAGTGTTACAATAGATGTTTATGCAACACTTTTGCTAAAAGTCAGTGTTGCATTTGCCGGCGTGGCAATAGCCTTCTATAGCAACGCTTTTTGTGTTTATTGCAACGCTTTTCAAAGTATTACAAAAAGAGTTTGGTGTAGTTTGTTGTAACACTTTTGCATGTTTTAGCAACATTTTAAATGTGTTACAACATACGAATGCAACACTTTTTTGCAACATTAATTGACTTAAAAATGTTACAAAGTGAGTTTATTGCAACATATTTTTGCAACATTATTATGCATTTTGCAATACTTTTGGTTTTTTTTGCAACATTATCCTGTAATATTTTTATCCTTGTTGTATTACTTTTAGATTTAGTTGGCAACCCTTATTTGCAACACTTTTTATTGTCCAAATTGCAATGTCATGTGAAATTTAATATGCCTTGCACAAAAGAATACCAAACCCAAAAATGACATTTCAAATCCAAAATGGCAAATAATCCAACAAGATAATGTCAATATAGTAGCCCAGACATAGTACTACTAAGTCTAAGGTCGAAACACACGTCGACTAAATACATCAGAATTCTACATTCACACATGTCTTTCATCAGTTTCCTCAACGAGAAACTAGGATCTAAGGATTTATAAGACCTGAGATATTGAGCTTCGACTGTTTGTATGACTTTATCTAGACTGGGCATATGAAAGTCAGGCCTTCCAATTGCAGAGTTACAGTTGATAGAAATTTTAACCTCTCCCAAGGGTGTTGAAGCAATCTCTATGTCTTCACCAGATTTCTCTGGAACTTCCGCATGTTTGCAAGTTATTCTCTTTTCAGTAGGACAGAGGGCAATGCCATCATCACGAGCGTTTTGATCTGTAAACTGAGAAACTACGAGTTGTTCACCATTTGGCTCTCTTGTACAAGTATTCCCTCTTGAAGAATTTCCTTGCGATGGGGGATCTGCAAATTTAGATGACATTTTGCCTCAGGAAACAAAAATATATTTTGCCTCGGGAAACAAAAATAGGATGAAATTTTAGATTTGAACATTGATTTATAATCACAGTAATAGACAAATGTTCATGTCAATCCATCATCGCCTTAGTTTGGGTACCAGCATCTTTTTGATCAATTAACCAATGGTAACATTTAGAAACTAAATGGAATCGATCAGACTCCGGTACATAGATTATCAAGTGTATTCACTCAATCTTGCAATCAAACAAAAACAAACCAAGTAAAAAACCATGCCATATATTAACATTTTAGTGTCCAACAGGTTCTGCGGTATATAAGTATTGTATAAATATTCAAACATGCAAGTGCAATAAAAAATAAGCAAATCCAAAGAAACTTGAAGCAACAAAAAGAACAAATTTCAGAGACTCAAGTCCAGTAGCAGATGGCTTTGCATCCGGAAGGTATAATAGCATTACTGCATTAGTAATTTCTTGCAAACTTATGCTTTATATATGTCCATAAAGCAACACCCTCAATCACAGTACTACAATTATGAGGTAGTATATATATGTGACAAATTAATAAGAAATTAAGTAAAGAGAATCTGAAGTAATAAAGAGAATATACAAACGATCATCTGTCAAAAAACTTAGGATACTGGATAATGAAGCAGATATGGTCATTTACAGAATTAATGATACCTAGAGTTATTTACGAAGCGATGTCTTCCCATGATTCCAAATATGTAATATTTTAAATTATTAATACCTCTCATAAAGTACACGTTGTAGATATGGATGGCAGGAATTGACAGCTCGGACAATGCATTCGGCCAAAACCCTTTGTATACGTAACACCATCAGGAAACACATAAGTACACTTAAAGATGTTGTAGCCACGTTCCCTACAAAGACATTTGCAGAAGAAAAATCAAGCAATAATGTTCTTGGACACATAGAATGACTTTCATTGTGTACAATATGTAGTAAAATAGAATATTCTCAAGCAAATTTAGGTTTCAGATTATAAGACCCATTGTTTAGTATCCACAAATTTTGTCAGTGTTTGATAACTACCAGTGTCTTTCCAACAAATGCAATACGTAAACCCGGTACTTAAAAAGTTTCATCTGAACATTAAAAAGGAACCAGCATCTGGTTTTGATTTTTTCCAACCTGACAGATAGAGTGCGATTCTTTAAAAGAAGAACTGCAAAATAGTACCTTTTATATACACCCAATGCTTCTCCACGCTCAACTAAAATAGTAGAAAACCATAAACCACCACTAAAAACATTCTCAAGCTATCAATTTCTCTATGTTTATGTATAAGATGCCATTAGGATATTATAATCTTGTATTAAAAGAAATGTTTGGCATGCATCAGTCTAATCTTTAACAATCATATCTCTCATTTTTAACAAAATTTCATAGAAGATATATAAAGGAACCACCTTGCGATCATAATTATAAGCCTTAAGACTTAAAATGAAGTGAAATATGAAAAGGAAAAATGCCAACAAATATCCATACTATTAGCAACAACATGTATTTACACATACAGGATTGCAAGGAGGAGAAGTTGAAATGGAGTAGAGTAGACAAATGGGCATGGGGAATGTGAGAGAGTGAAAAGTCAAGACTTGGTTTAGGCAATACCATCTGTGCAGTTTTTGTAGTGTACCTCAGATTTGATTTGCTGCTGCATGCTCCATCCAAATAACTGTTCCTTGACATCTTGCATAAAAACACACGATCTTTTGAGTTGAGTAATAATAAGTCAGGTGGGTGTTCGGATAACAGTAGTTTTTTTAACACTTAACAGTAACAAATCTTGTACTGGTAAATCTTGTACTTGTCACAGGAGCTATGTACAGCTGCAGACAAAGCAAGATAAAATCAATATTAATTGCTATTAAAAATGAAATCATTTATTAGTCCAATTTCAAATACAGGGGAAAAATAAATCATTTATTAACAGAATATGATGATTCTTCATGCCAAACAACTATATGGTTGTTCCTCACAGGTCTGAAGTGAAGGATGCACAGATGTGCTTTCGATTCTTTGCCACCTTGAAGAAAAGAAAAAACAGAAGCCCTCATTGACAATTATATAAATGAAAGAACCACAATGGAAAGTGATACTGTCACACTGGACTTGCTTATCATAATACCATTTGCCAAAGAATTCTAACCAGTATAGAAAGGGACAATTGTCCTGCTGCTTGTGCACTCAGATCATGAATAAATTCTCAAAACACCAGATACACTTATGTAAATTAAATATGTCATCTATGAAAGTTTGATACAAATGGGGAAAAAACAGGGGAACAGATAAATGGATAAATAGTATTAAGAAAGATCATTTTGTTCACTAGTACACAAAAGATTTCACTAAGATTGCTTCTCTGCATGGCACTTCATAAACCAGGCCTGGAAAACTTCCTATGGTGTCAATATACCTAGCCGTATAGCTTAAATGCGCACCTTACACACGGTTGTATGCAACTGACTTACTAAAAAGTCTTCATATATAAGCAACCTGAAGTTCGCTTGCAAGTGCCAGCAAGATGTAGTCACCAACTGTATAAAATATTACACGCTTCCTTGTGCTCTCGTTAGCTACAGAAGCAGAAATCAACAAATTAATAGTTAAAACTGTAAACATAAAGGATAGCTAAAAACAAAAAGCCAGCGTGTTTCCAAACAGAGATTCAGAAAACAATGTTAAGTTAGTTTCAATTGTATACAAAACACTATGCATACAGATAACTAGATAAAGCGTGTGTGCCTTTCTCAATGTTCTTAAAATATTTTTGAGTAAGCTATCAAGCTGAAAAGAGTGTTAAAATGTTTTAATAATTGATCAAATGACATGATCAGTTGTACTGTGTTTATAACAGAACTAATACGAAAAGTATCTTTCATAACACGAATAAGAAAAGGTCTCTGCAGTCTGCATTATGATGGCCCTTCAGGATGATTTCTGACCATTAAACAAAATCATTCAACCAAAGGGGGTTTCCATTGCTGGCCTAAAATCGCGTTACCTCAATATAGCAACTGTTTTACAACTTGAACTAGGCAGACATCATTAAAAAATTGTGTGCCCCTAAACATATTACTACAGAAAATATTAATATCTTCACTTAGAGAATATAATGACTTACTACGACGATGACGGTAGTCACGTGCCCTCAAGTACTTTTGTTCCGCTGTAACTGATTCAAGTGCCTCCTTCAACTCAGCAATTTTCACGTTAATAGGGTCTAAATGTTCTGCAAAACAAAAAGGGTAAAAACACTAACGACTTATGCGATAATCATTTTGAGAGAGAGAGAGAGAGAAAGAGGGGAAAGAGATAGGGAAAGAGAGAGAGAGAGAGAGAGAGAGAGAGAGAGAGACCTGTTTGGCAGCAAGTAGATGACCACACTCTTGCTTAAGAAACACCAACTCATCCTCAATCTTCTTTATCCGAGACACATATATCCATGTATAATCTAACATAATCGAAAAAAATTGTGTAATTTACCTTTAATTAAAGCTCTAATTGAATCTTCACTCCAATTTTTCTCGATGTAATCGATTTAGGGTTTTGGGGTTTTGCGATTTGAATTATGGATTTGAGAGAGGTGTGAGAGATTAGTGAGAGAGATGAGAGAGGGAGAGATGGTCGAGAGAGGTGAGGTCGAGAGAGATGAGTGATATCTGAGAGAGTGAGGTCTGTGAGAGAGAGTGAGATCTGAGAGATGTGTTTTTGTGTAATAAAACAATTTTTTTGTGTAATAATTTTTTATGTAATAATTTTTTTGGCACGAAAATATTTTGGCAAAGCTGCCAATGAAAAATTGAAACTCCCGCTTATAATTTCGGTCAGGTTGATCAAAGTGTTGCAAAATTGGATTATGTATTGTTACGCTTTTGCTAAAGTATTGCAATTGTTATAAAATTTCAAAATGATCATTTTGCTTGCAACACTTTTCGTATTTTTTGCAACATTTTTAAAAATATTGCAATAAACTACCAATTTTTGTATCTATTGTAACACTTTATGTAACACAAATACATATTGGTGTTGCAATAGGCCATATTTGGTGTAGTGCACCAAGAGAAGAGAATTCTTGGTGATCAATGCCTTGCTCTTCAATTTCTTGAATCACAGGCTCCAAAGAAATTTGAGGTGTAGATTCTGGAAGAGAAGTGTCTTGTAGAATGGATTTTGGCAACTCCCCCTGAGAAATAGAGGGAGTTTCAAATGTGATGTGCTCTCTACTCAGTGTTGTGCCAGCCTTATCACTTCCATGTGTTGACTCTTTACAGATAGGTGCATTGGGGAGGATGCTTGATTCTATAGATGCACCCTGTTGAGAGGATACATCTAGTGAGCTGTTCGCCCCTGATTTTACAACTTTAGCCATTTGTGTGACTGAAGAGGTGGTTTTAGCTTTCTTCTTCTTTGGTCTGAGTAAGGGTGACTCAGGTTCCTCACTTTCTAGACCTAATTCAACAGCCAGTGCTGCTTCTGATAATATAGTCAAGGGTGTAGAAGCAACCTATTTTCTCTTCTTCTCCTTTGTACTAGCATCACCCTTTTGAGAGGATGATGCAGTTGGCTCAGTGTTTGGTAGAGTGTTTGGTTGAGAGGGTTGGTTAGCAGGCACTGGGTTAGCATTTTGTTCTACTTGCTTGGGCTGTTCTAATTGTGACTTAGAGTCAAATGTTGGCATGTTGTGGGGGTAAGTCGTAAACAAACCCTCCATATGGGGGGTTATGTTAAGTCTTACATCCACATCATTCCTAGTCTCCAAATTACCAAAAATGAGTTTGGTCATGGATTTAGGATAGCCTATTCTATTTTTATCTATCCCAGACAATTCAATCAATTTAGCATTTTTAAAATTAAGTACACACTGAATAAAGCGAGGAAAGAAAATGTCAGTACCTCTCTTGGTCGTGTTCTTACAAAGTCTCTCATACAACTCTTGTAGAATGATTTGTCCAACATCTATATTCCTTCCATAGGCCAAGGCATAGCCAATTTGCTGCGCAGGTGCACTAATTTGGTCAAAACTGGATTTCCTGGCAGTGAAGACTTGAAGAAGAGTTGCAAACACATAGCTCCACTCCTTTATCAGATTCTTCTTGTTTAACTTTCCAAGATTGATCCCATCTGAGTAGTTGATAAATTCAAAGAATTCTCCTAACTATGCATTTGTGGCCAGTATGTCATATGTCTCTTGTTGTAGGCCAAGTGCTTGATTCATGTCTGCAGTGGTGATAGTGATTTCCTGGTCCTGAATCTTGTAGTAGATTATATATGACGTTATTGCGTTCTCTAGGGCTACAACTTCCACAATAGCAGTTCCCCAAAACTGTTCCAGGATGTCTAGATACAGAGTTGGGTTGGCAGAGAGTGCATCCTTGATGTATGACTCAGACATCCACTTTACAAAGCACTTGAAGTTCGCATTGGGTGCTTCAACATCACTGGTTAGGGCGATAAAGTTGGTGTTGAATTTCACGGTTGCCATTGATACAGAGAGAAGAAAGAGAAGAGTAAAGGTTGAGGAAGAAATTTAGTTTTTGGCAGTTATGGTTTTAAGAGGTTTTGGGAGTTTAGATGCTTGAGAAATCGAATGAAATGAATCGAGTAGATGTAGAATTGTATAAGTATGAAGTACTTGAATTTTCGATTAGATATATGTTTTGTATCGACAAGTCAGGCATTCGAGAAGTAGAAAACAACTATTCGATAAGTCAAGAAAGGCTTATTCGATAACTCAAGCAGGTTGTAACTCACAGCTGGCAGTTATCTAACTTAGAAATAATTCTAAATTAAATAAAATGTGTTTTTATGAGTGAATTAAAATTTTTGGACAAAATTCCAAAATCGGTTGAGATTCAGCGAGAATTCAGCCTTTTCAAATGATTCGAGAACTCAAATACAGTATTCGAGAACTCAGTCATTAGAGAACTCAATTACCATATTCGAGAAGTCAAGTATACCTCTATTTGATATCTCTAAAAGACTCTATTCGAGAACTCGTGAGTGCTCTAATGAGACTTGTTAGAGATGTCGAATGGTGAACCATTCGAGAAGTCTGACTTATCGAAATATACTCATCACTCACAAAAATTAATTTTCACTATCTTTTAAAATTTACCAGTCATATTCAATGAAGAATATTCTAGCAAATTAAACAGTGATTTTCTCAAAATTTCATAGAAATTTCAAGTTGATAAAATATGATTTTCCAACATATGCAACATATTTGAAATATTTATAAATCATATTTCGGCCAACACTTACTCCAAAAATATTGAGAATTTAGATGAAGTAAGTGTTTACTGCTGCAACAATCTAGATGATATATTCACTTAGCCAGAATCTGAAGAATTCAGCATTCCAATCTCACCAACCAACCTTGTGAAGGTGACTTCATCTAATGGCTTAGTGAATATGTCATCTAGTTGTTTATCTGTAGAGACATAGTGCAACTCAATGGTTCCATTAGTTGCATGTTCTCTAATGAAATGATATCTGATGGCAATGTGCTTTGTTCTAGAATGATTGACAGGATTGGCAACTATAGAGATTGCACTTGTGTTGTCACACATGATTGGAATTCTTTCCAACACAAGTCCATAATCTCTAAGTTGATTTCTAATCTAAAGCACTTGAGCACATCAACTTCCAGCAGCTATGTATTCAACCTCAGCTGTAGAAGTTGACACAGATTGTTGTTTCTTGCTATACCAAGAGACTAACCTTTGTCCAAGAAACTGGCAGCTACCTGAGGTGCTTTTCCTATCCACTCTGCATCCAGCATAATCAGCATCAGAATAACCAACCAGATTGAACCCTGTGTCCTTAGGATACCATAAACCCAAGTTTGGAGTGCCCTTCAGATATCTAAAGATCCTTTTTATAGCAATCAAATGTGATTCTTTTGGATTTGATTGAAACCTTGCGCACAAACATGTTGCAAACATGATGTATGGCCTACTTGCAGTGAGGTAGAGTAGAGAACCAACCATGCCTCTGTAGACTGAAATATCTACTTTCTTGCCTTTAGCATCTTCATCCAATTTAGTGGCAGTGGCCATAGGTGTCTTTGCAGGTGAGCAATCTTCCAAGTCAAACTTCTTCAATAAATCCTTGATGTACTTAGTTTGACTGATAAAGATACCATCCTTCCTTTGACTGACTTGCAACCCAAGAAAGAATGTCAACTCTCTCATCATACTCATCTCATATCTGCTCTGCATGAGTTTAGAGAATTTCTCACACAGCTTCTCATTTGTAGAGCCAAATATGATATCATCCACATAAATCTAAACTAGGATAATATCATCACCATGCTTCTTGTAGAACAGTGTTTTGTCCAATGTGCCTCTAGTGAATTGATTTTCAAGGAGAAATTGTGATAAAGTATCATACCATGCCCTTGGAGCCTGCTTAAGTCCATACAATGCCTTAAGCAATCTGTAGACAAATTCTGGGAAATGTGGATCCTCAAAGCCAGGTGGTTGTTGCACATAAACTTCTTCTTCCAACTCCCCATTCAGAAATGCACTCTTGACATCCATTTGATAAACTTTAAAGTTTGAATGAGCAGCAAATGCCAAGAATATTCTGATGGCTTCCAATCTAGCAACAGGGGCAAATGTCTCATCATAATCAATGCCTTCCTGTTGAGAGTATCCTTTTGCAACCCCTTGATTTGTTTCTTACTATTACACCATCTTCATCCATCTTATTCTTCAGAACCAATTTTGTTCCTACAATGGTTCCATTCTTTGGTGCAGGCACAAGTTCCCATACCTTGTTTCTTTCAAATTGATTCAGCTCCTCTTGCATGGCAATAATCCAATCTGGATCCAATAGTGCATCATCAAGTTTCTTAGGCTCAACCTGAGATAGAAAACTGCCATAGAGTCACTCATTCTGAGTTGCTCTCCTAGTCATTACTCATGCATTAGGATCTCCAATAATTTGCTCTGCAGTGTGTGATCTATCCCATTTCTTTGAATGCTTAGTCTGATTTCTCATTCTTGATGTTGCTTTATCATCCAAGTCATGATCATTCTCATTTCCTCCCCCTGTGATGTTGCCACTGCTCACAGGTGTGTCTTGGATGCTTGTTTCTCCACTAATGATTGGCACAAATTCTTCTCTTGTATCATCATTCACTTGAGTTTGTTGAACTTGATTTTCAACTCCAGTTTCAATCTCTTCATCAGAATCATCTAGATTATCAAACTTTAATGGATCTTTATCTTCATCATTGGCTTCTTCTAATCCAGGTAGTTTGCTATCATCAAATGTCACATCTGTGCTTTCCATAATTTTCTTTTGACTGATGACATAAACTTTGTATGCAATTCTTTCCATAGAGTAGCATAGAAAAATTCCTTCAAATTCCTTTGCATCAAACTTTCCAACATATTCTGAATTATCCTTCAATACAAAGCATGTGCTTCCAAAAGTATGAACATACTTTAGAGTAGGCTTCTTTCCAGTCATCAAATTGTAAGGTGTCTTTCCAGTGTTTTTATTGATGAGGGTTCTGTTCTGGATGTAGCATGCAGTGCTCACAGCCTCAGCCCAAAAACATGTAGGCATCTTTGCATCAAGTAACATTGTTCTAGCAACCTCAATTAGAGTTCTATTCTTCCTCTCAACAACTTCATTTTGTTGTGGAGTCCTTGGAGCTGAGAATTGCTGAGAAATGCCATTCTCTTTACAGAATGCTTCAAGTATGGCATTTCTGAACTCTGTTCCATTGTCACTTCTCAATGCAGTCACACTTGCATTGTTGGCCTTTGCTTCCTTGTCAAATCTCTTTATGTGCTCAATGATTACTTGTGGAGCCTCATCTTTTGATGCTAGAAATTCCACCCATATATACCTTGTAAAGTCATCAACCATCACCAAGGCATACTTCTTTCTTCCTAGTGACATAATATTGACAGGCCCAAACAAATCCATATGAATGAGTTACAGGGGCTTGGTTATTGATGTCACTGTCTTTGACTTGTGGCTTGATCTTTTCATTTTTCCTCTTTGACAAGCCTCGCACACTCCTTCTTGACAAGATTCAAGTGTGGGCATGCCTCTCACTAACTCTCTTTTGACTAGTGAATTAATGGCTTTGAAGTTCAGGTGTGATAATTTCTTGTGCCACAGCCAACAATCTTCATTTGATGATTTTGAGTAGAAGAAATAAATTTTGTCCTTGTTTGTAGAGTCCATATTGGCTACAAACAGGCTTCCTTTCTTTACTCCAGATAGAGCAAAATCACCAGTCTTCTTGTGGGTAATCAAACATTCATCCTTGTCAAAATCCACTTTGAATTCTCTATCAGTAAACTGACCAACACTTAGCAGATTATGCTTGAGTCCCTTGACTAGTGTTACATCTTCAATGATGATATTAACAACTTTCAACTTGCCATATCCCAATGTGTTACCCATGCTGTCATCTCCAAAAGCAAACATTGGGCCATCCTTCTCCTCACACTGTGATAACAGAGCCATATCACCAGTCATGTGATTTGAGCATCCACTTTCCAAAATCAACATGACCTTCTTTTCACTTTCTTTGCCCTGCAAGCACAAAGGTATTACTTCTCCTTTGGTACCCAAACAAGTTTGGGTCCATGTGACTTAGAAACAGTTTTATCATAAACAACATGCTTATCAACTTTCTTGGTGTTAGTCTTCTTGTCACTGTTAGAAGTCTTAGAACTTGAGGTTTCAGACTTAGGTGACAGAGGTACCTTCCTAGCTTTAGGAGGACTTGAAGACTTTGACCTTATGTAGTGTGTGTGAGAATTGTGACTGATACAACCATCAATGAATTGCCTTTCCTCTGTTTAAGAGTGTCATAGTCAAGTCCAATGGCAGCCTTGGGTTTAGCTTGAATCTTCTCACAGTAGGATTGCACTATACCAGATGATTTCTTAAAAGTTTTCAGTTTGAATTCATTTACAGCTAGTTCATCCCTAAGAGCCTTTTCCACTTGACTAGCACATAGAACCTTATTCTGCAGATATTCAACTTCTTTCTTAAGGTTTTTTACTTGCATAGCACTTAGCTCAAGTTCCTCATTCTTTTTTATCAATATTTCATTTCTAGTAGACAGTTTAGCAATTTCCTCATTAGCAGCTGTTTGCACAAAATTACGCAAGCGCACGTAGTCACAAGTAATATAAATCAAGTTCGTTCCACAGAGATCTGGTTATGGTTCTATTCAGTAAATATGCCTATGCAACAATGTATGGTTTTAATTCACTATTAAGAAAAGTAACAATTTGGAGTTTGATTAACTAAATTAAACTAAGATGCAAATTATAAATCTAAGAATTAACTAGTCGACAAGAATTGAAATCGAATTACTTATATGAGAATAAACATGGGATCCTAACTTCATTAAATACTTCACTTAGAGTTGATGCCTTTAATCAATACACATGTGGGATTTGATATCTGATCGGACAACACGAAACAAGTAAAAGTTACCTCTCGGTATACTAATACCAAACTAAACATACATCCACAAAAGAGATAGAAGATGAATAGACACCAATCATGCCTAGACCTTATATCTCTATATGAAGACAAGTAAGTTACATAAAATGAAATGATACATTTTTGATATAACTTGTCACACACACATACTCAAAGTGATTTCCATTTATGGAATTATCTTGAAAGTCTTCTCTTCTTGATTTGGACAATCCCGGTAGGCTTTGAGACAGTGTATGTTTCTTTCTTCAAAAGTGACTAAGTTCTTGAGGTGACTTAGCTTCCAAGCCCACGTGAGAAAACATAATGGTTGAAGAACAAGTTGTCTATTAAGATCACATAGGGCAGCATAATATCTCTATTGATGCTACAAATCATGATGTCAAAACATCAACCTATCCTATGCTAGCATGGCAAGTTCTAAATCTCAAGATCCACTCTCGCTTCACAAGAGATTAACAATTCAATTTAGATGTTAGCTACGCATCTAAAAGCATTAAGATTAACCATACAAGGATATCAAGAATTCACCATACGTAATTTTTAAAGCAATCAAACTACTAAGCTACATAGATAACTCTGTTATAATCCCATGACAACGATTAGCTCATAATTGAACCGTTCATCATCATGGGATTTGATGAAAACATGATAATAAACAAGATATGAATAAAAGAAGCAATAATATTAATAAAACAAAGAGTTGAGAAAACAAATCTATAATCCAGAATAACACAAAGGATGAAGTAGATCTAGATCCGTTGCTTGTCACGAGCGTTGAATCCTTCTCTCCTTTTCTCCCTTGCAGATCTAAGCTATGTTACAATAATAAAAAACTGATCCTGATTTGCAAGGCTAAGATGTGTTTAAATAGGCTCTAGATTTCTTGCCCAGCAAGAAATTACCTTCTAATACAATTAGAATTCAATTAAGGTTCTAAAACTGCCCAAAATACAATTAGAACTTGAAAAGGGCAAAACAGTAATTTCCCAACATTGCTTCATAATAAAACCAGGCGCGAATTTATTCCCTACGTTCTCTGCACCTGCTATCAATCCCAGGTTATAGAAAATCTCCCAAGCTTCGCGTGAGCTGTAAGATCGCTAAAAACGGACTTCTAGAACCCCAGATATGGCCAAAATAGTGTAAGCTGCGCAGCCTTCCCGGAAAATCCGAATTTTAATCAATTAATCCTCCAAAAGTGATTGAAGCATCAACCTTAATCAACATTCTCGTAAATCTGCACAACTAAGCAAAACACATCAAAACTACAAAAAACTTGAGTCCAAGACAATCATTTTAAGCCGATTTAGAATGCTCCAAATAGATATAAAATCCACTTATCACACCCCCAGACTTAAACCGATGCTTGTCCTCAAGCATAAACAATTACAACAAACTAACTAACTAGTACCACTTCCGTAGGTGATCACTGTTGCATTTGGCATATGCAACAAGCCCTTTAAATCCCTAGGCAGCCCTAGTGGACGAGTAAGGTCTCGTGAGGGCCTATAGCGAATGTACCCACAAAATCCATTTAACCTAATGCAATGCATGAATGCAACTAAATGAAACTGCAAATAATCTAATACTAATATCCTACCATACCTTCAAATTCTCTCATGCCATATCAACTTAAGAATCAAAGTAAATACACAATGTCTTGGTGTCGAAAGTGCAAGTATTCACATAGTCTACTCAATGAACATGCATAAGTTCTCAGAAGTCCATGTCAAATGTAAGAATAAGTTAGTAAACATGCTAAGCCTACAAGAGTACATCTTTGAGACAAAACTCGGGATCTCATACGCAAAAACAAGTAAACACTCACAATCCACTCACAAAAGAATATTCACTCAAGAACAAGGGTAAGTGTATCACTCAATTCCAACAAAATCATAAACATGCTTGACATTTGGTATCAATCTAACTCTTAACACAACATACATCAATGACGATAATCAAAAGGTCTTTATTTGGGTTGTAACGGGGCTAGGGACAAGGTATGTTAAATAAGCCAAATCAGGTTAAGTGTCAAAAGCTAGTAAGTACCATAATAAATCACACACAACACCCTATTTCCCCCCCCCCCACATAATTTTTACTCAAAACAAACACTCGACTAGTCGACTAAAATAGGATCACAACAAACACAAACATGCTCTCATAATATATATTTTTTTCTTTTTTTTCTTTTTTTTTTCTTTTCTTTTTTTTCGAGAGCTAAATAAAACAATAATATAAACAATAACAATGATCCCAAAATTTTATTACACATGCCGACTATCAAGTAAACAAACCCAATTTCAATATTTCCCCCAAAAGTACGACCAACAATAAACCCCTCCTTGCACACCTTATTACTCCCTTAAGCACTCTACTAGCCTTTGACAATGTGGGTTTAAATTAATGTAAGGCCAATACAAGAAAAGTCTAGGCAAGTAATGTGGTATGTCACCGAAAAAATAGGATTAAGCTCAACGGGTTAACTAATTGATCATGTAAATATGGTGTGGTAATATGGGAAAATATGCGGTTTTTCCTAATGCCTTTATCATTTTAATCGTCAAATAATGTCATGCGTTTCAAGAAAGACCTCAAACAACTGCTAGCAATGCAAACAATCCGTGCACACTCAAGCAAACGAATAAATTGCAATATGCAATAAGGTTCAAAAACTCACTTGGTGGAAAAACATACTCAATCCCAAGCAAAAATCTCTCTAACGCACCGACTTGTATTCAAAGCATGCAAACTAAATCATCTTGCACATATTCATGTCCTTCTAATCACTTACAATATTTAATAAGTCTACTAGCTTCAACTTACTAGTGTATGTGTGTGCACGAGAACAAAGCACATCACTTCTCAATCAAAAGCGTCAACAACACAAAATTCCTATCAAGCATGGGTGCAAATGCAACCTATTATGAACTCACATGATATACGAACCTAACAACAGAATGTCCTATATGAAACAAACGTAGATAACACGAACATAAATGCATAATTTACTACTTCTATATTGCAAAACATGAAATCCTACATGAACACATAATACAATAACAACTACTAATCCCTCAAACCACCCCCAAACTTAAAATATTCAATGTCCGCATAGAATGGAAGTAAATACAAGGGATAGTAGAAAACATACCTACAAGTCCTCATCCTCGAATGAATCATGCGGGAGACGAAAATTTCAGAACACTAGCACCACCTTTCCCACGCTTAGGAGCCATAAAAATCAATACCCAACTCACAAAAGTCACCAAAATCCACAAAAAATTCGAATTCACAAATACCCCCAAATAAACAAGAACACACAACCCTAATAATGCAAGAACACAATTCGTAATATCAAAATAAAAGGAATAAATATACCCCAAATACGAACCGAAGAGGTGAAGCTTGCAATTAAAAATCCCCCAAACTTGAATCTTGAAGCCTTAAAATTGATTATAGGAAATATAATTGGAATGGGGTATGATTTGTGTGTCTATAGGTGTATATATAGATGGGTATATAGATTTGGGAAGAAAAAAATAATAATAAAAATAAAAAATAAAAATAAAAAAAAATAAAAAATAAAATAGGAGATGAATTGGTAATAAATTGGAATTAATATAGGACTAGAATTAGGATTTTAGGTGGAAAAAATAATTAGAAAAGGGGTTGGAATTGATTTTAGGAGATGAATTGATTATTTAATATATTAATACACATAAACACTCACGTACAAATCAAACCTGGACAATAACACACTGACGCCGCAGCCTTGAATTCCCGCGCCATAGCCTTGAACATATTCTGTCGGCAGCCTTTTTATTTTGTGTATAAATTTTTTTTTAAACATCACTTGTACAACAAAAAACTATACCTGGACAGATACATGTTGGCGCTGCGGCCTGGATATGGCGACGCAGCCTTGGACGATTTCTATCCACTGTTGAAAATTTTGTAAATTTTTTTTTTTTTTTGCACTACACTCATTTTTTTTCTACACTAATGCATGGGTTGCCTCCCACGAAGCGTTTCTTTAACGTCAATAGCTTGACGTTACTTCCTCAACTCATGGCGGTTTCAAAAGAATAACTGAACCATTCTCAACATAAAAACCATTCATACGAACGTTGACATCTTGTTTGCTTGCTTTCCACAAAAATTTCCCCTCAGACTTCAACTTGATTTTATGACCCAACTGCCAAATCTTCTTCTTTTTCTTCTTCACACCTCTAAGGTGCTTCTCCGACTCAACCGGCTGAACAAAAATTTCTTCTTCCTTATCATCGGTTTTCCACCTTTGCAATACATTATCATGCCCCTCTTCAAAAATCACTAGCTCATTATTCAAAAGGACATACCTCAACTGTGGTGGAAGTTTCCCAAGCTTTACTTTCGAAAAATCTCGAACTGAAGAACTGTCAATGGAATCAGTGATGGGATGCTTTAGCATGTGTGTGTCCGATTTTTCGCTCAACAACTGATCAAACTTCTTTCTCTGACCCGTATCAACTATTTCCACACTACAACACTCTTCATCCTCTGTCGAAAATTTCATGGCCTTGAACACATTAAAGGTGACATTCTGATCTTGCACCCTCATTGTTAGCTCTCCTTTTTGCACATCGATCAAAGTACGACCCGTAGCTAGAAAAAGCCTTCCCAAAATTATGGGAATCTTCTTGTCTTCTTCCAAATCCAAGATAACAAAATCAGCAGGAAATATGAGCTTATCAACTTTCACCAAGACATCCTCTACTATACCCCTCGGATAAGTGATAGATCGATCAGCCAACTGCAAAGAGATGTTAGTTGGCTTTGGCTCCGGTAGACTAAGTTGCTTGAAAACAGACAAGGGCATGATATTAATACTAGCTCCCAAATCACACAAACACTTGCTGAATGAAAGATTGCCAATAGTGCACGGAATGGTGAAGCTACCAGGATCTTTAAGTTTAGGTGGCAACTTCTGTTGCAGAACGGCACTACACTCCTCTGTCAATGCCACTGTTTCAAATTCTTCCAACCTTCTCTTCCGTGACAAAATATCCTTCATGAACTTTGCATATCTTGGCATCTGCTCTAATGCTTCAATAAAAGGAATGTTAATGGACAGTTTCTTGAAGACATCCATAAATTTCTGAAACTGTTTCTCTTGACTTTTCTGCAAACGTCCAGGATATGGAGGAGGTGGATAGATCTGATTATTCTTTGAAGATTGCTCCGGAGTAGACTTTTCAACAAGTTTCTTGCTCTTCTCACCATCAAGCTGATCAGCCACTAAATCAGATTTCTCAATTATTGGCACTGCAGATTTTTCAACCTGCTGTTTCTGAACATCTTCATCTTCTTCAGTTACTGATTTAGGATCACTAGTTACTTTTCCAGATCTCAAAGTAACTGCATTGACCTGTTCTTTGCTTTCCCTTCTGCCTGGATTGACCTCCGTATCACTAGGAAGAGTTCCTTGTGGCCTACTAAATAAAGCACTTGCAATCTATCCCATCTGGTTTTCCAAGGTCTTTTGAGAAGCTTGCAGGTTTTTAATCACCATTCTCAACTCATCCAGCTCTGAATTTTCATTAGAAGATTGCCCCGCATGAGCCTGGGGTTGTTGCTGAAATCCAGGAGGTTGATATGATTGCCTTGGAGCATATTGCTGCTGATAACCATGATTGAATGGCCTTGCTTGCTGACCCTGAAACTGCTGATAGGGCTGTTGAGGTTGTTGAGCACCTTGGTTGTTACTCCAGCTGAAGTTAGGATGATTCCTGTTGTTCGGATGATAGGTGGCTGGAACTGGTGCAGCAGGTCTCTGAAAGTTACTCACGAACTGTGCTGATTCAGGAGAGATATCACACTGATTCGTCTCATGTGCGCCCGCATATAGCTCACAAACACTAGCAACCTGCTGAACTCCATAATTTGCAAGAGAATCCACCTTCATAGTCAAAGCCTTCAACTGAGCTGCAATTGCTGAAGCTGTATCCACTTCAAAAATACCTGCTACCTTGCCTTGAGATAGTCGATGGGTTGGATTCTGATATTCATTAGCAGCCATCGTCTCAATAAGATCATAAGCTTCATCATAGCTCTTAGCCCATAGAGCTCCACCTGATGCTGCATCTAGCATAGGTCTAGATTGTGCTCCCAACCCATTGTAGAAACTATTGAGAACCATCCAGTCAGGCATACCATGATGTGGACACCTACGAAGCATCTCCTTGTATCGCTCCCATGCCTCACACAAAGATTCTCCACACTGCTGCTGAAACTGAGTTAGCTGGTTCTTCATTGCTGCAGTCTTCACCATAGGGAAGAATTTAGTAAGAAACTTCTGAGCAAGATCCTCCTATGTAGTAATGGAACTAGCTGGTAGTGAGTGTAACCAGCCCTTAGCCTTATCCCTCAGAGAGAATGGGAAAAGCCTCAACTTGATAGCATCATCCGAAACACCATTGAACTTAAAAGTATCACAGATCTCGATAAAGTCCCGAATATGCATGTTAGGATCCTCCGTAGGATCACCCCCAAACTGAACTGAATTCTGTAGCATCTGAATAGTGCATGGCTTGATCTCGAAGTTATTAGCCGTGATGGCTGGCCTGATAATACTAGACTGGATATCATTGATTTTCGGCTGAGAATACTTCTTCAAAGCCTTAGCTGCTGCTGCATCTGCCATCTCTACTTTAGTTTCAGATTCCTCGTTCTTATTCTCTAAGTTCTCTACAAGATCGTCTTCCGCCAGTTCTTCCAAATGAGCTTGTAAGCGTGTTTGCATACAAACTTAAGTACCTGAAACACCACGAAACAAACAAAACAAGTAAGAAATCCGAGTCAGTGAACGCTAACGACCACTATTGACAAGCAAATAAACTAAAAATAAACACCGATGATCCCCGGCAGCGGCGCCAAAAACTTGTTTGCACAAAATTACGCAACCGCACGTAGTCACAAGTAATATAAATCAAGTTCGTTCCACAGAGATCTAGTTATGGTTCTATTCAGTAAATATGCCTATGTAACAATGTATGGTTTTAATTCACTGCTAAGAAAAGTAATAATTTGGAGTTTGATTAACTAAATTAAACTAAGATGCAAATTATAAATCTAAGAATTAACTAGTCGACAAGAATTGAAATCGAATTACTTATATGAGAATAAACATGGGATCCTAACTTCATTAAATACTTCACTTAGAGTCGATGCCTTTAATCAATACACATGTGGGATTTGATATCTGATCGTCCAACACGAAACAAGTAAAAGTTACCTCTCGGTATACTAATACCAAACTAAACATACATCCACAAAAGAGATAGAAGATGAATATACACCAATCATGCTTAGACCTTATATCTCTATAAGATTTGAAAACATAACGGTTGAAGAACAAGTTGTCTATTAAGATCACATAGGGCAACATAATATCTCTAATGATGCTACAAATCATGATGTCAAAACATCAACCTATCCTATGCTAGCATGGTAAGTTCTAAATCTCAAGATCCACTCTCGCTTCACAAGAGATTAACAATTCAATTTAGATGTTAGCTACGCATCTAAAAGCATTAAGATTAACCATACGAGGATATCAAGAATTCACCACGCGTAATTTTTAAAGCAATCAAACTACTAAGCTACATAGATAACTCCGTTAGAATTCCATGACAACGATTAGCTCATAATTGAACCGTTCATCGTCATGGGATTTGATGAAAACATGATAATAAACAAGATATGAATAAAAGAAGCAATAATATTAATAAAACAAAGAGTTGAGAAAAAAAATCTATAATCCAGAATAACACAAAGGATGAAATAGATCTAGATCCGTTGCTTGTCACGAGCGTTGAATCCTTCTCTCCTTTTCTCCCTTGCAGATCTAAGCTATGTTACAATAATAAAAAACTGATCCTGATTTACAAGGCTAAGATGTGTTTAAATAGGCTCTAGATTTCTTGCCCAGCAAGAAATTACTTTCTAATACAATTAGAATTCAATTAAGGTTCTAAAAACTGCCCAAAATACAATTAGAACTTGAAAAGGGCAAAACAGTAATTTCCCAACATTGCTTCATAATAAAACCAGGCGCGAATTTATTCCCTACGTTCTCTGCACCTGCTATCAATTCCAGGTTATAGAAAATCTCCCAAGCTTCGCGTGAGCTGTAAGATCGCTGAAAACGGACTTCTAGAACTCCAGATATGGCCAAAACAGTGTAAGCTGCGCAACCTTCCCGGAAAATCCGAATTTTAATCAATTAATCCTCCAAAAGCGATAGAAGCATCAACCTTAATCAACATTCTCGTAAATCTGCACAACTAAGCAAAACACATCAAAACTACAAAAAACTTGAGTCCAAGACAATCAATTTAAGCCGATTTAGAATGCTCCAAGTGGATATAAAATCCACTTATCATCAGCAGTCATACTAGTATGAATATTAAACATCTCAACAGGTAGTTGTTCAATCATGCATTTATACTCAGAAACAGACATGTCTATGGTAGTGAGAGATGGTACCTGAGAGTCTGATGAAGATGTGTCATCCTTGGAATTGGCCATCAAGGCATAGTTGCAAAATTCTTGCTCTTCTCCATCACTATCAGAATCATCCCAACACTTCCCTTCAGCTATGTAGGCCTTACCTTGTGTCTGCTTTTTCAGAAGGGCTTCATACTTAGCTTCGAGCTCTAGAAACTCTCTATCCTTCTTTTTAGGCTTTTTGCATTTACTAGCAAAATGCCCTAGGTCATTGCATTTATAACACCTTATAGATGACCTATCCACATGGCTGGTTTTGAATTTATTCTTGTTTGGTTACATAGGTGCCTTGCTCTTGTTGAATGAATCGTTTTGGGTTTTAGGTTTGAAGGGTTGGTTCCTCTTGAATCTGATGTTTGGAAATTTTCTGGCCATGAAAGCATATGAAGTGTTTTCCATCCCATCTAGTTCTTCAAGAGTGTAGAACTCCTCTTCCTCCTTCTCTTCAATAGGTTCACTTACCTCAGCTTCTGTTTCTTCATCATCTACTATCTCCTCTATCCTTAGCTGGCTTGTAGATGCTTCTAGATCTTGAATAGATTTGTTGACAATCAAGGCACATGATGTGTTTATCATTCTGCCTTGGTTGGCCTGGATAGCCCTTTTCTGAAGCAACTCAAGCTCATGAGTCTTTAAAACCCCATAGAGCACATCATAAGTGATTTTGTTCAAATCTCTTTCCCTTAGAGAAATGACCCTTTGCTCTAGATGATTTGGTGAAGATAGCAGAAACTTCATGTTCAACTCCTTGGTGTTGTAAACCTTGCCATTCATCTGCAACTCAGTGACTAGCTTGTGAAATCTCTCAAACATCTCAGTGATGCTTTCCTTGGGCTATACCATGAAAGCTTCATACTGTGTGACCAGTATCTGTTTCTTATTTTCCTTGACCTCATCAGTTCCTTCACATAACACCTCAATGTGATCCCACATTTCTTTGGCAGATGTGCACGATGCAATGTTTGCAAACATTGACATATTCATGGAATCAATAATTAGCAACATGAGATGGCTGTCAAGAGCAACCATCTCCTTCTCTGATTATGTCCATTTGGATGGTTCCTTGGCCACATAAGATCTTGGAATAGTTGTGGTTCCAACAGCCTTTTCAGGTATTTCTTGTTGTGGAACAGAGGGACCATTCTTGAGAATTTCAGGGTACAAAGGATGAGAGGCTTTGATGAACAACATCATCTTTATCTTCCAGAGGTTGTAATTTTCTTTGTCAAACTTAGGGACTTTTGTAACGATCCCAAAATCCGGGGTACAGATATGGGACCACTAACCATAAACAATAATATAAACTCTGAATATAAACATCATATAAACTGATAAAACATTAAAACCCCTTAACCAAGATCGCATACAGGTTATGGTATGAAACAAACTATCGAATTATATTATTACAACTCAATCCCAGAATAATAACATATTATACATTTCTGTGAATAAATGAAATCACTATCTAACTCTATTTCCAACCTCGGCCATTCTCAATCCACTATCTGACGTGATCCATAACTCGACTGTCTCTTCTCGCTGCCCGGAGATCAATACTCACGGTCCACTACTAGGTCTACTACGCTTCACTATTAACTGGAGAAAAACAAGCAAAAGCAAGAGTGAGCCAACAATGCTCAGCAAGTGTAAATAGTGATAACAATTTCAATAACGACAATTTTGATAAGCAAAAGAATTTCCTTTCATCATTTGAAAGAATCAGTGATATCAGCTTTTAGATTGCCACGAGGGCCAACAATTTACCATTCATCCGGTGCATCAGAAACTGGAATTGAAAAGAATTCTGATATCAAAAATATTATTCAAACAGACTTTCAGGAAGTCAAGAACTGAACATCTCAATCTCAAAATATAGATTAGAATTGGAAATTTTATTTATTTTAAAAAAATCATTAAGGTTAGGCTGCTGATCAGTCAGCACTAACCCCGGACAAACGCACACAGCAATGTCCTAGAATGGATCCATGGCACACGTTGGCCTTATTACTTCCTACCACGAATCTGGTCCGACCTTACGGTCCAAAAACATTTTTATCACGACCACAATAGGGTCCGACCTTTCGGTCAAAACATTTTACCACGACCACAATATGGTCCGACCTTTCGGTCAAAAATATTCCAATTCTACATCAAACCCACTAGGCGTCGGAACAATCGACAGCCTTACCACAACAACCAACTGGAAAACTCTCGTTCCAGAATAACAATTAATTCATAATTAAGAATCGCTGATGAATATCAACATCAACTGGTATCAATCAGGTCAAACCAACAACGGGGTAAATAAGGAATAATAATATCAATAGGTGTCGACAAGTTCGACACGATAAAAGGGGTGATGAATAAAAAAAAACAATCTCAAAGGGTATCGACAAGTTCGATACAAAACAGGGTGATAACCGAATAATCAAGATCTTCAATAAATACCGACGAGTTCGATAATAAATAGGGTGGAGAATATAAAGAATAATATTTGAATACGTATCAACACGATAGATATGGGTAATTGGGGTCATAACATCATTAACTTGTCTAAAGAGAGAATTCACTTGAGCGAGAATAAAAGATATAAATCACAACAAGGTTTTCAACAATTGAAATTCTAAGTCAGAGCAAATATATGGTCAAGTACTAAGCATTTAATAAAATTTATCTACACATTGCAAGGTTTGACTCAGCATAAGTGAATGAAATAGTATAAAACGATTATTTGCCAAATAATTTCACTATAGTAAATTTCAGATCAGTTTGAAGGAAACATCCCCTAAAGAGGGTCCATTGGTGATAATATTTTAAAATCAGGAATTTCGCTAACAGGTATTTATAAGGATTTTAAAACTTGGATTTCCTTTATTTAGGGAATTCTTAAACAATTTCGACGAAAATAGAAGAAGAGGCATTCCAGGAATAGGATACTGAGCGAGAAAGATTATTTGTAAAATTCTTTGCAAATCGGATGTTCGAATTACGGGTAGGGGAGATAAACAGCATCACGCTTATTTAGAAAAATATATGTGTCATCTGCCATCTATACTTGGCCAAATTATCACATACTATAAATAAACTAAATTGCATCACTTGAACAATAAGTGATTAGCAAGAACACTTGCCTCGATATACGAAGTTCCCGATCCTAACATGGATCCTCAACTCAGCTTCTCGTCATTCTTTACTTTCTTACATACTGCTCTCTTACTCGGCTCTACTTCAATTTCCTTCATGCTTCACCAACTCTACGTTCGTACATCTGTCAACTCTCATACTTGTCCTTGGCCATGTTTCCTATTCGAACCATTATCAAGGTTAAATACTATTTCAGTATGAACTCAAGCAAAACCATATCGTTTGCTCTATTCTACCCATGCGCGTCCTATAACGCTTACATATATCATTAATAACATATACAAACACATACCACTACACATAGACATATCCAATCTTATTCATATAGTAGTCTTAGTATAATTACTAAGTCACATATACACGTCACATAACCACTTAAAAACAGCACACCACCTAATCATCAAAACCACTTTATATACTCAAAATAATCCATTGACATATATGCTTAAACCATTAGTAATCATAACACACCTTCAAGTATTGAAATTAAATAACTCAAATAGACTTTTAAATAAATTTGCAGGGGATTTTTAGAAAATTTCGGCATGAAGTATTCGTTTATCGGACTATGGGCTCAGCCCCTCCATGCCAAACAAAACAATTTATAACCCTGTTTTTGATAAAATAAAAGCTGCCTCAATTGCAGCAACATAAAAATAAACAAATAATGAAAAGTACCCGCCCAGACATGCGGCACCTAGCACATAATAATTTACACTACTACTTACGCTACACCAATGATCGTATTTCTCACGCATTTTACTGATACACGTGACAACCAATCATTGATGTTCGTAAGCCCTAGGGAACAACCCCTAGCACTAACTATTACTTACGCTATATCGATGATCACATCACTCAAGTATATTAATTATACTCGTGATAGTTAATCATGGATATTCGTAAGCCCTAGGGATTAGTCGAAAAGAATTACACAAGTCCTTTAAATATTGACATTTAAAAACTTGTGATCTTCTCATAACCCCTAGCACAATAAAAGGTCTCTGCAGTCTGCATTATGATGGCCCTTCAGGATGATTTCTGACCATTAAACAAAATCATTCAACCAAAGGGGGTTTCCATTGCTGGCCTAAAATCGCGTTACCTCAATATAGCAACTGTTTTACAACTTGAACTAGGCAGACATCATTAAAAAATTTTGTGCCCCTAAACATATTACTACAGAAAATATTAATATCTTCACTTAAGGAATATAATGACTTACTACGATGATGACGGTAGTCACGTGCCCTCAAGTACTTTTGTTCCGCTGTAACTGATTCAAGTGCCTCCTTCAACTCAGCAATTTTCACGTTAATAGGGTCTAAATGTTCTGCAAAACAAAAAGGGTAAAAACACTAACGACTTATGCGATAATCATTTTGAGAGAGAGAGAGAGAAAGAGGGGAAAGAGATAGGGAAAGAGAGAGAGAGAGAGAGAGAGAGACCTGTTTGGCAGCAAGTAGATGACCACACTCTTGCTTAAGAAACACCAACTGATCCTCAATCTTCTTTATCCGAGACACATATATCCATGTATAATCTAACATAATCGAAAAAAATTGTGTAATTTACCTTTAATTAAAGCTCTAATTGAATCTTCACTCCAATTTTTCTCGATGTAATCGATTTAGGGTTTTGGGGTTTTGCGATTTGAATTATGGATTTGAGAGAGGTGTGAGAGATTAGTGAGAGAGATGAGAGAGGGAGAGATGGTCGAGAGAGGTGAGGTCGAGAGAGATGAGTGATATCTGAGAGAGTGAGGTCTGTGAGAGAGAGTGAGATCTGAGAGATGTGTTTTTGTGTAATAAAACAATTTTTTTGTGTAATAATTTTTTATGTAATAATTTTTTTGGCACGAAAATATTTTGGCAAAGCCGCCAATGAAAAATTGAAACTCCCGCTTATAATTTCGGTCAGGTTGATCAAAGTGTTGCAAAATTGGATTATGTATTGTTACGCTTTTGCTAAAGTATTGCAATTGTTATAAAATTTCAAAATGATCATTTTGTTTGCAACACTTTTCGTATTTTTTGCAACATTTTTAAAAATATTGCAATAAACTACCAATTTTTGTATCTATTGTAACACTTTATGTAACACAAATACATATTGGTGTTGCAATAGGCCATATTTGGTGTAGTGCACCAAGAGAAGAGAATTCTTGGTGATCAATGCCTTGCTCTTCAATTTCTTGAATCACAGGCTCCAAAGAAATTTGAGGTGTAGATTCTGGAAGAGAAGTGTCTTGTAGAATGGATTTTGGCAACTCCCCCTGAGAAATAGAGGGAGTTTCAAATGTGATGTGCTCTCTACTCAGTGTTGTGCCAGCCTTATCACTTCCATGTGTTGACTCTTTACAGATAGGTGCATTGGGGAGGATGCTTGATTCTATAGATGCACCCTGTTGAGAGGATACATCTAGTGAGCTGTTCGCCCCTGATTTTACAACTTTAGCCATTTGTGTGACTGAAGAGGTGGTTTTAGCTTTCTTCTTCTTTGGTCTGAGTAAGGGTGACTCAGGTTCCTCACTTTCTAGACCTAATTCAACAGCCAGTGCTGCTTCTGATAATATAGTCAAGGGTGTAGAAGCAACCTATTTTCTCTTCTTCTCCTTTGTACTAGCATCACCCTTTTGAGAGGATGATGCAGTTGGCTCAGTGTTTGGTAGAGTGTTTGGTTGAGAGGGTTGGTTAGCAGGCACTGGGTTAGCATTTTGTTCTACTTGCTTGGGCTGTTCTAATTGTGACTTAGAGTCAAATGTTGGCATGTTGTGGGGGTAAGTCGTAAACAAACCCTCCATATGGGGAGTTATGTTAAGTCTTACATCCACATCATTCCTAGTCTCCAAATTACCAAAAATGAGTTTGGTCATGGATTTAGGATAGCCTATTCTATTTTTATCTATCCCAGACAATTCAATCAATTTAGCATTTTTAAAATTAAGTACACACTGAATAAAGCGAGGAAAGAAAATGTCAGTACCTCTCTTGGTCGTGTTCTTACAAAGTCTCTCATACAACTCTTGCAGAATGATTTGTCCAACATCTATATTCCTTCCATAGGCCAAGGCATAGCCAATTTGCTGCGCAGGTGCACTAATTTGGTCAAAACTGGATTTCCTGGCAGTGAAGACTTGAAGAAGAGTTGCAAACACATAGCTCCACTCCTTTATCAGATTCTTCTTGTTTAACTTTCCAAGATTGATCCCATCTGAGTAGTTGATAAATTCAAAGAATTCTCCTAACTATGCATTTGTGACCAGTATGTCATATGTCTCTTGTTGTAGGCCAAGTGCTTGATTCATGTCTGCAGTGGTGATAGTGATTTCCTGGTCCTGAATCTTGTAGTAGATTATATATGACGTTATTGCGTTCTCTAGGGCTACAACTTCCACAATAGCAGTTCCCCAAAACTGTTCCAGGATGTCTAGATACAGAGTTGGGTTGGCAGAGAGTGCATCCTTGATGTATGACTCAGACATCCACTTTACAAAGCACTTGAAGTTCGCATTGGGTGCTTCAACATCACTGGTTAGGGCGATAAAGTTGGTGTTGAATTTCACGGTTGCCATTGATACAGAGAGAAGAAAGAGAAGAGTAAAGGTTGAGGAAGAAATTTAGTTTTTGGCAGTTATGGTTTTAAGAGGTTTTGGGAGTTTAGATGCTTGAGAAATCGAATGAAATGAATCGAGTAGATGTAGAATTGTATAAGTATGAAGTACTTGAATTTTCGATTAGATATATGTTTTGTATCGACAAGTCAGGCATTCGAGAAGTAGAAAACAACTATTCGATAAGTCAAGAAAGGCTTATTCGATAACTCAAGCAGGTTGTAACTCACAGCTGGCAGTTATCTAACTTAGAAATAATTCTAAATTAAATAAAATGTGTTTTTATGAGTGAATTAAAATTTTTGGACAAAATTCCAAAATCGGTTGAGATTCAGCGAGAATTCAGCCTTTTCAAATGTTTCGAGAACTCAAATACAGTATTCGAGAACTCAGTCATTAGAGAACTCAATTACCATATTCGAGAAGTCAAGTATACCTCTATTTGATATCTCTAAAAGACTCTATTCGAGAACTCGTGAGTGCTCTAATGAGACTTGTTAGAGATGTCGAATGGTGAACCATTCGAGAAGTCTGACTTATCGAAATATACTCATCACTCACAAAAATTAATTTTCACTATCTTTTAAAATTTACCAGTCATATTCAATGAAGAATATTCTAGCAAATTAAACAGTGATTTTCTCAAAATTTCATAGAAATTTCAAGCTGATAAAATATGATTTTCCAACATATGCAACATATTTGAAATATTTATAAATCATATTTCAGCCAACACTTACTCCAAAAATATTGAGAATTTAGATGAAGTAAGTGTTTACTGCTGCAACAATCTAGATGATATATTCACTTAGCCAGAATCTGAAGAATTCAGCATTCCAATCTCACCAACCAACCTTGTGAAGGTGACTTCATCTAATGGCTTAGTGAATATGTCATCTAGTTGTTTATCTGTAGAGACATAGTGCAACTCAATGGTTCCATTAGTTGCATGTTCTCTAATGAAATGATATCTGATGGCAATGTGCTTTGTTCTAGAATGATTGACAGGATTGGCAACTATAGAGATTGCACTTGTGTTGTCACACATGATTGGAATTCTTTCCAACACAAGTCCATAATCTCTAAGTTGATTTCTAATCTAAAGCACTTGAGCACATCAACTTCCAGCAGCTATGTATTCAACCTCAGCTGTAGAAGTTGACACAGATTGTTGTTTCTTGCTATACCAAGAGACTAACCTTTGTCCAAGAAACTGGCAGCTACCTGAGGTGCTTTTCCTATCCACTCTGCATCCAGCATAATCAGCATCAGAATAACCAACCAGATTGAACCCTATGTCCTTAGGATACCATAAACCCAAGTTTGGAGTGCCCTTCAGATATCTAAAGATCCTTTTTATAGCAATCAAATGTGATTCTTTTGGATTTGATTGAAACCTTGCGCACAAACATGTTGCAAACATGATGTATGGCCTACTTGCAGTGAGGTAGAGTAGAGAACCAACCATGCCTCTGTAGACTGAAATATCTACTTTCTTGCCTTTAGCATCTTCATCCCACTACACCAAAAATGCTCAAATGCAACGCCATGTTTACTGTTGCTTTAGGCCAAAAAAGCGTTGCGTTAGACCAAATGCAACACCAGGGGGCGTTGCATCCGCCACCGTGCTGTTAGACCCCCTAAGGCAACGCTTTATGGCATCTAACGCAACATCAAAAAGCGTTGCATCTGCTATATAATGCAACACCAGAGCATTCAAATGCAACACCAAAAGGGCGTTGCATTTGACATTAGCAAAAATTACAATTCCACGTCACTAAGTGGGTCCCACTAGCTTGCCACGTCACCAATGTGTCCAGCTGGTATGCCACGTCAGCAACAGTCCAGTTGGCATGCCACGTCAGCAAAGTCCAGTTGACATGCCACGTCAGCATGTGGGGCCCACTTGCCATGTAAACATGTGGGACCTACGTGCCATATCAGCAGTGGGGCCCACATGTCACGTCAGCAGTGGGGCCCACATGCCACGTCAGTACAGGGCCCACATGACACGTCAGCAGTGGATCCCACTTGCCACGTCAGCAGTGGGTCCCACGTGCCACGTCAGCACTGGGGTCCACAGCTATGTAATGCAACGCTTTTAACTTCTTTTTAAAACACTAGTATCTCATCAAACGCAACACTATATTTACCAAAGGCAACACTAAAATATCTAATGAAACAGTAGAAATGCAACACAAGAAATGTCGAATGCAACGCTTTTACAGAAAATTTCTACAATGTTCTGTTTCTTACATAAAGAAACCCATCAAAATACACCACCAGCAAATATCCAACAACCACCAAAATAGTTACAATCATTCAACAGCCACCAAACATTCAACAGCCACCAACATCATACTAATACCAAAAGAACAAGTGTGCTAAACCACTTCTAAACCAACATAATTCTAAACCAAAAGGAACATACGATTAAGTCTAAAATCTAAAAGTACGAAACCATTACATATTTCTATTCGTTGGTGGCGCCTTGAGTTGTAGGAGTACCGCTGTCATCATGATTACTTGAAGCGGTGGCACACAACTCTTTCACATCGAACACAAGGCCTGGATTATCTTCACCAAGTTTGGTCAACATCCATGACATATTCTCTTTCACTTTTGTGTTCACCTTGGCCATAAAACCAGCCTCAAGATTTTGCTGAATTGCGTTCACCTTGGCCATAAAACCCGCCTCAAGATTTTGCTGAATTTTCTCGGTCAACTCCTGCACATAACTGTCTGAAGGAGCAGCAGGAGTTATACTCTGTTCAGATTGAACAGATTTTTTACCTCTCCTGCCCACTAACCAGTTCCGTCCATGAGTTCTTCCACCAGCGACAACTGCATTGGCCTCATCAATTTTTCCAGCATTTACCAATTCCTGAACTTTCATCTACAAGAAGTGGTTACATTAATATTTGAAACCATACATGAATTCAAACTACTTATGCATGATACAATATACTTTGGTTCTCAGTTTAGAAAATGCAATCCATGGATATAAAGAAACCTAAATCAACATCAATATAAAGAAACCTAAATGCAACTCCATTTTACTAGAAAAATGCAACTTTTAGCATCAATATAAAGAAACCTAAATCAGCACATTCCTATCCACGTAGTACTTACATATTTGATTCTCAGTTTTTCTGTATCTGCCTTGTAAGTTTTCCCTGGTTCTCGTTTATAGGTTTCCAAATATATCTCAGCATCAGATGGCTTGGCAAGTTTCTTGTCCTTTCTCTGTCAAGTATTAACATTATCAAAATATTAAACAGAATTTTTAACATTCAATATTAAGAGTTTAAAAATCTAACTGCCAATGGATAAGCAAATCTTAACTATAACCACTGCAGGGTGAAGAATTCAGATAAAAGTGAAAAAGAATCAGAATTAAATAAAGAGTTAAGTTCAATCTATTGTAACGTGGAGTTGAGAAAAAACACATACTAGCTTTTCTTTAGCTTGTGCAAGAGTTATGGGACCCAAAGTATGTGTCTCGCTTATTGTATTACGACGTGCTGCATTATCCTCGGCTAGGGCCTGAAAATTAAAAGAAAACAGAAAATCAAAAGAAATTTTTTTTTATTAAAGGATTCTGACTAAACAAGATAAATTAAAATGTGAACTAATATATAAAAATTCTTGTAAATTAAAATGTAAATAAGACCCCAATAAAGCAAAACACCTAGACCCTAACATCCCATGCCATCCAGACTTGCTATCTGAATTTATAAATCCATACTCTCACATTGCAACTATATATTTATGATAAACTGATGTAATGCCAAAGAAAAAAAACCCATAAGCCATAAAAAACTAGTAAGCAAATTTAAATATGATTCCAACTTTAATAAATAAAGCAAAAACATGCTACTAAAATTCAGCAAAGCCAATTCATAAGTGGATTGGATTAAGTTTACTTACTCTTGAAAGCAAAACTAAATCATGGAAAATTAGAAACCTTACATGAACATACATTTCAGTTCTATCAAGTCCTACTACATGTATATTGTGAAATTCAATTGCCTACGATATTAGATTAATAATGACTAATTTCCATTAAAAAAAACAATACTACATATCCACCTCACTCCAAAACATAAAAACTCACAAAATTTTCCAAAATTGTAATATAAGAAGTACCTGAACTGATTCATCCCCCCAGTACTTCAAGAGCATTTTAAAATCTTCAAGAGGAATTGTGTTGGGCCTGTTCTCAATCCTTTGCTCATCAGTTCCAAATTTTTTATAATGCGCATTTTTCATCAGAGACTTGTGCCGCCTCCAAGCTTCATTAAGTGTGTGCATGACCCACTTGTGTCCTTCTTCCGGAATAACATACCTAGCCTGCAATATATCAAACATAGAATTCATGAAATAAATTGGTTAATTAAAATCATAAATAAAGTAAGTCTGTTGAACAATATGTGATTTAGGGTGATAGAGATTACCAGTGTATATTCCATCATTTCATTCTTTAATTGGACAGGAACAACATGCCAATTGATGTAAGTGAGAGACACATTATCCTTCACTAGTGTCCCTAGAAAATTACTTAACTCTTTCTTTTCTTCAGAAATTGGCTGACCTTCTTCATTCAAAGACACGACTACTTTATCATCAGGACCTCTTGCATGAACCTTACTCATTTTTGACCGCCCTCTTGGTTTTCTTGGAGCTTGTACTTTACGTACCAGGTTCAAAGAAAATGAATAAAAAAATCAATGTACAACCTCACAAAAATATATAATGGAAAACATAAAAATCATGCGAGAAATATGACATTGTACCTTCTTCAACTTCTTCATTTTCAATCCCTTCTTGGTCTAATTCATTGACATTTTCAATTATTGGAGCTGCAACATTCTGCTTTTGACGTTCCCGCATCGCTAAATAAGCACCGACTGAACCAGCTTCTCCGGGATTGCTTGGTTGTTTAAACAATTTGCTACATGTTGGTTTCAAAACTGAAGGACGAGACGAGCTTGTAGCTCCCCTGGTAGTGCCAGCTTTCTTTGGTTGCTTCTCGATTGCAGTGGGAGCGCTTGTTGGTTCTTTCTCAATCTGAGGGGGTGCATTGGCTCGCGAACGAGTTCTTGGTCCAGGTTTGCTTGACTGAACAACTTTTGTTCTCTACATTTCAGTAAAAGTTCAGGATTATTAGCTTGATAATTTTTATGTGCATAAAAACAAGACAGTAAGTTGTAAACAAATTATCTTTATGCACCTCTGATGAATCATCACTATCATCTTTACCCTCATTTTCAGGAATATATTCATCGCATGCCTCACGATCTGTACCTTTTCTCTTCATATTCTGTTTTGTAGAAGTTCTCATATTAGTAACTAATTTGGGCAACCCAAGTGATTCATAAACTTCATTATTTTTTTTCACGCGTGCTAATCTCTCTAGTTCATAATTCGTCAATGGTGGTGGTGGTTGCAACTGTAATCAGGTTAAGCAAAAAATGTGCTAGTTACATATTACTAATGTACAGGAAATTTGAACAGAAAATGATAAGTCAAAAGTACCTCAACATCATTCTCTCCGGTATCTGCATGGTCATCTGGTCCAATTTCTAAATTCAATTTCCTCCTCGTTCCATTTTCTTTCACACCCACATCTTGTTTACTAGTAGTCAAATCAGGCACAGGTTTTGTCCCCTTACTCAGCCGAGGTGACTTTCTTGTCGTCATTCTTTGTTGCAGCTGAAGTTGATGTGTGGTAGTGTACTTGCGCTTTGCCACTGGTTTCTTTGGAGAATCTGTAACAACAGAAATAAAAACGGTGGACTTCATTATTCGTTACACACATATAACCATATATAACACGAGAATGACATCTAAATTACATATACATACATACCTTGAATTATATTTTTCCTTGGTCGTATTATTAAAGTTGGCTGCATTTGACGAGTGGGCTCAATGTCTTTGTCCACAATGCTGTCAATGTAAAAATGAACTTCTTCTTCATTATTAAAGCCTTTTACAAAGTTAGTCACATCCTTGTCATCCAACACAAGCTCCCAGCCACCCCTCTTTTCTTTGCTGATATAGACTCCTCCAATTTCTGTGAACTCGAGGTAATCTTTCACGAACTCCATAAGCACAGTATATGAAAATCTCTCAGAATCCACGGGTACTAGCAAAGATTTTCCACCCACATAACTTGTCTTGCGAAACTCTCCAGCGTAATGCAGCCTGACATTTAGAGTTTCATCCATCCTGTACAAAATAAATACATTAATGGCTGTATTTGTGCAACACAAAATTGAAAATATAAAGACATAAACTATGAAAATTATTAAACGATAGCACATATAAAAATTGAATTTTTAACACAATTCCTAAAAAGTACACTGATTTATGCCATAGTGTAAAAAAATGCGGACTCTAAATTGAATTTTTAAAAAGTAGTGCCACATACATTAATCAAAGGTAAAGAATTACAACCAAATCAAAAAGTGCCTAATACATCATAAAGTGCCAAATACATCATAAAGTAAACAGCCAGCGGTTTCTTTGATCTAAGGAGAGGGAACAGGAATTTGTGTTAAGGGAACATCATCCCTAATCCACCCCCCTTCAACAACATCAGCTTCTATTTCACGATCTATTCCAATATCATCTGAACCCATGTCTACTTCCATTGCGTTCTGATTTTCAGCATCAGACCAGTCCCTCGGCAACTTCTTAATAACATAGTGACAGTTCTTTTCAATTGGATCTTCCACATAAAAGACTTGTTGAACTTGTGAAGACGGGACATAAGGATCAGATCTATAGCATAACTTATTAAAATTAACACGAGTAAGACCATACGGATCTTTTTCTTCTTGGTACCAGCAGCACTTAAAAAGGACCACTCTAAAAGCTCCCCAATAGTCAAGTTCAATAATATCTTCAATTGATCCGTAGTAATTGACAGCCCCAACTTTTGGGTTTCGGTCTTTCGAACTTGCAAAGCTAGTGGTTTCAGCAGTAAAAAATACCCCGCTATTTTGTGTGGTACATCGAGCATCTCGAAATTTGGTATGGAACCTATATCCATTTATTATAAAGCCAGTAAACTTCCGAGCTACTCGATTAGGACCCAAAGCAAACACCTCTAAATCTCTTGAAATATTTTCCTTTTTCAGAACCTCATCCTTTAACCATTTCGAAAACTCTTCGGTGTGTGCTCGTTCCCTTTTGTACCTTCTTTGACTTGCAAGACCATTTTGTAAAGCTCGATGCTCCCTGAATAATTATTAAGGTTAAATAATCTATAAAATGCAGACATTAATATTAAAGTGTTGAGTAAAATGAAAAAGGGACTTAAGAACCTACTCGATCAAACTCCCTATTTCCTTATTACCGGAATTGAACAGAACACAGCGATGCGTTGCCTTCCAGTCTGCATCTTTCAATTTCAATATCTTGCCATCTTTATTCTTTTTTGTTCCAATATGATATTCCACATCTGTTGGACATCTTCCAAAATCAGTCGACTGATTTTCAATTCCTCCAACACTCAAAAACCTTGAACAAAATGTCAGACACTCTTCTGCCAAGTACCCTTCTGCAATGGAACCTTCTGGCCTACTTCTATTTCTGACATAAGATTTCAACTTTCCTAGATACCGCTCAATTGGAAACATGCATCTGAGGTGTTCAGGTCCACCGTATTCGACTTCTCTGCATAAATGAACAGGTAAGTGGACCGTTATATCGAAAAAAGGCTCTACAAAAATCGTTTCAAATTGGCAAAGTATCTCGACAATTTCTTTTTGCAGTCTCTTGATATCATCCAATTCAATGACCTTGCCCCATAGACCTCTAAGGAATGCACTAAATCTGATCATCGGCAATGCAACCTCGGGTTTTAATGTATTTTTCACGGCAAATTGTAATAAATGGTGGAGTATGAAATGAGCATCATGGCTCTTATACCCCACCACCTTTCTCTCTTTTATGTGCACATATCGACTAACATTCGAGGCACAACCATAAGGCAGTTTGGCATTCTTCAAAACGGTGCAAAAGATTTCTTTCTCCTTATTTGTCATATCAAATATCGCTGCCCTAATTTCAACATGCTTTCCATCACCACAATCAACAGGATGAAGGGCCTTTCTTATGCCCCGCTCCTGTAAATCGTAACGAGCTTCTAAGTGATCCTTCGACTTGCCACTTATATTAAGAAAAGTGCCTAATATTTTGTCGCATATGTTCTTCTCTATGTGCATGGCATCCAGGTTATGTCGAAGTGGATTATGACACCAATATGGTAGATCAAAAAAAATTGACTTCTTTTTAAAAGGGCAATCACTTCTATGGTTCTGCTTGTTCATATTCCCAAACTGATTTTCATACCCCCGCAATAACTCTTCAATTTCTGTTCCTGATAATATTTCTGGACTGGTCCCCATTTCAATTTCACCATTGAATCTCCTCTTATCCAGCTTCCACTTGTGTGTCGGTTCAAGAAACTTTCTATGGTTCATGTAGACCACTTTTTTGCTATGTTTCAAATAAGTGGAAGAAGTCTCGTAATGGCATACTGGACACGCTAGCTTCCCCTTCGTGCTCCAACCTGACAACATAGCGTATCCTGGAAAATCGCTTATGGTCCACAATGCCATTGCACGTAAATTAAAATTTCCAGCAGTCGAGGCATCATAAGTTTCGACACCAACATTCCACAATGCTTTCAACTCCGAAATTAAAGGTTGCATATACACGTCAATACTGTTCCTGGGAGAATCTGGACCAGATATTAATGTTGAAAGAATCAAATTCTCTTGTTTCATGCATAACCAAGGTGGAAGGTTGTAGTTTATGTTGGGACAATCAGATCGTGGCCCTGCGATTTTTGATACAATAAATTAACGAGTATGAATACAAAAGTCACCTTGTTAACGGTTGATTCCACGCACTTCTATTGTATTCCCAAATTCCCTTGAGCGAAGTGTGGCCTTCGTCTTCTCAAGTTAACCTCTCTTCTTGCTCCTAGGTGGCTACAAAATTTTTCTAGACCCACCCTAGCAAGAAGAGAATAAGAATATATATAGGGCTACAATAGGGATCATGGATAATTAGGTTAGGCCTTCTAATTACATCTTGGACCTAGCCCAATGTAATTAAATATTAATTCAATCCACTAAAGAATTAATATTTGCACTACCTTTCCTAATACCGCAACTTAATTATTTAATTGGGTTCCAATATTATTTGCTTATTAAATTCCCCATGTTTAAAATAGCGCATGCCCATTAATTAAATAAATTACTGATAATTCATTTAATTAATATCTTTTATCCTTGATTATCCACTCAACCTTTATTTAATTATGCCGGAATAAATTCCACCTGCAGGGTTTCACATAATTAAATCTTTTTGAGCTTTCAAGGGGACATCATTAACCCGAATATTATCAGGACATGGATTCCTTCAATAAATAATATCCACCATATATATTATTCCATCACCCAAAATATAATGATTTAATTCCAAAGAATTATTTCATATATAAATCAAAGCATGTAAATAATATACACGTGTCAATTACTATATCCGGATTAAGAACCTAAGCATTAATAATAACATAGAATCTTAGTTCTCCTTCTTAATCAGTATAAGGGAACAATTCTAAATTTGATCCTGTTCAATATACACAAAGTATACTAGTATTATTTATTAGTCAATATAAACTAATCTAAATAATACTACAGCCATACCAGTGGATTGTCCAACACCACCTGTGCTGTGAACCTTATTATATTATATAAACCGTATTTAACAATCTAATATTCTGTATCCCATTTGATACTAGATTGTCCACAATATATAATATTGGACAGCATGTAAACATTTAAATGATTCTCAATAAAACCGGGCCAGAAATAAATGTATATACTTAAAATAAATATTTTCAGTATACACTAACAATCTCCCACTTATACTCAAAATATTCTATTAGTATATCAGTGTTTATTTAATCCACTATTACATTGAAAACTATGTGCCCATCCATCTGACTCCTATCGCTTCCACATGCCTGTCAAAAACCTTGGCTGGCAAGCTCTTTGTGAAAGGATCTGCCCGGTTGTCTTCTGATGATATGTGAGCCACAACTATGTCTCCTCGCTTTACGATTCCTCGTATGAGATGATACTTACGTTCAATATGTTTAGCTGCTTTGTGGTCTCGTGGTTCTTTTGAATTTGCCACAGCACCAGTGTTGTCACAATACACTGTCAGACTCCTAGGCAAATTAGGTACCACATCTAAGTCCAAAAGGAAGTTCCTGAACCATACAGCCTCCTTTGCAGCCTCAGAGGCCGCCACGTACTCGGCTTCCATAGTAGAGTCTGCAATGCATTTCTGCTTTACACTCCTCCATATAACGGCTCCACCTCCCAAAGTAAAAACATATCCCGAGGTTGATTTCCTCTTATCTCTATCTGATTGGAAATCTGAATCAGTATATCCCAAAGGAAATAGATCTGAGGCCTTGTAAATTAACATATACCCCTTAGTCCTTCGCAGGTACTTGAGTATAGTTTTTACTGCACTCCAATGTTCCTGACCTGGGTTCGACTGATATCTACTAACCATGCCTACAGCAAAGCAGATGTCAGGCCTCGTACATAACATAGCATACATTAAGCTTCCACATGCCGAAGCATAAGGAACTGCTTTCATGCTCTCTATATCCTTAGGTGTCGAAGGACACTGCTCCTTGGATAGAGCAACTCCATGCTTAAAAGGTAGAAAACCTTTCTTAGAGTTCTGCATGTTAAAACGAGCTAATACTTCATCAATGTAAGGCTCTTGAGATAAAGCCAACATCCTTTTCTTGCGATCCCTTATTACTTTGATCCCAAGGATGTATGCCGCTTCACCTAAGTCCTTCATTTCAAATTGTTTGAACAACCATGCCTTTACTGACGATAACATCTTAACATTGTTTCCAATGAGTAAAATGTCATCTACATATAGTACTAGAAAAACCACTGCATTACCCTCACTTCTCTTATACACGCATGACTCGCTTGGACTTTGATCAAATCCATATGACTGGACTGCCTGATCAAAACGAATATTCCAGTCCCTAGAAGCTTGTTTAAGTCCATAAATAGACCTTTTAAGCTTACAAACCAGATGCTCTTGGCCTTCTTTAATGAATCCTTTTGGTTGTTGCATATAGATGGTTTCCTCAAGACTTCCATTAAGGAAAGCTGTCTTGACATCCATTTGCCAAATCTCGTAATCGAGATGAGCTGCTATAGATAAAAGAATCTGGATCGACTTAAGCATAACAACTGGCGAAAAGGTTTCCTCATAATCGATTCCTTCTTTCTGAGTATACCCTTTCGCAACAAGTCGTGCTTTCCAGGCTTTCACCTTTTTGTCAGATCCTCTTTTCTTCTTGTAAATCCACATACTTCCAATGGGTTTTATACCTTTGGGTGGTTCCACGAGCTCCCAAACTTGATTGGAATACATAGATTCCATCTCAGATTCCATTGCCTTTTGCCAAAGATTTGCATCTTTATCTAGAATTGCCTGTTCGTATGTCCTGGGATCCTCATCATGTTCACCAGAGACCAAGTCTGAAGACTCTCCCAAAAACATGAATCTTTCAGGTTGTCGAACAACCCACCCACTACGACGAGGCACTGGTGCGGTACTAGTGTCAAGTTGTGCATTTTCTTGTGGTTGTTCTACTTGAACTATTGGCACTTGGGGATTAGCTGTCCCTCCCACTAATTCCTCTAAAACAACACTACTCATGGGTTTGTGGTTCATTATATAGTCTTCCTCTAAGAATCTGGCATTGGTGCTAACAATGACATCTCGATCCCTAGGACTATAAAATGAATAACCTTTCGTCCCCATGGGATAGCCTACAAACAGCCTTACTTCTGTGCGAGATTCTAGCTTAGTCGCGTTCCTGTTAAGCACATGTGCTGGACAACCCCAAATCCGAATATGTCTTAGACTTGGTTTGCTACCAGTCCACAATTCTATTGGAGTCTTGGGAACTGACTTAGAAGGTACCAAGTTCAGAAGGTAAGCCGCTGTTTCTATAGCATATCCCCAGAACGACTTAGGTAAATCTGAATAACTCATCATTGATCTAACACTCTCCAAAAGAGTCCGATTCCTTCTTTCTGCTACACCATTCTGCTGAGGTGTGCCAGGTGCAGACAACTGGGATGTAATCCCATTTTCTGATAAATAGTCCCTAAATTCTCCAAGCAAGTATTCGCCACCACGATCTGATCGTAGTGACTTGATACATTTTCCAAGATGTCGTTTCTCCGCACTTGCTTTGTACTCTTTGAATTTTTCAAAGCACTCAGACTTGCGGCGCAACAAATAAATGTATCCATATCTAGAATAATCGTCAATGAAAGTGACAAAATACTCATAACCTCCTCTTGCTTGGATACTCATAGGACCACATAAATCAGTATGAACCAATTCTAATACTTCTTTGGCTCTATTCCCCTTTGCTTTAAAAGGCCTGTTAGTCATCTTACCTTCCAAGCAAGATTCACAAACTGGAAATGGCTCCACTGCCAACAAGCCTAATGTCCCATCTACTACCAGTCTTTGAATCCTCCTCAAGTTAATATGACCTAATCTTAAGTGCCAAAGATATGTTTGGTTCAATTCGGAAGGTTTCTTTCTTTTGTTTGAGCTAGAAAGAATATTATTAGATTCCTTTTGTTGCAGCATTGGTTGGATAGGATTAATAATATATAAATTGTCTTGCAATGTACCAGAACATATAACTCGTTTATTCATCATAATAGAAACATTACGATCCAAACAAACATTATAACCATCCATAGCAAGTTTAGAAACCGAAATCAAATTCCTTCTAAACGAAGGTACATAAAGACAATTGTTCAAAACCAAAATCCTATCATCACCGAAAGCTAAAGTAATTATTCCAACTGCAACTACTGCTACTTTCGTAGCATCTCCCATGAACACATATATCTCGCCATCTCTAAGCATTCTGGTTTGCTGGAACCCCTGCATAGAGTTACAAACATGGTCAGTGGCTCCTGTATCTACACACCAAGTGCTCGTAGATATAGCCGTTATATATGTTTCTGTAACTAGAGAAAGAGACATACCAGTATTGTTTGTCTTCTTAGAAAGAGGACAATCATGTTTCCAGTGACCTGACTGCTTGCACCTGAAGCACTTCCCCTTAGGCTTTTTCACTCCACCTTGAACTCCCACTGCATTAGCAATCTTTCCAGCTTTCTGTGTCTGAGTCTTTTTCTTCTTCTTACCTTTCGGCTTAGATGAAAAAGCTTTCTCAGCCACATTCACTTGAACATTCTGTTTAAAGAGTCCTTCAGCTGCCTGAAGTTCTGTCAGAAGTTCCGCGAGACTATACATCCTTTTGTTCATGGTGTAATTCAAGCGGAACTGCTCAAAACTTTTGGGCAAGCTCATAAGGATGATATCGATCTGGGTTTCCCCATCAATATCAGCACCAAGGATCTCCATCTCATTCAGATAAGACATCATTCTGAGAACATGATCCCTTACAGGTGTTCCTTCAACCATCTGAGTGTTCATTAAAGATTTCATTGCTACTTGCCTAGCAGCCCTATTCTGTTCTCCAAAAAGTTCCTTGAGATTAAAGAGCATATCTGAAGCCGTGGCCATAGCCTGATGCTGATGCTGCAAAACACCCGACATTGCTGCCAGAATGTAACATCGCGACATCTCATCGGCCTTAACCCACCGCTTATAATACTCCTTATCACTTTCAGGAGCATCTTCAGCAGGCTGATCTGGCTTGGGTTCATAAGTGCAAAATTTGTACTCCTCAGCAGTCAACACTATGTCCAAATTACGTTTCCATTCAATATAGTTTGGTCCCGTAAGTTTGTTATCCTTAAGTATGGTGAATAGTGGATTAAAGCCCATAATGATCTAATCCTGAGAATCATACATGTAACACATAATCAGAGAGTTGCACAAATCTTAAAACCTATTGGTTTCCTCTAACAATTAATTAAAATTAATGCACTAATATTTAAACACCATAAGTATCTGGTACGCCACGATGGGTGACATATATACCACTTAAATTCGTTTAAATATTACTTTGGTCCTATTACTAAATAATACGCCACGTTAGGGTGGACTATATATTATTTTTCATAGCTAAGTGTATACCATTATCAAATCTTAAATTAATAATAATAAGACCGGATGCCACCATTAAATATTTCAAATCAATAATCGATAATAGGATAATTCCCAGATCGGGGGGAGCATTGTCAAGAGGCGTCACTTAAGACCCCTTTCTAGACAGAATCATCCTTTCTCTCAATATCGAAAATCTATATTCAATCATTGGTACCCTTCTAATTAATCGAATTCTATGAAACTTGGTACGCCACGATGGGTGGCATGTATACCTTTCAATATTCGTAATTTAATTTAAGAATTTTGTTCTAGTAATTTCCACAACCTTTTAATAATACCGTAAATAGTACGCCACGTTAGGTGATCATATATACCATCTACATTATTTAAAAGGTTATATTACATACAAAATAATGGAGACCATGGGATTTAATTTCTAATTAATTCCCTCACCCACTTAGAATTTTTATTAAAAATTGAGGAATTTTTTAAAAAATTAAATGGGACCTATGTCGTTACAATTATGTCTAACATGCATTCCAAATACACACATAATTTAACAACATAAAACATTTAATTAAAACAATAAATAAAATATCTATGTCCATGTCGTCCTAATTATGTTAAACATGCAATTAAAAATTACACACATAATTAACAACACACATAATAATTATTTAAAGTAATAATTAAAAATTAAAAAGCGAAATTAAAATTAAAAAAAAATAATTTAAATCCACTATTATGGCCCCGAAATTAATTTGCTGCAGCCGCTTTTATCCGAAATTGTTGCAGGAATTTCTAAAGCTGTAGTCAACCCTTCCTTTTTAATACCTGGGGTCCATTGCTTTTGCACCTTATTCTTACGCGGAAGAACCAGGACAACAACAAAATTGCAAAACAATAACAAACTATGATTTACGCCTGTTAAGTCGTTAAGATGCTGAACCACACGTGTCCACTCGCCAGTAAATGCATGTGCCGCGCGTGTGATTACGCACCTTTGACCACGCGCCTGGTTGTTGCTGTCTAATTGTCTATCACTTTTGTGCGCCGCCGGGAACAAAAAAAGAACACACCAGAAGCTTACGCAGCGGAAGCAATTATCTCCGGTTTGGATTTCCAATCGCATATGTAATTATTACATAGTACCCGGATTATTACAAAATTCATCAAACAATTACATAAAAAATAGATCTAATACAAAACTAATTTTGTAAAATCTATTCTAACACGATCAACCCTCGTGTAATACAACCACGATAAAATACGTGGGATCCAAACACATAATTAAAATATACATGGCAATAATAGTGGATAACAACCTGCAAAACAAAATATACAAGCCTACCACTACACACATGCATATATAATTACGACATGGACATCATATCAAAAATCGCAGAACCATAGAACCAGGCTCTTGATGCCAATTTGTTGGGACAATCAGATCGTGGCCCTGCGATTTTTGATACAATAAATTAACGAGTATGAATACAAAAGTCACCTTGTTAACGGTTGATTCCACGCACTTCTATTGTATTCCCAAATTCCCTTGAGCGAAGTGTGGCCTTCGTCTTCTCAAGTTAACCTCTCTTCTTGCTCCTAGGTGGCTACAAAATTTTTCTAGACCCACCCTAGCAAGAAGAGAATAAGAATATATATAGGGCTACAATAGGGATCATGGATAATTAGGTTACGCCTTCTAATTACATCTTGGACCTAGCCCAATGTAATTAAATATTAATTCAATCCACTAAAGAATTAATATTTGCACTACCTTTCCTAATACCGCAACTTAATTATTTAATTGCGTTCCAATATTATTTGCTTATTAAATTCCCCATGTTTAAAATAGCGCATGCCCATTAATTAAATAAATTACTGATAATTCATTTAATTAATATCTTTTATCCTTGATTATCCACTCAACCTTTATTTAATTATGCCGGAATAAATTCCACCTGCAGGGTTTCACATAATTAAATCTTTTTGAGCTTTCAAGGGGACATCATTAACCCGAATATTATCAGGACATGGATTTCTTCAATAAATAATATCCACCATATATATTATTCCATCACCCAAAATATAATGATTTAATTCCAAAGAATTATTTCATATATAAATCAAAGCATGTAAATAATATACACGTGTCAATTACTATATCCGGATTAAGAACCTAAGCATTAATAATAACATAGAATCTTAGTTCTCCTTCTTAATCAGTATAAGGGAACAATTCTAAATTTGATCCTGTTCAATATACACAAAGTATACTAGTATTATTTATTAGTCAATATAAACTAATCTAAATAATACTACAGCCATACCAGTGGATTGTCCAACACCACCTGTGCTGTGAACCTTATTATATTATATAAACCGTATTTAACAATCTAATATTCTGTATCCCATTTGATACTAGATTGTCCACAATATATAATATTGGACAGCATGTAAACATTTAAATGATTCTCAATAAAACCGGGCCAGAAATAAATGTATATACTTAAAATAAATATTTTCAGTATACACTAACAGTTTACCAACACGATTGGCCATGTACTATGAGTTGAACTCATCGAACGAAATGGGTTAAATCCATCAGATGCTACACCCAACCTAATGTTTCGATTTTCCGATGAAAAATTAGGATAAAGAGCATCCATCGTCTTCCAAGCCAAAGCATCAGCCGGATGTCTTAGTTTTCCATCTTCTGTTCGTCCCACTGCGTGCCATCTCATAAGTTTGGAAAATTCTTTACACATGAACATCCTTTGCAACCTTGGTATTAGCGGAAAGTACCTCATAACGTTTGCTGGCACTTTGTGAATCAACTTCGGTGGATCGTTATCATCAGCGTTGCCTTTCTTTTCTTGTACAACCCACCTCGAAACACCACAAGTGTCACAAACATCTTTATCTTGATTTTCTGCCCAATACAACATGCAACTGTTTGGGCAGGCATGTATTTTCTGGTATTCAAGACCTAAATCCCTAATGACACTCTTTGCAGCATTGAAAGACAAAGGCAGATGGGCATCAGGAAAAGCTTCTTTGATCAACTTCAGCAATTCCCCAAACGCAGACTCACTAATTCCATGAACACACTTTAAATGATAAAGTCTGATCAGGAAACTTAGTCGAGAAAATGTAGTACAACCAGGATATAATGGTTGTTTTCCTTTTTCAACATGCCGAGTAAATTTCTGAGCCTCTAGATTTGGTTCGCCTTCACAGAAACCGTGATTTTCAAAATTCTTACGCGCACAACTGAACATCGCATCTAAATTATCTTGAAAATCCATCTCCATTTCAGAATCTTTGAAGTTATCAACATCTCCTAATTTTGTTCGTGAAACCTCACAAATCCATGTGGCGTGCAACGGAGAAGGGCCATTGACCACAAGATGATCGTATATGACATTTTGACAATGCCAATTACGTTCCGAACATTTTTTGCAAGGGCACTTCATTTCATCGCCATTTTTATAGATGGGAAATGCATTTTTCAAAAAAGCTCTTATCCCTCCTATATACTCTGGACTAGATCTTGGAAATCCTATCCAAAGGAAGTACTCATCATCCATGACCTCAATCTCTTCGCGGCCTAGTACGACTAATTCCGTACAACTAACAGTTCCAACACGTGAACAATGGCTACCCCTGTACGGTTTGGTTTGACCACATTAAAAAAATTCACTGACTAATACTTAATTTTAAATATTGGCGCATATGATTTTATATGTCCTAATCACTCCCTGTATATCCCTATCTATTAAGCCTCTACAAAATTATAAAATAATAGAGTTTTACTGAATAAAACAGGCAAACAACATCAGCATAACTCAGTCCATTTGTTGACATGGCATGTGTGACTTAAGATACACATACATTCATACTTAACTGGTACAAGATACAACAAGAAAATTATGGCAAGAAAAACACTCTATCTTGTTAACAATAAGATTTCCTAAAAGCTAATGAAGTGTGCATTAAACAATAAGAACAGAGGCAAAACTAGAAGCAAAACATTTCTGTTTAGGAATATTTTTAAGTGCCACATAGAAGCAAAACATGGCAAATTAAAACATAACAGGCATACATTTTATTAATTAGTAAAACCACATATAACAGGCATGGCAAACTAAAACATATAAAATCAAATGCGTTCAAGAAGAACAGAAACACAGATATCAAATGCGTTCAACAGGCATTTCAAGAAGAGCAGACTTCTCTTTTAGATAATTATAAAATCTAACAGGCATGAAGTTCAAGAAGAGCAGAGGAGGCTTACTTATAAAATGTGTTCCAAAGTACAAAATCAAATGCGTTCCACTTAATTCTCTTTCCTCTGCACAAACACAGATATCTTAATTAGTAAAACCATACAAATACACACATAAACTACTACCTAAACAGTCACGAACAGAGACACAATATCACATTAAAATCATATTATTTATACACACACATAACCATACAAAAAATCTAACAGGCATTTAATCAAATGAGGAGACTTCTCTTTTAGATAATTATAAAATCTAACAGGCATGAAGTTCAAGAAGAGCAGAGGAGGCTTACTTATACACACACATAACCATACAAAAAATCAAAAAGAAAACCCTAATTAAGAAACAAATCAAAAAGAAAACCCTGATTAAAAAACAAATCAAAAAAAAAACCCAAAACAAAGATGACACATAGAAATCGAGTTCAAATCAAAACAAAGATGAAAAAACCCTAATTAAAAAAACCCTAATTAAAGAAATGTAAACGAGCATGCACATAGAAAAACCGTAATTAAGCTAAACAAGTTAGAGATGAAATAAGTTACCTAAACAAGTTCAAGCTGAAGCCCCGTAAACCGTAATTAATAAGTTTAATTAAGCTGCAAATTAAAGAAAATAGAGTGAGTGGGTATCTAATTAATCATCAAGAAGAAAGGTATATTCAATTACCTAATTAGATCTGAAGCCCTTGAAGCCCCTTGAAGCCCCGGTCGGTAATCAGATCTGAGAGATGTGTTTGAGAGAGAGTATGTGCGAGAGAGAGTATGTGCGAGAGAGAGTATCTGTTTATTTTGGGGAAAGTAAACATTTGTTAAGGGGGAAAGTCTTCTGAAAATTAAGGGGGAAATTTTCCGCCCAATTTTTTCACCTGCGTTGCTTGTGTGTGTCACGTGTTGTACTCTCTTCACAATTTTTCTATTTTTTTTTTTTGCAAAATACAATTTTATAAAAAATTATTAAGACATATTATTTATCAAATTTTATACTAAAAAAAGATTCAAATGTATTATAATAATATAGATTTTGATAGATGGGCTTAATAAAAAAATTTAATCTACGAAATTTTAAACAAGCATTTTAAACTAGAATGTTTACATTGACCGGTTTGACCATTATAAAACCAAACCAAGTACATCTAGCAAATTTTTCGAAAATTTACCACTTAACTAAAATCGTTATATCTCGACAACCGTACGATTGGAACGTCGAAAAAAAAAATTAAAAAAATAGTTTCATCATTCCGGACAAGACTAGTTAAAAGGAACGTCTACTTTGACCGGTTTGACCGTTGTAAAACCAAACCAAGTACATCTAACAAATTTTTCGAAAATTTACCACATCACTAAAATCGTTATATCTCGACATCCGTACGATTGGAACGTCGAAAAAAAAAATTAAAAAAATAGTTTTATCATTCCGGTAAGAGAAGTATCTAATGCAACGCTTTTAAAGGCAAATACAACACCTTTTAAAAATATCTAATGCAACGCTTTAAATCAGCAAATGCAACACCTCCCTAACCTAATGCAACGCTTCTGCCACATAATGCAATGCCACGTCAGCAAATGTGGTCCCCACATTTGCCACGTCAGCAACTATGGGCCCCACATTTGCCACGTCAGCATCTGTTGGCCTCTGCCACGTCACCCTGGTGGACCCCACCCTGCCACGTCACCCTGATGGGACCCACAGTTGCCACGTCAGCATTTATTAAAAATTAAAAATTATCTAATGCAACGCTTTTCAACAGCAAATGCAACACTTCTTTTACCTAATGCAACGCTTCTGCCACGTCAGCCAATGACACGTCAGCAAATGTGGGTCCCACATTTGCCACGTCAGCAATTGTGGGCCCCACACTTGCCACGTCATCAAGTGCCACGTCAGCACGCGTGGACCCCACTGTTGCCACATCAGCATTTTTAAAAATTAAAAAATACCTAATGCAACGCTTGCTGTTAGTGTTGCATTATATTGAAACACTTTGGATCAAATGCAACACTAAATATATGTAATGCAACACCAGTTCAAGTTCTGTTTCATTAGAGGCAAAATTTCATACCTAACGAAACACTTTCACTGAAACACTTTCTAAAAGCGTTGCATATGAGCATTTATGGCGTAGTGTCCAATTTAGTGGCAGTGGCCATAGGTGTCTTTGCAGGTGAGCAATCTTCCAAGTCAAACTTCTTCAATAAATCCTTGATGTACTTAGTTTGACTGATAAAGATACCATCCTTCCTTTGACTGACTTGCAACCCAAGAAAGAATGTCAACTCTCTCATCATACTCATCTCATATCTGCTCTGCATGAGTTTAGAGAATTTCTCACACAGCTTCTCATTTGTAGAGCCAAATATGATATCATCCACATAAATCTAAACTAGGATAATATCATCACCATGCTTCTTGTAGAACAGTGTTTTGTCCAATGTGCCTCTAGTGAATTGATTTTCAAGGAGAAATTGTGATAAAGTATCATATCATGCCCTTGGAGCCTGCTTAAGTCCATACAATGCCTTAAGCAATCTGTAGACAAATTCTGGGAAATGTGGATCCTCAAAGCCAGGTGGTTGTTGCACATAAACTTCTTCTTCTAACTCCCCATTCAGAAATGCACTCTTGACATCCATTTGATAAACTTTAAAGTTTGAATGAGCAGCAAATGCCAAGAATATTCTGATGGCTTCCAATCTAGCAACAGGGGCAAATGTCTCATCATAATCAATGCCTTCCTGTTGAGAGTATCCTTTTGCAACCCCTTGATTTGTTTCTTACTATTACACCATCTTCATCCATCTTATTCTTCAGAACCAATTTTGTTCCTACAATGGTTCCATTCTTTGGTGCAGGCACAAGTTCCCATACCTTGTTTCTTTCAAATTGATTCAGCTCCTCTTGCATGGTAATAATCCAATCTGGATCCAATAGTGCATCATCAAGTTTCTTAGGCTCAACCTGAGATAGAAAACTGCCATAGAGTCACTCATTCTGAGTTGCTCTCCTAGTCATTACTCATGCATTAGGATCTCCAATAATTTGCTCTGCAGTGTGTGATCTATCCCATTTCTTTGAATGCTTAGTCTGATTTCTCATTCTTGATGTTGCTTTATCATCCAAGTCATGATCATTCTCATTTCCTCCCCCTGTGATGTTGCCACTGCTCACAGGTGTGTCTTGGATGCTTGTTTCTCCACTAATGATTGGCACAAATTCTTCTCTTGTATCATCATTCACTTGAGTTTGTTGAACTTGAGTTTCAACTCCAGTTTCAATCTCTTCATCAGAATCATCTAGATTATCAAACTTTAATGGATCTTTATCTTCATCATTGGCTTCTTCTAATCCAGGTAGTTTGCTATCATCAAATGTCACATCTGTGCTTTCCATAATTTTCTTTTGACTGATGACATAAACTTTGTATGCAATTCTTTCCATAGAGTAGCATAGAAAAATTCCTTCAAATTCCTTTGCATCAAACTTTCCAACATATTCTGAATTATCCTTCAATACAAAGCATGTGCTTCCAAAAGTATGAACATACTTTAGAGTAGGCTTCTTTCCAGTCATCAAATTGTAAGGTGTCTTTCCAGTGTTTTTATTGATGAGGGTTCTGTTCTGGATGTAGCATGCAGTGCTCACAGCCTCAGCCCAAAAACATGTAGGCATCTTTGCATCAAGTAACATTGTTCTAGCAACCTCAATTAGAGTTCTATTCTTCCTCTCAACAACTTCATTTTGTTGTGGAGTCCTTGGAGCTGAGAATTGCTGAGAAATGCCATTCTCTTTACAGAATGCTTCAAGTATGGCATTTCTGAACTCTGTTCCATTGTCACTTCTCAATGCAGTCACACTTGCATTGTTGGCCTTTGCTTCCTTGTCAAATCTCTTTATGTGCTCAATGATTACTTGTGGAGCCTCATCTTTTAATGCTAGAAATTCCACCCATATATACCTTGTAAAGTCATCAACCATCACCAAGGCATACTTCTTTCTTCCTAGTGACATAATATTGACAGGCCCAAACAAATCCATATGAATGAGTTACAGGGGCTTGGTTATTGATGTCACTGTCTTTGACTTGTGGCTTGATCTTTTCATTTTTCCTCTTTGACAAGCCTCGCACACTCCTTCTTGACAAGATTCAAGTGTGGGCATGCCTCTCACTAACTCTCTTTTGACTAGTGAATTAATGGCTTTGAAGTTCAGGTGTGATAATTTCTTGTGCCACAGCCAACAATCTTCATTTGATGATTTTGAGTAGAAGCAATAAATTTTGTCCTTGTTTGTAGAGTCCATATTGGCTACAAACAGGCTTCCTTTCTTTACTCCAGATAGAGCAAAATCACCAGTCTTCTTGTGGGTAATCAAACATTCATCCTTGTCAAAATCCACTTTGAATTCTCTATCAGTAAACTGACCAACACTTAGCAGATTATGCTTGAGTCCCTTGACTAGTGTTACATCTTCAATGATGACATTAACAACTTTCAACTTGCCATATCCCAATGTGTTACCCATGCTGTCATCTCCAAAAGCAAACATTGGGCCAGCCTTCTCCTCACACTGTGATAACAGAGCCATATCACCAGTCATGTGATTTGAGCATCCACTTTCCAAAATCAACATGACCTTCTTTTCACTTTCTTTGCCCTGCAAACACAAAGGTATTACTTCTCCTTTGGTACCCAAACAAGTTTGGGTCCATGTGACTTAGAAACAGTTTTATCATAAACAACATGCTTATCAACTTTCTTGGTGTTAGTCTTCTTGTCACTGTTAGAAGTCTTAGAACTTGAGGTTTCAGACTTAGGTGACAGAGGTACCTTCCTAGCTTTAGGAGGACTTGAAGACTTTGACCTTATGTAGTGTATGTGAGAATTGTGACTGATACAACCATCAATGAATTGCCTTTCCTCTGTTTAAGAGTGTCATAGTCAAGTCCAATGGCAGCCTTGGGTTTAGCTTGAATCTTCTCACAGTAGGATTGCACTATACCAGATGATTTCTTAAAAGTTTTCAGTTTGAATTCATTTACAGCTAGTTCATCCCTAAGAGCCTTTTCCACTTGACTAGCACATAGAACCTTATTCTGCAGATATTCAACTTCTTTCTTAAGGTTTTTTACTTGCATAGCACTTAGCTCAAGTTCCTCATTCTTTTTTATCAATATTTCATTTCTAGTAGACAGTTTAGCAATTTCCTCATTAGCAGCTGTTTGCACAAAATTACGCAAGCGCACGTAGTCACAAGTAATATAAATCAAGTTCGTTCTACAGAGATCTGGTTATGGTTCTATTCAGTAAATATGCCTATGCAACAATGTATGGTTTTAATTCACTATTAAGAAAAGTAACAATTTGGAGTTTGATTAACTAAATTAAACTAAGATGCAAATTATAAATCTAAGAATTAACTAGTCGACAAGAATTGAAATCGAATTACTTATATGAGAATAAACATGGGATCCTAACTTCATTAAATACTTCACTTAGAGTTGATGCCTTTAATCAATACACATGTGGGATTTGATATCTGATCGGACAACACGAAACAAGTAAAAGTTACCTCTCGGTATACTAATACCAAACTAAACATACATCCACAAAAGAGATAGAAGATGAATAGACACCAATCATGCCTAGACCTTATATCTCTATATGAAGACAAGTAAGTTACATAAAATGAAATGATACATTTTTTATATAACTTGTCACACACACATACTCAAAGTGATTTCCATTTATGGAATTATCTTGAAAGTCTTCTCTTCTTGATTTGGACAATCCCGGTAGGCTTTGAGACAGTGTATGTTTCTTTCTTCAAAAGTGACTAAGTTCTTGAGGTGACTTAGCTTCCAAGCCCACGTGAGAAAACATAATAGTTGAAGAACAAGTTGTCTATTAAGATCACATAGGGCAGCATAATATCTCTATTGATGCTACAAATCATGATGTCAAAACATCAACCTATCCTATGCTAGCATGGCAAGTTCTAAATCTCAAGATCCACTCTCGCTTCACAAGAGATTAACAATTCAATTTAGATGTTAGCTACGCATCTAAAAGCATTAAGATTAACCATACGAGGATATCAAGAATTCACCATACGTAATTTTTAAAGCAATCAAACTACTAAGCTACATAGATAACTCTGTTATAATCCCATGACAACGATTAGCTCATAATTGAACCGTTCATCGTCATGGGATTTGATGAAAACATGATAATAAACAAGATATGAATAAAAGAAGCAATAATATTAATAAAACAAAGAGTTGAGAAAACAAATCTATAATCCAGAATAACACAAAGGATGAAGTAGATCTAGATCCGTTGCTTGTCACGAGCGTTGAATCCTTCTCTCCTTTTTTCCCTTGCAGATCTAAGCTATGTTACAATAATAAAAAACTGATCCTGATTTGCAAGGCTAAGATGTGTTTAAATAGGCTCTAGATTTCTTGCCCAGCAAGAAATTACCTTCTAATACAATTAGAATTCAATTAAGGTTCTAAAACTGCCCAAAATACAATTAGAACTTGAAAAGGGCAAAACAGTAATTTCCCAACATTGCTTCATAATAAAACCAGGCGCGAATTTATTCCCTACGTTCTCTGCACCTGCTATCAATCCCAGGTTATAGAAAATCTCCCAAGCTTCGCGTGAGCTGTAAGATCGCTAAAAACGGACTTCTAGAACCCCAGATATGGCCAAAATAGTGTAAGCTGCGCAGCCTTCCCGGAAAATCCGAATTTTAATCAATTAATCCTCCAAAAGTGATTGAAGCATCAACCTTAATCAACATTCTCGTAAATCTGCACAACTAAGCAAAACACATCAAAACTACAAAAAACTTGAGTCCAAGACAATCATTTTAAGCCGATTTAGAATGCTCCAAATAGATATAAAATCCACTTATCACACCCCCAGACTTAAACCGATGCTTGTCCTCAAGCATAAACAATTACAACAAACTAACTAACTTGTACCACTTCCGTAGGTGATCACTGTTGCATTTGGCATATGCAACAAGCCCTTTAAATCCCTAGGCAGCCCTAGTGGACGAGTAAGGTCTCGTGAGGGCCTATAGCGAATGTACCCACAAAATCCATTTAACCTAATGCAATGCATGAATGCAACTAAATGAAACTGCAAATAATCTAATACTAATATCCTACCATACCTTCAAATTCTCTCATGCCATATCAACTTAAGAATCAAACTAAATACACAATGTCTTGGTGTCGAAAGTGCAAGTATTCACATAGTCTACTCAATGAACATGCATAAGTTCTCAGAAGTCCATGTCAAATGTAAGAATAAGTTAGTAAACATGCTAAGCCTACAAGAGTACATCTTTGAGACAAAACTCGGGATCTCATACGCAAAAACAAGTAAACACTCACAATCCACTCACAAAAGAATATTCACTCAAGAACAAGGGTAAGTGTATCACTCAATTCCAACAAAATCATAAACATGCTTGACATTTGGTATCAATCTAACTCTTAACACAACATACATCAATGACGATAATCAAAAGGTCTTTATTTGGGTTGTAACGGGGCTAGGGACAAGGTATGTTAAATAATCCAAATCAGGTTAAGTGTCAAAAGCTAGTAAGTACCATAATAAATCACACACAACACCCTATTTCCCCCCCCCCCCACATAATTTTTACTCAAAACAAACACTCGACTAGTCGACTAAAATAGGATCACAACAAACACAAACATGCTCTCATAATATATATTTTTTTCTTTTTTTTCTTTTTTTTTCTTTTCTTTTTTTTCGAGAGCTAAATAAAACAATAATATAAACAATAACAATGATCCCAAAATTTTATTACACATGCCGACTATCAAGTAAACAAACCCAATTTCAATATTTCCCCCAAAAGTACGACCAACAATAAACCCCTCCTTGCACACCTTATTACTCCCTTAAGCACTCTACTAGCCTTTGACAATGTGGGTTTAAATTAATGTAAGGCCAATACAAGAAAAGTCTAGGCAAGTAATGTGGTATGTCACCGAAAAAATAGGATTAAGCTCAACGGGTTAACTAATTGATCATGTAAATATGGTGTGGTAATATGGGAAAATATGCGGTTTTTCCTAATGCCTTTATCATTTTAATCGTCAAATAATGTCATGCGTTTCAAGAAAGACCTCAAACAACTGCTAGCAATGCAAACAATCCGTGCACACTCAAGCAAACGAATAAATTGCAATATGCAATAAGGTTCAAAAACTCACTTGGTGGAAAAACATACTCAATCCCAAGCAAAAATCTCTCTAACGCACCGACTTGTATTCAAAGCATGCAAACTAAATCATCTTGCACATATTCATGTCCTTCTAATCACTTACAACATTTAATAAGTCTACTAGCTTCAACTTACTAGTGTATGTGTGTGCACGAGAACAAAGCACATCACTTCTCAATCAAAAGCGTCAACAACACAAAATTCCTATCAAGCATGGGTGCAAATGCAACCTATTATGAACTCACATGATATACGAACCTAACAACAGAATGTCCTATATGAAACAAACGTAGATAACACGAACATAAATGCATAATTTACTACTTCTATATTGCAAAACATGAAATCCTACATGAACACATAATACAATAACAACTACTAATCCCTCAAACCACCCCCAAACTTAAAATATTCAATGTCCGTATAGAATGGAAGTAAATACAAGGGATAGTAGAAAACATACCTACAAGTCCTCATCCTCGAATGAATCATGCGGGAGACGAAAATTTCAGAACACTAGCACCACCTTTCCCACGCTTAGGAGCCATAAAAATCAATACCCAACTCACAAAAGTCACCAAAATCCACAAAAAATTCGAATTCACAAATACCCCCAAATAAACAAGAACACACAACCCTAATAATGCAAGAACACAATTCGTAATATCAAAATAAAAGGAATAAATATACCCCAAATACGAACCGAAGAGGTGAAGCTTGCAATTAAAAATCCCCCAAACTTGAATCTTGAAGCCTTAAAATTGATTATAGGAAATATAATTGGAATGGGGTAGGATTTGTGTGTCTATAGGTGTATATATAGATGGGTATATAGATTTGGGAAGAAAAAAATAATAATAAAAATAAAAAAAAAATAAAAAAAAATAAAAAATAAAATAGGAGATGATTTGGTAATAAATTGGAATTAATATAGGACTAGAATTAGGATTTTAGGTGGAAAAAATAATTAGAAAAGGGGTTGGAATTGATTTTATGAGATGAATTGATTATTTAATATATTAATACACATAAACACTCACGTACAAATCAAACCTGGACAATAACACACTGACGCCGCAGCCTTGAATTCCCGCGCCATAGCCTTGAACATATTCTGTCGGCAGCCTTTTTATTTTGTGTATAAATTTTTTTTTTAAACATCACTTGTACAACAAAAAACTATACCTGGACAGATACATGTTGGCGCTGCGGCCTGGATATGGCGACGCAGCCTTGGACGATTTCTATCCACTGTTGAAAATTTTGTAAATTTTTTTTTTTTTGCACTACACTCATTTTTTTTCTACACTAATGCATGGGTTGCCTCCCACGAAGCGTTTCTTTAACGTCAATAGCTTGACGTTACTTCCTCAACTCATGGCGGTTTCAAAAGAATAACTGAACCATTCTCAACATAAAAACCATTCATACGAACGTTGACATCTTGTTTGCTTGCTTTCCACAAAAATTTCCCCTCAGACTTCAACTTGATTTTATGACCCAACTGCCAAATCTTCTTCTTTTTCTTCTTCACACCTCTAAGGTGCTTCTCCGACTCAACCGGCTGAACAAAAATTTCTTCTTCCTTATCATCGGTTTTCCACCTTTGCAACACATTATCATGCCCCTCTTCAAAAATCACTAGCTCATTATTCAAAAGGACATACCTCAACTGTGGTGGAAGTTTCCCAAGCTTTACTTTCGAAAAATCTCGAACTGAAGAACTGTCAATGGAATCAGTGATGGGATGCTTTAGCATGTGTGTGTCCGATTTTTCGCTCAACAACTGATCAAACTTCTTTCTCTGACCCGTATCAACTATTTCCACACTACAACACTCTTCATCCTCTGTCGAAAATTTCATGGCCTTGAACACATTAAAGGTGACATTCTGATCTTGCACCCTCATTGTTAGCTCTCCTTTTTGCACATCGATCAAAGTACGACCCGTAGCTAGAAAAAGCCTTCCCAAAATTATGGGAATCTTCTTGTCTTCTTCGAAATCCAAGATAACAAAATCAGCAGGAAATATGAGCTTATCAACTTTCACCAAGACATCCTCTACTATACCCCTCGGATAAGTGATAGATCGATCAGCCAACTGCAAAGAGATGTTAGTTGGCTTTGGCTCCGGTAGACTAAGTTGCTTGAAAACAGACAAGGGCATGATATTAATACTAGCTCCCAAATCACACAAACACTTGCTGAATGAAAGATTGCCAATAGTGCACGGAATGGTGAAGCTACCAGGATCTTTAAGTTTAGGTGGCAACTTCTGTTGCAGAACGGCACTACACTCCTCTGTCAATGCCACTGTTTCAAATTCTTCCAACCTTCTCTTCCGTGACAAAATATCCTTCATGAACTTTGCATATCTTGGCATCTGCTCTAATGCTTCAATAAAAGGAATGTTAATGGACAGTTTCTTGAAGACATCCATAAATTTCTGAAACTGTTTCTCTTGACTTTTCTGCAAATGTCCAGGATATGGAGGAGGTGGATAGATCTGATTATTCTTTGAAGATTGCTCCGGAGTAGACTTTTCAACAAGTTTCTTGCTCTTCTCACCATCAAGCTGATCAGCCACTAAATCAGATTTCTCAATTATTGGCACTGCAGATTTTTCAACCTGCTGTTTCTGAACATCTTCATCTTCTTCAGTTACTGATTTAGGATCACTAGTTACTTTTCCAGATCTCAAAGTAACTGCATTGACCTGTTCTTTGCTTTCCCTTCTGCCTGGATTGACCTCCGTATCACTAGGAAGAGTTCCTTGTGGCCTACTAAATAAAGCACTTGCAATCTATCCCATCTGGTTTTCCAAGGTCTTTTGAGAAGCTTGCAGGTTTTTAATCACCATCCTCAACTCATCCAGCTCTGAATTTTCATTAGAAGATTGCCCCGCATGAGCCTGGGGTTGTTGCTGAAATCCAGGAGGTTGATATGATTGCCTTGGAGCATATTGCTGCTGATAACCATGATTGAATGGCCTTGCTTGCTGACCCTGAAACTGCTGATAGGGCTGTTGAGGTTGTTGAGCACCTTGGTTGTTACTCCAGCTGAAGTTAGGATGATTCCTGTTGTTCGGATGATAGGTGGCTGGAACTGGTGCAGCAGGTCTCTGAAAGTTACTCACGAACTGTGCTGATTCAGGAGAGATATCACACTGATTCGTCTCATGTGCGCCCGCATATAGCTCACAAACACTAGCAACCTGCTGAACTCCATAATTTGCAAGAGAATCCACCTTCATAGTCAAAGCCTTCAACTGAGCTGCAATTGCTGAAGCTGTATCCACTTCAAAAATACCTGCTACCTTGCCTTGAGATAGTCGATGGGTTGGATTCTGATATTCATTAGCAGCCATCGTCTCAATAAGATCATAAGCTTCATCATAGCTCTTAGCCCATAGAGCTCCACCTGATGCTGCATCTAGCATAGGTCTAGATTGTGCTCCCAACCCATTGTAGAAACTATTGAGAACCATCCAGTCAGGCATACCATGATGTGGACACCTACGAAGCATCTCCTTGTATCGCTCCCATGCCTCACACAAAGATTCTCCACACTGCTGCTGAAACTGAGTTAGCTGGTTCTTCATTGCTGCAGTCTTCACCATAGGGAAGAATTTAGTAAGAAACTTCTGAGCAAGATCCTCCTATGTAGTAATGGAACTAGCTGGTAGTGAGTGTAACCAGCCCTTAGCCTTATCCCTCAGAGAGAATGGGAAAAAGCCTCAACTTGATAGCATCATCCGAAACACCATTGAACTTAAAAGTATCACAGATCTCGATAAAGTCCCGAATATGCATGTTAGGATCCTCCGTAGGAGCACCCCCAAACTGAACTGAATTCTGTAGCATCTGAATAGTGCATGGCTTGATCTCGAAGTTATTAGCCGTGACGGCTGGCCTGATAATACTAGACTGGATATCATTGATTTTCGGCTGAGAATACTTCTTCAAAGCCTTAGCTGCTGCTGCATCTGCCATCTCTACTTTAGTTTCAGATTCCTCGTTCTTATTCTCTAAGTTCTCTACAAGATCGTCTTCCGCCAGTTCTTCCAAATGAGCTTGTAAGCGTGTTCGCATACAAACTTAAGTACCTGAAACACCACGAAACAAACAAAACAAGTAAGAAATCCGAGTCAGTGAACGCTAATGACCACTATTGACAAGCAAATAAACTAAAAATAAACACCGATGATCCCCGGCAGCGGCGCCAAAAACTTGTTTGCACAAAATTACGCAACCGCACGTAGTCACAAGTAATATAAATCAAGTTCGTTCCACAGAGATCTAGTTATGGTTCTATTCAGTAAATATGCCTATGCAACAATGTATGGTTTTAATTCACTGCTAAGAAAAGTAATAATTTGGAGTTTGATTAACTAAATTAAACTAAGATGCAAATTATAAATCTAAGAATTAACTAGTCGACAAGAATTGAAATCGAATTACTTATATGAGAATAAACATGGGATCCTAACTTCATTAAATACTTCACTTAGAGTCGATGCCTTTAATCAATACACATGTGGGATTTGATATCTGATCGTCCAACACGAAACAAGTAAAAGTTACCTCTCGGTATACTAATACCAAACTAAACATACATCCACAAAAGAGATAGAAGATGAATATACACCAATCATGCTTAGACCTTATATCTCTATAAGATTTGAAAACATAACGGTTGAAGAACAAGTTGTCTATTAAGATCACATAGGGCAACATAATATCTCTAATGATGCTACAAATCATGATGTCAAAACATCAACCTATCCTATGCTAGCATGGTAAGTTCTAAATCTCAAGATCCACTCTCGCTTCACAAGAACAATTCAATTTAGATGTTAGCTACGCATCTAAAAGCATTAAGATTAACCATACGAGGATATCAAGAATTCACCACACGTAATTTTTAAAGCAATCAAACTACTAAGCTACATAGATAACTCCGTTAGAATTCCATGACAACGATTAGCTCATAATTGAACCGTTCATCGTCATGGGATTTGATGAAAACATGATAATAAACAAGATATGAATAAAAGAAGCAATAATATTAATAAAACAAAGAGTTGAGAAAAAAAATCTATAATCCAGAATAACACAAAGGATGAAATAGATCTAGATCCGTTGCTTGTCACGAGCGTTGAATCCTTCTCTCCTTTTCTCCCTTGCAGATCTAAGCTATGTTACAATAATAAAAAACTGATCCTGATTTACAAGGCTAAGATGTGTTTAAATAGGCTCTAGATTTCTTGCCCAGCAAGAAATTACTTTCTAATACAATTAGAATTCAATTAAGGTTCTAAAAACTGCCCAAAATACAATTAGAACTTGAAAAGGGCAAAACAGTAATTTCCCAACATTGCTTCATAATAAAACCAGGCGCGAATTTATTCCCTACGTTCTCTGCACCTGCTATCAATCCCAGGTTATAGAAAATCTCCCAAGCTTCGCGTGAGCTGTAAGATCGCTGAAAACGGACTTCTAGAACTCCAGATATGGCCAAAACAGTGTAAGCTGCGCAACCTTCCCGGAAAATCCGAATTTTAATCAATTAATCCTCCAAAAGCGATAGAAGCATCAACCTTAATCAACATTCTCGTAAATCTGCACAACTAAGCAAAACACATCAAAACTACAAAAAACTTGAGTCCAAGACAATCAATTTAAGCCGATTTAGAATGCTCCAAGTGGATATAAAATCCACTTATCATCAGCAGTCATACTAGTATGAATATTAAACATCTCAACAGGTAGTTGTTCAATCATGCATTTATACTCAGAAACAGACATGTCTATGGTAGTGAGAGATGGTACCTGAGAGTCTGATGAAGATGTGTCATCCTTGGAATTGGCCATCAAGGCATAGTTGCAAAATTCTTGCTCTTCTCCATCACTATCAGAATCATCCCAACACTTCCCTTCAGCTATGTAGGCCTTACCTTGTGTCTGCTTTTTCAGAAGGGCTTCATACTTAGCTTCGAGCTCTAGAAACTCTCTATCCTTCTTTTTAGGCTTTTTGCATTCACTGGCAAAATGCCCTAGGTCATTGCATTTATAACACCTTATAGATGACCTATCCACATGGCTGGTTTTGAATTTATTCTTGTTTGGTTACATAGGTGCCTTGCTCTTGTTGAATGAATCGTTTTGGGTTTTAGGTTTGAAGGGTTGGTTCCTCTTGAATCTGATGTTTGGAAATTTTCTGGCCATGAAAGCATATGAAGTGTTTTCCATCCCATCTAGTTCTTCAAGAGTGTAGAACTCCTCTTCCTCCTTCTCTTCAATAGGTTCACTTACCTCAGCTTCTGTTTCTTCATCATCTACTATCTCCTCTATCCTTAGCTGGCTTGTAGATGCTTCTAGATCTTGAATAGATTTGTTGACAATCAAGGCACATGATGTGTTTATCATTCTGCCTTGGTTGGCCTGGATAGCCCTTTTCTGAAGCAACTCAAGCTCATGAGTCTTTAAAACCCCATAGAGCACATCATAAGTGATTTTGTTCAAATCTCTTTCCCTTAGAGAAATGACCCTTTGCTCTAGATGATTTGGTGAAGATAGCAGAAACTTCATGTTCAACTCCTTGGTGTTGTAAACCTTGTCATTCATCTGCAACTCAGTGACTAGCTTGTGAAATCTCTCAAACATCTCAGTGATGCTTTCCTTGGGCTATACCATGAAAGCTTCATACTGTGTGACCAGTATCTGTTTCTTATTTTCCTTGACCTCATCAGTTCCTTCACATAACACCTCAATGTGATCCCACATTTCTTTGGCAGATGTGCACGATGCAATGTTTTTTGGCAGATGTGCACGATGCAATGTTTGCAAACATTGACATATTCATGGAATCAATAATTAGCAACATGAGATGGCTGTCAAGAGCAACCATCTCCTTCTCTGATTATGTCCATTTGGATGGTTCCTTGGCCACATAAGATCTTGGAATAGTTGTGGTTCCAACAGCCTTTTCAGGTATTTCTTGTTGTGGAACAGAGGGACCATTCTTGAGAATTTCAGGGTACAAAGGATGAGAGGCTTTGATGAACAACATCATCTTTATCTTCCAGAGGTTGTAATTTTCTTTGTCAAACTTAGGGACTTTTGTAACGATCCCAAAATCCGGGGTACAGATATGGGACCACTGACCATAAACAATAATATAAACTCTGAATATAAACATCATATAAACTGATAAAACATTAAAACCCCTTAACCAAGATCGCATACAGGTTATGGTATGAAACAAACTATCGAATTATATTATTACAACTCAATCCCAGAATAATAACATATTATACATTTCTGTGAATAAATGAAATCACTATCTAACTCTATTTCCAACCTCGGCCATTCTCAATCCACTATCTGACGTGATCCATAACTCGACTGTCTCTTCTCGCTGCCCGGAGATCAATACTCACGGTCCACTACTAGGTCTACTACGCTTCACTATTAACTGGAGAAAAACAAGCAAAAGCAAGAGTGAGCCAACAATGCTCAGCAAGTGTAAATAGTGATAACAATTTCAATAACGACAATTTTGATAAGCAAAAGAATTTCCTTTCATCATTTGAAAGAATCAGTGATATCAGCTTTTAGATTGCCACGAGGGCCAACAATTTACCATTCATCCGGTGCATCAGAAACTGGAATTGAAAAGAATTCTGATATCAAAAATATTATTCAAACAGACTTTCAGGAAGTCAAGAACTGAACATCTCAATCTCAAAATATAGATTAGAATTGGAAATTTTATTTATTTTAAAAAAATCATTAAGGTTAGGCTGCTGATCAGTCAGCACTAACCCCGGACAAACGCACACAGTAATGTCCTAGAATGGATCCACGGCACACGTTGGCCTTATTACTTCCTACCACGAATCTGGTCCGACCTTACGGTCCAAAAACATTTTTATCACGACCACAATAGGGTCCGACCTTTCGGTCAAAACATTTTACCACGACCACAATATGGTCCGACCTTTCGGTCAAAAATATTCCAATTCTACATCAAACCCACTAGGCGTCGGAACAATCGACAGCCTTACCACAACAACCAACTGGAAAACTCTCGTTCCAGAATAACAATTAATTCATAATTAAGAATCGCTGATGAATATCAACATCAACTGGTATCAATCAGGTCAAACCAACAACGGGGTAAATAAGGAATAATAATATCAATAGGTGTCGACAAGTTCGACACGATAAAAGGGGTGATGAATAAAAAAAAACAATCTCAAAGGGTATCGACAAGTTCGATACAAAACAGGGTGATAACCGAATAATCAAGATCTTCAATAAATACCGACGAGTTCGATAATAAATGGGGTGGAGAATATAAAGAATAATATTTGAATACGTATCAACACGATAGATATGGGTAATTGGGGTCATAACATCATTAACTTGTCTAAAGAGAGAATTCACTTGAGCGAGAATAAAAGATATAAATCACAACAAGGTTTTCAACAATTGAAATTCTAAGTCAGAGCAAATATATGGTCAAGTACTAAGCATTTAATAAAATTTATCTACACATTGCAAGGTTTGACTCAGCATAAGTGAATGAAATAGTATAAAACGATTATTTGCCAAATAATTTCACTATAGTAAATTTCAGATCAGTTTGAAGGAAACATCCCCTAAAGAGGGTCCATTGGTGATAATATTTTAAAATCAGGAATTTCGCTAACAGGTATTTATAAGGATTTTAAAACTTGGATTTCCTTTATTTAGGGAATTCTTAAACAATTTCGACGAAAATAGAAGAAGAGGCATTCCAGGAATAGGATACTGAGCGAGAAAGATTATTTGTAAAATTCTTTGCAAATCGGATGTTCGAATTACGGGTAGGGGAGATAAACAGCATCACGCTTATTTAGAAAAATATATGTGTCATCTGCCATCTATACTTGGCCAAATTATCACATACTATAAATAAACTAAATTGCATCACTTGAACAATAAGTGATTAGCAAGAACACTTGCCTCGATATACGAAGTTCCCGATCCTAACATGGATCCTCAACTCAGCTTCTCGTCATTCTTTACTTTCTTACATACTGCTCTCTTACTCGGCTCTACTTCAATTTCCTTCATGCTTCACCAACTCTACGTTCGTACATCTGTCAACTCTCATACTTGTCCTTGGCCATGTTTCCTATTCGAACCATTATCAAGGTTAAATACTATTTCAGTATGAACTCAAGCAAAACCATATCGTTTGCTCTATTCTACCCATGCGCGTCCTATAACGCTTACATATATCATTAATAACATATACAAACACATACCACTACACATAGACATATCCAATCTTATTCATATAGTAGTCTTAGTATAATTACTAAGTCACATATACACGTCACATAACCACTTAAAAACAGCACACCACCTAATCATCAAAACCACTTTATATACTCAAAATAATCCATTGACATATATGCTTAAACCATTAGTAATCATAACACACCTTCAAGTATTGAAATTAAATAACTCAAATAGACTTTTAAATAAATTTGCAGGGGATTTTTAGAAAATTTCGGCATGAAGTATTCGTTTATCGGACTATGGGCTCAGCCCCTCCATGCCAAACAAAACAATTTATAACCCTGTTTTTGATAAAATAAAAGCTGCCTCAATTGCAGCAACATAAAAATAAACAAATAATGAAAAGTACCCGCCCAGACATGCGGCACCTAGCACATAATAATTTACACTACTACTTACGCTACACCAATGATCGTATTTCTCACGCATTTTACTGATACACGTGACAACCAATCATTGATGTTCGTAAGCCCTAGGGAACAAGCACTAACTATTACTTACGCTATATCGATGATCACATCACTCAAGTATATTAATTATACTCGTGATAGTTAATCATGGATATTCGTAAGCCCTAGGGATTAGTCGAAAAGAATTACACAAGTCCTTTAAATATTGACATTTAAAAACTTGTGATCTTCTCATAACCCCTAGCACAATTCTAATTATTATAAAATTCTAACATTTAACATGTATCACATATTCTCATACTTACCATAGACCCACGTACACACATAACATATCATATTCATAATTAGTAAAGTCATCAAATACTATGACTCGATTTATACCAATTAGCACATAAGCATTTCCGACACTATATGCAACTAACAATTATCAAGGTAAATTAGTAACCACCTACTAATCAATACCAAGTAGTTTACAATTATAACGTCCCACAAATACTAGGACTCCACTTACAACACATAGCACATAAACATTTACAACTTAGTACTTCATATAAATTCCACATTTTATACGACAACTAATACTTACAATTAACAACTAACAATTCGAAAATTTAATAATTACTAAATCCAAATACTTAATCAAACTCATAATACTCAACTACCAATAATCATTAAACCTGAATATTAACGACACCATAAAATGATTCCGACAATTACAATTAGCAATTAACAGTTAACAATTAACAATTAATCATTACTAAACACGAACATTTAATCGGACTCGCACTTAGTCCTCAATAATTATAAATTACTATACCCTCCACATTAAATATGGAAATTCGGATAATATTCCTAATTTACCACATTGGTCTAGCTACGACAATTAACACATTCAACTCACAATTAATTAACAACTCTAAACTTATAGCATTTCTCATAATTTACAACTCTACTCTAATTACGAAAATCAACTTATCTAGCTTGCAATCTAAACCAATTATATTTCAACAATTAAATACTCAAATCGAAATTTACAACTAAAATGAAACTAAAATAAATTATCCAACTCGACATACATCCAAAATCCCCAAATTCCACTTCTGAAAGTATTACCCAATGATAACAATTAGCAATTAATAATCATCAAAACATATACTCAAACCCACAATTAATCTCACAATTAACTAGCAATTATAAACTTTTCCGAATTAAACTACGAAAATTAAATCATCGCATCACACTTAATTCTATTTTAATTACAACAATACTATCGCAATTAATATACTTTAATTACAACAATTACCCAATTAATCTAAAATGAGAAATTAAACAATTACATCGTAGAATTAAAAATAAAATAAATAAGTAAATAAATAAGTAAATTATACCTTCCGATTTCAATCTCCTCCAAATCTCCCTTTACAGCCTCTCTCCTCTCTATCTCTTTCTCTCTCTCTCTCTCCTCAAGCACAGCCCCCTTGTAACAACCATCTCCCCTCCTCCACCCTCACCTACTGCCACCACGGCTCGCCGGCGTCGCCTCCTACAACTGCTGCTGCGCCTCCGTACACAGCCACCGAGAAGACCACCATCGAGCCTCTCCTCCTGCTGTCCGTCCAGCTCAGTTCGCGACCACCTCCTTCTCTTCATCGCTGCTCATAACCCCGCCCATAACACATACACACGCAATATATATGTATATATATGTAATTGCTCCCAATCTCCCCTCTTCTTTCTTCTACTCTTTTCTTTTTTTTTTATTTCTCTCCCCGTTTTCTAGAATTCTCCCGACTACTCTCACTGCTGGGCTGCTGGTATAACTCTTAATGGGCTTGGCCCATTCCTTTTGTTACTACTCTACTCTCTTTTCGGCCTAATTAAATATTAATAACCGACTTCTATAAATCACAATTAAATAAAACCTCTGCAAAAATATGCCTTTCATTTTTAAAATAAAGAATATAAAATTATGAATACCCACATATTTTTAAAATATTTTTCGGATCAAAAATGAATTAAATATGAATTTTCAAAGTTTTGATCCTTTAAATACATTAAAACTCTTAAAATCATTTTAAAATACTAAAACACCCAAATCAATTCACCCCACAATTTTAAAAACTCAATAAATATATAAAGAAAATTTTACAAAAGATTTCATGATTTTTAATTCCTCCGACAATTTTATAAAATTTACACAGGATCAAAAATGCATGATTTAAATATTTTTAAATCCTCAAAAATACAAATAAAAATACACCGACTTTCACATCTCACACAAATCATCATATAAACACATAAACACCACTTCACATATTTTTCACCTTCACAACAATATTCACTTAACATAACTCATAAATTATAATAAATAAATAATTCGAAATTCGAAATTTTCTAGGTCGTTATAACTTTCACCATTCCTGTGGTCTTTGGTGTTTTCGAACTCATGATCGTTTTTCTGTTTTTGAATAAACAGCCCGCTCTGATACCACTTGTTGAGTATTGAATACAGTAAAAGAATACAGAGGGGGGGTTGAATGGATTCTTGAACTTTTCTTCGTTCTTGAATCTATGTAGCAGATAAGTGTTTGTGTGTGCAAATGTGTAGGTGCGGATAAAAGATAACACAAGACATAATAACACTTTAATTTAATATGTTATTAGATAAAGGTTGCTACAATCTGTGAATACAAATGATAGTATTCTCAGCTTTGTTTTTCTCAGAGAGATATATCTTGCAATGTGTATGAAAAACTTAACCAACTAAAGAAGTGAGATTGTATTCTTATAGAACATGAATACAACTCAGTTACTACAAATAAGGGATAAATTACTTTCTTGTATGTCTATCTGTGACGGCCCCAAATCCGGGGTCATAAATCTAGGCCATCACTGACCAATTTCCATTCAATATCAATATCTCTTGGGTTTTTTTTATATAATTAATACTTATGCAGTTGACCCCGCAATAATAAACACACACACACCAGTCATATGCTCAGAGAACAACATTTACCATAATAAAAGTTTAGAGTTGAGAGTTATTACAAACCAGGATCATACTTAAGTACATTGTTGAATAACACTTCGACATGAAGCGTTTCAACAACCAAAAGTTTATTACATGTCTTCATATTTAATTATACATAAGCCCTCAGAACCCGTCTGCCTCATCACTACCTCCGGAATCGATGCTAACGTGCTCTCAGAAGGTCGCCTTCCCCCTACCCTCTTGCGGGGCGTTCTGCGAAGTATTGGCATACCTAGTTGTATATAGATAAGTAGCAAGAGTGAGCTATAATAGCTCAGCAAGATCATATGGTAAACTAGAATTTAAAATATGAACAAGTATACATATTTATGCATATGTAAGCGGAAAAATTATAAACTTTAAGGAAGAATAAAACTCTTATTTAATAATACATCATCCACTTACTATTATAAGAAAGAAATCTAGGACAATATAGTATCAGTTTCTCTTCTTAAATAATATAACAATCAATATACCCTTTCAGTGTAATATTTCAAGATAATATGAATACTTGAATAAATCTCTCACTATCATCTTCTCATTTCCTTCTTATGCAATAATTTTATAAATTAATATAAAATCAGTTTCTCTTCATCTATAACAATAATTCCGTCGTTTCATATCATTTTCCCTTTTCAGTATACCAATCTGACTTTATCGTCGATTCTTTATTCAAAAATTTTGGGGGTTTTCACTGTTGCCGAATACGTGAGGCACGATGATCAGTCGTCCTCCGTACCCGTCCCTTTTTACTACCGGTAGAAGGAATGAAGGCCACCTGCTAACATCATCCCTGGAGGAAGGCCACCTGCTAACATCCTCCCTTGGCATCTTCATGCCGAATCATGAATGCTAGACTATCTCGCACACAGCCCTGACACAGCCTCTTACGCAAATTTGTTGCTAATCCCCCTTTTTATAAAATCATTATTCCATTTATCAACACCATTTCACATTTCCATTCCCGTATATCATTTCCATTTCCATTTATTATTACTCATATCATTTCCATTCTCGCACATTATTTCTATAAAATATATATATATCATAACACTTTGATTATGATTCAGATATCTCTTTTCTATTCAAGAAATCAAATATGCTTTTATATTCATAAAATATTCCATCTATTTAAGAGTAGTAAATAATAATCAAATAATATTTATTAAACCACTGATACTCAAAAAGAATATTTTTAATATAGTATTATTACCATATAACCCTAGATAACAACTGATACCATTCTCTTATATACTTTAGATAACAACTGATACCATTCCCTTATATACCCTTAAACATAATGCATTCTCACTTTATGCATAATCATCTCTATGCATATCCATATCCATCCCATACGCATATCTATATCCATATTCATATCATATTCAAATACCTTTCCTTTTAATATCAATAATCAAGGAAAACCAATTCTTAACAATATAGTAACAATAGCATCACATATATATATTTTTCATGAGATCAAGTTTCTTTGAAGATAAATAATTTCCAAGTAGGGATAGAAAAGATCTTGCCTCGGTTCCGGTATCCTGACGGTATGGTTTGGGACTCTTCCGGAGTTTCTATAAACACAAAAAGACCGTCGTTAGAATACCACATCTCTTACTCCCTACACTCTTGTATGACATTACCCTTGACACTTTAACATTTGTTTAATGTATCATTATTACCCCAAAGGTTCAAGAACTTAACCATTTATAAACTCAATCGAAGTTTCAGGGGTTTTTCACCACTTCCCCTAACAACCACACTCAACTATAAAAATTCCCATAAATTATAGATTTCAAATTTTACTACAAGATCAACTGGTAATGTCTCTTTGACTACCCCACCACATTATCCCAAAGTTTCATAATTTTTAAGAATGTCTAAGTAGGTCGATCATAGCCTCAAAGTTGATACATTTACGATTTCTCGGTTTTCGAACACCTTTCACTAAAACTGACTTTTCTCCTAAACCGTTCATCAGATTTTAGCGCACCTTATATCAAAACGATCTATGAACTAAGCTCTATCATTTCATGGTCAATTGGTAACCTAGACAGTAGGGTACCGTCCGGGTACAGGGGTCCAAAACAGGGCAATTTACATCCTAACAAAAATCGGGCATTATAACGGCTATAATTTCATACTTTCCATAAATCCAACTCCTCCAACTCAATCATCAAACACAACAATCATCACCTACACCATGTGGTCTTCATTACCAGCCATGGTTACAAGCCCAAACACTTCCATATTCAACTCAAACCACTTACAAACACATAATTCACCATAATCTTAACATTTATACCACTTATCCACTACTTACATCAATATCCATCATAAATAAACAAAGACAAGAGTGATTATACCTTCTTGAAGCTTTAAAGATCCTTAATAAACCTTGATATATCCTTAAACCACCTTATCTTAGCTTGAAACAACTAAAAGAACCATGAAAATCAAGTTAGTTTCTTAGAAATTACTATTCATCACTATTCACCATCAACTTCAATGATTTTATTACCTATGCAAATGATGTTGGTTGGCCTTGAAATTTTGTAGATGATCCTACCTAACCTCCAAGCATCTTCACAATTTTTCCCTTGATTTAATGTTGATGTTTGCTAGGGTTTTGGTTTTGATTTTCTTCTTTTTTTTCTTTTGTGCCGAATGGAAGGTAATGGAGTGGGGAGAGATTTTTCTTTGCTTTTTACTTCTTATCTCATCTTAATCTTGGTTAGTCTAGTGTCTTGTGGAAGTTTGTAGATTTTTACAAGGTTAAAAGACTAATCTACCCCTTAAATTTTGGTTTAGTGGATGATGATGTAATGGATGATGGCATTAGATGAGTTAATCATCTCATTTCCTTGGTTTCCTTAAGTAAAATGCTACTAATTCTTATAAATGGTAATGTGGGATGTATCCTTGTCATATTACTAATCTTGGTTGCTTAATCTCCATATTTGTCTGTTAGGTCGATTACACAATAAGCAATCAAATACTGTATGAGTAACTTAACAAGAACACACTGTTTAACAATTAAAAACTGTTTGGAATTAATAATTCCTCTCTCAGTGATGTAAATATCACAGAGAGCTGCTTAGGTTACAATGGATGAATATCTCAATGTTCGACTACCCTTCTAGGGTTAACCTAACTGTATTTATAGAACATACAGCTTCGTACAATCAGTAACTGATACTCCTAAAATCAAGCTATACAATTGATATCAATCACGATTGCTTCAGTCTTCCAAGTCAACTCAATCTCTTTGACAGCTTTCCAATCTTCAAAGATATTGCTTCCATATTTATCAATCTTCAAACACTGTTGACTCTTCAGACAATACCGCTACAGAGTTTAACAAACTCTGTTTGCGCTTCCAGTCAGTGTTTAATCAAACTCTGACTGCTTCCAGCTAAACTCTGTTTTCTGACTTTAGCTTCCAAACACTGTTTTCATCAATCATTTCTAACAATCTCCCCCAACTTGTCCATTAGCAAGAATGTACAAGTTTTACAGTAAATGATGATGTCAAAACAAATACAAAGTTTACAGTGTTTAACATACAAACAGAGTTTAAGCTATTACTTAACAAATTCTACATGAAATAAGAAAATTCTTACAGACTTTAATCTCTAATCTCTTGAAGATCAGGCACTGTTCTAAGATAGTCTATAAGCAACCTTCTTTCAGCATTTTCAAGCTCTATCTGCATAGCTTCTTTGATTTCTCTCAACTGAGGATCATTCTCATCAGTTTGATAGATAGCAGCTCTAAGATCATAGATTTTGTTTCTTCTCATTTCATTCCCCAGCCTGATGTATTTCAATTCTTCAGACTTTACATTGAAATCCAGAACAGTAACTCCAAGATCAGTCTTTAGTTTTGTAGTCCCCTTCTCCATTTCTATCAAATTGCCATCCCAATTTCTGTATTTAGGAACATACTTACTGTTGATTTTCATTTGTCTTATTGCAAGATTCTGAATCATTCTTTGTCTGAGCACATTTGCAACTGACTGAGCTCTTTGATTTCTCACTCTGAAAATATACAGAACATATTCAAGTTCTTCAGCATATTTTAGTTCGATATCCTTTTCAGAGACTTTAAATACTGTTCCATCAGCCATGAAATATAGCAAGAAATCCTTTTCTAGACTCTTCTGATATACAAGCTGTACTGATTCCAGTTTGTCTAAACTCTCTTGAGTGACACCACCTCCTGGAACAGACAGTGAAGAAGAATCTCTAGGACCAACATATTGTCTTTTATCTCTGTGTGAGCCTATGCCTTCTTTGTTGTATCCAACTTTACCAGATAAAGCTCTACCATCAGAAAAATCCATTGGAATTGTAGCTTCTAGTCTTGGATCATGAGGAGCACCTCTTTTAAATGTTGATTTCAACTGAGAAGACAATAATGGTGTGGTCACAACTTGTGCAGCAACAGAGGTTGTGTTTTCATTCTTCTGTACAACATGTGTATCAACAGAGGTTGTAACCATACTTTTCAGCTTTTGCTTAGCTTCTGCATCTGTTGGTTTTCTGAATACTTGCATTCTTTGATCTGTACCAACAGGTTCTTTGATTTGAATACCTTTAAGAACAGGCTTTGCAGCTTTAGCAACTTTCACATTCTTCTTTCCTTTTTCAGACTTTAAAGCTTTCAGATGTTTTTCTTGTAAACTCTTCTCTTCAGCTTTAGCATCTTCTATGGTCACTCCTTCTGCATTCTCTTCCATGAAAAGCTTAACAGCTAACTCCTCATCAGTCTTTGGGTTTGATGTTAATTCCAAACTCTTGGTCTTTGAGGTACCTTGAGTTTCAGTGTTTGTTCCAACAGACTGTGATTTAAAAGATTTGCCAAATCTCAGAGTTTGCCTTTCAGAGTTTAAAACCTTGCTTTTATCACTTGCCCCTCCATCTCCAGCATCATCCTTTTGAGTCAGAGTTTGAGAAACTTTGCATTTAGACTTAGTCACTCTCTCCCCCTTTTTGACATCATCAGGAATTAGTATTGATGTAATGAGCTCTAAAGAGTTTGCAATTGAATCCACCTTAGCAGATAAAGCAGTCTGATTTTCTTCAACCTTTCCTAGCCTGGCAAAGAGAGTGTCTTGAACTTTGGACAGCTGAACAGCTTTTATTTTGGACTCTCTTTCCATCTTCAACTCTCTTGACTGAATCTCAGTCTTCAAGGAAGCAATTTCGTGTTTAGTGTCAGCAAAATTTCCTTCCAGAGTCTTGACTTGTACCACAGTTGCCTTTAAACAGGATAAGATTTCTGGATTTGAAATTTGCTTTGCAGTTTGCTTAACAAACTCAGATGCTCTCCCTTTTGGAAAAATGCAATCTTGTTTATACCAATTTTCAGCAGATTTAGCAAGATGCTCTACTTCAACAGCATGTGATGGACAAGGCTGAGCAAAAGGTGTATGTTTACTATCTGTCTGTGCAGGTGCACTCACAAAAGAGTCAGAGTTTGCACTACTGTCAGATTCATCTTCAGCACTTGCATCTTTAGCTTGAGCATCCTTTAATGAACCACTGTGCTGAGCAGTGTCAGCCACAGTTTCTGCAATAACTTCTGCAACCTTTTCAATAATGACCTCATGTTGCACAGGCTCTGCAACAGAGTTTGCCTTAGTAGCTTCATCACCTTTGTCTTGAATTTGAGAAGATACCAGCTCTGTGTGTGATGCCACAGCTTCAGGAACATGTACTGCAGGCTCATCAGCTACACCAGGAGCTTCAACATGAACAACAGGTGAGACAGGATCAAGAATTGATTCAGGAACATCATGTACTGGTGACAAACCATCTCTTTGATCCTCTTCTACAGGCATTTTATCCTCTGTAGGTATTTCAACAGTAACATTATCCTCTGCAGGCATTTCAACCTCTGCAGGTATTTATACTTTGTCATCCACAATATTCTCTGCAGGCATGTCAACTTTTGCAGATACTTCAACATTCACTGTATCCTCAACAGTAGGTGTTTGCTGTGAAACCACCTCTGGAGCTTCAACAACATTCTCTGCATCTGAATCAGAAAGAATCAGTCTCCTTTTCTTGATTGGCACAACAATCTCCTCTTCATCTTCACTTGAGCTTTCTTTTGGTGGTGAAAGTGAAGGTCTGTTTGCATGTTGCTTCATTCTTCTAGTATAAACAGCTCCAGGTAATGTCTGTTTAGCCTTTGAATGTTTAGTGTTTTGGGCAGTGTGTTTCTTTCTCTTTGGCTTGGTTTTGGCTGGTTCAGTAGGTGCTGGCTCAGAGTGTAAGGTATCAGTGTTTAAAGCTTCAGTGTTTAATGGTTCAGTGTTTGAGGGTGGAGAGTTTATTTGTGGAGAGTTTAAGGTTTCTGGTTGTGGTTATTGAGATGTAGTAGGTACAGTAGTTGTGGGTGTTGGAGGTGTTGGTTCAGAGTTTATGGTTTCTGGTGGTTCAAGCATTTGTTGTGGTGATTGAGGGTCTTGTGGTTGGTTTACATAGTTTTGTAAGGCTAAAGGCATAAACAATTCAGGTATTTGCTGTTTAGTGACATCTTTGTTTGTCAAATCAGTAAACATTCTCTTAGCAACTTGAAAAGGCTGAATCACATCAGCTTCATCAATTGGAATGTTAGGCACACAGGCAGTAAATAGCAATTGACAAAAACGAGCAAAATAAACAGTAGTAGACTCAGATAATCGCTCTCCCAAGTTCATTAGTACTAGTCTACCAAAATCGAAGTTACCTCCATATAGTAGAGCATGACCAATTTGGAGAGTATCCAGAGGCAGTGCATCCCAGTTTGTTGTCTTCTTTCCAAAAGCCCTTGTTATACAATCAAAGAAGAAACTCCATTCCTTTCTCAAACTTGGCCGTCTCAAAGACCCTATCTTGTTCAAGTTTCCTGCACATCCAATTTGTTCCAACATTGTCCTCAATCTATCATGACCAACAACACTGTAAGAAGTGTGTGTCTCAAAGTCCAAAGCATCCCTGACAGTGGTTGGAGTAATGATATACTCTGATTCTTCATGAGTGAAAATGATTGTTGGAGTGCCAGCCTCTCCTCCATCATCATATTCAGAGTTTGTCCAGAAAGTAGCAATCTGTGAAGCAGATAATGTTGGTGGTGCAGTTAGAGCCGTCCCTATCTCAGAATCGTTCAAGAAGTTTTGGAACAAGTGAAACGCCTGTGGAGCATTTTCATTATCCAATGGTGCTGCATAGTTACTAGGGAGAAAAACTAACCCTGCTGCATCAAACGCTTTAGTTGCCATTAGTAACAAGATACGAAGATATGCAGAGAAAAGATTTGAATGCACTGTAAGTGTTTATCAAAAAGTGAAGGAGAGAATAAGAGAAGTGTGAAAATGAATAAGTATGTAAGTAACTGTGAGTGGGTGAATGTGAATCGATAAAGAGTGAGAGACTAAAGACGATTAGAGTAAAATTAAAACTCAATCGTTTATTTAGTAAAAGCGCGCAACTGTTGTAGAGTAGTGTGTGAGTGGGACACAATCATGGGACACGTGTCAAACAGCCAATGGATCACTTAATAATTACCGCTGTTATTCCTATAATCACGACACTTAGACACATTAACACTAATTAACAGTTGTCAACTACCCCAATTACTCCAAAATAGTCAAATCATCTCAATAAGACTTTACCTCAGAGTACTGAACACAACTCAACAGTGTTTATCAATTTTCCAACTTTATCACTAAAACCCTTTCAAAAATTGCACAGTTGTGAATATGAGTGTGTGTGAAGCAGAGTTTACTGAAATCAATTTTTAGAGCATCTAATATTTCATAAAATCCATAACAAACAGTTAATAAACACTGAATGCACAAACTCTCATATTAAACACTGATTGTTTGATGAATGCTAAACTCTGTAGTTACTGTAATACAGAGATCTGAAAACTTCTATTCCCTTTGATGTCCATGATTATCCAAGTAAGCACACAGTCTTTAAAGACAAAAATATCAAGAGATAGAAATCAGAGCATCATTCAGTGAATAACAGTCATGAACTGTATAACCTCACAAACTCTCAAAGCACACAAGTGTTTAGGTGATGTGTTTACACTCACATTCAATCAGAAATAGCAGAGTCTACCATTTGCTTGAATGTCCACCAATTCTACACTACTTTGAGTACATGTATTCACAAATCAAAAGGACTTTATTCAGGGTTTAAATGGAGTAAGATCAAACAGATGAAAAGAGATGTTTTATTCAAGAGTGACTTCAAGCTGAGCATCTTAAGAGAACAAAGTGTTCAGTCACAGTATATATTTGTACAAGATCAGTATATATGCTCTTTTTCTTTTTTTTTCTTTTTTTTTTTTTATCTTTTTTTTTCATATTTTTTTTTTTTTATTTAGCATATATACTGAGTAAACTTTTTCTTTTCTTGAGAAACACTCATCTGTTTGAGAGAAAAAAAATATTTAACTGCTCTTAATACTTCAGAGTATAAGAAAAATGAGCAGTTAATAAGGCTCAAAGGGGTTTACTAAGGATGGAATTTATGAACAGTGTTTATACAGTGTTTGTACAATGTTCAAAAGAATTTCGAACAGTGTTTGAAAGAATGGTAAATCCTATTGCCTTTATCATTTTCATGCACACACATATCCTGTAGTCTCAAAATGGTTTAATACAAGTTCTAGAGAAACATACTACCTGATGAATATCACACAACAATAAATACTGATTGATAGAAAATGTATCAATCACTGATTTGGCTCAAACTCTCACAGGGTGTAAACATGAGTCTGAACTCACCAAACTAATCACTGACACATCTCAAGTTTTATGATTTTCACAAGTACAAACAAGGAATCATCATGAACCATACCTTTGGAAACAGAATGTCACTTATCAGAGTTTAGAGTTCATCAATAACCAAAATTATTTATGAGTGGCCATGCACACAATATTCATAGACTCAGAGTTTAGGACTAAATAAACTAAGAGATGCTATAAATATGAAACAGTATCATGCTGTGTTAATTTTCTGCACAAAGTCTGATTAGATAGCAGTGACTCAGAAAGAATCATGATTTAATTACTGTAAATCATGCTTCATACATATTTCTTCATTGGTGTTTTCATTCAGACAATAATCAATTCTGAATTCACTGAGTGTATCTAACAAGTTAACAGTATTTAACAGACAGACATGCTGACAGAGTTTAAAAAGATTTAAACATTAGCATGCAGAACAGAGTTTAATACCAAGGTTCACATAGCACTTAACAATGTTTTAAATCATGAGCAATGAGTTTTTGAGTCTAACCAACATCTCTAGTTAAAACTAGAGACCATTCCTAGTTCATTGACCAGTCTTGTAAATGTGGCTTCACTCAATGGCTTGGTGAAGATATCTGCAAGTTGTTGTTCTGTAGACACAAAGTGAAGCTCTATGTTGCCTTCCTCTACATGCTCTCTGATGAAGTGATACCTTATGCTGATGTGCTTTGTCATTGAATGTTGCACTGGATTACCTGTCATTGCAATAGCACTTTGATTATCACAGTAAATAGGTATCTTGGAATACCTTAATCCATAATCCAGCAGTTGATTCTTCATCCATAAAATCTGTGCACAACAGCTACCAGCAGCAATATACTCTGCTTCAGCTGTAGATGTAGATATTGACTTCTGTTTCTTGCTATACCAGGAAACAAGTCTGTCACCCAGAAATTGACAACTTCCACTGGTGCTTTTTCTGTCTATCTTACATCCAGCAAAGTCTGCATCAGAGTAACCAAGAAGTTTAAACTCTGATTCCCTTGGATACCACAGCCCCAAAGTTATAGTGCCCTTCAGGTACTTGAATATTCTCTTTACTGCTGTTAAATGTGGTTCTCTTGGATCAGCCTGGAACCTTGCACACAAGCAAGTTGCATACATGATATCAGGTCTGCTAGCTGTCAAATAGAGCAAAGAACCAATCATTCCTCTGTAACCTGTCATATCTACTGATGACCCTGCATCTTTGTCCAATTTTGTTGCAGTTGCCATGGGAGTTGTTGCAGATGAACAGTCAAGCATACCAAATTTCTTGAGAAGGTTTCTGGTATATTTTGCTTGATTTATAAAAATTCCATCATCTGTTTGCTTCACCTGTAGGCCTAGAAAATAACTAAGCTCTCCCATCATACTCATTTGATATCTTGACTGCATGAGTTTGGCAAACTTCTTACAGAGTTTATCATTAGTAGACCCAAAAATGATGTCATCCACATATATCTGAACTAAAAGCAAGTCACTACCATTTTGGAAATAAAACAGAGTTTTGTCAATAGTACCTCTGTGAAATCCACTTTCTAGTAGAAATTTGGCAAGGGTTTCATACCATGCCCTTGGTGCCTGCTTAAGTCCATAGAGAGCCTTGTCTAACCTGTAGACATGATCTGGATATTTTGGATCTACAAACCCTGGTGGTTGTTCCACAAACACTTCTTCTTCAAGTTTTCCATTCAAAAATGCACTTTTCACATCCATCTGAAACACTTTGAATTTCATGTGGGAGGCATATGCTAGAAAAATCCTGATTGCCTCCAATCTAGCCACTGGTGCAAATGTTTCATCATAGTCAATTCCTTCCTGTTGTGAGTAGCCTTTTGCAACCAGTCTTGCCTTGTTCCTTGTGATAACACCCTCACTGTCAGTTTTATTCCTGAAAACCCATTTAGTACCAACAATGGATCTATTCTTGGGCCTTGGTACAAGTGTCCACACTTCATTTCTTTCAAATTCATTTAGCTCTTCTTGCATTGCTGTTATCCAGTCAGCATCTTTAAGAGCTTCTTCCACTTTCTTTGGCTCAGATTGTGACAAGAATGCATGAAATAAACATTCATTTGTTGTTGCACTTCTTGTCCTTACTTTTGCATCTGGATCACCAATAATCAAATCAGGTGTGTGAGATTTAGTCCATTTTCTTGCAGAAGGCAGATTGCTTCTGTCATCATGTGATCCTCCCCCTTGATCCATGCTCTCCTGATTTTCCTGGTGTCTTTCCTCATTTTCAGATGCTCCCCCTGAATGTGACTGCTCAGAATTTGAATGATCAGAGTTTGAATCAACAGTGTTTGATTCAGAGTTATCATTTGAGTCATTATCAGTGTTTGAATTTTCACTTTGATGTGATTCTTCATGCTCCCCCTCAACTGGTTCTTCCCTTGTTTCTGATTGAAGAGTTTCTTCAGTATTTACCAGTAGAGGTTCAGAGTTTAGATCAACAGAGTTTGACACATCAGCCTGATCAGAGTTTACTTTTTCAGAGAATAAATCTTCATTTTCAAAGTGCAGTTGATCATGTTCATTTACATCTTCAAGTCCAGTTATTTTCTTGTCATCAAATGACACATGAATTGATTCCATGATCACTCTGGTTCTCAGATTATAAACTCTGAATGCCTTAGTTGACAGTGGATAGCCAACAAAAATACCTTCATCTGCCTTTAGGTCAAACTTGGTCAACTGTTCAGGATGAGTCTTCAACACAAAGCACTTGCATCCAAAAATATGAAAATATTTTAGATTTGGCTTTTTCTTCTTCACCATTTCATATGGTGTTTTACCATGCTTGTTGATCAGTGTTGCATTTTGAGTAAAACAAGCAGTTTGAACTGCTTCTGCCCAGAAATATGTTGGCAACTTTGCTTCATCTAGCATGGTTCTGGCAGCTTCTATCAAGGTTCTGTTCTTCCTCTCCACTACACCATTTTGTTGTGGAGTACCAGGTGCAGAAAACTCTTGTTTTATCCCTTTACTCTTGCAAAATTCTTCCATAGATGAATTCCTGAACTCAGTTCCATTGTCACTTCTGATTATCTTCACTTGATGCTCTGACCCTTTTTCCAGTTGAGTTACATGTTCTGTCAGTGTTAATGAAGTTTCATCCTTCTTTGCAAGAAAATATACCCATGTGAATCTGGTATATTCATCAACAATGACTAATGCATATTTCTTCTTTCCAAGAGACATCACATTCACTGGACCAAAAAGATCAACATGTAGTAGATGATAAGGATCAGCAATTGAAGACTCAGTTTTACTTTTGAAAGATGTTTTTCTCTGTTTGGCCTTTTGACAAGAATCACACAGTCCTTCTACATTCAACAAGGACTTTGGTAGACCTCTTACAAGATCATTCTTGATTAGCTCATTGATATTGTTCAGGTTCAAATGAGAGAGTTTCTTGTGCCATTTCCAACTCTCTTCACTGGACATCCTTGTAGACAGACACACTGCTTTGCCATCAGTGTTTGTTGACAATTTAATTTCATAGATGTTATTGTGTCTGTTTCCAACTAGAGCAACCTTCCCTGTGGATTTACTGATCACTTGACAATATTCAGGCTGAAAATCTACATGATATCCTCTGTCACAGATTTGACTCACAGATAGCAAATCATGCTTAAGTCCTGGAACAAGAGCTACATTTGTGATGATGACATTTCCAAGATTAATGTTGCCATATCCCAGTGTATGTCCTATGTTGCCATCTCCATAGGAAACTTCTGGGCCAGCCTTCTCCTCAAACTCTGATAGCAGGGCTTTATTTCCTGTCATGTGTCCTGAACATCCACTGTCCACGACTAGGGTACTAACCCTGTTGCCCTGCAATCACAAACAATCACTGATTATTAGTTTTAAGGATCCAGACTTGCTTGGATCCTTTGGCTTTCTTAAATCTGTTAGCTTTTGCAGCGGAATTCAAATTAACAGAGTTTAAGCTAACTTTTTCAGAGTTTACATTTGCAGAGTTTACTTTAACCCATTTCAAATTTGGTTTGGGTTCATAGTAATTATAATAAATAGCATGATAATCTCTGCAAGTGTAAATAGAATGCCAAGTACTTCCACAGTGTTTGCATAAAGTCTGTGGTCTAGTTCTCACATAATCACTCTTTACTGCAGTTTTAGAAGGCAAAGAATTAATGTTCTTATTCTTACTGCAGAAACTAGCAAGATGATTAGTGCTACCACAATTAAAGCATGTTTTTCTAGGGGCTAATGAAGCAAGCATTGGCTTAATTCCTGATGTGATGCCTACTTTTCCATTTTTGTTTTTCTTAGGCAATCTCTGTTTGTTGACAGATTTTATCTCCTTAAGCTTATGCTTGAGTTGTTTATCTGTCATTAAACCAATGTTAGCCTCTTTAACAAAAGTTTTAGCATATGACTCCTTAACAGCCTTTTTCTGTGCTTCAGTCTTAGGTCCACCTGTTCCCATGACATTACCCTCAGATGAACAATATGGTCTAACTTTTACCTTATTTTCAAATCTAAGTTCATCTCCAACAGAGTAACCTAGACCTACTGTATCTGACTGAAACACTTCTTGAGTGTCTTTGCCAGAGTGTGTCCAAGTTTTAATGATGTGTTTACTATCCTCCAATTCAGATTCTAGTTGCTTATACTTACCTAGCAACTCCTGTTCAATAAACACTGCATCATCTCTCTCTTTTTGAATTTTATTCATGTTCTCTAACTGTTCCTCAACAAGTTTATTTCTTTCTTTGAGTTGAGAACACTCAGACTTTATCCTCTCATTTTCTAAAGTCTGATCCCTATAGCTGATATGCAATGCTTTAAGATAAATTCTCAATTCAGTTATATTATCAGTGTTATAAGCATAGGTAGTTGGAGGTACCTTGAGATCATCATTTTCAGTCTGAGTAGTAGCCATGAGAGCATAGTTGACTTCCTCATCTGAATCTGAAGTGTCTGCCCAATCTCTGCCTTTGGTGTAGAGTGCCTTTTCAGTTTTACCCTTCTTGCACTCTGGAGCATAGTGTCCCATCTCCTTACACTTGTAGCATTGAATCTCAGACTTATCTTTCTTTCCAGATTTGAAGTCCTTTCCCTCAGCTTTCTTGAAATTCTTCTTGTCAGACTTTGAGTAGTCCCTTGAGAATCTCTTTCCCTTCTTGAAGTTCTTGTAACCCATCTTCTTGAAGGTCTTTACCATCAATGCAGCCATTTGCATCATCTCTTCATCATCTTCAGAATCAGATGAACCATCTGTGTTTGAGTCAACATCAGTGTTTGATGACTCATTCTCTGAATGGATGACTAAGGCTTTCCCTTTTGCCTTTCTCCTTGATGCCTCCTTCTTTGATGGTTTCTCCTCAACCTTGAGTGCAACAGATTTTGACTTTCTACTTGTTCTTTTGTTTCTCTGCTCCAATTCTAATTCATGGGTTTTGAGCAGCCCATAAATTTCATCAATCTCTGTTTCACCAAGTTCATAATTATCTCTAATAGTGGTTGTTTTCACATCCCACTTTTCAGGTAGAGAAAGAAGAAACTTGAGATTTGAGTCTTCTAAATCATATTCTTTGTTAACCAATGACAAATCATTGAGCAGTTTACAGAATCTGTCAAATGTTTCTGTCATGGTTTCATCAGACTTTGCCTCAAAGTGCTCATACTCCTGAGTGAGTATGTTTCTTCTATTTTTCTTGATTGCATGAGTTCCTTGACACCTAACCTCAAGTGCATCCCATATTTCCTTTGCAGTTATGCAATTAATCACTTTATTAGACATAACATTGTCTAATGCACTGTGAAGGAAATGTCTCACTTTTGCATCCTTTGCAATAGATGAAAGATCCTCAGCAGTTAGATCTTTCTTTTCCTTTGGAATGACCTTTGCCTCCTCACCAGCAGCAGCAGCAGATAATTTTGTTGGTTTGTGAGGACCTTCATATATTCTATCAAGGTATTCTGGATCTGTAGCCTCCAGAAACATGGTCATTTTCACCTTCCAAATTGCATACTCTGATGGCCTAAGTATAGGAACCCTGATTGTCTCATACCTACTAACAGTAGTAGGGGCTTTCTCAGATGGTGGAGGAATCTCTGCCATTGATTACTTTTGTGTTTGGATCTTTAACTGTAATAAAGTAACAGATTAGGCTCTGATACCACTTGTTAGGTCGATTACACAATAAGCAATCAAATACTGTATGAGTAACTTAACAAGAACACACTGTTTAACAATTAAAAACTGTTTGGAATTAATAATTCCTCTCTCAGTGATGTAAATATCACAGAGAGCTGCTTAGGTTACAATGGATGAATATCTCAATGTTCGACTACCCTTCTAGGGTTAACCTAACTGTATTTATAGAACATACAGCTTCGTACAATCAGTAACTGATACTCCTAAAATCAAGCTATACAATTGATATCAATCACGATTGCTTCAGTCTTCCAAGTCAACTCAATCTCTTTGACAGCTTTCCAATCTTCAAAGATATTGCTTCCATATTTATCAATCTTCAAACACTGTTGACTCTTCAGACAATACCGCTACAGAGTTTAACAAACTCTGTTTGCGCTTCCAGTCAGTGTTTAATCAAACTCTGACTGCTTCCAGCTAAACTCTGTTTTCTGACTTTAGCTTCCAAACACTGTTTTCATCAATCATTTCTAACATTGTCAAATTGTGATTCGTTCCAAGTATACCCCATTATCTCATTGGTTTTTGAAATCATTTACAAATCCAATTTCCTTTGATATTCTCTTAACTTAATAATCCCCTGGTTAAATATAAATTCACTAATCCCTCAATATATAGTTCTTATAATATTTCTGTTAGGTCCGGAATAACGTAGAAGGGGGGTTGAATACGTTATTCAAAAATATTTCGATTTTCGAGATGTGAAAAATGAGGTCAACAATTGAATCGAAATAAAACAATTGGTTCGGGAAAATATCTTTGAACTGATAAAAACCCAAGGGGTGTTACAACTTCTAATCTAACGGATTAGCTTCAAAAACTCGAACACTCCTAAGGATAGTTTAGGCACGAGGACCTTCTATCCGACACTTCCTGAAAGCGGGCTAAGCCGGCTTTCCTACTAGATGGACTGTCTAGCAGCTTACACAGAGAAGATATTTAAGAGAGAGAGAAAGTTGTGTGTTGAGGTGTGTTTTGAAATGAAATACAACAGGCCTATTTATAGGTTTTCTAGAAAATCACTATGCTGCATAGTACCCCATTTAATAACGTAAGGGGTGATGTTTAGTAGCAGCCTGTTGAATTTTTCATCTCAACATTCAAACTTTCAAACTGCATTTTTCAATTCAAAGTTTTTAAACTTTGATTTTTTAATTCATGTGGGCCCCACATGTTTCTTACTTTATGAATAGTACTTTTGGGTACTATTCATGAATAGTAATTTCGGTTACTATTCATACGAATAGTACTATTCATATAAATAGTGATTTCGGTTACTATTCATGTGAATAGTGATTTCGGTTACTATTCATATGAATAGTGATTTTGGATACTATTCATTTTCTCTCTTCTGTTTATTCTACTATTTTAATTTACCTCAGAAAATAATTCAAGTACCAGATTAATTTAATTATTTTGTTATAAATAATTAATTAATCTGTTACTTATTTAATTTTCAGAGTAAATTAACTTTTGACAATACCTTGAGATATTATGTCTGTCCTTGATCGTCAATAGGCTTTGGCAATTCTTTCTATGAATTAATGTGTTGATCCTTCCCGTATGTGTTGACACTTGGTGCACTGGTCTGGTTCACAAGTGACTAGCACTGATCTTGATCTTCACACCTTCGTTACATTCCAATTTATTAGCCTGCAGCAATATCTTCAAATACATAAAATCTTTTGGCCCTTCAACTGAATCATCTGTACATTTTATTCTGTCACTGAGGCTTGATCATGTTAATGAACTTCTTTCAGCGGCTTGATCCTTGTTGGTGCCTGTTCTTCAAATTTCACGATCCCTGTATAGAGTTAATATTATTTATCTTTTATCCTAGTTGAGTTATATATGTCCTCCATTACATATTACATTTCATTATGCTTTACAATTTCCATGCTCCTTAATATCCAATAGAAGCTTATTCGAAATCAAAATCCTCAAAATCCATGTTTCAGGAATTTCTGGAATCTATCGTCATTTCGAGTCACTTATTTTCAATGTACGACACTAATATGGTTTCTGCTTATTCATTTTCTGTTTCCATTATGGAGTACTTATATACCATTTCTCTAAATCCTCGAAATTTACTATTCATGCAATCACTGTAGCTTTGCTAAAGTTAGGGTTATTACATCCTTCCCCCCTTAAAAGGATTCCGTCCCGGAATCACGTCAGAAATGTCCATAGATACCTTTTCATCTACACCTTATAACTTCTATACCACTTTCTCCATCCTTTTTCCTTCATAATATCTCTATCTTGTTTGCAGAGAATGCACCAACATAGACTTGCTTGTCATTCATCAACATTCCTCTTTTTGGTTATGGTATTGGCCACCACATTGGCCTCCCCTGAATGGTAGTGTATCTCACTTATGGTTTATCCCTATGTTGATCTCTATCATGACATAAAATATACAAACTTCGATCTTATTATATCTTATCTCTGTAAAATCTTCCAGAAATCCGATTAGAATAAGATTCCTTGAAACAATTGTAAGAAAATACTACCTATAATATATATTTCCTGTTCGTATCTAAACAAGTCTATGGTTTACCCCCAAAATATCATTAATTTCTCTCTCTGGTTCAGCATATCTTACCCCCAACTCAGATAGATCATTCTTATCTATTTTATTAACTTATTTACACCATTCATTGACCACATTCATTCTTAACCAAACATTTACACTTAAATTTTAAATACTAAAAGAAAATGTTCACCTGCATCTGTATCCGGCTTTCTCAATGCTTCTCCTAAGGTCATATTGTACACTCTGGCAGTAGGTTTGTTTGAAGCAGTCACACTCTGTCCTGGCGCGGATGATCCACCGGAATGGCAATCTCTGGCAATGTGTCTTAGTTTCCCACACTAGTAACACTTGACGTCCCTCTTAGGATTGGTATTAGCCGATGGGCACTGGCTAAGGTAGTGTCCTTTCTGTCCACAGTTAAAGCAATTTATTTCTAACGCTCTACATACTCCCGTATGCTTCCTACCACACGTGTTACAATCTGGAAATGGTGGTCGCGATTGATTAGACTGAAAGGTTCCTGTGGATCTACCACCCTGATTCACAGTCTCACTGGTAGTCTTATTATTCCCTGACTTTCCTCCAAACTGGGGTTTTTGTCCTTTACCAACTTTGTTAAAGTAACTTCCTTCACTTGAACCTCCCTTCTGGCCCTCAAATCTCCTTTTCTTACTTTCTCGACCTATCTGGTTTTGTTCACTCTCAGCCTCAATAATTGATGCCTTTTGTACTACCGTAGCGTAATCGGTCAACTCAAATGGTGCCACTCGTGTCCGTAGCCATGGTTTCAATCCTTGTTGGAACCTTTTCGCTCTCTGATCCTCAGTGCGCATAAATTCTGGAACAAACCTCGACAGTTCTGTAAATTTAGTTTCATACTCTGCTACTGATAGGTTTTCCTGTTTTAACTCTAGAAACTTTATTTCCATTTGATTCTCCAGGTACCTAGGGGAATACTTTTCTAAGAACACCCTAGTAAAACGCTCCCAGGTTATCACTCCCACTCCTTCTAGATTCTTTTTAGTTTCCCACCAGTAATTTGCCTCTCCCTTTAAGAGATAGGTTGCAAAAACTGTTTTCTGGTCTTCCTCTATTCTCAGTATCTCAAAAGCTTTTTCCATCTCTTTTAACCAGGCTCATCTCTTTTAACCAGGCTCTGGCTACTACTGGGTTAACAGTTCCCTCAAACTCTGGGGGTTTTAATGACTTAAAAGCACGAAAGGAGTTAGCTGCCTGGTTGGGAAGAACAGGTGGTTGTGGCGGATTCTGTGGATTAGCTAGATTTTGCCTCAATAATTCCATAAATTGGTTAAAAGGGTCACCACCTTGATTTCCTTGTTGTTCAGTTGATTCATCTTCCTCTTCCTCATGATTTTGTTCGTTATAAGCATTTTCATTCTATCTATTTCGACTTCCTTCATCTCTTTCATTTTCCCTTGCATTCGTTCTATTGTTACGCTTAGGCGGCATGGTTCTGTATATAACAATATCATTTATTAATCACCCAAAGTTAGGGTACAACATACGTCATTTCCATATATGCACAACTATATCATTAGTTAACTTATTTATACATCACAGTTAATATCTAGTTATAATACCACCTTAATAAATAAACTTATCACCTTTAACACAATAACCTTTTCATTAAGTCAATCACCTGTCATACATTAATATTTTCGAATCCCAACACTTAATATCAAAATATGATAAAATTAGGCAAAATACATAAACTTCATTAATTTACATAAATATTATACAACTTGGGTACAACGTCTTTCACTACTAATATTATACATCATAAAGTACAAGGTTCGAAACCCCAAAAGCATAACCGTACATACTAACTCGCTACAACAAAAGCACTACTAGCTGTCCTCTAATCAGACTGGGATTAAGACAGTAAACAACTAACCTAATCCCCAAAATGACATCATAAGATGACTAGTCTGATTAGTAACTAAGACTACTACTCTGAATCACAGTAACGCTGCTCTGACAACCTCCCTGATCTGCACTACCATAGTGGTGACTACATCTACTATTTGAGCTCTCCACAATGGATCTCCCCTGTCTCTCAACATCCTCCTAATATCCCCGAGTGCCCGTAACTCGATACTAACTATGCCCAAAGACAATCCATCTGGTATCACACCTCATCCTCCTCTCGCTCGGTCTAACCTCTGCACAAGTGTATCTATAGTCCGACAGGACTCCTCCAGCTGTCCTTGTAGGACAAAGTACTCTGACAAGAGAATAGCTGGCAACTGGTCACCTGGAAATATAGGTGCCTCCTGAGGTGGCATAGCAACTGGGGGAGGTACATCTACAAGTGGGGGTGCATCCACTGGTGGTGGTGGTGGTGGAGGTGCAAATGGTGGGGATGGAACTGCCGGTGGAGATGGAGGAACGGGCTCCGTGTCCGCATCCTCGGAAGGGTCATCCTCCAACTCATCCTCTGACAAGATAAAGTGTCCCGGTGGGGTAAATGGCTCTACTGGATCCCCCCACGGATCAGGACTCGGTAAAGGAGATGGAATAGGTGAGGGCACTGGATCAGGTATAACAGGAATAGGTACCATATGAATGTCAGTCCACTCGATCTCCTCCTCCTCCTCCTTAGCTATGGCTGACAACCTAGGCTTCTTACGCAAAGGCCTCTCCTCCTCGGAAATATCTGACCGCACTCTGGAAGGACCTGCCCCATCAGATCCCACAAAGGGTCTTCCAGTGTATGGCACTATGGCTACAGCATCCCTCTGCCTGCGCTCCTCAGCCTCCTCCCTCAGTCTCTGCTCATATCTCTCTCTAGCACTCGCCCGTCGTCTCTCCCTGAGGTCATCAATCGCATACTCTGGAACCTCCACTCCTACCCGCTGCAAGTTTATAATCTCCCGCTCGGATAATCCTAGCCACTGAGGGTCTCGACTCGGCTCACCCATCTCCGCTCCCTATAATAAAACATAAAATTCTATTAGTAACGGTCTATAAAATTATAATCAATGCTTAAAATAAATACTACCTGCGATATACCACCCCTGAACTTGATGGAAGTTCAAAATTTTATATTATAACTGATACATTTATTATTATCACTCTTGTTCCTGAGCATTATGACTCTTAGCTCTGATACCAAACTGTGACGGCCCCAAATCCGGGGTCATAAATCTAGGCCATCACTGACCAATTTCCATTCAATATCAATATCTCTTGGGTTTTTTTTTATATAATTAATACTTATGCAGTTGACCCCGCAATAATAAACACACACACACACCAGTCATATGCTCAGAGAACAACATTTACCATAATAAAAGTTTAGAGTTGAGAGTTATTACAAACCAGGATCATACTTAAGTACATTGTTGAATAACACTTCGACATGAAGCGTTTCAACAACCAAAAGTTTATTACATGTCTTCATACTTAATTATACATAAGCCCTCAGAACCCGTCTGCCTCATCACTACCTCCGGAATCGATGCTAACGTGCTCTCAGAAGGTCGCCTTCCCCCTACCCTCTTGCGGGGCGTTCTGCGAAGTATTGGCATACCTAGCTGTATATAGATAAGTAGCAAGAGTGAGCTATAATAGCTCAGCAAGATCATATGGTAAACTAGAATTTAAAATATGAACAAGTATACATATTTATGCATATGTAAGCGGAAAAATTATAAACTTGAAGGAAGAATAAAACTCTTATTTAATAATACATCATCCACTTACTATTATAAGAAAGAAATCTAGGACAATATAGTATCAGTTTCTCTTCTTAAATAATATAACAATCAATATACCCTTTCAGTGTAATATTTCAAGATAATATGAATACTTGAATAAATCTCTCACTATCATCTTCTCATTTCCTTCTTATGCAATAATTTTATAAATTAATATAAAATCAGTTTCTCTTCATCTATAACAATAATTCCGTCGTTTCATATCATTTTCCCTTTTCAGTATACCAATCTGACTTTATCATCGATTCTTTATTCAAAAATTTTGGGGGTTTTCACTGTTGCCGAATACGTGAGGCACGATGATCAGTCGTCCTCCGTACCCGTCCCTTTTTACTACCGTAGAAGGAATGAAGGCCACCTGCTAACATCATCCCTGGAGGAAGGCCACCTGCTAACATCCTCCCTTGGCATCTTCGTGCCGAATCATGAATGCTAGACTATGTCGCACATAGCCCTGACACAGCCTCTTACGCAAGTTTGTTGCAAATCCCCCTTTTTATAAAATCATTATTCCATTTATCAACACCATTTCACATTTCCATTCCCGTATATCATTTCTATTTCCATTTATTATTACTCATATCATTTCCATTCTCGCACATTATTTCTATAAAATATATATATATCATAACACTTTGATTATGATTCAGATATCTCTTTTCTATTCAAGAAATCAAATATGCTTTTATATTCAAAAAATATTCCATCTATTTAAGAGTAGTAAATAATAATCAAATAATATTTATTAAACCACTGATACTCAAAAAGAATATTTTTAATATAGTATTATTACCATATAACCCTAGATAACAACTGATACCATTCTCTTATATACTTTAGATAACAACTGATACCATTCCCTTATATACCCTTAATCATAATGCATTCTCACTTTATGCATAATCATCTCTATGCATATCCATATCCATCCCATACTCATATCTATATCCATATTCATATCATATTCAAATACCTTTCCTTTTAATATCAATAATCAAGGAAAACCAATTCTTAACAATATAGTAACAATAGCATCACATATATATATTTTTCATGAGATCAAGTTTCTTTGAAGATAAATAATTTCCAAGTAGGGATAGAAAAGATCTTGCCTCGGTTCCGGTATCCTGACGGTATGGTTTGGGACTCTTCCGGAGTTTCTATAAACACAAAAAGACCGTCGTTAGAATACCACATCTCTTACTCCCTACACTCTTGTATGACATTACCCTTGACACTTTAACATTTGTTTAATGTATCATTATTACCCCAAAGGTTCAAGAACTTAACCATTTATAAACTCAATCGAAGTTTCAGGGGTTTTTCACCACTTCCCCTAACAACCACACTCAACTATAAAAATTCCCATAAATTATAGATTTCGAATTTTACTACAAGATCAACTGGTAATGTCTCTTTGACTACCCCACCACATTATCCCAAAGTTTCATAATTTTTAAGAATGTCTAAGTAGGTCGATCATAGCCTCAAAGTTGATACAATTACGATTTCTCGGTTTTCAAACACCTTTCACTAAAACTGACTTTTCTCCTAAACCGTTTATCAGATTTTAACGCACCTTATATCAAAACGATCTATGAACTAAGGTCTATCATTTTATGGTCAATTGGTAACCTAGACAGTAGGGTACCGTCCGGGTACAGGGGTCCAAAACAGGGCAATTTACATCCTAACGAAAATCGGGCATTATAACGGCTATAATTTCATACTTTCCATAAATCCAACTCCTCCAACTCAATCATCAAACACAACAATCATCACCTACACCATGTGGTCTTCATTACCAGCCATGGTTACAAGCCCAAACACTTCCATATTCAACTCAAACCACTTACAAACACATAATTCACCATAATCTTAACATTTATACCACTTATCCACTACTTAAATCAATATCCATCATAAATAAACAAAGACAAGAGTGATTATACCTTCTTGAAGCTTTAAAGATCCTTAATAAACCTTGATATATCTTTAAACCACCTTATCTTAGCTTGAAACAACTAAAAGAACCATGAAAATCAAGTTAGTTTCTTAGAAATTACTATTCATCACTATTCACCATCAACTTCAATGATTTTATTACCTATGCAAATGATGTTGGTTGGCCTTGAAATTTTGTAGATGATCCTTCCTAACCTCCAAGCATCTTCACAATTTTTCCCTTGATTTAATGTTGATGTTTGCTAGGGTTTTGGTTTTGATTTTCTTCTTTTTTTCTTTTGTGCCGAATGGAAGGTAATGGAGTGGGGAGAGATTTTTCTTTGCTTTTTACTTCTTATCTCATCTTAATCTTGGTTAGTCTAGTGTCTTGTGGAAGTTTGTAGATTTTTACAAGGTTAAAAGACTAATCTACCCCTTAAATTTTGGTTTAGTGGATGATGATGTAATGGATGATGGCATTAGATGAGTTAATCATCTCATTTCCTTGGTTTCCTTAAGTAAAATGCTACTAATTCTTATAAATGGTAATGTGGGATGTATCCTTGTCATATTACTAATCTTGGTTGCTCAATCTCCATATTCGTCAAATTGTTCATTCCAAGTATACCCCATTATCTCAGTGGTTTTCGAAATCATTTATAAATCCAATTTCCTTTGATATTCTCTTAACTTAATAATCCCCTGGTTAAATCTAAATTCACTAATCCCTCAATATATAGTTCTTATAATATTTCCATGCTCCTTAATATCCAATAGAAGCTTATTCGAAATCAAAATCCTCAAAATCCATGTTTCAGGAATTTCTGCAATCTATCGTCATTTCGAGTCACTTATTTTCAATGTACGACACTAATTTGGTTTCTGCTTATTCATTTTCTGTTTCCATTATGGAGTACTTATATACCATTTCTCTAAATCCTCGAAATTTACTATTCATGCAATCATTGTAGCTTTGCTAAAGTTAGGGTTATTACACTATCCTTTTTGAGTAAGCATCCAAACGGCTACATATTTGACTTTGCAAAGTTCTGTTCAGATCCACTTCTTTAGCTCTTTGTCTCTTCTATATCTCTCCAAGCTTCCTTGTAGGCTTTCTAGAGCACGTTATAGATTGTCGTCCATAAAGTGCATTGGCTTGTTGCAGGTTTTAGACTTGTACAATTTCTTCAGTATTTTTGTCTCCAAGAATGTATTCGAGAAGTGGCTAAGTGATTGATTCGAGAACTAGGATTAGATAACTCTGAGTTCTCGAATACTGTATGATTGACATATCGAATCACTTCTCGAATAATACTTTTCTTCAGGATTCCTTGAGTTGTCGAATAGAACACTTGACTTGTCGAATCCTTGAGATATCGAATAGCTTTCTGAGTCCTTGAGATATCGAATGGAACTTTGACTTGTTGACTCTTTGAGAACTCGAATACCACTTTGACTTGTTGACTTCTTGAGTTCTCGAATAGAGTCTCTAGACATGTCGAATCTCTGAGATATCGAATGAGATATCGAACAGTGTCTTCTCAGATATCGAATCTCTGACTTCTCGAACGCTAGACTTCTTGAATAGACAAAAGTACTTCTCGAATTGGTACTTTGGCAAATTCTTCATTTCTTCAAATCCCAACTGTGATTATTTGACAGTCTTTATCTTCTTGCTTGAGGCATGAACCTTGGAACTTCTTTCAATCATTATTCTTGACTATATAAGTACAGTTACACAACTAGGATTTGATGCCTACTACAAGTACAAAATAAATAGAAACTCTACAACTAGAGGTTCCCTCAGTTAAGAGGTCATGTAAGTAATGCAAAACATTACAAATAATTAGGTTTGTTATTAGATGTAAACAGGCATGCCTCTGTGACTAACAGGGGATGGGAACGAGCTGAGGGATTAAAGCATCCCGGCTAAGGGGTCATTTGTTAAATCTGAATATCACTTTCTGAACCATTGATAATCTGAACGGTTGAGTAATCTGAATTCTGAACGAAATCTGTTGTTTGATAAAATCAAAAAGTTTCTAAATGAAAAAATAATTTGAGTTTTTTGTTAAACATATTTTCCGAATAATTAAAATATTTAACCAATAATAAATTTTAAAAGTGTTGAGTATTGAATACGGTAAAAGAATACAGAGGGGGGGTGAATGGATTCTTGAACTTTTCTTGCTCGAGTCAATGTAGCAAATAAGTGTTTGTGTGTGTAGAAGTGAAGGTGCGGATAAAGAACAACACAAGACACAATATCACTTTAATCTAATGTATTATTAGATAAAGGTTGCTACAATCTGTGAATACAAATGATAGTATTCTCAGCTTCATTTTTCTTAGAGAGATATAGCTTACAGTGTATGAAAAACTTGACTCACAAAGTTCTTTTCTAAGGAAGTGAGGCTGTATCCTTATAGAACATGGATACAACCTACTTACTACAAATAAGGTAGCTAAAACAAATTACTTTCTAGTCTGTCTATCCTTTTTGAGTAATTGTCCAAACGGTTACAGATTTGACTTTGCAAAGCCTGTTTAGATCCACTTCTTTAGCTCCTTGTCTTTTCTATATCTCTCCAAGCTTCCTTGTAGGCTTTCCAGAGCACGTTACAGATTGTGGTCCATAAAGTGCATTGGCTTGTTGCAGGTTTCAGACTTGTACAATTTCTTCAGTATTTTGTCTCCAAGAATGTATACGGGAAGTGACTAAGTAGGTGATTCGAGAACTAGAATTGACTTGATCGATAACTCTGAGTTCTCGAACACTGTTATATTGACATATCGAATCACTTCTCGAATAGCTCTTTTCTTCAGGATTCCTTGAGTTGTCGAATAGAACACTTGACTTGTCGAATCCTTGAGATATCGAATAGCTTTCTGAGTCCTTGAGATATCGAATGGAACTTTGACTTGTTGACTCCTTGAGAACTCGAATACTACTTTGACTTGTTGACTTCCTGAGTTCTCGAATAGAGTACATACACATATCGAATCTCTGAGATATCGAATGAGATATCGAACAGTGTATTCAGAGATATCGAATAGTGTCTTGAGATATCGAATCCCTGACTTCTCGAATGCTGAACTTCTCGAATAGACAAATATACTTCTCGAATTGGTACTTAGGCAAATTCTTCATTTCTTCAAATCCCAACTGTGATTATTTGACAGTCTTTATCTTCTTGCTTGAGGCATGAACCTTGGAACTTCTTTCCAGCATTATTCTAGACTCTATAAGTACAGTTACACAACTAGGATTTGATGCCTACTATAAGTACAATACAAACAGAAATTCTACAACTAGAGGTTCCCTCAGTTAAGAGGTCATGTAAGTAATGCAAAACATTACAAACAATTAGGCTTGTTATTAGATGTATACAGGCATGCCTCTGTGACTAACAAAAAGTAAGATGAATTTTTTTCAGGCTTTTTCGAAAAATATCCAAATTCAGAATTTTTTTTTTGCAAAAGTACTTTTTAAAAAAAATTATATTGCAAAAATACCAAGTTATTTGCAAAAATACGTTATTTGCAAAAATACAGCCTGCAACCAAATCAACTAAATACAATTGTTTGCAACCATATATGCAACTCTATGAAAACTTTGCGCAGTCGTATATGCAACCTGATAAGATGGTATTTTTGCAAATATTTTTTCAGGCTTTTTCGATAAATACCCAAATTCAAATTTTTTTTTTGCAAAAGTACTTTTTTTTAAAAAAAATTGTATTGCGAAAATACCAACTAATTTACAAAAATACGTTATTTGCAAAAATACAGACTGCAACCAAATCAACTAAATACAATTGTTTGCAAGCACATATGCAACTCTATGAAAACTTTGCGCAGCCGTATATGCAACCTGATAAGATGGTATTTTTGCAAAATGTTTTTCTGGAAAATGTATTTTTGTAAATATTTTAAGAATATGGTAAAAGTATAAAAAAATTAGAAAATATGGCATTTTTGGTAAATATTCATTATTTTTTATTATATATTTTTTGAGTTTTTTTAATATCCTTATGTTAGAAAAAACGTGTTTACGAAATACGATTGCCAAAAAGTTAGCTTGGCATAAATTATATAATTTTAAAATCAGTTAATCATATTGAATAGAACAGAGATATAATATACATACCTAATATTTAATAATTATTGATGCATACAACAAAGAGATTGGAATGGTTCAGTTGGAATTCTAAGGGTGGTGTCGTTTAGAGGAATGTGGGAGTCGTCCAGCACCATCCAAATTTCTAAATAATTAACAAATAATTTGAACAACAATCACATGAATAGTTCCGTTCATCTTCTTTGATTCGGCCATTAACAAATGAACCCTAAATCCCCAATTCCCGTTCCCCAATCGATTATCATCTTCAAGAAAAAATGAATTTTTAAATATATATATTGTAGATTATTAAAAATAAATGTAATTCAAAGATTCAATTTTTTTATAAATTTAACATTTCATAACATTAGAAATGATATGGAAATAACTTACAACCAGTTCGACATGCCAAAAGATGGCAAATGTCACAATTGTCGGATAGAACCCATCCATCAATGGGCTTAAAAGCTTGTTTGCGCAGGCAAGTAACACCGTTTGTTGTATCGAATTTAAAATTTCATAAATATACTTTAATTTTAATAATATTTTTCATCTTTTATTAAAATCGCTATTTATAGTATAATAATAAATTCATCATGATTTATCAAAATAATTTGATTATCCAATATATTAGAGAATATAAAAATTTTAATTAAAAAAATAAGAATCTCCAAATTTTTGTGGGGATCCTCGTTCCCCGTTCGGGGTAGAAATCATGGAGGAAAATAATGCCCATTTTGGGATCGATACGGGTTCAACGATTATGTTCAAAATTTTAATTAAAAATAAGTTCGAAATTTTAATTAAAAATATTAAAATTCAAGATTTCTCGCAGGGATACGTATTTTCCTTTCGGGGCAGGAATCAGGAGCGAAATAATTCGGGGATCGGGATGGATATAGCACTCCCTGATCTTGAATTGACCCGATGCCCATTCCCAAACAACATGAATTAATTTAGTGTCATATTTGAACATTTAGATACAACTAAATACCAAAAAAAGAATAGGTACATCAATTTTTTTAGCAACTTAAGAACAAATGGTAATACAACTAAATATTTGATGATAATATTTTAATCCAATTTGTTGACAAATGTTAGATGAGTTTGATTGAAATTCAAAAGATATAGTGTTATCACAATAACATTTGAAAAACGTATACATGTTTAATGTGTGAGAGGTATGACAATTAACTTTTTTATTATCATAATACTTATTTTATATAAATATGGAAATGGAGGTCGCTGAGAGGTTGTAAAGAAGAATGAGAGATGATCGAAGAGAGGAAGGATAAACAAACTTGAGGTTGTTAAAGACGAAAGAGAGGTGGTGTGGCAAAAAGTATGTGCATATATGATGTGGTTGAAGGAAGGAACAGATCTGAGAGGTACAGCGAGGTGGAATGATAGTGGTCGAAAAGAGGCCGAAGTAAGAAGATACCTAATCAATAATAAATTGGAGGGGCTACCTGATCAATAATAAATTCAGGAGATATAAGGTAGGCATATGGGTAGAAGAGAAATAGATATTTAAAATATGTTGTGGCTAAGATTGAAAGTAGTTAAAAAATTGTTGTCGTGGTGATCCTTTTAGGATTTCTACTGAAAAACACTGTTATCGTGAAAATATTTGATAGCTGACAATTTACTCTAATATACCACTTTTTTCGGTTATTCTTCTCTCATTAAACAAGTACCACTATAAATATGAATCTCGAAATTTAGAGTGTGCTAATAATTTGAATTTAGAATGATTATAACTACAGAATCGGTAGACCGTTGCACGTGAAAGGTAAAATACATTAACAAGAGGATACAATGGATAAAATTAAAAAAATGTTATATGAATTAGAATGTGGGCCTTCATGCTAGTTAAAAATAAGGGTAAATAATCTGTTTCATCACTGTACAATACCGAAAGTTTCAGTTGGGTTACCAGCCCAAAAAAGTTTTCAAACACATAACTGTATAATAAAAATATTTCAAATAGGTCATTGTATAATTCAAAAATTTCACGACCGTTAAAGTTTGACGGAAAACGTTAAACTGAAAATCAACTTTCAATTTGGTCATTGAGCATTAAAAAAAATTTAAAAATTCAGAAAAATTTATACTATATTAATTTAAGTAAAAAATTCAGAAAATTTTCGTAATAAAATTTAAAAATTTTCAATTCGAAAAAAATTTATTCACATACATTAAAAATATTCGAAAAAATTTATACGCATATCTTGAAATTTTTTGAATTTTTTTAATTCGAAAAAATTTATACGCATTAAACTGAATGAATATGTTCATTTTTAAATTTGAAAAAATTTCATTCGAATGAGTATGTTCATTTTTAAATTAAATTCTAATCATTCGAAAAAAAAATTCACTTTTGATTGAAAAAAACGTGATATCTTAAAATATTTGTTCGCATGTACCTATTTATACGCATATAAATTGAATGGGTATGCTCATTTTAAAAGTTAATTAAGTTCTAATCATTTGAAAAAATTTAAAAAATTTTGTATCAAACAAGTTGTCTGATTTTGTTTAGCAATCATGAACTCTGTTTAGCAATTTTGTTTAACAATCAAACATGTTATTCGAAAAATTCAAAAAAAAAATAAAAAATACGAAATTTTTCTGAATTTTTTCGAAACCTTTTCATATAAGTAATTTAAATTTAAGAAAAAAAAGTTCATATAAGAAAAAATATGAATTTAAAATTTCAAAAGTTTCTTATAAGATTTTTTATTCAGAAAAAATAAGATTTTTTCCTAATTTTTTACGAAATTTAAAATTTTGAAATTAATTTAAATTTTTCCGAATTTTTACTTATATGAATTTAAGTAAAAAAATTAAGAAAAATTCGAAAAAGCTTTAGTTTCAGTTGGGAGTGACCTGTTTGAAAATTTTTTATTGTACAGTGATGTAATTGAAAATTTTGTGGCTCCACATCACCTCGTCACGTCACCTTTTCGTTAGCCAACTTAACGGCAGTACGGCAGTGACCTATTTGAAATATTTTTATTGTAGAGTGATGTGTTTGAAAACTTTTTTGGACTGATAACTCACCCGTCTAAAAGTTTTTTTACTATTGTATAGTGATGAAGATCATTTAGCCTTAGAAAATAATAATCACAAATATAAAAGGATTTTGGTCCCTGACAATCATTTGTTCGGGAGCTCTTATATAACAATCGATTTCTAAACCGTTGGATCAATTGTTAAATAACCGGTCCCTAACAAACGATTGTGACGGACCCGGACCCAATATAAAAATGTTATGTAAAGTACATATCTAGAACTACACATCATTCATTCCGAAACTAATAACTCACCCCAATGTCTCAACACCAATTTACAAACCCCATTGCTCCTCCCGCGCCGCCGGCCGGATCCAAGCGTCCTCGCGACGACGCCGACGAACCCACTTGCGGCGAATTGCCACCGGCGACGAAACGAAGAGTGGTGTTGGGTCAGGATGTAGTGTTTAGAATAATGTTACCGTCGAGACAAATAGGCAAGGTGATTGGGAATAAAGGGAGTCGTATTCAGAAGATTCGAGAGGAGACTCGTGCTACTATCAAGATTGCTGATGCTGTTTCGGTAATTACTTGGTTTCGGGTCGGGTTTGTTTTTAAATGGGTGTGGTTATTTTATGAAGTTTCGGGTCTTGTGATTAAATTGAAGTTTAGTAAAATTGAATGTATAAGTTTGATTTAGCTAAAGAAATGTTAGGTTTTGGAGGAATAAATTTTAATTAGGGTTGTTTTGGGTTAATTAGGGGTGGTATTAGGTCTCATTTTCGGGTTTTTGTCAGTGTTTATCCCTAGTTTATGATGTGTTATTTGTTTTAGGGGGTGCTTTTGAATGATTTAGGACTGTCAATTGAGTTGTCTGTTGGTTTGTTTTTATTGATTGTGTATTAAGACTGCTGATTTGTTGATTACTTTGTTTCGTGTTTTGCTTGTGTTTGTATTTAATGATGAAAATGACTGTACAAGTTTAGAAGAATGTGAGTTTTAAGAGTTATTGGGTTAATAGGGTCGTGGTGGTTGTGTGGTTTTTGGGTTTCACAAATTATTTTGGATATTATCACCTCTAGTTTTTTCTGTTAAATAGATCTATAGAGTTATTTCGAGTTACTTAGGGTCGGTATGGGTCTCATTTTCGGCTCATCCCATGTGTTTAAGTTGTGATATTGTTAACCCTAGTTTTTTGCCTTAAATGTTTTAGTATTAGTGTTGAATGATTTAGAGTAGTGAATTTTGTTGCATACTAGTTCATTTCTATTGATATGTGTGTGCGCGCGTGTTTTGTAGTGAGCACTAGTAAATGATTTTAAAAAAATTCGACATAAATATATGGTAAAGGTTGTATATGAATTATGATCCATTAAGCGCTGCACTTTGAGGGATGAGAGTGATAATGATAGGCTTCTAGTGATCCACTTTTTTTTTTAGCACTTTAACTTTCCAGGAGAGTTGGCAAGTTAACATTTAGTGTCAGTCCTGTTAAAATCTAATAGAAACCTTAGGCAGAAGCTGCGATGTAACAACTTTGTGATTCTTTCTGTGTGCTAGACTGCTAGCTTTAATTGTATATTGAAGTTGTCAAGGTGATAGAGCAAGCATGCATGCCATGTGGTTCAGTTGATGGGCCAAGTTAGTGAATCAACTGTCTGCATGTAAAATATTTGGCTACTGAATAAGAGCCAGTTCTAATCTTCTTCTTGTTGAATGTACTGTTTTTCTGTCGTAGTTAATGTCCCTGCATGTATCTGTTGGTCTGCATTGTGACTAATTTTGTAAAATGAACTGTTAGAAATTTCTTGTCTTACTGTTACTTACCTATGATGTACAGAGACATGAAGAGCGTGTTATAATCATAAGCTCTAAAGACAGTGAAAATACGTTCACCGATGCAGAAAATGCACTCCATCAGATAGCCTGTTTGATTCTCAAGGTAAGAATATATTTTACTTTACAAGCTTAATATCTGTTTGTTCAGTGCGGTAAAAAATATTCTGAAGGTTACTATGAACAACATAACAAATAGATACTACAGTCAGAACCTTGACAAGTAACTTGTTTTGTTAAAATTTATGGCTACATTCTGTTAATGGTATGGTTCTTCACTTGGGACGACCTTTTTTCAGAAGAAGGCCCGATTTGGATAGATGTGTAGTGTTCACTCCATATTATCTGTATCCCTGCAGCCTTCTTACGAGAAGGGCCTGATTATTTGAATTTTGATAATTCAAATTTTCAATTATTAGGCCTCTTTTTTTCTTGTATAGACTAACTCTAGGTTGCAAAGGTTTCACCACTAATGCAGATAAAATGTTACTTTTAGACTTTATTCATGTTTATGGAATGCAAATTTTTTTGTCAGGATGATCAGATTAGTACGGAGTCACAGAAAATTGGTGCTGGCCATGTGGCAGCAAACACAGTAAGGCTTTTGATTGCTGGTACTCAAGCAGGTGGTTTGATAGGAGCGTCTGGGCAAAATATAGAGAATTTAAGGAACTCTTCTGGTGCCACAATCACAGTTCTTGGACAAAATCAGATGCCTTTGTGTGCATCTCTTCATGAATCTGATCGAGTAGTACAGGTGAGCAGGTTATTGCCTTGGTGCTGGGGGAGGTTACAGTTGCATCTTTTGTGTTCGTTTGTTGCTCTGTGTTAAAGACTACGGAGTCAACCTAAATTTGATGTCCTGCTTGTGCATAATTAAAGGCTCTAATGTGCATAATTGTAAACGTAATTGTTAAAATGCCCAGAGCACTATTATGTTCTATAGTAAATTCTTTTTGGTCATTGATCTACAGAAAGTTAAACTTTCTGTTGCATTAAAGCTAATGATATCATGCAATTTTGTTTTGTTTATTCTTGCTTGAATTATAATTTTCTTATTTTTGTTGTTAAGTGTACAACTCCAACAATTTAGAGAGATGCACATGTAAATTATATAGTTTATTGTAGTGGAGAATAATTGTGAGGTATGGAAGATAGAGGTAAACTAATCATTTATTAAAGCTGAAGTTTAGTAGAAAAGAAAAATTCTTAGTCAGCGGCGAGTGGCTACAAGAAGTTAGGATATTCATACCTGGATAGAGGGAGCACAACCTAATAGTTTTCTCTGTTTGTGATGAACTCATAGAGCTGACTGTATATTTGCGTTATGATATTCAATTTACTTGAATTTGTTAAAAAAAACATGCTGAAAAGTTCAGTTGATAAACTCCTCTATTTAAGTGTGTGAATACTGAATACGGATCTCAAACTTTATCTGAGTTCACAGTATGACAGTAGATTGGGAATGTTGTTTGGGAAAGAGTGAATCGATATTAAATTTTAGGATGGCTGCATGAAGTTGATGTATGAGTTTCAACTCCCAGTAGTTTATTGCTGAAAGTCAATCATTACCAAATTAATTTGGGCAGCATTCAATTTTGTCATTAACTTAAATATATGTTTAATGTATTTTGCACGGTGTACAAAAGTTGATTATTTTGTTTAGAATTCCGACTTTCTCATGTTAGGTATAACTCGTGACCCATTTTCTTTTATCTTTGGCAAATGTTTTCAACTTTTGTAATACATGTGCTGCCAACACAGTTATCGGGTGAGGTTCCAGACGTTTTAAAGGCTTTAGTAGATATCGGATGTCAGCTAAGGTTTGACAATTTTGATTCAAGACAGTTGCAATATTATCTTGCCTTATCTTGAATTGCTTTGTCTATAGCTCATATATGTATATGACTTCTGTAGGGATAATCCTCCTAAACAAGTAATTTCCATCAGCCCGGCGTATAATTATGCATTGCATCGAACACCTCAGCACTATGTGGACCCATCTTCAGGTTATTTGTTCTCTTGAATCAAAATGCTTTATTAAACTGCTGCACTCTGATGCCATGTAAAATCTTAATATTTTCTTATAACGACATCTTTAGGACAACCAATCTTGCAGCTGAATATGTAACAATGGAGATGATGATTTCTGAAACAATGGTCGGTGGGTTGATTGGCCGGTGTGGCTCCAATATCTCGCGTATCAGAACGGAATCTGGAGCAGCAATAAAGGTTTGTCTAGCGACCATATACAGCTTCAAAAAAATAATGTTTTGACATCTTTATGGTTTTAATTTGGCCTTTTCTACTTTTAATCGATAAGGTAGGACTCTTGTACTTTGTTTTTATTCTGTAACACTAGGAACATATTTAAAGTTACTAGGTTACAGTTAAAAGAGTTTCTATTATTTGATATCAGTGTTGAACTTTGTCCTGTAGTTCGTCTTGTACATCCTGAAGAACTTGGGATTATCTGGTCATTAGTTTTGTAACCTTTTTTCTTTTCTCGTCTCTTGGGCGATTGTGCACTTGAAACAATAATCGGGTCATCAAGACTTCGTGGCTTTTATCTCCACTAGTATGACCTGCCGCAAGATATGGTCAATTTTGTTGACAGTAGTTTTCATTGACAGTACTATCAGGTTGTTTCTCTCGACTTAGAACAAAATATTTTAGAAAAAAAATATATTATGGCATGCTTGATAACTAAGAAAAGAGACTACAAAGTTATCATGTATATTGATGGCCAATTTGATTCATTAATGCATTTTTGCCAACTAACAGAACACTAAGATTCTTTTCCTTTGCGAATTTTTTACTAGTTGAGGAAAGGAAAGGCAGGGATGGTAGCTGCTGTTTTTTTTTGCTTGTTAGTACAGTTATTGGGTTGTTTCGGGGAATGATACATGCAATGCGGACATTAGTGACTTAATTATACAAATAAATTATACATGTTAATAAGAAAATGTTTACAAAGCAAGCTTGAGTGGCCAAAATTCTTGGAGAGCTGCAGTAGTCAAGTACATTATTGTATGGAAGTATTTAATGCAGGTTTTGGTTGGATTAGGCTTTGATTAATTAAGGTCAAGTTGTAATTATATATGAGCCTGTAGGTTTGAGTCGTTCGACACAATTATAATGTATTTGAGAGTCACCAGCTGAGTTTCTTTAAGGTTATGAAAAATTTGGAGCTTTGTAATAATCATATTTCATGTTTGGTTTTGTTTTTTTCCCCAGGTTCTAATATTTTGATTTTTTGAGGAAATCAGTGCTCAAGGTTCTCTGTTTTACATGTATGTTTCTTTGCAGGTTCACGGTGGGAAAGGTGAACAAAACCTTAGGCAAGTCCATCTGGGTGGTAGTGCTCAACAGGTCAATCCTACTATCCCGCTCTTTTATTACTTTCTACAAGGTTTAGTTGCTCGATTGTGGTTTCAGCAAATTGTAGAGGGAGATTGTTTTGACTTTTTAAGCCATGTTTTAAATTTGTAATTAGTTGGGTTGTGGGATTTCAAAATGTAATTTTTAACTTCAATCAATACTATTAACTAATTAAATGTCTCATCTTGCTCAATCTTTTCTCTCTTGTGCTTTCTATATCTGTATCTTCTCCTTATGTGGTTAATTGGTCCCAGAAAAACATACCAGTAACTAGTTAAAGAATAATGTAGCTAAGATAAATTGCACGTCTAAAATAAGACAGTGGACAGCAGGAAGAAGGGTGTCATGTGAAGGTTACCTATACCTAAACCAAGTCTAAACCCCAAACCTTAAAGGGTGTTTGTCTGTTTGAAGTGAGATGCAATGGAGAAGGTTCTAATTTCGCTTAGAAAAGATCAAGTAATTTGCCATTGGTTTTGCTCAATCTTCTAATTTTGTCTGTTGTTGGATTAACAGGTAGCACTGGCAAAACAAAGAATTGATGAATACGTATATTCCCAGTTGATGCAAAGCGGGGGCCAACAACCAGGGTAATCTTCTTCTGTTTTACTTTATCATTGTAAAATAATTAGAGCTTTTGATCGGTTTAGGGAGGTTGATATCTTTCTCGCAGGTCGTTCCTTCATCATTTAGCTGAGAGTTAGAAAGGTTTCTTTTAGTGCATTGTTTTCTTTTTCTGGTAAAAAGTATATTTTTGTTTTATAAAAAATTCGGTGCATACTCTACTTCATTAACCGCCTGGGAGTTCTAGGGGACCTTAAGTAGTTAGGACCTATATGTTGCCAACTGTTAAGACTTTGTTATTTGTTCTAAAAACATTCCTTTGTATTGTTTGATACTACTGTTAACTTTAAACCAATTACTTTTACCTTTGAATTAAAATAAGTTAACTTTTGGGTATACTTTAAGAATGGGGTTACACATCAATAATTGGTTCTGATTTCTCAACATCTCTTCTTGTCGTTAGTCTAAAGCTTGCAAGTCATTTAATGCTTGTCTTAATAACACTCGTGCAGTCTGCAGATCTTTACTAGCAATATAGCTCGACTAGTAGGCAGCTAATATCAAATAGCGCAATTGTTAAAACGACATTTCAGCAATGAATAGCAAGTTGCACCTCTAGTTTGCTAATTGTTTAAACTTGCAGTGTGCTTGAGGCTGGAATCATGCCACCTATCGCTCCTGTTTTCATGCCACCTGGCCCGAACCAACCTCCTGCATATTACGATTACGGACAGTATCAGGCACCACAGCTGTAGGACTTATGGCAGTATCTTTCTATGGCCTGTAACACTTTTCATAATGTACAATTTGACTGTTTTGTATCTTAGTACTTGTCTTGAGTTACATTATCATAACTAGAGTAAATAATTTTAGCTTGTTTAATGAAGATTTCCTGATTTTGGACTTGATCCCTGCTTATGCTTTACCGGATATTTTGTTACTTTGGCCTAAATTGGTTTAAGAATGATCTGTTATTAACAAAATTGTTTATATTTTTCTGGTTTTCTTCCATTGTTTTATTCTGCTGCTGGTTTTCTCTCTCGCCATTGGAGATTCTAGAACAAATTGTCTTCCAGTTATTGAAGGTCTTTGTTTCTGTTCAGTTGTGATAGTGAGGAATCCAGGGAGACGGACAGTTAGCGTGCCACAATATTCGGATCATCAATTTTAGTAAATTTGATATTTAACTTGAAGTTGTGCGGCAAAAAATAAAAAACTAGTTTCTAGTTCATATTCATTACTCCTGTCTCAGTAGTCAGTATTATTGTCCATTCCAATGTCAAATACACTTTTTATCCACTGTCCATTGATCAAATTACACTTTTTATCACTTTTTATTCAGTCATGTCAAATAAACTGAGTTGCCAAATAATTGTATTACTTTTCACAAAAGTTAACATAATGAACACATGACATTGGGATGAACAAAATACGAAGTAGTGGACAATGAAAAATAGGACGGGGGATTTTATAAATTTTGGATTAATATTAGTGAGATCTGGAGAAGAATGGAAATCAATCTCATTTATGTTTGTGCCAACGAATAATGCGTGTTTATAACTTTATACAATTGTACAAAATATCAATTTGATCCCATATTATAGTATTTGAGCCTGGATAGATTATTGATACGGTTCAAATGCGATTTATAAAGATAAGTCAAATAAGAATATTAAATACTTGATGATCTTCCTACTTACTACTCCCTCCGTGTCTCATCCAATTGTTTACACTTTTCAAGAATGTCCGACACGCATTTTAAGATGCATTTTAAGGATAGTTCCATAACTTATTTTTAAAATTTTCTTTTCTTGTATAAAAATATAAACATTAAATTTTTATACAAGAAAAAAAAATTAAAAATAAGTTATGGAACTATCCTTAAAATACGTGGCGGACATCTCTTGAAAAATGTAAACAATTGGATGGAACGGAGGGAGTAATAATTAGGTGTTTTAATAAACCTATCTAAATACCTTGTGAATTTTTCAAGAAACACATAAATCAAACATAATAAATCAATAAAAACACAATAAGAATTGATATAGCACAGAAAAACGCACCAAAATCATGTCAATAATAATTTACCTTGTGATTTACCTTGTAAAGTAGAATTTACCTTGTGATTTTTTCATGCTAGAAAAGACATGGGACTGCCAAGTGAAATATATAATAATCATAGGTAAAGGAACAAAAGAATTATGCATCACTTGCAAAACATTACATATATGCCACCAATTACATCCAATTGTCGAGCTACACGTCCAATTAACCAAAGATAACAATTTACAAAATAAACTCATCATACTGCTAATTTTGCCAAGACAAGAAAGAGTTCAAATATGAGAAATTGTACTCGCATGTGTCATCTCAATGTCTGCATGCAGCTAACGACAAACATTTCTTTTGTAGACATCCTCCTGGGGAATGAAGGTGGAATAGAGCTTAAACTGTATTTATGGTGTCAGTTAGACAACGTAGTATGCACCCCAGGCCAGCTTTTTGTGTAAGCTTTTCATGAATTCGTAGGCACTGGTCACATGTTGGCCGATCTCCGGTGGACAAGCCTCTATATAAGTACCTGAGTATATATGATATAAACACCATGACGTATAGTACAAGTCAGTTGACAAGTAGGTAAGATCAAAGCCATATAACCAAAAAAAATTATCTCTAAATTAAATTCACTAGTTCTGAATACAATAAGAAAGCAAGTTACAAATTAATAAAAGAAATAAGAGTATAGGGATCACAAATGAGACGAGCCTGCTAATGAAACAGAACTTAACTTCAAGCTAAACAGTTGGATGAGTAGTAAAGGAGACAATGAGCTATTAGAGTACTAATGAACCAATTATATGATGACTATCTGCATTTCATATAATACATTGACTAGATCACTTGCGTCCGCCTGGCTCGGAGGAATGAAATTAGGAGGGAGTGGAATGAAACCTGAACTATCCTGTTGGTAGCTTGTTCAATTGAAGCTAATGCTATGCTGCCCTTCCCTTGTTCAAGATAAAGCGAGTACTTTCTTTTAGCTACCGGACCAAACAAAAGAAAGAGATTAGCGAGGGTGCCGCTATGCCCCGCTGCTCCGCCATGGCTGGCATTTGTAATTCTATTTCCTTAACTCCCAAATTATTGCTTTAAATTAAAATTGGATCTCAAACCCATAAATTTGAGGACTAATGCTCTATTTTGCTTCCAAATCTTTTTCTACTCTTCCATTTTACATCCCATTAGATACTTGAGGATTGGTACGTTAGAACCAGATAAGCAAGTTCGGAAATCAGACCACATGGAGAACCAGAGGGGAAAGTAGGTAGCTCTCTAAGCAGTAATAAGTTGTTGCATTAGGAGAATGTCACCATCAGGAATATGCTGTAATAAGTTATTACCAGCATAAGAACTGAATGGACAATCAAAGATTGCCTTAAGTTCATGAGCTGGCTACACAAAAGCAAGAAAGGGTGCCAAAATCTTCCGGGAGAGACAACTTTTGCCAGCATATCAAAAGTTTTAAACCTTTTTTTCAAACAATGGTCACAGGTAGAAGGAGAATCTCCAAACTCTGCTTTAAGCCAAAGAGGGGTATTGCACCATTCGACAGGGATGAGGTTGTATGATGAAAATCCAGAGGATGGAAACTTTAGGCCAGGCAAGCTTGTCTCCGATCCAAGAAAAATGAAGCGTGTTTTACATGTTTTACTAGTGTCAGGAGGATATGTCAAAATGATTTTTCCGGATCAAATGATCACATGAATTTTCAGCTTCCATCAATATTATATTCCAAAATTTGGTCAGTTCAGTTCAGGTCATTTGTTATATTTTGTTAGACTAATTTCCTGGCGCTGGCCGCCTAGACACCATAACTCTAGCAGGGTAATTCAAAACAATCTGCCTGGTATCAATTTGTTTAAAAACATAACTTCCAGCTTCACTTCATACAACCAAGCAACAACAATAAAAATTTGGAAAGATGTTGTGAATTACATGGTTCTGGTAGATGCAAGTCTCATATTGCCACAATATTGCTAACCACCGAAACAAAATTACATCAACTACCTCAACTTTAAAACTAATATGCAGTCAATTCAACTTCCGCAATTCATTACGGTAGTTATGTGAAATGAAGAGAGACAAAACAGATGTCCTGAACTTCAGATTAGGAAGAATACATGACCTAATTAGTCTCGTACACAGTATTAATGATCAAGCACCGTGTAGTTATTACAGCAAGTCTCTTAAGGTGTTAATTTGACATAACATATACTTAATACTCCTAACACCTTTAGGTGACAATTACATATTTCATATTTGTCACTATGCAGTTGGCATATCAAGCACCATGTATACCAAAGCAATCTACTGAACCATATGAATAACAATACTAAAGTTCATATCATAACTAAGTCATCCCTGGAAGAACGCATTTATTAAAGCACTGGTCAATTGTATATACTATAAAACTTTCGGTAATATTAATAATCTTCTTATTCTAAATTCAACTTTCTCGATACATATATGATACATTCACACATACAACTATTAAAGACTAGAGCATAGGCGAACCACAATAGAACAGTAAAACTTTCACAAGAAGCCTAAAAGTATTAGTAAAAGGGTATACTTACTTCATAAGGATATCATAGTACTCCGGATCCAAAGAGGAAAACATGCCATCCACATCTTTTATAGCCATTAATGCTCTATGTACTACAATCCAATTCGCAGACTAGCAAAAACATTTTAACTGAAAAATGTCAATTTATGCCAAGTCTAAGAGATTAATAAAACAAAATGTGGTAAATACAATTGTAGAGGGAGAGATGGGTAACCTTGCATCTTTCATCCCGGGTCTTTGGAGGGGCACCTTCTAGAGCAGTTTTTAATGCTTCAACTGGCTTATATCTGATCAAAATTCACCAAATATAACTAAGTTTTTTACAATAAAAAAGGTAAATTTGGGTATTAGTGGAAAAAGGGGAGTAGTATGTACTGCTTGAGTAGGCTCTCGATCTTGCGAGATTTGTGTTCAATTCGGGTGATAATGGCCTCTGCATTGTCTGCTTCTACATGCTCTGCCATCTCTTTTTATATCTTATTATAGCTGTGCTTATATGATATGAGAATTAAAAGAAACAAATTTCGGGAACTTAAATTATTAAGATACTTTAGGGATAATAAAAAGGATATTTGGCTACTTGAAAGCTTAAGTTGTTTCTGTTTCAAACAAGGTTTGGAACTTTGGATCTACAATAAACCAAAATTGTACGCTAACTTCCAACTGCTTGTATGGTTTACAACCTTTTTGGTCTGGATTGATACACACTAAAATATAGTTTGAGATTCATAATAAGCATGACAGACAACACATGAGTTCCTTTGAATCAAAATTATAATACTCCCTCTGTCCCACTCAAACAGGCTTGTTTGACTTTTTTGGTCAAACTGACCAAACTTTGACTGACTTTTAAAAATTATCAACTTACATTTTTATAAATCTAAAAAATGTAGGCTATAATAAATGATCTATATTTTCTTATCATATTTTTTCATTAACTATATTTAACATATAATATACGTAATATAAGTTACAAAATTGGTCAATTTGACCAAGAAAAGTCAAACAAGCCACTTTGAGTGGGACGGAGGGAGTATAACATACTCTCAAACCTTGTTGGTATTTAAATCACTACGCTCAATATTATGGATTTGCAATATCGGTAAGAACTGGAACAATATATATAAGCAAAGACAATGACGAAATAGAACAAATATAACAGGCAATAAAACGATATTCACATGAATCCATAGGCATAAAGAAATTCATATTACTAGTGATTTCATATTAAACATCCATATGACAATATTGAGTATATGAGACTGTGGTACTAAGACACTATATTGACATATATCCTCCGCCATCCCAAGTTATTTAATTATATCAAATAGTAATGAAACTTCAAACTTTAAATCACGAACGAGCCATTTTCAGGGCTCTTAATCAGATATATTTCTTTTCTATCATCAACTCCAGGGCTCTTATCATTTATTATGAACCCCAGGGATATTGTCTATACAGTAATTAGTATACACTACTATACACTATTAAGTGTTGCAAGTTGAACGCAGAGAACTTTTTTCACATCAATACATTTTATTCTAAAGAAAAAAGCATGAAAGATACCTATCAGATGTCTTCTAAATTGAACAAAGGATAGCAATATCAATAACACACACAAATCTATTGCAGATGGGGGAAATTATACATGGAAACATTCTTCACAATTTTAACCAAAAAGATTTTACATTTAAAGGGTTCTTCATTACATAGCCAGTAAAATAGTACTAGAAATGCATTACTTCTTTCACATGGAATTCATTTTCAATAACATGGATTAAATTATCATTTAGATTCTCAATGTAGGCTTATATTACATGCAATAGGAGTGAATCACAAATGCAAATTCAAATTCTTTGAAAATCCAAACACGCTGCTCGGACCAAATACGCCACTGAAAACGAAATCTACTACTTAAAAATACCAAAAAAAATAAAAAATCATATTTCAGGATAAACTTCTGTCAATTATGTTTTTTACGAAAACTTTCAAACTATCAACCTTTCCGTCACCAATATATCATTACCATTCAACACAATATACAAAACAGTAAAAATGTATAAAATACCAAAAACATTTTGAAGCCAGTACCTTGACATTAAACCTTTTACTGACAAAGAACTTTACAAAGACAAAAAAACATTTCAGATCATACCGCGTACATATGTTATTATGCTACATATATAATCATCTAAAACAATAATTTTTTCAAGAACCCCATTACAGTTCTTAGCAATTTACAGCTGAAAGAACAAATTATGCAGCAAGAATCAAACAATTAACAGAACCCCATTAAATAAAAACTTCATACATGTAAAATAACAAATTGATTACATGACAAGATAAAATCAAGATGGGTCGATTTGTTGGGTACCTGAGATTTTAGAAATGGGGTTAATCAGGAAATCGTTGTAATTGCAGATCAATAATAAGACAGTGTATATATTTATTTAATTTATAAAGCCGGTAGGATTTTTGCAAGTGTTTTTACCATTCTACCCTTGAGCTCTTATCCGTATTTACAAAAATTGCCATCTTCTAAGTTAACCAACCGATTCGATTTTTGAAATCCGATTAATCCTATTAATTTATTTAAAATGATATGTTTAATTGTAAATTAGACTAATATATTAAATATCATTATAATATCCGATTAATGCTCCGATTAATCCGTCCGATTAATCCACGCCTACTCGATTAGGCGCTTGGAGGTACCCCAACCGCCCTGGACCGCCTAGCCATTTCTCTAACACTGCTTATACGATGTAGTAGGACACGTGGTGGTGATTAATTTATAAAGGCGGTAGGATTTTTGCCAATGTTTTTACCATTCTACCCTTCAGCTCTTATCCGTATTCACAAAAATTGCCATCAGACATTCTGACTTATACAATGTAGTAGGACACGTGGTGGTGGTGACTTCAGTCCGAAGATTGCATCTTCTAATAATACCCACCTTCTGAAAATCATATGTTTACCCTATTTGTAAACATCGAGGATTCAACTCAACTCAAACAAGAATGTAATAGTAAATAGTATATGTACTGTCACAGGGATCTCAAATGCTACAACTGTCAAAAGAAATTAGACAAAGTCAATCTACAATTTTGAGGTATACTACACTGGAAGAAGTTCATTCAATTGATCAAGCGTCAGTGAAGTAATCAAGACAGTGGACTCTATTTATAGTGACAAGAGGTTCCTATAGTGGCAGAATACAGATGAAAAGGTTTGAATAAAGAGTGAAGAAAAAGAAGACAGGAACCACAGCTTTAAAGTCAATATATGAAGAACAGTCATTGCGGTTAGTCACTCATGAACCAGACCGTGCATCGAGTGTCAAAATTAAACAGTGGTTGTTCGTCATTAAATTCAGTGGTTCAAGCTATCAAGACTGGTATGTGAGAAAATCATTGTGCAAGCAACAGAAGTGCTAAATTATTTAATCACAAGGATTTTATTATCAAGTGGACTGGCTACGAGGAAAAAGAATTATCATAAAGAAATTCTAAGTGATATATTCTTGATGCTGAAACCCCGGTTAGAATTGTTGTATTTTTTGCTAAGCAAAAAGAGTTCGGTTTCAGATCCTCAAGAGACCGTAGCTTACACCTGGACGGGTTATGAGAAAATAGAATTATCACAAGGAAATGGAAAGTGATATATTCTTAAAGCTGGAACCCCGGTTGGAATTGATATATTTTTTGGTACGCAAAAGGAGTCCGGTTCCAGACTCTCAAGAGACCGCAGCTTAGACAGTAAGGATTTATTTACATTAATAAATATTTTATTTAATTAGAAAATTATATTTATAAATATCTAATAATATTAGATATTCATTTTTATAATTTCTGAATTAAATTGATTGTTTATTAATTAAAGATTAAAAGCTGTACGGGTTAAAAAGCATTTCTACGGAGCCCATTCATATAAGACAAATTAAGCCCCGGTTTTTGTGATTGAAATAGCAGGTCACCAGGTCATTCTTTTGATTTTAAACAGGCGCGTGGCAGGTGGGTTTTTGATTAATTAAACAAAAGTGGCCAGGTTTTATTTCTTTCAATTGTATTGGCGATTGTCTTGGTAGTTCAGGAATGTCTTGGTGATGTCTTGGCAAGGTTAAATTGATTGTCTTGGCAAGTATTTTTGATTGTCTTGGTAGTTCATTTTTAAACTAACAAGACAATTAAAAGATTGTCTTGGAGATTGTCTTTCGTGGGTTAAATAAAAAGAAAGTGGCAGGAGCTTTGGTTTTGTTTCAACATTAATATCAACAGAGGCGGCTACAACAAAAGAACACACAACATAATATCTTCACTTCTTCTTCTCCACACACAGACAGGAGAAAAGAGAGATCAAGAGAGCAAGAGTTCTGTGCTACAAATAAATTCTTGTAAATTATTTCTGAGCTCTATTGTTAAATCTAAACCGATAGAAATAATTTACTTGTAACCTTGGAACTATCTAGCGAGTTTTTACTCCTAGAACTTATCTCTCGAATTGCTTTTAGCATTCGATCTTTTTATTACAAATATAGAAAAGTTCATGTCGAATTTTCTATAGAATTTGTAATAATTAGTTTGGTCATCAAACCTTGTAATTTGTACCCGTGTATTTAGACACACCCCGTCAAGTTAATATAAATTTTATATTTAACTTGAATATTGGATTCGTTTTATTCCGCATCAATTTGTTCTTGATTTAAAATTTTAAGAAAAGAGCAAATTCGATAAAACGGTATAGTTTGTATTCAACCCCCCTTCTACAAACTATTTTGGACCTAACAATTGGTATCAGAGCCTTTTGATTGACGCACAAATCAAGATCCTTATTTTTGTGGTTCACAAATTGGTTTTCGAGTTTGTTGACCCATACAGAAATCAAATCCGGTATTAGACCAAAAAGTCAACTCCTCTTATTTTCAAATTTTTTAACCTTCAAAAATTCAATTCTTGAGATTTTTGAACTTTAAATAATTTGAACATATTTTTGGATTCTTTAACTTTCAAAATTTTCAATTTTGAGATTTTTGAATTTTAAATAATCTAAATTTATTTTCGAATTCTTTAACCTTTAAAAATTCTCATTTTATGATATTTTTTATTTTTAAACAATATGAGTTTATTTTCAATTGTTAATTAACTTGAATTTATTCTCAAATTGTTTAACCTTAAAAATTTTCATTTTATGATATTTTTGATTGTTAAGTAATCTTAACTTATATTCGATTTTTTTTAATTCTTGAAATTATTAATTCTTGGAAATTTTGATTTTTAAACAACTTGAATTTATTTTCAAATTGTTTAATTCTCAAAATTTTTAATTCTTGATACTTTCGAATTTTAATTAACTTGAAGTTATTTTCGGATTCTTTAACTCTCAAAAATTATCATTTCTTGAGATTTTTTGATTCTTAATTAATTTGACTCTAATTTCAAATTTTAATTAATTTGAACTTACTTTCAGATTTTTTTATTTCTCAAAAATTTTCAAGTCCTTGAAGTTTTTGAATTTTAAATATTTTGAATTTATTCTAAGCCAATGGTTTCAAGAAAGTTGTTAGCTGAAGATTCCTCCGGACATCAAAGATGATTTGAATCTTTTGAAGAAAATACATTTTTCATTGGAATTAATTTCTACCTACTGAAGAAAAATTTGTGGTACTTCCTCAAAGTTATATCCATAGGATCTTCACTGGTTTTTCAGAAGCAGGAATGGAAGAAGTTTTAGTGGATGGAATTTTTCTTGAAGATTTTATTCAACTCTAGTGATTTAGTGATATACAAACACTTAGTGGATTTTCGCAATGCTAAATCCGATACACGTAGTGGTTTGTAAACGAGCATATCTTTCAAGGAATCAACAGAGACTTTAGAAGAATAGAATCAGGGTGGTTTGAGAATGGACTAGACAGTTATACATCTCAGTCAGGAATTAATGATGGAACCTCAGAACAGACATGAAGAGTTACTAACTCAGAAAGAGTACTAAAGTTGTATCCAGGGATCAGGCCTATCTATTCCGAAGCAGAAACTCTTCAGGATATAGTTCAACTCAAGAGGTGGTTACAAGACTGAGATGGTGGAAAGAACAAGACATGATAGTTGCAGCTATGGAAAGTTATGTGTGATAAGTAACTATCAAGGTGTGCAACATGGAAGAGAATTCTTGACAGACAAGGATGAATAGGGATTCATTAAATGAGATGAAACAGAAGCATCAGTGCAGAACTTATCTTGCTGAAGAAAAGAGTTGGGATGGATCAGATGATGAGAAGAGCATAATGAATATCTTGCTTTCATAGCAATCTCTGAAGATGATTAACCTCACGTCTCAGGTATCAATTCTTCAAACTAGTGCAATATGTAATTCTAAAAAATTCAAAGCATGTTAAGATCTTAGTTTTTAATTGTTAAATCCTTGGTTAGAAGATCTTAATATGTGTATGGATATTTGTTGAATTTGATTAATTGCAATAGTGAGTTAGAAGTGTTCCTTAGACAATATCTCTTAATTCTTAAATGATATATGTCAAGCATATAAGACCTCTGCTTAAGCTAGTTTCAGGATTTCCAGTAGAACAGATTTGCTCATTCATTCTGAATTGTTTGTTAAGGTTTAAAAAGTTTAGAAGATGGAATAATTACCTAGGGTGTCAGTAGAACATCAAGTTATTTGTAAAACTGACTTAGGTCATATCGCAACATGAAAGGGTTGGATAGAATTAGTGATTGATTGTTAATTCTTCTATTCCATGTACGTTTAGAAAATCATTGAATATCTGTAAATCTACTTGCTACCTGTTGCATGTGCATAGGTTAAAGTAGATAGTACTGAATTTTCTAAAATGCATAACATGCCTAATTTGCATAATTCTTATCTACAATGGTTTAAATGTTGAATGTATGCCATGTATTCTTATTATCATGTCTGCTTATTTCAAATATCATAAATGCATCTCTGAGCATTTGCATTAATTATAGAAAAAGCATGTTTAAGAATTACAATAAGGCACATACTACTTGTCCTCCTTATGGTAGGAAGGAACCATTATTCTCCTTGCTCAGTGACTATTTTGTCAATGACATTAAAAAGGAGAAATGGTCAATCAAAGATAAGAATGAGCATGTTAAGGTTAAAGTGTTGTTAACTCTGATAAAAGAGAAATCTCTAATCCATCTGGATCAAAGTAAATCTGGGTACCAAGAACTTTTTATCAATTTGTGAATGTAGGGCTTAACAGGTTAAATCGATTATGCATTATTATTGATTTATTCAAAGCATATCATCGAAGAAAAGAACCCTACTATCAAATGTGAATGTGAAGACATGCCAAGTGGTTCATCCCTTGGAGATAACAGCAAGGGTATGACTCAGGGTCATGGCTATTCAATAGCTAGGAATGTTGTCAGCAATAATACCTTTTATGTGGAAGGTCCCAAGCACATCTTCTCAGGATCATATAACGTTATAGTTTCCAAAGAGAAGTGTCTGATCTTACACAAGAGAGATGGTAATCTTGCTATTCGAGGATAAAGGAAAAGAAAATTATTCGTAGCTGACATGGAATCTATGTCAAAGGTGAAGTCAACAAGGTCAAATCTAAAGCTTCATCAGACAGGAGTTCAGCTATGACATTAAGGAGCTCTCTCACCTGAATGTCATATCAAGAGATTCTTTCCTGGAAATCGAATCAGTAAAGGAGACTACCTCATCTGGAATTAATGTAAAATAAAATTATGAGGCATTTCATAAAGAGAAGTCAAAGAAGCATCACACAGAAGTTCTACATCAAAGAAAAATATACTTTAGTGGTGATGACTGATGACTTCTCTCAACAAACAAGTTGTTGTTCAGACAATCAGAAGACAAGACACCACTGATGGTGATTGATCACATCTAGAAGAGTTTCAGGAAGCAAAACTGACTATGACAACTTGGAGACCAGATTACAGGACCTATCAATTAGTGTTCTGGATTATTTCTGCACCTTCAGGAGTATTAATGTTGAAGCAGTCAATAGTTTGCTACTAACATGATCGAACCCTGATCAGTAAGAAATATAGGAAGATCCCACAAGTATGAAGGAAATTGTTTTGCAATGTTAAATGGAAGTGAGCATCCTAGCAATCAGCTAATGCTCAAGAGGATAATTTCCTTGGTTACTCAATGGATTCTACAGCCTACAGGGTGATTGTTATTAATCAACAGAAGGTGATTGAAAGTCTTAGTGATGTTCAACAACTTCTAGCTCCCAGCTGTCAATGGTAATGATGATTCAGATCCAACCAATGTGATATATGAAGAATCTTCATGTAAACCCAGCAACAGCTTAGGGGGAGCAATTGAAGGATCAAATAGTCAACTTAACACCACATTGAAAATCAAAGGACACTATGAGAACATATCTACCAAGACAAAGAGTGTTGACTCAATTAACTCTTTGTCCCAGTTCTTAGTGTTTCTAATGGTGGAAGTAAAAGACTAGCAGAGCTTCAAGTACCAATGATTATTTCTATAGTTTTCTTTCAGAAGAAACTAAGAAAGCTACAAAGGCTCTGGAAGATACAGATTGAGTGATTGCAATGCAAGATGATCTCAATCAGTACAAAAGGTAGATTGAAGGGAAGCTGGTATCCAGACCAAACAACAAGGCTGTAATTGGTACAAGGATAACCAGAAGTCTAACTGGATGTCAAGGCATCGTTATGAGGGACAAGGCCAAACTGGATGCAAGGTTACAAGTTGATTAGACAGTATATCTGACTAGAAGCACCAGTGACAAGACTTGAGGATATCAGGCACCTGCTACACATTCAAGATTATAATGGACATCTGGACCTACTGAATCTGGATGCTAGAGGAATGTGAACAAGTGCACTTCTGGTTGGTGAGATAATTGAAGATCTCTACAGGTTAGTATGAACTGGTATAATCACTCAAGCAAGCATGGAAGACATGGTATGACACTCTAACTATAATTTAACATCTGGTATCAATTTTTAACAGTTGGTATCTTTTAACAAATGGTGTCATATTTATAGAACTCTCTACATCTTTAGGCACAAACATAAATGATATTTATGTGCAATGATATCTTGATTATATTATATGTTGGTCTACTAAATATAAATTGGTATCAAGGTATTTGCTGTTTTGATGTTGGTAAAGTTGCAATTCTTTTGAATTACTTCATGCAAGGCAAAAGAATAATTCTATTTGGAGCACAAGTAAGTCAAAAGAATGATGGCAATAAAAATTAGTCAAGGATCTTTTGTTTCTTTTCAGGAGATTCTAGACCTGTCATGACTACCTACCAACAATCACTATAGCTGGATTTTGACCTATTAGTTCAGAACTAACAAGTTGGTAATCAAAAATCTTAAGATGGACCCGGATCTGAGGAAATGGTACCCTAGAGATATTTGACCCAACAAGTTCAGGATCTACTAATTAGGACCTAATTGGGCTATAGAGTAATCATCAGCTTATTATCTTATTCAATTGCTAATAGATCACTTACACACATATTTTATTCTCAATTATGCAATTGTGCATGGTTCCAAGTGGATTCTTGAGAATCTATTCTTGTAGTTATTACAATTGATTTTCAGATGTCTTAAGCTGTACCCGAATCTGCGGAGATGGTACCCTAGAGACATTAGTTCTGACATGTTTTGCTACATAGAGACAGATCAAATGAGTTGTAACGAAAGCAGGAGAGCACAAGGAAATAAATTCGTCTCCAACAACTCTGTGGAACACTCAAGGCCAAGAATCTTGCATAAGGTATCAATTCTTTTGAGAGAGCATGTCTTTAGTTAAGAATAACTTGCAAACACGTTTGCTAGATCACTTGATGAAATTAATTTTTCAAGATTGATTTGTAAACTTGGGATTTTATTAAATGCTATATGATTGTAAATCCCATCTGTTAAGTAATTCTTAAGTAAGCTCACAAGTATTCAATTGTCTATATTGAAAGGACTTGTGAACTTATTTACATCTAGACCTCACGCTGAAAATTATCTGTTGAATATTTGCCATGTGTATAATTGACATATATTATATTGGTGATTATTTAAGGATAATTTAAATACTTATGTGCTAAAATCTAACTCACAGAGATTTAGTACTTATTTATTTATTATTTATTTTGATTAATTTGAGCTATGGAACCTGAAGTAATTCAATATAAGTATTTGCTCTGTACCTCATTTATCAAAATAAATTTGAATCATAACTAATTTGGACCTATCTGTCGTGGTCTTCAATTAGTTGTGAGATGTTAATTCTAGTGAATTTATCAATGTTCCATTTTCAGAAATTCACTATAATTAATATCATAGTTCTAACAATTGGTTGTATTGAAGTTTTGACTTATATCAGTTAATGATATGTAGTTAGAATTCTATTTATTAACTAATTGTGAGATATATTAGTATGTGTGAAATTACTTAGAACTTCTCTAAGTAATCATTGTTATATCTTTTACAATTCACTCATATTATTATACATGGTATGAAAATTCTCTAAGTAGAACTATGGATATTGAAATATCTAAAGTGACCATTGTTCAGTTACTTGGAATAATTTTTGTGCATATTTGCAAGCTTCTAATCACTTTGATAATAAATGTTATATACTATGGATCAAGGTGTATAGGACAAGCTCTCACAGCACTGTCCTTAATTGGATCCATGGCACACATTGGCCTAAATTATTTCTGACCTTCACGGTCCGACCTTCACGGCCCACAATTTTTTTTTAAAAAAAAACAACAGTCCAATCCTATAACTGACTACCAGGTGTCGGAACAATCGACCACCTCAATCCGCCAAACACCCTGGAATCTCACGTTCCAGGTCAACAACTCAAATCTCCAAAAAGAAATGAGGTCTAACAATTTCTGACCTAGATATCGACAAGTTCGATATAAAAAGGGTATTGGTTCAGATTATATTATCAAAAAGAATTAACAAGCTCAATTTTTTTGGTTTGGGACAGGATAACAGATATTCATACTTATCAAAATTTAAATGGAGAATAATTTCAACAACAGGTCTGACTGATATAAAGTTCAAGTTAAGATAAACATAGTTCACTTGAAAGATAAGTGAAATGATTTACTTGCCTTAATCGAGTATCTACTGCAGTCGCTGACTTCCTACAGGCTCAACCTTCGCCTTTCCTTTATCCTTGAGATCTACATACAATATAAATACTATTTTAGAATCCTTCTCGAGGATTAAATATCACTACAAGCAGTCATCCTTAACTACCCTTGCGAATAATCCCCCTACATGCAATCATTTATCTAAATAACATTATTTAATAATCAACATTATATGCCTTGGCCACTACTATCAAATACTTATCAGATAAATAAATAAACCATCTTTGATCAAATAATATTCATTATAATAGTACAATTACATACATATTTTCAAAATAAGTTGGAATTTTTAGAAAATTTGACGGCAACCCTTTGTATAGGTGACTGCCAATCGAACAAGGTCAAACCAATTCATTCACAACTTATTACCAGAATGTATCTCATCATTTAAACCAAATTTATTCTAAAAAAATTAATTACTAAATTAAATCAATTCATATTAATAATTCTATTAATACAACTTACAATTCAAAACACAACGAAAGAATAATACATAATTTATGAAATAAAAACTTGGCTCAGAATAATCATCATTGCCAATTACCACCAACTCGATTAAAATTTTAATCTCATTGTCGATGGGGCAAAATCCCGAGGGTACCCTAATTTGGGGTTTCCATCTCGAGACTCTACAATTACTAAGTACATCCGAATAAATTAAAATTAACTCTATAAATTCATCACAGAAATGTTTCGGATTGTAATTAAATGAAATCGCGGAATAATCAACATGGCATAGTGATGTAACAACATAGTCCAGACATAACATTTTATCAACACAAGCTTCGAACCAAGGCTTAACTGCCCACTAATTGCACCAAGTATGACAATCAGGTCACTAACGGTGACAAAACAGAACCACAGACATATCCAGTTCACTGAACATCAATAACAAGAACCTAGTTAAACTTGTCAAGCCACCGGCCTGCATAAACACAGTCCCACAATCACAATAACTAGCATAGTAGTAACCACACGGGAGAGGAGAGAAGACAGCACTTAGCTCAGAACCAACACCAGTACATTGAATTTCAACACACAAACTCACGAATTAACTCACACACGCTTGTACACACTCTACACTTAACACACACACACGATTGTTTAACACACACACACACGCTGCTCTTAACACAAACACACACCGGCTTGTAGCACACACACAATCGGTATACTCACTCAACTGTAAAGATGCACAAGGGGTGCAGAGTGAAATACAACCAAACTCACACACACATGACCTCTGGTTTCATCAATACACAGACTCAACACCAACTACACACGCAACTTGATTAATACCAACATACACGAAACACTGTATGCACACACCCAGTTTGATATACACACACATCCACGTTGATATCATATTTAGAGGACGAACAGAGGACAGAGGGGTTTCACCTGCAAACACCGGACAGGAAATAGAGCCGAGAGGGTTAATCGGAAAGAAAAACAAGAGGGAGAGATATTGTACGGAGAATGGAAAAATGAGGGAGAGTGGGAGAGGACTCGAGAGATTTCCAGAGAGAGCAGGTCAAGAGATTGATGTTATGTTTTGGAAAGTCTAATTAGGGATTTAAGAAACAATGATTTGGGGGAAATGAAAAATAGACTTCTTTAGGATTTTACTTATAAATAATTATTAAAATAAGCCTTAAAATCACAATTTAAATACAAAAATGGGTGGAATATTAAATTTTAAAATTTTAAAAATGAAGAATGTAAAATTACGATCATCCACATATTTTTAAAATATTTTTCGAACAAAAAACGAATTAAATATGGATTTTACAAGATTAAATCCATAAAATGGAAAATAATTCCAAAAATCATTTTAAAATCATTAATGGCCAAAAATAATTCCTCAAATATTTTTAAAAGTCAAATAACTCATAAAATTAATATTGCGAAAGATTTCAGGATTTATTCTGATCCCGATGATTTTACAAAATTCACAGAAGATACATATAACACAATTAAATAGAAATAAATCCCCAAAAATATAATTAAAAATATAATTAAAATACACGGGCTTACACATCTCATATACATCAACTAAGACCACAAATATTATACCACATATACTTCACCTCCTCAAAATTTTTATACACCACATAATCCACATTTAATATTAAATAACTAATTATTATTACTAAAAAAAAAAATTCTAAGGCGTTATAACCTTCCCCCCTTAAAAGGATTCTGTCCCCAAAATCTTACCTAAGTGAATAAATGAGGGTACATTTTCAGCATCTCACTCTCCAGTTCCCAGGTAGACTCTTCTACCTTAGGGTTTCTCCACAGAACTCTCACTATTGGTATTGTCTTGTTTCGCAAAACTTTCTCTTTACGATCTAATATCTTGATGGGTTGTTCCACATAAGATAAGTCCGGCTGAATCTCTATCGGCTCATATTCGATAACATGTTTTGAATGCGGATGGTATTTCTTAAGCATTGATACATGGAACACGTTGTGAATATGTTGCATATGAGGCGGTAAAGCTAACTCGTAGGCAACTTTTCCAACCTTCTTTAATACCTCAAAAGGCCCGACAAATCTTGGACTTAATTTCCCATTATTACCAAATCTTACTAACCCCTTCCAAGGAGATACTTTCAACAAAACTTGTTCCCATTCTTCGAAATCCATATTCTTTCTGGCCAAATCAGCGTACTTCTTCTGTCGATTCTGAGCCGCCACTAAGCGCTTTTGAATAAGTTGAACCACTTCCTTGGTTTACTGTACTAATTCGGGTCCAAGTACTTTTCGCTCACCAACTTTTTCCCAGTATACTGGAGATCGACACTTTCGCCCATATAGTGCTTCGTATGGTGGCATTCCAATGCTGGCATGAAAACTATTGTTATATGAAAATTCCACTAATGGCAGATGTTCATCCCAACTTCCTTCGAAATCAAGTACACAAACCCGGAGCATGTCTTCAATTGTTTGAATTGTTCTCTCGCTCTGACCGTCAGTCTGAGGATGATAAGCAGTGCTCATTTTTAATTCAGTACCCAAACATTCTTGAAAACTTCTCCAGAATCTCGAATTAAATCTTGGATCCCGATCTGAGACTATGGATACTGGAACTCCATGTCGCACCACAATCTCCTTTAGGTACAGGTGAACCAATTTATCTAATGAGAACCTCTCATTTATCGGAAGGAATTGAAGTGTGCAGATTTCGTTAATCGATCCACAATTACCCAGATAGCATCATGATTAGCTCTCGTCCTTGGCAATCCTACCACAAAGTCCATCGCAATGTGCTCCCATTTCCACTCAGGGATTTCCAACGGTTGCAGCAGCCCACTCGGTTTTTGATGTTCAGCTTTTACTCTTTGACAGGTCAAACACTTACTTACCCATTCTGCAATATCTCTCTTCATATCCGGCCACCAGAAGTTTCTTTTCAAGTCTCGGTACATTTTCGTACTTCCAGGATGAATTGAGTATTTTGAACTGTGAGCGTAGAATCTCATTCTTTAACTCTATCACATTGGGTATCCAAATACGTGAAGAAAATCTCAATATCCCACTGTCATCTACTTGTGTGCATATTTCCTCACCTATTAACTTGTTCACATCTCCACTCATGACTTCCTCCTGGCATCTGCGAATCTTTTCTAACAATTCTGGCTGAAATGTCATAGTGTACACCGTATCTGTAATACTTGCAGGCATACATACCTCTATCTCCAATCTTAACTAAGTACATCCGAATAAATTAAAATTAACTCTATAAATTCATCACAGAAATGTTTCGGATTGTAATTAAATGAAATCGCGGAATAATCAACATGGCATAGTGATGTAACAACATAGTCCAGACATAACATTTTATCAACACAAGCTTCGAACCAAGGCTTAACTGCCCACTAATTGCACCAAGTATGACAATCAGGTCACTAACGGTGACAAAACAGAACCACAGACATATCCAGTTCACTGAACATCAATAACAAGAACCTAGTTAAACTTGTCAAGCCACCGGCCTGCATAAACACAGTCCCACAATCACAATAACTAGCATAGTAGTAACCACACGGGAGAGGAGAGAAGACATCACTTAGCTCAGAACCAACACCAGTACATTGAATTTCAACACACAAACTCACGAATTAACTCACACACGCTTGTACACACTCTACACTTAACACACACACACGATTGTTTAACACACACACACGCTGCTCTTAACACACACACACACCGGCTTGTAGCACACACACAATCGGTATACTCACTCAACTGTAAAGATGCACAAGGGGTGCAGAGTGAAATACAACCAAACTCACACACACATGACCTCTGGTGAACAAAACCTTAGGCAAGTCCATCTGGGTGGTAGTGCTCAACAGGTCAATCCCACCATCCCACTCTTTTATTACTTTCTACAAGGTTTAGTTGCTCGATTGTGGTTTCAGTAAATTGTAGAGGGAGATTGTTTTGACTTTTTAAGCCATGTTTTAAATTTCTAATTAGTTAGGTTGTGGGATTTCAAAATGTAATTTTTAACTTCAATCAATACTAGTAAACTAATTAAATGTCTCATCTTGCTCAATCTTTTCTCTCTTGTGCTTTCTATATCTGTATCTTCTCCTTATGTGGTTAATTGGTCCCAGAAAAACATGCCACTAACTAGTTAAAGAATAATGTAGCTAAGATAAATTGCACGTCTAAAATAAGACAGTGGACAGCAGGAAGAAGGGTGTCATGTGAAGGTTACCTATACCGAGACCAAGTCTAAACCCCAAACCTTAAAGGGTGTTTGTCTGTTTGAAGTGAGATGCAATGGAGAGGGTTCTAATTTCGCTTAGAAAAGATCAAGTAATTTGCCATTGGTTTTGCTCAATCTTCTAATTTTGTCTGTTGTTGGATTAACAGGTAGCACTGGCAAAACAAAGAATTGATGAATACGTATATTCCCAGTTGATGCAAAGCGGGGGCCAACAACCAGGGTAATCTTCTTCTATTTTACTTTATCATTGTAAAATAATTAGAGCTTTTGATCGGTTTAGGGAGGTTGATATCTTTCTCACAGGTCGTTCCTTCATCATTTAGCTGAGAGCTAGAAAGGTTTCTTTTAGTGCATTGTTTTCTTTTTCTGGTAAAAAGTATATTTTTGTTTTATAAAAAATTCGGTGCATACTATACTTCATTAACCGCCTGGGAGTTGATGTAGGACAACTTGTAAAATCAAATGAAAAGAGGGATTATATGAAGATGATAACAATACAAAGATTTACTCAATGAATTATACAAGACCTCAAGGATAATTTCAATATTATTCCAAAGGAAAAGATGTATATTCAAAGGTCCTTCCAATGTTTGATATCAATCACTATAAATAGTGAACTAAAGGGCTGACAACCACCCCAACAATTATTAAAGCACAATACAATTATTAAAGCACACTTATTAAAAGCACAATTATTAAAGCACAATACAATAATTAAAGCTTAATATTAATAAATAGAATTAACTATTTATTAATAAAATAAAAGATTCCTTTTATTTTTATTTTGTCCCTCATCATTCTCCCCTTGTTAGAGAAAACTCGACCACGAGTTTTGTAAAATGCAAGATCACGGGCAAGCCGGCGAAATGGTTCTTCACTCCCGTTCCCCATCATGCTCCCCTTGTTTGAGAACACTCTGCCACGAGTTTTGTAGAAAGCAAGGACAATGCAAGTCGGAGATGGGACCACGATAAAAGTTCTGCACCTTTTGAGGAATGGCCGAGGGGCAAAGAACTTCGAAAACTGATCGACAAGTGAAGGAGGCTCGAGCACGTACTTAGGAATAATGAAATCTATATGCTCGACCTCGATAATATCATTAATGATATTATCACCAGTGATCATCACAAAGTTATGTGATGATCCTCTTAATCCGGGTAACACAGTAGTTGAATCATCTGATATGATCCCTTCTAGGCCCTCGATATTATCACTAGTGATCATCACCAAGTCATGTGATGATCCTTTTAGCTCGGGCGACACATCATCTAATATGATCCCTTTTAGGCCCTCGATACTATCACTAGTGATCATCACCAAGTCATGTGATGATCCTTTTAGCTCGGGCGACACATCATCTAATATGATCTCTTTTAGGCCCTCGATACTATCACTAGTGATCATCACCAAGTCATGTGATGATCCTTTTAGCTCGGGCGACACAATGGTTGAATCATCTGATATGATTCCTTCTAGGCCATCATCCTCCCTCTTTCTCCCTTTCTTAGAAAAAACTCGACCACGAGTTTTGTATAAATCAAGTTGTGGCTCGATTTCTTCTTTTTGATCCTCACATGATTTGGAAGTAGTCGTGGCTTGGTTTCTTCTTCTTCTTGATCTGTACGAATGACTTCTTTATTCTCAACTTCTTTGAAATTTTTAATTGGATCTTCCGTATATGTATCTTCAAGATGCTCAATTTCCGTTGAAATTTCATCCTTCGCATTTTCCAATTCCGCAAGACGTAGAAGTTGAGATATAATAGTGTCACCAATCCTCTTTATTTCCTCATTTGCACGTTTGTGACTCTCTTTTCTCAATTCAATTTTGTACTTCTTTTCCAACTTCTTAAGTTCATCACGTGCTCTATCAATTTCTCTCAATGTAAGCTCATATTCAAGTAATTTGCATTCATGACGACGAACATAAATTTCATAGTGTAAAAGATCACAATCTTCCTCATAACAAAGAATATTATATACTACGTCGTCAATTGCAGATTTTATGCGTTTAGACATGATTTAAAACACATACTAACAACTGAAACCGCAAAACATAGTTGGTAGCAAATTCTGTAAGTACATGGACTGAACAGTGGCACATCTGAAGTACAGGGGTTGAACAGTAATTTTCTGAAACTGTGAGGAATGATATGCAGTTTCTGGAAGTACAGTGGATGAATTGTAATTTTTCAGAAACTTCAAGGCTGTTAGTAGATTTAAGAAACTGCAGGGGCAGAAATGTGATTTCTGTAAAGTTCAAGGACTGGATTGTATGTTTCTGCAAGTGGGGGGATTGGATTGTAATTTCAGAAACTTTAAGGTACCTAACTGCAATTTATGGATTAAAACAGTAGGTGGGGAATTGGACAAAAGAAATAAAGTAGTATATTGAATTATTGATGTGCTTACTACTTTAATTAAATTAATTGAAGTTTGACTCAAATATGGAAGTGAGGTGGGGTTTAACAAATGGATGTGTATATAGTTTTAAGTTAAAATAGGTTGGGGTAGGTGCCACAACATAATTATACATATGCATGGTGTATGTATATATGGAAAAGAAAGGCTTATGAGTTACCCCTTTGATTCAACACCATAGCAAAGCACGGATGAACAGTGGATGAGGGGAAGCAGTGAACAGTTTTTGACAGATGAACATTGGATGAACAGTGTTTTCGACCGTGAGCAGTAGCTTCCAGGCAGTGAACAGTACTTTTCCAACATTGAATAGTGGCAGTGAGTGTATGGGGGTGCAGTGGTGGTGAATGAACAATAACGACGGCAGTGGTGGACAGTAAACAGCAGAAACTCCTACCAGACTTGAGCTTTTTCTGGTTGTTAAACAGTGGTTGCAGCGGTGAGGTCGGCAACGGCACTGAACAGTAATAGAAACCGGTGGATGACTAGTAAACAGTGGACAGTAACTGGTGGGTGGTGAACAGTCACAACGGTGAGCAGCAGTAGCAGTTCCGGCAGCGGTGTTGGGTTGGTTCTGGTGGCAGTGTTGTGTATGGTGATGAAAGCTGTGAACAACTCCGTTGGATGAACAGTAGCAGGAAAACCAAGATTTCAGCTCTGATGCCAATTTGATGTAGGACAACTTGTAAAATCAAATGAAAAGAGGGATTATATGAAGATGATAACAATACAAAGATTTACTCAATGAATTATACAAGACCTCAAGGATAATTTCAATATTATTCCAAAGGAAAAGATGTATATTCAAAGGTCCTTCCAATGTTTGATATCAATCACTATAAATAGTGAACTAAAGGGCTAACAACCACCCCAACAATTATTAAAGCACAATACAATTATTAAAGCACACTTATTAAAAGCATAATTATTAAAGCACAATACAATAATTAAAGCTTAATATTAATAAATAGAATTAACTATTTATTAATAAAATAAAAGATTCCTTTTATTTTTATTTTGTCCCTCATCAGGAGTTCTAGGGGACCTTAAGAAGTTAGGACCTATATGTTGCCAACTGTTAGACTTTGTTATTTGTTCTAAAAACATTCCATTGTATTGTTTGATACTACTGTTAACTTTAAACCATTTACTTTTATCTTTGAATTAAATTAAGTTAACTTTTGGGTATACTTTAAGAATGGGGTTACACATCAATAATTGGTTCTGATTTCTCAACATCTCTTCTTGTCGTTAGTCTAAAGCTTGCAAGTCATTTAATGCTTGTCTTAATAACACTCGTGCAGTCTGCAGATCTTTACTAGCAATATAGCTCGACTAGTAGGCAGCTAATATCAAATAGCGCAATTGTTAAAACGACATTTCAGCAATGAATAGCAAGTTGCACCTCTAGTTTGCTAATTGTTTAAACTTGCAGTGTGCTTGAGGCTGGAATCATGCCACCTATCGCTCCTGTTTTCATGCCACCTGGCCCGAACCAACCTCCTGCATATTACGATTACGGACAGTATCAGGCACCACAGCTGTAGGACTTATGGCAGTATCTTTCTATGGCCTGTAACACTTTTCATAATGTACAATTTGACTGTTTTGTATCTTAGTACTTGTCTTGAGTTACATTATCATAACTAGAGTAAATAATTTTAGCTTGTTTAATGAAGATTTCCTGATTTTGGACTTGATCCCTGCTTATGCTTTACCGGATATTTTGTTACTTTGGCCTAAATTGGTTTAAGAATGATCTGTTATTAACAAAATTGTTTATATTTTTCTGGTTTTCTTCCATTGTTTTATTCTGCTGCTGGTTTTCTCTCTCGCCATTGGAGATTCTAGAACAAATTGTCTTCCAGTTATTGAAGGTCTTTGTTTCTGTTCAGTTGTGATAGTGAGGAATCCAGGGAGACGGACAGTTAGCGTGCCACAATATTCGGATCATCAATTTTAGTAAATTTGATATTTAACTTGAAGTTGTGCGGCAAAAAATAAAAAACTAGTTTCTAGTTCATATTCATTACTCCTGTCTCAGTAGTCAGTATTATTGTCCATTCCAATGTCAAATACACTTTTTATCCACTGTCCATTGATCAAATTACACTTTTTATCACTTTTTATTCAGTCATGTCAAATAAACTGAGTTGCCAAATAATTGTATTACCTTTCACAAAAGTTAACATAATGAACACATGACATTGGGATGAACAAAATACGAAGTAGTGGACAATGAAAAATAGGACGGGGGATTTTATAAATTTTGGATTAATATTAGTGAGATCTGGAGAAGAATGGAAATCAATCTCATTTATGTTTGTGCCAACGAATAATGCGTGTTTATAACTTTATACAATTGTACAAAATATCAATTTGATCCCATATTATAGTATTTGAGCCTGGATAGATTATTGATACGGTTCAAATGCGATTTATAAAGATAAGTCAAATAAGAATATTAAATACTTGATGATCTTCCTACTTACTACTCCCTCCGTGTCTCATCCAATTGTTTACACTTTTCAAGAATGTCCGACACGCATTTTAAGATGCATTTTAAGGATAGTTCCATAACTTATTTTTAAAATTTTCTTTTCTTGTATAAAAATATAAACATTAAATTTTTATACAAGAAAAAAAAATTAAAAATAAGTTATGGAACTATCCTTAAAATACGTGGCGGACATCTCTTGAAAAATGTAAACAATTGGATGGAACGGAGGGAGTAATAATTAGGTGTTTTAATATACCTATCTAAATACCTTGTGAATTTTTCAAGAAACACATAAATCAAACATAATAAATCAATAAAAACACAATAAGAATTGATATAGCACAGAAAAACGCACCAAAATCATCAAGTAGAATTTACCTTGTGATTTTTTCATGCTAGAAAAGACATGGGACTGCCAAGTGAAATATATAATAATCATAGGTAAAGGAACAAAAGAATTATGCATCACTTGCAAAACATTACATATATGCCACCAATTACATCCAATTGTCGAGCTACACGTCCAATTAACCAAAGATAACAATTTACAAAATAAACTCATCATACTGCTAATTTTGCCAAGACAAGAAAGAGTTCAAATATGAGAAATTGTACTCGCATGTGTCATCTCAATGTCTGCATGCAGCTAACGACAAACATTTCTTTTGTAGACATCCTCCTGGGGAATGAAGGTGGAATAGAGCTTAAACTGTATTTATGGTGTCAGTTAGACAACGTAGTATGCACCCCAGGCCAGCTTTTTGTGTAAGCTTTTCATGAATTCGTAGGCACTGGTCACATGTTGGCCGATCTCCGGTGGACAAGCCTCTATATAAGTACCTGAGTATATATGATATAAACACCATGACGTATAGTACAAGTCAGTTGACAAGTAGGTAAGATCAAAGCCATATAACCAAAAAAAATTATCTCTAAATTAAATTCACTAGTTCTGAATACAATAAGAAAGCAAGTTACAAATTAATAAAAGAAATAAGAGTATAGGGATCACAAATGAGACGAGCCTGCTAATGAAACAGAACTTAACTTCAAGCTAAACAGTTGGATGAGTAGTAAAGGAGACAATGAGCTATTAGAGTACTAATGAACCAATTATATGATGACTATCTGCATTTCATATAATACATTGACTAGATCACTTGCGTCCGCCTGGCTCGGAGGAATGAAATTAGGAGGGAGTGGAATGAAACCTGAACTATCCTGTTGGTAGCTTGTTCAATTGAAGCTAATGCTATGCTGCCCTTCCCTTGTTCAAGATAAAGCGAGTACTTTCTTTTAGCTACCGGACCAAACAAAAGAAAGAGATTAGCGAGGGTGCCGCTATGCCCCGCTGCTCCGCCATGGCTGGCATTTGTAATTCTATTTCCTTAACTCCCAAATTATTGCTTTAAATTAAAATTGGATCTCAAACCCATAAATTTGAGGACTAATGCTCTATTTTGCTTCCAAATCTTTTTCTACTCTTCCATTTTACATCCCATTAGATACTTGAGGATTGGTACGTTAGAACCAGATAAGCAAGTTCGGAAATCAGACCACATGGAGAACCAGAGGGGAAAGTAGGTAGCTCTCTAAGCAGTAATAAGTTGTTGCATTAGGAGAATGTCACCATCAGGAATATGCTGTAATAAGTTATTACCAGCATAAGAACTGAATGGACAATCAAAGATTGCCTTAAGTTCATGAGCTGGCTACACAAAAGCAAGAAAGGGTGCCAAAATCTTCCGGGAGAGACAACTTTTGCCAGCATATCAAAGGTTTTAAACCTTTTTTTCAAACAATGGTCACAGGTAGAAGGAGAATCTCCAAACTCTGCTTTAAGCCAAAGAGGGGTATTGCACCATTCGACAGGGATGAGGTTGTATGATGAAAATCCAGAGGATGGAAACTTTAGGCCAGGCAAGCTTGTCTCCGATCCAAGAAAAATGAAGCGTGTTTTACATGTTTTACTAGTGTCAGGAGGATATGTCAAAATGATTTTTCCGGATCAAATGATCACATGAATTTTCAGCTTCCATCAATATTATATTCCAAAATTTGGTCAGTTCAGGTCATTTGTTATATTTTGTTAGACTAATTTCCTGGCGCTGGCCGCCTAGACACCATAACTCTAGCAGGGTAATTCAAAACAATCTGCCTGGTATCAATTTGTTTAAAAACATAACTTCCAGCTTCACTTCATACAACCAAGCAACAACAATAAAAATTTGGAAAGATGTTGTGAATTACATGGTTCTGGTAGATGCAAGTCTCATATTGCCACAATATTGCTAACCACCGAAACAAAATTACATCAACTACCTCAACTTTAAAACTAATATGCAGTCAATTCAACTTCCGCAATTCATTACGGTAGTTATGTGAAATGAAGGGAGACAAAACAGATGTCCTGAACTTCAGATTAGGAAGAATACATGACCTAATTAGTCTCGTACACAGTATTAATGATCAAGCACCGTGTAGTTATTACAGCAAGTCTCTTAAGGTGTTAATTTGACATAACATATACTTAATACTCCTAACACCTTTAGGTGACAATTACATATTTCATATTTGTCACTATGCAGTTGGCATATCAAGCACCATGTATACCAAAGCAATCTACTGAACCATATGAATAACAATACTAAAGTTCATATCATAACTAAGTCATCCCTGGAAGAACGCATTTATTAAAGCACTGGTCAATTGTATATACTATAAAACTTTCGGTAATATTAATAATCTTCTTATTCTAAATTCAACTTTCTCGATACATATATGATACATTCACACATACAACTATTAAAGACTAGAGCATAGGCGAACCACAATAGAACAGTAAAACTTTCACAAGAAGCCTAAAAGTATTAGTAAAAGGGTATACTTACTTCATAAGGATATCATAGTACTCCGGATCCAAAGAGGAAAACATGCCATCCACATCTTTTATAGCCATTAATGCTCTATGTACTACAATCCAATTCGCAGACTAGCAAAAACATTTTAACTGAAAAATGTCAATTTATGCCAAGTCTAAGAGATTAATAAAACAAAATGTGGTAAATACAATTGTAGAGGGAGAGATGGGTAACCTTGCATCTTTCATCCCGGGTCTTTGGAGGGGCACCTTCTAGAGCAGTTTTTAATGCTTCAACTGGCTTATATCTGATCAAAATTCACCAAATATAACTAAGTTTTTTACAATAAAAAAGGTAAATTTGGGTATTAGTGGAAAAAGGGGAGTAGTATGTACTGCTTGAGTAGGCTCTCGATCTTGCGAGATTTGTGTTCAATTCGGGTGATAATGGCCTCTGCATTGTCTGCTTCTACATGCTCTGCCATCTCTTTTTATATCTTATTATAGCTGTGCTTATATGATATGAGAATTAAAAGAAACAAATTTCGGGAACTTAAATTATTAAGATACTTTAGGGATAATAAAAAGGATATTTGGCTACTTGAAAGCTTAAGTTGTTTCTGTTTCAAACAAGGTTTGGAACTTTGGATCTACAATAAACCAAAATTGTACGCTAACTTCCAACTGCTTGTATGGTTTACAACCTTTTTGGTCTGGATTGATACACACTAAAATATAGTTTGAGATTCATAATAAGCATGACAGACAACACATGAGTTCCTTTGAATCAAAATTATAATACTCCCTCTGTCCCACTCAAACTGGCTTGTTTGACTTTTTTTGGTCAAACTGACCAAACTTTGACTGACTTTTAAAAATTATCAACTTACATTTTTATAAATCTAAAAAATGTAGGCTATAATAAATGATCTATATTTTCTTATCATATTTTTTCATTAACTATATTTAACATATAATATACGTAATATAAGTTACAAAATTGGTCAATTTGACCAAGAAAAGTCAAACAAGCCACTTTGAGTGGGACGGAGGGAGTATAACATACTCTCAAACCTTGTTGGTATTTAAATCACTACGCTCAATATTATGGATTTGCAATATCGGTAAGAACTGGAACAATATATATAAGCAAAGACAATGACGAAATAGAACAAATATAACAGGCAATAAAACGATATTCACATGAATCCATAGGCATAAAGAAATTCATATTACTAGTGATTTCATATTAAACATCCATATGACAATATTGAGTATATGAGACTGTGGTACTAAGACACTATATTGACATATATCCTCCGCCATCCCAAGTTATTTAATTATATCAAATAGTAATGAAACTTCAAACTTTAAATCACGAACGAGCCATTTTCAGGGCTCTTAATCAGATATATTTCTTTTCTATCATCAACTCCAGGGCTCTTATCATTTATTATGAACCCCAGGGATATTGTCTATACAGTAATTAGTATACACTACTATACACTATTAAGTGTTGCAAGTTGAACGCAGAGAACTTTTTTCACATCAATACATTTTATTCTAAAGAAAAAAGCATGAAAGATACCTATCAGATGTCTTCTAAATTGAACAAAGGATAGCAATATCAATAACACACACAAATCTATTGCAGATGGGGGAAATTATACATGGAAACATTCTTCACAATTTTAACCAAAAAGATTTTACATTTAAAGGGTTCTTCATTACATAGCCAGTAAAATAGTACTAGAAATGCATTACTTCTTTCACATGGAATTCATTTTCAATAACATGGATTAAATTATCATTTAGATTCTCAATGTAGGCTTATATTACATGCAATAGGAGTGAATCACAAATGCAAATTCAAATTCTTTGAAAATCCAAACACGCTGCTCGGACCAAATACGCCACTGAAAACGAAATCTACTACTTAAAAATACCAAAAAAAATAAAAAATCATATTTCAGGATAAACTTCTGTCAATTATGTTTTTTACGAAAACTTTCAAACTATCAACCTTTCCGTCACCAATATATCATTACCATTCAACACAATATACAAAACAGTAAAAATGTATAAAATACCAAAAACATTTTGAAGCCAGTACCTTGACATTAAACCTTTTACTGACAAAGAACTTTACAAAGACAAAAAAACATTTCAGATCATACCGCGTACATATGTTATTATGCTACATATATAATCATCTAAAACAATAATTTTTTCAAGAACCCCATTACAGTTCTTAGCAATTTACAGCTGAAAGAACAAATTATGCAGCAAGAATCAAACAATTAACAGAACCCCATTAAATAAAAACTTCATACATGTAAAATAACAAATTGATTACATGACAAGATAAAATCAAGATGGGTCGATTTGTTGGGTACCTGAGATTTTAGAAATGGGGTTAATCAGGAAATCGTTGTAATTGCAGATCAATAATAAGACAGTGTATATATTTATTTAATTTATAAAGCCGGTAGGATTTTTGCAAGTGTTTTTACCATTCTACCCTTGAGCTCTTATCCGTATTTACAAAAATTGCCATCTTCTAAGTTAACCAACCGATTCGATTTTTGAAATCCGATTAATCCTATTAATTTATTTAAAATGATATGTTTAATTGTAAATTAGACTAATATATTAAATATCATTATAATATCCGATTAATGCTTCGATTAATCCGTCCGATTAATCCACGCCTACTCAATTAGGCGCTTGGAGGTACCCCAACCGCCCTGGACCGCCTAGCCATTTCTCTAACACTGCTTATACGATGTAGTAGGACACGTGGTGGTGATTAATTTATAAAGCCGGTAGGATTTTTGCCAATGTTTTTACCATTCTACCCTTCAGCTCTTATCCGTATTCACAAAAATTGCCATCAGACATTCTGACTTATACAATGTAGTAGGACACGTGGTGGTGGTGACTTCAGTCCGAAGATTGCATCTTCTAATAATACCCACCTTCTGAAAATCATATGTTTACCCTATTTGTAAACATCGAGGATTCAACTCAACTCAAACAAGAATGTAATAGTAAATAGTATATGTACTGTCACAGGGATCTCAAATGCTACAACTGTCAAAAGAAATTAGACAAAGTCAATCTACAATTTTGAGGTATACTACACTGGAAGAAGTTCATTCAATTGATCAAGCGTCAGTGAAGTAATCAAGACAGTGGACTCTATTTATAGTGACAAGAGGTTCCTATAGTGGCAGAATACAGATGAAAAGGTTTGAATAAAGAGTGAAGAAAAAGAAGACAGGAACCACAGCTTTAAAGTCAATATATGAAGAACAGTCATTGCGGTTAGTCACTCATGAACCAGACCGTGCATCGAGTGTCAAAATTAAACAGTGGTTGTTCGTCATTAAATTCAGTGGTTCAAGCTATCAAGACTGGTATGTGAGAAAATCATTGTGCAAGCAACAGAAGTGCTAAATTATTTAATCACAAGGATTTTATTATCAAGTGGACTGGCTACGAGGAAAAAGAATTATCATAAAGAAATTCTAAGTGATATATTCTTGATGCTGAAACCCCGGTTAGAATTGTTGTATTTTTTGCTAAGCAAAAAGAGTTCGGTTTCAGATCCTCAAGAGACCGTAGCTTACACCTGGACGGGTTATGAGAAAATAGAATTATCACAAGGAAATGGAAAGTGATATATTCTTAAAGCTGGAACCCCGGTTGGAATTGATATATTTTTTGGTACGCAAAAGGAGTCCGGTTCCAGACTCTCAAGAGACCGCAGCTTAGACAGTAAGGATTTATTTACATTAATAAATATTTTATTTAATTAGAAAATTATATTTATAAATATCTAATAATATTAGATATTCATTTTTATAATTTCTGAATTAAATTGATTGTTTATTAATTAAAGATTAAAAGCTGTACGGGTTAAAAAGCATTTCTACGGAGCCCATTCATATAAGACAAATTAAGCCCCGGTTTTTGTGATTGAAATAGCAGGTCACCAGGTCATTCTTTTGATTTTAAACAGGCGCGTGGCAGGTGGGTTTTTGATTAATTAAACAAAAGTGGCCAGGTTTTATTTCTTTCAATTGTATTGGCGATTGTCTTGGTAGTTCAGGAATGTCTTGGTGATGTCTTGGCAAGGTTAAATTGATTGTCTTGGCAAGTATTTTTGATTGTCTTGGTAGTTCATTTTTAAACTAACAAGACAATTAAAAGATTGTCTTGGAGATTGTCTTTCGTGGGTTAAATAAAAAGAAAGTGGCAGGAGCTTTGGTTTTGTTTCAACATTAATATCAACAGAGGCGGCTACAACAAAAGAACACACAACATAATATCTTCACTTCTTCTTCTCCACACACAGACAGGAGAAAAGAGAGATCAAGAGAGCAAGAGTTCTGTGCTACAAATAAATTCTTGTAAATTATTTCTGAGCTCTATTGTTAAATCTAAACCGATAGAAATAATTTACTTGTAACCTTGGAACTATCTAGCGAGTTTTTACTCCTAGAACTTATCTCTCGAATTGCTTTTAGCATTCGATCTTTTTATTACAAATATAGAAAAGTTCATGTCGAATTTTCTATAGAATTTGTAATAATTAGTTTGGTCATCAAACCTTGTAATTTGTACCCGTGTATTTAGACACACCCCGTCAAGTTAATATAAATTTTATATTTAACTTGAATATTGGATTCGTTTTATTCCGCATCAATTTGTTCTTGATTTAAAATTTTAAGAAAAGAGCAAATTCGATAAAACGGTATAGTTTGTATTCAACCCCCCTTCTACAAACTATTTTGGACCTAACAATTGGTATCAGAGCCTTTTGATTGACGCACAAATCAAGATCCTTATTTTTGTGGTTCACAAATTGGTTTTCGAGTTTGTTGACCCATACAGAAATCAAATCCGGTATTAGACCAAAAAGTCAACTCCTCTTATTTTCAAATTTTTTAACCTTCAAAAATTCAATTCTTGAGATTTTTGAACTTTAAATAATTTGAACATATTTTTGGATTCTTTAACTTTCAAAATTTTCAATTTTGAGATTTTTGAATTTTAAATAATCTAAATTTATTTTCGAATTCTTTAACCTTTAAAAATTCTCATTTTATGATATTTTTTATTTTTAAACAATATGAGTTTATTTTCAATTGTTAATTAACTTGAATTTATTCTCAAATTGTTTAACCTTAAAAATTTTCATTTTATGATATTTTTGATTGTTAAGTAATCTTAACTTATATTCGATTTTTTTTAATTCTTGAAATGATTAATTCTTGGAAATTTTGATTTTTAAACAACTTGAATTTATTTTCAAATTGTTTAATTCTCAAAATTTTTAATTCTTGATACTTTCGAATTTTAATTAACTTGAAGTTATTTTCGGATTCTTTAACTCTCAAAAATTATCATTTCTTGAGATTTTTTGATTCTTAATTAATTTGACTCTAATTTCAAATTTTAATTAATTTGAACTTACTTTCAGATTTTTTTATTTCTAAAAAATTTTCAAGTCCTTGAAGTTTTTGAATTTTAAATATTTTGAATTTATTCTAAGCCAATGGTTTCAAGAAAGTTGTTAGCTGAAGATTCCTCCGGACATCAAAGATGATTTGAATCTTTTGAAGAAAATACATTTTTCATTGGAATTAATTTCTACCTACTGAAGAAAAATTTGTGGTACTTCCTTAAAGTTATATCCATAGGATCTCACTGGTTTTTCAGAAGCAGGAATGGAAGAAGTTTTAGTGGATGGAATTTTTCTTTAAGATTTTATTCAACTCTAGTGATTTAGTGATATACAAACACTTAGTGGATTTTCGCAATGCTAAATCCGATACACGTAGTGGTTTGTAAACGAGCATATCTTTCAAGGAATCAACAGAGACTTTAGAAGAATAGAATCAGGGTGGTTTGAGAATGGACTAGACAGTTATACATCTCAGTCAGGAATTAATGATGGAACCTCAGAACAGACATGAAGAGTTACTAACTCAGAAAGAGTACTAAAGTTGTATCCAGGGATCAGGCCTATCTATTCCGAAGCAGAAACTCTTCAGGATATAGTTCAACTCAAGAGGTGGTTACAAGACTGAGATGGTGGAAAGAACAAGACATGATAGTTGCAGCTATGGAAAGTTATTTGTGATAAGTAACTATCAAGGTGTGCAACATGGAAGAGAATTCTTGACAGACAAGGATGAATAGGGATTCATTAAATGAGATGAAACAGAAGCATCAGTGCAGAACTTATCTTGCTGAAGAAAAGAGTTGGGATGGATCAGATGATGAGAAGAGCATAATGAATATCTTGCTTTCATAGCAATCTCTGAAGATGATTAACCTCACGTCTCAGGTATCAATTCTTCAAACTAGTGCAATATGTAATTCTAAAAAATTCAAAGCATGTTAAGATCTTAGTTTTTAATTGTTAAATCCTTGGTTAGAAGATCTTAATATGTGTATGGATATTTGTTGAATTTGATTAATTGCAATAGTGAGTTAGAAGTGTTCCTTAGACAATATCTCTTAATTCTTAAATGATATATGTCAAGCATATAAGACCTCTGCTTAAGCTAGTTTCAGGATTTCCAGTAGAACAGATTTGCTCATTCATTCTGAATTGTTTGTTAAGGTTTAAAAAGTTTAGAAGATGGAATAATTACCTAGGGTGTCAGTAGAACATCAAGTTATTTGTAAAACTGACTTAGGTAATAGAGATTATATAATGTCATATCGCAACATGAAAGGGTTGGATAGAATTAGTGATTGATTGTTAATTCTTCTATTCCATGTACGTTTAGAAAATCATTGAATATCTGTAAATCTACTTGCTACCTGTTGCATGTGCATAGGTTAAAGTAGATAGTACTGAATTTTCTAAAATGCATAACATGCCTAATTTGCATAATTCTTATCTACAATGGTTTAAATGTTGAATGTATGCCATGTATTCTTATTATCATGTCTGCTTATTTCAAATATCATAAATGCATCTCTGAGCATTTGCATTAATTATAGAAAAAGCATGTTTAAGAATTACAATAAGGCACATACTACTTGTCCTCCTTATGGTAGGAAGGAACCATTATTCTCCTTGCTCAGTGACTATTTTGTCAATGACATTAAAAAGGAGAAATGGTCAATCAAAGATAAGAATGAGCATGTTAAGGTTAAAGTGTTGTTAACTCTGATAAAAGAGAAATCTCTAATCCATCTGGATCAAAGTAAATCTGGGTACCAAGAACTTTTTATCCATTTGTGAATGTAGGGCTTAACAGGTTAAATCGATTATGCATTATTATTGATTTATTCAAAGCATATCATCGAAGAAAAGAACCCTACTATCAAATGTGAATGTGAAGACATGCCAAGTGGTTCATCCCTTGGAGATAACAGCAAGGGTATGACTCAGGGTCATGGCTATTCAATAGCTAGGAATGTTGTCAGCAATAATACCTTTTATGTGGAAGGTCCCAAGCACATCTTCTCAGGATCATATAACGTTATAGTTTTCAAAGAGAAGTGTCTGATCTTACACAAGAGAGATGGTAATCTTGCTATTCGAGGATAAAGGAAAAGAAAATTATTCGTAGCTGACATGGAATCTATGTCAAAGGTGAAGTCAACAAGGTCAAATCTAAAGCTTCATCAGACAGGAGTTCAGCTATGACATTAAGGAGCAGGAGTTCAGCTATGACATTAAGGAGCTCTCTCACCTGAATGTCATATCAAGAGATTCTTTCCTGGAAATCGAATCAGTAAAGGAGACTACCTCATCTGGAATTAATGTAAAATAAAATTATGAGGCATTTCATAAAGAGAAGTCAAAGAAGCATCACACAGAAGTTCTACATCAAAGAAAAATATACTTTAGTGGTGATGACTGATGACTTCTCTCAACAAACAAGTTGTTGTTCAGACAATCAGAAGACAAGACACCACTGATGGTGATTGATCACATCTAGAAGAGTTTCAGGAAGCAAAACTGACTATGACAACTTGGAGACCAGATTACAGGACCTATCAATTAGTGTTCTGGATTATTTCTGCACCTTCAGGAGTATTAATGTTGAAGCAGTCAATAGTTTGCTACTAACATGATCGAACCCTGATCAGTAAGAAATATAGGAAGATCCCACAAGTATGAAGGAAATTGTTTTGCAATGTTAAATGGAAGTGAGCATCCTAGCAATCAGCTAATGCTCAAGAGGATAATTTCCTTGGTTACTCAATGGATTCTACAGCCTACAGGGTGATTGTTATTAATCAACAGAAGGTGATTGAAAGTCTTAGTGATGTTCAACAACTTCTAGCTCCCAGCTGTCAATGGTAATGATGATTCAGATCCAACCAATGTGATATATGAAGAATCTTCATGTAAACCCAGCAACAGCTTAGGGGGAGCAATTGAAGGATCAAATAGTCAACTTAACACCACATTGAAAATCAAAGGACACTATGAGAACATATCTACCAAGACAAAGAGTGTTGACTCAATTAACTCTTTGTCCCAGTTCTTAGTGTTTCTAATGGTGGAAGTAAAAGACTAGCAGAGCTTCAAGTACCAATGATTATTTCTATAGTTTTCTTTCAGAAGAAACTAAGAAAGCTACAAAGGCTCTGGAAGATACAGATTGAGTGATTGCAATGCAAGATGATCTCAATCAGTACAAAAGGTAGATTGAAGGGAAGCTGGTATCCAGACCAAACAACAAGGCTGTAATTGGTACAAGGATAACCAGAAGTCTAACTGGATGTCAAGGCATCGTTATGAGGGACAAGGCCAAACTGGATGCAAGGTTACAAGTTGATTAGACAGTATATCTGACTAGAAGCACCAGTGACAAGACTTGAGGATATCAGGCACCTGCTACACATTCAAGATTATAATGGACATCTGGACCTACTGAATCTGGATGCTAGAGGAATGTGAACAAGTGCACTTCTGGTTGGTGAGATAATTGAAGATCTCTACAGGTTAGTATGAACTGGTATAATCACTCAAGCAAGCATGGAAGACATGGTATGACACTCTAACTATAATTTAACATCTGGTATCAATTTTTAACAGTTGGTATCTTTTAACAAATGGTGTCATATTTATAGAACTCTCTACATCTTTAGGCACAAACATAAATGATATTTATGTGCAATGATATCTTGATTATATTATATGTTGGTCTACTAAATATAAATTGGTATCAAGGTATTTGCTGTTTTGATGTTGGTAAAGTTGCAATTCTTTTGAATTACTTCATGCAAGGCAAAAGAATAATTCTATTTGGAGCACAAGTAAGTCAAAAGAATGATGGCAATAAAAATTAGTCAAGGATCTTTTGTTTCTTTTCAGGAGATTCTAGACCTGTCATGACTACCTACCAACAATCACTATAGCTGGATTTTGACCTATTAGTTCAGAACTAACAAGTTGGTAATCAAAAATCTTAAGATGGACCCGGATCTGAGGAAATGGTACCCTAGAGATATTTGACCCAACAAGTTCAGGATCTACTAATTAGGACCTAATTGGGCTATAGAGTAATCATCAGCTTATTATCTTATTCAATTGCTAATAGATCACTTACACACATATTTTATTCTCAATTATGCAATTGTGCATGGTTCCAAGTGGATTCTTGAGAATCTATTCTTGTAGTTATTACAATTGATTTTCAGATGTCTTAAGCTGTACCCGAATCTGCGGAGATGGTACCCTAGAGACATTAGTTCTGACATGTTTTGCTACATAGAGACAGATCAAATGAGTTGTAACGAAAGCAGGAGAGCACAAGGAAATAAATTCGTCTCCAACAACTCTGTGGAACACTCAAGGCCAAGAATCTTGCATAAGGTATCAATTCTTTTGAGAGAGCATGTCTTTAGTTAAGAATAACTTGCAAACACGTTTGCTAGATCACTTGATGAAATTAATTTTTCAAGATTGATTTGTAAACTTGGGATTTTATTAAATGCTATATGATTGTAAATCCCATCTGTTAAGTAATTCTTAAGTAAGCTCACAAGTATTCAATTGCCTATATTGAAAGGACTTGTGAACTTATTTACATCTAGACCTCACGCTGAAAATTATCTGTTGAATATTTGCCATGTGTATAATTGACATATATTATATTGGTGATTATTTAAGGATAATTTAAATACTTATGTGCTAAAATCTAACTCACAGAGATTTAGTACTTATTTATTTATTATTTATTTTGATTAATTTGAGCTATGGAACCTGAAGTAATTCAATATAAGTACTACTACATTGTATAAGTCAGAATGTCTGATGGCAATTTTTGTGAATACGGATAAGAGCTGAAGGGTAGAATGGTAAAAACATTGGCAAAAATCCTACCGGCTTTATAAATTAATCACCACCACGTGTCCTACTACATCGTATAAGCAGTGTTAGAGAAATGGCTAGGCGGTCCAGGGCGGTTGGGGTACCTCCAAGCGCCTAATCGAGTAGGCGTGGATTAATCGGACGGATTAATCGGAGCATTAATCGGATATTATAATGATATTTAATATATTAGTCTAATTTACAATTAAACATATCATTTTAAATAAATTAATAGGATTAATCGGATTTCAAAAATCGAATCGGTTGGTTAACTTAGAAGATGGCAATTTTTGTAAATACGGATAAGAGCTTAAGGGTAGAATGGTAAAAACACTTGCAAAAATCCTACCGGCTTTATAAATTAAATAAATATATACACTGTCTTATTATTGATCTGCAATTACAACGATTTCCTGATTAACCCCATTTCTAAAATCTCAGGTACCCAACAAATCGACCCATCTTGATTTTATCTTGTCATGTAATCAATTTGTTATTTTACATGTATGAAGTTTTTATTTAATGGGGTTCTGTTAATTGTTTGATTCTTGCTGCATAATTTGTTCTTTCAGCTGTAAATTGCTAAGAACTGTAATGGGGTTCTTGAAAAAATTATTGTTTTAGATGATTATATATGTAGCATAATAACATATGTACGCGGTATGATCTGAAATGTTTTTTTGTCTTTGTAAAGTTCTTTGTCAGTAAAAGGTTTAATGTCAAGGTACTGGCTTCAAAATGTTTTTGGTATTTTATACATTTTTACTGTTTTGTATATTGTGTTGAATGGTAATGATATATTGGTGACGGAAAGGTTGATAGTTTGAAAGTTTTCGTAAAAAACATAATTGACAGAAGTTTATCCTGAAATATGATTTTTTATTTTTTTTGGTATTTTTAAGTAGTAGATTTCGTTTTCAGTGGCGTATTTGGTCCGAGCAGCGTGTTTGGATTTTCAAAGAATTTGAATTTGCATTTGTGATTCACTCCTATTGCATGTAATATAAGCCTACATTGAGAATCTAAATGATAATTTAATCCATGTTATTGAAAATGAATTCCATGTGAAAGAAGTAATGCATTTCTAGTACTATTTTACTGGCTATGTAATGAAGAACCCTTTAAATGTAAAATCTTTTTGGTTAAAATTGTGAAGAATGTTTCCATGTATAATTTCCCCCATCTGCAATAGATTTGTGTGTGTTATTGATATTGCTATCCTTTGTTCAATTTAGAAGACATCTGATAGGTATCTTTCATGCTTTTTTCTTTAGAATAAAATGTATTGATGTGAAAAAAGTTCTCTGCGTTCAACTTGCAACACTTAATAGTGTATAGTAGTGTATACTAATTACTGTATAGACAATATCCCTGGGGTTCATAATAAATGATAAGAGCCCTGGAGTTGATGATAGAAAAGAAATATATCTGATTAAGAGCCCTGAAAATGGCTCGTTCGTGATTTAAAGTTTGAAGTTTCATTACTATTTGATATAATTAAATAACTTGGGATGGCGGAGGATATATGTCAATATAGTGTCTTAGTACCACAGTCTCATATACTCAATATTGTCATATGGATGTTTAATATGAAATCACTAGTAATATGAATTTCTTTATGCCTATGGATTCATGTGAATATCGTTTTATTGCCTGTTATATTTGTTCTATTTCGTCATTGTCTTTGCTTATATATATTGTTCCAGTTCTTACCGATATTGCAAATCCATAATATTGAGCGTAGTGATTTAAATACCAACAAGGTTTGAGAGTATGTTATACTCCCTCCGTCCCACTCAAAGTGGCTTGTTTGACTTTTCTTGGTCAAATTGACCAATTTTGTAACTTATATTACGTATATTATATGTTAAATATAGTTAATGAAAAAATATGATAAGAAAATATAGATCATTTATTATAGCCTACATTTTTTAGATTTATAAAAATGTAAGTTGATAATTTTTAAAAGTCAGTCAAAGTTTGGTCAGTTTGACCAAAAAAAGTCAAACAAGCCAGTTTGAGTGGGACAGAGGGAGTATTATAATTTTGATTCAAAGGAACTCATGTGTTGTCTGTCATGCTTATTATGAATCTCAAACTATATTTTAGTGTGTATCAATCCAGACCAAAAAGGTTGTAAACCATACAAGCAGTTGGAAGTTAGCGTACAATTTTGGTTTATTGTAGATCCAAAGTTCCAAACCTTGTTTGAAACAGAAACAACTTAAGCTTTCAAGTAGCCAAATATCCTTTTTATTATCCCTAAAGTATCTTAATAATTTAAGTTCCCGAAATTTGTTTCTTTTAATTCTCATATCATATAAGCACAGCTATAATAAGATATAAAAAGAGATGGCAGAGCATGTAGAAGCAGACAATGCAGAGGCCATTATCACCCGAATTGAACACAAATCTCGCAAGATCGAGAGCCTACTCAAGCAGTACATACTACTCCCCTTTTTCCACTAATACCCAAATTTACCTTTTTTATTGTAAAAAACTTAGTTATATTTGGTGAATTTTGATCAGATATAAGCCAGTTGAAGCATTAAAAACTGCTCTAGAAGGTGCCCCTCCAAAGACCCGGGATGAAAGATGCAAGGTTACCCATCTCTCCCTCTACAATTGTATTTACCACATTTTGTTTTATTAATCTCTTAGACTTGGCATAAATTGACATTTTTCAGTTAAAATGTTTTTGCTAGTCTGCGAATTGGATTGTAGTACATAGAGCATTAATGGCTATAAAAGATGTGGATGGCATGTTTTCCTCTTTGGATCCGGAGTACTATGATATCCTTATGAAGTAAGTATACCCTTTTACTAATACTTTTAGGCTTCTTGTGAAAGTTTTACTGTTCTATTGTGGTTCGCCTATGCTCTAGTCTTTAATAGTTGTATGTGTGAATGTATCATATATGTATCGAGAAAGTTGAATTTAGAATAAGAAGATTATTAATATTACCGAAAGTTTTATAGTATATACAATTGACCAGTGCTTTAATAAATGCGTTCTTCCAGGGATGACTTAGTTATGATATGAACTTTAGTATTGTTATTCATATGGTTCAGTAGATTGCTTTGGTATACATGGTGCTTGATATGCCAACTGCATAGTGACAAATATGAAATATGTAATTGTCACCTAAAGGTGTTAGGAGTATTAAGTATATGTTATGTCAAATTAACACCTTAAGAGACTTGCTGTAATAACTACACGGTGCTTGATCATTAATACTGTGTACGAGACTAATTAGGTCATGTATTCTTCCTAATCTGAAGTTCAGGACATCTGTTTTGTCTCTCTTCATTTCACATAACTACCGTAATGAATTGCGGAAGTTGAATTGACTGCATATTAGTTTTAAAGTTGAGGTAGTTGATGTAATTTTGTTTCGGTGGTTAGCAATATTGTGGCAATATGAGACTTGCATCTACCAGAACCATGTAATTCACAACATCTTTCCAAATTTTTATTGTTGTTGCTTGGTTGTATGAAGTGAAGCTGGAAGTTATGTTTTTAAACAAATTGATACCAGGCAGATTGTTTTGAATTACCCTGCTAGAGTTATGGTGTCTAGGCGGCCAGCGCCAGGAAATTAGTCTAACAAAATATAACAAATGAAGTCAATTAGTATTTGCTATATAAGTTTTAACAAAATATAAGTATTTGCTCTGTACCTCATTTATCAAAATAAATTTGAATCATAACTAATTTGGACCTATCTGTCGTGGTCTTCAATTAGTTGTGAGATGTTAATTCTAGTGAATTTATCAATGTTCCATTTTCAGAAATTCACTATAATTAATATCATAGTTCTAACAATTGGTTGTATTGAAGTTTTGACTTATATCAGTTAATGATATGTAGTTAGAATTCTATTTATTAACTAATTGTGAGATATATTAGTATGTGTGAAATTACTTAGAACTTCTCTAAGTAATCATTGTTATATCTTTTACAATTCACTCATATTATTATACATGGTATGAAAATTCTCTAAGTAGAACTATGGATATTGAAATATCTAAAGTGACCATTGTTCAGTTACTTGGAATAATTTTTGTGCATATTTGCAAGCTTCTAATCACTTTGATAATGAATGTTATATACTATGGATCAAGGTGTATAGGACAAGCTCTCACAGCACTGTCCTTAATTGGATCCATGGCACACATTGGCCTAAATTATTTCTGACCTTCACGGTCCGACCTTCACGGCCCACAATTTTTTTTTTAAAAAAAACAACAGTCCAATCCTATAACTGACTACCAGGTGTCGGAACAATCGACCACCTCAATCCGCCAAACACCCTGGAATCTCACGTTCCAGGTCAACAACTCAAATCTCCAAAAAGAAATGAGGTCTAACAATTTCTGACCTAGATATCGACAAGTTCGATATAAAAAGGGTATTGGTTCAGATTATATTATCAAAAAGAATTAACAAGCTCAATTTTTTTGGTTTGGGACAGGATAACAGATATTCATACTTATCAAAATTTAAATGGAGAATAATTTCAACAACAGGTCTGACTGATATAAAGTTCAAGTTAAGATAAACATAGTTCACTTGAAAGATAAGTGAAATGATTTACTTGCCTTAATCGAGTATCTACTGCAGTCGCTGACTTCCTACAGGCTCAACCTTCGCCTTTCCTTTATCCTTGAGATCTACATACAATATAAATACTATTTTAGAATCCTTCTCGAGGATTAAATATCACTACAAGCAGTCATCCTTAACTACCCTTGCGAATAATCCCCCTACATGCAATCATTTATCTAAATAACATTATTTAATAATCAACATTATATGCCTTGGCCACTACTATCAAATACTTATCAGATAAATAAATAAACCATCTTTGATCAAATAATATTCATTATAATAGTACAATTACATACATATTTTCAAAATAAGTTGGAATTTTTAGAAAATTTGACGGCAACCCTTTGTATAGGTGACTGCCAATCGAACAAGGTCAAACCAATTCATTCACAACTTATTACCAGAATGTATCTCATCATTTAAACCAAATTTATTCTAAAAAAATTAATTACTAAATTAAATCAATTCATATTAATAATTCTATTAATACAACTTACAATTCAAAACACAACGAAAGAATAATACATAATTTATGAAATAAAAACTTGGCTCAGAATAATCATCATTGCCAATTACCACCAACTCGATTAAAATTTTAATCTCATTGTCGATGGGGCAAAATCCCGAGGGTACCCTAATTTGGGGTTTCCATCTCGAGACTCTACAATTACTAAGTACATCCGAATAAATTAAAATTAACTCTATAAATTCATCACAGAAATGTTTCGGATTGTAATTAAATGAAATCGCGGAATAATCAACATGGCATAGTGATGTAACAACATAGTCCAGACATAACATTTTATCAACACAAGCTTCGAACCAAGGCTTAACTGCCCACTAATTGCACCAAGTATGACAATCAGGTCACTAACGGTGACAAAACAGAACCACAGACATATCCAGTTCACTGAACATCAATAACAAGAACCTAGTTAAACTTGTCAAGCCACCGGCCTGCATAAACACAGTCCCACAATCACAATAACTAGCATAGTAGTAACCACACGGGAGAGGAGAGAAGACAGCACTTAGCTCAGAACCAACACCAGTACATTGAATTTCAACACACAAACTCACGAATTAACTCACACACGCTTGTACACACTCTACACTTAACACACACACACGATTGTTTAACACACACACACACGCTGCTCTTAACACAAACACACACCGGCTTGTAGCACACACACAATCGGTATACTCACTCAACTGTAAAGATGCACAAGGGGTGCAGAGTGAAATACAACCAAACTCACACACACATGACCTCTGGTTTCATCAATACACAGACTCAACACCAACTACACACGCAACTTGATTAATACCAACATACACGAAACACTGTATGCACACACCCAGTTTGATATACACACACATCCACGTTGATATCATATTTAGAGGACGAACAGAGGACAGAGGGGTTTCACCTGCAAACACCGGACAGGAAATAGAGCCGAGAGGGTTAATCGGAAAGAAAAACAAGAGGGAGAGATATTGTACGGAGAATGGAAAAATGAGGGAGAGTGGGAGAGGACTCGAGAGATTTCCAGAGAGAGCAGGTCAAGAGATTGATGTTATGTTTTGGAAAGTCTAATTAGGGATTTAAGAAACAATGATTTGGGGGAAATGAAAAATAGACTTCTTTAGGATTTTACTTATAAATAATTATTAAAATAAGCCTTAAAATCACAATTTAAATACAAAAATGGGTGGAATATTAAATTTTAAAATTTTAAAAATGAAGAATGTAAAATTACGATCATCCACATATTTTTAAAATATTTTTCGAACAAAAAACGAATTAAATATGGATTTTACAAGATTAAATCCATAAAATGGAAAATAATTCCAAAAATCATTTTAAAATCCTTAATGGCCAAAAATAATTCCTCAAATATTTTTAAAAGTCAAATAACTCATAAAATTAATATTGCGAAAGATTTCAGGATTTATTCTGATCCCGATGATTTTACAAAATTCACAGAAGATACATATAACACAATTAAATAGAAATAAATCCCCAAAAATATAATTAAAAATATAATTAAAATACACGGGCTTACACATCTCATATACATCAACTAAGACCACAAATATTATACCACATATACTTCACCTCCTCAAAATTTTTATACACCACATAATCCACATTTAATATTAAATAACTAATTATTATTACTAAAAAAAAAAAATTCTAAGGCGTTATAACCTTCCCCCCTTAAAAGGATTCTGTCCCCAAAATCTTACCTAAGTGAATAAATGAGGGTACATTTTCAGCATCTCACTCTCCAGTTCCCAGGTAGACTCTTCTACCGTAGGGTTTCTCCACAGAACTCTCACTTTTGGTATTGTCTTGTTTCGCAAAACTTTCTCTTTACGATCTAATATCTTGATGGGTTGTTCCACATAAGATAAGTCCGGCTGAATCTCTATCGGCTCATATTCGATAACATGTTTTGAATGCGGATGGTATTTCTTAAGCATTGATACATGGAACACGTTGTGAATATGTTGCATATGAGGCGGTAAAGCTAACTCGTAGGCAACTTTTCCAACCTTCTTTAATACCTCAAAAGGCCCGACAAATCTTGGACTTAATTTCCCATTATTACCAAATCTTACTAACCCCTTCCAAGGAGATACTTTCAACAAAACTTGTTCCCCTTCTTCGAAATCCATATTCTTTCTGGCCAAATCAGCGTACTTCTTCTGTCGATTCTGAGCCGCCACTAAGCGCTTTTGAATAAGTTGAACCACTTCCTTGGTTTACTGTACTAATTCGGGTCCAAGTACTTTTCGCTCACCAACTTTTTCCCAGTATACTGGAGATCGACACTTTCGCCCATATAGTGCTTCGTATGGTGGCATTCCAATGCTGGCATGAAAACTATTGTTATATGAAAATTCCACTAATGGCAGATGTTCATCCCAACTTCCTTCGAAATCAAGTACACAAACCCGGAGCATGTCTTCAATTGTTTGAATTGTTCTCTCGCTCTGACCGTCAGTCTGAGGATGATAAGCAGTGCTCATTTTTAATTCAGTACCCAAACATTCTTGAAAACTTCTCCAGAATCTCGAATTAAATCTTGGATCCCGATCTGAGACTATGGATACTGGAACTCCATGTCGCACCACAATCTCCTTTAGGTACAGGTGAACCAATTTATCTAATGAGAACCTCTCATTTATCGGAAGGAATTGAAGTGTGCAGATTTCGTTAATCGATCCACAATTACCCAGATAGCATCATGATTAGCTCTCGTCCTTGGCAATCCTACCACAAAGTCCATCGCAATGTGCTCCCATTTCCACTCAGGGATTTCCAACGGTTGCAGCAGCCCACTCGGTTTTTGATGTTCAGCTTTTACTCTTTGATAGGTCAAACACTTACTTACCCATTCTGCAATATCTCTCTTCATATCCGGCCACCAGAAGTTTCTTTTCAAGTCTCGGTACATTTTCGTACTTCCAGGATGAATTGAGTATTTTGAACTGTGAGCGTAGAATCTCATTCTTTAACTCTATCACATTGGGTATCCAAATACGTGAAGAAAATCTCAATATCCCACTGTCATCTACTTGTGTGCATATTTCCTCACCTATTAACTTGTTCACATCTCCACTCATGACTTCCTCCTGGCATCTGCGAATCTTTTCTAACAATTCTGGCTGAAATGTCATAGTGTACACCGTATCTGTAATACTTGCAGGCATACATACCTCTATCTCCAATCTTAACTAAGTACATCCGAATAAATTAAAATTAACTCTATAAATTCATCACAGAAATGTTTCGGATTGTAATTAAATGAAATCGCGGAATAATCAACATGGCATAGTGATGTAACAACATAGTCCAGACATAACATTTTATCAACACAAGCTTCGAACCAAGGCTTAACTGCCCACTAATTGCACCAAGTATGACAATCAGGTCACTAACGGTGACAAAACAGAACCACAGACATATCCAGTTCACTGAACATCAATAACAAGAACCTAGTTAAACTTGTCAAGCCACCGGCCTGCATAAACACAGTCCCACAATCACAATAACTAGCATAGTAGTAACCACACGGGAGAGGAGAGAAGACATCACTTAGCTCAGAACCAACACCAGTACATTGAATTTCAACACACAAACTCACGAATTAACTCACACACGCTTGTACACACTCTACACTTAACACACACACACGATTGTTTAACACACACACACGCTGCTCTTAACACACACACACACCGGCTTGTAGCACACACACAATCGGTATACTCACTCAACTGTAAAGATGCACAAGGGGTGCAGAGTGAAATACAACCAAACTCACACACACATGACCTCTGGTTTCATCAATACACAGACTCAACACCAACTACACACGCAACTTGATTAATACCAACATACACGAAACACTGTATGCACACACCCAGTTTGATATACACACACATCCACGTTGATATCATATTTAGAGGACGAACAGAGGACAGAGGGGTTTCACCTGCAAACACCGGACAAGAAATAGAGCCGAGAGGGTTAATCGGAAAGAAAAACAAGAGGGAGAGATATTGTACGGAGAATGGAAAAATGAGGGAGAGTGGGAGAGGACTCGAGAGATTTCCAGAGAGAGCAGGTCAAGAGATTGATCTTATGTTTTGGAAAGTCTAATTAGGGATTTAAGAAACAATGATTTGGGGGAAATGAAAAATAGACTTCTTTAGGATTTTACTTATAAATAATTATTAAAATAAGCCTTAAAATCACAATTTAAATACAAAAATGGGTGGAATATTAAATTTTAAAAATGAAGAATGTAAAATTACGATCATCCACATATTTTTAAAATATTTTTCGAACCAAAAACGAATTAAATATGGATTTTACAAGATTAAATCCATAAAATGGAAAATAATTCCAAAAATCATTTTAAAATCCTTAATGGCCAAAAATAATTCCTCAAATATTTTTAAAATTCAAATAACTCATAAAATTAATATTGCGAAAGATTTCAGGATTTATTCTGATCCCGGTGATTTTACAAAATTCACAGAAGATACATATAACACAATTAAATAGAAATAAATCCCCAAAAATATAATTAAAAATATAATTAAAATACACGGGCTTACACATCTCATATACATCAACTAAGACCACAAATATTATACCACATATACTTCACCTCCTCAAAATTTTTATACACCACATAATCCACATTTAATATTAAATAACTAATTATTATTACTAAAAAAAAAAATTTCTAAGGCGTTATAACCTTCCCCCCTTAAAAGGATTCTGTCCCCAAAATCTTACCTAAGTGAATAAATGAGGGTACATTTTCAGCATCTCACTCTCCAGTTCCCAGGTAGACTCTTCTACCTTAGGGTTTCTCCACAGAACTCTCACTATTGGTATTGTCTTGTTTCGCAAAACTTTCTCTTTACGATCTAATATCTTGATGGGTTGTTCCACATAAGATAAGTCCGGCTGAATCTCTATCGGCTCATATTCGATAACATGTTTTGAATCCGGATGGTATTTCTTAAGCATTGATACATGGAACACGTTGTGAATATGTTGCATATGAGGCGGTAAAGCTAACTCGTAGGCAACTTTTCCAACCTTCTTTAATACCTCAAAAGGCCCGACAAATCTTGGACTTAATTTCCCATTATTACCAAATCTTACTAACCCCTTCCAAGGAGATACTTTCAACAAAACTTGTTCCCCTTCTTCGAAATCCATATTCTTTCTGGCCAAATCATCGTACTTCTTCTGTCGATTCTGAGCCGCCACTAAGCGCTTTTGAATAAGTTGAACCACTTCCTTGGTTTGCTGTACTAATTCGGGTCCAAGTACTTTTCGCTCACCAACTTCTTCCCAGTATACTGGAGATCGACACTTTCGCCCATATAGTGCTTCGTATGGTGGCATTCCAATGCTGGCATGAAAACTATTGTTATATGAAAATTCCACTAATGGCAGATGTTCATCCCAAATTCCTTCGAAATCAAGTACACAAACCCGGAGCATGTCTTCAATTGTTTGAATTGTTCTCTCGCTCTGACCGTCAGTCTGAGGATGATAAGCAGTGCTCATTTTTAATTCAGTACCCAAACATTCTTGAAAACTTCTCCAGAATCTCGAATTAAATCTTGGATCCCGATCTGAGACTATTGATACTGGAACTCCATGTCGCACCACAATCTCCTTTAGGTACAGGTGAACCAATTTATCTAATGAGAACCTCTCATTTATCGGAAGGAATTGAAGTGTGCAGATTTCGTTAATCGATCCACAATTACCCAGATAGCATCATGATTAGCTCTCGTCCTTGGCAATCCTACCACAAAGTCCATCGCAATGTGCTCCCATTTCCACTCAGGGATTTCCAACGGTTGCAGCAGCCCACTCGGTTTTTGATGTTCAGCTTTTACTCTTTGATAGGTCAAACACTTACTTACCCATTCTGCAATATCTCTCTTCATATCCGGCCACCAGAAGTTTCTTTTCAAGTCTCGGTACATTTTCGTACTTCCAGGATGAATTGAGTATTTTGAACTGTGAGCGTAGAATCTCATTCTTTAACTCTATCACATTGGGTATCCAAATACGTGAAGAAAATCTCAATATCCCACTGTCATCTACTTGTGTGCATATTTCCTCACCTATTAACTTGTTCACATCTCCACTCATGACTTCCTCCTGGCATCTGCGAATCTTTTCTAACAATTCTGGCTGAAATGTCATAGTGTACACCGTATCTGTAATACTTGCAGGCATACATACCTCTATCTCCAATCTTTCAAACTCTTTGTATAATTCCTCAGGCATTGTCAACATGTTGATTTTCTCCTTCCTACTTAAAGCATCCGCCACCACGTTCGCCTTCCCAGGGTGATAGTTAATGGTACAATCATAATCCTTGAGCAATTCTAACCATCTTCTTTGTCTCATGTTTAACTCTTTTTGAGTAAAAATATAATTTAAGCTCTTATGGTCTGTGTAAATTTCACACTTTTCCCCGTACAAATAGTGTCTCCAGATCTTCAAAGCGAAAACAATCGCAGCCAATTCTAAATCGTGAGTGGGATATTTCTGCTCGTGAGGTTTTAATTGTCTCGAAGCGTAAGCAATGACCTTACCATGCTGCATTAATACACATCCTAAACCCTTGTGAGACGCATCACTATAGATCACAAAATTTCCTTTCTCGTCTGGTAGTGCCAATACAGGTGCAGTCACTAATCTCTTCTTCAATTCCTGAAAACTTTCCTCACATTTCTCATTCCACACGAACCTTTCATTCTTCCTTGTCAACTTTGTTAGTGGGGTGGCTATCTTTGCGAAGTCCTGAACAAATCTTCGATAGTATCCTGCCAACCCCAAGAAACTTCGGATTTCAGTAGGTGTCTTAGGTCTCTCCCAACTCATCACAGCCTCAATCTTAGCGGGGTCCACTTTAATCCCTTCACTACTGATCACATGCCCTAAAAACTGCACTTCTTTCAACCAAAACTCACACTTAGAAAATTTTGCATATAATTTCTCTTTTCTTAATGTTTCTAGAGCAATCCTCAAATGCCCTGCATGCTCTTCTTCAGTCTTTGAGTATATTAAAATATCATCTATAAACACAATCACAAACTTATCCAGATATTTCTTAAAAACTCTATTCATTAAGTCCATGAACGCTGCTGGTGCATTGGTTAACCCAAAAGCCATTACTAAAAATTCATAATGTCCATATCTAGTCCGAAAAGCGGTCTTTGGTATGTCTTCCGGTCTAATCTTCAATTGAAAATACCCTGACCATAGATCAATCTTAGAGAAACAAGTTGCTCCCTTCAACTGGTTAAACAAATCATAAATCCTCGGTAAAGGATACTTATTCTTGATGGTCAACTTATTTAACTCTCGGTAATCAACACATAATCTCATACTCCCGTCCTTCTTCTTTACAAAGAATACCGGAGCTCCCCACAGAGACACACTAGGTCTGATAATACCTTTCTCTAGAAGATCTTGTAACTGGATAGCCAATTCTTTCATCTCTACGGGTGCCATACGATAAGGAGCCTTCGACACGGGTTCGGTTCCTGGCGCTAAGTCAATGGTAAACTCTATTTCTCTATCCGGTGGTAACCCGGGAAGTTCATCTGGGAAAACGTCGAGAAACTCATTCACCACTGGTATTTCTTCTATCTTAGGCACTTCTTGTTGGGTATCCATAACGTAAGCCATATAGCCCTCGCATCCTTGTCTCAACAGCCTCTTAGTTTGCATAATTGTCAAAAATCTCCTGGTCTGTCTCTGACCTCTAAAGGTAACTTCTACATTATCGGGGGATTTGAGTATTACCTTTTTATTCCTACAGTCAATTTGCTCATTATTCTCGGTTAACCAATCCATTCCTAGAATTACATCAAACTCACCTAACTGGAAAGGTATCAAATTAGCGTAAAAACAATGACCTGAGATATCAATCTCACAACGAGGACACACTTCAGTAACTGGGATTTGCTCTGAATTAGCTATTTCTATAACTATAGCTTCATGCAGCATACACATCTCACAATTTAACTTACGAGCAAATTCTTTAGATATAAAAGATTTAGTGGCCCCTGAGGCAATCAATACTTTGGCATGTACATAATTTATAGGAAGTGTACTTGCCACCACATCAGAATCCTTAATGGCTTCATTCATAGTCATGTTAAAGGTCCTAGCCAATGGTCGAACATTCACTGATAGAGGTGCCTCTATTTCATGAATCATGGAATTTTCCGGAACTGGAGGCTTAACCAAAGATACCTTACAATCTTTCATCATATGCCCCGTCTTTCCACAACGATGGCAAACAATCCCTACCTTGCATTCCCAAGCATAGTGTCCTTTCTGCTGGCACTTGTAACATGTCACCTCTAACTTAGCACACACCCCCGGATGTCTTTTTCCACAAGTCTTGCATTCTGCCAAAGGTGGCCTGAGAAGCTTCTGTTGATTTGAATCTTGGGGTCGACTTCCTTGTCCCCCATTTCCCGTTCCTGGTTTCTTAAAATTTCCATTTTTCCTCGGCTGGAACCCTGGTTTCTTATTTGGGGCATTCTGAGAACTACCCTGCAATTGTCGCCCCTCCATTGATCCTGCCTTCCTTTGCTTTCCCTCCTTTTCCTTAAAATACAACTCGTTCTCTCCTTCAGCAATCATTGCCTTCTGTACTACAGCTGCATACGTATTCAATTCCAAAACCGTCAACTTGCTACGGATCCATGGCTTTAACCCTTGTTGAAACCTTCTCGCCTTCTTTCTGTCGGTATCCACATATGTCGGGACAAACCGTGCTAACTCAGTGAACTTAGCTTCGTACTCAAATACAGACATACTGCCTTGTTTCAATTCTAGAAACTTCATCTCCATATGATCTTTCATATAGTCTGGGAAATACTTTTCTAAGAACAATTCTGTAAACCTTGCCCAAGGAATTACTTCTGTAGCTTCCAGAGCCTTCACTGACTCCCACCAGTACATAGCCTCATTTTTCAGAAAGTAACTTGCATATTCAGTTTGTTTGTCCACCGGAACTCCCACTAACTCAATTGCCTTCTCCATCTCTTTCAACCATGATCTTGCTTCTATGGGATCTGCTGCCCCTTTGAACTCTAGAGGTTTAACAGCCTGAAAAGTTTTAAAGGTGACAACTGGAGGGATTGGTTGTTGCTGCTGCTGCTGTTGCTGTTGTTGTTGTTGTTGTTGTGCCAATAACTGCTGTTGTAGTTGCTGTTGCTGTTGGGCTAGGGTAGCAGTTTGCTGAACAAGGGTCTGCAATATTTGAGCCAAAGCAGGGTCTACAGGAGGTGGGTTAGCTTGTTCATCTTGATTAGGGGTTCGGGCATTAGTTCGACGGTTTCTTCTGGGAGGCATACTTCTGAAATCAATGGACAATCATTAGGTTCAAATTCAGGAATCAATTAATCAAAAGAATCCAATTTAAGCAGACAGGAAATATATTATTGAAATGTAAATCAAGGTTTCCATCCATTACTCAGGTCAATAATTGGTCTACCGAATATAACAAGATGCAGAAATCGAAGTTATACCAGATTTTCATGAATACCTGGTAAATACGTTAAAGGAACAATAATTGTAATGCTGAAATTAAATGCGGAACTGAAAGTAAATGCAATACTAGAAAAAGAAGCAGTGCTGAAAATAAATTCAATGCTGAAAGGTAATTATGATGCTTAACAATAAATAACAATGTGAAAGAAATTTAACGCAGTTTTGCAGAAGGAGATCATCATATATATCTGGTACAAGCGTAAGAACAACGCTTCGATAAAGGTACAACATAACACTAAAAGAGGAAATTGCTAGCATCTAGTCACAGTGCAACATATATCTATAACAAAACTGGTTGCACTTCAAACCCTGCTGCTACCATACTATGCATCTAGGTACCATGCGTCAGGATGGAATCACTACGCTACGACATATAAAATCCCACCCACAGCTCCACTAACCAACTGATCCTCGTCTACTGATCTGGTCCGAGAATGTCATCTAGCTCACTCACCACCGATGCCAATGTCGCATGGAGTGCAATGGCTGAAAACTCATCATCGGACGCATATTGAGTCCGCGTCTGAATAATAGTCCTCATCACCCGTAGCCGAATCCGAATCTGTCCCAACTCCTCCACTGCTCGGGCTCGCTCCCTAGCCATCTATACCTGTGTCTCCTGTAGAGCTCTAACCTCAGCTAGCTGTTCAAACAGAAAATCTCGCTCTGCACCCACTCTCTGGTACTCATGGTATGGAACAGGGGGCTGAGTAAACTGATATAGTGGCCCGTTCACCGAGCTCTGCGAAACAACGCGTGAGGACACGGATCTCAATGGCGCTGGCTGTGGTATTGGGTCCGCCTCAACTGGATCCTCTGACGGGTCAGAATCAGAACTAGAAACAGGTGCCTGTAGTACATAAATACCTTATAATTAGACGTACTAACTCTCGCCAAGCGATCCTAATCCATCCTATTACTCTACCCAATTTCCCACCTAATTGTTTCAGTGACTGTGACCTGTAGCTCTCATACCAACTTGTAACACCCTCACTACCAATATTAAAATATGAACTTTTTTTATAATAAATTAAATATTAATATAGGGAAATTTTAGAAAATTTTGACATGTACTATTTGAAAAATGAGCTAACCACCTGTATTATATCCAAAACATTACCAAGATCAACATCCCTGCTTGCATACATAATAAGGCTTAAACCAAAAGATAATACAACTAATAACTATCCAAGATCGCTCACAGGTCACAGTATGAAACAACATTAAACTATCTATTACAAACCAGCTCCAAATAAAATAGTTTACAACCCAAAACAAAACAACATAGTATAACTACACTGATAATAATTCTAGCATAATAAAGAGCTGGCAGCTAACTACCCATCCCAAGACCTCAACTCGCTGGCTGCCTCTATGGGACTGTCCGCTTCTCCTAGACATCTTCGGATTTAACTGGAGAAACAGGGTTAATGTAAAAGTGAGCCAAAAGTGCTCAACAAGTAATGTAATAAATGAATGTAAAATATGAATTCAATCTGCAAATCTGTTTAAGGAAGGATAATCACTTTTAATTTCGGGTGCTCAATGAATTCAAAATATCATTTTATTTAAATCAGGAAATGGATTAAAATTGGACTATTATGCATTTTATATAAAAAAAACATCAATAAGGTTAGGCTGCTGATCAGACACTAACCCCGGACAAGCTCTCACAGCATTGTCCTTAATTGGATCCATGGCACACATTGGCCTTAATTATTTCTGACCTTCACGGTCCGACCTTCACGGCCCACAATTTTTTTTTTTAAAAAAAACAACAGTCCAATCCTATAACTGACTACCAGGTGTCGGAACAATCGACCACCTCAATCCGCCAAACACCCTGGAATCTCACGTTCCAGGTCAACAACTCAAATCTCTAAAAAGAAATGAGGTCTAACAATTTCTGACTAGATATCGAAAAGTTCGATATAAAAAGGGTATTGGTTCAGATTATATTATCAAAAAGAATTAACAAGCTCAATTTTTATGGTTTGGGACAGGATAACAGATATTCATACTTATCAAAATTTAAATGGAGAATAATTTCAACAACAGGTCTTACTGATATAAAGTTCAAGTTAAGATAAGCATAGTTCACTTGAAAGATAAGTGAAATGATTTACTTGCCTTAATCGAGTATCTACTGCAGTCGCTGACTTCCTACAGGCTCAACCTTCGCCTTTCCTTTATCCTTGAGATCTACATACAATATAAATACTATTTTAGAATCCTTCTCGAGGATTAAATATCACTACAAGCAATCATCCTTAACTACCCTTGCGAATAATCCCCCTACATGCAATCATTTATCTAAATAACATCATTTAATAATCAACATTATATGCCTTGGCCACTACTATCAAATACTTATCAGATAAATAAATAAACCATCTTTGATCAAATAATATTCATTATAATAGTACAATTACATACATATTTTCAAAATAAGTTGGAATTTTTAGAAAATTTGACGGCAACCCTTTGTATAGGTGACTGCCAATCGAACAAGGTCAAACCAATTCATTCACAACTTATTACCAGAATGTATCTCATCATTTAAACCAAATTTATTCTAAAACAAATAATTACTAAATTAAATCAATTCATATTAATAATTCCATTAATACAACTTACAATTCAAAACACGACGAAAGAATAATACATAATTTATGAAATAAAAGCTTGGCTCAGAATAATCATCATTGCCAATTACCACCAACTCGATTAAATTTTTAATCTCATTGTCGATGGGGCAAAATCTCGAGGGTACCCTAATTTGGGGTTTCCATCTTGAGACTCTACACTTACTAAATACATCCGAATAAATTAAAATTAACTCTATAAATTCATCACAGAAATGTTTCGGATTGTAACTAAATGAAATCGCGGAATAATCAACATGGCATAGTAATGTAACAACATAGTCCAGACATAACATTTTATCAACACAAGCTTCGAACCAAGGCTTAACTGCCCACTAATTTCACCAAGTATGACAATCAGGTCACTAACGGTGACAAAACAGAACCACAGACATATCCAATTCAATGAACATCAATAACAAGAACCTAGTTAAACTTGTCAAGCCACCGGCCTGCATAAATACAGTCCCACAATCACAATAACTAGCATAGTAGTAACCACACGGGAGAGGGGAGAAGACAACACTTAGCTCAGAACCAACACCAGTACATTGAATTTCAACACACAAACTCACGAATTAACTCACACACGCTTGTACACACTCTACACTTAACACACACACACACACACACACGATTGTTTAACACACACACACACGCTGCTCTTAACACACACACACACACCGGCTTGTAGCACACACACAATCGGTATACTCACTCAACTATAAAGATGCACAAGGGGTGCAGAGTGAAATACAACGAAACTCACACACACATGACCTCTGGTTTCATCAATACACAGACTCAACACCAACTACACACGCAACTTGATTAATACCAACATACACGAAACACTGTACGCACACACCTAGTTTGATATACACACACATCCACGTTGATATCATATTTAGAGGACGAACAGAGGACAGAGGGGTTTCACCTGCAAACACCGGACAGGAAATAGAGCCGAGAGGGTTAATCGGAAAGAAAAACAAGAGGGAGAGATATTGTTCGGAGAATGGAAAAATGAGGGAGAGTGGGAGAGGACTCGAGAGATTTCCATAGAGAGCAGGTCAAGAGATTGATGTTATGTTTTGGAAAGTCTAATTAGGGATTTAAGAAACAATGATTTGGGGGAAATGAAAAATAGACTTCTTTAGGATTTTACTTATAAATAATTATTAAAATAAGCCTTAAAATCACAATTTAAATACAAAAATGGGTGGAATATTAAATTTTAAAATTTTAAAAATGAAGAATGTAAAATTACGATCATCCACATATTTTTAAAATATTTTTCGAACAAAAAACGAATTAAATATGGATTTTACAAGATTAAATCCATAAAATGGAAAATAATTCCAAAAATCATTTTAAAATCCTTAATGACCAAAAATAATTCCTCAAATATTTTTAAAAGCTCATAAAATTAATATTGCGAAAGATTTCAGGATTTATACTGATCCCGATGATTTTACAAAATTCACAGAAGATACATATAACACAATTAAATAGAAATAAATCCCCAAAAATATAATTAAAATACACAGGCTTACACATCTCATATACATCAACTAAGACCACAAATATTATACCACATACACTTCACCTCCTCAAAATTTTTATACACCACATAATCCACATTTAATATTAAATAACTATTTATTATTACTAAAAAAAAAAAATTTCTAAGGCGTTATAATCCAGGTTTGTCTGAACCATTTGCCATCAATGCAATGTTGTCATAATCCAATTCATCTTCAGAATCACTGGAATCAGCCCAATCCTTCTGTGTGACCATAAGTGCATTACCCTTTCCTGAATTCCTAGGCTTCTTACACTCACTAGCAAAGTGTCCAAGCTCGCTGCAGTTAAAGCACTTGATCTTGGCCTTATCAAGCTTGACAATTGTACTTTTGCCTTTGTCACTCTTCTTCTCCTCCTTCTTTTGAAAAGGTCCTTTGCTAAATCTTCTCCTGTTAAATCTACCTTTCTTGAAAGCTTTAGCAAACATAGCAAAGAGTTCCTGCATCTCAGATTCAGAATCATTGTTGTCAGATTCCATATCAGTAGTCTCTGACTCAGAACTTTCTTTGCTTTTCTTCTTCCTTGAATTCTTTACAACAATCTCTTCATGTTGTTCTTCAGGAAGCTTCTTTACTTTAGATTGAGCAGTAAGTGCAATAGTCTTCATCTTTCCTTCACTCCTGCTCTTCTTCTCCTGCTTGTCAAGTTCATAAGCTCTCAATTTTCCATATACTGCCTCTAATAAAATCTCATCCAGATCATTAGCTTCCTCAATCGCAGATATCTTCTCATTGTAGAAATCAGGCAAAGCTTTCATGAACTTTGTATTCATATCCTCCAAGTCATAATATTTACCATGCATGGCCATCTCATTGATGAGTTTTGTAAACCTATCAAAGGTATCAGTAAGTGACTCACCAGACTTTGATTCAAAGTACTCATACTGTTGTATAAGTAATGTCCTCATATTCTTCCTGACAGGCTTAGTTCCTTCATAGTGAACCTTAAGATTGTCCCATATATCCTTAGCAATTTTACAAGAGAGAACATAGTTAGTGAGAACAGAATCAAGACTGTTGAATAATATGTTTCTCACTTTAGCATCTTTAAGAACATTCTCCTTGTCCTTATCTGACCATTCAGATTTTGGCTTCTCTGCTGTATGTTCTGGAACAACCACACCATCAACAGTTGCTTGTCCAATGACCTTTGTTGGAACAAAATGTCCATCTCTGATTCTGTCAAGATAATCAGGATCTGTTGCTTCCAGATGATGCAACATCTTTACTTCCCATAGAGTATATTTGTTTCTCTTGAGCATAGGAATCTTAGTATTCTCATCCTTGTAACCAGACATGATTGCAGATCTTTATGATTATTTGAAAATCAACCTGCTCTGATACCAATTGTTAACTCGAATAACTTGTGGAAGGGGGGGTTGAATACAAGTTATATAATCGTGTCTGATTTTTGCTTGATTATATGAACAAGAATAAACGAATGAATCAAACTCTGTTTGTATTAATAAGATCAAATACAAACTCTACCAAAGGTGTACAATACCTTTAGCAGCTGCTGACAAAATAAAATTCTTTCTCTGTTTGTTTCGAACTCTCGAATACAAACCTTATGCAGAGCTACGCACACGAATCCACAACACGCTCTTTACAATGATATTGAGAGAGTATTTATAATGCTACCTATCAACTAATAACAGAAAGATATAATCTATACATGACAATGTCCTGCCTTCTAGTTGATAGTTTCCATCAATAGAAAACTCTTTCCTTCATAATATCTTCTTGCTTGTTCTTCAAACAACGATCCTATTTTATAGCACTTGCTAGTTTCTGTAGCATCCATAATGACATCATCAGTAACACGACTGATATCAGGATTTCATCTTGCATCAGTATCTGATCATCATCAGTATTAGACCGTCATCAGGATTTGCTCTTTGTTCCTGACATGTAGTCTCCGATACACTGTTCATTCCTGACTAAACTGTACAGATAACTGTCTTACACATAAATCCTATATATAGTGATAAATCCTTTATAAGATCAGGATTACAAGAAGTATAATATGTAAATTCTATTCTTAACATCACAACTTATGAATTATTCCTAACAATTCAATCAATCAGGTAATTAGAGTCAAGTTAATCTCTTTCAAGCATTAACGCTCTCAGAAATCCGATGATGTTTCCACAATCACCCTCAATTCCGCTAATTGAATGTAAGCCTCTAGTAGTAAAATCTCTCGATCCATACCCCTATTTGCATATAATTAATCCATGATATCGGCCGATTACACAAATTAACGATTAAAACATATCAATCAGAATTAACCATAACCAATCAAATCACTATGAAAATCATGCCAATATTAGTGCAAACATGGCTTCCCTTTAAGCCCTAGAAATAACTACTCGCTAATAATTAAACAAGTAAAACAACTAGTAAAACAAGAAAACATAATTAAACTAATAAGAACAAAGAAAATATTAAGAGAACAAAACCTTCAAACTTCAATGTTGTCACCCAAAAGAAGAGTCATGGTGTTTCTCTACATCTCCCACTAATAATACTAATCTACTCTAAACTACATTATCTGATCTAATATTACATCCCTAATAATGTGTCCCAAGATGTGTTTATATAGCCTCTTGAAGTCTTGCCCAGCAAGAAAATACCAAAACAGAATTATAATAGAATTTCTGCAAAATACGTTTCCTAAACTGAGTCTGTTTTTAAGGAAAATTCGTGGCTGACTTTTCTTCAGATATTCTGGAACGTTCCAATCGTAATTGGACCTCTGGACCACTTTAGAATGATAGAGAATCTCGTTAGCTTCGCGTGGACTGCTTATGGGCCTCAAACGGACTTCTAGAACTCCAGATATGGCCAAAATAGTGTAGACTGCGCAGCCTTCCCAAAAAATCCGAATTTTATTTAATTTAATCTCCAAAAATGATAGAAGCATCAACCTTAATCAACATTCTCGTAAATCTGCACAACTAAGCAAAACACATCAAAACTACACAAACTTGAGACCAAGTCAATCAATTTAAGCCTATATGAAGCGCTCCAAGTGGATATAAAATCCACTTATCACTATTCATCTTCTATCTCTTTTGTGGATGTATGTTTAGTTTGGTATTCGTATACTGAGAAGTAGCGTATATTTGTTTCGTATTGTCCGATCAGATATCATAACCATTGCATATAGTGATTAAAGGCGTCAGATCTAAGCAAAGTATTTAATGAAGTTAGGATTCCATGTTTTCTCTTGCAGAAGTAATTCGATTCCAATTCTTGTTAGTTAGTTAATTCTTAGTTTGTTAATTTACTTCTTAGTTAATTTAGTTTATTAAACCCAAATTTGTTAATTGTCTTAGTAGTAAATAATAATCATACATTGTTGCATAGGTACATCTACTGAATTAAAACCATAACCAGATCTCTGTGGGAACGAACTCGACTTATATCTATATTACTTGTGACCACGTACGCTTGCGTGATTTTGTGTTAACAAGTTTTTTGGCGCCACTGCCGGGGATCATCGGTGTTTTATTTTTGGTTTATGTGCTTGTCAATAGTGGTCGTTAGAGTTCATTGACTCGGATTTGTTTTTCTCATCTATCTTGTTTAGTTCGGTGTGTTCAGGTACTTGAGTGTTTGAAGATGGCATGCGAGGAGTTGCCATGGTGGGCATATTCGAGGACATCCATGCCTCAGCAATGTGAGCAGTGTTTAGGCGTTCATGATCCCTCACAATATTGTTACTACGAAGGAGTTGATCCATATGTCAATTATGAGGAACAACCATATTCTCAATACCATCCTCAACAGTACCAGCAAGATGTTCAAAATATGTCGTATCTCTTTGGTAGTGAAAAGTTTCAACATCAGCAACCTACTCCTAATTTTCAGTCAGATGAGGTTGTAAATATGGAGGAGCTTAGGATGCTTGTAAAGAGTAATGAGGAGTCTAATCTTTGGAGACACTAGTTGCTCGAGCTGTGAGTGCCTTGGAACAAGAGAAACATCAATTCATACTAGAGGTAATTCCAGAAAATAACGGTGACTTGGAGCAAGGTACTGTATGCTTAATTGAGGAAGACAAATTCCAAGGTGAGGTGAGCATTCACAAGCCATGTGAGGAATTTGATCATGCTAGTATGGTGGATGATTCGGAAAGGGCACTATTTAGGATAGACACTGGTGAGCTGCACAAAATTCAAAAATTGGTATGTGTGTACCAAGAGGCTGAAGAACATGGGAAAGATGCATGTCTTCTACTTGTCTCAGAGTTTAAAGATAAAGGTATCGCATTAGAGCCAATGGAGGAAGTTCTCTTTGAGGAACCAAAGGCTTCAGCAACTTACATTTACCCTCCTCCATTATATTCAAGCGAAGCCCGCAAGTGTGTGTTGTTCTACAAATTGACAGAATTTTGGTCAACAGATGAAGGCATTGGAATAGGATAGAGTTGTTACACGAATAGGCCAAGCGAGGAGAAGGGGCAGAAAGTGTGCCGCCGTGATGACGATGAAGTATCGCGAAGAGATGATTAGGCAAACTATTATCATCCTTAATGGAGGCTTGGAAGTAACGTCAAGCTATTGACATTAAAGAAGCGCTTCGTGGGAGGCAACCCACGCTTTTCGGCATTTTTATTTAGGTATGTTTTCTACTATCCCTTGTATTACTTTCAATTCAATGGGGACATTGAATATTTTAAGTTTGGGGGTGGTTTGAGGGATTAGTAGTTGTTGTTGTATTATGTGTTCATGTAGAATTTCATGCTTGTATATTAGTAGTAGTAAATTATGCATATATGTTCGTGTTATCTACGTTTGTTTCATATAGGACATTCGGTTTTTATGTTTGTATATCATGTAAGTTCATAATAGATGCATTTGCACCCATGCTTGATAGGAATTTTGTGTTGTTGACGCTTTTGATTGAGAAGTGTATGCTTTGTTCTTGTGCACACACATACACTAGTAAGTTGAAGCTAGTAGACTTATTGAATGTTGTAAGTGATTAGAAGGACATGAATATGTGCAAGATGATTTAGTTTGCATGCTTTGAATACAAGTAGGTGCGTTAGAGAGATTTTTGCTTGGGATTGAGTATTTTTTTCCACCAAGTGAGTTTTTGAGCCTTATTGCATATTATTTGAAATTTATTCGTTTACTTGAGTGTCCACGGATTGTTTGAATTGCTAGCAGTTGTTTGAGGTCTTTCTTGAAACGCATGACATTATTTGACGATTAAATTGATAAAGGCATTTAGGAATAACCACATATTTTTCCATATTACCATACCATATTTACATGATCAATTAGTTAACCCGTTGAGCTTAATCCTATTTTTTCGGTGACATACCACATTACTTGCCTAGACCTTTTTCTTGTATTGGCCGTACATTAATTTGAACCTACATTGTCAAAGGCTAGTAGAGTGCTTAAGGGAGTAATAAGGTGTGCAATGAGGGGTTTATTGTTGGTCTTACTTTTTGGGGAAATATTGAAAATTGGGTTTGTTTACTTGATAGTCGGCATGTGTAATAAAGTTGTGGGATCATTGTTATTGTTTATATTATTGTTTATGTTATATTTAGCTCTCGAAAAAAAAAGAGAAAAAAAAAGAAAAAAAATATTATGAGAGCATGTTTGTGTTTGTTGTGATCCTACTTTAGTCGACTAGTCGAGTATTTGTTTAGTAAAAATTATGTGGGGGAAAAAATAGGGTGTTGTGTACGTTTTATTATGGTACTTACTAGCTTTTGACACTTCACCTGATTTGGCTTATTTGACATACCTTGTCCCTAGCCCCGTTACAACCCAAATAAAGACCTTTTGATTATCGTCATTGATGTATGTTGTGTTAAGAGTTAGATTTATACCAAATGTCAAGCATACTTATGATTTTGCTGGAATTGAGTGATACACTTACCCTTGTTCTTGAGAGAGTATTCTTTAGTGAATGGACTGTGAGTGTTTGCTTGTTTTTGCGTATGAGATCCCAAGTTTTTTCTCAAAGATGTACTCTTGTAGTCTTAGCATGTTTACTAACTTATTCTTACACTTGACATGGGCTTGTGAGAACTTATGCATGTTCATTGAGTAGACTATGTGAATACTTTCACTTTCGACACCAAGACATTGCATATTTACTTTGATTCTTAAGTTGATATGGCATGAGAGGATTTGAGGGTATGGTAGGATATTAGTACTAGATTATTTGCATTTTCATTTAGTTGCATTCATGCATTGCATTGTTTTTGCATTGCATTAGGTTAAATGGATTTTGTGGGTACATTCGCTATAGGCCCTCACGAGACCTTACTCGTCCACTAGGGCTGCCTAGGGGTTTAAAGGGCTTGTTGCATATGCCAAATGCAACCGTGATCACCTACGGAAGTGGTACTAGTTAGTTAGTTAGTTGTAATTGTTTATGCTTGAGGACAAGCATCGGTTTAAGTTTGGGGGTGTGATAAATGGATTTTATATCCATTTGGAGCATTATATATCGGCTTAAATTGATTGTCTTGGACTCAAGTTTCTTGTAGTTTTGATGTGTTTTGTGTAGTTGTGCAGGTTTTCAAGAATGTCGATTAAGGTGGATGCTTCTATCGTTTTTGGAGGTTTAATTGATTAAAATTCGGATTTTCCGGGACGATTGCGCAGTCTACACTGTTTTGGCCATATCTGGAGTTCTATAAGTCCGTTTTCAGCGATCTTACTGTCCACGCGAAGCTTGGGAGATTTTCTATAACATGGGACAGGTCTTGCACGAGCAGGTTGCGCTTGTTGGGCGCAGACAGCTCGACAATCAGACTGATGGGAGCAGGAAATTACTATTTTGCCCTTTTCAAGTTCTAATTATATTTTGGGCAGTTTTTAGTACCTTAATTGAATTCTAATTGTATTAGAAGGCAATTTCTTGCTGGACAAGAATTATAGAGCCTATATAAACACATCCTATCATTGTAATTGAGAGAACCATTACATATCAATTACTTAGGTTTATTTGTATCTTTTCATACTTTGTTTTTATCATGGTTTCATCAGATCCCATGATGACGAGAGGTTCAATTATGAACTAATCGTAGTCATGCGATTCTAACGGATTTATTTATGGAGCTTTAGTATCTTGATGCTTTAAAGATCTGTGTGTGATGTATATTTGATATCCTCGTATGGTTATGCTTACTTAATAGATGTGTCATGAACATCTAATATGTTAATCTCTTGTGAAGCGAGAGTGGATCTTGAGATTTAGAACTTGCCATGCTAGCATAGGATAGGTTGGTGTTTTAACATCATGATTTGTAGCGTAAATAGAGATATTATGCTACCCTATGTGATCAATGTGGATAACTTGTTCTTCAACCATCATGTTTTTAAATTCTATAGAGATATAGGGTCTAAGCATAATTGGTGTCTATTCATCTTCTATCTCTTTTGTGGATGTATGTTTAGTTTGGTATTCGTATACTGAGAAGTAGCGTATACTTGTTTCGTGTTGTCCGATCAGATATTATAACCATTGCATATATTGATTAAAGACGTCAGATCTAAGCAAAGTATTTAATGAAGTTAGGGTTCCATGTTTTCTCTTGCAGAAGTAATTCGATTCCAATTCTTGTTAGTTAGTTAATTCTTAGTTTGTTAATTTACTTCTTAGTTAATTTAGTTTATTAAACCCAAATTTGTTAATTGTCTTAGTAGTGAATAATAATCATACATTGTTGCATAGGTACATCTACTGAATTAAAACCATAACCAGATCTCTGTGGGAATGAACTCGACTTATATCTATATTACTTGTGACCACGTACGCTTGCGTGATTTTGTGTTAACAGGGATGGCAATTTGTCCCGACCCGATGAAGCTAGGCCGCAGCCTAGCATGGCCGCTGCCCATTAATTCCGAAAATTGCACTAAAAACCCTACATAACTTTCCTGTTTTGAATCTATTTGGTATTTTTAGACTATTCTTGTTGGACAAGACTTCTAGGGCTTATAAATACACATTGTATCATTGTAATTTAGATATACTTATCATAACATAGAATTGCAAGGGAGAAAATTCCGAAAATTACAATAAAAATCCTCCATAACTTTCCTGTTTTGAATCTGTTTGGTATTTTTAGACTATTCTTGTTGGACAAGACTTCTATGGCTTATAAATACACATTGTATCATTGTAATTTAGATATACTTATCATAACATAGAATTACAAGGGAGAAAAGCATAGAAGGATTCAAGCTCGTGACAAGCAACGGATCTAGATCTACTTCATCTTTTGTATTCTTTTCTTAGGCGCTACTTTGATTATAGATTTGTTTTTCTCAACTATTTATTTTTATATTATTGCTTCTTTCTTTCAATCTTTGTTTTATATCATGTTTTCATCAAATCCCATAGTGACGAACATTTCAATTATGAACTAATCGTTGTCATGGGATTCTAACGGATTTATCTATGTAGCTTAGTAGTTTGATTGCTTTAAAGATTACGTGTGGTAAATTCTTGATATCCTCGTATGGTTGTGCTTCATGTGTTTAGATGCGTCACGAACATCTAATTTGTTAATCTCTTACGAAACGAGAGTGGATCTTGAGATTTAGAACTTGCCATGCTAGCATAGGATAGGTTGATGTTCTAACATCATGATTTGTAGCGTAAATAGAGATATTATGCTGCCCTATGTGATCTTAATAGACAACTTATTCTTCAACCGTTATGTTTTCAAATCTTATAGAGATATATGGTCTAAGCATAATTGGTGTCTATTCATCTTCTATCTCTTTTGTGGATGTTTGTTTAGTTTGGTATTCGTATACTGAGAAGTAGCGTTTACTTGTTTCGTGTTGTCTGATCAGATATCAAAACCATTATGTGCATTGATTAAAGGCATCAACTCTAAGTGAAGTATTTAATGAAGTTAGGATCCCATGTTTATTATCGTATAAGTCATTTGATTTTAAATCCCATTAGTTAATTAATTCTTAGTTTTGTTAAATTGCATCTAATTTAATTTAGATAATCAAAAACCCCAAATTGTTATTGTCTTAGCAGCGAGTTAAAACCATACATTGTTGCATAGGTACATCTACTGATTGAAACTTAACCAGATCTCTGTGGAACGAACTTGAATTATATTACTTGTGACCACGTAAACTTGCTTGATTTTGTGTTAACAAGTTTTTGGCGCCGTTGCCGGGGATCATCGGTGTTTTATTTTAGTTTATGTGCTTGTCAATAGTGGTCATTAGCGTTCACTAACTCGGATTTCTTACTTAGTTTGTTTATTTCGTGGTGTTTTAGGTACTTGAGTTTGTATGAGAACACGTTTGCAAGCTCGTTAGGAAGAACTAGCAGAAGACGATCTTGTAGAGAATAAAGAGAATAAGGAAGAGGAATCTGAAACTACAATAGAGATGGATGATGCAGCAACAGCTAAGTCTTTGAAAGACTATTCTCAGCCGAAGATGAATGACATCCAATCTAGTACTATCAGGCCGGCCATTACCGCTAACAAATTTGAAATCAAGACGGGCACTATTTAGATGGTATAGAATTCGGTTCAGTTTGGGGGTGCTCCTGCGGAGGATCCTAACATGCATATTCGGGACTTTATCGAGATCTGTGACACTTTCAAGTTTAATGGTGTGTCGGATGATGCTATCAAATTGAGACTTTTCCCATTCTCTTTGAGGGATAAAGCTAAGGGCTGGTTACACTCTCTATCAGCTGGTTCCATTACTACATGGGAGGATCTTGCTCGGAAGTTTCTTACGAAATTCTTCCCTATGGTGAAAATTACAGCAATAAGGAACGCTCTAACTCAATTTACTGAGCAATCTGGAGAATCTTTGCGTGAGGCTTGGGAACATTACAAGGAGATGCTACGGAAGTGTCCTCATCATGGCATGCCTGACTAGATGGTTATTAATAGTTTCTACAATGGGTTGGGAGCACAGTCTAGACCTATGCTAGATGCAGCATCTGGTGGAGCTCTATGGGCTAAGAGCTATAATGAAGCTTTTGATCTTATTGAGACGATGACTGCCAATGAACATCAGAATCTAACCCAGAGACTATCTCAAGGCAAGGTAGCAGGTATTTTGGAAGTGGATGCAGCTTCAGCTATTGCAGCTCAGTTGAAGGCTTTGACTATGAAGGCGGATTCTCTTACAAATTATGGAGTCCAGCAGGTTGCTAGTGTTTGTGAGCTATGTGTGGGCGCACATGAGACGAATTAGTGTGTTATCTCTTCTGAATCAGCACAGTTCGTGAGTAATTTTCAGAGACCTGCTGCACCAGTTCCAGCCACATATCATCCTAATAATCGGAATCATCCCAATTTCAACTGGAGTAATACTCAAGGTGCTCAACAACAGCCTTATCAGCAGTTTCAGGGACAGCAATCGAGGCCATTCAATCAAGGTTTTCAGCAATAGTATGCTCCAAGGCAATCATATCAACCTCCGGGACTTCAGCAACAACCCCAGGCTAATGCGGGGCAATCTACTAATGAAAAATTAGAAATGGATGAGTTGAGGATGATGGTTAAAAGCCAGGCAGTTGCTCTCAAGACCTCGGAGAACCAGATGGGACAGCTTGCAAGTGCTTTACTTAGTATGCAACAAGGAACTCTTTCTAGTGATACAGAGACTAATCCAGGTAGGAGGGATGGCAAAGAACAGGTGAAGGAAGTAACTTTGCGATCGGGAAAGGTTACATCAGATCCTAAATCAGCCGCTAAGGAAGATGAAGAAGTGCAGAATCAACAAGTTGAAAAATCTGCAGTACTCGAAATTGAGAAATCTGACTTGGGAGCTGATCAGCAAGATGGTGAATTAGAGAAGAGCAAGGAACCTGTTGAAAAAGCTTCTCCGGAGCAGTCTACAAAGAATAATCAGATCTATCCTCCTCCTCCATATCCTAGAAGACTCTAAAAGCAGAATTTGGATAAGAAGTTTGCGAAGTTCTTAGAGGTGTTCAAGAAGTTGCAGATTAACATTCCTTTTGCGGAAGCTCTTGAATAGATGCCGAGCTATGCCAAGTTCATGAAGGGTATTCTTTCTCGTAAATTGAAGCTCGAGGAATTAGTGACCGTTGCTTTAACGGAGGAGTGTAGTGCCGTTCTGTAGCAGAAGTTGCCACCTAAACTTAAAGATCCGAGAAGTTTCACTATTCTGTGCACTATTGGCAACCTTTCATTCAGCAAGTGCTTGTGTGACTTGGGGGCTAGCATAAATCTCATGCCTTTGTCAGTTTACATGCAACTTGGTCTACCGGAACCAAAGCCAACTAACATCTCTTTGCAGTTGGCTGACCGATCTATCACGTATCCACGGGGTATAGTGGAGGATGTCTTGGTGAAAGTTGATAAGCTCATCTTCCCAGCTGATTTTGTTATCTTGGATTTCGAGGAGGATAAGATGATTCCCATAATCTTGGGAAGACCATTCTTGGCTACGGGGAGAACCTTGATCGATGTGAAGAAAGGGGAACTTACCATGAGGGTGCAAGACTAGAATGTCACTTTTAACATGTTCAATGCAATGAAATTCCCCACAGATGAAGAAGAATGCTTGAAGGTGGATTTGGTCGATTCTTGAAAGGCAGAGTGTGTAAACTTGTAACACTATAACTAATGTAACTTAATTAAAAGAAAAGATACTTAACCTGAAGACAATCAAGAACAAGAAGTCACAAGAAATCAACACTAAATGAAGACAAGGTTATTGATACAATTGAACATGTTAACTATGATCAAGCCAAGAAGAAATCATTGAGAGAAGTTCAAGTCAAAGTTGTTCATGCCTCAGTGATTTGAGAATTCAAGAATCAAGATCATAACTATCAGTATCAACAAGACCAATTGATTTCAAGTGAACAAGAAGGAAAGCGAATATTGGAAAGCCAAGTTACTAAGTGAATATGGTAATTTATTCGAGAAGCAGAAACACTATCAAGACTAGTCACTTATGAACCAGACCAGTGCATCAAGTGTCAGGACATTGATAGCAAGTTTATGTCAGTAATAAAGATCCATGTTCAAGAGCTTGCTGAAGAATAAAGAAGACATGAAGATATCACAAGCTCAAGATGTGCATTGAAGTTTCAAGTTGAAGACCAGAATATTTTCTAAGTACTAAATATTCTAGATGGATAAGTAGAAATTCTCAAGTAGAAGTTCTACTTAGAAATTCGAGATGGCTAAGTAGAAATTCTCAAGTAGAAGTTCTACTTAGAGTGCAGCGTCAACATGACACATGGCATCTTCTGATTGGCAGATTTCCAAGCTTTCAAGATAAGGCAAGATTTATGTGGACATCATTGGGCCACGTACATCTTAGTCTTTGAAGACTACAGGACATAGATTACATGTAGTATAAATAGAAGCACTTGTGTAATGTTTTAAGTTAGAGAGCAATATTGAGAAAACACAAGAAAAAGAGAGAGAGTACATTCACAGAGCTTAGAATCATTCACTTCTCTCTGAAATTCTGTTATACTTTGTAATGAATGTTGTAGCAACCTTTTCAAGTTATATATAAGAAATATATTCCTTGAATCTGCGTGTTCATTTATTGCATCGTATTTATTGCTTCTCATATTCGAAAAGTTGTATTCAGCCCCCCTCTACAACACATTTGGACCTAACAATTGGTATCAGAGCGGATGTTTAACATACAAAACATAGATCCTTGTGTTTGGTAGAAGAATCGTGAGTTTTCATTTTCTAGATCTACTTTTCATTTTCTCGAAAAGTGTGCTTTAATTCGTTGGTAGTGAAAACTCATCCGAAAAATTATTTAAATACTCCAGGTGTGATTATTTAGCTTGGGTGTATTTTAATTAATTTTTGTGAATTAATCTTGGTTCATTGATATTTGGTGTTCTTGAGTGTTTATCATCTGTTCTTATCAAAGAAGACAACCCAACAACTTTTTGATCTCCTTTTTCAAACAAATAAGATAGTCAAAAAGGTGTTTTTGTACTTTTGATTTGATAATTATTCCTTGGCCGAAAGCAAAACAATACATATTCAGTACCTAGCAAGTGGGTTAGATGCTTTCGGTGAGTAAAGTATCAAAAGTCAAAAAGGTGTTAAAGTGATAATATTGTTTATTCAATATTAAAGAAATCTGCAGAAAATTTATTCCAAGGACAAAAGTTCTACATAGAATTTCGACTTGAGATTTTCTACATAGAATTTCGACTTGAAATTTTCTACATAGAATTTCGACTTGGACAATTTCTACTTGGTGAAGTTCGACTTGAGCAAAATTTCTACTTAGAGAAATTTTGACTTAGGCAAAAGTTCTACATAGATATTCTACATAGCCTAGTCTTGGGTACTTAGAAACTTTTAGTGACCAGATTTGAAATGGCTCCTAAAAATTCTTTCAAGATCCCAATGTTCAACCGAGATCACTATGAAGAATGTGTTTTCAGAATGAGACTTTACTTAGAGACAATTAATCCTGAATATCTGGAAGTCCTTGAAAAGGGTAAATTTGTTCCAATGAAAGCTATTCCTGAGCGTACGGAAGGAGAGGAGGTTATACCTGCTCGGTCTGAGCCTAAAAAGGCAGCGGACTTTACGGATGCTGACAAGGAGCAAATAGCTTATGATACTTCTGTAAGACAAACCTTGATGGAATCCCTTGATCATGAAATGTTCAACATAGTCAAAGGTTTGAATACAGCAAAGAAGATTTGGGACAAGATAGAAGTTGTCATGGAAGGATCTGTAGAGGTTAGAAGCAACAAGACACTTATACTCAAGATGGAGTATGACACCTTCAGAATAAGAAAAGGAGAAGGCATAACAGACGTCTATCTAAGATTCAGTCAGTTGGTATTGGATTTGAATCTGAGAGGTGTAACTCTCCCATGGTTGAAACCAATACGAGATATCTGAGGAACCAGCCAAAGAGCATTGAACATAGGGTCTACGCAATCAGAGAAACCAGAGATTTGCATACAACTTCTCTGGAAGAATATTATGGAATTCTGAAGACCTATGAGCTGGAGACACTTCAAGATCAAGCATGGGACAATGATTCAAAAGGAAAAGAAACTGCATCAGGATTAGTTGCTGATGAGGAAGAGTCTAAGAAGGCAATGGTTGCAGCAAAGCCTAAATCATCACTTGCACCACATCAAGTTGATAATGATGACGAGTGCACATCTAACAGTGATGATGACTACTTCACCCAAGAAGAGCTGGACAACATGGACGATAGTGTCGTGGCATACATGGCAAGGAAGTTCAGCAACATGAGATTCAGAAAGAGCAACCGACCACAGAGAAATTCTTCATCTTACTATCGGGCTGCTAAGGGTGGTGGTAGTTCGTCAGGCTACCAAGGTAAAGGCAAGAATACCAGCTACAAATCTCCTTTGGATTTCAAAATGAAGTTCAAATGCTATAACTGTGGAGAAGCTGGACACTTTGCTACGGACTGCAAAAAGCCTAAACAGACTTATCCAAAAGAGACATATGAAGCCCTCAAAAGCAAGTATGAATCGCTGGTGAAGGAAAGACATGGAAAAAGAGCTTTATTAGTAACAGAAGGAAGAGCTTGGGATGATTCAGATGAGGAAGATGTTACTCATGTAGCAAACTTTGCGCTCATGGCTGAGACATCAGAGGAACCAGAGGTACCAGTTCTAACCCTTAAAGTAGAAATGTCTATTGATGATTATAAGGAACAGAACGGGGCTCTTAGCGAAGAGATCTACATGTTGTGCAAAAGCCTAGACACTTCTCAAAAGGAACAGAAAACACTTGTTGCCAAAAGCAGAATGCTTGAGGCAAAAATGGAAGAGTTAGAGGCTGCTTGCACTGTAGATACTTCCCTAAGAGATTTTATTAAATCTTTGGAACACAAGCTCGTCCTTAAGGAAGAAATAGAAGCATGTCTTAGGAACAAACTAGCTGAGTTAGAAACTAAATGTGAAGCTTACAAACTAGCTGCTAGTAAAGTGTATGTAGATAATGACGTATTTAAGAAGATAACTGGAGTAGGTGTAGGACTTGATTATTCTAACCTTTCTAAGAAAGAAGGGAAGAGACCTATCGACACTAGTTCCAGTGACCTTAAAAATGAAGTTCCTAGCATTTTTAAACCTTCTGTCAAACCCATCTACAAACACCTTGTTCCTAGAATAGAAGAAGAAGAGACTGAATTAATAGCTAGATATGAGATTGAGATGGAAGATCGCCAGAACGCACAACCTATAACTCCTATCAAACAAGTTAAAATCAATTTTCCTAGAGATGAATCTAGACTAGGATTAGGAGCTAAGGCTGTTAAACAACAAGGGAAGAAAGGCATAAAAGAGGTTAAGGCTGAACGAATAAAGAAAGCATGTTATCACTGCAAATCTACTGAACATCTTTCTTATGCATGTAAAGCTAACATAAATGTTCCTGCTGCACATGCCATGCCTGTCACACATACAATGAATAATCTGCATCCGAATCATGCACAGTGTGGTCAACCTAATTGTATGCCATGCACTTTTAATGTCATGCAAACTTTTGTGAATTTAATGAATGCATCTAGCCAGTCATGCTTAAATACTGCTGCTAGTTCAAACATTAAGAAAAAGCATGTGAGAGCCAAGACTGTCAGTCCTCCTAAAGTTAGGAGTGACAAACCTTCTCCTAGGACTGACAAACCTGTCAAGTCTGAGAAAGGAAAGGAGAAAGTCGAAAGCTCTAGTAATGTTAAGAAAAGTGCATCTCCTGTTGTTAAATCTGTTGATTATCGATCTTATCGAAAAGCCGGGCCCAATCAAAGTTGGGTTCCGAAGAATGTCTAACCAATCTGTCATTGCAGGGCATTAAGCAAAATAGAAATAAAGTCATATGGGTGTTAGACAGTGGAGCATCGAGGCATATGACTGGAAACAAGTCCCTGCTTACAGAGTTGGTTATGAAAGCTGGCCCTTATGTTACCTTTGGAGATGACAGCATAGGTGTGACAAAGGGATATGGCAAACTGAAAACTGGCAATGTCATCATTGAAGATATTTCCTATGTTGAGGGATTAAAGCACAATTTGTTGAGTATCAGTCAATTCTATGACAAAGGTTACGAAATTGTTTTCAACAAGAAAGGTGTATCAATCACTCACATCAAGGAAGGCTCACTAGCTTTGAGAGGAGTTCGAAAGGCAGATCTTTTTGTTGCAGACATGGATTCAGCAAATCAGAATGAGGTCACCTGTTTCTACAGCAAAGCCTCGGATGATGAAAGCTGGTTATGGCACAAAAAGCTATCTCACTTAAACTTCAAAACGATGAATGCTCTCGCGAGGCGAGAATTGGTGAGAAATCTACCTCAAATGGAGTTCGCTCCGAAAGGACTCTGTGAAGCTTGTGAAATGGGAAAGTCGAAACGAGCATCGCATAAAAGCAAAGAAATTTCTAGTATTACTGAGCCTCTGCAACTTCTTCATATGGATTTGTTTGGCCCAGTGAATGTCCTATCTTTGTCTAGGAAAAGATATGCATTGGTAATCGTGGATGACTTCTCCAAGTATACATGGGTATTGTTCGCAATGATGAAAGACGAAGTACCTTTCCTAATCATTGATCACATCACTCAAATTGAGAATGTTTCAACACTTACTGTGAAGACGATTAGATCAGACAATGGCACTGAATTCAAAAACGCAGTGCTGAATGACTTCTGTGTATCTAAGGGAATACGTCGTCAGTATTCAGCCCCGAGAACTCCACAACAAAATGGAGTAGTTGAAAGGAAGAATAGAACATTGGTTGAAGCAGCAAGAACTTTGTTGTATGATTCGAAACTTCCTCTGTATTTCTGGGCAGAAGCAGTGAGTACCATGTGTTACACTCAAAATCGATCCTTGATCATAAAAGATAAAGAAAAGACACCATGTGAACTAATGAACGGAAGAAGACCAACAATCAAATACTTTCAGGTCTTTGGAGCAAAATGCTATGTACTTATAGATGATGAAAATCTAGGCAAGTTTGCAGCAAAAGCTTGTGAAGGAATCTTTGTTGGTTACTCCACAGATGTGGTAGCAGCTTATAGGGTGTTCTTAGTGAATGATCGAAAAGTGACTGAAAGCTACAACGTCAGATTCGACGATACCAAACTCCCATCAATTTCAAGAGATTCTAGTGAACCTGAGTCCCTAAAATTTCAGAATCTGGACTTAGAAGAACTTGAAGATGAACCTGAGTTGGTTGTCCCATTAAATGTTCCAAGTGTACGTGAAGAACCTGAGTCTAGTGAACAAGCTAATCCTACAAGATCAGGAGAGACTTCTTCAGTACGAACCGGCAACAACTCAGGGGGAGTAAATAGCAGCTCAAGGACTACTGTTCAAGGCTCGAGTCGAGTTGACTCTAGTTCTGTAGGAGCTGGCACTAACTCAGGGGGAGTTAGTGAAAGTAATCAAAGTAGTCAGCACCACAACTCAGAAAGTCACGCTGAATCATCAAGACAATTTTCAAGAGAACGGGTATGGAATAGAGACCATCCGTTTGAATTAATTATTGGTGATCCAGATGCTGGTGTGTCTACTAGAAGAACTACAAGAGCTGACCTGGCTAATATTTGCTTATATTCTGGGTTCTTATCCAAGCTTGAACCTAAAGAAATAGAAGAAGCTCTTGGTGATGCTGATTGGGTGATTGCAATGCAAGAGGAACTCAATCAGTTTGAAAGGCAGAAAGTTTGGAAACTGGTACCCCGACCAAAGAACAAATCAGTAATTGGAGCTAGGTGGGTATTCAGAAATAAAATGGATGAAAACGGACTTGTAACACGAAACAAGGCTCGTTTGGTTGCAAAAGGTTATTCTCAGCGAGAAGGAATTGACTATGATGAGACCTATGCACCGGTTGCAAGACTTGAGGCAGTCAGGATGTTCTTGGCATTTGCAGCACATAAGAACTTCAAGGTTTTTCAGATGGATGTGAAAAGTGCCTTCCTGAACGGAGAGTTAGAAGAAGAAGTGTATCTGGAACAGCCGCCTGGCTTCATTGATCCAGAACTTGTAGATTTTGTGTATCTTCTCTTCAAATCTGTCTATGGCCTCAGGCAATCCCCAAGATGTTGGTATGAAACCCTATCCGTATTCTTAATTGAAAGTGGTTTTACTAGGGGAGTAATTGACAAAACATTGTTTTATAAGAATGTGAAGAATGATTTAATACTTGTTCAAGTCTATGTGGACGATATTATCTTCGGGTCATCTAATGAGCGCTTGTGCGAGAAATTTGCTAAGCTAATGCAAGACAAATACGAGATGAGCATGATGGGAGAGCTGTCTTTCTTCCTTGGATTACAGATCAGTCAAAGAAAAGATGGTATCTTTATCTGTCAATCCAAGTACGTCAGAGATTTACTCAAGAAGTATAATCTAGAAGATGCATCAGCAGCTAAGACTCCCATGGCAACAGCCACAAAGCTTGATGAAGACAAATCAGGTAAATCAGTTGACATCACAAGCTATCGAGGTATGATTGGCTCACTTCTCTATTTAACTGCAAGTAGACCTGATATAATGTTCGCGACTTGTTTATGTGCAAGATTCCAAGCGGATCCTAGAGAATCACATCTCATAGCCGTCAAAAGAATTTTTAGGTATCTCAAGGGCACACCAAATCTAGGAATTTGGTACCCAAGAGATACAGGTTTTAATCTAATTGGCTATACGGATTCAGACTATGCAGGTTGCAGGATTGATAGGAAAAGCACATCTGGTGCTTGTCAATTTCTTGGCAGAAGATTGGTGTCCTGGCAAAGTAAAAAGCAACATACAGTATCTACTTCTACTGCTGAGGCTGAGTACATTGCTGCTGGAAGCTGTGTAGCTCAAATACTGTGGATGAGGAACCAATTGAAGGATTATGGCATGGAGCACAAGAAAATTCCAATTATGTGTGACAACACAAGTGCCATTGCCATAACCAACAATCCTGTAGATCACTCAAGAACCAAGCACATCGACATCAGGTATCACTTCATAAGAGAACATGTTGAGGAGGGGACTGTGGAGCTACATTTTGTGCCCACAATGCAACAAATTGCAGATATATTCACCAAACCTCTTGATGAAGTAACATTCAATAGATTGGTTGGTGAATTGGGAATGCTTAACACAAGTTAGTAAAGCCTTCTATCTGTAAAATCCATGTTTATGTTTGTATATGCAAGCTATTTAATCATTATGTGTTTAGACTTTAAAATGCCTAATTAATGATTGTTATAGATTGCATATAGTGTCATATTACATGAATTCATTGTGTTTTTAAGTGTCTTTTATAGCACAAATCTTTGAATTTATGGTTGTTAGATTGCATGATCATAGGGGGAGTTAAATTCATAATATTCTAAATTTTGCATGATTTTTAGATGAATTTACCTGTGTTTTTCATGTAATTAGAGGCCTTAGAATTATCAAGGAATGTTTTAATTATGTCATATATTAAAATCCTTGAATTGATATTTATATTAATTTGGCAACATTAAGTGTTGAGTTTTTCAAAGAAAAATTGTCAAATTATTCTAAGTATCTTCAAAATTTTGAGTTAGTCACTATCTCGAAACCCATCTTGAAATTCTAGTTGAATTTCGAGTTGAGCTTCCAGAGTGAAGTTTTGAAAATTCTAAGTCTGGGAAGAATTTCGAGTTAGCCTCTATCTCGAAATTCATCTCGAAATTCGACTTAGGGTTCGAATTCGAGTTACCAGTGTGCCTATTTCTATCTTCAAAATATTCGAGATAAGGTCTATCTCGAACTTTATCTCGAAGGTTGAGATAAGGTTCCAATTTTGGGGATATTTTGAATAGAACTGAGAATAACTTCGAGTTAATCTCTATCTCGAAATTCATCTCGAATTTCGACTTGATGTTCGAGATAGAGTTCTCAGTTGGTTAAGGGGATTTTTCGAGTTAACTCCTAACTCGAAACTTATCTCGAATTTCTACTTGAATTTCGAGATAGGTTTCCCTAGTACTGATGGTGGTTTTTGCTGTAAAATGGTTAAGTGCTATTTCTTCGAGTTAACATCTATCTCGAACTTCATCTCGAAGTTCGACTTGATGTTCGAGATAGAGTTCGACTTAGGTTTTCCCTGTATGTACTTAGTGTTTTCACTCTTTTTAACAGGGTTACTTTTGTCATTTCACTTTCATGCCTATATATACTCCTCTAACTCGATGATTTCATTTCATTTTTACCTAATTCATCTTTTACAGCCGCATACACACATACAGGCGATTTCAAACTCATACGAACATCTGTTCATTGATTTTGTGATTAATCTCTTACAGACCACGAATTACTGCCAATTTGTAGACTACTATTGTCTGTGTTACCATTAATCTTTGTGTTGGTGTGTTTTGTATCCATTCATATACACGCGCATATACATACACACAAACATCAATTGTTTGTGTAATTGTTCAAAACACGATTTCCATATTCTCTATCTATAAACACACACGATTTCACTGGTATACACAGGAATATACATCTTCATTGAATATTCAGATTTAGTAATTGGTTGTTGATTGGATCCCGTAGTTTAATTTCTCTAAGGGACCTTTGTTGTTCTTGATAAATTAAAAGGGATACAACTGTTAATTCGAAAATTACTTGTTTTTCAAAAAAAAAAAAAATATCACATCTTTTAAAGAAAAACATTTAATTAAAATGGCTCACCAATTTTCACTTGCTAAAAACAATTTTTATAATATTTCTACGGAAATTGGTGATCAACTCCCGCGCTTTAAGTCTTGGATACGATTTCTCAATTTGTATTCCAAAGCTAGCGATGCTTTTACTGCTAAACCTACACTAGTACATGATGCTTTACAGCAATTATGGACTAGTGCGGTTTCTTTTGGGAGCAAAACAACCCCCTTCGGTTTCAGGTTTACCTTAGCGGGTCAGGAATATGAGGTGACTGAAGAAATTGTCAACAAGGTTCTGGGATTCCCTATAAAAGATGCTTATGATCCAGAACCTACAGCTGCAGAACGCCTCAGCTTCTTTGAAGAAATAGGATGTTATACTCCGACTGGCCGGATCACTGGAAACATCCAAAAACAATTCTTTCATGTGGAATGGAATTACTTTTTCGAGGCCATCACAAGATGTTTTCGGGCACGAGAAAGCGATTTCCATCAAATTTCCATTCCCATGCAAAACCTTGGAATTGCCCTAGCAAGAGAACTGGATATAAATTATGGACGCATAGTTCTCTCTGAGATAGTGGCTGTGATGGGATCTCCTGCAAGCAGAGACCTCAACACAACAGATGTTGTCTGCTGGTTTCCTCGGTTCCTACAAATGCTGATTAATGATTTAATACCGACGGATGCTCTTGCTGTTAGACAGAGTTTTGCCAGAAGTCCAACATCTGCACCACTAGGGATGGGCACTAAGTCACTTTCAACAATTTCTAATCAGAATAAACATCATGGAAAACCGATGTCAATTCCTGATACCTTACAAACGTGGCTTACATATGATGAGGGAGTTACCACTTTGGTGGAATCATCGCACGTTTCATCACATGCTCAGAATCGGTCTGCTCATGCTGAGGCATTTGAAGAGATTCCTGATGAGCAAAGCGATGACGAACAAGGTAATGAATCAGGTAATCTCTCTCTGCATACTACTCATTCCTCTTCCTATGTATCTGATTCCGAGACCCAAGAGACTGCTAACCCGCAGGATCTATCCCAGGGTGCGAGCCATATTTTTGAGTCTGTCATACATTCTTATTCTCGTTCACCCCTGTCACCGGAATCCAAACAGCCAGCACATGTAGATGTAGGATATGATGAGGAGAGTGACCCCGAAGAGCAGCCTCTTACTCGAAAGAAAGCCAAATTTTCTCATGCTGCTACTTCTAAACCTCAGTCAAACCCTAGAATGTCACACGCAACCACTCCACCTCACGAGAGTGGTTCTCCCCTTGAACAATCTGCACATAGGGATTTTGATGAGGATTATGTACCTCTTGAAGATACTGTTGCTTCAAAAGGACATGAAGCTTTAAAAGCTTCAGCAGTACCTTCACCGGTAAGTACTGATGCTGCAAAGAGGATCGGTTCTGATGTAGTACAAGAACACTTTGTAGCCTCTCAGCCTGAGATTCCAACTTAGGAACAAACAGCAATTGATCCCATAACTGCAAATTATATTGCTTATCCAGTTTCTGCAGGTACTGCTTCGTATTTTGGATCACTTATTGAAGACATACACGAGCGTGAGACAGGGAGTGTGTATGAGAGGTTAGGGAGAGAGGGACCTTCATTTTTAAGGCCCGAAACCGAGCGCAAAATACTAACAGAACGAGTATTAGAGCGAGGTCACCTAAACCAAACACCGTCCCTTAACATTGAAAATCTTGATACACGTATGACTTCTATGGAAAATCAGATGAAGCAGTTCGGGCAGACGATGGGGCAGTTAGGGATGAACATTGGAAACAATCAAAGGGCTCTTGATGACTACGCAGCACGAATGGCAAGTCAAGCTACAGCTTTTGATGCTTTGACAAACAAGGTAAATGACTTGGGCCATGCTGCTGGTGTCGTAGGAAACACTCTGAATGAGAGGATGGGAGCAATGGAGACTACAATGGATACTCTGGCTGTGGAAATCAGTAGAGTGATGTTCGCAATCAGAAGTTTTGTGCCCCCGGAGTGTTTCGAGCCGCAACAACCTCCCCCCGATGCTGGTACAGATGGTGCAAGTGGAGCAGGAGCCTATGGTTCTGGTTTTGAAGATTCTTATGCAGCTGGTGGATCTGGAGACCAAGGTGGAGTTCAGGATAACTCACCTAAGGGGGAGAGTGGAAAGGAGACGAGACAGCAGGGAGTTCAAATCGAAGAAATTCAAGAACAAGCTGATCTTGTCAAAGAAAAAGAAATTGAGCCGGTTACTGATGAAGAGGCTCAGAGGAAGAGAAAGGGTAAGGCAATAATGGTTGAGCAAGATGAACCATTCATTGACCTGAGTCATCAAGAAAAAGTATAGGAGGTACTTGATTCAGATTCTAATATGGAAGACGCACCTTTAGAACATGCTATAAAGAGATCCTTGAAGGATCAAGGTGGAGGTGCTGGAATGTCTTTCGGAATGCCTGAAGAAATTACTGTTGATGAGGAAACCCTTAAGTCTCAACAGTTAGCCTTGGATCAAGCTGAGTTCTTTAAAATGAAGGCAATGCAAGAACATGCTGTGTTTCTAGAAAAGAAAGTGGAGCTACAAGGGAAACAGTATGATCATGAGCTTGCAAGGCTAGCTGATCCTCAAGTTGATCTGGACAAGAGAAGGTTAGGGCAGAAATGGGATGAAGCAAGGAAGATAATGATGGGACCCTGTGCGAAAAGAGTTCATAACAAGGAGGCAGATGATCTGTTCTACAACCTAAATTTGCAGAATCCAATGGCTGTGGACTACATGAGTGCTTTAAAAAGATTAATTTCTAAAGTCAGGATTGGATACAATGCAACGCTAAAGGAGTGGCAGGTTATATTGTCTTTGACAGAAGGAGTCCCAATGTCTTTCCTGTATGTGGATGACCAATTCATGACGAGAAGATCTGCGTCAGAGTTGTTCTTGCTAGCAACAAAAATTCAATACTCTCAATCTGAGAATCTAAGCATTCTGTATAGGGATCAGTTAATGCAGCTAGCAGAGGACAAGGGTCCAGAATTCTCAGCATATCCTAATGTTGTCCGGATGGTAGTTGACAGTAAATTGAAGAGGGTTAGCATGGAGGAAAAGGACTTAATGGAACTTTCAGTGGAATCTCTTAAGGCCGTCTATAGACAAATGATGAGTAAGGGATTCGCTTCTGAGCTTAAAGATAAATCAGTGAAGATCATTGAAAGTGTCATATTCAAGAAGAGCAATGAGGTGTGGAAGTGTGATATCATTGCTCCAAACCCTCTTGATAACGTGAAGGTTGAGCCGGAGCTGATAGAAAAGAAATGGAATATTCTTCAAGCTATGAAGAATGTAGATGAAGCTCTGAATCTTCCTTCTGGAGAACTGGAACAAGGAGAGATAAGGGAGTCAGTTGGTGTTCCAGGAAGAGATAGTGTATACTGGATACACTCTTTTGTTGATGATACAGCTGATGCCTTAGTATTCATAGATGCAGACCAGAATAAAACACTCTTGCATATGAGTAGAAAATGGCTGCTGCAGACTCAAAATGCTGCATTTCTGGAGAAAGTGTTATATGTATTCAAATGGGAAGATGTGGAAGTTAAGTATGTGAAAGAAAAGCAGAGACTCGTGAGTTACCTGTCTGATGTAGTAGTGGAAAAGAAGCGAATGGAGCAAGATGCGGCTAGTGTCCACAATACTAACCGTGTCAAGGGCTATCCCAAAATGATCTATTGTCAGTTTAAAGCTGATAAATCTCATTGGAACCCTCAGTTTATAATGAAGAAATTTGAGGACATTCCAAAGATCAGGACTACTCAGGAGGTGGACAAACTCAGAAGGCTTTTCAAACATCCTTACCCAGAGCCCAAGAATCCTCTAGAAATGGAAGCAGTAAGTTTGTTGAATGCTAGGTGGACGCAGCTTCATGATCCAGTATATAAGAAAGAACAGCAGCAGAAGGCGAAGCGCAGAAGGCAGAAAGAAGAGAAAGACCAAGCTGCTGAAGCTAGGAAGAGGAAACGGAATTAGGGTTAAAGGTCAGAGTGGTGTGAACTTGAAGTTGGAAAAACTTCATGTCTTTCGGTTGCTTTAACTCACTTGAGGAAAATTCACCTTAGAGTGAATCCAATAAGGTGATATAAGTTTGACTAAAAGATATGAAATAATCCAGGTGATAGGAATCATTCAAATGATCTTTAATTCGAGGTTCGAATTCTGTTTCTAGTTTAAGTTCTTTGTATTGTTTTCAAGTACTTTTCAATTGTAATTTATTCAAGACTGTAATGTTAATTATCTTTTCTCGTCTCATTGTTTAGTTGAGTTATCCTTCATTAATTTGAATGTCATTGTTAGACAATCAAATAGGGGGAGATTGAAAGGCAGAGTGTGTAAACTTGTAACACTATAACTAATGTAACTCAATTAAAAGAAAAGATACTTAACCTGAAGACAATCAAGAACAAGAAGTCACAAGAAATCAACACTAAATGAAGACAAGGTTATTGATACAATTGAACATGTTAACTATGATCAAGCCAAGAAGAAATCATTGAGAGAAGTTCAAGTCAAAGTTGTTCATGCCTCAGTGATTTGAGAATTCAAGAATCAAGATCATAACTATCAGTTCAACAAGACCAATTGATTTCAAGTGAACAAGAAGGAAAGCGAATATTGGAAAGCCAAGTTACTAAGTGAATATGGTAATTTATTCGAGAAGCAGAAACACTATCAAGACTAGTCACTTATGAACCAGACCAGTGCATCAAGTGTCAGGACATTGATAGCAAGTTTATGTCAGTAATAAAGATCCATGTTCAAGAGCTTGCTGAAGAATAAAGAAGACATGAAGATATCACAAGCTCAAGATGTGCATTGAAGTTTCAAGTTGAAGACCAGAATATTTTCTAAGTACTAAATATTCTAGATGGCTAAGTAGAAATTCTCAAGTAGAAGTTCTACTTAGAAATTCGAGATGGCTAAGTAGAAATTCTCAAGTAGAAGTTCTACTTAGAGTGCAGCTTCAACATGACACATGGCATCTTCTGATTGGCAGATTTCCAAGCTTTCAAGATAAGGCAAGATTTATGTGGACATCATTGGGCCACGTACATCTTAGTCTTTGAAGACTACAGGACGTAGATTACATGTAGTATAAATAGAAGCACTTGTGTAATGTTTTAAGTTAGAGAGCAATATTGAGAAAACACAAGAAAAAGAGAGAGAGTACATTCACAGAGCTTAGAATCATTCACTTCTCTCTGAAATTCTGTTATACTTTGTAATGAATGTTGTAGCAACCTTTTCAAGTTATATATAAGAAATATATTCCTTGAATCTTCGTGTTCATTTATTGCATCGTATTTATTGCTTCTCATATTCGAAAAGTTGTATTCACCCCCCCTCTACAACACATTTGGACCTAACAATTCTGCAGTTACTATGGAGATTGAGCATTTGCTAAAGTCAGATTCTTTGGGAAAAGTTTTAGTTGGTGATTATGATTTTGAAGAGGAAGAAATAGCCGAGTAGCTACAACAGTTAAATTCAGATCCATGGAGAAGGAGAGTTGACATGCCTTTTGAATCTCTTGGGTTAGCAGAGCTGAAAAATTCTACGGAGCGTCTTAAGCCATCTATTGAGGAATCTCCTACACTTGAACTCAAACCATTGCCCGAACACTTGAGGTATGCTTTTCTAGGTGATGCATCTACATTACCTGTTGTTATTGCTTCTAACTTGTCAGCTAGTGCGGAAGAAAAGCTCATGCAAATTCTGAGAGAATTCAAGTCAGCAATTGGTTAGACCATAGCAGATATCAAGGGAATCAGCCCTTCTTATTGCATGCACAAAATTCTACTAGATGAAGGAGCTAAGCCTACTGTTGAACATCAGCGAAGATTTAATCCTATTACGAAAGAGGTGGTGAAGAAGGAAAATCTAAAGTGGTTAGATGCGGGTATTATCTATCCTATCTCAGACAGTTCTTGGGTGAGCCCGGTTCAATGTGTGCCAAAGAAAGGTGGCATGACAGTTGTTGCTAATGAGAAGAACGAGCTCATCCCTACTCGGACAGTCACGGGGTGGAGAGTTTGCATGGACTATCGGAAGCTCAACAAAGCTACGAGAAAAGACCACTTTCCTCTTCTATTCATTGATCAGATGTTAGATAGGTTGGCGGGGCATGAGTACTATTGTCTTCTTGATGGTTATTCGGGCTATAATCAGATTTGCATTGCTCTAGAAGATCAAGAGAAGACCACATTCACATGTCCTTTTGACACTTTTGCTTTTCGACGAGTTTCTTTCGGACTTTGTGGTGCTCCTGCCACTTTTCAAAGGTGTATGATGGATATTTTCTCAGACATGATTGGTACGAATGTGGAAGTTTTCATGGATGACTTCTCAGTTTTTGGTACTTCATATGATGAGTGCTTGCATAATCTTAGCTTGGTGTTAAAGCGTTGTGCGGAGACCAATTTGGTACTTAATTGGGAGAAGTGTCACTTTATGGTGCAAGAAGGAATTATTCTTGGGCACAAGGTATCTAGCAAGGGGCTTGAAGTGGATAAGGCTAAGGTGGAGATTATTGAGAATCTTCCTCCACCTATCTCTGTTAAAGGAATTCGCAGTTTTCTTGGTCATGCGGGGTTCTATCGGCGATTCATTCAAGACTTCTCGAAAATCTCTAAACCTTTGTGTAATTTGTTGGAGAAGGATGTTCCTTTCAAGTTTGATGATGAGTGCCTTGCAGCTTTTGAGCTCTTGAAAAGGAAGTTGACTACTACACCTGTCATTACTGCACCTAATTGGGAGGAACCTTTCGAGCTAATGTGTGATGCTAGTGACTATGCTCTTGGAGCTGTGCTTGGGCAAAGGAAGGATAAAGTTTTTCATGTGGTTTACTATGCTAGTAAAACCCTCAATGATGCACAGCTTAACTACACCACTATGGAGAAGGAATTGCTAGCAGTTGTCTATGGTTTCGAGAAATTCAGGTCTTATTTGCTTGGGACTAAGGTGATTGTGTATACGGATCATGCTGCTATTCGATATCTCATGTCGAAGAAGGATTCAAAGCCTATATTGATTCATTGGGTGCTTCTATTGCAAGAGTTTGATTTTGAGATCAAAGATAGGTGGGGCACAGAAAATCAAGTAGCGGATCATCTTTCACGATTGGAGGACCACGGTAAGAATTCACATGACAAATCCCTTATTAATGAATCTTTTCCAGATGAGCAACTTTTTGGGGTGCAAGGTGAAGAGCCATGGTTTGCAGATTTTATGAACTATCTTGTGAGTAATGTCATCCCTCCGGAATTCTCTTATGCTCAAAAGAAGAAGTTTCTACATGATGTGAAGTGGTACCGTTGGGACGAGCCATTCTTGTTCAAGCTTGGTGTGGATCAGATCTTAAGGAGATGTATTCCTTATAGTGAGACAGAAAGTATTTTGCATGATTGTCATTCTACCACTTATGGAGGCCACTATGGTGGTGATAAAACAGCTCAGAAAGTACTTCAAGCGGGATTTTATTGGCCAACTCTGTTTAAAGATGCTCATAGGTATGTGATGAGTTGTGATCGATGTCAAAGGGTTGGTAATATTTCTAGGAGGAACGAGATGCCTCTTAATACGATTCTTGAAGAGGAGATATTTGATGTGTGGGGAATTGATTTCATGGGTCTGTTTGTTTCATCTTGTAACAATCAGTACATTCTTTTAGCAGTGGATTATGTGTCTAAATGGATCGAGATGAAAGCATTACCGACCAATGATGCTAAGGTGGTGCTGAATTTTCTTCATAAGCAGATATTCACGCGTTTTGGAACTCCACGAGCTATAATCAGTGATGAGGGGACACACTTTTGTAATCGTTAATTTACTACTATGATGGCAAAGTATAATGTGACGCATCATGTTGGCCACTGCTAATCATCCCCAAATTAATGGTCAAGCGGAGGTTTCGAATCGTGAAATCAAAAGAATTCTCGAGAAAGTGGTGAATCCATCAAGGAAGGATTGGTCTTTGAAGTTAGACGAAGCGGTTTGGGTGTATAGAACAGCTTACAAGACACCCCTAGGTATGTCTCCTTATCAGTTGGTATTTGGGAAGGCTTGTAATTTGCCGGCCGAGCTAGAGCACAAGGCCTATTGGGCGTTGAAGAAGTTAAATTTGGATATTTCGGCTGCGGGTGAGAAACGTCAATTTCAGTTGAATGAGCTTGAGGAATTCCGTGAGCAGGCTTATGAGAATGCTGAAATGTACAAGGAGAAGGTTAAGAGGTGGCATGATAAGAAGTTGATGCATAAGTCGTTTGTGACGGGTCAACTAGTGTTGCTTTACAATTCCCGCCTCAAACTTTTTCCTGGTAAGCTCAAGTCAAAATGGTCGGGACCATTCAAAGTCAAAACAGTGTTTCCACATGGAACGGTGGAGATATTTAGGGGGTCTACGGATAGTGCTTTCAAAGTGAATGGACAGAGACTTAAGCCTTATTTTGGTGGTACGGTGAACCGTGAGAAGGTTGCCGCTGTTTTATCTTGTTCGTGATTTTTTCGGAAGAATGTCAAGCTAATAACATAAAATGAGCGCTTCTTGGGAGGCAACCCAAGTGATGTAGTATTGTGTATCTCTTTCATATTAAAAAAAAATCGAAATTGCCAACAGACTGCACTCCAGGCCGTGGCGCCAGGCACTAGGCTGCAGCGCGCGACTTCTACTGTCCTGGTAATGTTTTTGGCTACAAGTGTTGTATTAAAAAAAATCGGAAATCAGCAGAACATGTTCAAGGTCGAGGCGCCGGGTTCCAAGGCTGCAGCGCCGATAGCTGTCTGTCCAAGCCGTGTATTATCTACATATTTGTGTTTTTAAAACACAAAAATCACATCTCTTCTTTTATTCTTATATCCCCCAATCCCTAACTCCTAATTCTAACCCAATATCAATTCCAAACCCTTCTCAATCCATCTCATTTTCTAAATCTCTTCCACGAATGCTTACATATTAACCTATATACACACCTATACACACAAATTTACAAACCCAATCCCTAATTTAAAATCTCAAAACCACCACTCCAATTTCAAGTTCAAGAAGGATTCAAGTTTGGGGGCTTTTTCACTGCAAGTTCACCTCTTCGATTCGTATTGGGTAATATTTTCGTTTAATCTTGTTATTATTTACGAATTTGTGGCTTGCAAAAGTTAGGGATTTTGTGCTTGCTTGTTATTTTGGGATATTTTTGAATTTAAGTATTGTTGGGTAATTGGTGTTCTTGCTTGAGTTGGAATTTGTTTGTAATGGCACCGAAGCGTCAGAGAGGTAGTTCTAGTACTCGTCCATCTTCGGATGAGGAAGCTAGTGTTGAGAGGTTTTTGAATGAGGAGGTGCAAGTTGAGTATAATAGGTTGATGGATAGACCTGTAGCTAAAGAGAGATGGTTTTTAACGGTGACTCATGTGTGAGGCACCTTCTACGGTTCCTTTGGGTGTTGTGCAGGAAGGATTGTATGAGGCGCCTTCTACGGCTCCTTTGGGTGTTGTGCAGGAATTTTATGCAAACGCTAAGGCAGAGCAGAATGGTTTATGTGTAGTTCGTGGTATACGGGTGGATTATTGGACGACTGCTCTTCGTCCGCTTTTTGGACAACCTCCTAAGCAGAGAGGGGTGGAAGATTGGGCTAGGAAGACTCGAGAGGAGGTGGATTTGGATGCTATTATAACAGAGATTTGTGTGCCGGGTATAGTTTGGAAATTACGGTCGGACACCAGTGAGCATACTACTTTTCCTGCAAAGAGTATGAACAAGTTCGCACGGGCATGGAATTTGTTTATTTGTGCTAACATCCTGCCTTCGACACATCCGAATGACGTGACTGTGGAGAGAGCTATTATTCTTTGGGGCATTTTGAAGGGGAGTATATTGATGTGGGTTACATTATGTATCAGAACATTATTCGGTTCTTGCGTGGAGGTACACATACACCGATTCCCCATGCTTCTATCGTTGCTAGTGCATGTATGGTTGCTAATGTTCGTTGGGATGGTAATGAGCAGTTGCAGCAGCCGGCTAATCCTATTATTGATGCTATTATTGACCGGATGGTGGGATGGCAGGGAGGCATTCCACATCCTCGAGGGTTAAAATATATTGTTGATGGTGCTGGTGGTGAGGGAGCGGGAGCTCCGCCACGTGCACCGAGAGTATGTGGTGCTGAGAGTTCGAGAGCTGGTTCAGCTCAGGATATGGTTGATGTGGCGGTTTTAGATACCTACTTTCGTAGATTGACTAGGAGGATGGATGTTATGCATGTTAGCAGTCGCCAGTATTCTGAGGACATGGCCGTGGCATTGGATGCAGCTTTTCAGTCGCCAGGGACTTCAGTTCAATGGCCCGTTTTTGGATCTCTAACTCAGTATCCTCCACCAGATTCACCCGAGGAGGGTGATGATTCTGATGAGTAGGTATGTTTTCTGCTATCCCTCGTATTTACTTCCATTCAATGAGGGCATTGAATATTTTAAGTTTGGGGGTGGTTTGGGGGATTAGTAGTTGTTTGTGTATTATGTGTTCATATAGGATATCATATTTTGCATATTAGTGGTAATTCATTCATGTTTTGTTCGTATTATTTATGTTTGTTTCATGTAGGACATTTTGTTATTTTGTTTTCGTATAGCATGTGAGTTCATCTTAGTTGCATTTTCATGGCATGCATTTTTCATGATCCCTTAGGACGAGCTGATTCTGATTGGTAGTTAGATGTCTAATTGAGTGTGGTAATGATAAGTAGAGGGTTGATTTATAGTTCATATGAAATTGACTTGCATGTTTCAGAAATAAAAGTTTTATGCAATCTCATTGGGTGCTTTTGGGCTAGGTTAGGGTCATGCTTGTTTGGATGTTTTGAGATTTAATCACTTGATTATATTTAAAATTTTCGTTATTCCTTTGATGGCGTAGGAGCACTAAAGTCTAAGTTTGGGGGAAACTAGGAATTTCATGCTAGTTGTTGGCTAGGTGTCAAATGGCTAGTAGCCGGCTCATATTTATATGAGTAGTCTAGGGTTGGAAATGAGAATTCTCATTCCAGATTGCATGAAAAAAAAATCTAAAAAAAGAAAAAAAAAGATTCAAAAGTTCAATTGTTAAATGCAAAATTAACCATGAGTGAGCTCTTTAATACTCGAGTAATTAAGTCTGAGGGGACTTAGTCCTAGTAACCTAAAGCCCTTGTGGTTTGGGATTGCTGACCTAACACTCGCTACATGAGTATTAATGTATAAGCCTTTTGGGGTCTCATTCATTGCACGGTTAAATAAGCATGCGTATTGTATATAGTATTATGTGTCGTAGTGTAGTAATAAAGTATGAATTCCTGGCTAACTTGAATAAGGATGGAGGTGTTCCTGAGGTATGAAGTGTCTACAGTCTATTCTATTTATAAACCTGTGATTGTCTTGGCTAAGAATGAGTATAATTTTGATCTAGTTTTGGGAGTATTTCTGATGAGCATCGCACACACGCACGTTTCTGTTCATGTATTGTTAGTATACAGGGACTTAGTCGAGCTCTATTTGGATTTAGTTGCATTCTCTGATATATTTGTTTGCTAGTTGGTTTTGGTTAGTTTAAAGGGGATCATTGCATTTTTCATATTAGTTGCATTCATGCATTGCATTGTTTTTGCATTATTAGTTAGATGGATTTTATGGGTACATTCACTATAGGCCCTCACGTGACCTTACTCGTCCACTAGGGCTGCCTAGGGGTTTAAAGGGCTTGTTGCAAATGCCAAATGTAACCGTGATCACCTACGGAAGTGGTACTAGGTAGTTAGTTAGTTGTTTATGCTTGAGGACAAGCATCAGTTTAAGTTTGAGGGTGTAATAAATGGATTTTATATCCATTTAGAGCATTCCATATCGGCTTGAATTGATTTACTTGGCCTCAAGTTTGTTGTATTTTTGATGTGTTTCGTGTAGTTGTGCAAGGTTCTAAATAATTGGGAATGGTTGGAGATTTCAATTGATTTTGGTGTGGATTTTAAATTTTAGTGAAGAATGAGGTCTTCCACACAATCCTTGGGGAGTTTTGGAGTCAAGTAATTGGAGTATGGAAGTCTTGGCGAAAAGAACGGAAGGAAACAAAGGCAAAACGAAGGAAATAGCATGCTGAAAAACTGCTAACAGAATTGGAGCTAGGCCGTAGCCTAGTTAGCTAGGCCACAGCCTAGCATGGCCGCTGCCCATTCCGAAAATTGCATTAAAACCCTCCATAACTTTCCTGTTTTGAATCTGTTTGGTATTTTTAGACTATTTTTGTTAGACAAGACTTCTAGGGCTTATAAATACACATTATATCATTGTAATTTAGATATACTTATCATAACATAGAATTGCAAGGGAGAAAAGCGGAGAAGGATTCAAGCTCGTGACAAGCAACGGATCTAGATCTACTTCATCTTTTGTATTCTTTTCTTAGGCGCTACTTTGGATTATAGATTTGTTTTTCTCAACTCTTTATTTTAATATTATTGTTTCTTTCATTCAATCTTTATTTTATATCATGTTTTCATCAAATCCCATGGTGACGAACGGTTCAATTATGAAATAATCGTTGTCATGGGATTCTAACGGATTTATCTATGTAGCTTAGTAGTTTGATTGCTTTAAAGATTACGTGTGGTAAATTCTTGATATCCTCGTATGGTTGTGCTTCATGTGTTTAAATGCGTCGCGAACATCTAAATTTTTAATCTCTTACGAAACTAGAGTGGATCTTGAGATTTAGAACTTGCCATGCTAGCATAGGATATGTTGATGTTCTAACATCATGATTTGAAGCGTAAATAGAGATATTATGCTGCCCTATGTGATCTTAATAGACAACTTGTTCTTCAACCGTTATGTTTTCAAATCTTATAGAGATATAGGGTCTAAGCATAATTGGTGTCTATTCATCTTCTATCTCTTTTGTGGATGTTTGTTTAGTTTGGTATTCGTATACTGAGAAGTAGCGTTTACTTGTTTCGTGTTGACTGATCAGATATCAAAACCATTACATGCATTGATTAAAGGCATCAACTCTAAGTGAAGTATTTAATGAAGTTAGGATCCCATGTTTATTTTCATATAAGTAATTTGATTTTGAATCCCCTTAGTTAATTAATTCTTAGTTTTTTTAAATTGCATCTTAATTTAATTTAGATAATCAAAAACCCCAAATTGTTATTTTCTTAGCAGCGAATTAAAACCATACATTGTTGCATAGGTACATCTACTGATTGAAACTTAACCAGATCTCTGTGGAACGAACTTGAATTATATTACTTGTGACCACGTAAACTTGCGTGATTTTGTGTTAACAATCTTCTAGTTTATCACTTAAAAACCTGACCTTAGTATACTAAAAGTTTCGTATCATAATTGCATATGCTAAAAACATCTTATAATTACAATTTCAGCCTATACAAATAGGTTTGACAACCTGAGATCTCTTTTCAAAATGGTTCATCACAACAAAAGATTTATGTTGTTAGTATTTTCTTAATCAAATGACACAGGGAATTAACTATCTTTCACACTTATATTAATACCATGATGATAATCTGTCCACGGAACTAGCACGTACTATTTACATTTCAACCAATGTACTGTATCAAGACATTGGAATATGGTTAAACCATCAAAGATTTCACAGAGTAGGATCCATGTCCTGATATTTAGCCAACCTGCAACAAAATGTCCTAAGCAATAACGACATTACTTCTTATGCCATAAATATTTATTAGTCATATAAAACTGGTACCTATCTTAAAGAACATGACTCTAGCTTTCTGGAAACAAAGTCACATAGCTAACACGTCGAAGTAGTTCAAGTAATATTGTTTGGGTAGCTAGAATAAAACCATACATTAATATGTCTCAGTTCCTTAAAGGTCCGACATTTCTTGTTGATAACATATAACTCGGTGAACTATACACAATTATGAATTAACACTTATTTAAATTCTTTTATAAATCTTAACAACATCATTCATGTTCATTCGAGGAAAAGCTACTAACATTTGTATCGCTTGCGGTTTGTTATTAATTAAGGTCAAATATTCTGGATACGACAAGATCACCTGTCTCAACAGATTCTACCTACACTTTCAACAATAACGTGGTGGCTCAGTGATGCCAGATGGTTTTAATGAAACGGCGGGAGGTCCAAATACAATTGTTCCATCTTATATTGCTAGTGTGATCAGGTAATTCTTTAAACATGAACTAAGCACTGCACCTCTTTTATTTACTATAAACCTACCTATGTACCATCAAGAAACTGGTTTTGATAAATATGATTAGACGTTAAGTATGGAGGTTTCTTACTAATGATTAAATTAAAATTTTATACCTTATCATATACCTTGTGTGTGCAAGAACTGATCAAGTATTCTAAATACTAAAAAGGACTACAATTAAAACAAGAGTTCCTAAGTAGTAAAATCATCCTATAAAATAACTATAGCTTGTATTCAGTAGTTGTTTAACTCTCTTGTTAGATATTTACACGAGTATCAAACTCTATGATCACAGAAGGACACACATAAGCAGGGGAACTGATTTGGACACTTCTATTACCATACCCCAAATTTATAAGTGTAGGAAACTACTCTTCAACTACCCTATACAAATTTAGTGTCCTATAAACTCACGGTACACAAAATCCCTAATTTTTGTTAATTAGAGTTCATAATAAGAATAACGTGAAAGAGGATAACAAAGTAGTGTTGGCAGGATATTTACCTTTGTAGAAGATGGGAAGGATAAACTCAGGTTTATTCTTTTCACTCGTCCTCTCTGGAATTTTTTTGTCTGTTGCTCTACTTGTTTCTATCCACCTTTCACAGATATAACCCTTTTAACCCATGACCGCCTTAATTCTTAGTATATCAATAAATTTTGAGTAGTCATACTGCTAAATAGTCCTTGTGATGACATATGTTCTGCTGATGGGGATAGTAGAGACTCTCTGGATTTGAATTAATCTTTTGTAATATTTGTGTACTTATCCCATACCAATTTCTGGGCTAATGTATTAAATCACCTTTTTCATTTATAATTTTACAATTTTAGTAGTGTGAATATTACTGTGTTATCTTTTTTTTTTTTTTACAAATAACTAGAAAGGAAACTTTTCATTCACTAAAATATAAAAATATTCAACATATTATTGTGAGAATATAATACACATAATCGTATTCATAAAAAACATTTAATTAAATAAATATAAATATTGGGTTATCACACAGCTAATGCAAAAGCTTAATATTATGTATTGAACTCCGACCATGTTTTGGAATAGATTGAATTTATGTACGTAGATTGTACGACTTGATGGTGCTGTTATTTTAGGCAAACGATATTCCAAGTGGTGGTTATTTTGATTGAATTAATGGAGTTGCATTCCTCGTAATTGTTATTTTACTTAAACGGAGCTTCGCTTAATTTGTTAGTCTTTTAAATTAACAAAAGGCTGAGTTATAAGTTATAACTAGTCATTCTAATTTTATTTTAATTATAAAAAAACAACTGTAAATAAAGTTGTAATGCATGAGAATCTTTCTAAGCTTTATTATCGTATTTTTGAATAATTCAAGAGAATGTCTTTTGCCTCTGGAGAAAGCTTAATCCAAAAGAACTGCAATCAATCTGTCATGTAGTTTTAAACCATAACATAGTCATAGTATCTATTTATCAAGTAACAGAGTTCAAGGGAGGAGAGTTTGCACCAACAAAACCTGGAGATAAATAGGAAAGCATAAGAAATAATCATAGACAAATGTTCATGGTACCAACCTGATTATGACCTCATTTTTGCTTAAATAGTCTCATTGTAGGACAATGTTTAACAAACTGACATTCAACTTTTACATGGCCCTGCATTTTATAAACTATCAAAATAACCCCTGCATTTTTAAAACTATCAAAACAACCCCTGAATGTTGAAAAACTGTCATAACAGCCCCTGACTATTGAAACTGGTAAACCAGACCCTAAATTGTAAAAGTTGACATAACAAACCCTGCATTTCTAATACCAAGATAGAAATGATGAATCTATTGTCTCCTTCTAATGCTTAAGTTTAGCTTCCTTCACATGGCGATCCAAGCAGTATAATCATCTCCCTGTGAAATTAAAAAAGTAAACAAAAAATAGAAAAATATTAGTCAAGGCTAGTTTTAACCTTTTTTATGCAAAATTAAGAACCATAACCATTTTTGAAATTCTAAATGTAGACATAATTTCCAAATTACTCTAAAGGAGCTTCAGAGTACATTTTACGTTTGTTTTTTAATAGCTTGCAAATCATGAACTTAGTGATCTTGTATATATGACACTAATGTTTTCTCATCTTATGTTGTAGTCTTAAGATTCTTTTGCCTTGTGAAATAGATTACTCTAGTATACAATGACATAATAAACGTATCGGTGGAAATAGTTCAATATAATGAACCAGCTTCATATTACTTTAAATAATAAATACCATTTAATGAAAATGAAGGCGAGTAAAAAACATACCAACAAAAATGCTTTATGGAACACTTGATGAAGTTCCACCTGAACTTCCTTTGCTTCTTCGTGAGGCTTGATAATCCATTTCATTCTTGTATCTTGTTGACTTTTTTTGGCCCGGTGTATTTGTAACGTTGTCATCATCAGGCATCACTCTAGGAAATCCATCAAATGGAGTCCATGCATCCTCGTGTGGTAATGGCTCAAATGGAGTCGTATAAACCTTTCTTGCATTGTCTAGTCTGTACCGTTCACTTACTAAATTTGTGTGTTGAATATTTTGATTAGCACAACAAGCTAGAACATGGGAGCATGGAATGTGATATGTTTTCCATTTGTAATTTGTTGCATGTGCATATGCGTTCCATTAAGCGAACAATCTGTTGGTTACCTCCATTCTGGCCACGCTTCATTGTAGTCAACTCAAACAACCAAGTTTCATGATCAAATACCTTCACATATATGATGGCCACTTGCACGCTCTTTCCACCTGTTAAGAATTTTAGTGGCATGTTTCGTAAACTCATTACAATCAATAGATTGCCTCTCTATCTCCAATCGACGCTGGTCAAAATACTCAACCACCTTATAAAATATGGATTTAACTAGTGCAGTGATAGAGAGTTTTCTAGATGCTTTGATGGCATTGTTCGAACTTTCAGCAATGTTTGTTGTCATGATACCAAACCATTTACCATCATCAAAAGCCAAAGCCCAGTGCTTTAATGCTTTGTCAGCAAACCACCTTTCTGCTCTAGGTTCGATAACTAACAATGCATTCCACTGTAAAGTAAACTTGGGACCTGTCAATTAGCTACAAAGTGCAACAAACCACTCCTTCAATTTGCCTTTAAACTCTTTACCAAAGTTGGTAGCTAGGTGTCTGGCATAAAATCGGTGATGGCCTTTTGGTTCACACTACCCAAGAGTTGAGTTTGGTTGTTCATAGCAGATATGATCCCAGCATGTCTATCAGAAATCACACAAACATCTCTACGTCGGAGAACAACCTTCTTCTTCACTCTGTCCATAAACCAAGTCTGTGACGCCCCCAGATCCGGGGTCGGGGATCTAGGCGCTCACGGTCCATTTTCCATTAATAACATACTTGTTCTTGCACACAATATAAATAAACAGTCATCGACCCCACAATAAACTCATACCGCACACACACACACACACACAGGTTAGAGTCTCAGAAACGTCATACATATGATTAAGCAAAAGTAAGAATTTTAGAGTTATTACAGACCGAATTAAATAGCATTTATGCTACCAGCAACACTTCGATATGAAGCGAAGTTGGCGGCTTGAAAGTTTGTTACGGTACACTGCCTTGCACAGGTCATACTTATAGATAAAACGTACTAACAAAAGTTGCCAACTAATCCGGCTAATGGGGCCTACCGGTGGAATCTCGACTGCAGCCTGGGGTCTAGTCACCTGCTTTCGAACAGTCTGACTGGTTCTTGCCATTTCTCTTAGCTGTTGTGTTTGTAAAATTTGAAAACAAGCAAGAGTGAGCAACTATAGCTCAGCAAGAATATAGGTATAAGATAAGCAATATAACATTTTATATGTATAACAGTCATTAAACTCGTTGTATCAATCAGTTATAAAATCACTTGTCATTATTGGTAAATTTCAAAGGTGCACCAGTACGTGCCCTTGTTTTCAAAATAACCTTGCAGTTCTAGCTACTGCATAAAGTCAACATCTTTCTCATCAAAATAGGACACTATCGGCAACTGGCACATAGGCCTAAGATGCAGTGTCAAAGCATTTTTCCAAAGTGGAGGAATGGGACTTAAAGAAAACATAAAACCTGACAGGGATTGACGATGATCAGTCGCCACATCCGAGTCCAATAATCCGCGGGTCTTCTCTACCGGTAGAAGGATAGAAACTACATCCGTAACTATCCCTGAGTGAAAACTACATCCGTAATCACCCTCGATGAAAACTACATCCGTAATCATCCTTCGGCAACACATGGGCCGGAATAATAATTGATGGACCGCCTGGCTCACGGCCGCTTACACATCCCGGGAATCGTTCGTCAACGGTTCCCACACCTGCCAGAGTCCCTTTTTCTTTTCTTTTAAAAAAACTTGCTTTTGATTGAAAACAGAGTAGTTGTGGTTCGACATCAGTCGACCGATAATTCTTGAAATCATACAAGAAGCAGAACCTGACCGGGGGTTTTCGAAAATGTTTTGAGTTCGAAAAAGTTCGAGTTTGAAAGTAGTAAAAGGTATCTTGGATTAACTTGGTTTTTAAAATAGTGAACAATAATTATTAACTGATATTTTAAGATTTAATATCAATAATTAATAAAATAATTATTTAATAAAATAAACTTTCAATCCAAGATAGGGTTTCGAGTGTTTACGAAGGTATAATAATAGTTATTTGAATATACGATACCACCCGAATGACCCTTCGGGTTTTCGCAATATAGATACGATATAATAATATACCGCTCCCCGGTCAATAGTATATACGGACCGCTACGACCTCTATTGCTAGAGTCGTTGTCCGAAGAAAACATTTCAAACTAAGTTCAAGGGGTAAAAGCATACATGTACTTGTTTAATCTCAATTGCATCAATACTTCGATAAACATAGCATTTGATATAATTTGAAAACTGCAAACACAACAGTGAAAATCTTTGTATATGTATAAGTTTTGAAAAGTAAACTTGCCTTGGTTTGGTTGGGGTGGTCGAGCGTGTGAATTCGAACGATCTATACATAAACAATAATCGTTCGTTAGTACCTTAACAATTTCTTTCTAATTACGGGGTTTTAAGGGGACACGAAATTAACTTAACGACTTCGTCTTATGACTCCCTAGCCCCACTATAGGTCCATGACATCACTCGTTTACGCTCGTCACTTACTCGACTTAATTTAGTTACCACGTTCGAACCATAACCATTACTCCTAGAATTATGCTCCACTAACGACTTTTTCCCTTGCGCGAAATTTACTCTAGCATTTTTATAAAATCCAAAAATTCATATTTTAATCCAATTCTTTTTGGGTAGCCTTCACCACTGTATTTCCTAGCTTCTCTAATTTTTCCATGATTCCAAATAATTTTTAAGGTGTTTAAACAAGGTTCACAAGGGGGTCACTTTATGCAGTCCTTAGTCCAGAAACAAAAATCACTTCTCCGGCCATAACTAAAAATCTACACATCTCCTGGCTATGATCCTTACATATCCAGAAACTACATTCAATTATCTTTCCATCAATATAAGGTAGGACATCAGGGGACATCATTTGGGGGTTCAAAATCGTGTCACAATACAGGTCAATGTTCCTGGATAAAATCAGCATGCTCAAATCACTTAGATCAACCATTTTTCACCATTCCATCATACAACCAACACTTAATACACTCAAATCATGGTTCATAACACTCATGGTGATATATATGTTATCCATAATCATAAAAGTCACAATCTCAACATAAAACTCAAGATCCAAGTCATCCAACACTTATACAACCAAGATTAGCTCATATATGCATGGATCTACTACTAAATATTATAAATACTACATAACCAAGAGGGTTTGTGATTTTATACCTTCTTGAGCTCCTAGGGACCTTGGGTAAGCTTTTCACAACACAACAACACCTTAGATGATCTCCTACAACACTTATAATCCAAGATCTAAAAGAAAATCAAACATGGTTACTATTCACCCAATCTTTAACATTTTATATCTTGGAATTGGATGGATGAAATGAAGTGAAATTGCTAGCATACCTTGATTAGATGATGTAGATGACCTAGGAATTATGGTATGAATTTAGAGTGATGAGAAGTGGGAGAAAGAATTTTTCTTTCTTCTCCACTTAGTCTTGGCCGAGAGCTTTGTCAAAGGGGGGGGGGAGAGAGTTTTGTGTTTTAATTATTGTGTTGGATGAATAAGTGGTGTGAGATGAGGTTGGGTAATATGTATTAGTGTAAGTATATGCATGTACAACATAGGTATGGCTAGAGGTATGGCTACTAGTACTTGTTGTCTCCTCTTTTTGAAAAGCAAGCAACTAATTACTATTCCTCTTGCTATTTGGTTCATCTAGTTTGCTTTCCTAACTACTTAGTTGCATGAGCTTGCATGAAATACTACTTCTTGTATTGTTATTCTCCCACCAATGCTTATTATCTAATCTTTAATTCGTATCGTATCTTAATTAACCTCTCGTAATAATATTTTGTCGCGTAGAGATTTCCCCTATAATTCCTTAAGTACTAATTGTGTAAATTCCTCTAACGTCCATAATTCCTTGTCATGATCCTTAATAAATCTTGTAACACTCTAATCATTCTCAAATCCCAAGTTTTATAAATCTCACTAACAATAAGACTCCTGCCTTCACAATCTCCCTTTTTATCTTACATAGGGAATACAACAACACAGTTTCTCAAACAATCAATTCTATTAATCACAGGGATGACCAAAAAGGTTCCATATTGACATTGCCACAAGATATTAAATAAAATAAAATATTACCAAAAATTAGGGTTCTTACAGCCTCCCCTCCTTAAAAGGATTCCGTCCCGGAATCAGGTTGAAAACAGTTGGGGGTGCTTCTCACGCATTGCGCTTTCTAGTTCCCATGTTGATTCTTCGACATTCTGGTTCCTCCACAAGACTCTCACTAGTTTGACAACCTTATTCCTCAGCACCTGTTCTTTCCTATCCATAATTTCTACGGGTTGCTCCACATATGTTAAGTCTGGTTGCAGATCCACTTGATCATGTTCTATCACGTGTCGGAAGTCGGTATGATAGGGTCGTAGCATGGACACATGGAATACATTATGTACTTGCTGTAAGCTCGGAGGTAAAGCCAATTCATAGGCTAACTTTCCAACTCGTTTCAAGATCTCAAAAGGTCCAATAAATCTCGGGCTTAGTTTCCCCTTCTTACCAAATCTCATCAATCCCTTCCACGGTGATACTTTTAACATCACAAACTCTCCTACTTCATATTCCTTATCCTTGCGGGACTGATCAGCATACTTCTTCTGTCTATCTTGGGCCGCTATCAGTCGTCCTCTTATAAGCTCAATAGTTTCTCTTGTCTGTTGGACCAGTTCGGGCCCTAAAATTTTCCGCTCTCCAACTTCTTCCCAACACAAAGGAGACCGACATCTTCGTCCGTACAAAGCTTCATATGGGGGCATGCCTATACTCGCATGGTAACTGTTGTTGTAGGAAAACTCGATCAACAGCAAGTGGTCGTCCCAATTTCCCTTGAAATCTATGGCACATACTCTCAACATGTCCTCGATGGTCTGGATGGTTCTCTCGCTCTGTCCGTCTGTTTGGGGATGGTATGCAGTACTCATGTTTAACTTAGTCCCCACACAATCCTGAAAACTCCTCCAGAACCTGGAGTTGAATCTTGGGTCTCTATCTGATACGATGCTCACAGGAACCCCATGCCTAACCACAATCTCCTTTAAGTAGATATCTACCAGCTTGTCGACGGTGTATCTCTCGTTGATTGGAAGAAAATGTGCTGACTTGGTCAATCTATCAATAATTACCCAAATGGCGTCATGATTAGTCTTGGTCCTTGGTAATCCGACCACAAAGTCCATCGCAATCTGTTCCCACTTCCACTCGGGTATCTCTAAGGGTTGCAACAATCCACTGGGCCTCTGATGTTCGGCCTTCACTCTTTGACATGTCAAGCATTTACTTACCCACTCTGCTACATCCTTCTTCATATTTGGCCACCAATAATACTCTTTCAAATCCCTATACATCTTGGTGCCTCCAGGGTGAATCGAATACCTTGAACTATGAGCCTCTTGCAAAATCTCATCTTTTAATTCTCGAACGTTCGGGATCCATATCCTAGATGCGTACCTCATAACTCCATTCCCGTCCTTCTCACACCTAATTTCTTCGCCAGTCAAAACTTTCTCCATGGAATTCTTTTCTTCTTCTATCTTCTTTTCCTGACATAACTTGATCTTTTCCAATAGCGGTGGTTGGACTTTTATTTCCATTAGACTCTCTTGGCCAATTCCTGGCAACCTCACCTCAATCTCCAGCCTCTCGAGGTCCTTGATCACTTCGTCCACTGACGTTATCATCTTAAGCTTCTCCTTTCGGCTAAGTGCATCGGCCACTACGTTGGCCTTTCCTGGGTGATAATGAATCTCACAATCATAATCCTTGATTAGCTCTAACCATCTCCTCTGCCTCATGTTTAACTCCTTCTGAGTGAATATGTACTTTAAGCTCTTGTGATCCGTGTAGATTTCACACTTTTCTCCGTAAAGATAATGTCTCCAGATCTTCAAAGCAAAGACTATCGCTGCCAACTCCAAATCATGGGTGGGGTATCTTATCTCATATTCCTTAAGTTGTCTGGACGCATACGCAATCACCTTACCGTGCTGCATAAGCACACACCCTAAACCTTTATGGGATGCATCGCTATAAATCACAAAATCTCCCTTATCATCCGGTAGGGCTAGTACTGGTGCTGTCACCAACCTCTTTTTCAACTCTTGAAAGCTCTCTTCGCATTTTTCAGTCCACACGAACTTCTCGGTCTTGCGGGTTAGCCGGGTCAAAGGGGCTGCTATCTTGGCAAAGTCTTGGACAAATCTCCTATAGTAGCCGGCCAATCCTATGAAACTTCTCACCTCTGTCGGAGTGGTTGGTCTCTCCCAATTTGATACAGCCTCTATTTTGGCTGGGTCCACTATGATGCCTTGTTCGCTAATCACATGCCCCAAAAACTGAACTTCCTTCAACCAAAATTCACACTTCGAGAACTTAGCGTACAACTTTTCTTCTCTTAATGCTCCCAATACAATCCTCAAGTGCTCTGCATGTTCCTCCTTCGTCTTGGAATAAATTAAGATGTCATCGATGAAGACTATAACACACTTGTCCAGGTACTTCTTGAAGACTCGATTCATTAAGTCCATGAAAGCTGCGGGTGCATTTGTTAACCCAAACGACATTACTAAAAACTCATAGTGTCCGTACCGGGTGCGAAAGGCCGTCTTTGGTATATCTTCTGGCTTAATCCTTAACTGGTGGTACCCGGTTCTCAAATCGATCTTGGAAAAATAAACCGCGTCCTTTAGTTGGTCAAACAGGTCATCTATTCTGGGCAAAGGATACTTATTCTTGATGGTCACCTTATTCAACTCCCTGTAGTCTATGCATAACCTCATACTGCCATCCTTCTTTCTCACGAATAGCACCGGGGCTCCCCACGGTGACACACTAGGTCTTATCATTCCTTTATCCAACAGCTCTTGTAATTGGGTGGCCAACTCTTTCATCTCCACTGGGGCTAGCCTATACGGGGCCTTTGAAATTGGGGTCGTGCCCGGAACTAAATCTATAGCGAACTCGATGTCTCTATCAGGTGGTAATCCTGGAAGATCATCCGGAAATACGTCCGCGAACTCATTAACGACTGGGATTTCCTGTAGGTTTGGCGCCTCCTTCTTGGTATCCTTTACATAGGCTAAATAGGCCTCGCATCCTTTACGTAACAGCCTTTTTGCTTGAATCATAGTCAGAAACTTTTGGGTTTGTCGTTTTCCACTAAACACTACTTCCTTATCCCCTGGCAGTCTTAAACTCACTTTCTTCCTCACGCAATCAATCTGAGCTCCATGGGTTGTCAACCAATCCATACCTATTATTACGTCAAACTCCCCTAATTTAAATGGTATTAAATCTACCCGAAAGTGTCACCCTTCTATTTCTAGGTCGCAACCTGGACATACTTGGTTAACAGGAATAATTTCATGGTTGGCTATCTCTACTTGCAGTCTGTCTCTCAGTGGTTCAGTCTTAAGGCCTAACTGACTTACAAAATCTAGAGATATGAAAGACTTGGTAGCCCCCGAATCAAATAAAACATTCGCATTAACTGAGTTGAGTAGTAGGGTACCTGCGATCACATCCGTGTTCCTCACGGCATCTTGCACAGTCATGTTAAAAGTTCTTGTAGTAGGGGCCCTGTTAGAAGCAGTTCCACTCACTCTTGATGCAGCTGGCCCAGAGGACATACATTCCCTCATTCGGTGCCCTGGTTTCCCACACTTAAAGCAATTGCCTCCGGCACTGGTGTTGTTACTAGTCCCTCGACAGGTGTTAGCATAATGTCCCGTCAGCCCACACTTGAAGCACTTCACATCTTGCAGGTTACACATGCCCGCATGTTTCCTTCCACATTTATTGCATTCCGGGAGTGGGGCTCGGGGTGGGGTAGAGTACGATGATCCCTGGGGTCGGCCGCCCTGGCCCACACTCCAACTTTCGGCTCTCTTGGTTCCAAAGTTTCCGCTGGGTTGGGACATTGTTCCTCGCTTAAATTTGCTCGGAAAGCTACCTCCCGCAGAGTTCCCCTTTCGACTATCAAACTTCCTCTTCCTTCCCTCTCTCTCCTTCTGCATCTGTTCACCTCCAGCCTCAACAATCGACGCTTTCTGTACCAGGGTGGCATAGTCTGTCAGCTCAAGAACCGCCACACGATTCTGAATCCATTGCTTTAGCCTTAGTTGAAACCTTCGGGCCCTCTTCACCTCAGAGTTCACATATTCCGGCACAAACCTTGACAGCTCAGTAAATCTTGCCTCATACTCGGCCACCGTCATGTTACCTTGCTTGAGTTCCAAAAATTTCAGCTCCATTTGTGTTTCCATGAACCTAGGGAAATACTTTTCCAAGAACAACTCGCTAAACCTCTCCCAGGTCACCACACCTCTTCCCTCCAAATTCTTTTTAGCTTCCCACCAGTAGTTTGCCTCACCCTTCAGCAGATAGGTGGCGAAAACAGTTTTCTGCTCTTCAGCGACTCCTAGTATCTCAAAAGATTTTTCCATTTCTTTCAGCCAGGCTCTTGCCTCGACTGGGTCCGCAGTTCCCTTAAACTCCGGGGGTTTCAGGGATTTGAAATTCCGAAAGGCATTGGCATTCGCATTGTTGGGTGGTGGCTGAACCGGGGGACGGTCCAAGTTCTGCCTGAGTAGGTCCATGAATCGTTCCATAGGGTCTCTCCTTGGGTTTTCCACCTCTAGGGTATCATCTTCAGCTTCCTCTTCATCATACTCAGAGTTATCAAACAGGTTATAGTCACTACCTTCATCCTCGCTCAGGTTCTGATCCTCTCTCTCTCTCGGTTTTGGTGGCCTTCCGGCCCATGGTGGCTACCCTGGCCTTCAGAGCTGGCCGGGTGAGCTCGAGTGTTCATTCTTCTGGGTGGCATGATTCTGATAATAAGACAAAATGGGTTAGGGTTTGCAGATTATTTGACCGTATTTAGAGAAGTCAGGAACGTATTGTTCCTCCTTACACAGGGTTAAAACTTCGAAATTCGTAGTGCCCTTATGATGGCGATAAACTGTAAAAACTTTTTAGGGGAAGTCGTTACGTGGTTCGAAAACATTTGTAGGAATTTCCAAAATTTCGAAACTTCGCAATCTGTAGAAATATTTTCAAAATTTTAAATAACTAAAACCGTTTTTTTTTTTTTTTTTTTTTTTGAAAGGTTTATTTTAGAAAAATTGTAGGAACATTTGGAAAATGTAGAAAACAATTTGAAATCGTATATCGTAAATTTGAAATAGCATGGTTGTATTTGGGGCTTGTAGCAGTTGTATAATCACAGTTGTATATCAAAATAGTAGAGCATGGCATCGGAAAGTAAAGCAGTTGAGACAATATCAAGGAAACTGAAACTAAATAAGTACGGTACAAGGGTGGTCACAAAGTTCGGATGTTAGAGCCAAATACATAGTTCCGATGTCAAAGTCTAGCAAAAGTGGAACAAATACAAGTACATAATCCGAATAGTCAGGGCTACACAAAAGTAGGGCTACATCCGTACATACTATCCGAAGTCACATATACATATATGTAGGTCAGTCTACTCATCCACTGGTCAGAAAGGACGCCACTGCACAAGTCAACTATCCCGCAAAATCGACATACTAATGTCATCTGAACCTAGGGGACTGAGCTATCTGTAACACATCACGGGGCCGCACCGCGACGGAGCAAGGCCCTCACCCGGGCAAATGCACGACGCACAACACGCCTAACATCCCTAGCCTGGATCACTCCGCCCCCGCGGATCCCTAATCCGAGAACCCTATCGCGACTCCTCCTCTCGATCCTGTGGAGTCGAGCTCTAGTCCTCCTAGCAACAGTAGTCCTCATCTCAGCCTGGATCCTCAAGCGCGCCTCGCGCTCCTCCACTATCACCCTCCTCGCCTCGTTAAGTCGGGCCTCCGCAGAAAGTAAGTCTCGGGTCATGAACTGCACGACATAGGCGTGCTCAGCGCCCGACACCGGGGGTAGGTCCAGTGGTGGGGGTGGCATAACAGGGGCAGGAGCAGGAGCAGGGGTAGGGTCACGCTCCTCCTCGCTAGAAGTGTCCTCCTCGGGATCGTCATCATCAGAAGAAGTGAGGCTCAATAACTGTGGAGAGGGCGGGGGTGACACAACACGGTCCTCACCGGGTCGCACACTCTCCTCATCAGTGGCCACAGGGGAGGGGGTAACAGGCTCAGGCTCCATAAAGGGCTCCTCCTCCGGGTCCTCATCATCAGTATCCCCTAATATCGTAATCCAGGGGCCCAGCTCAGGGTCAGCATCAGTATCCTCAACAGGGTCCTCAGTCTCTCTCAGTAGTGCCACATCATGCTCCCTCTCATAGGCCTTAGGGTCTGGTATATCCTCCATCTACACAAGGGAAATAAGCTAGGTTACTAACCAAAAAGAAGGGTTTAAGAAGTAGTTCCCTCACGGGCCTTAGAAGTCAGGGCTATATCCGATAACCCGACCGTGAACTCGATGAGAGCTCTAGGTATTAATGGGATTATTATTATTGTTATTATCATTAGTATCATTATGGTTGCTTCCCTAAGTTACTATCGTTTCTGAGAACTGTAACCTTCTCTCTGATACCATTTCTGTGACGCCCCCAGATCCGGGGTCGGGGATCTAGGCGCTCACGGTCCATTTTCCATTAATAACATACTTGTTCTTGCACACAATATAAATAAACAGTCATCGACCCCACAATAAACTCACACCGCACACACACACACACACAGGTTAGAGTCTCAGAAACGTCATACATATGATTAAGCAAAAGTAAGAATTTTAGAGTTATTACAGACCGAATTAAATAGCATTTATGCTACCAGCAACACTTCGATATGAAGCGAAGTTGGCGGCTTGAAAGTTTGTTACGGTACACTGCCTTGCACAGGTCATACTTATAGATAAAACGTACTAACAAAAGTTGCCAACTAATCCGGCTAATGGGGCCTACCGGTGGAATCTCGACTGCAGCCTGGGGTCTAGTCACCTGCTTTCGAACAGTCTGACTGGTTCTTGCCATTTCTCTTAGCTGTTGTGTTTGTAAAATTTGAAAACAAGCAAGAGTGAGCAACTATAGCTCAGCAAGAATATAGGTATAAGATAAGCAATATAACATTTTATATGTATAACAGTCATTAAACTCGTTGTATCAATCAGTTATAAAATCACTTGTCATTATTGGTAAATTTCAAAGGTGCACCAGTACGTGCCCTTGTTTTCAAAATAACCTTGCAGTTCTAGCTACTGCATAAAGTCAACATCTTTCTCATCAAAATAGGACACTATCGGCAACTGGCACATAGGCCTAAGATGCAGTGTCAAAGCATTTTTCCAAAGTGGAGGAATGGGACTTAAAGAAAACATAAAACCTGACAGGGATTGACGATGATCAGTCGCCACATCCGAGTCCAATAATCCGCGGGTCTTCTCTACCGGTAGAAGGATAGAAACTACATCCGTAACTATCCCTGAGTGAAAACTACATCCGTAATCACCCTCGATGAAAACTACATCCGTAATCATCCTTCGGCAACACATGGGCCGGAATAATAATTGATGGACCGCCTGGCTCACGGCCGCTTACACATCCCGGGAATCGTTCGTCAACGGTTCCCACACCTGCCAGAGTCCCTTTTTCTTTTCTTTTAAAAAAACTTGCTTTTGATTGAAAACAGAGTAGTTGTGGTTCGACATCAGTCGACCGATAATTCTTGAAATCATACAAGAAGCAGAACCTGACCGGGGGTTTTCGAAAATGTTTTGAGTTCGAAAAAGTTCGAGTTTGAAAGTAGTAAAAGGTATCTTGGATTAACTTGGTTTTTAAAATAGTGAACAATAATTATTAACTGATATTTTAAGATTTAATATCAATAATTAATAAAATAATTATTTAATAAAATAAACTTTCAATCCAAGATAGGGTTTCGAGTGTTTACGAAGGTATAATAATAGTTATTTGAATATACGATACCACCCGAATGACCCTTCGGGTTTTCGCAATATAGATACGATATAATAATATACCGCTCCCCGGTCAATAGTATATACGGACCGCTACGACCTCTATTGCTAGAGTCGTTGTCCGAAGAAAACATTTCAAACTAAGTTCAAGGGGTAAAAGCATACATGTACTTGTTTAATCTCAATTGCATCAATACTTCGATAAACATAGCATTTGATATAATTTGAAAACTGCAAACACAACAGTGAAAATCTTTGTATATGTATAAGTTTTGAAAAGTAAACTTGCCTTGGTTTGGTTGGGGTGGTCGAGCGTGTGAATTCGAACGATCTATACATAAACAATAATCGTTCGTTAGTACCTTAACAATTTCTTTCTAATTACGGGGTTTTAAGGGGACACGAAATTAACTTAACGACTTCGTCTTATGACTCCCTAGCCCCACTATAGGTCCATGACATCACTCGTTTACGCTCGTCACTTACTCGACTTAATTTAGTTACCACGTTCGAACCATAACCATTACTCCTAGAATTATGCTCCACTAACGACTTTTTCCCTTGCGCGAAATTTACTCTAGCATTTTTATAAAATCCAAAAATTCATATTTTAATCCAATTCTTTTTGGGTAGCCTTCACCACTGTATTTCCTAGCTTCTCTAATTTTTCCATGATTCCAAATAATTTTTAAGGTGTTTAAACAAGGTTCACAAGGGGGTCACTTTATGCAGTCCATAGTCCAGAAACAAAAATCACTTCTCCGGCCATAACTAAAAATCTACACATCTCCTGGCTATGATCCTTACATATCCAGAAACTACATTCAATTAGCTTTCCATCAATATAAGGTAGGACATCAGGGGACATCATTTGGGGGTTCAAAATCGTGTCACAATACAGGTCAATGTTCCTGGATAAAATCAGCATGCTCAAATCACTTAGATCAACCATTTTTCACCATTCCATCATACAACCAACACTTAATACACTCAAATCATGGTTCATAACACTCATGGTGATATATATGTTATCCATAATCATAAAAGTCACAATCTCAACATAAAACTCAAGATCCAAGTCATCCAACACTTATACAACCAAGATTAGCTCATACATGCATGGATCTACTACTAAATATTATAAATACTACATAACCAAGAGGGTTTGTGATTTTATACCTTCTTGAGCTCCTAGGGACCTTGGGTAAGCTTTTCACAACACAACAACACCTTAGATGATCTCCTACAACACTTATAATCCAAGATCTAAAAGAAAATCAAACATGGTTACTATTCACCCAATCTTTAACATTTTATATCTTGGAATTGGATGGATGAAATGAAGTGAAATTGCTAGCATACCTTGATTAGATGATGTAGATGACCTAGGAATTATGGTATGAATTTAGAGTGATGAGAAGTGGGAGAAAGAATTTTTCTTTCTTCTCCACTTAGTCTTGGCCGAGAGCTTTGTCAAAGGGGGGGGGAGAGAGTTTTGTGTTTTAATTATTGTGTTGGATGAATAAGTGGTGTGAGATGAGGTTGGGTAATATGTATTAGTGTAAGTATATGCATGTACAACATAGGTATGGCTAGAGGTATGGCTACTAGTACTTGTTGTCTCCTCTTTTTGAAAAGCAAGCAACTAATTACTATTCCTCTTGCTATTTGGTTCATCTAGTTTGCTTTCCTAACTACTTAGTTGCATGAGCTTGCATGCAATACTACTTCTTGTATTTTTATTCTCCCACCAATGCTTATTATCTAATCTTTAATTCGTATCGTATCTTAATTAACCTCTCGTAATAATATTTTGTCGCGTAGAGATTTCCCCTATAATTCCTTAAGTACTAATTGTGTAAATTCCTCTAACGTCCATAATTCCTTGTCATGATCCTTAATAAATCTTGTAACACTCTAATCATTCTCAAATCCCAAGTTTTATAAATCTCACTAACAATAAGACTCCTGCCTTCACAATCTCCCTTTTTATCTTACATAGGGAATACAACAACACAGTTTCTCAAACAATCAATTCTATTAATCACAGGGATGACCAAAAAGGTTCCATATTGACATTGCCACAAGATATTAAATAAAATAAAATATTACCAAAAATTAGGGTTCTTACAAAGTCCAACTTAATATGTTCTCTGATTCAATAATTGCAAAGGCAATAGGAATGAGGTGGTTGAAGCCATCCATTGTTGTAGCAGTAAGTAAAACTCTGTGGTACTTGTCATAAAGATGTGTACCATCTATCAGGATCACTGGCATGCAATGTGCAAATGCATCTATGCAAGGCTTGAATGCCCAAAATACTCGCTTGAATCTCACCACCTAACATTTAATAAAATAAATGAGACAACGTAACAAGTCAAATATAAACAACTACTATGTGGTTTAAATTACATTTGAATAGATGTCAAAACGTGTACCTCATCTATAGGCTCTCCTAAATCACGCTCTTTAAAATACCAATCAACATATGTACCATGATTGAATGATTGCAGCGCATTCATAAAGAATAGAAGGTACTCATAAGACTCTTCAGAAGACTTGAACAAAGTTTTTTCTAATTTCTCCCTTGAATGTCTGATCTTCCTTCTTGAAGGTCTATAACCAAAGTGGCTCACAGCTGTAGCCACTAATACCTTATCTGAGACACCGGGATCTACAATAATCTGGGTAGCAATGACTTGTGCAATGTTTGAAGAATTTAGATTGGAGTGATCTTGTGTCATATCGGGGTTAAGGAAAGTGTGTGGACCCTTAGTCTCCATAATCTCAAAATAATTATGAGATTTCCTCTTTCTAGCTCGCATCATCCATTCACAACCTGTTGCTTTTCTCTTACATTCCACTTTCAAACTTTCAGAATCAGATCTAACCACCTTCATCATGGTGTGCAATATGAACAACTTTTACTACATTCAACAATTCTTCTTTCGTTTCAAATACCATTCCAATTTCAAGCTCTATAGGATTGAGAACATTTGTAGCTTTTTGTATAACCGGCTCATCATATGAAGCTACCATCGATGCTCCATCAAACGATCTATAGAAAGGGATATCTTTGTCTCGATATTCATTACTTCATCTTGAGTTTCCATCACTATCAACACGAGTCATGTATAGTGACCTACTTGAACTTGCACTTGAAAAATCTCCACTTCCACCACCAATACTTTCACTAATTCGTAACTTTTTTGAATTTTGGGAGCTTGTGCTTGTACAGTGACTGGTCGAAATCTGAACTACTTCATTTGAACTTTGCCCCGAACCAATTGTCACTTTTTACACATAAAGCTTTCGACTTGCACTATCCAATGTTGCTTCAAACATAAATTCATCATCATACATTAGTGCAAGTTCAAACTGCTCAGTTAAAGGATTTAAAAATCTGCGAATATATTCAACTTGTACACAGCCGCAGATCTATCCACAACTTCGCATATAGTAGTCTCAACAAATCTTGATATTTCAAACTAAAATCCAATTTCACTAATCTGGTCACTTTTTTTTATCATATTTAACACCTTCTATAGCATCATTAATGATATTTCCATAAGAGTAGATGCAACCATAGATTAAGTTCGATTGTGAAGCCATATCAGTAATTAAGTTATAGTGTAGAACACCTTGTACAAGCGAAGTAACAGTACAACCCCTTCAGTGATGCCAGAGAGTCCCCTCAAGCCATTCCATAGTGTGCAGATTGTAGAATAAGTGATGAAAACAAAAGATTTATTACGTACTATCTTTGATTGAATTTTTTTATTACGTAATTTTATCTGGATAAAATAGGCTGGGTACCCCACTCACAATTGCGTATCCCAGGTAATACCCTACATCAGTTTGTGTATCATTAACAACACCCCAACAGGGAGTGCGTATTGCATATCGTACCAGCTCTCAGATTGGATTCTTACACAATATTCGCTAACAATACCCCAGATACAATTGCGTATCCCAGGTAATACCCTACCCCAGTTTGCGTATCACTGAGAACACCCCAACGGGGAATGCGTATTGTATATCGTACCAGTTACTCTCAAATTGGATTCGTACACTGACAATACCTCAGCTACAATTGCGTATCCCAGGAAATACCCCATCAGTATTTGCATATATTCGGGAATAGATTCAAATCTTTTTTCAGGATAGACAACACCCGGCTGTATTTACGTATATATTGAAGAATTCCCTAGAGAAGAATGCGTATTTAGTATTTGACAAGTTTATATAATATTTTTTACAATTAATATTTTAAATTTTTATTAGTGTTTTCTTTGGAGTAAAACAATTTTTATTTAGGGTTCAACGGATTACAGTTGGGGTTTAGAAATATTCAATTTTTTAATTAATTTTTAATTTTATCTATATTCTCTTAGGGGTTCAACAATTAACCTTTTGGGTTCAACATTTCCATATTGGGTTTTAAAAATATTCAGAACCAAGAATAAACCGTATACGGACTTAGGGTTTAGGGCCCTAATTTATCCTTATTTTTAAAAAATCAGGGATGGTCCCTGATTTTTTAAAAATCAGGCCGCCGGACTCGATAAGAAATTAAAAACAATTATTTTTTAAAAATCAGGCAGCCGAATTAAATATGAAAAATAATTTGAATTTGAATTAAGTAAAATAATTGTTAAAGACTTTTTTAATTTTAAGATACCCATATTTCAATTGCGTATTACAACTATACCCCACCCCCATATGCGTGTCAATCAACTGCCACGATTTGCAAGAGATACGCATAATGCAAATGCTTATTCAGTCAATACCCAACTTCAAATAGCGTATTTGGTATAAAGTTATATTAATCAATAGTAATACTCCACTGGGAAGTGCATAATGTCAATTGCTCTAATGGCACTTGCGTAATAGGTTGTAATACTCCGGTCTCAAATGCGTATCAGTGAATACCCGTTCGGAAAATGCGTAATCGATCGGGTAGTTTTGTCAAAGCTGGGAAAACTGGTTATTTGCGTAAGTTTCATTAAGAAAACAGGGTACTCTTGTCTTTCACCCGATAATCCTCCCAATAATTTTAAAAACTAAATAATTTGATAACGATAATTACACAAAAGATTTCATTATTTTTAATAATTCTGATGATGTTATAAAATTCTCAGAAGACCAATAACACATGATTTAAATAGATTTTAAAGATTAAAAATACAAATAAAAATACACGGACTCTCACATCACATATACATCATCATCTAAACATAAAAACATGATTTCACATACATTTAACCTAAAAAAAAAAATTCACACCATCTAATCAACATTTAATATTAAATAATAATATTTACAATTTCGAATTTTCTAAGCCATTATATACGTGCCAAATGGAGTGGCGTAACTCCATACCCATGAGTCCTTCTTCCCAATTGCAAGGATTTTCCGAAACACTAGTGTGTCAAGAATATTTGCTTTCAAGTTGGTTCTTCACCTAAAAGATTTTTAAGAATCCCCCTCGTGTCCTCTCAATTGACTTTTATTAACTGTGTTCCTCTACTAGAAAAAAACACTACTAGAATTAGGAAGTGGACTTCTAGATTCCTTTTAAGTTGACTTCAACTGATCAAACCAATTATATTCCCCTTCTAAGCATAATGGTCAACCCACTTTGTCTTCTCGGCTGCTATTTATATTGTTTTCAATGTATCAGCTGTCTCGTTTTCTTTAAAAAGGGATGTGCTAAAGAAAGGTATAGCTAAAGTGGTTATAACAAAAATTTGTGGTCTCAAAAACCTAAATGTTAGAATAGGGCCCCGATTCTCATCGTTCTTTGGCAAGTGATTTTTCAAACTCATTGGGCTAAATGCGATAGATTGGTCCACATTATGAGATGTACGTTCTTGAACTATGAAGTGCCTTGGTCGAGTATTCTTAGTCAGAGGCGGACCTTGGGCTGGGCTAGGGTTCGCATCAGAGAGCCCATTTAACATGTAAGCTTTGATAAGGTCTGGTCCCGGTAGAAATAAACCCAACCCTGTGAATATATATAAACCCATCCCATATCTTATGCCAGATTAATTGTCTAGAAAACTCAATAAATTAGGTACAAGAAAAAATTCTATATTTATCGATTACAATAAAATTACCCAAAAAAATTACCCAAGTTGAAAATTAGGGCTTGTCGCTTGTGTCTGTGTGAGTGTTTTGGAGACTCGGACTCTCACTCTATTTCTTCATCAAAAGTTCACTTACTCTCTTTCGAGCTATAACTACAAATCTATAATGTGAGTAATTTACAAAACTTGATATATGTAATTGCGTGTGTACTGAACTACTGTTGTTTGCCACTATAATGAACTACTGATAGGTATGGTTCAATAATTTTATGCTTGAAAACATTATTAGATATAGTATTTCTTCGAACTCTACGCGTACGCCTGGAGAAGCTAGAGGTTCTTTAAACGCACTGAGATCAATTAATTTTTTATTTGTACTACACTTGATGCATAAGATCATGGGCATTACAGATTTTCTTTCCCGAGCTTTACAAAGTAAATCAATTGATATATTGAATGCCATGTGGATTTAGTTTCTACAACAAAAGAACTTCTATGATCTTTGAGAGATGAGGGTTTCGATGTTCTTTTTGCATTATGTCACATCGGTATGTGAAAAGTTTAGAATTGATGTGCCAATATGAATGCTCATTATATGGATGGTATTCGTTCGGTGCGACAAAGAGATGATATATCAGTTGAGCAACATTACCATTATAGTGTGTTTAATTCTGCAATTGGTTTTCAGTTAGAAGAGCTACAATATAGATTCAATGATAATGCCGTGGAGCTTTTAAGATTAAGTTCATCTTTAGAATCACAAAATAATTTTAGTTTTGTTGACAAGGAGCAGATTTATACTCTAGTTAGTACCTTTTATCCAGCCGATTTTAGTCATCAAGAGATGTACCATCTTCAACTCTAACTTGATCATTATAGCATTGATGTGGTTAAGCATGCTAAATTTCAGAATTTTTCAACTATTTCTGAGTCATGTCTACGATTGGTTGATACTAGAAGGCTACATTACAGTTTGATTTATAGGTGACTCTCCCTGTTTCTATAGCAACTACCCAAAGGGTTTTTTCAACTATAAAATTAGTGAAGACCGTTCTTCAAAATAAAAATGATGAAGAGTACTTAGAGATTCTATGGTCATCAACATTGAGAGGGAATTTGTTGAAGATATTGATCACGATGAAGTGATAGATGAATTTTATGCTCAAAAGAATTGCCGAGTACAATTAAAATAATGTGAGTGGATCTTTTCTATATTTAATTGTAAACTCATACTTTTATTACTTATTTTATGCATATGTTGGATTTCTAGCTAGTTAATAGCATGGTTGAACTTCTAATATTCATTTTACATTTTTAAGCTAGTTTGTACATATTCTCCCGAAATTACAGTCTCAGTAGATTAAAAATCCTCGGTCCACCCATGTTCTTAGTCATAATAATATTCAGATTTATTTATCTGGACTGCATTAGCCTGGTAATTTAAATATTTGGTCTGAGCTGAGTTGGCCCGAAATCTGAATGCCGGGAGTTACTATTGTGCGAGAATCTGAGTATCCGAGTACCTGAAACAGAATTTCTGACGAAGAATGGTGCTTCATAGACACCTCCAACATGAGATCAAGACTCCAACACAAAGTTAGAGAGAGAAAGCAATGCAAAATAAAGCCTATAACGTTTAGGGTTAAGAAAGTGGAACCCTTGACATGACTTTGCATGCATATGAAAGGTGCGTGCATCGTATTGTCGTTCGTACGTTTCACGTGTTAGCCAGTTGGAAGGATGGTACTTGTAGGGCAAAGGTCGAATCCCGAGGTGTGAGGCCGAGCTCCACAACCCGGGTCACGGGAAAGGTAGGCATATGAGAGTGTCGAAGTGAGGACAATGACCCAGCTCATGTAGGACCCAGCTCATGTATGGAGAGTCTGAGTTTCTAGTTGCGAGGCCGAGTTCTTAGTGGGGCAGGGTTCAAAGTCCGAGTTCCATGCTTGTTTTTAAGCTGGGCTTGGCCTTTTGCGTAGTTGGGGTGTCCATCATGGTTTGGCCATGATGGAAGTCTGGCTTTCTTACTAGATTGGGCTGCTTGTGGACCTATCTATCACTAGATATGCCTGCATCTCTTGGGTGACTTCTCACAAGAAAATACCAAATTTGGATAGACTCTATAGATTTGCCCTTACTGATTCCATGTAGTGCACCCTTTTCATTGCAGCTCAGGAGACACATGATCACATAATCCTTTGTTCTTACACGGAGTACATCTACTCGCGATCAGGATCTTACTTGGTGGGTTTTTCTACTTGACTTAACTGGTAGATTTCCTTTTGCTCTTAGAGAAATGGTACCTTATGTTGTTAGCTTGTTGACTGACCAGGTGTATGTGCATCTATCAATTGTGGATGGAAAGGTATAACTATATACCTACATATTAAAGATGTCTCTCCTCGGAACCAGCCTTTAGAAAGAATCACTGATGACATACGCAGGGGCATTATTTCTCTCCTCATTTCACCAGATTGGTGTCTTAACTAGCTGATGGGCTATGAAATATCTACAAGCTGATAAATTAATAACAAGCCACAATCTTGATTAGGAATAATGTATTTTTCATATCTCATAGACCTTTAGAGGTTCTTTTCTTTTCATCAAGTTGCATCCCCTTTCAAGTAAGGTGGCACAAGATTATTTATAGAGGATCCCTTGTGGGTCCCTCCCTAACCACCTTTACTTGGAGGGTAAGCTATAATAATTTATTTACAAGTTCTGGGCTTCAAGGCCCACTAAGGAAAATGAATACGTACAATTGGGCCTATACAAACTAACCATTATTGGACCTAATTGCTAACTATGATTATACATAATATTCTAGGTAATGTTCCTCGCCCAACATTTGTCCGCCCTTTAGTTGTAGCAATATCTTTAGATTTGATGATTTCCTTTTCGAGGAAATTTATGCTTTGTTATTATTATTATTTTTGAATTTCTTTGAAAATCAGTATTTGGTTTTAAGAAGGGCAGGACGTTTGAGTCCTGCATAGGTGTCTGAAAGGTTAAGGGGAGTTTGTGTCCTTTGATGTTGATTGGCACCGTTCCAATTTATCTTCTTTAATTGGTTTGACTGTGTGACTGTTTGGTTGTTATAAAAGCGGGGAACTCCTTCCTCTGAATTTATCCCAAGGTGTCCTTATTGTTCTGGCTTTATTTTTAAACTTTATCCTTGAGAGATTAACACTCGTGCGAATGGCCTGGGAGAAGCCAACAGATGGGTTTTACAAGATTAACGTGAATGGCGTCTTTGATTGGGAGAAAGGTGTTTGTGCCATTTGGTCCGTCATGAGAAACGAAGATGGTGATTTCTACCGTGGCTTCGGGGGAGTGTTCCGCTGTTCCGACCTTTATGTGGCGTCTTTGCAAGCCATATGCCATGGGCTTGAGTTTTCCAGGAGGAAGGGTAAGAAAGAACTGATTCTTGAGACTGGCGATGCTGCGGCTTTGGAAAAGGTTCTTCATCCTGATTCGAGTTACAAGTATTGGGCCTTTGTCGGGGTTATCGACCAGCATATGGACGACAATTGGGAGAATTTGAAGATGGTCTGTGGACGTCCCTCTGCAAATGGCGCTGTCGTTGCTTTGGCTGATTACTATCTACAGAATGAGTTGGATTTTACTGAGATGGACGAGTGTCCAGACGTCGTGCAAGCGATCATCGAGGCTGAGAAGTGATGGATTGTTTGTGTGTCTTTGTGTGACTTTGTGATGATGACATATATATGTATTGTGATTGATCCCTTCGGGGTGTTTTTAAATGAATTGTTTGCTTAAGTTTCTTCTGCAATTTGGAGTTATCTTTGATGTTCTTGTTCTTGTTTCTTTTTATTTAGCTTTAAGCTTTTGAATTTTTCAATTATTTAAGCTTTTCTGATTTTGAGAAGGCTAATTGTCACAGTATCATCAATCAACTGTAAATCTTTTTGTAAATAGAATGATAATTATGCGGGTAAAGATGGTGAAATGCAGGGTCAATATCTTTTAGATTTGTTTTATATAATTTTGCAATTTTATTGGAGAGGATATAATAGTTTTATTCTTATTGGAGAGGGTCTAATTTTTCGATTTGATTTTTTCTTTGTGCATATTTTTTTTATAAATATCTGAAATTATAGTTTTGTGCACTGCTTGTTTGGAGTGGCGGTTCGTTTTCCAAGATTTTGCTACCAAAGGTCCTTGTTTTTTCTCTCTAGGCGTGAGGTAATTGTTTTTATTTTACTTTCTCTTCTTCTTTTATTACCGTTATTACTTTCCCGTCGTATTTTTCTGAATAAGGTATCCGCTTTTTCTGTGGTTTTTTTAGTCTAACCATGTCTGACCCTTTTCATTCCTCCTCTTCACGAGAATGTTCTTCTCGGAATGTTGGTAAATTACCAATTAAAGAAGAATCTGTTGATTCTTTCCCCAATTTGGATGATTTGGAGATTCCGGATAACACTTCTCTACACTTTTTCGGGTTTCTTGATGACCCTGAAGAGCAACTCTTCCCTGATTCTCCCCCTCTGAGCCCCAATACCATTGCCCTGCGGGCAGAGATAATATGACAGGCAGGGGATGTAGGTAAAATTGAGTTTGTGAATAACCCTAGTTTATCTTATACCAGTATTTATGCTAAAAACCCCATTGATTGTAAATCCCTAAAGTCTTGGGTTGATTTGGATAATGGGTGGAAGTGTGTGACTCCTAAACCTGAAGACCGGGTTTGGTTTACGCCTGAATTTGGAATGCAAGGGATTCCGTTTGTCTATTTCGATTATGGGTTGCATCTTCCGATGCACCCTTTTCACCTCGCCATCTACGAAGCCTTAGGTTATGGCATTGTACAATTAACCCCGAACTCTATTGCACAAGTGAGTGGTTTTATTGCTCGATGTGCTGAGTTGGGTCGTGTTCCGTCTTTACATTTGTTCTTTTCTATCTACGGGATCAAGCATTCTCAGGGTCAAGTTTATTTTGACAAGAAGTCTGGTAGGTCCAGGTTGGTTGATGTAAAATCTTCCAACTCTGGTTACCAAGGTAAGTTCTTATATTTCAACGGTCCCGACCTGGAATTTGTCAAGCCGTGTGGGAGAATATCCCGAGAAGCCCTTAAAAGATTATCTAGCTTGGATAAATATGATACTGAGTTTTTGGATAGGTTTCAGGGCCAAAGTCCCTTGTATGATTTCAACCAGTTGAAAAATACCAAGTTCCTAGAAACGCATAATCGTAAATTTTCATTTCTATCTTTTTTTCTTTTCGACGTTATTGTTTCTCGATTTATAGTGTATTTACCTTTAGTTCACCGTTTGCATTTTATTTGACTCAGTTGCTGGTGAGTCTTTAAAGGCCATTTTTTTAAGTGGTTTGCGAGAAGAAATGGATCGTGCATTGATTTTGTTAGCGAAGCAATCCACTGCTGTAAAGATTATTGGAGGAACTTTGAACTCAAAGGCGGTAGGTGTTTGCTTCAAAACTAGTAGTTCCTATCAACGTTGAATTGGATGGTGAGGGTGGGACGGAGAGTGAGTCTATTGTTTCTAAGTTGGCGGAAGATGTCGGGCTTCGTGATAGGAAGCGTTCTCGAGAACATGATGGTACCTCGTCCCGGCGCCTCATTTTAAAAAGGTGTGATGATTCAGGTCAAGAGACTATATCTAAGGACTTCGTTGCTAGTGAAAAGAGCAATCTTCCTCCAACTTTCCATCCCGTGGATCTTATTTTAGCAGTGCGGTTTGAGGTTTCTCCTAATCAGCGTTGGACTGCTGGTCCTAACGCCCCTGTTCAGGTGTTCCAAGCTTTTGACCTTCCACAAGATCTGAGTTTGTATGTAAACAAATCCCGTGCTGAGATCGCTGAGAGATGTTTAACTCGCGGTGGCAGGGTATGGTTATGATTATTTACATTCTTTACCATCATTTATTTGTTTTGGTTTATTTATGATTTGAGTAATTATTATTCGTTTGTTTTTAATTCTTGTCGGATTTGACGCATATTATAAATACATACAAATCTGACGGAGATCGCCAAAGAAACGACCTGATTGCTCGGGAGTTATCTTCGATCAGGTCGGAGAAGCTCGAGGCCGAAAAATGAGTTGCAGATGCTAAAAAAAGAGAGGTCGAAGCTGCTAAGAAGATTTTTGCCGACAAGACGAAGTTAATGGGAGAGCTTCGAGTATCCAAGGATAAAGTGACCGCATTAAGTGAGGAGATGACGAAGGTCAAAGGTGTTGTGGACTCCGAGGGGAAAAAGCGTTCCGATCTTGAAAACGATTTGAATCGAGCTCGTGATGAGCTAAAGGGTCTTAGGGAGGAAAATGATGTTTTGAAGGTGGAGGTTGATAAAGGCATGGCCGATGTGGCGAAGGCTCTAGGGGTTGGGTATGGTTATTGCTATGATCGTCTGAAGGCCGCTGGTGTTGACCTTGCGGGCCATGCTTTTGATGACTATTGTTCCGATCTAGCGAAGACCATGCCTAATTCAGAAATTGAAAGGGAGAATCCAGAGTCCACCTGAAGGCGAGGTATGCCTCGTCATTATGTATTCTTGATGCCTTTTGCCTCGTAAACTCGTTTATTTGTCCAGGGTATGCCCTGTGTTCTTGTCAACCTAAATTTTATCCCAACTTGGTGTTGGTTGTGAACTCAGTTTTTTTTTTGTTGATTCTGAATGTCGTAGTTTCCCTTTCATGATATCTTTTCTTTATGTGTTAACTTGATTTATTATGCCTTGAAAAATCATGCTACGTAAGTGTCTGTAAAATCATGCTACGTGATATCATGTCGTAGTTGCCTTAGGATTTCTGAGTGTCTTAACCTCTTGTTCATGTTATCTTACTTTACGTGTTTCTTTATGTTAAATGAGCTTTGCTCCTTTTTCCTATTTTCTTTTGTGTATCGTAATACTACGATGTTGTAGGAGAAGAAATCATTTCGTTGTTCTTTATAAGTTTGTTATTTTGAAAGGGGGGTAGATATAAAAGGAAAAGAGTTAGAAACATTTGTTAGATAGATGTTTATAGACTATAGCTTGTGAATCTTTCAGTCTTTAAGATTGATTTTCCTTTATCAATCGTGGCTTTAACTTGGTTTTATCTGTGGTAACTTTTGGTCATTGATTCGTTCTGACGTTTTTGTCGTATTAGTAATGTTTGTACTTGAGCATTTGAAGAAAAATTTCATGTATCTCTCGATACGTAAAGATGTTTGTTAGGTCCAAATGTGTTGTAGAGGGGGGGGTGAATACAACTTTTCGATTTTGAGAAGCAATAAATACGATGCAATAAATGAACACGCAGATTCAAGGAATATATTTCTTTATATATAACTTGAAAAGGTTGCTACAACATTCATTACAAAGTATAACAGAAGTTCAGAGAGAAGTGAATGATTCTAAGCTCTGTGAATATACTCTCTCTCTTTCTCTTGTGTTTTTCTCAATATTGCTCACTAACTAAAACATTACACAAGTGTTTCTATTTATACTACATGTAATCTATGACCTGTAGTCTTCAAAGACTAAGATGTACGTGGCCCAATGATGTCCACATAAATCTTGTCTTATCTTGAAAGCTTGGAAATCTGCCAATCAGAAGATGCCATGTGTCATGTTGAAGCTGCACTCTAAGTAGAACTTCTACTTGAGAATTTCTACTTAGCCATCTCGAAATTCTAAGTAGAACTTCTACTTGAGAATTTCGACTTAGCCATCTAGAACATTTAGTACTTAGAAAATATTCTGGTCTTCAACTTGAAACTTCAATGCACATCTTGAGCTTGTGATATCTTCATATCTTCTTTGTTCTTCTACAAGCTCTTGAACATGGATCTTTATTACTGACATAAACTTGCTATCAATGTCCTGACACTTGATGCACTGGTCTGGTTCATAAGTGACTAGTCTTGATAGTGTTTCTGCTTCTTGAATAAATTACCATATTCACTTAGTAACTTGGCTTTCCAATATTTACTTTCCTTCTTGTTCACTTGAAATCAATTGGTCTTGTTGATACTGATAGTTATGATCTTGATTCTCGAATTCTCAAATCACTGAGGCCTGAACAACTTTGATTTGAACTTCTCTCAATGATTTCTTCTTGGCTTGATCATAGTTAACATGTTCAATTGTATCAATTACCTTGTCTTCATTTAGCGTTGATTTCTTGTGACTTCTTGTTCTTGATTGTCTTCTGGTTAAGTATCTTTTCTTTTAATTGAGTTACATTAGTTATAGTGTTACAAGTTAATACACTCTGCCTTTCAATCTCCCCCAATTTGATTGTCTAACAATGACATTCAAATTAATGAAGGATAACTCAACTAAACAAGAGACGAGAAAAGATAATTAACATTACAGTCTTGAAAAATATACAATTTACAAGTACATGAAAACAATACAAAGAACTTAAACTAGAAACAGAATTCGAACCTCGAATTAAAGATCATTTGAATGATTCCTATCACCTGGATTATTTCATATCTTTTAGTCAAACTTATATCACCTTATTGGATTCATTCTAAGATGAATTTTCCTCAAGTGAGTTAAAGCAACCGAAAGACATGAAGTTTTTCCAACTTCAAGTTCACACCACTCTGACCTTTAACCCTAATTCCGTTTCCTCTTCCTAGCTTCAGCAGCTTGATCTTTTTCTTCTTTCTGCCTTCTGCGTTTCTCCTCCTGCTGCTTTTGTTTCTTATATACTGGATTATGAAGTTGCGTCCACCTAGCATTCAACAAACTTACTGCTTCCATCTCTAGAGGGTTCCTGGGTTCTGGGTAAGGATGTTTGAAAAGCCTTCTGAGTTTGTCCACCTCCTGAGTAGTTCTGATCTCTGGAATGTCCTCAAATTTCTTCATTATAAGCCGAGGTTTCCTATGAGTTTTATCAGATTTAAACTGACAGTAGATCATTTTGGGATAGCCTATGACACGGTTAGTATTGTGGACACTAGCCGCATCTCGCTCCAATCGCTTCTTTTCCACTACTACATCAGACAGGTAACTCACGAGTCTCTGCTTTTCTGTCACATACTTAACTTCCACATCTTCCCATTTGAACAGATATAACACTTTCTCCAGAAATGCAGCATCTTGAGTCTGCAGCAGCCATTGTTTACTCATATGCAAGAATGTTTGATTCTGGTCTACATCTATGAATACTAAGGCATCAGCTGTATTTTCAACAAAAGAGTGTATCCAGTATACACTGTCTCTTCCTGGAACACCAACTGCCTCCCTTATCTCTCCTTGTTCCAGTTCTCCAGTAGGTAGATTCAGAGCTTCATCAACGTTCTTCATTGCTTGAAGAATATTCCAATTCCTCTCTATCAGCTCTGGTTCAATCTTCACATTATCAAGAGGGTTCGGAGCAATGACATCACACTTCCATACCTCATTGCTCTTCTTTAGTATGACACTTTCAATGGTCTTCACTAATTTATCTTTAAGCACAGAAGCGAATCCCTTACCCATCATTTGCCTACATACGGCCTTAAGAGATTCCACTGAAAGTTCCATTAAGTCCTTTTCCTCCAGGCTCACCCTCTTCAATTTACTGTCAACCACCATCCGGACAACATTTGGATATGCTGAGAATTCTGGACCCTTGTCCTCTGCTAGCCGCATTAACTGATCCCTATACAGAATGCTTAGATTCTCAGAATGAGAGTATTGAATTTTTGTTGCTAGCAAGAACAACTCTGATGCAGATCTTCTCGTCATGAATTGGTCATCCACATACATGAAAGACATCGGGACTCCTTCTGTGAAAGACAAAATAACCTGCCACTCCTTTTGCGTTGAATTGTATCCAACCCTGACTTTAGAAATTAATCTCTTTAAAGCATTTATGTAGTCAGCAGCCATTGGATTCTGCAAATTTAGTTGGTAGAACAGATCATCTGCTTCCTTGTTATGCTCTCCTTTTGTACATGGTCCCATCAAAATCTTTCTTGCGTCATCCCATTTCTGTCCTATCCTTCTATTATCCAGATTGATTTGAGGATCAGCTAGCCTTGCAAGCTCATAATCGTACTGCTTCGCTTGTAGCTCCGCTTTCTTTTCCTGAAACGCAGCACGATCTTGCATTGCCTTCATTTTAAAGAACTCCGCTTGATCTAAGGCTAACTGTTGAGCTTCAAGGGTTTCTTCATCAACCGTAATTTCTTCAGGCTTTCCGACAGACATCCCAGCACCACCACCTTGATCTTTCAATGATCTCTTTATAGCATGTTTCAAAGGTGCGTCTTCCATATCAGAATCTGAATCAATTACCTCCTGTACTTTTTCTTGATGACTTAGGTCAATGAATGGTTCATCTTGCTCAACCATTATTGCCTTACCCTTTTTCCTCCTCAGAGCCTCTTCTTCAACAGACGGCTCAACTTCCATTTCTTTTACAAGATCAGCATGTTCTTGAATTTCTTCGATTTGAACTCCCTGCTGTCTCGTCTCCTTTATACTCTCCCCCTTAGGTGAGTTATCCTGAACTCCACCCTGATCTCCAGATCCACCAGCTGTATCAAGATCTTCAAAACCAGAACCATAGGGTCCTGCTCCACCAGCACCACCTGTACCAGCATCGGGGGGAGGTTGTTGCGGCGCAAAACACTCCTGGGGCACAAAACTTCTGATTGCGAACATAACTCTGCTTATCTCCACAGCCAGATTATCCAGTGTAAGCTCCATTGCTCCCATCCTGTCATTCAGGGTGTTTCCCATGACACCAGCAGCTTGGCCCAAGTCATTTACCTGATTTGTCAAAACAGTAAAAGCTGACGCTTGAATTGCCATGCGTGCTGCGTAGTCGTCAAGTGCCCTTTGATTATTTCCAACATTCATCCCTAACTGCCCCATTGACTGCCCAAACTGCTTCATTTGATTTTCCATAGAAGACAAACGAGATTCAAGATTTTCAGAATTAAGGGACGGTGTTTGGTTTAGGTGACCTCGCTCTAATTCTCGTTCTGTTGGTATTTGGCGCTCGGTTTCGGGCCTTAAAAATGAAGGTCCCTCTCTCCCTAACCTCTCACACACACTCCCTGTCTCACGCTCGTGTATATCTTCAATAAATGATCCAAAATATGAATCAGTACCTGCAGAAACTGAATAAGGAATATAATTTGCAGTTATGGGATCAATTGCTGTTTGTTCCTGAGTTGGAATCTCAGGCTGAGAGGCTACAAAGGGTTCTTGTACGACATCAGAACCGATCCTCTTTGTAGCATCAGTACGTACCGGTGAAGGTACGGCTGAAGTTTTTAAAGCTTCATGTCCTTTTGAAGTAACAGCATCTTCAAGAGGTACATACTCATCACCAAAATCAAAATCCCTATGTGCAGATTGTTCATGGGGTGAACCACTCTCGTGAGGTGGAGTGGTTGCGTGTGACACTCTAGGGTTTGACTGAGGTTTAGAAGTAGCAGCATGAGAAGTTTTGGCTTTCTTTCGAATAAGATGCTGCTCTTCGGGTTCATTCTCATCATCATTTCCTACATCTATATGTGCTGGCTGTCTGATTTTCGGTGACTTAGGTGACAAGGAATTAGAAATATGGCTCTCACCCTGGGATAGATCCTGCGGGCTAGCAGTCTCGTGGGTCGGGGAATCAGAAACATAGGAAGAGGAATGAGTAGAATGTGGAGAGAGATTACCTGATTCATTACCTTGTTCATCACCGCTTTGCTCATCAGGAATCTCTTCAAATGCCTCAGCATGAGCAGACCGATTCGGAGCATGTGATGAAGCTTGTGAGAAGTCCATCAAGGTGGTAACTCCCTCATCATATAGAAGCCACTGTTGTAAGGTATCAGGAATAGACATCGGTTTTCCATGATGTTTATCCTGATTTTCAACTGTTGAAAGTGACTTAGTGCCCATCCCTGGGGGTGCAGATGTTGGACCTCTGGCAAAACTCTGTCTAACAGCAAGAGCATCCTTCGGTACTAAATGATTAATCAGCATCTGTAAGAACCGAGGAAACCAGCAGACAACATCTGTGGTGTTGAGGTCTCTGCTTGCAGGAGATCCCATCACAGCCACTATCTCAGAGAGAACTATTCGTCCATAATTTATATCCAGCTCTCTTGCTAGGGCAATTCCAAGGTTTTGCATGGGAATGGAAATTTGATGGTAATCGCTTTCTCGTGCCCGAAAACATCTTGTGATGGCCTCGAAAAAGTAATTCCATTCCACATGAAGAAATTGTTTTTGGATGTTTCCAGTGATCCGGCCAGTCGGAGGATAACACCCTATTTCTTCAAAGAATCTGAGGCGATCTGCAGCTGTAGGTTCTGGATCATAAGCATCTTTAATGGGGAATCCCAGAACCTTGTTGACAATTTGTTCAGTCACCACATATTCCTGACCCGCTAAGGTAAACCTGAAACCAAAGGGGGTTCATTTGCTCCCAAAAGAAACCGCACTAGTCCATAATTGCTGTAAAGCATCATGCACTAGTGTAGGTTTAGCAGTAAAAGCATTGCTAGCTTTGGAATACAAATTTAGAAATCGTATCCAAGACTTAAAGCGCGGGAGTTGATCACCAATTTCCGTAGAAATATTATAAAAATTGTTTTTGGCAAGTGAAAATTGGTGAGCCATTTTAATTAAGAGTTTTTCTTTAAAGAGATTTGAATTTTAATTTTAATTTTGGAAAAACAATTAATTAAACAATTAACCGTGATAACCCTTTTAATTAATCAAGAACACAAAAGTTCCTTTTTGAAAAATCAAACTACGGGCTCCAACAAACAGTTAATGGAAGGCAAATTTCGAACCACTAATTAAATCTGCTTTAGCAGTGAAGTGTTTGTGTGTAAAATCGTTTTTGAACAGATCTGGTAACTTTTGTGTGTATATACGTGTGTATATGTATCAAGAAAGATGAACCAACAAACACACAAGAACAGAGATTAATAGTAACACACAAAAGATATCAGTCAAAAAATGGGCATCAATTCGTTGTCCGTAAGAGATTTGTCACAAAAATCACGAATCAGTGATTGTAAGTATGAAATCGCCTGTATGTATATGTGCGGCTGTAAAACTCTATTAGGTAAAAGTGAAAGAAAATATCGAGTTAAAGATGTATATATAGACATTACTGAGAAATGACTAAAATGTCCCTGTTAAAAAGTTTGAAAAACATTAAGTACATACAGGGAGAACTCAAGTCGAAATCCTATCTCGAAGTCTATCTCGAAGTCTATCTCGAACTTTCTAAGTCGAACTTCGAGATAGAGTTCGAGATAGCTGTTAACTCGAAAACCTTTACCATTTAACTTGTAAATGACTATGTAAACAGCACACACCAACCTTACTAGGGAAACCTATCTCGAAATTCAAGTAGAAATTCGAGATAGACTTCGAGTTAGGAGTTAACTCGAAAAATCCCCTTAACCAAACTGAGAGCTCTATCTCGAACATCAAGTCGAAATTCGAGTTGAGTTTCGAGATAGAGTCTAACTCGAAATTATTCAATAACTCGAAGTTATTCTCAGTTTATTTCAAAATATCCCCAATAATGGAAACCACATCTCAATTTCGAGATGAAGTTCGAGATAGACTTTATCTCGAATATTTTGAAAAATAAATAAATAGGCACACTGGTAACTCTAAGTCGAACTCTAAGTCGAATTTCGAGTTGAATTTCGAGATAGAGGCTAACTCGAAATTCTTCCCAGACTTAGAATTTTCAAAACTTCACTCTGGAAGCTCAAATCGAAATTCAACCAGAATTTCAAGATGAGTTTCGAGATAGGAACTAACTCGAAATTTTGAAGATACTTATAATAATTTGACAATTTTTCTTTGAAAAACTCAACAATTAATTTTGCCAAATTAATATAAATATCAATTCAAGGATTTTTAATATATGACATAATTAAAACATTCCTTGATAATTCTAAGGCCTCTAATTACATGAAAAGCACAGGTAAATTCATCTAAAAATCATGCAAAATTTAGAATATTATGAATTTAACTCCCCCTATGATCATGCAATCTAACAAGCATAAATTCACAGATTTGTGCTATAAAAGACACTTAAAACACACTGAATTCATGCAAAATCACACTATATGCATCCTATAATAATCATTAATTAGGCATTTTAAAGTCTAAACACATAATGATTAAATAGCTTGCATATACCAACATAACCATGGATTTTACAGATAGAAGGCTTTACTAACTTGTGTTAAGCATTCCCAATTCACCAACCAACCTATTGAATGTTACTTCATCAAGAGGTTTGGTGAATATATCTGCAATTTGTTGCATTGTGGGCACGAAATGTAGCTCCACAGTCCCCTCCTCGACATGTTCTCTTATGAAGTGATACCTGATGTCGATGTGCTTGGTTCTTGAGTGATCTACAGGATTGTTGGTTATGGCAATGGCACTTGTGTTGTCACACATAATTGGAATTTTCTTGTGCTCCATGCCATAATCCTTCAATTGGTTCCTCATCCACAGTATTTGAGCTACACAGCTTCCAGCAGCAATGTACTCAGCTTCAGCAGTAGAAGTAGATACTGTATGTTGCTTTTTACTTTGCCAGGACACCAATCTTCTGCCAAGAAATTGACAAGCACCAGATGTGCTTTTCCTATCAATCCTGCAACCTGCATAGTCTGAATCCGTATAGCCAATTAGATTAAAACCTGTATCTCTTGGGTACCAAATTCCTAGATTTGGTGTGCCCTTGAGATACCTAAAAATTCTTTTTACGGCTATGAGATGTGATTCTCTAGGATCCGCTTGGAACCTTGCACATAAACAAGTCGCGAACATTATATCGGGTCTACTTGCAGTTAAATAGAGAAGTGAGCCAATCATACCTCGATAGCTTGTGATGTCAACTGATTTACCTGTTTTGTCTTCATCAAGCTTCGTGGCTGTTGCCATGGGAGTCTTGGCTGCTGATGCATCTTCTAGATTGTACTTTTTGAGTAAATCTCTGACGTACTTGGATTGACAGATAAAGATACCATCTTTTCTCTGACTGATCTGTAACCCAAGGAAGAAGGACAGCTCTCCCATCATGCTCATCTCGTATTTGTCTTGCATTAGCTTAGCAAATTTCTCGCACAAGCGCTCATTCGATGACCCGAAGATAATATCGTCCACATAGACTTGAACAAGTATTAGATCATTCTTCACATTCTTATAGAACAATGTTTTGTCAATTACTCCCCTAGTAAAACCACTTTCAATTAAGAATACAGATAGGGTTTCATACCAACATCTTGGGGATTGCCTGAGGCCATAGACAGATTTGAAGAGAAGATACACAAAATCTACAAGTTCTGGATCAATGAAGCCAGGCGGCTGTTCCAGATACACTTCTTCTTCTAACTCTCCGTTCAGGAAGGCACTTTTCACATCCATCTGGAAAACCTTGAAGTTCTTATGTGCTGCAAATGCCAAAAACATCCTGACTGCCTCAAGTCTTGCAACTGGTGCATAGGTCTCATCATAATCAATTCCTTCTCGCTGAGAATAACCTTTTGCAACCAAACGAGCCTTGTTTCGAGTTACAAGTCCGTTTTCATCCATTTTATTTCTGAATACCCACCTAGCTCCAATTACTGATTTGTTCTTTGGTCGGGGTACCAGCTTCCAAACTTTCTGCCTTTCAAACTGATTGAGTTCCTCTTGCATTGCAATCACCCAATCAGCATCACCAAGAGCTTCTTCTATTTCTTTAGGTTCAAGCTTGGATAAGAACCCAGAATATAAGCAAATATTAGCCAGGTCAGCTCTTGCATTTCTTCTAGTAGACACACCAGCATCTGGATCACCAATAATCAATTCAAACGGATGGTCTCTATTCCATACTCGTTCTCTTGGAAATTGTCTTGATGATTCAGCATGACTTTCTGAATTGTGGTGCTGACTACTTTGAATACTTTCACTAACTCCCCCTGAGTTAGTGCCAGCTCCTACAGAACTAGAGTCAACTCGATTCGAGCCTTGAACAGTAGTCCTTGAGCTGCTATTTACTCCCCCTGAGTTGTTGCCAGTTCGTACTGAAGAAGTCTCTCCTGATCTTGTAGAATTAGCTTGTTCACTAGACTCAGGTTCTTCACGTACACTTGGAACATTTAATGGGACAACCAACTCAGGTTCATCTTCAAGTTCTTCTAAGTCCAGATTTTGAAATTTTAGGGACTCAGGTTCACTAGAATCTCTTGAAATTGATGAGAGTTTGGTATCGTCGAATCTGACGTTGTAGCTTTCAGTCACTTTTCGATCATTTACTAAGAACACCCTATAAGCTGCTACCACATCTGTGGAGTAACCAACAAAGATTCCTTCACGAGCTTTTGCTGCAAACTTGCCTAGATTTTCATCATCTATAAGTACATAGCATTTTGCTCCGAAGACATGAAAGTATTTGATTGTTGGTCTTCTTCCGTTCATAAGTTCACATGGTGTCTTTTCTTTATCTTTTATGATCAAGGATCGATTTTGAGTGTAACACACGGTACTCACTGCTTCTGCCCAGAAATACAGAGGAAGTTTCGAATCACACAACAAAGTTCTTGCTGCTTCAACCAATGTTCTATTCTTCCTTTCAACCACTCTATTTTGTTGTGGAGTTCTCGGGGCTGAGTACTGACGACGTATTCCTTTAGATACACAGAAGTCATTTAGCACTGCGTTTTTAAATTCAGTGCCATTGTCTGATCTAATCGTCTTCACAGTAAGTGTTGAAACATTCTCAATTTGAGTGATGTGATCAATGATTAGGAAAGGTACTTCGTCTTTCGTCATTGCGAACAATACCCATGTATACTTAGAGAAGTCATCCACGATTACCAATGCATATCTTTTCCTAGACAAAGATAGGACATTCACTGGGCCAAACAAATCCATATGAAGAAGTTGCAGAGGCTCAGTGATACTTGAAATTTCTTTGCTTTTATGCGAGGCTCGCTTCGACTTTCCCATTTCACAGGCTTCACAGAGTCCTTTCGGAGCGAATTCCATTTAAGGTAGATCTCTCACCAATTCTCGCCTCGCGAGAGCATTCATCGTTTTGAAGTTTAAGTGAGATAACTTTTTGTGCCATAACCAGCTTTCATCATCCGAAGCTTTGCTGTAGAAACAGGTGACTTCATTCTGATTTGCTGAATCCATGTCTGCAACAAAAAGATCTGCCTTACGAACTCCTCTCAAAGCCAGTGAACCTTCCTTGATGTGAGTGATTGATACACCTTTCTTGTTGAAGACAATTTCGTAACCTTTGTCACAGAATTGACTGATACTCAACAAATTATGCTTTAATCCCTCAACATAGGAAATATCTTCAATGATGACATTGCCAGTTTTCAGTTTGCCATATCCCTTTGTCACACCTATGCTGTCATCTCCAAAGGTAACATAAGGGCCAGCTTTCATAACCAACTCTGTAAGCAGGGACTTGTTTCCAGTCATATGCCTCGATGCTCCACTATCTAGCACCCATATAACTTTATTTCTCTTTTGCTTAAAGCCCTGCAATAACAGATTGATTAGACTTTCTTCGGAACCCAACTTTGATTGGGCCCGGCTTTTCGATAAGATTTAGAATCAACAGATTTAACAACAGGAGATGCACTTTTCTTAACATAACTAGAGCTTTCGACTTCCTCCTTTCCTTTCTCAGACTTGACATATTTATCAGTCCTAGGAGAAGGTTTGTCACTCCTAACTTTAGGAGGACTGACAGTCTTGGCTCTCCCAAACTTCTTTTTGTTGTTTGAACTAGCAGCAGTATTTGAGCATGACTGGCTAGATGCATTCATTAAATTCACAAAAGTTTGCATGACATTAAAAGTGCATGGCATACAATTAGGTTGACCACACTGTGCATGATTCTGATGCAGATTATTCATTGTATGTGTGACAGGCATGGCATGTGCAGCAGGAACATTTATGTTAGCTTTACATGCATAAGAAAGATGTTCAGTAGATTTGCAATGATAACATGCTTTCTTTATTCTTTCAGCCTTAACCTCTTTTATGCCTTTCTTCCCTTGTTGTTTAACAGCCTTAGCTCCTATTCCTAGTCTAGATTCATCACTAGGGAAATTGATTTTAACTTGTTTAATAGGAGTTATAGGTTGTGCTTTCTGACGATCTTCCATCTCAATCTCATATCTAGCTATCAATTCAGTCTCTTCTTCTTCTATTCTAGGAACAAGGTGTTTGTAGATGGGTTTGACAGAAGGTTTAAAAATGCTAGGAATATCATTTTTAAGGTCACTGGAAGTAGTGTCGATGGGTCTCTTCCCTTCTTTCTTAGAAAGGTTAGAATAATCAAGTCCTACACCTACTCCAGTTATCTTCTTAAATACGTCATTATCTACATACACTTTACTAGCAGCTAGTTTGTAAGCTTCACATTTAGTTTCTAACTCAGCTAGTTTGTTCCTTAAACATGATTCTATTTCTTCCTTAAGGACGAGCTTGTGTTCCAAAGATTTAATAAAATCTCTTAGGGAAGTATCTACAGTGCAAGCAGCCTCTAACTCTTCCACTTTTGCCTCAAGCATTCTGCTTTTGGCGACAAGTGTTTTCTGTTCCTTTTGAGAAGTGTCTAGGCTTTTGCACAACATGTAGATCTCTTCGCTAAGAGCCCCGTTCTGTTCCTTATAATCATCAATAGACATTTCTACTTTAAGGGTTAGAACTGGTACCTCTGGTTCCTCTGATGTCTCAGCCATGAGCGCAAAGTTTGCTACATGAGTAACATCTTCCTCATCTGAATCATCCCAAGCTCTTCCTTCTGTTACTACTAAAGCTCTTTTACCATGTTTTTCTTTCACCAGCGATTCATACTTGCTTTTGAGGGCTTCAAATGTCTCTTTTGGATAAGTCTGTTTAGGCTTTTTGCAGTCCGAGGCAAAGTGTCCAGGTTCTCCACAGTTATAGCATTTGAACTTCATTTTGAAATCCAAAGGAGATTTGTAGCTGGTACTCTTGCCTTTACCTTGGTAGCCTGACGAACTACCACCACCCTTAGCAGCCCGATAATAAGATGAAGAATTTCTCTGTGGTCGGTTGCTCTTTCTGAATCTCATGTTGCTGAACTTCCTTGCCATGTATGCCACGACACTATCGTCCATGTTGTCCAGCTCTTCTTGGGTGAAGTAGTCATCATCACTGTTGGATGCGCACTCGTCATCATTATCAACTTGATGTGGTGCAGGTGATGATTTAGGCTTTGCTGCAACCATTGCCTTCTTAGACTCTTCCTCATCAGCAACTAATCCTGATGCAGTTTCTTTTCCTTTTGAATCGTTGTCCCATGCTTGATCTTGAAGAGTTTCCAGCTCATAGGTCTTCAGAATTCCATAATATTCTTCCAGAGAAGTTGTATGCAAATCTCTGGTTTCTCTGATTGCGTAGACTCTATGTTCAATGCTCTTTGGCTGGTTCCTCAAATATCTTGTATTGGTTTCAACCATGGGGAGAGTAACACCTCTCAGATTCAAATCCAATACCAACTGACTGAATCGTAGATAGACATCTGTTATGCTTTCTCCCTTTCGTATTCTAAAGGTGTCATACTCCATCTTGAGTATAAGTGTCTTGTTGCTTCTGACCTCTGCAGATCCTTCCATGACAACTTCTATCTTGTCCCAAATCTTCTTTGCTGTATTCAAACCTTTGACTATGTTGAACATTTCATGATCAAGAGATTCCATCAAGGTTTGTCTTACAGAAGTATCATAAGCTATTTGCTCCTTGTCAGCATCCGTAAAGTCCGCTGCCTTTTTAGGCTCAGACCGAGCAGGTATAACCTCCTCTCCTTCCGTACGCTCAGGAATAGCTTTCATTGGAACGAATTTACCTTTTTCAAGGACTTCCAGATACTCAGGGTTAATAGTCTCCAAGTAGAGTCTCATTCTGAAAACCCATTCTTCATAGTGATCTCTGTTGAACATTGGGATCTTGAAAGAATTTTTAGGAGCCATTTCAAATCTGGTCACTAAAAGTTTCTAAGTACCCAAGACTAGGCTATGTAGAATATCTATGTAGAACTTCTGCCAAGTCGAAATTTCTCTAAGTAGAAATTTTGCTCAAGTCGAAATTTCTCTAAGTAGAAATTGTCCAAGTCGAAATTCACCAAGTAGAAATTGTCCAAGTAGAAATTCTATGTAGAAAATCTCAAGTCGAATTTCTATGTAGAACTTTTTGTCCTTAGAATAATTTTCTGCAGATTACTTTAATATTGAATAAACAATATCACCTTTTTGACTTTTGATTACTTTACACACCGAAAGTGACTAACCCACTTGCTAAGCACTGAGTACACTTTCTTTTGCTTTCGGCCAAGGAATAATAATCAAATCAAAAGTACAAAAACACCTTTTTGACTATCTTATTTGTTAGAAAAAGGAGATCAAAAAGTTGTTGGGTTATCTTCTTTGACAAGAACAGATGATGAACACTCAAGAACACCAAATATCAATGAACCCAGATTAATTCACAAAAATTAATTAAAATACAACCAAGCCAAATAATCACACCTGGAGTATTTAAATAATTTTTCTGGATGAGTTTTCACTAGAAACGAATTAAAGCACACTTTTCGAAAAAATGAAAAGTAGATCTAGAAAATGAAAACTCACGATTCTTCTACCAAACACAAGGATCTATGTTTTGTATGTTAAACATCCGCTCTGATACCAATTGTTAGGTCCAAATGTGTTGTAGAGGGGGGGGGGTGAATACAACTTTTCGATTTTGAGAAGCAATAAATACGATGCAATAAATGAACACGCAGATTCAAGGAATATATTTCTTTATATATAACTTGAAAAGGTTGCTACAACATTCATTACAAAGTATAACAGAAGTTCAGAGAGAAGTGAATGATTCTAAGCTCTGTGAATATACTCTCTCTCTTTCTCTTGTGTTTTTCTCAATATTGCTCACTAACTAAAACATTACACAAGTGTTTCTATTTATACTACATGTAATCTATGACCTGTAGTCTTCAAAGACTAAGATGTACGTGGCCCAATGATGTCCACATAAATCTTGTCTTATCTTGAAAGCTTGGAAATCTGCCAATCAGAAGATGCCATGTGTCATGTTGAAGCTGCACTCTAAGTAGAACTTCTACTTGAGAATTTCTACTTAGCCATCTCGAAATTCTAAGTAGAACTTCTACTTGAGAATTTCGACTTAGCCATCTAGAACATTTAGTACTTAGAAAATATTCTGGTCTTCAACTTGAAACTTCAATGCACATCTTGAGCTTGTGATATCTTCATATCTTCTTTGTTCTTCTACAAGCTCTTGAACATGGATCTTTATTACTGACATAAACTTGCTATCAATGTCCTGACACTTGATGCACTGGTCTGGTTCATAAGTGACTAGTCTTGATAGTGTTTCTGCTTCTTGAATAAATTACCATATTCACTTAGTAACTTGGCTTTCCAATATTTGCTTTCCTTCTTGTTCACTTGAAATCAATTGGTCTTGTTGATACTGATAGTTATGATCTTGATTCTCGAATTCTCAAATCACTGAGGCCTGAACAACTTTGATTTGAACTTCTCTCAATGATTTCTTCTTGGCTTGATCATAGTTAACATGTTCAATTGTATCAATTACCTTGTCTTCATTTAGCGTTGATTTCTTGTGACTTCTTGTTCTTGATTGTCTTCTGGTTAAGTATCTTTTCTTTTAATTGAGTTACATTAGTTATAGTGTTACAAGTTAATACACTCTGCCTTTCAATGTTAATAGTTTACTATAGATTGTGTTGATAAATTTCATTATTCTAAGATATAAAAATGCTAAAGGAATGTAGCTAGAACAATTTTATTGAATAAATTAATGGGGGTCTAAGCGAGGATCTCCTATCAACCCTTTTTTCAATTAGAACAAATTTTTAAGCGGGAATAGGTGACTTGTCCTTGTACAACGAGATACTACGACATTACTGATAAAATTTCTTAAAGTGGATTCCATTCCACGTATTCTTGATGGGTTCGCCAATGAGGTGTTCCAGCTCGTAGGTCCCAAGGCTTACAACCTTCTTGATCTTGTACGGACCTTCCCACGGAGCTTTGAGCTTGCCGACTTGTGTCAGTTGTGATGCAGCGGCCTCTCGATGCACGAGGTCATTGACTTGGAAGCCTTTCGTTTTGACTTTCTTATCAAAATACTTGGCTGTTCTATTCTGGCACTCTGTTGAAGCCGTTCTAGCGCTATCTCTCATCTCCTCCGTGAGGTCGTTGTCTAGGCATAAGCCTTCGACTGAGCTCTTAGGATAAAGAAACTCGACTCGAGGCGACCCAAGGCTTACCTCAATAGGTAGCATTGCTTCTGTTTCATACGCCATCTTAAAAAGGGTTTCCCCAGTGGAGGTGTGCAGAGTAGTGCGATTAGTGACCTCGACCTGTCCGTTGGCCTGAGGATATGCCACTGATGATTTTATATGCTTAATTTTAAGCTCGTTGAGAGCCTTCTCAAACTTCTCTCCCACAAATTGTGTTCCGTTGTCAGTGACAACTATCCTTGGAATCCCAAAACGGAACACTATGTGTTTCAAGGATTGAGGAATGATCCTTCTCAAAGCCGCGATGCACCCTGTGAGAGATTGTACCTCTTTTAGTGAAGTGGGATCTTTCATGTCTAGAATTGCCCTAATCTGTTTAAGGTCAGCCTCGATGCCTCGTTGAGTGAGGAGAAATCCGAGGATTTTTCCCGGGGTTAAGACAAAAGGGCTTTTCGTTGGATTCAGTCTCATTTGATGTTGTCTTACATTTTCAAAGGTTTCTCGAAGATCCACGACGTGGCCTTTCGCTCTTTTTGATTTTGCAATCATGTCGTCGACTTCGGGAATCCCAGGAATGTCTTTCGGATCCCAGGCGAAAATGTCTTTGTATTCCCTGATCAATTGAATTATGTTTTGGCGGAGATCGGGGTCGAGGTTCTTTCCAACCTTGGTGACCTTTGTTGGGTCGCTAACAATTACCTCAATCTCCTCGGTATCTTCTACTGTCATGCAGCTTGATTAGTTTAGGACCTCGATGAAGTCTCGGGGATCCAAGTCCAGAACATGGTTTATGGAATTATCTTCAATTTGCTTATTCCTGGGGATTGCCATTGTTAGATAGCATTGTCGAGCTGCGATCTGATCGCCTACGACCTCACCTACCCCAAAATTAGTGGGAAACTTCATTTTTAGATGTGGAATAGATGTGATAGCCTTCAGGGCTGTGAGTGTCGTTCTTCCCAAAATGGTGTTAAAACTGGAGACTGCATTTATGACATGAAATTTAACCGCTTGCCAAGTTTGGCATGGGAGAGAGCCAAAGAGAACTTGGAGATCAATCGTTCCCATGACCTTGCCTCATTCCCAGTGAACCCGTATAGGGGAATGTTTACGTTTTCCAGTTTTCTGTCTCCAATGTTCATTCTAGAGAAAGCATTATGGTATAGAATGTCCACAGAGCTACCATTGTCCACAAGAATCTTCTTAACAGTATTAGTTCCCACTTTTGCCGTAATCACCAAGGCGTCTGATGAGGCTCAATCATCCCGGGAGGATAATCCTCATCCGAGAAGGAGATAATTGGAGTGGGATTAGGCCTTTGGCATTTTTGTGGTTCTGGATTAACACTGAATACTTCACGAGCATACAATTTCTTGGCATTATTGGAGGATCTACCAGCAGCGTAGCCTCCGATTATGACATCAATAACTCTATCGGGGTCGTGCTAGCGATTTCTTTGGGACTTGATGTCGTTTTCAATGTAATGGACCAAATATCCTTGCTTTATCTTTTCCTCAATGAGATTGCTTAGTTGGAAACAGGCCTCTGTAGTATGGCCGTGATCTTCATGATACTCACAATATTTTGAACTCGGAGGTGGCCTGCCTTCATCGGCCTCGGGGGTCGATAGTCTGGCTCTTTTTTAAAATGGCAAGTATAGTGGATTTGTCCACTGTTAATTTTGTGAATTCTTTTTCCATTTTTTCTCGGGGCTTCCACGACCTATCGGATCGAGGTGTTTTCTCGGATCGAGGGCATCTTCTATCCCGAGACCTCGAATGGGAGTCACTTCCCTTCCTATAATCTGATTTTGGAGATTGGAATCCAGAGTTTGAACCCTTCTCCCATTTCTGTGAATATTTCCTGGGCGATTGAATGCTTCCTACGGCCTGCTGGAGTGTCATCCTGTGCTCCACGATCTCAAAAGCAATTTGAAGTGATCGTGGGCTCTTTTCAAAGTATTCCTCCAATAAGGAGCCATGTATGTGTTTATCAATTCCTGCAGCGAGGTAATTGATGGCGAGCTCTTCCACGAGGTTAGGGATTTCTGCTACCTTAGCTCGGAAGCGAATTAGAAATTCCCGTAACGACTCGTTGTAGCGTTGTCTGACATTCATGAGTGAAGCGATGATATTTCCACCTTTGTAGTTACTAGAGAATCTTCCTTTAAACTTAGTTTTCAACAAGTCCCACGAATCTATGGATCTCGGGGCAAGTTATTATACCAACGCAAGGCGGTTCCTCGAAGACAGGTAGAAAAGAATTGACATCGAGCGATTTCTGAGTGTCCACAAAATTTCATCCTCCCATCGTAAGTATTCAAAAACTCGCTAGGGTCTGTGGACCCATCAAACTGGTCAAGTGACGGAGTTTTCAGATTTCTATTGATTCGTGCCTTTTCAATTCGTACCGCTAAAGGGCTTTCAGCCGGGACCTCGGAGCCAGCTTGGCTTCGAATAAACTTTTTGCACATCGCCACATCGTTCTGTAACTGAGAAATCTCTTCCGACCTGTAAGAGTCGCTCGATTCACTTTGCCTCGGAGCCATCCCTTGGGACCTCGTCTGCCTCCGTATTGAAGGAACCCGGAACGATCTATTGGACTCCGTTTCGTCCTCATAACTTGCATCATCCTCATACCCCCCGCTATTGTACCCAGGGGATCGATATTCCACAGAACGAGCTGGTAGGGATGTTTGTTGTAACTTATGCTGAAGACGTCGTATTTCCCTTTGTTTTTCCAGTTTCAGCTGCAACAGTCTCCTTTGGGCCTCGAGGGCCTCCAGTTCGTCGTCAGACTCATTAAAATCCTCATCATTTTCTTGAGCTCCCTCGTGGGAGTTTTGCCTCCTCATTTTTTCGAGGTGAAGATGGGCATCGCTCGTCAACACCTGTTTGCCCGAAGCTGTTGGAACCCTTGTACGGATATCAACTCGAACTCTCTTTCTACCTTGCTCTGCAGCAGGGGATTCCTGAAAATCCTCTACCTCTTCATCATTTCCGTAATCAGAAAATAACCGTCTCGGTTGCAAAGGTTGTCTTAAGGTCCCGTCGTCTTCACGGGGGATTGTTCTTATTTCCTCCTCCGTGAGACGTTGAACGACTGGTTCACCATCACAACCCTCCATTTTTCGATGCAATCGTTGATGAAAGAGCTACTTCTAGCGCCAAATGATGGGCTATGAAATATCTACAAGCTGATAAATTAATAACAAGCCACAATCTTGATTAGGAATAATGTTTTTTTCATATCTCATAGACCTTTAGAGGTTCTTTTCTTTTCATCAAGTTGCATCCCCTTTCAAGTAAGGTGGCACAAGATTATTTGTAGAGGATCCCTTGTGAGTCCCTCCCTAACCATCTTTACTTGGAGGGTAAGCTATAATAATTTATTTACAAGTTCTGGGCTTCAAGGTCCACTAAGGAAAATGAATACAATTGGGCCTATATACAAACTAACCATTATTGGACCTAATTGCTAACTATAATTATACATAATATTCTAGGTAATGTTCCTGGCCCTAAACTAGCTATCTCTCAGCCTATGGCGCGCTTCTGGAGACAGATCTTCGGGACTCATTGTAATTGGTCTTCTTCGTAATCTTGTAACACTTTCTTCAGTGCAGCTATCTAGGACTGCCATTTTATGAAGTTTATTATCATACACTACTTACTTGCATGGAAAAGGAAGGTGTTAGATTTTATGCGTAATTTGCTGTTAAATAGCAGCATTTCTGCATTTTGATAAAAGCAAACAAGACAGTCGAATTTGTTGAACAACCTAACACCATTTTTAATGATTACTTGCACTTTTGAAATCTTATTTTGGTCTGGTAGTCCTTGACAAATTGAAAGTGCTACAACAAGCTGTGGGAGTAATAATGCAGACAAATTGAAAGTACTTTAGACAAGCTGAGGAAGTACAAATGCATAGTAACAATGTAAAACCAAGAACTGTAAGCATAAATTGTAACAAATGGAGCAACATCGATCAAATGATTGACTTGACAATCGTAAATGTCAAAGATAAATTTGTGTCTGTGCTTAGAGCATGGCCAGCTGTCTTATGTTGATTGGGTAAGCATACGAACGCGATGTTGTTTGGTAGGATATCTTTGCAAATACAATGTTGGCAGCCTCGGTGGGATGAAAAGCATCCCAAAATATATACTTTGCGCGTTGATCACATGGTTGTTGTAGGGGTAGACATGTTATTTGGCCATTGTTCCTTCCCACACCACAACATCCCTTGTCAACCACATCAAAACCTGCATTCAGTTTTTCAATTTGTCAGAAGAAAGTATGTGTAGCGTGTCTACCTACATTATAACATTATTATTACCGTAGGTGGCAGCATTGGCTACAACATCTTTGGAGCTTTGATATGAATCCAGAAACACAAACTTTGCGCCAGGCAGTTGGCCCTTATTGAAATTATCAACCATGTTCTTGAGACCAGTGTTAAATAGGGATATAGCGTTATTGATTTTTTCGTTGCACTTGCTAGTGCTATTTCCATTTATTCGAGCAAGCTGATATGGTATGCATCCAATCTGCCCTACTGCTGTCACAATCACCTTACGTGCTCCAAATCTATACAAGTCCTGCAGTGTGTTTCAAATTTATATGTGCTTTTAATTCAAACTAGTCAATTTTTTTTTTTACGAGATCGAGCTTGTTGAAATAGTGACAATACTTACGGTTAGCTGCCGAGAATAGTCCTGAAGAAGTAAAGCTGCATAAGCTTTTGTTGAGTATTGTGTAGCGGTTGAGTAGAAATCTGGCATGAAGTAATTGTTGAGATAGTCATTACTTCCCATTCCCGAATAGAATATGCACCTGCTCAAATAGTTTCCAAGTGCATTTGCATCTCCCCTGAAAAATCTAGACATTTGCTGTACTGTTCTTCCGAAACTAGCCACCTGTTGGCTCATTGGCATGTGATCTCCCTACAGGTCCATGCATGTATAATTCTTACTTATATTGTTCGAAAAATATTACAGAGTTCAACAACTTTCTGAACTCGACTTGGCTTGTACATTAACCTGAATAAATTATTATGGGCTATGATATATGTGCATACCAAGTTGTTGCCAGTTTCATCACGGATTCCTGCCGCCCCTGAAGCAAAGTTTACTCCCCTGAGCAATGCACGCCCGCGTGTTCTTGCATAGGGTGGAATGTAGGTTGGGAACCCAAGAAGTTGAGCTGCAAAACATCATAAATCATGCATACTTCCTCCGCATATATATGCATTTATTCAAAGCCTTTCCTAAAGTACTCTATTGATGTGGGAGTATTGTGCACTGTGTACAACTTTCTTTTATGTACGAGTATATTTATAATCGTTAAATTACAAGGTGCATATAATATTATAGAAACCAGAGTAGAAAATGGATGAAGGGGAGAAGATGTACCTAAAGCATCGACAAAAGTACGGCCATTGGTAAATCGACCAGTGGTGCCTTGAGGGAAATCAATACCATAAGGTCTGTAGTTAGCTCTAGCAAGAGTAAGTATACCATTGTTGTTTCCATTATCAACAAGCGAATCGCCAAAAATAAAGAAACCTGGCACTTGAGGTTCTTGTTGTGAAGAAACCAAGACTACTAAGTACAAGAAAAGCCCAAAAATAGCCCCAAGACATGCCATTGTTTTTTTACTACTTATTGTCTTGTTACTGATGATTTCAAATTGATGTAACAAGAAGTTCCTTTTTATAGCTAGTATAGGTAGCTAGATTCATACTAAATTTGCACTAGTAACACAGGGTTGTGCATGTGGAATGAGTTAATATATATGGTTAAACAAAGTGCAAGTAAATATGCCCGTGACAGAGATGGTTTGGGTAGGGATTATATAGCTTTTGAGCTGTGATTTAATTGTGTGGGTTGCAATGGAGTTTCTTGTTTCTATTTTAGCGGTGAAAAGCTGGTAGAAGAGGTGATATCTCTCGTGAAGGTTTCTAGGACCATTACCATCTCAAACTTATATAAACACAGGACTCTGCTTGATTTTATGCCAATCAAATTTTTAAATAAACGAATCACAACTATAAATTTTCTCAATAAACAGAATTCAAGAATTATGATCTGGCCGATTAGGCTCTAATTCGAGCCCACTCAATAATAAAAATTTTCTCAGAAAACGAGTTCGAATACTTTTAAATCAATAACAACCATAACTTTTTTTTTGTTGGGCGTCTAAAATCTGTTATTAGGTGACATTTAACCTATAAGAAGTTGCTTTGAGGGTTGTCAATCTATGTCAAATCAACATTTATATTATATTTTATTTTCTCTTACATCCATGTCAACATAAAAATGCATAGAGGTAAATATGCTTTTGAATTGTTTAATGAGTTGTATCCAAATTAGGAAGTTGCCAACTTCTGACAACCTTGCTAGGCAACTAAGAGGCAACCTCCCAACTCCAATAGATTGGCAACCAAGATTGTCTAACCATGTAAACTTGGCAACCTTATTGACAACCCTTATTCCTTATTGGAGTTGCTTTAAAACGAAGTGTTAGGAAATATGGATTGAAATATCATAGACTATAGCCTACAAGGCTACAAAGTGGTTTAGGAAAAACAAAAAAAAAAAGAATCAAGATCGAGAGTGTAATTTAAAGAAGTCTGACAAACATTGAAACAAACAGGTATACCAATATTTTAGAAGAGAAGTTCTCCACATTAATTATCTAAAATATAACAAATAATTATTATCTAAAATATGAGCGTAAAAAATAACTTGAGATAACTTAAATTGGTAAGAATTTATTTATTGTCATTCCAAATTGTATTAAAAAATTTCTAAAAAATTAATTTATCGGCGAGAAGCAATCGTTGCTCACCTTGAAATAGGGGTGGCAAAATCCGACACGAAAAATTACGAATTATGGTATGAAACAAACTATAGAATTACACAGCTAGGTCCATCTACAGAACTAGTCATCTCATATCTAACAAAACTCAAAAGCCACTGCCATCCAAGGACAACAACTCGAGCATCTCCTCTCGTTGTAGGAACAAAAACGCTCGCTCAACCACTAGATCTATTCCTCTTCTCTTATAACTAGAAAATAAAATTACAACAAAGCAAAGGTGAGCCAAAATTATTCAGCAAGTACATAAATATATGCCAATATCAATAACAGATATAAGATCTGATCAACAAGAATAATTATCATATACTGTGAAAGCAAATAGCTGAAGAAATTAAATATCAAAACGCAAAGGGGAGCCAACAATGCTCCGTTAAAATAAAATGCATCAACAATAAGAACTGACATGAGTTCTGATATCCAAAGATCATCATCATATAGGCTTCAAAGGAATCAGGATTCAAAGCAATTCAATCTCAATGTTTCTATTAGAATTGGATTTTTATATAATTAAAAAAATAACAAGGTTAGGCTGCTAATCAGTCACGCACTAATCCCGGAAAAACTCACATAACAATGTCCTATAATGGATCCACGGCACACATTGGCCTTAACTTCTGACCATTAATCTGGTCTCCCCGAAGGAACTCTGTTTTAAAAACAATCCAATTCTATAACCAACGCACTAGGTGTCGGGACAATCGACAACCCCTGTCAACCAAACGGTCTAGAAAACTCACGTTCTAGAACAATAATTCAACTAGTAGAATGAAAGAGAATCAACAGTTCTATCCTAGATATCGACGAGATCAAAATATAATTGGGGTAATAATTTGAGAGACAACCAAAAGAATAAATGTCGACGAGATAAACAATAAATGAGGTGATAACAATAAAGAACAATAACTTCAATAATTATCGACGAGATTGATACGAATAATTGGGATGACATTATAATTAGAATAATTTAAAATAATTTCACTTGAACAATAAGTAAAGGGAAAACACTTGCCTGATAACAAACGCTAAACTCGTCTACACTTGATCGTCTCACTCTAATTTAACCTTCTCTTCATCCCTCTGATTCGACTCTAGACTTTCCTTTGTCCATTTTACTCAACTCTATAATAATTAGAGCATATTAATCACAAATAAAGCCTTTAAGACTCGCTAACAATCAATACACATAATTCAGATAGCACTTAAGCATGTAAATTTTACAAAGCAGATCAAATGACTCACTTTGATAATTAACTGAAGTCAAGAAATATTTTTAAAACAATCTTCAATCTTGGTTTTTGAATAAAATCCAACTCAGAATAATTGAAAGAAATTTCAAAACATTTTCTGGATTTTTAAACAATTAAACCCTATTTTTAAAACATTTATAGCAGAAAGTAAATTAATCAAAAATTAAATATTCCTAATTAAATTAATTAACATCAAATAAAAATTAATTAATAAAATTACACAATACATGATTACATTTATCAAATAATAAGATTAGTTAAATTATTAATTGAAATTAATTAAAATAATCAAAAGCATTTAAATTTTAATCATTTTTCGAATTAAAAGTAAGTAAATAAATGATTTTTGAAATTAAATAATCAAATAAATAATTCAGAAATAATCTGTTGAAATGATATTTTTGTAATTAAATTCTAAAAAATTTTAAGATAAAATTTAGATATTTCATTGAATCCTAAAATAGAAACAGTTTAGTAGAAATGGTAAATAAAAATTACTCCCTCCGTCCCACCCAATTCTTAACACTTTTTTTTGTTACTTTCTGGCACGCATTTTAAGGTGAATTTTAAGGATAGTTTCATAACTTATTTTTGAAATTTTCTTTTTTTGTATAAAAATAGGATTGTTCTAGTTTTATACAAAAAAAGAAAATTTCAAAAATAAGTTATGCAACTATCCTTAAAATTTACCTTAAAATGCATGCCGAACACCCTATTTTGAAATGTTAAGAAATGGCCGGGACTGAGGGAGTACCATTCTAAGGTAATAGTAAATTTCTTCAAACATAACAGTTGGTAGCATCTCCAAGACTTACAATCTGTTAGCTATAATAATGATGTGGCAATCATTTTAGCTAATAGATATTGTTTTTTCTCCTCCAACCATGCATACTGTTAGCTAAATTTTTAGATAACAAGATACATATCTTCTACTCCCTCTATCCCATCCATTTCTTTACAATTTCCTTTTTGAGGCGTCCCACCAATTCTTTACATTACTAAAAATAGTAACTTTTAATAATAAAATACATTATTACATCCACTACTTCAAGTCACTTTTTCAACACTTTACACTATTACACCCACTACTTCACTTATTTTAACATTAAAATCACTATTACACCCACTACTTCATTTATTTTAACAATATTACACCCACTATCCTTGGTTTCCGTGCCCAGGCACAATGTAAAGTATTGGCTGGGACGGAGGGAGTATATTTTAAGGATATCCAAAAATTTATACATAACATCTAAAGATATCGTATCCACTAATATTGTGACACATCATCAATTTAGTTTAATCTTATACTCCCTTTGTCCCACCCATTTCTTTACATAAAAAAGTGTGTGTCTGACACGCATTTTAAGGTCCATTTAAGGATAGTTCTATAACTTATTTTTTATATTTTCTTTTTTTGTATAAAAATAGGATTGTTCTATTTTTATAAAAAAAATATCAAAAATAAATTATAAACTATCTTTACATACACCTTAAAATCCGTGCCGGAAACTGGTTCGCAAACGTAAGAATCAGGAGGGACGGAGGGAGTATATATTTATTAATTAAAATAACAATAAAATACTATTTTTGAAATATAGCTAACAATTATAGCGAACACTTGGAGTACAACTCCTTACAGATTCAGTAAATTTTACATAATCATTATTTTATATTATTTTAATTAACCATTTTAGCTAGTACTGTTGGAGATGCTCTAAAACAATAAAAGATTAATAACATTTCCCTTTCACCACACCACTTCTGACAGATCAAACTGGGTTTTGGAAAAAGAAAAGAAAATGAACAAATAAAACAAAATGAAGAACACTTCATTCTTCTTCCCCCCCTCCCCAGTTAACTGTTCATGCCGGCCGAACGACATTCCGGCGGCCTCTCTGTACTCCGGCACTCGATTTCTATGCAATAAACGACTGCAAACATCTCTGGACATTTACAAGTTACAACACAGCATATTAAAGTCAAATAACGATCGAAATTAACCGGAATAGTAAATTCCGGCTAGCTCTCGACCAAAATCCGGAGAAACTCGGGATTGCACAATCCTAAACCAATTCGTGTGTTCTAGGTATCAAATCAAAGCTTAGATTACCCTGAATCTTTGCCCCACAACCAAACACATGGACAATTAAGCATGAACTCAGAATTGTTAAAAATTAAACTCGATTTAACCTCTTAATAGACTTAGGCAAAATCAAACACAAACAACACAATTGAGCACTTAAATCAACTCTTTATGACCATCTAAAGCTACGCAAAACATCAAAACATGTGAACGATGCTTAAATTAAAAAGTCCCAATTTGCATAAGAACCCTAATTTACGAATTAGCCAAAATCGAACATAAACAATGAAATTAAACGTTTAAATCAACTATCCATGAGCATATGAAGCTGCAGGAACAACCAACGAATTTAAACCCCTAATTTCCACCAAGAACCCTAATTACCCAGATTTCAAAAATAATTCATGTAAATTCTGAAAATTACCTAAATTGAAAATTGATTGAAGATTATGAAACTACATGTTGAGAACTTCGATTCGAGTACTTGAATTCCAAAATCCCGAATAAAATTATTATATATCAAAAAAAACTCGTGCATCGCACGGGTTATAAGTTAGTGGTTATAAATTAGCTAAAGGGATGAACCATTTAATTTCGAAAAATCAACAGTTAGAATTGTAAGTGTTCTGAAAAGTCATCTTAAGTAGAAAGCACTCATCGAATACTCCAATCATATTCTATGATTCACAACAAATTAAAAAAATGTTATGATTGCTATCAATACTACTCGTATCAAATTTCAAATTATAAACTTGCACATACTTAACTAACGACATTAACATAATTTGATTTATAAATAAATTTAAGCTACCGGCCCGTGTATGCTAGTTTTAATAATTTTTCAAAATTAGGAATAAAATAATAATTTCATGACCATTTTTCTGGGTTGTTCTGGACGACATATACTAATATACAGAAGTAGATGCAAGGAATTAAAGGTAAATACGAATAAATCATACTAGCTTAAAATCGGTGCGATGCACGGTTGTTCTTTAATATAATGACTTATTTTTAATTCGAATATAAAATTTTAAATGCTATGATCTGATAATAATTTATATGTTGTCTGTGATATTTTTAGAAAAAGATATATTTTAATTAGAAAAGCATATAAAAGATGATAAATTTTAGCTGAAAAACGTAATCACTTAATTATTAATTATTATAATATTATTATTTTACTTAAATAAAACTACCCGAATAGGTTTTATTAGGAAAAAATAAAAAAATAGAAAAGGTAACGTATTTTAGTTGAAAAAGGTAATTGGTTAATTATTAGTAATTATAATTATACTTGTAATATTTTATGTTATTTAATAGAATTGCCCATATAGTGTTTTGAAAAGAAAAATTTTAGTTAGATAAAATATAAAAGATAATTTATTTTATGTGAAAACGTAAATTGATTAGTGTTAGGAATAATTCATAAGTTGTGATGTTAAGAATAGAATTTGCAAATACTTCTTGTATATCCTGAACTTATAAAGGATTTAGCACTTTGTATAGGATATATGTGTTAGACAGTAATCTATAGAGGTAAGTCAGGAACAGAGCATCAAGAACTACATTTCAGGAACTGAGAGCAGATCCTGATACGACAAGTCAAATACTGATCAAATACTGATGGGATGGTCAGATCCTGATGCAAGATGGAATCCTGATATCAGTCATGATACTGATGATGTCATTATGGATGCTACAGAAACTGGCAAGTGCTATAAAATGGGATCGTTGTTTTGAAGAACAAGCAAGAAGATATCATGAAGGAAAGAATTTTTTATTGATGGAAACTATCAACTGGACGACAGAATATTGTCATGTATAGATTATCTTTCTGTTATTAGTTGATAGGTAGCATTATAAATACTCTCTCTATATCATTGTAAAAAGAGTTCGTTCGTGAGGTTTGTAATCATAAGTATACGAGAGTACAAACAGAGAGAGATTTGTATTGTCAGCTACTGCTAAAGGTATTTGTACACCTTTGGTAGAGTTTTTATTTGATCTTATTAATACAAACAGTTTGGTTTATTCATTTGTTCTTGTTTATTTATCCGAGTAAAAATCAGACACGATTACTTAACTTGTATTCAACCCCCCTTCTACAAGTTATTCGAGTTAACAATTGGTATCAGAGCAGGTTGATTTCGAATAATCATAAAGATCTGCAATCATGTCTGGTTACAAGGATGGTAATACTAAGATCCCTATGCTCAAGAGAAACGAATGTACTTTATGGGAAGTAAAGATGTTGCATCACCTGGAAGCAACAGATCCTGATTATCTTGACAGAATTAGAGATGGACCTTTTGTTCCAATAAGGGTTGTTGGACAAGCAACTGTCAATGGTGAAGTTGTTCCAGAACATACATCAAAGAAGCCTAAATCTGAATGGATAAATAAGGAAAAGGAGAACGTTCTTAAAGATGCTAAAGTGAGAAACATACTATTTAATAGTCTTGATTCAGTTCTCACTAACTATGTTCTCTCGTGTAAGACTGCTAAGGAGATATGGGACAATTTGAAGGTTCATTGTGAAGGAACTAAACCTGTTGTTTGCACTAAATCACGCAAGCGTACGTGGTCACAAGTAATATATGAATAAGTCAAGTTCGTTCCCACAGAGATCTGGTTTTTAATTCAGTTTAGTACCTATGCAACAATGTATGATTATTATTCACTGCTAAGACAAATAACAATTTTGGGTTTAATAAACTAAATTAACTAAGAATTAAATTAACAAGCTAAGAATTAACTAACTAACGAGAATTGGAATCGAATTATTTCTGCAAGAGGAAACATGGGATCCTAACTTCATTAAATACTTTGCCTAGATCTGACGCCTTTAATCACTATATGTAATGGTTATGATATCTGATCAGACAACACGAAACAAGTACACGCTACTTCTCAGTATACGAATACCAAACTAAACATACATCCACAAAAGAGATAGAAGATGAATAGACACCAAATATGCTTAGACCCTATATCTCTATAAGATTTGAAAACATAACAGTTGAAGCACAAGTTGTCTATTAAGATCACATAGGGTAGCATAATATCTCTATTTACGCCACAAATCATGATGTTAAAACACCAACCTATCCTATGCTAGCATGACAAGTTCTAAATCTCAAGATCCACTCTCGTTTCGCAAGAGATTAACATATTAGATGTTAGCTACGCATCTAAATTCATAAAGCACAACCATACGAGGATATCAAATATACATCACACACAGATCTTTAAAGCATCAAGATAATAAAGCTCCATAAATAAATCCATTAGAATCCCATGACAACGATTAGTTCATAATCGAACCGCTCGTCATCATGGGATCTGATGAAACCATTATAAAAACAAAGTATGAAAAGATACAAATAAACCTAAGTAATTGATATGTAATGGTGATACAAATTACAATGGTAGGATGTGTTTATATAGGCTCTAGAAGTCTTGCCCAACAAGGAAACACCCTAAAATACAATTAGAATTCAATTTAGGTGCAAGAAACTACCTAAAATTCAATTAGAATTAGAAAAAGGACAAAACAGTAATCTTCCAGCCTTCTTTCACAAAGAACACGCGCGAAATTTTTCTCTGCACGCTCCCTGCACCTGCTATCTATGCCAGGTTGTAGAAAATCTCCCAAGCTTCGCGTGAGCTGTAAGATCACTGAAAACGGACTTCTAGATCTCCAGATATGGCCAAAACAGTGAAGACTGCACAACCTATTCAGAAAATCCGAATTTTACACAAATTTGCTCCTTTCTCCTCCTTTTCTTTTGCATTAGCTAACATCTTCAATACCATGACACATGTAACTCCTTGGTAGCATAACACAAGTGTCCAATCTTCATTCCAATGCTTAATTCCACTCTAATATCGATTAGAAACACCAACACTAACCGATAGCTACAACCCTGCACAACTACACAAAACACATAAAAAATACAACAAACTTGAGACCAAGTCAATCAATTTAAGCCGACATGGAACGCTCCAGGTGGATATAAAATCCACTTATCACTTGTCTAGAAGAATATGAGAACACTACTTATACAACAGTATGAGTACTTTGAATCCAAGTCTGGTGAGTCACTAACTGATACCTTTGATAGGTTTACTAAACTCATCAATGAGATGGCCATGCATGGTAAATATTATGACTTGGAGAATATGAATACTAAGTTCATGAAAGCTCTGCCTAATTTTTACAATGAGAAGATATCTGCAATTGAAGAATCTAATGATCTGGATGAATATCATTAGAGGCAGTTTATGGGAAACTTAGGGCTTATGAACTTGACAGGCAGTAGAAGAAGAGCAGGAGTGAAGGAAAGATGAAAACTGTTGCACTCACTGCTCAATCTGAATCAAAGAAGCTTCCAGAAGAAAAGAATGTTGAGCCTACTGTAAAGGACTCAAGGAAGAAGAAAAGCAAAGAAGGTTCTGAATTAGAAACTACAGATATAGACTCTGACAATGAAGATTCTGAATCAGAGACGCAGGAACTCTTTGCTATGTTTGCTAAAGCTTTCAAGAAAGGAAGATTCAATAGGAGAAGATTTAGCAAAAGACCTTTTCAAAAGAAAGATGAGAAGAAGAGTGACAATGGAAAAAGTACAATTGTCAAGCTTGATAAGGCAAAGATCAAGTGCTTCAACTGCAGCGAGCTTGGACACTTTGCCAGTGAGTGTAAGAAGCCTAGGACACTACAAGAAAAGGGTCAATAGACATCAGTTTATGGCCGATGTCTATGTTATTTTGCATGTGATGTCTTTGTCAGAGATGTCTATTGTAGACATCGGTCAGAAACTGATGTCTATGCTAACATAGACATCAGTTTTTCATTCAATACACATCAGTTGTTCTACAAAATAGGTTAGATGTAATTAATTTTATAAACAACTTGCTTGCCTTACATTCTAGAAAACATATAATAAACTAAGTTATTTTTCACATACACATCACTTTCTTTCTTTGAAAAAGATGTCTATTTCGATATTAGACATTATAATTTTATCAGATAAAGTGATGTCTATAGTTATCTTAGACATCATCCTAGACTGATGTCTAATGTTCTGATAAACATCAGTTTCTTTCTAAAAAACCGATGTGTATAGTGACCTTAGACTGTTGGGACAATCAGATCGTGGCCCTGCGATTTTTGATACAATAAATTAACGAGTATGAATACAAAAGTCACCTTGTTAACGGTTGATTCCACGCACTTCTATTGTATTCCCAAATTCCCTTGAGCGAAGTGTGGCCTTCGTCTTCTCAAGTTAACCTCTCTTCTTGCTCCTAGGTGGCTACAATATTTTTCTTAACCCAACCCTAGCAAGAAGAGAATAAGAATATATATAGGGCTACAATAGGGATCATGGATAATTAGGTTGGGCCTTCTAATTACATCTTGGGCCTAGCCCAATGTAATTAAATATTAATTCAATCCACTAAAGAATTAATATTTGCACTACCTTTCCTAATACCGCAACTTAATTATTTAATTGGGTTCCAATATTATTTGCTTATTAAATTCCTCATGTTTAAAATAGCGCATGCCCATTAATTAAATAAATTACTGATAATTTATTTAATTAATATCTTTTATCCTTGATTATCCACTCAACCTTTATTTAATTATGCCGGAATAAATTCCACCTGCAGGGTTTCACATAATTAAATCTTTTTGAGCTTTCAAGGGGACATCGTTAACCCAAATATTATCAGGACATGGATTCCTTCTATAAATAATATTCACCATGTATATAATTCCATCACCCAAAATATAATGATATAATTCAAAAGAATTATTTCATATATAAATCAAAGCATGTAAATAATATACACGTGTCAATTACTATATCGGGATTAAGAACCTAAGCATTAATAATAACATAGAATCTTAGTTCTCCTTCTTAATCAGTATAAGGGAACAATTCTAAATTTGATCCTGTTCAATATACACAAAGTATACTAGTATTATTTATTAGTCAATATAAACTAATCTAAATAATACTACAGCCATACCAGTGGATTGTCCAACACCACCTGTGCTGTGAACCTTATTATATTATATAAACCGTATTTAACAATCTAATATTCTGTATCCCATTTGATACTAGATTGTCCACAATATATAATATCAGACAGCATGTAAACATTCAAATGATTCTCAATAAAACTAGGCCAGAAATAAATGTATAAACTTAAAATAAATATTTTCAGTATACACTAACAATCTCCCACTTATACTCAAAATATTCTATGAGTATATCAGTGTTTATTTAATCCACTATTAAATAAAAAACTATGTGTCCATCCATCTTACTCCTATCGCTTCCACATGCCTGTCAAAAACCTTGGCTGGCAAGCTCTTTGTGAAAGGATCTGCCCGGTTGTCTTATGATGAAATATGAGCCACAACTATGCTCCTCGCTTTACGATTCCTCGTATGAGATGATACTTACGTTCAATATGGTTAGCTGCTTTGTGGTCTTGCGGTTCCTTTGAATTTGCCACAGCACCAGTGTTATCATAATACACTGTCAAGCTTCTAGGGAAATTAGGTACCACATCTAAGTCCAAAAGGAAGTTCCTGAACCATACAGCCTCCTTAGCAGCCTCAGAGGCCGCCACGTACTCGGCTTCCATGGTGAGTCTGCAATGCATTTCTGCTTTACACTCCTCCATATAACGGCTCCACCTCAAAAATAAAAACATATCCCGAGGTTGATTTCCTCTTATCCCTATCTGATTGAAAATCTGAATCAGTATATCCCAAAGGAAATAGATCTAAGGCCTTGTAAATTAACATATACTCCTTAGTCCTTCTCAGGTACTTGAGTATAGTTTTTACTGCACTCCAATGTTCCTGACCTGGGTTCGACAGATATCTACTAACCATGCCTACAGCAAAGCAGATGTCAGGCCTCGTACATAACATAGCATACATTAAGCTTCCACATGCAGAAGCATAAGGAACTGCTTTCATGCTCTCTATATCCTTAGGTGTCGAAGGACACTGCTTCTTAGATAGAGCAACTCCATGTTTAAAAGGTAGAAAACCTTTCTTGGAGTTTTGCATGTTAAAACGAGCTAATACTTCATCAATGTAGGGCTCTTGAGATAAGGCCAACATCCTTTTCTTGCGATCCCTTATTACTTTGATCCCAAGGATGTATGCCGCTTCACCTAAGTCCTTCATGTCAAATTGTTTGAACAACCATGCCTTTACTGATGACAACATCTTAACATTGTTTCCAATGAGTAAAATGTCATCTACATATAGTACTAGAAAAACCACTGCATTACCCCCACTTCTCTTATACACGCATGATTCGCTTGGACTTTGATCAAATCCATATGACTGGACTGCCTGATCAAAACGAATATTCCAGTCCCTTGAAGCTTGTTTAAGTCCATAAATAGACCTCTTAAGCTTACATACCAGATGCTCTTGGCCTTCCTTAATGAATCCTTTTGGTTGCTGCATATAGATGGTTTCTTCAAGACTTCCATTAAGGAAAGCTGTCTTGACATCCATTTGCCAAATCTCATAATCGAGATGAGCTACTATAGATAAAAGAATCCGGATCGACTTAAGCATAACAACCGGCGAAAAGGTTTCCTCATAATCGATCCCTTCTTTCTGAGTGTACCCTTTCGCAACAAGTCGTGCTTTCCAGGCTTTTACCTTTTTGTCAGATCCTCTTTTCTTCTTGTAGATCCACCTACATCCAACGGGTTTTACACCTTTGGGTGGTTCCACGAGCTCCCAAACTTGATTGGAATACATAGATTCCATCTCAGATTCCATTGCCTTTTGCCAAAGATCTGCATCTTTATCTAGAATTGCCTCATCGTATGTCCTGGGATCCTCATCATGTTCACCAGAGACCAAGTCCGAGGACTCTCCCAAAAACATGAATTTTTCAGGTTGTCGAACAACCCTCCCACTACGACGAGGCACTGGTGTGGTACTAGTGTCAAGCTGTGCATTTTCTTGTGGTTGTTCTACTTGTACTATTGGCACTTGGGGATTATCTATCCCTCCCACTAAATCTCGATCCCTAGGACTATAAAATGAATAACCTTTCGTTCCCATGGGATAGCCTACAAACAGCCTTACTTCTGTACGAGATTCTAGCTTGGTCGCGTTCTTGTTCAGCACATGTGCTGGGCAACCCCAAATCCGAATATGTCTTAGACTTGGTTTGCTACCAGTCCACAATTCTATTGGAGTCTTGGGAACCGACTTAGAAGGTACCAAGTTCAGAAGATAAGCCGTTGTTTCTATAGCATAACCCCAGAATGACTTGGGTAAATCCGAATAACTCATCATCGATCTAACACTCTCTAAAAGAGTCTGATTCCTTCTCTCTGCTACACCATTCTGCTGAGGTGTGCTAGGTGCAGAAAATTGGGATGTAATCCCATTTTCTGATAAATATTCCCTAAATTCTCCAAGCAAGTATTCGCCACCACTATCTGATCGTAGTGGCTTGATACATTTTCCAAGATGTCGTTATTCCGCACTTGCTTTGTACTCTTTGAATTTTTCAAAGCACTCAGACTTGCGGCGTAACAAATATATGTACCCATATCTAGAATAATCATCAATGAAAGTGACAAAATACTCATAACCTCCTCTTGCTTGAATACTCATAGGTCCACATAAATCAGTATGAACCAATTCTAATACTTCTTTGACTCTATTCCCCTTTCCTTTAAAAGGTCTATTAGTCATCTTACCTTCCAAGCAGGATTCACAAACCGGAAATGGCTCCACTGCCAACGAGCCTAATGGCCCATCTACTACCAGTCTTTGAATCCTCCTCAAGTTAATATGACCTAATCTTAAGTGCCAAAGATATGTTTGGTTCAATTCAGAAGGTTTCTTTCTTTTGTTTGAGCTAGAAAGAATGTTATTAGATTCCTTTTGTTGCAGCATTGGTTGGATAGGATTAATATTATATAAATTGTCTTGCAATGTACCAGAACATATAACTCGTTTATTCATCATAATAGAAACATTACGATCCAAACAAACATTATAACCATCCATGGCAAGTTTAGAAACCGAAATCAAATTCCTTCTAAACGAAGGTACATAAAGACAATTGTTCAAAACCAAAATCCTATCATTGCCAAAAGACAATGTAATTATTCCAACTGCAACTACTGCTACTTTCGTAGCATCTCCCATGAACACATATATCTCGCCATCTCTAAGCATTCTGGTTTGCTGGAACCCCTTCATAGAGTTACAAACATGGTCAGTGGCTCCTGTATCTACACACCAAGTGCTCGTAGATATAGCCGCTATATATGTTTCCGTAACTAGAGAAAGAGACATACCAGTATTGTTTGTCTTCTTAGGAAGAGGATAATCCTGTTTCCAATGACCTGACTGCTTGCAACTGAAGCACTTGCCCTTAAGCTTTTTCATACCACCTTGAACTCCCACTGCATTAGCAACCTTTCCAGCTTTCTATGTCTGAACCTTTTTCTTCTTCTTACCTTTCGGCTTAGAGGAAGAAGCTTTCTCAGCCACATTCACTTGAACATTCTGTTTAAAGAGTCCTTCAGCTGCCTGAAGTTCCGCTAGAAGTTCCGCGAGACTATACAACCTTTTGTTCATGGTGTAATTCAAGCGGAACTGTTCAAAACGTTTTGGCAGACTCATAAGGATGATATCGATCTGGGTTTCCCCATCAATATCAGCACCAAGGATCTCCATCTCATTCAGATGAGACATCATCCTGAGAACATGATCCCTTACAGGTGTTCCTTCATTCATCTGAGTGTTCATTAAAGCCTTCATTGCTACTTGCCTAGCAGCCCTATTCTGTTCTCCAAAAAGTTCCTTGAGATTAAAGAGCATATCTGAAGCTGTGTCCATAGCCTGATGCTGATGTTGCAAAACACCTGACATTGCTGCCAGAATGTAACATCACGACATCTCATCAGCCTTAAGCCACCGCTTATAATACTCCTTTTCACTTTCAAGAGCATCTTCAGCAGGCTGATCTGGCTTGGGTTCATAAGTGCAAAATTTGTACTCCTCAGCAGTCAACACTATGTCCAAATTACATTTCCATTCAATATAGTTTGGTCCCGTAAGTTTGTTATCCTTAATTAGGGTGAATAGTGGATTAAAGCCCATAGTGATCTAATCCTGAGAATCATACATGTAACACATAATCAGAGGGTTGCACAAATCTTAAAACCTATTGATTTCCTCTAACAATTAATTAAAATTAATGCACTAATATTTAAACACCATAAGTATCTGGTACGCCACGATGGGTGACATATATACCACTTAAATTCGTTTAAATATTACTTTGGTCCTATTAATAAATAATACGTCACGTTAGGGTGGACTATATATTATTTTTCATAGCTAAGTGTATACCATTATTAAATCTTAAATTAATAACAATAAGACCAGATACCACCATTAAATATTTCAAATCAATAATCGATAATAGGATAATTCCCAGATCGGGGAGAGCATTGTCAAGAGGCGTCACTTAAGACCCCTTTCTAGACAGAATCATCCTTTCTCTCAATATCGAAAATCTATATTCAATCATTGGTACCCTTCTAATTAATCGAATTCTATGAAACTTGGTACGCCACGTTGGGTGGCATGTATACCTTTCTATATTCGTAATTAATTTAGGAAGTTTGTCCTAGTAATATCCACAACACTACCTGACACTATAAATCATATGCCACGTTAGGGTGGACTATATATAATTTATATTTGTCTTAGTGTTAAATTACATACAAACAATAATGGAGACCGTGGGATTTAATTCCTAATTAATTCCCTCACCCACTTAGAATTTTTATTAAAAATTGAGGAATTTTAAAAAATTAAATGGGACCTATGTCGTTACAATTATGTCTAGCATGCATTCAAAATACACACATAATTTAACAACATATAACATTTAAATAAAACAATAAATAAAATATCTATGTCCATGTCGTCCTAATTATGTTAAACATGTAATTAAAAAATTACACACATAAATAACAACACACATAACAATTATTTAAAGTAATAATTAAAAAATTAAATAGCAGAATTAAAATTAAAAAAATAATTAAATCCACTATTATGGCCCCAAAATTAATTTGCTGCAGCCCCTTGTTCATCCAACAGTACTCGGTTGAAGACAAACAGGACCACGCGCCTTATGCGTTTGACAACAGAACAAGACCGACCAGCAGCCTGCCACCGAATTATTCTTGACACCAGCGTGGGTCCAGCGCCTTGAACAAGTAAAACAGCCGCATGGTTATTCTGCCTACGCCAGTAGCATGACTCGTCTGCCTTAAAATATTAACCACAAGCTTACGCAGCGGAAGCAATTATTTTCTCCGGTTTTGATTTCCGATCGCACGTAATTGTTACAAGATACCCGGATTTTTACAAAATGCATCAAACAATTACATAAAAAATAGATCTAATACAAAACTAATTTTGTAAAATCTATTCTAACACGATCAACCCTCGTGATTTACAACCACGATAAACCACGTGGAAACCAAACAAAATAACCACGATTAAACCACATGGGATCCAAACACATAATTAAAAAACATGGCCATAATAGTGGATAACAACCTGCAAAAGATTATTACACAAGCATACCACTATATACATGCATATATAATTACGACATGGACATCGTATCAAAATCACAGAACCATAGAACCTTGCTCTTGATGCCAATTGTTGGGACAATCAGATCGTGGCCCTGCGATTTTTGATACAATAAATTAACGAGTATGAATACAAAAGTCACCTTGTTAACGGTTGATTCCACGCACTTCTATTGTATTCCCAAATTCCCTTGAGCGAAGTGTGGCCTTCGTCTTCTCAAGTTAACCTCTCTTCTTGCTCCTAGGTGGCTACAATATTTTTCTTAACCCAACCCTAGCAAGAAGAGAATAAGAATATATATAGGGCTACAATAGGGATCATGGATAATTAGGTTGGGCCTTCTAATTACATCTTAGGCCTAGCCCAATGTAATTAAATATTAATTTAATCCACTAAAGAATTAATATTTGCACTACCTTTCCTAATACCGCAACTTAATTATTTAATTGGGTTCCAATATTATTTGCTTATTAAATTCCTCATGTTTAAAATAGCGCATGCCCATTAATTAAATAAATTACTGATAATTTATTTAATTAATATCTTTTATCCTTGATTATCCACTCAACCTTTATTTAATTATGCCGGAATAAATTCCACCTGCAGGGTTTCACATAATTAAATCTTTTTGAGCTTTCAAGGGGACATCATTAACCCGAATATTATCAGGACATGGATTCCTTCTATAAATAATATTCACCATGTATATAATTCCATCACCCAAAATATAATGATATAATTCAAAAGAATTATTTCATATATAAATCAAAGCATGTAAATAATATACACGTGTCAATTACTATATCGGGATTAAGAACCTAAGCATTAATAATAACATAGAATCTTAGTTCTCCTTCTTAATCAGTATAAGAGAACAATTCTAAATTTGATCTTGTTCAATATACACAAAGTATACTAGTATTATTTATTAGTCAATATAAACTAATCTAAATAATACTACAGCCATACCAGTGGATTGTCCAACACCACCTGTGCTGTGAACCTTATTATATTATATAAACCGTATTTAACAATTTAATATTCTGTATCCCATTTTATACTAGATTGTCCACAATATATAATATCAGACAGCATGTAAACATTTAAATGATTCTCAATAAAACTAGGCCATAAATAAATGTATAAACTTAAAATAAATATTTTCTGTATACACTAACATAGACATCATCCTAGACTGATGTCTAATGTAGGTATAAACATCAGGTATTTCTGAAAAAACTCATTTATATGTGTCTCTTAGACATCAGATTTTACTTATAAAAGTGATTTCTAATTGTTTTTTAGACATCGAACATTGTAGAGAAAAGTGATGTATATCTTTGTTTTAGAAATCATTATTTTGTAAAACTTTCGATGTCTTTGTTACAATTAGACATTTGTTTCTGAGTGCAACTAAATAAACTGTTGTCTTTCAATGCATACCAAAAAATAAAAAACTGGACCATTCACAATATATCCAACCACGCATTTAGATTAAACCATTCACAAAATACAACCACCAACAATGTACATCATCCATCTATTCCATTAACAAGATACCAAACTGTACTGGGCACTAGAATTAACTAAGTGCACAACCAAAAGTAAACATGAAAATTAGCATAACAGCTTGAATTACTTTAATCTAAGACTGCATGTCTCCAAAAATAGATTACCAAAAGCGCAGAACTAGCAATTCAAGCGGTTAACCAAATGTTTACGTCAATTTAAAGAGACCTACTAGAAACTATCAGATCTTGTCTTGGATGAACTTGAGAGCCTGAATACGTACTTCGTCAAGCTCGGCCTCGGTGTACGTCGTTCGAGTCTTCGGCAGCCACTAAAGGCAACAAACAAACACAATTAAACAAAAATGAAAAGTACACCTTCATAATCAAAAGTAACCCATTAGAAAAACAAAGACGCACACTTTTGTAGCAAAAGTCAATTTTGTATCACTGATAATTTTTTTCATGTAGCGCATTACTACATAAGCACATTCAGTACCACTGGGTTGCTTGGGGGATCCCTATTAATTCCAAAAAATAAAATGCGTCAGAAAATAAATTTACTAGTACTGAGTTGAAGTGTAAAAGTACTTACACTCAGAAACTTTGCCTTGGCCGGCTTCCGATTACCCCTACCAGTTTCACAATTGTAAGTTTTCACTGCCCTGCATAAAAAATAAAAACTGATCCAATGTACACAAAAAATCATGAATTTTCATCAAAATGTTACGGTTAATAAAAAATTACCTTGATAATGCTAGTTCTAGTAATGTAAACTGTGTTGGGTGAGGGAGTGGATTGAGAAAATAAATTTTACCTTCCCATATAATAGCCAAAATCCAATGCATACTGTTTTCATTAAAAAACATACCAAAGACAGATTTTTAGTACTCTATCTAGTTTTTTAGTATCGTAACTTAATATAAGCTAGAACTTACTCCTGATTATGCGGCAAAAAGAACAGCCGATCCGAGTTGCCCTCTTTCAAGTGGTAAACAATGCCAGCTTCAAAATCAACATTCAAATTATATGAGGATCCAGGGTGAATAAATGCAAATGTTTCCGCCAGATCTGGTCTTTCACTTATCTCAGCATGCAAATGCCTACCAAAAAAAGATACCAACATTAGAAGTAGAGACATGCAATTGGAAAAATACTAACATTAGAATGCATATCGGAAAAGGAAAAATTGTAACTTACGCCATGTAAGCTGAAATTACAGCTTGCCCTAGCATATCAAACTCCAACAACGCCAAAACATTCTCATGTAACAAATAAATTGTCTTTTCATGCCCAAACACTTCTGACTTGCAGTAAACCTGTATCGAAAGCCCAACAGTTTCCATCCAGCTGGTTACATGTTTATACAGTAAGTTAAAGCCCTTCGGCACTTTTGCACTTGGTTTTGCATGTAAGAACTGTGCCCTCAATTTCTGCAACTCATCATTCTTGTTTTTGTTTTCTCCACTTGGTCGCACCCTTTCTTTTTTCTTAATCTGTAGATCATCAAACCATCAGGATTGGGCTGATTACAGTGATTTTGAAGATGAATTGGATTATGACGACATTGCACTGATGGCAAATGTTTCAGACAAAACTGGATCTCCAAAAAAAACTTCTCAATCTTCTGTTAAGGTATCACTTCACTCTCTTGATTCATTTGATAGCTTAGATTCTGATAATATTAGATCTATCCATGCTGAGTTTAAGAATCTTATGACTAATTTTATAATTCTTACTAGTGAAAAAGATGATCTTAAGATTAAGAATGATAAATTAGTTGATAGAAATAATTTTCTTGAATCTGAGTTAATTCAAATGGAAGAATATAGGTTAAGTTCTGATAAAGCTAAGCATGATTATAGAGTTATTCTTGAGGCTTAAGACTATATCAGAAAAGAACTAGAGGAAGAGAGAAATACGATTAAACCCATTAACAATTTTGGTAAAAAGACTCAAGAAATCATTGAAAGTCAAATTCTTGGTAAATTTAATGGTTTAGGTTTTGATAAGGCTAGAAAAGAAGAGACTGTAGCTATTGTCAATGATAATAGTAAACTAGAAGCTAGCACATATAAATCTGAATGTAAAAAGATAGTTTTTGAATCTAAACATGTTAAATTTGTTGATTCAAAAGGTACCCCCGTTGTACATAAGAGAATTAACAATAATAATTCAGATGAGAAAGTGTTAGAGAAACCTAAGAATGTCAATATAGGTTTTCTGTCAAAGTCTAAGTTGAAACAGAGACTAGATGGTCTTTCAGAGTCTAGCAAGATCAAGAGAAGTATGAAAGGAAAAGAAGGTATTAACAAAGATAATAATTATAAGAATGTACCTGATGCACCTAGGAAAAAATGCTATAAGTGTGGAAATCATAATCATTTGTCCCTAGACTGCAATCAAAAACCTTCTTGGAAAACTGAGTCCAGATTCCCCAAGACTCAGAAAATTCAATACCAGCCACAAAAAGCTTGTTATCATTGTGGTAGTTTACTTCATTCCATTTACATGTGTAGAGAATATCATGAACTATATTATGACTATTATTCTCTGAAATCTGAAACTCCTAGTCATAAACAGTTTGTGAAATCAGAGTCTAAGGTTGACTATGTAACAGGTAAAGTAAAAGTAAAATCTTCAAAGCCAGTTGTTTCTAAATCTAGTAAGAAAGGATCCAATCAAAGTTGGGTCCTAAAAATTTCTAACTAGTTACTTTTTGTTTGAAGGGCATATAAAAGAAGCATTCAATTATCTTGGACTGTGGATGCTCTGGACATATGACTCGAAAGAAGTCCCTGCTTACAAAGTTTGAGAGGAAAGCTTACCCAGTAATATCTTTTGGAGATGGCAACAAAGGAGAAACTCTAGGATATGGCTCAATTGTGTTGGGGAATGTCATTATAGAAAATGTAGCACTGGTTGAAGGCTTGAAACACACACTTTTAAGCATAAGTCAACTGGGTGATAAAGGTTACCAATCAATCTTTGATAGAGAAGGATGCAAAATCTTGAATATGAAGAATGGAGCCGATGTTCTAACCGGTCAGAGACATGTAACATATATGAAGCCAGCTTGAGTGACACATCTAAAAGAATTGTCAGATGTCTCTATAGTAAGACATCAAATGAAGAAAGCTGGAATTGGCATAAGAAGCTCTCACATCTCAACTTCAAGAAGCTTAATCAACTTGTTAAGCACAATCTGGTGAGAGGCCTAACTCAGGCAAATTATGTGCAAGATGGACTTTGTGATGCTTGGCAGCTTGGAAAACAAAGAAGAACCACTTTCAAGAGCAAGACAGAAAATTCAATTACTGAACCATTTCACATGCTACATCTTGATTTATTTGGTCCAGTAAATATCATGTCTATCAGCAAGAAAAGATATGCTCTAGTCATAGTGGATGATTACACAAGGTTCACATGGGTATTCTTTCTACACAAGAAAGATGAAGCTCCTCAGCAAATCATTGAACTTGTCAAGAATATTCAGAATAGCTCTGAGTACAAAGTCAAAGTACTTAGGAGTGTGGTACAGAATTCAAGAATTATACAATGGAGGAGTATTGTGTAGACAATGGCACCTGGAACACCTCAGCAGAATGGTGTAGTAGAAAGAAAGAATTGAACTCTCATAGAGGCAGCAAGAACCATGCTTGCAGATGCAAAGCTTCCAACCTAATTCTGGGAAGAAGCTATCAACACTGCATGTTTCACTCAAAATTGTACCTTGGTAAATAGTCATGGAAAGACTCCCTATGAGATGATTAAAGGAAAGAAACCAAGTGTGAAATACTTTCACATTTTTGGATGCAAATGCTATGTCCTAAAAGTTCATCCAGAACAACTTGGGAAGTTTGAAGCCAAATCGGATGAAGCAATCTTTCTAGGATATTCTGCATCAAAGGCCTTCAAAGTTTATAATCTCAGAACTCACATTGTTATGAAATCAATTCATGTTGCATTTGATGACAAGAAATTTGGAATTTTGCAAACTGATGAAAGCCATGACAAATTGGAATTTGAAAATCTTAAGGAATCTGATATGCTCTCCAGTGATGATGAAGGTTCTCCAGAAGAAATTTCTATTGCTACTCAAAGGAATGCTACTGTTGAGGAGGAGCAAATCAATCAAGGAGAACAAAATGTTCATCAGGAGCAGACTAGTTATTCAAAGTCTACTCCATCAGGAACTGATCCTTCAGAGACTATTGAAGGAAGATTAGGAACTAGCAGCAGTATGGAGTCTACTAATTCTACTGATCAAGGGGGAGCCTTTGAAGGAAATGAACACTCTTCTACAAGAGATACCACTAACTTAGGGGGAGAGTCTAGTAGAAGAAATCTACCACCTATTAGAAAATAGACAAGGGATCATACTGAAGATTTGATAATTAGTGATCCAAATAGTGGTGTTCGAACTAGAAGATCAGTTCAAAATGAATGCTTGTATAGTTGCTTTCTCTCAAAGAATGAACCAAAGAAGGTTGAAGAAGCCTTACAGGATCTTGATTGGGTAATTGCAATGCAGGAAGAATTAAATGAGTTTGAGAGGAACAAAGTCTGGAAACTGGTACCAAGACCTAAAGATAGATCTATTATTGGTGCAAAATGGGTTTTTAGAAGCAAGTTAGATGAATCTGGTATGATTGTGAGAAACAAAGCAAGACTGGTGGCCAAGGGATACTCTCAAGAGGAAGAAATTGATTTTGATGAAATCTTTGTCCCTGTAGCAAGATTGGAAGCAATCAGAATGTTTCTTGCATTCGTAGCTCATTCAAAATTTAAGGTATACCAGATGGATGTAAAGAATGCTTTTCTAAATGGCAAGCTTGATGAGGAAGTATATGTGAAGCAACCACCTGGTTTTGTTGATCCAAAATTTCCAAATCATGTCTACAAACTTGACAAGGCACTCTATGGACTAAAGCAGTCACTAAGAGACTTTGTCTAAATTTCTTCTTGAAAATGGCTTCACAAGAGGTACAATTGACAAACTCTATTCTTTAGAAAGATTAAAGGTTAATTGCTTTTAGTTCAAGTTTATGTTGATGACATCATATTTGGTTCTACTACTGAAAAGTTGTGTGCTAAGTTTAGCAAGCTTATGCAGTCTAAGTATCAGATGAGCATGATGGGTGAATTAAATTTCTTTTTAGGTGTGCAGGTCAAACAGACTGAGACTGGTATTTTCATTAATCAGTCAAAATATATTAAAGATCTTTTAAAAAGGTTTGACTTTCAAGATTGTTCAGTTGTAAAAACACCCATGGCAACATCTACTAAGCTAGACTCTGATCCTAAGGGAAAGAGTGTTGATAACTCTAGCTATAGAGGCATGATAGGTTCACTGTTGTACTTAACTGCAAGTAGACCAGATGTAATGTTTTCTACCTATTTATGTGCTAGATTCCAAAGTGATCCTAAGGAATCTCATTTAATTGCTGTGAAGAGAATTTTTAGATATCTCAAGGGAACTTCAAATCTTGGTTTATGGTATTCTAGAGAATCTGATTTCTCCCTAATTGGCTATTCAGACTCTGATTATGCATGGTGTAAAATAGACAAGAAAAGCACTACAGGTGCATGTCAATTCCTGGGAAACAGATTGATTTCTTGGGCAAGTAAGAAGCAACAATCTGTCTCAACCTCAATTGCAGAAGCTGAGTACATTGCAGCAGGCAGTTGTTGTGCACATCTCGTTTGGATAAGAAATCAGTTGATGGATTATGGTATGACACTTAGTAATATTCCTATGTTTTGTAATAATACTAGTGCTATCAAAATTGCAGAAAATCCAGTTCAACATTCAAGGACTAAGCACATTGATGTCAGGTATCATTTTATTAGAAAACATATAGAGAATGTTACTGTAGAACTTCATTTTGTTCCTATTGACAAACAGCTTGCAGATATTCTAACTAAACCACTTGATGAGGCTACATTCATTAGATTGGTTAGTGAGTTAGGAATGTTAAATTTCTAGACCTTTAACATCTGCAAAAGTAGCAAGGTATGTTGTGTCAGCTTATAGACTTGATAATTTTGTCAGGATCTATATTTGTTAGTTAAATGCTTAAGCTGTAACATTTTACTTTGATAAATTATACTATGATAGACTTGTTAATAATCATCAGGATCAGGATTCCTATCAGGATGCTGACGTCATTAGGATTGTATCGTCAGTATCAGGATTGTGAAACTTGTGTGTTTCGTGTTTCAAATCCTGAAGTTTAATTTATGCAGTAGTCCAATTCTGAGTTTTGTTAAGTCTATTTTAGGAAGGTTTTAACACAAGCATACTGATAATTTATACATTATTCAGATCAGTCAAATAAACAGACAATAGACAAGTAGATAATAAGAAAGCGTGTATTTTCATTAATCGAAAGCATTACATACATGGAAATGAAATACAAACATCTTTTTGTCTAACTTCTACTGATAATCCTATTCTTGTCTAATGTTATTGGATCTTGCTTCTTTTATGCATCTAAGATACAGGACAAGGAGCATCTCAAGAAATCCATTAGGGATTTGCACAGTCCTATCTGCTCTTGAATTTCTTCTCAGGATGACTTGAATGAGAGCAGCTGGCACAATCCCATGTTTATTGAGGACTGATGGATAAATGAATTGCATCTCTATCAAGATCAACCTCAGGCTCGTCACCAAATTCTTCATCCTCAAGGTTTGAGGAGATTGGAGGGAGATCTTGTTCAACTGGTAGATGTTTTAGGAGAGACTTTTGGAAATCATTTGGGTTGATACTAACCATATCTAAATCGATGAGAAAAGTCATCTCTTCTAAGTCAGAAGAAATGAATCGAAAGTTAGGGTTCATATGAATATTTGGTTTGAAAGCCATTTGGAAAGCCATGGTTTACAGAGAAAAGATTGAAAGGTTTTGGAGTATGGCATAAGGCGTCTGTTTCTTTTATAGAAAGACGTGGGAAACTGAACAGTCGTTTGGAGATTATTAATGCAGTCAATCATTATTGCGCATGACTGTATTTCTTGTATTTTCAAGAAATGTTAAATGTATCTAACCAATTGATTTTGTTCAGATTATTATTTATTTCTTTTAGATAAAAGAAAATGCCACGTGGTAACTCCATTTAGTCTTTGGAATCTGGCTGATATTGATCAGGAAGACAAATGTGACTACATCGGGATTGAAAATTATTTTCTATTTAGAAATCACATTGAAAATTGTGATTATCTTGGTGGGAAGATCACATCAGGAAAGGAAGCTGATCAGTATTGATTTTTATTTTTATTTTACCCTGGTTTATTTAATTGAAATCAATTTTGGATTTTATTCTCCAAAAATCGTGGGTAACTGCATCTTTTCAGGGACTAACACCTGTCAACCTACGTGTCAACGTGGGATAGTGGGTCTGAAGGATTTTTGAAATATAATTGTTTTGAAACTCTAATTGTTTATTGCTTTTTCTTAATTCATATTTTCTAAAGTGAAAAACACTCTCGAGTTCTCAAAATCACTAATCAATTTCAAAGATTTCTCAAGTTCTTTTCAGATCAAAATGGCAGCTCAAAGAAGACTACCCAAATCAGTAGCTTTCAAGTTTGGTGACTTTGATTTTATGATGAACAATCATGTTGCAGCTATCACCAACAAGGAAGAGGTGTTAGCAGATTTTCACCCTATTATGGACTTTATGGCAAAAGGACCATTAAGTTATGCCTTGACAGCAACTCCACAGATTAATCAAGCAGCTGTTTCACAAGCCTGGGAGAATGCTGAGGTAATTGATTCTACTCAGAGTCAATCAGGTAAGATTGTTCTACATTTAGGACAAGACTCATTTGATATTACTGAGTCTGTTATTAATTCAGTACTTCACTTACCTGTTAGTTTGAATTTTGAGAATGTACCATCTGATGATAATGTTAGAACTATGTTATCTGAGTTAGGTTATAATGGACCTCTAGATAACATGAGCCAGTTAAATAGATCCTTTCTTAGGGAAGAATGGTCTTTCTTCTTTGATCAAATTGCTAAATGTTTTACTGGTAAATGTAGTTCTTTTCAGCAAATTACTTCTGTTACATCACATATTGCTTATAGTTTGCTTTATGACAGAGTAATTAACATTGGTCATATTATCTTAAGTCATATGTGTATCAAACTTGGGTCAAGAGATCAAGATAGGGAAATGGTTTATTATCACAGATTCATGCAATTGTTTATTAACCATTTTACTCCTAATGTTTAAGCTAGATTTTAGTAGAGAACATTGTGTTTCTTCTTATGTACAGCAAAAGAGAATTTTCTCTGACATTACAAAGAAGGACAATGAAAAGAATCTAGAAGAAATACCTGCAATACATTATCCACATCATGTTCAGGTAATTCTAAAAACTCATCTTTCCACTCTATACAATTCTTCTTTCTTTGGTGGTGAAATGACTCAGGAATCTCATTTGGTGGAGAACCCCCCTGTGTCTACGCAAGTAGCCAAAAACATTATAGTCTCTGAAATAATTCAAGAACCAGGTTTTGATCCACAGCCTATTGTTTCAAAGAAACCAACCTCTGGTGCTTCTCAAAAGAAGTCAGTTGTAAGGAAGAGAAGATTTGTTGTTTTAAGTAGTACTTCTAGTGAAGATGATGATAATATATCTCTTGCTGAGAGAGCAGAATTGAAGGCTGTAATTCAACTTTCTAAGCTAGAACAAAGAGATGAAGCACCTAGTCACAGCCAGACTGTAGTCTCCCAAAAGGCTGTAGTACTTAAAAAGGGAAACAGTTACTGGATACTATCTCTCTGATAAGTGGATTTTATATCCACTTAGAGCGTTCTATATCGGCTTAAATTGATTACTTGGCCTCAAGTATGTGGTGTGTTTAATGTGTTTTCATTGAGTTTTGCAGAACCAGGAGTTGGAGGTTTAATTGATTAAAATTTGGATTTTCCGGGTAGGTTGCGTAGTCTACACTGTTTTGGCCATATCTGGAGTTCTAGAAGTCCGAATTCAGCGATCTTACAGCTCACGCGAAGACAATGAAATTTTCTATAACCTTGGGTAGAATTCTGGGCACAAGCAGCGCGTGGCATGCACATGTAGAGCGTGGGACAGACCAGTTGGGCGCAGGCAGCGCTTAGCAAGCGCAGGCAGCGCACGTGGGGGCTGGAAGTTGCGGAAATTATCAGATTTCTACCCTATTTCGAATTGAAGATGTATTTTAGGACTATTCTTGTTGGACAAGACTTCTAGGGCCTATTTAAACACATCCTACCATTGTAATTTGTATTATTACATATCATAATGCAGAAACACAAGGGAGAAAAGGAGAGAGAGATTCAACGCTCGTGACAAGCAATGGATCTAGATCTACTTCATCTTTTGTATTCTTTTCGTAGGTGCTACTCTAGATTATAAATTTATTTTCTTAATTTTTTGTTCTATTAATATTACTACTTTCATTCATACTTTGTTTAATATCATGTTTTCATCAATTCCCATGGTGACGAACGGTTCAATTGTGAGCTAATCGTTGTCATGGGATTCTAACGGATTTATCTATGTAGCTTAGTAGTTTGATTGCTTTAAAGATTTATATGTGGTGAATTCTTGATATCCTCGTATGGTTGTGCTTCATGAATTTAGATGCGTAGCTAACATCTAATTTGTTAATTTCTTGCGAAACGAGAGTGGATCTTGAGATTTAGAACTTGCCATGCTAGCATAGGATAGGTTGATGTTTTAACATCATGATTTGTAGTGTAAATAGAGATATTATGCTGCCCTATGTGATCTTAGTAGACAACTTGCTCTTCAACCACCATGTTTTCAAATCTTATAGAGATATAGGGTCTAAGCATAATTGGTGTCTATTCATCTTCTATCTCTTTTGTGGATGTATGATTAGTTTGGTATTCGTATACTGAGAAGTAGCGTATACTTGTTTCGTGTTGTCTGATCAGATATCAAAACCATCACATGTATTGATTAAAGGTGCCATCTTTAAGTGAAGTATTTAATGAAGTTAGGATCCCATGTTTTCTCTTGCATAAGTAATTAGATTTAAATTCTCGTTAGTTAATTAATTCTTAGTTTGTTAATTTGTTTCTTAGTTAAGTTTTAGTTAATCAAAACTCCAATTTGTTAATTGTCTTAGTAGTGAATAAAAACCATACATTGTTGTATAGGTGCATTAACTGAATTGAAACCTAACCAGATCTCTATGGGAACGAACTCAACTTAATTCTATATTACTTGTGACCACGTACGCTTGCGTGATTTAGTGCAAACAAGTTTTTGGCGCCGCTGCCGGGGATCATCGGTGTTTTATTTTTAGTTATGTGCTTGTCATCAGTGGTCGTTAGAGTTCACTGACTCGGATTAGTTACTTACCTATCTTGTTTAGTTCAGTGTGTTTCAGGTACTTGAGTGTTTGAAAATGGCAGGCGAGGAGTTGCCATGGTGGGCATATTCGAGGACATCCATGCCTCAGCAATGTGAGCAATGTTTGGGCGTTCATGAGGCCTCACAATATTGTTACTACGAAGGAGTTGATCCATATGTCACTTATGAGGATCAATCATATTTTCAATACCATCCTCAACAGTACCAGCAAAATGTTCCCAATATGTCATATTTCTTTGGTAGTGAAGAGTTTCAACATCAGCAACCTACTCCTACTTTTCAGTCAGATGAGTTTGATGTTATGGAGGAGATTAGGATGCTTGGAGAGAGTAATGAGAAGTATATCAAATCTTTGGAGACACTAGTTGCTCAAATTTTGAGTGCCTTGGAACAAGAGAAACAACAATTCATACTAGAGGCAATTCCAGAAAATAACGGTGACTTGGAGCAAGGTACTGCATGCATAATTGAGGAAGACAAATTTCAAGGTGAGGTGAGCGTTCGCAAGCCATGTGAGGAAATTTATCATGCTAGTATGGTGGATGATTTGGAAAGGGCACTATTTGGGACAAACACTGGTGAGCTACACAAATTTCAAGAATTGGTATGTGCGTACCAAGAGGTTGTTGAACATGGGAAAGATGCAGGTCTTCTACTTGTCTCAGAGTATAAAGATGGAGGTAGCGCATTAGAGCCAATGGAGGAAGTTCTCTTTGAGGAACCAAATGCTTCAGCAACTTACATTTACCCTCCTCCATTATATTCAAGCGACGCCCGCGAATGTGTGTTGTTCTACAAATTGACAGATTTTGGGTCAACAGATGAAGGCATTGGAATAGGACATAGTTGTTATACGAATACGCCAAGCTAGGAGAAGGGGAAGAAAGTGTGTCGCCGTGATGACGATGAAGTCTCATGAAGAGATGACCAGACCAACTATTATCATCCTTAAGGGAGGCTTGGACGTAGTCAAGCTAATTGACACTAAACAAGCACTTCGTGGGAGGCAACCCACGCTTTTTGGCATTTTTATTTAGGTATGTTTCCTACTATCCTTTGTATTACCTTCCATTGAATATTTCAAGTTTGGGGGTGGTTGGGGGGATGAGTAGTGTATAGGTAGTTATTTGTGATTGCGAGTCATTGTGTTCATGTAAAATATCATATTTTGCATGTTTAGTAGTGTAATTCATTCATGTTTTGTTCGTATTTTGCTTTTTTGTTTCATTTAGGACATTCTGTTATTTTGTTTTTTTTTACCATGTGAGTTCATTTAGTTGCATTTGCATAGCATGCATATTTCATGATCCCTTAGGATGAGCTAATTCTGATTGGTAGGTAGATGTCTAATTGAGTGTTGAAAAGTGGATTTTATATCCACTTGGAACATTCTATAATGGCTTAAATTGATTATCTTAGACTCAAGTTTGTGGTAGTTTTGATGTGTTTTGCTTAGTTGTGCAGATTTACGAGAATGTTGACTAAGGTGGATGCTTCTATAATTTTTGGGGAATTAATTGATTAAAATTCGGATTTCTGAGAAGGGCTTGCGCAGTCTACACTGTTTTGGCCATATCTTGAGTTCTAGAAGTCCGTTTGAGGCCCGTAAGCTGTCCACGCGAAGATAACGAGATTCTCTATCATTCTAAGGTGGTCCCTTAAAAACAGAATCAGTTTAGGAAACGTTTTTGCAGAAATTCTACTATAATTCTGTTTTTGTTTTTTCTTGCTGGGCAAGACTTTTAGAGCCTATTTAAACACATCCTACCATTGTAATAGATATATATACATAGATATAGATACATAGATAGATAGATACATACATATTGATTAGACAATTACTTAGGATTATTTGTATCTTTTCATACTTTGTTATTACCATGGTTTCATCAGATCCCATGATGACGAGAGGTTCGATTATGAACTAATCGTTGTCATGGGATTCTAACGGATTTATTTATGGAGTTTAGTATTTTGATGCTTTAAAGATCTGTGTGTGATGTATATCTGATATCCTCGTATGGTTGTGTTTCATGTATTTAGATGCGTAGCTAACATCTAATTTGTTAATCTCTTATGAAGCGAGAGTGGATCTTGAGATTTAGAACTTGCCATGCTAGCATAGGTTCATGATTGTTATCAACATGATTCGTAGTATGAGATGAGAATACTTATATTGCCCTATGTGATCTAAGTGGATAACTTGTACTTAAACCTCTATGTTTTCAAATTCTATAGAGATATAGGGTCTAAACATAATAGGTGTCTATTCATCTTCTATCTCTTTTGTGGATGTATGTTTAGTTTGGTATACGTATACTGAGAAGTAGCGTGTACTTGTTTCGTGTTGTCTGATCAGATATCATAACCATTGCATATAGTGATTAAAGGCGTCAGATCTAAGCAAAGTATTTAATGAAGTTATGATCCCATGGTTTTGTTGGTTCCGATCATCAACACGCAGCGAAAACGATAATAAAATAGATCGAAACCATGCCCGGATCCATGTATAATATAACCGATAATCATGGTAGATAGAAACATTTACCTTGTAATAAAGCTTTTCTTGTATTAAGAACGATGGAGATGCAATCACAGAGCTTCCTCTTGAAAACTCCTCTACGGTATCCACACGAACACCCCAAGACCGTCTTACGTTCTTGTCCGGAAGAGAGGTACTAGCCTCTAATGAAAAATATAATAAGATTAGGTTTAGGGTTTTGGCTTTGAGCGGCTTCTTTTGTTTTTCTACCGTGTGTTGTCTCTAACCATCCTTCACATCCTTATGTATTTATATGGTAGTGTGTAGCAAAAAGCCCAAGCCAAAAAACCTAGCCCAAAAGGAAATATTAAATAATAGAATCAAATCCTATTATTTAAATAAATAATAATTAAGTCAAACTTAATTATTAAAATCATATATCATATATCTTTGTATTTTATTATAGCTTAATTAAGTCACACTTAATTAAAATAATAAAATCCAACTTATCATTAATTAATTTAAATTCATAATTTAAATTAATTCTTCCTTTAAAATGTTCTATGTGTGTGACCCTGTAGGTTATTATTTATTTTGGCAATAATTTTATTCTCCAATAAAATTATAAACAATGAGCGGTATCTAGTAATACATCATTGCTACCCAATTAAATAATAATTAAATCGTGATTCGATAAACCTTTTGTGATTAATGTTCCAGTGTAATATAATCCCTTTAACCAAATATTATAGATTAAACTCGAGACATGTGTTTAGTCATCCTCTTTATAATTTAATCCGGGTTTACTTGATCCATGAGTAGACTATTAATAACAAATCATTATTTGAGCACGGCCATGCATTTTATAGTCTCACTCAATCAAGAGGCCAATAATATCTCTCTTATTTGATAGGAGGGTTAAATCCTTTATCTATCATTCATATTTCTCATACGATTCACAATATACCCGATGTCCACTTTTATCATTACCCGGTCAAAGGTAACTTTTAATGTAGTCAAAGTATATTATCCTCGTATAGAAATATAATGATCTCAAGTCGAAGGATCATTACACCATTATCACTGTGAGTCTTTCTTATGACTTAATTAACATGAAGAATCTCACGGTGGGTCTGTCCAGTGCATGTACCCTACATGTACCTATGTATTGACTTTAGTATCTCCATACTTATAACCAATGAGATGTGGTTATCAGTCAAAAACATACTAGTCTATTTATGTATTATTATTGTCCTGTATAATAATACTCGACTAGGGACCTTTAAGAATATGATATATATTATATAATCTCAAATTCAAGTTATAAACTTAAACTATATAATGTGTATCATTATTCTAAGGACATTTATTATGCTAACAAATATCGCAGTAATTAGAGTCATAATAAATACATTTATTTAATAATCAAATGACATAAGATTTATTCGAGAAACAATGTATTGCCTCTAGGGCACCTACACTAACAATCTCCCACTTGCGCTAGAGCCAATCACCCATGTATCTAATACCCATGGAACTAGTGTGACCGTCGTGCTTCTGCTGCGACAGGCCTTTGGTCAGTGGGTCTGCAATGTTATCATTTGTATGCACTTTACATATATGTATTTCACCCCTTTCATTAATCTCTCGTATGAGGTGATATCTTCTGAGTATATGTTTGGATCGAGAGTGCGATCTAGGCTCTCTAGCCTGTGCAATGGCCCCATTATTATCGCAGTATAGATCAATGGGATCTGCAATCGATGGAACCACTTCCAAATCAGAAATGAATTTTCGAATCCAAACTGCCTCCTTAGCCGCTTCACAAGCTGCAATGTACTCAGCCTCCATTGTAGAATCAGCTACTGTTTCTTGCTTTGAACTCTTCCAGCTTACAGCACCTCCATTTAGACAAAACACAAAACCAGACTGTGATACAGTATCATCCCTGTCTGTTTGGAAACTTGCATCGGTGTAACCTTTTACAACCAATTTCTCCTCTCCTCCATACACCAAGAATGAATCTTTAGTCCTTTTCAGGTACTTTAGAATATTCTTGACTGCCGTCCAGTGACCTTCACCTGGATTAGACTGGTATCTGCTCGTCATGCTCAAAGCATACGAAACATCTGGGCGAGTACATACCATTGCATACATGATAGATCCAATTGCTGAGGCATATGGGACCTTACTCATGTGGTCCTTCTCATCCAATGATTTCGGACACTGGTCTTTAGAGATCGTTATCCCTTGAGACACAGGGACATATCCCCTTTTTGCATTTTGCATACCAAAACGATGCAAAACCTTATCAATGTATGTACTCTGACTTAGACCGATCATCCTTTTAGATCTATCCCTATAGATCCTCATTCCTAGAATGTAAGTTGCCTCTCCTAAGTCTTTCATAGAGAAATTGCTCCCTAACCAAGTCTTAACAGCCTTTAGAGAAGGTATGTCATTCCCCATTAGTAGTATGTCATCAACATACAGTACTATGAATGCCACATGGCTCCCACTAACCTTCTTGTAAACACAAGGTTCATCTTCGTTTTGAATAAAGCCATACTCCTTGACTGTTTCATCAAAACGAATATTCCATCTCCTAGAGGCTTGCTTCAATCCATAAATGGATCGTCGTAATTTACATACCTTGCCAACATTCCTTGGATCGACAAAACCTTCAGGTTGTGTCATGTACACATCCTCTTCAAGGCTCCCATTAAGGAAAGCTGTTTTGACATCCATTTGCCAGATTTCGTAATCATGGAATGCTGCAATTGCAAGCAAAATCCGTATGGACTTGACCATGGCAACTGGTGAGAAAGTTTCATCATAGTCAATACCATGAATTTGTTTGAACCCTTTCGCAACCAGTCTTGCTTTATAGGTCTGAACATTTCCCTCCATGTCAGTTTTCTTCTTGAAAACCCACTTGCACCCTACGGGTTTTACCCCTTCAGGTGGATCAACCAAATCCCAAACTTGGTTTTCGTACATGGAATCCATCTCGGATTTCATGGCTTCAAGCCATCTCTTAGAGTCTGGACTGTTCATAGCATCTTGGTATGTGAGAGGCTCATCCTCATTTATGAGCATCAAATCCCCACATTGAGTCAAAAGAAATCCATATCTCTCTGGCTCATGGCGAATTCTACCAGATCTACGAACAACCTGTGTTTCTTGAGCATTATCATTATTCTGCTCTTGTTCCACCTCAGGTTCAATGCTATTTTGTGGTTCTCGATCTTCATCGAGATCTATAGTTCTCCCACTGTCTCTTTTGGAAACAAAATCTCTTTCCATGAAGACAGCATCTCGAGCAATGAACACTTTCTGCTCAGAAGGACTATAAAAATAATACGCCTTTGTTTCTTTAGGGTATCCCACAAAATTGCACTCTTCGGATTTAGGTCCAAGCTTTTCAGATACTTGACGTTTTACAAACGCCTTGCATCCCCAAACTTTCATAAAGTTCATGCTTGACCGTTTCTCCTCCCATATCTCATATGGAGTCTTTTGAACCTTCTTGGTTGGAACACGGTTAAGTGTGAAAGCCGCTGTTTCTAGAGCATAACCCCAGAAACTTATTGGAAGATCTGCATGACTCATCATCGATCGTACCATGTCCAACAGAGTACGATTTCTCCTCTCTGAAACTCCATTCCATTGAGGTGTACCTGGCGGAGTGAGTTGTGATACAATACCACACTCCTTTAAATACTCTTTAAATTCGGTGCTTAAGTATTCACCCCCACGATCGGATCGTAAGATTTTAATACTTGCACCTCCGCCTATTTGCTTCTCTACTTCAGCCTTGTATTCTTTGAATTTTTCAAAAGAATCGGATTTGTTCTTCATAAGATATACATATCCATATCTACTGAAGTCATCAGTAAATGTTATGAAGTAGTAGTAGCCTCCTCTAGCCATCACACGCATTGGGCCACATACATCACTATGTATTAGCTCCAAACGTTCAGTGGCCCTTTGACCCTTACCAGTAAAAGGGGCTTTAGTCATCTTACCAAGCAAACAAGATTCGCATTTTTCGTATGATTCAAAATCAAACTTATCCAAGTATCCATCCTTATGTAATTTGGATATGCGTTTCTCATTTATATGACCTAGACGACAATGCCAGAGGTATGTTTGATTTGAGTCATTAACTTTAAGTCGTTTGTTTTCTATGTTACAGACAGGATTATCAAAATCAAGAACATATAAACCATTAAATAAACGCGCAACACCATAGGTTAAATCATTTAAAGCAAAAGAGCAACTATTGTTCTTTATTATAAACGAAAAACCTTTCTTGTCCAAACAAGAAACAGAAATAATGTTTCTGCGAATCGCAGGCACGTAATAACAGTCTTCAAGTTCTAAAACAAGCCCAGAGGGCAAAGATAGATAATAAGTTCCTACGGCTAAAGCAGCAACTCTTGCTCCATTGCCTACTCGTAGGTCCACTTCTCCCTTAGCCAAAGTCCTACTTCTCTGCAGTTCCTGCACATTTATACAAATGTGAGAAGCACATCCAGTATCCAATACCCAAGATGTAGAAGTAGACAGATTGACTTCTATAACATATATTCCTGAAGTAGAAGCTTGTTGAGCCTTCTTCTTCTTCAGATCCTCCTTCAATCTATCCTTCTCAAGGATTGATCGAACGGATAGAGAGTTTGTGTTGTTTGTCATTATTTAGTATCTACAATGTTAAAAGCACAAAATAAACATTAGATTGTCTGAGTTATATTAATTATGTTCAAGTGATTATGACATATTCATAATATATCTCCCACTATTTTTATCAAATTAATAGCCCTTACTATCAATTCGGAAAGAATATCCCATAAATCTTTCTAGTGGGCCAAGATCCATATTTCATCATATCCTAAGTCAACCACTGGTAGTCCTTAAAACATGATTATTTAGGTAGACAACAATTGTCAATTATATCATATATAATTCTTGGATAGTTTGGTGAACAACATTTGTTCTTATCTATCTAATAGATTTTAAACCAAACTCTATGCTTCTAAGTTCATAATAATTGAATATAACCGTTTATTTTCACCTTATTATGACGACTCAGTTAAGTTAGACCCAATGATACAACGGTCGAATATAACCGCTTATATTCGTCACATCTCACCACGATAGACAGGAGTCCCCTGCCACTGGCAGTCATTCCCCTTATCGATCTAGGATTCAATGAGTGTTCATTCATTGGAAAGCATCTGATTAAAACTTAATATTTTGTTAAGGGGTTTCAAAATTAAAACGACCATGATCCCATCATAAAGAGATTCCCAATTTTTCCTTGAATTAAATACTTCAAATCAATATTCATCAATAGTTTGATTTCCAGGTTGTTGGAGGAGTCACAAGTGGCCTCACTTAATACCCAACTTCCTTACAGGTAAAACCTGTTTTTGACAAAATCTCCCCATATCTTAAATAATTGAAAATTCGTATTTAATTCCGTGTTTCATAAACACAGAAATCTCATGATCGTTTGTTCATTTTAAAATCTCGAATCGTTACAGATTTTATCTTGTTTAGCATGGCAAGCATGGCATGGGTGACGTATCTAATACATGCATACATAATTAATCTAATTAAAACATGCATACATTTGCTACTCTACACATGTAAAGTGCATCACATAAAATAATATGCTATGATTATGGCCCAATCCTATGCGATTTTTCCAAGCTAATGGAAAAATCAAGGTCAATCTATGGTGGTAATAACTAATTATTACAAAATCTCTTGCTTCACTTCCAAAGCTGCCTTGATTGCCTCAAAGCTCCTCTTGAAACATTTTACAAAAGAACTCGAGTTGCATTCGAGATAAAATAATTACAAAAAGAAAAACGACATGCAAGTCGTATTTAATTATTATTACAAACCATAAATTAAAATTAATAAAATAAATTGAAAACTAGGTCTTGGGGCCATAACCATGCATCATGCTCACATAGCAATTAAAAGCATCACATATTGTATAAACACAATTTTATACAACATAAATTAAATATGATCAAATCATAAATAATAAAATTAACGCACTTTAATTAAAAATTAATCTAGTAATCAAAATTACTAATTAATAAAATTTTGCATACTCCAAGTTAAACATTAACAATTATTATTTAATCTAGCATGCAAAACCTAGCTGGAAAATAATTTTTTTTTTTTTTATTAAAACAGCTGTTGCGCATCTACAGTATGCGCAACAGACCTAATCTGTTAATTCTATCAGTAACGCATTCTACGTATGCGTTAATGGTCGAAACCCTAGCAGATGCGCATACTGAGTATGCGCATCACCTGTACATGCTGTTTTTCTGCAGTTTTCCAGAAAACTCAGTTCGATCTGTTGATTCATATAGAACGCGATTTTGCATCCAGACTGATTATACAGACACACGTTAACATGTAGTAACATCACAGCATATATATATATCGATTCTTGAAGGTTTTAAAAAACAAAACCTAGTAGACATATTAATATACAAACACGTATGTATATATACGTGGTATGCATGAACTACACTACTGAATCAACTGGTTTCTAGATGTTTTGGGTCTCGTTTCATTCTCAATAAAACACAGCAGGTTGCAACAATTCATATACTAGAATCTTGGACATCATAATGTCTTAACCTAGCATGCTCAGAATATGCGTTTACATGTATGTATATAAACTATATATAAAAGCTTAGCAAAAACTGATCTACCCGAGTTAATAATCTGCAACTGGTTGCTAAGGTTACGAATTTCATCTTGTAATCATATAAACAGCAGTTTGTATTTGTTAGACAGCATAAATACAGCCGCATGTTAACAAAAACATCTCATTGTGTTAAGACGCAGGTCATATGATCCTAGTCCGCAAATTTCAGTTTGATAACTTAGGTCTGGTAAACATATGACATACAAAACGTATAGTAACTTAGCAAATAAGCAAAGACCGGTTTGCAGATTGCAGGAAAAACGCTGCCTTTTATGTATGTACATGTAAATCGCCAGAGAAACCTTATGAAACCCAGAAACATAATTCATAAAACTGGAGAACAAATAACATGCAACATGTATTGTATAAATTGACTCACAGCATATAGCAGTCATGATTTTGAATCATGAAACAGAACAAGGCAGTTGCTACAAAATATTCTATCCAGAAGACAAATCGCATGTCATGCCAGTAGCCAAAACATTAACCTTATACCAGCACACAAATTTTACGTAAACTATCCTCAGCAAAACAAATATGAACGAATCTGGTAAACAAATCGCAGGATTATATGTATCTATACATCACTTATAACCAGATTATCCTATTATACAAGTAGCTCTGATGCCATTGTTGGTTCCGATCATCAACACGCAGCGAAAACGATAATAAAATAGATCGAAACCATGCCCGGATCCATGTATAATATAACCGATAATCATGGTAGATAGAAACATTTACCTTGTAATAAAGCTTTTCTTGTATTAAGAACGATGGAGATGCAATCACAGAGCTTCCTCTTGAAAACTCCTCTACGGTATCCACACGAACACCCCAAGACCGTCTTACGTTCTTGTCCGGAAGAGAGGTACTAGCCTCTAATGAAAAATATAATAAGATTAGGTTTAGGGTTTTGGCTTTGAGCGGCTTCTTTTGTTTTTCTACCGTGTGTTGTCTCTAACCATCCTTCACATCCTTATGTATTTATATGGTAGTGTGTAGCAAAAAGCCCAAGCCAAAAAACCTAGCCCAAAAGGAAATATTAAATAATAGAATCAAATCCTATTATTTAAATAAATAATAATTAAGTCAAACTTAATTATTAAAATCATATCTCATATATCTTTGTATTTTATTATAGCTTAATTAAGTCACACTTAATTAAAATAATAAAATCCAACTTATCATTAATTAATTTAAATTCATAATTTAAATTAATTCTTCCTTTAAAATGTTCTATGTGTGTGACCCTGTAGGTTATTATTTATTTTGGCAATAATTTTATTCTCCAATAAAATTATAAACAATGAGCGGTATCTAGTAATACATCATTGCTACCCAATTAAATAATAATTAAATCGTGATTCGATAAACCTTTTGTGATTAATGTTCCAGTGTAATATAATCCCTTTAACCAAATATTATAGATTAAACTCGAGACATGTGTTTAGTCATCCTCTTTATAATTTAATCCGGGTTTACTTGATCCATGAGTAGACTATTAATAACAAATCATTATTTGAGCACGGCCATGCATTTTATAGTCTCACTCAATTAAGAGGCCAATAATATCTCTCTTATTTGATAGGAGGGTTAAATCCTTTATCTATCATTCATATTTCTCATACGATTCACAATATACCCGATGTCCACTTTTATCATTACCCGGTCAAAGGTAACTTTTAATGTAGTCAAAGTATATTATCCTCGTATAGAAATATAATGATCTCAAGTCGAAGGATCATTACACCATTATCACTGTGAGTCTTTCTTATGACTTAATTAACATGAAGAATCTCACGGTGGGTCTGTCCAGTGCATGTACCCTACATGTACCTATGTATTGACTTTAGTATCTCCATACTTATAACCAATGAGATGTGGTTATCAGTCAAAAACATACTAGTCTATTTATGTATTATTATTGTCCTGTATAATAATACTCGACTAGGGACCTTTAAGAATATGATATATATTATATAATCTCAAATTCAAGTTATAAACTTAAACTATATAATGTGTATCATTATTCTAAGGACATTTATTATGCTAACAAATATCGCAGTAATTAGAGTCATAATAAATACATTTATTTAATAATCAAATGACATAAGATTTATTCGAGAAACAATGTATTGCCTCTAGGGCACCTACACTAACAGGTTTTTCTTGCAGAAGTAATTAGATTTCAATTATAGTTAGTTAGTTAATTCTTAGTTTGTTAGTTTACTTCTTAGTTAATTTAGTTTATTAAACCCATATTTGTTATTTGTCTTAGCAGTGAATAATAATCATACATTGTTGCATAGGTACTAAACTGAATTAAAACCATAACCAGATCTCTGTGGGAACGAACTTGACTTATATCTATATTACTTGTAACCACGTACGCTTGCGTGATTTAGTGTAAACAAGTGTGGTAATGATGAATAGAGGGTTGATTTATAGTTCCTAGGAATTGACTTGCATGTTTCAGAAACAAAACTTTTACACAGTCTCATTGTTTGCTTTTGGGCTAGGCTGAGGTCATGCTTGTTTGGTTGTTTGAGATTTAATCACCTGATTATATTTAGAATTTTCGTTATTCCCTTGATGGCGTAGGAGCACTAAAGTCTAAGTTTGGGGAAAACAGGGATTTCATGCTAATAATTGTCAATAATGGCTAGTAGTCGGCTCATATTTATATGAGTAGTCTAGGGTTGGAATTGAGAATTCTCATTCGAGATTGCATATATATTAAATAAACAAAAAAAAGTTAATGGTTTAGTAGTTTAAATGCAAAATTAACCAGGGTGAGCTCTTTAATACTCGAGCAATTATGTTCGCAGGGACTTTGTGCCTAGTGACGTAAGGCTTTTATAGTCTGGGATCCACTAACCCAACGCTCGCTACATGGGTATTATTGTATAAGCCTTTTGGGGTCTCATCCATTGCACGGTTAAATAAGCATGCTTGATTATTATGTGTCGTAGTTGTTGTTCAGTAATAAAGCATGGTTTTCTGGCTAACTCAGATGAGGATGGAGGTGTTCCTAGGTTATGAAGTGTCTACAGTTTATTCTATTTATAAACCTGTGATTGTCTTGGCGAAGAATAGGTATGATTTTGATCTAGTTTTGGGAGTATTTCTGATGAGCATCGCACACACGCACGTATTTGTTCATGTATGGTTAGTATACGGGGACTTAGTCGAGCTCTATTTGGATTTAGTTGCATTCTTTGAGATATTTGCTTGCTAGTTGGTTTTGGTTAGTTCGAAAGGGATCTTTGCATTTTCATATTAGTTGCACTCATGCATTGCATTGTTTTTGCATTGTTAGTCAGATGGATTTTGTGGGTACATTCGTTATAGGCCCTCACGAGACCTCACTCGTCCACTAGGGCTACCTAGGGGTGTAAAGGGCTTGTTGCATATGCCAAATGCAACCGTGATCACCTACGGAAGTGGTACTAATTAGTTAGTGTTAGTTGTTTATGCTTGAGGACAAGCATCTGTTTAAGTTTGGGGGTGTGATAAGTGGATTTTATATCCACTTAGAGCGTTCCATATCGGCTTAAATTGATTACTTGGCCTCAAGTATGTGGTGTGTTTAATGTGTTTTCATTGAGTTTTGCAGAACCAGGAGTTGGAGGTTTAATTGATTAAAATTCGGATTTTCCGGGTAGGTTGCGTAGTCTACACTGTTTTGGCCATATCTGGACTGGAGTTCTAGAAGTCCGAATTCAGCGATCTTACAGCTCACGCGAAGACAATGAAATTTTCTATAACCATGGGCAGAATTCTAGGAGCAGGAAGCACGTGGCACGCACAGGTAGCGCATGGGACAGACCAGTTGGGCGCAGGCAGCGCGTAGCACGCGCAGGCAGCGCGCGTGGGGGCTGAAAGTTGCGGAAATTATCAGATTTCTACCCTATTTCGAATTGAAGATGTATTTTAGGTCTATTCTTGTTGGACAAGACTTCTAGGGCCTATTTAAACACATCCTATAATTGTAATTTGTATTATTACATATCATAATGTAGAAATACAAGGGAGAAAAGGAGAGAGAGATTCAACGCTCGTGATAAGCAACGGATCTAGATCTACTTCATCTTTTGTATTCTTTTCGTAGGCGCTACTCTAGATTATAGATTTGTTTTCTTAACTCTTTGTTCTATTAATATTACTACTTTCATTCATACTTTGTTTAATATCATGTTTTCATCAATTCCCATGGTGACGAACGGTTCAATTGTGAACAAATCGTTGTCATTGGATTCTAGCGGATTTATCTATGTAGCTTAGTAGTTTGATTGTTTTAAAGATTTATGTGTGGTGAATTCTTGATATCCTCGTATGGTTGTGCTTCAGGAATTTAGATGCGTAGCTAACATCTAATTTGTTAATCTCTTGCGAAACGAGAGTGGATCTTGAGATTTAGAACTTGCCATGCTAGCATAGGATAGATTGATGTTTTAACATCATGATTTGTAGCTTAAATAGAGATATTATGCTGCCCTATGTTATCTTAATAGACAATTTGCTCTTCAACCACTATGTTTTCAAATCTTATAGAGATATAGGGTCTAAGCATAATTGGTGTCTATTCATCTTCTATCTCTTTTGTGGATGTATGATTAGTTTGGTGTATACTGAGAAGTAACGTATACTTGTTTCGTGTTGTCTGATCAGATATCAAAACCATCACATGTATTGATTAAAGGCGTCATCTTTAAGCGAAGTATTTAATGAAGTTAGGATCCCATGTTTTCTCTTGCATAAGTAATTAGATTTATCTTCTCGTTAGTTAATTAATTCTTAGTTTTTTAATTTGTTTCTTAGTTAAGTTTTAGTTAATCAAAACTCCAATTTTTTAATTGTCTTAGTAGTGAATAAAAAACATACATTGTTGCATAGGTGCATTAACTGAATTGAAACCTAACCAGATCTCTGTGGGAACGAACTCAACTTAATTCTATATTACTTGTGACCACGTATGCTTGCGTGATTTAGTGCAAACACTCTCAAAAGACTGTGTTTATTGAAAAACAATCTAATCCCAAGATCACTTCTGTGTCTACACCTCTTGAGTCTTCTCAAGATAAATTTGTTGCTCACTGTACTAGGAGAACAAGGAGAAAGATTAATTTGTCACCTACACACATAGAGTCTAGTCCAATTAACATTATGCAGGTCTCTACAAATGAAGCTACAATTAGGTCAGCAATTGACAATAGAGATCTTGATATTGATTCTTCATGGGAAACTACATTGACATACAGACTGCCTATGCAAGTTATTTCTATCAAAGTTAAACTTTCCAGGCCTGTTCTAGATTTTCTGATTGAAAGAGTCCCATGACTTACATTTCCTGAAGAATATGGACTTTTACATCAAAGACTTGACTTAATGAAAATGCATTTCTATTTATCTATCAGAAAGGAATTAGTCAAGAAATTTGGACTTTCTAAGCATGGTGCACTTCAATCACTTCATACATACTTGTTTCACAAGGATTTTATTGTTGAAGATGCTCCAGATCAAGGTGAACTAAAGGAGGCAGTAGATAGAGGAATGCAGACAACATGATAAACTATTGCACTAGTGGTGAATAGTATGACATATCAGATCACAGTCACTGCAACACAAGAATCATCTAGTCAGAGGTTGGATGACTCAGGAACTGTGATGGATGATGCTGAAAGGTCTTCTGTGTTGACTGAAATTACAAGTGAGAAACCCTATGATATGGGAGGAATGACTTTGATTGATTTTCCTGAAGATCAAACAAATATTGTTCAGTCAGAGTCTATCCACCTTGAGGGTGTTGTTGGGTTTCAACCCAATATGATGTTACGAGTTTGGGGCGTGGGTGTTTCCATGTCAAGTATTTATGTGTTCTTGTTTTGCACTTTGGTAGATCTTGCCAATTATTGATTTGTGTGTGTGCGCGCTCTGTATTGGTTGTTTGTGAATCTCGAATTGTGTGTAAGTCCCCTGACCTAACAAGTGGTATCAAGAGCCAAGGTTTGGGTTTATGTTTGAAGAGGTTGAGGGAACGTTCGAGAAGGATTTGTTGACAAGGAGATTGCTACTAAAGCGGGTAGAGACAAATTTACGTGCGGTTTGGCGATTGACTTGCACCGTGGATCAATCCTGTGTTCGGACTCAAGATGGAAGAAGATGGAAGAGGTCATCGCAATTGTTTCAATGGCTTGATCAACCAGGTGAACTATTTAGGTGATACTACGGATTTCTTCAGGAGATCGAAGGATTATGAAAGCAAGGATCGGGTGACTCAACGGATGGAAGGGCACTCGTGGTGGTTGATGCACGTGATTTTGTAGATTGGATATATCGTTATGGTGAAGAACGATGGTTTGGGTGATTTGGAGTTCAATAAATGGGTTTTAGCGACACTCAAAGATTAGAAGAGCAAGGGGAGGTTCTTGTTCAAGGGGAGGCATTGGCGAATGGACGTCGATGGCTTGAGTGATAGGTGGATTTTATATCCACTTGAAACATTCTAAAACGGCTTAAATTGATTGTCTTGGGCTCAAGTTTCTTGTAGTTTTGATGTGTTTTGTTTAGTTGTGCAGATTTACAAGGATGTTGATTATGGTGGATGTTTTTGTCATTTTTGGAGATTTAATTTATTAAAATTCGGATTTATTGGGCTGCACGCGTGAGATTCACTGTTTGGGCCATATCTTGAGTTCTATAAGTCTGTTTTCAGCCCGTAAGCAGTACACGCGAAGATAACGAGATTCTCTATCATTCTAATGTGGTCTAGAGGTCCAATTACGTTTGGAACGTTCCAGAAAAACTGAAGAAAAGTCAGCCACGAATTTTCCTTAAAAAAAACAGAATCAGTTTAGGAAACGTATATTGCAGAAATTCTATTATAATTCTGTTTTGGTATTTTCTTGCTGGGTAAGACTTTTAGAGCTTATTTAAACACATCCTACCATTGTAATAGAGATATACATATTATCATAGTTTTATTATTGTAACCAGCTCAGATCTGCAAGGGAGAAAAGGAGAGAAGGATTCAACGCTCGGTGACAAGCAAGGATCTAGATCTACTTCATCTTTTGTATACGTTGGATTATAGATTTGTTTTCTCAACTCTTAGTTTTTATAATATTAATTCTTCTTTCTTCCATATCTTGTTAGTTATCATGTTTTCATCAATTCCCATGACGATGAACGGTTCAATTATGAGCTAATCGTTGTCATGGGATTCTAACGGATTTATTTATGGAACTTAGTATTTTAATGTTTTAAAGATCTGTGTGTGGTGAATAATTGATATCCTCGTATGGTTATGCTTAATAGATAGATGCGTCGCGAACATCTAATTTGTTAATCTCTTGTGAAGTGAAAGTGGATATTGAGATTTAGAACTTGCCATGCTAGCATAGGTTCATAATTGTTTATCAATATGATTTGTGGTGTGAGATGAAAATACTTATACTGCCCTGTGTGATCTTAATGGATAACTTGTTCTTCAACCGTTATGTTTTCAAATTCTATAGACATATAGGGTCTAAGCATAATTGGTGTCTATTCATCTTCTATCTCTTTTGTGGATGTATGTTTAGTTTGGTATGCGTATGCTGACAGGTAGCGTATACTTGTTTCGTGTTATCCGATCAGATATCAAAACCATTGCACATAGTGATTAAAGGCGTCAGATCTAAGGGAAGTATTTAATGAAGTTAGGATCCCATGTTTATTCTCATATAAGTAATTCGATTTTAATTCTTGTTAATTAGTTAATTCTTAGTTTAGTTCTTTGCATCTTAGTATAAAATAGATAATCAAACCCGATTTGTTACTTTTATTAGCAGTGAGTTAAAACCATACATTGTTGCATAGGCATATTTACTGAATAGAACCATAACCAGATCTCTGTGGAACGAACTTTAATTGTATTACTTGTGACTACGTGCGCTTGCGTAAAAATAGCATAACAAGTTTTTGGCGCCACTGCCGGGGATCATCGGTGTTTTTATTTTAGTTTATGTGCTTGTCATCAGTGGTCGTTAGCGTTCACTGACTCGGATTCTTACTTAGTTTGTTGATTCGTGGTGTTTCAGGTACTTAAGTTTGTATGCGAACACGCTTACAAGCTCGTTTGGAAGAACTGGCGGAAGACGATCTTGTAGAGAATAAAGAGAATAAGGAAGAGGAATCTGAAACTACAGTAGCAATGGCAGATGCAGCAGCAGCTAAGGCTTTGAAGGAGTATTCTCAGCCGAAACTCAATGACATCTAGTCTAGCATTATTAGGCCAGCTATTGCAGCGAACAATTTTGAGATCAAGTCTGGCACAATTCAGATGGTGCAGAATTCAGTTCAGTTTGGGGGTGCTTTTACGGAGGATGCCAACATGCATGTTCGGGACTTTATCGAAATCTGCGACACTTTCAAATGTAATGGTGTGACGGATGATGCTATCAGGTTGAGGCTTTTCCTATTCTCTCTGAGGGATAAGGCTAAGAGCTGGCTACACTCTTTGCCACCTGGTTCCATTACTACATGGGAAGATCTTGCTCAGAAGTTCCTTACTAAATTCTTCCCTATGGCAAAAACTGCAGCATTAAGGAACCAGTTGACTCAATTCCAACAGCAATCTGGCGAGACCTTGTGTGAGGCTAGGGAACGCTACAAGGAGATGCTACAGAAGTGTCCTCATCATGGCATGCCTGATTGGATGGTTATTAATGGGTTCTACAATGGGTTGGGAGCACAGTCTAGGCCTTTGCTAGATGCAGCATCAGGTGGAGCTCTGTGGGCAAAAAGCTATGATGAAGCTTATGAACTTATAGAGATGATGGCTGCTAATGAATATCAAAATCCAACCCAAAGGCTATCTCAAGGCAGGGCAGCAGGAATTTTGGAAGTAGATACAGCTTCAATGATTACGGCTCAATTGAAAGCTCTTGCTATGAAGGTGGATTCTCTTGCTAATTATGGAGTTCAGCAGGTGGCTAGTGTTTGTGAGTTATGTGCGGCCGCACATGAGACGAATCAGTGTGCTATCTCTTCTGAATCAGCACAGTTCGTGAGTAATTTCCAGAGACCTGCTGCACCAGTTCCAGCCACTTATCATCCTAATAATCGAAATCATCCCAATTTCAGCTGGAGCAATAATCAAAATAATCAACAATCTTATCAGTAAGCGAAGCCATTCAATCAAGGTTATCAACAGCCTTATGCTCCAAAGGCACCATATCAACCTCCGGGATTTCAGCAGCAACAGCCCCAGGCTCATATGGGGCAATCATCTAATGATAAATCAGATGAAGTGTGGATAGCGGTAAAGAACCTACAAGCTGGCCAGAAAGTCTTGGAAACCCAGTTAGGACAGATTGCAAGTGCCTTATTTAGTAGGCCTCAGGGAACTCTTCCTAGTGATACGGAAGCAAATCCAGGTAGGAGGGACAACAAGGAGCAGGTGAAGGCTGTGACTTTGAGATCGGGAAAGGTTACATCAGATCCTAAATCAGCCACTAAAGAAGATGAAGAAGTGCAGAATCAGCAGGTTGAAAAATCTGCAGTGCCCGAAATTGAGAAATCTGACTTAGTAGCTGATGAGCTAGATGGTGAAGTAAAGAAGAGCAAGGAACCTGTTAAAGCTTCTCCGGAGCAGTCTACAAAGAATACTCAGATCTATCCTCCTCCTCCATATCCTAGAAGACTCTAGAAGCAGAATTTGGACAAGAAGTTTGCTAAGTTTTTAGAGGTGTTCAAAAAGTTGCAGATTAACATTCCTTTTGCTGAAGCTCTTGAACAGATGCCGAGCTATGCCAAGTTCATGAAGGGTATTCTTTCTCGTAAATTGAAGCTCGATGAATTAGAGACCGTTGCTCTAACGGAGGAGTGTAGTGCCGTTCTGCAACAGAAGTTGCCACCTAAGCTTAAAGATCCGGGAAGTTTCACCATCCCTTGTACTATTGGCAATCTTTCTTTCAGCAAGTGTTTGTGTGATTTGGGAGCTAGCATCAATCTTATGCCCTTGTCAGTCTACATGCAACTTGGTCTACCGGAGCCAAAGCCAACTAACATCTCTTTGCAGTTGGCTGATCGATCCATCACATATCCTAGAGGCATAGTGGAGGACGTTTTGGTGAAAGTTGATAAACTCATATTTCCTGCTGATTTTGTGATCTTGGATTTCGAAGAAGATAAGAAGATTCCCATAATCTTGGGAAGACTGTTCTTGGCTACAGGAAAGACTTTGATTGATGTGTAAAAAGGGGAACTCACCATGAGGGTGCAAGATCAGAATGTCACTTTTAACGTTTTTAACGCAATGAAATTTCCCTCAGATGAAGAAGAATGCTTGAAGGTGGATCTTGTTGATTCTGCAGTTACTAGGGAGGTTGAGCAGTTGTTAAAGTCTGATTCTTTGGAAAAAGTTTTAGTTGGTGATGCTGATTTTGAAGAAGAAGATATAGCCGAGCAATTACAACAGTTAAATTCAGCTCCGTGGAGAAAGAGATTTGACATGCCTTTTGAATCACTTGGGTTAGCAGAGTTGAAAAATTCTGAGGGGTGTCTTAAACCATCTATTGAGGAAGCTCCTACACTTGAACTCAAACCACTTCCTGAGCACTTGAGGTATGCTTTTCTTGGTGATGCATCTACATTACCTATTATTATTGCTTCTAACTTGTCAGCTAGTGCGGAAGAAAAGCTCTTGCGAATTTTGAGGGAGTTCAAGTCAGCAATTGGTTGGTCCATAGCAGATATCAAGGGAATCAACCCTTCTTATTGCATGCACAAAATTCTGCTAGAGGAAGGAGCTAAGCCTACTGTTGAACATCAAAGACGACTCAATCCTATTATGAAAGAGGTAGTGAATAAGGAAATTCTAAAGTGGTTAGATGCTGGTATTATCTATCCTATCTCAGACAGTTCTTGGGTGAGTCCAGTTCAATGTGTGCCAAAGAAAGGAGGCATGATAGTTGTTGCTAATGAGAAGAACGAGCTCATTCCTACTCAAACAGTCACGGGGTGGAGAGTTTGCATGGACTATCGGAAGCTCAACAAAGCCACGAGAAAAGACCACTTTCCTCTTCCATTCATTGATCAGATGTTAGATAGGTTGGCGGGACACGAGTATTATTGCTTGCTTGATGGCTATTCGGGTTATAATCAAATTTGCATTGCTCCGGAAGATCAAGAGAAGACCACATTCACATGTCCTTTTGGCACTTTTGCTTTTTGTCGAGTTTCTTTTGGACTTTGTGGTGCTCCTGCTACTTTTCAAAGGTGTATGATGGATATTTTCTCAGATATGATTGGCACTAATGTGGAGGTTTTCATGGATGACTTCTCAGTTTTTGGTACTTCATATGACGAGTGCTTGCATAATCTTGGCTTGGTATTGAAACGTTGTGTGGAGACTAATTTGGTTCTTAATTGGGAGAAGTGCCATTTTATGGTGCAAGAAGGAATTATTCTTGGGCACAAGGTATCTAGCAAGGGGCTTGAAGTGGATAGGGCTAAGGTGGAGACAATTGAAAATCTTCCTCCACCTATCTCTGTTAAAGGAATTCGTAGTTTTCTTGGTCATGCGGGGTTCTATAGGCGATTCATTCAAGACTTCTCAAAAATCTCTAAACCACTGTGCAACCTGTTGGAGAAGGATGTTCCTTTCAAGTTTGATGATGAGTGCCTTGCAGCTTTTGAGCTATTGAAGAAGAAGTTAACATCTACACCTGTCATTATTGCACCTAATTGGGAGGAACCGTTTGAGCTAATGTGTGATGCTAGTGACTATGCTGTTGGAGCTGTGCTTGGGCAAAGGAAGGACAAAATTTTTCATGTGGTTTACTATGCTAGTAAAACCCTCAATGATGCACAGCTTAACTACACCACTACGGAGAAGGAGTTGCTAGCAATTGTCTATGCTTTCGAGAAATTCAGATCTTACTTACTTGGTACTAAGGTGATTGTGTACACGGATCATGCTGCTATTCGATATCTCATGTCGAAGAAGGATTCAAAGCCTAGATTGATTCGTTGGGTGTTGTTATTGCAAGAATTTGATGTGGAGATCAAGGATAGGAAAGGCATGGAAAATCAAATGGCGGATCATCTCTCGCGCTTGGAGGACCACGGTATGGATTCGCATAACAAATCTCTTATTAATGAATCTTTTCCAGATGAGCAGCTTTTTGTAGTGCAAGATGAAGAGCCATGGTTTGCAGATTATGTGAACTATTTGGTGAGCAATGTTATTCCTCTGGATCTTTCGAGTGCTCAAAGGAAGAAGTTTCTACATGATGTGAAGTGGTACCGTTGGGATGAACCGTTTCTGTTTAGACAAGGAGCAGATCAGATGATCAGACAATGCATTCCGTATAGTGAGACGGAGAGTGTTTTGAGAGATTGCCACTCAACTGTGTATGGTGGTCATTATGGTGGAGAAAAGACAGCAGCTCGTGTGCTTCAAGCAGGTTTTTATTGGCCTACCTTGTTCAAGGATGCTCATCGGTTTGTAATGAGTTGTGATCGATGTCAAAGGGTTGGCAATATTTCTAGAAGGAATGAGATGCCTCTTAACATGCTTCTTGAGGTAGAGATCTTTGATGTTTGGGGAATTGACTTCATGGGACCTTTTATTTCTTCATGCAATAATCAGTACATCTTGCTAGCTGTGGATTACGTGTCTAAATGGGTCGAGGTGAAAGCCTTACCGACCAATGATACTAAGGTAGTGCTGAATTTTCTTCACAAGCAAATTTTCACGCATTTCGGGACACCACGTGCTATAATCAGTGACGAGGGGACACACTTCTGTAATCGTCAGTTTACTACGTTGATGGCGAAGTATAATGTGACGCATCGTGTTGCCACTGCTTACCACCCTCAAACTAATGGTCAAGCGGAAGTTTCTAACATAGAGATCAAAAGAATTCTGGAGAAAGTGGTGAATCCGTCTCGTAAGGATTGGTCATTGAAGTTGGATGAAGCTGTGTGGGCGTACAGAACTGCCTACAAAACTCCTCTAGGTATGTCTCCGTTTCAGTTGGTTTATGGTAAAGCATGTCATTTGCCTGCAGAGTTAGAACACAAAGCCTATTGGGCATTGAAGAAGTTAAATTTGGATATTAAGGTTGCGGGTGCAAAACGGTTGCTTCAATTGAATGAACTTGAGGAATTTCGTGAGCAAGCTTACGAAAATAATAAAATGTATAAGGAGAAGGTCAAGAGATGGCATGATAAAAGGTTGACGCCCAAGGCATTTGTACCGGGACAACTAGTGTTGCTATTTAATTCTCGCCTCAAGCTTTTTCCGGGAAAACTCAAGTCGCGGTGGTCGGGTCCGTTTATTGTTAAGACGGTGTATCCTCATGGAGCTATTGAAATTTATGAAACAACACCGGATCATACTTTCAAAGTAAATGGACAGAGGTTGAAGCATTACTATGGAGGTTCGTTTGATCGCGAAAAGGTTTCCGCCATTTCGGCGTCGACGTGAATTATCGAAAGAATGTCAAGCTAATGACATTAAACGAGCGCTTCTTGGGAGGCAACCAAAGCCTTGTTGTATACGTTATTACTTCTTTCTACCAAAAAAAAAAAAATGAATTTTGAGCAATTTGCAGGTCTGTAACGCAAATTGCCCCTGCGTTTCTGATCTGGACGCAAGTTGCGCCCCTAACACGCAACTAGCGCCTGCGTGACTGACCTTGAGGCAAACTGCCCCCCTGTCGCGCAATTTGCTCCGGCACCTCTGCAATTGAGGCAATTTGCCTCCCACGCGCGCAGCAGGCGATTGTACCAGGTAATTTTTTTTTTGTTTTTTCCAGCCCGTTCCCTTGTTATGTCCGAGTGTGCTGTTGTGTTTATATAAAAAAAAAAAAAAAAAATTCTCACCCCAAATTCTTTTTATACTCCCATCTTTCCCCTAAATCTTTTCCTATTTTAATTTCAAAACCCCTCATCTCTCCTAAAAAAAATTCAAATTCCTATTTCTTTTCTAATTCTTTTTCTTTTATTCATTAAATATTTTTTCTATCCTATATCAAATTCCAAATTCCACCCAAATTTTTTCCTTTTCACATTAAAATTCTTATATTCATCCTATCACTCCATGGCCTATATATACCCATACATACACACCCAATTCATTATCTTTCTCCTCTACATCTCTTAAAAATTCAAGTTTGGGGGAAAATTAGTACAAGTTCACCTCTTTGATTCGTAGTGGGATTTCTTTTCTCTATTTTATTTTTATTACGAATTTGTGTTCTTGTAAATTGGGGTATTTGTATTATTCTTGTTACTTGGGTATTTTTGGTGTGATTTTGCTTGGTGGTTTTTGGTTGGATATTTCTTGGTGGTAGTTGGTGGTGCTATTGTTGAGTGGGGTTTTGATTATTATGGCACCTAAGCGAATGAGGGGTGGTTCTATTAGGGTGGAGAGATTTTCTTCTACAGATGCGGAGGTTGAGTATAATCGGTTGTTGTCAAGGTCGGTGGCGAAAGAAAGGGGGTTTTTGCCAACTCGTCATTATGGGTTGGTTGATGTGATTAGTGAGTTACGTTGGGGAGAGATTTGTAAGGCACCTGCTCCGGTTCCGGTGAATGTTGTTAGGGAGTTTTATGCTAATGCTAAAGGTGAGCCGGATGAGGTGTGCATGGTTCGAGGTAAACAGGTGGATTATAGTGTTGATGCTATTCGTGCAGTTTTGGGCCAACCACCTAAGCTTGTGGGGGATGAAGATTGGGCAAGGAAGACTAGTAAGGATGTGGATTTGGAGGCAATTGTTCGTGAGTTATGTGTTCCTGGTACAGTTTGGAAGTATAAATTGGGAACCACTGAGCCGGTTAATTTTCTGTCTTCTGCGATGAATAAATTTGCACGTGCATGGTATGCATTTCTTTGTGCGAATATTATGCCTACTTCTCATATAGGTGAGGTCACAATTGATAGAGTGATTCTTCTTTGGTGCATTCTAAAGGGGAAGTACATTGATGTAGTCTATATTGTTCATCAGAATATTCTACGATTTTTAAAGTCTAATGCGCTATCATCGATGCCCCATGCTTCTGTTATAGCTGGATTATGTAAAGATAGTGGTGTTATCTGGGGTGCAGATGAGGAGTTGTAGTCACCTTTGGCTACCATTACTGATGTGTCTATTGATCGAATGCCTGACTGGCAAGGTGGGGTTCCACATCCGAGGGGGCTTGGTTATATTGTTAATGATGCTGGTGCTAGTGGTCATGGAGCGGGCGCTCAGCCACGGGGTTCGAGAGTACCGAGAGTTTTGGATGCCCACTTTAGGCGTTTGTACAGACGGATGGATGCTATACATGCTTGTAACCGGGAGTTTGCTCAAGATATGGCTACAGCTTTGAGAGATACGGGAATTCAGGCAAGGTGGCCAGTCTCTGGAGCTCGTACGCAGTATCCACCGCCAGATTCTGATTCCTCCGAGGAGGAGGACGATTAGGTATGTTTTCTGCTATCCCTTGTATTTACTTCCATTCAATGAGGACATTGAATATTTTAAGTTTGGGGGTGGTTTGAGGGATTAGTAGTTGTTGTTGTATTATTTGTTCATGTAGGATTTCATGTTTTGCATATTAGTAGGAGTAAATTATGCATTTATGTTTGTGTTATCTACGTTTGTTTCATATAGGACATTCTTTTTTTATGTTTGTATATCATGTGAGTTCATAATAGTTTGCATTTGCACCCATGCTTGATAGGAATTTTGTGTTGTTGACGCTTTTGATTGAGAAGTGATATGCTTTGTTCTTGTGCACACACATACACTAGTAAGTTGAAGCTAGTAGACTTATTGAATGTTGTAAGTGATTAGAAGGACATGAATATGTGCAAGATGATTTAGTTTGCATGCTTTGAATACAAGTTGGTGCGTTAGAGAGATGTTGCTTGGGATTGAGTATGTTTTCCACCAAGTGAGTTTTTGAGCCTTATTGCATATTGCATATTTGCAATTTATTCGTTTGCTTGAGTGTCCATGGATTGTTTGCATTGCTAGCAGTTGTTTGAGGTCTTTCTTGAAACGCATGACATTATTTGACGATTAAAATGATAAAGGCAATTAGGAATAACCGCATATTTTCCCATATTACCACACCATGTTTACATGATCAATTAGTTAACCCATTGAGCTTAATCCTATTTTTTCGGTGACATACCACATTACTTGCCTAGAGCTTTTTCTTGTATTGGCCTTACATTAATTTGAACCCATATTGTCAAAGGCTAGTAAAGTGCTTAAGGGAGTAATAAGGTGTGCAAGGAGGGGTATAGTTGGTCATACTTTTGGGGAAAATATTGAGATTGGGTTTGGTTGTTTACTTGATAGTCGACATATGTAATAAATTATGGGATCATTGTTATTGTTTATATTATTGTTTGTGTTTTATTTAGCTCTCGGGAAAAAAAAAGGAAAAAAAAAGGAAAAAAAAAAGAGAAAAATATATATTATAAGAGCATGTTTGTATTATTGTGATCCTATTTCAGTCGACTAGTCGAGTGTTTGTTTTAGTAAAAATTATGTGGGGGGGAATATGGTGTTGTGTATGATGTATTATGGTACTTACTAGCTTTTGACACTTCACCTGTTTTGGCTTACTTGACATACCTTGTCCCTAGCCCCGTTACAACCCAAATAAAGACCTTTTGATTATCGTCATTGATGTATGTTGTGTTAAGAGTTAGATTGATACCAAATGTCAAGCATGTTTATGATTTTGTTGGAATTGAGTGATACACTTACCCTTGTTCTTGAGTGAATATTCTTTGTGAGTGGATTGTGAGTGTTTGCTTGTTCTTGCGTATGAGATCCCGAGTGTTGTCTCAAAGATGTACTCTTGTAGGCTTAGCATGTTTACTAACTTATTCTTACACTTGACATGGGCTTGTGAGAACTTATGCATGTTCATTGAGTAGACTATGTGAATACTTGCACTTTCGACACCAAGACATTGCGTATTTACTTTGATTCTTAAGTTGATATGGCATGAGAGGATTTGAAGGTATGGTAGGCTAGATTAATTGCATTTGCATATTAGTTGCATTCATGCATTGCATTGCATTAGGTTAAATGGATTTTGTGGGTACATTCGCTATAGGCCCTCACGAGACCTTACTCGTCCACTAGGGCTGCCTAGGGGTTTAAAGGGCTTGTTGCATATGCCAAATGCAACCGTGATCACCTACGGAAGTGGTACTAATTAGTTAGTTGTAATTGTTTATGCTTGAGGACAAGCATCGGTTTAAGTTTGGGGGTGTGATAAGTGGATTTTATATCCACTTGAAACATTCTAAAACGGCTTAAATTGATTGTCTTGGGCTCAAGTTTCTTGTAGTTTTGATGTGTTTTGTTTAGTTGTGCAGATTTACAAGGATGTTGATTATGGTGGATGTTTTTGTCGTTTTTGGAGATTTAATTTATTAAAATTCGGATTTATTGGGCTACACGCGTGAGATTCACTGTTTGGGTCATATCTTGAGTTCTATAAGTCTGTTTTCAGCCTGTAAGCAGTCCACGCGAAGATAACGAGATTCTCTATCATTATAAGGTGGTCCAGAGGTCCAATTACGTTTGGAACGTTCCAGAAAAACTGAAGAAAAGTCAGCTACGAATTTTCCTTAAAAAAAACAGAATCAGTTTATGAAACGTATATTGCAGAAATTCTATTATAATTCTGTTTTGGTATTTTCTTGCTGGGCAAGACTTTTAGAGCTTATTTAAACACATCCTACCATTGTAATAGAGATATACACATTATCATAGTTTTATTATTGTAACCAGCTCAGATCTGCAAGGGAGAAAAGGAGAGAAGGATTCAACGCTCGGTGACAAGCAAGGATCTAGATCTACTTCATCTTTTGTATACGTTTGATTATAGATTTGTTTTCTCAACTCTTAGTTTTTATAATATTAATTCTTCTTTCTTCCATATCTTGTTAGTTATCATGTTTTCATCAATTCCCATGACGATGAACGGTTCAATTATGAGCTAATCGTTGTCATGGGATTCGAACGGATTTATTTATGGAACTTAGTATTTTAATGTTTTAAAGATCTGTGTGTGGTGAATAATTGATATCCTCGTATGGTTATGCTTAATAGATAGATGCGTCGCGAACATCTAATTTGTTAATCTCTTGTGAAGTGAAAGTGGATCTTGAGATTTAGAACTTGCCATGCTAGCATAGGTTCATAATTGTTTATCAATATGATTTGTGGTGTGAGATGAAAATACTTATACTGCCCTGTGTGATCTTAATGGATAACTTGTTCTTCAACCGTTATGTTTTCAAATTCTATAGACATATAGGGTCTAAGCATAATTGGTGTCTATTCATCTTCTATCTCTTTTGTGGATGTATGTTTAGTTTGGTATGCGTATGCTGACAGGTAGCGTATACTTGTTTCGTGTTATCCGATCAGATATCAAAACCATTGCACATAGTGATTAAAGGCGTCAGATCTAAGGGAAGTATTTAATGAAGCTAGGATCCCATGTTTATTCTCATATAAGTAATTCGATTTTAATTCTTGTTAATTAGTTAATTCTTAGTTTAGTTCTTTGCATCTTAGTATAAAATAGATAATCAAACCCAATTTGTTACTTTTCTTAGCAGTGAGTTAAAACCATACATTGTTGCATAGGCATATTTACTGAATAGAACCATAACCAGATCTCTGTGGAACGAACTTTAATTGTATTACTTGTGACTACGTGCGCTTGCGTAAAAATAGCATAACAATTGGTTATCGTTCAATCCGATGTGGGTATTGGGTTGAAGGGGAGGATTGTTGGGTTTCAACCCAATATGATGTTATGGGTTTGGGTGATCCAAGATGTATATGGGTAAGGTAATAATTGTATGTGTAGACAATTATTATATATGGTATGTCTTGATCACTAAGTTAGATAATTAGGTGCCAAGAATTGGAAGACTTGTATAACAAGTATGGTAAGACATGTAAAACAAGTATGGTAAGTCTTGGTGGCTAAGTTTTGGGTGGCTATATATACATATTCATATTGTATTTGTTTGATAGGAGGTGAAAGCTTAAGAGATGTAGTCTTAAGTATTGTTTGGGAGATGCTTGAGCATTGTTGGCTCAAGTATCGGGTGGGGACACCATTAAGGTGTTATTGTTTTGATGTATTATTGATAATTGTTTTGATTAATAATACGAGTTTGGGGCGTGGGTGTTTCCACGTCAAGTATTTGTGTGTTCTTGTTTTGCGCTTTGGTAGATCTTGTCAATTATTGATTGGTGTGTGTGCGCGCTCTATATTGGTTGTTTGTGAATCTCGAATTGTGTGTAAGTCCCCTAACCTAACAGGTGTGTCTCAGCAAACAACACTTAAAGATGGTGACACACAAACTGTAATGTCTAATGAAGTATTATGGAAGGCATTAAAGTTCAGTGTAGAACCTGAAAATGGTATACTGGAGCCTGTAGTCTCTGGAAAGAAAGTAGATGTTTGTAAGGGTTCAGAGACTATAGCAGCTCACTCCACGGAGAAAACCTCAAGCCCCTTGCTAGATGAGGAACCCTCTCTCCATGTGAGTTCAGGTATAAAAACTTCTTCTAAACCATATTTTTCTGTAGGTCATGAGAGCACTTATCCAAATTTGTGTAATACACTTGAAAAAATGGACATAGATCCACAAACAGAGAGGCTGGCTCCTAACCAGGCAAAAGGAGAGGTAAAAAGAGTGTTGACTTTAGATAGTCATAGTGAGAATGAGGGTATGGATGATCAACTCCATAGTGAGGGAGAGAAAATTAGGAAACGACCATCTTTTGATTTCTAGGATCAGGTTTTTCCTGAATTTTGGTCTGATAATCTTGGTATGAATGCTGGTACTTATTCTTTTATCAAGATGTATGAGAAGAATGACTTAGCAAAGCACAATGCAAAGCTAGAAATTAAAGCTCAAAAGCAAAAAGAAAGGCTTGTAGGAATCATCAACAAAAGAGGTGAAAGGCTAAGACAAACTTCTACTCCACATGTACCAGAAGAAATTCCTAATGATCCTAGTATTCCTTTGTATGTACTTTTTCCATATAAAAAATATACCTAGTGGTCTAAAATTATTATGTCTTCTAAATATACAGTAGAAGAGAGACTTTGAGGAACGAGGGGATCATGCTTTAGAATCTCCCCCTAATTATGTCTTCTAATTATTGTTATGAATTATTCCTAACAATCTCCCCCTATTTATGCTTTAGAATCTGAAGCATAAATCTAAGTTGTAGATGTCAAAACATATAACAATTCATCCAGAATAGAATTTATGAATTTAAGATCATGAAGTTAAGTACCTCCTTCTTCAGATGTACACAAGTATCTAGTACTTAGAACTTAGAAGAAAGAATTCAACTATTTGATGCTTCTTTTCCTTTACCACTTCCCTGTTGAGATTAAAACAATAGTTACTGAAATCACAGATATAAGCCAGAGTTACCAGACAAGTTATCGATTTCAATGTATTAGGTATTGGCCTTGCTATGATGCGTTGTGTACTAAGAATTCTTTTACAGCATAAAACATCTTTGTTTCTTAAAGGCACCCTCCCATCATATATCACTTCAAAATCATTTCGTTCGCTCTTAACAAACAAAAGATGCTCAAGTAATTGTTGAATAATCAGTTAACTTATTTTTTTCATATAAATACTTAGTTTTAAGAAATTATATAATATTAGAGAGGAAGTCAATTTACTGATTATTCTTTTCGACGACTTAATATTTATTAATATTTTATAATTTTTATTGACTTTTAAAAAAAGAAAAAAATATTTATATTTGAAAATATAAATTTGCAGGTCTGTAACGCAAATTGCCCCTGCGTTTCTGATCTGGACGCAAGTTGCGCCCCTAACACGCAACTAGCGCCTGCGTGACTGACCTTGAGGCAAACTGCCCCCCTGTCGCGCAATTTGCTCCGGCACCTCTGCAATTGAGGCAAGTTGCCTCCCACGCGCGCAGCAGGCGATTGTACCAGGTAATTTTTTTTTTGTTTTTTCCAGCCCGTTCCCTTGTTATGTCCGAGTGTGCTGTTGTGTTTATATATAAAAAAAAAATTAAATTCTCACCCCAAATTCTTTTTATACTCCCATCTTTCCCCTAAATCTTTTCCTATTTTAATTCCAAAACCCCTCATCTCTCCTAAAAAAAATTCAAATTCAAATTCCTATTTCTTTTCTAATTCTTTTTCTTTTATTCATTAAATATTTTTTCTATCCTATATCAAATTCCAAATTCCACCCAAATTTTTTCCTTTTCACATTAAAATTCTTATATTCATCCTATCACTCCATGGCCTATATATACCCATACATACACACCCAATTCATTATCTTTCTCCTCTACATCTCTTAAAAATTCAAGTTTGGGGGAAAATTAGTACAAGTTCACCTCTTTGATTCGTAGTGGGATTTCTTTTCTCTATTTTATTTTTATTACGAATTTGTGTTCTTGTAAATTGGGGTATTTGTATTATTCTTGTTACTTGGGTATTTTTGGTGTGATTTTGCTTGGTGGTTTTTGGTTGGATATTTCTTGGTGGTAGTTGGTGGTGCTATTGTTGAGTGGGGTTTTGATTATTATGGCACCTAAGCGAATGAGGGGTGGTTCTATTAGGGTGGAGAGATTTTCTTCTACAGATGCGGAGGTTGAGTATAATCGGTTGTTGTCAAGGTCGGTGGCGAAAGAAAGGGGGTTTTTGCCAACTCGTCATTATGGGTTGGTTGATGTGATTAGTGAGTTACGTTGGGGAGAGATTTGTAAGGCACCTGCTCCGGTTCCGGTGAATGTTGTTAGGGAGTTTTATGCTAATGCTAAAGGTGAGCCGGATGAGGTGTGCATGGTTCGAGGTAAACAGGTGGATTATAGTGTTGATGCTATTCGTGCAGTTTTGGGCCAACCACCTAAGCTTGTGGGGGATGAAGATTGGGCAAGGAAGACTAGTAAGGATGTGGATTTGGAGGCAATTGTTCGTGAGTTATGTGTTCCTGGTACAGTTTGGAAGTATAAATTGGGAACCACTGAGCCGGTTAATTTTCTGTCTTCTGCGATGAATAAATTTGCACGTGCATGGTATGCATTTCTTTGTGCGAATATTATGCCTACTTCTCATATAGGTGAGGTCACAATTGATAGAGTGATTCTTCTTTGGTGCATTCTAAAGGGGAAGTACATTGATGTAGTCTATATTGTTCATCAGAATATTCTACAATTTTTAAAGTCTAATGCGCTATCATCGATGCCCCATGCTTCTGTTATAGCTGGATTATGTAAAGATAGTGGTGTTATCTGGGGTGCAGATGAGGAGTTGTAGTCACCTTTGGCTACCATTACTGATGTGTCTATTGATCGAATGCCTGACTGGCAAGGTGGGGTTCCACATCCGAGGGGGCTTGGTTATATTGTTAATGATGCTGGTGCTAGTGGTCATGGAGCGGGCGCTCAGCCACGGGGTTCGAGAGTACCGAGAGTTTTGGATGCCCACTTTAGGCGTTTGTACAGGCGGATGGATGCTATACATGCTTGTAACCGGGAGTTTGCTCAAGATATGGCTACAGCTTTGAGAGATACGGGAATTCAGGCAAGGTGGCCAGTCTCTGGAGCTCGTACGCAGTATCCACCGCCAGATTCTGATTCCTCCGAGGAGGAGGACGATTAGGTATGTTTTCTGCTATCCCTTGTATTTACTTCCATTCAATGAGGACATTGAATATTTTAAGTTTGGGGGTGGTTTGAGGGATTAGTAGTTGTTGTTGTATTATTTGTTCATGTAGGATTTCATGTTTTGCATATTAGTAGGAGTAAATTATGCATTTATGTTTGTGTTATCTACGTTTGTTTCATATAGGACATTCTTTTTTTATGTTTGTATATCATGTGAGTTCATAATAGTTTGCATTTGCACCCATGCTTGATAGGAATTTTGTGTTGTTGATGCTTTTGATTGAGAAGTGATATGCTTTGTTCTTGTGCACACACATACACTAGTAAGTTGAAGCTAGTAGACTTATTGAATGTTGTAAGTGATTAGAAGGACATGAATATGTGCAAGATGATTTAGTTTGCATGCTTTGAATACAAGTTGGTGCGTTAGAGAGATGTTGCTTGGGATTGAGTATGTTTTCCACCAAGTGAGTTTTTGAGCCTTATTGCATATTGCATATTTGCAATTTATTCGTTTGCTTGAGTGTCCATGGATTGTTTGCATTGCTAGCAGTTGTTTGAGGTCTTTCTTGAAACGCATGACATTATTTGACGATTAAAATGATAAAGGCAATTAGGAATAACCGCATATTTTCCCATATTACCACACCATGTTTACATGATCAATTAGTTAACCCATTGAGCTTAATCCTATTTTTTCGGTGACATACCACATTACTTGCCTAGAGCTTTTTCTTGTATTGGCCTTACATTAATTTGAACCCATATTGTCAAAGGCTAGTAAAGTGGTTAAGGGAGTAATAAGGTGTGCAAGGAGGGGTATAGTTGGTCATACTTTTGGGGAAAATATTGAGATTGGGTTTGGTTGTTTACTTGATAGTCGACATATGTAATAAATTATGGGATCATTGTTATTGTTTATATTATTGTTTGTGTTTTATTTAGCTCTCGGGAAAAAAAAAGGAAAAAAAAAGGAAAAAAAAGAGAAAAATATATATTATAAGAGCATGTTTGTATTATTGTGATCCTATTTCAGTCGACTAGTCGAGTGTTTGTTTTAGTAAAAATTATGTGGGGGGGAATATGGTGTTGTGTATGATGTATTATGGTACTTACTAGCTTTTGACACTTCACCTGTTTTGGCTTACTTGACATACCTTGTCCCTAGCCCCGTTACAACCCAAATAAAGACCTTTTGATTATCGTCATTGATGTATGTTGTGTTAAGAGTTAGATTGATACCAAATGTCAAGCATGTTTATGATTTTGTTGGAATTGAGTGATACACTTACCCTTGTTCTTGAGTGAATATTCTTTGTGAGTGGATTGTGAGTGTTTGCTTGTTCTTGCGTATGAGATCCCGAGTGTTGTCTCAAAGATGTACTCTTGTAGGCTTAGCATGTTTACTAACTTATTCTTACACTTGACATGGGCTTGTGAGAACTTATGCATGTTCATTGAGTAGACTATGTGAATACTTGCACTTTCGACACCAAGACATTGCGTATTTACTTTGATTCTTAAGTTGATATGGCATGAGAGGATTTGAAGGTATGGTAGGCTAGATTAATTGCATTTGCATATTAGTTGCATTCATGCATTGCATTGCATTAGGTTAAATGGATTTTGTGGGTACATTCGCTATAGGCCCTCACGAGACCTTACTCGTCCACTAGGGCTGCCTAGGGGTTGAAAGGGCTTGTTGCATATGCCAAATGCAACCGTGATCACCTACGGAAGTGGTACTAATTAGTTAGTTGTAATTGTTTATGCTTGAGGACAAGCATCGGTTTAAGTTTGGGGGTGTGATAAGTGGATTTTATATCCACTTGAAACATTCTAAAACGGCTTAAATTGATTGTCTTGGGCTCAAGTTTCTTGTAGTTTTGATGTGTTTTGTTTAGTTGTGCAGATTTACAAGGATGTTGATTATGGTGGATGTTTTTGTCGTTTTTGGAGATTTAATTTATTAAAATTCGGATTTATTGGGCTACACGCGTGAGATTCACTGTTTGGGTCATATCTTGAGTTCTATAAGTCTGTTTTCAGCCTGTAAGCAGTCCACGCGAAGATAACGAGATTCTCTATCATTATAAGGTGGTCCAGAGGTCCAATTACGTTTGGAACGTTCCAGAAAAACTGAAGAAAAGTCAGCTACGAATTTTCCTTAAAAAAAATAGAATCAGTTTATGAAACGTATATTGCAGAAATTCTATTATAATTCTGTTTTGGTATTTTCTTGCTGGGCAAGACTTTTAGAGCTTATTTCAACACATCCTACCATTGTAATAGAGATATACACATTATCATAGTTTTATTATTGTAACCAGCTCAGATCTGCAAGGGAGAAAAGGAGAGAAGGATTCAACGCTCGGTGACAAGCAAGGATCTAGATCTACTTCATCTTTTGTATACGTTTGATTATAGATTTGTTTTCTCAACTCTTAGTTTTTATAATATTAATTCTTCTTTCTTCCATATCTTGTTAGTTATCATGTTTTCATCAATTCCCATGACGATGAACGGTTCAATTATGAGCTAATCGTTGTCATGGGATTCGAACGGATTTATTTATGGAACTTAGTATTTTAATGTTTTAAAGATCTGTGTGTGGTGAATAATTGATATCCTCGTATGGTTATGCTTAATAGATAGATGCGTCGCGAACATCTAATTTGTTAATCTCTTGTGAAGTAAAAGTGGATCTTGAGATTTAGAACTTGCCATGCTAGCATAGGTTCATAATTGTTTATCAATATGATTTGTGGTGTGAGATGAAAATACTTATACTGCCCTGTGTGATCTTAATGGATAACTTGTTCTTCAACCGTTATGTTTTCAAATTCTATAGACATATAGGGTCTAAGCATAATTGGTGTCTATTCATCTTCTATCTCTTTTGTGGATGTATGTTTAGTTTGGTATGCGTATGCTGACAGGTAGCGTATACTTGTTTCGTGTTATCCGATCAGATATCAAAACCATTGCACATAGTGATTAAAGGCGTCAGATCTAAGGGAAGTATTTAATGAAGCTAGGATCCCATGTTTATTCTCATATAAGTAATTCAATTTTAATTCTTGTTAATTAGTTAATTCTTAGTTTAGTTCTTTGCATCTTAGTATAAAATAGATAATCAAACCCAATTTGTTACTTTTCTTAGCAGTGAGTTAAAACCATACATTGTTGCATAGGCATATTTACTGAATAGAACCATAACCAGATCTCTGTGGAACGAACTTTAATTGTATTACTTGTGACTACGTGCGCTTGCGTAAAAATAGCATAACAATTGGTTATCGTTCAATCCGATGTGGGTATTGGGTTGAAGGGGAGGATTGTTGGGTTTCAACCCAATATGATGTTATGGGTTTGGGTGATCCAAGATGTATATGGGTAAGGTAATAATTGTATGTGTAGACAATTATTATATATGGTATGTCTTGATCACTAAGTTAGATAATTAGGTGCCAAGAATTGGAAGACTTGTATAACAAGTATGGTAAGACATGTAAAACAAGTATGGTAAGTCTTGGTGGCTAAGTTTTGGGTGGCTATATATACATAGTCATATTGTATTTGTTTGATAGGAGGTGAAAGCTTAAGAGATGTAGTCTTAAGTATTGTTTGGGAGATGCTTGAGCATTGTTGGCTCAAGTATCGGGTGGGGACACCATTAAGGTGTTATTGTTTTGATGTATTATTGATAATTGTTTTGATTAATAATACGAGTTTGGGGCGTGGGTGTTTCCACGTCAAGTATTTGTGTGTTCTTGTTTTGCGCTTTGGTAGATCTTGTCAATTATTGATTGGTGTGTGTGCGCGCTCTATATTGGTTGTTTGTGAATCTCGAATTGTGTGTAAGTCCCCTAACCTAACAGGTATGTCTCAGCAAACAACACTTAAAGATGGTGACACACAAACTGTAATGTCTAATGAAGTATTATGGAAGGCATTAAAGTTCAGTGTAGAACCTGAAAATGGTATACTGGAGCCTGTAGTCTCTGGAAAGAAAGTAGATGTTTGTAAGGGTTCAGAGACTATAGCAGCTCACTCCACGGAGAAAACCTCAAGCCCCTTGCTAGATGAGGAACCCTCTCTCCATGTGAGTTCAGGTATAAAAACTTCTTCTAAACCATATTTTTCTGTAGGTCATGAGAGCACTTATCCAAATTTGTGTAATACACTTGAAAAAATGGACATAGATCCACAAACAGAGAGGCTGGCTCCTAACCAGGCAAAAGGAGAGGTAAAAAGAGTGTTGACTTTAGATAGTCATAGTGAGAATGAGGGTATGGATGATCAACTCCATAGTGAGGGAGAGAAAATTAGGAAACGACCATCTTTTGATTTCTAGGATCAGGTTTTTCCTGAATTTTGGTCTGATAATCTTGGTATGAATGCTGGTACTTATTCTTTTATCAAGATGTATGAGAAGAATGACTTAGCAAAGCACAATACAAAGCTAGAAATTAAAGCTCAGAAGCAAAAAGAAAGGCTTGTAGGAATCATCAACAAAAGAGGTGAAAGGCTAAGACAAACTTCTACTCCACATGTACCAGAAGAAATTCCTAATGATCCTAGTATTCCTTTGTATGTACTTCCAATATCAGCTAGAATTGAGACATCAACTGTATCTGATCACTCTAAGGAGGAGTCAAGATTTGTAGATGTTAGTACACAGAATACTGGTGAAGGACAGGATGATCATATTTCAGCTTCAGATCAGAAAAATAAAGATGTTTGTAATACTACTCAGGTATTATTGCTTGAATATCATTCTACACAGGCAACTTCTTCTACTAGGCTTGAAGATAAGGTTATTTCTGCATATGAGTCTGAAGATACAACAAGCACTTCCAACTTTGAAGTTAATTCTGAAATTCTAAAGGATATTCAGAAATCTCAAATTGATATTCAATCAAGACTTCAAACACTTGAAGATAAGCAAGTCACTATTATGGAAAATCAAGCAGTTCTGATGAATCTCATTTGTTCTGTTACTGAATCTCTTGGAATCAATGTTGCTGATGTCAAAAAGGGGGAGATAAAAACAATTCAGAGGCAACAGACTGGGGGAGATATACAGATTGAAGGAGATAAAAGAAGAACTAAGGGTGACAAAGTTGAATCTCAACAGGAAAGTGGTAAAGGAAAAGAAGCATCAAATAGTTGAATTCTTTCTTTTAAGTACTGGATAAGGTGACAGAGGTGAATCTCAACAGGGAAGTGGTAAAGGAAAAGAAGCATCAAATAGTTGAATTCTTTCTTCTAAGTTCTAAGTACTAGATACTTGTGTACATCTGAAGAAGGAGGTACTTAACTTCATGATCTTAAATTCATAAATTCTATTCTGGATGAATTGTTATATGTTTTGACATCTACAACTTAGATTTATGCTTCAGATTCTAAAGCATAAATAGGGGGAGATTGTTAGGAATAATTCATAAGTTGTGATGTTAAGAATAGAATTTGCAAATACTTCTTGTATATCCTGAACTTATAAAGGATTTAGCACTTTGTATAGGATATATGTGTTAGACAGTAATCTGTAGAGTTAAGTCAAGAACAGAGCATCAAGGACTACATTTCAGGAACTGAGAGCAGATCCTGATGCGACAAGTCAAATACTGATCAAATACTGATGGGATGGTCAGATCCTGATGCTAGATGGAATCCTGATATCAGTCATGATATTGATGATGTCATTATGGATGCTACAGAAACTCGAAATTATTATAAAACAGGATCGTTGTTTTGAAGAACAAGCAAGAAGATATCATAAAGGAAGTAATTTTCTATTGATGGAAACTATCGAATGGACGGCAGAACATTGTCATGTATAAATTATCTTTCTGTTATTAGTTGATAGGTAGCATTATAAATACTCTCTCTATATCATTGTAAAAAGAGTTCGTTCGTGAGGTTTGTAATCGTAAGTATACGAGAGTACAAATAGAGAGAGATTTATATTGTCAGCAGCTGCTAAAGGTAATTGTACACCTTTGGTAGAGTTTGTATTTAATCTTATTAATACAAATAGTTTGGTTTATTCGTTTGTTCTTGTTTATTTATTCGAGTAAAAATCAGACACGATTACTTAACTTGTATTCAACCCCCCTTTTACAAGTTATTCGAGTTAACAATTAGTTATTGAAAAATAGAAAAGGTAATATGTTTTGAAAAGTGTAATCTATACAATTATATTAAAGGCAAAAGATTAAAAGTTTGTTGGTTTGGTTTTCGGTTTGGTTATCCTAATTATTAAAATAAATAATGACTTAATATAATTAATGGTAATTAGCCATTGTCATTTTCACATTGACTTTTAGTTGAATATATTACCTTTTATAAAAACATTATCATATCTTCAAATCATTAATATTTCCTTTCTAATAAAAATATGTTACCTTTTTTATTTAAAACTAATCTTATAATCGTTAATATATACCCAAAAATATCACATCATATTTTCAATTTTAATAAAATATATTAAAAATCCCTACGCATTGTTTATAATAAGGAAACGTTAGTGTAATCTGTAAATATGAGTATATTAAATTATAATAAATTAAAATTAAAAAAGCTAATAAAATAATAATTATATTAAAACATAATTGTAATATTAAATTAAATTTAATAAATACATAAAATATCGTATCTTTCAAGCAATTTAAAAGACATTTACTTTTAATTGAACATATTATCCTTTACACACACCTAAAATATCATATCTTTCAATCATTTATATTTATTTTCTAATTAAAATGCGTTACATTTTAATTTAAAACATAATTTTTCAATCGTAATCTTACAATCATTAAATTTTCTTTTCTAATTAAAATGTGGCATCCCATAATCCGGGGTACAGATATGGGGCCACGGACCTCAATTAACTCAATACAAAACCTGGATATAAACCAACAATAATAATAAAATACCCCTGATCCAAGATCACATACAGGTTATGGTATGAAACATACTATTAGATTACATTGCTACAGTCCAATCTCAACCTCAGAATAAAATATTTATACACATCGATAACTAATTCTATCTGCTGAACTTAGTCAACCAACCTTTGACAAAATCAAATCCACTACCCGACGAAGTTAACCACTCGAATGTCACCTTCCACTGCTGGAACAGGAAAATTCAACTGGCCATAATGTCCACTAATCTTCTCTCATAGCTGGAGAAAAATAAACAATAATGCAAGAGTGAGCCAACAATGCTCAGCAAGTGTAAATAGTGATGACAATTTCAATAACGACGACAATTTGATAAGCAACAGGGTTTCATCTCATTTTATGAAGGAATCAAACAATCAGTTATATCAACTTTTCAATTGCCACGCGGGCCAATGTTTCACCATTCATAAGGTACATCAGAGACTAGAATTGAAAAGGATTCCGATATCAAATATTATTCAACAGACTTTCAAGAAGTCAAAAATCTTTCAAAGAGTCAAGAATTAAACATCTCAATCTCGTAGTATAGATTAGATTTGGAATTTTTTTTATTTTAAAAAAAACATCAAGGTTAGGCTGCTGATCAGTTAGCACTAACCCCGGACAAATGCACACCGCAATGTCCTTAATTGGATCCATGGCACACATTGGCCTTAATTATTTCTGACCACGAATCTGGTCTAACCTTCACGGTCCTGACCACAAATCTGGTTTGACCTTCACGGTCCACATTTAAAAAAAATCCGACCTTCACGGTCCACATTTTAAAAACAAACAATCTGACCCTCATGGTCCATTTTCAACAACATTTCCAATTCTAAATCATCCACACTAGGTGTCGGAACAATCGACAACCTTAATTCGCCAAACACCCTGGAAACTCACGTTCCAGGTCAACAACTCAAAATTAGGAGTTAATGAAAAATTCACAATCAACAGGTGTCGACGAGTTCGACATGATAAAAGGGGTAATAAATAGTATCGACAAGTTCGATACGATAAAGGGGAATAACTGAATAATCAAGATCATCAATAAATACCGACGAGTTCGATAATAAATGGGGTAGAGAATATAAAGAATAATATTTGAATATGTATCAACACGATAGATATGAGTAATTGGGGTCATAACATCATTAACTTGTCTAAAGAGAGAACTCACTTGAGCGAGAATAAAAGATATAAATCACAACAAGATTTTCAACAATTAAAATTCTAAGTCAGAGCAAAGATATGGTCAAGTACTAAGCATTTAATAAAATTTATCTACACATTGTCAAGTTTGATTCAACATAAGTGAATTAAGTTGTTTAAAAATGATCATTTGTAAAATAACTCCAAGATAATTAAATTGTAGGTCAGTTTGAAGAAAACATCCCCTAAAGAGGGTCCATCGGTAAAAATAGGTTAACATCAGAAATTATTATAAAGGATTTTATAAGAATTTAAAAATCTTGAATTTCCTCTGTTTAGAAAATTCGTTAAACACTTTCGAAGAAAATTAAAGAAATGGCACTTACCGAGGAATCCATGACATACTATAATTTAAAAGATCTTTGAAGGAAAGGTCTTTGTGAAATCATTTAAAAGGGTTCACATCTAAATAATAGGTGAAGAAATACACGTTTGCAAAGGACTTCACTTTGTAAGCATGGCTTGACAGAATAATTTATAGATGCTCGACACAAATTTATATCACTTGAACGATAAGTGAGGAGTAATGACACTTGCCTCAAAACAAGAAGTTCCACTTCCAACATCTTGATTCGATACTCACTTTACGTCAGTCTCTACTCGACTATACATTCATCTTTCTTCCATGACTTGTCAGTCTACACACGAGCGCATTCGCCAATTCCGATAATTATTTTGCTCTTCAAGATTCCATTTACGGACTCTTAGTCGGGCCTCCTACTCGTACCTATAAAGGTAAAGTAATATTTTAGTTCCCCTCAGATTGTTTACGTGCAACTCGAATAACTAGCGATCAACTTCTACCCCAATGTTCAATAATTACATATTATGATCAATACTAATACATATTATGATCACCCGGTGCTAACCAACAATCCTAGAAACCAATCACTACTGCGACAATACCTCTAAGTAACACAATTGTGTCAATTATAACGGGTCTAACATTTATACAAATTTTGCAATTACAATACCAATAATAACTTACCAAGTTTGACATATGTAATCACCCATAACTATTACAACACCACCACCATTCCGAACTATCTTCTCTGCTATCTACCCCTTTTTCTCGCTTTCTTCTTTCTTGCTCACTGCCTTAATTCCACCCCAATACCAACACCAGTTCACAATCATTTACCACAGTCAACTAAGAACAATTCTGGGCAAAATTTCGGCAATACCATTTCAGTCCAAACTTGTTCAAAAACTCTCATAAAAGAGTCATTCACCTTGGCTTTCTCTACTTAATTCTTGAATCAACTAACCAATAGAAACCACAAGATGACCCCTTAATATGTTTAATCTTTACCCACATACAAGATACAACCCACATACAACCCTTCATACTAAAATCCCTTTTTCTTCATTCTTCTTCCTTTACCCTCAATTCTCTCGGTACTCCTTTTATGTCCCCCTACCACAACTAACACTCACCACATGACATAAACCTCACTTCCCCTGCCTACTCACAATCGCACACAATTCCGAACCACAACATAGCAATATACGAACCCAGCTGGACATCGAACTTACACACGGAAAACTAGAAGATTTTGCAGGGTGCTTCCATGGAGTTGCAACGACCCGCACACACACTCGGCAGCGCCTGAACACACACAATACATACACGGCAAACTCATACCCGCAGCAACCCATCTCCGCACACCCCTCTCTTGCACATACACACTCTATACTACATCCAACTACTACTCCTTCCTTCATCATTTCTGTACCGTAAACGTACACCACAGCTTACACATACACATATAAACCACAACCACAATTGGAATTAATAAAATAAGAATCCTCAACTCTCATTACTGTTAGCAAACACACGGCTTCACAGTGACATACCCACATAGTCGTTTCACATACGCACACATAGTTCATACACACACACCCATCAAGCACAGTCAGCAGTAGTCGAACAGAGGGGAGAGAATTGCAGCAGGAATCACAAGAGACAGCTTCGAACCACACCTACACGGACACTGATTTGTGAACTGCAATGGAAGAGGGGAGAAAACCCACACACACCGCAGGTCACACATTTAACAGCTTAACAATTAACATTTAAAATCACATAGACAAGTAGTAAAACAGAAAGGGGACGATTATTTGGACCTCTATTAACACCACAACAACTCCATAAACAATAAACAAAGCTTCCCCAGCCTTAACAAGAACCGAGCTACACCCACAAAACCAAGACAAAAGAATCAACGGCAGACCATGTGACAGCCCCAAATCCGGGGTCATAAATCTGGGCCATCACGGGCCAATTTCCATTCAATATCAATATCCCTTGGGTCTTTTTTTTTTATAATAATACTTATGCCATTGACCCCGCAATAATAAACACACTCACACCAGTCATATGCTCAGAGAACAATATTTACCATAACAAAAGTTTAGAGTTGAAAGTTAAAGAGTTATTACAAACCAGGATCATACTTAAGTACATTGTTGAATAACACTTCGACATGAAGCGTTTCAACAACCAAAAGTTTATTACATGCCTTCATACTTAATTACACAATCTATCAATACCCAACCGTCCGATAGCTACCTCGTAAAGCGTTGCCAACACTCTCTCAAAAGTTCGTCTTTCCCGTACCCTCTTGCGGGGTGTATTACGGAGTATCGGCGTACCTAGCTGTATATAGATAAGTAGCAAGAGTGAGCTATAATAGCTCAGCAAGATAATATTGTAAACTAGAATTTAAAATGTAACCAAGTATACATGTATATACATATGTAGGCAGTAACCAAATTATAAACTTTGAGGAAGAATAAAACTCTTATTTAATAATACATCATCCACTTACTTTTATAAGAAAGAAATCTAGAATAATACAGTATCAGTTTCTCTTCTTAAATAATATAACAATCAATATAATCTTTCAGTGTAAGATTTCAGGATAATATGAATATTTACTTAAATCTCTTACTATCACCTTCTCATTCCCTTCTTATGTAATAATTTTTTTATAAATTAATATAAAATCAGTTTCTCTTCATCTATAACAATAATTCCATCTTTCATATCATTTTCCATTTTCAGTATACCAATCTGACTTTATCATTTATTCTTTAATCAAATATTGTAGGGGTTTTCACTGTTGCCGAATACGTGAGGCACGATGATCAGTCGCCCTCCGTATCCGTCCCTTTTTACTACCGGTAGAAGGAGGAAGGTCCACCACTACATCCCCCTGGAGGAAGGTACACCACTACATCCTCCTTCGGCAACTCTTGGGTCGAATTAAAATATTGATTGCTGGACTGTGCAGCACACAGCCTCTTACGCTTTTTATTGCTATCCCCCTTTTTATAAGATCATTATTCAATTTATCAACACCATTTCACATTTCCATTTTCTCGCTTTCATTTCCATATGTCATTCACTCATCTCATTTCCATTCTCGCACATTACTTCTATAAAATATATATATAACATAATACTTTGATTATGATTCAAACATCTCCTTTATATTCAAGAATTCAATATGCTTTTATATACGTAGAGTATTCCATTTATCTCAAAAGTATTAAATACCATTCAATAATATTTATTAAATCACAATACTTAGAAAGAATATAATATTATAAATCATATAACCCTGGATAATAACTGATTCCATTCCTTTATATATCTTTAGATAACAACTGACACCATTCATTCATATTCCCTTAATCATAAGGCATGTTCACTTCATGCATAATCACCCCTATGTATATTCATATCCATCTCATACTCATACTCATATCCATATTCATATCATACTCATATACCTTCCCTTTTTACATCAATAATCGAGGAAAACCATTTCTTAACAATATAGTAACAATAGCATCCCATATATATATTTCATGAAATCAAGTTTCTTTGAAGATAAATAATTTCCAAGTAGGGATAGAAATGATCTTGCCTTGGTTTCTGTATCCTGATAGTATGGCTGGTCCCTCTTCCGGAGTTTCTATAAACACAAAAGGACCGTCGTTAGAATATCACATCTCTTACTCACTACCCTCTTGTATAACAAAACCCTTTACACTTCAACATATGTTTAACGTATTATTATTATCCCAAAGGTTCAAGAACTTAACCATTTATAAGCTCAATCGAAGTTTCAGGGGTTTTCACCATTTTCCCTAACAACCACACTCGACTGTAGAATTTCTTATAAATTTTTGATTTCGAATTTTAATGTAAGGTCAACTGTCAAGGGTCCTCTGACCACCCTACTATACTATCCCAAAATTTCGTGACTTATAAAAATGTCTAAGTATGGTAACTTTAGCCTCAAAGTTGATACAATTACGTTTTCTCGGTTATCGAACGCCTTTCACTAAAACTGACTTTTCTCCTAAACCGTTCATCAGATTTTAACGCACCTTATATCAAAACGATCTATGAACTAAGCTCTATCATTTCATGGTCAATTGGTAACCTAGGCAGTGAGGTACCGTATGAATACAGGGGTCACAAAACAGGGCAGTTTTCGTTCTAACGAAAATCGGACATTATAACTGCTGTAATTTCATACTTTCCAAAATCAAATTCCTCCAAATCAATCATCCACCTTATACACCATCACCTACACCATGTGGTCATCTTACCAACCATGGTTACAAGCACATACTCCTTCCAAAATCAACTTTAATCACTTACAAACACTTATAACATCATAATCATAACATTTATACCACTTAATCACTAAACACAACTATATCCATCATAAACATAAAAGAGCAAGCATGATTATACCTTCTTGAAGCTTTGATAACCTTTAAAAATCCTTGATAAACCTTGGGCACTCCTTAAACAACCTTAGATTAACTTGAATCAACTAAAGGAATCATAAAAACCAAGTTAGTTTCTTGAAACCACTATTCATCACTATTCATCAAGCAACTTTCATGAATTTATTACCTATGAAGATGATGATGGTTGGCCTTGAAACTTTGTGCTAGTCTTAATCTATCCTCCAAGAAGCTCCATGATTTTTCCCTTGATTTAATCTTGATGCTAGCTAGGGTTTTGAATTTTTATTTTCTCTTTTTTCTTGTTTTGGCCGAATGGGAGAACTAGATGGGGGAGAGGTTTTCTTGCTTTTGTTTTGATCAAATCTTGTGTTAATCTTGGTGATTCTAGATTGTCTTAGAAGCCTTGTAGATATTTTGTGGTTAACACCTTGCAAAGTTACTAATTTACCCTTAAAAACAAGTTAATGACTAATGACACCACTTTGATAATCCAATAACCTCTTTTCTTGTTTTCCTAAGTAAAATGCCAATCACATTGGTAGATAATAATGTGGTATGTATCCTTGTTATATCGCTAATCTTGGTTGCTTAATCTCCATATCCGTCTAATTGTGGTTCGTTTCGAATGTACCTCATTATCTCAGTGGTTTTGAAATCATTTAACAATCCGAATTCCATTGGTATTCTCTTAACTTAATAATCCCCTGGCTCAAATCTAAATTCACTAATTCCTCAATATATAATTCTTATAATGTTTCCATACTCCTTAATGTCTAATAGAAGCTTACTCGAAATCGAAATCTTATAAATCCATGTTCAGGAATTTCTGGAATCTATCGTCATTTCGAGTCACTTATTTTCAATGTACAACACTGATATGGTTTCTGTTTACTCATTTTCCGTTTCCATTATGGAGTACTTATATACCCTTTCTCTAAATCCTCGAAATTTACTATTCATGTGATCACTGTAGCATTACTGAAGTTAGGGTTATTACAGACCACAACAAAACTGCAGTAGCAACACCAGCTAGGAATCAAATTTAAACAAAGGAAGAAAAGAGGATTTACAATGGGTTATTGTGAGAAACCCATACACACCCATCGCTGCTTACACACACGCATAACAGCTTACACACGCTCTTGTTCGAACAGAGAAATGAAAGAGGAGAGGGGGAGATGAGCTCGAGTGGGAGAGAGACAAGAGATATTAGAGAGATTGTTATATGTGAGAAAATTGAAGAGTGTTCTAGAGACCCCTGATTCGTACTGGACAAGCAAAAATAAAAAGGGGGACTACGTATGTTTGAATAAAAAGGGGTAGGACAAAAACTGAAATTCACAATGCTGAATTTTAATTAAAAATAATAACTAAGCCTTTTTAAAATCAGAATTAAATAGAAACTTTGTGTAAAATTAAAATTTTCATTTTTAAAATAAAGAGTACAAAATTACGGACACCCACATATTTTTAAAATAATTTTCGGATCAAAAATGAATTAAATACGAATTTTGCAAGTTTTTGATCTTTTAAATGTAATATAACTCGTAAAATCATTTTAAAATCATTAAACACCCAAAATAATTCTCCCCATAATTTTAGAAATTAAATAATTATGCAAAGGTAATATTACAAAAGATTTTGTAATATTTAGCCACTCCGATGCTTTTATAAAAATCTTAGAAGATCAATAATGTACAATTAAAATAGATTTTAATCTCCAAAAATACAAGTAAAAATGCACGGACTTATCCGGCATACACAAATCACCATATCAACACATTAACACGATACCACAACTCATTGACCTTCTCAAAAATATTCACATCATATAATCCATATTTAATATTAAATAAAATATTTAAATACGCGATTTTCTAAGTCGTTATATAAAACATGTTACCTTTTAATTTGAAACATATCTTGCAATTATTAATATATATCCAAAAATATCACAACATATCTTTCAATCACTATTAAAAATATAAAATCGAAATCCGTATATAACGAATAATTATTGTTAGATTTTTAGCAAAAAAATATGAACCGTTAGATCTGATGATTAAATATTTTATATGATTAAGTTACTTTACAAAACATTCAAGATTCGAATTTTGTCAACGATGTATTTAATTTAAAATTTTATAATATAAGTTTTAAATCTTGCATATCATTAATTAAATTTATATACATTATTTACATTTAACTAATTATTAAAAATATAATTATAACATAAAATAAATTTATTTCATGTAAAAAAATCCGTGCAACACACGGGTTATAAGTTAGTTAATATTTACAGTTAAATAAGGCTAAATAAGTAAAATCAGTAAGAGGCGTTTAAAGTAATTTTTGACTTTAAGTTGAAATATGCGTGTTTGTGTAATAAGTCAAAAAATGGAGGTACTTTTTTGAATGACTTATTTTACTTTGATGTTTTTATTTGATAAAAGTTAATAACATCATTCAAATTAATTATTTATCAAATTTATTTTTAGATTAACATTTTTAATAATTCATAGGTTACCCATAATATAAAATTACCTAAACAATTATTGACTTAAAATTTTTATTTTTCACTTATTACTTTAAGCAACTTTAAGTCATAAATAATAATTTTAAGTTTAGCCAAACATGTTCTAAATAATGTATCCACCAATATCAACCAAACTTTTCAAATTTTGACTATTATATAATACTCTCTTCGTCCACCTCATTTGTTTACATTGGAGGGGACACGGAAACCAACAAAATGCATAAAAAATGAGTAAAGTTAGATGAAAAGTGGATAAAGTGATGAGATCTATCAATATTTAATAATAGATTTGAGATAGTGGAGGAAATAAGTGGGTGTAATAGTATTTTTTTATTACTTAGTTATGAGATAGTGGGGAAAGTAGTGAGTGTAATAGTGGGGTAAACTTAGACCGAGGGAAATAGGATAAAAGAAAATAAAAAATTGAAAATGATCCCAAAGACTCGCAGTAATAAGCGGTTAAATTTTCATAGATACTCCCTCCATCTCATATTATTATTCTCGTTTCATATGTCGGGATTGTTCATAACATAACATAAAACAAATTACTAATTTACGTCTAATGTCATGAGTGATTTTATTGGATTCGTATTTATGAATACTTTAATACAGTGAAGTTTTTATATTTAGTAATAATACGAAATTAAAGATATTAACGACAAAAAATGTGCGTTGACAAATATGTCCGATCAAAACAGAAAAAGTATTTAGAGACAGAGGGTGTAATTGATAGATAAAACTTAAAAGTGAAGATAAGGGGCCAACTAGAAGTGTCTGTACTATACGCATTCGTACATGTTCAAACACTTGCAAATAATTAACAAAATCATGTTTATACTCTCGACATCTTCTCTTCAACGTAAGCCTTGTAAGTCTCTTCTATTACCCTTTACATTGAGTTTTTATGTTCTTTTCTTCAATGGGTCTTGTCAATACCATCTTATCTACAAGAATTTAGTGATTATTAGCTGAAATATGATTTTTCAAGAATTGGGTTTTTCTTTAGAATCTTGGTTTTTTTCAGGTGCTTTAGCAATGAGTTTATACTTGTGGAGATTATATATGTACACTAACTCTTTTAGTGTCATGTATCTGTGTGTCGCAAAGTACACGACACGTTTGCAGAGTTTAATTACATGTAACCTGCTGGCATATTTGTTAAATTCTGTATTACTTAAAAAATGGTCTTTTTTTAAGGTAATCAATTGACTTCTAAATTGTTTCCAGATAAAAATAATTACTCAAATATTACTTCTAATGTGTGATTTGGTTTCCCCTCTAGTGAAACAATTTCTTCTTCCTAATCCAAATAATGGTTTTCGGGTCATGGTTATTATAGTTTATTCTACTTTCTCTGCTTATATAGTTAGGAACAAAGTTAATTTTCTCGAATTCATGCAAGTAAAACTGTTTATCATATACTCTGTTTATAGTGATGTCATATCAGATTTTAAATTGAACAAAAATGATCGTTGTATTGTGATGGAAGACCAAAAATATTACTGTACAATGCAAATTTCAAGACAGGTGAAACCTTGAGATGATAGTGGGGAGGTTAGATTAGTTGCATTTAATAAGAAAATAATAATGGCTGCAATTTAAGCACACACCCTAACAAATTGAATGGTATTTGAGCTATCGAATTGTTATTTGCTTGACAGTTGTTGCTATTTTATATCAACAAAAAAGGTGCGCTCTCAGCCATAGAAGTACAACCAACTACGTTTTCTATAAATTATTGCCTGTTTATACAGATATACTCTTCCAATACTGTGCGGCTGTGCCACAAATGAGTAACCAGCCGGACTTATAACATATGAGCTTGAGGTGGAGCGTTTTTTGAAGTAGAGGAATTCCGCTTCTGTATCAACATGAACAGTATTAAATGCTCCCTGGTTTTCAAACCAGTTGAGTCGAACATAGTAAAAGGAGCTTGATCTTGCTAACGAGCTAGGGTTTTTGTCCATATATTTACAACTTTGTAGAAGATTTTAGAATATAACAAGATGAGCTTTTGGTAAACAAGCAGCCTGAATGCTGATCGTGCTCGATCAGAGCCTATTTAAAGGAGCCCAAGCTGGTTAGCAAGCAGCTTGGTTCATTTACACCATCCATTTCTGTGCAATATAGAGTCCATTTCTCTTGTCTCCACATTAGTGTTGATCAATATTTTTTTCTATTTCCCACTGCTTCTGAGATCAAAATAGACCAGCTTTCTTTCTTTTATTTACTTGTCTACTTCACTTTATCCAGATAGAAGTCTCTCAGCTTTCACTGCAATTCGTGAATCTTCTTTACGAAAGAATCTTCTAGTGCAGTGCTGCTCGATTCCTATCTTAAGGTAGGACATATTAGTTTGTTGATAATGTTTTTGTTTTAATTTTGTTGTTACTTGTCTGAACCAAGTCTTTACTAATTAATAGAGAACAGAATGGACATCCACTGCAATGCAAGGAAAATTTTAAGCGGAGAAGGCTCCTTATCTTTCTGTTCTCAGTAGGATTATCTCCAATTTCCCCTTCTTTCGGGAAAACTAAAGTTAAGAGCCCATTTGATGAAAAGCGCATAGTTGAACAAAACAAGAGAATACAGAGAGAAAATAATGCACCTGAAGACTTCCCAAGTTTTATCAGAGAAGGTTTGTTCTACTAGTATAAAAACCTTGGATGCTTGTTTATTTCAAGTCTTAATAGTGCAAGGCTCTTTTTTTCTTTCCTTGTTTACAGTCTTATCACAATTATACAAACCCAGACTGACATTTGTGTGGGCGGATTCCTTTCAGGATTCGAGGTGAAAGTAGTTGCACCTGAAAACTATGTTAGAAGTGAATCAGGGCTTATATTCAAAGATTTTGAAGTTGGAAAAGGTGATCACCCCAAGGACGGTCAGCAGGTCTTTCTTTTGTTTTCTAGAAATCTGTGATTACATTTCCTGAAAGTGATGCATAATTGCCCTCTGAAATGCTGAAAATTGAAGCTAGACATTTTTTTCCTAGATGTTTTTCGATTTCTAAATTTGTGTGTAGCTATTATATTACGTTTGACACATATTTAAAAATGGAGCTTAGGAATTGATTGTAGTGTAAAAACTTGTATTTTGTGATTAAACAGGCTTATTTATAGTTTCGTTATTAATTATAATACAACAGATACACTAAACCCCAAAGAAAAAGAACCGGATCGGCTTACCATCCATGTATGCAAATATCTTGTTCAACCATAAATCGGGTTCCGTCGACCTAACTCAGCATTTTGACTCAGATCAGGATGGGTAGTATCGGATTTTATTTTAAGAAGATGGGTAAAGTGTATGCTTTGGCATACTTGAAGGATAAACTATTACTGCAACAGATTTTTATCTTCTCCTGATGACTCATCATTTATGTACATCTCTGATTAGTTTGCTCTGCAGCTTGAGCTCTTTCATTCCTTCTTCGATCATGACGAGATATATACACACAAGAGAGAGAGAATTAAAAAAAATAAGATAATGTGGCTACCTCTTTATATACAGGATTTTAATCACTCTCCTCTAGCCTTCCCCGTGAAACAAACCATTCGAAATGAACCCAACAAACAAAAATCACGAAGGCAAAAAGAACCATGCCAAATGATTTTTTCTACAAACAAAATTCTACTTCATGAACTATAGTGCATTTAGTGTTTTAACCTATGACATTTCATCAAACCTTTGGTGCAAAATTCATGCTCCAGTGTGAAGGTTTCTCAGATCACCAAACTAAGTTGTGATAAAAAAACAAGCTTGTCCTAGTTGCTGCGGTTGAGATAAGCAGGCTAAATGCGTCGAAAAGCTTGGGGCTGTGGGCTTTACAAAGCTTGACGCATAATATCTTTGCATCTTTTTCCCTGACATAAGGAAAGTAAACGCAATATCGTAAACCACCACATATATTACTTTAGTATACATCTTGACTTTTCTCTCAGACGCTTCATCAAACCCTTACCCGTATCATGAAACTTCTCACTTTTACCTTACATAAACATTGTTGTATTACCCACCAGATCATCCAAAACAGACGAACCACAAACAAGTACACAACCCATGAAACAATTTCCAGAACACACACCCATATATCTCAACACGCTTTCATCATTGTTGAAAGCATATAATTATGTAGGCCGTCCCCATTTCAACACATCTCTTTAAAGAGCTCAAATCTTTTACTGAACCACCATTTTCTGACATTTCCATAAATTAATATGTTCCATATATTTATAAACTCTTAAATCTACAGGGAAAAGTGTTGTTTTTCAGAAGTGAATTTGCATAAATGAGTTTTGTTATAGGACAGATAGTAAGGGGCGGTTGTAGTGAAGGAAGATGGTGATCATCAACATTGATTAATGTGGGTTGGTTGTTTTTCTTAAACTGAAATAAAAAATGGTATGTGTTACGCCAGATTTTTGGCATGTCTAATTATCTCCCAAATTTCCTAATATTTATTAATTGTTAATTCAGATTAATAATTATAACTTAACGCCTAAGTTTTATCCTCTCCCTGAAACGAGGAAATAAACAATTTCAATCAATCAATAACGGAAAATATCTTCAAACGATATTCTTCAAATCAGGAAGATATCACAACGATAAGATTAAATCAGATAAAATCAGTAATTACCCAGATTAACGAAGTTTATCCCTAAAGTCTCTAAGGGATAAACACAAATCAATTTAACAGAACTGCGTTGGCTTGATCCTTATAAATATAAGGTACGCAGGCATCTTGAGAAGGGATCCGATACATGAGACAAATCGAGACACCTCTCAAGTCCAGCCCCAAACATCCAAAATCCTAAATCCCTCTATTTTCATAGTTTTGTTATTCCAGCAACCTCCGAAATTTGTTATCACCAAATTCCCCCGTTAACAATTGGCGCTAGAAGGAGGGGATTATTTATTGATTGTGGAGGACAATCAATTCATATGCATGGGGAGTTATCATGGATCTGGAACTGCTTTAATGGAGGAACGGTATGGTAGAGGCGGCGGATCTATTTTAAAATTTTCGACGATTGAGTTCACCAGCGGCAAGACGCAAGATCGAAGACTTTAAAACTAAAAACAACAAAAAGGTGCGAGTGAAGTGACTACGAGTACAAGGCAATTGGCTGAGGATAAAAAATAAAAACAAGAAAATTATACTCCTAGCAAGGCTTGAAGTTTGCACGTGAAGAAACAAAAAGTGATGCAGGATAACATGTTCATGGGACCCGCATGTGAAGATGAAAGACGAGTATTGAAAAAAAAAAAATAGGCCACGCACGAAGAAACAATGGAGGACCCGCATGATTTTCGTGGAACCAGTTGGAGAAAAGAATAAAGAATAAATTGAAGAAAAATTCTCATGGCACTATGCAGCAAGAAATAGCAGCGGCAAAGGAAAAGAAAAAGAAGAGTAGAAGGCGACAACGAAAGCAGGAAAAAATTTGGCAGCGCTCGAAAATCATTCTGAACATTCATAAAATATTAAGATAAGTTTTCTTTATTTTAAATTTCGGCAATTTACTTAATATTTATGCCATACAAATTATATTATTATTATTATTTAAATACTCATGTGATGTATATTTTATATTTTATATTTTGTGTATGCTTAAAAATTTATATTTTTATTGCGCATAAATTATGTCTTTAAGTTTTTATTTTTGCATATACTATTGCATCATATATATATGTTAGAAAATTAATTTCGAATTTACGGATTGAATTTGTTAAAAAAGAAGACCCTCCGGTATATTATTTTTGAAGGCCCTCTTTTTTAGAGGTAATATTTTGGAAGACTCTTATTCGAAGAGTTTATTATTTTGGAAGACCCTATTTTGTAAGGGTAGTATTTTGGAAGGCTCTTATTCGAAGAGTTTATTATTTTTGAAGGTCGGGCTAATATTTTGGAAGGTCCTCCTTTATGGGGTTTATATTTTAGAAGGTCCTCCTTTGTGCTTTGTGGGGGTAATATTTTGGAAGACTTTTAATTGAAGATTTTATTATTTTAGAAGGCCCTCTTGTGTGGGTAATATTTTGGAAGGTCCTCCTTTGTAAGGGCAATATTTTGGAAGGCTCTTATTCGAAGAGTTCATTATTTTGGAAGGTCCTCCTTTGTGGGGTTAATATTTTGGAAGGTCCTCTTTTGTGGGGTTAATATTTTGGAAGGTCCTCCTTTGTGGGGTTAATATTTTGGAAGTTTGGAAGGCTCTTATTCGAAGAGTTTATTATTTTAGAAGGTCCTCCTTTGTGGGGATAATAGTTTGGAAGGCTCTTATTCGAAAATTTTATTATTTTAGAAGGTACTCATTTGTATGGGTAATATTTTGGAAGGCTCTGATTCGAAGAGTTGATTAATTTTGAAGACCTTTTGTGTGTTGCTGATATTTTTTAGAAGACACTTTGTGTGTTGCTGATATTTTTTAGAAGACACTTCAGGTGTAGCTGATATTTTTTGGAAGAATCTTGGGATACTGATATTGCTTTGGGAAGATAACTTCCTCTAAGAAGGTTCTCCCTTATTTTTTGTGTTAGACGACCTCCTCTAAGGAGGGTCTTCGTAATTTATATATATAAAAAAATGGTCTCCTTTGAGGAGAGTTAATGGAATAAACTTCGGGAAATCCACCTCCTGTGAGGAGGGATATTTCTGGAATGGGGAACGACCTCCTTTGAGGAGGGTATCCCAAATTACCAAAGTCCTTGCAAAAATCGTACTTCCGGGGGGGATGTCCGTACTTCCGGCGCCTCATCAAGGCACGAACTTCGGGAAATCCACCTCCTGTGAGGAGGGATATTTCTGGAATGGGGAACGACCTCCTTTGAGGAGGGTATCCCAAATTACCAAATCCTTGCAAAAACCGTACTTCCGGCGCCTCATCAGGGTTCGAGCTTCGGAAAATCCACCTCCTGTGAGGAGGGTATTTCTGGACAAAAATGGTCTCCTTTGAGGAGAGTACTAATGATCTCCTTTGAGGAGAGTATTATAAAATTCTGAGGAAAATGACCCCTTTGAGGGGGATACCCTCTAGAAGACATGGTAGATATGACCTTTTTCGACTGGATGTTGCTCAAAATGCTTTGCACGACTGTGCGAATAATGCTTTGATGGCTCTCCAAAATACATTTTCTTACACACAAAACTTATTATTTACATATCGCATATTGTCTTATTTACATCTACATGTATATTACGGGCACCTTGGTGCTCCATATTATTTATTAATCTTCCTCTCCTAGCTGTTTCAGTGACTCAAGAAATTTGGAAGATCGAAGCATGCTTAGTTCTCCACTGCAGCAAGCTACACTGAAGAACTGGGGGGTAGTTGTTACGCCAGATTTTTGGCATGTCTAATTATCTCCCAAATTTCCTAATATTTATTAATTGTTAATTCAGATTAATAATTATAACTTAACGCCTAAGTTTTATCCTCTCCCTGAAACGAGGAAATAAACAATTTCAATCAATCAATAACGGAAAATATCTTCAAACGATATTCTTCAAATCAGGAAGATATCACAACAATAAGATAAAATCAGTAATTACCCAGATTAACGAAGTTTATCCCTAAAGTCTCTAAGGGATAAACACAAATCAATTTAACAGAACTGCGTTGGCTTGATCCTTATAAATATAAGGTACGCAGGCATCTTGAGAAGGGATCCGATACATGAGACAAATCGAGACACCTCTCAAGTCCAGCCCCAAACATCCAAAATCCTAAATCCCCCTATTTTCATAGTTTTGTTATTCCAGCAACCTCCGAAATTTGTTATCACCAAATTCCTCCGTTAACAATATGCATGTTGTAACTGTGTAAGTATTGGAGGGAGAAAATCTAGTTCAACACTCTCCCTTCCAAGCATGTTATCTCTTTCAAATTAACCATTTTTTTAAAAATTTATTCTGAGACTATCGCTTCCAATTTTAGTCAAACTGCTGACTTGGGTCGTCTGAAACCCGGTTTATAGTTAAACTGTATATTTTGATTACTTGGATTTAAGACGGTTTTTGTCTTTGATGGTTAGTGTAAACATTGTGTCATACTTTGATGGCTAAACTATAAATAAGCCGATTAGAAAAGAAGTGTTTTTTTTCTTAATTATTGCCAACATCAACAAAGGCTTTTCTGCTAAACCGCTTGTTGTAGGTCACTGCAATTTTTTCAGTAATTCTCAGTAATGTTTACCCTTTATATGCTTTCATTCCTACTAAACATTAAGAGAGTTGAACTCAGTAGGCATCCAATCCAATCTTTGTTACGAAATGCCACTTATGTTCTCACCTAAGTGTCTATTAGTATTGGTGTACACTGTGTTTCAAGGTTGAATGCAGAAAAGGACATCTAAGTAGGTCTAAAAAAGTATTACAGTAACTACTTGTAGTAAACTGTTGCTTCTAGACTTTATAAATTTGGTGTCACTTTAGAGAATGTCATGGTTTTAAAATGGAGATCAGTAATTAATCTAGACTTAATTGCATTTTGCACCCCTGTACTTAGGCGAAAATTCACTTTGGTGCCTACTATTCAAACAATTGCAATTTGCATCCCGCTTGTTTCAATCTCGCTACAGTTTGCACCCCTTTAACGATTTCAAGCTAATTTTGACCGTGACCGTTAGTCTAAATGAGGGTATTTCGGTCATTATACTCTACAATAATTTTTAAAATTAAATTATTTCAATTACTATTATAATTTTTATATTTTTAGATTTACCAACATTTTATCTACAATTCACAGATATTTTAAAATATAATTTATAATTCATATTTTTTTAAATATTTACATTACTAAATTCTCGTAAAATATTATTTAAATATAAACTAAATTTGTTATAATTTTCAAAATATTATCCGTAAAATAAATATCATAAATTTAAGATTTTGTGTTTTTTTCAATTTTTTTGAAAAAAATCAATTTTTAAATTTTGTTTACTTTTTTTTTGAAAATAAATTGTTTAATATAATAATTAAAAATTGAAATACCCTTACTTTGACTAACGGTAACGGTCAAAATTAGCTTAAAATCGTTAAAGGGGTGCAAACTGTAGCGGGATTGAAACAATCGGGATGCAAATTGCAATTTGAATAGTAGGCACCAAAATGAATTTTTGCCTAAGTACAGGGGTGCAAAGTGCAATTAAGTCATTAATCTATACTAAAATATTTTGGAAATAACATTCTGCAAGTGAATGAACGAAACCAGTAAACTTTCCAGCATATGTGTTATGAACTGAGTACACGATGAAGTAACAAAAATAGGGAAAAAAATTGTGGTTTGAGAAAATTGTCTAGCAGAATTGGTTGAATAATGAATTTGAAATTTTGTCTGATTTAAGGTTTTTGTTTTTTACAGGTAATTTTTCATTATATTGGTTACAATGAGTCAGGCAGGCGCATTGACAGCACTTATATACAAGGTGCTCCTGCAAAAGTCCGGTTGGGAACTAATGGATTAGTTCCAGGTAGAAAATAATGCAATTAGCTTGTATGATACGTCCAAGTCTTTCTTTTCGCTGTATTAGGAATAACATGAATTGATGAATCCTTCCCAGGCTTCGAACAAGGGATTGTAGACATGAGACCTGGAGGAAAAAGGAGGATCATTATTCCTCCAGAACTTGGACCTCCTGTAAGTTTTATTTAACTCCATTGCCACCCATGCAAATTCCAAATAGACAAATTATCAGTAGTTAATTATTTTAACATTGACAGAAATGGTACTACAAGTCTACAATATCTTTTATAATCCTTGGCTTATAGCCTAGTAGATATCCCTCTCTTTCTGGTAACAAGAGGGAGAGAGTTCGTGATTCCGAGGAAGCATGGGTGCATGAGCATTCTAATTTCTGCAATATACTACTTCAAAAATTGTACAAGAAAAATACTGTTAAACCCTGTACACTTATAAACTTATTGAGTACGAACGGTAATTGAATGAGAGATGGATGAATAATTCAAGCCTATATGTATGAAGCTCTAGTACTCCTTAACATTTAATTCAAACATGTGTGTTGCGTTGTTTCCCAAATATTTTGACAAAACATGCTTAATCGCATTGTAAAAATTTAAGCACTATATTTTGACTATGCTGATTTGAGGTTCTTAAACATACATCTTTGAATGAAAGATATGTTCAGACCAGACTAATTTACGATGACCTTTGGCCCAGATCTCCGGGCTAGGAGGTTTTAGTTATGATACAAGTCGAATCATCTCCTCCCACCAAGAGACCTAACGAGTTATCAGTGCTACAAAAAAGAAGCCTTGAGGTTTTTCATTGTATTCTGACATGTAATAATGACACTATCATGGTGCAGCGAGATGGATTAACCACAAGCTCACAGATATAAGATTCCGTGATTGTGTCTGTGCTGTGCTTAAGCTTATTGAGTAGCACGACAACTTTATCAGCAAGGTCAATTAGTAAGAAAGTAGTAATAATACCTACAGTTATATTGTCATAAATTATGACTGTCTTCCTGGCATCTGTATGTTACCTCTCTCTGTTGTGGTTACACCTTCCGAGTCAAAAATGGCCGCGCAAAAAAAAAAAGTATTTAGGAATATAGTTTTCTTTTTGTTACGAAGAAATAACAGGAAATTTGTAATAACTCATATCTATGTAATTGTGTAGCTGACAGGCCACATGTTTTTATAGTTCATCTAATAAGTTCTGAATACATGTGTCATTCTTTGGCAACTTTTAAAATTTTATAATGTTTTTTTTTTCTTTTCCCGTTTCCCTCATTCCTTATTTAAATGTTTTCAATCGAATTGGATGATTACTGAGTAATTCCCTCATCTTCAGGTTGGACCTTCCACTTTTTTTAGCTCAAAACAATTTGAAGTTTTTGATGTGGAATTGATTAGCGTGCAAGACTGTCAAAGACGGACTATTGGATTTTATTCAGATGTTGTCTGTAATTGAAAGATGGCTAACTTAGAATCATGTGAATATGTTTTAAATGCAAAAGTTTAAGGAACTTCGTTTTGTGCCACTGTATGAAATATGATCGCATAAAGGAAATATGAGTGCTTATATGAACTTATAGTAGCAGTTGCAGTTTGTTGGTCTGCAGTTTCCACATGTATGTTTACGGAGAGACCATTCCTATGTAAAACTTCAATTTCATACAATTTATCTGTTCTACATTATCGAGAACATGCAGCTCCGATTTTTTTGTGAATTTGTTAGGATTTAGGAAGGACTGCATATTTAGCAATTTACAGTTCATTGCATAAATTAACGCAATTATGGTGTTTTGGGTATGTAATATGTTCTAGTACATGTCACAGTACACCTTATGGAGAAATTTTGTTTAGTGCGAACGTATGAAATATGTTGACATAACTGAAGTATGGATGCTGATGTGAACTAATAGTAGCAGTTGCAGATTGTAGGTCTGCAGTTTCCACATGTAAGCCTAATTCACAATGTTGAATTCTAGAGTCACACCGTCCTTGCTATGAGAATTGGTATACAAGTCGGGATTCACTCCTTGCTGTGTTTGTCCCTTGAATCACACCGTCCTTGCTATGAGAATTAGTATACAAGTCATTATTCAGTCCTTGCTGTGTTTGTCCCTTGCTGCCTACTGCATACATGGTTTTTTTTTCTTCAATACTTATCCTACTTCAGTGTTAAATGGGTTGCTGGAGGGTGCCTTCGATGTATGTCACCTTTTTAGGATCATCTTCTCTCAAGGGCATGAGAGATAAATCCTCTATTGAATTTTCCCTTCATTCTTCATCCCTGACGCTAGGCCTGTCAACGGGTCGGATTCGGATCGGATTATTCTAAATCCATATCCGACTTCATTAAGATTTTTCGGGTTCGGATTGGATCGGATCAGGTACGGATATTTTTTAGTCCGATCCATACCCGATCCGTTCGGGTTTCGGATTTTCGGATCGGTGGTCCGACCCGTTTAATTAAAAAAATAGAAGAAAAATATGCTAAATTATAAAACTGACATATCCAGATTTAAAATTCAATAAATTCATTTGATTTGGTAATTTAAAGATCAACTAGTATTTTAATTAGTACTTTAACTTGTATTCAAATTTTTAGATGTTATTCGGAAAGTCAATATATTTTTTTATAAATTTTATATTATATATGATAAATAATATATATATATATATATATATATAATATACTAAATAATAAATATATTATTTTATATATTATATAATACATATAAATAATAAATATAACATATATCAATATATATATATATAAAGGAGGATACGCGGGCGCTTAGGTGGCACTCTAAGATCATCTTAATTTATTTTTCTAATTTTCTAGAATTTTAAACATTAATAAATGTAAAAATATCATTTAACATATTAGAATTAGAATAGGTGTTCGAATTTATAGAGGAGAAGAGTTCGAGTTTATAGGTAACACATATGATTAGAAGTTCTATTGGAAGTAGAATAAGTATTTATAATGCATATGATTAAAAGTTCTATTGCAAGTAGAATAGGAGTTCGAATTTATAGAGAATAAGAGTTTGAATTTATAGAAAAAACATATAAATAAAAGTTCTATTAGAAGTAGAAAAATATCATTTAACATATTAAAAATAGAATAGGTGTTCGAATTTATAGAGGAAAAGAATTCGAATTTACAGGGAAGACATATGAGTAGAAATTATAAGTAAAATAGGTGTTTGTAAGCCATTTAATTAAAAGTTATATTGGAAGCAGAATATCTATTCTATTTTATGGAGAAAAGAGTTCACATTTATAAAATATATATATATATATATATATATATATATATATATATATATATATATATATATATATATATATATATATATATATATATATATATATAAAGGAGGATACGAGGGCGCTTAGGTGGCACTCTAAGATCATCTTAATCTATTTTTCTAATTTTCTAGAATTCTAGAATTTTAAACACTAATAAATGTAAAAATATCATTTAACATATTAGAATTAGAATAGGTGTTCGAATTTATAGAGGAGAAGAGTTCGAGTTTATAGGTAACACGTATGATTAGAAGTTCTATTGAAAGTAGAATAAGTATTTATAATGCATATGATTAAAAGTTCTATTGCAAGTAGAATAGGAGTTCGAATTTATAGAGAATAAGAGTTTGAATTTATAGAAAAAACATATAAATAAAAGTTCTATTAGAAGTAGAAAAATATCATTTAACATATTAAAAATAGAATAGGTGTTCGAATTTATAGAGGAAAAGAATTCGAATTTATAGGTAAGACATATGAGTAGAAATTAGAAGTAAAATAGGTGTTTGTAAGCCATTTAATTAAAAGTTATATTGGAAGCAGAATATCAATTCTATTTTATGGAGAAAAGTGTTCACATTTATAAAAAATATATATCTATTATTATATATATAAAGGAAAACCCCCAGGAGCTCTCAGATCGTTCGAATCCTATTTATCATTTTTCTAGAGCTCCTCAATTTTAAATAATTAAAATTAAACTTCCTTCTTTAAGTCCTATTTTTTAGAAAAGAAGTCAAAGCTTCTTTTTTTAACATTTACATTAACATCTTCGAAATAGAAAATATTTTCGAATATATGGAAGGAGATTGAATTCAATTTTATCTCTAATTTGAATATTATAAAGAAGTATTTATACCCACAAGCTCTATTAAAATTTGTACAATATTGTGTTCATTAATTTATTTATTGAGATTTTCTTTTCGATTTATTTCTTAAATTATTTTGAAAAAATTAAAAAAAAATTACAAGGCCGCCACGATACGCAACTTATATGTTTTTATTACAACGGGTGTCGGCCTAAATAAACGTGATACAAAATCGACATAAAAAAAAGTGTTTAGTTTATTTAGTTTTCCATATATATATATATATTAAAATTTGTACAAAATTGTGTTCATTAATTTATTTGTAGAGATTTTCTTTTCGATTTCTTTCTTATATTATTTTGAAAAAATTATAAAATATTACAATGTTGCCGACTTATATGTTTTTATTACAATGGGTGTCGACCTAAATAAACGTGATACAAAATTGACATAAAAAATAAGTGTATAGTTTATTTAGTTGTCCATCTATATATATTAAAATTTGTACTTTGTGTTAATTAATTTATTTATAGAGATTTTCTTTTCGGTTTTTTTCTTAAAGTATTTTGGAAAAATTTAAAACATATTACAATGCCGCCGTGTAACACGGCTTATATATTTTTATTACAACGGGTGTCGGTCTAAGAAAACGTTATAAAAATCGACAAGAAAAGTAAGTATATAGTTTATTTAGTTGACTATATATATTAAAATTTGTACAATATTGTGTTCATTAATTTATTTATAGAAATTTTCTTTTCGATTTCTTTCTTAAATTTATAATTTGATTTTTTTAAAAAGATAATACAAGGCCGCCGCGAAGCGCGGCTTAGTCAACTAGTATATATATAAAGGAGGATACGTGGGCGCTTAGGTGGCACTCTAAGATCATCTTAATCTATTTTTCTAATTTTCTAGAATTCTAGAATTTTAAACACTAATAAATGTAAAAATATCATTTAACATATTAGAATTAGAATAGGTGTTCGAATTTATAGAGGAGAAGAGTTCGAGTTTATAGGTAACACATATGATTAGAAGTTCTATTGGAAGTAGAATAAGTATTTATAATGCATATGATTAAAAGTTCTATTGCAAGTAGAATAGGAGTTCGAATTTATAGAGAATAAGAGTTTGAATTTATAGAAAAAACATATAAATAAAAGTTCTATTAGAAGTAGAAAAATATCATTTAACATATTAAAAATAGAATAGGTGTTCGAATTTATAAAGGAAAAGAATTCGAATTTACAGGGAAGACATATGAGTAGAAATTAGAAGTAAAATAGGTGTTTGTAAGCCATTTAATTAAAAGTTATATTGGAAGCAGAATATCAATTCTATTTTATGGAGAAAAGAGTTCACATTTATAATATATATATATATATATATATATAGGCTAGTGGTCAAATAGAAACCAATCTTAGAATAGAAACTAGAAACCAACACTAAATAAATTATATTTCATTTATTCTAATGGCCCCGCCAGGGGCACCTTCACAAAAAGTGTTTAAAATTATTGGCTCCATCCAGAAAAAAAAAAAAAAAATTACTGTTCACGCTGACGTCACTGCCACGTCAGCAGTGAACAGTAATTTTTATTTTTTTTTTGCTGGATGGAGCCAAGAATATTATGAACTTTTTGTACTGGGGTACCCCTAATTTGGTCATTAGATTAGCTTGAAATATTTAATTTATGTTTAGTTTCTAGTTTCTATTCTAATTTAGTTTCTATTAGAACAAGACCCTATATATATATATATATATATATAAAGGAGGATACGCGGGCGCTTAGGTGGCGCTCTAAGATCATCTTAATCTATTTTTCTAATTTTCTAGAATTCTAGAATTTTAAACACTAATAAATGTAAAAATATCATTTAACATATTAGAATTTGAATAGGTGTTCGAATTTATAGAGGAGAAGAGTTCGAATTTATAGGTAACACATATGATTAGAAGTTCAATTGGAAGTAGAATAAGTATTTATAATGCATATGATTAAAAGTTCTATTGCAAGTAGAATAGGAGTTCGAATTTATAGAGAATAAGAGTTTGAATTTATAGAAAAAACATATAAATAAAAGTTCTATTAGAAGTAGAAAAATATCATTTAACATATTAGAAATAGAATAGGTGTTCGAATTTATAGAGGAAAAGAATTCGAATTTACAGGGAAGACATATGAGTGGAAATTAGAAGTAAAATAGGTGTTTGTAAGCCATTTAATTAAAAGTTATATTGGAAGCAGAATATCAATTCTATTTTATGGAGAAAAGAGTTAACATTTATAATATCAATATATATATATAAAGGAGGATACGCGGGCGCTTAGGTGACACTCTAAGATCATTTTAATCTTATTTCAAAAAAAAAAAGATCATCTTAATCTATTTTTCTAATTTTCTAGAATTCTAGAATTTTAAACACTAATAAATGTAAAAATATCATTTAACATATTAGAATTAGAATAGGTGTTCGAATTTATAGAGGAGAAGAGTTCGAATTTATAGGTAACACGTATTATTAGAAGTTCTATTTGAAGTAGAATAAGTATTTATAATACATATGATTAAAAGTTCTATTGCAAGTAGAATAGGAGTTCGAATTTATAGAGAATAAGAGTTTGAATTTATATAAAAAACATATAAATAAAAGTTCTACTAGAAGTAGAAAAATATCATTAAACACATTAGAAATAGAATAGGTGTTCGAATTTATAGAGGAAAAGAATTCGAATTTACAGGGAAGACATATGAGTAGAAATTAGAAGTAAAATAGGTGTTTGTAAGCCATTTAATTAAAAATTATATTGGAAGCAGAATATCAATTCTATTTTGTGGAGAAAAGAGTTCACGTTTATAAAAAAAGATACAATTAATTAAAAGTTATAATAGAAGTTTAATAAGTCTTCAAATGAGACGTATAATTAAATGCTCTGTTGGAAGTTGAATATGAGGACGGTGGTGACATTTTTAACAATTTTCTAAAATTATATATTTTTTATAAGAAATCTTTTATTTAATTTTTTTATTTAAGTTTAAAATTAAAATAAGAATTCACACTATTTTTAGGTTTTAATTTTAAGGACAAAAAATGATTTTATATGATAAGTATCATCAATAATATGTAATGAAGTTGGAATTTGGAACCCAAACGAGCGGCTCGAAACGTGTTTAACGGGAAGACGACTCACTATAAAAGATTGTACTAGCTATTACAATAATGTTATAACTTTTATTTTATTTATAGAATTTGAATTTTATGGATAAACAATATCATACAAGTGATACATGTAAAAGTTAGGTTTTTGTTCTTATCAAGAGAGCGGGTCAATAGTAATAATTGTATTTAACGAGAAATCGGTTCATTAGAGAAGATCGTATAAAAAATGTTTGATAATATAAAGAATACATAAAATAAAATGTTTTATTGGAAGTAGAATGCGAGGACAGTGGAGACATCTTATACAATTTTTTAAAACTATATATCTTTTTTTCTAGAAATCCTTTTTTTAACTTTTTAATACAAGTTAATTATACTTGCATTAGAAAATATATCCATAAATTTAATATTATTTCGGTAACTAAAAGTCTTCGTATTTAATTTTTTTTTTTAACTTTTTAATACAAGTTAATTATACTTGCATTAGAAAATATATCTATAAATTTAATATTATTTCCGTAACGAAAAGTCTTCGTATTTATTTTTATTTTTTTGATATGTTAACTTAACAGAAAGACATTCCCATGGGGAAGCTTTAAATAAATACAGGAATATCTATAATATATAGAAAATATCAGATGTATTTTCATCTTTTAAAACTCTATAAATATTAGAAACTTTAAAGAATATAAAAATTAGAATTTACACTCTTTATATAATAAAGTTAGAATTTCAGTTCCAAATAAGAGTGGTTCGAAACGTATTTCACGGGAATACAGATCACTAGAAAAGATTGTATTAGCTGTTAGAATTTGATACCGATGTCATAATTTTTTTTTTATTTTTGCAGTTCAATTTTATGGATAAAACTTATTATATGTTAAAGTTGGGATTTTGGTTTTGACGAGAGAGCGGCTCAATCGAAAGAATCGTGTCTAATAATAAATTGATTCATTAGAGAAGATTATTTAATTATTAAAATTTAATATTAATAATATAGTATAACGTAAATGTATTGAATTTTTAAAAAAATATTGTAACGCCGTCGCGAAGCGCGGCTTTAACGACTAGTTATATATATAATATACTATAGATATGTAGATATATTTTTTATATTATATATTATATATAATAAATATATTATATATAAGATATAAATAATATAAATAATATTTAATATATAAATATATTCGGATCGGATCGTTAACGGATCGGATCATGCTAAATCCATATCCGCTCCTTATCGGATCGGATCCTTATCGGATCGGATCCATATCGGATCGGATATTTTTTTGAAGAATCCATACCCACTAATTTCGGATTGGATCGGATCGGATTCTTGATCTATTGACAGGCCTACCTGACGCCCATGTTATCAGCACGAGTATTTGCTCCCTAATTTTGATTAGCCTTAACTCGACCACGGAAAGCTTTTAGTCATCTTTTGATTTCCTTTCTCTTCACGCACTCCATTTCTCATTGGAAATTTGAGTTACATGTGGTAGGTAGAGACAATCATCATACATGCATGAAAACGTGTCTTTCTCGGGATTGCATTCCAGGAGGATACCGGCTCTATTATGAGCATAATTAACATATGGCCACTCTTGGCTCTTCTATTGTTAGTGGTAACTGAATTATGCCATCTTCTTTTCTCTCAATCCCATTAAACCCATAGCCAAGTACATTAGGAGTCAAATGGCTATCACTATATCTCATCTCCACAGGGTTGGTCCTGAGTACAAGCAATACAAGCCATGATATGGGGCATCCAACACTTAGGGGGCAAATTTTTTTAAAAAATATTTAGAGAGTAGTTTGAAGACCTCTTGCATGAATCTTGAAGAATTTTTAAAGCATTATTTTGTTTCTGATATTGATGAAAATGTCCTGTTTCTTAAGTTAAGAATTATAAAAGAATGCTTACCTATAGAAGTAAAAAAGGTGATTGATATGTTGAACTTTTTGAAGAGCATGGAAGGTTGCTATTTTACTGCCACAATTGCTTATAGAATATTATTAACCATTCCGGTTACAGTGACTTCGGCAGAACGGAGTTTTTCAAAGTTAAAATTGATTAAGTCGTATCTCCGCTCTAGGATGTCATAAGAACGATTGAATGGATTGGCTATGTTATCCATCGAGAGGGATATGCTTGCAAATTCTAATTTCGAAAGCTTGATTGATGATTTTGCTAGCAAAAATGCGAGAAGAATAATTTTTAAGCCATGGATTATCATTTTTTTGTTGGTAATTGTTACGCCCAGAAATCAGGCTCGCCCTATTTTGAAGAAGATCTACGTTTTAAATGCCTAAATGGGCTACGACCCATCTAACAAAAGGACAGCGCCCAATACAGGAGGACTCGCCTGTTTAGGGAGCTCGCCCTAGGTTGACAAAAGGGGATTTTCCCCACAAGAATAAAGATAATTACATTTCAAATTTGGTCAGAGAATTTCCCTATAAAGGAATCGCCCTAAGTGATCCAGAGGGCTAGCCCTACAACTAGATATCCCTCTTTGGTGGCTCAAGGTAGGCGTTGACAATGAAGATCTCGGGTCAATAACTTAACCGCCACGTTACGAGGAAATAGTTGGGCTAGAAAGCCCATGAGAACTTCACTAAAGGCGGTGGTCCTGATTTGATGGGCTTCCCAAAATAAGGTAACCTAGCCCATTACGGTTGCTTGCTCCCCAAGAACTACGTTTGGCTTGATCCCTATAAATAAGGGTACGTAGGCACATTGTATGACACAATGCAAACCCTTGCAAAAAAAGAGAGAATTCAATATTCGATCTAGATTGCAACACATCCCAGCATACAATCTCAGCCATCCCCAAATCTAAAACCCTAACCCTAATCGATCAACGCCGTTCACCGTCATCAACCACCATCATAATTCCAGCAACCCTCCCCGAATTTGTTTTCCCAAATTCCTTCGTTAACAAGTGGCGCTAGAAGGAGGGGCTATTTTTGACATCTTAGGAGGAAGGATGTCGCAGTCAAATCGAGAACGTGTTGATAATCGACGTATGGAAGAAGTTAGGACCAGAGAAAACTTGCCCCCTCCACCACCAAGGAACTCTGTGATAAGAAATCCCGATCGCCCGGGGGGTTCACACCGAAGGTCAGTAACGCCTAGGATGCCTGATAGACGGTCAACTCCACGGATAGGAGGAGACCCTCCCGTTCTAATGAGTAACACTGAGCTTTTTGACCAGATCACTTACATGGGCAATACAATTACTCGGATGGGGGCAAGAATGGATGCAATGGAAAGGGGGAGGCAGTTTCTCGAAGAATCCCGTCTGAATCAAGACGGACGACACCCAAACAATGGCTGGGGACCGAGCTATCAGACACCAGTTAGAGATCGACACGTTGGTAGACAATCTGACATGAACCACCAGCGTAACCAGCACAGGGAAATTCCTTTTGAGGGAGATGTTCGAGTCATTGGGGAGATTGGAGGAAATCAAAGGTTTCGAGCTGTCACTCCCAGGGCTTTAACTTTTGGCAATCCGTATGTTGAGCTCCCTCCGGATAGAGAGGAACCCCGACGGTCAAGTCAAGCGGGAGGGGTTCGAGCTGGTAGTCAGAGGATCTCGGAACAAGAAAGGCGACGTTCTTATCATGAGAACGAGATTTTGGGAGGATCCGATCATGCGACACTTACGATGGTTCGAACTGAGAATCATGATCCTCAAATGAGAGCCCAGAATCATTACAGCCTGGGGTATGGGGAGAGAAGATCTTATGCCAATCTCTTCAATCAAGCAGAAGGGAGACAGAGGGGACCCATAGAATCTAACTTGGAGAGAGATTTGATGGCTTCCCGCGGATATAATTTTTCTCGTCCGGAGAACTCTACTGTTGGAGATCGATATCGATTTGAGGAGTTAATAAACCAGCAACGATGCGAGGAAGCGCCCCGTAGACTTCCCGGGTTCGAAGATATTGATTTAAATGCCCTGCGCAGGTTGTTAGCCCAATCAGAGGGACATGCAGGTGCTATGTTCGAGCCGGCCCCATCTCCCTTTTCACTTGCTGTACGAGAAGCACCTCTTCCACCTTCCTTTCGTGGAATTGGAGATCTAAGATTCACAGGAAGTTCAGACCCAGCTGAGTATATCGCAAGATTCAATACTGAGATGGAACTCTACCAAGTTGAAGACTTGACAAAATGCAGATTGCTTGCTTCCACTCTACGGGGGAATGCACATCAATGGTTTTTGAAGTTGGGGCCGGCCTCCATCACCTTTTGGGAACAGATGCGTAGAATGTTTTTGATCCAATTCCAGTCTTCCATTGTTTACGCTCCTCCTGTTACTACCTTAGCTAATATAAAGAAAAGAGATGGGAAGACTCTTCAATCTTATTTTCGATGATTCAATGCAGAGGTGCCTACTGTTCGAGGGGCCTCGGATGAGACTATTAAGAATTTCCTTATTGCTGGGGTGAGAGTTAATTCGGATTTCTGGAAGGAACTTCAGCGGAAAGAACCTCCTACCCTCGCGGCACTTTATTTGCAGGCAGAACCATTCAAAAGAGAACAAGAAGCCTTAAAACGAAATGATTACTCGGAATCCAGTCGAAGGGGGAAGCGCAAGGAGAGATCGCCACGTCCTAGGAATGATAAGAGGAAGGCAGGAGGTGGTAATGTCAATATTGTTGAGACCAGAAGAGAGGAACGGTCGAGGTCACCTAGCCCATTTCGTTGCTATACACCTCCGCCACTTTATGCTCAGAAGAATCAGGGGTTTCCCCAGGTCAGCATTTTCACACCTTTGGTGGCGTCTATTGATCATATTTTCGAGGTAACAAAAGGAGAAGGATTGTACAGTATACCTAAACCACTTTCGAAAAATGCATCGAAGGATAAAAGGAGATACTGCGCATATCATGAGTCAAGTGGACATGAAACTTATCAATGTCGGCATTTGAAGGAAGAGATTGAGTTGTTAATCAGGAACGGAAAGCTGATTGAATGGGTGAAGGAAGTACGGAAGCAGAAGGGCCCTATTCCTCTAGGGGAAGGGAACAAAAAGGAAGATCCCGACGATAAGGATAAGCCGGAACAGCAAGAAAAGATCCCGTTTGTGCGGGAAGCAAGTATTCATACGATTTTTGGTGGTCCACACATCGGGGGAAATGGGAGGAATGCTATGGAAAGATACGCTCGAGAAGCTAAGCATCCTCCGCTTACTAATGTCAATCATTTATCAGAAAGACCTCCGAAGATGTTCAAAGGAGAGGACACCCAGATCATTTTTTCCGAGGAAGATGCAAGGTGGGTTCATCATCCACACAGTGATGCCTTAGTTGTTAATGTGAAAATTGGGTCTAGGAGTATTCATCGAGTGTTTATTGACAATGGGAGTTCTGTAAACATCCTTTATTACGGAACTTATAAAAAGATGGGACTACTGGATAAGGAGATGACTCAGGGAACTACTCATATATACGGTTTCACGGGAGATTCTGTTCGTGTTAGGGGTACTGTGAGGTTACCTCTCACTTTAGGAAAAGAGCCCTACTCTGCTACTCAGGTTTTTGAGTTTCTCGTGGTTGATCAGCTTACATGTTACAATGCATTGCTAGGACGGCCGGTTCTAAAGGAAATGAGGGTGGTAACGTCAATCTACCATTTGGCGATGAAGTTCCCTACGCCTGCAGGGATTGGATGTGTAAAAGGATGTCAGTATGATTCTCGGGATTGCTATAATAAGATGATGAAGTCTTCTTCAAAGGGTAAGCAAGGAGAGGAGATGCCGGATTTCAAAGAGGAGGGTGCTCAGGAAACCTTGAAATCTTTCGGACCCAAATCGTCAGGAAAGGCGGTTACTAGTATGGTGTATACAGTGGAATTCCCTGAGAATGATGCCTTGTCCAATTATGAGGAATTGGCTAAATTGAGCACACCGTTTTTTCTTTTGGAAGCACCTCCTTCTTTGGGGGAAAACGTCGAAATTATGATGGAAAATGTCGCAAAGGTATCTGAAGGTGAGGTTTCCCTCAAAGAAGGTGCTACAATTGGCTATGATGAAAGAAGGAACTGCAATGCAAAGTGTAGAGTACTGATGATTGAGGCTTCCCCTCATCCAGACGATCAAAATCAGTATCAAGAGGGGATTGTCGAGGACATTACTGATGAGGAAGAAAAACAAAGGAGTCTTAGAGCAAAAAAGGGAAAATCCATAATGGATTATGAGGATATTCCAATGGTCAAATCTCCAGAAAATGTGACAAAGGGTTCCCCTCTTTTCATGGGCGAGGTCGATTCTATACGAGAGGAGGGTGCATCTAGTGGGACGAAGGAAGTGGATTTTGACTTGGATCCCCGATTGCCAGAACTCAACAAGAAAATTGGTCCGGCCGAAGACACTGTACCCATTCTGGTGGCTGCTGATGATTGTTCTAAGGTTTTGTATATCGGAGGGAGGTTGAAGCCAAGCTTAAGGGCTAGCCTGGTTACCTTTTTGAAGGGTAATCTGGATGTTTTTGCTTGGAGTCATGATGACATGATAGGAATTGATCCAGAGGTGATGTGTCATCGCCTTAATATAGACCCTTCCAAGAAGGGAATTCGCCAGAAGAGACGTGTGGTTAGCGGCGAGCGGGCTATGGCTTTGAAAGAGGAGGTTGATCGATTGCTGAAAGTTGGTCTTATTAAAGAATCCTTTTATCCGGATTGGCTTGCGAATCCTGTTCTGGTAAAGAAGTCCAATGGGAAGTGGAGGGTTTGTATTGATTTTACTGACTTGAACAAAGCTTGTAAGAAGGATAGTTTTCCCCTTCCTAGGATTGATCAATTGGTTGATGCTACCGCTGGGCATGCCCTTCTTAGCTTTATGGACGCTTATTCAGGCTATAAACAGATACCGATGTATGGGCCTGATCAGGAGAACACTTCCTTCATCACGGATAGAGGATTGTACTGCTATATCGGAATGCCTTTTGGTTTGATTAACGCAGGGACAACTTATCAAAGGTTAGTGAATATGATGTTTAAGGATCAGATCGGGAAAACCATGGAGGTTTATGTGGATGATATGTTGGTAAAGTCGAAGGAAGCGGGAGATCATATTCAACATTTGGATGAGATGTTTCAAATTCTCCGAAAGTTCCGCATGAAGCTTAATCCTCAGAAGTGTGTATTTGGGGTGGAATCTGGGAAGTTTCTGGGGTTCATGGTTAATAATAGAGGAATAGAGGCGAATCCTGCAAAGATTCAGGCTCTTCTTGATATGAGGTCTCCACGAACTGTGAAGGAGGTGTAAAGTTTAACAGGGAGAGTTGCTGCGTTGAATCGCTTTGTCTCCAAGTCTTCTGACAAGTGCAAAGAATTTTTCAAAGTCATTAAAGGTAGCGGGAAAAAGTTTGAATGGACATCTGAGTGCGAGGATGCTTTTCAGGCACTGAAGAATCATTTAGGATCTCCTCCATTGCTGTCCAAGCCTCATGAGGGGGAGACTCTTATTCTGTACTTGGCCGTTACGGAGTATTCTATTAGTGGGGTTCTTGTGCGAGAGGAGAGTGACATCCAACACCCTATATATTATGTTAGCAAAAGGCTGTTGGATGCGGAGACGAGGTATTCGAACATGGAGAAATTGGTATACGCTTTGATATTGGCTTCTCGAAAGTTGCGACCTTACTTTCAAGCGCATAAAGTTGAGGTTCGAACAGCGTACCCTCTGAGGCAGATATTGCACAAGCCGGAAACTTCAGGTCGCATGCTAAAATGGGCGATTGAGTTAGGACAGCTTGATGTCGAGTATAGATCGAGGAGCGCTATTAAGGGGCAGACTCTGGCAGATTTCATTTTGGAGTTTCCTTTAGAGCGTGAGGGCGATGTATTAGCTCTTATCCCTACCGCTCCACCACCGCCAATAGAAGAACGGTCTAGCCCAACTCTTTGGTGGACCCTATATGTAGATGGCGCAGTGAATAATGGAGGGGTTGGAGCTGGAATTGTGTTAATTAGCCCTGAGGGACATCATCTGCGAAGCGCTATTCATTTTACCTTCCATGCCACGAATAATGATGCCGAGTATGAAGCCTTGATCTCGGGTCTGAAGCTTGCTCACGAGATGAAAGTGGAGAATATAAACATTTTGAGCGATTCCATGTTGGTAGTATATCAAGTTAATGGGGGGTTCCAAGCACGTGGACCTCGCACTGAATTATATATGAGGTGCATTCAGCGGTTAATGGGGTTATTTCGTGAAGCAAGGTTGGAGCAGTTGCCAAGAGATAGTAATGCGGAGGTTGATGCTTTAGCTAAGTTGGGATCTCAGAGGGAAGCCACGTTGTTGGGGGTAATTCCTTTGGAAGTTCAAAAGGATCCTAGTGTTCCCGAAGTAGGGTTAATGCAGGTAGAAGGACCCGCACCAGACACTTGGATGACTCCGATCTGGAAATATTTGAAGGATGGGGTTCTTCCGGAGGATAAGGGTGATGCTAGGCGACTAAGGTATAAAGTGGCTCGTTATGTTGACTATGAAGGAAGCCTTTACCGGCGAGGATTCAATCAGCCACTTCTGAAGTGTATTGATGGGGAGGAATGTCAGTATGTCCTGCGAGAAATTCATGAAGGGATTTGCGGTAATCACTCGGGGGGTGGATCACTTTCTCAGAAGGTGCTACGACAAGGGTATTATTGGCCTACGCTTCGTGAAGATGCTTTCAATTTTGCCAAGGCTTGCGATAAATGTCAGAGGTATGCTAACTTTGTGAATAGCCCTGTTGTCCATTTAACTTCCTTGACCAGTCCTTGGCCTTTTGCTATGTGGGGAATTGATTTAATTGGGGAACTCCCTAAAGGGAAGGGAGGAGTAAAGTATGCGGTAGTGGCTGTAGACTATTTTACTAAATGGGTGGAGGCTGAACCTTTGGCAACGATCACTGCAAAGAAGTTGGTAGATTTTGTGAATCGATCTATTGTCTGTCGATTTGGGATTCCGTATAAGATTATCTCTGATAATGGGAAGCAATTTGACAGTAAGGAAATGCGTGAATTCTGTAGCAATCTTGGAATTAAGAAAGATTTCTCCGCTGTGAGTCATCCTCAAACTAATGGGCAAACTGAAGAAATTAACAAAATCATTAAGCATACTCTGAAGGCAAAGTTGGACGATAGCAAGGGGAATTGGCCGGATGAGTTGCCTAATGTTCTTTGGAGTTATAATACGACTCCTAGAACTACTACTGGGGAAACTCCTTTTGCTTTGACGTATGGATGTGAGGCTTTGGTTCCCATTGAGTTAGGAGCAGGCTCTTTTCGCAGAGATCATTTTCAGCCGGAAGTGAATGAAGTAAATCATCGTCTTTATCTTGATATGGTAGAAGAATTTCGGGCTACGTCTTAGACGAGGTTGGTATCTTATCAGCGGAGGGTGGCCCGGTATTACAATACTAAAGTGAGGGCTAGGCTTTTGAAAGTGGGTGATTATGTCCTTCGACGAGTCATGCCGAACACAAAAATTCAGAATCATGGAGTATTTGGTGCAAATTGGGAAGGGCCGTATAGGGTGAGAACAGCTTTGTGGGAAGGTACTTATTACTTGGCAGACATGAAAGGGAAGCATATTCCTCGTGCTTGGAACATGGAGCATTTGAAGAAGTACTACCAATAATATGCCTGGTTTGATTTTCTTTTATGTTATTAAACTTTCTCTCAATTTATTTTTCGAAAAAGTCTAGGGGGGTAGTGCATGTACACCTCCTTAGCCAGGATTTATATTTATGAATAAAACATGCTTGTTTTTCCTTAAATTTTCTTGATTAAATTTCTATGATAGATGACCTCCTCTAAGGAGGATCTTCGTGGAATGAGTGCGAAAGATGATCTCCTCTAAGGAGATCTTAATAGAGCTATAACAATTTTTTCAAGAGCATTATCTCCCGGGGGGAGAGTGTTTTTGAAATATTGGATATGACCTCCCGAGAGGAGGGTATCCCGATAATAAAATCCTTGCAAAAACCGTACTTCCGGGGGGGATGACCGTACTTCCGGCGCCTCATCAAGGTACGATGTTTTCAAGAGCATTATCTCCCGGGAGGAGAGTGTTTTTGGAATATTGGATATGACCTCCCGAGAGGAGGGTATCCCGATAATAAAATCCTTGCAAAAACCGTACTTCCGGGGGGGATGACCGTACTTCCGGCGCCTCATCAAGGTTCGACTTTGGGAATATGACCTCCTGAGAGGAGGGTATTTCTAGAATGAGGATACGACCTCCCGAGAGGAGGGTATCCTGAAGAATCGAGAAAGGTATTTGAGAAATATAACCTCTTGAGAGGAGTGTACTTCCAAGCTACTGAAGATCATCAAAACTTATTTCCAAGTGGTAAAATTGGCGAGGACACATTTAAAAGCGACTCCTTGAACTGGGGGGTCGCCTGATTCAGAAGATTATAAGATTGGCATATCTCTAAAGGCGATTCCTTTAACTGGGGAGGTCCCCCAAATCTCATTGTTGTGTTGCAAAAATTAAAAAGGCATATTATAGACAGACAAGTAAATAAAAGGATAGATGAAAATTCAGAATAAAGTTAATACAAAGGCAACGCCATTGAAAGGAGGGCGTGCACTCCACGAATAGTTGAAAGGTACGAGATAAAGTTTAAAGGTTACAACCAGGCGAGGCCATTATTGGAGGGCCCGCACTCCAAAGAAGTTTGCTATAATAAGTAGCTCGGATAGTCATGTTCCCACAGTGTTAGAAGGCGAGGCTACATCCGTACGCTCGCCCTCTTGGTTCCCTCTCTTTGTCTCTTCTTTCTTCCTCGCCTCTTCTACAGCAGCAAGTTCCTCGGCAATCTTCTGTTGAAGGGCCGTTCTCGCCTTCTCAATAGCTTGGGCATTGTCCGTTTTGAACTTGTCCATAAAAGCAGGAGTTGAAGGTGCAAAATGTGAAGCCCAGTCATAATCAGGGTCGCCGGCCAAGAAGTTGCAGAGATAATTGATGGAGTATATTTTTATATATATTTTAGATGATTTTATTCTCATATTTATTGTGTTTTGCATTGTTTTGGATTTTTATTTAATAGATTTTATTGTTTTATTGTAGGAAATAAAGAATTCATGACTTGGAAGGATTTGGAGCAAAAAGAGCTATTTTGGAGATAAAATAGGAGAAAATTCGTATTATTGGGCTACACGGGTTGCCTGCACTGTTTGGGCCATATCTTGAGTTTCAGAAGTCAGAATTTGACGATCTTACTGTCCACGCGAAGCTTGTGGAATTTTCTTTAATTCAGAGGTGGTCCAGTAAGCAAAATCCAACTGGAAGAGCCCAGAAACAGAGGAGAAAAAGAAGTAACGAATTTTACAAGAAAATCCTATTCAATTATGGATATTTTTTTGTAAATTGATTAGGATATTAAAAATACTTTTATTAGGAGATAGAGATCAGATTTTATTAGGGAGTTTTATTATAAAAGAGAAAAAGAACGTGGAAAGAGAGATAGGGGAGACATATACGTATACTTTTACTTTTTAAAAAGCTAGGGTTTTGGTTTTTCTCTCTTCATCTCTTCCTTTGTAAACACTTGGTTAATTAAGCTTGGATTCATTGTTCTTCATTAATACAAAGTTTAAGGTACTCTTTATCTCATCTTGTTTATTAGTACATGTTTATTATGGCTTTCTTGATTATTATTCCTAGAATGAGTGAGTAGTTTAATTCTAGGGTATTAAGGGGAGCCATGTTTGCACCATGATTTGGGTTTAATTTGATTAGTAGATTGATGGGTAAAGAGTAATTCTGATTGATATGTTATAATTCTTAATTTGTGTAATTGCGCAATATCACGGATTAATTGATTGCAATAGGAGTAATAGATCGAAAGATTTTACTACTAGAGGCTTACATACAATTAGCGGAATTGAAGGTGAGTGTGAAAACATCATTAGATATTCTGAGAGTGTTAATGCTTGAAAAAGATTAACCATTGCTTTAATTACTTAATCCCATTGAAAAGCTATACTTTTGTGATTTGTTTGGTGTAAACATGGTGAACCTGAATTGCCCTAGATCCCTTAATTAATTGATTTAAAACTTTGTTAAATTTGTTTTAGTAGTTAATAAAATTCTCAAACAATCGTTGTGACTAGAAACAATTGATAGCAATTGAATTGAAACTGAAACTGTCTCCTTGAGGATTCGACCCGTATTTCCTAGTATCTACTACAATTGATACTGTGCGCTTACGGTTAGGTATAATTTGACACATTAAGTTTTTGGCGCCACTGCCTCTGAGACGCCTAGTTTCTATAATTTTAGTTTGATTGTTTTAGATTGTTTCTCTTGTCTCTTTGGAACTCTTGTTCCAACTGAGACTGATCTTACTGCTTTTCCTTGTTTAGTTGTTGATGCCCAGGACCAGGTCTCAAACGAAAAAAGATCAAGCGAAAGAGGATACAACTCCTCTTAGTCCAGATTCTGGAATTACTTGTCAACAATACATAGATCAACAAAGGAAAGAGAAGCAGCAAAGGATATCTGAACCAAAGATTGAGATGGCGGACACTCCTAAATCTTTGAAGAATTACTCACAGCCCTCTCCGAGTGGGGTACCTACTGGCCTTGCTATGCCAGCGATTCAAGCAGCAAATTTCGAGATCAAGCCTGCTTTGCTCACTATGATCCAACAGAATCAATTTGCTGGGCTTGCCTCTGAAGACCCTACACTTCATCTGCAACGTTTTCAACAGCTCTGTTCTACAATTAAACATCAGGGAGTCACTCCAGACCAGTTGAAAGTCATGTTGTTTGGTTTCTCTCTTCGTGATAAAGCTCAAAAATGGTTGAATGATATTGACCTGACCGAGTGGGATAAGATTGCTCAAGCCTTCTTAACTGAGTTCTTCCCTCCTAACAGAACCGACGATTTTATCGACAAAATGATGGGTTTTAAGCAAGATTATGGTGAATCTCTACGGGATGCTTGGGACAGATTCAAGGATTATCAACGTGCATGCCCTCACCATGGTCTTGAGAAGTGGTTTCTGCTTAAACGCTTCTATAATGGTCTTGATCTTGAAACAAAAGGTATGGTTGATAACGCTGCAGGTGGTGTATTTCGGGATAAGGGAGTTGATGATGCACATGCTTTTCTTTCAAATTTGGCTGTTAATCACTTCAGTAATCCGAGAGCAACCAAGAAAGGGGGTAAACTTGAAGTGGATGCATATTCTCTATTATCGTCTCAACTCGCTGCATTGACTCAGGAAATCCACTCATTGAAGACATCTCAGCCCTCTACTCAACCTATGAGTATCAATGCATTGTCATCCATGGCTCCTATGAATAATCCTGTTTGTGAAGTCTGTGGCATCCAAGGCCACTATGGTAACGATTGCCAATACAATGCCCAAAATTCACAACATTTTCAGATGGAGCAAGCAAATGTTTTCCAACAGAGGCAGCAGTACAATCCGTACTCGAACACTTACAATCCTGGTTGGAAAGATCATCTGAACTTCTCATATAGGAACAATAACACTCAGAATTCAAATGTTCCTAATCAGCAGCAATATCAGCTGTCGTACCAGCCTCCTCCACAGCAACAGTATAGGCCTTCTCAAGGACCTATGAATCCCCCTGGATTCCAAAGGCCTCCTCAGAATTACGCTCCTCAAGCAAATCAAGCTGCACAGACTGATAATCAAGGTGATATGATGAAGATATTGTTACAAATGCAAACAAAGATGAACCAGATGGAGATACATAATAAGATGCTGGAAACTCAGATTGCTCAAATGGCCAGTTCTTCATCTACAAGGCAACAAGGCTCCCTACCAGCACAATCAACTCAGCCAAAGGAAAATGTGAATGCCATTGCTCTTAGGAGTGGTCGTACATATGATGCTCCTCCAATGCCTACTGACGATGTTCCTACTGAGAAAGAAGAAGAGAATTCTGAGGAAGACAAGGTAGAGAAAGTTGTTGAAGTTACAAATGAAGATGAAACTGAGGAAAGCAAGGAAAAGGACAAAGAGAAGACTGCAGTTACTCCTCCACCATTTGTGCCAAAGCTCCCATTCCCTAGCAGGATGAACAGAAATAAGGTGGACCAGCAGTTTGGTAAGTTCATGACACTTGTCAAGAACCTTGAGGTAACAGTTCCTTTCACTGATTTAATTTATCAAGTTCCATCATATGCAAAGTTTCTTAAGGATATTCTCACTAAGAAAAGGTCTTTTGGTGAGGTAGAGACAGTAGCTTTTACTGAAGAGTGTAGTGCTGTTTTACAAAATAAGTCTCCACCTAAGCTTAAATATCCTAGTAGTTTTTCGATCCCATGTCATTTAGGTGCATTGTTCATTGATAAAGCTTTATGTGATTTAAGCGCTAGTGTCTCAGTCATGTCTCTCTCGGTTTTTCAAAAACTAAATATGGGAGAATTAAAATGTACACAAATGACTTTGCAAATGGCAGACCGTTCGATAAAATATCCCCTTGGAATTTTAGAGGATGTGCCTGTTAGGGTTGGAAAATTCTATATTCCTGTAGACTTTGTAGTTCTAGATATGGAAGAGGATAGTCAGATACCTATTATTTTAGGTAGACCATTTCTCTGTACTGCAGGTGCTGTTATTGATGTTAAAAGTGGGACTCTCACATTGAGCGTTGGTGATGATAAATTTACTTTTACTCTAACCTCTGCTCGTAAATCCCCTTTGCTTGAGAATACTTGCTGCATGATTGATGTTATAGATGGAATTGTCCGAGATGAGACGCCTCAGATTCTATTGAATGATGCATTGGAAGCAGTGCTCATGCTTGAAGCTTCAGAAGGAGAAGGACGTGCTGAAGTCGATTCATTGATTCTTGAGTTGGATGGTGCAGCTGATCCGAATTGTGAGGTAACCAACATTGTCACTTCTTGTGGTCAACCTCAGCCGATAGAGTCGGAGAAGCACCTTCGAGGTGTGAAGAAGAAAAAGAAGAAGATTTGGCCGTTGGGTAGTAAAATCAAGTTGAAGTCTGATGGAAGAGCTTTGTGGAAAGCAAGCAACCAAGATGTCAACGTTCGTAGGAATGGTTTTTCAGTTGCGGACGGGTCAGTTATTCTTTTGAGACCGCCTTGAGTTGAGGAAGTAACATCAAGCTATTGACGTTAAAGAAGCGCTTCGTGGGAGGCAACCCACGCATTAGTGTAGGAAAAAAAAGTGTTGTATCTTAAAAAAAAAAAAAGAAAAAGAAAAGATGCTGTGAAAAAAAAAAAAATATGAACAGTGTTTTTTTCGCAGGCAGCAACCCTGTAACGCAGGCTGCGCCTGCGTTACTTGCGCGGCCCACGCGCTCAACCTGCTTGCCTCCGCATGTGTGTGCTGTTACATAATAATAAAAAGAAAATGCTGCTGGGGGGTTTTGAACCCTTGACCACCTGCTACAAGCTACATGTGACTTTGGTTTCCACTTCCAACCAACTATACTGGGCTGCTTGTTGTGTTAGAATCTTCATCTGCTAATTCATATTCATATCAAGGGACTGGAAATTGTGCAAGCCAACCACTCGATCTCACTTTTTCTTGGAATGGCCACTTCATGCTCTTTTATTAGGGGAGTATTCTTCACCTTTCTTTGTATATTTGTTGTAATTATTATTATTATTATTATTATTATTATTATTATTATTATTATTATTCTTTATTATTTTTGTATTTTATTTAGGAATCTTTTTGTATATATATATTTATTCTTTTCTTTTCTTTATTTTCTTTCTTTTCTTTTCTATATTTGTTCATTGAGGACAATGAACCACTTAAGTGTGGGGATGAGTTCTCAACGATTAAAAATTCAAAAAAAATTATACATTGTAAAATTAAAAAAAATTAAAATTCAAAAAAAAAAATTTAAAAAATTTGAAAAATACCAAAAATAATTCTAGCCATGCAATTTGATTAGTTGTTGTATTTTGCTTGATACACCCATGCATGCTTAGGAATCTTGTGTTTATGGACGCTTTTGTATGAGAAGTGACGTGCTTTGTTCTTGTGCACACACTTACACTAGCAAGTTGAAGCTGGTAGACTTAATTGGATGTTGTAAGTGATTAGAATGACATGAATATGTGCAAGATGACTTGGTTTCCATGCTTTGAGTACAAGTAGGTGCGTTAGAGAGTCTTGTTACCTGGGATTGAGTATGTTTTGTCACACCAAGTGAGTTTTGAGCCTATATGCATATCTTTTGCATGATTTTTCGTTTGCTTGAGTGTCCACATGTTGTTTACATTGCTAGCACTTACTTGAGATCTTTCTTGAAATGCATGACATTACTTGATGATGAGATGATAAAGGCAATTAGGTATAACCTCATATTTCCCATAATTCAACACCTTTTATACATGATCAATTACTCAACCCGTTGAGCTTAATCCTATTCTTTCGGTGACACACCACATTACTTGTCATTATCCTTTTTATTCTATTGGCCTTACATTGAATTTGAACCTAAATTGTCAAAGGCTAGTATCGTGCTTAAGGGAGTAATAAGGTGTTCATAAAAGGGGGGTTATTGATGATCATACCATTGGGGAATATTGATTTTGGTTGATGCTTGTTAGTCGAAATTCATAAAAATATCTATGGATCATTGTGCTTATTCCTTAGCTCTCAAAAGAAAAAAAAATAGAAAAAAAAAGAAAAAAAAGAAAAAAAAATAAATTTGAGAGCATTCTTATGTTTGTATGATCCTTCTTCATTCGACTAGTCAAGTTATTATGTAAGGGTTATTGAAAATCTTAAGTGTGGGGAAGATAGAAAGGGAATTGAATAATGATTATTGTTGGGTACTAGCTTTTGACATTTAACATGTTTTAGCTTTACTTGACATACCTGGTCCCTAGCCCACGCTACAACCCGAATAAAGACCTTTTGATTGTCATCAGTGATGTATGTTGTGTTGAGAGTGAGATTGATTGCGAGTGTCAAGTTGTGTTTATGATTTTGTTGGAATTGAGTGATACACTTAACCTTGTTCTTGAGTGAATATTCGTTTTTGAGTGAAAGGTGAGTTATTACTTGTTTTGGCATAGGAGATCCCAGGTTTAGACTTAAAGATGTGTTTCTTGTGGGTTTAGCATGATTACCAACGATTTTTACACTTGACATGAATTTTTATGACCTTCTGCATGTTGGTTGAGTAGACTACGTGAATACTTGTACTTTCGACACCAAGACATCGTATGTTTGCTTTGATTCTTAAGTTGATGTGGTATGAGAGGACTTGAGTGTGTGGTGTTGTGTTAGCATTGATCTTTTGCATGATTGGATGAATTTTGTGGGTACATTCACTATAAACCCTCACGAGACAACACTCATCCTACTAGGGCTGCCTAGGGGTATAACGTCTTGTTGCATATGCTCAATGCAATCGTGTCATCTACGAAAGTGATGTTTGTTAATTAGGACTTAGTTTTTATTTCACTTATTTGCCCGAGGACGTGCAAATGCTAAGTGTGGGGATGTTTGATAGAGTATATTTTTATATATATTTTAGATGATTTTATTCTCATATTTATTGTGTTTTGCATTGATTTGGATTTTTATTTAATAGATTTATTGTTTTATTGTAGGAAATAAAGAATTCATGACTTGGAAGGATTTGGAGCAAAAAGAGCTATTTTGGAGATAAAATGGGAGAAAATTCGTATTATTGGGCTACACGGGTTGCCTGCACTGTTTGGGCCATATCTTGAGTTCCAGAAGTCAGAATTTGACGATCTTACTGTCCACGCGAAGCTTGTGGAATTTTCTTTAATTCAGAGGTGGTACAGTAAGCAAAATACAACTGGAAGAGCCCAGAAACAGAGGAGAAAAAGAAGTAACGAATTTTACAAGAAAATCCTATTCAATTATGGATATTTTTTTGTAAATTGATTAGGATATTAAAAATACTTTTATTAGGAGATAGAGATCAGATTTTATTAGGGAGTTTTATTATAAAAGAGAAAAAGAACGTGGAAAGAGAGATAGGGGAGACATATACGTATACTTTTACTTTTTAAAAAGCTAGGGTTTTGGTTTTTCTCTCTTCATCTCTTCCTTTGTAAACACTTGGTTAATTAAGCTTGGATTCATTGTTCTTCATTAATACAAAGTTTAAGGTACTCTTTATCTCATCTTGTTTATTAGTACATGTTTATTATGGCTTTCTTGATTATTATTCCTAGAATGAGCGAGTAGTTTAATTCTAGGGTATTAAGGGGAGCCTTGTTTGCACCATGATTTGGGTTTAATTTGATTAGTAGATTGATGGGTAAAGAGTAATTCTGATTGATATGTTATAATTCTTAATTTTTGTAATTGCGCAATATCACGGATTAATTGATTGCAATAGGAGTAATAGATCGAAAGATTTTACTACTAGAGGCTTACATACAATTAGCGGAATTGAAGGTGAGTGTGAAAACATCATTAGATATTCTGAGAGTGTTAATGCTTGAAAAAGATTAACCATTGCTTTAATTACTTAATCCCACTGAAAAGCTATACTTTTGTGATTTGTTTGGTGTAAACATGGTGAACCTGAATTGCCCTAGATCCCTTAATTAATTGATTTAAAACTTTGTTAAATTTGTTTTAGTAGTTAATAAAATTCTCAAACAATCGTTGTGACTAGAAACAATTGATAGCAATTGAATTGAAACTGAAACTGCCTCCTTGAGGATTCGACCCGTATTTGCTAGTATCTACTACAATTGATACCGTGCGCTTGCGGTTAGGTATAATTTGACACATCAATAAGCTAAAAATCCTTCAGAGTAAGCCCCCTTTTGATAGTTGCGCTTGCCAGCTTTGAGTTCATTAATCTCTTATTGAAGCTTTTCCACTTCTTTGGCATGGGCATCTTCTTTTTCAAGGCGATGTCTTTGGTTTCTGCAAGGGAGTCCTCAAGGCGCTTCTTCTCAACTTTATGGGTCTCGCCCAGATTAAACAGCTTCTTTTCTGATTCGTTCAGTTGGCCTTTATAGTATGAGGCCGATTTTTTCAAATTATCAAGGGATTTCTCTAGCTTAGTGACCTCATTTTCGAGTTTTGACACGTGGTCCAAACCATGAAAAAAGGCCTCGCCCCCTAAGCCTTGTCTGAAGCAGAAGCTGGCCTCAATCCGATCTCGGCGACACCAAGACTTAACAGTGTCTTCATCAAAGTTTTTTGCTGCAAGGTCACCAAATAACCCGGCGACACCTGTTGATGGACCATCTGCTACATGTTTGCCTTTCTTAGCAGCATCGCCTTTTCTTCCATCTAAATCTGGATCCCCGCCTCCTCGTTTCCTTTCGTTTTTCTCCTTATCTTTGGTAGTAGGGACAGGTTGGGCGAGGACTGCTGAAGGGGTCGGCTGAGTTTGTGAAGGGGGCGCCTTTTCTATGACAACTTCCTCAGCGAATGGATTATCTCCAAAAGGAAGTTCTGCCATTTTACCTGTAAAAGGCGAGGTTAAGATAAATAAAGTTACAACAATAAAGATGTACAAGGAAAAGTTACAAGAATGAGAATACTTGGGGAAGAGGCGAGACCTTTTCCAGTGAATCCTTTAATCTTTTTCTTTAGAGTTTTTCTGGACATGTTCTTTTTAAATTTAATGTAGGGAACTTTCCCGAACCCTTTATTGTAAAAGCTATAAGCAAGTAAGAATTTGGGAGTGACAAGTAGATCCAAGTCTTTTTCTGCTCGAGGCAGGTTTGATACGTGTTCAGCTCTCTGTAAAGCCTCGCCTTGTAGATCAGATTGAGGAGGTTTATCTAACAAAAGCGGAATGTAAGAGGAAGGTAGTAAGGTAAAGAAAGGGCGAAGACAATAAAGTGAAGAAACTTACTTGGTTCAATGTTAAATTGAGGATTGATCCTAGGGATGTCGTAGAAATAGAAGTAATCGTTCTTCCACAACTTCATGTTGCTTGGGTTACCTTTGGAAAAGCCTTTTTTATTGTGTTTTGGCCAGAGGGCGAGGTAGTAAAAACCAAATTCATTACCGCATCGCCTGATGTCCAGAAAATACGAGAGTTCCTCCATGGTTGGTGCCTCGTATTTGCATTTCATATACATCATGTAAATTCCAATAGCCAACCTATAACTATTGGGCGAAAGTGAATGGGGGCGATGTTATAGTGATTGACAATCTCCAGAAGGAAGGGATGGATTGGCCATCCAAAACTGAGCTCATCTAGCTGAGGAGTTAGCACCATGCGTGGAGTAGGGAGGCCATTGATTTCGAAAAGGTGCATTCGCATGAAAGATCGAGGGCGATACCATTTACCCATCAAGTTGTAATACTCTATCATCCACATAATATTCTCTGATGAGATTTTAGAGGCGAGGCCGGCACAAGAGACAATTCCTTTTTCTTTTCTCATTTCAATCCTTTCTTCTTCTGAAACGTCGTCCGCGAAATCTAGGTCAACTTCATGTTTATAAATTTCTGGTCTGAAAGGATTGTTTGGGGGCGAGGGCATTTCCATTATGTAATTCATGGGCGAGGCTGAATATATCGTGTCATCATCAGAAATTACTTCATTATCTTCATTAGCTGATTCCTCGCTATCATCCCCACGAATGACATTTTCGAATCTCTTTAAATCCTTCCCTTTGCCTCGACCAATACAGGAAGGTCCCGGTTCTTGTGGATCAAGCTCGGAAAATAAGTCGTGAAGATCATCTTCATTTTCTTCATCGCCCAAATCTTGAGCATGATATCTGCTGGATAAATCGTCGACCTCTCCGTCTGGGCGAGGACTTTGGTTCCGGGATTGATTAAGGGATGATAAGGGTCGCCTAGTTGAGTTAATGGTATTGTTATGTGCCCTAAGCCACCTATGGTCAGGGTCGCCTCGAGAAGAATGTGGGGGTGAAGCATCAGAGGTCGATGCTGTTCTACCTTCGGAAACAGACCTCTCCTTTGACATCTGAAAAACGAAGGGCGAGGACTATTAGGAAGAAGATATTTGGGAAAAAGGAAAAGTAAAAAAGAAGTCCTGGCCCTAGAACCTAAGCGTCATCCTAATCTAATTATGGGGTTATTTCATTTTATTTAAAATTATTAAAATAATGAACAAATATTTTTGTAATCAAACGGCGTTTTGGTTATAAGTGTACAGTTAAAGTAGGATAATGAAATAGGAGAAAAGAAATATATCTTACTTGGAAAAAGAGGACGCCTGTTAAAGATTGGAGAGCTCGCCTGGGAGTAAATTGGCCTCGCCTACTTGGTCAGAGAAAACTCTGCAGTACTTCAACAAAGTTTTGGAGATATGAAGAACGAATAAGGAAAATTTCCGGGTTTTTATAGATGAAAATAAGAACCCACGTGGCATAATCTGATTGGTTCTCGAGATACGTGTCAAGGTGTGACGGTTCATTTCCCGCGCTAGGAATTTTGGAAAATGCTACAAGGGCTCGCCCTCTTTCTCGAGCATTTCTTTTGAAAAATAGTTTCTTTTGAAAAAGTTACTGCAAGAAACTGGGGGGTAGTTGTTACGCCCAGAAATCGGGCTCGCCCTATTTTGAAGAAGATCTACCTTTTAAATGCCTAAATGGGCTACGGCCCATCTAACAAAAGGACAGCGCCCAATACAGGAGGACTCGCCTGTTTAGGGAGCTCGCCCTAGGTTGACAAAAGGGGATTTTCCCCACAAGAATAAAGATAATTACATTTCAAATTTGGTCAGAGAATTTCCCTATAAAGGAATCGCCCTAAGTGATCTAGAGGGCTAGCCCTACAAATAGATATCCCTCTTTGGTGGCTCAAGGTAGGCGTTGACACCGAAGATCTTGGGTCAATAACTTAACCGCCACGTTACGAGGAAATAGTTGGGCTAGAAAGCCCATGAGAACTTCACTAAAGGCGGTGGTCCTGATTTGATGGGCTTCCCCAAATAAGGTAACCTAGCCCATTACGGTTGCTTGCTCCCCAAGAACTACGTTTGGCTTGATCCCTATAAATAAGGGTACGTAGGCACATTGTATGACACGATGCAAACCCTTGCCAAAAAAGAGAGAATTCAATATACGATCTAGATTGCAACACATCCCAGCATACAATCTCTGCCATCCCCAAATCTAAAACCCTAACCCTAATCGATCAACGCCATTCACCGTCATCAACCACCATCATAATTCCAGCAACCCTCCCCGAATTTGTTTTCCCAAATTCCTTCGTTAACAGTAATTATTAAAATGATATGGTTGATTTTATTATAGGGGCAAAAAATTTTAAAGATCGCATAGGACATCTTCCAACTCAGGACCGTCCCTGCATCCCAAATATGCTTCAAGAAAAATAATATTCATCGAAGTCCGCCATCTACAAAGATACTATTAGTGGAAGATATTTTTTTTTTTAAGAATATCTTATGACATGCATGATCGCCAATGGATCATCAGGAGGGAGGGTTCATTTTATTAAAAAATATACGAGACCTAAAATGGACAGGTGTTGTAGCTCTTAGATTTCAGGATGCATATTTTCAAAGTTCAATTTTTTCACAATATTTTGATCATTTTTAATATTAGTTTGAGACATCCTTTTTTCATGCCTGAATAATGGTTGTTGGGTCCTGTAGGTTTGTTAGGCGTCCTAACTTAGCTATTTATGTACTATTATGGGCATGTTTGGCTTCTCATTCTCTGACCAATTTATGGTTTATAAGGCCATAATCATTTATGGGGGGTATTTGCCAAAATAAGTTTTATATCAACTTATAACTTATAAACCCATAAGTTGAATGTTAAGAATCCTTAACTTTCAACTTATAACTTATTCTCGATATACGCAATATATAATATCCTTCAAATCTTCAAAACCATATATCTCTCGATTTATTCATTAGAAAATTGATATGTATATATCAAATTTGCCTATTTATCGAGATCTATCCATTGATATCCATTGTTATATATAAAAAAACAAATATTTTTAAAATTATAAAAAAAAGTTAACTTATAAGTTCTGATTTACCCAAACAGTCTACTGATTATAAGTTGTGATTTACCAAATACTTATCACTTATATGACATAAGTACTTATAAGCCTTAAGGTACTTATTTTAAGGGTTTTATATCAAACTGGCCACTCCCTTCGTCAAAAATTATCATTTAACCCACCGTTCTCATCGGGGTCTCATTGAAACCACTAAATTAAGAAAATATATCATTTGCCCCCCTGCATATCACTTAGACCACCATAAATTGTATTAATTTTTTTGAATGCAGGGGGCAAATGATATATTTTCTTAGTTTAGTGGTTTAAATGAGACCCCGATGAGAATGGTGGGTTAAATGATAATTTTTGACAAAGGGAGTGACCAGTTTGATATAAAACCCCTTATTTTAAGATACCCCAAACATACACTATATACTGTAATCATATACATGTATGTTAAATATATAGGGATGGGACATGTATGTTAAACATACAGAATGTGATTCACTACAAACTTTTCAAAAATACAAATTTACAAACTTTTTAGGATTATTATATAAAAAAATCCAAGGATGTAGATTTTTTTGAAATTTATATGAATAACGATAAAATAGTAACTTCTCATTTCATTATAATTGACGTATGGGTACGTATATCAACTATACACATCGAAAGGTAAATTGCTTGTAAGCCAAGAGGTTATTGATCTGTACATATATTAGATACAAATCTTTGGTTGTTATTGAGATTTTTTCCGGAAAGAAAAATGACGATGAAAGGTGGAACATAACTAAAATTCATTACTACTTTACAACTCTTATAGATTTGATAACGAAGAGCGCTAGTTATTATAATGGAAGTTTTGTGTGATTTGTAATTTATATCGGCAATAATTTTTGATTCATCGTATATATTATATGAATAACAACATATTGGTGAATAATTTAGTGGATAGGGATTTAGAGAATTAGCATAATGATTTAGATCTATCTATTTTATGAATTTTATTTCAAGTTTGGAGAAAGTGTGGGTAACGTGTTCGATGAAATATTTCGTGATGCGTTATCAACAAGAAAAACAGTTAATACAGTTCACATTGACCCACAAGGTGACAAAGAAGTGACAGTTGGGGACAAGGGCAATGATGAAGAGAATGATATGGGAAATGCACATGAAATTACTAATGAAATGATCGTTGACAAAACAGGGAAATAAGAGAAGATGATGTGGACCACACTCTGAGGATGACAACTCAGTCACATTCTACATTTCATTTTCATTTAGTTGTAATTTACATTTCATGTCAGTAGTAGGACAATATGTAAGGCACCTGAGACAAAACCTATCCTTATCTTATTTTTCATATGAATAATTGATTTCCTCCCTTATCTAAATCTGTCTTAATCTATTTTCCATCCATAGCTTATTCTTTCAGAATTACCTTTCTTATGTATGGTTAATTCTCTGAGAATGATCTAAACAGTCTCCATCTCACTAGTTGAGGTCAGATTGTCTGTTCTTATTTAATATTAAGATATTAACATCTAGAGCTGCACCACTGGTATCAGAGCTGTAGATCCTTGGCAAGATGGGACAAGGGCGTAATACTCGATTTGGAGAAGGGTCAGATGGTGAAGGTGATCGGCCAGATCTGCATCGAATGGAGGTAAATCATCATACTCTCCTTGAGGCTCAGAATCAACGTATTGTGGACGCTTGTAATAACAGTACTGTTAATATAGAGCAAAATGCTAAGAATATTTCTGAGCTGAATGAGTTTGTGGTGGGTCTTTCATTGCAAGTGGCTAAACTGGTCTCTAGTGAAACTGATACCACAAGTAGAAACACAGACAAGGAGAGAGCTATAGTTAATAATGACAACAACAAATACCCTACGTTTGCAGCTAGGATGACCAAAGTAGAATTTCCAAAATTTGATGGCACAGAGCTGAGGTCTTGGTTGTATAAATGCAACCAGTTCTTTCAGTTGGATGCGGTGACAGATCCTCAAAAAGTGAAACTAGCTGCCATCCATCTGGAGGGTAAAGCATTGCTCTGACATCAGACATATATGCAAAGATGTAACCATATTTTCCCACTTGGGCCACATACACTGAGGACATTACTACAAGGTTTGGAGATCTGTATGATGATCCCATGGCAGATCTTAAGGCATTAAAACAGCAAGGATCAGTTCAAGAGTACCATGATACTTTCGATGCCCTTACCAGTAGATTGACCCTGCCTGAGGAGTACCTACTGAGCTGCTACTTGGGAGGTTTAGATGATGATATTCAGTTGTCTGTCAGGATGTTTGCTCCTAAGTCGATTCAACAGGCCTTATGTTTAGCAAAGTTACAAGAAGCATCTACTAAGGCACAGAGGGCTAAAACCCACAACAGAGGTCCCATTTTACCCACCCCTACAGTTACTAAACCCTACACCCCTATTGCCAATACCCTGTCTAAAACATACACTACCACCACCAAAATGACTACCCTTCCAAAGACCTTACCTGGTAATAACAGGAGGACTCTAACACCAGCTGAATTGAGTGACAAGAGGGGTAAAAATCTATGTTTCTGGTGTGATGAGAGATACATCCCAGGTCATAAATGTAAAGGGAAAAAAACTCAATTTTTTCATATAGAAGTAGAAGATGTTAGTGAGGAACCTGGGGTAGAAGAAACAATTCCTGAGGAATCAGTGTGCTCAGATCTCACTGGAAGCAATTGAAGGCACATAACAGAATGAAGCAGCTAGTTGACAAGAGTCGATCAGATAGACAATTCAAGGTGGGGGAGTTGGTCTATCTCAAACTTCACCCATACAGGCAGATTTCAGTGGCTCCTAGACCAAATCAGAAACTGGCTGTGAAGTATTTTGGACCATATTTGATTATACGAAAGGTGGGTTCAGCAGCCTATACACTTCAGCTTCTCCCATCCTCGAAAATCCATCCCACCTTCCATGTGTCCCTACTCAAAGCTCACCGCGGACTTCCCCCTATTTCTCTAGATGCTTCCTTGCCAACCAATTATGATTCTACAAGTGTTGAGGTTCCTAAAACACCTGCAGCTGTGATGGACATCAGAACAATTGAAAAGAACAATGCAGCCCAAGTCCAATGGCTTATTCAATGGGGCCAACTCTCTCCAGAAGAAGCTTCATGGGAAGATGCCAAGGCAATAATGCAGAAGTATCCTGATTTTGATCCTTGGGGTCAAGGATCTCCGATAGGGGGGAGTATTGATGCGTTATCAACAAGAAAAACAGTTAATACAGTTCATATTGACCCACAAGGTGACAAAGAAGTGATAGTTGGGGACAAGGGTAATGATGAAGAGAATGATATGGGAAATGCACATGAAATTACTAATGAAATGACCGTTGACAAAACAGGGAAATAAGAGAAGATGATGTGGACCACACTCTGAGGATGACAACTCAGTCACATTCTACATTTCATTTTCATTTAGTTGTAATTTACATTTCATGTCAGTAGTAGGACAATATGTAAGGCACCTGAGACAAAACCTTTCCTTATCTTATTTTTCATATGAATAATGCATTTCCTCCCTTATCTAAATCTGTCTTAATCTATTTTCCATCAATAGCTTATTCTTTCATAATTACCTTTCTTGTGTATGGTTAATTCTCTGAGAATGATCTAAACAGTCTCCATCTCACTAGTTGAGGTCAGATTGTCTGTTCTTATTTAATATTAAGATATTAACATCTAGAGCTGCACCATTTCGATGATGAATTTATTATGGTTTGACATTTTTTTAACAGGTTCAACATGATATGTAACTAAGATTCAACATGATCGTTTGTCGAATATGAGTTACGGAATGTTGAATCTGATGTGTTATATTGAAGTATTGAAAATTGATTATTTTATTTTTTGTTTAATAATTTGGGAAATTCTTGTTGGTACCCTTCTGAAATTGGCTTTTCCAGATGGTGTCATTTCGTGTTTTGGACTTACGACTGACACCCCTAAAGTAATTGATTACCCTAATTATGTCATTCTGTTAATCAAAACATTAAGAAATGTTAACAAATTTCAACATTTATTCCATAATAAAATTTTATGTCATATAAACCACAAATTAAAAAAAGTTAAATGTGAAATTATGTTATTTTATGGTCAGAAAATGACTGAACACATATTTTAGATTAACGGTATGTTAACTTATTACAGATTAATGTTTAATATTTTTCAATTAGTGGCACATTAATAATTATAAATTAGTATTTAATTTTTTTAACTAGTACTCCCTCCGTCTCTAAATATGTTGCCTATTTCCTCTTGACACGTTTGCCAACGCACACTTTTAATCATTAATATCTTCAATTTCGTATTAACTTTCAATATAAAAACTTCACTGTATTAATGTACTCATAAATATGAATCCAATAGGATCACTCATGACTATATTTGGTCTTATAGATTATGCGTGAATTAGTAATTTATCTCATGTTATGAACAGTCCCGACATATCAAATGAGCAACATAAAAAGAGACAGAGGGAGTAATACATTAAAAACTTTTAGATCATTATTTATTTTTATAGTTTTTTTAACGTTTCTTAACGTTTTTATTAACAAAATGACATAATTAGGGTAATCAGTTACTTTAGGGGTGCCAGTCGTAAGTCCAAAACACGAAATGACACCATCTGGAAAAGCCAATTCCAGAAGGGTACCAACGAGAATTTCCCTAATAATTATGCTTATTGTTTATATGTTCAGTTTTAATTTTATATTTGTCGATATAAACTTTATTGTTTTGACAATTTCAACATTAAATAATTATGATTCAACATAATCATGCGTTGAATATGAGTTATCAACAATGTTGAACCCACGTTATTTATTCTTTAAATCTTGGTTATTTTTCTACAAATTAAATAATAAATGTCAATGTTAGTTTCAGATCTGATATATCTTTTTTTGTGTAAGAGTTGAACATGTAATCAAGGTAATTGATGTATTGTTTGATAGATGGTGGAACTAGATTTTTGGATAATTTTTGACTGGTTCAACATGATAAATAAACATAGTTCAACATAATCATGCCTGGATAAGATTTTGTTCGTATGCACTATAATTTGGGTTTGGTTCTGTCTATTAATTTCTTGTCGTTACTGTTGTTAAATCGGAAATCTAATTTTGTTGAACGTTTGTGTGTTATTTTTTAAGTTTGATTCTTTGTGTTGAATCGTAATTTTAGTATTGTTGAATGTTAGATGTTGATTTTTAATTTTCCCCGTTTTGTAGTTGAGCAGTAGTTTTATCTATGTTGACCTTTATTTGAACATAAAATGATTAATGGATATATACAATTTTTCCAACTCTTGCTCATATTGAAGATATTTATGATGATGATGATATGTGAATGATTATACAAATTATTGAAATGCTGATTCATTTTTAGGAGAAATTGATGATTCATTGTCAAGTCAATACATATCTCCATGTTCTACAAAGTACTGGGGACCTAAATGTTCTAATAATGTGAAATCTTTTATAAGACAAGTGTTTTCAACTGTTAGTGAAGTTAATCGGTATTATTCTGAGTATGGTCATATATGTGGATTTAAACTTAAACGTGGTAGTGAGAAACGATTTTATAATGATGTTTTTCAATCCAAACATTTACATTTTAGTAGAAATTTTTTTAATTGTGAATATGTTGATAATATTGAGGAAATTGAGATGTGTAAACCATTCTCGGATAGTTAAAAAGAAATCACTACGAATAAATAATAGACTAAATTGCAATTTGTAACCCTTTGGTTCGGACCAAAGTCAGTTTGGTACTCATAGTTTGCATAATTGCAGTTTGCATCCCTAAGAATGTTTGGGCGCTGCAAATTGCACCCCTTTCGTGTATTTTTACCAAAAACTCAGGGATAATTTGGTAAATTCAGAATACTTAATTACATTTTGATCCCTAAAATATGAAATGTTGCATACATGAACCCTTGAACAAAAAGTTTCGAATTTTAATAATTTTTTTCGAATTTTTCCTAATTTTTTTCAAATTTTTCCTAATTTTTTTCGAATTTTTCCAAATGATTCACAGGAAAATTCGAAAAAAAATATGAAAAATTTGAAAAAAATTCGAAAAAATTCGAAAAAATTTATGAAAATTCGAAAGTTTTTGTTCAAGGGTTCAAGTATGTAACATTTCATACTTTAGGGATCAAAATGTAATTAAATATTCTGAATTTACCAAATTATCAGGGGCAATTTGGTAAAAATACACGAAAGGGGTGCAATTTGCAGCGCCCAAACATTCTTAGGGATGCAAACTGCAATTATGCAAACTATGAGTACCAAACTGATTTTGGTCCGAACCAAAGGGTTGCAAATTGCAATTTAGTCTAAATAATATAAGTATGTTTATAGATTTAATATTCCTCAGTCGTGATCAGATTGAAAGACTTGTTCTTATGCTAAAAAATCCTTTTGATGGACTCAAAAAAAATTCTGCATTTGCTCTGATGCAGGTATTAGACGTTTTCTATCCAGTATCTAATTACAATTTATAGATTTAATGTGATTCGATGAAACTTTGCTAACATGGCTGTAATTCCTCTATTGTAGTTCACACTTCCAGGTGGTCAGTCTGCAGTCCACAATTCTAACATTTTGCAAAATAAAGGGGCATAATGGGCTATGAGAGCTGCAGCAGCAGCTTCTGCTGCGCCAATTGAAGCTAAAATAATTGCAAAAATAGTTCTGTGGAATATCGAGCACCACCAGAACGCTACTTCACTAATATGATGTTCTCAACAATTATCTTGTATTCGGTCTTATATTGGTGAAAAGTGAATGACAGTTTTCTTGATTTATAGCTAGTTTTGTGTTTCTGCATGTTACTGGGATTATTTGTTCTGAATATATATATATATATATTTAAGGCATGTTCCTGAAATATTAAGTGGTCAAATATATTATGATTCCATACCCCCTCCAAACTGTTATGTGAGGGAATATGAAAGTTAATGATAGGCTATTTGATGATGGGAGTCATAGTATTTGTCCAAAGAAAGAGCTGGTGCCTTGAAACTTATCCGGAAATGGACATCGCTAAACATAGCTTCCCTTTTCACTATTTTGGATTTATTAATCTCTATATGACATTGGCCTTGATAAATGAACAAGTTTAGCAACACAGTGACAATAGGGTATTTGATGATGCGAAGTCACAGTATTTCTCCAAAGAAAGGGCTGCTGCCTTGAAACTTATCCGGGAATAGCTCTAATTAAAATAGTTATGTTTTAAGTTTCACATAGATCGAGATCACTTGCATAGGTACAGTTGAATAACTTACACAATGTCATATTTAATATTTCAGTAGGTGTACATGATGCTGATGGGAAGAATGTCGTATGAATCTGTAGTGTGTTCTTCCAGACCTATTTCTGCATATAGTGATGCTAGTTTGCTCTCAAGTAAGGAAATACATGTTTCTGCATGTCACTAAACGATATCTGAAGATGATCCCCCGTTACGTTTATGAATTTCACCTTTCCAGCCTTGTCCAAAGTTCTTAAACCTATCCTATCTTCAGTATAGAGTTTTGTCTGCATACAGAATGACATGGTTAATTTTTATTGAAGAATATATTGTAGTGTTGATTATAATCTCTTATCAGTCATTTTAATCCAGTTGGGAGTCAATATTGTGAAGCACATGCATTGCTAATTACCTGTTGCACAGGCAAGATTGTGTCCCAGGACCCATCTTCATAGTGACCAAACCAAGATGTCTCCCTTGGTATCAATGTTTGGTCTTGCTCAAACTGATGGACATCAACATTGAAAAATTAGTTGTAAGCAGCGTAAGTAACTCATCGGGTTTTAGGTAATATCAGCTATTATATACTTGCCTTGATGAGCACCAGATTCTGCAAACTGGAAAACCTTTTCTTAAATAACGAGTTCTGCTGTCCTGCAATTTCATTGTTAAGCTTTGGTAGAAACACACAGCCTTTCATGTAGCCATCAATGTCCTGGTAGGAGAATATATCACTCATTTTTCTTATCAGTGCTGTAACACATTTAGAAAATATGTGCTTAAAAATGTGATACATATTGATAACTCACAGTTGGGATTTTGATATAACCAGCAGGTGCCAACCTTTCCTGCAGATTTGTTTACTTCAAAAGTTATATAATGAGAGCAAATCTGATAGTGAAAATATTTTCTACAAACAGAGATTATTTCGGAACCTGGACAAACTTAGTGTATACCCCCAGCTTGATTAAATCAGCTTCAAGAACACACGTCTGAGTTTCCTAAATAAACAAGTACCCCTTAGACCAGATTTTTTTAATAAAAAATGTCAGTGAAGTACAAACCCTTGAATTGTGAAGAATATGATGAAATCCTATTTAGTGAACTTGTGGTATTAGTGTTAATTCCAGGGCTTAAAAACTTAGTTTTTGGGTAATTAATGGTTTGTCTGATGATTATATTCTCATCACCATATCTGTGATTGAAAAGGTTACGCAAATTAAAACTGATAATCTTGGTTTGAGAATGGGTACATACACTACAAAGCGGTGGAGATGCTACTCCAGCGTGAGGGCCTGCTAATGCTATGTAGTTCTTCACCTGTTTTCCATTAAAAAGGAATCAGATTACATCTAATTTCCTGTCTGTCTGAAGGACAAAAGTGAATGCAGAAAAGACACAAGTAGTATTTGTGAGGATACATGGCCTAAACTTCAACAGCAAATTACATAGTCGGACCTTTGTAACTTAGAAAAACATTTGGTAATAGTAGATGATGTACAGATCGTTGGGATGTTAGCGCATCTCGCATGTATATGTTCGTCTTGCATCTCGCAGATGTGTTGCTGCAGATACATGATGCCATGCATCTAGGGATGTACTACTCTCTTATTAAATATGCTTATATAGGCGAATTAGATAGATTCTTCTCGGATTGTGTCTCGGATTTTAGGTAACTGAATCGAGAAAATTATTTGCTAGGTAGCAATATGTTAAGTTCATAGGAATTTCTTACAGGAGGTCCTCCATCACATGTTTGTATGAGCCCTCTTCCAATCATGTTACCCTGCAAAAGATAGGTTTAAAGTTTCAGTTTGTAGCAATAGCATATTTCTTGAACACAATTCTTATGTTGACTCGTAACCAAACCATATATACTTAGTGTGTTCCTCTTTTCAGGTAAAGTTCGGGAAGAGTGAGATGTAGACTCGTTTCGAACAAAATCTTTGAGAAATGATAAATAATAAAATGTATAAATAAGTACTTATATATATTTCATGAATATAATACAATCAGTAGATGACGAGGCCATTAGAATGTGTTTGTACCTGGGATTCTGCAACTAAGTTGTAACCTTCACTCAGCTCTTTCATACTTTTCACCTTTTTGCAAGCTATCTCAATCTACATAACCACATTTACAACTTCAAATGTTATTATCTTGATTCAGCCATCATAATCAAGACATTCGCGGCGCACACACAGATGTCATAGCTAGCTAATTCGAGCCTCACCTGTTTCTCTATTGGCATGAAAAATGAATCCATAAATCCATTTCCTATTTCTCTGCGTATGTAAAGAGGAAATGTTTATTCAATAGATGGCAACTTTGGTTTATGTTTCGTTAGCCAAAATTCGATTACGAATAAAGGATGATTAACCATTTAATCAAATAACTTGATCATTAAATGTAACATACACGCAAGATCCTTGAGCACCAGACCATTTGGTTAAAGTTGCTGTGAAATTTCGCAGTCTTTCACTAGTGCACTCATCCGCAATGCCTGCACAACACGAACAAGGAAAATGATAACCAATTGAAGCACAAATTCGAAAATAATTGAAGTTGAGTGAGCTAACACATTTGGTTACCATGAAAGAGCACAAAAGGTAGAGAAGTTGTGGAGGATGGAAACAGAGTGAATACCGAAGTGAAGATTAGAATGATGGCTACTAATGTTTTTGTTGCCATTGATTCTCCAAAACTAAAAAAATTCTACTTGCACAGCAATGTTATATCAGTCTATTCTACTAGTCTTGTATTTATAAAATCTATGGAATGTTTCAAAATGTGCTACTTTTTGTCCCTTGTGCATTCCGCAAATACATAAGTCTATGTACACACACTGCTGGTACAGCACGCTATAATGTTGCTGTGCCGTGTCCATTGATTGTTAACTGTTAAGTATATCTTTCACACGCAGAAGCTACTTCAATATGAATCCATTTATGTTCGTGTACACGGGACAGGCAAATGATCAACAAAATTCTTTAATTAAATAAATTATAAATAGAAAACTGATAACTATCTTTAGATTCCATAATAACACCTGTTTATTTCAATTTCCTTTTATAATTAAGAGCATTTTAGGCCAATTAGTTTATACTAGTAATGTCTAACTCCGGAAACTCCTTAGATTGCATGAATCTTCAAAGAAAGAAAATGTTTGTTACATAATGGGTTCACAAAAGAACTTTATTATATTTGTTAGTTTAGAATGGGTTGTACGATCGAATTGCATTGGAAGTTTTTCTGACATTTTTCTAGTTACACGTTACGACGACGAATTCAGAATAAACTCTAATCTTGGTTGAGCTGGTAATAAACCGTGACAAAATTTCTGCATTTCTAATTTAGCAATTTGGGATGTTAATACATCTATGGTTGAGCTGGTAATAAACCGTGAGAAAATTTTCTAATTTAACGAAAGTTTATAGAAAGTTTTGCCAAAAATATGTATTCAGGACTGTGATCTCTAACATGTGATGAATACAACCATCTATCGGTAAAAAATCGCAAATAGGATAAATAAGAATGTAGGAATTCATGGGTGACCCCCACTGGGTGTCTCAGATGGTCGAACAGTGGCGCTTAAGGCTTGCCCGGACATCGGATTATCAAAAAAAAAAAAAAATCATGGGTGACATGTATTTATGCTTGTACCATCGTTCATAGATGTGTGTTAGTTATGTATGAGAAATGCTACATGCACAGAAATGGTCACAGAATTGTTTTACAGAATGACGTGGTCATGCCAGCTGTATGAGTTTGTCGGCCACTGTTCTTTTATTCTAACTACGGTTAAATCAATGTTTTATCAACTTTTTTTCTTATTCTCTATTTTAACTACTGTTCTTGTATTTATTTTTGTGTTCTGTCAAAATTTTATAAAATTTTATAATTTTTTTCTAGTCCTATATTATTTACTTTTTTATGTTCTATCATTACTATAAATTTTATTAAAATATAATATTATTAAAATTTCGGCTAAGTGTCCTAAAAAATTACAACGTATTTTATTTCATTATATTTGTTCACTTAACTATGAATGATTCCCTTTCACATATTTTTCAATATACTTATTTTTTTTTTTTTTTATAATTTGTTGGAAGAATTTATATTTATGTAAAAACTAATTACTACAAGTGATGAATGACCTCAAATCAAGGATATATTTGGAGTCATAAAAAAATGAATTTTTTTAATTTTTTAGTTAAATTATTCGAAACATAAAAATTGTATAAAATAATGCAATTCATTATTTAAACTCTACTTTAAAATGAGTTAACATTATAACGTACAAAATGTGAAATATAATTTTCATCTTAAAATATCTTGAGAATCATTAACACAAAATTATGCCAAATTAGCTCCAATTAAAAAACATCTCATAAATTTTCAACTTAAAATTCATATTGCTAACTTAACTAAAAAAGTTACATAAAATTTTAAAACACACCGGTGCCAAACTAGCTTAAACAAAAAAGATATCTTAAAATTTCTACTTAAAATTCACCATTCATTTCAACCGACTTTATCTTTTCCTCCTTGATTTACAAAATATGAGTTGAATTATAACTTATGATGGAATAATAACCACGCTGTTATGATATTTACTTTACCTTTTTTTTTGTTAAACATATTTTTACTTTACTTTCAATAAAATTAAATGAGTTGTGATATTTTTTTTGATTAAACCTAATATAAATTTATTCATGAGATATTTTAAGATGAAAACTATATTTTACATTTTTTATGTTATAATGTTAACTCATTTTAAAGTAGAGTTTAAATAGTGAATTTCATTATTTTAGACAATTTTTATGTTTGAAATAATGTAACTAAAAAATTTTAATTTTTTTTTTATGACTCTAAATATATCCTTGATTTGAGATCTTTCGTCACTTGTAGTAATTAGTTTTTACATAAATATAAATAATATTATATTTTAATAAAATTTATAGTAATGATAGAACATAAAAAAGTAAATAATATATATAGGATTAGGAAAAAAATTATAAAAAATTATTAAATTTTGATAGAACATAAAAATAAATTATAGAGAGTAGGAAAAAAAGTTGATAAAACCATAGTTAAAATATAAGAACAGTGGCCGACAAACTCATTAATGTAGGATACAGCTGACACGACACGTCATTCTGTAAAAGAATTCTGTGACCATTTCTGTGCATGTAGCATTTCTCGTTATGTATATATGGACAAGGGTACAACCATTACTACCCAAAACTGCCAACCAACAGGCCTAGCTACCAACTGACTCTCCATATCTCTGCATTTAACACGATCACATCCTTTTATTATCCATACATCATGGCAAGAAAACATCTCACAGGCCATGAATTTCACTCTATTTTTTGTAATTGAAACGGACAATGTACATGTGTACATACATAATACATTGTGGAATAAAATTAACAGTTGGTTTGTGGAACAGCAGTTGGAAAGTGCATTAGATGCAGAGCCGGCCCTGAGCATGTGCGACATGTTTGATCGCACAGGGCACTCAATTTTACTAGGGCACATTTCTTTAGGTAGGTGTACATATGCATGTATATTTTATGTGAAAAATAAAAAAATTAAGTTTAACTTTAAAGGTTAAAAAAATTTGTAAATGAGAAATGGTTGAAAATGGTGTTGTCAAAATAATTAAAAAATTATCATATTGAGCAAAATAAGAAAATATTATACTTACACATAGTTTTGATTTCAAATTTCTAGAAATACTAATTACTTTTGTTGTTAATCGTCTAAACTATAATTGTCATAAAGTATATTAAATGTTTTTGGTTGACAACTTACACATAAGTATATTTTTACAATTACAATGTAACAATCCAGTTTATCAATTATTCATTTTATAGGTGATTTAGTGATTTGAAATCATATCTATTTTTATTAACATATTAAATGAACCAATTCAATTTAAAACTAAAAATAAATTATAAAATACTTATATATTAATTTAAATACATAAAAATGAGATTTTCTATTTTAGTATTGTATTTGTTTTTATTTATTATTACTTTTTATTCTTTCATTTAAACATAATATATTAATATTTTACATGTATAATTTATTTACTTAATATTAATTTGTACATGTATAGTTTATTAGCGAGTTTGCTTCAAAAAAATGCTAGAAGAACCATTTTTAATTAATTTGTATTATTTATGTACTTGTTACAATTTTTTTACAATTTTCGGTTATGTTTTTATTATTTTATAGAGTTATTTTATGAATATATTATGTTTTTTACAAATTTCAGTTAATTTTTAATATTTTATGTAGTTGTTATAAAAAAAATTATTAGTGTTAGGACACTTTTTTTTATTTTGCACAGGGCATCCAAAATCTCAGGACCGGCTCTGATTAGATGCAAGTTGTAGAACCAGAACATTGTGTATGTTTGGGATATTTTAAAATAAGTAGGTTATGACTTATAAGCACTTATGTCATATAAGTGATAAGTAGAGCAGTCAGTAGAGTGTTTGGTAAATCAGAACTTATAATAGGTAGACTGTTTGAGTAAATCAGAACTTATAAGTTAACTTTTTTTATAATTTTTAAAATATTGTTTTTTTATATATAACAATGGATATCAATGGATAGATCTTGATGAATAGGGAAATTTGATATATACATATCAATTTTCTAATGAATGGACCGATAGATATATGGTTTTGAAGATTTGAAGGATATTATATATTGCGTATATCGAGAATAAGTTATAAGTTATAAGTTGAAAGTTAAGGATTCTTAACATTCAACTTATGGGTTTATAAGTTATAAGTTGAGATAAAACTTATTTTGGCAAACACACCCCATAAGTGCTTATGGACTTATAAGCCATAAGCTCAGAGTAATAAGTGGAAACAAACAGACCCATTGTGTGAAATGATTTTTATGTGTATGTCAGGTGTCAGGGAGAAGTTAGGGTGACATTGAAGGTATATGATTTAATTGGTTGATTTTTTGTCCAAAGATTCTTATATTTGAAGTCCTAAATTGGATATCTATGGACAGTGATACTGACCCTACAAAATGATATTTTGGCAAAATTTTCATACTACAGAGTACAGAAAACTGATACAGATAACAGGTTCAGGGGCCAGGGCCCTCACAAAAAATTTGGGATATTTATTATTCTCCAATTAAAAAATTAAAATTATTAAGATAAAACGTTTACATAGTTAAATTTTTCAGATGATGAAAAGAGAATCTCTATCCCAAAAAATGGGAGGTCAATCCCAGAAAATTGTTATACTCAAAATTTATATTCCCTTTGTCCCATCCATTTCTTTACAATTTTATTTTTGGGACGTCCCATCAATTCTTTACATTACTAAAAATAGTAACTTTTAACAATAAAATACATTATTACATCTACTACTTCACCCCACTTTTTCAACAATTTACACTATTACACCCACTATTTCACTTATTTTAACAATAAAATCACTATTACACCCACTACTTCACTTATTTTAACAATAAAATCACTATTACACTCACTACTTCATTTATATTAACAATATTTCTTGGTCTCCGTGAAAAAGACAATGTAAAGAAATCCCCGGGACGGAGGGAGTACAAAGCAAGGATTAGGTTTGATAATAGAAGACAAAGTCAACTAAAATACGAAATGAAGGTCAAGCATTTTGTGGCATTTTCAACTAGGGTGGATTACTTATATTTTGCTATAATCATGGTAAAAGGAAGATGATACCTTGAAGATGTATCCTTATAACCCCCAAGTTAATTGGGTGGTTTATCTCCAAAGTTAATTGGGTGATTTGTCTCCAAATACTTACATGTCATATGACATAAATTTATTATAGTAGAAATGAAGATTTATTGAAAAATTATTCATTGAGGCACCCCAGCATAGTTAGCATGCCAATTCCATTGTCAAATGGTTCCGGAAATTTTTTTTAGATTGAAGATGTGTATTTCCCGACTAGGTTGATTCCTGAACCAGGTTGGTATTATAACTTCTATTATTGAAGGTTTCAAGAATTTTTCAATAGAGTATATATTTATATAATATTTTAGATTATTTTTATTCTCGTCTTAATTATATTTTGCATTTAATTGAATCTTTATTAATTAGATTGTAATATTTTATTGTAGGAAGCATGAATTTCTTAATTGGAAAGGATTGAAGCTAAATTACAATTAAATTTCGATTAATTCGGCTGCACGCGCAAGACTCATTGTTTAGGCCATATATTGAGTTCTAGATATCGGACAGTGACATCCCATGCAAAAATAATGAGATTCTCTTCCATCTACAAGCCCAGATATCAAATTACACTTGGAGCAGCCCAAGATCATATGGGAAAAGTCAACAACAAATTTTGACTTTGAGAAACTTGTTCAATTTTGGAAAGCCATTTTTTTCCCTATAGATATTAAAACTACGTTTTGCATTAGATTATCATTATTAGAGATATCATACACGTATCCATAGTCAGGAAGGAGAGAAGCCAAGAGGAGCAGAAGGAAGACTTTATGCTTGGAGAATTCGACATCGACAACATAGGGATAATTCTTTTTCCTTTACACTTTATATTGTATTTTAATCTCTTCATGTATCATATGACTTTTACTGTGATTATGGTTGGTTAGATCTTTATTGTTGGATGGTTGTTTTGAAGCCCTAAATCTTATGACAATTATATAGTTTTGATTTTCTAAGATGTGTTCTTGATTGTGCTTATATATGTGTCAATGCTTGTAGAGATACTTGAATTGACTATGGTATGTGATCATCCAAATATGTTTTGTGATTGTTATCTCTATAAAATCAATTAATCTTTCTATGTGATCCATTGGATTAATTGTATAAGTGTGCAATTCGTGTTAGCCTTTCTATGTGGTCCATGGGGTTATACGAATAGCAGAGATTGTTTCTATGTGGTCCATGGAAAGTTATCTATAAGTATCTTGCAAAACATATCAAAGAATTTCATGATTGTGTCATAGATACAGTAGTGGATATTCATGATTTCTAACACGTTTATTTAATTATTAACAAACAAACTTTTTCTTGTTCACTAATTAATCCAGTTATTATATAAAATCACAAAACAAATCCATCTTTTATATTATTAACGAAACAGAAGAAAAGGGAGCCCTTGATCCATGATGTAGAATGATACCCTATTTACTCTAAATTATGTATGACACAAAAAGGGTTTAAGTTAAGTCACACATCAATTTTTGGAGTCAGGCCACCAGGAATTGAATTTTCTTTACTTTCATTTTGTGTTAGTTTTTGTTAGTTAGTGTGGTTTAAACATTTCATGTTTTCAGGTACATGGTCGTACATCTGAAAAACCTCTTGAACCGTTTAAAGATAATCTTGAGAAGCTCTTTCATAAGAAGAGTGAGAATTTAACTGATCAAGCCATTAAACAAAGAAAGTGAAGGGAAAATAGTGATAGGTTTCGGGGCAACAAACGCAACGGATTAACGATAAAAACAATAAAACTTCCGAAACCTAACCCTAGGATCCGTGTATAAGATGTAGTTGATTATGCAGAAACGAAATCATACCAGTTAAAGAGCTTTACGAATTCTGAAAGATGGAGGTCCAAGATGCTATCACCACGCAGTCCTTGATGCAAGATCCGCGTCTCTAATCAGTCCACACGAATGCCCGATTGTCTCTACAATCACCGGAGTCGGTACTAGCCGATAACTGCCCTCTCTCTCTAGCCTCTCTTGATGTAGAGCTGCTAGGGTTTTTGCAAAACGAATTATGCAAAGTTTAACCCTAAAACAATACATCCTTATGTATTTATAGAGGAGAGATTGGGCTGAAAACCCTATTTCGTTTTGGGCTTCTCTTAAAACCAAAACTGATTGGGTTAGTATTATAAAATTCGATTTATGATCTAATTAATTAAGTCCAACTTAATTAATTAACAAACCAATTTCGAATTTATAATTACTAGCCGATAACCCGTGCGAAGCACGGATTGTGATAAATTATCTTAAATTCCTAATTTTTAACTTTTTTAAATGAATAAAATCTTGAAGCACCAAGTTGTATATAATACTATATTCTCGACTTTTATTTCGATTGCTAGTTAATAGATTCCTAGTATATAACTTCACTATTAAATTAAGTTACTATTTAATATTATTATTTTAATTAATTAAATTTACATAACTTCATTCTGGTAATATAGGAGTAGTTATATTATTAATTGTATTTATTATTAATCTATTATAAATACTTTTTAAATATTAATTAAAGGAGTTCTAAGTTTTATGTAATACTATATTCCCGACTTTTATTTCAATTTTTATTTAATAAACTCATAGTATTTCATTATTAAATTAAATTATTATATAATATTACAATTTTAATGAATTAAATTAATTAATATTTAGTGGCATACCGCAACCGCGGTATACATGGCATACCATTTAAAGGGGATTTCTGCTTTTAACAAAGAGTATAGATTTAATTTAAATTCGGAATTTAAATTAAAACTCCATTTAAACGTTCTAAGTGGGTGACCCTTTAGGTTAATATTACGTTGGCAATAATTTTAATATCTAATAATAAAATTATAAACAATGAGCGGCATCTAGTAATACATCATTGCTACCCAAGTAATAATAATAATAATAATTGGTGATCCAATTAAACCTTTCGTGATAAAGGTTTCCGTGTAATATAATCCCTTTAACCAAATATTATAGATTAAACTCGAGGCATGTATTCAGTCATCCTCTTCAACATTTAATCCGGGTTTTCTTGCAATGAGTAGACTATTAAAACAAATCAGTATTTGAGCATGGCCATGCATTTTCATAGTCTCACTCAATCAAGAGGCCAATAATATCTCTCCTAATAACACTACGCCATAAATGCACATACGCAACCCCCATTTTCAGTTGCGTAAGGCCTGAAAACCGTTGCGTAAGGTCTTACGCAACGCTAGAGGGGCGTTACCAATACTGGCGTTGCGTAAGACCCCTAACGCAACGCTTTTCCAAGCTATTGCAACACTTCAAAAAGCATTGCATAAGAGGCCTTATGCAACACCAAAAGCATGCAAACGCAACACTTCATGGGATTGCATAAGATGTTTCAGCCATGTCAGCATGCTGACATGGAAGCAATGTGCCACGTCAGCATGCTGACGTGTCAGTGGGTCCCACAAATGCCATGTCACAAATGGGGGGGCATGCCACGTCATCAGTGGGGCCCACCAAGATGCCACGTCAGCAATGGGGTCCACTATCTAACGCAACGCTATTTGAGTCTAATGCAACACTAAATTTTTTTTTAAGCAACACTAAATATACCATAATGCAACATCATATATAGTCAAATGCAACACTTTTTTACAAAAAAAATGAAATGGCTGAGCTGTTTATACATTAATCCCAAAAATTACAAATCTTACCAACATATTCTAAAACCAAGTAACTGCTACGAATTCTAACTTCCAAACTATGACAATTCTAACAATTAACGAACTGCTAACATTCAAATTATTGCAAGTTTTCTAAGACACAAGCAGCTACAATACATCCTTAAAAGTCAAAATCACATTGCTAAACCGAACAGCTGACTTTAGCATGAACAACCTCCTCCCTGTTCCTCTGTTTCTGAAACAGCTGTTGGGATTCTAACAAGAGTTCCATTATCGTTAAATCCCCACAACTGCAAAAAAAGAAAGAAGAAAGTCCAGTAACATTTAAGTTCTTGTATATACCATAACCAGATTGCTGAGTAATAAAGAATACTAAACTGTGAAACTACCAAATTTCCTGTCCAGTAGACTTGTTCTGGTTCACTATCAAGAGATCTGGTGAACCAGCCTTTTGCTGAACATTTTGGTTTCGATATCAAATGGAAACAATAAAAAATACATCAGAAGAGAAGAGATGACCTCAGAAATTGTCGACCTGCTTAGCTTACCAAGCAGCAACTTATCAGCATTATATCCTACAGTAGAATAAATAGATGGTTTTAAAATAGTGGAAGTGAAAATAATAAATGGAATAAAAATATTCATAAACAAAGTAAACATTAGAAGATAATGAGCATAGGAAATTTCACAATTTAGAGATTCAACAGGGTGATAGCTTGTAGAATTTTCAATTATTGGTCTGACCGCATAACTACATATCTGATAACCGTATACACTTGGAATCACCCAGCTATCTGCAGTAAAATATTATATCAACAACATAAAACTTAGTCTGCAATTACCTAATGCAACACTCCATTTTCAATACACACACATACTGACCACTCTTTGTAACTGGTTCTTTGGGCATGTGTCATCCATACCCATACGATTCAAGCACAGTGATACATATTATAGAGGAAAGCTAATATATGTAACTTACCAGTCAAACGCAAATTCTTTTGAACTAAGCCAATCACTTTGTAACTTACCATGTTCTGGTAAAAATATTCTGATCAATTCTTGTTTGGCCGGCTGAACGGAAGGAGATAGAAAGATGTTCTGAAAAGGAGTCCCTGGAATGAATAAGAAATAAGCACATGTCAGAGTAAGTAAACTAGTAAACAAAGATTAGCATATACTCGTGTATTAAGATGTACAAGTCCAGTTTATGTTAACATCTGTTACATCTCTGTTCGGGTTACTTTTATTGTTAAATGCATCATCAGAAAGCGAAGTAGATATCTAAGCTATATTACATGTGCTAACTATTTTCATCACACGCCATTATGTACAACACAAATAACTAACCACCATATCTAACTAGCTTATTGAGATGACAAACAGACTGCTTAAATGAATATTTGATAACAATTTTGACAAAAGATTCAGGTTTACACAACAAGGTGAAGCATAATTAGTCATCTTTTGCTAACCAAGAACATGAGAAACTGATATAGCATGAACATGGAGTGCATAGAAACGAGTGGAGATTACGATGAGTTACTTTATAACTACATTATATCACAAGCAATAATGGTTAAAGCTCAGACCATTTGGTGGAATGTCATGATCAACATTTTTCTTGCACATGTGATATAGTCCATCGATTCCATAACATGTACATTACACCTGCTTTACGAGGCATCAGCAGTATAAAAAATTAAGTAGCTAGTTCTCATTTGTTAATTATCCGACTAACATGTACAGGACTAAGAAAAATTATAAAACTTCTCCTTACACATCAAAATTTGAGATTCACATGTGTATTCATATTATAGACATATATCATCCACCATTTAATCAATAAACCAGCTAAATACTGGAGCATCCAACAAGGAACATGATGTTGTACGCATCATTTGGAGATTTAATGTTCATCAGTTGCAAACTATAATTGGTTGTGTGGGAGGCACACATCCAGTTGCAATATATTATTACATAATCAAAAATGTAATGCTCAATGAAGTAATAAAAAATGCTTTATATACTATTATTTTCAGATACTATAAAGATATGGTTTATTAAGTAAAACACAATGCGCGTACCTGTACTTTGCTCCTAACACATTTACTTTCTGATTTAGTGCAGAGTATGTTTAAGACTGTGAAGTGGGCACTTTGTTAATTTCCTAACTTAGTGCAGTATTTTTGTTAATTTGTAATAACGACATAAACTAAAGTCTCATTCTAGTTAATAGATATATAGCAGTAAACTATTACATAATCAAAAATATAATGCTCAATCAATTAAAGTAATAAAAAATGTTTTGTTTAATATTTTTTCAGATACTATAAAGATATGATTTTCATTAACTTATACATATAAATTATGTGTTTGCATTTATATTTATTAGCTATTAATTTGTTCATGATAAAATAAAATATATTTTACTCGAATTGAAAATAATTTGGCTTTTTAGGAATTTTGTTTTTGAATAATTAATGGATATAATTAGTATAATTTACTGCCATATATTTATTAATGAGATTTTAGTTAATGTTGGTAATTGCAATTTAACAAAAATATTGCACCAACTTCGAAAGGTAAGGTACACACTTTGCATCCTTAAACTATAGGTACACAAATATAATGTATAAAGCTGAGTACTAAAGCTCTAATGCTAATGGACTATCTCTATAAAATTCAATAACCTGAGCAAAACATGTAATCATGTATACAGATCAGCCAAAATTACTTGAGGGGACACAAAATCATATGCTTAGCATCACGTATGGATGGCACAAGAATCACCCTTGCTCCTGAACCCACCCCACAAAATCTTGAATCTGGGAAACAAAAGTCAACAAAAGTTTAAACTAAAATGCAAACTAGCGTAACAGCCCGTGCAAGGCACGGGCCTCTATGTGAATGCATCTAATTTTGTTCTAAAGAAGAAGGTAGTGGTTGGTTTAATAATTTTTTGACTGGAAACTCGTAATTATGAAATTGTAGTATGAGTAGTGATATGTGTTAATAAGGAATGCCAATAAGACTGTATATACACGCCAATAATAATATTATTTAATATGATGTACAATTTTGAGTTATGAACGGGGATCGTGTAATTATAATTTGAGAAAGTAAGATAATAAATCTTTGTTTTTCCATAGTGATAGACATTGCTTTCCATATCAACACGATTACAACTGTCAACCCTATTACAACCATCCACAATTAGCCGCAAGGGGTAGCATACTCATTAAAATATGTCAAGTGAAAATGGCATGATTTATCTTATAAGATTTTGCTTCCCTTAAAATATGTTAATGTCATCTCTATTGCAAGTCTCACTACAAGAAAACAGTCAATAGACATCACACTTTAGACATCAGTCGTAAATGCTTCTGATGTTAAAAGATGTAATATCATCATCCTGCATTAAATTGATGTCTTTGCTTTTCGTAGACATCACTATTTTTAAAACTGATGTCTACAGTCAGCCTTTAAAAAATGAAAATGCGCACCCTTGCTTTTGTTTTCCCCCTTAGCGAAAATTCCCCCCCCCCCCCAAGTCAAAATCCCCCCCCCTTAACCAAATATTCTCCCCGCCCATACACAATTATTGTACCCTCAAACAAATTAAACAAAACAAAAAACTAATTAAACAAAATATTCTCACCATTCTTGAACACTATCTATCTCTCACTCTCTCTCGACTGAATCTCTCTAGCTCATCCCTCACCACCACAAACTCACCTCCACCACCACTCACTCCTCTACTGACCACTGCTCTCTACTCATCAGGACCTCCGTCCGACCTCTCAACTCACCACTACTCTTTGCTCGTGTCGAAATTGGTAAGAATCGGTAATACTCTACACGAATAAGGTCTCCTCTGGTATTTCTAGGGTCTTCTCGATCTATTGAGAGCTTCAATTTGAGGGTTTATTTAAGTCAAAACCCTAATTTCTTAAATTGGGATTTTTAAATCAAAACCCTAATTTCTTAAATTGTGTGTTTTAGTAATTGGAGACATGCAGTCCGTGATGTAGTAATTCAAGCTTTTATGCATCTGATAGAAACTTTTGGTTGTGCACGTAGTTAATTCTAGTGCCTAGCTTGACAGTTTCGTATCTTGTTAAAGAAACAGATGGATGATGTACATGTTGGTGGTTGTATTTTTTGAATGGTTTAATATAAATGCATGGTTGGATATATTGTGAATGATCCAGTTTTTAATTTTTTGGTATGCATTGAAAGACAACGGCTTATTTAGTTACACTCAGAAACAAATGTCTAATTGTAACAAAGACATCTAAAGTTTTACCAAATAATGATGTCTAAAACAAATATATACATCACTGTTTTCTACAATATCCAATGTCTAAAAAACAAATAGAAATCACTTTTTATTTATAAAATCTGATGTCTAAGAGACACGTATAAATGAGTTTTTTCAGAAAAAACTGATGTTTATACCTACATTAGACATCAGTATAGGTTGATGTCTAAGATATCTATAGACATCGATCTTTTCTGAAAAAAACTGATGTTTATAAGAACATTAGACATCAGTCTAGGATGATGTCTAAGATAACTATACACATCGGTTTTTTTTATAAAGAAATTGATGTTTATAAGAACATTAGACATCAGGCTAGGATGATGTCTAAGATAACTATACACATCACTTTATGTGCTTAAATTATGATGTCTAATATCCAAATAGACATCTTTTCCAAAAAAAAAGTGATATGTGTGTGTGAAAAATAACTTAGTTTATCATATGTTTTCTAGAATATAAGGCATGCAAGTTGTTTATAAAATTAACTATATCTAACCTATTTTGTAGAACAACTGATGTGTATTGAAGGAAATATCGATGTCTATGTGAGCACAGACATCAGTTTCTGACCGATGTCTAGAATAGACATCTCCGACAAAGACATCACTTGCAAAATAACATAGACATCGGCCAGAAACTGATGTCTATTGACATTTTTCTTGTAGTGTCTATAATGCATGTTCTCACACCGGTCATAAACTTACAAAAACAAAACACCTATAGGAAATAGATTGAGGTTGAAAAGAAGAATTTGAAAAAAATGGCATGTAAACAAATAATAAAATTATAGTTCATATCATTATACATTAGATCAATCTCGAAGAAACATATTATGTTAGTAATATTTTTAATATTATATCCAAAAGTAGATTAGGTATTACGTAATATTTCGCTAAACAATCACATTCTATCAAGATAAATGTAAACTTGAAGATATATGGTTAACCAAAAAAAACTTTTTTCCAAATAAATTTTATTTTATTTCAATAATTTAATATATACATAGAGATAAATCTTTTTGAATTTTTTAAAATCCAGACATAGTAACATTCATGTATAACCAAGAATTTTATCTTAACATTTTATTTTACATGTTAATAATTTATAATGACAAAGAGAGTGTAGATTATTTTAGAAAATATAAACAACTGATGTGTACATTCTGAAAAGAAAATTATTAAAAAATGGATGTGATGAATATATAAACATGATTATTGTATAATTTAAAAATAGTTTTAAAGCTAGTTTTCTTAACTTATAATGATAGCAGTAATGAATAATGAAATACATTGCATTTACTATATTCCTTATATTAGATCAAATTTCAATATTATTTTTTAGGTATCCATTATCAACTAATTCAAATAAAGTATGATCAAAGATATATTATTATATAAATATATGAATTATAAATAACATATTTAATATATATTTAATCGAAAAAATACAGGTGTAATAAAATTTATAAGATGATTGAGTATATAGATTAATAAAACTACGAAAACTGAAAAAATGAAATTATATAAATACTGTAAACTAACATTTTATTTACTCAAAAGTGAAAACAAAAATGAAAATAAGTTTAAGTGAAAATGGCGTGATATCTTATAAGATTTTTAAGGAAACTCGAAAAATAATGTAATATAATGGTTGTAAACCTCCTAAAACGAGATTGGTGGCTCCCGAAAGCTAACCCAAATTCTTTCATTTTTTACATGGATTTTAAAGGGGCGACACAATTGTTATTTCCTAAAAATGAGGGTGAAATAATAATTTTATAACCAATTTATTGGCATTTTTTGCACTTGTATTGAGATTTAATATATAGTTGAAATAAAAAAATGGGACAATGGAGATAATGAGGTTTATCTATTAAGATTTTTAAATTACACACAAAACTAAGTGTAGCATAATGGTTATGACATGAGTTTAAGAGTGGAAGGTTGGGAGTTCGATTCTCAACATTAACATAATTTTAACACAAATTTTAAAAGGATGGCACTTTTGTTAATTTTCAAGAAATAGGGGCAAATTAGTAATTTTACGGCCATTAAAATGTAATATTTTACCCTTGTGTTGATGTATAATATATAGTAATAGATTAACAAAGATAAAGAATATTTCAACAACTAAAAGATAATTAATACCCTTTTAAGAATCATGATAAATACCTTTTCAGCAACAAAAATTTAAAATAAAATGCAAATTAACAAAGATACAACTTTTCTATCATAATAAAGCCATAACTAGTTGGAGAGGATAAATCATCATAGATGTTAAGCTCTTACCAGTATAAGCAACTGAGGTTGCTTTCCATGTGCAAATGCAAGCAACTCATTTTAATAATGAGATCAAACACATTAAAAAATATAATTTAGCACATATAACAAATCTAGCAAGCTCGTCAAAAATACAATTACCAAAAGACCTCACAAACAGAGCCTTTTCTCTTTTTCCGATAAAGCTACACAAGCATACAGAGCCAAAATCTAATAGGGGAATTTAACAAAATCGTAAAAAGATAGAATAATACCTACAAAGCGAAGCCCTGCTTTAAATCCAAAAACCTACCTTTGAACCCCAAATCCAAGCTCAAACTAAATTCAAAGAAGCCTTAATTTTGAATACAAATTGAGCTTGAAATAACAAAGAGAATCCAAATTAAAACCAATTAAACATGAGGTTTGAATTAAACATAAGAAATGAAACCAACAAAGCCCAAATCCAAGGAACCCTAATTAAAAAAAGGCTAAAATTGAAGAGCACTCAAATCGATTTGAAGCAAAAGAAGACTTTGATTCGTAGTGTTTCGAGCGTAAGAAATAGATGGAGACAAAATTAAGACTCTGGTCGTGACGGTGAGAGTAGACGAGAGAGAAAGAGTAGAGAAGGGGTAGAGGAGTACTACTCAAATGAGTAGAGTAAGTGATTTTGAGATGAATAATTTTGTTTAAGAGGGAAATTTTCCGCCCAAAATTTTCACATTTCCGCCCAAAAATTTCACCTCGAGCCCTGTGCCCAAAATCTTGAGGGTGTCTTAGACTCTTAACACTGGACATGGTGTGTTAGGTTGTTGGTTTTATATTTTAAAAAAAATGTAATTTTAGTTTTTAAACTAAATAAATCTAGGAATTTAAAAAATAATTAGAAAAAATATTTATATATTAAGATCAGTGCGGTTGAATCGTCGAAAAAATAACTAAATAAAATACAATCATCATTCGGGACAAGATTAGTTAAAACGAAGTTCCACTTTGACCGTTTTAACCGTTATAAAACCAAACCAAATACATATAGAATTTTTTTTGAAAAATAACCACATCCCTAAAATCATTATATCTTGAGATCCGTGCGACTGGAACGTCAAAAAAATAATTTAAAAAAATAGATTCATCATTCGTGACAAGACTAGTTAAAAGGAAAGTCCACTTTAACCGGTTTGACCGTTATAAAACCAAACCAAATACATATAGGCATTTTTTTAAAAAAATTAGCGCATCACTAAAATCGTTATATCATGATATCCGTGCGATTGGAACGTCGAAAAAATAATTTAAAAAATAGATTCATTATTCGAGACAAGACTAGTTAAAAGGAAAGTCCACTTTGACCGGTTTGACCGTTATAAAACCAAACCAAATACATGTAGGAATTTTTTTTGAAAAATTACCACATCATTGAAATCGTTATATCTTGACACCCGTGCGAACGTCGAAGAAATATTTTTAAAAAATAGATTCATCATTCGGGACAAGACTAGTTAAAAGGAAGGTCCACTTTGACCGGTTTGCGTTATAAAACCAAACCAAATACATGTAAAATTTTTTTTGAAAAATTACCACATCACTGAAATCGTTATATCTTGACACCCGTGCGAACGTCGAAGAAATATTTATTAAAAATATATTCATCATTCAGGACAAGACTAGTTAAAAGGAAGGTCCACTTTGATCGGTTTGATCGTTATAAAACCAAACCAAATAAATATAGGAAATTTTTTGAAAAATTACCACATTAGTAAAATCGTTATATCTTGACACCCGTGCGATTTGAACGTTGAAAAAATAATTTAAAAAAATAGATTCATCATTCGGGACAAGACTAGTTAAAAGGAAAGTCCACTTTGACCGGTTTGACCGTTATAAAACCAAACCAAATACATGTAGGAATTTTTTTGAAAAATTACCGCATCACTAAAATCGTTATATCATGACATCCGTGCGATTGGAACGTCGAAAAAATAATTTAAAAAAATAGATTCATCATTTGGGACAATACTAGTTAATAAAATAAAAAAAATATTTAATGCAACACTTCAAACAGCAAATGCAACACCATTATTATCTAATGCAACGCTTTTGCCACGTCAGCAAATGCCACGTCAGCATAGGTGGGTCCCACAATTGCCACGTCAGCAATTGTGGGTCCCACAATTGCCACGTCAGCAATTGTGGGTCCCACAATTGCCACGTCAGCTTTTGTGGGACTATTGCAATGTCACCCTTGTGGGGCCCACATTGCCACGTCAGCAATGGTGGGACCCACACCTGCCACGTTAGTTTTTTTAAAAAAAATAAATATCTAATGCAACTCTTCAAACATCAAATGCAACACTACTGTTACCTAATGCAACGCTTTTTCCACGTCAGCAAATGACACGTCAGCATAGGTGGGTCCCAATTCTGCCACGTCAGCAATTGTGGGTCCCACAATTGCCACGTCAGCATAATGGGCCTCCTGCCACGTCACCCTTGTGGGTCCCACACTGCCACGTCAGCAGTGGTGGGTCCCACATAGGGCTGGCAATTTTGGACCCACGACACGAACCCGACACGAACCCAATCCGCATGGGTCGGGTTCGGGATTGCATTTTTCGGGTTCGGGTCGGTTTCGGGTTGACCCAAAACTGACCCGGAAAAATCGGGTTGGGTTCGGGTCGGGTTCGGGTAACCCGAAACTGACCCGAATATACATATATATATATATAATTATTTTTAATATATCTAATTATTTTTAATATATATATATTTAATATATTTTTTTATATATTTTTAATATAAATATATTTTTTAATGTATATAATTATTTTAAATATATATATTTTTTAATATATGTATATAATTATTTTCGGGCTGGGTTACCCGAAACCCACCCGAAACCCATTCGTGTCGGGTTCGGGTTGAGTACCTGTACCCGAAACCCTCTGTTAACCCGACCCGAAACCCGAAATTGCCAACCCTAGTCCCACATCTGCCACGTCATATTTTTAAAAAATATATAAATATATCTAATGCAACACTTCAAATAGCAAATGCAACACTACTGGTATCTAATGCAACACTTTTGCCACGTCAACAAATGCCACGTCAGCATAGGTGGGTCCCACTTCTGCCACGTCAACAATTGTGGGTCCCACAATTGCCACATCAGCAAATGCCACGTCAGCACCTGTGGGTCCCACTTCTGCCACGTCACCATTTATTAAAATAAAAAAAAATATCTAACGCAACACCAGCATTAGTGTTGCATGATGTGAAACACTGTGGGTAATACGCAACACTAAATTACATCTAACGCAACACCAGTTCAGCTCAGTTACAAAAGACCCAAAATTTATATCTAACGAAACGCTTTCTGTGCAACGCTTTGTAAAAAGGGTTGCGTATGCTCACTTATGGCGTAGTGTAATAGGAGGGTTAAATCCTTTATCTATCATTCGTATTTCTCATACGTCTCATAATATACCCGATGTCCACTTTTATCATCACCCGGTCAAAGGTAACTTTTAATGTAGTCAAAGTAAATTAATCCTAGCTCGTATAGAAATATAATGATCTCAAGTCAAAGGATCATTACACCATTATCACTATGAGTCTTTCTAATGACATTATTAACATGTAGAATCTCACTGTGAGTCAATCCAATGTTATGTAGAATATTACATGCACCTATGTTATTGACTTTAGTATCACTATACCTATGACCAATGAGATGTGGTCATCAGTCAACAAACATACTAATATTCATGCATTATAATTGTCCTATCTTAATAATGCTCGATTAGGGATATTTAGGAATTTTAGCACTATTCTTATAATCTCATTTTTCAGTCACATACTTAAAGAAATAGAATGCATGTTACATATTCCAAGCACATTTATTATTCTAATATTTATTTCGTAGTAAATAAAGACATAATAAATCAACATAGAAGAATCGATTGAACATTATCATTAATAACAAATTAGTCTTTCCTAGAAGCATAATTACATTGTCTCTAGGGCACTAACACTATCAAATAGTTGTAGCTAACATGGCAATTGTACCAACACTTCGTGATGATGTTGCTATCTTGATTGCTAATATTGCATGCCCATTCATGTATGGTCTATCCTGGTACACTTCGTGATAATGTTACGGTCTCGATTGCTAATATTGCCCATTCATGTATGGTCTATCCTGATCCCGCAGCTGGGAAGAGCAACAGCTTTGAGATCAAGCAAAATCTACTCATGAGGCTGCCTGTCTTTCATGATCTTCCAACTGAGGAACCTAATCAACATCTTTCTAGGTTCGTGACTATTGTGGATAGCATGGAACCAGATTCGGCAAATCCTCAAATTCTGAAGATGAAAGCTTTTCCATTTTCTCTTGATGGAGCAACTTTGGATTGGCTAGAGGAATTGTCTGTGAGGTATATTACTTCTTGGGAGAAGCTAGCCCAGGAATTCTTGCAAAAATTTTATCCAGCAGCTAGAGTCATGAACATGCGAAGCCAAATAGCTGGAATTCGTCAGAATGCAACTGAAACTTATGTTGAGTACTATGCAAGGTTCCAAAAGTTACAAAATAGATGTTCTCAACATGTTTTTTCAGAGGGGAGTCTGTTACACTTCTTCTACCAAGGTCTTCTTGAAGGTAAAAAGAGACTCTTGGATTCTGGTGCGCAAGGTGCTTATGTGGACTTATCTCAAGATGCTTTTGAGAAACTTATTGCTAAAGGAGCTGCAAATGAACTTCAATATGGGAATCGCGGAAGGTCAAGCGTAACTCAGGGAGTTGGATCTGACCAAAGGCTTTCAAATATTGAGTAGAGCATTTAGAAGTTGAATGTATTAATTTTGAGTGGTAAAACACCAAAGGCTCAAGTTTGTGGTATTTGCTCAACACCGGGATATTTCACTGATGCATGTCTTACATTGATAGACCCTTCCTATAAATATGTTAATGCTGTTGGATTTGCCAATCAAGGTGAAAATCAGTTCTTGAACACCTATAATCCAAGATGGAGGGATCGCTCCAATATGAGTTATAGAAACACTAGTAATGCTTTGAATGGGTTTCAGTTCCAAAATACTTCTGCACCCCTTGGTTTTCAACAACGGGGACAAGGCTCTCAAAAATATAAGTAGTGATAACGACATTGAAAAATTATTGTCCAAGCTGGTTGATGGGAAAATGGAGATGCAAAAGCAATGCACTATAAACTCTCAAGACATTAAAGATATGCAGAAGCAATTTGGGGATGTGATTAAGAAAATGAATCAAGAGCATGAACCTAAACGATTTCCTGGAACCACACAGCCGAACTTGAAATTTGAGCATGCAAACATTATTACCACTAAAAGTGGTAGGAGCGTCATCCCAACTCGGAAGGTGTTGGAGAATGAAGTTGATAGGCATGGGATAGAGAGAGATCCAACAACTAAGAAAACTTCACACAACAAAAAGGTTGAAGAAAGTGAAGATTCACAAGCTAGTAAAAAATCATTCAGAATCTACCAGCATATGCTAAGGTATTGAAGGACTTATGTACTAAACGAAGAAGGTTAAAAAGAAGGGAGGTTGTTAAGATGAAATAGAATGTCTCTGCAATTTTGCAAGGGAAGTTGCCAGCCAAGTGCAAAGATCTATGGAGTTTAATGATTTCTTGCACCATTGGTAACTCTAAATTTAAGAATGCTTTACTTGATTTGGGTGCATCAATTAATGTTATGCCATCTAGTCTTTATGAAAAGTTGAGTACTAAAACTGAACTTAAAATAGATGGTGTTACAATTTTATTAGCTGACAGATCTCATGTTTACCCGAAAGGTGTTTTGGAGGATGTTCTTGTTCAAGTTCGCAGGTTTCAATATCTAGCAGATTTCTATATCTTGGACATGGGAGAAGCACCTAATGCATAATTGATTCTAGGGAGACCATTCTTGTGTACTGCTTAAACAAGAATTGACGTGGCAAGGGGAGAGCTTAGCATGGACTTTGACAATGAAACAATAAAGTTCAACATGTTTGGGATGATGAGATATCCCATGGATACCGAGATGTGTTATGCATTGAGCACAACTAGAAATATTGCACAATAGTACTTTGAGATGATGAAAGATGATGAACTGGAGACATTAATTTCTCAAGGCATCGGTGTTGACAAGGACGGGAATTTTGAAGTCCTTGTAGAGAATTCAGATATGTATACCGATGGTATCATGGAGCAATGTAAGGCATTACATGGCGCAGATTATGTCAAAGGAGGTCAAAGTTTGGTTGTAACACCCCGATCCCGAAAATATTAATTTTGATTATTTTATTTTGGAGTAAGATTTATTGCGATTAAATTTTGAACCGTTTTGGTAATAATGAAGAATTTGGAGATCGAGACGATAAATGGTGGATTTTGAGGGATAATTTATTTTATTGGTTGAGATTGGATTATTATGTCAAATATTAATTTTTTACGTCAAGTGAGTTTTAGGATTTATTTCCGGGAAATTTGTAACTGGACTCATAATTATTTTAAAATACGATATTTTAGAGATTTGATGACTTTATTTTATAGAGTTAAAGAGTTAGAATTTATTTTGAGAAGTAAGTGGATAATTGTTTTGATAAAACAATTATAAGTAGAATAAGAAATGAAATTATAGAAATATGGATAAGTTGTAGAAAGAAGGGCATTTTGGTCTTTTTGTGAGCTAGATATTTTTAAAAATAGATAAGCTTTTATCCACCCATCTCCACCACAAAAATCAGTCATGGAAGGAGAAGAAAGAGGGAGAGAAAAAGAGAGAAAAGAGAAGAGAAGAGAAGAGAGGAAGAGAGAAGAAGAAGATGAAGCCATGATCTCCCCATCCTTACTTGCTTATTTCAGCCATGAAAGAAGATGAAGGAGGAGAGTAGGTATTTGGGGGAACTGATTTAAGAGCTTGATTTTGATCTCGTGGTGGCACAGATCGGATTTTAGAGCTTCGTGGAGGTATAATCTTCGATTACTAACTTTAAACTTTGTGTTTTAATTCATGGAAACTGTTTGTGCTTCTCTGTTAATTCGTGACTGCTGGTGCCCTGTTCTGGGCAGTGGGTATGTGCGGAAGTTTTTGCTTATCTTTTCTAGTTTATTTACGCGCTAATTTTGCGTGTATTGGATTAGCGAGTAAAAAATTACGCATGTTTCAGTAAGTCCGCGCATGGCAGAATTTTTGTGTCCGAATTTTGAGTTTGTTCAGTTCGTTTTTGGACTAAATAAAATGTTTTGTAGCTGAATTTTTATGATATGTTCAATGGACTTCGTAGATACTCTCTACAAAATTTGGTAAGTTTTGAATGTAGGATCGAATTATGAAAAATGTTTTAGTACAATGTGCGCAGTGGCATTTTATGTTTTTGGTATTGCCTTCCTTGTTTTGGGGGAGTTGTTTTGAAAGGGTTAAGGACCTTATTTGATGTTGGTCAAGATGAAAGTTGTTAGTTTTAGTCTTGTCTAGTTGGTTGTCAAGTATGGGAAGCAGTGGATTGATTGTTAACATTTTATCGTACAATTTTGAAGGTGTAATAGTCGGAAATGATAAGAAAAATGATGACTGGAAGTGGAAATGATGTTGAGTTGGGTTGATAAATTGTTGTAATGAATTGAGATTGTAATTGAGGTGTTTTTACACCGGGAAATGTACATGTTACGAAGAGGTCATGTCTAATTTTCTCTAGGAAGGACATTCACTTAGACCAAAGAATGCGTGATTGATTTTAGTAGATAATTTTAGAAATGAATTGAGTTATAGAATTTGATCATTCTAAGGTCATGTTGCTTTGTGAAGATATGAGTACATTTATTCTTGAGAATATGGGATTGAAGATCTTTGATGATACATGTTCAGGTTTTGAAGAGGTGGATTGGAGAATCGTAGGGCTGCGTGGATAGCGGTGGTTGTAAGTATATATTGTCTCTGTTTTAATTGGTTATCTAGGTGTTACATTATTCGTAACATATTGAATGTTGTTGAGCCGTACATGTTGAATGTTGTTAAGCTGTACGTATTATGCTATATGCGTACATACCGTTAAGTCAATGTTACTATTTTATGATTTTTATTCCTGATGATAATATCCATTAATTGGTTTTATCTAAGATTGATTTTATTGATGGAGATAATGCTCATTGGTCGAGATTATCTAAATTGATTTTTGTTGTTGGTAATCATATTCACTGACTGCCATTATCCAGATTGATTGTTATTGTTAGCAATAATACTCTTTGGTTAGTATTATCCAAATTGATTTTTATTTACCGGGATAATATTCATTGGTCGATATTATCTAAGTTGATTCTTATTGGTTAAAATAGTACTTGTGGTTGATATTATTCAAGTTAATTCTTATCAGTGAAGATAATACCTATATTTCGGTATTATCCGAATTCACTTTTATTGGTGGAGATAATATTCATTGATCGGTATGATCCAAAATGGATTTTTATTCGATCTCATAATGATTTCCCCTGGTAAATGGCTAATGTTGTTCATTAATTTTTCTATGATGAGCTTATTTCAGTCTATGAAGACTAGTTGATGGTATCAAGATATTTTTGAAATCGCTAGCTAATTGTTTTGGCTAGAAATTATGTTGTTGAGGTAGCTAGCCAATTGTTTTGGCTAGCGACGATTAATTAGTTTATAATGGTGATTATGTATGTGAATAGCTAATATTGCTTCGTTAGCTATATTATGATGAGATTATTATTATTAGTTAGTCGATCCAGACGACTTAATGGAAATCAAGATTTTATTGAGATCGCTAGCTAATTGGTTTGGCTAGCAGCTCTGTTGTTGAGATAGTTAGCCAATTGTCCTGGCTAGCGATGATTTATCAGTTGCATGATGATTTATATACATGAATAGCTCATATTTTTCGTTAGCTATGGTATGATGAGGTTAATTTAGAGCTAGTTGATGTAGACTAGTTGATGGATTTAAGATGTTGTTGAGATAGCTAGCTAATTGTTTCAGCTAGCAATTATGTTATTGAGGTAGCTAGCCAATTGTTCTGGCTAGTAATGTTTTAAGAATGATTAGGAATGTAATGTTTTAAGTTAAATGATAAATGTCCGACTGAGTTTAACAACCCATTTATGGGGTATAAATGATGAAGATTACCCAAAGGTAATGGTTAAGACAGATGGCCTAAAGTGCATCTGGAAAGATGAATGGATCCATTTCATGGCTACGAAGATTACCAAATGGTAATAGTAAGACAGATGATCATAATTGCATTTGGAAATGATAAGGTTAAGAGACCTAATGAGGTCGCTCAGTCAAACACAATTTCCTTTATGTTAAAGTATTACAATTTCTTTCTTTTAATTTATTGTCACTTTATGATCTTGTCAATATTTTCTATCTTGACATATGATATGCTGGTAAGGCTTCATGAATTGTTTTATGCGACAAAAAAAATCATTTTTGTCATACTCTACGATATATACTTGTTGAGCTTTGTAGCTCATTCTTTTATTTTATAAATTATTACAGATTAGAAGGGGATTCTTGGGAAGGTAGAAATAAATGATGGACCAGTAGAGCTGGTGCTTGACTTAGCAGTGGTACTTCACACTGAAGTTATAGTTTGACTTATGAATGAAGCACTTGTTGTGGACCTTGATTGTATGTTGATTTGAGGTAAGTCAGGATATAGTTGACTTGTAGTGTACAAATGGTAGTACTCTACAGATAGTAGATGAGATCCGCTGTATGTGGCATCTTTTATTGGTAAGATAAACTTTGTTAAAGAATTGTGATTTAGATTTGTATAAATGGAAATAGTCATTCGTTTCCAAGGGGGAACGAAGTTCTTTATGGTTGTGTAACAACATTGTGGAAAAATGATTTAGTTGAGATATAAAGTTTTTTTTAAAAACAAATAGCAGGTTGAGCTGGTTGTGATGTAGTTTTGGACGGACCCTCGGGCCGGTTCTTTCCAGAGAAAATTAAACCGGGGTCAGGGGCGTCACAGGTGGTATCAGAGCAATGGTTTCTCGCATGGGAAGAGAGGTTAAGATTTAGGGTCTTCAGTTGGTAAGATCCTTAGATAATGAATGTTGAAGAGCATGAGGGCTCGTGTGGAGTTTGTAGTGGACTACTAGATATAGTACCACGAAGTAAGATAGTAAGGATACTTTTCAAGGATATTAACTAAAAAATTGGGGATTTTAGAACATGAATCGATTTTGAGAATATAGGTTACAGAAATACTTTTGAGGAGTGATGAACATCGTTTTAGCGATACATGTGATTTTTAGGATGTGCAAAATTGTTCGAGGATATGTAATTCTATGATAGTGCTCACTATTGTTTGAGGATTTAGTTGTTTGTATAAGACGAACTTGCAAAAAAAATCAAGCATACGATTTGACAACTAGATTATTGTTGGAAGATGTAATTTTTGGCATGTGATCTCGTTGTTCGAGTATATAGTGTTTCAAGAGTTTGAAGTGAGGAAAACCATGAGTTTTGGAATTTTGTGCAATTGAGATTTTTATATAGAATACTATTGGATATATTTACAAAATTCACGAATGCGTGGGAATTAGAAGAGTTTTTAATGTAAAGTGCATGATAACGAATTGATGTGATTGATCTGGGGAGTGATAATTTTCTCTCTAGACTTTTGACACGACGCTGAAGATATCTTTTAGGGATTAAATTGTTGTTTTGGGGATATAACATGTAACCCCGAGTGTAAGAATTTTGAGAATTAGAATGTTGTTCGACGACGTGATTTCAGCATCTAAGAATGGATATTGTGTTCGAGGAAACGAGCGTCGTTTTGTGGACATAGACTAAGATTTATTTTGATGTTTGAGGATTATGTGGTTATTAGGTTTTAAAAACCTTCTTTTAAGGTTGTAGAAGATATTGGGATTTAAAATATCCAGTATATGAAGTTTTAACTGTTATTAGTAACGAGGATTTGATGGATTACATTGATACAAGAAACTTTTGGGAATAATAATTGAGATGTGTATGATGAACTCAAGATTAAGTACTTTGGGTGACGATGTAAAGATTTCTTTGAAGTTAACATTGTGACATGAATTGAGGTTTGTATCGGGAGTTTTAGAGGTATGTAAACGGAAGGAAATTGAGAATATAATTTTAAATTAAGTTCAATTATTGTCAGCGTATATGAAGAAGAAAGGTTATTAAGTTTGGACCGGAGGCGTCATAGGTGTGAATGTACATAGTAGAAAGAAGAAGAAATGGAGAAAAGGAGAGAGCAAATGGGGTATATGGACGTATAACAAATTGATCGAATGTTATATGGTGATCTTGAAATATGATGACATTTGAAAATTCGTGGATTAAGTTAGGATCTCATGGTTAAATTCTAAAGATACTTATTAAAAATAGAAGTAGTTAATGATTTTTGGGAATATATACAGTAGGAAAATTGGATATGTTATAATGATGATGATATTAGCAACCAGAGAGATAAATTGTGGTTTGAGGTCCTACTGTACTAGTTGTTGATACAAGAATTTGATGATATAATTGTTGATCAAGGATAATTGTTAGTGTATACTGAAAATATTTATTTGAAGTATATATATACATTTATTTCTGGCCCAGTTTTATTGAGAATCATTTGAATGTTTACATGCTGTCTGATATAATATATTGTGGACAATCTAGTATCAAATGGGATACAGCATAAAAGATTGTTAAAATTTGGTTTATATAATATAATAAGGTTCACAGCACAGGTGGTGTGGACAATCCACTGGTATGGCTGAAGTATTATTTAGATTAGTTTATATTGACTAATAAATAATACTAGTATACTTTGTGTATATTGAACAGGATCAAATTTAGAATTGTTCCCTTATACTGATTAAGAAGGAGAACTAAGATTCTGTGTTATTATTAATGCTTAGGTTATTAATCCCGATATAGTAATTGACACGTGTATATTATTTACATGCTTTGATTTATATATGAAATAATTCTTTTGAATTATATCAATATATTTTGGGTGATGGAATTATATACATGGTGAATATTATTTATAAAAAGGAATCCATGTCCTGATAATATTCGGGTTAATGATGTCCCCTTGAAAGCTCAAAAAGATTTAATTATGTGAAATCCTGCAGGTGAAATTTATTCCGGCATAATTAAATAAAGGTTGAGTGGATAATCAAGGATAAAAGATATTAATTAAATGAATTATCAGTAATTTATTTAATTAATGGACATGCGATATTTTAAACATGGGGAATTTAATAAGCAAATAATATTGGAACCGAATTAATTAATTAAATTACGGTATTAGGAAAGGTAGTGCAAATATTAATTCTTTAGTGGAGTGAATTAATATTTAATGACATTGGGCTAGGCCAAGAATGTCATTGGGAGGCCTAACCTAATTATCCAAGATCCCTACTGTAGCCTATATATATTCCTATTCTCTTCTTGCTGAGGTTGGTCAAAAAAAAAACATTAGGGTTTTTTTAGGCAGCCACCTTGAAGCAAGAAGAGAGGCAAAACTTGGGAGCACGAAGGCCACACTTCGCTCAAGGGGAATCAAGGAATACAGCAGAAGACGTGGACTTGAATCGCTTACGTCGTAGCGATTAAGGTTAATTTCTGTTCGTACTCGTTAATTTATTGTATCAAAAATCGCAGGGCCACGATCTGATTGTCCCAACAATTGGCATCAAGATCCTGGTTCTATGGTTCTGCGATTTTTGATACGATGTCTATGTCGTAATTATATATGCATGTATATAGTGGTAGGCTTGTATTTTCTGTTTTGCTGGTTGTTATCCACTATTATGGCCATGTTATTATAATTATGTGTTTGGATCCCACGTGGTTTAATCGTGGTTAATTTTTGTTTTGGTTTCCACGTGGTTTATCGTGGTTATAATTTACACGAGGATTGATCGTGTTAGAATAGATTTTACAAAATTAGTTTTGTATTAGATCTATTTTTTATGTAATTGTTTGATGGATTTTGTAAAAATCCGAATATTTTTTAACAATCACTACACTATAAACAACCTACGGTAACCCCAAAAAAATGTTACAGCAGGTACATTATATGTTACCTTAGGCCCATAAGTAGCTAAGGTAACATCTTTTTAGTGATAGCTCTCAGCATGTTGCCTTAGGGGTCTAAGATAACATCTTTGATCCCTAAGGTAACATGCAGTTTTATGTTACCTCAGCTTGCTATGGTAACAAAACTGAGGTCTACGGTAACTTAATATCTATGTTACCTTAGAGGTCTAATTTTTTTAAAAAATAGTGGGACCTACAGTGGGCCCCCACTATTTAAGCCACTTTTGTTGGAAACATTGTTTGGCCTATGGTAACATTTTTCTTGTTACATTAGCTTTTATTTAGCAACATTTCCATTAGCTAATGCAACATCTTTTCCAAAAAAAAATTGAAAAAAAATTGCACATACATATTTTGCATCCCAAATTAAATATCCTATTCATTCCAAATTCAACACATTACATAATTCATAATCCAAAACAACCACATCCACGGAACAAGTTAGATTAGAAATTCTACAAATCCAGCCTTATTTTCTGTAATCTAATTGTTACATAATCAAAACTAACACGAAGAACTCCCATTTTCTGATAACAACTACGTTCCTCGATTCCACATCCTTGAAGCAATACCGGCACCACACTACCAGGACACAAGTCTGGCAAGGCAGCAATAAGTTCTCGAGCCTGTAAAAAATTGAATAAATTATGTTAGAGACACATATAAAGAAATTATTATAAAATTCTATATAAATTCTTTATGTAAATGACCAAAAATGCACTGCAAATGAAATTCTGTCCATGGTATATGATCAGAAGCTAAGATACTGATGATTTCATATGTCGTGTGTTCATCATTATTGTAGCACTTTGCAATAGTTAAGACTTTAGATCGGTAATAATAGTCTAGAAAGGCAGATTTGTGTATGTTAAATGGAATGAAATTTCATACTAATTGTAAATTTATTTTCCCTATAATTAGTTGGCCAATAACCGAGATTGTAAATGTTTTCATTCTACCTCTAGCATCTATCTCTTCTATATTTCTCTAATTTTAATAAATTTCAATAGTCTGCACACTACCAGTTCTGCACCAGCTTAGTGTAAAAAAATCTGCCTCTTACAAAGTGGTATGTACTTGTAAAATATGTAAGAATGCTAAAACTCTGGAAAAAAGCATAATCTAAAGGGTAATTACCGAAAGTAGAACTGCATTTTCTGCGCCTTCAACATTTTTAAAGGTGAAAAATGCTACCTGAGACCGCTCATCGTGACTGCATATATTTCACATGATTGTTTAAGGTCACAACTTCCAATGAAACTTAGAAAGATCTGATACGAATTTAAATCATCAAATTTATTAACCTTTGCATCTCAACATAAAAGATATCACCAGAGAAAGAAAAGAACTCTTGAACATCTTGCAAACTGGCTCCCAGAGAAACATTGCTAACTTTGACAATTTTAATCTGCAACAGAAACACGGTTTGAGATGTAGAAAGAAGTTTGTGTATTAACTACGCACGGCCTGTATAAGGCTCACCATTGTTATTCCACAGTAAAAAACTTAATTGTTTTCATCAAGTAGAAATGTTCAATTATATCTAGTACATCTACAGACTACACATGTAACAAGACAAATTTATTATCCTCCTGCCTGGGGTGCTAAACTGATATTATATTACTTGAACTTGAAAATTATGACGGCAATCAAAGAGTTCGGAGTTTTAGATTTAGCTGTTGAGTTTCTGCTCCATAGTGCTTGTCGGTACCTGCATGATATGAAATAAGGCAAACCTGAAGGCGTTAGTCCACGGAAACCTTAATGTCGGATATTAAACTTATTTCGTGTTAAATTCATTGACTAAAATGTGGACACTTTTGAGATGATCTTAAAAAACATTGATAAGAAGACAAGAAGGGAGAAAGAAAGTGAAATGAGGACAAAAAAGAACATGAAAAAAAAAGTTACCTAATTCATTCACTTTCTCTAGAAAACCATGTTTATTTGAGTTATATTTTAAATTTTTTATGACATTTAATATAAAATACTTGTTTTATTTTGTAAATAAATTCGGTCGTATCTCTCACTTTAAGCGTCGGTTACTTGAAGATAAGTAATAAATTTACATGGAACCTAGCTGTTTTGTGTTGTCTATTTGAAAATTTTGTTCATTCGATCGCCCAATCTAACTTGTCAATCTGAACAAGCAAGGATGAATAAGAACTTAATATACTCACCCCAACTGAAGTCACAAAATGGCAAACTGCACATTTGACAGACCGTGCACCGTAAATCCTACCTGCAAGTTCATGAGAAAACTCTGTACTAAACTAAATAGAAAACTAGTCATGGATATAGTGCAGAGTAGAGCAATCATGATAGATCGAGTTAAATTACTTCAGCTAGAAACTCTAGCAGAGCAGTTGGAGGAGGAATACTTTTATAGTAATAGTAAAGGACATGGCTAGCTAGTGAAACTCACATCATATATAACCTTCGCAATAACATCCTTGTAAGGAAGTAGTTCATTGCTTATGTTCAAATGGGCAATATGACCTGCATAAATACTGCATGTTAGTCTAATTAATCGTAAGCTAGAGATGAAGGCTCTAGTATGATAAAGGAAAACCTTTTTAATTAAACTTTATCATGAGGTATACAACCGGTAAAACAGAAAAACTGAAATAATAGATAAATTCTTATAATACTTAACTATGATTTCGAATGATGTCTGTGCTGTAAACCTAGGAGGAAGAATCTACTCCAACACGAGATCAATTGAGCAACATCAACCATTAAGCACTAATAATTCATCAATTAGTGATATTTCCTTAAAAGAAACGATGTAACATTTTGCATTAACATAATTTTAAAATACATATAATAGCAAAGTGTGATCACATATTCTTGCTAAATACAGAAGAGAGAAATGTTATGATGTTATTATACATGATTATAGTGATGTTAAAAATGCTGTAGAATGATCTCATTGTAATGCCAAATCAGGAATCAACATTTGTATTACATGCTTACTGACAAATTAGACTGGAACTATGTGGATTTATAAACTTTGGTAGGCAAAGATAATACAAAATTAGCAGCAACATACACTGTCTAAACTTCAACATGTTTTTTGTTTGTTGGTAATTAAGAATTGGACATTTTTTAACATAATGGGACCAATGTTTTACTCTTAAATGTTCTGTTGACGAATATGGAGATTCTACTCCTGCTGAACATGGTTCCTAATACAGCTCCGAAGAGATTTCATGCTTACCACAAATATTAATATAAACATTCTGTAATGCTTAATTCATTCTTAAGAGAACAGTCATAACATTAATCACCATTTTCTCATGATTCAGATGGTATACTGATACTGTTATGCATTTTACGCCATCAAGTTTATCAGTACAAAATATCATACTTGGCGCGACAATCTGCACACTCTGGCAGCTTGAGAAGACCCTTCAATATCTACAAAATAAAAAAGAAATTTGCAAAACTACAAGAGAGGTACAAAAGAGGCTTTACGATGATATCTTTACCAGCAAATTGATGTTCAATTCATGAACCATTGCACTGCTGGCGCACATTCAATCTTCAATAGCATAGAAATTCCAAGAAGATAAACCACTATTTCGTTTATCGATAAGACTTAACAAGTCATCAAGTATCCCAATTTCGTTTATCGAGAAAAACAGCTTTGAAAAACTTCTATAATTTCTTTAAAAATAAAAGAAAAAAGAAAAAAAAAACTAAACAACACCCCCACATAATGAAACCCACACTAGCACAATCAAACCTTCATTATACATGTCTCATACCACACACTAGCTAAGAATACATATAAAAGTATACATTCATTTACATCCACATAATATATTCACATAGAAAAGGAGTAATACTTACGAATCGAAGCCCCAAATTCACTTAAGAAGCCCCAAATTCACTGAATCGAAGCCCAAATCCACTTAAGAAGCCCAAAATCCAAAGTCCAGACTAGAGCAGCTATTAAATCGAAAATTAACCATAGTTAGTTGAAGTTTAAGTGAAAAAATCGAATCAATTGAACTCAAAACAAAGAACCTCTAATTTAAAAAAACCCTAATTTGAACAAGCCCCAATTTGAAAAAATCAGTCTCAAACAAAAGCCATATTCAACTGAGCAACCATAATTTGAACAAAATACCGTACTAATTTGAAGAAAATTAAAGAAGAATGAGAGTGAGAGATAATTTTATGAGAGAGGCAGAGAGCCACAGATAGAGAAAGAGAGAGCGAAAGAGTAGAGAATGAGAGAGTGGGAGTGTAAAATTTTGTGTAAGTGTATTATCTGGCCGCTAAATTTTTTTTGGTTATTCATTCAAAATACAGGCGGGATTATTTGGCCGCTAAAAGATTTTAGTGGTAACCGTGCCATTCTGTATTTTTACAATTATATTTTTTTATTTTTATTTTTTTAAAATATCCATTTTACATTTAATAAATAAATAGAACCTGAAAATTAATAATAATTAAATACCTTGATATTTAAAGAATAAAAACTCATATACTTTTTTTTTAAAAATGAAATATTTTAAAGGTAAATGTGATTTTTATATACTTAAACAAATTTTTGATTAAAAAATTAAAAATTGAGTTTATTAATGATCTAAGGTAACACATCGTGTATGTTACTAACATCCAACACTTTAAAGCTAAGGTAACATCACGTTTGTGGCTAAGGTAACACAAAAAACAAAATGTTATAGTAGGTCCAAAGTAACATGCTAAGGTAACATATTCTAGCAACATCCATGAAAAAGATGTTCCGATAGCCCATCTATGGCGTAGTGAATTATGTGTGGCTGAAAATCAAATCCGGAGTTGTTTTTGTTCCGCTGTGAAACTCTGGTGGGGTTGCTGTCAAATGAGTGTTGCTGTCGAATTAGTGATGAAACAGAAGGAAGGCGCGTGAAAATTCTGTCCAGAGACTGTAACGCATGTCAGTCTTGCGTTACAAGTTGAAACTTGTAAACCTCAGATGTTGTGTAATGCAAGAGCCGAAGGCGCAACTGGCGGAAAACTGGAAAGGCAGTATCGCAGTCACAGGATGCGCAATGCAGAACTCTGTTTTACTCCCACTTTCTTCTGTTGCTATTTTGTTCGAAGTAAATGGATGAGCAGCTGCGCTAATTAATTCAGGGCCATAATAGTGGATTTGTTTTTAATTCCGCTATTTATTTTTTTAATTATTGCTTTAAATAATTGTTATGTGTGTTGTTAATTATGTGTGTAATTTTTAATTGCATGTTTAACATAATTAGGACGACATGGACATAGATATTTTATTTATTGCTTTAATTAAATGTTTTATGTTGTTAAATTATGTGTGTATTTGGAATACATGTTAGACATAATTGTAACGACATAGGCCCTATTTAATTTTAAAATTCCTCATTTTTTAAATAAAAATTCTAAGTGGGTGAGAGAATTAATTAGGAATTAAATCCCACGGTCTCCATTATTTTGTAAGTAATATAACCTTTTAAATAATTTAGATGATATATATGATCACCTAACGTGGCGTACTATTTACGGTGTTTTAAAAGGTTGTAGAAATTACTAGAACAAAATTCTTAAATTAAATTACGAATATTGGAAGGTATATAGATCATCCTAACGTGACGTACCAAGTTTCATAGAATTCGTTACGAAAATTGAATACTCTTTTTGATGTTGACTATGGAGAATTCTGTCTAGGAATCGGGTATTAACCGAGGCCGCTGTGACTCCTCCGAGACCTGGGAATTATCCACTAATATATCAAACGGATGTATTCAATTTAAGTAATTTAAGATTTGATAATGGTATACACTTAGCTATGAAAAATAATATATAGTCCACCCTAACGTGGTGTATTGTTTAGTAATAGGACCGCAGTAATATTTAAACGATTTTAAGTCGTATATATGTCACCCATCGTGACGTACCAGATACTTATGGTGTTTAAATATTAGTGCATTAATTTTAATTAATTGTTAGAGGAAATCATTAGGTTTTTAAGATTAGTGCAACCCTCTGATTATGTATTACATGTATGATTCTCAGGATTAGATCATTATGGGCTTTAATCCACTATTCACCATGCTAATGGATAACAAACTTACTGGACCAAACTATATTGGATGGAAACATAATTTGGACAGAGTGTTGACTGTTGAGGAGTACAAATTTTGCACTTATGAACCCAAGCTAGATCAGCCAGCTGAAGATGCTCCTGAAAGTGAGAAAGAGTACTATTATAAGCGGTGGGTTAAGGCTGATGAGATGTCACGATGTTACATTCTGGTAGCAATATCGGGTGTTTTGCAGCATCAGCATCAGGCTATGGCCACTGCTTCAGATATGCTCTTTAATCTCAAGGAACTTTTTGGGGAACAGAATAGGGCTGCTAGGCAAGTAGCAATGAAGGCTTTAATGAACACTTAGATGGCTAAAGGAACACCTGTAAGGGATCATGTTCTCAGGATGATGTCTCAACTGAATGAGATGGAGATCCTTGGTGCTGATATTGATGGGGAAATCCAGATCGATATCATCCTTATGAGTCTGCCCAAAAGTTTTGAGCAGTTCCGCTTGAATTATTACACCATGAACAAAAGGATGTATAGTCTCGCGGAACTTTTGACAGAACTTCAGGCAGGTGAAGGACTCTTTCAACAGAGTGTTCGAGTAAATGTGCTGAGAAAGCTTCTTCCTCTAAGCCGAAAGGTAAGAAGAAGAAAAAGACTCAGACACAGAAAGCTGGAAAGATTGCTAATGTAGTGGGAGTTCAAGGTGGTGTGAAAAAGCCTAAGGGCAAGTGCTTCAGGTGTAAGCAATCAGGTCACTAGAAACAGGATTGTCATCTTCCTAATAAGACAAACAATACTGGTATATGTCTCTTTCTCTAGTTACGGAAACATACATAGCGGCTATATCTACGAGCACTATGGTGTGTAGATACAGGAGCCACTGACCATGTTTGTAACTCATTGCAGGGGTTCCAGCAATCCAGAATGCTTAGAGATGGAGAGATATATGTGTTCATGGGAGATGCTATGAAAGTAGCAGTAGTTGCAGTTGGAATAATTACTTTATCTTTTGGCGATGATAGGATTTTGGTTTTGAACAATTGTCTTTATGTACCTTCGTTTAGAAGGAATTTGATTTCGGTTTCTAAACTTGCTATGGATGGTTATAATGTTTGTTTGGATCGTAATGTTTCTATTATGATGAATAAACGAGTTATATGTTCTGGTACATATTTGTAAGACAATTTATATATTATCAATCCTATCCAACCAATGCTGCAACAAAAGGAAACTAATAACATTCTTTCTAGCTCAAATAAAAGAAAGAAACCTTCTAAATTAAACCAAACATATCTTTGGCACTTAAGATTATGTCATATTAACTTGAGGAGGATTCGAAGACTGGTAGTAGATGGGCCGTTAGGCTCGTTGGCAGTGGAGCCATTTCCAGTTTGTGAATCCTGCTTGGAAGGTAAGATGACTAATAGACCTTTTAAAACAAAGGGGAATAGAGCCAAAGAAGTGTTAGAATTGGTTCGTACTTATTTATGTGGACCTAAGAGTATCCAAGCAGGAGGAGGTTATGATTATTTTGTCACTTTCATTGACGATTATTCTAGATATGGGTACATTTATTTGTTGCGCCGTAAGTCCGAGTGCTTTGAAAAATTCAAAGAGTACAAAGCAAGTGCGGAGAAGCGACATCTTGGAAAATGTATCAAGTCACTACGATCAGATCGTGGCGGCGAATACTTGCTTGGAGAATTTAGGGAATATTTATGAAAAAATGGGATTACATCCTAGTTGTCTGCACCTGGCACACCTCAGCAGAATGGTGTAGCAGAGAAAAGGAATCAAACTCTTTTAGAGAGTGTTAGATCGATGATGAGTTATTCAGATTTACCCAGGTTGTTTTGGGGATATGCTATAGAAACAGCGGCTTACCTTCTGAACTTGGTACCTTCTAAGTCGGTTCCCAAGAGTCCAATAGAATTGTGGACTGGTAGCAAACCCAGTCTAAGACATATTCAGATTTGGGGTTGTCCAGCACATGTGCTGAACAAGAACGCGACCAAGCTAGAATCTCGTACAGAAGTAAGGCTATTTGTAGGCTATCCCATGGAAACGAAAGGTTTTTCATTTTATAGTCCTAGGGATCGAGATGTCATTGTTAGCACCAATGCTAGATTCTTAGAGGAAGACTATATTATGAATCATAAACCCATGAGTAGTATCATTTTAGAGGAACTAGTAGGAGGGACAGATAATCCCCAAGTGCCAATAGTACAAGTAGAACAACCACAAGAAAATACACAACTTGACACTAATACTACACCAGTGCCTCGTCATAGTGGGAGGGTTGTTCGACAACCCGAAAGATTCGTGTTTTTGGGAGAGTCCTCGGACTTGGTCTCTGGTGAACATGATAAGGATCCCAGGACATACGAAGATGCAATTCTAGATAAAGATGCAGATCTATGACAAAAGGAAATGGAATCTATGTACACTACACCATATATTGCCTATTGCAACACCGATATGTATAAGTGTTACAAAAAGTGTTACAATTGACACAAAACTTGGTAGTCTATTGCAATATTTTTTACAGTGTTGCAAGAAATACCAAAAGTGTTGCAAGCAAAATGATAATTTTGAAATTTTATAACAATTGTAACACTTTTCGCACTTTACGAAAAGTGTTACAATACACGATCGAAATATTCTATTTTTTTGTTCGCGGGCTTGCCAGTAAGCGGGATATTCTAATTTTTTGTTCCCGGGCTTGCCAAATTTTTTTCATGCCAAGACTTTTATTACACAGAAATAATGTTTTATTACATAAAAACAGAAACAACAAATCTCTCATCTCTCTCTCTCTCACAGACCTCTCTCAGATCTCACTCTCTCGACCTCACCTCTCTCGACCGTCTCTCTCACCTCTCTCGACCATCTCTCTCACCTCTCTCGACCATCTCTCTGACTCATCTCTCACACCTCTCTCAAATCCCTAATTAAAACCGTAAAACCCCAAATCGATTAGAGTAAAGTTGGAGTGAAGATTCAATTAGAGCTTTAATTCATGGTAAATTACCCAAATTTTTTCGATTATGTTAGATTATACATGGATATATGTGTGTGTATGTGAAAATATTTGGATTATATGTTTGATTTTATATGTTCATAATTTTTGGTCGATTAAAACTGGTATTATATGTTTGTGTTCAATTTGTGTGAGCTAGTTTTATTAATTTTTTGGTAATTGTTTGTTAATTTTGTGTCAATTTTTGTATTTTGCATCCGTTGTCAGTTTTATATGCTTATAATTTTTGTATTTTGTTCTATGTTTATAATTTTTGTATTAGTTTTCAAAGCTAGTTAGTGGTGTATGAATTTAGAGGAAATTAATTAGCTAAATGATATATTTACTTGGAACATTGGCAGATAGCTCTCCATGTTGGCAGATATATTGTGACCATGAGCACTGGAGTAATACTAATTAACTGGATTCCAGTTGTCTGGTAACTTAATTGTCACTTTTTATACATGACTTCATATTTTAGTATTGTTATTTACTTAGAATTAACATTATGATTTTTAAATTATGGAAAGAATCGTTTTCATTTTCAAATTTTGTCTAGATGGAGACGGTCAAATGAATGATTTGATCTGTATAGCTGGCTTGGTGGGATTATTATTGGAACTATGATAGGTTCCAACATGGTTTTAGATGAAGTCAGTCGGGCAGGTTCACGCAATGTTGTCATAACCAGAAGGTATACCCTCTCATGGATATAGCAAGATATAGAAAGTTTTGCATAGCCTGGCCATCTAAATATAAAAAAATCTATAAAAATTATTTTGCCAGCTCTGTAGCTGCAATTATCCAAATAGGCTTCCAAAGCATATATTGGCCTATGCAAATTTGAAAATTTCAACTTAAATTGCAATTAGTGTACAACATATGGTTTTTCTTAAATAAAAAAAAGAGCCGGAAGCTATTTAGCCCGACTACTTAAATTGTGCATTCATCAAAGATTTGTGCATAGATGCTGTGTTTGTTAGAGCAATGATGATTTCAGTTTCTGTTATTAATCAGATTTCATTATTTTCTCTCAACAGTACAAGAGAACTAGGGAAAGCTCTAGCACGTGAATTTCTACTTTCTGGAGATCGCGTAGTTGTGGCATCTCGTAGGTGGTGTTCTTAACTATAGAACATAAATCTTATCCATAATGTATAAGATTTTAAATGTTTTGTTTCTTATAATTTTTAAATCTAGTATTTTGTCATCGATAGCTTAATCAATGCAAAACAATCTTTATAAGTTTAGAGAACACGTGCCGAATGCACCATATATTTGCAAGAAATACAATCTTCGAGTTTAAAGTCTCCCATTGTCTCTGGTCTGGCTACTTACTAGTATGTTTTCATTATTTGGATAGATCGTTTCCACAAACTTGGTTGGATCTATAATTTGCACTCGTGAAGCTATGCGTTTAATGGGTGACCAGCATAAGGGAGGTCACATATTTAACATGGATGGTGCTGGTTCTGGGGGATCTAGCACTCCTTTAACAACTGTGTAAGCCTCTTTGACACTTTAGACCTTTTTCTTTTAAAGTGAAATATCTTTCCTTGGGCATAGGCTGGGAGTTATTTTGTATTCTTGGTACATGAGTGTGTGTGCCTTTTGAGCTTTTATGCTTATTACTTGGGTTGACATTGTTTAATCTGCTTTCGCCTATAGTTACAGGTCAACAATTTGATCAGGTTATGATTTAATAACAGATCAATTATCATGTGAATGAATTACCTCAACTGCTTTAAGTTATGATTTACTAATTGAATCAACTTTTATGACTTGAAATTGAAGCTGATGAAATTCAAATACGAGGAGCACGAAAAGAGCTATGAGCTGATCAGAAGCAGAGAGAGGAAGCAATAGTATATCCGTGACAACACAGAGGAATACTGTTCCATCACTGACTACGGTAATCTCATCATTCAGTAACGTCTTTATATGGTACACTGGATAATGGAGGTCGGTAATTTCTTCACCGCATCAGCAATTGTTATATCATATCCTGTCATGTATTTTTCTGTATCTTGTTTTTTCCAATAATATTTCGCCATGTCATCTCCTTGTTTAAAATTTTAGAATCTATCAATATATACAGTCTCATTGCACTACAACTACACTATGAATCTGGGAAGTCAGGTTCCCAGGTTCAGTTTAGAATATTAACATCATAATTATGAATCTGGGGCTGCATAACATATCTGTGTAGATAAAACAATCATATGGTTCAAGATAAGATTCGTTTGTGACTTTCTTAATGAAAGAATCATTGTACTGCTCTTGTATATTATTGTGATCCAAAACCAAGAATGTCACTACATGATTATGTACCATGAAATAAGTACCACTTTTTATGTATGAACTTGTTAAATTTGTTCTCTTTTTTTGCTAACCAGTTTGTGTTCTTCCTGTTGCAGTTGAAATTTGATAAGCGGAAACTAGTAGATTTGAGTAAAAACTTATCAGAGTATATCTGTCTACATGCTTTGGCTCTCTGGTAATCAAACATTTAAACCTCATTTTTATTAATGTTTACACTAGCAGAGGTTGGAATTTTACAGCAGCTTGTTAATTAGTAGCATCATAGGCTTAGGAAATAGAGAAACACAGTTATAATGATGAGATATTATGATATTAACATAAGTTGCTGCTATAGGTACTAATGTAAATGATATGTTATAGATATAAATTTTGTGATTATCTCATTCAATTTACGTTTAAAGTTAAAGCCTTTCCCTGTTTGTATTTTTAAATAAAGCAGATTTTTAAATTAGTTTTTGCACAGATGGGTGCAAATTCAGGATTCATATATTTACAGCATATTTGAACTAGTTTCAAGTGTCCATCATGGAAAATTAATTTGGTTCTTTTAATGTCGTTAGGTGAACATAATTGCTTACTCAGCTTTCTGTCAAATAAATCCTTCGTTATGTATCATATATAGATCAAGGGTGTCTTGAAGGAGTTATAAATGTCAAGTTAAGGGAGAAAGTTATGTATCAAGGGTGTACACGCGCATGTATAAATATATATGGTCTGTGGAATAAGAAAATGTTATAAGGCCACGATTTTAGCATAAATATTTGAAGCATGACTATGATAACCTGTGTTATTTTAACAAACATAGAGATGTACTTTGACATCTTTTGGCATAAAATTTAATTTCTTTACACTCTATTTTTTACTCAGCAATCAACTTAAATTCCCAGGTGCTCCTTTTAGCATAAGGTTTGATCACGATAAGGTAATCATTTTCCTTGCAAATGTCATGTCTGTCATTTCTCTCATATACATGGTTATAGGAACCTCTTCATACTTCAGAGTAAGGGAATAAACTCAAGTCACACATTGTTATACCATCTACTGAAAGCTGTCCAGAAAGATAGGAGAAAAACTTGCTGGAACACTGAAAAACAGATTAAGAAGATGAACTTGTGGCATCTGGTGCAGGGAAGCAAGGCTGTATTGCCAGAAACCAAGTGCGGAGTTTATAACATTGAAGAAGATCATGAAGATTCATTAAGTTGTTGTGAAAAATTTCGATTATGTAGAATTGTAATGTAAGTCGACATGTATTTCGACTTTAGACTAAGTAGTACTATGTTTGTGTTGTATTGACATCTGTTTTGTTCGATTTTTTATTTGGGGAATTTGAAATGTCATTTATGGTTTGATATGCTTTTGTGCATGGTATATTAAAATTTCAGACAGGACACTGCAATATGGACTAATAAAATGTGTTACAAAGAAGTGTTGCCAATAAAATCTAAAAAACTAGAAAGTATTGCAAAAGGTACCAAAATGTTGCAGATAATTGTTGCAAAAAAACCCAAAAGTATTGCAAAATGCATAAAAATGTTGCAATAAACTCACTTTTTAACATTTTTAAGTCAATTAATGTTGCAAAAAAATGTTGCATTCGTCTATTGTAACACATTCAAAATGTTGCTAAAACATGCAAAAGTGTTACAACAAACTACACCAAACTCTTTTTGTAATACTTTTAAAAGCGTTGCAATAAGTTCAAAAAGCGTTGCTATAGAAGGCTATTGCCACGCCGGCAAATGCAACACCGAGTTTTAGCAAAAGTGTTGCATAAACATCTATTGTAACACTTTTGGGGCCTAATGTTACACTTTTTTGGTGTTGCAACAGCCCATATTTGGTATAGTGGTATTCCAATCAAGTTTGGGAGGTCGTGGAACCACCCAAAGGTGTAAAACCCATTGGATGTAGGTGGATCTTCAAGAAGAAAAGAGGATTAGACAAAAAGGTGGAAGCCTGGAAAGCACGACTTGTTGCGAAAGGGTATACTCAAAAAGAAGGGATCGATTATGAGGAAACCTTTTCGCCGGTTGTTATGCTTAAGTCGATCTGGATTCTTTTATCTATAGCAGCTCATCTCGATTATGAGATTTGGCAAGTGGATGTCAAGACAGCTTTCCTTAATGGAAGTCTTGAGGAAACCATCTATATGCAGCAACCAAAAGGATTCATTAAGGAAGGCCAAGAGTGTGACGCCCCCAGATCCGGGGTCGGAGATCTAGGCGCTCACGGTCCATTTTCCATTAATAACATACTTGTTCTTGCACATAATATAAATAAACATCCATCGACCCCACAATAAACTCACACCGCACACACACACACACACAGGTTAGAGTCTCAGAAACGTCATACATTTGATTGAGCAAAAGTAAAAGTTTTAGAGTTATTACAGACCGAATTAAATAGCATTTATGCTACCAGCAACACTTCGATATGAAGCGAAGTTGGCGGCTTGAAAGTTTGTTGCGGTACACTGCCTTGCACAGGTCATACTTATAAATAAAACGTACTAACAAAAGTTGCCGACCAATCCGGCTAATGGGGCCTACCGGTGGAATCTCGACTGCAGCCTGGGGTCTAGTCACCTGCTTTCGAACAGTCTGACTGGTTCTTGCCATTTCTCTTAGCTGTTGTGTTTGTAAAATTTGAAAACAAGCAAGAGTGAGCAACTATAGCTCAGCAAGAATATATGTATAAGATAAGCAATATAACATTTCATATGTATAATAGTCATTAAACTCGTTGTATCAATCAGTTATAGAATCACTTGTCATTATTGGTAAATTTCAAAGGTGCACCAGTACGTGCCCTTGTTTTCAAAATAACCTTGCAGTTCTAGCTACTGCATAAAGTCAACATCTTTCTCATCAAAATAGGACACTATCGGCAACTGGCACATAGGCCTAAGAAGCAGTGTCAAAGCATTTTTCCAAAGTGGAGGATGGGACTGGAAGAAAACATAAAACCTGACAGGGATTGACGATGATCAGTCGCCACATCCGAGTCCAATAATCCGCGGGTCTTCTCTACCGGTAGAAGGATAGAAACTACATCCGTAACTATCCCCGAGTGAAAACTACATCCGTAATCACCCTCGATGAAAACTACATCCGTAATCATCCTTCGGCAACACCTGGGCCGGAATAATAAGTGATGGACCGCCTGGCTCACGGCCGCTTACACATCCCGGGAATCGTTCGTCAACGGTTCCCACACCTGCCAGAGTCCCTTTTTCTTTTTCTTTTAAAAACTTGATTTTGATTGAAAACAGAGTAGTTGTGGTTCGACATCAGTCGACCGATAATTCTTGAAATCATACAAGAAGCAGAACCTGACCGTGGGTTTTCGAAAATGTTTTGAGTTCGAAAAAGTTCGAGTTTGAAAGTATTAAAAGGTATCTTGGATTAACTTTGTTTTTAAAATTGTGAACAATAATTATTAAATGATATTTTAAGATTTAATAGCAATAATTAATAAAATAATTATTTAATAAAATAAACTTTCAATCCAAGATAGAGTTTCGAGTATTTACGAAGATATAATAATAGTTATTTGAATATACGATACCACCCGAATGACCCTTCGGGTTTTCGCAATATAGATACGATATAATAATATACCGCTCCCCGGTCAATAGTATATACGGACCGCTACGACCTCTATTGCTAGAGTCGTTGTCCGAAGAAAACATTTCAATCTAAGTTCAAGGGGTAAAAGCATACATGTACTTGTTCAATTTCAATTGCATCAATACTTCGATAAACATAGCATTTGATATAATTTGAAAACTACAAACACAACAGTGAAAATCCTTGTATATGTATAAGTTTTGAAAAGTAAACTTGCCTTGGTTTAGTTGGGGTGGTCGAGCGTGTGAATTCGAACGATCTATACATAAACAATAATCGTTCGTTAGTACCTTAACAATTTCTTTCTAATTACGGGGTTTTAAGGGGACACGAAATTAACTTAACGACTTCGTCTTATGACTCCCTAGCCCCACTATAGGTCCATGACATCACTCGTTTACGCTCGTCACTTACTCGACTTAATTTAGTTACCACGTTCGAACCATAACCACTACTCCTAGAATTTTGGTCCACTAATCGACTTTTTCCCTTGCGCGAATTTTACTCTATCATTTTTATAAAATCCAAAAATTCATATTTTAATCCAATTCTTTTTGGGTGGTCTTCCCCACTGCATTCCCTATCTTCTCAGATTTTTCCATGATTTTACACATATTTCTAGGGGTTTAAACAAGGTCCACAAGAGGGTCACTTAGTGCAGTCCATAGTCCAGAAACACAACTCACTCTTCCGGCTATAACTTAAAATCTATACATCACAAAATTATGAACCTTACATATTCAGAAACTACAGATCAAGACCTTTCCAACAATATAAGGTAGGTGTTCAGGGGATCAGTTTAAGGGTTCCGAATTACAGTTTCAAAAAGGGGTCAGTGCAGATTGTCCAACAACTCCTTTACCACAAGTCATGTCTCTTCTCAAAATTCCACCAACTCCAAAAATCATCACAAATTCCCAACAAAATTCTCATACACTTATGGGACCTCATACCACATAAAAATAATTTTCAATATGACAATAACCATCAACATCCATGATTTTTCATAAATCAAACTATAATCAACACTTTTGTGCACCAATCTTTTAGATCTACTAATACTAAGCAATGTTCTTGCCATGGCTACTAAGGGTTAGAATTTATACCTTCCTTGAAGCTCTTAGTAACTTAACAAAGCTTGAAATACTCTCCAAACACCTTGGTTGATCAATCTATGGCTTAATCTTCAAGATCCAAAAACAAGAACAATAAGAGTTACTATTCACCTAGAACTTTAAGAATTTATAACTAGAAAACTAATGGATGAAAAGGGTTGAAATTCATAGCATACCTTTCTTATATGATGTAGAGTACCTAGGATTTTTGTCTTGAATTTAGAGTGATGGGAAGTGGGAGAAGAATTTTTCTTTTCTTCTCCACTTGTCTTGGCCGAGAGCAAGGTTAAAAGGGGGGGGGAGAGAGTTTTTGTGTTTGATATTTTTGAGTTGGATGAATGATTGAATTAGTGGTTGGGTGATATGTATAATGTGTATGTATTAGCATTGTACAAGCCTAGGTATGGCTATAGGTATGGCCATTGGTACTTGTTGTCTCCACCTTTTAAAAAGCAACTAACTAGGTACTAACTAGATTCTTGTATTTTAGTTTGTTTCTAACTAGCTACCAACTACTTGGTTCTAATCTTAGACTAGGTGGTTTGCATGGAATTTGCATGGGATGCATGAAGTCTTGCCACCTTGCATGGTTAGTAGGTATTTTCCAATTTCCATAATTTTCTAAATAAATCTTAAACATTTTTGGTGGAGTTTTTCCTTCAATATTCTTTCTAAAATCCAACTTCCTAATTTTAAGTATATATATAGTTCCTTGGTTCTCAAAATAATAAAACCATGATCTTGTCGTAGTATTCGTATTTATCGATACCCCGGAAATGTACGAAAATAATAAAATAGAATTTTGCGAAATCCGTCGACATTTACATACACTTATTTTCCATAAGGGAACATAATATCATTACAAATCTTCATTTATCCGTCATTCATATATGGGGGTGGGATTCACTTCTCTTACATAACAAAGTTACTATTCATTCCGTCTACTCCAATAATATCAAAAATCAGGGTTCTTACAGCCTCCCCTCCTTAAAAGGATTCCGTCCCGGAATCAGGTTGAAAACAGTTGGGGGTGCTTTTCACGCATCGCGCTCTCTAGTTCCCATGTTGATTCTTCGACATTCTGATTCCTCCACAAGACTCTCACTAGTTTGACAACCTTATTCCTCAGCACCTGTTCTTTTCTATCCATAATTTCTACGGGTTGCTCCACATATGTTAAGTCTGGTTGCAGATCCACTTGATCATGTTCTATCACATGTCGGAAGTCGGTATGATAGGGTCGTAGCATGGACACATGAAACACATTATGTACTTGCTGTAAGCTTGGAGGTAAAGCCAATTCATAGGCTAACTTTCCAACTCGTTTCAAGATCTCAAAAGGTCCAATAAATCTCGGGCTTAGTTTCCCCTTCTTACCAAATCTCATCAATCCCTTCCACGGTGATACTTTCAACATCACGAACTCTCCTACCTCATATTCCTTATCTTTGTGGGACTGGTCCGCATACTTCTTCTGTCTGTCTTGGGCCGCTACCAGCCGTCCTCTTATGAGTTCAATAGTTTCTCTTGTCTGTTGGACCAGTTCAGGCCCTAAAATCTTCCGTTCTCCTACCTCTTCCCAACACAATGGAGACCGACATCTTCGTCCGTACAAAGCTTCATATGGGGGCATGCCTATACTCGCATGGTAACTGTTGTTGTAGGAAAACTCGATCAATGGCAAGTGGTCGTCCCAACTTCCCTTGAAATCTATGGCACATACTCTCAACATGTCCTCGATGGTCTGGATGGTTCTCTCGCTCTGTCCGTCTGTTTGGGGATGGTATGCAGTACTCATGTTTAACTTAGTCCCCACACAATCCTGAAAACTCCTCCAGAACCTGGAGTTGAATCTTGGGTCTCTATCTGATACGATGCTCACAGGAACCCCATGCCTAACCACAATCTCTTTTAAGTAAATATCCACCAGCTTGTCGACGGTGTATCTCTCGTTGATTGGAAGAAAATGTGCTGACTTGGTCAATCGATCAATAATTACCCAAATGGCGTCATGATTAGTCTTGGTCCTTGGTAATCCGACCACAAAGTCCATCGCAATCTGTTCCCACTTCCACTCGGGTATCTCTAAGGGTTGCAACAATCCACTGGGCCTCTGATGTTCGGCCTTCACTCTCTGACATGTCAAGCATTTACTTACCCACTCTGCTATGTCCTTCTTCATGTTTGGCCACCAATAATATTCTTTCAAATCCCTATACATCTTGGTGCCTCCAGGGTGAATCGAATACCTTGAACTATGAGCCTCCTGCAAAATCTCATCTTTCAATTCTTGAACGTTCGGGATCCATATCCTAGATGCGTACCTCATAACTCCATTCCCGTCCTTCTCACACCTAATTTCTTCGCCAGTCAAAATTTTCTCCATCGAATTCTTTTCTTTTTCTATCTTCTTTTCCTGGCATAACTTAATCTTTTCCAATAGCGGTGGTTGGACTTTTATTTCCATTAGACTCTCTTGCCCGATTCCTGGCAACCTCACCTCAATCTCCAGCCTCTCGAGGTCCTTGATCAATTCGTCCACTGACGTTATCATCTTAAGCTTCTCCTTTCGGCTAAGTGCATCGGCCACTACGTTGGCCTTCCCTGGGTGATAATGAATCTCACAATCATAATCCTTGATTAGCTCTAACCATCTCCTCTGCCTCATGTTTAACTCTTTCTGAGTAAATATGTACTTTAAGCTCTTGTGATCCGTGTAGATTTCACACTTTTCTCCGTAAAGATAATGTCTCCAGATCTTCAAAGCAAAGACTATTGCTGCTAATTCCAAATCATGGGTGGGGTATCTTATCTCATATTCTTTAAGTTGTCTGGACGCATACGCAATCACCTTACCGTGCTGCATAAGCACACACCCTAAACCTTTATGGGACGCGTCGCTATAAATCACAAAATCTCCCTTATCATCGGGTAGGGCTAGTACTGGTGCTGTCACCAACCTCTTTTTCAACTCTTGAAAGCTCTCTTCGCATTTCTCAGTCCACACAAACTTCTCGGTCTTGCGAGTTAGCCGGGTCAAAGGGGCTGCTATCTTGGCAAAGTCTTGGACAAATCTCCTATAGTAGCCGGCCAATCCTATGAAACTTCTCACCTCTGTCGGAGTGGTTGGTCTCTCCCAATTTGATACAGCCTCTATTTTGGCTGGGTCCACTAGGATGCCTTGTTCGCTAATCACATGCCCCAAAAACTGAACTTCCTTCAACCAAAATTCACACTTCGAGAACTTAGCGTACAACTTTTCTTCTCTTAATGCTCCCAATACAATCCTCAAATGCTCTGCATGTTCCTCTTTTGTCTTGGAATAAATTAAGATGTCGTCGATGAAGACTATAACACACTTGTCCAGGTACTTCTTGAAGACTCGATTCATTAAATCCATGAAAGCTGCGGGTGCATTCGTTAACCCAAACGACATTACTAAAAACTCATAGTGTCCGTACCGGGTGCGAAAGGCCGTCTTTGGTATATCTTCTGGTTTAATCTTTAACTGGTGATACCCGGTCCGCAAATCAATCTTAGAGAAATAAACTGCATCTTTCAATTGGTCAAACAGGTCATCTATCCTGGGCAAGGGATACTTATTCTTGATGGTCACCTTATTCAACTCCCTGTAATCTATGCATAATCTCATACTGCCATCCTTCTTTTTCACGAATAGCACCGGGGCTCCCCACGGTGACACACTAGGTCTTATCATTCCTTTATCCAACAGCTCTTGCAATTGGGTGGCCAACTCTTTCATCTCCACTGGGGCTAGCCTATACGGGGCCTTTGAAATTGGGGCCGTGCCCGGAACTAAATCTATAGCGAACTCGATGTCTCTATCAGGTGGTAGTCCTGGAAGATCATCCGGAAATACGTCCGCGAACTCATTAACGACTGGGATTTCCTGTAGGTTTGGCGCCTCCTTATTGGTATCCTTTACATAGGCTAAATAGGCCTCGCATCCTTTACGTAACAGCCTTTTAGCTTGAATCATAGTCAGGAACTTTTGGGTTTGTCGTTTTCCACTAAACACTACTTCCTTATCCCCTGGCAGTCTTAAACTCACTTTCTTCTTCACGCAATCAATCTGAGCTCCATGGGTTGTCAACCAATCCATACCTATTATTACGTCAAACTCCCCTAATTGAAAAGGTATTAAATCTACCTGAAAGTGTCGCCCTTCTATTTCTAGGTCGCAACCTGGACAAACTTGGTTAACAGGAATAATTTCATGATTAGCTATCTCTACTTGCAGTCTTTCTCGCAGTGGTTCAGTCTTAAGGCCTAACTGACTTACAAAATCTAGAGATATGAAAGACTTGGTGGCTCCCGAATCAAATAAAACATTCGCATTAACTGAGTTGAGTGGTAGGGTACCTGCGATCACATCCGTGTTCCTCACGGCATCTTGCACAGTCATGTTAAAAGTTCTTGCAGTAGGGGCCCTGTTAGAAGCAGTTCCACTCACTCTTGATGCAGCTGGCCCAGAGGACATACATTCCCTCATTCGGTGCCCTGGTTTCCCACACTTGAAGCAATTACCTCCGGCATTGGTGTTGTTACTGGTCCCTCGACAGGTGTTAGCATAATGTCCCGTCAGCCCACACTTGAAGCACTTCACATCTTGCAGATTACACACGCCCGCATGTTTCCTTCCACATTTATTGCATTCCGGGAGTGGGGCTCGGGGTGGGGTAGAGTACGATGATCCCTGTGGTCGGCCGCCCTGGCCCACACTCCAACTTTCAGCTTTCTTGGTTCCAAAGTTCCCACTGGGTTGGGACATTGTTCCTCGCTTAAATTTGCTCGGAAAGCTACCTCTCGCAGAGTTCCCCTTTCGACTATCAAACTTCCTCTTCCTTCCCTCTCTCTCCTTCTGCATCTGTTCGCCTCCAGCCTCAACAATCGATGCTTTCTGTACCAGGGTGGCATAGTCTGTCAGCTCAAGAACCGCCACACGATTCTGAATCCATTGCTTTAGCCCCAATTGAAACCTTCGGGCCCTCTTCACCTCAGAGTTCACATATTCCGGCACAAACCTTGACAGCTCAGTGAATCTTGCCTCATACTCGGCCACCGTCATGTTACCTTGCTTGAGTTCCAAAAATTTCAGCTCCATTTGTGTTTCCATGAACCTAGGGAAATACTTTTCCAAGAACAACTCGCTAAACCTCTCCCAGGTCACCACACCTCTTCCCTCCAAATTCTTTTTGGCTTCCCACCAGTAGTTTGCCTCACCCTTCAGCAGATAGGTGGCGAAAACAGTTTTCTGCTCTTCAGCGACTCCTAGTATCTCAAAAGATTTTTCCATTTCTTTCAGCCAGGCTCTTGCCTCGACTGGGTCCGCAGTTCCCTTAAACTCAGGGGGTTTCAGAGATTTGAAATTCCGAAAGGCATTGGCATTGTTGGGTGGTGGCTGAACCGGGGGACGGTCCAAGTTCTGCCTAAGTAGGTCCATGAATCGCTCCATAGGGTCTCTCCTTGGGTTTTCCACCTCCAGGGTATCATCTTCAGCTTCCTCTTCATCATACTCAGAGTTATCAAACAGGTTATAATCACTACCTTCATCCTCGCTCAGGTTCTGATCCTCTCTCTCTCGGTTTTGGTGGCCTTCCGGCCCATGGTGGCTACCCTGGCCTTCAGAGCTGGCCGGGTGAGCTCGAGTGTTCATTCTTCTGGGTGGCATGATTCTGATAATAAGACAAAAATGGGTTAGGGTTTTCAATTATTTGACCATATTTAGAGAAGTCAGGAACGTATTGTTCCTCCTTACACAGGGTTAAAATTTCGAAACTCGTAGTGCTCTTATGATGGCGATAAACTGTAAAAACTTTTTAGGGGAAGTCGTTACGTGGTTCGAAAACATTTGTAGGAATTTCCAAAATTTCGAAACTTCGCAATCTGTAGAAATATTTTCAAAATTTTTAAATAACTAAAACCGTTTTTTTTTTTTTTTTTTTTTTTGAAAGGTTTATTTTAGAAAAATCGTAGGAATATTTTGGAAAATGTGGAGAACAATTTGAAATCACATATCGTAAATTTGAAATAGCATGGTTGTATTTGGGGCTTGTAGCAGTTGTATAATCACAGTTGTATATCAAAACAGTAGAGCATGGCATCGGAAAGTAAAGCAGTTGAGACAATATCAAGGAAACTGAAACTAAATAAGTACGGTACAAGGGTGGTCACAAGTTCGGATGTTAGAGCCAAATACATAGTTCCGATGTCAAAGTCTAGCAAAAGTGGAACAAATACAAGTACATAATCCGAATAGTCAAGGCTACACAAAAGTAGGGCTACATCCATACATACTATCTGAAGTCACATCTACATATATGTAGGTCAGTCTACTCATCCACTGGTCAGAAAGGACGCCACTGCACAAGTCAACTGTCCCGCAAAATCGACATACTAATGTCATCTGAACCTAGGGAACTGAGCTATCAGTAACACATCACGGGGCCGCACCGCGACAGAGCAAGGCCCTCACTCGGGCAAATGCACGACGCACAACACGTCTAACATCCCTAGCCCGGATCACTCCGCCCCCGCGGATCCCTAATCCGAGAACCCTCTCGCGACTCCTCCTCTCAATCCTGTGGAGGCAAGCTCTAGTCCTCCTAGCAACAGTAGTCCTCATCTCAGCCTGGATCCTCAAGCGCGCCTCGCGCTCCTCCACTATCACCCTCCTCGCCTCGTTAAGTCGGGCCTCCGCAGAAAGTAAGTCTCGGGTCATGAACTGCACGACATAGGCGTGCTCAGCGCCCGACACCGGGGGTAGGTCCAGTGGTGGGGGTGGCATAACAGGGGCAATAGCAGGAGCGGGGGTAGGGTCACGCTCCTCCTCGCTAGAAGTGTCCTCCTCGGGATCATCATCATCAGAAGAAGTGAGGCTCAATAACTGTGGAGAGGGCGGGGGTGTCACAACACGGTCCTCACCGGATCGCACACTCTCCTCATCAGTGGCCACAGGGGAGGGGGTAACAGGCTCAGGCTCCATAAAGGGCTCCTCCTCGGGGTCCTCATCATCAGTATCCCCTAATATCGTAATCCAGGGGCCCAGCTCAGGGTCAGCATCAGTATCCTCAACAGGGTCCTCAGTCTCTCTCAGTAGTGCCTCATCATGCTCCCTCTCATAGGCCTCAGGGTCTGGTATATCCTCCATCTACACAAGGGAAATAAGCTAGGTTACTAACCAAAAAGAAGGGTTTAAGAAGTAGTTCCCTCACGGGCCTTAGAAGTCAGGGCTATATCCGATAACCCGACTGTGAACTCGATGAGAGCTCCAGGTATTAATGGGATTATTATTAGTGTTATATTATTCGTATTATTATGGTTGCTTTCCTAAATTACTATCGTTTCTGAGAACTGTAACCTTCTCTCTGATACCATTTCTGTGACGCCCCCAGATCCGGGGTCGGAGATCTAGGCGCTCACGGTCCATTTTCCATTAATAACATACTTGTTCTTGCACATAATATAAATAAACATCCATCGACCCCACAATAAACTCACACCGCACACACACACACACACAGGTTAGAGTCTCAGAAACGTCATACATTTGATTGAGCAAAAGTAAAAGTTTTAGAGTTATTACAGACCGAATTAAATAGCATTTATGCTACCAGCAACACTTCGATATGAAGCGAAGTTGGCGGCTTGAAAGTTTGTTGCGGTACACTGCCTTGCACAGGTCATACTTATAAATAAAACGTACTAACAAAAGTTGCCGACCAATCCGGCTAATGGGGCCTACCGGTGGAATCTCGACTGCAGCCTGGGGTCTAGTCACCTGCTTTCGAACAGTCTGACTGGTTCTTGCCATTTCTCTTAGCTGTTGTGTTTGTAAAATTTGAAAACAAGCAAGAGTGAGCAACTATAGCTCAGCAAGAATATATGTATAAGATAAGCAATATAACATTTCATATGTATAATAGTCATTAAACTCGTTGTATCAATCAGTTATAGAATCACTTGTCATTATTGGTAAATTTCAAAGGTGCACCAGTACGTGCCCTTGTTTTCAAAATAACCTTGCAGTTCTAGCTACTGCATAAAGTCAACATCTTTCTCATCAAAATAGGACACTATCGGCAACTGGCACATAGGCCTAAGATGCAGTGTCAAAGCATTTTTCCAAAGTGGAGGATGGGACTGGAAGAAAACATAAAACCTGACAGGGATTGACGATGATCAGTCGCCACATCCGAGTCCAATAATCCGCGGGTCTTCTCTACCGGTAGAAGGATAGAAACTACATCCGTAACTATCCCCGAGTGAAAACTACATCCGTAATCACCCTCGATGAAAACTACATCCGTAATCATCCTTCGGCAACACCTGGGCCGGAATAATAAGTGATGGACCGCCTGGCTCACGGCCGCTTACACATCCCGGGAATCGTTCGTCAACGGTTCCCACACCTGCCAGAGTCCCTTTTTCTTTTTCTTTTAAAAACTTGATTTTGATTGAAAACAGAGTAGTTGTGGTTCGACATCAGTCGACCGATAATTCTTGAAATCATACAAGAAGCAGAACCTGACCGTGGGTTTTCAAAAATGTTTTGAGTTCGAAAAAGTTCGAGTTTGAAAGTATTAAAAGGTATCTTGGATTAACTTTGTTTTTAAAATTGTGAACAATAATTATTAAATGATATTTTAAGATTTAATAGCAATAATTAATAAAATAATTATTTAATAAAATAAACTTTCAATCCAAGATAGAGTTTCGAGTATTTACGAAGATATAATAATAGTTATTTGAATATACGATACCACCCGAATGACCCTTCGGGTTTTCGCAATATAGATACGATATAATAATATACCGCTCCCCGGTCAATAGTATATACGGACCGCTACGACCTCTATTGCTAGAGTCGTTGTCCGAAGAAAACATTTCAATCTAAGTTCAAGGGGTAAAAGCATACATGTACTTGTTCAATTTCAATTGCATCAATACTTCGATAAACATAGCATTTGATATAATTTGAAAACTACAAACACAACAGTGAAAATCCTTGTATATGTATAAGTTTTGAAAAGTAAACTTGCCTTGGTTTAGTTGGGGTGGTCGAGCGTGTGAATTCGAACGATCTATACATAAACAATAATCGTTCGTTAGTACCTTAACAATTTCTTTCTAATTACGGGGTTTTAAGGGGACACGAAATTAACTTAACGACTTCGTCTTATGACTCCCTAGCCCCACTATAGGTCCATGACATCACTCGTTTACGCTCGTCACTTACTCGACTTAATTTAGTTACCACGTTCGAACCATAACCACTACTCCTAGAATTTTGGTCCACTAATCGACTTTTTCCCTTGCGCGAATTTTACTCTATCATTTTTATAAAATCCAAAAATTCATATTTTAATCCAATTCTTTTTGGGTGGTCTTCCCCACTGCATTCCCTATCTTCTCAGATTTTTCCATGATTTTACACATATTTCTAGGGGTTTAAACAAGGTCCACAAGAGGGTCACTTAGTGCAGTCCATAGTCCAGAAACACAACTCACTCTTCCGGCTATAACTTAAAATCTATACATCACAAAATTATGAACCTTACATATTCAGAAACTACAGATCAAGACCTTTCCAACAATATAAGGTAGGTGTTCAGGGGATCAGTTTAAGGGTTCCGAATTACAGTTTCAAAAAGGGGTCAGTGCAGATTGTCCAACAACTCCTTTACCACAAGTCATGTCTCTTCTCAAAATTCCACCAACTCCAAAAATCATCACAAATTCCCAACAAAATTCTCATACACTTATGGGACCTCATACCACATAAAAATAATTTTCAATATGACAATAACCATCAACATCCATGATTTTTCATAAATCAAACTATAATCAACACTTTTGTGCACCAATCTTTTAGATCTACTAATACTAAGCAATGTTCTTGCCATGGCTACTAAGGGTTAGAATTTATACCTTCCTTGAAGCTCTTAGTAACTTAACAAAGCTTGAAATACTCTCCAAACACCTTGGTTGATCAATCTATGGCTTAATCTTCAAGATCCAAAAACAAGAACAATAAGAGTTACTATTCACCTAGAACTTTAAGAATTTATAACTAGAAAACTAATGGATGAAAAGGGTTGAAATTCATAGCATACCTTTCTTATATGATGTAGAGTACCTAGGATTTTTGTCTTGAATTTAGAGTGATGGGAAGTGGGAGAAGAATTTTTCTTTTCTTCTCCACTTGTCTTGGCCGAGAGCAAGGTTAAAAGGGGGGGGGAGAGAGTTTTTGTGTTTGATATTTTTGAGTTGGATGAATGATTGAATTAGTGGTTGGGTGATATGTATAATGTGTATGTATTAGCATTGTACAAGCCTAGGTATGGCTATAGGTATGGCCATTGGTACTTGTTGTCTCCACCTTTTAAAAAGCAACTAACTAGGTACTAACTAGATTCTTGTATTTTAGTTTGTTTCTAACTAGCTACCAACTACTTGGTTCTAATCTTAGACTAGGTGGTTTGCATGGAATTTGCATGGGATGCATGAAGTCTTGCCACCTTGCATGGTTAGTAGGTATTTTCCAATTTCCATAATTTTCTAAATAAATCTTAAACATTTTTGGTGGAGTTTTTCCTTCAATATTCTTTCTAAAATCCAACTTCCTAATTTTAAGTATATATATAGTTCCTTGGTTCTCAAAATAATAAAACCATGATCTTGTCGTAGTATTCGTATTTATCGATACCCCGGAAATGTACGAAAATAATAAAATAGAATTTTGCGAAATCCGTCGACATTTACATACACTTATTTTCCATAAGGGAACATAATATCATTACAAATCTTCATTTATCCGTCATTCATATATGGGGGTGGGATTCACTTCTCTTACATAACAAAGTTACTATTCATTCCGTCTACTCCAATAATATCAAAAATCAGGGTTCTTACAAAGAGCATCTGGTATGTAAGCTTAAGAGGTCTATTTATGGACTAAAACAATCTTCTAGGGACTGGAATATTCGTTTTGATCATGCAGTCCAATCATATGGATTTGATCAAATTCCAAGCAAATCATGCGTGTATAAGAGAAGTGAGGGTAATGCAGTGGTTTTTCTAGTACTATATGTAGATGACATTTTACTCATTGGAAACAATGTTGAGATGTTGTCATCAGTAAAGGCATGGTTGTTCAAATAATTTGACATAAAGGACTTAGGTGAAGCGGCATACATCCTTGGGATCAAAGTAATAAGGGATCGCAAGAAAAGGATGTTGGCTTTATCTCAAGAGCCTTACATTGATGAAGTATTAGCTCGTTTTAACAAACAAAACTCCAAGAAAAGTTTTCTACCTTTTAAGCATGGAGTTGCTCTATCTAAGAAGCAGTGTCCTTCGACACCTAAGGATATAGAGAGCATGAAAGCAGTTCCTTATGCTTCGGCATGTGGAAGCTTAATATATGCTATGTTATGTACGAGGCCTGACATCTGCTTTGTTGTAGGCATGGTTAGTAGATATCAGTCGAACCCAGGTCAGGAACATTGGAGTGCAGTAAAAACTATACTCAAGTACCTGAGAAGGACTAAGGAGTATATGTTAATTTACATGGCCTCAGATCTATTTCCTTTGGGATATACTGATTCGGATTTTCAATCAGATAGGGATAAGAGGAAATCAACCTCGGGATATATTTTTACTTTGGGAGGTGGAGCCGTTATATGGAGGAGTGTAAAGCAGAAATGCATTGCAGACTCTACCATGGAAGCCGAATATGTGGCGGCCTCTGAGGCTGCTAAGGAGGTCGTATGGTTCAGGAACTTCCTTTTGGACTTGGATGTGGTACCTAATTTACCTAGGATCTTGACAGTGTATTGTGATAACACTGGTGTTGTGGCAAATTCGAAGGCACCGCAAGACCACAAAGCAGCTAAACATATTGAATGTAAGTATCATCTCACACGAGGAATCGTAAAACGAGGAGATATAGTTGTGCCTCACATATCATCAGAAGACAACCGGGCAGATCCTTTCCCGAAGAGCTTACCAACCAAGGCTTTTGACAGGGATGTGGAAGCGATAGGAGTCAGATGGATGGACACATAGTTTTTTGTGTAATAGTGGATTAAATAAACACTGATATCCTCATAGAATATTTTGAGTATAAGTGGGAGATTGTTAGTGTATACTAAAAATATTTATTTTGAAGTATATATATACATTTATTATGGCCTAGTTTTATTGAGAATCATTTGAATGTTTACATGTTGTCTGATATTATATATTGTGGACAATCTAGTATCAAATGGGATATAGAATATTAGATTGTTAAAATACAGTTTATATAATATAATAAGGTTCACAGCACAGGTGGTGTTGGACAATCCACTGGTATGGCTATAGTATTATTCAGATTAGTTTATATTGACTAATAAATAATACTAGTATACTTTGTGTATATTGAACATGATCAAATTTAGAATTGTTCCCTTATACTGATTAAGAAGGAGAACTAAGATTCTATGTTATTATTAATGCTTAGGTTCTTAATCTCGACATAGTAATTGACACGTGTATATTATTTACATGCTTTGATTTATATATTAAATAATTCTTTTGAATTATATCAATATATTTTGGGTGATGGAATTATATACATGGTGAATATTATTTATGAAAAGGAATCCATGTCCTGATAATATTCGGGTTAATGATGTCCCCTTGAAAGCTCAAAATGATTTAATTATGTGAAACCCTGCAGGTGGAATTTATTCCGGCATAATTAAATAAAGGTTGAGTGGATGATCAAGGATAAAAGATATCAATTAAATGAATTATCAGTAATTTATTTAATTAATGGACATACGATATTTTAAACATGGGGAATTTAATATGCAAATAATATTGGAACCGAATTAATTAATTAAATTACGGTATTAGGAAAGGTAGTGCAAATATTAATTCTTTAATTAGTGGAGTGAATTAATATTTAATGACATTGGGCTAGGCCCAGAATGTCATTGGGAGGCCTAACCTAATTATCCACGATCCCTACTGTAGCCTATATATATTCCTATTCTCTTCTTGCTGAGGTTGGTCGAAAAAAAAACATTAGGGTTTTTGGAGGCAGCCACCTTGAAGCAAGAAGAGAGGCAAAACTTGGGAGCACGAAGGCCACACTTCGCTCAAAGGGAATCAAGGAATACAGCAGAAGACGTGGACTTGAATCGCTTGCGCCGTAGCGATTAAGGTTAATTTTCTGTTCGTACTCGTTAATTTACTATATCAAAAATCGCAGGGCCAAGATCTGATTGTCCCAACAGATAATATTAATAGAATTAAAGGAATCTTGGGATTCTTGAGGATTCAAGTATTTGAGGATTTTGTACTTTGTTATATGGGGATGTGAAAGCGTATGTGGGTTTGAGTCGCTTAGACTTCATTTTGCCATTGATGTTGTGCAATTATTCAGATAGCTGTTGACATGGCTTTGACCACTAGTTTCAATTTCACAGAGACTGCGGTTTCACCTCAGTTAGTGGTTGTTGCACCGTTAGGAAAATTCTGATGCATCGAGAGATTTTGATATATCGAAAGCCAATGTCAAAAGTTGAAATGTACGATAGACGACGTCCCGAGTATGCTTCTTGCATCAGCACGAGATGATTCAGCCTAGAGACCATGAATGATAGTAATTGATGCAGGATCCCAGAAATGGATGGGGCGGGGCCAATGTTCATTAGATCTTGATAATGCGATTTTGTTAATGAATTCTAGAGCTACCAGAGGAGGATGCTAAGGACCGTGATGATGGGTTCTTCTGTTATAGATATTGATGGAGAGTACACGTATGCTAGCTTATAAATCTTTACATTTTTGGTGTCGTACAGATAGATCATGTAGAACGCGACATATGACTGACTATAGAGTTGCGCATTGATGACTTATGAAGGGCTATATTGCAAGTATCATGTTGGAGAAGACTCGGGTATAATTACATGGACCCCGATTGGTTAGATGACCTACATCTGTTGTATTTATGCATTAGTGACACTCTATTAGTATCTTGTGTCATGGCGGTGATGTGATGGAATCGTCCTTGATGGTACTATTCACGTGTTCATCCCTTACCTTTTGGTATCTTCTTGTTGATACACCATGCCATCTAAAATGTTCGTTATCTGGGGTTACTTTGATTAGTTTTATTAGGTAACCAAGACTAACTAATATTTATTGGTTAGCCATGTTATTCGAGGTTTTACACTAGTAAATTGATTGAGCTAGTTATTTATGTTGATTTGGACAACTAGTAAATTCTTAACTAGATGTAATGTTATTGTGAATGACTAGTAAATCGTTCTGGCTAGTTATCATGTCATTGTGACTGACTAGTTAATTGTACTAACTAGTGGAGATGTTAAGGTTAATTATTGAAGTGTACTAGTTAAATTGTTCTTGCTAGTAGAGATGTTGAATTTATTGGGACACTAGCTAATTGTTCAAGCTAGTAGATATTTCATGAATATCTGCACTAGCTATATTGTTGTTTGAAGCCAGCTGCTAAAGATTTGTTGGAATGGACTAGTCTTGCTATACTAGTTCAAATTGTGATCGAATCGACTTGACACGTTAAACAAGTTCTTATTCTTTGAAATCCCTTCAAGGATAATGTTGTAAATTCTTCTAGTTGTTTGTAGAAGAAAGTATTCTTTGAATTTGTCTCGAAGACATTACCATCAAATTTCTTCTAATTATCCTTAGAAGAAAATATCAAGTTTGTGATCTTATCAAAGATATGTTGTGAGATTCTCCTAAATTGTACTTAGGAGAAAAGATTCTTCTAAAATCGTATTGATGATATTCTTTTGAAAATTCTTCTAATTGTTCTAGAAGAAGATTATGATCTACTGCTAAATCATGCGAAGAGATATCTTTCGTGAGAAGTACTATAGAGCAACTTTCAGGTTGGACAGTCAACTTGGGAATTAGAATATGAACCGATAGATGTTCAAGAAAGTTCAAAATTTGAGAAAACCCGTAGAGACTATGATTGACAAGAGCATATATTAAGAATGAAGGTAATACCTTTGATGAATATTATGTGATAGAATCATGATGTTAAAAAGGACTTGCATACCAGAAGATAGTATGAAGGGGGGGAGTATCCCACTTTGTCTTGATGAGACCAGGTGCGCTCAATTTCGAGGACGAAATTTTTTTTAGGGGGGGAGGATGTAACGCCCCGATCCCGAAAATATTAATTTTGATTATTTTATTTTGGAGTAAGATTTATTACAATTAAATTTTGAACCGTTTTGGTAATAATGAAGAATTTGGAGATCGAGACGATAAATGGTGGATTTTGAGTGATAATTTATTTTATTGGTTGAGATTGGAATTATTATGTCAAATATCAATTATTTGACGTCAAGTGAGTTTTAGGATTTATTTCTGGGAAATTTGTAACTAGACTCATAATTATCTTAAAATACGATATTTTAGAGATTTGATGACTTTATTTTATAGAGTTAAAGAGTTAGAATTTATTTTGAGAAGTGAGTGGATAATTGTTTTGATAAAACAATTATAAGTAGAATAAAGAAATGAAATTATAGAAATATGGATAAGTTGTAGAAAGAAGGGCATTTTGATCTTTTTGCGAGCTAGATATTTATAAAAATAGATAAGCTTTTATCCACCCATCTCCACCATAAAAATCAGCCATGGAAGGAGAAGAAAGAGGGAGAGAAAAAGAGAGAAAAGAAAAGAAAAGAGAAGAGAGGGAGAGAGAAGAAGAAGATGAAGCCATGATCTCCCCATCCTTACTTGCTTATTTCAGCCATGAAAGAAGATGAAGGAGGAGAGTAGGTATTTGGGGGAACTGATTTAAGAGCTTGATTTTGATCTCGTGGTGGCTTAGATCGGAGTTTAGAGCTTCGTGGAGGTATAATCTTCGATTATTAACTTAAAACTTTGTGTTTTAATTCATGGAAACTATCTGTGCTTCTCTGTTAATTCGTGACTGCTGGTGCCCTGTTCTGGGAAGTGGGTGTGTGTGGAAGTTGTTGCTTATCTTTTCTAGTTTATTTACGCGCTAATTTTGCGTCGATTGGATTAGCGAGTAAAAAGTTATGCATGTTTCAGTAAGTCCGCGCAGAGTAGAATTTTTGTGTCCGGATTTTGAGTTTGTTCAGTTCGTTTTTGGACTAAATAAAATGTTTTGTAGCTGAAAATTTTATGGTATGTTCACTGGACTTTATAGATACTCTCTACAAAATTTAGTAATTTTTGAATGTAGGATCGAATTATGAAAAATGTTCTAGTACAATATGCGCCGTGACATTTTATGTTTTCAGTATTGTCTTCCTTGTTTTGGGGGAGTTGTTTTGAAAGTGTTAACGACCTTATTTGATGTTGGTCAAGATGAAAGTTGTTAGTTTTACTCATGTCTAGTTGGTTGTCAAGTATGGGATGCAGTGGATTGATTGTTAACGTTTTATCGTAGAATTTTGAAGGTGTAATAGTCGGAAATGATAAGATAAATGGCGATTGGAAGTGGAAATGTTGTTGAGTTGGGTTGATAAATTGTTGTAATGAATTGAGATTGTAATTGAGGTGTTTTTACACCGGGAAACGTACATGTTATGAAGAGGTCATGTCCAATTTTCTCTAGGAAGGACATTCACTTAGACCTAAGAACGCGTGATTGATTTTAGTAGATAATTTTAGAATTGAATTGAGTCATAGAATTTGATCATTCTAAGGTCATGTTGCTTTGTGAAGATATGAGTACATTTATTCTTGAGAATATGGGATTGAAGATCTTTGATGATACATGTTCAGGTTTTGAAGAGGTGGATTGGAGAATCGTAGGGCTGCGTGGATAGCGGTGGTTGTAAGTATATATTGTCTCTGTTATTGATGGAGATAATGCTCATTGGTCGAGATTATCTAAATTGATTTTTATTGTTGGTAATCATATCCACTGACTGCCATTATCTAGATTGATTTTTATTGTTAGCAATAATACTCTTTGATTAGTATTATCCAAATTGATTTTTATTTACCGGAATAATTTTCATTGGTCGATATTATCCAAGTTGATTCTTATTGGTTAAAATAGTACTTGTGGTTGATATTATTCAAGTTAATTCTTATCAGTGAAGATAATACCTATCTTTCGGTATTATCCGAATTCACTTTTATTGGTGGAGATAATTTTAATTGATCGGTATAATCCAAAATGGACGTTTATTTGATCTCATAATGATTTCCCCTGGTAAATGGCTAATTTTGTTCATTAGTTGTGATATGATGAGCTTATTTCAGTCTATGAAGACTAGTTGATGGTATCAAGATATTTTTGAAATCGGTAGCTAATTGTTTCGGCTAGAAATTATGTTGTTGAGGTAGCTAGCCAATTATTCTGGCTAGCGACGATTAATCAGTTTATAATGGTGATTATGTATGTGAATAGCTAATATCGTTTCGTTAGCTATGTTATGATGAGATTATTATTATTAGTTAGTCGATCCAGACGACTTAATGTAAATCAAGATTTTATTGAGATCACTGGCTAATTGGTTTGGCTAGCAGCTATGTTGTTGAGATAGTTAGCCAATTGTTCTGGCTAGCGATGAATTATCAGTTGTATGATGATTTATATACATGAATAGCTCATATTTTTCGTTAGCTATGGTATGATGAGGTTAATTTAGAGCTAATTGATGTTGACTAGTTGATGGATTTAAGATGTTGTTGAGATAGCTAGCTAATTGTTTCAGCTAGCAATTATGTTATTGAGGTAGCTAGCCAGTCGTTCAGGCTAGTAATGTTTTAAGAATGATTAGGAATGAAATGTTTTAAGTTAAACGATAAATGTCCGACTGAGTTTAACAACCCATTTATGGAGTATTAATGATGAAGATTACCGAAAGGTAATGGTTAAGACAGATGGCCTAAAGTGCATCTGGAAAGACGAATGGATTCATTTCGTGGCTACGAAGATTACCAAATGGTAATAGTAAAACAGATGATCATAATTGCATCTGGAAATGATAAGATTAAGAGACCTAATGAGGTCGCTCAGTCAAACACAATTTCCTTTATGTTAAAGTCTTACAATTTCTTTCTTTTAAGTTATTGTCACTTTATGATCTTGTCAATATTTTCTATCTTGACATATGATATGCTGGTAAGGCTTCATGAATTGTTTTATGCGCCAAAAAATCATTTTTTTCATACTCTACGATATATAATTGCTGAGTTTTGTAGCTCATTCTTTTATTTTATAAATTATTACAGGAGGATATTATAGATTAGAAGGGGATTCTTGGGAAGGTAGAAATAAGTGATGGACTAGCAGAGCTGGTGCTCGACTTAGCAGTGGTACTTTACACACTGAAGTTGTAGTTTGACTTATGGATGAAGCACTCGTTGTGGACCTTGATTGTATGTTGATTCGAGGTAAGTCAGGATATAGTTGACTTGTAGTGTACAAATGGTAGTACCCTACAGATAGTAGATGAGATCTGCTGTATGTGGCATCTTTTATTGGTAAGATTCACCCCAAACTTAAACCGATGCTTGTCCTCAAGCATAAACAATTACAACTAACTAACTAACTAGTACCACTTCCGTAGGTGATCACGGTTGCATTTGGCATATGGAACAAGCCCTTTAAACCCCTAGGCAGCCCTAGTTGACGAGTAAGGTCTCGTGAGGGCCTATAGCGAATGTACCCACAAAATCCAATGCAATGCAATGCATGAATGCAACTAATATGAAAATACAAATAATCTAGTACTAATATCCTACCATACCTTCAAATCCTCTCATGCCATATCAACTTAAGAATCAAAGTAAATACGCAATGTCTTGGTGTCGAAAGTGCAAGTATTCACATAGTCTACTCAATGAACATGCATAAGTTCTCACAAGCCCATGTCAAATGTAAGAATAAGTTAGTAAACATTCTAAGCCTACAAGAGTACATCTTTGAAACAAAACTCGGGATCTCATACGCAAAAACAAGCAAACACTCACAATCCACTCACAAAAGAATATTCACTCAAGAACAAGGGTAAGTGTATCACTCAATTCCAACAAAACCATAAGCATGCTTGACATTTGGTATCAATCTAACTCTTAACACAACATACATCAATGACGATAATCAAAAGGTCTTTATTTGGGTTGTAACGGGGCTAGGGACAAGGTATGTCAAATAAGCCAAAATAGGTGAAGTGTCAAAAGATAATAAGTACCATAATAAAACATACACAACACCCTATTTTCCCCCCACATAATTTTTCTATTTTTCTTCCAACAAAAACAATCGACTAGTCGACTAAAGTAGGATCACAACAAACACAAACATGCTCTCAAAATAAATATTTTTTTCTTTTTTTTTCTTTTTTTTTCGAGAGCTAAATATAACACAAACAATAATATACACAATAACAATGATCCCACAATTTTATTACACATGCCGACTATCAAGTAAACAACCAAACCCAATTTTCAATATTTCCCCCAAAAGTATGACCAACAATAAACCCCTCCTTGCACACCTTATTACTCCCTTAAGCACTCTACTAGCCTTTGATAATGTAGGTTCAAATTAATGTAAGGCCAATACAAGGAAAAGGTTTAGGCAAGTAATGTGGTATATCACTGAAAAAATATGATTAAGCTCAACAGGTTAACTAATTGATCATGTAAATATGGTGTGGTAATATGGGAAAATATGCGGTTATTCCTAAATGCCTTTATCATTTTAATCGTCAAATAATGTCATGCGTTTCAAGAAAGACCTCGAACAACTGCTAGCAATGCAAACAATCCGTGGACACTCAAGCAAACGAATAAATTGCAACAACTATGCAATATGGCTCAAAAACTCACTTGGTAGAAAAAACATACTCAATCCCAAGCAAAAAATCTCTCTAACGCACCTACTTGTATTCAAAGCATGCAAACTAAATCATCTTGCACATATTCATGTCCTTCTAATCACTTACAACATTCAATTAGTCTACTAGCTTCAACTTACTAGTGTATGTGTGTGCACAAGAACAAAGCATATCACTTCTCAATCAAAAGCGTCAACAACACAAAATTCCTATCAAGCATGCATAAAAACAGAATGCAAACTATTATGAACTCGCATGATATACAAACATAAAAACAGAATGTCCTATTTGAAACAAACGTAGATAACACGAACATAAATGCACAATTTACTACTACTAATATGAAAAGCATGAAATCCTACATGAACACATAATACAACAACAACTACTAATCCCCCAAACCACCCCCAAACTTAAAATATTCAATGTCCGCATTGAATGGAAAGTAATACAAGGGATAGTAGAAAACATACCTAAATAAAAATGCCGAAAAGCGTGGATTGCCTCCCACGAAGCGCTTCTTTAACGTCAATAGCTTGACGTTACTTCCAAGCCTCCATTAAGGATGATAATAGTTTGCCTGATCATCTCTTCGCGATACTTCATCGTCATCACGGCGGCACACTTTCTGCCCATTCTCCTCGCTTGGCCTATTCGTGTAACAACTCTGTCCTATTCCAATGCCTTCATCTGTTGACCCAAAATCTGACAATTTGTAGAACAACACAAATTCGCGGGCTTCGCTTGAATATAATGGAGGAGGGTAAATGTAAGTTGCTGAAGCCTTTGGTTCCTCAAAGAGAACTTCCTCCATTGGCTCTAATGCGCTACCTCCATCTTTAAACTCTAAGACAAGTAGAAGATCTGCATCTTTCCCATGTTCTTCAGCCTCTTGGTACGCACATACCAATTCTTGAAATTTGTGCAGCTCATCAGTGTCTGTCCCAATTTGTGCCCTTTCCAAATCATCCACCATACTAGCATGATCAAATTCCTCACATGGCTTGTGAATGCTCACCTCACCTTGGAATTTGTCTTCCTCAATTAAGCATGCAGTACCTTGCTCCAAATCACCGTTATTTTCTGGAATTGCCTCTAATATGAATTGTTGTTTCTCTTGTTCCAAGGCACTCAAAACTTGAGCAACTAGTGTTCCCATAGAATTGATAGACTCCTCAATACTCTTTATAAGCATCCTAAGCTCCTCCATAACATCAACCTCATCTGACTGAAAAGCAGGAGTAGGTTGCTGATGTTGAAACTCTTCACTACCAAAGACATATGACATATCTGGAATATCTTGCTGGTACTGTTGAGGATGGTATTGAAAATATGGTTGTTCCTCATAACTAACATATGGAACAACTCCTTCGTAGTAACAATATTGTGAGGGATCATGAACGCCCAAACATTGCTCACATTGTTGAGGCATGGATGTCCTCGAATATGCCCACCATGGCAACTCCTCACATGCCATCTTCAAACACTCAAGTACCTGAACACACCGAACTAAACAAGATAGAGAAGAAAAACAAATCCGAGTCAGTGAACGCTAACGACCACTATTGACAAGCACATAAACTAAAAATAAAACACCGATGATCCCCGGCAGCGGCGCCAAAAACTTGTTTTTGCACTAAATCACGCAAGCGTACTTGGTCACAAGTAATATATGAATAAGTCGAGTTCGTTCCCACAGAGATCTGGTTATGGTTTTAATTCAGTTTGTACCAATGCAACAATGTATGGTTATTATGCACTGCTAAGACAAATAACAATTTGGGTTTAATAAACTAAATTAACTAAGAATTAAATTAACAAGCTAAGAATTAACTAACTAACGAGAATTTAAATCAAATTACTTCTGCAAGAGAAAACATGGAATCCTAACTTCATTAAATACTTTGCTTAGATCTGACGCCTTTAATCACTATATGCAATGGTTATGATATCTGATCAGACAACACGAAACAAGTACACGCTACTTCTCAGTATACGAATACCAAACTAAACATACATCCACAAAAGAGATAGAAGATGAATAGACACCAATTATGCTTAGACCCTATATGTCTATAGAATTTGAAAACATAGCGGTTGAAGAGCAAGTTATCCATAAAGATCACATAGGGCAATACAAGTATTCTCATCTCATACTACGAATCATGTTGATAAACAATCATGAACCTATGCTAGCATGGCAAGTTCTAAATCTCAAGATCCACTTTCACTTCACAAGAGATTAACAAATTAGATGTTAGCTACGCATCTAAATTCATAAAGCACAACCATACGAGGATATCAGATATACACCACACACAGATCTTTAAAGCATCAAGATACTAAAGCTCCATAAATAAATCCGTTAGAATCCCATGACAGCGATTAGTTCATAATCAAACCGCTCGTCATCATGGGATCTAATGAAACCATGATAAAAACAAAGTACGAAAAGATACAAATAAAACTAAGTAATTGATATGTAATGGTTATACAAATTACAATGGTAGAATGTGTTTATATAGGCTCTAGAAGTCTTGCCCAGCAAGAAAATACCCAAAATAGAGTTAAAATAGAATTTCTGCAAAATACGTTTCCTAAACTGATTCTGTTTTTAAGGAAAATTCGTAGCTGACTTTTCTTCAATATTTCTGGGCCGTTCCAGTTGTATTTGTTCCTCTGAACCACTTTAGAAAGATAGAGAATCTCGTTAGCTTCGCGTGGACAGTAAGATCGCCCAAAACGGACTTGTAGAACTCAAGATATGGCCAAAACAAAAATCCAAAAATCTAGCTGATTCGTACGCGCGCTGGCTGCGCTGATTTTACTGTTCATAGCGCTGGCTGCGCTCTCTTGGCTGCCGGGAGCTGATTTTGGCTGATTTTCTTCGTTTTAACTCCTTTTTCCTTCGTTTCTTTTGCAAATTGTCATTTTTCACTTCTAAAACTCAATTCCACCATAAAATATGCAATTTAAATCATCCAACCTCAAGATAATAACCCTGCACAAACTCACTAAAACGCATAAAAAATATAACATACTTGAGACCAAGACATCAATTTAAGCCGAAATGGAACGCTCCAAGTGGATATAAAATCCACTTATCACCTACAGATAGTAGATGAGATCCGCTGTATGTGGCATCTTTTATTGGTAAGATAAACTTTGTTAAAGAATTTTGATTTAGATTTGTATAAATGGAAATAGTCATTCGTTTCTAAGGGGGGACGAAGTTCTTTATGGTTGTGTAACAACATTGTGGAAAAATGATTTAGTTAAGATATAAAGTTTTTTGGGAAAAAAAATTAGCAAGTTGTGATGTAGTTTTGGACGGACCCTCGGGCCGGTTCTTTCTAGAGGGAATTAAACCGGGGTCAGGGGCGTCACATTGGTACTCCCTAGTTCCAGGAAAAGACAGCTACTTTTTATTGTTCAAGCACCACAACTGGAACTCAAACCATTGCCTACTCATCTCAAATATGTGTTTTTAGGGAAGAAAGAGATATTACCGATCATAATTTTATTAAAGCTCACATCTGAACAAGAAGAAAAAATGATCAAGGTGGTTGGCAAACACATCAGAGATATTGGTTGGAGCTCGGTAGATATTAGGAGAATTAGCCCCACACTTTATGTTCATAGAATCCACTTGGAAGAAGGTGCTAAGCCTGTGAGAGTACCTCAACACCGACGCAATCCGCCTTTGATGGAAGTTGTGAAGAAAGAAGTCATCAAGCTATTGGATAATGGAATCATTGATCCTATTTCTGACTCAAAGTGGGTTTCTATCGTTCATTTTGTTCCAAAGAAATCTGGAATTACGGCCGTAGCAAATGAGGAGAACGAGTTGGTTCCTCAAAGAACAGTGACTGGTCATCGCGTTTGTATTGATTATAGGCCGCTCAACAATGCTACAAGGAAGGATCATTTTCTCTTGCAACTTATTGATCAAATGTTAGAGATGTTGGCTGGTCGTGAGTATTACTGTTTCTTAGATGGATATTTGGGATACAACCAGATTGCTATAGCTCCTGAAGATCAAGAGCATTTACTTGCCCTTTTGGTACCTTTGCCTTTAGGCGCTTGTCTTTTGGTCAATGTAATGCACCTAGAACTTTTTAAATATGCATGATGAGCATATTCTGTGATTATGTAGGAAAAATCATTGAAGGTTTTATGGATGATTTTAGTGTCTTCGGTGATAACTTTGATGGTTACTTGAGAAACTTGGGACTTATTTTGAAAAGATGTGAAGAACAAATTTATTGCTGAACTAGGAAAAGTGCCACTTCATGGTGACTCAAGGAATTGTTCTTGGACATGTGATTTCTTCAAAAGGTATTGAGGTGGATAAGGCTAAAATTGACTTGATACGGTACTTGCCCAATCAATGAAGTGTAAAATAGATTAGATCTTTTCTTGGACATGCTGGTTTTTATAGAAGATTCATCCAAGATTTCTCTAAAATTGCAAGGCCTCTAACTAATCTTCTTTAGAAAGATATATCAATCGAGTTTAATGATGATTGTAAGAAGGCATTTGAGGAGCTGAAATTGAAGCTTACTTCATCACATATCATACAAGCTCCTAATTGGGACTTACCGTTTGAAATAATGTGCGATGCTTCGGATTATGATATTGGAGGAGTACTTGGACAACGGAAGGAAAAGAAAATACATGCTATCTATTATGCTTCGAGGACCTTAAATGATGCACAACTCAATTATGCAACCACTGAGAAAGAGCTTTTAGCTACTATTTTTGATTTGGAAAAATTTTGATCATATTTGCTTGGTACAAAGGTGATTGTTTACATAGATCATGCAACCTTAAAGTACTTGTTGGCCAAAAAGGAGGCAAAGCCCAGACTCATCCATTAGATCCTATTGTTACAAGAGTTTGACACTGAAATTAAAGATAAGAAAGGATCCGAGAATGTTGTAGTTGATCATCTAAGTTACTTGATGATAGAGGAAGAAGATGTGCCCATAACCGAAACGTTTCCGGATGAACAACTTCTCCAGATTGAGGTAAGTGCTCTAACTAATTTTACTCCATGGTATGCAGATATGGTGAATTGTTTACATACTAGAATGTTGCCCAACACATTGACTCACGCTCAAAAAGATAAAATCAAACATGATTCTGAATTTTATGTGTGGGATTATCCTTATCTGTAGAAGCATTGTCTAGATTTAGTGATAAGAAGATGTTGCCTGATAACGAATTTGAGTCTATGTTAAAATTTTGTCATAGCTATGCATGTGGGGGACATTTTGGAACGAAAAGAACAACACATAAGGTCTTAGAGTGTGGTTTTTATTGGCCAATAATTTTTAAAGATGCTAAAGAATTTTGTAGTATTTGTGATAGATGTCAACGAGTAGGGAAAATTAGCACTAGGATTGAGATGCCCATGAACCCTATGTTTAATGTTGAAATATTTGATGTTTGTGGTATTGATTTTATGGGGCCTTCCCGAATTCTAATGATTTTGAATACATACTTTCGGTTGTTGATTATGTGTCAAAGTGTGTAAAAGCAAAAGGTACCCGTACTAATGATTCTAAAGTGGTTTATAAATTCTTGAGGACACACATTTTTGCTAGGTTTGGAATGTCGAGAGTTGTTATCAGTGATGGAGGATCACACTTTGGCAATAGTATTATTGAGGCACTATTTCGCAAGTACAACATCACACATAAGGTTTCTACACCTTATCATCCGCAAACCAATGGACAAATAAGGGTGTCTAATAGAGAATTAAAACAAATTTTGGAGAAAATTGTGGGAGCTACACGAAAAGATAGGAGTCAACAATTAGATGATGCACTTTGGGCCTTTAGGATGGCATACAAGACACCCATTGGTATGTCACCTTATCGCATTGTATATGGGAAGCCTTGTCATTTGCCGGTGGAACTCGAGCATAAGGCGTATTGGGATATAAAGTATGACGCCCCAAGTCCTGGGTCCAGATTTGGTGCCACAACCAATACAATTAAGTATAACTTAATTATACAGACGACCCCTCAACAAGGATCGATCTTAAGTTATAGTAATAAACAAGAAACTAAATTACAACGCCCCTGTTGCTAGATTGGAAGCCATCAGAATATTCCTGGCATTTGCTGCCCATTCAAATTTTAAAGTCTATCAAATGGATGTCAAGAGTGCATTTCTGAATGGAGAGTTGGAAGAAGATTTATATGTGCAACAACCACCTGGCTTTGAGGATCCACACTTTCCAGAATTTGTCTACAGATTGCTTAAGGCATTGTATGGACTTAAGCAAGCTCCAAGGGCATGGTATGATACTTTATCACAATTTCTCCTTGAAAATCAATTCACTAGAGGCACATTGGACAAGACAATGTTTTACAAGAAGCATGGTGATGATATTATCCTAGTTTAGATCTATGTGGATGATATCATATTTGGCTCTACAAATGAGAAGTTGTGTGAGAAATTCTCTAAACTCATGCAGAGCAGATTTGAGATGAGTATGATGGGAGAGTTGACATTCTTTCTTGGGTTGCAAGTCAGTCAGAGGAAGGATGGTATCTTTATCAGTCAAGCCAAGTACATCAAGGATCTATTGAAGAAGTTTGACTTAGAAGACTACTCATCTGTAAAGACACCCATGGCCACTGCCACTAAATTGGATGAAGATGCTAAAGGCAAGAAAGTAGATATCTCAGTCTACAGAGGCATGGTTGGTTCTCTACTCTATCTCACTGCAAGTAGGCCAGATATCATGTTTGCTACATGCCTGTGTGCAAGGTTTCAATCAAATCCAAAAGAGTCACATTTGATTGCTATAAAGAGGATCTTTAGATATCTGAAGGGCACTCCAAACTTGGGTCCATGGTATCCTAAGGACATAGGGTTCAATCTGGTTGGTTATACTGATGCTGATTATGCTGGATGCAGAGTGGATAGGAAAAGCACCTCAGGTAGCTGCCAATTTCTTGGACAAAGGTTAGTCTCTTGGTATAGCAAGAAACAACAATCCGTGTCAACTTCCACAACTAAGGAATACATAGCTGTTGGAAGTTGCTGTGCTCAAGTGCTTTGGATTAGAAATCAACTTAAAGACTATGGACTTGTGTTGGAAAGAATTCCAATCATGTGTGACAACACAAGTGCAATCTCTATAATTGCCAATCCTGTCAATCATTCTAGAACAAAGCACATTGACATCAGATATCATTTTATTAGAGAACATGCAACTAATGGAACCATTGAGTTGCATTATGTCTCTACAGATAAACAACTAGCTGACATATTCACTAAGCCATTAGATGAAGCCACCTTCACAAGGTTGGTTAGTGAGATTGGAATGCTGAATTCATCAGATTCTGGCTAAAGTGAATATATCACCTAGACTGTTGCATCAGTAAACACTTACTTTATCTAAATTTTCAATATTTTTGAAGTAAGTGTTGGCTGAAATATGATTTATAAATATTTCAAATCTGTTGCATATGTTGAAAAATCATATTATGTCAACTTGAAATTTCTATGAAATTTTGAGAAAATCACTATTTAATTTGTTAGAATATTCTTCATTGAATATGTTTGATAAATTTTAAAAGATAGTGAAAATTGAATTTTTATGAGTGAAAAGAATATTTCGATAAGTCAAACTTCTCTAATGATTCACTACTCGACTTCTCTAACAAGTCTTTTTGGAGCACTTTCGAGTTCTCGAATGGAGCCTTTTTGAAGATATCGAATAGAGGTATGACTAACTTCTCGAATATGGTAATTGAGTTCTCTAATGACTGAGTTCTCGAATACTGTATTTGAGTTCTCGAATCAATTGAAAAGGCTGAATTCTCGCTGAATTTGAACTATTTTTAGATTTTTATTCAGAATTTTAAATCACTCATAAAAACATATTTTACCTAATTTAGAATTTATTCTAAGTTAGATAACTGCCAACTGTGAGTTACAAACTGCTTGAGTTATCGAATAGGCCTTTCTTGACTTATCGAATAGTTGATTTCTACTTCTCGAATGCCTGACTTGTCGATACAAAACATACATTTAATCGACAATTCAAGTACTTCATACTTTTACAATTCTACATCTATTCGATTCATTTCATTCGATTTCTCAAGCATCTAAACTCCCTAAACCTCTGTAAACCCTAACTTCGAAAGATTAATTTCTTCTTCAACCTTCGTTCTCTTTCTCTCTCTATAAAAATGGCAAACACCCAACTCACCATACCCACTCAAACCAATTTCATTGCAATAACTAATGATGTGGAAGCACCAAATGCAAACTTCAAGTGCTTTGTTCGATGGATGTCTGAGTCATATATCAAGGATGCACTTTCAGCCAACCCAACACTGTATCTGGACTTACTAGAACAATTTTGGAGGACTGCTGTTGTGGAGGTTATCGCCCTTGAGAATGCTATAACCTCATATGTGGTCTATTTCAAGATTCAAGGGAAGGATGTCACTATCACCACAGCAGACATGAATAAAGCACTGGATTTACAACAAGAGGATTATGACCCACTGGTCATAAATGCAGAGTTAGAAGAATTCTTTGATTTTATCAACTACTCAGATAAAATCAATCTTGGAAAGTTGAATCGGAAGTCCGTGAGGAAATAATGGAGCTATGTCTTTGCTACTCTTCTTCAAGTCTTCACAGCAAGAAAGTCTAGTTTCGACCAAATCAGTGCACCTGCATAGCAAATTGGCTATGCCTTGGCCTGTGGGAGAAAAATAAATGGTGGACAGATCATTCTACAGGAGGTGTATGGGAGACTTGGTAAGAACTCAGCCAAGAGAGGTACTAAAATTTTCTTTCCTCGTTTTATTCAATCTACTCTTAATTTTGTAGATAATAAGTTAATTGAATTGCCTAGAATAGATAAGACTAGAATAGGCTACCCTAGGTCCATGACCAAACTCATTTTTGGTAACTTGGAGACTAGGAATGATGTGGATGTAAGACTCAAAATAACTCCCCATAGGGAGAGTCTATTTATAGGACTTATCTCCACAACATGCCAATATTTGATTCCAAATCACAGTTAGCACAGCCCAAGCAAGTAGGACAAAATGCTAACCCAGGGCTTGCTAACCAACCCTCTCAGCCAAATAGTGAGCCAACTGCATCATCCTCTAAAAAGGGTGATGTTAGTAAAAAGAAAATAAAGGAGATTGTTTCTGAACCTTTGAACATATTATCTGAAGCAGCATTGGCTGTAGAATTAGGTTTAGAAAGTGAGGAACCTGAGTCACCTTTACAGAGACCAAAGAAGAAGAAATCAAAAACCACCTCTTTAGTCACACAAATGGCTGCAGTTGTAAAATCAGGGGCAAACAGTTCACTAGATGTATCCTCTCAACAGGGTGCATCTATAGAATCAAGCATTCTCCCCAATGCACAATCTTGTATGGAGTCTGCACAAAGGAGTAATAAGGCTGGCACAACACTGAGTGGAGAGCACATCACACTTGAAACTCCCTCTATTTCTCAGGGGGAGTTGCCAAAATCAACTCTAAAAGACACTTCTCTTCCAGAATCTACATCTCAAATTTCTTTGAAGCCTGCAACTCAAGAAATTGAGGAGCAAGGCATTGATTATCAAGAATTCTTCTCTCTTGGTGAGCCAATGGATTCAAGTGACTTGGTGCATGACACTTTGCTCACCACCCGGGAACCACATTTAGATGGTGAGGGAATGCAAGCTGGGGCATATTCTGATGACACCTTCACAAACACAGAGGATTCACTAGTTTTCACTAGAGACTCTGTGCCTATGTCAACTACTGTTGTAACTCATCTCACTCCTGTGGAGACAACAGTAGTAGAGTCAATCCATCCGGTTGCAGAAGTTACATCTGTAACTGAGGAGTCTAGCCTGCCTAGCTCTAGCTCTAACTTCATGTCTCAATGGCTGAAGCCTGTGCAATATGACAGTGCTTCAGGATCAGGGTCTGTTCCACAACAATTGATGGTTGAAGCTCTTCAAAATTTAATTGTGGATCAAATTCCTGAGTTCACAATGATTGCTCAAAACCTACTCACTGCAGACATGCCAGATCCAAACTATGAAGCAATTCTGCTCTGTCACAGAGATGATGTGGAGTTACAAAAGGCCAAGATAATAGATGATGCTGAGAGAGATGGCAATGTAGATGCCTGGTTGCAAGGAAAATATGACATTACTCTCAATGAAGCACTTCAATACGTAAGGGAAGAGTACATCGCTTCAATGGGATCCAATGTCAATTCTCTGACTCCTGGTGAAGTGTATGAGGCTATGAATTACTCTTACAAGGGATTTCTCAAGGCTGCTCACTATCTTGACAAGGGAGTTAAAACTGAAGTCAATAAAGTTTGTGATGCCACAGCCAAAGAAGTGAGTGAAATCAAGAGAGACTTTGCTGCCAAGTTTCCAACTCTAGATTTTGTCCTCAAAACTATACAAGACTGCAATTCTACCTGCATCAAGATGGACAATGGCTTGGCATTGCTTCATGACACTGCCAGTACTCTAATAGCCAAATTTCAAACTCTATCTGATCAGACAACTGATGCCAATGCCATACTGAGGACTCTGTTTAAGAATCAATATGGAGATAAGCTGGGGATAGAGGTCCCTGTACATGACATGACAAAATTTGAAGTGCAGAGACTCAAGGACCAATCTCTCTCTAGTTTCAAGGCTTCTGAGTTATTCACCAAGGTGGATACTCTTGAAAAGGAGGTGGTCTCTCTCAAGAAATCTATTGCTTAGTTGACAAACACTGTTGCTATTCTCAATGACAAGTTGGACACTCAAGCTACTGCCAATGCTGATGTTCTTCTCAATCAACAACGGATGATGTCTGCTATAATGAAGCACATGGGACTTCCTCTACCTGATGAATCTGTCACTCCCACCTCTCTCAACCCAAAGGTTGCTACTACAGCCTCTGTGCCTGACAACAAGCCTAAGGGGGAGAAGAGGACCTTAAGGAACTCAAAGCCTAAGGGGGAGAAGCCTACAGAGGAGAGACAGAGACCTAAAGAGAAAGGCATTAAAATAAATGAGGATGGTCATCAAAGAACTTCAAAATCTACAATTCATGTGCAAGGCATAGGGAAAGCCAAAGTTGATGAACCCCCATCTTCTCTGCCAATTGTCACTCTACCAGAAGTACACATCACTACTCCAAGTGGTCAAAAGCAAACTATCACTACTATAGTGGTTGCTGGGAGTATGCCATCTGATAAACCTCCATCCTCCAAAACTGAAAGTGCCAAGCCTGTAGAAGTAAAGGTGGTTACTGAGGCCAAGCTACAAGAAATTGCAAATTCTAATGTCTACCATGATGATGCATTCTTGGAGTTCTGAAAGTCTCAAGAGAACAGGCTGGTGACACTCAATTGTATCTAAGGAGCTTGAAGGATCAGATTGACTATCTCACTGTGATACTCAGGAAGATAGATGGATTATGGATCAAGGAGGTAATGATGGTGTCCAAGTCCAAGATATGGCATCTAACCTTCACCACTCTACAAGCTTTAAAATACTCAGAGATAGATGTGCTACTTGAGCTTATTGAGAAGAGAAATGAGAACAACAAAAGCCTCTATGATGACTTAAGGAATGAGTAACCATCCAGACTACCTGAAGTGCTTACAAATCTAAGAACCATCTTCTATCAATCTGGAACAAGAATTGATGATATCAAGCAGCTGATCATTCCTAAGCATCTAACCCCTCAGAACAAAGCTCTCATTATTGTCATCATTGAGAAGCTAAACAAGAAAAAGGGTGTAAGAACAGCTGAAGAATTGGAAGCCCTATCTTATCTCAGGTCATACATTGCAACTGGCATTGTACCTGAAACTGCTAAGTTCAAACCTAGCAAGGATGGTGATAAAGACAAAGATGAAGACAAGAGTGATGGAAGGAGAAGTCATCACAGGAGTGATAAGGGTGATGAAGATAAGAAGAAGAAGAAAGATAACAAGGACAAGAAAGGTGATGATGACCAAGGCAAAGTTTATGAGAGGAAAAGTGGAAAATAGCAAGCCTTAGGCATTACTAACAGTAATCTCACCACAACACAAGACTCTAAGTCTAGGGTGAATACAGTTAGTAATGACCTGCCAAAATCTACATCAATGGCTTCTGCAACTGTTTTGCCACCTCAAGAAGAAAAGAAGATTCAAATCAAGAAACCATCTGTATTTTTCCAAAAGCAAACTGCTAATGGTATACTACAGTGGTCTACAAGCAAAGGTCATAAGTTTCTGCCTAGCAATCAAGTGAGAAAAATCAAATTCAAACAAGCTGCAAGAAGGGTGAAGTTATCTAAATCAAAGGCACTGACAATCACTCCAGGGTTAAACCTACCACCTCTAGATGAAAGCTATGATGAAGACCAACTGTAGTTCCTTTGGGCTCAAAGAATCTATCATGTTGCCATTGTTAATGATTGTCTTGAAATTAAATATACTGATGGAAGACAGAAGAAATTCAGACAAGGGACATGTCAGCATTGAGGCAAGCTATATGACATAGAAAGGTTATTGCTATGTTGGATTCTGAAGATAGACTGGAAAGAATATGGAAGCTGGAGCTAATTGACTTTGTTAAAATGAAGAGAGATCACCAGGCAGAATAGAAAAAGAAGAGTGAAGAGCTACTAAAGAAAAGAGAGGAAGAGCTTGCAAAAATGGAAGCTAAGGCTAATGAGTTGAGGGCTATGGGTTTGTGTAGAGTCAAATTTAATCCCTACATCATTGAATATAAGAAATATAGAAGAACTGTAAAGATTAGAATGGACTACATCAGTTCCTACTCTGAGAAACAGCTGAATGAAGTACTCAAGGATTTATCAGACTCCCCTCTAATTGAAGAACTCACTGCAATGGAAGACATTATTCTTGCAATAGAAGAAAATACAAAGAAGAAGGCTAAAGAAGCTGAAGAAAAGAGGAAAAATGAGAATTTGCAAGCCAAAGCTCAAGGGATGAATCCAAAAGAATATGGCTAATAATTCCTCATAACTTGTAAGGATGCCTGTTTGCATTTTTAATCAAATTACATACCTGTACTTTCCAAGTCTTATCTTTATGTATGTTAGGCTTGTTATCAGACATGAAATTGTGACTAAGGGTCTTACTCACAATTTGGGGAAGATTGTTAGTCACAGAGGCATGCCTGTATACATCTAATAACAAGCCTAATTGTTTATAATGCTTTGCATTACTTACATGACCTCTTAACTGAGGGAACCTCTAGTTATAGAGTTTCTACTTGCTTAGTACTTGTAATAGGCATCAATTCCTATCTGTGTAATTGTACTTAAAAGTCAGAGAATAATGCTTGAAAGAAGTTCCAAGGTTCATGCCTCAAGCTTAAAGAACAAGACTATCAAATAATCACAATTGGGATTTGAAGAAATGAAGAATTTGCCTAAGTACCAATTCGAGAAGTATGTTTGTTATATTCGAGAAGTCTAGCCTTCGAGAAGTCAGGGATTCGATATCTCAAAAGACATTATTCGATATCTCTGAATACACTGTTCGATATCTCAGATATTCGATATGTCTACTACTCTATTCGAGAACTCAGAAAGTCAACAAGTCAAAGCATCATTCGAGTTCTCTAGGAGTCAACAAGTCAAGGTTCATTCGATATCTCAAAGACTCAGAAAGCTATTCGATATCTCAAGGATTCGATAAGTTAAATGTTCTATTTGACAACTCAAGGATTCCTGAAGAAAAGAGCTATTCAAGAAGTGATTCGATATGTCAACCTTACAGTATTCGAGAACTCAGAGTTATCTAATCCTAGTTCTTGAATCAATCACTTAGCCACTTCTCGAATACATTCTTGGAGACAAACTACTGAGAAATTGTACAAGTCAGAAACCTGCAACAAGCCAAAGCACTTTATGGACCACAATCTGTAACGTGCTCTGGAAATCCTACAAAGAAGCTTGGAGAGATGTACAAGAGACAAAGAGCTAAAGAAGTGGATCTGAACAGAACTTTACAAAGTCAAATCTGTAGCCGTTTGGATGCTTACTCAAAAAGGATAGACACACTGGAAAGTAAACTTGTTTAGCTACCTTATTTTTAGTAAGTAGGTTGTATTCATGTTCTATAAGAATACAACCTCACTTCTTTAGAGATTAAGTTTTTCACATACATTGTAAGAGCACATCTCTCTGAGAAAAACGAATCTGAGAATACTATCATTTGTATTCATAGGTTGTAGCAAATCTTTATTTAATAAAATATTAGATTAAAGTGATATCGTGTTTTGTGTTGTTCATAATCCGCACCTACACATCTGCACACACAAACACATATTATGCTACACAGATTCAAGAACAAGAAAAGTTCAAGAATCCATTCACCCCCCCCCTCTGTATTCTTTAGTCGTATTCAATACTCAACAAGGATGTCATCAATAAATACAATCAGAAACTTATCCAAATATCTCTTGAACACTCTATTCATCAAATCCATAAACACAGCTGGCGCATTCGTCAATCAGAAAGCCATCACTAGAAACTTATAATGTCCATATCTCGTACGAAAATCAGTCTTTGGAATGTCTTCGGGCTTGATCTTCAATTGGTGATAACCTGATCTCAAATCGATCTTAGAAAAATAAGCAACATCTTTCAACTGGTCAAACAAATCATCAATTCTTGGCAGTGGATACTTATTCTTGATAGTCAACTTGTTAAGTTCTCGATAATCGATACACAACCTCATACTTCCATCCTTTTTCTTAACAAACAATACTGGCACTCCCCACGGAGACACACTTGGCCTTATAACTCCTTTGTCCAATAGATCTTGTAATTGAGTTGCTAACTCCTTCATCTCAGCAGGTACTGGCTCGGTTCCTGGTGCTAAATCAATCGAAAATTCAATCTCTCCATCTTGAGATAATTCGGGCAATTCGTCAGGAAATGCGTCAGGAAATTCATTCACAACGGGTATGTCTTCCCTTCTTGGAACTTGCTTTTCTACATCAACCACATGTGCTAGATACGCTTCACAACCTTGTCGAAATAACCGATTCGATTACATGAACGTCAAAAATTTCTTGTCTTGCTTCTATCCTTGAAATTAAACTTCCTTATCATTCTCAATTTCTTAATCTCACTTACTTCTGTCTATATCCAATCTGTGAATTATAATCAACCAACCAATCCATATTATTAATAGCCTATTTCCTAATCATGTTGAAATTTTCTCACTTCCAAGTAATTGGTAGGTAATAGTTTTGTTACTCTTATCGTAGTGTCTATAGAGACAGACTTGATACAATCCTTGACGAAATGTCCTTGAACTTCTGATTCTAACACTCATGATATAACTTTCTCTCCAATTAGACTTGCAACTCTTGATATTTAACTTGGTACAAATTTCAGTATGCTTCCTCTTGAATTTCTTTCTTCCGACAATGGAGATCTTGTTATTCTCTACTAATTCATATCTTATGGGTGGCTACCTTGCCTTACTACTCCAATTTTAATCTTCCATATCCTACGTTCATCTTTAACTGAATTCCTTGTCTTCTATCAAAGCAATTCTCAAAATTTATTGATTCTCCGCCTCCTTTTTCGTATCATCTTATTCCATCTTAGTCAAATCTCCCTTTCTACCAATAATCGCGACTCCTTAATGTAATAACCCTAACCTTAGAAATGCTACAGTGATTAAATGAATAGTAAATTTTGAGGATTTAGGGAAATGGTATGTAAGTACCCTAGATTTGAAATGGAAAATGAATAATCAGGAACCATATTGATGTTGTACTATGAAAATGAGTGACTCAAAATGATAATGGATTTCAGAAATTCCTGAATATGGATTTTAAGGATTTTTTATTTCGATTGAGACTCTATTGAATGTGATATTAAGGAGTATAGAAATGTTAAAGGGTTTATATCTTGAGGAAATAGTGAAATTAGGTTAAATCAAGGAGTGATCAAGTCAAGGAAATGCCAAGAGAATTTAGATTGTTAAACGAGTTTGAGAATGCTTGAGAACCCGAGAGATAACCGGGAGAACAACTTCTGAGAAAAAGAGAATATACCAAGGATATTGGATCTAATACCTACTTTAGGATTAGAATCACCCTAACACACTAATATATGATGTGGGAGAGGATATTATATATCCAAGGAATTTACAAAGGAGAAACCACTGAGACGATCGCAGAAATCAATCGATGAATCAAATGACGAGAGAACTTTGAACGAAGCCCAAACTTCGGCCCAATACAAAACAAGGAGTTGATTTATTGATTTAATTAAGTGGCTTATGGTGAAAGCCAAGGGGCAAGGGCAAGAGTTGAAGAATTATGAAAGGGCAAGGACAATGTGGTAAAAACAAACAAAATAAAACCAAACAAATATCAAACCAAGCTTCTTAGATACTTCTTGCACAAGAACCAAGGATCCAACACAGCCATACATCTGATCTTATCTTGTAAATATCATTAGATCAAAGTTGGATAAGTCAATATTGGATCAAAAGTGAAGAAAAAGCAAGAAACACACCATTCCACACAAACTGCCCAGCAGGAATAGCTTTGAGAGAAAAATTCATAACCCAAGATCTAAAGCTCTAAAAATCAACAAATTTTAACCATATCTTCTCCACTCTATGGGGAAGATTCGTTCAAAATTTCATGGCCAACAAAGTAGTATAGCCTAGTCAAATTCATGCTCAAAGTTGGGAAAACAAATCTGTCCAGTTTCTGTCCAGTGGGAAAAATGGGATCAAAACCATAGCTAGGAAGCTTTGTTTTTTGTGATCTATAGCTCAAATCAAATCTTATGAAGAGGCCAAGATGTGGTAAAAATTTGAGAACCAAACTCTTGTTTTTCAATTTTATATGATTTTTACAAAAGTGATGATGAATAGTAACCCTTAGAAACTAACTTTGTTTTCTTGATTTCTTTGGAGGATCTAAGCTATACTAAGGTGGTATAAAGGTTATACAAGGTGTATTAAGGCTTTTACTCATTCCAAGGAAGGTATACCACTTGAAACTCTAGCTTGAATCTTGAGTTTATGGTTGCTTTTTGGATTAAGTTAGTGTAAAGTATGAAATCATGGTTATATTAGTGTTTATAAGTGTTTTGATGGATTATGGAAGTGTTATGTGTTGAAATCCATGGCTGGTATGATGACCGCATGGTGTATGGATGGATATATGTGTTGGATGATGAGTTTGGAGGTGTGAAAAATTTGGAAAGTATGAAAGTATAGCCGTTATAATGCCCGATTCTCGTTTAAACATAAATTACTTGTTAAAAACAGAGCATCCCGAATCTGTCAAGATCAGTAGAGCATATCCAAGGGTCATGATAGGGTAGATATTGGTTCATAGATCGTTTTGATATAAAGTACGTCAAAATCTGATGAACGGTTTAGGAGAAAGTGAGTTTTAGTGAAAGTCGTTCGGAAACCGAGAAAATGCAATTATGTCAAATTTGAGGCTATAATTACCATACTTAAACATCTTTAAAAGTTATGAAAGTTTGGGACAATATAGTAGGGTGAATATAGAGGCAAACCCCACTGATCTTGTGTCAACATTCGAAATTTATATTTTATGAGAATTTTCACAGTCGAGAGTGGTTGTTAAGAAAATGGTGTAAATCGCTAAAACTTTGATTGAGTCTAAAAATGGTTAAGTTCTTGGAACTTTTGGTACATAAAGGCTATGTTAAACATATATTATGTGTCAAGGGTATTTCTATATAAAGGTTAGGTGGTTAAGTGGAATATATTCTAACGATAATCCTTTTCATGTTTATAGAAACTCGGGGCGAACCACGAGCCATACCTCTGGGATATAGAGATCGAGGCAAGATTTCTTTTATCCTTATTTTGATAAATTATTTATGATCAAAGGAAATGGTTTTGGTGGATAATATATGAATCTTATATGATGAGATGATTAGGGATATATTCCCTGTTTACTGAGATTTTTGAATATGGATTATGGATATGAATACGAATATGGATAGAGCGAATATACTTTATGTTTTAAAGGGATATGAAAGAATGGTATCAGTTGTTATCTAGAGTTATATGTTTATAATATTATGTTAAAAATATTCTTTTTAAATAATTGTGATTTAATAAATATTATTTGATTATTATTTAATACTTTTAAAATAGATGGAATATTTTATGTATATAAGAGCGTAATTGATTTCATTGAATACAGAGGAGATGTCTGAGTCATAATCAAAGTATTATGACATATATATTTTTAAAGGTGATAAATGGAAATGGAAATGATGTATGTGAATGGAAATGTGAATGGAAATGGAAACGGAAAAATGAAAAATTTGGAATGGTGTTTTATAAATGGAATAATGATTTGACAAAAAGGGGGATTGCAACAGAAAGCGTAAGAGGCTGTGTGCGGCACAGTCCAGCACTCATTATTTTATTCCGGCCCATGTGTTGCCGATGAAGGATGTAGTGGAGAACCTTCCTCCAGGAGGATGTAGTGGAGAACCTTCCTCCAGGGATGTTTGACATTCCTTCTACTAGTAGTAAACAAGGAGCAGGTACGATTAGGCGACTGATCATCGTCCTAACGTATTTGGCGCTAGCGGATATCCCCAAAACTTTTAAAAGAAGAATTGATAATGGTTTCAGATTGACATATTGGAAAAAAAGAAAAATGGTATGAAAATTTTGGAATTGTTTTTATGAATTGAAGAGAAACTGATTTTATATTATTTTATATATTTGTTGTATAAAAGGAAATGGAAAGATTATATTGAGAGATTTGTTTCAAATGTTATATTATCTTGAGATATTATACTGAAATGATGTATTGATTATTATCTTGTTATAGAAGAGAAACTGGTATTATATTTTATTAGAAGAGAAACTGATATTATATTGTTCTATATTTCTTTTCTTATAAAGAAAAATGGATGGTGTATTTAATAAGTAAGAATTAATTCTTTTCTTAAGGCTTATGATGGGTTTTCTGTTTATTAATATATATATATATATATATATATATATATATATATATATATATTTTCATTGATGCTAGTTTACAAAAAAATTTATCTTGCTGAGCTATTATAGCTCACTCTTGCTACTTATGTATATAACAGCTAGGTCGAATGCTGATACTCCGCACTACACCCCGCAAGAGGGTAAGGGAAAGATGACCTTTTGAGAGAGTGCTGGCGCCTATCCCTGAGGTAGCCGATAGGCAGATGGTTAATGGTAGACTTATGTGTATTAAGTGTGTAAGTTTGAGAACTAAACTTTTGGTTGTTGAAATACTTCCTCTCGAAGTAATATTCAACAATGCATTTAAGTAGGATTCTAGGTTTGTAATAACTGCTTAACTTTAAACTTATGATATTATGGATATTGTACTCTAAGCATATGATTGGTGTGTAATATTATTAAGTGTGGGGTCTATTGTGAGAGTTTCATTGCGTATTTATATTTCAACTGCCAAGAGTATAGTGTTATTAAATGGAAATTGGTCTGTGACGTCCTGGATTCCTGACCCCGGATTTGGGGTTGTCACACTTAAACTATACTCACATAAATTGTCAACTCCAACCCAATCACTTTACTCTTTATCCAAATCTTCACTTTCTGTTGAAATTTCTTAGAAATAAACTATCTAACTTTGCTCTTCTTTTCTCAAGCTATCATGTTTTGATTCTAAAATTTATATTCAACAGTTGGTCTAAAACAAACCCAAATCTTGTGATATTCCATCTACTATATCCAAAATACAACATATAATAATCATATGTTCATAAATAATCCTTCATCAGCACAACTACCATATTCCAAATACATCTACCATCACTCAACTCTTGACCTTCACAAAATAATACTCTGATACTTTTGTTACTTGCTCCTTATCTCTATTCAATTTTCAATAATATTAAATCTTGTACATGTATCGTCAATCCAATAAGAAACTAACTCAATGCTCAATTCCTATTGTAATATATCATCCTCTCAAACTTGCTCAACCGATTCTCCATTGACATTTATATAACCTTGAACACTTAGGATGACATCGTGTCTACCTTTCTACTTCCAATCACCGATAGCTTCAAGAATCGTAAGGGTTTTTAGCGAAACGAATTAATAAAATGAGTAGATATCGACATGTCTGAATATAGGCTGAATTTTGTTTAAAAAGAACTTTCAGAAAAGAATTTAATCGAGAGATCAAATATGATCATTGAACTTTTATCAGGTTGCATTTGTCAATTAGGTCAACCACCCTATTACAAAAAAATGGCCAGTCTTTAGTACTTTCATGATAAACATGATTAGTGGCATCCCACCAGACTTCTATCACAAAGATAAGAAGTCCCTGAATCCCCTATATATATAGGGTTGTTCATCCCAGTTTGAATAAAGAGAATCAAATATGCAGGAATAATGAAAATAGTTCAAGAATCTCAAAATTTTCATATATAAAGTGGGATTGAGTATCCTCTGAAAAATAGGGATATTTTAGAAAGAATAGGTTTGTGTTTAAGTATATGATAAGTGGATTTATATCCACTTGGAGCATTCTAAATCGGCTTAAATTGATTGTCTTGGGCTCAAGTTTCTGGTAGTTTTGATGTGTTTTGCTTAGTTGTGCAGATTTACGAGAAGGTTGACTAAGGTGGATGCTTCTATTATTTTTTGGGAATTAATTGATTAAAATTCGGATTTTTAAGAAGGGTTGCGCAGTCTACAGTGTTTGGGCCATATCTTGAGTTCTATAAGTCTGTTTTCAGCCCGTAAGCAGTCCACGCGAAGATAACGAGATTCTCTATCATTCTAAGGTGGTCCAGAAGCCCAATTACGTCTGGAACGGCTCTGGAAAACAGAAGAAAAGTCAGCTACGAATTTCCCTTAAAAAACAGAATCAGTTTAGGAAACGTATCTTGCAGAAATTCTATTATAATTCTGTTTTGGTATTTTCTTGCTGGGCAAGATGTCTAGAGCCTATATAAACACATCCAACCCTTGTAAATTAGATCATTAAGATCATTATCATTAGGAGTAGAACAATTACATATCAATTACTTAGGTTTATTTGTATATTTTCATACTTTGTTTTTATCATGGTTTCATCAGATCCCATGATGACGAGAGGTTCGATTATGAACTAATCGTTGTCATGGGATTCTAACGGATTTATTTATGGAGCTTTAGTATCTTGATGCTTTACAGATCTGTGTGTGATGTATATCTGATATCCTCGTATGGTTGTGCTTATTGAATTTAGATGCGTAGCTAACATCTAATTTGTTAATCTCTTTTGAAGCGAGAGTGGATCTTGAGATTTAGAACTTGCCATGCTAGCATAGGATAGGTTGATGTTTTAACATCATGATTTGTGGCATGATTAGAGATAATATGCTACCCTATGTGATCTATGTGGATAACTTGTTCTTCAACCTTTATGTTTTCAAATTCTATAGAGATATAGGGTCTAAGCATAATTGGTGTCTATTCATCTTCTATCTCTTTTGTGGATGTATGTTTAGTTTGGTATACGTATACTGAGAAGTAGCGTGTACTTGTTTCGTGTTGTCTGATCAGATATCATAACCATTACATATAGTGATTAAAGGCGTCAGATCTAAGCGAAGTATTTAATGAAGTTAGGATTCCATGGTTTCTCTTGCAGAAGTAATTCGATTTCAATTCTCGTTAGTTAGTTAATCCTTAGTTTGTTAATTTGCTTTTTAGTTAGATTTAGTTAATTAAAACCAAATTTGTTATTTGTCTTAGCAGTGAATAATAATCATACATTGTTGCATAGGTACATCTACTGAATTAAAACCATAACCAGATCTCTGTGGGAACGAACTTGACTTCTATCTGTATTACTTGTGACCACGTACGCTTGCGTGTTTAGTGTAACAAGTTTTTGGCGCCGCTGCCGGGGATCATCGGTGTTTTTATTTTAGTTTATGTGCTTGTCATCAGTGGTCGTTAGCGTTCACTGACTCGGATTCTTACTTAGTGTGTTTGTTTTGTGGTGTGTCAGGTACTTGAGTTTGTATGCGAACACGCTTACAAGCACGTTTGGAAGAACTGGCAGAAGACAATCTTGTAGAGAATTTGGAGAATAAGATAGAAACTGAGACTACTGTAGAGATGGGTGACGCAGCAGCAGCAGCAGTCAAGGCTTTGAAGGACTATTCTCAGCCGAAACTCAATGACATTCAGTCTAGCATTATCAGGCCAGCTATTGCAGCGAACAACTTTGAGATCAAGCCAGGCACAATTCAGATGGTGCAGAATTCAGTCCAGTTTGGGGGAGCTTCTACGGAGGATCCTAACATGCATGTTCGGGACTTTATCGAAATCTGCGACACTTTCAAGTGTAATGGTGTGACGGATGATGCTATCAGGTTGAGGCTTTTCCCATTCTCTCTGAGGGATAAGGCTAAGAGCTGGCTACACTCTTTACCACCTGGTTCTATCACTACATGGGAAGATCTTGCTCAGAAGTTTCTTACTAAATTCTTCCCTATGGCGAAAACTGCAGCAATAAGGAACCAGTTGACTCAATTTCAACAGCAATCTGGTGAGTCATTATGTGAGGCTTGGGAACGCTACAAGGAGATGCTAAGGAAGTGTCCTCATCATGGCATGCCTGATTGGATGGTTATTAATGGATTCTACAATGGGTTGGGAGCGCAGTCTAGGCCTTTACTAGATGCAGCATCAGGTGGAGCTCTTTGGGCAAAGAGTTATGATGAAGCTTATGATCTTATAGAGATGATGGCTGCTAATGAATATCAAAATCCAACCCAGAGGCTTTCTCAAGGCAAGGTGGCAGGAGTTTTGGAAGTAGATACAGCTTCAATGATTACGGCTCAGTTGAAGGCTCTTGCTATGAAAGTGGATTCTCTTGCTAATTATGGAGTGCAACAGGTGGCTAGTGTTTGTGAGTTATGTGCGGGCGCACATGAGACGAATCAGTGTGCTATCTCTTCTGAATCAGCACAGTTCGTGAGTAATTTCCAGAGACCTGCTGCACTAGTTCCAGCCACTTATCATCCTAATAATCGGAATCATCCCAATTTCAGTTGGAGCAACAATCAAAATACTCAACAGTCGTATCAGCAAGCGAAGCCATTTAATCAAGGCTATCAACAGCCTTACGCTCCAAGGGCACCATATCAACCTCCTGGATTTCAGCAGCAACAGCCTCAGGCTCAGGTAGGGCAATCTTCGAATGAAAAATCAGAGATTGATGATTTGAGGATGATGGTGAAGAATCTGCAAGCTTCTCAAAAGATCTTCGAGAGCCAGCTGGGACAGATTGCTAGTGCCTTACTTAGTAGACCACAAGGAACTCTTCCTAGTGATACAGAGACTAATCCAGGTAGGAGAGACAACAAGGAACAGGTGAAGGCCGTAACTTTGAGATCGGGAAAGGTTACAACAGATCTTAAATCAACCGCTAAAGAAGATGAAGAAGTGCAGAATCAGCAAGTGGAAAAATCTGCAATGCCTGAATTTGAAAAATCTGACTTAGTAGCGGATGAGCTAGATGGTGATAAAGAGAAGAGCAAGGAACCTGTTAAATCTTCAGTGGATCAGTCTACTCAGATCTATCCTCCTCCTCCATATCCTAGAAGACTCCAGAAGCAGAATTTGGATAAAAAGTTTGCTAAGTTCCTCGAGGTGTTCAAGAAGTTGCACATTAACATACCTTTTGCGGAAGCTCTTGAAGAGATGCCAAGCTATGCCAAGTTCATGAAGGGAATTCTCTCTCGTAAGTTGAAGCTTGATGCATTAGAGACCGTTGCCCTAACGGAAGAGTGTAGTGCTGTTCTGCAACAGAAGTTGCCTCCAAAGCTAAAGGATCCGGGTAGTTTTACTATTCCATGCACTATTGGTAATCTATTCTTTGAGAAGTGCTTGTGTGACTTGGGAGCTAGCATCAATCTCATGCCCTTGTCAGTTTTCTTGCAACTTGGTCTACCGGATCCAAAGCCAACTAACATCTCGTTACAGTTGGCCGATCGTTCAATTACTTATCCTAGAGGCATAGTGGAGGATGTCTTGGTGAAAGTTGATAAACTCATCTTCCCTGCTGATTTTGTTATCTTGGATTTCGAGGAAGATAAGAAGATTCCCATAATCTTGGGAAGGCCATTCCTAGCTACGGGTAGTACTTTGATCGATGTGCAGAAAGGAGAGCTCACAATGAGGATACAAAATCAGATTGTCACCTTTAATGTGTTCAATGCTATGAAGCTTCCATCTGATGAAGAAGAATGTTTCAATGTTGATTTGGTTGATTCCGTGGTAGCCAAGGATCTTGATCATTTGTTGCTAACAGATTCTTTGAAAAAAGCATTGAGTGGGAACTCTGAGGTGAAAGATGAAGATGAAGTGATGCAATTTCAGATGTTGAATGCAAATTCGTGGAAGAGAAAATTTGACATGCCTTTTGAGTCTCTTGGGTTAAAGGAGCTGGAAAAGTCACAAGTCCGTCTTAAACCATCTATTGAGGAGGCTCCTACTCTTGAACTCAAACCTTTGCCTAATCACTTGAGGTATGCTTTTCTTGGTGATACCTCTACGCTACCTGTTATTATTTCTTCTAATCTATCAGATATCGAGGAAGAAAAGCTCTTGCGTATTTTGAGGGAGTTCAAGTCAGCAATTGGTTGGACGATAGCAGATATCAAGGGAATCAGCCCTTCTTATTGCATGCATAAAATTCTGCTAGAGGAAGGAGCTAAGCCTACTGTTGAACATCAGAGACGACTTAATCCTATTATGAAAGAGGTGGTGAAGAAGGAAATTCTAAAGTGGCTTGATGCTGGTATTATCTATCCTATCTCAGACAGTTCTTGGGTGAGTCCGGTTCAATGTGTGCCAAAGAAAGGAGGCATGACGGTTGTTGCTAATGAGAAGAATGAGCTCATCCCTACTCGGACAGTCACGGGGTGGAGAGTTTGCATGGACTATCGGAAGCTCAACAAGGCCACGAGAAAAGATCACTTTCCTCTTCCATTCATTGATCAGATGTTAGACAGGTTGGCTGGACATGAGTATTATTGTTTGCTTGATGGTTATTCCGGTTATAATCAAATTTGCATTGCTCCGGAAGATCAAGAGAAGACCACATTCACATGTCCTTTTGGCACTTTTGCTTTTCGTCGAGTTTCTTTTGGACTTTGTGGTGCTCCTGCTACTTTTCAAAGGTGTATGATGGCTATTTTCTCAGATATGATTGGCACTAATGTGGAGGTTTTCATGGATGACTTCTCAGTTTTTGGTACTTCATATGACGAGTGTTTGCATAATCTTGGCTTGGTTTTGAAACGTTGTGTGGAGACTAATTTGGTTCTTAATTGGGAGAAGTGTCACTTTATGGTGCAAGAAGGAATTATTCTTGGGCACAAGGTATCTAGCAAGGGGCTTGAAGTGGATAGAGCCAAGGTGGAGACAATCGAAAATCTTCCTCCACCTATCTCTGTTAAAGGAATTCGCAGTTTTCTTGGTCATGCGGGATTCTATCGGCGATTCATTCAAGACTTCTCGAAAATCTCTAAACCTTTGTGCAATCTGTTGGAGAAGGATGTTCCGTTCAAGTTTGATGATGAATGTCTTGCAGCTTTTGAGCTCTTGAAGAAGAAGCTGACCACTACACCTGTTATTACTGCACCTAATTGGGAGGAACCATTTGAGCTAATGTGTGATGCTAGTGACTATGCTGTTGGAGCTGTGCTTGGGCAAAGGAAGGACAAAATTTTTCATGTGGTTTACTATGCTAGTAAAACCCTCAATGATGCACAGCTTAACTACACCACTACGGAGAAGGAGTTGCTAGCAGTTGTCTATGCTTTCGAGAAATTCAGATCTTACTTGCTTGGTACGAAGGTGATTGTGTATACGGATCATGCTGCTATTCGATATCTTATGGCGAAGAAGGATTCAAAGCCTAGATTGATTCGTTGGGTGCTTCTTTTGCAAGAATTTGATGTGGAGATCAAGGATAGAAAGGGCACGGAAAATCAGGTGGCGGATCATCTCTCACGCTTGGAGGACCATGGTATGGATTCACATAACAAATCTCTTATTAATGAATCTTTTCCAGATGAGCAGCTTTTTGTAGTGCAAGATGAAGAGCCATGGTTTGCAGACTATGTGAACTATTTGGTGAGCAATGTTATTCCTCCGGATTTTTCGAGTGCTCAAAGGAAGAAGTTTCTACATGATGTGAAGTGGTACCGTTGGGATGAACCGTTTTTGTTTAGACAGGGAGCAGATCAGATGATCAGACGATGCATTCCGTATAGTGAGACGGAGAGTGTTTTGAGAGATTGCCACTCAACCGTGTATGGTGGTCATTATGGTGGAGAAAAGACAGCAGCTCGTGTGCTTCAAGCAGGTTTTTATTGGCCTACCTTGTTCAAGGATGCTCATCAGTTTGTAATGAGTTGTGATCGATGTCAAAGGGTTGGCAATATTTCTAGAAGGAACGAGATGCCTCTTAACATGCTTCTTGAGGTAGAGATCTTTGATGTTTGGGGAATTGACTTCATGGGACCTTTTATTTCTTCATGCAGTAATCAGTACATCTTGCTAGCTGTGGATTACGTGTCTAAATGGGTTGAGGTGAAAGCTTTACCAACCAATGATGCTAAGGTAGTGCTGAATTTTCTTCACAAGCAGATTTTCACACGTTTTGGAACTCCACGTGCTATAATCAGTGATGAGGGGACACACTTCTGTAATCATCAGTTTACTACGTTGATGGCAAAGTATAATGTGACGCATCGTGTTGCCACTGCATATCATCCCCAAACTAATGGTCAAGCGGAGGTCTCGAATCGTGAAATCAAAAGAATTCTGGAGAAAGTGGTGAATCCGTCTCGTAAGGATTGGTCATTGAAGTTGGATGAAGCTGTGTGGGCGTACAGAACTGCCTACAAAACTCCTCTAGGTATGTCTCCGTTTCAGTTGGTTTATGGTAAAGCATGTCATTTGCCTGCAGAGTTAGAACACAAGGCATATTGGGCATTGAAGAAGTTAAATTTGGATATTAAGGCTGCGGGTGCAAAACGGTTGCTTCAATTGAATGAACTTGAGGAATTTCGTGAGCAAGCTTACGAAAATAATAAAATGTATAAGGAGAAGGTCAAGAGGTGGCATGATAAAAGGTTGAGGCCCAAGGCATTTTTACCGGGACAACTAGTGTTGCTATTTAATTCTCGCCTCAAGCTTTTTCCGGGAAAACTCAAGTCGAGATGGTCGGGTCCGTTTATTGTTAAGACGGTGTATCCTCATGGAGCTATTGAAATTTATGAAACAACACCGGATCATACTTTCAAGGTTAATGGACAGAGGTTGAAGCATTACTATGGAGGTTCGTTTGATCGCGAGAAGGTTTCCGCTATTTTGGCGTCGACGTAAATTATCGGAAGAATGTCAAGCTAATGACATTAAACGAGCGCTTCGTGGGAGGCAACCCGCGCTTTAGTTTAGGAAAAAAAAAAAAAAAAAAAATTTGAGTGTGTTTGAAAAAAAAAAAAAAAAAAAAAAAAAAAATCGAAATTGGAGCAAATTGCAGGGCTGTAACGCAACCTGCATTGGCGTTTCTGGAAAGGGGGCAAATTGCGGCCCTATAACGCAGCTAGCGCCTGCGTTTCTGGAAGGGCAGCAATTTGCGGCCCCAAGGCGCAAACCGCAACGGCGCAGCTGGAACAGAGGCTATTTGCCTCCACACGCGGCAAACTGCGCGTGTAACAGAATGGGTAGAATTTTTTTTTTCAGTTTGTTCCTGTTCCTGTACACTGTTTTGTCCGAGATTTGTGTGTTGTATATCAAAAATATATTTTTTTCTCACCCCAATTCTTTTTATAACCCCATCTCCTCCCTAAATCTTTTCCTATTTTAATTCCAAAACCCCACATCTCTCCTAAAAAAATTTCAAATTCCTATTTCTTTTCAAAATCTTTTTCTTTTATCCATTAAATATTTTTTCTATCCTATATCAAATTCCAATTTCCACCCAAATTTTTTCCTTTTCACATTAAAATTCTTATATTCATCCTATCACTCCATGGCCTATATATACCCATACATACACACCCAATTCATTATCTTCCTCCTCTACACCTCTTAAAAATTCAAGTTTGGGGGAAAATTAGTACAAGTTCACCTCTTTGATTCGTAGTGGGAATTCTTTTCTCTATTTTATTTTATTACGAATTTGTGTTCTTGTAAATTGGGGTTTTTGTATTATTCTTGTTACGTGGGTATTTTTGGTGTGATTTGGTTTGGTGGTTTTTGGTGGGATTTTTCTTGGTGGTTTTTGGTGGTGCTATTGTTGAGTGGGGTTTTGATTATTATGGCGCCTAAGCGAATGAGGGGTGGTGCTATTAGGGTGGAGAGATTTTCTTCTCCGGATGCGGAGGTTGAGTATAATCGGTTGTTGTCTAAGTCGGTGGCGAAAGAAAGGGGTTTTTTACCAACTCGTCATTATGGGTTGGTTGATGTGATTAGTGAGTTACGTTGGGGAGAGATTTGTAAGGCACCTGTTCCAGTTCCGGTGAATATTGTTAGGGAGTTTTATGCTAATGCTAAGGGTGAGCCGGATGAGGTGTGTGTGGTTCGAGGTAAACAGGTGGAGTATAGTGTTGATGCTATTCGTAAAATTTTGGGACAACCACCGAAGCTTGTGGGGGATGAAGATTGGGCAAGGAAGACTAGTAAGGATGTGGATTTAGAGGCAATTGTTCGTGAATTATGTGTTCCTGGTACGGTTTGGAAGTATAAAATGGGAACCAATGCGCCGGTTAATTTTCTGTCTTCTGCTATGAATAAATTTGCACGTGCATGGTATGCATTCCTTTGTGCGAATATTATGCCTACTTCTCATATAGGTGAGGTCACAGTTGATAGATTGATTCTTCTTTGGGGCATTCTAAAGGGGAAGTACATTGATGTAGCCTATATTGTTCATCAGAATATTCTACGGTTTTTAAAGTCTCATGCGCTATCATCGATGCCCCATGCTTCTGTTATAGCTGGTTTATGTAAGGAACGTGGTGTTATCTGGGGTGCGGATGAGGAGTTGCAGTCACCTTTGCCTTCCATTACTGATGTGTCTATTGATCGAATGCCTGACTGGCAAGGTGGGGTTCCAGATCCGAGGGGGCTTGGTTATATTGTTGATGATGTTGATGCTAGTGGTAATGGAGCGGGCGCTCAGCCACAGGGTTCGGAAGTACCAAGAGTTTTGGAGGCTCACTTTAGGCGTTTGTATAGGCGGATGGATGCTATATATGCTTGTAACAGGGAGTATGCTCAAGATATGGCTACAGCTTTGAGAGATGCAGGTATTCAGGCGAGGTGGCCAGTCTATGGAGCTCGTACGCAATATCCACCGCCAGATTATGATTCCTCCGAAGAGGAGGACGAGTAGGTATGTTTCTGCTATCCCTTGTATTTACTTCCATTCAATGCGGACATTGAATATTTTAAGTTTGGGGGTGGTTTGGGGGATTAGTAGTTGTTAGTCATTGTGTTCATGTAGGATTTCATGCTTTGCATATTAGTAGTAGTAAATTATGCATATATGTTCGTGTTATCTACGTTTGTTTCATATAGGACATTCTGTTTTTATTTTCGTATATCATGAGAGTTCATAATAGTTTGCATTTGCACCCATGCTTGATAGGAATTTTGTGTTGTTGACGCTTTTGTTTGAGAAGTGATATGCTTTGTTCTTGTGCACACACATACACTAGTAAGTTGAAGCTAGTAGACTTTTTGAATGTTGTAAGTGATTAGAAGGACATGAATATGTGCAAGATGATTTAGTTTGCATGCTTTGAATACAAGTAGGTGCGTTAGAGAGATTTTTGCTTGGGATTGAGTATGTTTTTCCACCAAGTGAGATTTTGAGCCTTATTGCATATTATTTGCAATTTATTCGTTTGCTTGAGTGTCCACGGGTTGTTTGCATTGCTAGCAGTTGTTTGAGGTCTTTCTTGAAACGCATGACATTATTTGACGATTAAAATGATAAAGGCAATTAGGAATAACCACATATTTTCCCATATTACCACACAATGTTTACATGATCAATTAGTTAACCCGTTGAGCTTAATCCTATTTTTTCGGTGACATACCACATTACTTGCCTAGACCTTTTTCTTGTATTGGCCTTACATTAATTTGAACCCACATTGTCAAAGGCTAGTAGAGTGCTTAAGGGAGTAATAAGGTGTGCAAGGAGGGGTTATTTTTGGTCTTACTTTTGGGGGAAATATTGAAAATTAGGTTGTGTACTTGATAGTCGACATATGTAATAAAATTATGGGATCATTGTTATTGTTTATATTATTGTTTGTGTTCTATTTAGCTCTCGGAAAAAAAAAAAGAAAAGAAAAAAAAAAGAAAAAAAAAATATATATATATATATTATGAGAGCATGTTTGTATTGTTGTGATCCTACGTTAGTCGACTAGTCGAGTGTTTGTTTTGAATAATAGTTATGTGGGGGGAAATATGGTGTTGTGTATGATGTATTAAGGTACTTACTGGCTTTTGACACTTCACCTGTTTTGGCGTATTTGACATACCTTGTCCCTAGCCCCATTACAACCCAAATAAAGACCTTTTGATTATCGTCATTGATGTATGTTGTGTTAAGAGTTAGATTGATACCAAATGTCAAGCATGCTTATGATTTTGTTGGAATTGAGTGATACACTTACCCTTGTTCTTGAGTGAATATTCTTTTGTGAGTGGATTGTGAGTGTTTGCTTGTTTTTGCGTATGAGATCCCGAGTTTTGTCTCAAAGATGTACTCTTGTAGGCTTAGCATGTTTACTAACTTATTCTTACACTTGACATGGACTTGTGAGAACTTATGCATGTTCATTGAGTAGACTATGTGAATACTTGCACTTTCGACACCAAGACATTGCGTATTTACTTTGATTCTTAAAGTTGATATGGCATGAGAGGATTTGAAGGTATGGTAGATTAGATTAATTGCATTTTCATATTAGTTGCATTCATGCATTGCATTGCATTAGGTTATATGGATTTTGTGGGTACATTCGCTATAGGCCCTCACGAGACCTTACTCGTCCACTAGGGCTGCCTAGGGGTTTAAAGGGCTTGTTGCATATGCCAAATGCAACCGTGATCACCTACGGAAGTGGTACTAGTTAGTTAGTTAGTTGTAATTGTTTATGCTTGAGGACAAGCATCGGTTTAAGTTTGGGGGTGTGATAAGTGGATTTATATCCACTTGGAGCATTCTAAATCGGCTTAAATTGATTGTCTTGGGCTCAAGTTTCTGGTAGTTTTGATGTGTTTTGCTTAGTTGTGCAGATTTACGAGAAGGTTGACTAAGGTGGATGCTTCTATTATTTTTTGGGAATTAATTGATTAAAATTCGGATTTTTAAGAAGGGTTGCGCAGTCTACAGTGTTTGGGCCATATCTTGAGTTCTATAAGTCTGTTTTCAGCCCGTAAGCAGTCCACGCGAAGATAACGAGATTCTCTATCATTCTAAGGTGGTCCAGAAGCCCAATTACGTCTGGAACGGCTCTGGAAAACAGAAGAAAAGTCAGCTACGAATTTCCCTTAAAAAACAGAATCAGTTTAGGAAACGTATCTTGCAGAAATTCTATTATAATTCTGTTTTGGTATTTTCTTGCTGGGCAAGATGTCTAGAGCCTATATAAACACATCCAACCCTTGTAAATTAGATCATTAAGATCATTATCATTAGGAGTAGAACAATTACATATCAATTACTTAGGTTTATTTGTATATTTTCATACTTTGTTTTTATCATGGTTTCATCAGATCCCATGATGACGAGAGGTTCGATTATGAACTAATCGTTGTCATGGGATTCTAACGGATTTATTTATGGAGCTTTAGTATCTTGATGCTTTACAGATCTGTGTGTGATGTATATCTGATATCCTCGTATGGTTGTGCTTATTGAATTTAGATGCGTAGCTAACATCTAATTTGTTAATCTCTTTTGAAGCGAGAGTGGATCTTGAGATTTAGAACTTGCCATGCTAGCATAGGATAGGTTGATGTTTTAACATCATGATTTGTGGCATGATTAGAGATAATATGCTACCCTATGTGATCTATGTGGATAACTTGTTCTTCAACCTTTATGTTTTCAAATTCTATAGAGATATAGGGTCTAAGCATAATTGGTGTCTATTCATCTTCTATCTCTTTTGTGGATGTATGTTTAGTTTGGTATACGTATACTGAGAAGTAGCGTGTACTTGTTTCGTGTTGTCTGATCAGATATCATAACCATTACATATAGTGATTAAAGGCGTCAGATCTAAGCGAAGTATTTAATGAAGTTAGGATTCCATGGTTTCTCTTGCAGAAGTAATTCGATTTCAATTCTCGTTAGTTAGTTAATCCTTAGTTTGTTAATTTGCTTTTTAGTTAGATTTAGTTAATTAAAACCAAATTTGTTATTTGTCTTAGCAGTGAATAATAATCATACATTGTTGCATAGGTACATCTACTGAATTAAAACCATAACCAGATCTCTGTGGGAACGAACTTGACTTCTATCTGTATTACTTGTGACCACGTACGCTTGCGTGTTTAGTATAAACAGTATATCTAATATACAAAGTTTCTCAAAAATCGAAGTATAATTGATCATCACACGGATGCATCAACTATTGATTAAACAAACATTTAAGAAATTCATAATTACTCATAATCTCACTCTTATCGGCTAAGCGCTAATACACTTAGTTGCCAAAACCGGCCTGACAATAATGAGTTGAATAATTAAGAAGATCTCAATTCATTCTCGATTTTTAATTATCACTGTGCAATAAATGCTTCAGCGATAATATAAATCGTGAATTAGTTACAACAATTCAAAATGTTAATAAGAATTGATTCATTTTTAAAACAATTCTCTCAGACTATGAATTAAATGAGTGCAATGGCTAATAGGGAATAGTTACGCCCTTACTCCAAACAAATATCGGTACTCGTGTTCGCATCATGCTAATAGTCCTTCTCGTACTCTCTCTATAACGTTCAGATCGTAGTTAAAATCACAGAAAATCCTAGAAAATATTCGAGGGTCTTCAGAAGACATCTTCCAAACTTGTAGCTCCGTATTAGTTGCCTCCTCCATAGCTGGTCCTTCGGATGAATCGATCTCTTACTCGCACGATATGTCAAAATACTAAATAAATTTGCAACTCTCATCTCGAAATCCTAAGTCGAGCCTTATCTTAAATCGTTCTACCGAATGTCTAACTTAAATACTTACTCCTAATTGTCCTAACTTGTTTCAGTGACCATAATCTGTTGCTCTGATACCAACCTGTGACGCCCCAAATCTGGGGTCCAGATTTGGTGCCACAACCAATACAATTAAGTATAACTTAATTATACAGATGACCCCTCAACAAGGATCGATCTCAGGTTATAGTATGAAACAAGAAACTAAATTACAACAACTATTAAAACTACTATACCTTCTTATCTGAAGCGTGGTCCATGCTGACTCTGCAATCTATTCTTTAGAGAACACCTCAACGCTCTCAATCGAATGATCATTCGCAGATAGCCAATCTTTAACCCTTAACTAAAATGGGAGGGAAAATAAAGCAAGCATGAGCCAACAATGCTCAGCAGGTTAATAGTATAATGAAACAACATTATCTTAATAATTCATTGATGAACAATATCAATGATCAATCTAACTGAAGGGAGTAATTCAACTTCCATTATAGGATTAAACTTTTCATTCTTCAAAACATAATTAATATTGACACCTGAATATGACAGGGGATCAACTGATAACAAGATAGCAATAGATATGCTTGAGATAATAAAACAATACTGGCATCTGATAATGACAGGGCATAATTTGATAATAGAACAACAGTAGATATCTCAAAATATGTGTAAAGAAATTGATATTTCAAATGGTAAACCAATTTCATTCTTCAGTAAAAGTAATCACCATTTTAAGAAAACTGATTGGATTTTTTTATTTCACCTTAACAGACAATACGGGTAATCAGCCCATAAAGTCCCCATACCGGACACAAAGTCCCTCTGAACATCATTTCCTTTCATTAGGATAGCTTGGGTTCCCAAGAGGCAACACATTGGCCTATAAAGGTGTCGAACTGGATAGACCAGAACTACACAATAATACAGCTCAAAACTGACGGAACCGGCACTACCCGTTCATTCCGTCTCTCCAATCGTCAGGAATCCGTAGAAACCATTTTGACGGAATTCCTAACAATTTATAAAAATCTCATTTTAAAACCATTCCACTTCATAAAACTCTTTTTATCTTCGTAAAACACTTCAACTCTTAATCTTTTCAGAACCCTTACCTCGAAGTACTTTCGACTCTCTGATAATAAATCAGCCCAGTCTAGGTAGCTTCAAGGTAGTTTTAAGAAAACAACTCATTTTGATTTGCAATGATAAAAGTCAAAGGGTTTGACTAGGTTTTCTGACATTAAAGAATCAGGGATACAAGTCTGGATCAAGAAGATATAGACTAAGCCACTAAGGCAATTGATCAGAATTTCAAGTGTTAAGGAAATTTTAATGGAGTTTATAAGTTTTAAGGTCAACATAGGTTCAACTGACAACAGACATAGGTTATTTAAAGTGGTTTATCCGTCAGTCAATTAGGTTTGACTCTGGAAAGCAGTTTGGCATATATGATCAAGAAGCAATTAGAAAGAAGTAGGCTACTTTAGGGATTCTAGTTTGTGATACATTTCCTCATAGGATTCTGATTTCATGAATGGATAGGCTACATAAAATTTATGATCAAATTGGTATAAGATAGGCATGCTTGAATCAACAGGATATATATATATATATATATATATATATATATATATATATATATATATATATATATATATATATATATATCAGTTCAGGAATATAAACTTCAGAGAAAAGACAGAGTTACTTGCACAATGATTTGAATGAACGTAAATAACAGGAGCAGATATGCTTCACTTGAACAATAAGTGAGGAATAGAAACACTTGCCTCAATATATGTAGTCCTGATCCCAACACATCGATTTCTTACTCTCTCTACGTTAGTCTCTACTTCTCGGTACGTTGATCTCTAATCGACTATACGTCTATCTTTCTTCCATAATTCGTCAACCAAAGTGCTTGTTAACTCTGATAACATCTCACTATTAAGATTCCAATTACACACGTACTAGCCCTTATCGGCCTGCTACTGGTACCTATATAAAGGTAAAGTACTACTTCAGTACACTATAATCTTCAATCGTCTAACTCTATTCTACCCAAACGGTTCCTATAACGCGTTAACACTTTACATAGATCAAATATACTGAACATACTTACCAAATAATTCACTATAATCAGATAAGCACATAATCACATAGCATTTATAACATGCAATCATATAAGCCACTTAAACACTTGACACATAATACTAACTTTAACTTGAATCAGCTTGTGTCTTTGTACAATAGACTTTACAACTCATATTCCTAACGAAAATCGGGCAGCACTTCCTTTATAATGTGGATTAGCCCGTCGGAATACAACCGACTCAAATCAACAGTCAAACTATCCCAAAATCAATTAACAGTTCCATCTTACACTTACACTTCACTTATGAACTTTTATCAAAAGCTTCTAAGCACACTTAGTAATCTATAACAATCAGGTTACTATCACCTTACTAATTAACAATTAAAACTGAATCACATACTTCACATTAACATATCAAATCCATTTATATACTTTTAATATTCTACTAACCATCTCATAGCAATTATCAAATATCACTTAATTAACATCTAACAATTCTATAATCCATAATTATCAAGCAAAATCATGAATCATTATGTAATAATTTGAAAAATCAAACATGCGGCTCATCTAACACACAATTACATATATAAAATCATCACATATGTATTAAAATCGAATTTACACCATCCTTGCAAATTAATCTACCAAAAATCAATTTTTACACTTTTCGTAAATACATTTAATCAAATTCTTATCTATCTAACCTGCATTTTCAATCCTATACTTTGTACCCAGCTGCTACTTATATGAAGAGAATATAAATTAGGGTAATGCTAAACATAGCCCTAAGGGCTATGGTTAAGCATTAATGTAAGTGGATAAATACATTTAAAATTTCAATTTTGCACTAAATACATCAAGTTTGCACGAATTTTAATATAATTATTTAGCAATTTGGGATTTTTTTTATTAGTGGAAATTAATGTGAATGCAGGGGGGGTCCACTATTATTACTTGGAAAATTGAATTGATGTTGTAAAAGAGGATTGAAAAACTAAAAAACAAATAAATAACTAAAATCAATGTTGAAAAGATGAGAATATTATTCTAATCATATTAATACTTAATAATCTTCTAATCATCTAAATTGGCATTAAACAATTCTTACATCAAAGATTAAATACAAAATTCATAATAATTCATATAATTCAAAAACATGCACATGCAATCAGTTAAACTAGCCATCGGCACCTGATAATGCTCTAATTATCAAGAAAAATCGAAATCAAACACCACCACAACCGTCGGCCCGCCGGAGCTCATCGCCGGCGGAGGCAACATACGGGGAAAGCCCAAAAACAGGTCCTTCACCTTCAAATCTTGCCACAAACTCGTTTTCTAGCCTAAAGAAGAAAGAATGAAGCCCCCAGGGTCGTGCATGCAACCGGTCGTACTAATACATATATATATATAGGGTCTTATTCTAATAGAAACTAAATTAGAATAGAAACTAGAAACTAAACATAAATTAAATATTTCAAGCTAATCTAATGACCAAATTAGGGGTACCCCAATACAAAAAGTTCATAATATTTTTGGCTCCATCCAAAAAAAAAAAAAAAAAATTACTGTTCACTGCTGACGTGGCAGTGACGTCAGCGTGAACAGTATTTATTTATTTTATTTTTTTTTTGCTGGATGGAGCCAATAATTTTAAATACTTTTTGTGAAGCTGCCCCTGGCGGGGCCATTAGAATAAATGAAATATAATTTATTTAGTGTTGGTTTCTAGTTTCTATTCTAAGATTGATTTCTATTTGACCACTAGCCTATATATATATATATATATATATATATATATATATATATATATATATATATACTTACAACATCCCGTAAACTCACATACATATATATACATAACCCATGAATACAATAAAAGTAATTCAAAACAAAAGTTTGAAGGTGTTTTACTGTGAGAAATCGGAGAAAACAGAGAAGTGGGCGGTGGAGGTATAATGCCTCCAGGGGCATTTTTGTCTTTTAACAATTTTGAAAGTCTTTTTTGAAAAATCTGTTTTTAACTCATTTTAAATCGAAATAAAATAGAAAATTTAGGGGAAAAATTATTTTAAAAATACTAAAATAAAGTTTATGAAATTACAAGCCTTCCCATATATTTAAACAAAATTTTAGGCTCAAAAATGAATTTTAAATGAATTTTCGAAATAAAGACTCTTAAAAAGAAATAAATCTTCTTAAATCATTTTAAGATATCAAAACTCACAATTAAATACTCACACTAATTTTAAAAACTAAATCACATCTCAAAGATGATAATGCGAAATATTTCACAATTTAAGTCAACTCCAATGATTTTATATGATTTTCGAAAGATTAAAAATACACTTTAAAAATACTTTTAATGCTCCAAAAATATAAATAAAATTCCACGGGCATATACGACACATAACAATCATCATATAATCACATAAACATGATTTCACACATATCTTGATTTCACAAAAATATTCCCATAATATAATTCACATAGTTCACATAATTTCCACATTTAACAATTAATTAAGTATTTATAAATCGCGAAAAATTCTAGGTCGTTATATAAAGAAATTTTGCATGAGCCTGGATGATGCACAGATATTTTTTTTTTTAATATTATACGAATTATTTTCATTAATTTAAAATAATTTTTTAAAACATGAATTTTGGCGGCTTAAATTTTTATATGAGATGATTTGATAAATATAAATGTTATCCGTGATATTTCTAGAAAAGGAGGGATTTTAGTTACAAAATATAGAAAAATGATAGGTATTAGTTGAAAAAGGTAATCAGTTAATTATTAGTAATTAAAAAATTATTAATTTGTTTTAATAAATAGAATGCCCGTGATATGATTAGAAAAAGAGAGGATTTATGAAAGAACATTAAAAAGGTAACATGTTCTAGGTAAAAATGGTAATTAGTTAGTAGTAATTATAATTTAATTACATTATTTTGCTAAATACAATTGCTCGTAATGGTTTTAGAAAAGAAGAAATTAATATTGTCCGTGATATTTCTATTAAAAGAGGGATTTTAGTTAGAAAATATAGAAAAAATGATACGTTTTAGCTGAAAAAGGTAATTGGTTAATTATTAATATTATAATGTTATTAGTTTATTGTATATATTAAATAGAACCACTCGTGATATAATCGGAAAAAGATAGATTTTAGTTTGAGAAAATAGAAAAGTAACTTGAAAATTAAAGAGATGACATTATTTATGTGAAAAATGTACTCCCTCCGTCCCTCTTTAGTTGGCACATTTGCAAAAAAAATTTGTCCCTAAATAGTTGTCACATTCATTGTTCCAATACCTATTTTTACCAATTTTTCCATATATACCCTTTATTTCTAATACCAATGTTTGACTTTATATTTAATATACACACTCATAACTCTTCATTTAATGCTAAGATTAAGGGCAAACATGGAAACAAATTACATAATTAAATATTTCTTAATATGTGTGTTTTTTGCAAATGTGCCAACTAAAAAGGGACGGAGGGAGTAATTGATTAGTTTATAGTAATTACAATTTAAATATGATATTTTACTAAATAAAATTGCTCATAGTTTTATGTAAATGAGAATTTAATGTTGCCCTTGATATTTCTAGAAAAAAAAGGAGTTAATTAGAAAAATAGAAAAGATAATACATTTTAGCTGAAAAGGTAATCGATTAATTATTAGTATTATAATATTATTATTTTATTTTTATAAATCGAAACGCCGCGATATAATTGAAAAAAGAGAGGTTTTAGTAAGAGAAAAGAAAAAAAGTAAAATATTTTGGCTGAAAAAGGTAATCGTCCATGATATAATTGGAAAAAGAGAGATTTTAGTTAGAGAAAAAAGAAAAGGTAACGTGTTTGGCTGAAAAAGAGAAAAAGAGAATTGATTAGTTAATAGTAATTATAATATAATTACGTTATTTTATTAAACAAAATTGCTCAGCTCGTAGTATTATTAAAAAAGGAGAAATTTTAGTTAGATAAAATGTAAAAGATATTATATTTTAGTTGAAAAAGAAAATTGTTTAGTTACTAAAAAATAGAAAAGGTAATATACTTAACCTGAACAAGGAAATTGATTAATAAAGGAGAAATTTTAGTTTTAAATAAAATAGATTTTGTATTTTACCTAAAAAATGAAATTATTTAGTTATTGAAAAATATAAAAGATAATATGTTTAAACTGAAAAAGGAAATTGATTAATGAATTTTATCTTTAATTGAGTGAGGGTAAATAAGTAAAATTAATAGGTACCATACTGACCGACCGACCAAATTTTTAATGTTTCGGTTTTCATATAATAGTATAGATTTATTGATGAAATTCTATGATACAATTAATGTTTTTTATCGGAACTTTATATGAGAGGTTTTTTATGAAAAATGTCCAAGATATATATTGGGCATGAAATTTGGGTAGGGTTTTTCAAATGGGCCGAGCCCAGCTAGGAAGTGGGTAACAAATGTTTATATTAGTTCATGGTTGTATGGGATTTGTCCAAAATTTGATTATTAGTATATTCTTTTTATTAAAAAAAATAAAACTAAAAATCACTTAAAATTAGTCACTTATATTACTATATATTAAACATCAATACAAGGGCAAAAAATTCTATTTTAATAGTTGTGAAATTACTATTTTGCCCCTATTTGTTGAAAATAAACAAAAATGTCATCCTTTTAATATTTGTATAAAAATTAGTTGAAACTATGTTACTGTTAAGAATCGAAACCTTGACCTTCCACTCTTAAACTCATGCCATAACCATTATGTTACACTTAGTTTTGAGTATATTTTAAAAATCTTATTAGATAAACAGCATCATCTCCTTTTGTCCCATTTTTTTTATTTCAACTATATATTAAATCTCAATACAAGTACAAAAAGTGCCAATAAATTGGTTGTAAAATTACTATTTCACCCTCATTTTTTGGAAATAACAATTGTGCCACCCTTTTAAAATCCATGCAAAAAGTTGAAGAATTTGTGTTAGTTTTTGGAGACGAGTCACCAATCTCGTTTTAAAAGGTTCATGATACAGCCACTATACTACATTACTTTTCGAGTTTCCGTAAAAATCTTATAAGATATCACGCCATTTTCACTTAAATTATTTTCAGTTTTGTTTTCACTTTTAAGTTAATAAAATATTAGTTTACATTATTTATATAATTCCATTATTTTAGTTTTCGTAGTTTTATTTATCTATATACTCAATCATCTTATAAATTTTAATACACCTGTATGTTTTCGATTAATATATATTAAATATATTATTTATAATTCATATATTTTTATTATATATCTTATCATACTTTATGTTAGGAATTATGTTGTCCTTGATGATATACATCCATAAAACACCTTGAAAAACATATGTGTACAAGATTAAGTTTTGTAACTTATCAACGGATATCCAAGCCTTGCACATCCGTTGATAAGGCAGCTTATCAACTGATAAGTTTGTAGCATACCTTGTCTTTAAGTTTCAGATTGTTTGTGAATACCATAGTGACTAGAATTCCTAAGTCATGTTGACTATCAATGGATATGCAGAATAAGGTAGCTAATTGTATATAGACTGTGCTATGTAATTCTGTATAAGTGAAGTGGTGATCAACGGATGAAGATTCTATGTCAACGGATATGGTATTCTCAACAAGCATCTATTAACCTGTCAATCCATGTCTACATCAATGGATAAAATGCTTCAACCAATAATGTCTTGGGGTTAGAGGTTGACGGTGACTTGACATGCCTGACAGATCACATGGGTTGATAAACTTAAAAGAGGTATGGAAACCAGTATTGGAAACGAAGAAGAAAAAAAAACATTCCTTATTCTCACAAACAATCTAGCTGGTAAATCTAGTTCATATCCGTCCAAGACAACTAGACAAATTGTATCACATGGAGAAAAAGGAGTGGCAGCAACCCTGCAGAATACTTTGACTTATTAGATTCATTTATTTGGTAGGGTTTGTAAACCTGAAGTATATATATACTTCAAGTGTAGCATAGCTAAGTAAGAAGAGAAACACTGAGCTAAGAAGCAAAAAGCATTAGGTTCTCTTTCAATATTTTAGCTTTGTATTCGCAGCTGTGTACTCGTTTACACAGAGAAGTTTTCTTCAATACAACCCTCAAGTGGAGTTGAGAAAACCCCACCTGAAATTTTTAAGTGTGTTGTGTGCTTGTTCGTTTTTATCTACTTTACGTTTTAGTATTCAATTTATCCATCTGTCTCTATTGAAGCTTAACTGTTGTCTTGTGTTAAATCGAAAGAAATTTACAAGATTGTATTCAACCCCCCTTCTACAATCTTGAGTGTGCAACTGGGAAATAACAATTGGTATCAAAGCGAGCTTCTAACATACAAGAAGTTTAAAGATCTAGCACCATGGGAAAGAAGGATACATGGGTAAAGATTCCAATTCTTGACAAAGACAACTACTTTTATTTGAAGGTAAAGATGCATCTTCATCTCTCAGCACTAGACGAAGACTATGTGAACTGCATAGAGAAAGGCCCTCATATCCCTATGAAGGCTAACTCTGGTGTTGGTGAAGCTGCTGGTTCTGCAGCTGCTGGAAGGCCTATTCCAAAAACTCAGGCTGAGTTCACAGATGAGGACTTGGAAGTGATACATAAGGATAAGAAGGTCATGAACATCTTATTCAATGGTATTGACCAAGATATGTTTTATTGTGTTATAAACTGCACCTCTGCCAAGCAAGTGTGGGACACCATTCAAACAATCTGTGAAGGAACTGAACAAGTCGGAGAAAACAAGATATATGCAGCTCCTAATTCAACAGTATAAACATTTTCACTATTCCTCTGGTGAAAATTTGACAGACATATTTAGTAGATTTCAAAAGCTACTAAATGGCCTGAAGTTGTATGGGAGGAAATATGAAACCAAGGACTCCAACCTAAAATTTCTGAGATCTCTTCCTAAGAAATGGAAGCCTGTGACAGTCTCATTGAGGAACTCTCAAGACTACAAAGAATTTACACTTGAGAGACTGTATGGTATCCTGAAAACCTATGAGCTTGAAATGCAACAAGATGAGGAAGTGGAGAAGATCCAGAAGAAGGCTGGATCTGTTGCCTTGGTGGCCAATATTCCAGTATGCCAAGTGAGTGAGAAGATGGAGAGCACAAAGACCACACCAAGTTCAGAGACTTGTGAAGGTGGAGCTGACACTAGTAGAGGGAAAAGCAAGTTGATTGAAGAACTCGATGCATCAAGTGGAAGTGAATCTGATGACTTGGATAGCTATTTAGCATTCCTATCAAGGAGATTCTCATAGATTAAGTTCAAAAGGAACCCAGCAGGAGGCATGCAATTCAGAAAGAATCGTCAACCATCTAGAGACATGGTTGACAGATCTAAGTTCAATTGTTTCAATTGTGGAATTGCTAGCCATTTTGCCAATGAATACAGAAAGCCTAAAGTTGAGAATGAGAAGAAACAGTTTGGAACTGTTGACTACAAGAAGAAATATTTCGATCTTCTCAATCAAAAGGAAAAGGCATTTGTGTCTAGAGACAGTGATTGGGCCGATGGTGGAGATTCTGATGTAGAAGAAGAGTTTGTCAACCTTGCCCTCATGGCAAATGAGAAAGAAGAAGAAGCTAGTTCAGCAAGTAACCAGGTATTCTCTTCTAACCTATTTGATCTTTCTAAAGCTGAATGTGCTAGTACAATTGATGAGATGTCCTTTGAATTGTATAACATGCATGTTTCCTTGAAATCGCTTAACAAAGAAAACAAGAGAATAAAAGAACTAAATGAAAAGTTAAGTGATAGGAATGCTTTGATAAAAACTCAGTTAATAGAGTTTGAGGTTATGAGAAGAGATTGCCATGAAGCTAAAGATGGATTGATTGAAGCTCTTAAACGAGAAGAGGTTTTGAAAGAACAGTTGAAGAAAGATCAAGATCTAATTTATTTTTGGGGAAGGTCCAGGGCTACTACTGGAGAAATCTGTAGTGTCCAAGGAATCAACTCCTTTAGCAAATTAGCAGAATCAAAGTTAAGAGTTGATGGAGAGACTGCTTCAGACAGTGTGTCAACGGATGATACCTGTAGTTATCCGTTGAACAACGAGCCATCGATGGATACAGATCAATGTCATTCATCGAAAGCCAAAACTGTCAACAAAGCAACTCTAGTTAAATTGAAGGATCAATATGGTCCCATCAGTAAAAACTTTGAGATATGAGAATGTAGCAAAACAAAATCAGTTGAGAAATCTAACATAGGTCACTTGTCCCAAAAGCAATTGAAGGACAAGTTAGAGAAAGTTGAGTCAAGAGCTAAAGGAAGGAGAAAGAACAGAAATGGTAAAGTAGGGATTAATAAACACAACAATTATACACCTGATAAGTATGCTCCTAGAAAAGAATGTGTTAATTGTGGTAGTGTTAATCACCTATCTGCTAGCTGTAGAAAATTGAAAAATGCTCCCATGCCTTTACACTTGCCTAATTCTGCTATGTATGTTATGCCTAATACTACTGCTCAATCTGCTCATGCATCTAGTCTATATGCAAACATGCCACTCATGCATAATCCATACTATAATGCCTTCAATATGCCTCAGATGCCATGCATAATGAATAGCATGCATGCACAAACTATGCCTAACTCCAATTTCTATAATGCATTTGAGCAAGCCTCAAATCCTGGCTTTCAAAGGCCCACTCCCAGAGTCAAGATTGATTTAACTCAGTATGGACCAAAGGACAGAAAGGATTTGAGAGGCAAGAAAAAGGCTAACACTGCAGGACCCAAGGAGACTTCGGTACCAATATCAACTTGATTTGGTTTTGATGTATGCAGGGAGACAGAAAGAACCTCTGGTATCTGGATAGTGGCTGTTCCAGACATATGACTGGAGATTCTACCCTGCTCACTAAGTTCGAGGAGAGAGCTGGCCCTAGCATTACCTTTGGAGACAACAGCAAAGGATATACTTGAGGATATGGCTTGATTTCCAAAGGAAATGTTGTCATTGAGGATGTAGCACTAGTTGAAGGACTCAAGCATAATTTGCTTAGTATCAGTCAACTATGTGATAAAGGTCAAAATGTGTGGTTTACTTCAGAAGCTTGTGTTGTTTTCAAGAAAAAATGACAACAAGGTAGTGATGACAAGCAACCGGAAAGGGAATGTGTACACAGCTGATTTCAATTCAACAAGTGCAGATACAGCTACATGCCTCTTTAGCAAGGCAAGTGTAGATGAAGGTTGGCTATGGCACAAGAAACTGTCACACTTGAATTTCCAAGCAATGAATGAGTTGGTGAAAAAGGATCTGGTTAGAGGTATTCCAAAATTGGATTTCTTCAAGGATGGATTATGTGATGCATGCAAAAAAGGGAAGCAAAAGAAGGCCTCTTTCAAATCCAAGTTAATGTCCTCCATTGATCATCCTCTACAGCTACTTCATATGGATCTTTTTGGACCAGTCAATGTATTGTCAATTTCTAAGAAGAGATACTGTCTAGTGATTATGGAAGACTTCTCTAAATACACGTGGACATTCTTTCTGCACTCCAAGGATGAGGCAGGAGAAATCATCATCAATCATATCAAAACAGTCAACAATAATCCTTCTTTCAAAGTAAGAAGGATGTGAAGTGACAATGGGAATGAGTTCAGGAACTCTATGATGAGAGAGTTTTGTGAAGAACAAGGAATTATCCAAGAATTCTCTGTACCTAGGACTCCTTAACAAAATGGTGTAGTGGAAAGGAAAAACAGGACTCTCATTGAAGTTGCAAGAACAATGCTTGAAGAATCAAAATTACCAACGTATTTCTGGGCTGAAGCTGCCAACACTGCCTGCTACACTCAGAATATTTCTTTGATCAATCAAGCAAAAGGACTGACTCCATACCAACTATTCAAGGGAAAGAAGCCAACAGTTAACTTCTTACATGTCTTTGGCTGCAAATGTTTTGTCCTGAGAAATCAAGGTGAAAACATTGGAAAGTTTGACACCAAAGCAGATGAAACTATCTTTGTTGGATATTCAACAGGGAAATCATATAGAATCTATAACCTAAGACTTAACATTGTTATGGAATCCATACATCTTGTCTTTGATGACAAGAAAATCCAAGGGTTAATAGATGAAGGTTTCCATGAAGATCTATCATTTGAAAATGATATGAATGTTGAAATCAGTGAAGATGATGTAGAAGCAACATCGACTGGTGTAAGATTGCAGCATGCTCGGAGTGAAGGGCGTGAGACATCATTCGTTGATGCTGAGGAAGCTCCATCCGTTGAAGACAATTCTGGATTACCCGTTGATAGTCACAGAGAATTATCCATTGACGACTCTGTTAGCACTCCAACCTCGAGAGCCACGCACTTAGGGGGAGTTTCTCAGAGTCGTCACTCAACAACTAATTAGAATAATCAACACAGGGAGAGTGAAGCTACGTCATCAAGATTAAATCTGCCACCATCAAGAAAATGGACCAGAGATCAACCATTTGAACTCATCATTGGAGATTCAAATGCCAGAGTCCAAACTAGAAGGGCAACTCAAAAAGAATGCTTGTATAGCAGTTTTCTGTCTAAAGAAGAACCTAAGAGAGTTGAGGATGCCCTCCTAGATCCAGACTGGGTTTTAGCAATGCAAGAGGAGCTAAACTAGTTTGAGAGAAATGAAGTGTGGAAGCTTGTACCCAAGCCCAAAGGCAAGTCAGTAATTGACACTAAATGGGTATTCAAGAATAAGATGGATAAGAATGGCATAGTAACAAGGAACAAAGCAAGATTGGTTGCAAAAGGCTATTGCTAAGAAGAAGGAATTGATTTTGATGAGACCTTTGCACCTATAGCAAGGTTAGAAGCAATCAGAATCTTCCTGGCCTATGCAGCCCTTGCCAATTTCAAAGTCTATCAGATGGATGTCAAGAGTGCTTTTCTAAATGGTATTTTGGGAGAAGAGGTGTATGTGAGTCAACCTCCTGGTTTTGAAGATCCAGAGTTTCCAGAGTATGTCTATTTTCTTCTCAAAGCACTCTATGGCCTGAAGCAAGCACCAAGATCCTGGTATGACACTCTCTCACAGTTCCTTATAGAGAATTACTTCACTCGAGGTACTATTGATAAAACTCTCTTTTATAGAAATGTCAATGGCTCTATGATACTTGTTTAAATTTATGTAGATGATATAATATTTTGGTCTACTGATGAGAAGTTTTGCAAAAGGTTTGCCAAACTTATGCAAAGTAAATATGAAAATGAGCATGATGGGTGAACTAACTTATTTTCTTGGCTTACAAGTAAAGCAAGTTAGTGATGGTATCTTCATTAGCCAATCCAAGTATGTTAATGATCTTTTGAAAAGATTTAACCTACTGGATTGTGCTTCTGCAAAAACACCCATGGCCACTGCCACTAAACTTGAGTTGAATACTAAGGAGAAGAAAGTGGACATCTCAAGTTATAGGGGCATGGTGGGCTCACTTTTATATTTAATAGCAAGCAGACCTGATATTATGTTTTCTACTTGTTTATGTGCTAGATTCCAAGCTGATCCCAGGGAATCTCATTTAATAGCTATTAAAAGGATTTTCAGATATCTCAAAGGAACACCAAACCTTGGCATTTGGTATCCTAGAGAATCTGGCTTTAATCTAACTGGCTATTCAGATGCAGATTATGCAGGTTGTAAAATTGATAGAAAAAGTACCACATGCACTTGTCATTTCTTAGGGAACAAGCTGGTCTCTTGGTTTAGCAAGAAGCAGAATTCAGTTTCCACTTCTACTACAGAAGCTGAGTATATTGTAGCTGGGAGTTGTTGTGCACAAATACTATGGATGAAGAATCAACTGCTTGACTATGGATTAAGAGTTAATAGAATCCTAATCTTTTGTGACAACACTATTGTAATTGCCATATCTGAGAATCTAGTGCAACATTCCAGGACCAAGCACATAGACATTAGATATCACTTCATCAGAGAAGATGTGATGGAAGGCATTGTGGAACTTCATTTTGTTCCAAGTGAGAAGCAACTTGTAGATATCTTTACCAAGCCACTTGATGAATCAACATTCACAAGGTTGGTAAGTGAGCTAGGTATGCTGAATTTTTCCTAATTTATTTCAGATTTTTGCATGGTTGAATGAGAAGCCAGAAATTAGTTTGAATTTTCTTTTACAAGAAAAGGTATGAAATTCTGTCTAATTCAGAATTTACCCATCAACGGATGTGTCAAATATCTGTTGATGATTCAAATAATATCTGGATTTTATTTTTATTTATTCGGTGGATATTTAGTTTACTTTGTGTGTGTTATCTCAATAATACATATCAACGGGAAGCTCGTTTCTCGAGGATTCACAATTTTATCCGCTGGTAATATACTGACCATTGTTTGGCAGTTGTCATATGCACACATCGCTGTATATATAGGACTGGCACAATTATTAATTCACTTTTCATCCACTACTCTGAGCAGTTTCCTTATTGAGTAATTCTCATTTATTCAATTAATTGGGAGTAAGTATAATTCACATCTAACGATTAATATTCAGATTTTATCTTACTCTCAACATCTTCCTCTCTCTCTATCAAGCTATTAAAATCCCCTTTCTAGTTCTCAAGTTTGCTCATCGCAAATGGCTCCAATAGTTAAGATGATGTCTAGAAATTGGTTAATCTATGAGAAGAACAACTTCGTCGCTTGTGTGGACTCGGCGCACTCTTCGGCAGATTATCACAAGATGATGGAATTTATCAAAAAATTCAAGCTTTCCCTTTCCATGACTGAAACTCCGTTACTCTATCACGAAGTTGTGGAGGAAGTATGGACTATGGCGGATTTCAACGCCTCAGAAGGTACAATTGCATTTTCACTCAAAGGTAAAGAGCATATTATTAATTCTGACTTTGTTACCTCCTGTCTTAAACTGCCTAAGAATAACTGTAGTACTGGTCCTATTGATAGTGATATAGTTACCATGCTAAACACCATAGGTTACACTCTTAGTACTGATAATCTAGGCAAAATTATTCGAAAAGGCATGAGAAAGGAATGGAGTTTTCTTTGTGATGCTTTCATTAAGGTGTTTTCTGGTAAAATTAGCAATTTTGATGCAGTTACCAATGCCCTGCTCATTATGCTCTACATACTGCTTAATGACAAATTCTATAACTTTAGCTTGTTGGTACTAAATGAGATTGGTGCAAAGTTAGGAAAGAAAGAAAACAGGAACAAGAAAATTTATTTTGCTAGATTCCTAATGATGTTGGCTAACCATGTCTCTGAGAACAAAATAGTACTTGAGCAGCCTTCAAGCAGGTTCACTTGCTGGGTTCAGGAGAAAAGGGTACTTAGTGACCTAATTCGAATGAATATCAACTCGGAAGTGAAGATGGTATACTTGCCTATCATTGAGGTAACTATTGCTAACCCTCTTCCTACTACTCCATCTCAAGGTTCTTTGCCATTGAGTGTTGCTATGGAGACTGAGTCTGAGAACCCACAGTCTTCTACCCAAGCAACCAAACATAAATCTAAATCCAAATCAAAGAAACCAACCTCAAGTGCTTCCCAACAGGCACTTGTTGTAAAATCTACCATAACCTCTGTGGGGAGTCTTCAGGTGGTAGTGAGTGGTGAGAGACAGGGTGAACATCAAAGAAACCCTAAGGATAAGGTTGGAGAGGTAAGTGAGTCCCAGTCTAGCCACATTACAGTCTCCCAAAAGACTGTTAATGTTGAAAAGGATTTAAACACATCCCTAACAGCATCCTCTCAACAGGGTGTTGTTATTGAAAAGAGTTCCCAACCAGGAACATTGAATAAGAGGGAAAGGGACACCACTAGCCAAAAATCGCTAACCAAAACCTTTGTTAGAAAGAAGAAACCTAAAGTTACTTTGGGTGCATAAGGGTCACACACTGTTCAATCTTACTTGATTGAACCTTCTCAAACTCAGTTTGATGTGGCTCCAACAAATGTGGAGTCACAGCCCCGTTCTCTATCTACAATCACACCATCTACTCCAAATTCACCATCTCTATCTCTGGATGTGGACATTATTCCCACATCACAAGCAAATTCTCCCTCTTTTCATCTGAGGGAGGCGCCCCACTCAGATCCTGCTAGTCATCATCTTTTAGAAGATTTGTTGGACCAACAGCCATTTTTTCCTGGAACTATGTCTGAATCTGTGTCGCCTACTTTAAAATCATTTTGCACAGATTCTATCATAGTTTCCCTATCAACTGCTATTCCTTGTACTTCATCGATGGATATTTCTCATCCGTTGACAAGTGTTTGTTCACCGATGGATACGCTTAACAGCAATTATCCGTTGGTAGCTCCAACTACAGGATCAATGGATACATCAGATTCATTGATCAATGTGTTCCCTGCATCAACAGCAGAAGTCACACTTGTAGTTCAAACACTTCTAGGATTGAGGGAAGGGAGTGGCATCTCTGAGAGTGAGAGGCTGCTTTGTGAGCAGGCAAAATGAGAGAATGAGATTGAGGGGCTAGCAATTTCTCCCTGCCAGGCAAAAGGAGAGTTTGAGAGTTCCACCTTAGTAGGTGAAGGTGAGAGTGTGAGAGGTGTAAGCCAGGGGGAGCCCCTGATGCAAAAAAAAAAAAGAGAACATGAGAGAAAAATAGGTACAGAAGACATAAGGGTGAATGAAGCCATTGATTATGAGTTAATGGAGGTTGAGGATGCCCCTAGAACAAGTCTCTAACAATAAACATCTCAAAACGTCGTTGATAGACCAGTTCTTGGAACTGAAACCTTTACTCACCTTGTCTTTGACCTAAACTCTCGGGCTGAATAGTGCAATGTGGAGGCTGAGCAACAGCTGAACTTGGTACAAAATTCTGAATCCATGCAAAGAGCTACAGATGTTCTTACCAAGATGCCTCCAAATGCTACTGAAGTGAATCAGTCTGACTCTGAATTCATTGATGAAGGTGAAGAAGCAGAACCTTCACAGCAACCTGGAGATCTACCAAAATGGCTAGTCTCTAAAGGTTATACCTCCAAGGATGCTTTCACTAGGCTAGTAGTGCAGTATGAGAAGACTGTAGCTACTCTACAAGATGTTGAACCCACTTTAAAGCTTAGACCTTAGAACTTATACGACTTAAGTATATACCAAGCATAGGTATGATGACATGTCGTAATAACGAACAAAGGCCAAATCGTATCGGTGATAAAAAGAGTTACCCTAAAAGGTGTATAGTGAGATAATTCGAAAACATGTTTTGACTTAATTTGTTAGGAATAATTAATGAGTTGTGATGTTAAGAATAGAATTTTACTTATACTTCTTGTATATCCTGATCTTATAAAGGATTTAGCACTTTGTATAGGATATATGTGTTAGACAGTAATCTGTAGAGTTAAGTCAGGAACAGTGCATCAATTACTACATGTCAGGAACTGAGATCGAATCCTGATAGAGCAAATCAAGTACTGATGGGATGGTCAGATTCTGATGCAAGATGAAATCCTGATATCAGTTGTGTTACTGATGATGTCATTATGGATGCTACAGAAATTGGCAAGTGCTATGAAACAAGATCTTTGTTTGAAGAACAAGCAAGAAGATATCATGAAGGAAAGAATTTTCTATTGATGGAAACTATCAACTGGACGGCAGAACATTGTCATGTATAGATTAACTTTCTGTTATTAGTTGATAGGTAGCATTATAAATACTCTCTCTATATCATTGTAAAAGTAAGAGTTCGTGAGGTTTGTAATCGTAGGTATACGAGAGTGCAAACAGAGAGAGATTTGTATTGTCAGCAGCTGCTAAAGGTATTGTACACCTTTGGTAGAGTTTGTATTTGATCTTATTACCACAAAAAATTTGGTTTTATTCGTTTGTTCTTGTTTATTTATTCGAGCAAAAAGCAGACACGATTATATAACTTGTATTCAACCCCCCCCTTCTACAAGTTATTCGAGTTAACAATTGGTATCAGAGCAGGTTGATTTCGAATAATCATAAAGATCTGCAATCATGTCTGGTTATTAGGATGGTAATACTAAGATCCCTATGCTCAAGAGAAACGAATATACTCTATGGGAAGTAAAGATCTTACATCATCTGGAAGCAACAGATCCTGATTATCTTGACAGAATCAGAGATGGACCTTTTGTTCCAACAAAGGTTATTGGTCAAACAACTGTTGATGGTAAAATTCAACCAGAACACACAGAAGAGAAGCCAAAATCCGAATGGTCAGATAAGGACAAGGAGAACGTTCTTAAAGATGCTAAAGTGAGAAACATATTGTTCAACAGTCTTGATTCTATTCTCACTAACTATGTTCTCTCTTGTAAGACTGCTAAGGAGATATGGGACAATCTCAAGGTTCACTATGAAGGAACTAAGCCTGTCAGGAAGAATATGAGGACACTACTTATACAACAGTATGAGTACTTTGAATCCAAGTCTGGTGAGTCACTTACTGATACCTTTGATAGGTTTACAAAACTCATCAATGAGATGGCCATGCATGGTAAATATTATGACTTGGAGGATATGAATACTAAGTTCATGAAAGCCCTGCCTGATTTTTACAATGAGAAGATATCTGTAATTGAGGAAGCTAATGATCTGGATGAGATATCATTAGAGGCAGTGTAAGGAAAACTGAGGGCTTATGAACTTGACAAGCAGCAGAAGAAGAGCAGGAGAGAAGGAAAGATGAAAACTGTTGCACTCACTGCTCAATCTTACTCAAAAAAGCTTTCAGAGGAACATCATGATGAGTCTGCTGTAAAGATCTCAAGGAAGAAGAAAAGCAAAGAAAGTTCTAAGTCAGAGACTACTGATATAGACTCTGACATTAGTGATTCTGAATCGGAGATGCAGGAACTCTTTGCTATGTTTGCTAAAGCTTTCAAGAAAGGAAGCTTCAACAGAAGAAGATTTAGCAAAGGACCTTTTCAAAAGAAAGATGAGAAGAAGAGTGACAAAGGCAAAAGTACAATTGTCAAGCTTGATAAGGCCAAGATCAAGTGCTTTAACTACAGCGAGCTTGGACACTTTGCTAGTGAGTGTAAGAAGCCTAGGAATTCAGGAAAGGGTAATGCACTTATGGTCACACAGAAGGATTGGGCTGATTCCAATGATTCTGAAGATGAATTGGATTATGACAACATTGCATTGATGGCAAATGTTTCAGACAAACCTGGATCTTCTGTTAAGGTATCACTTCACTCTCTTGATTCATTTGATAGCTTAGATTCTGATGATATTAGATCTATCCATGCTGAGTTTAAGAATCTTATGACTAATTTTAGAATTCTTACTAGTGAAAGAGATGAACTTAAGGATAAGAATGATAAGTTAGTTGATAGAAATAATTTTCTTGAATCCGAGTTAATTCAAATGGAAGAATATAAGTTAAGTTCTGATAAAGCTAAGCATGATTATAGTGTTATTCTTGAGGCTTATGACTATGTCAGAAAAGAACTAGAGGAAGAGAGAGATGTGATTAAGACCATTAACAATTCTGGTAAAAAGACTCAAGAAATCTTTGAAAGTGGAATTCGTGGTAAAGTTAATGGTTTAGGCTTTGATAAGGCTAGACAAGAAGAAAAAGTAGCTATTGTCAATGATGATAGTAAAGTAGAAGCTAGCACATCTAAATCTGAAGGTAAAAGAATTGTTTCTGAACCTAAATATGTTAAGTTTGTTGATTCAAAAGGTACTCTTGTTGTACACAAAAGAATTAACAAAAGTAATTCAGATGAGAAAGTGTTAGAGAAACCTAAGAATGTTAACATAGGATTTTTGTCTAAGTCTCAGTTGAAATAGAGACTAGATGTCTTTCAGAGTCTAGCAAAATCAAAAGAAATAGGAATGGAAAAGAAGGTATTAACAAAGAGAATAATTACAAGAATGTACCTGATGCACCTAGGAAAAAATGATATAAGTGTGGAAATCATAATCATTTGGCCCTAGACTGCAATCAAAAACCTTCTTGGAAAACTGAGTCCAGATTCCCCAAGACTCAAAAAATTCAATACCAACCACAAAAAGCTTGTTATCATTGTGGTAGTTTACTTCATTCCATTTACATGTGTGGAGAATGTCATGAACTGTATTATGACTATTATTCTCTGAAATCTGAAACTCCTAGTCACAAACAGTTTGTGAAATCAGAGTCTAAGGTTGACTCTGCAACAGGTAAAGTAAAAGCAAAATCTGCAAAGCCTGTTGTTTCTAAATCTAGTAAGAAAGGATCCAATCAAAGTTGGGTCCTAAAAAATTCTAACTAGTTACTTTTTGTTTGCAGGGCACAGGAAAGAAGCATTCAATTATCTTGGACAATGGATGCTCTGGACATATAACTGGAAAGAAGTCTCTGCTTACAAAGTTTGGGAGGAAAGTTGGCCCAGTAATATCTTTTGGAGATGGCAACAAAGGAGAAACTCTGGGATATGGCTCAATTGTTTTGGGGAATGTCATCATAGAAAACGTAGCACTGGTTGAAGGCTTGAAACATACACTTTTAAGCATAAGTCAACTGGATGATAAAGGTTACCAATAAATCTTTGACAGAGAAGGATGCAAAATCTTGAATATGCAGAATGGAGACATTGTTCTAACTAGTCAAAGACATGGTAACATATATGAAGCCAGCTTGAGTACGTGATACATCTAAAGGAATTGTTAGATGTCTCTACAGCAAAGCAGCAAATAATGAAAGCTGGATTTGGCACAAGAAGCTATCATATCTCAACTTCAAGAAGCTTAATCAACTTGTTAAGCATAATCTGGTGAGAGGCCTACCTCAGGCAAATTATGTGCAAGATGGACTTTGTGATGCCTGTCAGCTTGGAAAATAGAGTAGAACCACTTTCAAGAGCAAGACTGAAAATTCAATTACTGAACCATTTCACATGCTACATCTTGATTTGTTTGGTCCAGTAAACATTATGTCTATCAGCAAGAAAAGATATGCTCTAGTTATAGTGGATGATTTCACAAGGTTCACATGGGTGTTCTTTCTACACAAGAAGGATGAAGCTCCTCAGCAAATCATTGAACTTGTCAAGAATATTCAGAATAGCTCTGAGTACAAAGTCAAAGTACTTAGGAGTGACAATAGTACAGAATTCAAGAATTCGACAAAGGAGGAGTATTATGCTGACAATGGAATCACTCAACAGTTTTCTGCACCTGGAACACCTCAGCAGAATGGTGTAGTGGAAAGAAAGAACATGACTCTCATAGAAGCAGCAAGAACCATGCTTGCAGATGCAAAGCTTCCAACCTATTTCTGGGAAGAAGCTATTAACACTGCATGTTTCACTCAAAATTGTACCTTGGTAAATAGTCATGGAAAGACTCCCTATGAGATGATCAAAGGAAAGAAACCAAGTGTGAAATACTTTCACATCTTTGGATGCAAATGCTATGTCCTAAAAGTTCTTCCAGAACAACTTGGAAAATTTGAAGCCAAATCGGATGAAGCAATTTTTCTAGGAAATTCAGCATCAAAGGCCTTCAAAGTTTATAATCTCAGAACTCACATTGTTATGGAATCAATTAATGTGGCATTTGATGACAAGAAATTTGGAATTCTGCAAACTGATGAAATCCATGACAAATTGGAATTTGAAAATCTTAAGGATTCTGAGATACTCTCCAGTGATGATGAAGGTTCTCCAGAAGAAATTTCTATTACTTCTCAAAGAAGTGCTACTGTTGAGGGGGAGCAAATAAATCAAGGAGGACATAGTGATCATCAGGAGCAGACTAGCTATTCAGAGTATACTCCATCAGGAACTGATCCTTCAGAGTCTACTGAGGAAAGATCAATAACTAGCAGCAGTATGGAATCTACTGATTCTACTGATCAAGGGGGAGTTTTTGAAGGCAGAGAAGATTCTTCTACAAGAGATACCACTAACTTAGGGGGAGATTCTAGCAGAGGCAATCTACCACATATTAGAAAATGGACAAGGGATCATACTGAAGATTTGATAATTGGTGATCCAAATAGTGGGGTTCGAACTAGAAGATCAATTCAAAATGAATGCTTGTACAGTTGCTTTCTCTCAAAGAATGAACCTAAGAAGGTTGAAGAAGCCTTACAGGATCCTGATTGGGTAATTGCAATGCAGGAAGAGTTAAATGAGTTTGAGAGAAACAAAGTCTGGAAACTGGTACAAAGACCTAAAGACAGATCAATTATTGGTGCAAAATGGGTTTTCAGAAACAAGCTAGATGAATCTGGTATGATTGTAAGAAACAAAGCAAGACTGGTAGCCAAGGGTTACTCTCAGGAAGAAGGAATTGACTATGATGAAACCTTTGCCCCTGTAGCAAGGTTGAAAGCAATCAGGATGTTTCTTGCATTTACAGCTTATTCAAAGTTCAAAGTATAGCAGATGGATGTAAAGAGTGCTTTTCTAAATGGCAAGCTTGATAAGGAAGTGTATGTGGAGCAACCACCTGGGTTTGTTGATCCAAAGTTTCCAAATCATGTCTACAAACTTGACAAGGCACTCTATGGACTAAAGCATGTACCAAGAGCATGGTATGAGACTTTGTCTAAATTTCTTCTTGAAAATGGTTTCATAAGAGGTAAAATTGACAAAACGCTATTCTTTAGAAAGATAAAAGGTGAATTGCTTTTAGTTCAAGTTTATGTTGATGATATCATATTTGGTTCTACTAATGAAAAGTTGTGTGCTAAGTTTAGCAAGCTTATGCAGTCTAAGTATCAAATGAGCATGATGGGTGAACTAAATTATTTTTTAGGCTTGCAGGTCAAACAGACTGAGACTGGTATTTTCATTAATCAGTCAAAGTATATCAAAGATCTTTTAAGAAGGTTTGACTTTCAAGACTGTGCAGTTACAAAAACACCAATGGCAACAGCCACTAAACTAGACTCTGATTCTAAAGGAAAGAGTGTGGATAATACTAGTTATAGAGGCATGATAGGCTCATTGTTATATTTAACTACGAGTAGACCAGATATAATGTTTTCTACCTATTTACGTGCTAGATTCGAAAGTGATCCTAAGGAATCTCATTTAGTTGCTGTAAAGAGAATTTTTAGATATCTCAAAGGAACTCCAAATCTTGGTTTATGGTATCACTAGTACAGAATAGGCTTTAAGCGTCGCACTTTTAGCGTCGGTTAAATGGAGAACCGTGGCCTATACTTACTTTAGGCGTCGGTTGCTAGCTTAACCGACGCTTAATGTCATTTGTGTTGGACTTTTTGCGTCGGTCATAAAACAACCGACACCTAAAACTGAACCTTTAGCGTCGGTCTTTACTCCACCGACACCTAAAATCGACCTTTAGCGTCGGTCATAAACAACCGACGCCTAAAACTGAACCTTTAGCGTCGGTCTTTACTCAACCGATGCCTAAAACCAATTCTTTAGCGTCGGTCTTTACTCAACCGACGCTTAAAACCGACCCTTTAGCGTCGGTCATGAGCAACCGACGCCTAAAATAGACCTTTTAGCGTCGGTCTTTACTTAACCGACGCTTAAACTGACCTTTTGTACTTTATGTGTCGCCTTACATTTGACCGACGCTAAAAGTATTATAATTTTAAAAAAATGCAAAATTATATACAAATAATACGTTATTTTATATTATATCATTCTAATTAAAAAATTTAAAATTGAATAATATTATTGAAATAAGATTTTATACAGATAAAGAACATTAATTTTATAAAAAATTATATTTAAATATTTTTATTACACAAATAAATAATATGTATTCATTTTTACTTATATCTTGAACTTTTATTATAACGCCTTACAAAAACGCGTATTATATATATTTATTTATAACGAAATGTTAGTTTTGTTGTGTGTGATCATTATTGAGTGAGTAAAATTTCATTAAGATCGTGATCAAATGTTTATATATTGGTGTGGATGTGTGTTCGATGGATTGTATATTTTTAATTTTATTTTTTTGCTTAAGTGTATAAAATACATATTTTAATCGCATTCATGAAATTTTATAAAATTATCAGAGTCGTTAAAAATTATGAAATCTTTGATAATATTATCTTTCTATATTTATCTAGTTTTTAAATTTGTTGTGAGAATTATTCTCAGTATTTAAGGATTTGAAAATGATTTTATGAATTATTTTGCATTTTAGGGATTTATACTTATGAAATTTATATTTAATTCGTTTTAGGTCCAAAAAATAAGTATAAAATATGGGAAGATATCTAATTTCATTTTCTACATTTTAAAAATGATATTGAGATTTTTCTAAAATATTACCTATTTATTATATATTTTACAAGGTGGTTTTAATTGTTTTTAATCAGAAATTGAATTGTGAAATTACAATGCCCCTTAACCCTTTTAATCTTAAAACGGCAGCTTCTTCACTCCTCATTCTCTCGACTGTTTTTCTCTCGACTCTGACTCTCTCTCTCTCTCTCTCTCTCTCTCTCTCTCTTGTTTTTATTCTATGTATCAAATTAGCAGTGTGAGTATTCGAATTAACAAGGTTTGGATTCCTCGTAAAAATTAGGGTTAAATTTTGGGTTTTCGATATCTGAGTTAATGGTTCGTTTTTTATGTTTGAAGCATAGAGTTCTTTGTTAGTTTTTTATGTTGGAAGCATACAGTTCATGATTATAAGATTTCAGGGGTTGATGTTATAATGATTCTTGTTCTACATGTAGATCTGCAATGAATTCGGCCCGTTGATGTTGAACCCGTTCAGGTAAAGGGATTCTCTGAATTTTGAGACGTTTGATGCATCACTGGACGAGTTCAAATCCGGTGACGGCTTCTTGAATTGCGATCTAACAAATGCTGTACGGGACAATTACATTGGCTCGGAGTGGCAAATGAAAGTTGTTGAGGATAATAAGCTTCAACGAGAGCCATCTCCATTTCCTAGTAGATTCACTTTTTCTGTCTCTGATTTAAAATTAACCTCAGGTCTTAAAGGGAGAAACAAGTGTCTTTTAAGTCCAGTGGTATGGGTATTGTCTTTTTAAAGCTCTTGCTAGTCTACATAAGATGGTGAGAAACTCTTGAAACAGATTTTGATATGTTTTGGTTCATATGTATTCCTCGTGTCAAGTCAACTTGCATTCTTGCATTTGCAGGGTGTAGTTCATAGAGATGTTAAGCCTGGAAACTTCCTGTTCTCCTGTAAAGCTAATAAAGGATATTTGATATATTTCAATTTGGCTATGGTGAGTGCTTCTATTTGGCTTGCTTTAAGTTTTCGATTACTTTAATATCTGTTATGTGTTATATATACCTTTTCTGGACTGAAATTAAACGGTCTTACAGGTTGTTTTGTGGTTTTTCTGTGTTTTTTTTGCAGGCCTTAAGTTTTCGATTACTTTAATATCTGTTTATGTGTTATATATACCCTTTTTGGACTGAAATTAAACGGTCTTACTGGTTGTTTTGTGGTTTTTCTATGTTTCTTTTGCAGGATCTACATCAGAAATATGGATACAATGGTAAGACATTTGTATACATCTTTAATTATTTAATTATATTTTCCGAAATAAGAATTGATCATAGAGAAATTATATCAGTTGCTAGCACAGGAGTTGGGTATTTCACTTGTTATTTATTTCCGAGTGATTGATGTTTAAGACAGATCTTATACATTTCCTTTGTTGGTTTTATCCTTCTAATGTGGTTAAGCATATATTACTATGAGTTCAGGGCTCATTCATACCATTGCTTCTCAAGCCTCCACTAATGATAGAACATGCTGGTAAAAGTAATCACCCTGCAATCTCAAGCCTAAATTGTCCACCTTTCATAGTTGTAGAGCTCTGCCGCGAACATTTGGTATGTGTTGCATATAAATGTAGCTCTCTATTTTTTTGATGTATGTAAAAGTAAACCTTACTATGTGCTCTACCCTATTTGTTACGAATGTATCCGAGTTCAGTGTTATGTTCCTACAAATTATTTTCTTACTCTTGTTTTAGGAGGTCAAAGGTGTTCAGTAGTCATCCCTTTATATTTCAAAAATGAGATGTACATATGAATTTTGTGGCACTTGTACAAAATTAAATTTAGAATTCCTTATGTTTTAACAGGATAATATATACATGATTTATAATGAGTGCCTATGCCAGTGAAATGCTACATTCTTTGGTGATACGTAGACATCAGTTAAATCACAATATGATAAACTAAAATTAAATTTGACCTAAAACATTTGTTTGATAAAGGGCATTGTGAATAAATGTTCCAAATAATTTGTATGATCTGGAAAGAATAGTACCTTATCAGGATCTTTAATCGAACCCTTTCCCCTAATAAAAACACGGCATCCTGTAGAAGCTTCTACCCGCTTTAGGGAGTTTCCTCGAGGACCCAGAAGCCTCCCAACAAAATTGAACTAATAAACCAGGATTTTTGTTACTTTAATATTTAATAAGTTGGAAGGATTACACTTAGAATAAAAGTAGGTAAAATAATATTATTCAATAGCACACACAACTTACATTTGGATAATTACCAACTGGTATATCCAAGCGCAAAATCCTTTTCACAATGAAGGAACTTGGGCTACCCGGAGCTGCCTGCCAGTCATTTGTCATACCCAGCGGTCCACCTACTCTCTGATATAAAATAAGTCAATATCTTAGTATCACTAGTCACTCTGCTACAGCCAAAACATCTAGAAATGGAGAAGGAAATATTGCTGAACATATAGGTTATAATGAGCGAAACAAGTGTGTGAATATCACAAAATAGGAGTCTTGTGCGAGAGAAAAAGAGAAAAATAATCAAGTTTTTGTTGATCCACTCTACACTTGCAGAAGTAAGCATATTAACTTTATAATGCTGATGAGAAAGAAAAAAATAAGTATACGCAGCATTCTTTCCTTATTGTTCTAGACGGATATCTTAACTTTAGGAAGACATTTTGACAAAAGATTATATCGTCCAAAGGGCCAATTCAAGGCCAAAACTGTAGGGAGGTTTAAAAGTGTCGGGCAACATTTAGATGCTTAACAGAAAACATGGGGTCTCGGTTGATTAAATCATGCTCACATGCCTCAATACCCACATGGGGAGAGTTCTTGATAGCATGCTCAAGTCAAGACACATGTAATTTATCGACTTTCCTTTCCATAATCAGTAAAGAACCGAATGCCACTAAAAGGATTCTTGTCCACTAAACTTAAGGCCTATTACCCTATTGTGTAAGTTTTTCTCCTGACAAGAATAGGATAACTATATACTATAACTAAAAGAATTGATCTTAGTTTTATAGTTGATCATATCTTCTTTTTAAGATAAATGTTACCGATTTTTTATATCAAATATATTATGTCTAATACAATTGTATGCATCCTGTTTTTTTTGGCTTATGTCTGTTGCTTTAGGCAAATTTAATTGAGGATTAACAAATCTAACATAAGGAATTAAATTTAGAATTCCTTATGTTTTAACAGGATAATATATACAGGATTTATAATGAGTGCTATGCCAGTGAAATGCAACATTCTTTGGTGATACGTAGATTGTATAGTTATGCATTATGTGAAGGTCTTTGTGATTTTTCTCTAAAACTGTCATATTGAATGCATTTTATAATCACAGGTGCTTGCTTTTCCATGTAAAAGACATTGATTCTTTATCAAGCAATTTATTAATGTAGAATTCCTTATGTTTTAACAGGATTTATATATACAGTATGGAAGATGCAACTCTTTCAGGCAGGCAGCTTCTGCCTTTATATGTGACATTGGAGAAGAATTGGCGGCCTTGCAAAAAATAGTTGCTTCAATCAACTCCAACAGACTTACAGAAGCTGAGTTGAGCCTTGTCTGATGCACAATATATATGTACAAATGGAATGTCTGAAGCCATGGGAACCGCCTGGATGGGATGCTTGCAGTCAGTTGATTCAAAGTCTGTATGGGAAAGATTTTAATGCTTTATCGTATAAGTTTTTGAAGTCATGTGAATGTGATCACTTACTTTTTGAAGTTTGAGATTAGTTCTTTAGATGATAAATCTCATGTTTGTTGGCAGGGTATAATTGTAATTGGCATATACTATATGGTATTTGTTGTATTTGTTGGTTTGAATTAAAGGTTACTGAAATTGGAATTTTTTTTTTAAAAAAAAAATTGACTTTAAGCGTCGGTTCTTTAAGCAACCGACACCAATTCTATGACTTTAAGCGTCGGTTCTTTAAGCAACCGACGCCAATAGTAGGACCATAAGCGTCGGTTCTTTAAGCAACTGACGCTGTTTGTATGACTTTAAGCGTCGATTCTTTAAGCAACCGACGCCAATAGTTAGAACATAAACGTCAGTTCTTTAAACAACCGACGCCTTTTGTAGCTAATATGCGTCGGTTTTGTAAACAACCGACGCTAATAGTAGGTGCTATGCATCGCATATTTAACCGATGCTAAAAATACATACCTATAGCGTCGCCTTCATATACTACGCCCAATAGCCGACGCCTAAAGCCTATTTTGACCGACGCTAAAAGCCTATTATGTAGTAGTGTATCCTAGAGAATCTGATTTCACTAGTACAAACTGGACCTATTGCGTCAGTCAAATTGACCTATAGCATCGGTTAAATGGCGTAGTATATGCAGGGGACGCTATAGGTATAGACCTATAGTGTCGGTTAAAATGGCGATGCCGAATGTCAACTACTACGTCGGTCAGTTAAATGACCGACGCTAAAAGTCTGCTATAGGCGTCGGTTATCTAAATGACCGACGCTAAAAGTCTGCTTTAGGCGTCGGTCATTTAAAACCGAATTAAGCAAGGCGTTGGAGTCCCAAGGATTGCGTTTGAGCCGTTCTAAAACCGAATATCTTTGGTGTAACTTCAGTGGTGAGGAGAGCGAGGGAGGAGTGGCAGTTAAGATCCAAGATCAGATCGTACCTAGTATGGATAAGTTCAAGTATCTAGGGTCGATCATTCAGAAGGAGGGTGAGGTTGTAGACGATGTCATACATCGTATCAAGGCTGGGTGGCTTAGGTGGAGGGCAGCGTCAGGGGTGATGTGCGACAAGAAGGTCCCGTTAAAGTTGAAAGGGAAATTTTATAGAGCGGCAATCCGGCCAGCGATGCTTTACGGTTCTGAATGTTGGGCGGCGAAGAAGGATATCGAAAGGAAGCTGGAAGCGGCTGAAATGAGGATGTTGCGGTGGTCGTGTGGGCGAACGATGTTAGATAGAATCCCGAATGGGGTGTTTAGGAGCGAGCTTGAAGTGGCACCTCTTTCTGCGAAAGTTAGGGAAGGGAGGTTGAGATGGTTCGGCCACGTCCGTAGGAGGTTGGCTGGAGCCCCAGTGAGGAGGGTTGAGAGTCTTTCGGTGGATGGGGTGAGGAGGAGAGGCAGACCGAGAAGGTCGTGGGAAGAACAGCTTAAGTTGGATCTGAAGGCCTTGAACTTGAATGAGACCATGACAGCTGACATGTGCTCGTGGAGGCGTCAGATCAAAGTGGTAGATTCCCTTTTAGGGAGCGGCTCCGTTGTGGAGAGCCTCAGAGTTGGTTTATCTCGATTAGCTTTATCTTAAAAGCCCAGCTTTTATTTTGGAATTTTTCATTTTTATTGTTTTCTGATTGCCTTGGACCGGTATATTCTTGTATGACTCGGTCGGTTTGGTCTGCTGTCGTTTGCTTGTGGTTTTTTTTTTTTTTTTTTTTTTTTTTTTTTTTTTTTTTGCAGGGGACACGACCGGAGATATTCACACAAGTTGGAAAAGTGGAGAGCATCAGGACCACAGTATCAGAATTCCAAGCAGGTGGGTAGGTCCCATGTGGAGAACGCCATGGGCCCAGGTATTGCTTTAAACATTCTCGTACCTTTAAGATTTATGTGTCTTTATCACCCATCGTATTTATCGTGCACATAGCCGGGGGTCTTCACGGAAACAGCCTCTCCGCCTTAAAAAGCGGGGGCATGGTCTGCGTACAACTTACCCTCCCCAGACCCTGCTCTGAGCGGGATATACTGGGTATGTTTGGTTTGGTTTGGTTTTTCATTTAAACAACCGACGTTAAAAGTCTAGTTTAGGCGTCAGTTAGTTAAATGACCGACGCTAAAAGTCTACTTTAGGCGTCGGTCATTTAAACAACCAACGCTAAAAGTCAATTTTTTTTTTAAAAAAAAATAATTTTATAATCGCAATTTCAATAATTTAAATAGCCCATTCAGAAAAATAGCCATTTACCACAAATTCCCGAATAAATAGTTTACAACACCAATTTAAAACATTTAGAAAGTTGAATTCGAGAGCTTGATATGTTTACATTCAAAAACTAAAAATAATCAAGTTGTCAAGGACTAATGTAAATATTAGACTAGCTCTAGACGGACAAACTCCACTACAGTGCTTGGTTGCTCCTATCTCCTGCTCCAGACCTTTAGTGCTCCTTCAAATCTTCACAAATCACATGTCATGCACTAGTCTCCTGCCCCAGGGTCGTGGCCGGTGGTTCTGTGGAATGAAAAAATTCAAGTACATATGAGGCTGTTGACTTTGAAGCTACAAAAATCTGATAAACAAAATTTTTCATTAACCAATGTGACAATGTCTATTTCACTCACCTAGATTGTTGTAGCTAGAAATTGCAAGCAACCTTCTGCTTCATGACTCTAAAAACTGCTTCACAGATTGCAGCATGGTCAGAACCAACACGCACTATACATAAAAGCTTTCCTTTAGAGAAAATAGTTTCTGCCTGTTCACTAACATCTTCAATTGCTTTCTGTATATTCTCCTCTGTGATCTTCTTTTTTGCTTTTATAACTTGATTCTGAATAAAGCACAATAACAATGTTCAAGTAACACCAATGTTCACTAACTTGATTCTGTAGTACAAGTAAATCAGAAATAACACCAATGTTCTATTTTGGAAGGGATAATATGACCAAAGTCGCTTAGCAAAAAAAAAAGACCAAAATCAGAATGACATAGGGTTTGATACATATTTAATTTTAAAAAAGAATATCAAGATGTTTACCAATATTTGAAAGCATGTTAAAAGTGATTTCTGCATAATTTAAAACAGCACACTAATAAAGTTCGGCACAGTTCCTGGTTAACATTTTACAGTAAAGATGTTGGTTGAAAACTTTACATCAAGTATTAACAAAAGTAACGTATCCAACCCTGCTGTTTCCTTTGGTATTACTTACTACAGAAAGAGCAAGTAAGGCCAAAATTAGATTGTCTTCCGTTAGTTCGTCTACGAGCAAGTAAGTACCAAGTAAAAATGAAGGAACAAGATATGTACCTCCACAAAGCTCCGCAAAAATTGATATATGATTCAGATTTGAACTTGCCCCTGTCCTGGTTGATGTCAACTATTACATGTCAATTTCATCTAGTGTTACAACAATTAAACTACTAGTAGATAACAATTCCAACAATGCTAGCTCACCAGGTAGATTTTAAAGCATGGAACTGAAAAATGATACCTAAATGAAAGATTATATCAGCATGTTATCTATCAACTTAAAAAAGGAAGTACTCACCGACACACGGTTTAAAATAGCAGAAGTACTATGCAATTCATAGAATAAAAAAACATAAAACTACCCACAATTCTGCTTATTTACAGACCAAAAAAAACCCAATGCAGACATTCTAACATTAAGGTTCCAAATGTAGGATTCTAAGACTTGAAAAGTGTATAAAAAACCACCTAGTAATTTGCAGATACAATCAAAAGCCCAAGAACCAAACACCCAACAAAAATGTAAAGAAGCCTACAACTACTTTTTCCGACAACAGACTTAAGGCGCAATATTCCGACAAACAGAAGATCTCCAAAACTAATTTGAAAACAATTACTACTTTTTTTTGCTACTTCTTGAAAAGGTCCAACTAAACTACCACATAATCCGACTTCAGGTGAGTCATCACATCAACATAATCATCTCCAACATTATACTACAAAGTTCTATAATCACCACAATAAAAACACACACAAAAATCCCAATTTTACAAACTTGAAAAAACACAATCAAAATCGAAAAAGACCAACTACCCGCAATTCCGAAAGCTCTTCGAGATACTCAGGCGGACACAAGTCAATTTGCAATTCCTTGAAAATTTCATTCGCTTGAATCTCCCTTAACAACAACATGAGATTAATTGCATATATATGTATACATAAATTGAAACAGAGACTGCAATCGGAGATAAATAAATTGTAAAGAAGCAAATTATACCTGATATGCTTGTTCTGGCTCTCATCCAACAGTCCATTATCCATACATGTTCAAGGGTAAGAAGATTCCTAGCCAATATATTACGGATACGATTCAAAGCATACTAAACACTCCAGATCTCCCTTTTGCACCTTAGTCCTTACTCACTAACAAGATTCAACTCAGTATCCAATCGTTCTGTCTCAAAACAAATGAATTAGTTGAAACCCTGAAATCCAAAAAAAAACCCTAATTAGTTGAAGTTTAAGTGAAAAAATCGAATGAATTGAACTCAAAACGAATGAATTAAAGAAGAATGAAAGTGAGAGAGAATTTCTTGAGAGAGTTGAGGGTGAGAGAGAGAGAAAGCGAGATAGAGATAGAGAGACTGAGATATTAGGGATCGAATTGTTAGACCTGGTTAAACTAAAATCCAATCCACCCCAAATTAAATCTTTATAATTAAAAAAATGTGGAGAAATTTTTTGTAAAACAATATTATTTATTTTTTTTATAATTAAAAAATGTTAAGAATTTTTTTATAAAAAAATTATTATTTATTCAATTTTTGCATAATTGAATCAATTAATCATGCTAATTTTCGGATGAAAGTATAATTATATGATATAAAATATGATATTATTTATATTTTATATTCTAAAAATCAACAATTTTGAGATTAATCGACCATTTAAAAAACTGAAAAATGTAAGCATTGTACATATGATTCCAAATTTGGATGGGATAAATCATGAATTCTCTTAATTTTTCCTCTTCATTTGATCAATAATTCAAAAATTAGATCTATAAGTTTAATAGTCACAATAATAGTATTTTTAAACATATTTATACTAATATAAAGTGATTACATAACGCATATATAATTAAAGCACTATTTGTACAAAATAAAAAATAAAAAAAATGATTTTTTTTTTGAAAATAAGGTAACATTCATCACACAAATAGTGAGTATGACTACTTTGGTGTGTATGAATTTAGCTTCAAAAATTGTCATTTTTCCTATTTTATTTAATTTTTTGATTTTTTACGAACTAGTTAAAAATGGGAAAAAAATAAACAAATGATTTTTTTTTTGAAAATAAGGTAACATTCATTACACAAATAGTGAGTATGACTACTTTGGTGTGTAAGAATTTAGTTTCAAAAATTGGCATTTTTTCCTATTTTTATTTTATTTTTTGATTTTTTACAAACTAGTTAAAAATGGGAAAAAAATAAATAAAAATGGATTTTTTTTGAAAATATGGAATGGTAACATTCATCACACAAATAGTGAGTATGACTACTTTGATGTGTATGAATTTAGTTTCAAAAATTGGCATTTTTCCTACTTTTGTTTAACTTTTTTATTTATGTTACAAACTAGTTAAAAATGGGGAAAAATTAAAAAAATGGACAATTAGTGAAAATAAGGTAACATTCATCACACAAATAGTGAGTATTACTACTTTGGTGTGTATAAATTTATTTTCAAAAATTGTCATTTTTCCTATTTTTATTTAATTTTTTTTATTTATTTTACAAACTAGTTAAAAATGGTATAGGTATACCTATAGTGTCGCCCTTTCAAGGGGCGACGCTATAGGCTACACCAATAGTGTCGCCCTTAAAAGGGCGACGCTATAAGCTACACATATAGCGTCGCCCGCTAAAATGTCGACACTATAGTTATGTTCTATAGCGTCGCCCTTCAAATGGGCGACGCTATAGGTATACCTATAGCGTCGCCTTTTACTGGACGACGCTATAGGCTATACCTATAGCGTCGCCTTTCAATGGGCGACGCTATAGACTATACCTATAGCGTAGGTTGATGCGTCGGTTGATGCAAACAACCGACGCCATAGCTTCTGGCAGAAGTCAATAACCGTCGGTTAATGCAAACAACCGACGCAATAGGTAAAGTGGCGACGCTATAGGTCAATAACCGATGCTATAGGTGGCGACGCAATAGGTCCAATTTGTACTAGTGTTTCTCCCTAATTGGCTATTCAGACTCTGATTATGCAGGGTGTAAAATAGACAGGAAAAGCACTACAGGTACATGTCAATTCTTGGGAAACAGATTGATTTCTTGGGCAAGCAAGAAGCAACAATCTATCTCAACCTCAACTGCAGAAGCGGAGTACATTGCAGCAGGCAGTTGTTATGCACAGCTCCTTTGGATAAGAAATCAGTTGATGGATTATGGTATGACACTTAGTAATATTCCTATGTTCTGTGATAATACTAGTGCTATCAAAATTGCAGAAAATCCAGTTCAACATTCAAGGACTAAGCACATTGATGTTAGGTATCATTTTATTAGAGAACATATTGAGAATGGTACTGTGGAACTTCATTTTGTTCCTACTGACAAACAGCGTGCAGACATTATAACTAAACCACTTAATGAGGCTACATTCATTAGGTTGGTAAGTGAGTTAGGAATGTTAAATTTCTAGATCTTTAAACATCTGTAAAAGTAGCAAGGTATGTTGTTTTCAGCTTATAGACTTGATAGTCTTGTCAGGATCTATACTTAATTGATAATTGCTTAAGCTGTAACATTTTACTTTGATAAATTTCAGTATGATAGACTTATTGTTAATTATCAGGATCAGGATTGCTATCAGTATGCTAACGTCATCAGGATTTTATAGTCAGTATCAGGATTGTGAAATTTGTGTGTCTTATTCAAATCCTGAAGTTTATTCTATGTAGTGATCTAATTATGAGTTCTGATAAGTCTATGCTAGCAAGCTTTAATTCATTCATACTGATAGTTTATATTGTCTTTCAGATCAGTCAATAAACAACAATAGGCAAGTAGATAATAAGAAAGCTTGTATTTTCGTTAATTGAAAGTAATACATTCATGGAAATGAAATACAAACATCTTTTTGTCTAACTTCTACTGATAGCTCTATTCTTGTCTAAATTTGTTGCTATTTTTAGTCTTCAAATATCGACTTCAGGACAAGGAGCATCTCAAGAGTCACTAAATGATCTACTCCTGGATTCCTTGTCTGGGCGACTTGAATGAGAGAAGCAGACTCAACTCCATGTTTATTGAGGAGAATGAATAGCATCTCCATCAAGATCAACCTCAGACTCTCGACCAAATTCTTCATCCTCAAGTTTTGAGGAGGTTAGAGGGAGATTGTATCCAACAGATGGATGTTCTAAGAAAAGGTTCTGGACGTTATTTGGATCTACTCCAACCATGTCTAATTCGATGAGAAAAGTCATCTCTTCAAAGAGATAAACTATGAACCTTTGGTTGTCATGAACAATCTGTTCATCATCTGTGAGGAATCGGAAGATTGGGTTAGAGGTCATTGTGTTTTGTGGAAGCTCTGTGTTTACAGAGAGGTTTAGTGTGTTTGTGGAGTAAAGAAAGGCAAAAGATATCAAGTGTTTATAAAGGAAAAAGTGAGAAGCTGAACAGTCATTATAAGTGTTCAATGTATCGGCGTAAATATCTATGCGTATGACTGGCCCTCTCATATTTCCAAGATATTTTGACAATCTAACAAAAAAAAAATTGCTTGGATTATTGATGTTCTTTTCAGGTTAAATTTTGAAATTGCCACGTGGAACTCCATTTAATCTCTGGAATCAGGATGATAGTGATCAGGAAAACAAGAAAAATTTCATCAGGATTGATGATTATTTTTATTTTTATCACATTAAGAGTTGTGATTATCTTGGTGAAAAAGGTCACATTAGGAAACGAAGCTGATCAGTATTGATTTTATTTTGATTTTACCCTGATTTATTTAATTGAAATCAATTTTGGATTTTACTTTCCAAAAATCGTGGGTAAACTGCATTTTTCAGGGACTGACACCTGTTAACCTACGTGTCAACATGGGTTAGTAGGTCTGAAGGATTTTTGAATATATCTTTATTTTGAGACTCTGTTTGTTTATTGTTAACATCTAATTCGAATTCCCAAAGGCAAAAACATTCATTTAAGTTCTCAAAATCTCTAATCAATTTTAAGATTTCTCAAGTTCTTTTCAGATCTAAAATGGCAGCTCAAAGAAGACTACGAAAATCAGTAGCTTTCAAGTTTAGTGACTTTGATTTTATGACTAACAATCATGTAGCAGCAATCACCAACAAGAAAGGTGTATCAGCTGATTTTCATCCTGTGATGGATTTTATGGCTATTGGACCTTTGCGTTATGCATTGGCAACATCTCCAGAAATAAATCAAGCTGTTGTTTCACAAGCTTGGGAGAATGTTGATTTAATTGATTCTACTCAGAGTCAATCAGGTAAGATTGTTCTACACTTAGGACAAGATACTTATGACATTACTGAATCTGTTGTTAATTCAGTACTTCACTTACCTGTTAATGTGAATTATGCAAGTGAACCATCGATGGTCTTTCTTAATGACATTAATGTGAATGATGATGTAAGAACTATGTTGTCTGCATTAGGTTATAGTGGACCTCTAGACAACTTGAGCTAGTTAAATAGATCTTTTCTTAGGAAAGAATGGTCTTTCTTCTTTGATCAAATTGCTAAATGTTTTACTGGTAAATGTAGTTCTTTTCAGCTTTCAGCAAATTACTTCTGTTACATCACACATTGCTTATAGTTTGCTTTATGACAGAGTAATTAACCATTATCTTAAATCGGATGTGTATTAAACTTGGGTCAAGAGATCAAGACAGGAAAATGGTTTATTATCATAGATTTATGCAAATGTTTATTAACCATTTTATTCCTGATGTTGAAGCTAGATTTGGTAGAGAACATTGTATTTCTTCTTATGTACAGCAAAGGAGAATTTTCTCTGACATTACAAAGAAGGACAATGAAAAGAATCTAGATGAAATACCTGCAATTCATTATCCACATCATGTTCAGGTAATTCTTAAAACTCATCTTCCTACTCTATACAATTCTTCTTTCTTTTGTGGTGAAATGACTCAGGAATCTCATTTGGAGGAGAACCCCCCCTGTGTCTACCCAAGTAACCCAAAACATTATAGTCTCTGAAACAATTCAAGAACCAAATTTTGATCCATAGCCTGTTGTTTCAAAGAAACCAACCTCTGGTGTTTCTCAAAAGGCATCAGTTGTAAGGAAGAGAAGATTTGTTGTGTCAAGTAGTAGTAGTTCTAGTAAAGATGATGATAATATATCTCTTGCTGAAAGAGAAGAATTGAAGGCTGCAATTCAACTTTTTAAGCTAGGACAAAGAGATGGAGTACCTAGTCACAGCCAGGTTGTAGTCTCTCAAAAGACTGTAGTGCTTAAAAAGGGAAAACAGTTACTGGATATTGTCTCTCAACAGACTGTGTCTATTGAAAAACGATCTCATCCCAAGATCACTTCTGTATCTACACCTCTTGAGTCTTCTCAAGATAAATCTTTTGCTCACTATACTAGGAGAACAAGAAGAAAGATTCAATTGTCACCTACACACACAGAGTCTAGTCCAACTAACATCATGCAGGTCTCTACAAATGAAGCTACAATCAAGTCAGCAATTGACAATAGAGATCTTGATATTGATTCTTCATGGCAAACTACATTGTCATATAGATTGGCTATGGGAGTTATTTCTATCAAAGTGAAACTATCCAGGCCTATTCAAGATTTTCTGGTTGAAAGAGTACCAAACCTTTTATTTCCTGAAGAATATGGACTTCTACATCAAAGACTTGACTTAATGAAGATGTATTTCTATGTATCTGTCAGAAGACAATTAGTCAAGAAATTTGGACTTTCGAAGCATGTTGCACTTCAATCACTTCATGCATATTTATTTGACAAGGATGTCATTATTGAAGATGCTTCAGCTCAAGGTGAACAACAGGAGGAAGTAGATAGAGGAATTCAGTCAACAGGAGATACTATTGCACCAGTGTTGAATAGTAGGACAGATCAGATCACAGTCACTGCAACACAAGAACCATCTAGTCAGAGGTTGGATGACTCAGGAGCTGTGATAGCTGATGCTGAAAGGTCTGTTGTGATGACTGAAATTGCAAGTGAGAAACCCTATGATATGGGAGGAATGGCTTTGGTTGATTTTATTGAAGATCAAACAAACATTGTTCAGTCAGAGTCTATCCACCTTGAGGGTGAGTCTAAGCAACCAACACTTAAAGACGGTGACATACTAACTATGGTGTCTAATGAAGTATTGCTGAAGACATCAGAGTCTAGTAGAGAACCTGTAAGTGGTATACTGGAGCCTGTAGTCTTTGGAAGGAAAGAAGATGTTTGTGAGAATTCAGAGACTATAGCAGCTCACTCCTTGGAAAAAACCTCAAGCCCCTTGCCAGATGAGGAACCCTCTCTCCATGTGAGTTCAGGTATAAAAAATTCTTCTAAACCTTATTTTTCTGTAGGTCATGAGAGCACTTATCCAAAATTGAGTGATACACTTGAAAAAATGGATATTGATCCACAAACAGAGAGGTTAGCTCCTGACCAGGCAAAAGGAGAGGTAGAAAGAGTGTTGACTTTAGAAAGTCAAAGTGAGAATGAGGGTAAGGATGATCAACTCCATAGTGAGGGAGAGAAAATTAGGAAACCACCATCGTTTGATTTCTGGGATCAGGTTTTTCCTGAATCTTGGTCTGGCAATCTTGGTATGGATGCTGGTACTTATTCTTTTATCAAGATGTATGAGAAGAATGACTTAGCAAAGCACAATGCAAAGCCAGAAGTTAAAGCTCAGAAGCAAAAAGAAAGGCTTGCAGGAATCATCAACAGAAGAGGTGAAAGGCTAAGACAAACTTCTACACCACTTGTATCATAAGAAATTCATAATGATCCTAGTATTCCTTTGTATGTACTTCCAATATCAGCTAGAATTGAGACATCAATAGTATCTGATCACTCTAAGGAGGAGTCAGGATTTATAGATGTTAGTACACAGAATACTGGTGAAGGACATAATGATCATATTTCAGTTTCAGATCAGAAAGATGAAGATGTTTGTCACTCTACTCGGGTATTATTACTTGAATATCATTCAACACATGCAACTTCTTCTACAAGACTTGAATCTGAAGATATTCCAAACACTTCCAACATTGAAGTCAATTCTGAAGTTTTACAAGACATTCAGAAATCTCAAGTTGAAATTCAATCAAGACTTCAAACACTTGAAGATAACCAAGTCACTATTATGGAAAATCAAGCAGTTCTACTGAATCTCATTTGTTCTGTTACTGAATCTCTTGGAATTAATGTTGCTGATGTCAAAAAGGGGGAGATAAAAACAATTCAAAGGCAACAGACTGGGGGAGATAAACAGACAGGGAGAGATACAAGAAGAACTAAGGGTGACAGAAGTGGTGAATCTCAACAGAGAAGTGGTAAAGGAAAAGAATCATCAAATAGTTGAATTCTTTCTTCTAAGTACTAGATACTTTGTCTACATCTGAAGAGGGAGGTACTTAACTTCATGATTTTTAATTTCATAAATTCTATCCTGATTGTATTGTTATATGTTTTGACATCAACAACTCAGATTTATGCTTCAGATCTTAAAGCATAAATAGGGGGAGATTGTTATGAATAATTCATGAGTTGTGATGTTAAGAATAGAATTTTACTTATACTTCTTGTATATCCTAATCTTATAAAGGAGTTAGCACTTTGTATAGGATATATGTATTAGACAGTAATCTGTAGAGTTAAGTCAGGAACAGTGCATCAAGTACTACATTTCAGGAACTGAGATCGAATCCTGATAGAGCAAATCAAGTACTGATGGGATGGTCAGATTCTGATGCAAGATGAAATCCTGATATCAGTTGTGTTACTGATGATGTCATTATGGATGCTACAGAAACTGGCAAGTGCTATAAAATAGGATCTTTGTTTGAAGAACAAGCAAGAAGATATCATGAAGGAAAGAATTTTCTATTGATGGAAACTATCAACTGGACGGCAGAACATTCTCATGTATAGATTAACTTTCTGTTATTAGTTGATAGGTAGCATTATAAATACTCTCTCTATATCATTGTAAAAGTAAGAGTTCGTGAGGTTTGTAATCGTAAGTATACGAGAGTGTAAACAGAGAGAGATTTGTATTGTCAGCAGCTACTAAAGGTATTGTACACCTTTGGTAGAGTTTGTATTTGATCTTATTAATACAAACAGTTTGGTTTTATTCGTTTGTTCTTGTTTATTTATTCGAGCAAAAAGCAGACACGATTATATAACTTGTATTCAACCCCCCCTTCTACAAGTTATTCGAGTTAACATAATTTAAGTTTATACTTAACCTTTGAAAAAGTGTTAAGTAATTAATCGAATATTCTGGTTGTTTGTAGATTACCGAGCAGACCCAGGGCACGCTACCTCTACCCATACCCGACTACCATGCAAGTTTCAAACCCTTCTTAAAGGCTGTTGTGAATATATATATATGCTTTCTGTTATACATATACCATAGCATGCATGCCTACTTTAAAGTTATATTGTGATACTTGTTCCTTAATGTTGGCTTATAAGCTAGATAGATAAATCGGTTATAAGCCGGATATTGCTAAGACCCTTAAGCGAAGGGTATTCGAATCTCATTCTTTGATTATAGACCGGGAGTCGGTACTCCTTGATATACTGATATTATTTTCAAATGAAAATATTTAAGTAAATATTTTCCATTTATTATCTAACGAATATTGTTGGAATATTTCTTTGAGATTAGTTATGATTATTATTTTGAATAATCATTCGAAATTTATTTATTCGATGAATAATTATCTTTAATATTCATCTAAAGGTGATTTAATATTCAAATATTATTTCGAATCCTCATTTAAGTTATATACTCAAGAATATTATTTTGAATATCCATTCGAGCTTATTTACTCAATAAATATTATTGAGAATATTCATTCGAGGCTATTTATTTAATGAATATTATTCATTCGAGCCTTATTTATTTAAATGAATATTATTTCGAATATTCATTCAAACTCCATTTATTTTATAAATATTATTTTGAACATTGATTCGAACTCAAGTTATTCGATAAATACCATTTTAAATATTACCTTGAGTCAATGAATATTATCTTTAAAATTCATTTAAAGTCGATTCAACTATTGAATATTATTTCAAATATTCATTCGATAATCATTTCTTCAATAAATATTATTAAGTTGAATATTCAATATTTATTCAATGAATATTATCTCAAATATCCATTTAATAATTAATTCTCCAATAAATATTATTATTAAATTGAATATTCATTATTCGTTCAATGAATATTATTATAAATATTTATTCAAGGATTATTTCGAGCATCATTCTTCCAATACTTATGACTTAATAAATATTCTTTGAATATTTATTTAAATCTTATAACTCTTTTCAAAATGATTTACTTCATTCGAATATCAACTTCGACCTTCAAATATTATGTAAATTATTTCAGAGCCTTACTATTATTATTATTATTAGATTATCAAGGAAGGTTCTCAGTAACTTCATTCTTTATTCGATTCTATTATAAGGGAACCCTACTTGAGAAATGTTATTTACATTGTGACTACCCGGTCATAAATTTTTGAAACTATTCTTTTCACTCACTACTACAAATATAGGCAAAGGAACCGCTAATAAGAGACCACCTTATTCAAATAATTGATTACTTAAGAAAAGAAACCACATTTTTTCAAAAAATGGTCTCTTATAATATAAGTAAAGAGACCTTTTATTTAAATAAATGGTTATTTAATAAAAGAAACCTCACTTTTTAAAAAAGAGATCTCTTATAATACATGAAAAGAGACCTCTTTAATTAAAAAGGTGGTTTCTTATCATTTTTTATGGGCTCGTTAATATTAGACAGTAGACACCATCTCATTCTCTCATTTCTCATTTCTCTCTTCTACATTCTCTCATTTCTCATTTCTCTCTCTCTTCGGTCTTCTTCTTCTTCTTTTTTTCAAAGATTAAACTGACTGTTCTTCTTGATTTTGATTACCAAAATCATAGTTTAAGTAACCGAATTAACGAGGGTTCGATTTTCTATATCATCCTCTCGTTAAATTTTGATTTTGGGTAATTTGATTTTCGGCTTAAATTCAAATTGAATTTTGGTTGATTATTAATTGTTGTTGATAGTATATATGTTATAGATCGTTTAATTTTGAGGCGATATATGTTAAATTCGTAGATTTTTGAATTGGTTTTTATTTCACCGGAAAGTTCTTGTTCACCGGAAATTTTGTTGTAGTTATTGTTTGTAATTTCCATTTGTATGCTTGTATAGATCGTGAAGTTTTGAGTCCGTGTGTGTGAAAAGCTTTGTGTTTCGACTCGACTCTGAAACAGACATCAAGATCTAGGTTTAAGCTTGAAGGCACCGCTTTGAGCCTTTGACAATCATGACGGATGATAAGCTTCAAGAAGACATACATGAGAAACAAGCTTGCTTAACTATATGCTCTACATGTAAGAATATTGATAAATTATATGGTAAAAGCTTATTGATTTGTACTATCTTCAGATATTTACCAAAGTGTGTAGAAGTTTTAAACTGATAAATTTGTGGAATCATTGTTTATGCTTCATTATTGTTCAAGCATTAACATTTATTGATATACTGATACATTTACTTCATTTGCACAATGCACCAGCTCGATTGCAATTTCAAAAAAACAAGATGGTGGTCGTACCTTTCACGCATTTTTCCTTCTACGTAAGAGATCACTTTTCTTAAATAAGAGACCATCTAATCTAAATAAGTGGTTTCTTTTCCTTCTACCTAATAGACCACTTTTCTTAAATAGCTGGTCTCTTTTCTTAAATAAGATAAGAGACCATCTAATCTAAATAAGTGGTTTCTTTTCCTTCTATCTAAGAGACCACTTTTCTTAAATAGCTGGTCTCTTATTTCTATTTAAGAAACCCCCTCAAAGAAGAGGTCTCTTATCGTAAGAGACCACTGACCTAGAGACCCCCTCTTGAGGTGGTCTCTAAGATGGTTTTTAGGTGGTCTCTTTAGGCTTTTTTGTAGTAGTGACTCACAACTTGGTTGCCCGTATTCATTGAATCTTGTGCACCCACTCATTATTCGAGGGGTAAGAATGTTGGAACAAGTTGGTATCCATTAACATGCAATGGCTTGGGAAATATTGGTGACTTTTCCTTTCCAACTAGATACGACTACTTTGTGGAGTCTTATCAACAAGTATTATACTTGGGGAAAGGGGGACGAACTTTACGTTTCAGAGTTACGGATGTTAATTGAACTAGGAGACGCGTAAGTGGCCGAGTGGCGCCGGTCCAGCAATGGCCCAACCGTTGGCCGGGGGGTTCCAGAGGGCGGGTGATCCTTCGGTACTTCCTTCTACATGTAGAGAACAAATGATGGGGAGCATAACATGCGATTGATCATCGTAAATGTTGTGGCTCCTGGCGCGGCAAGCTCCCGTATTAGTTCATCTTCCAAATTTAGGAAATTTTCTGCAACATTATCATTGTTGACAGGGTTGAAAAGTGTTTGAAAGGGAATTGCAATATTCTTCCTGCAAGTTCCTCTATCATGAAAAATTGATAATATTTTGCTTATCTTTGGCATAGCAAATAATTCCACAAAATAATTTGAGTTACCTTGTGACTTCATGTTATACCTTATCTTGGCACTATATTCATTAATGCATGGATATGGTTTCAAAGATATTTGAACTGCAATATATATATCCTCACTTTTCAGTTATATTTTTATTGGTGGGCTATTGCTCACCCTTGCTTATTTACTATGTCACAACAACAGCTAGGACAGATGGCCCGCGTTAGGCGCACTCGGCGCAAGCAGGTTACCCCCGTTCGAATACTACCCGCTGATGTCATTGGTGCCATTGCTGAGGTAGCACAGATAGGCAGCCTTTAGTTTACCAGTTTAATTATATGTATCAATAATGTTAATCAATGGCAAAACTTTTAAACTTATGATGTTATCCTTATGGTCTGTAATAACTTATATTCGTGGATCCTTAATGTGAGACTTATTTCAATTTCATCTCTGGGACTATAACTTTGTGTGTGTGTGTGTGTGTGCGAGTTGATTTTATTGTGGGGTTACAGCTTGTTACTTATTTTGAACTCAAGTCAAGGGTTATTCATGGAAAATGAGATCGTAACAACCCGATCCCTGACCCCGGATCTGGGGGTGTTACAGAAATGGTATCAGAGCGAGAGTTATATATCCCAAGAGATGATGCGACGTTATATAATAATAAATTCAATAATATAATAAGAACTCTTGCTAAGTTCACCTAAAACCCTTACGGGAACTTTTAAGTATCATGATAGTAATATAGTTTGTCTTGTGTAGGCGAGCGACAGGTCTGCTTAGGAGGCGGCTGCGAGGCAGCATGATGAGGATATATTCCGGACCAGAGACCCATATTATAAGCACTTGCCTGATGAGGAGGAGGAGGACCCTGAGGAGGTCCATGCTGATTCTGATACTGAGGTGATTGAGTCTGGGGAGGAGGAGGAGGACCCTGAGGAGGTCCATGCTGATACTGATGTTATTGAGTCTGAGGAGGAGGAGGACCCGGAGGAGGTCCAGGCAGGGCAGGACGCTGAGTTAGTTGCTGAGGATGAGGATTTTTGGGTTGTATCTGAGATTAGGACTATGGAGGAGGATACTGACATGACCACTGAGTAGGTGATGGCTGCTGCTGTTGGACAGACTGCAGATGAGGGTTGTAATATCTGGGAATTTCGTACTCTATAAATAATATTATTTGGCATTTAAAATATTATTATGTGCCTTAATTGATGAGTCATTACTTGTTTTGTGATTATGAATATGTGTTATGTGTCTAATTGCTAGATGTGTTGTGATTATGAATATGTGTTATGTGTCTAATTGCTAGATGTGTTGACGTGAAATTTTATTAAAATTCTATATAGCTTTTAAATGTTAAAATATGATTTTTATTTACTTAAACATTTTTATAAAATTCTTGGAGTTAGTAAAAATCATGAAATTTCTTGTTTTATTATCTTTATGTATTTAAAGACTTTTTAAAAATAAAATTTTAATTTATTTTCGCATTTAAATATTTTACAAGGATTTTTCCAATTATTTTCCTTTTTAAAATATTAAAACTTGTAAAATTCAAATCTTTTCATAAAATGATTTTAAAAATGTTTTAAAAATATATTGAGGAAGAGAATTCCATATTTTAATTTTATGTGTCAATAAATTATTTTTGGATCCAAAATATCTTGTAATTAGGATTTAATTGTTAAGTCTTTTATTAATTAAAAGATGTATCATTAAAATACCTTTTAATTGTGTGTAGTGTGTGAGTGCTTGAACAAAACTACCCCACCCCCCTTTCTTTTCATTTAACCGAGACAAAGCCCCCCCCCCCATGTTCATCTCTCTAAAAATTCTCTCTAAAACTCTCCATCTCCATTGAAGCTCAAGTTCCATTCTCAAGGTAATTCCTCCATTAAAACCTTACACTATTATACATAAAAACACTCCTCTTGTCATCCTCTACAAACCCATGGTTTTAAATTTCAATTTCTTCACTTTTCCAATTTAGGGTTTTTCGAAAATTAAAGAATCAAGGTAAGTTTTGTGGGTATTTTCGATTGGGTGTTACTCCATGGTAGAGACCCACGAATTTTAGGCTCTCCGGAGAACCCTAACCTTCGGCCATGAATGAAAGTGAGCCGAAGGGTTGCATGCAAGTGTTAATTTTATGATTTTACATGATTAGTAGGTGATATGTGATTGCATGTAAGTTTTTATAACTTTTTAAGTTGATTTTGATGATGGGTTTGAGTTTTTATAAGGTTTCAAGTTGTGGGTATGCTTGTTTTGTTAATTGATGATTGTTAGTAGGTGTAAAATTACAAGGGTTAGTGATTTTGGTGATTTTGTGATATGAAGTTTGATGGGTTCAACTTATAATTTGATTTTAGTACGAGATTGTTAATTAGTGTTGATGGGTTAAGTTTATAAATTGATTTTGATTGTAAAATTGATAAGTAACATTGGTGGGTATGTGAGATTATGGTTTTGTGAATTGATATGCATGTAAGTCATTGTGTAAGTATTGTGTGAGGGTTTGTGTGTGATTGTTGGTGAAGAAAGGGAGAGAGAGGCCGAGAGGCCGAGAGAGAGAGGAGGAGAAGAGAGATTGTGGGAGTTGTGTGAATTATTGTGAGTACTTGCTTGAATTGTTTAAGTGCTAATTGATTTAATTGTTACATGAATTAATTGGTTGCATGATTTAAATTGTTATGTAAATTTGAATATTGGATTGTAAGTAAGTCATCTTAGAGTTAGTAAGTGATTGTGAGTTGTGGTTAGTAGTGGTGGTTTGTTGATGGAGTTGTAGGCATTGGTGGTGTTTGGTAATTGCCTTGTGATTGTTTGAGACCGATTATATTCGGTATGGTTTGACGACTATACAAAGGAGATGCCGCCGAAATTTCTAAAAATATAATAAGTGATTTCCAAAACCCTAAAGGCACATCTCCAATGTTAAGTCGTAGAATCATTATAGTACTATACCCTACTACATTGTATGTTAAGTGAATTGTGTGCTAAGTGACTTACATGACTTATGTGTTTACATGTATATATGTATGTGTATAACATGGTTATATCGATGGGGCGTTAGAATTATTAGGATTGCTTTGTGATATGTAAACAAAAGAGGGGAAAATAAGATATTGTTTATTATTATTATTATAGGTCCGAGTAGGAGGCCTGGCAAGGAGCCGATTGAGGAGGACGCTATCTAGTTTGATCTCGTGATTTAAGGCAAGTGTACTATCCTACCTTGTTGTTACCATATGATGAATGCCATGAGATATTGAATTGTTAGTTTGTCACAAACTATTTCTTTCCGACCTTATTATTGTCATATACCTTGTGATTGATTTCATACCCCTTGAACTTGACTTGACTTGCTAATCGATAATCATATTTCTTGGAAAACCTTTTCATAACCTTATCGAATTCTTGAATTCTTGAACCAACTACTTAAATATCTTCTTGTACTTGATCTCGTTTCTATCTAAGAACAATTGTTGATTCTTGATTAACCTTTCGTGATTAACTTCTCTTGATTAACCTTTTGTGATTATCTTTTCTTGATTTAACCTTTCTTGATTTAACCAAGTTATACTAAATAGAATCCCAACTTTCAAGAATCCGAAATGATTGATTTCTTCACTTTGCCTTGTCATTTATTCGAAATCTGAAAATCGTTCAATTGAAATCCGAGAATCCTATTCATGCTTATTAGCAACTTGATATGACATTGATATTCTTGTTTCTTTGAGATGAATTGAATTTGACAGACTTTTATTTGACCTTAATGGAATTGGATGGAATGTTACTTTGACCGAGGCGCCGGTCCAAATCATGTTACTATTATAGGCCAATGTGTGCCTGGGATCCCCTTATATTTGATGAACACCGTATTGGATATGCGGGTTCGGAGCTCTGTCGTGGGCTGATCACCCAGCGTTGCTCGTAGCGTCTTATCAGATATTCCAATTCCTTCTCATTTTATTTTGATATTGATTCAGTTGATACAGTTCATTTGCAGATTTTTATATCTTGCTTTACAGTTGAATTATTTTGCCAGTCTTATATTGTTGTTTATGCACTTGCTGAGCAATTGGCTCAATGATATTATTTTCCTTAACCTTTCAGTGAAACTCGAAGATGGTAAGGACTCTTGAGACTGCGCGTAAGAATTGTGGTGGTTCAGGTGTAGCCTATAGGAGGCAGTTCCAGGTAGAAGGGAGTGACGATCTGATGGATCTTGTTTTGCTAGACTTTTGACTTAGTCTGTAATCCTTTGAACTTAGAATAATTTGTGGTCTGTAATAAATAATTGGTTTTGAATTGGTAGTTATATTGTTTCAAACTCTTACCTGTTGGCGATCTAGGCGTGGGATTTGGTAATGTCTATTTAATTAATACGCATGCTTTACCATTATCTAGTTAATTTTGATTAAGGGATTTGGGGCCGTCACAGGTTTGGTATCAGAGCCACAGGTTTGAGTCACTGAACAATATAGGTTTAGGTAACAAGATAGATCACATTTTCAATAATCACTTAGGATTAAAATAGAAACTCACTTAGAGTATAAATAGTATGATATTTATAAAAGAATAGGATTGATTGACTCCTATTATCGAGAGTGTTTAAGTAGAATGCTTCTAGGTTATATCTGACGCTTTATATATATATATATATATATATATATATATATATATATATATTATTATTGGCAGCGACAGAGGGCACCAGGACCTTCAGCTCCACCTCCGGCCGAGATAGCAGATACTGTACCTTTGCCCGTCTATCAGGAGTTGCTTAGGGAGTGTGATCATCTCTATGATGAGAACGCTCAGCTTCAGAGGAGAGTTGATGCATTGTATAATGATGATGAGGATATACCCAAGGATCACGTCCCGACTCTTGCATCCAGGCTTCAGTCACTCACCGAGACGGCTAACGAGAGGCTTCGCGCTATGGTACCTCATCGAGATTGGGAGAGTTATGCGATGGTGCAGACGATGGTGGACGAGCTTCAGCGTGTGATCAGCCATTTGATGGATAACTAGTTTCATGCTTTGAGTTTTATGCGATGGCTTATATATAGCCATATGATTATCAGACTTATGTTAGACTTTATCGTACTTTCAGTTTCGGTTTTCGTACTTTATGTTGGTTGGTACTTTGACCTTTGGATTTGGGTTATCGATGGATGTCATCGGTGCCGTATCGTTTATTATTATCGTTTCCTTTTTTTTATCGTATTACTTGGGCGCGTGAGATTGTTTAAATTTTAGGTTGTACCATGTCATATTAGAACTGTTAGACTATATTGTGCCGTGTTGCGGTTAGATGTATGCTTGTGGATGAATAGATGCTTGTTTAATATTCAGAAAGATGCCTCCAAGAAGGAGCAATACTAGAGCTAATCAGAATAGGGATCAAGACGATCAGAATAGAGAAGATAATCAAGGCAATATGGATATGGCCCAGCTTTTGGGACTTTTGCAACAGCAGACGACTACGTTGGCTCAGCAGCAGCAGCTACTTCAGCAACAACATCAGCGATTGCAACAGCAACAAGGACAGCAACAACCAGCCCAACTTGTGGTAACTTTTAAATCTTTTCAGGCTGTGAAACCCCCAGATTTTCAAGGAACAAAGGATCCAGTTGAAGCCCAGATATGGCTTAAGGAAATGGAGAAGGCCTTCGCATTGGTGAAGGTTAGTGATGAGCAGAAGGTAGAATTTGCTAGTTATTTTCTTAAGGGTGAATCTAATTATTGGTGGGAGTCGGCTAAGGCATTGGAAGCAGCAGAAGTGATTCAGTGGGATAGGTTTAAAAGGATTTTTCTGGAGAAGTATTTTCCTAGATATATGCAGAATCAGATGGAGTTAAAGTTCTTTAATCTTAAGCAGGAAAATATGAGTGTTGATGAGTATGAGAAGAAGTTTACAGAATTAGCAAGGTTTGTAGGAGATTATGTGGATACGGATGAAAAGAGAGCGAAGAGGTTTCAACAGGGATTGAAGCCATGGTTAAGGAGCAGAGTTGCAGCTTTTGAGATCAACTCGTATGCAGAAGTGGTTCAGAAGGCTATGATAATAGAAGGTGAGAGTGATCAGAATCAGAAGGAAAGGGGCAATTTAAAGAGGAAAGTGGAAGCAATAGAAAAGAATCAGGATCAAGGAAAGTCAGCGAATCAGATGGATAGAAAGCCCGGATTTCAGAACCAGGGAAGAAACTTTAAAAGGAATGTGCCCAGAAACAAGAACTCAGAAACCCTTCCTCAGAACCCCAATCAACCAAGATTTCCCCGACCCTCAATACCAGAGTGCAAGGCATGTTCTAAGAGGCATACCGGAGCGTGTGTGAAGGCAGATATTGTTTGTTTCAAGTGTAATCAGAAAGGTCATTATGCTAATGAGTGCAGGAATTCGAAATCGAGTGTGACTTGTTACAAGTGTGGGAAGGTAGGACACATGGCTAGGGAGTGTAGATCGCCTATTCCAAACAACAACTTGATGAGATTGACTACCTCTACCCCAATGAACCAAATGGCAGCATCTCAGATTCCAACTCAGATTCTAAGTCCACCTGTACTTCAACAAGTTCCAGCTCTTCAAGCTCAGAGTTATCAAGCTTCAGCCTATCCAATTCATGCCCGGACCTTCAACATGAATATGAACGATGCAGTGAGAAGCTCGGATGTAGTGGCAGGTACGCTTTTTGTGAACGCCATTAGTGCTAAAGTGTTAATTGATTCGGGTGCTACTAGATCGTTTGTTGCTAAAGATTTTGTGAATAAGTTGAAGTGTGATACTCGTATGTTAAGAGAATCTTTGAATATTGTGTTAGCTAATCAGGATCAGATACCAGTAGATAGAGTGTGTTCACCTTGTGTAGTAGAGATTTCAGGTTATCTTTTTCCCGTCACCTTGATACCTTTTCAACTAGGAGATTTTGATATTATTTTAGGAATGGATTGGCTTGCCGAGTATGATGCGCATATCGATTGTAAGAATAAGAGAGTGTCATTGAGATCTCCAGAAGGCGATAGAGTTATCTTTAAGGGGCGTAGGCAGACTAGTACGTTTCTTACCATGATGCAAACCAAGAGATTGTTAAGGAAAGGATGTGAGGCTTATCTTGCTTATGTGATAGATAAGAGTCGAGAAGGAGTGGAGTTAGAGGATATTCCCGTAGTCAATGAGTTTCCCGATGTTTTTCCCGAAGAACTACCCGGTTTACCTCCAGATCGTCAGATTGAGTTCGCGATTGACTTAGCACCAGGAACAGAACCTATTTCCAAGGCTCCATATAGAATGGCACCGTCCGAAATGAAGGAACTCGCCAGTCAACTTCAGGATTTATTGAATAAAGGAGTTATAAGACCAAGTGTATCACCCTGGGGAGCGCCAGTATTGTTCGTGAAGAAGAAGGATGGAAGTATGAGACTGTGTATTGATTATCGGGAGTTGAATAAGTTGACAATCAAGAATAGATACCCATTACCAAGGATCGATGATTTGTTTGACCAGTTGAAAGGAGCGTCATGTTTTTCGAAGATAGATCTAAGATCAGGATATCATCAACTGAAAATCAAACCAGAGGATATACCGAAGACTGCTTTTAGAACCAGGTATGGTCACTACGAATTTTTGGTTATGGCTTTTGGATTGACGAACGCACCAGCAGCATTTATGGATTTGATGAACCGAGTGTTTAAGAAATTTTTGGATAAGTTTGTGATAGTCTTCATCGACGATATTTTGATATACTCTAAATCAGAAGTGGATCATGCAGAGCATTTGAGGATAGCATTGGAGATATTGAGAAAGGAGAAGTTGTATGCCAAGTTTTCCAAGTGTGAGTTTTGGTTGAAGGAAGTCCAATTTTTGGGACATATTGTGAGTAAATAAGGAATTCGAGTCGACCCGGCAAAGATTGAAGCAGTTGTGAATTGGGAAAGACCAAGGACACCGACAGAAGTAAGAAGTTTTATGGGACTAGCAGGATATTATCGCAGATTTGTTAAGGATTTTTCTAAGATTGCGGTACCATTGACCAAGTTGACACGGAAGAATGAAAAGTTTGAATGGACTGATAAGTGTGAAAATAATTTTCAAGAGCTTAAGCAAAGATTGGTAACTGCTCCAGTGTTAGCATTACCAGATGATAAAGGAGAATTTGTAATCTACAGTGATGCTTCGCATAAAGGTTTAGGATGTGTGTTGATGCAGCATGGAAAGGTGATTGCGTATGCTTCAAGGCAACTGAAACCTCATGAACAGAGATACCCTACCCATGACCTCGAGCTAGCAGCGATAGTGTTTGCATTGAAATTGTGGAGACATTATCTTTATGGTGAGAAGTGTGAGATATTCACGGATCATAAGAGCCTTAAGTATATTTTTACTCAGAAGGAACTCAACATGAGACAAAGAAGATGGTTAGAGCTGATAAAGGATTATGATTGTACCATTAGTTATCACCCGGGAAAGGCGAATGTCGTAGCAGATGCGCTAAGCAGAAAGGAAAGATTGAATACGTTGACAATGACTCAAGAATTGTTTAGAGAGTTTGAGAAGTTAGAGATTGAAGTTTGTGCAACAGAGATTCCAGCAGAGCAAGTCTATACCATGACATTTCAACCAGTATTATTGGACAAAATTCGGAAATGCCAAGAGGAAGTGATGAATCAGAGATTGAATGAATTGACCGGAGAAGAAATTTGTACGCAGAAAGATAATCAAGGTATTTTAAGATTTTCCTCAAGGATATGGATTCCTGATGTGAAAGAGTTGAAAGAAGAGTTGTTGTGTGATGCCCATAGTTCTAAGTTTTCATTACATCCTGGAAGCACGAAAATGTATCAAGATTTGAAGAAGAACTTTTGGTGGCCAGACATGAAAAGAGAAATTGCAGAGTGGGTAAGTCGTTGTTATACATGCCAAAGAGTGAAAGCAGAACATCAAAGACCAAGTGGATTGATTCAACCATTAGAGATACCTGAATGGAAGTGGGAGCACATTGCAATGGATTTTGTAGTAGGTCTACCAAGATCGAAGGCTAATCATGATGCGATTTGGGTTATAGTTGACCGACTGACGAAATCAGCTCATTTCTTGCCGATTAACGAAAGGTTTTCGCTAGACAAGTTGGTGCATTTGTACTTGAAGGAGATTGTGACTCGTCACGGAGTTCCAGTATCTATAGTATCTGACAGAGATCCCCGTTTTAACTCAAGATTTTGGAGACAGTTTCAAGAACATCTCGGAACGCAACTCAGAATGAGTACTGCTTATCATCCTCAGACAGATGGTCAGAGCGAAAGAACGATTCAGACAATTGAAGACATGCTTAGAGTTTGTGCAATAGATTTTAAAGGCAATTGGGACGAGCATCTACCTTTGGTGGAATTTTCTTACAACAACAGCTATCATGCTAGTATTGGAATGCCTCCATATGAAGCTCTCTATGGAAGGAAGTGTAGATCTCCTGTGTGTTGGGAAGAAGTTGGTGAGCGAAAGATAGTCGGACCAGAATTGATTCAGCAGACGAAAGAGACAGTGGAAATAATTCAGAAAAGATTGCGAGCTGCTCAAGACAGACAGAGAAAGTATGCGGATCAAGCAAGAAAGAAAGTAGATTTTGAAGTAGGTGATCCAGTGTTGTTAAAAGTTTCGCCATGGAAAGGATTAACCAGATTTGGGAAGAAAGGAAAGTTGAGTCCAAGATTTGTAGGACCTTTTGAGATTTTGCGACGCGTAGGCAAAGTAGCTTATGAATTAGCTTTACCGCCTCAGATGCAGCATATTCATAATGTTTTTCATGTATCGATGCTTAAGAAGTTTCATCCTGACACTAAGTGTGTAATAGAGTATGAGCCAGTAGAAATTCAGCCAGATTTGTATTATGTAGAGCGGCCGATCAGAATAGAAGATCGCCGAGAGAAAGTGCTTAGAAATAAATCAGTTGCGTTAGTTAAAGTTTTGTGGAGGAACCCTAAGGTTGAAGAGTCAACCTGGGAGTTAGAAAGTGATATGTTAGAACAGTACCCTCATTTGTTTACATAGCTGATTCTGGGGACAGAATCCTTTTAAGGGGGGAAGGATGTAATATCTGGGAATTTCGTACTCTATAAATAATATTATTTGGCATTTAAAATATTATTATGTGCCTTAATTGATGAGTCATTACTTGTTTTGTGATTATGAATATGTGTTATGTGTCTAATTGCTAGATGTGTTGTGATTATGAATATGTGTTATGTGTCTAATTGCTAGATGTGTTGACGTGAAATTTTATTAAAATTCTGTATAGCTTTTAAATGTTAAAATATGATTTGTATTTACTTAAACATTTTTATAAAATTCTCGGAGTTAGTAAAAATCATGAAATTTCTTGTTTTATTATCTTTATGTATTTAAAGACTTTTTAAAAATAAAATTTTAATTTATTTTCGCATTTAAATATTTTACAAGGATTTTTCCAATTATTTTCCTTTTTAAAATATTAAAACTTGTAAAATTCAAATCTTTTCATAAAATGATTTTAAAAATGTTTTAAAAATATATTGAGGAAGAGAATTCCATATTTTAATTTTATGTGTCAATAAATTATTTTTGGATCCAAAATATCTTGTAATTAGGATTTAATTGTTAAGTCTTTTATTAATTAAAAGATGTATCATTAAAATACCTTTTAATTGTGTGTAGTGTGTGAGTGCTTGAACAAAACCACCCCACCCCCCTTTCTTTTCATTTAACCGAGACAAAGCCCCCCCCCCCATGTTCATCTCTCTAAAAATTCTCTCTAAAACTCTCCATCTCCATTGAAGCTCAAGTTCCATTCTCAAGGTAATTCCTCCATTAAAACCTTACACTATTATACATAAAAACACTCCTCTTGTCATCCTCTACAAACCCATGGTTTTAAATTTCAATTTCTTCACTTTTCCAATTTAGGGTTTTTCGAAAATTAAAGAATCAAGGTAAGTTTTGTGGGTATTTTCGATTGGGTGTTACTCCATGGTAGAGACCCACGAATTTTAGGCTCTCCGGAGAACCCTAACCTTCGGCCATGAATGAAAGTGAGCCGAAGGGTTGCATGCAAGTGTTAATTTTATGATTTTACATGATTAGTAGGTGATATGTGATTGCATGTAAGTTTTTATAACTTTTTAAGTTGATTTTGATGATGGGTTTGAGTTTTTATAAGGTTTCAAGTTGTGGGTATGCTTGTTTTGTTAATTGATGATTGTTAGTAGGTGTAAAATTACAAGGGTTAGTGATTTTGGTGATTTTGTGATATGAAGTTTGATGGGTTCAACTTATAATTTGATTTTAGTACGAGATTGTTAATTAGTGTTGATGGGTTAAGTTTATAAATTGATTTTGATTGTAAAATTGATAAGTAACATTGGTGGGTATGTGAGATTATGGTTTTGTGAATTGATATGCATGTAAGTCATTGTGTAAGTATTGTGTGAGGGTTTGTGTGTGATTGTTGGTGAAGAAAGGGAGAGAGAGGCCGAGAGGCCGAGAGAGAGAGGAGGAGAAGAGAGATTGTGGGAGTTGTGTGAATTATTGTGAGTACTTGCTTGAATTGTTTAAGTGCTAATTGATTTAATTGTTACATGAATTAATTGGTTGCATGATTTAAATTGTTATGTGAATTTGAATATTGGATTGTAAGTAAGTCATCTTAGAGTTAGTAAGTGATTGTGAGTTGTGGTTAGTAGTGGTGGTTTGTTGATGGAGTTGTAGGCATTGGTGGTGTTTGGTAATTGCCTTGTGATTGTTTGAGACCGATTATATTCGGTATGGTTTGACGACTATACAAAGGAGATGCCGCCGAAATTTCTAAAAATATAATAAGTGATTTCCAAAACCCTAAAGGCACATCTCCAATGTTAAGTCGTAGAATCATTATAGTACTATACCCTACTACATTGTATGTTAAGTGAATTGTGTGCTAAGTGACTTACATGACTTATGTGTTTACATGTATATATGTATGTGTATAACATGGTTATATCGATGGGGCGTTAGAATTATTAGGATTGCTTTGTGATATGTAAACAAAAGAGGGGAAAATAAGATATTGTTTATTATTATTATTATAGGTCCGAGTAGGAGGCCTGGCAAGGAGCCGATTGAGGAGGACGCTATCTAGTTTGATCTCGTGATTTAAGGCAAGTGTACTATCCTACCTTGTTGTTACCATATGATGAATGCCATGAGATATTGAATTGTTAGTTTGTCACAAACTATTTCTTTCCGACCTTATTATTGTCATATACCTTGTGATTGATTTCATACCCCTTGAACTTGACTTGACTTGCTAATCGATAATCATATTTCTTGGAAAACCTTTTCATAACCTTATCGAATTCTTGAATTCTTGAACCAACTACTTAAATATCTTCTTGTACTTGATCTCGTTTCTATCTAAGAACAATTGTTGATTCTTGATTAACCTTTCGTGATTAACTTCTCTTGATTAACCTTTTGTGATTATCTTTTCTTGATTTAACCTTTCTTGATTTAACCAAGTTATACTAAATAGAATCCCAACTTTCAAGAATCCGAAATGATTGATTTCTTCACTTTGCCTTGTCATTTATTCGAAATCTGAAAATCGTTCAATTGAAATCCGAGAATCCTATTCATGCTTATTAGCAACTTGATATGACATTGATATTCTTGTTTCTTTGAGATGAATTGAATTTGACAGACTTTTATTTGACCTTAATGGAATTGGATGGAATGTTACTTTGACCGAGGCGCCGGTCCAAATCATGTTACTATTATAGGCCAATGTGTGCCTGGGATCCCCTTATATTTGATGAACACCGTATTGGATATGCGGGTTCGGAGCTCTGTCGTGGGCTGATCACCCAGCGTTGCTCGTAGCGTCTTATCAGATATTCCAATTCCTTCTCATTTTATTTTGATATTGATTCAGTTGATACAGTTCATTTGCAGATTTTTATATCTTGCTTTACAGTTGAATTATTTTGCCAGTCTTATATTGTTGTTTATGCACTTGCTGAGCAATTGGCTCAATGATATTATTTTCCTTAACCATTCAGTGAAACTCGAAGATGGTAAGGACTCTTGAGACTGCGCGTAAGAATTGTGGTGGTTCAGGTGTAGCCTATAGGAGGCAGTTCCAGGTAGAAGGGAGTGACGATCTGATGGATCTTGTTTTGCTAGACTTTTGACTTAGTCTGTAATCCTTTGAACTTAGAATAATTTGTGGTCTGTAATAAATAATTGGTTTTGAATTGGTAGTTATATTGTTTCAAACTCTTACTTGTTGGCGATCTAGGCGTGGGATTTGGTAATGTCTATTTAATTAATACGCATGCTTTACCATTATCTAGTTAATTTTGATTAAGGGATTTGGGGCCGTCACAAGGGTACGGAGGGAGATGTTGATGAGCCCGTGGATGATGCTGTAGGAAGTTCCAGACTTCGTGTGCCACCCCTCTCTGGTGAGAGAGCCCCTACCCCACCACTACTTCATGGGAGCCCATTCTCTGACGAGTTTGAGGAGCTGACACCAGAGCCGTAGCAGGTAGATGCTGCCCTTCTAGCAGATCCAACCCCTTCACCCCATGTTCCAGCTGAGGGGGTCCTAGCATGTGTACACCACTATGTTGTGGCCAGACTTACTACTGAAGTAGCCGTGGCTGAGGCCAGGCTGGCAGAGTCCCGTAGAGAGCTAGCAGCAGAGAGGGAGGCCCGGTTGAGGCACCAGGGCGGGAGGCGTGCCAGGGCTAGAGAGATGTATAGAGAGGTGACCCGTATAGAGCTGAGGGCCCGAGTGAGGGCACGACAGTTACCTGGTGATGGGCTTGGCATGGTATCCAGGGCGGACGTAGAGGAGATATTCCGTCTTGCTATGAGGAGGGTTCTAGATTTGGCCCGCCGTCATGGCTGACTGCAGGGATGGTGATATAGTGGTCTAGTTGTCTAGTCTTGTACGGACATAGTAGTGTCGATTTTTGGTGGGATAGTCCCAGTGTATTTAGTTTAAAAATATGATAATCCCAGTATCTAGTCTTTTTTAAGATTATCATATTTTTAAACGCTTTAAACTAAATACACTGGGACTAGTTTAAGAACTAGTTGTAACACCCCCAGATCCGAGGTCAGGGATCTGGTCGTTACGGTCTCAATATTCATCCACAAAACCAACATAATCTAAATTACAACCTTGTGACCCAAAACAACAACATAAAACACACCCGTTATAGTCCCAGAGATGAAATCAGAGTAACCAACAATATTATTAATCACAAGTTTGAGTTCTTACAACCCAAAGAATTACAATTAACCATTACAAACTCTTTGCCATCCATTTGTATATGCCATATAATAAATACATTTGATACTCAAATGCTAACAACTAGCCTACCAGTAGCTGCCTCTTCAGCAATGGTAGCTATGACCTCAGCGATTATTCCTCTGACGGCTGTCACCTGCTTACGCTGAGTGCGCCTTGCGCGGCCATCTGATCTAGCTGTTGTTGTGATATAAATAAATAAAGCAAGGGTGAGCAACAGCCCACCTAAAAGAATATAACTGAACAGTAATACTATATAATAGTTCAAAATATCTTTGATACCATATGCCATGCATTAACGACCGTATTACCAATATAAGGTATGAGATGAAGTTACAAAGTAACTTAAAATATAATTGATCCGAAGAAACATCTACTATGGCAAAGATAAGCAAGATATTATCAAATTTTCATGATAGAGGAACTTGCTGGAAGAATATTGCAATTCCAGTTCAAGTACTTTTCAAACCTGCCAACAATGATAATGTTGCAGAAAATTTCCCAATTTGGAAGATGAACTAATACGGGAGCTTTGCCGAGCCAGGAGCCACAACATTTACGATGATCAATCGCATGTCATGCTCCCCATCATTTGTTCTCTACATGTAGAAGGAAGCACCGACGGATCGCCCGCCCTCTGGAACCCCCCGGCCAACGGTTGGGCCATTAATTGCTGGACCGGCGCCACTCAGCCACTTACGCGTCTCCTAGTTCGAATAACATCCATAACTCTGAAACATAAAATTCGTCCCCCTTTCCCCAAGTATAGTACTTGTTGATAGGACTCCACAAAGTAGTCGTATCTAATTGGAAAGGAAAATTTCACCAATATTTCCCAAGCTGATGCTTGTTAATGGATATAAACTTGTTCCATCAATCTTACCCCTCGAGCGTTGAGGAGGTAACCAAACAGACTCATATCGACGTTTGAAAGAATCAAGATGTGAGTGACAAGATAGTTTAGCAAGTATAGGACCGGGCAGTCCAATAAATAACATCTCTCAAGTGAGGTCCCCTTATATATGTTTGGAAGTTGAGCGAGTATCTAAATCTTCTTTAAGATAGATTTAAATGAAAATAAAGTTTTGGGAACCTCCCCTTGATAAAATAGTCATAAAAGACTCCTAAATATTTTACATAATATCTGAAGGTGAAATAAAATCTTTAAATAATATACGTCATTATAAAAAGAATTTAGAAGAATTTAAATAAATATTCCAAGTATATTTATTAACTCAATACTAATTAAGAAATAAGAATAAATCATAATATTACTCGTAAGTAATCCTCGAATGAATATTTAGAATTATTTACTAAATAACTCTTTTCTTTGAATGAATATTCAAAATAATATTCATTAAATAAATAAACTCAAATAAATGTTTAAAATAATGTTCACTAAATAAATCCAATCTTAAATGGATATTTGAAAATAATAATGTTTATTGATGAAATAATCATCCCTTGGATATTTGATATAATATTCATTGAATCAATAATGAATATTTAACTTAAGAATGATACTTATTGATGAAATAATTGTCGACTGAATATTTGAGACAATATTCATTAAATAAATAATGAATATTCAATCTTAGTAATATTTATCGAAGAAATGATTATCGAATGAATATTCGAAATTATGTTCAATAATTGAATCGACTTTAAATGAATGTCGAAGATAATATTTATCGAAGAACTGGAGTTCGAATCAATGTTCAACTAATATTTATAAAATAAATAGAGATTGAATGAATATTCGAAATAATATTCATTTAGATAAATAAGGCTCGAATGAATAATAAAATAATATTCATTAAATAAATAAACTCGAATGAATATTCAAAATAATATTTATCGAAGAAATAAGAATGAATATTCTCTAAGTAAATAACTTAACTGAGGGTTCGAAATAATATTCGAATATTAAATCGACTTTAGATGAATATTAAAGATAATGTTCATCGAATAAATAAATATCTGATGAGTACCCCGAATAAAATTTATCAAATAATCTCAAAGGAATATCTCAATAATATTCGCCCGATAATAAATGGGAAATATTTACTTAAATTATTTTCCTCTGAAAATAATGTCAATATATCAAGAAATAACGACTCCCGATCTATAATCAAGGAATGAGGTTCAGATGCCCTTCGTTTAAGGGTCTTAGAAATTTCCGGCTTATAACTGATATAATAACTATCTAGCTCATAAGCCAACAATAATTCAGGGAACAAGTATATCAATATGACTTTGAAAGTAGGCATGCATGCTATGGCATATGTATAACAGAAAGCATATATATATATATATATATATATATATATATATATATATATATATATATTCACAACAACAGTCTTTTAAAAAGGATTTGAAGCTTGCCTGGAAATCGAGTGTGGGTAGGGGTAGGGGTAGCGTGTCCCGGGTCAGCCTGGTGATCTATAAATAGCCAAGGCATTCGGGATTAATCACTTAACACTTTACAAGGTTAAATATAAACTTCACTTAAGTCGAAACACGTTGCTCGAATTATTTCGTTATACACCTCTTAGTGTAACTCTTTTTATCACCGATGCGGTTCGCCATACGTTCGCTATTATAACCCGTCATTGCACCCACACTTAACACATACTTAGGCCATGTAAGTCTTAAGATCGATTAATTACGAATCGAGATTGTACTACGAGTTTTATCGCCCGTTTTCTAAGTTATTAACCAAGGTCATAATCAAGCATGCTTCTAGGGGTTCGTTCGCGTTTAACCTTGATTCGAACATTTTTATAAAATTGGAAAACAATCTATTCAACATGTGGTTTTCTCCCACACCTTCCTTTTTACCTCTAATATTTAATTATCATTATTCACCACTGCATTACTCGAGTTAAGGGGGTTTAAATACAGTTCCGAACTTTCGTTTACGGTTTCGAACCACTTTTATTAAATCGGCCATATCTCCTAAACCGTATATCCGTTTCATACGAACTTTATATCAAAACGAAGCTTATAACATAATCTAGCTTATCATGGCAGAAAACGAAGCCTAACAGTGAGTTAATGCTACTGCTATGCACGGATTTCAAGGTTTACACGTTTTCCAAAATTCAAACCATCCAATGATCATGGTTTACACTCCAAACAACACATACATATTATTTATCCATGAACTAAGACCAAGCAATGTCTTTCCGTTCATCTAAACTAATTTAACATTTAACAAAGCCCAATCATAATCTCAAGGTCCTAAACATGCATTAAATCCATATAACTCATCTAAAATACCAAAACTTAAACTAAGAGCTAGGTTTTCAAGAGTGGTATACCTTCCTTGGTGTATGAATGAAATTAGTAAACCTTGGTTAGTCCTTATCTAGCCTTAATATAGCTTGATCTATCCAAAGAAATCAAGAAAAGAAAAGTTAGTTCATAAGAACACTATTCATCAAGAACTTTCATAAATCTTTTGAAAATGGAAACCTTAAAGGATGATGCTAAGGTTTTGGATTTACCTTCTCCTAGTCTCAAGCTTCATTTTAAGCTATAGGTTGAAGTGAATGGATGGTGGCAAGCTCTCCCCCCTTTTTCCTTTTTCTTGGCCGAGAGCTTTAAGAACAAGAGAGATGGTGGTGTTTGTTTTGTGTTTTGTTGTATGAAATGACTTAATGCATGTATATTTATGTATATATCTTGGATGCATCTCTTCCTTTTGTGTTGTCAACCATCTATTGGTGCCACTTGTCAACCTCTTACTTGTCCAAGTGTTGGCTCCACATTAAACAAGTCCATTTTTTGCAAAAGTGCACTTATACCACCTAGCTTGTAGTTGACTTACAAACATGTCACTTAGGTTTCTCCTTTTTCCACCAATTGCACTTGTTTGTCTCTTGGTTAATTGTTCGTTTCTTTGTCCGGTTATTACTCAATTCCTTGCTTGTTCGGAGGAATAACTCATTCGTTTCTAGTTAGGGTTTTACCGAAAACCTTCTTAATATTTATAATACTATTCTCCATCTTTCTTAATACTTCTCAAATTTAAATTCCTTAAATCCCTTTAATAATTCCTTAAGTCTAGTAGTGTCCAGGGAATCTCGGAGAAAAATAAAAGTGCTGCTTTTCAGAATCCGATGTCGTTTACATACACTTATTTCGCCCCTGGATCATGAATACGAACTCAGAATTCCGTTCTGAATACTTCTATATAGCGTCATCTAATAATATTTTTATTTCTACCAAAAACACTATTCATTCTTTATTCCATCCTTATTCCTTATATTTATAATAATGTCCTTGTTCTCTTTCGGGCATTCCTTAACCCTTTTACGGAATCACTGGACTAACAACAGATATTGATTTGGATGACACAAGAATATCTCCTTCCTCTTTGGGGTGCCATAACTTATTTCTTAGGAGATAGATTATTCTAATCTAGGTTGTCAACCCATTGCATTCTTCATGACATATAATCATTTAAATCTATACCCATTCACATTTATTGTTAATACCTTGTAGTCGGAGTCATTGTTCATTCTTTCATCAATATATAAAAAGTTTTAATTCTACCGAAAATTCGGGGTTCTTACACTAGTGATACGCGATCACTAGTTTGTTATATTATATCTGCACGTACTGCTTTCAATTAAAATTGCCATGATATATATAACTGTGGGATCCTAAATCCAATTACGCATCGATATTGTGAGGAGAAACCCTCTTACATAGGTAAATAAACCTAATGTATATTGTCCAAATTTTCAGTAAAATGCCTCCGAGAAGAATGGGTACTAGGGCTAACCCCCATGAGTCCACTGACCAAGAGAGTCACAATCAACATGGGGAAAACCCCGAGTATGACGAAGTACAAGATGAAGATTATAATGAGCAAGAGGATTCGCAGTATGGATCAGAGGACGAAACTTTTTATACTGCAGATTTCGAAGAGGAAATAGAAGAAGGGGAAACTGAAGTTGATCAGCAAGGGGAAAACCAGGACGAAAACCCCATGGGCCAGTTTATGGATCTGCTTAGGCAGAATTTGAACCAATATCCCCAACCACCCCAAGGAAACAATACCACTGTGGCCAATTCTTTTAGGGCCTTCAAGTCCCTCAAACCCCCAGAGTTCCACGGATTGGCTGTCTTTGCTACTTATCTACTAAAGGGAGAGGCCAATTACTGGTGGGAAGCCAAGAAGAATATGGAAACCGATGCTATAGTGACCTGGGAAAGGTTCAAGCAATTATTCTTAGAGAAGTATTTCCAAGGTTCATGAAAACTCAGATGGAGCTTATGTTTTTAGAGCTGAAGCAGAATAACTTGTCGGTGGCTGACTATGAAGCCAAATTTACTGAACCGTCAAGGTTTGTACCAGAGTTTGTGGATACTGAAGAGAAGAAGGCTAATAGGTTTCAGCAAGGATTGAAGCAGTGGATTCAGAATCGGGTTGCAGTGTTAGATATTACTAATTACGCCACATTGGTGCAGAAGGCAACCATTGTGGAAGCAGGAAGTGACCAGATGCAGAGAGAAAAAGAGAAAATGGGAATAAAGAGAAAGCATGCCAGCATGGGCGGAGGTTCCACAGGAAGAAAACTCCCTAATAAGTTTAACAGAGGAGCAGTTTCCCTACCTGGGAGGAGCATAGGGTTTAAAGCATCTGTGAGTACAACTATGAGCCAGGGTGGCCAGCAAGCAGAAGTGTCCCGTTCCCACCTTTCCAGACCTCTACTACCAGTATGTGCTACTTGTGGGAAGAAACACCCTGAAATGTGCAACCAAAAACCGATAACCTGTTATAAGTGTGGACGAGTAGGCCACTACGCCCACCAGTGTACCACGGTTGCTCCTGTTGCCAGTAAAGGCACTGCTTGCTTCCAGTGCGGACGTCAAGGTCACATGAGGAAGGATTGCCCGATGAACAAGCCAGCAGCCTTAGGGGCAAGCAAAGCTGCTTCCAATAAGCCACCAACTGCTAGAACCTTTAACATGACAGTGCAAGATGCCGTGAGGGACACAGATGTGATAGCAGGTACATTTTCTCTCAATTCAGTCAGTGTAAATGTCTTATTTGATTCTGGAGCAACTAAGTCCTTTATATCGAAAGATTTTGTGCATAAATTGAAATTTAAGACCCAACAACTAAGGGATTCCTTACTAGTAGAAATAGTTAGCCAGGAAGTCATTCCAGTTAATCAGATTCACCCCGATTGCAAATTAGAAATAGGAAGACGATCATTCTATGTCGATTTGATTCCTTTTAAGCTAGGGGAATTTGATGTTATCTTGGGAATGGATTGGTTGTCTCGCAATAACGCTCAGATAGATTGTATGGGAAAGAAAGTTAAGTTGAAAACCCCAGGAAAGAAGGAAGTAGTGTTTAAAGGGATGCGACAGACCCAGACAATTCTAACCATGGTGCAGACCAAGAGATTACTACGAAAAGGGAACGAGGCTTATTTAGCATACGTTATAGATACCCAAAAGGAAGTACCCAAGATACAAGACATCCCGGTAGTCAATGAATTCGAAGACGTATTTCCGCAAGATCTTCCCGGATTGCCACCAGATAGAGTAATTGAGTTTGCTATCGAGTTAGCCCAGGGGACGGTGCTAGTTTCGAAGGCCCCGTACCGATTAGCCGCAGTGGAAATGAAAGAGCTAGCGAAACAATTACAGGAATTATTGGATAAGGGTATGATAAGACCCAGTGTGTCACCTTGGGGCGCACCAGTGTTGTTTGTTAAGAAAAAGGATGGGAGTATGAGGTTATGCATCGACTATCGAGAGTTGAACAAGCTAACCATAAAAAACAAGTACCCGTTACCCAGAATTGATGACTTGTTTGACCAGCTAAGAGGAGCTGTGTACTTCTCTAAGATTGAGTTGAGAAACGGATATCACCAATTGAAGATTAAACCTGAAGATATCCCGAAGACTGCATTCCGTACCAGATATGGACATTATGAGTTCTTGGTGATGTCATTTGGATTAACCAATGCCCCAACAGCTTTCATGGATTTGATGAATAGAGTGTTCAAGGAGTATTTGGACCAGTTTGTTATAGTTTTCATTGATGATATTCTTATCTACTCAAAGACAGAGGAAGAACACGCCGAACATTTGAGGATAACCTTAGAGATACTCAGGAAAGAGCAGTTATATGCCAAATTCTCGAAGTGTGAATTCTGGAAAAATGAGGTACAATTCTTAAGGCACGTAATCAACAAAGAAGGAGTGCTAGTTGACCCCTCCAAGATAGAGGAAGTTTCAAATTGGGAACGACCAACCACTCCAACAGAGGTAAGGAGTTTCATCGGACTAGCAGTATACTATAGATGATTTGTTTAAGATTTTGCAAAGATCACAGCCCCGTTAACTCGACTTACCCGTAAAACTGAGAAATTTGAATGGACTGAAAAATGCGAGAAGAGTTTCCAAGAGCTAAAGAAGAGGTTGGTAACGGCCCCAATGTTGGCGTTGCCTGATGGAAAAGGAGATTTCGTGATTTACAGTGATGCTTCTCATAAAGGATTAGGGTGCATGCTTATGCAGCATGGTAAGGTAATAGCATATGCGTCAAGGCATTGAAGGATTATGAGATCCGATACCCCACCCATGATCTGGAATTAACAGTAATTGTTTTTGCCTTATAGATTTGGAGGCACTACTTGTATGGAAAGAAGTTCGAGATATACATTGATCATAAGAGCCTCAAGTACATTTTCACTCAGAAAGAGCTTAACATGCGCTAGAGAAGATGGCTAGAGCTAAACAAAGATTATGATTGTGAGATCCGTTATCACCCGGGTAAAGCCAATGTGGTGGCTGACGCCCTTAGTAGGAAAGAAAAGCTCAAGATGATAACTTCAGGAGAAGAGTTGGTGAAAGATTTGGAAAAGTTGGAAATTGAGGTTAAGATACCAGAGGAAGGTCAAGAGAAGTTGATGGAAATTCGAATCTAACCTCCATTGTTGGAAAAGATTAGGCTATGCCAAGAAAGGATAATGGAAGCAGAAAAGAACTCAACTGAGGAGGTAATGACTGGGGAAGAAATCAAGTGTGAAAAGGATAAAGAAGGAATCATGAGATACATGTGGAGGATATGGATCCCAAATGATCAGGGGCTCAAGGATGAAATTTTATATGAGGCAAACAACTCAAGGTACTCAGTGCACCCCAGTAGCACCAAGATGTATAGGGATTTGAAAGAGTACTACTGGTGGCCCAACATGAAAAAGGACGTTGCGGAGTGGGTAAGCAGATGCTTGACCTGCCAGAAAGTGAAAGCAGAGCACCAGAGGCCTAGTGGACTTCTACATCCCTTAGAGATTCCCGAATGGAAATGGGAACATATAGCCATGGATTTTGTAGTAGGTTTACCATGGACTAAAGCTAATCACGACGCCATATGGGTGATTATAGACCGACTAACGAAGTCAGCTCACCTTCTTCCGATCAATGAAAGGTATACAGTCGATAGACTAGTGGATATCTACTTAAAAGAGATAGTGGCGCGACATGGAGTCCCAATCGCCATAGTATCAGATCGAGATCCTAGATTCAACTCCAGATTTTGGAAAAGCTTCTAAGAATGTGTAGGAACCCGGCTGAACATGAGTACAGCCTACCACCCCCAGACGGACGGGCAAAGTGAAAGGACCATCCAGACACTAGAAGATATGTTGAGAGTCTGTGCAATAGAGTTTAAAGGAAATTGGGATGATCACTTGCCATTGATTGAATTTTCCTACAATAATAGTTTTCATTCAAGCATAGGAATGCCACCTTACGAGGCCCTTTATGGAAGGAAATGTCGATCCTCCTTGTATTGGGATGAAGTTGGAGAGCGAAAGATGCTCGGACCCGAAGTGGTCCACAAGACTAAGATTGCAGTGTATCTAATCAGAGGATGGCTGGTAGCAGCCCAGGATCGACAAAAGAAATATGCCGACTTAGCTCGGAAAGGCAAGGAATATGAAGTTTGTTAGGAATAATTCATGAGTTGTGATGTTGAGAATAGAATTTTACTTATACTTCTTGTATATCCTGATTTATAAAGGATTTAGCACTTTGTATATAGGATATATGTATTAGACAGTAATCTGTAGAATTAAGTCAGGAACAGTGCATCAAGGACTACATGTCAGGAATTGTGATTGAATCCTGATACGGCAAGTCAAATACTGATCAAGTACTGATGAGATGGTCAGATCCTGATGTAAGATGAAATCCTGATATAAGTTGTGTTACTGATGATGTCATTATGGATGCTACAGAAACTGGCAAGTGCTATAAAACAGGATCTTTGTTTGCGGAACAAGCAAGAAGATTTTATGAAGGAAAGAATTTTCTATTGATGGAAACTATCAACTGGACGGTAGAACATTGTCATATATAGATTATCTTTCTGTTATTAGTTGATAGGTAGCATTATAAATATTCTCTCTATGTCATTGTAAAAATAGTTCGTTCATGAGGTTTGTAATCGTAAGAATACGAGAGTACAAACAGAGAGAGAGATTTGTATTGTCAGCTGCTGCTAAAGGTATTTATACACCTTTGGTAGAGTTTGTATTTGATCTTATTAATACAAACAAAGTTTGATTCATTCGTTTATTCTTGTTCATATAACCAGATAAAAATCAAACACGATTATATAACTTGTATTCAACCCCCCCCCCTTCTACAAGTTATTCGAGTTAACAATTGGTATTAGAGCAGGTTGATTTCGAATAATCATAAAGATCTACAATCATGTCTGGTTACAAGGATGGGAATACTAAGATTCCTATGATCAAGAGAAACGAATATACTCTATGGGAAGTAAAGATGTTGCATCATCTGGAAGCAAGAGATCCTGATTATCTTGACAGAATCAGAGATGGACCTTTTGTTCCAACAAAGGTTGTTGGACAAGCAACTGTTGATGGTGTGGTTGTTCCAGAACATACAGCAGAGAAGCCTAAATCTGAGTGGTCGGACAAGGACAAGGAGAATGTTCTTAAAGATGCTAAAGTGAGAAACATATTATTCAACAGTCTTGATTCTGTACTAACTATGTTCTCTCTTGTAAAACTGCTAAGGATATATGGGACAATCTTAAGGTTCACTGTTTGCACTAAATCACGCAAGCGCACGTGGTCACAAGTAATATATATATAAGTCAAGTTCGTTCCCACAGAGATCTGGTTATGGTTCTAATTCAGTAGATGTACCTATGCAACAATGTATGGTTATTATTCACTGCTAAGACAATTAACAAATTTGGGTTTAATAAACTAAATTAACTAAAAAACAAATTAACAAACTAAGAATTAACTAACTAACTAACGAGAATTTAAATCAAATTACTTCTGCAAGAGAAAACATGGGATCCTAACTTCATTAAATACTTTGCTTAGATCTGACGCCTTTAATCACTATATGCAATGGTTATGATATCTGATCGGACAACACGAAACAAGTACACGCTACCTGTCAGCATACGTATACCAAACTACCCATACATCCACAAAAGAGATAGAAGATGAATAGACACCAATTATGCTTAGACCCTATATGTCTATAGAATTTGAAAACATAACGGTTGAGGAACAAGTTATCCATAAAGATCACACAGGGCAATATAAGTATTTTCATCTTACACTATGAATCATATTGATAAACAATTATGAACCTATGCTAGCATGGCAAGTTCTCAATCTCAAGATCCACTTTCACTTCACAAGAGATTAACAAATTAGATGTTCATGACGCATCTATCAAGTAAGCATAACCATACAAGGATATCAAATATACATCACACACAGATCTTTAAAGCATCAAGATACTAAAGCTCCATAAATAAATCCGTTAGAATCCCATGACAACGATTAGTTCATAATTGAACCTCTCGTCATCATGGGATCTGATGAAACCATGATAAAAACAAAGTATGAAAAAAATGCAAATAAACCTAAGTAATTGATATGTAATTGTTCTACTCCTAATAATGATACAAATTACAAGGGTTGGATGTGTTTATATAGGCTCTAGAAGTCTTGTCCACCAAGCAATTGCCTTTTTAGAGTTGGAATAGAAGATTGGCAATTTCCGTTCTTGAATGAGAATAGAATTGCAAATTCCATGTGTAGATCTGATTCTGGAATGTTCTAGCCGCCCAAAGAAATTACCATACTTATTAGAAGTAGGAATTATAACAATTTCCTTGTCAAAGTTGAATTTCTGCAGTTCGGCACATAACACGTTTCCTATACGGATTCTGTTTTGAAGGAAAATTCGTAGCTGACTTTTCTTCAGTATTTCTGGACCGTTCCAGTTGTAATTGGACATCTAGACCACTTTATAATGAAAGAGAATTCCGTTATCTTCGCGTGGACAGTAAGATCGTCCAAAACAGACTTGTAGAACTCAAGATATGGCCAAAATAGTGAATCAGGATTTTTAGGACAATTTCCGGAATTTCCAGAATACCCTCGAGGCCGCATCCTGGAGTTCTGAGGCCGCGGCCTGGAGCCAAATCTGCCCAAGATTGTAGAAAATCTCCCAGGCTTCGCGTGAGCTGTAAGATCGCTGAAAACGGACTTCTAGAACTCCAGATATGGCCAAAATAGTGTAGACTGCGCAGCCTTCCCGGAAAATCCGAATTTTAATCAATTTAATCTCCAAAAACGATAGAAGCATCAACCTTAATCAACCTTCTTGCAAACCTGCACACTACATAAAACACATCAAAACTACAACAAACTTGAGTCCAAGACAATCAATTTAAACCGATATGGAACGCTCCAAATGGATATAAAATCCACTTATCACACCCCCAAACTTAAACCGATGCTTGTCCTCAAGCATAAACAACTAACTCTACCTAACTAGTACCACTTCCGTAGGTGATCATGGTTGCATTTGGCATATGCAACAAGCCCTTTAAACCCCTAGGCAGCCCTAGTGGACGAGTAAGGTCTCGTGAGGGCCTATAGAGAATGTACCCACAAAATCCAACTAACTAAACAATGCAATGCATGAATGCAACTAATATGAAAATGCAAAGATCTAGTACTAATATCCTACCATACCTTGAAATCCTCTCATGCCATATCAACTTAAGAATCAAAGTAAATACGCAATGCCTTGGTGTCGAAAGTGCAAGTATTCACATAGTTTACTCAATGAACATGCATAAGTTCTCACAAGCCCATGTCAAATGTAAGAATAAGTTAGTAACCATGCTAAGCCTACAAGAGTACATCTTTGAGACAAAACTCGGGATCTCATACGCAAAAACAAGCAAACACTCACAATCCACTCATAAAAGAATATTCACTCAAGAACAAGGGTAAGTGTATCACTCAATTCCAACAAAATCATAAGCATGCTTGACATTTGGTATCAATCTGACTCTTAACACAACATACATCAATGACGATAATCAAAAGGTCTTTATTTGGGTTGTAAAGGGGCTAGGGACAAGGTATGTCAAATAAACCAAAAGAGGTGAAGTGTCAAAAGCTAGTAAGTACCATAATAAATCATACACAACACCCTATTTTCCCCCCCACATAATTTTTTACTAAAACAACACTCGACTAGTCGACTGAAATAGGATCGTAACAAACCAAACATGCTCTCATAATATTTTTTTCTTTTTTCTTCTTTTTTTTTTCTCTTTTTTTTCTCTTTTTTTTTCTTTTTTTTTTCTTCGAGAGCTAAATAAAACAATAATATGAACAATAACAATGATCCCACGAATTTATTACACATGCCGACTATCAAGTAAACAACCAAACCCAAATTTTAATATTTCCTCCAAAAGTAAGACCAACAATAAACCTCTCCTTGCACTCCTTATTACTCCCTTAAGCACTCTACTAGCCTTTGACAATGTGGGTTCAAATTAATGTACGGCCAATACAAGAAAAAGGTCTAGGCAAGTAATGTGGTATGTCACCGAAAAAAATAGGATTAAGCTCAACGGGTTAACTAATTGATCATGTAAATATGGTGTGGTAATATGGGAAAATATGTGGTTAATCCTAATTGTCTTTATCATTTTAATTGTCAAATAATGTCATGCGTTTCAAGAAAGACCTCAAACAACTGCTAGCAATGCAAACAATCCGTGGACACACAAGCAAACGAATAAATTGCAACAATATGCAATAAGGCTCAAAAGCTCACTTGGTGGAAAAACATACTCAATCCCAAGCAAAAAATCTCTCTAACGCACCTATTTGTATTCAAAGCATGCAAACTAAATCATCTTGCACATATTCATGTCCTTCTAATCACTTACAACATTCAATAAGTCTACTAGCTTCAACTTACTAGTGTATGTGTGTGCACAAGAACAAAGCATATCACTTCTCAATCAAAAGCGTCAATAACATAAAATTCCTATCAAGCATGGGTGCAAATGCAGCTATTATGAACTCACATGAAATACGAACATAAAAACAGAATGTCCTATATGAAACAAACGTAGATAACACGAACATAAATGCATAATTTACTACTACTAATATGCAAAACATGAAATCCTACATGAACAAATAATACAACAACAATTACTAATCCCCCAAACCACCCCCATACTTAAAATATTCAATGTCCGCATTGAATGGAAGTAAATACGAGGGATAGCAAACATACCTAATAATCGAAACTTGAAAATTCTTACACCGTATCTCTATATGGCCATTTAATTATCTTTTCCGGAGCTACAGCCTTGATGACAAGTTTTAGCCTTCTTTGCTCTTCAAAGGTATCAGCCACAATGTTCACTCCACTACCTGCAAAGTTAGCAATAATAATAATAAGCAAAGCAGATGAATGACCCAAATATGCATACCTCCTATGATCTGGTAGTTTAAGCTCAAGTTTGGAAGCTTCTTCAATATGATGATTTTCTACCAAAGACTGATCAAGAATGGAGATAGACGGACTAGGAACAGAGGTGGGTAGTTCACCAACAGAAGTCTTAACCACAGACTTAGGATCAAAAGAACAATCCTCAAGTCGACTTTCATGCTTAGAACAAATAGCATTCAATTCCTCCAACATCTCATCAGAAGTAAAATTCCTGTACAACTCATGAAGATCCTCATTACCCTCAATCAAAACATCTTCCTCAAGAAAAGACTCAATTGCACTATCCTCAAGATTTGACCATAAAACCACCTCATCAACCAGCACCTTAGAATCCCAGAGATCAGCCAAGCCTAGTGACTCACACTCTTCCTCCTCATCACTATCCACCACAGGTTCTGACAAAACAGAATTTTCTTCTTTTTCTGTAGGATCCTGATCATGAATTCCTTCTTCATCCTCAATTGCTGAATTCTGATCGTTTCTGACTTTTCCAAATCTGAGTGTTACGGCATTAACATGCTCCATGCCATCTTATTTTCCTGGATTCACCTCTGTGTCACTAGGAAGAACTCCATGCGGTCCATTGATAAAGGCACTTGCAATTTGCCCAATCTGATTCTCCAATGTCTTGAGAGATACCGCCTGACTTTTAACCATCAACCTCAATTCATCCAATTCAGATTTTTCATTCGAAAATTGACCATCATCCCCATGAAACTGTTGCTGCTGAAAATCTTGATTGTTGCTCCAGTCGAAATTGGGATGATAGGTGGCTGGAGCTGGTTGCGAAGGTTGCTGGAAGTTGCTCACAAACTGTGCCGATTCAGAAGATATGACACATTGACTCGTCTCATGTGCGCCCTCACATAGCTCACAAACACTAGCAACTTGAGGCACCCCTTGCTTTGACATAAAATCCAATTTCTTATTAAGTGCCTCTAGCTGAGCTGCTAGAGCTGTGACTGTATTAACTTCCAGAATTCCCGCTAATTTGCCTTGTGATAATCTCTGAGTTGGATTCTGGTATTCATTCGCAGCCATCATCTCAATTAGCTCATAAGCTTCCGCATAGCTCTTAGCCCATAAAGCTCCACCTGATGCTGCATCTAGCATGGGTCTTGACTGTGCACCCAAGCCATTATAAAAGTAGTTAATCACCATCCAATCAGGCATCCCATGATGTGGACACTTCCTTAGCATCTACTTATATCGCTCCCAAGCCTCGCACAAAGATTCTTCAGACTGTTGTGAAAATTGAGAAATAGCGTTCCTGATTGCTGCGGTCTTTGCCATGGGGAAAAATTTAGTGAGAAATTTCTGAGCAAGATCCTTCCATGTCAAAATAGAACTTGCTGGTAGAGAGTACAACCAGCCCTTAGCTTTATCCCTCAAAGAGAATGGGAAAAGTCTCAATTTGATAGCATCTTCCGACACCCCGTTGATCTTGAAAGTGTAGCAGATCTCAATAAAGTCCCGGATGTGCATGTTAGGATCCTCCGTAGGAGCACCCCCAAACTGAAACGAATTTTGCACCATCTGAATTATGCTAGGCTTGATTTCGAAAGTATTAGCTGCAATAGCTGGCCTGACAATGCTAAATTGGATGTCCTTGATCTTTGGTTGAGAATAATACATCAATGCTTTCGCTGCTGCTGCTGGTTCTCCCATTGCTACCTGCAACACATAAAACTAAACAACTATATATAAGAAACAATCCGAGTCAGTGAACTCTAACGACCACTATTGACAAGCACATAAACCAAAAATAAAACACCGTTGATCCCCGGCAGCGGCGCCAAAAACTTGTTTTTGCACTAAATCACGCAAGCGCACGTGGTCACAAGTAATATATATATAAGTCAAGTTCGTTCCCACAGAGATCTGGTTATGGTTCTAATTCAGTAGATGTACCTATGCAATAATGTATGGTTATTATTCACTGCTAAGACAATTAACAAATTTGGGTTTAATAAACTAAATTAACTAAAAAACAAATTAACAAACTAAGAATTAACTAACTAACTAACGAGAATTTAAATCAAATTACTTCTGTAAGAGAAAACATGGGATCCTAACTTCATTAAATACTTTACTTAGATCTGACGCCTTTAATCACTATATGCAATGGTTATGATATCTGATCGGATAACACGAAACAAGTATACGCTACCTGTCAGCATACGTATACCAAACTACCCATACATCCACAAAAGTGATAGAAGATGAATAGACACCAATTATGCTTAGACCCTATATGTCTATAGAATTTGAAAACATAACGGTTGAGGAACAAGTTATCCATAAAGATCACACAGGGCAATATAAGTATTTTCATCTTACACTACGAATCATATTGATAAACAATTATGAACCTATGCTAGCATGGCAAGTTCTCAATCTCAAGATCCACTTTCACTTCACAAGAGATTAACAAATTAGATGTTCATGACGCATCTATCAAGTAAGCATAACCATACAAGGATATCAAATATACATCACACACAGATCTTTAAAGCATCAAGATACTAAAGCTCCATAAATAAATCCGTTAGAATCCCATGACAACGATTAGTTCATAATTGAACCTCTCGTCATCATGGGATCTGATGAAACCATGATAAAAACAAAGTATGAAAAAAATACAAATAAACCTAAGTAATTGATATGTAATTGTTCTACTCCTAATAATGATATAAAATTACAAGGGTTGGATGTGTTTATATAGGCTCTAGAAGTCTTGTCCACCAAGCAATTGCCTTTTTAGAGTTGGAATAGAAGATTGGCAATTTCCGTTCTTGAATGAGAATAGAATTGCAAATTTCATGTGTATATCTGATTCTGGAATGTTCTAGCCGCCCAAAGCAATTACCATACTTATTAGAAGTAGGAATTATAGCAATTTCCTTGTCAAAGTTGAATTTTTGCAGTTCGGCACATAATACGTTTCCTAAACGGATTCTGTTTTGAAGGAAATTCGTAGCTGACTTTTCTTCAGTATTTCTGTACCGTTCCATTTGTAATTGGACATCTGGACCACTTTAGAATGAAAGAGAATTCCGTTATCTTCGCGTGGACAGTAAGATCGTCCAAAACAGACTTGTAGAACTCAAGATATGGCCAAAATAGTGAATCATGATTTTTAGGACAATTTCCGGAATTTCCAGAATACCCTCGAGGCCGCATCCTGGAGTTCTGAGGCCACGGCCTGGAGCCAAATCTGCCCAAGATTGTAGAAAATATCCCAGGCTTCGCGTGAGCTGTAAGATCGCTGAAAACGGATTTCTAGAACTCCAGATATGGCCAAAACAGTGTAGACTGCGCAGCCTTCCCGGAAAATCCGAATTTTAATCAATTTAATCTCCAAAAACGATAGAAGCATCAACCTTAATCAACCTTCTTGCAAACCTGCACACTACATAAAACACATCAAAACTACAACAAACTTGAGTCCAAGACAATCAATTTAAGCCGATATGGAACGCTCCAAATGGATATAAAATCCACTTATCATTCACTGTGAAGGAACTAAGCCTGTCAGGAAGAATATGAGGACACTACTTATACAATAGTATGAGTACTTTGAATCCAAGTCTGGTGAGTCACTTACTGATACCTTTGATAGGTTTACAAAACTCATCAATGAGATGGCCATGCATGGTAAATATTATGACTTGGAGGATATGAATACAAAGTTCATGAAAGCTTTGCCTGATTTCTACAATGAAAAGATATCTGCGATTGAGGAAGCTAAAGATCTTGATGAAATATCATTAGAGGCAGTATATGGAAAACTAAGAGCTTATGAACTTGACAAGCAGCAGAAGAAGAGCAGGAGTGAAGGAAAGATGAAGACTGTTGCACTTACTGCTCAATCTGAATTAAAGAAGCTTCCGGAGGAACAACATGATGAGCTTGCTGTAAAGAACTCAAGGAAGAAGAAAAGCAAAGAAAGTTCTGAGTCAGAAACTACTGATATGGACTCTGACAACAATGATTCTGAATCTGAGATGCAGGAACTCTTTGCTATGTTTGCTAAAGCTTTCAAGAAAGGAAGATTCAACAGGAGAAGATTTAGCAAAGGACCTTTTCAATAGAAGGAGGAGAAGAAGAGTGACAAAGGCAAAAGTACAATTGTCAAGCTTGATAAGGCCAAGATCAAGTGCTTTAACTGCAGTGAGCTTGGACACTTTGCTAGTGAGTGTAAGAAGCCTAGGAATTCAGGAAAGGGTAATGCACTTATGGTCACACAGAAGGATTGGGCTGATTCTAGTGATTCTGAAGATGAATTGGATTATGACAACATTGCACTGATGGCAAATGGTTCAGACAAACCTGGATCTCCAAAGAAAACTTCTCCATCCTCTGTTAAGGTATCACTTCACTCTCTTGATTCATTTGATAGCTTAAATTCTGATGAAATTAGAACTATCCATGCTGAGTTTAAGAATCTTATGACTAATTTTAGAATTCTTACTAGTGAAAGTGATGAACTTAAGGTTAAGAATGATAAATTAGTTGATAGAAATAATTTTCTTGAATCTGAGTTAATTCAAATGGAAGAATACAAGTTAAGTTCTGATAAAGCTAAGCATGATTATAGTGTTATTCTTGAGGCTTATGACTATGTCAGAAAAGAACTAGAGGAAGAGAGAGATGTGATTAAGACCATTAACAATTCTAGTAAAAAGACTATAGAAATCTTTGAAAGTGGAATTCGTGGTAAGGTTAATGGTTTAGGTTTTGATAAGGCTAGACTGGAAGAAAAAGTAGCTATTGCAAATGGTGATAGTAAAATAGAAGCTAGCACATCTAAATCTGAAGGTAAGAAAATTGTTTCTGAACCTAATCATGTTAAATTTGTTGATTCAAAAGGTACCCCTGTTGTACACAAAAGGATTAACAATAGTAATTCAGAAGAGAAAGTGTTAGAGAAACCTAAGAATGTAAACATAGGGTTTCTGTCTAAGTCTCAGTTGAAACAGAGACTAGATGGTCTTTCAGACTCTAGCAAGATTAAAAGAAATAGGAATGGAAAAGAATGTATTAACAAAGAGAATAATTACAAGAATGTACCTGATGCACCTAGGAAAAAATGCTATAAGTGTGGAAATAATAATCATTTGGCCTTAGACTGCAATCAAAAACCTTCTTGGAAAACTGAGTCCAGATTTCCCAAGACTCAGAGAATTCAATACCAACCACAAAAAGCTTGTTATCATTGTGGTAGTTTACTTCATTCCATTTACATGTGTAGAGAATATCATGAACTATATTATGACTATTATTCTCTGAAATCTGAAACTCCTAGTCATAAACAGTTTGTGAAATCAGAGTCTAAGGTTGACTCTACAACAGGTAAAGTAAAAGCAAAATCTTCAAAGCCTGTTGTTTCTAAATCTAGTAAGAAAGGATCCAATCAAAGTTGGGTCCTAAAAAATTCTAACTAGTTACTTTTTGTTTGCAGGGCACAGGAAAGAAGCATTCAATTATCTTGGATAGTGGATGCTCTGGACATATGACTGGAAAGAAGTCCCTGCTTACAAAGTTTGAGAGGAAAGCTGGCCCAGTAATATCCTTTGGAGATGGCAACAAAGGAGAAACTCTGGGATATGGCTCAATTGTTTTTGGGAATGTCATCATAGAAAATGTAGCACTGGTTGAAGGCTTGAAACATACTCTTTTAAGCATAAGTCAACTGGATGATAAAGGTTACAAATCAATCTTTGACAAAGAAGGATGCAAAATCTTGAATATGCAGAATGGAGACATTGTTCTAACTGGTCAAAGACATGGTAACATATATGAAGCCAGCTTAAGTGATACATCTAAAGGAATTGTTAGATGTCTCTACAGTAAAGCAACAAATGATGAAAGCTGGAAATGGCACAAGAAGCTCTCACATCTCAACTTCAAGAAACTTAATCAACTTGTTAAGCACAATTTGTTGAGAGGCCTACCTCAGGCAAATTATGTGCAAGATGGACTTTGTGATGCATGTCAGCTTGGAAAGCAAAGAAGAACCACTTTCAAGAGCAAGACTGAAAATTCGATTACTGAACCATTTCACATGCTACATCTTGATCTGTTTGGTCTAGTAAACATTATGTCAATCAGCAAGAAAAGATATGCTCTAGTGATAGTGGATGATTTCACAAGGTTTACATGGGTGTTCTTTCTACACAAGAAGGATGAAGCTCCTCAGCAAATCATTGAACTTGTAAAGAATATTTAGAATAACTCTGAGTACAAAGTTAAAGTACTTAGGAGTGACAATGGTACTGAATTCAAGAATTCAACAATGGAGGAGTATTGTGCAGACAATGGAATCACTCAACAGTTTTCTGCACCTGGTACACCTCAGCAGAATGGTGTAGTGGAAAGAAAGATCAGGACTCTCATAGAGGCAGCAAGAACCATGCTTGCAGATGCAAAACTTCCAACCTACTTTTGGGCAGAAGCTATTAACACTGCATGTTTCACTCAAAACTGTACCTTGGTAAATGGTCATGGAAAAACTCCCTATGAGATGATCAAAGGAAAGAAACCAAGTGTGAAATACTTTCACATCTTTGGATGCAAATGCTATGTCCTAAAAGTTCATCCAGAACAACTTGGAAAATTTGAAGCCAAATCGGATGAAGCAATCTTTCTAGGATATTCAGCATCAAAGGCCTTCAAAGTTTATAATCTCAGAACTCACATTGTTATGGAATCAATTCATGTTGCATTTGATGATAAGAAATTTGGAATTCTGCAAACTGATGAAAGCCATGACAAATTGGAATTTGAAAATCTGAAGAATTCTGAGATACTCTCCAGTGATGATGAAGGTTCTTCAGAGGAAATTTCAATTGCTTCTCAAAGGAATGCTACTGTTGAGGGGGAGCAAATGAATCAAGAAGAACACAGTGATCATCAGGAGCAGACTAGCTATTCAGAGTCTACTCCATCAGGAACTGATCCTTCAGAGTCTACTGAGGAAAGATCAGTAACTAGCAGCAATATGGAATCTACTGATTCTATTGATCAAAGGAGAGTTTTTGAAGGTAGAGAGAATTCTTCTACAAGAGATACCATTAACTTAGGGGGAGAGACTAGCAGAGTTAATCTACCACCTGTTAGAAAATGGACAAAGGATCATACTGAAGATTTGATAATTGGTGATCCAAATAGTGGTGTTCGAACTAGAAGATCAATTCAAAATGAATGCTTGTATAGTTGCTTTCTCTCAAAGAATGAACCTAAGAAGGTTGAAGAAGCCTTACAGGATCCTGATTGGGTAATTGCAATGCAGGAAGAGTTAAATGAGTTTGAGAGAAACAAAGTCTGGAAACTGGTACCAAGACCTAAAGATAGATCTATTGTTGGTGCAAAATGGGTTTTCAGAAACAAGCTAGATGAATCTGGTATGATTGTAAGAAACAAAGCTAGACTGGTGGCCAAGGGTTATTCTCAGGAAGAAGGCATTGATTATGATGAGACCTTTGCACCTGTAGCAAGATTGGAAGCAATCAGAATGTTTCTTGCATTTGCAGCTCATTCAAAATTCAAGGTATACCAGATGCATGTAAAGAGTGCTTAATGGCAAACTTGATGAGGAAGTGTATGTGGAACAGCCACCTGGATTTGTTGATCCAAAATTTACAAATCATGTCTACAAACTTGACAAGGCACTCTATGGACCAAAGCAGGCACCAAGAGCATGGTATGAGACTTTGTCTAAATTTCTTCTTGAAAATGGCTTCACAAGAGGTACAATTGACAAAACTCTATTCTTTAGAAAGATAAAAGGTGAATTGCTTTTAGTTCAAGTTTATGTTGATGATATTATTTTTGGTTCTACTAATGAAAAGTTGTGTGCTAAGTTTAGCAAGCTTATGCAGTCTAAGTATCAAATGAGCATGATGGGTGAATTAACTTATTTCTTAGGCTTGCAGGTCAAACAAACTGAGACTGGTATTTTCATTAATCAGTCAAAGTATATCAAAGATCTTTTAAGAAGGTTTGACTTTCAAGACTGTGCAGTTGCAAAAACACCCATGGCAACAGCTACTAAACTAGACTCTGATCCTAAAGGAAAGAGTGTGGATAATACTAGTTATAGAGGCATGATAGGCTCATTGTTATATCTAACTGCAAGTAGGCCAGATATAATGTTTTCTACCTGTTTATGTGCTAGATTCCAAAGTGATCCTAAGGAATCTCATTTAATTGTAGTAAAAAGAATTTTTAGATATCTCAAAGGAACTCCAAATCTTGGTCTGTGGTATCCTAGAGAATCTGATTTCTTACTAATTGGCTATTCAGACTCTGATTATGCAGGGTGTAAGATAGACAGGAAAAGCACTACAGGTACATGTCAATTTTTGGGAAACAGATTGATTTCTTGGGCAAGCAAGAAGCAACAATCTGTCTCAACCTCAACTGCAGAAGCTGAGTACATAGCAGCAGGCAGTTGTTGTGCACAGCTCCTTTGGATAAGAAATCAGTTGATGGATTATGGTATGACACTTAGTAATATTCCTATGTTTTGTGATAATACTAGTGCTATCAAAATTGCAGAAAATCTAGTTCAACATTCAAGGACTAAGCACATTGATGTCAGGTATCATTTTATTAGAGAACATATTGAGAATGGTACTGTGGAACTTCATTTTGTTTCTACTGACAAACAGCTTGCAGATATTCTAACTAAACCACTTGATGAGACTACATTCAGTAGATTAGTAAGTGAGTTAGGAATGTTAAATTTCTAGATCGTTAACATCTGTAAAAGTAGCAAGGTATGTTGTTTTTAGCTTATAGACTTGATATTCTTGTCAGGATCTATATTTGATTGTTAAATGCTTTAGCTATAACACTTTGCCATGATAAATTTCAGTATGATAGACTTGTTAATAATCATCAGGATTAGATTTGTTATCAGGATGCTGACGTCATCAGTATTGTGTCAGTATCAGGATTGTGAAAATTGTTTCAAATCCTGACGTTTACTTTGTGTAGTAATCTAATTCTGTGATGTATTAAGTCTATGCCAGCAAGTTTTAATATTTGCATACTGATAATTTTTACATCATTCAATAATCAAAAGACAAGTAGATAATAAGAAATTGTATTTTCATTAATTGAAAGCATTACAAACATGGAAATGAAATACAACATCTTTTTGTCTAACTTCTATTGATAATCCTATACTTGTCTATTGATATGAATTCTAAGGTATAGGACAAGGAGCATCTCAAGAAATCCATCAGGGAATTGAACAGCCTCGTCTACTCTTGGATTCCTTGTCTGGGCAACTTGAATGAGAGCAGCTAACTTAAATGTATAGCATCCCCATCAAGATCAACCTCAGACTCTCGGCCAAATTCTTCATCCTCAAGTTTTGAGGAGGTTAGGGGAAGATTGTATCCAACAGATGGGTGTTCTAGGAGAAACCTCTGGATATTATCGGAAACCAATCCATCCATGATTAGTTCGATGAGAAGAGTCGTCTTTTCAAAGAGATGATTAGAACAGGATGTTCATCGACTGTGAAAAATTTAAAGAAGGGGCTTGAATGGAATTTTGGTTTGAGAAGCATTATTTAGATGAAAAGAAATTGAAAGGTTTATGGAGAATGGCATAAGGCATCTGTTTCTTTTATAGAAAGATGTGAGAAGCTGAACAGTCACTTGGAAGTTTTAATGAAGTCAGATGCTAATTATTGCGTGTGACTGTATTTCTTGTATTTTCAAGAAATGTCGAATATATCTAACCACTTGATATTGTTCAGATTAATTGTTTATTTCTTTTTCAGATGAAAAATGCCATGTGGAAACTTTGTTTAAGTCTCTGGAATCAGGATGATATTGATCAGGATTTCAAGTGTGACCATCAGGATTTGAGAATTATTATTTTTAAATCACATTGCTTTTTGTGATTATTCTGATGAAGGTCACAACAGGACAAGGAAGCTGATCAGTATTGATTATTTATACCCTGATTTATTTCATGAAAATCAATTTTGGATTTTATTTTCCAAAAATCGTGGGTAACCACATTTTTCAGGGACTGACACCTGTCAATCTACGTGTCGACGTGGGATAGTGGTCTTGGAATATATTTGTTTTGAAATCTTAATTGTGTAATTGCTTTCTCTAATTTCACATTCTCTAAAGCAAAAACACTCTCTAGTTTTCAAAATCACTAACTCATTTCAAGAATTTTTCAAAGTTCTTTTCAGATAAAAAATGGCAGCTCAAAGAAGATTACCTAAATCAGTAGCTTTCAAGTTTGGTGACTTTGATTTTATGACGAACAATCATGTAGCAGCTATCACCAACAAGGAAGGAGTATTAACTGATTTTCATCCAATCATGGACTTTCTGGCGTATGGACCATTAAGTTATGCATTGACAACATCTCCACAAATTAATCAAGCAGCTGTTTCACAAGCTTGGGAGAATGCTGAGGTAATTGATTATACTCAGAGTCAATCAGGTAAGATTGTTCTACTCTTAGGACAAGATTCATTTGATATTACTGAATCTGTTGTTAATTCAGTACTTCGCTTACCTGTTACTGATAATTATGCAAGTGAACCATCTGATGATAATGTAAGAACTATGTTGTCTGAATTAGGTTATAGTGGACCTCTAGACAACATGAGCCAGTTGAATAGGTCTTTTCTTAGAAAGGAATGGTCTTTCTTCTTTGATCAAATTGCTAAATGTTTTACTGGTAAATGTAGTTATTTTCAGCAAATTACTTCTGTTACATCACATATTGCTTATAGTTTGCTTTATGACAGAGTAATTAACATTGGTCACATTATCTTAAGTCAGATGAGTATTAAACTTGGGTTAAGAGATCAAAACAGGAAAATGGTTTATTATCATAGATTTATGCAAATGTTTATTAACCATTTTATTCCTGATGTTGAAGCTAGATTTGGTAGGGAACATTGTGTTTCTTCTTATGAACAGCAAAAGAGAATTTTCTCTGACATTATAAAGAAGGACAATGAAAAGAATCTAGATGAAATACCTGAAATTCATTATCCACATCATTTTCAGGTAATTCTTAAAACTCATCTTCCTACTCTCTACAATTCTTCTTTCTTTTGTGGTGAAATGGCTCAGGAATCTCAATTGGAGGAGAACCCACCTGTGTCTACCCAAGTAGCCCAAAACATTATAGTCTCTGAAACAACTCAAGAACCAAATTTTAATTCACAGCCTATTGTTTCAAAGAAACCAACCTCTGGTGTTTCTCAAAAGACATCAGTTGTAAGGAAGAGAAGATTTGTTGTGTCAAGTAGTAGCAGTTCTAGTGAAGATGATGATAATATATCTCTTGCTGAGAGAGAAGAATTGAAGGCTGCAATTCGACTTTCTAAGCTAGGACAAAGAGATGAAGCACCTAGTCACAGCCAGGCTGCAGTCTCCCAAAAGGCTATAGTTCTTAACAAGGGAAAACAGTTACTAGATACTGTCTCTCAAAAGACTGTGTCTATTGAAAAAGGATCTCATCCCAAGATCAATTCTGTGTCTACACCTCTTGAGTCTTCTCAGGATAAATCTTTTGCTCACTATATCAAGAGAACAAGGAGAAAGATTCAATTGTCACCTACACACACAGAGTCTAGTCCAACTAATATCATGCAGGTTTCTACAAATGAAGCTACAATCAAGTCAGCAAATGACTATAGAGATCTGGATATTGATTCTTCATGGGAAACTACATTATCATACAGACTGGCTATGGGACTAATTTCTCTTAAAGTGAAGTTGTCAAGGCCTGTTCTAGATTTTCTGGTTGAACGAGTACCAAAACTTTTATTTCCAGATGAATATGGACTTCTACATCAAAGATTTGACTTAATGAAGATGTATTTCTATGTATTTGTTAGAAGACAATTAGTCAAGAAATTTGGACTCTCGAAGCATGTTGCACTTCAATCACTTCATGCATATTTATTTGACAAGGATGTCATTATTGAAGATGCTTCAGCTCAAGGTGAACAACTGGAGGAAGTAGATAGTGGAAAGCAGTCAACAGAAGATACTATTGCACCAGTGGTGGATAGTAGGAAAGATCAGATCACAGTCACTGCAACAAAAGAACCATCTAGTCAGAGGTTGGATGACTCAGGAGCTGTGATAGCTGATGTTGAAAGGTCTTCTGTGATGACTGAAATTGCAAGTGAGAAACCCTATTATATGGGAGGAATAACTTTGACTGGTTTTCTTAAAGATCAAACAAATATTATTCAGTCAGAGTCTATCCACCTTGAGGGTGAGTCTCAGCAAACAACACTTAAAGATGGTGAAATACTAACTGATAAGTGGATTTATATCCACTTGGATCATTCTAATTCAACTTAAATTGGTGTCTTGTACCTCAAGTAACAAGCATCCAAAAGATACGCCTCTACAAAGGAATACAAGAAAACTATATCTAGATCTTCTTGTCGTCACGATCCTCGCCTTGGCTTCTCTCTGGTGCTCTGAACGAATTGAAGTGTGTAGATTGTGTAGATGGTGATTTTTCTGTGCCCCAAGGTGTGTATTTATAGCCCCCAAGTGCCTCCTTGTCCAAGCAATTACCGTAATTGAAATAAGATAGAATTCCGGTAATTTTCCATCTTTGATTGAAATAGAGTTGCAATTCCCTTGTTTAATTATGATTCTGGAAGTTTCTGGCCGTTCAAACATCTTCCATACTGATTAGAATTAGCAAACTAAGCAATTTCCTTCTCAACATCGGTTTCCAGCAACATTCTGCAAATTTCCCGCAGCCAGGCGCGGCCGCGCGGCCCTGTAGTGCAAACCAGGCGCGCCCGCGCGCTTACAAACTCTGGAGACCTGTCAGGCGCGCCCGCGCGCGGATATAACTGAAACTGAGCGCGCCCGCGCCCAAGGTTTACTGCACAGCCAGAATTCTTTTCCACTTCTGATTTTACCTCCGCTTTCAAATGCAACTCTAAGCTCTTGCTTTCTCGACACTAAAAAACACCATATCACCACTGAATGCAATACCTACACCCGGAAATACAACCTGCACGAATATCACAAAAACACATTAAAACACATAAATACTTGAGGTACAAGACACCAATTTAAGTTGAATTAGAATGATCCAAGTGGATATAAATCCACTTATCACACCCCCAAACAAGTTTTTGGCGCCGCTACCGGGGATCATCGGTGTTTTTATTTTAGTTTATGTGCTTGTCATCAGTGGTCGTTAGCGTTCACTGACTCGGATTCTTACTTAGTTTGTTTGTTTCGTGGTGTTTGCAGGTACTTGAGTTTGTATGCGAACACGCTTACAAGCTCGTTTGGAAGAATTGGCGGAAGACGATCTTATAGTGGAGAATAAGACAGAAGAAACTGAAACTACAGTAGCAATGGCAGATGCAGCAGCAGCTAAGGCTTTGAAGGACTATTCTCAGCTGAAACTCAATGACATCCAGTCTAGCATTATTAGGCCAGCTATTGCAGCGAACAACTTTGAGATCAAGCCGGGCACAATTCAGATGGTGCAGAATTCAGTCCAGTTTGGGGGAGCTCCTACGGAGGATGCCAACATGCATGTTCGGGACTTTATCGAAATCTGCGACACTTTCAAGTGTAATGGTGTGACGGATGATGCTATCAGGTTGAGGCTTTTTCCATTCTCTTTGAGGGATAAGGCTAAGAGCTGGCTACAATCTTTACCACCTGGTTCCATTACTACATGGGAAGATCTTGCTCAGAAGTTCCTTACTAAATTCTTCCCTATGGCGAAAACTGCAGCATTAAGGAACCAGTTGACTCAATTTCAACAGCAATCTGGCGAGACCTTGTGTGAGGCTTAGGAACGCTACAAGGAGATGCTACGGAAGTGTCCTCATCATGGCATGCCTGATTGGATGGTTATTAATGGTTTTTACAATGGGTTGGGAGCACAATCTAGGCCTTTGCTAGATGTAGCATCAGGTGGAGCTCTTTGGGCGAAGAGTTATGATGAAGCTTATGAACTTATCGAGATGATGGCTGCTAATGAATATCAAAATCCAACCCAAAGGCTATCTCAAGGCAGGGCAGCAGAAATTTTGGAAGTAGATACAGCTTCAATGATTACGGCTCAGTTGAAAGCTCTTGCTATGAAGGTGGATTCTCTTGCAAATTATGGAGTTCAGCAGGTGGCTAGTGTTTGTGAGTTATGTGCGGGCGCACATGAGACGAATCAGTGTGCTATTTCTCCTGAATCAGTACAGTTCGTGAGTAATTTCCAGAGACCTGCTGCACCAGTTCCAGCCACTTATCATCCTAACAACAGGAATCATCCCAATTTCAGCTGGAGCAACAATCAAGGTGCTCAACAACTTTATCAGCAGCCCTATCAGCAATTTCAGGGTCAGCAAGCAAAGCCATTCAATCAAGGTTATCAGCAACCTTATGCTCCAAGGACACCATATCAACCTCCGGGATTTCAGCAGCAACAACCCCAGGGTCATGCAGGGCAATCTTCTAATGAAAAATCTGATGAGATGTGGATAGCATTAAAGAACCTACAAGCTGGTCAGAAGCTCTTAGAAACTCAGATAGGACAGATTGCAAGTGCCTTAGGTGGTAGGCCACAAGGAACTCTTCCTAGTGATACGGAGGTTAATCCAGGCAGGAGGGACAATAAAGAACAGGTGAATGCAGTTACTTTGAGATCAGGGAAAGTCACAAGTGATCCTAAATCAGCAACTGAAGAAGATGAAGATGTTCAGAATCAGTAGGTTGAAAAATCTGCAGTGCCAGAAATTGAGAAATCTGATTTAGTGGCTGATCAGCTTGATGGTGAGAAGAGCAAGAAACCTGTTGAAAAGTCTACTCTGGATCAATCTACAAAGGATACTCAGATATATCCTCCTCCGCCATATCCTGGACGTTTGAAGAAGAGTCAAGAAAAATAGTTTCAAAAATTTATGGAGGTCTTCAAGAAACTGTCCATTAACATTCCTTTTGTTGAAGCGTTGGAGCAGATGCCAAGATATGCAAAGTTCATGAAGGATATTTTGTCACGGAAGAGAAGGTTGGAAGATTTTGAAATAGTAGCTTTGACGGAGGAGTGTAGTGCTGTTCTGCAACAGAAGTTGCCACCTAAATTGAAAGATCCGGGAAGTTTCACTATTCCATGTACTATTGGCAACCTTTCATTCGGCAAATGTTTATGTGATTTGGGAGCTATTATTAATCTCATGCCCTTGTCTGTTTTCAAGCAACTTGGTCTACCGGAGCCGAAACCGACTAACATCTCTTTGCAGTTGGCTGATAGGACGATCACTTATCCGAGGGGTATAGTAGAGGATGTTTTGGTAAAAGTTGATAAGTTCATCTTTTCTGCTGATTTTGTGATCTTGGATTTTGAAGAAGATAAGAAGATTCCCATAATTTTGGGAAGACCGTTCTTGGCTACAGGAAAGACTTTGATTGATGTGCAAAAAGGAGAGCTTACAATGAGGGTGCAAGATCAGGGTGTCACCTTTAATGTGTTCAAGGCTATGAAATTTCCAACAGAGGATGAAGAGTGTTTCAGTGTGGAAACGGTGGATACGGGTCAGAGAAAGAAGTTGGATCAATTGTTGAGCGAAAAATCGAAGATGCGCGTGCTAAAGCATCCTATCAGTGATTCATTTGACAGTTCTTCAGTTCGAGACCTCTTGAATGTCAAGCTTGGAAAACTTCCATCCCATTTGAAATATGTCCTTCTGAATAATGAGTTGGTGATTTTTGAAGTGTGCCAAGATAAAGTGTTAAGAAGGTGGATGACCGATGATGAAGTAGAAGAGAGTGTTGTTCAGCCGTCTGAATCAAATAAGCACCTTAGAGGCGTGAAGAAGAAAAAGAAAAAGTCGGTTGGAGGAAGGGTCAAAATCAAGTGTGATTTAGCAAAGATGTGGGAAGGAAGCAAGAAGGTTGTCATACAATGGGTGAATGGTCCTTCTGCTAAAGACAAGTCGAATGCAATCTTCGAGCCACCATGATTTGAATCATTTTTGTCCGGCTAAATGACGTTAACGACAGCGCTTCTTGGGAGGCAACCCATGTGTTTCGGTATTTTTAGGTATGTTTTCTGCGATCCCTCGTATTTACTTCCATTCAATGCGGACATTGAATCTTTCAAGTTTGGGGGATGCGTAGTTATGTGTAGTAATTATGTGTTCATGTAGGATATCATATTTTGCATATTAGTAGTAGTAGATCATTCATATATGTTTGTGATATTTACGTTTGTTTCATATAGGACATTTTGTTATCGTTTGTTTGTTACCATGTGAGTTCATATTAGTTGCATTTTCATGGCATGCATTTTTCATGATCCCTTAAAATGAGCTGATTCTGATTGATAGGTAGATGTTGATTTGGGTATGATGATGATGAGTAGAGGGCTGATTTATAGTTTCTATGAAATTGACTTGCATGTTTCGGGAACAAAATTATTACACAGTCTCATTGGGTGCTTTTGGGTTAGGTTGGAGTCATGCATGTTGGATGTTTTGAGATTTAATCACTTGTTTATTTTTAGAATTTTCGTTATTCCCTTTAAAGCGTAGGAACACTAAAATCTAAGTTTGGGGGAAAACAGGAATTTCATGCTAGTTGTTAATAATGGCTAGGCGTCAAATGGCTAGTAGCCGGCTCATATTTATATGAGTAGTCTAGGGTTGGAAATGAGAAAGGCTCATTCCAGATTGCATAAAAAAGAAAAAAAAAAGAAAAAAAAAAGTCAAAAGTTCAATTGTTAAATGCAAAATTAACCAGAGTGAGCTCTTTAATACTCGAGTAATTAAGTCTGAAGGGACTTAGTCCTAGTAACCTAAAGCCTTGTGGTTTGGGATTGCTGACCTAACACTCGCTACATGGGTATTATTGTATAAGCCTTTTTGGGGTCTCATTCATTGCACGGTTAAATAAGCATGCGTATTGTATATGGTATTATGTGTCATAGTAATAAAGCATGAGTTTCTGTCTACCTTGGATAAGGGTGGAGGTGTTCCTAGGTTATGGAGTGTCTACAGTCTATTCTAGTTATAAACCTGTGATTGTCTTGATGGAAAGCATGTATGATTTTTGACCTAGTTTTGGGAGTATTTCTGATGAGCATTGCACACACGCACGTTTCTGTTTATGTATTGTTAGTATACGGGGACTTAGTCGAGCTCTGCTTGGAGTTGTTGCATTCGTTGAGATATTTGCTTGTTAGTTGGTGTTGGTAAGTTTGAAGGGGATCTTTGCATATTCATAGTAGTTGCATTCATGCATTGCATTGCATTAGGTTAAATGGATTTTGTGGGTACATTCACTATAGGCCCTCACGAGACCTTACTCGTCCACTAGGGCTGCCTAGGGGTTTAAAGGGCTTGTTGCATATGCCAAATGCAACCGTGATCACCTACGGAAGTGGTACTAGCTAGTTGTATATATTTTTGTTTGTTTATGCTTGAGGACAAGCATCGGTTTAAGTTTGGGGGTGTGATAAGTGGATTTATATCCACTTGGATCATTCTAATTCAACTTAAATTGGTGTCTTGTACCTCAAGTATTTATGTGTTTTAATGTGTTTTTGTGATATTCGTGCAGGTTGTATTTCCAGGTGTAGGTATTGCATTCAGTGGTGATATGGTGTTTTTTAGTGTCGAGAAAGCAAGAGCTTAGAGTTGCATTTGAAAGCGGAGGTAAAATCAGAAGTGGAAAAGAATTCTGGCTGTGCAGTAAACCTTGGGCGCGGGCGCGCTCAGTTTCAGTTATATCCGCGCGCGGGCGCGCCTGACAGGTCTCCGGAGTTTGTAAGCGCGCGGGCGCGCCTGGTTTGCACTACAGGGCCGCGCGACCGCGCCTGGCTGCGGGAAATTTGCAGAATGTTGCTGGAAACCGATGTTGAGAAGGAAATTGCTTAGTTTGCTAATTCTAATCAGTATGGAAGATGTTTGAACGGCCAGAAACTTCCAGAATCATAATTAAACAAGGGAATTGCAACTCTATTTCAATCAAAGATGGAAAATTACCGGAATTCTATCCTATTTCAATTACGGTAATTGCTTGGACAAGGAGGCACTTGGGGGCTATAAATACACACCTTGGGGCACAGAAAAATCACCATCTACACAATCTACACACTTCAATTCGTTCAGAGCACCAGAGAGAAGCCAAGGCGAGGATCGTGACGACAAGAAGATCTAGATATAGTTTTCTTGTATTCCTTTGTAGAGGCGTATCTTTTGGATGCTTGTTACTTTCACGGATTTGTTCACTAAACCTTATTCTATTATTGTTTTATTCATCTTCTTTATCTTGTTTAATATCATGTTTTCGTCAAATCCCATGGTGACGAAAGGTTCAATTATGAACTAATCGTTGTCATGGGATCCTAGTGGATTTATCTATGTAGCTTAGTAGTTTGCATGCCTTAAAGATTTATGTGTGGTGAATTATTGATATCCTCGTATGGTTAATCTTAATGCTTTTAGATGTGTAGCTAACATCTAAATTGAATTGTTAATCTCTTGCTAAACGAGAGTGGATCTTGATATTTAGAACTTGCCATGCTAGCATAGGATAGGTTGATGTTAACCATCATGATTTGTGGCATGAATAGAGATATTATGCTACCCTATGTGATCTAAGTGGATAACTTGTGCTTAAACCTTTATGTTTTCAAATTCTATAGAGATATAGGGTCTAAACATAATAGGTGCCTATTCATCTTCTATCTCTTTTGTGGATGTATGCGTAGATTGGTACTAGTATATCGAGAGGTAACTTTTACTCTTTTCGTGTTATCCGATCAGATATCAAAACCATCGCATGTTTTAATTAAAGGCTGCAACTCTAAGTGAAGTAGATGATGAAACTAGGATTCCATGTTTATTCTCATATAAGTAATTCGATTGTTATTCTCGTTAATTGTTTAATTCTTAGTTTATAAATTTGCACTTTAGTTTAATTTAGGTAATCAAACCCATATTTGTTATTTTTCTTAGCAGTGAATTAAAACCATACATTGTTGCATAGGCATATTTATTGAATAGAACCATAACTTGATCCCTGTGGGAACGAATTTGGACTTAACCTTATATATTACTTGTGACCACGTACGCTTGCGTGAGTTTAGCATAACACTAACTATGGTGTCTAATGAAGTATTACTGAAGACATCAGAGTCTAGCAGAGAACCTGAAAGTGGTATACTGGAGCCTGTAGTCTCTGGAAGGAAAGAAGATGATTGTAAGGGTTCAGATATTATAGCAGCTCACTCCTTGGAGAAAACCTCAAGCCCCATGTCAAATGATGAACCCTCTCTCCATGTGAGTTCAAGTATAAAAACTTCTTATAACCTCTATTTTTCTATAGGTCATGAGAGCACTTATCCAAATTTGAGTGATACACTTGAAAAGATGGATATTGATCCACAATCAGAGCGGCTGGCTCCTGACCAGGCAAAAGGTGAGGTAGAAAGAGTGTTGACCTTAGATAGTTAAAGTGAGAATGAGGGTATGGATGATCAACTCCATAGTGTGGGAGAGAAAATTAGGAAACCATCGTTTGATTTCTGGGATCAGGTTTTTCCTGAATCTTGGTCTGACAATCTTGGTATGGATGCTGGTACTTATTCATTTATCAAGATGTATCAGAAGAATGACCTAGCACATCATAATGCAAAGCCAGAAGTTAAAGTTCAGAAGCAAAAAGAGAGGCTTGCTGGAATCATGGTATCAGAGGTGCCAGGATAAAACAATCTCTTGATACATATGTACCAGATGAAATTCCTAATGATCCTAGTGTTCCTTTGTATGTACTTCCAATATCAGCAAGAATTGAGACATCAACAGTCTCTGATCACTCTAAAGAGGAGTCAGGATTTGAAGATGTTAGTACACAGAATACTGGTGAAGAACAAGATGATCATATTGCAGCTTCAGATCAGAAAGATGAAGATGTTTGTAACTCTAATCGAGTTTTATTACTTAAATATCATTCTACACAGGCAACTTCTTCTACAAGACTTGAATCTGAAGATATTCCAAACACTTCCAACATTGAAGTCAATTATGAAGTTTTACAAGACATTCAGAAATCACAAGTTGAAATTCAATCAAGACTTCAAACACTTGAAGATAACCAAGTCACAATTATGGAAAATCAAGCAGTTCTGATGAATCTCATTTGTTCTGTTTCTGAATCTCTTGGAATTAATGTTGATGATGTCAAAAAGGGGGAGATAAAGATGATTCAAAGACAAAGACAACAACAACACCAGACTGGGGGTACTGGGGGAGATAAAGAACAGACAAAGGGAAATAAAAAGAAGAACTAGGAGTGATAGTGGTGAATCTCATCATGGAAGTGGTAAAGGAAAAGAAGCATCAAATAGTTGAATTCTTTCGTCTAAGTACTGGATACTTTGTCTACATCTGAGGAAGGAGAGGTACTTAACTTCATGATTTTTGAATTCATAAATTCTATTCTGGTTGTATTGTTATATGTTTTGACATTAACAACTCAGATTTATGCTTCAGATTTTAAAGCATAAATAAGGAGAGATTGTTAGGAATAATTCATGAGTTGTGATGTTGAGAATAGAATTTTACTTATACTTCTTGTATATCATGATTTATAAAGGATTTAGCACTTTGTATATAGGATATATGTATTAGACAATAATCTGTAGAACTAAGTCAGGAACAGTGCATCAAGGACTACATGTCAGGAATTGTGATTGAATCCTGATACAACAAGTCAAATACTAATCAAGTAATGATGAGATGGTCAGATCCTGATGTAAGATGAAATCCTGATATTAGTTGTGTTACTGATGATGTCATTATGGATGCTACAGAAACTGGCAAGTGCTATAAAACAGGATCTTTGTTTGAGGAACAAGCAAGAAGATTTTATGAAGGAAAGAATTTTCTATTGATGGAAACTATCAACTGGACGGCAGAACATTGTCATATATAGATTATCTTTCTGTTATTAGTTGATAGGTAGCATTATAAATATTCTCTCTATGTCATTGTAAAAATAGTTCGTTCATGAGGTTTGTAATCGTAAGAATACGAGAGTACAAACAGAGAGAGAGATTTGTATTGTCAGCAGCTGCTAAAGGTATTTGTACACCTTTGGTAGAGTTTGTATTTGATCTTATTAATACAAACAAAGTTTGATTCATTCGTTTATTCTTGTTCATATAACCAGATAAAAATCAAACACGATTATATAACTTGTATTCAACCCCCCCTTCTACAAGTTATTCGAGTTAACAAAGTTGGAGACCTAGTGTTCCTAAAGGTATCTCCTTGGAAAGGTTTAATGAGGTTTGGCAAGAAAGGAAAGCTGAGTCCTAGATATATTGGACCGTTTGAGATCTTAAGACGTATTGGGGAGTTAGCTTATGAACTGGCATTACCCCCGAATCGGCAGCAAGTGCACAATGTGTTCCATGTTTCGATGCTAAGAAAGTATAATCCAGATGCCAAGCACATAGTGGAATATGAGCACGTGGACATGTAACCAGACTTGACCTACGTGGAGCAGCCTGTGGAAATCATAGACAGAAAAGAATAAGTGCTCCGAAACAAGGTCATTCAGCTAGTCAGAGTCTTGTGGTAGAACCACAATGTAGAAGAATCAACCTGGGAGCTAGAAAGCACAATGCAAGAGAAGTACCCCCAATATTTGTTTACAAACTGATTCCGGGACGGAATCCTTTTGAGGAGGGGAGACTGTAAGAACCCAGATTTTTGATAGAATTAAAACTTTTATTATGCAATGATGTAAGAATGAATAGTGGTTACGACTATGATGTAACGATTGTTCTAATGAATGAAAAAAGGGAATGGATTGAGATTCACATATTTATATGCCATGAAGAATGCTAGTGGTTGACAGCATAGATAAGAATAATCTATCTCCTAGGAAAATAAGATATGGTATTTCCAAATAGGAAAGTTATTCTCATGTCATCCAAATCAATATCTGTTATTAGTCCAGTGGTTCCGTAAAAGGGTTAAGGAACGCTCGAAAGAGAGTAAGGACATTTTTACCATAAATAAAAAATAAAAAGAGAATAAAAGAATAAAAGTATTTAGCAAAAAAAAAAAAAAGAATGAAGGATGAATAGTGTTTTAATGGAAATGAGAATATTATTAGACGACGCTATATAGAAGTATTCAGAGCGGATTTCTGAGTTCGTTTTCATGATCCAGGGGCGAGATAAGTGTATGTAAACGATATCGGATTTAGAAAAATAACACTTTTATTTTCTCCGAGATTTCCCTGGACACTGCAAGACCTAAGGATTTATTAAAAGGATTTAAGGAATTTAAATTCGAGAAGTATTAAGAAAGATGGAGAATGGTATTATAATTATTAAGAAGGTTTCCGGTAAAACCCTAACTAGAAATTCTTGAGGTATTCCTTCGAACGATCAATGAAATTGAGTAATAACCAGACAAAGAAACGAATAATCAACCAAGAGACAAATATGTGCAATTGGTGGAAAAAGGAGAAACCAAAGTGACATACTTGAAAGTCAACTACAACTAGGATGGCTCTCTAGCACTTAACCAAAAATGGACATGCTTAATGTGGAGCCAACACTTGGTTCAATAAGAAGGCAACAAGTGGACTAATGGATGATTGACAACACAAAAGAAGCAAGATGCATCCATTATATAGACTAGATATACATGTATTAAGCATAAAACACAAAAACAAAACAACCACACCATCATCTTGGTGCTCTCGACCTAGCTCAAAGAAAAAGGGGGAAGAGGAGATTTCACCAACCAAATTCTACCATCTATAGCTTAAAGTAAAGCTTGAGACTAGGACAAGGTATATCTAAAACCTTATCACCATCCTTTGAGTTTTACTTGTTCAAAAGCTTGATGAAACAGATGATGAATAGTAACTTACTAATTTTCTTTTCTTTTGATCTTTGTTATATGACTTCTAAGGGATATCTTAAGCAAGGGTTAAGGATTGTAGGAGTATATTAGCCTTATAAAGCTTCAAGTCAAGGTATAACACTTGTAATCCTTTTGATGAATCTCGAGTTTCAATGGAGTTTTAGTGGTTATATGCATGTATAAAACCTTAGAGATATGATTAGGCTTTGATATATGTTGAAATGGGTTATATGAATGGAAATGCATTGCTTGGCCTTAGTTCATGGTTAAATAACCTGTGTATAAGAAGTATGTATGCCCGGTATGGCTTGGTTTTGATGTTATGATTTTTAGAATGTTCGATTTATAGCCGTCGTAATGCCGAATTTTCGTTAATCATTGAAAACCGTGCATCACAGTAGTCTTAACTCACTGTTTAGCCTTGTATTCTGCCATGATAAGATAGGTTAGGTTATAAGCTTTGATTTGACATAAAGTTCATGCGAAACAGATTTACTGTTTATGAGTTATGGTTAATTTCGTAAAGGTGGTTCAAAACCGTAACTGAAATTAATTGAACCCATTGAATATTACGAAATCAGTGGCGAATCATGATAATTAAATACTAGAGGTAAAAAGGAAGGTGTGAGAGAAAATCACATGTCGAACATATCATTTTCCGATTTTATAAAAATGTTCGAATCGAGGTTCAACGCGAACGAACCCTTAAAAGTACACATGGTTAAAACTTTGGTAAATCACTTAGAAAGCGAGCGATAAAACTCAAGGCATAATCTTGGTTCGTAAGCGACCGACCTTAGAACTTATACGACTTAAATATATACCAAGAATATGTATGATGACATGTCGTAATAACGAACAAAGGTCGAATCGTATCGGTGATAAAAAAAAGTTACCCTAAAAGGTGTATAGCGGCGAGATAATTCGAAAACATGTTTTGACTTAAGTTAAGTTTATACTTAACCTTTTAAAAAGTGTTAAGTAATTAATCGAATATTCTGGTTGTTTATAGATCACCGAGCAGACCCAAGGCACGCTACCTCTACCCACACCCGACTACCAGGCAAGTTTCAAATCCTTCTTAAAGGCTGTTGTTGTGAATATATATATATATGCTTTCTGTTATACATATGCCATAGCATGCATGCCTACTTTAAAGTTATATTGTGATACTTGTTCCTTGATTTAATGTTGGCTTATAAGCTAGATAGATAAATTGGTTATAAGCCGGATATTGCTAAGACCCTTAAGCGAAGGGCATTCGAATCCCATTATTTGATTATAGACCGGGAGTCGGTATTCCTTGATATACTGATATTATTTTCAGAGGAAAATGTTTAAGTAAATATTTTCCATTTATTATCTGACGAATATTGTTGGAATATTTCTTTGAGATTAGTTATGATTATTATTTTGAATACTCATTCGAAATTTATTTATTCGATGAATAATTATCTTTAATATTCATCTAAAGTTGATTTAATATTCGAATATTATTTCGAATCTTCATTTAAGTTATATACTCAAGAATATTATTTTGAATATCCATTCGAGCTTATATACTCAATAAATATTATTGAGAATATTCATTCGAGGTTATTTATTTAATGAATATTATTCATTCGAGCCTTATTTATTTAAATGAATATTATTTCGAATATTCATTCAAACTCTATTTATTTTATAAATATTATTTTGAACATTGATTCGAACTCAAGTTATTCGATAAATATCATTTTAAATATTACCTTGAGTCAATGAATATTATCTTTAAAATTCATTTAAAGTCGATTCAACTATTGAATATTATTTCAAATATTCATTCGATAATCATTTCTTCAATAAATATTATTAAGTTGAATATTCATTATTTATTCAATGAATATTATCTCAAATATCCATTTGATAATTAATTCTCCAATAAATATTATTATTAAATTGAATATTCATTATTCGTTCAATGAATATTATTATAAATATTTATTTAAGGATTATTTTGAGCATCATTCTTCCAATACTTATGACTTACTATATATTCTTTGAATATTTATTTAAATCTTGTAACTCTTTTCAAAATGATTTACTTCATTCGAATATCATCTTCGACCTTCAAATATTATGTAAATTTGCAGAGCCTTACTATTATTATTATTATTATTATTATTAGATTATCAAGGAAGGTTCTCAGTAACTCCATTCTTCATTCGATTCTATTATAAGGGAACCCTACTTGAGAAATGTTATTTACCTTGTGACTACCCGGTCATAAAATTTTGAAACTATTCTTTTCACTCGCAACTTGGTTGCCCGTATTCATTGAATCTTTTGTACCCACTCATTATTCGAGGGGTAAGAATGTTGGAACAAGTTGGTATCCATTAACAAGCAATGGCTTGGGAAATATTGGTGACTTTTCCTTTCTAACTAGATACGACTACTTTGTGGAGTCTTATCAACAAGTATTATACTTGGGGAAAGAGGAAGAACTTTACGTTTCAGAGTTGTGGATGTTAATTGAACTAGGAGACGCGTAAGTGGCCGAGTGGCGCCGGTCCGGCAATGGCCCAACCGTTGGCCGGGGGGTTCTAGAGGGCGGGCGATCCATCGGTACTTCCTTCTACATGTAGAGAACAAATGATGGGGAGCATAACACACTACGCCATAGATGGCTTTCTACAACACTTAGGGGGGGTGTTACCTTCTCGGGTGTTACCATAGCTATGAAATTTTGGACCTACTACAACACTCTAGGTTGGCTTATTGGCAGACATGACTCGAGGGTCATCAAAACTTCTTCCCAGACTCCAGCTCCAACAGATTCGTACATAGAAGAGTTGACCAATAAGATACGACAGAACCTTGTTGACGACATGGAAGTGAAACTACAAAGGAAGGTCAATGAAGAAGTGGATGCCAAGGTCAATCAGAAGGTCCAGGACAACTTGGCATTTTCCCTCAAAAAATTGGCTGAAGCAAACCCAGGGCTGCAGATTAATTTGGGTGAACTTTGTGCCACAATTTCTAGTGACACAGTGGGAGATGGTACTCCCGTGACCGACGGTCCTAGCTCATAGAAATCCACGTAATATAACCTTTTGAACTAGTGTCTTGGCATTTCCCTTGTGTTTAATATTTTATTCTACTGCACTTTAACGTTGTAATATTGGTGTTGGCGGATTTGATCGGATTATGTAGTTTGGTGTTGGAGGATTTGATCGGATTATGTAGTTTGGTTATTTTGTGATGGGATATTGGGATTATGTAGTTGGTTTATGTGACTTGATTTGTTGATTTTTCTAATGGGAAATGCAATATTTATGCTTTACATTTTTATTATGTTGAACTCAGGGTGTTACCTTAGGTATTGTTATATGTTACCATAGACTAAAAGCTGTTGCATAGTTTATGGGCCCCACACGTGGGCCCCACCAAAACTGACCCCGCATGTGGGCCCCACCAAAGTGGACCCCCATGTGGGGCCCACTTTGGTGGGGCCCACATGTGGGACCCACGTAATTAATTAATAATTTTGCAAAATTATAACATCTGAGGTAACATAGATTTGGTGTTGCTATAGAATTGCTTAGTGTGTTACCTTATAGGTCTATGGTAACGAATTTGCCTATGTTAGCTTATGTGTGTCGAGGTGTTACCTTAGACCCCAAAGGTTACATAGAACAAAACTATCCCAGCTAAGGTGTTACCTTAGCCTTTTTTTGGCCTTTGGTAACATTTTTTAGGGTCCAAGGTAACATAGTCGTGGTGTTACCGTAGGCTGTTTATGGCGTAGTGACATGCGACTGATCATCGTAAATGTTGTGGCTCCTGGCGCGGCAAGCTCCCGTATTAGTTCATCTTCCAAATTTGGGAAATTTTCTGTAACATTATCATTGTTGACAGGGTTGAAAAGTGTTTTAAAGGGAATTGCAATATTCTTCCTGCAAGTTCCTCTATCATGAAAAATTGATAATATCTTGCTTATCTTTGGCATAGCAAATAATTCCACAGAATAATTTGAGTTACCTTGTGACTTCATGTTATACCTTATCTTGGCACTATATTCATTAATGCATGGCATATGGTTTCAAAGATATTTGAACTGCTATATATATATCCTCACTGTTCAGTTATATTTTTGTTGGTGGGCTATTGCTCACCTTGCTTATTTACTATGTCACAACAACAGCTAGGACAGATGGCCCGCGTCAAGCGCACTCGGCGCAAGCAGGTTACCCCCGTTCGAGGACTACCCGCTGATGTCATTACTGCCATTGCTGAGGTAGCACAGATAGGCAGCCTTTGGTTTACCAGTTTAATTATATGTATCAATAATGTTAATCAACGACAAAACTTTTAAACTTATGATGTTATCCTTATGGTCTGTAATAACTTATATTCGTGGATCCTTAATGTGAGACTTATTTCAATTTCATCTCTGGGACTATAACTGTGTGTGTATGCGAGTGGATATTATTGTGGGGTTACAGCTTGTTACTTATTTTGAACTCAAGTCAAGGATTATTCATGGAAAATGAGACCATAACGACCCGATCCCTGACCCCGGATCTGGGGGTGTTACATCAAGTACAAATTCCTCCCATAACCACATCAATCAGACAAGTACTAATTCCAGAGTTTGTGCTTCCTAGATCTCTAGCCAAAGGAGAGCCATCCTACATGTCTGAATTCAAGCCTGTACTCAAGTCCAAGAAATCACCTGTGAAGAAGAATGGTAAAAACACCATGAGAGTATAATTTCCAATGCCAAAACCAGATGAATCCAAGCTAATGAGCAAGCAACTTGCTGAATTAAAACAGAAGGCTAAAGTTGATGTGGGACTCAAGGAAAACCTAGCTTTTATCTACAGAGAGGGAGTGGAAATTTGTGTTCCTACAGGTTACCCTGATTTTGTTGCTGCCAAAGCTGAAGAAACTGCAAGGTTACTTCAAGCTGGTCAAATTGTAAGAAAATCTGCAGAATCCACTGAGAAGGAAGCTAGATTGGCTGATGAGCTTGTAAGAGAGTTAGAGAAAGAGATGGAGCAAGAGGCTGAAGAAGAAGAGGCCAAATTTAAGAAGAAGAAGAAGATGATCGAACACAAAATCTGCGTGCAAGAAAAGAAAAAGCAGAGTTAAAGTTCCTGCTAAGAGATCTTTGAGCCCAAAACCAGTAGTTCAAGTTGAATCAGTACCACCTCAACCTACAGAACCTCCTAAATAAGATACTCATGCATCCAATACCTTGGAACTCATAAAGGAAGAACCTATGGAATTTGACTTTGACATCAACAGCGTGGTATTTCCAATGGTCAGGATCTCACCTGAAAGGAGGAGAACCAGAAGAAGGAAACAACCATTAGCTAGACCAATTCAAATTGCTGAGGTTCCTCAAGTTGCAAAGGTTGCCACCAAGAAATAAACTGAACTATACATTGCTGATATTGAAGAGTATTCGAGCATTAATTTCTTCTTGGATGATGTGGATAATGTGAGTGCTGTAGATAGGACATCCAGGCTTCCAAAAAGGTTAATTTTCACCTATAAAGGAGGAAATAGTGTTTCATGGCCCCTAGACCAAGTGTTAAATGAAGGATACAACAAACTCAGGAAGATTTGGTCTTTGATGAAGAAATCTGAAGGATTCACTCCAGAGGCAAGAAAGATAATATTCAACAAGACCAATGAATTGAGGAATAGCTGGACTTCAAAGGGGGGTTTGCCTAAGACGCTGAATATTCCATATGAACCTGGTAGGAATGTTCATTTTTATCCATACTGGATAATGGAATTCAGAGATGAACACAATTGTAGAAGATTTTTCAAAATAGAAGATCAATTGGAGAAAGCTAGCAATGAGTACTTGCAACACTTAATGTCAATACTGGACCCAAACCACTCAGAAGAAAAGATCATCTACAGATCTCTGGAAAATTAGCTTGAGGCAAACAGAGAGAAAATCCATGGTATGAGGACTGCAAGGGAAAGAAAGCAATGATAGGCTCAGTCTAGAGGAGCATCCCTTGTGGAAGTATGATTCTCTTAACTTGACTCAGTTCATTTCTTCAAAAATTTTGTAGCTTGTACACTTCATATGTTTTTACAGAATATCATGATCTTTGCAAAGGTGTTTTGTTATCATCAAGGCCTTTAATTTATGGCTGCAATTCTATTAGTCATAAATTGGGGGAGATTGTTTTTACACCTGTATGTTTTCGATTAATATATATTAAATATATTATTTATAATTCATATATTTTTATTATATATCTTATCATACTTTATGTTAGGAATTATGTTGTCCTTGATGATATACATCCATAAAACACCTTGAAAAACATATGTGTACAAGATTAAGTTTTGTAACTTATCAACGGATATCCAAGCCTTGCACATCCGTTGATAAGGCAGCTTATCAACTGATAAGTTTGTAGCATACCTTGTCTTTAAGTTTCAGATTGTTTGTTAATACCATAGTGACTAGAATTCCTAAGTCATGCTGACTATCAATGGATATGTAGAATATGGTAGCTAATTGTATATAGACTGTGCTATGTAATTCTGTATAAGTGAAGTGGTGATCAACGGATGAAGATTCTACGTCAACGGATATGGTATTCTCAACAAGCATCTATTAACCTGTCAATCCATGTCTACATCAATGGATAAAATGCTTCAACCAATAATGTCTTGGGGTTAGAGGTTGATGGCGACTTGACATGCCTGACAGATCACATGGGTTGATAAACTTAAAAGAGGTATGGAAACCAGTATTGGAAACGAAGAAGAAAAAAAAACATTCCTTATTCTCACAAACAATCTAGCTGGTAAATCTAGTGCATATCCGTCCAAGACAACCAGACAAATTGTATCACATGGAGAAAAAGGAGTGGCAGCAACCCTGCAGAATACTTTGACTTATTAGATTCGTTTATTTGGTAGTTTTTGTAAACTTGAAGTATATATAGACTTCAAGTGTAGCATAGCTAAGTAAGAAGAGAAACACTGAGCTAAGAAGCAAAAAGCATTAGGTTCTCTTGTAATATTTTAGCTTTGTATTCGCAGCTGTGTACTTGTTTACACAGAGAAATTTTCTTCAATACAACCCTCATGTGGAGTCGAGAAAAACCCCACCTGAAATTTTTAAGTGTGTTGTGTGCTTGTTCGTTTTTATCTACTTTACGTTTTAGTATTCAATTTATCCATCTGTCTCCATTGAAGCTTAAACGTTGTCTTGTGTCAAATCGAAAGAAATTTACAAGATTGTATTCAACCCCCCCTTCTACAATCTTGAGTGTGCAACTGAGAAATAACACTTTATTTGAATTAGTTGATAATGTATGCCTAAAAAAATAATATTGAAATTTGATCCAATATAAGGAATATAGTATATGCAATGTATTTCATTATTCATTACTTCTATCAATTTAAATTAAGAAAAATAGTTTTAAAATTATTTTTAAATTATACAATATTCATGTTTATACATTTATCACAATGGAAAGCAATGCCTATCACAATGGAAATACAAAGATTCTTACTCTCTCAAATTTATAATTTCACGATCCCCGTTCATAATTTAAAATTGTACATCATACTCAACAATATTATTGTTGGTATCTATATATAGTCCTAATTGACATTCACTATTAATACATATCATCACTCGTATTATAATTTCATAATTACAATTTTTCAATCTAAAAATTACTAAATCAACCGTTACCATTTTTTTAAAACAAAATTAGAGACATTTATAGTTAAAGTTTAAACTCTGACTGTTACAAAGAGAAACCCCCCACGTACGGATTTAAGAACACATAAGATTAAGACCCGATAATATCAAATGTACATTCATTTATTTCAAAAATAAAAATCAAATGGGCATTGATAAACGACAAATGTAATTAATTATTACTAGCTTATAGCCCGTGCAAAGCACGGGTTACTTTTAATTTTTTATAATTTATTTATAATATAATATAATATTATAAATATTAATTTAAATATGTTATTGATTCGAACCTTACATTTTTATATATAATAATTTTTAGTATTAAATATAAATTAATATGTTATTGGTGGGAATCGAACCTTGAACCTCTGCATATAAGAATTTTTAAAAGAATTTTTAGTATTGTTATATCTAACGGTCATGATCTACTTGAGTTGCTGATCTACCGGTGATAAATGAGGGATAACCAAAAATGGGGATAACCAAAAAAGGGGTAACCAACTACAAATTATACCCCATTTTGCTTATTATAATATAGTATAGTATAGTATAGAATAGTATAGATTAAATATAAATTAATATGTTATTGTCGGGAATCGAACCTTGAACCTCTGCATATAATAACTTTTAGTATTGATATATCTAACGGTCATGATCTATTTGAGTTGCTGATCTAACGGTGATAAATGAGGGATAACCAAAAATGAGGATAACCAAAAAAGGGATAACCAACTACAAATTATACCCCTTTTTGCTTATTATAATATAGTCTTTTGCTTATTATAGTATATATAATAGTATAGATTAAATATAAATTAATATGTTATTGTCGGGAATCGAACCTTGAACCTCTGCATATAACAACTTTTAGTATTGCTATATCTAACGGTCATGATCTATTTGAGTTGCTGATCTAGCGGTGATAAATGAGGGATAACCAAAAATGGGGATAACCAAAAAAGGGATAACCAACTACAAATTATACCCCATGGGGATAACCAAAAAAGGGATAACCAACTACAAATTATACCCCTTTTTGCTTATTATAATATAGTATAGATATTCAAAACACTGTGCATGACAGAAAGTCACATTTGTACACAACTACACATTCGAAATTAAAATAAAACAGAGTAAATAAAAATGGGGTCCGGTGATCCACTATTTAACATACGATTTTATAATCGTTGGATGGTTGATCCAACGATCTTAATTTAAAAAAAAATTATATCGTATCGCATAAATTTTCTGCGGTACGGAGAAATTACAAAAAAGTCCTTACTGTTCACGCACCGCAGAAAGTTTATGCGGTACGGTGAACAGTAGATTTTTGGTGTGAAAACAGGGGGCAATTTGGTAATTTCTCCGTATCGCATAAACTTTCTGCGGTACAATGTTAATTTTTTTTTAAAGTACAGTCGTTGATCCAACGGCTTAGAAGCAGTATGTTAAATAACACGTCCCTGACATACATTTGCCAAGGACCAGGAGCCAATAAAAATAAGTTTAATAAGAAATCTTCCCAAATACTCCCTCCGTCTCTTTAAACGTTGCTCGTTTGACTAAAAACACGGATTTTAAGACAATAGGTAATGAATATTGTTTTTTAATGGAGTAGTGGGTATTGAATATTGTTTTTTAATGGAGTAGTGGGTATTGGATATTGTTTTTAAGGAATAGTGGATATTGAATATAGTTTTTAAAGAATAGTGGGGGTGGTAGTGGGTATTGAATATTGTTTTTAAAGAGTAGTGTGTGAAATAGTGGTTATTAAATACTCCCTCCGTCCCAGCGGGTTTTTAACATGGGGGCTGGGCACGGAAACCAAGGATAGTGGGTGTAATATTGTTAAAATAAATGAAGTAGTGGGTGAAATAGTGATTTTATTGTTAAAATAAGTGAAGTAGTGGGTGTAATAGTGTAAAGTGTTGAAAAAGTGTAGTGAATCAGTGAATGTAATAATGTATTTTATTGTTAAAAGTTACTATTTTTAGTAATGTAAAGAATTGGTGGGACGTCCCAAAAAGGAAATTGTAAAGAAATGGATGGGACAGAGGGAGTATTGTTTTTAAGGAGTAGTGGATGGAGTAGTGGGGTATTAAATATTGTTTTTACTTTTTAAGGAGTAGTGGGTGGAGTAGTGGGTATTGAATATTATTTTATATGGCTTAAAATAGAAAGGGGAAAAGTATTTTGAATGTCCCGAAATAGTAAACAGGAAATGTTTTAAGAGACAGAGGGAGTATATTTATAAGTAAACCTCAATTTTCATTGTTTAGTATTATTTACTTCAATTTTATATATGATAAATAATAGTATAATATGAAATCCAAACTTTAATTCAATTAAATTTTATCCTCCTATTTTCTCACCATCAAGACATCTTTTTTCATTTCAATTCTTCATCTGGACACTCTTCAATTCTCATTTCTTAACACAATTACACACACTCAGAAGCACATAATTGTACTTTTCTTGAAGTTGGGTTTTTTCAGCAGCTCTATTTCAGTAATCTGTGAGTTTCTTTCTTGTTTTCTTGCATTATATATGTATCTTTTATGTTTGTACATGAACCCTTTATTGAATTGATAGTTATTAGCTGTAAAAATCTTAACTTTATGCAATATTTTAGTGATATATTGTGTTTGATCAGTTGTTTGTGATTTTCTTGAGTTATGCATGTATGATTGTGTGTATATATGAATCTTTGATTGAAATGACAGCTATGATCAAGACATATCTGTATAAATTGTAGTAAAAATTTGAACTTTTTGCAAAATTTTCGTCATAATTCGGTTTTTTCGCAGTTCTTTGTAGTAGAACTTTTTGAGAAATTTTAATCATAATTCGGGTTTTTTCGCATTTGTTTGTAGTAAAATCTGAAGTTTTCGTGAAATTTTTGTCGTAATTCAGGTTTTTTTCGCAGTTCTTTGATGTTCTCTTGCTTTAAATGTGTAAGATTATGTGTACATATGTACCCCTAAAGTGAAATGACAGATATGATCATGATCATGTACTGAATTTGAAAAAAACGGGATTTTTACGTATTTTCTCGTTTATAAAAGTATGTGATTGCTGAAAGGGTGAATTTTCTACATGTTAAAAAATAAGAATTGAAGCAGTAGTAAAAGGTGGTGCTATTTTTTAATTCCTATATGTATATATATGTATATATTGTCTAGAGTGGTGGATGATGGTTTGTTGAAGACTTAGTCGGTATCGTGTAGCAGTAAAGAGGGTTTCTGATTGGTGATGAGATGATATTTGATTTTAGTTATGAATGAATTAACTCTCAACTAGTTTTGTCTCACTAGTACTATTTTGAAGAATAGAAAAGCTTAAGATGAATTTTGTATTCCTTATTGTCAAAATGTTATTCTGACCTTAATATTATTATTAATTCATTACACTTGTTTTTTTTTTATTAATTTCTATCCGTATTATCTCTCTTTGACATTGTTTAGTGGCTGTATTTGTTGTCTTGTAACAGGCAAGCCACACTGTATGTCCTGAATTTACCCATATGGACTGAGCTGCATTATGGGTCCTGATCTGGAGCGTAAAGGTAGATTCGGCAGCATGGCAAATTTGCACGGTAAGGAGAAAGAAACATCTCGCGGACAACCAGTAGAGAAGACTATGTGCTGCGTAAATAATTACCAAGATGACATCCTTGAGTTGGAAGCTTCAGAGCTTAAACAAGCTGATCATGTGAAACAGGTAGCAAAATCAAAGGTCAGGATTACCCAATCTACACATGAAAGTGAAAATTCTCATACTGAATCTACATTGCAGGACGAAACTGAGAGCTCGAGTTCGTTTGGTGACACTATATCAGGAGAAGAGAACGATGATATTTTGAGTGATTCTGAAGTTGTGTCAAAACTACATGACAATGGATTTGACGAAGAATGTCGAATGAGGTATAGTAATTGTGTCTACTGTCTACACTTGTACAGATGTTTCCAATATATTTGTATTTGTTGAATCTCTTTTCTGACAATGGTAATAACTTGAAAATTTAGTCAGCGAGGCCATGGTGTCGTACATAGACTGTTTGGTATGGAATTGTGGATCCTCGTACAAGTTGTGATCCCAAAAAGGAAGAAAATGTAAATGAGATCGTTGACATAATGTGATATATCATCTAAAATTAAAGCACAGTACTGTCTTGTTTTGTTTTTCTCACTAAATTTTTGTATTTGCATTTGGTTCATAAACACTGTGATGGATTTTATTTCCATTCTGGCATCACTTTTCCATAGAGTGAAAATGAATGAAGGGCGAAAGAGTAGCCTGGAGATGGTATTGAATTTTCCTCATAATTTTTGTTTTGGACTCTTGAGATGAGAAGGCCTAAATTTATTTTCTATATGCTTATTTCTAGAATAAGGTCCCGTCCTTTTATCTTGCAATTTTGTCATACTTTTTATTTTGAAATTCTAACTGCTTTCCATTTTATAATGATATAATGTGTTAGATGATTTTTATTAGTTAGCAAGATGACTGAGTTAATTACATAAGATCTTGGGTTTTTTTTATCGTAAGAAAACCTGTGGTGTCAGGTGTCAGCCATCTTAATATCCGAATTATCTTAATATCGTTATCAGTTTCCACTAATTGGGTCTAAGTCGTCTGAACATGTTGAGTTGATTGTGAAATTATTATTAAGGCGAATCTTCTTATAAAGTTTAGATTCAGATTCCTTGGTATGGTCCAGTATGTAGGCAACTATGAATATATTGTTAGCTTGAATTTTATTCTTTCATTTGCATCTGTATGTACTTTACTTTTTGCCCTGTTGTGTATATTTTATAGATGATACAGCTGCTGTTAGCAGGAATATTTCTCCCCCATTCCGTTTTTGGGGTTTTCTCATATGTTCCTCCTATGTATATTCTTCACAAATTTCTTTTCAGTGTGGATGGTCCTATTGAGGTGTGGGAACTAGGCAGGAAATCTTTCTTTTCTGTTCTAACCTTCTCCTATGACTTGCTGACGTTACAGGGATTAACGAATAATATGAAGTGTTTATTGATAAACTAATCATTTGTCTCTATCATTCATATCGATAAACTGATGATTTAACACCTAAGTCATTCTTATTTGTCAAAATGCTTATTTATATTCTACCATCTATGCAGTATGAACAAATAATGTTAAAACATGTTGCTGTCTTGGTGACAGTTTAGCATTACCTTGTCGTGTAATCATCTAGAGCACACTTCACGGCATTACCATATGGATGATATAGGGTACTTGAATCTATAAGATTATTCATATATATATATATATATGTATATATATGTATATGTATATATATATATATATATATATATATATATTAATATAAATAATTAACTATTATATATTTCGCACAAGCTATGATCATTAATAGTGTATTTCAAATGATCTGATATCCGTGTATTTATGTGTATATACTATATATATTTCCGATTTAGTACACACTATTTCCATATTAGTTTATAAATATTGATTCATAGTTATATATTCTATATTAGAACATAACTTATTAGAATGACTAGAAATTGTAGTCATTTAGTACGTAGGTACATATATCTTAACACTATGGGGGCCATGTGGTCTCCGTAGTGGGTGCCATAGCAATACGATGAGTGCTCTGGCTCGTCCCAGCACCTAATAACCTTTCACCCTTCACACAAAGATTCAAGTAACCTTTCCTATATGACATATATTGACTGCATAAAATAATATTCAGTTGCTGATGACTTAACACTGAATCTTTCTTGTTTTTGGCAAAATTAAGTAGTGTTGAGTTTTATACTATGTTACCCGACTTTTTACTCAAGCTTTAGTACCTGTCTCGGTCTCGGACATGGATCTAGGCACTTCCTCTTGGTTTAGGGTAAAAACATGCAAAATCTTCAAAATAACGCAGACTCCGACATTTTGACATGTTTACCATTTCCTAGTCCAAGTAACATATGTTTTATTTACATATAATTAGTATGAATTCTTAAACTAATTTGTTTCTTAATATTCTACATTGTATAAACTTACTTTTATGGAACATTACACTTGCAAATAATGTTGCTTGATTATCTATCTGGCTAGTTTTGCAGAAATCAAGTATTTAATTTGAGTATGTTGGTCTATATTCACACCGTGTGATAAACACTTATGAAAGGCATGGTTTTGTATTTCTCACACTTACTTTTATGTTTCTGTTGTTGGATAAATTTGGTAGATCCAGCACGGCATATTCGTGTAGAAAAATTGGCAACTTTACTCGAACTTACCTACTAATTCCCTCAAAATATACCATCACCATCCTGGTACTTAACCCCCCCCCCCCCCCTGGCCCATCCATTTCCCTGGTCTAGACAGCCCATATATATTATAATATTAAGTCATAACTATCATACCTGGAATTGAAGCTTATATTGGTTTTATCACTGTTGGGAACTCATCTAGTCATGCTGCTTTTTAGAACCCCTATTTTTGGTCTTTACTCCACCTGTTTTTTCATTTAGTTTTTACTTTCTAAGGTAATAATCTTTTAGATTGTTTCTGCCAATTACTTTCAGGCTCAGCAAGTAATGCCTTCCAGGACTGTACTAGGAATCTTTTCAGTTTTCCTAATATAGCAAAATTATTGTTTAAGCAATTATTAAGCAATTGTTGTACAAGGCAACTCAACGATTTCAGCATCTGCCTAATTAGACTAACATGCTTTATGGCAGCCATTTTGCCCTAAAGAAGTTTAGAGTGTAACTACTTTAATACAATTTAAGAACTGTGTCGGTCTTTTTTCTTATTTTCTAATGATTGCACTTGTTTTACTTTTCCTGATTGCACATATGCGCTTAAGTTTGATTCGTATGTTCCTTGTGTAAATAATTTATGCGTGTTTTTCCTCCTTAGGAAGAAAGGGTTGACATCTCACTGGAAAACATTTATACAGCCCTATATGTGGAGGTGTAGATGGGCCGAACTGAAAATCAGGCAATTACTGTATCAAGCATCAAAGTATGACTTGCAAGCTGAAGCAATTAGCAGAAGGCAGCAGTTAGCATCAGCAAACTCGATAGTTGAGGATACTGGTGCAAAGTCTCTTCCATTTTCTGGTAGCATGAAAAGAGGAGCATTAATTCAGCGAAAGAAAAGAAAAAGGGTGGAAGACTCAACTGACACAGAAGCATACATGGCACAACATCCTTTATTCTCTTATCATGGTAGATTTTTTTATGTTTTCAAACTCTCTTTGTATTACGTCTATCAACCCATATAATGAAGAAGTTATTTTCCCTTAAATTTTAGATATGTTCCTTACGCTTATTATTTTTAACTTTAAACTAATCTTATATTGTAGGGCATAAGAAGTGCGGTGCTGATCTGGTGTCTTCTCTAAATGATCGGGCAAATATAGGTTAGCAAGTTAAACTTCTCCATTGATTGATTTTGCTGTTTGTCTTTCTTTACATTCTATAAACAAGTATACCATTGTTTATGCTTTCTTCTGCTATTAATTATTGGTTTAAATCATTCATAATGGAAAAGAAATATAAAAATTGTATGTACTTGGTCAACTACTTCGTATAGTTAAAATGTATCTGAATGTCACTTATTACATGGTTATACATACCCTAGATAACTGTGACCAAGGTTGTTATTTGCTCCTAGCGGAGTGGAGTTGTCATCACACAGGCGAGACAACTAGGCACATTAAAATAACGTCATAAATTAGCTATCTAGGGTATGTATACATTTTTGCATATTAATGATAGATAATTAATGATAGATAGATGGACATACCCAATTCCATTTATAAAACTAAGTGATGAACTTAAAATGCAACAAGTACACTATAGTTAGGCAACAATTAGTAAGTTTTAAGGATCCTTCTGTAAAATTTACTAGTTTCTATTTTATAGTAAGAATTTTACTTAAAATTATCATTTTATGTATTAAAATAAGATATAAGATATAGCAGTGTCTTCTAGAGTACACTATAGAAAGCTTTTCTATCAGTGTGCTCAAAATTACATATATTGATCAAACTCTGGATAATGTAACAGTAAATATATAATTATCATGCAAAAGTAAGTGGATATGCAAAGTTTCATCTCATAAAGTGACTTGGAACTAACAACTTATCAAAAAACTAATAATAATAAATATGTACTGGTGAAAATAAATAAGCAAGTAACATTGTCGTGATGGTTATACTTTACCATATGTCCATATTAAATTAAACAAAAATTAGTATGCATCGTTATTGCGGAAATCATTTTGTTCCCGTACGGTTGGATTATTAAGTACACCCCTAAAACACACATTTGGAAGCGCACTCTTTTTTATGCAGTGGACTTTAAAAATCCCCTTCCGTTTAGAAAATTATAAATATTAAATAACTAGTATATTTACTGTATATAATATGCAGTGACATAGGCATATAACCACTTATTTCCCTATTGAATTCCATTAGGTTGGGTAAGTAAGCATGTAGCAAATTAAGTACAAAATTTAAATATAAACAAAAGTACACGGTGAAATTAGATTTTTACACAATCTTTATTTTTGTATATACATTAGCCATGTTGATTAGGGTTGCTGTAAACGAAATTTGCTTCCTTGAACTAGTAGCCTAGGGAAACAACTTTTTTTTTTTCTTTCATATATTTCAAAAGTGTATGATCTATTTAGATTTTGTAGTACTCTTGTATATAAGTTCAGTATTTCCGATAACTTAGCACAACCAACTAAAAGAACTTTATGAAGAAAATTATTCTTTTAATTACGTTGTATGCAACTCTGTTTAGACTCTATTCTGAATAGGCGGCGTAAAGTTTGTTTAGATCTTATCCTCCCCAGATCCTACGCTCGGGTAGGGCATATTGGTATATGTTTGGTTTAAAACTGTGCCAGTATAACTTGCAAACATATTCGAAAAAGATTACAGAACAATATTAATTTATGTTACCTTGAGCTGATTTCTGAAGCACATAAATGATTTGTTGTACATGATACTTGTCAAGGTATTCCAACGAATAATAGAGTCGAAGGCAACTCTGCGTTTGGGTGTAGCGATAAACCAGTATCACTCGAGTTCAGAAATGATGACAATTCTTTGGAACAAATACTTTGGAAAATTGGAGTCTTACAATCACATCTTGGCGAGCTTAAGACTAGATTCAAAAAGGTACATGATGAAAATGCCAAAGATATCTATTCTGCTGCTGCTATGAATTCAAATGACGTATCTACAACCTCTGCCCAAAATGATGTTTCTACAAATGAGAGGGAAAAGCTGGTACAGGTTTCTACTGTAGCTTCTCAGCTTATGCCCAAGTGTGATAATAGGTGTGATATGTTAACTACTGGAAGTGCAATTTCAACTCATGGAGAGGATACTAATCTTATTGATATCATTGAATGCAACAATCTCCAGGTTGGGATATCATGTAAAAAGGTAAGTTACTAAATATGTCAGATCCTAACACCAATCTGTTTCCTACTTTTTTTCTATCTTCTTAACAATTAGAAAGACTTCTGATACTCAATCATAAAGTTATGGTTGTTACCTGTTGTTTTTATACTTTATATTCACTAATATGTAGTAAAAGTCTGGGTGTAAACATGTTATTAAAATGGTCTATGTCTGTTTAATACACTGGTTGTGTTCACTTTTAGAGAATGGAATGAAATTTATACTCTATTTGGGGGACATTGGGGAGTAATGTTTATGATTTTTATTCCTTACTTCATTCCTTTCCTTACAATTTGAACTAGAAGTCTAACACACCCATTTTGAAAGGAATGCTCTATTCTCCCTTTTCCTCATTTTCCCTACAATCTTCATCACAAAATTCTTTCACCCTCTCATTTTTATTCACCATTTCCCCATACATTCTGTCTTTCTTCAAAAATATTTTTCTTTTTCCCTTTTTTAATGACAGCAGGGAGATGGACATTTGATGTGTAATAGCACAAAATATGTTACTTTCCTTTTGTTTCCTTTTTCTTTTTTCATTTATTCAATTTCCATTTAAAACTGATTCTAGTTTTTGGTGGTCAGGAGGGAGATGGACATTTGATGTGTAATAGCACTGCAACAGAGCTGAATAACACAGAGAAAGTTGAGATTCAGCCCACACAGAAGCCTGAGACACCAAAGCAAGAAGAGCAAGTTGAGATTCAGCCCACAGAGAAGGGTGAGACACAGAAGCAAGAAGAGAAAGTTGAGATTCAGCCCACAGAGAAGCCTGAGACACCGAAGGAAGTAGAGCAAGTTGAGATTCAGCCCACAGAGAAGCCTGAGATACCGAAGGAAGAAGAGCAAGTTGGGATTCAGCCCACAGAGAAGCCTGAGACACCAAAGGAAGAAGAGCAGGCGAATGTTGTTCAGTCGATTCCAGTGTCAGTAATCTCGATCTCAGATGATCAGCCTGTGACACCAAAAGAAGAACATGCAAATATGAGTTCGCCACTTCAAGTAATATCGATAGCAGATGATGAACCTACTCCAAAAAAGCGTTCCATATCCGGGATTACCTCCCCACACAATACAAGAAGTAGCGGGCGTGGGCGCGGACGTGGGCGCAGGCGGCGGAGGGGTAGTAGATGGAGCCGCAGAGCCTGATATTGCCCCCTGTCTTGTACATGTCTCGGGATTTATTTTGTAGTCCCCCTCTGGTAGGTCTCATTATATATAAAATAGCTTCTGTGAACAGCGCCAAAGAGTGAATACCTGTGTTTTAACCTGCTATAGAGTGGGTGAACTATTCGGTTTTGGAAGCGGAAACAAAGAATAGATGGGTTTGAATGCCTCATGAGACTGCATGGAGTATGAGGTGCTTCTATTTATGTAATGATAATCTGGGTAATAACTTTTAGACCAAATGTGTTTGTTTTTGAACAAAAATATACCGTCTTTTTATGCTAAAAAAAAGGGAAAGAAAAACCATTTGAAGGAGCTGGCTATTTTTTTTTTTTTTTCTATGTTTTAATGTTGCCTTGGCTGGTCATTCAGATTTGTTTTCTTGTTTGATATTTAACATAATTTTTGACTTACTATTTATGATAACCTAAAGAAATGAGAGAAACATCCAAAATAGAAACTCAAATGAGAGGGGACCGTGGGAGTAGTAGTTATGTATTTTCTTTTTCGAGTAAACGAAATTTTGCTAATTCAAATCGGATCACATAGCAACATTTTGAATTTCAAGAGGAATATCACCTTCTTCAAACATACGATCAGAACTGTAAACTATCTTATTAGCGGATCCTTCTACAAACTTCAAAGAACCGGTTATTTAATATCACCCTTAAAATGATTACTTTTTAAAATTAAAAATGTCCAAACAATGACAAAAATTCTTCGAAATCTCAAAAAAATTTACATATTTTTTTCATTTCTCTGCAATTTTCATGTTCCTATTTTACAAAACAACTTTTTCCGACAATAAGCTACAACAGTGGACCCAAAGCCCAGTAAAATAGAAAAAATTGAAATAAGCTTGTAATGCAGCCCAATAGGCCTACAGCCCATTCGTCAACATGCTATAGCCTATAGATACAGACAGTCTCTATACATACAATCATCTATAATTTTTCTGGAAACACCTACCTACCTCAGGTTAGTCATAATTCATAAATCATTGCCAATACATTTGATTTATTGTAAGCCTATAATTTCTTTAATGGGTATTTAAATTTGTGACATGAAATGAATATAGATTTATTCTTGATTTTTGTTGTTGTTTGTGTAACAGAGTATAGAAATGTTGTTAGCAATTTAGGAGAGTTATTCAAAAGATTACACGTTAATACTATGCGAAAGCAAAAGAAACCCATTATGTTTGAATTGTGTATATTAGTGAGTGGCTGTTTGTTTTTAATCTTGATTTAATGGTAACACAATTTTAACAAATTATTTCTATTGCTAATAAAATGTAATTACTAGGGAAATTTTAGGGAAAGATTAAGAAAATTACTATAGAATGTTAGTTATCTTATCTAATCCTACTTAGTATGAACTATATTAGCAAGTTGCTGAATATTTTGGCAAGTAGAAATATAGTTGAAAAAATGAATAATTTAATTGAAAATGGTTGCTAGTCATTTGAGTTGTAATATGTCTATAGCAAAAGAAAAGAGGATTTTATTGCTACTTCTTTGGGCGATAAATGGTCAGCCGACTAACAGTTGCATATGGGGTATTCATATAGTTTGATTGAGCGTTTTGGTGATAAAATTATCATAGCTACATTGTGAATCTTTAGCAAGGGACTGAACTACATAGATATAGGAAGAACTAGGCAGCGCCTTTTGTATCCGCGTCTCCTGAGGAGTGAAGACACCCATCAAATATTTTTGATTGACAATTTTTTTACTATCAGAGCATGAATAAAACAGAACAACCTCTCTGCTTTAAGGGGATTGTACAATGCATTATCGTGCTAGTACCACTATACTAAGCCCTCTACAATGCGATTATTGTATGCAGACGAACTTTTGTCAAGAGGATTTCGGTAATCAAGACCGGATCTTAAAAGAAAGAAGTTGACAACTTTTAATGTGGAGTTTATGTTTGTAGGTGCTATTCCTCTTAGTTTATGCAAGAATGCATGCGATCTAGGTCCAGGGATTTCAATATGGGAAAGCTATTCAATATTATCTACACATATACAAATGTTGGAAATTATTTTGCTTTACTGTTTTGGAAGTTGCTCATAATAGTTGACTTTTTCTTTAAATCAATATCATAAATGCGAGCTTGATCATTTATTATCAAGTTACGATTATAATTTTTGTGTTCATAGTATAAACATGTAGGTCTTTCTCAGTCAGGATCTTTTGAAAACATAAAGTGCAATGTTTCAAAATTCCATACCAGTATACATTAGGTCCATGAGGGTTTTTCGATTAAAATCCTGCGAAGGTCGACATGTTAGGTCAGAGTAGCCACTACATGTAACAACCCAAGCCCGAGCCTGTATGCCCAATTCATGTTGGACTTTACGAGCCACAGACCGATCCAAAAGAAGCAACAACATTGGTAGACATGTGCTATAGATTTTTTGCTTATGAAGGCATTAAAACTTAATCAATTTATTGTTGTGGGATGTTACGGTCAACCTATCTATTTAACTCAATGTCCTCGTCAAACCCACAAACCCGAGTCCTCACATGCAACGTGTACTAAATTGCTCAACACTGCACCACGGGCCAATTCGAAAGAACTAGCAATTTTGGTACATAATAATTGTAGACTTGTGCTTATATAGGCATTCAACGTAACTGACTTTTCGATGCGGGATGGGTCTTGTTATTTGGACCTTGCTTGCATGTTTGACTTCTGAGGAGTAGTTAAGTGTTCATTTAGTCCTGTTTTTGATCTAAACACTGTAATTTGGAACAATATATCATTTGTATCTATTTTCTCAAATTATTATACTATCTCATGCCATCTTTCTTACTCGATATGTGTACACTTCCATATTGATCAGCTTTTTGCAAAACTTACCTTTACTTCTTATCTCTGCCTTCACTATCTGGTCAGTGTATTGTCTATGGATCGATGGAGTGGAATTATGAAGGTTTCTTTGAATCCATATAGCAGGGCTCGCTACCAAGTTGCAGCATCTCTCTGCCTCTCATCTTCCGACACGCTTGCTGTAAGTTTACTGCATCGACCCAAATTTAGGAGAACCAATTTTAAGCTTCCCCGTGAATGCCTATTGCCTAGCAATAATTTTTAATTGGATTTTGACATTTTTCAATGAATTACATAAAACTGAATCATTTTCTGTTTAAACTACTATTTGCCGACAGTATATATGGTTTTGAGATCTTTTTTCATGAGCGAAGTCTTACATTCATATGCATCACGTGATTCTATCAAAATTTGCATGAAATTGTGTTTTGTTTTCAAAGTTACAATTAATATTGTAAGCTAACTCGTCGTTGCATTCTGTGCAAGGTGCCTTCTCAAAATGCCATCTTTTTCAGCGGTGATAGAGTTCAAGGCACAGGAAATCCAGTAATTGAGAAGCTTTCAAATCTACAGACAATTGCTGAGACTTTGGTGTCTAAACTTGGTGATACGACTAATGCTTGGGTTATTGAGGCTTCCACATTCAAAGGACCTTTTGCTGTGTACAAGGATTTTGTCCCCTCTGTAGACCGTCTGGGAGAACCCCAATCTTATGATGCAACTGGATTCCCAGCTTCAAAATCAGTGGCCTTGCTCTTGTCAAATTGCTTAAAACAGGTATATTTCATATTTTCTCAGATTGCACTGCATATATTGCGATGCTTATCATATCTTCCATGGTCTTTAGCTTTATGTCATCTGTACCTGATATTCAGGTGCTGTTGTATATTTGTAAGATAAAATTCAATAAATATTGAAGGTTTCTTCTCTACTTTAAATAGTTTTCTGATCTTTATTTTTCTGTTGGACTTTTATTTTGGTTGCTATTGCTGTGAATAAATCAGGCAAAGTTTACATAAAATGTCTTGCTCTTTTTACCTTTTCAAGAACGGCCCAGCTATGTGCTGGCATAGGAACAAGGACCCGTGAATCAGATACAAGGAACCTGTTCATATTTGGACCTGTGAATCAGATACAAGGAACCTGTTCATATATATTTCTTAAATTTTAAAGTTATAGGACGTCATGTGGCCGCCTCGGTGACGATGTGATAACAGTTGCTTTCTTCTTCTTTTTTGCAAATATTGGACTCTTTTTTCTTCCTTGTACATTTTTAAACTTTCCTCTGAGTTGTCTTCGATCTCAAGTTGTTCCTCAAATATTGGACTCATTTTTTTTTTTTTTGAGATTTGTAGGTTGCGTGATTTGGTAAATTAGATTCCTTTTATAAGAGAACTGTGAAGCACGATTTGGGATGAGCAATCTAGTTTGCGATTCCATTGCGCAACCTTTGAATCTGTAAAACTGAAACTGATAATGTCACTTCTATTCTCTTAAGTACACGAATTATGCAAATTAAGTCTTGTGTAGAATCCAGTATTACCCTGTATTTAAACATGGACAACCTTAATTTGTCAGTAGTTCCAATACAACCACGCACTCTGATTCTGTACTACAATTGACGACTCTTTTAGGATTTGCTGCACCAAAATTATCTTTGCTTTTTATGATAGTACTGTGTAATGTATTTGCAAGTAACACCCACAGGGCATGTGTACTCAAGACGTGGCAACAAGGGTCCAAGCAGAAAACATTGAAGGGCAGGTTGGTAATTGCAGAGAAGGATATAAAAAGAAAAAAGGGAAGGGAATTAGGGTTAGGCAATTGAAGTCTAGTTTTTTCTTATAATTTGGGAGAGAGTGGCCTCTCGAACGCCCACATCTATCTGTTACTTGCAATTTCTTCCTATTCGGTGTAATCGAAGATCGAAGTACTTTATTCAGTTAATCGACGTTTCTTTTACCATTATTGAGCTTAAATATTAGTAGATTCATTACAGTGGTATCAGAGCATAGATCCATGGCTCCCCCAACAGCTAATCAACGAATCGAACTGCTGGAAGAAAAGGCGACGGCGATTGAAGACATGAGCAGCTATGGTCTCAAAGGCGGTTGAATCGGCAGTCAACACCATGAAACAAACCCTTGCAGATTTGTGAAAGAAGGCCAGATCGCCATTGCACGAAAACAGAGTGAGGAGTTAGATGCTATGGCGGTTCGCTTGGAAGGAAGGGTAACTCGTTCGAGAGAAGTTCAAGAGCAGATGATTAACGTAGTAAGGGATGACCAGCTCAAGTTTCAGTCGGAGATGAGATCTGTGGTGACGAGTTTACAAAAAGAAAAAAAATCAGGTGGGGGAAAAGATAGTGGCGAGTGCAACCCATGCAGGGTCAAACGTGGCTGGACCTTCAAGTGGGGTGATTGATAAGGGTTTCTTGGATGGAGGTCGTCAGCTGGATATGGGTTTTGGCAGCGCTAATCGAGTAAGTGATAGTGGGACTGGGGGTTATGGAGGAGGAGGTTCCGGTGGGAAGGAAATTGGAGATATAGGAAGTTGGACATGCCAATTTTTGATGGAACGGATCCGGACGGGTGGATACTCAGGGTGGAAAGATATTTTGCTTTTTGTCATTTGACGGAGCAGGAGATGCTCGAAGCAGTGGTCGTGGTGCTAGAAGGTGATGCCCTTCGTTGGTACCAATTGGAACACAACCGTAGGCCCATTAGGGTGTGTGGGCAGATTTGAAGACTTTTGTGTTGCGACAATTTAGACCTATCATCGTGGGATCACTGTATGAACAGTGGCTGTCGACTTCACAAACGACATCCGTAAATGAATATCGGAGACAGTTCATTGAGACGGCAGCCCCATTGGATCACATGTCGGAGAACATCTTATTGGGTCAATTTATTAACGGGTTAAAAGAGGAAATTCGGGCGGAAGTGAGGTTGTTGAATCCGGTGAATGATGAGCAAGCAATGAAGATGGCTATAAAGGTGGAGGAGAGGAATCGGGTGACTTTGGGGCGGAGGCAAATTTTTGGGTCTAGCAAAACTAGTGCGACCACAGGGTATAATAAGAGCAACTCGGGATCAATCTATTCAGCTGGACCTCCGTATAACTCCAGTAATCCGCGAGGTTGGGGATCTGTTCCTTCCGAGTCTCAGGCTTCGGTTTATTCTCCAAAACCTAACAGTTCCACGGGTCCAACTAAAGCGCAGAGTGAGTTTCGCAAGTTGACAGAAAAGGAATTACAGGAGAAGCGTGCCAAGGGGATATGCTTTAGGTGCGACGAAAAATGGACTTTGGGCCATCGTTGCGGGAGGAAAGAACTGAGTGTGATTCTAATTGACGAAGAAGAGGAAGAAGGCACAGATGGAAGTAACTCAGAACCACCGCTGTCACCGTCACCAACGGAGGAGTTGCTTACTGAGGTATCACTAAACTCTGTTGTGGGTATTTCTAATCCGAAAACTATGAAAATTTGAGGTCAGATAGATAATCAAGATGTTATCGTTTTGATTGATCCGGGGGCAACCCACAATTTTGTGTTGTTAAATGTTGTAAAGAAACTGGATATGTCGGTAGACGATTCTGGAGCTTTCAGAGTGTCATTGGGTAATGGGGAAACAATTAAAGGGAGTGGAGTATGTAGAGGAGTTAGCTTGAAACTAGGCAACACATTGATGGTTTATGATGATTTTCTTCCCTTGGAGTTAAGAACGGTTGATGTGATTTTGGGCATACAATGGCTGGAAACTCTAGGACCCATAACCACCAACTGGAAATCACAGGTGATGGAATTTGTAACTGGGGATAAGAATGTGAAGTTAGTAGGGGATCCCTCGCTAGTAAGGTCCCAAATATCCCTAAAGGCCATGATAAGGTGTTTAAAGAAGGAAGGGCAGGGGTATTGCTAGAATGTAATGCACTGGACGAAGGGAAAGTGGGAGAAAAGGGCCAGAAAATTCAGGGGGAGTTGCTACGCACCATTAGCAAGTATCAAACAGTATTTTCGGAACCAAAAGGGTTACCCCCTTCTCGTGAGCACGAACACTCTATCACGCTGAAAATAGGCAGCAACCCAGTGGGGGTGAGGCCGTATAGATATCCCCAAAGTCAGAAAAATGAAATCGAGAAGTTAATCAAGGAGATGCTAGCGGCAGGGATTATTCGTCCCTCAAAAAGCCCTTTCTCAAGTCCGGTTTTACTAGTCAAGAATAAGGATGGGTCTTGGCGTTTCTGCATGGATTATCGAGCTTTAAATAAAGAGACTATACCAGACAAGTACCCCATCCCAATCATTGATGAACTTTTAGAATTTTTTCGAAACTTGATTTGAAGGCGGGGTATCACCAGATTCTTGTAAAGGCTGATGACGTTCCTAAAACGGCATTTCGGACTCACAATGGTCACTATGAGTTCCTGGTTATGCCATTCAGACTCACGAATGCATTGGCAACATTTCAAGCTCTCATGAACGACGTGTTTAGGCCATACTTGCGGGAGTTTATTCTAGTCTTCTTTGACGACATTCTGATTTATAGCAAGTCCGAAACCGAGCATATTAGTCATTTGGAACAGGCCTTGCACAAACTGGAGGAACATCAATTATATGCGAATCTCAAGAAATGTGAGTTTGGGAAGTCGTCCATCTCCTATTTGGGTCATATGGTTTCGAGTGCAGGGGTAGGAGTGGATAAGGAGAAGGTGCAAGCAATCGTTGACGGGCCCCAGCCACAAAACCTTCGGTAGTTACGTGGATTCTTGGGGTTGACCGGTTACTACCGGCGTTTCGTAGCGAATTATGCCCAAGTGGCCGAACCACTGACTCAACAGCTCAAGAAAGATAATTTTTGATGGTCAGACAAGGCCACAAAAGCTTTCGAATTTTTAAAGACTGCTATGATTAATCCTCCTATGCTCAGGCTGCCCAACTTTCAAGAGGAATTTGTTGTGGAAGCGGATGCATCTGGCCACGGCCTGGGAGCTGTGTTAATGCAGGGCAACAGACCAATTTCCTTCTATAGTAAGCTTCTGGGAGCTCAGTCTCGTTTAAAGTCCATTTATGAAAAAGAACTTATGGCAATCTGTTTGGCTGTGGTTAAGTGGAAACATGATCTCTTGGGGCGACATTTCATTGTACGCAGTGATCAACAAAGTTTGAGGTTTCTTTTGCAGCAACGGGAGATCAATCCTGCATACCAGAAATGGGTCCGAAAGCTTATGGGGTTTAATTTCGATATCCAATACAAACCAAGGGTCTCTAATAAAGTGGCAGACGCATTATCGCGAAAAGAGAGGCCTGTAACAAGTGTGGGCGATGTATGTGTCCTGCAATCGACTCACCAGGTCTTGTGGGAAGAATTGTAGAAAGAAATAGACTCCAGTACAGAGATCCAGAAGATTAAGGAGGGACTGAGAGATTCAAGTCCGGGGTATGCTGGTTTCATCTTACATGGGGTATTTTGAAATACAACAACAGAGTGGTTATTCGTCGTACTTCAAAATTTATTCCAACCTTGTTACAGCAGCACCATTATTCAGTTGTAGGTGGACACGCAGGGGAATTAAAGACGTACTTAAGGTTATCTAGAGAGTGGTTTTGGAGAGGAATGAGAAGAGATGTTCAATAGTGCCTGGTTTGCCAGCAACAAAAAGTTCCTAGCTGTGCCCAGCGGGGCTGTTACAGTCTTTGCCAATTCCCACGCAAGTTTGGGACGATGTGACCATGGATTTCATTGAAGGCTTACCGTTGTCTAAAGGTGTGAACTGCATTCTCGTTGTGGTGGATCGCCTATCTAAATACTCTCATTTTATTCCGTTAAGGCACCCATTCACTGGCAGAGGTTTTTATTAAAGAGGTGGTTCGTTTGCATGGGTTTCCGCATCAATTATATCTAATAGGGATAAGATATTCATGAGCCATTTCTGGCAGGAGCTATAAAAACTTCAAGGCACAGTTTTAAAACGCAGCACATCCTATCACCCTCAAACGACGGGCAATCTGAAATTGTAAACAAGGTCGTGGAAACATATTTGAGGTGTTTTGTGGGAGGCAAACAGAATCAATGGGCATATTGGCTTCCTTGGGCGGAGTATTCATATAACACATCCACCCATCTTTCTTCACAGATGAGCCCTTTCCAAGTGTTGTATGGCCGAGAGCCCCCACAGTTGCTACGAGTAGGCAGTGGACAAACTAAGGTTGACAGTATGGATGAATGGCTGCAAGAACGAGATGTGGTGATAGACGAACTGAAGTATAATCTTTTACGTGCCCAGCAGCACATGAAAGCTACAGCTGATCTTCGACGACGAGATGAGACATTCAGGGTTGGAGACAAGGTCTTTCTTAAATTGCAGACATATAGGCAACGTCTGGCTAGACGGCCGAATGAGAAACTATCCCCCAGATTTTATGGACCTTTTTCAATCATTCGAAGGGTGGGGCAAGTAGCTTATGAGCTCGATCTACCTCCAGACAGCAGCATTCACCCTATTTTTCATGTGTCCCAACTGAAGAGATACGTGGGTTCAACAATGGTGAGTCCTTCACTTCCACCCCAGTTATCTGCAGATATGGAGATGCTCGTGGAACCAGAACAGCTGTTAGATGTGCATTCAAGTTCTGATTAAATGGAAGGACTTACCCACAGCGGAAGCAACATGGGAGGCTATGGACTTGCTTAATCAGCGTTTTCCAAATTTTCACCTTGAGGACAAGGTGAATCTTTTGGGGGGAGTAATGTAATGTATCCGCAAGTAACACCCACAGGGCATGTGTACTCAAGACGTGGCAACAAGGGTAGAAGGGTCCAAGCAGAAAACATTGAAGGGCAGGTTGGTAATTGCAGAGAAGGGATATAAAAAGAAAAAGCGGAAGGGAATTAGGGTTAGGCAATTGAACTCTAGTTTTATCTTATAATTTGGGAGAGAGTGGCCTCTCGAACGCCCACATCTATCTGTTACTTGCAATTTCTTTCTATTCGGTGTAATCGAAGTACTTTATTCAGTTAATCGACGTTTCTTTTACCATTATTGAGCTTAAATACTAGTAGATTCATTACACACTGCTGCACGATTGATTGATTTGTACATATGTAGATATGTATGCTCCTGCAAGTAAGATGAACATTCAAACTTTGATATAAATAACTTTAATATGATTTATTGAGATGAAATTTTGCTTCAACTACATGGGGCCCCAATAATATGTTTAGAAATCTTGTTGAGAAGATGAAGCTCAAATCTACTGTTGTCTCAGGTGAAAATTCTCATTTCAGAAAAACTGGGAAAACCATACCAGGATGGAGTTTATGCTCCATGTCTTCATCAACCTAGAACGATTCTACTTGGCTTTAGCAAAGGTGGTATGGTACTTAATCAGCTAATGACTGAAATTGCCTTTTTAGATTTAAACACAACCAAAAGTCTCGCAAAAGTGAATGAAACACATGATAATGGAGAACTTGTTCCGATAGAGAATCAGATTATACCATCATCAAATCATCTTCTGCTAGACAGCATAAGCGAAATCCATTTTGTTGATGCCGGCTTAAATTGTGCTGGAGCATATCTTACGGACCCTGATGTGATTCAGAGAATATCCAAACGTCTTCTACACAAAGCTCAGACCCTTGATTTTGTACTTCATGGAACTCCTAGGCAATGGTGCGACAGGATGCGAGTATGGATTCGGGAGGAAAAAGACACACTGGTTCAGTTACTGAAGTCAGAAGCAGAGAGTGGGGGTAATTTGTCTGTTAGTGAGAAGCTTTATTTTGCTGAAATGGCACCTAATTTGCAAATGCATTTTGAAATAATAGAAATTTTGTGTCTGAAGAATGCACAACTAGATGTCTGCAATGAACAGCATGCATGAGGTAAATAATATAACATCACCTAATATATTACTCGTATATGGTTAGTACTAGGATCTGTGAATTTTGCATACTACAATTTTTTAAATGTTCTTGGTTGCCTAAGCTTTATGGATATTTGCCTTGGTAGATCATGTTATTTAAAATATTTTTATACTATGTCAGCCATTAGTATATGCATCCGTTGGAGCTAATGTCTTCTTTATCAGCGAAGTTGAAATTAGATCATCGTGTGGAACTAACCAATGACATGATTTTCTCCATTAAAATAGGTAGTACGAATTGTTGGAGAACCATATGCCATGGTTTTCCTCTCTAAATATGTTCATAATTTCATAGGAATTTGCTTTGGTTGTAGTTAGGGAAATAGGAAGAGGTTTTTAGTAAAGTGTACATTTTACCTGTCTAATAATTTGAGGTAAGGAATTCTGTTTGCATTAGTCACTATTTTGTGATGGTGCTTTACTCTGGATTCTCTTATTAATTGTATATATCGTTCTAATTGCGTTAGTGTTGAATTAGTTTAGTATAGTTTCTCTTGGTAGACATTGATCCTGATTTATCCTACTACATTGTAAACATTACTACCTCCGTCCCACCCATTTCTTTACATGTTTTAAACACTTGGCACGCATTTTAAGGTGCATATAAAGTATAGTTCCATAACTTATTTTTAAAATTTTCTTTTTTTGAATAAAAATTTAATGTTTGCAATCTCACCAGAAAGTAGCTAGCTTAGATTTACACTAATCTGTAGCAATTATGTTTGTTATTTACCTAATCTATGTTTAGTCATATATTTACTTCACTAATTTGATAGTAATGTTGCATTCTCTTATCTATTCAGTTCTTCTGACATTAACTTTTACTTTATCCTGTGGTTTTCTTCAGAAAACTTTTGTTCCATTTCGTTCCTCTAGTTAAGCCCAGTTTCCCGACTGAATCTTAGAATAGGGTAGGATATTAGAATGTGGTAGTGAGTAAGTATATTCAGGTGACTGTGTCTCAGAATTTCCCCGCTGAAGCCTCTATCTTACTATTGATTTTTCGTCTAGCCAATGAAACATTTTCTTGATTATTCTGCCCAATAGCAAGGTTTTAATAATTGTAACACCATATATTTATACTATAAGAGGAACCAGTGACATTAAATTAATTAAGCACAATCAATCTTAATCAAGAAAAAAAGTTAGTGACGTTTATGCTTTTTGACCCTCTTAAACAAAATCATAAAAACGTAGGGTCTAGTTCGATTGAGAACACACTACATGGAATCCCAATTAGAACCACTGACACTGAGGTTCAATACTATAATTTTGTTGAAAGAACTTTTCCAATAGGGTTTGTTAAAATGATTGGTTAAAATGATAGAAAATAAAATGATTGGTTAAAATGATAGAAAATACTAATTATGTAAAATTTACTGAATGTGTAAGGTATTGGCTATATTAATTGGTTATATTTTAAAAATAGTATACTTCAATTGTATTGGTTATATTAATTGGTTCCTTTTCTATGCCCCCTGCTTTTTTAATATTAAAAAAGTGCTTTTGGCGGGGTTCATTTTAAATAAAATAATATTTTTATTTTTATTTGGTTATATTTTAAAAATAGTATGCTTCAATGGTATTGGCTATATTAATTGGCTCCTTCTCCATGCCCCACCTTCTGGCGGGGCTCATTTTAAATAAAATAATATTTTTATTTTTATTTTCCATAAAATGGACCTCGTCAGGGGTACTTTTTTAATACTAAAATAGCAGGGGACACAGAAGGGGACATGGAGGAGGGGACAAAAGATAGGGGCTCCGCTTTCACGTGGTTATTAAGATTAAGTCTATTTACCACCTATGTTTGGAATGTCACCAAATTACATTAAGGGGGTGTTTGGCAAATCTGACAAACAACTTATAAGTTACTTATTTCGGGAAAAAATTCGTATTTACATACTTTTTTTTAGACAAAAATGTGTATCGGGGGTTTAATATTCGTTATCTTGCAAAAATAAGTTACTTATTTCAGAAAAAAGTACATATTTCCTAACTTTTTTCCAGAATAAGTAACTTATTTCTGAAAAATAAGGCCCCCGTTTGGCAATTCTAAAGTTCAACTTATAAGTTACTTATTTCGGAAAAAATTTCGTATTTAGATAATGTTTTTTAGAGAAAAATGTGTATGGGGAGTTTAATATTCGTTATCTTCCAAAAATAAGTTACTTATTTCAGAAAAAAGTACATATTTCCTAACTTTTTTCCAGAATAAGTAACTTATTTCTGAAAAATAAGATTTCCCAAACGGGCCCAAGATTTCTCAAACGGGCCCTAAGTATACTACCTTGGAAATCAGTTGAATTTTCAATCTAAATGCAAACAATGATTGACACATAATTGTTTTTTTTTTTAACAGACAAGAAAATTTTATTAATCTTCAAGCATTGGAACCCAATCGGGAAAAATCCCCAAATTTTCAACTACAAAATGATTGTAAGACAAAAAATGAGCTAAATAAATAGTCGTTTTATTTAAATTTTTTAAACGAAAAAGTATTACAATGACACATCGAGCCATCCAATCTACATCAGCTATTAAATTAGTAACATCGCAATTGACCTTTGTTGGAAAATGTTGGAAAACAACTCTTGTGTTTATCTCTAGAAAATAACTCTTGTGTTTCTCTTTTTTATTTCTCTTGGTATATATCACCTAGTTGATATATTTTACTAAGTTTATTTCAAGTCTACATACTTTGAATAAAGACTAGCACACAATTTTGACTAGCCTACCACCATAGTCTACCGAGTTTGAATTCTAACACTCCCCCTCAAACTCGACTTTCCATTTCGAGTGATTTTCGAAACTCATAAATCTTTGTTGCAAATAAGCTCTTCGTAAATATATCTGCAACCTGATCTTCGGTCCTGACCACCTTCATGTCAATATCTCCTTTAAGTACTTTTTCCCGTAACAAATGATAATGTACTTCGACATGTTTAGTCCTAGCATGAAAAATCGGATTCTCGGCTAAACGGACTGCTGATAAATTGTCACAGTGTAATGGAACTCCATCTTCGGTTGGTTGGTTCAAGTCCTTCATGAGTTGAGTCACCCATGCACACTCTTGTGCTGCCATCGCACCTGCTCTATATTCTGCTTCAGTGGTTGAAAGAGAAATAGTAGGTTGTCTCTTACTGCACCATGATATCTCTCCTGACCCAAGATTAAATACATATTCTGTAGTCGATCTCCTGGTGTCATGATCTCCTGCATAATCAGCATTACAGTAGCCGCTGACCTTGCTTTGTACTCCATTCTTGTAGAAAAGTCCCCAATCAATTGTACCTTTAACATATCTCAAGATTCTTTTAACTGCTTCAAGGTGTGTCTTCTTTGGGTTTTGCATGAACCTGCTAACAACACCTACTACGAAAGCTATGTCTGGTCTAGAAAGAGTTAGTAGATAAGACTACCTACTATTTGCCTATACATTTTTGTATCCTTCAAGTCCTTTTCATCGTAGGCACACAACTTTAAGTTTGGCTCCATTGGGGTAGAGATCGGCTTGCACTCAGCTAGCCCATACTTTCGAATGATATCTCTTGCATATTTTTGTTGACCAAGAAATATACCAGCTTCTGTTCTTTCAACTTTCAATCCTAGGAAGTGGTTCAACTCACCAAGCTCCTTCATTTGAAATCGAACTGATAAGTTTTTCCTTGTTCGTTGAATCTCATTTTCGTCATCTCCAGTGATGATTAGATCATCTACATATACAAGGACAATTGATAATTTTCTCCCTTGAGATTTCACGAACAAGCTCGAATCTGCTGGGGCAACATGATAACCACTTTGTACTAGGAACTCAGCAATCTTCCCGTACCATGCTCTGGGTGCCTGCTTCAAGCCATATAATGCCTTCTTCAACTTGCACATGTATTTTGGCTTTTCATGATTCACAAATCCTTAAGGTTGATCAATATAAATGTCACGATTAAGTTCTCCATGTAGAAAAGCATTCTGCACATCCATCTGCCATAATTTTCATGACTTACTTGCGGCTAAGGTTAGTAAGACACGAACTGTAGTAATCTTTGCCATTGGACTGAATGTCTCGTCATAATCTAGGCCATATTCCCGAGCGAACCCGCGAACAACTAATCGAGCCTTGTATCGCTCGATCGTACCATCTGGGTGAATCTTTAACTTGTAAACCCATTTACAGGATATGGGTTTAACAGCTTCAGGTTTTGGCACTAAATTCCATGTTTGATTTTGTTTAAGTGCCAAAATCTCTTCTTCCATGGCCTTCTCCACTCTGGACTCTTTGATGCTTCATCAAAATTAGTTGGCTCTTTGACCTCAGCATAGGCAGCATCTATATATTTTGGATTTGGCTGTCTATCTCTGTTCGACCTTCGTACTTGATGTTGTGAAGGCTCTTGTTGTTGATCTTCTGGATGATTAGTCTATACTTCATCTGGTGTTTCATGAACACCTGTTCTCCAAGGGCTTCTTGACTTGGATCGTACCTCCAATTGATCCATCGGGGATTGTGGTTCCTCTGTATCGCCAATGTTTTGAGATGAATCTAATTGTAACTTGATTTGTAACTTCTTTTGCAACTCCTGTGTATCTGGCAATGCTACCTTGTTTGTGTACCATGAAGATGCCTCATCGAATACAACATTTCGTGAGACATATATATCTTGTTTGTATTGGGATCACAACATCTCCAACCTTTCTTCTGTTCGTCGTATCCCACAAAAATGCAGCGGATAGCTTTCTTATCAAACTTACTACGGTCTTCATCTGCAATAAACACATAACATACACAACCAAATACCCGGAAATAATTGACAGTTGGTTTTAGGTTACACATCTTCTGAAATGGTGAAACAAATTCCAACCTTGGTTGTGGTAGCCTGTTAGTGATATAGACCACCGTCTTCATGCATTCTGCCCAAAACCATGTATCAACATTCTTGGCATGTAGAAGACTTCTACACGTCTCTGCTAGATGGCGGTTCTTCCTCCCCGCTACTCCATTCTGTTGTGGAGTTTTTGCATAAGTGAGTTGTCTTCGGATGTCGAACTCCTTGAGGTAGTTGCTGAACTCATTTGAAGTGTATTCTCCTCCATTATCAGTGCGAAGGCACTTGATTTTTCTCCCGAGCTCGCGTTCTACCGTGTCCTTGAATTCCCTGAATTTTTCAAAAACCTCATCTTTATGTTTTAAGAAGTATACCCATACATACCTCGAAAAATCATCAATGAAGGTTAACAAATATTGATAACCACGAGTTGATGGCTGTTTGATTTTTCCAAGAACATCTGAGTGCACCAGCTCCAATGGCTCCTTTGCTCTAAACTTTGACTCCTTGTACGGCAATTGATGCGCCTTACCATATTGACATCCAGCACATACAGTATCATGGCGGATCTCAATTTGTGGGAGTCCCTTCAACATTGACTTTTGCATCATAATCTTCAATTTGCTGTAGTTGACATGCCCGAGTTGTGCATGCCACAAGTCTCCTGTGTCACTTTTTCTGGTCTTGTCTACATCGGCCTCTTCAGCTGACATCACATAGATAACCTTCATTTTTGGTCTTTCTATGAAAGGTGTACCTATGACTTTTAATTCTTTATACACCTTCACATCATCTGGGCCGAATAATACGTAGTTACCTGAAGTTGTTAGTTGGGGTACTGACATCTGGTTCTTCTTCATCCCTGGGACATGATAAACATTTTTGACAAGGCTGTCGCGTGCCTATCAAAAAAAAATATCTAACAAAACCTTCTAACTATGTACCAGAGTAAGTCAGAGTCGATCCCATAGAGATAAAAGTATCAATCACTAGTTATTCTTGACTCAATTCAACTAAGTAAGTAACACAATAAATTTTGAGAGATTATTAAACTAATTTTATACTAAGGCAAATCTGTTGTATTTATCAATTAACTAAAAACATCTAGAATTAAGTATCCCCACTAGCATGAATCAATGCAATTACGATTTCCCACCCCAATTAATCATGTACTACTCAAGAGGAAAGATGCGCCCTGTAAAGTACTAATAACCTCTCTCGAGTATTAATGGCTTCTCTAAAATACACTCAAGCCTATTTTCATGGTATCATGCAATTCAGAGACATTAAACACAACATCGTAACTTCCTAACAATCCGTTCTACCTATTTTCATGGAGAAGTTCATGTCATTATTGGATAAATCACAACCATCTAAGTTCAACTTTCGTTGATAAATAGATATTGGTTCAAACAAAACACATAATCACGTCTGACTTATAATTGTTAATTAAACACAACTCAATAAACAAGAGCATATAACATAACCAAATTGGGGAATTGGGAAAATCATATATCAATCATAACTAGGGTTCAACTTAACCCTAGATTAGAGATCTACTCACTCATGATTAAACTAGCAAAACACAAAATATAATAAGAACAGATAATATTAACAAGAATAGAGAAGAAAACCTTCAATCTTCGATTAGAAAGAAAAGTAAAAGTTTCGCTCTCCTCCCTCTGTATCTCTCTATACGTACGTATCTCTGTATCTCTCTAATAATAATAATATCTGATGTTCTTATATGTCTCTAATAAAAATATTTTATAAGTACGTTTCCTAAACTGAATAGATTTCCCAGGAAAATTCGTAGTTGACTCTTATCTAGTAATTATGGATCGCTCCAATTGTAATATGACATCTGCACAATCTTAGAATGATAGATAATTTAATTATCTTCGTGTGGGCTGTTGAATCACCCAATTCTGACTTGTAGAACTCAAGATATGGCCCAAACAGTGAAAGTACGCGTGCAGCCCAACAAATCCGAATTTCCTTCTAATAAATCTCCAATTAAGCTCTTTATTCTCCAATTCTTCCAATTTTAGGATTTCCCTGCTTCCTACAATAAAACATTAAAATCTATTAAATAAAAATCCAATTAAATGCAAAATACAATAAATATGAGGAATATAATCATGTAAAAAATATATAAATATACAATCTATCAATTTTCTAGTTGTATTTCTTCATGTCCGTGCTTTTGTGACAGCTGCGACTTGCCAACATAGGATATTGGCAAATGTGTGTTATCTGCTGTTACGATAACACGATCTCCTGTGTATTTTGTAATGCTCGACAATTTTGACTCATCTCCGGTCATATGATTAGAACAACCTGAATCAACGATCCAATCATTCTTGTAGTCGACTAACTGCTCACATACAGCAATAAGTGCATGTTCTTCTGTTGGGCCTTTCCCTCGTGCATCAACAATGTCTTTCTCTTCCACAAAGAAAGAAGTGTCGAAGTTCCAATCTTCTTCTCCAGCGTCTTCGTTTTTAGAAGATGTTGCGACATTTCCTTCAATTTTCTTGGACCAACAATTTCTTGCGTAACGTCCCTTCTTGCCATAATTAAAACATTCCTCACTTTGACGATCCTTTTTTTGCCACCGGTTCTGACCACCTTGATTATTTTGAGTTCCTCGAGCTCCCCCTGATTGGAATCCTCTATATTGATTTCCTCGAACGTCTCTTTCTTGACTAATGAATCTCCCGGCACCACGTCCTTGTCCTCGACTTCTACCACGACCGCGTCCTCGGTCGTCTCTCCTGTTGGTGAAAATAGCCGTCTCTTCACTAATGGTTGGTTGACTAGACATGAGTTTTTCTAGATCCTCTTCGTTAATTAGCAAATTCTCCAGATCTGCTAAAGTTGGCTCGGTGGCCTAGCCCCGAGTTGCCGTGATAATACTTTTGTATTCCGGCATTAGTCCATGGATGATAATTCTTTTCATCCTGGTTGGTGTAATACCATTTTTTGGATCTAGTTTGGAAATCTCGTCACAAAGAGATTTTACTTTTGAGAAATATTGACCCACTGTCATATTCTGTTGGGAAATGGGCAAAAGCTCATTTTCGAGCCTTTGTAATTTTGCGTCATTCTTCTTAGCGAAAACTCCTGTTAATATGTTCCACGCTTCTTTCGGCGTTTGGGCATCTTTGATTCGCTGTAGAAATTCATCCTCCACAGCTACGGTTAAAGCGTACATGACTTTGCCTGCCTTAACCTTCCATTTCTTTAAGATCTCAGGGTCAGCTACTTGTTTTTGAGGTGTAGCATCTGGTCGTGCCGGTGTTGAGGTTGAATCGTCGGAACTTGTGACTATACTTTTGGCCTCCCTTGGTGGTGTTGTATCACTGCCATTTACAACACCCCATAAATCCTGTTCAAGCAGATAAAATCTCCCATGATTTTTATAGTGAACAGTATCGTCTATATGAATAGTATCGTCTGTATAAACAATGTCGTCTGTATGAATAGTGTTGTCTATATGAACAGTGTCGTCTGTATGAATAGTACCGTATGAACAGTACTTCGTCTTCTACGGCGTGAAGAGTTTCTGCCGGAAAATTTGCAGTATTTTCAGAATTTAACAACGAAGCTCTGATACCAAATGTTGGAAAATGTTGGAAAGCAACTCTTGTGTTTATCTCTAGAAAACAACTCTTGTGTTTCTCTTTTTTATTTCTCTTGGTATATATCACCTAGTTGATATATTTGACTAAGTTTATTTCAAGCCTACATACTTTGAATAAAGACTAGCACACAATTTTAACTAGCCTACCACCATAGCCTACCGAGTTTGAATTCTAACAACCTTCACATAAGCACCACCTTCTGTAGCCCAATGTTTAGAACTATAAGTTACATCAACTGATATTGGAGCAATAAATACTCCCAAAATATGAACAATTTTTTGTTGTGAAAGATGAGCTCTTGCGATATCCACCACCGTACCATATTCGATGCGAGTCTTACGAATCTTCTAAAATATCATATAAATCCTTCTCAATAAATTACTAAAACCTATAACAAGATACACATAAATATCAAAACATAACACAGTAATATCCCGAAAAGGATGGGCATGACTAACAAACTTGATAACAATTAAGATACTCAACAAGATCTTATCCAAAAAGGATTAGATCTTGATTTTATTGAAAAACTGGTGAATAGAAAAGTGGATAGGAGAACGGGCTTAATCGGTGAAAGGGGATGAAAATCTGGAAAATGAAGAAGTGATGACTAAAATCTAGTTATGGGAGTCGACTCAAAATAACGGAACTTGACACGTAATTGTTTAGATAGTAGAATTTGTTATAATAATATTGTAATGGTCATTCAATAAAGTGTATATTACATAATCCGTAAAAGTCTAATAGCGCATATCTTTCAATTAATTAAGCAAAATCAATCTCAATCAAGAAGAAAATTGTAACTTTGGTGTCTATTCTTTTGACCCTTTTTAACAAAATCATTGAAGTGTACGTAGGTGATTAAATTCAAACGTACACCTTAATTACTGGATTAATACATTTGGTTAGGTTAATTAACTGAGTCTGTTGCAGACATAGTCCTCAATTCATTATTCAGCATTGACTAGGTCCTCCTGAGACGTTTCACAAGGTACAATTATATTGTCCAAAAAAATGTGTGCATGCGTTTTGTAACCCCTAGCATCGTAGATTAGTGGATACATCTCGTTCTTTTATGTGTATGAAAAAATTAAGGTTGCAAATGTTACTCCCTCGGTCCCAAAATACATATCTGTTTTGTAAAAAAAATTGTCCCAAATTATATGTACCCCTCTTCTTTCCATTCAAATATCTCTTCTTTCTATACAAATTTAAGTCTATAATTTTCCAAAATTACTCCTACATTTGTATTTTCAATACTTGATTTCTTTAAAACTTCAGTCTATTCTCATTTTTCAATGCATTTATTAAGGTTATTTATTGAAAAATCATATTCAATCAACCTTTTTCTTAATAAGCGTATTTTTTTCAAAAGGTACATATAAATTGGGATAGAGGGAGTGAGTAATAAAGACGATCGAGAATGGTGTTACCTATGTATTTAGTACTTTTTCAATCTTACCTACATTCTTCATCTTCAAAATGCTTAACCGGCAGTACCATATACATTTCGACCAAAAACAACACTGTTATTACGATATAGAACTAGAAGTAATTTCGATCCATTGCATTGTTAGAAAATTAAGGTAAAACGGTTTATGCTCAAGATTATTTAAGGTTTATACTCCAATATATTCCAGATTCGTGTTATTATGAATTTCCTCCGACAGCACTCACTGAAATCAAAATGTACTATTGATTTTTCGTCTTCCCAATTCAACATGCTCTCTATTATCCCTAGCTCAGATAATATTATTAACACATATCAACATAAAATTCATCGAAAAGATGATGATCAGGAATAAACAGTTAATACTCTCCCTTTTTAGTTTGCACATTTGCAAAAAACATACATATTAAGAAAGAATTAATTATGTAATTTGTTTACATGTTTGCCCTTAATCTTAACATTAAATGAAGAGTTATGAGTGTGTATATTAAATATAAAGTCAAACATTTGATATTAGAAATAAAGGGGTATATATTGAAAAATTGGTAAAAATATGTATTGGAACAAGGAATGTGACAACTATTTAGGGACAAATTTTTTTTGCAAATGTGTGAACTAAAGAGGGACGGAGGGAGTATTAATTTAACATTATTAATTGCAGACGCCTGAAAACTTTTCCATTAAATTAGTAAGCACAATCAATCTGAATCAAGAAGAAATCTATGTATTATAACCGTTAGTGACGTTTGAATTTGCTTTTTTGACCCGTTTGAATAAAAATCATGAAGATTATGTTTGTGTTTGTATGTACGTGATCAACGTGTATAAGACAATTTTAAAGAATCAGACCTCAACGTAGACAACTCAGTGAACCTCACACCAAAAACATATGATTTACATTTTTTGTATTTTCATGTAACCGCAATTTTTCATGTTTTCTGTGGTAACTATAATTTTCAGTACCACCAGCTTTCACTATGTAAATTTTCACTGATATCGATGTAAATAATGTATTAATTATTGGATACTGGATTGTTGTTTTGTTTGCAATGTTACTTGATTTTTTCGTATATTGGTTGAAGGGTGGCATATATATATATATATATAGGCTTTTGCTCAAATACAAACCAATCCTTAAATACAAACTACAAACTAACACTAAATTAATTATATTTCATCTATTCTAAGTTTCCCGCCAAGGGTACCTTCACGAAAGATGCTTAAAATAATTGGCTCTATCCAACAAAAAAATTAAAAAAAAATCAAAAAAAAAAAAAAAAATCCCTGCCGTGGAAATGCGAAGCATTTAAGACAGTAAACGGATGAGTTAGGTAGTCATGAGGGCCGAAGGTCCTCGACACACCCGTCAATCGTCTATTGCCTTTACCATTGATTGCCATTCCTTACAACTTTAGAATGATAAAGGCGCGAAGCGCCGTACAAGAAGGTGCGAAGCACCGTTAACCAGTGAAGTCCACTGCCACGTCATCACGTGAACAGTGATTTTTTTTATTTTTTTATTTTTTATTTTTTTTTGCTGGATAGAGCCAATTATTTTAAGCATTTTTTGTATTGGGGTACCCCTAGTTTGATCATTAGATTAGCTTGAAATATTAGATTAGTGTTTAGTTTTTAGTTTGTAGTTAATTTTAGTTTGTAGTGGAGTAGGACCCTATATATATATATATGCAAAGTAGCGTAGCATTGCCGTTATAAACTTATGCATATCGGCAATGATGTCTGCCGGATTATTTTTTAACGTGAGAACTTGTATAATACGAATCTATTTCCCAATAATTAAGATATTATTACAATGTACGCATAAGTTTATGAAATTTATGACTGATTTTGCAGTTATCGTTCGACTTGGTTCAGTCGGTGAATATATCGATTTTAAAAGGTAAATATATGTGTGGCTAGGGTTGCAACACATGAGTATCTGGGTATAAGCTTCTTTTATGCTAGAACACATCAGAAGTTTACATGCAGACAAGCATATAGTTTTAGGAAAAGCTTGTTATATAGAGGACCTTTATCTTTTACTGTACAACGGGGAAAGGTGATTGTGGATGGATGAGATTTGTAAGAGCAAGTCAATGCAATGATATCCATGGTGCTATTGTTATATTATAGCACCAAGTGCTAAAAAACTCATCTCCAAAAAGATGTTATAGTTGGATGCATACTTGGTGCAATTGATATATTATGCATCCTTGGTGCTAAATTTGAAACCAATGATGCATTTATGCATCCATGCCACATCATCATTTAACTAAAATGAGATGAGTTTGTTGAGAATATTTAATAGAAGTTAAAAGTTAAAAGAATTGGTTAAATTTGAAACTATTTATAGAACTAGTTTTGGAGGGTGAGCTTTATTTTAGCACCAAAATTCACTTTTTGGTTCTATATTATAGTAATAGCAATTTAGCATCTAGCATTGGACTTGCTCTAAGAGCATCTCCAATAGGGGTTGACAAGAGGTTGCCAAATCCTATGTAGCATGACACACTTGGTTGCCCACCTATTGGAGTATCAATGTTGCCAATAAGTTACCAACCAAAGTTGCAAAAGGTTGGCAACTTCCCCATTCAGTTAAAACACATACAACTCCCAAAAATGTATTTAGCTTTACCTTTTTTATATCACCCATATTTTAAATGTATTTATAAGATAATATAAAATTTATGTATGGTACCACATTGACAACTTTTAAAGTTGCCAACTGTTGAAGTAGATTTGTAATAAAAGTTGTCAATAATGAGATGGATGAAAGAAAAAATAAAAAAATAATATATGTGATGATACGGTAGAAATTGACAACTACATTGAAGATGCTCTAAGATAGGAGATGTCCAGCGTGAGGGAGGTTAGGACCACAACATTGTCTTTTTTGATCTATTTTGTTAAAAGGTGACGAATGATCTAACGGTCCGGGACAAATTTTGACTTCGAGTTTTAATCATCGCCCTAATTAAAAATATAAATATATATTATTATGAAATAAAATGTTACAGATGCTTTCATTGCATGAAAAACTGTATGTATAACGGATTTTTAAGCCTGAATGGGTCATAAACAGTCCGAGCCCTCATATTTTGACATGAAATTAGATGTTACACATAAATGATACTCAAATTAAATTGTAGTTTATCTTGAATTCGAACTCTCATATTCAATTGTTTAAGATTCTATTTCGACGTAAGCTAAAAGTGGTTAACAAAAAAAAGAACATAAGCTAATTGGTTTACTTGCTGCGGCTTCCTCATCTCCTTGAAGTTATCTTAGAACACATATAGGGTTGAATAATTTTGAAAACATAACGAATGGATGAGAGTGAGAGGCCGGAGATATGGCTTCAAATTTTAGAGGACCCTGATCATTTAAAACAAATTGACTTCTAAATTTCAATAATAAAACAAAAATCAGTAATTAGAAAAAAAAAACAAAATCAGTGGACTAAAACCTAGCTAATAGACCCCGCCAGTACGTCTTCGTCCTTGATGGAGATGGATGATGAAGTCCAACGAAGGTGACAGAATTCCTTTTAGTTTTACAGACATGCACAGATATACCATGCATGGAATAGACTCCTGTGCGTGCAATAGGAAAATACTTGGAGTACATTTTTTTTAGAATCCTTGTAAAGCTTCAACCATCAGTTTCTTAGGCCTCTCGATCCCCCTCTTCGATAATTAACATTTATTCAAAAAAAAAAAAAACAATGCAAACACATGTTGGAACGCAAAGATAAATCACTCCCACTAACTCCTTGGATTAGTAGTTTTGAAGAAACTAATCACTATCAAATTGATTAGTTTTGAAGGGGAATTAAGTCCAATCATAATAGTTTGTTATTTGAGTTTTAATTCAATTAATGTATCCCATTTGTACTACTCGGGTATGTCTCATTCCAAAAACGAAAATGTTTTACAGACAAATCAACATTTTATTATTTAGCAAAAACAAAAATAATGATCACCATTTTATTACCAAAAGTTCCCTCAAATCAGACCACTTCATAATGAACTAGAATTAAAGAGTAACCATCCTAGCTACTAATTGTCACGAGGGACAGCAATCCCTTCTGGGTTAGCATGCATAACTACTCATTAACAAGTAATCACACTAAATGCAAACAAAATGAAATGTAAAATGACTAATTACACTAAAAACAAATGGGGGGCCGGTCTACGTATGCAGGAGTACTATTACCCATCATACGGTTTTATAACCGTTGGATGGTTGACCCAACGGCCCTGATTTAAAAAAAAAATTATACCTTCTGCGGTACGGAGAAATTACCAAAATGTCCTTGCCTGTGGTGTGAAAATAGGAGGGCGTTTTGGTAATTTCTCCATGCCGTGGAAAGTTTTTGCGATACGGTGAACAGTATATTTTTTGTGTGAAAATAAGGAACATTTTGGTAATTTCTCCGTACCGCGAAAAATTTCTGCGGTACGGTAAAAAAAAGTAATTTAAATCAGGGCCCTTAGATCAACCACACAACGGTTATAAAACCGTATGATAGTTAACAATTATTTTGCAACTGTATGCGACTGACCGGTTACCAAACAAATGAAATGTAAATATGACTAAAACACTCACATTTGCTCTCCCCTCCCTCTCTCTCTCCCTCCCCCTCCCTCTCTCTCATTAATTAACGGAAGTTGTGGTCTGCCATTCTCGCTGTCCCTCTCTACGACTGAAGCTGTGGTCTGCCATTCTCTAATTCTTCCGTTTAATATGTTAATAGTCGATATAAAACAACAGACATTCGTAACAATCCGAAGGTGTACCAAACCTACTCCCAAACCTAGTAAAAGAAGGATTACAAACCCATCAATTTTCAAATTAGCTGTTTTCAAATTTACCGAAAAAAACATGTGAATTAGAACCGAAAAATATGCGTTGAAGGTCTTAGCATCCTGCATGTCTATATTGTAGTAGGTTCACCAAACCAAACTACAATTTTGTAACCATGTCTAAAAATGGATTATGCACATAGTATTTTGATTAAAATGTTTTCATGAAAGTATTTAAATAAAATCTATTCTAATGATTTAGCCGCTCGTCTCTCATCATCAGTTATTAATCCTTTCCATGATTTGATCGTACAAAGTATAGTAATATTTATATATATATATATATATATATATATATATATATATATATATATATATATATATATATATATATATATATATATTATGCAAAGTGTTAAATAGAAACCAACTCTTAAATAGAAACTAGAAACTAACACTAAATAAATTATATTTCATCTATTCTAAGGTACATTCACAAAAAATGCTTAAAATAATTGGTTCAATCCAACAAAAAAAATAAATAAATAAAAAAATCTTGCCGTGGAAATGCAAAGCATTTAAGACAGTAAACGAATGAGTTAGGTAGTCATGAGGACCGAAGGTTCTCGACACACCCGTCATTCGTTTATTGCCTTTACCATTGATTGCCATTCCTTACAACTTTAGAATGATAAAGGCATGAAGCGCCGTACAAGAAGGTGCGAAGCACCGTTAACCAGTGAAATCCACTACCACGTCATCACGTGAACAGTGATTTTTTATTTTTTATTTTTGTTGGATAGAGCCAAGTATTTTAAACATTTTTTGTATTGGGGTACCCCTAGTTTGGTCATTAGATTAGCTTGAAATGTTAGATTATGGTTTAGTTTCTAGTTTCTATTTAAATTTGGTTTCTAATGGAGTAGGACTATATATATATATATATAGTAATATATATATATGGGAGCAGGTCCAGAACCACGGATGGATATCCACCAAGCGCAATGTTACATTGCGCTTGGTGCAATGTTACTCTTAAATATATATGATTATAAGATCCTTGAAAGGGCCTTCCCCAACACCTTAAGGTTTTGGGTGAAACGGTTTCTAACATGGTATCAGAGCTCTGGTGTTTGTGGAGGTTTCAAGTTCGAACCCCACCACCCCCAATATTCTCAATTTAATTTGGCACTAAGGAATTGCTCCAAATATGGGCTCCTAGTGACCACTCTTACCCCATAATGGGCTTGCGAGTGAGGGGGAATGTTAAATATATATGAGTATAAGATCCTTGAAAGGGCCTTCGCCAACACCTTAAGGTTTTGGGTGAAACGGTTTCTAACAATTATATTGCGCCTGGGGCAATGTTACATTGCGCCAGGTCTAGGTGGAAAATATGCCAGGAGCATTGTAATATCGCGCCAGGCGCAATGTAACATTGCACCAGGTGCAATGTTGCATTGCCTCAGCCGCATTGTTATAATGTACCAGGTATATTTTTGTTTTTATTTTAATATAATGTTAACTTAATGTTATAATGTTTTTGAATATGATTTCAAAATAAATCTTAGTAACCGCAACTAATTACTAAATTACAAATATGTTTAAATTATTTAAAAGTAAAATATAGTGATTTAAATTATTTATTAATAATTCTTATATTTATGTATTCGAATAATAAATGTGTAAGTTAAAATATGATTAATACCTTATTAATTCAATTAGAGTGTTATTTGACTGAGTTTAAGGTCAAAATAATTTTTAACTTGCGATTTTATAAAATAAAACTCTAACTGAATTGATAAGGTCTCAATAATATGTTAACTTATAATTATTTCAACTTCATAAGAATGAACTATCATCTATATTACTATTATCGTATGCTTATCAACGAGTGGGTACCTTTAGTTTGTACGTATAAATTTACGATTATTTAAGTTAAAGATACAAAATACAAAATACAAAATAAAACTCTAAGTGAATTGATAAGGTCTCAATAATATGTTAACTTATAATTATCTCAACTTCATATGAATGAACTATCATCTACATTACTATTATCGTATGTTTTTCAACGAGTGGTTACATCTAGTTTGTACATATCAATTTGCGATTATTTAAGTTAAAGATACAAAATATAAAATAAAACTCTAACCGAAATGATAATGTCTCAATAATATGTTAACTTATAAATATTTTAATAATAAAATTGAGGATAAAGGAAAATATTTCATAATAAATAATAATATCAATATTAAGATAAAAATGTTGGTAATAAACAAAAATAAAATAATAACAAATATTTTCAGCTTCATATATTTTAATATCTATTATTATTTCTTTTGTAATTTTTTTTAAATTCTTCGTTAATTTTTCTTAATAATAATTCAAATAAATATTGTTTCGAATCTATAGAGTTAGAAACCTTATTTGGAGAAAAACCAAGATATTACACTATCAACCTTTGGTTTTTAAACCACATACATCCAACATAATTATATAAATTATATTTAATAATTAATCAATTAAATTAAAAAAAATTGATTTTGTTACAGCAATGCAACAATGCGCCAGGCGCAATGGGTTATTTGAAAACCTGGGGCAATGAGACATTGCACATGGCGCAATGTCTCATTGCCCCAGGCGCATTGATACAATGCTCTTGGTGGATCCAGATTTTGTAACCACTCGTGGTTGTGGAAGGGCTCCCTATATATATATATATATATATATATATATATATATATATATATATATGTACGCACACATGATTGGAATAAATTGAATTAAACCGATATGTGTCAGTAGCTAATACTCCCTCCGTCCGTTAATGTTTTTCCTGTTTTGACTGGATACGTTTGTCAACGTACACTTTTGAACGTTAATATATTGAATTTCGTATTAGTATTAAATATAAAAACTTTACTGTATTAAAATACTCATAAATACGAATCCAACAATATCACTATGACTACATTTGGTCTTATAGATTAGACGTAAACTACTAATTTGTCTCATGTTATGAACAGTCTTGACATATGAAACAAGAGAAGCATTAAGAAACGAAGGGTGTATCTACTTACACTAACATTTAATTTTGTGATGGGAAAAATTGGACAAGAAGAATCCACTGACCCATAAGGGGACATGCTATGATTGAATAGTGGTCAAATTGGCCAAAAAAACATGGTGCATAGACCATATTTAAATAATGATTATATTTGGTCTTATAGATTAGACGTAATTTACTAATTTATCTCATGTTATGAACATTCACGACATATGAAACAAGAGAAGCATTAAGTAACGGAGGATGTATCTACTTACACTAACATTTGATTTTGTGATGGGAAAAATTGGACAAGAAGAATCCACTGACCCATCAAGGGGACATGCTATGATTGAATAGTGGTCAAATTGGCCAAAAAACATGGTGCATAAACCATATTTGAATTATTGCAAATAAACGTGGTGTATAGATTCCATTTGAATGATTATTCACTCATTTGCTTCAATAATTACACTTACTAGTGTGACCCATTAAAAAATGTAAAACAATACGAGCTTTTGTGGTATTTTAAAATATTTTCGACCATAACTTGTTACTCCCTCCGTCCCGGTGGTTTCTTTACGTTGTGTTTGGGCACGGAGACCAAGGATAGTGGGTATAATATTGTTAAAATAAATGAAGTAGTGGGTGTAATAGTGATTTTATTGTTAAAATAAGAGTAGAAGTGGGTGTAATAGTGTAAAGTGTTGAAAAAATAGAGTAGTAGTGGGTGTAATAGTGTAAAGTGTAATGTATTTTATTGTTAAAAGTTACTATTTTGGGTAATGTAAAGAATCCATGGGACATCCCAAATTAGTAACTGTAAAGAATCCATTGGGATGGAGGGAGTATAAAAAACATCAAAATATAGATACATATATACAATCACAACCATTATGTAAATGATTTAATGGTGGTCATTCAACTATACCTTCGAATTTGATTTATCTATGTTTGCCAACTAGCAGGGTTGTTCATAAAATTTTCAACCGCTCAAATGAAAAAAATTTTGTGCCCGTCAATAAATGGGTAAAAGTCATCAATAACCAAATTTTAAAAATATAGTGTCCAAAATAACTACGGGTAGGAGGCGTGCCCAAAATAACCGGACCTATACATTTCGTAAATGCGTACACCATCTATGCATATGTCCCATGCATACCTCTGACTTTTTTTTAAAATTATTATCAGGTTCACGCATATGTCTCATGCGTTGTTCTCTTTTGTTTTTTTTTAAATTTCAGCTTGTCCATGCATATGTCTCATGCGTTATTCTTTTTTGTTTTTTTAAAATATCAGCTTATGAGCGCATATGTCTCATGATTACCTAGGTAAACGGATATAGGAAATGCGTGGGTGGGAGGGAGCCATGCATTTTGCACATGTTTTTCAATTTTTTTAAAATTAAGATAAAAATCTACCAGATCTACAATCCAAAATAGAAATGTTAAACCCCAAAAGTAAAATGTTGAATCTCCAGATAAAATTAAAAATTTTAATTTAAAAATTGAATATGGCTAACTGTTTTATAAACGTTAACGCGTTTAAAAATCAGGATAAGTTAGGGTTTAGGGTTTGGGGTTATAAACAACCCTCAACCCTAAGTTCGTATACGATTTATTCATTGTTTCAAATATTTCTAAAATCTAAAATAGAACTGTTGAACCCCAAAGGTTAAATGTTGAACCCCAAGAGAATACAGATAAAATTAAAAATTTTAATTAAAAAATTGAATCCGGCGGCCTGATTTTTAAACTCTAACGCATCTAAAAATTAGGATAAGTTAGGGTTTAAGGTCTAGGATTTAGGGTTGTAAACAACCCTAAACCCTAACCCCTAAGTTCGTATACGGTTTATTCCTCGTTCTGAATATTTTTAAAATAAAAAATGGAAATGTTGAACCACCAAGAGAATATTGTTAAAACCCAAATGTTCAGCTGGTGGAGAATTTCACGTTTGAGGAGTTTTCAGAAGCAGTCAAACAGATGCATCCAGATAAGAGTGCAGGTCCAGATGGTTTAAACCCGACCTTCTATCAGAATTTTTGGAAGCTGTTAGGTAGAGAAGTGTTTCAGTGCTTTGTTAAGTGGTTGGAAGAGATGAGGTTCCCTGCTAAGCTAAATGATACTACAGTTATTTTGATTCCCAAGAAAGAGGGGCAGATTCTATGAAAGACTTAAGGCCAATAGCTTTATGTAATGTTCTTTATAAAATCATTGCTAAAGTTTTATAAAATCGCCTTCGAGGTTTTTTGCCGGGAATTATTTCTAAAAATCAATCTGCGTTTGTTACGGGTCGGAGTATTACTGATAATGTCCTTGTAGCGTTTGAGGTTTTACATCACATGAAGCAGAAGAAAAAAAGTGGTGAGGGTGAAGTAGCTTTGAAGTTAGATGTTAGCAAGGCCTATGAAAGAGTGGATTGGCGATTCTTGAAACATCAAATGCATCAGTTGGGTTTCTCTAAGAAGTGGGTTGATTGGATGATGCTATGCGTGTCAACGGTATCGTACTCAATTAATTTCAATGGCTCCCTAATACGTCCTATTTCACCTTTTAGATCTCTGTATTTATTCTTATTTTGTGTGGAGGGTCTTTCAAGGTCTATAAAGAATTCAGCTGTAGAGAAGAGAATTACTAGGTGTAAAATTCATATGCAAGCTCGAGAGGTCACCCATTTGCTCTTTGCAGACGATAGCTTCCTGTTTTGCAGAGCTTCCATGGAGGAGATTAGGGAGGTCAAACGGATTCTGTAGCTTTACGAACTGCACTCAGGGCAAGCGATTAATTTTTAAAAGTCGGGGATCTACTTTAGTGCAATTGTGCGGGTTGATAAACAAGAAGAAATCAAGAGTATATTGGAGGTGTATAGTGATCTTAGTGAAGGGCGGTATTTAGGCCTACCATCTCTTGTAGGTAGATCGAAAAAATAAGTGTTTAATTTTCTTAAGGAGCGTCTATGGAACAAGCTCAATAGGTGGAGTGTAAAGTGTCTGTTGAAGGCAGTTTTGCTTCGCAATGTAGCTCAAGCAGTACCATCATATGCCATGTCATGTTTTTTGCTTCCTAAATCGTTGTGTACGGAACTAGAAAGAATGATGAATAGCTTTTGGTGGGGTTCGAATGAAGGGAGTAGAAAGGGTATTAAATGGTTGTCTTGGACTAACATGAGCATGTCAAAAGGGTCAGGGGGCATGGGGTTTAGAGAATTGTTTGGATTTAATCTGGCTTTATTAGGGAAACATTGTTGGAAGTTTCTTAGCAATCCGAATTCGCTGGTTGCTAAAGTCTTTAAAGCTTGATACTTTGCTGATAGGAGTCTGTTTGATGCAAATCGTGGGGGAGGAGTAAGTTATATCTGGTCTGGATTATGGCAAGCTAAGGAAGTGCTTAAGAAAGGGTTCAAGGGGGTGTTAGAAAACGGGGAGAATATCAGAATCTATGAAGACAGGTGGGTTAGAGGTAAGGAGGACTATATGGTTGATAACACATTTACTGATGTTTCTAGTGAAAGGAGAGTTTGTGATTTATTTGTTCCTGATGAGAAGAAATGGGATTCTATAAAGGTTAAAAATCTCTTTACGAGTTGTGATGCCAGTGTAATATTGGCTTTACCTATCCCAAATAATCATGTAATATTGGCTTTACCTATCCCAAATAATCAGGTCCAAGATCGCATAGCTTGAATGTTTACTATCGATGGAAAGTATTCTGTGAAATCAGGGTATAAGTTCTGGCACGACAACTATAGTGAGTGTATACGGGTTCAGAGCAGTCCAGGATGAGAGAAGCTTTGGCAACTGGAGATTCCACATAAGCTGAGAGTGTTTCTTTGGAGGATATGCAGAAACAATGTGCCTGTACGTAATTTATTAAAGGGGAAAGGGGTGCAAACATCTATTATCTGTCCTTCGTATATTAATGATGTTGAACATGTGGTTCACTTGTTTCTGGATTGTAGTTTCGCGAAGGAGTGTTGGAGAGTGTTGGGGCTGGAGTTTGATACTTCAGAAGTAGAATATGGTTCTGAGTGCTTGCTGCAAAGGTTGCTTGAGGAGGATAAGGAGTCAATGGTGAGAATATCGACGGGGCTGTGGGGTATTTGGTCAGCTAGGAACCTGAAAGTTTGGGAGAGTAAAAGTATAACCCCAGAAATTGCAGTTCATATGAGTTCAAAGCAAGCGTCTCTGTGGCGTGAGGTCCAGAGCTTGAATAGGAGTAGAGGAAGTAGTACATTTCAGAGTTATAAGAGAGTACCAGCAAAATGGAAACCACCAGGTGAGGGCAAGTTGAAGGTAAATGTAGATGCCTCAGTCTTTGCAGGGAGTTCTAGCTTCTTAGTGGGTATGGTGCTTCGAGATCATGGGGGTGGCTATTGTGAAGCACGGAATATGAGTATGAATGGAGAGGTTACAGTATTCGAAGCAGAAGCTCGAGGTGTCTTTGAAGCAGTTAAATGGATTATGGAACTAGGGATCTTCAATGTGGAAGTAGAATGCGATTCAATGCTTACAGTTCAAGCTCTCCTGAGGGAGACATCGAATTATCTTGAAGTAGGAAATATTCTCCAGGATTGTCGTATACTGCTCAAGAATCGTCTAGACGTTTGTGTCTCGTTTGTTAAAAAGTAAGCCAACAAAGTAGCCCATTTGTTAGCTAGGGTATCTTGTGAGGCTAGTAGCTTTAATGATTTCTCATCTCCTCCACATTTAGTATTGGAGAATATTGTGTATGATGCTTCATTTATATAATATATATTCCACTTTCAAAAAAAGAAGGGCTTGGTTAAGATCTAATATTTAAATTTAAATTGAATGCTTTTTATCTTAATATATTATCGGGGTGTGTTTAGATTCTTTTTTTTAAAAAAAAACTAAAGAGGGCATTATTTTTCGTAGTATTGTGTGTGACAACAATGTAACCTTTTTCCTATGCAATGGATGAAGTATTATTTTTTTTGAATAGCATTTTTTGTGAATAACGTCACGATAATGTTCTAAAAATCGTTAGGCGGGTCTAGGCGGTGAGCCTACCTTATAGCGATTAATCGGAATGATTAATCAGATGTATTAAAATATTATTTTTTATATAATTTAATTTTAGTATTTAAAAATATATTTTTTATAAGTAAAAATATTAATATTTACATTTTATTATTAAATATGATGAGTGAATTTACCCTTTTATGTGTAAATTATATTTTTTATTAAAAAATGACATTTTTAAAGTTTTTTTCTTAATTTGACCGTTTTCAAGATTTGACCGATTAATCTCGATTAAATTCGATTAATCGCCGCCTAATTGATTATTCCCGCCTAACTCATTAAATCGTCTAATCCCGCCTATGCGTCGCCTAATCAAAAAAATGTCTAATGACCGATTTTTATAGATTTTAGGCGTTTAATGGCCGCCTAGCGCCTAGGCGCCGATTAATCGGCCGCATAGGCCGATTTTTAGAACACTGCGTCACGAAGATGGATAAAAAGACATCTTTTGTATAATAAATTTTGATATAATTTATACATGTAAGATTACATTATCATGAAGGAAAATTCTAGAGTTATATAAAGTTTCACAATTTTTTTTACAAAATGATAAGTGTTTCAATTTGATTGGTTATAACTCAGTACACTCTGCATTCACATTAATATCAATCAATAAAAATACACATAAATCCAACTGATTATATACAAAAATTATGTACGCACTTATATGCACCTACCATTATTTTATAAATATCTTTGTCCCATCGTCTTACTCCAGGAAGAAAACGTACTCCCTCCGTCCCGGCCAATACTTTACATTGTGGCCGGGCACGGAGACCAAGGATAGTGGGTGTAATATTGTTAAAATAAATGAATTAGTGGGTGTAATAGTGATTTTAGTGTTAAAATAAGTGAAGTAGTGGGTGTAATAGTGTAAAGTGTTGAAAAAGTGAAGTGAAGTAGTGGATGTAATAATGTATTTTATTGTTAAAAGTTACTATTTTTAGTAATGTAAAGAATTGGTGGGACGTCCCAAAAAGGAAATTGTAAAGAAATGGATGGGACAGAGGGAGTAACACACATATATGCATAGATAATCTAAAAACTCTACAAATATTGTTTCTTTTTGGACTTTAAAACAGTACTTTACACATGACCTAGAGATGCAAATAACAAACACATACTGGTACATATATACAAACACAGAGTACTTGTAAGTTGTAACACGCGAACCAGAAAAACCTTCGTTATGTATACCATCTATCTCTCCAGCTTCATTATGAGTCGATCAGTTCAACATACATTATACATTTTAATAATTCGAAACGAACTATAGGTAAGTGGCCATAATTATATTCGGAACCAATCACATATAAGAGCAAGTTTAATGCATAATTATATTTGGTTTTATAATCATAAAACTTAGTTAATTAAATGTACTAAAATACACTATTCCAAGGCATTGCTGTAGTTAAAAGAAAATACGCATAAATCGATAACTGGTTATATATATTTACAATCACTAATTAATTTGAAATGGAGTGTAATTAAGCTATGGCTCGATCGTATACTATAAATGCAAGTTAATGAGTTAGATAAAATTAAAATTAATTTAAAATTAATTGATAACGATTTACAAATTTCATTGGAGTGAAAGTTTCTTTTTAATTAGTATCAAAAAATATTTTTTGATATCAAATTATAACATGATTATAGTTATTTTGCATGTTAGACTTGCATGCTATGAAATGAGCTAAAGCAATTCCTTTAATTAAAAGAAGCATAATAGGAGACGGGTTGGACGTAAGTTCTGCACATTATAATATTGAAAATCAGTGTACCTAATAAATTTAAATGAGTTAAAATACATGTTTCTCAAGTATGTTACATTGCATGACAAGCAAATTCTTGCATAAATTGTTGTAAAGGAGAAAGAGATGATTGTGCTCTTTAGTCCAGCGACAATGGCTTAAGAGATATGTTATATATATGTACCTGCAAGTTTACAGTTTATGCTGTTAGGTTAAATTTAGTGGATTTTTCACCAGAAAGGAATTATAGCAGTAAATATACCATGCATTTTACATAACAAAAAGATAAGAAGTTACCTTAATAATACAGTTAGAAAAATCATGACAAAAGAATAGTACTGAAAAAATAATAGTTAAGGTCCCCACTAATCATTCATCTACTTTTTGCATGTATAAATACGCCCCATACAAACCCTTTTTCCATCAATCACTAAAAACACCTCAAGGGGAATATCATTTCTGTAAAAAACCTAAATATGAGCAAAGAAATGATTTCAAGCAATGATCTCCCTTGCCTTCTTCAATCTATAGAGCACCATCTTTTCGATGATTCCGAACTTTCGAACATTTTCCCTACAATGAATTTATGGGACGTCCCAGATTCGAGCCTAACCACTTTGTTCTTCATGGATAATACCTCAGACCAAACACTTCCTATGGAATGCTACCAACCTGATAATGGTGATACCAGAGAAGAAACTAAGGAAAACGAGAAGGAAGTACTGTTGGCTCGGGGGCATGCCGAGCACATTCGTTACCGTTATCGGGGAATAAGGAGGCGGCCTTGGGGTAAGTTTGCAGCGGAAATCAGGTCTCCGGCTAAGAAAGGGAAAAGGGTTTGGCTCGGAACATATGAGACGCCAGAGGATGCTGCACTAGCTTATGACCGAGCAGCGTTTAAAATACATGGTTCGGCTGCTAAGCTTAATTTTCCTCACTTGATTGGATCGAACCTACCTGATCCAGTTAAGGTGGCACCAAGGCAGCGATCCTCGTCCGTTGCTTCCTTGACCTCGTCCTCTTCATCGTCATCATTGCTTTCTTCTTCGTCATCTAACAACGGATCATTCAAGAGGAGGGAAAAGAATGGAGCCAAGGCAATATTGAAAAGTACCTGAACATAACAAGGATTAGTGTCCTAATTCTTCCACGTGTCAAGGTTTAATGGAGTTTTTAACATGTTTTCCTTACTATAAATGTGTTAACTGACACAAAGAACGGCTTCCATATGAATAAATAATATGTTGATCTTGACATGAATTACATTAATTGGTCTTTCATGCACACTGAATGGTCGTCTACTGGTTCCAAGTTAATTAGCAGATTGCCTGCCTGCATATGTTATATGCAATATGCAAATTCTCCTCCATGCAAGTTTTCTTTTCTAGCTAAATCATTTATATTATATAAAGGACGAGCTTCTATTCTGCGTCAAGACAAAGTTATGCACATTTCATGTTTGGATTACATTGATAATAAGCAGCAATCCGACCAACATGGCCTTTTCATCTTCTTCTTTCACTCTGCACTTCATTTTTACACAAATTCTAAATTTTATAAGAAACTTTAAGATAAATTAATACAAGATATTTTGAAATGTATTACGTTGTAACCACTAAAAAATAATCAAAATAAATTAAACTTTTCGTAATTAGTAAAACCGAGTTTAATATCTTGAGCCAATAACCTCTTCCGATTTCTAACAAGAACGGTAACGCCCTTAAATCATGAATAGTTAAATAAAGACCGAAACTCAAACAATATTAACTCAAACAATATTCCTAAATCTAGCATTTCCAAAATTAAGACCGAAGTGATATCCTATAAGGATTCTCTCATTTTGCTATCAAAAGTAATAGTATTAAATAAATGAAATGCCTAGAGATGTTCGAAGTACTGAAGCCACATAATTAATGCATAGATTAAAACTTCCGCACTTTTCTTTTTCTTTCTTCTTTGATAATTTCACAAGAAAATAGTTATAATCAAAGCTTTTAGGATTGTACTGAATATTAAAAAAAAAATCAGGACGAAACATGTACTAATAAATTATATCATTTACTTAAAAGCTGGTTCATATAATAAATCATGAATTATAATTTACTAAAACCAAAACTGAGGAAATCATGAATTATAATTTATGCATTCGTGGCAAGGAATCATGATGGACAGTTAGTTGAGCCATGGTCAAGGTGTTTGCAAGGTAGAGTGTCTCCAGAAATTGCAGAGGCTTTTGGCATTAGAGAAGCTTTAAGTTGGATCAAGGAGACGAATCGCACAGGTGTTGAGGTTGTGAGGGACTGTTTACAGGTAGTACAAGCTATTCGCTCCTTGTCTGAGAGTTTATCATATTTGGGAAGGGTAGTAGAAGAGTGTCGAGTTTTGTTAGCTAGTTTGAAAGTTCGTAATGTGCTTATTCGTTTTGTGAAGCGATCAGCGAACAGGGTTTCCCATTATTTGGCGAGACATAGCTGCTCTATAGCTGACCGCGTTTGAAGGATTGAAAATGTCCATTCCGAATTTCAGCGTGTATTATTGAATGATTTGAAGAATTAATAAAATGATTCTTTCCTTGGCGGGAAAAAAAAAACCAAAACTGAGGGGATTCGTAGATCATGAACTATAATATTGATAATCGGTCACGTAGTGTAAACGATGCAGACAAAGTACGTAGACGCTATATCATGTTGCTTTAATACATATACAAAAAGTTAGTTGTTTTCAGAGTCGACTCTCATAATTACGATTTTAGTCGCCACTTCTTCATTTTTCAGATCTTCATTCCCTTTGTCGATTAAATCTTTATGTTTTTCTATCCTTTTTTTTTATTTACCAGTTTTTCAATAAAATCAAGATCTAATCTTTTTTGGGTGAGATTTTGTTTAGTACCATGTTATCAAGGTTGTTAGTTGTGCCCATTTTTTTAGGATGTTACTGTGTTATGTTTTGATGTTTATGTGTGTCTTGTTACGGATATTAATAATTTTTCTGAGAACGATTTATATAATATTTTAGGAGATCCGTAAAACTCACATCGAATCTTGAGATGGTGGTGGATATTATAAGAGCACCTTTCACAACAAAAAATTGTTAACATTTTGGGGGCATTTGTTGCTCCAATATGAGTTGATGTAACTGATAATTCTAAACATTGGACTACAGATGGTGCTTATGTGAAGGTCAATTGCGATGCTACTAGTTTCATAGCTGATGTAGGTTGGATTGCTCGAGGTGTCATTGTAATAATTTTTCTATTAAAGAATTTAAATATTCTATGTGTTAAGCGATCTGAAAACAAAATGACTATTTGTTTAGCTCGTTTTTCGTTTAACAATCTGGTTATAATTGAGAATTCGGGGATTTGTCCGGGCTGGATTCCGATATTTGAATGCTAATAAAATATTCTTGTTCGTCAAAAAAAAATACACATACCAAACCTTTTTGAGAAACATTACTATAAATTACAAATCCTCCGAAATCATCAAGGTAAAAACTAATCTTTTGTTTAGTTGGTGAAAACGTTCTTCATCCTTAGTGGTTCAAAGCAACTTCTCACTTTTTTTAGTTAGTTTGGTTAGTGAAGTTATCCAAAAAAAATCTTTAATGAGTATTTGATAATAAACTACTAATCCCATAAAACTACATGTCTTTATCGCAATCTTTGGTTGTTCCCATTTCAAGACCGCTTCCATGTTCGATGGGTCTCTAATATTCCTTCTTTACAAACACTAGTACAAAATTGATCTTTTACGTCGCCTCTTATACGTCGGTTCCGGTCAAAGGCGACGTATAAAACAGTTATATACGTCGATTCCGCCTAAAGGCGACGTATAAAGTAGTTATATACGTCGGTTCAAGAAAAAGCCGACGTATAAGGTAATATTATACGTCAGTTAAGGAAAAGGCGACGTATATAATGCTACTTTATACGTCGGTTGAGTAAAAGGTGACATATATAATGTTACTTTATACGTCGGTTAAGAAAAGGCGACGTATATAATGCTACTTTATACGTCGGTTAAGAAAAGGCGATGTATATAATGCTACTTTATACGTCGGTTAAGAAAAGGCGACGTATATAATGCTATTATATACGTCGGTTGAGGAAAGGGCGACGTATATAATACTATTATATACGTCGGTTGAGGAAAAGGCGACGTATATAATGATATTATATACGTCGCTCTTAATATAACCGACGTATAAAATCTTTAAAGAAATTAGAAATGGGCCACGTGTCACATTATTACTGGGTAATACTTGAACACATGGATCATTACTTAGAGCAGTTGGATGCAATTAATCTGGACCGTTCATTTTAACTCGATTATCTTATCTTCTCAAATCTATCTCCGTCTCCCTCATCTTTCTCCGTCCTCGACTCTCTCCCACCACAATCTCTCTCTCTCTCTCGCTCGCCCCCTCCCTCTCTCTCTCCGCCCTCCTCTCGCTCTCTCTCTCTCTCTCTCTCTCTCTCTCTCTCTCTCCCCCTCTCTCCCCCTCCCTCTCGCTCTCTCTCTCTCTCGTGTATATGTACCATGTACATATCAGTAGTATTAGTAGCAGTTGTATGAGTTAGTTTAATTAGAAGAGGAGGATGGTGAGAAATCGTTGTGCATCTACATTGATGCGGAGAACATCAATTCTCCTCTCTCGTCTTTGCCCTAACGAGCCTTCTATAAATCATAATTATAATTATAGTAATAATTGTAATTCCCCTTCAATCTCATCTCTCTATAAATTCATCTCTCCTCCTTGTTTTGATAACAATTCAGCACCACCACCAAAACCTAATTATAGATTTGTGGGAGCTCGGGGGGTTTCTTATCGCCTTCTCTGTTGAGGCCTTTGTTTTTATATTCACGCCATGGTGTTGTACCATCGGCTTCGAATTCAGTACAATGTTCTTTTCCTCATTACCATTCTTTTATCCGCGGTAATTTCTTTATGTTAGTTTGGTTTGTATTATGTATTTGTTTGTTTTGGTAGTTAGGGTTACTTCACATATTGTGTTTTTTTTTTCCAGGTTTTCTCACTAGAAGTAAGAAGTTAGAGATAATAGAAGTCGAAGATCATAGGTAAATTTACAAATGATTGTTTGTTAGTGATATGTGTTTTTTTACTTATAGCCTTACCTCAAGAAAGAATTGTTAGCAATTAAGACAAAAGAAATTCCATTGTTATTATTTTACTCGGTTATGTCACTATTAATCATTTTGCTGGCGGTGCCCTTTTTTACTAGCTTACTGAGTCTCCTCATCTTCCTCTTTCCAAGCCTATTGTCATTTGGCTTAATGGAGGTAATTTTATTATTAACTCACTTTTTCTTAAACTTTCTTGATCTATATTTTGCCTATCAGTTTGTATTTTATGTAACTCTATTAGTTGTAGCTAGGCTATGGTTTACTGTTTCATTGATAGTTAAATTATATTGCAAGAAAAACAAAGTTAATTGGTCTAGTTTTGTATGCATAGAGGATAATGATTTGGGATGGTTCCATTTAGAAATCTGTAGGGATATTGATACTTTTGATTGTACAAAAGTATCAATATCCCTAAAAATTGCACTTTTCCTAACGAAAACTCACATTTAGGAAATTTTGCATACAACTTCTCAATTCTTATTATTTCAATCACCATCCTCAAATGTTCAACATGCTCTTCAAGTGTTTTTGAGTAGATCAAAATATCATCAATTAAAATGATTACAAATTTATCCAAAAACTTTTGAAAATGTGATGCATCAGATCCATAAATGCATGGTATATTTTTGAATCCAAATGGCATTATCAAAAATTATTAGTGTCCTCACTAATTTTGAAAATTTATTTTTGATTTAACTCATTCCCGAATTTTCAATTGACGGTAGCATGCACTACACCATAGATTGGATATTTCAACCAAAATTTAGAAAAATGTTGAAAAACCATTGCTATTGAATGACATTTCCATATAAGTTTATAAAATTTTGGATGTATTACAATGCTTTTTTAGTTGGTTACAATAAAATATAAAAACTATAAAAATTCGAAGCTACTGCAATGGTTTTTATAACATCGTTGCTATAGAGTACAAAATTTTCACACCCTGTGTTGGCAGGCTCCTGAAATTGGAGCGAGCTTTCTAGTTTTATTTTTGCGATCAAAGTTGAAAAAAAAAGGAAACCACAAATACACTTGGACAAAAACACACTTAGACAAAAACACATTGTCAGTTTCTCAAACACAAAAAACTCAAACACAGGGCGCTCAAACAAACACTTGCACCGCTGCTCAAATTGGACATGAATTGAAGCTTAAGGACTGTAGATCGAGAATATAGAAGCTCAAAGACAGAAGCACGAGTACTAAAATTTGAAGATTAAATCTCAAACACGAGGTATGTTCAACTCGATTTTGGAGCTTTTGAATATGAAAACTTTAACTCGATTTTTGGGCTTTTGAAGATGAAATTGGTTTTAAAGCTCAATAGAGACTGTTTTGATGAAAATTGATTTAATTAGGGCTTTTTGTGTTTGATTTAATTAGGGCTTTTTTCGTTTGAATTAATTAGGGGGTTTTCATTATGAGTTAATTAGGGCATTTTACTCATATTTCTTGTTAAATAGGGTTGATGCTAAAAATGGGGTTTTTTGTTCGATTTGTTTGTTTTCTTCCTATTTAAATATGATAAGTTAATTTCTTTTAAGAATGCTCTGTTTTTTTATGTCTCGTGCTTTGTGTTCTTGTGGTCTGAGACTATTTTATGTTTTGAATGAATTTTTATTGTGATGTTGAGCCATGTTTGAAAACCATTTTTGTGATTCATATCTGAATTCTGTTAATTTGGTGTGTCCTGTTTTTACTTACAGATAAGTCGTACTTTGTTTTTTGTGATTGTGTGTAGAAAAATCACTAAATTATCAAGATGATTTGGGTTTTACTTCCAAAGTACAGTGATGATTATCGTAAGTGGGTAGATGACTTTGTTTTGAATGGATTTTCTAATTTTGGGTTAGGCAGTGAACTGAAATGCCCTCGTATAGACTGTGGTAATCGTTTTTGGCAATCGACAAATGATGTATTTGATCATCTGGTACTTAGGGGTCCGTATCGAGAACTTGTCCGATGGATATATGAAATTTCGACCGCGAAGTACAAAAAAGATAGTGGTGATGATAGTAGGAGATAATTTTGATGAGATGATTCATAACACCAAAACTAATGGTAAAAACAGAATGAATAGTCATGAAAAATATTTTTATCGACTTGTTAAGGAGGGGAAACAGCCTTTATATCCGGGATCTAAAAATTTACTCTTCAAGTTTTATAGCCAATCTTTACGAATTAAAGTGCAGACATGGATTTAGTGAGTCTGCCTTTTAGTGGTATACTACATTTAATAAAGGAGGCCATCTCGGATGTAAATTTGCCTCCACTTATAATGTAGCAAAAATATGATTAGGGAGTTAGGTCTTGATTACAAAAGATACATGCATGTCCTAATGACTGCATGTTGTATTGGGCTGAAAATGAAAAAAAAAACAGAGTACAAAGTTTGAGGAGTTTCAAGATGAAAAACCTTAAAGTGAGATGCTAATAATCCAAGTGATAAAAACCACAAACAAACCATAAAATCACTACAACAAAAACGGCTAAATTCGACGAAAAATTCGGTCAAATTTAGCTAAATTTGATGAAAAATTAGGTCGAATTTAGCTAAATTCGACCGAATTTTTTTCGGTTGTTTTTAAGGGAGTCGAAAATAGTAATCGGTCGAAAGTTAAATTCGACTGGAATATTGGTCGAAATTTAAATTCGACTGAAATTGTTCAAAATTAGTACTTCAGGCGCCAAATCTCAAAATTTTGAAAATTTCAAAATTTTGGTGAAAATTTCAAATTTTTTTAAATTTTTTTTTTGTTAAATTAATAATATATTAAAAAAAACGGATACAGGGATTTCCCTTGCTCTAAGCTAAGCAAAGAGAGAAACTATATATAACCAATCTACCATAAAGAAGATTGGAGATAGAAAGAACAAAAAGAAAACAATCCACAACAAGAGTCAAATAAGAATCTTATATTCAACCAAATCTGGTCGAATTTAATATGCTAAATTCGACCAAATGTGGTTTAAATTAAAATGCTAAATTCAACCGAATCCACTAAATTCGACCAAATTCAGTCGAATTTTCTATACTAAATTCGACAAAATTCGGTCGAATTTAATGTGCATCAATTTTTTTTAAAAAAGCAGCAGAATCTGCTGTTCATGAATTGAACATCGCGAACATCATGTGGGACTCATTCTGGTAACTAGAACATCAAAATTGGAGTTCAATAACACTTCCAGAAGTGCTTCGATCCTCAAGAACATGAAAATCAAACTTCGATTTCTATACGTTATTGAACTCGAAATTCAACATATAATATATAAAATTGACTAGAAAAACAAACTCTACACGATGGTAACATCGAAATCAGCAACCACTACACCATAAGTGGCCTATTGTAACTCCTGCGTGATGTTACAATAGGCCCAAAATCCGTTACATTAGGTCTATTGTAACACTAGGGGGCGTTACAACAGGTGCCTATTGTAACGCTTTTGCCCATCTACTGTAACACTAATAAAGCGATACATTATGTCGCTAATGTAACACTATCATCACCTACTGTAACGGATTTGTAATGTTACATTTGAACTTACTCTGAGGGACAGAACGTGGGGCCCACTGACATGTGGCAATAGAGGGGGGCATCTGACATGTGGCAATTGTGGGCCCCCCATCTGACACGTGGCAAATTGTGGGGCCCACCTGACACGTGGTAAATTGTGGGGCCCACCTGACACGTGGCATGAGTGGGGTCCACCTGACACGTGGCATTAGTGGGGCCCACCTGACACATGTCATTAGTGGGGCCCACTGACACGTGGCAGTTATGGGGCCCACCTGACACGTGGCAAATGTGAGCCCCCGACACGTGGCATGTGGGCCCCTGCCACGTGGCATGTGTGGGGCCCACTCTTTATTGTAACACTGTAACATTTGTACTGTAACACTAAATAAGATTAAAATGTAACACTACAATAGGCAAGTGTAACACCAGATGGACATACAAGTGTAACACTACAATAGGCAAATGTAACACTAAAATGATAAAAAATTGAAATAGGAGCTTTATATATGCAACATTCCCATTAATAACCATTACATAACCATTGCATGTCCAACCAACATTCAAACCAATTCTAGCATTAAAATGCCTCATTAACCCACCGAACTACTTCAACCACATTCAAGCCAAAATATACCACTTTTACTTCCTTCAACCACTCCAAACAACTTCACAAACCACCATTTAATTACAAACTATGATAACAAAAAAGTTCTAAATAAATAGTAAAGTTCGACAGTTACTAAAGTACGATAAAAACCAGATCATATTCAAGAAGTAGTGCCGCCCGTAGTGACAGGAGTGAAAGGACTACCACTGTCATCCTGTTCAGTAGAAAAGGTAGCACAAAAGTCTGGAACATTAAACTTCATATTAGGATTTGCCTCTCCGAGCATTTTGAAGAACCTAGCCATGTTTTCCTGAACTTTTCTATCAACCTTGGCATCCATTTGAGTCTCCAGATTTTGAGTGATCTTTGCAGTCAACTCCTCAACATAAGGTTCTGAAATTGGAATAGCAGGAGCAGTTTCTGTCGTTGAAGCAACTGCTTTACCTTGCCTTCCCACCAACCAATCTGGTCTATTCTTTTTTCTGGGAAGCAACACATCTGCATCATCCCCGTTTTTCATCATGTCTTTGATGGCATCCTACAAGAAACAGTTTCATAAATTTTTGAGAGGTAAAATGAGTTCAAATTTATACTTAATGATATGATATACTTACAATTCGTTTCTGAACTACATCCGTAGTTGACTTGTACTTGCACCCTGGCTTGCGCTTACGACTTTTGAAATACACTTTAGCATTTGATAGGGAGGCATGATTTGGGTCTTTGTTTTTCTGGCATGTACCGGAAATAGCCTGGATAAGGTGATAAGCATTAAACACTAAGAAGACGCAGCAGGTAGCAACAACAAAAATGATATCACATGGATTACCGTATGAAGAGAACATAACATACACTTGTCGAAAATTGCAACTGAGCTAAATGAGTAGGCAGGTAAATTAAATAAAATTTAATTTAAAAAGGTTACTTTATTTTAATTTTACTAAATTACCTTTTTACATTAGGTAATTGATTTAAAACATGAATTATAAATTTATAAATCATAATTATTTTTAGAAATGTTAATTAAAATTAAGAATTACTAAATTACCTTTTTACATGAGGTAATTGATTTAATTTTTCACCTTTTTTAACCAGTTTGTAAAATAATTATTCCTGATTTTATAAAGAAAATAATTTACAAAAAACATGTTTTGATAAGTGGTATTAGAGAAAGAAGATCAAACTGCAATTAGCTCAAGAACATAGAAAAAAAACAAAACATGCATTAAACATACTAATCACAAGTAACTATACCAACAATTAACCAACGATAATCATCATACCAGCTTGTTTTTAACTTGAGCAAGACTTTTCCGACCGAGAGTGTGTGTCTCGTCATTGGAATTACGACGGGCTATATTATCTTCGACCAATGACTGTTACCAGAAAAATGTGTGTAGTATCAAATAAATTTGTTTGACCAAGTAATTTGACGGTCAACTACTACTTTGACCGTAACCCCTAAACAGGGTTTGGTCAGGGTTTACGGTTTCGATACTTTGAAAAATATTTCGGGATGACCCAGCCATACGGAGGTCAAAATCCATCCTTTTTAACGTAATTGCCAAAATTTTGGGAAAAAATAAATTTGTTTGAACAAGTGATTTGACGGTCAACTACTACTTTGACCGTAACCCCTAAACAGGGTTTGGTCAGGGTTTAATGTTTCGATACTTTGAAAAATATTTCGGGATGACCCAGCCATACGGAGGTCAAGATCCATCCTTTTTAACGTAATTGCCAAAATTTCGGGAAAAAATAAATTTGTTTGACCAAGTAAGTTGATGGTCAACTACTACTTTGACCGTAACCCCTAAATAGGGTTTGGTCAGGGTTTAATGTTTCGATACTTTGAAAAATATTTCGGGAGGACCCAGCCATACGGAGGTCAAGATCCATCCTTTTTAACGTAATTGCCAAATTTTTGGGAAAAAATAAATTTGTTTAACCAAGTAATTTGACGGTCAACTACTACTTTGACCAAATAATTTTTTAATTTTTCCCCTACATTTTGATTATACTTGACGGTCAAATAAATTTCTATTTTTAATTATATTTGTTTGATTTGTTTTATCTTATCAATTTTGCAAAATGCTTGCAAAATCAAAATCAAAGTTAAAATTTTGGGAAAAAATAAATTTGTTTGACCAAGTAATTTGACGGTCAACTACTACTTTGACCGTAACCCCTAAACATGGTTTGGTCAGGGTTTACGGTTTCGATACTTTGAAAAATATTTCGGGATGACCCAGCCATACGGAGGTCAAGATCCATCCTTTTCAACGTAATTGCCAAAAATTTCGAGAAAAAATAAATTTGTTTGACCAAGTAATTTGACGGTCAACTACTACTTTGACCGTAACCCCTAAACATGGTTTGGTCAGGGTTTACGGTTTCGATACTTTGAAAAATATTTTGGGATGACCCGGCCATACGGAGGTCAAGATCCATCCTTTTTAACGTAATTGCCAAAATTTCGGGAAAAAATAAATTTGTTTGACCTAGTAATTTGACGGTCAACTACTACTTTGACCGTAACCCCTAAACAGGGTTTGGTCAGGGTTTACAGTTTCAATACTTTGAAAAATATTTCGCGATGAAACAGCCATACGGAGCTCAAGATCCATCCTTTTTAACGTAATTGCCAAAATTTCGGGAAAAAATAAATTTGTTTGACCAAGTAAATTGACGGTCAACTACTACTTTGACCGTAACCCCTAAATAGGGTTTGGTCAGGGTTTAATGTTTCGATACTTTGAAAAGTATTTCGGGATGACCCAGCCATACGGAGGTCAAGATCCATCCTTTTTAACGTAATTGCCAAATTTTTGGGAAAAAATAAATTTGTTTAACCAAGTAATTTGACGGTCAACTACTACTTTGACCAAATAATTTTTTAATTTTTACCCTACATTTTGATTATACTTGACGGTCAAATAAATTTCAGTTTTTAATTATATTTGTTTGATTTGTTTTATCTTATCAATTTCCCAAAATGCTTGCAAAATCAAAGTCAGGTCAATATTGGGTTACAAACGGGTTATTAAGAATATTCCGGGTCGCCAAGAACGACCCGCCGGAAACTGGGCTTCCCAGATGTCGGTCGGCGTTTCGGCCACCGGAATCTCTTGGTCCTCATCCAAAAACACACCAAAACGTACGGTTTCAAGCACTATTTCTATGTTTTTAACAATCATTAAACATCAAACAAGTAAAAACCAACTCAATACCAAGCCAAATCAACAAAATCTCGCAAGTTCGACCAAACTCCGGTGACTCACGAATCACTCCTGAAGAATCTGATAAAATCATATGTTGTAAAACCTTATCTGATCTATCTAACCATATAATTGAAATTACGAAACAAGCTCACGATTAAAACTTCTGGCAATTCATGAAATTTTCCGACGAATAATGAGTCGCATTTTACTATAATTTTTCTTGTTTCTCCGGCTAAAATCGTGATTTTTCTTGTTAGCTCACAATCGTGATTTGTATAATCGTGATTTGGACAGTTGAAGAGGTGTTGTACTCGGACAGATGTTTATGAGGTTGAACATAGTGAATGTGTATAAAGGACTCTTGTATCCGTGAATTTGATATTAAACTCTAACTTGACTTCGAAAGGTTTAATTAAAAAATTAAGCAATTTAACTCATCATCGATTGTTGTCCAGTGGTAAGGATATCTGCCTTTCACCCAGGAGACCCGGGTTCGATTCCAGGCAATGGAACTTTTTATTTTGCAATAATTATTATTAAGCACATCTGTAATTTTTGATGGGCCTATGTTTGCTATGAACCCAAAATGCACAGGTCCATGTTTATGAGACCATAGCAGCCCGGCCTTGATATTAAACTATAACTTGACTTCAAAAGGTTTAATTAAAAAATTAAGCAATTTAACTCATAAAACATTGTAGTCCAGCGGTAAGGATATCTGTCTTTCACCCAGAAGACCCGGGTTCGATTCCAGACAATGGAACTTTTTATTTTGCAATGAGTTTTGATAAGTGGAGGACACTCGCCTGTCACATGACAGGTCTAACAAGGGCGCGTGTGTATCACGCGTGTAGTAGAGAGTGAGGAAAAATGCCGACATCTTCTGTACCACTTGCAACTTGTTATAAAATGGACAACTCGACTACTGCCTCTCTTCATTTTAACACAGCTGAATTCTTTTTATAAAATCAGTTAATTAATTTAATCACTTAATCATTTAATGAAATGATTAATTCATTAATTAATTAAACCAATTTAAATTAATACATTAATTCAAATATAATTAATATGATAATTAATTTAATAAATTAATTAATTTAATTAATTAATTAATTTAATTCAACGTCTTGCCAATTCAGGTGAAATTCCAAGTTACACTATTATCATATGTTTGTGATTAATGCTTCTGACTCTGCACCCAGGTAGATTGTTCAACAAATGATACAGAAAGTTGGAAACCTAGACAATGTCAAATACAATATTTTGGTATGTGGCAAAAGCAGCATGAAAACATGTTATCAACGGGAATGCAGCTAATGTTTAACGTACGATTCAATCGTCGAAATATTTTAGGTATCGATCCATGAAGACTAACATTTTCGCAAACTTAATTTTCAATTTAGGCGAATTAGAACAAGTGGATTTTTGGAAATTTGGGTTTCTACTATTTAATTACTAAAAGGAAATTAAAACTATTTTTGAAAGAAAAGTAAATTATTATTCTATTTCTACTCTAATTAATTAAAAGTGAAAAGAACAAAATTTTAATTATTCTAAAAATTCTAAATTAAAACTAGATTTAATTCTAAAACAATTTTTTTTACTTGGATTAAAAATTATTTACAGAAAATCTTAGAAAAATTCGACATCACCTAATCGTAAATTCAACTAACCATTTTTTTACTAAGCCAATTAAAATCATTAACAAACATAGTAACCAGCAAGAACGAAACTAAAACATAATAATATTCAAAAACTCACAATAGCACAAACCGGGACTTAAACATACTATGACTACGCTACAAAGTTGGACTCGGAACAATTTAGAATGAACTCAGTACGAAGAACGCAACCAAAATAAGAAATCAACGACTCAACAAACATACAACTCGACTAACTCAGCTACGACTTCGAATTAACGAAACAAGACCAGGGATTGCAAACAAGAGACAGAAAAAACGCAGAACTCGGAAAATTCAAAGCAACTCAGCAGAATTCGACAAACAAACAAAGACCCATTTGAGATCGTAGACTAATCAGCAAATAAAAATAACAGAACCCTTTGTTGGAGGAGTACTTTGAAAAAGTCCACTTAGCAATTCTACTTAACAGTCATGGCAAGCACTTAAAAATTCACATACTAACTGTTAATAAATCAAAACACTTCAAACAAACAGAAAAATCCGATAATCAAATGATAACAATTAACTAATACCAACAAACGATAACAATTCACCAACGATAATCATTAACAAAACCATTAACTAATACCAACAATTCACCAACGATAAATAACAATTCAGAAAACCATTAAGTTGCATTACATCAACTTCAATAAACCATGGAATAAAAGTACTAAGATTCATTCTGTTTAGCAAAAGGAGAAACCCCTGCATCAGCCCCAGCCTCTGCCCTTGCACCACTTCTAGCCACCAGTCCAGAATTTCCCTGTGTTATATGATCACGTTTCCTCTTGTGATGTCCCTCGTTCGCAACCTGCAATGACATCGGAGCATGATCAATAATATCATCCAGAATTAAATACACTATCAATACTATCAAAATCAGAATTAACATCCTCGTTAGCAACCTCAAAACTATCATCCATTTCCATGCTATTGAACCAATCCACAGAGTCAAAAGCAGAATCAAGCTCAAATTCTGCATTTTCCAATCTCGAGCTTTCCACGTCACTATCAGAACTGTTAACTTTATCGCGGTACAAACTACTTCCAGAATCCTCTTGAAACAACCTGAAAGGTTGAGGTTCCTCCCCTGCATCCAAAAAACACTCCTGTAACAGGTCACATGCACCACTATGGACAGCACAGCAGTATCCACAAATAGAAGCTCTCTCATACGTTACTAAAACCTTGGTCTTTCCATCGACAACATAAGCACCAACCATAATGTGCGTTTGCGGAGGATCCAAAACTCCCACTTCAATAAGCATCCTAGCCTCTAGAATTGGCTCATTTCTAACTGCAGCTTTGTGTGTATCCCTATCCATACCAACAAGCTTACCAACAGCTAAACCCAATAGACACATGCCTTTAACTGTCTAGTAGAGGAAAGGCACACGAGAGAATCGAACCCAAACCCTCATCTTCTCATTAACACTAATAACTGGAAAGTACTCATGCCAAGGTTTGACATTAAAAACACAATTGTCTATAGTCACAGGACTATTTCGCAGAAATTGATTAACACCATTTGAATCCCTAAATCGAAAAACTAAGAAACCCCCAAAATGACTAAACACATTAATCAGCCCTATAAAACTAAACTTAGACAAAGCATGTTCTTTAATCACATCAAATTTAAAGCAGACAGCAGAATCTGGAATAGCATGGCAACAATTCACCTAATTCATAGCCGAATCATGCAAAAAACCCACACTTGGTTTCACACATGTTACCCCATCAATCTTTCTAATAGCATGTTCCTCACAAGAAATATCTAACATATTTATAAGATTAGAAGAAACCTTTTGCCAATCAAATCGTTCACCATGAAGCTGTTCACCATCAAGCCGTTCACCACGAGTAAGCTCTACTTCCACCTCCGCTACCCCACAATTAAGCACCGGTTCGGCTTCAGCTTCCGATTCCGCAACTAAGAATCTAGCTTCTAGAGTTTTTTTACAAGATATAATTATTTCAGAGATTAGAGGTTGAGTATTGTTCGAAACCGAGATGGGAGGTTGAGTTTTTCTGTGAAAAAGGTAGATAATGGAGTAAGGGTTTTTCTGTGTGGGAAAACGTAGAATATAAAGCCAATCCATCGGGACGCGTGTAGAAGAGATTAGAGGTTGAATTTTGGGGAAGATGAAGCGTAGTGTCTGAGGATGAAAAGAATATATATTAAAATTAGTAAAATATTATATACACTTTAATACTTATAAAAATGTTATTTAATAATAATTAACAGATTAGTAAAAAAAAAATTATCAAGCAAAAAAGAAGATTTAGTAAAAAAATCTTAAATGTAACACTACAGATGTTCTGTAACACTAGCATTACCAAATGTAACATTTTTTGTGGGGTCCATCTGTTGGTACTGCGGGTGGGGCCCGATAAATGAAAAAATAAAAAACAACTAATGTAACACTTTATTGTGGTGTTACATGTATGCAACACCGTCACCCTTAATGTAACACTAATTCTTGACGAATGTAACACTAGTTGAGAGGTGTTACAATAGGTCAAAATTTACTACCTATTGTAACACTGTTTCACGTAACGCTTTCAAAAACCATTACGTTAGCCCACTTATGGCGTAGTGCAACCAAACAAGTTTACAAAAATTCATAATATTAATAAGTAAATTCGAATTTATTAAAAAAATAGGAGAAATTCATAATTATACCCCACCAAAATCTGATCATATTTTTGGATAAAGGATGATTAGGGCTTCGATTCGATTATAAGAGCGTTCAAATCGGACACCGATAATGCCTCCAAATGTTGGTTAGATTCTTGAAAACTCAAGAACATAAAAAAATAGAAAAATAAAAAGAAACTGACGGGGGCAAGGTAGCACGGGGGGGGGGGGGAGCGTCATTTGGTGGGGGTGGAGGGGGGAGGGCAGTAGAGGTGAGGGGAGGGTTTTATTTGTGTATATATATTATATAAGTATGTTTCTAAAATGTATGGCTAGGATTAATTTTTTTCAAGGGCTTAGATTGCTTGACTCATCAATCCATGTGATACTAAATTGACCAATGAGAGATAGCCATGTAGACGATCACTGAGAAATTCAAATATAATGATAACACGGCTAAATTTGACCAAATACAGTTGAATTTATGATTAAATTCGACCAAATGTAGTTGAAATTAGGAGCTCGACTAAACTCGATCGAAATCGGTCGAATTTAATATTTAGTTAAAATTCAGTTGAATTGATTATTTTAAAAAAAAATAAAAATTGGAATAAAGGCCAAAAAATTAAATAAAATAGAAAAAAACCAATTTTTTATTCAGAATTATAAACATGCACCCACGTAGTCATACCACCAAATTTTATGTTCAAAAATAGGTATTTTTTCTATTTTTATTTAATTTTTTAATTTATTTTACAAACTAGTTAAAAATGGGGAAAATTAAAAAAAAAAGGAAGATTAGTGAAAGTAGGGTAAGATTACTTTGGTGTGCATAAATTTTAAATTGAATTTTGGATATTTTTCCATTTTTATTTAATTTTTTAATTTATTTTCCAAATTAGTCGACTGTTAAATTAGCAAACCAAATTAATTTATTTTTTTTTCTGAAATTTTGGAAATAACATTGAAAAGGATGGATCTTGACCTCCGTATGGTTGGGTCGTCGAGAATTTTTTTTAAAAAATCGAAACACGAAACCCTGATAAAACCCAATAGTCAAAGTACTAGTTGATCGTTAAATTAGCAAACAAAATTAATTTATTTTTTCTGAAATTTTGGAAATAACATTAAAAGGATGGATCTTGACCTCCGTACGGTTGGGTTGTAGAGAAATATTTTTTAAAAAATCGAAACACGAAACCATGATGAAACCCTGTTTAGGGGTTATAGTCAAATACCAGTTGACCGTTAAATTAGCAAACCAAATTAATTTATTTTTTTCTGAAATTTTAGAAATAACATTAAAAAGGATGGATCTTGACCTCGGTATAGTTGGGTCGTTGAGAAATATTTTATAAAAAATCGAAACACGAAACTCTGTTTAGGGGTTATAGTCAAAGTATTTTACTCATCTTTAGTTTTTAAATTAAGTAAAATATACAAATAAATAAATAAAACTGATTTTCTTAACTTTAAACACTTAAATAATAAATTCAGAAATATTTCTGAATTTAAATTTTAATTTGCAAAACAACTTTCTAGCTAATTCTAAAAGAAAATCTAAATCTTTAAAAAGGATTAACAAAATTAAATTTAGAAACGCTAAATTCGACCGGAATCAGTTGAATTTAGCCGTGTGGGTTAGAGAAATTGGAGGGACATTTCCCTCATTGTTTTGCCTACTACTAAATTCGACCGAATTCGGTTAAAGTAATAAATTCGACCAAATTCGGTTGGATTTAGCCGTGGGTGGAGAAATTGGTGGTAAATTTCCCTCTTTTTTTCGGTCAAAGTGCTAAATTCGACTGAATTCGGTTAAAGTGCTAAATTCGACCAAATTCGGTTGGATTTAACCGTGTGGGTGGAGAAATTGGTGGTAAATTTCCCTCTTTTTTCCCGATCAAAGTGCTAAATTCGATTGAATTCGGTTAGAGTGCTAAATTCGACCGAATATGGTGGAATTTAGCACACTAAATTCGACCGGAGCTAAATTCGACCGTAATCAGCTAAATTTAGCCGCATACACTAAATTCGACCAATTTCAATTGAATTTAGCCGCGATCGAATTGATTCAGTCGAATTTAGCCTTGCTTTCTTGTAGTGAAATCCCTATAAAAGTTGTGAGATACTTCCCACTGAAACCAAGGCTACAATGAATATTTTGAACTCATGGCCTGACATTCGTTGGGACGAACAAAAGATAGGAACTTAAGACATCCATCCAGCTGATGCCGAGGGTTGGAAGTCAATGGATGATAGACATCCAACTTTTCCAACTTCTATCTTCAACCACTTACAGAACTCTTCGGTATGCATTCTTTCCCTCTTATATTTCTTTGAATTCGCTTGGCCGTCTATTAAAGCTTGATGTTCCATACACCACATTTACAATGTTTACAACAATCAAGCTTTAAAAAGTGTAAAACTAAAATGTATGCTAGAATGAAAATACAAAGGTAGCAATTAGAAAGACTTACTTGATTAAAATTTTAATTTCCTCATCATCACAGTTAAATAGAATGTATCGATGAGCTTGCAACCACTTTTCATTATTCAAGTGAATAATTTTCCCATCTTTATTTCATCTTGTACCAATGGAATATCCTTCATTTGATTTAATAGAACATTCGATACTAGCAGAAGACTTGGTTTTATCATCATTTAAAAATCTTGAATATAAAGTCAAACATTCTTCGGCCAAAAAGCTAGTACAAAATTGGCTTTTTACGTTGGTTAAATAGGTCTTATACGTTGTTTAAATGGTGATGTATAGAGGGGCGACGTATAAAGTCATGAGTCCTTTACGTCCGTTAAAAAGGTGACATATAAAGTTTAATATACGTCGGTTAAAAAGGCGACGTATAAAGTAGAAGAAGGGCGACATATAATGTCGATGAAAGGCGATGTATAATGTCCAGAAAGCCGACGTATAAAGTAGAAGAAGGGCGACTTATAATGTCGAAGAAAGGCGACGTATAATGTCCAAAAAGTCAACGTATATAGATTATGCTTTATACATCGCCCATGTGAGAACCAACGTATATTGTCCATAAAAATTAAATTTTTTTTGTTTCTCTATGCCCAATCCCAAAAACCTGGTAAACAATCAAAATAACCTGCTTTAACAAAATTTTGTACAATAAAAAACCTACAATAATTAAAATTTCCCAATTTAATTTGAACACAAACATAGATTACATAACATAATTTACTGTTATACACTTGAAAAAATACATAAAAAATGTTCACAAATTCTAAAATGTTACACTTAAATGGTAATATTGATAAACTCTTCTCTACTTCAAATATTTCCTCGTTATTTACAACTTCCTCCTCGTCATCGTCATCATTGTACTCAAACTCTAAGGACATAAATTATGATTCGTAGTCCTTATCTCCAATTAAGGAGAACAGTTTGCAGAGTCTCTCCCACTCCTTGAGAAGAGCTAAAAAGGCCACGGTACAATCCCTTCACGACCTCAGATCGTATTATGTTTTGTCGGCTTATAATGATGACACCGCCTAATTATCATCAAAACAACAAAAAAACCGAGATAATACACTTTATCAGATAAGCAGGGAACATTATTACACACAGTAAACCAAAATCGACTCAAGTTGTCAATACTATAATGAAATCAAGGACATAGCAACTACCAGATATACAACATACTTTACGACCAGAATGTGATACATCAAGCAATCCAAGTCTTGTTTTTATAACATCCAAAGGGCACACAATAGTAACAATTAGTTCAAAACCACAACTTAAAGGTACAAACTCTGATTGAAACCTGTTAATTTCCAAGATGAGCAAATCAAGTAATACAAGTTAAAAGCACTAGTAGAGCACTAGTGTACAAAACAATTGGGTATAATTATGATCAAAGTCAGTAATTCTAGATATTGGGGGGGGGGTGGTAACTACAAAGCTATGGCAGCAGTAAAAAAAATGACAGGGGATAGGGATTCGTTTGTGACCCACACTGTACAAGCATCCTTCTGAAGTGAGACAGAACAACAACCAATGTTTCTACTAATCAATCCCTCCAGGCCACAACTATACGAAATCTGAAAAGCTAATGTAATCATCATATGGAAAGATTTAGTTTTGCATGAGTTACCACTTGCCTGGTTCTCTTATAGTAAAAGAAATGAATACCAATAAATTAACCATCTCCCATCGCCAAACACACGGTAAACATGATTTTCTTTCTTTTCCAACCAAGATCCCTTTCACAGGACCACAACATTATTTTCATTGCATAAATTACGATATGATTTCAGTGAATTTTGGAGTCCGGTGATCATACTAGTAAATAACAATTATTTTACATGGTAGCAGAGTGCAACTACTCAGACCCTAGCCTAGAGCATCTAATTACTTCTTGCAGCTACTCAAAAAGTCTCTGCTCTACCAGTAATACTTACTACATTTGCTTGACAAAGACTCCAAGCAATGTATTTGTAATATGCCACTACTACTTGAAAACAAATTTTTCATAATTTTATACTACAACTCGATCATTTGCTTGATTGATATTTAGCCCTGCCACAATCCATAATTATATACTACGACTTGATCATTTACTCGAGTTATCAAAAACAGGCCGGTGGCTTCCTGATAAATGTAAGTAGTAAAAAAGGGATTTCTTAACACAATAACAACCAAGCTACCAAGTTAAATTACAAAATTGTGAATCCATTGATTATACAGTGACAACCAAGCTCGTGGAATTTCCCTAGAACTGTATAAGTAGTGTACCAAATAATGAAAATGACAACAATTTGGTGGAAAGAACCAAAAAACATAATTCAAAACTGACTATAATTATTAATTGGTAACAGAAACTCACAAACAATACAAAACAAAATCAAATTTTTTTAAAAAGAAATAAAAAAACAATTTAACTAGATTAAAATCAACACACAAAGATGAATACATTATGTAATATATACATATCCTAAAACTGTAAAATTAACAAATAAATCAAGCCAACTATCTAATAAACACGGGAATCAATTATTATAATTGTGTAATACCTTGTTCGATTGAATCTAATTTATTCAGTTTCTAAATAAAAGCCGAGAGAAAAGTTTGCTCCACGGACACGGGAAAGACTAAAAGTGCATCGGGAAGAGGAAGTCTGAACCTAAGAAGCTATAAACAGAACAGAAGCAATTATACACTTTTAACATTTATACACATAATAATATAGGATATTACAATTACATACTGATATAGGATTCAACAATTACATACTTATAATACAACACCAGTACAAGCACATATATACACGCAGACATATACGAACAAAGAAAGGCGCACACAGATACAAACATAGAGGGAGAGAGAGGGATGGAGGGACGGGGCGATGAAGAATACCTGGTATTAATATGAAGAACGAAGACGGAGATGTTTTGACTAACTTCAAAATTGACTTAGCTTTGGTATTAATTAGAAAAAATCATCTTAATTTGGTATGAAGAACGAAGACGGAGATGTAGTGAAATTAGGGCTCATGAATGTAATTAAAATTGGGGATCTCTGTTTTTGTTTGAGTGAGTAATAATAATTTGGGCAATGTCGTGGTTTGTTCTATTATTTTCTTATTTTTAAATATATATATACATCGTCTTAAACAAAGTCGACGTAAAAAGTATATCTTATACGCCGCCTTAAATAAAGCTGACGTAAAAGGTATATATCTAATACGTCGCCTAAACAAAGCCGACGTAAAAAGTATATCTTTTACGTCGCCTTAAACAAGGCCCACGTAAAAAGTATATCTTATACGTCGCCTTATACAAAGCTAACGTAAAAAGTATATATCTTATACGTCGCCTTAAAAAAAGCCGACGTAATATACTTATAAGTCGCCTTAAACAAAGCCAATGTAAAAAGTATATCTTATACGTCGCCTTAAACAAAGCCAACGTAAAAAGTACATTTTATACATCGCCTTAAACAAAGCCGACATATATAATTGTTTTATACGTCGCCTTTAGGCGGAACCAACGTATAGTGGTACTCAGAAATGCAAATATACGTCGCCTTTAGGCGGAACCGACGTATAATGGTTGAATATATGTCGCCTTTAGGCGGAACCGATGTATAATAGGTGACGTAAAAAGCCAGTTTTGTACTAGTATAGATCCTTCTAGTTTACACCGATTTCGAACATTGGATTTCAATTTACACAGATATCGTTCAATGCCAAACATCCATCTGCCTGGGACTGGTCCATCATACTCAATTTCTTTGCACAAATGAACTAGCAAGTGAACCATTCACTAGTACAAAACTGGCTTTTTACGTCGGTTAAAAAGGTCTAATACGTCGGTTAAATGGCGACGTATAGAGGGGCGACGTATAAAGTCACGAGTCTTTTACGTCGGTTAAAAAGGCGACGTATAAAGTTTAATATACGTCGGTAAAAAATGTGACGTATAAAGTTGAAAAATGGCGACATATAATGTCGAAGAAAGGTGACGTATAATGTCCAAAAAGCCGAAGTATATAGATTATGCTATATACATCGCCCATGTGGGAACCGACGTATATTGTCTACAAATTTTTTTAAAAAAAATTTGTTTTTCTGTGCCCATACCCAAAAATCTGTTAAACAATCAAAATAACCTTCTTTAACAAAATTTTGTACAATGAATAACCTACAATAATTAAAATTTCTCAATTCCATTTGAACTCAAACATAGATTAAATAACATAATTACTGTTATACACTTGAAAAAATACATCCAAAATGTTCACAAATTCTCAATCTAACGGGTCAAGCATATCATGCACGAGATATTGTACAAGTAGCAATAACAAAATTTAAAACTCTGCTCTTCCACACAAGTTCAAACGAAAACTGCTGCTTCATCCTAAAAAATCTCCATCCATGCATCTCTCCTTTTATACTTTCCTGCCACCATCTCTATAATTATCACTGAAAAAATAAGATATGATCAACAACATAAAATAGTAATTCGGAATTAAGATATAACTGCTAAGAATAAATAAATAAACATAACATAAATTAATAAACATGAACATGGAAATAGTAATTTGAACCACACACACCATGGAGGATTATACCAATCGTCAGCGCTGAATCTAAGAACCATGGAAATCTCTGACCAGTACCAAATCTCTGCAAGCAAGAAGGATACAAATGAGTTCCACCAATGGGCAAAAATGATAAAAGATTTTGCAAAAAAAGTTTAAGAGAAACACTTAAAATGCATGTTTTAAGGTCCACGTACGCAATGCCACTCTTCGTAGTTATTTAGTAACAGCACACTATAATAATGGTAACACAACATTTTAAACCATGTAATGTGCTGAGTGTATACAGGCACATTGTCAAATGGTGAGAATACAAATAACGCAACATTCAGTACTCCAGTTCAAACAATGGAACAGATCATACTTGGAACCAAGCCACAAGTGACGGAACAAACATTAGCATAGACATAAGATGTAAAACCAGCAAGCCTAAAATATGAGCATGAAAGTAGAGCTTGAAAAACAGATCGAGCATAACAATGTAAAAAGAGTTGCAGGCTAAATGAAGAGTTTAGTAATTACTGTGAAAAACAAAACATTCTTAAATAACAATGTGCAAGATCACATTCAGAAAGATTAAGAAACAACAAAGATACAAAGTTTAATTTAAAGTCGAGATCCACAAAGTCAAGTACAGTGACATGTTAGTACCACAATATCTATGTTGTTTAAAGCAGTAGTGAGCTCAGATATAGTGTGAACTGGCTGTTGGCGAGAGAGAACGCTCCTGAGGTATCTAAACAGAAGATAATTTTTGGAAAGACAGGTCATTAATATAGACATAAAGAGATTGTATGAACTTCCTGAATTATATTGCTAAAAGAAGAACTTCCTAAATTATATATCAGTATCACACCTTTCGAAATCTAGAACTCCATGCACTTGATTTGACCTGCGCAAAGCAGCTAGCGCCAACTACAACAAATGAGGAATAACAACTGATCACTAAGCAAGCTAATCCCCTGTTCAAAAGTTTTTCAACTATTTTTACAACAGAATTGTGATTTCAAGAGATATGTATATCCATAAATTGACAAAGTAATCTTAAAAGACACGTTTTTCCAAATGCTCAAGAGACTCTAAGAAGATTAATTATTGAAGCCGATATGGGCAACTAAAGTTGCAGCCGAACATAAATGAAACAATCAACAAAAGAAAATATTAAAGCGTTGAACTAAACCCTTAGTCAATTTATATAAAAATAGAAAAAAACAATGTATATATCCAATACTTGTCAAAACATAATAAAACATAAAGATCCCATACAGTGGCCTAGCCGCCTGTGAAATATATAAAGTCTATTACAAGTTGATAGAAGTCATGGAATGGCCACAAAATCCTCATGCATTGGGTTTGGTTGGGAGATGTACTGACCAGTGCAAGCAGTTTGAACAAGTTCAGAGCCTTTCAAAACGTATTCAGCCCTTTCTGATGGCGAAATTATATCAGCATTCTCTGCCAAGTCATTCCACACATATACATTTCTATAGCTCCTGTAAAATTATGTTACACATATAAACTTACCATTCAACATATGTTACATACTTACATGTACTTTAAATCTGACAACCCTTACCACCTGTTCAATGAATGGATCAGTACTTATTCCGACTCTCAACAATAAGGGGGGGGGGATGATACAATGGAACCTTCATTCAATTCATCCTTCTAACCAGCGCTATGTGTGCACATACATAATAAAATTCTTAAGGAACTCTAAATTATTAAGGATGAAAAAAGATTGGAAACAGAATTCTGAGCCATAATACATCATCAATTACATCATAATATAACTAAACTTAGGAAGTAAAGATGCTTTAACAGGACAGAACACACATTAACTCTGATGTAGAGGGAAATAGACTATATGTACATGTGTAATCATCTCTTTTAATAGTTTCCAGTGAGCATCTTTACCAAAACTTGTCGAAAAGGTCAGGGCTAACTCCAATTTTCTACGAAGATAGTAGTCCAAACAAACATAACAACAATGTCAGTTTTCTATATTCAAATTCCAGATACAAGATAGAAATGCATAAAATTGAGAAATAGAGTATAACAGTAAAACTTTACACATTACAAGTATTAAGCATCTACCAAGTTTTACCAAAGCGTCACAATATTCCTAAACCCAAATTACACTAAAAGAGGATTATTTCTACAATGTTAACAACACTGGGCAAAAAAATAGTGGAATTACTGACTGAACATATATGTTATAACTTGGGGCAAAAAAACTGTGGAATTACTAAGACATTAACAAATGACAATTATTCACTAGCTAGATTGCAACAAGCACGCACAAAAAAAAAAAAATACACACACACACACACACACTTGACCACTAAAATCTAAAACCCATGTTTGCATTTAAGCTACGTTCAAATAAGTATAATTATTTAAATAAGTTCCTTTTCACAAAGAAAATGAACTGAATATATTTAAAATAGCACACCTGAGATTGAAGAATCGAAGAAATTAGGGCTTAGCGCTCACAGCTTCTCATAATTAGGACACACACTATTTGGGCTTCTCAATTAGAGCTTAGATCTTGAAGATAAATGTATTTATTTACTATAAATTGAAGATCCAAGTGAAATTGAACTGCAATCTAATAGAGAGGCGAGATTTGACGTACTGGAGAGAAAGGAGCAAAGTCTGGAGAGAAAGGGGTGAGGTTTGGGGTAATCTAACAGAGCGCATTTCTATCTAATAGGGATGGATGACAGTTTATTTTAATTTTAATTTTATATGTCGGTTATATTAAAAGTGACGTAAATGAGAATATAATATAGGTCGCCTTTTCCTCAACGACGTATAATATCATCAAATATATGTCGCCTTTTCTTAACCGACGTATAAAGTAGCATTATATACGTCGCATTTTACCCAATCGACGTATAAAGTAGCATTATATACGTCGCCTTTTCTTAACCGATGTATAAAGTAGCATTATATACGTCGCATTTTCTTAACCGACGTATAAAGTAGCATCATATACGTCGCCTTTTCTTAACCGATGTATAAAATAGCAGTATTTACGTCGCCTTTTCTCAACCGACGTATAAAGTAGCATTATATACGTCGCTTTTTACTCAACTGACGTATAAAGTAGCATTATAGACGTCGCTTTTTCCTTAGACCGACGTATATAACTACTTTATACGTCTCCTTTAGACGGAACCGACGTATATAACTGCTTTATACGTCACCTTTGTCCGGAACCGACGTATAAGAGGTGACGTAAAAAATCAATTTTGTACTAGTGATTATATTAATAAATGCCGGTGGAAAAATTGTCTCAAGCTGACCAAAAATCTCGATAATTTCATTTTGCAACCTATTCAAATTTTCCAAATCGATGACTTTGCTGCAAATGGCTCCACTAAGTCTGATTAAGGGTATTGCAACCTTAGTTTTTATAGTTTTCTTCACTACAAATTGAAGCAAATATTGGAGTACAAAATGAGCATCATGGCTCTTGTATCCTGCTACTTTCCTTTCTTTCACTTGCACGCATCGACCAACATTAGATGCATAATCATATAGCAGTTTAACGTCCTTCAATACAGAACTAAACATTTCCTTTTCTTTATTTGTCAAGTCAAATACAACAGCCCTGATTTCTAGGTGACTCTACCATCACTAGATTTTGTTGGATGGAGCATCTTTCTTAAGCCCATTTCCTCTAAATCCTGACGAGCACAGACATGATCCTTTGTCTTCCCACCAATATTGAGCAAAGTGCCTAGAATACTATCAAAAATGTTTTTTTCAATATGCATGACATCTCAATTATGTCGGAGTAAGTTAGGTTTCCATGCAATACTGCAAATCGAAAAATGTCGACTTTTTTTTAAATGGGGATTCAGAAGTACCCTTTTTTCTGTTTCTTGCCAAATTATTTTCAAAATCACACAATAATTCTTCAATATCCTCCCCTATCAAAGGGGTAGGACACTCTCCCATCTCAATCTCCCCATTGAACCTCTTTTTATCCAACCTCCACTTATGGGTAGGATCGAGAAATTTCCTATGGTTCATATAACAAATTTTCCTACTATGTTTTATGTATTGTGATGAGGTCTCATAGTTGTATATAAGACACGCCAAATATCCCTTCGTACTCCATCCCGATAACATTGCATACCTTGGAAAATCACTAAAAGTCCAATGGACACTTGCACGCAGTAAAAAGGTCTGAGCAGCACAATATCATAGGTTCCTATTCTGACGTCCCATAATTCCTTTAATTTTGTAATTAGAGGCTTCATATGTACGTCAATATTATTTACAGGATCATCTGGGCCAGAATTAGTGTAGAAAAAAACGAGATTTTCTAGCCTCATGCTTAGCCAAGCGGGAAGGTTATAATTTACCAATACAATTGGCCAGGTGCTATAAGATAGGTTCGTAATACGAAAAGGATTGAATCCATCAGAAGCTAGGCATAATCTAATATTTCGATTTTCTGAAGAAAACTTAGGATACATGGCATCCATAATTTTCTAAGCCTTGGCATCAGCGGGATGTCTTAACTTGCCATCTTTAATTCGTTCAAATGCATGTCATGTCATCAGTTTAGAATATTCTTAAGACATGAACATCCGTTGAAGTCTCGGTTTTAGTGGAAAATACCTCGTGACTTTAGCAGGGACTTTGCTAATTACCTTCTCATTATCATCAGAACTACCTTTCTTCTCTGTCAAAATCCATCTTGAAACGCCACAAATTTTACAAATCTGTTCACTTACATTTTCTACCCAGTATAACATACAGTCATTTGATCAGGCATGAATCTTTTTATAATCGAGACCTAAATTTTTAATGACTTTCTTTGTCGCATTAAAAGGTGAAGGTAATTGGGCTTCTGAAAAAGCCTCCTTAATTAAATCTAGTAGATCCCCGAATTCGGACACACTAATGCCATGAATACACTTGATATGATAAAATCTTACTAGAAAACTTAATCGAGAAAATGTAAAACACCCAAAATATAGTAGTTGTTTCCCCTCTTCGACAAGAAGATACAAGTTTTTCGCATCTGCATTTAGTCCTTTTGAAAGTCCTTCATCACAATTTCCTAAGTTGCTATAGGTTCCATGAAACATATCATCAAAATTATCTTCAAAACTGCCCACCCCCGTGTCATCAGAATTATCTTCAAAACCATCCATCCCCATATCGTGATCCGTCATACTACTAAAAGCAGTCTGTGCAACCTCATATATGTAGCTCACACATATTGGAGAAGAGACATCACATACTAAATGATCGTAGATAACTTTTTCACCATGCCATCGATTATTTTTACAATTTTTGCAACGACATCTAATTTCACTTCCTATAGCAAATTTGGAAAATGCATTTTTCATGAAAGCTTTTACTCCATTTGTATATTCATCTGTGTACTTTGGAACTTCTAAACATTTATCACCTCGGTTGTCCACCACTACAATAAAAAAAGATTTAATAAAATATATAACTAACTTTTATAAGTAAAGTGGAACCCTATCTTGGTTTGAACCGTTAATTATTCACTTATGCAAACAAAGTTACAGAGAAAATTCATTAGTTATTATCATAACATAACTGCATTGTTAAGGTGGGGTTGCAAACATCATTTGTTATTTATAAAATAACTAAACACATTCATGTATATGTGTTTTATATATATATATATATATATATATATATATATATATATATATATATATATATATATATATATATATATATATATATATATGTAAAACAATTGTACATGTTCATAGATGATAAACATATGCATCATATCAACAGTCGAAAATTTTAACATAGCAGGCAAGAAAAATATCAACAATAATATACCTTAAAAATCAACACTTAAAACATCTAAAAGAAGGTACCTTTCAAAGAGTAACCTTTCTTCTCAAGCATGCTAAGGATTTCACCAACCTACAATATAATAAAACATAAGATACTAGTACAAAACGTAACTAATACATCTACAAGCTGAAATGATTACTGATTACTCATTTGTTCAACTTCAATCAATTAAAATCTTAATCAATAAGTTCCCTATTTAAGTAACGATCCATACTAAATTTTATTTCAATCTTAGAATCATAACAATCAATAACAAAGTACCAGATCTCATGAATAAATCAATTAATTATATCACTAGTAACGTTAAAAATTGATATCATCATGCCATTTGACATCAAATCCCAATATAAAAAACATCAAGATTATAGCATTTTAGCAAGATTCTAACAACCCAAATCTCAAAAACCAAAACAACACTACGCCATAGATGGGCGCATGTAACGCACTCCTACTGTTACATCAGACACGTTTTCTGTTACATTAGGCCTAAGGTAACGCATTTTTACCATTTCATCCGCTAATGTTACCTTTGACCTCAAATGTAACGCACAGCTCCGCAATGGTAACACAAGGGAAAGCGTTACATTAGGACCATAGAGTAACACAAAATCAAGCAAATGCAACACTAGCAGGTGTTACCTTAGCTTAGGCAGAAATTCTAGATGACACGTGGCATGTGGGGCCCACGTGACACCTGGCATCTGCCATGTGGCACTTGACACGTGGCACCCATTGACACATGGCATCATGACGTGGCATCCACTGACACGTGGCACCCAGTGACACGTGGCATCTGTGGGGCCACATTGACACGTGGCATATTGTGGGGCCACACTGACACGTGGCACCTGAGGACCACACTGACACGTGGCATACTGTGGGGCCCACACTGACACGTGGCAGGTATGGGCCCACTTTCTAATGCAACACTACATAATTATCTAATGCAACACTACATAATTATCTAATGTAACACTGTAATTATCTAATGCAACACTAGCAACTAAAGCAATTGCAACACTAAAATTGAAAATTTTGCATTATTTGATTTATATATATATATCAATCCCTTTACAAGATAAACCAACCAATTCAAATTAAACATGTCAATACTGATCTCCACACTAACAACTAACCAACATATAATCCAACTCCCATCATTCACCATCTCCAAAATATGATCTAACTACACCACTCCACCATAATATCATCCCAGGAACATACTATAGATTACCAAGCACCATACTATAGACCAAGCAACGACAAAAGATAACCAAAGTAATTAAACTACCCCTATCTATGCTACTACTGATTGTAAAGAAAGTAACTAAGTAGAAGTCCCGACAGATGTAGCGGGTTCTTGAGCAAAGGTCTTATGTATTCCTAATAACCATCAGGCACATCTTTATCATTGAGCGGCTCCTACCATGTTGCATCATAGAGTTTTGTATATACATTGCCATCGTAATGTCCAAGATTTGAACCAAGATAGTGGTCCGTGTGGTTGAATGAATCTGCATATAGTTCTGCACGTGTACAAAATAATCTGCATAAAAATCCAAACAAAAAACCATAAGAAACTATACATAGAAATCGACCAAACTAACAGAGCAGCGCGGATAATAAATAAACATCCACTCACTGTTTTTATCACTGATTCCACATCTGCTTCTTTGGAAACATCTCCTCCGAAAGTAAGATCTTGACCACCAGATGCCTCTAGGCTCTATCTGCAACACTGTAGAATCATGGACTATGATTACTTAAAATGTCAAAAAGTAATTTCAATTTATCAAAAAAATTATAAGCTGCCACAGTACATCAGATTCGATCAGGCACAAAGAATACGTATACTCTATTTTTTGACATGAAGGATATTAATAGTCATTACCAGGGCACATTCGTATTATCAAACTGCAGTAGACCTGTGTGACCTACTCAACATCGTTACTAGTATCATTTCCAAAAGACCACTTGTAGACATATCTAATGCAAAATCTAACAAACAATAAAATAGATATATAGTCAGAAAGTTACCTCTTATGTGATGCTCAGAACCACCATTTGCGTCAGGAGTGATGGTTGAGCTTCGAAAATCACACGTCTTTTGTTTATTTTGGTGATAGAAAATTGGACAAAGCTTTAGGGCATGCTTGGCTGACCTTCTTTATTACTGAATACATAGAAGATGAAGCAACAGCAAGAAACTCATTTTGTTTTCGCAATGAACATCCTCTACCCTATGTGTTAAATATCCAAATGTATGAGTGATGAAACGTCATAAAGCTCAATTCACAACATTTTCATATGTAGTAAATGTTATGGTCGGAAATTACGATAATTGAATATTATGTGGTACATTTTTAGACAATCCGCACAAGTACATAGATCAACCATAAGTTTAGGACATTCATATTGAAGTCATAGGGAAGTAAAGACCAAGCACTACACAGGAAGTCCATCAAGTTTCCTTCTACAATGTTTAGTGATAAATTACAGGATTGCAAAAATTATTTCAGGAATACACAGTGGAAAAAGGAAAATTGAAAAAGATTCAAATATATATCCTGAATAAATACATACAGGTAGAGGTTACATGTCAAATTCAATAAGAGAGCATAAGTAGCTGCTGACACAAAGATCGGGCCATGTTTTCTATTTTGATAAGTAAACATATATTTAACTGATATTGCCATAGAGCTATAAAGTAACTAACTACCTTTGGTATTCCATGAGATTAATCCAGAACCAATAGCTGACCTCGTAGTAGCTGCTTCCCCATAGGTCATCCACTTGTAACTGCGAAAAGAGCTTGCAGATGGATGATAAAGTTACGATTCAGAATCGTGTATGCAAAGTTACGATTCATAATCATGTATTCAAGTATAAAAGTGAATCAACTTACTCTCCAACCGTTCCATCAACTCGAACTCGTGTACCCAAATACTTGTAATCTCTGAAAATATTTGTTGCATGCCTATATTCAGGAGTTACATTTTCCAGTCTCCAATTTTTCAGGAATAATGACGCTGTAACCTTGGCAACAGTGGCAAATATACAGGGTTTCGAATTATCTGCAAGAAACGTTTTTGACCACCACACTATTATAAAACTAATAAAGTTTTAAACTACAGTTGCCTTAGAAAACTTGTGTTAGAAAGGAATTGAAAAGTTTGACAGACCCATATTTAGTGAACCAAATGCAGAAGAATAACTCCAACAAAAAGAATAACGCAAAAATAAAATGTCAAGCTACTACTTCTCGGTATCTCAACAAATAAGTGAACCAGGTCTATATTCAGTTGTTTGGAATTGGGTTATGCCAGTAACTATATTACCACATAGACCAAACTAGATGTACCCAACTCCTCCAAATTTTGAACATAAGTTGTCACCCTATTATTTTTTTAAAGGATCCGTGTCCCTACACATAATTGTTACAGCATAATTTACGATTGATAATACGTTCGATTAGATCAAAATCCTAAAATTTGTGCAGTCATTATATGGATGAGTAGATTTTTTAAAATATGTTCTAAAATCCTAAATTTAAGTCTTAAAATATGTTCTAAAATTGAAATCGTGAAGACATTTTCTTTATGTTTTTTTTAGCTCAGTGATTCAATATATTTGATTAATGAACAAATTTAAACAACAACAATATTTTCAGCTAGGCAACACATTATTTTTACAAAAGGTCCTTGTCTAGATGATAGCATAAATATTGTTGATGAGTAAATTAAATAAATAAACAGAGATAATACCAAATTAAATGCATTAGTGCATACAAGTACAAGCATCACTGACTCTGACCTAGATCAAATCTAATCAGTTGATGGGAAACTTACTATACTCTGTTTGTATACACCAACTGCAAAAGATATATGGGTAGGATTGAACATGGGACCTAATATATTGAACACTATCTTCACTCCTAGTTTCTTCCTCACAGGAGCAACAACCACGATTCACTGGTCTTAGACACACACACACACACACACGGAAACAATGCCTACAACCAGCCATTTATAAAGTTAACATAACATATAGACCAATTCAGATACAATCCGATATTTACCTATTCTTAACCAATGAAATTCACGCCTGCCTCTAAGGTGATGGACCACACTCTTCATCCTGAAATAGAAAAAGAAAAAAAAACCATTTTAGTGTCCGAATGCAATGTACAAGTATGGCAAAATCTATCGTATTTCCAACAAGATACTACTCAGTGCAGGATTCTGTTTTATTTTAGTGAGGACTTACAATATTGTAACTTGTCATTTAAAATAGCTATCGAGCAACTATTTGCTGTTAATTAAATATAGTGTATAGTGCAACAAAGATCAAAATAAATAACTATAAAAGGCCACCTTTAAAAGACGAAAAAAATCATGAACCTAAAATGGCAAATTAACGTGTTCCTATTTTGTAACCCAACTAAACATACATATATGCACAAACATTAAAATACCCATATTCAAGATTACAAGTACACATATGCCCATATAATCGACACCCATATACAAGTAAACATATGCGTGGAGATGTAAAAACCCAATTTACCATGAATTGAAAGCCACAATCGAAGCCCTAACTCAAACCTCGAATGGAAAGCCCTAACTGAAACCCTAATTAAAATTAAAATAGAAAAGTGAATACAAAGGCAAAATGAATTAACTGTAGTGAGAAGAAAAGTGAAGGTACCAATTAATTCGATCCCCAATTAATCACCTGCAAAGTAAAAAACAAATTAGATTTAGAGAAAAGAGAAGAGAAGAGGGAAAGGAGAAGAAAAGAGAGAAGAAAAGAGAGTTTTTTGATAAACATAGAGTTTTTCGAGTTCTTCCAGCTTCCTTCGAGGTGAGAGCGAGAGAGAGTAGAGATTTGAGACAAGAGAGAGAGAGAGAGAGAGAGAGAAAGAGTAGATCTGATAATTTTCGTTTCAAGGGTAAGCTTGTACTGTAATAACTTTCATTCAAAGTGGAAGGGGGAAATCTCCGGGTATATTGGGGGGAAATGAAAAGATGTAATTTTCATTTGGGGGGAAAAAGACCACCCATTTTTCATCAAGGAAAATGCAGTATTTTTATTTTACTTTTACATATAATTGAATCATTAAATATATTATAATATATTCTAACAAAAAAATACTTTATAAAAATATAATATATATTTTATAATATAATATAATAGTCAAACAATCTCGAATTCAAATGTAAATATATATTTTATAAAAATGTATTTAATGATAATTTAAATTAATTTGATTAGGTAATTTAACGTTCAACTAGTACTTTGACTAGTACCCCTAAAAAGGGTTACGTCAAGATTTAAGGTTTTGATTTTTTTAAAAATATTTCTCAAAAACCCAACCATACGGGTATCAAGATCCATCATATTTAATGTTATTCCCAAAATTTTAGAAAAAACAAAATTTATTTGATCGGGTAATTCAACGGTCAACTATCACTTTGACTGGAACCCCTAAACAGGGTTTCGTCAGGGTTTAATTATTCGATTTTAAAAAAAATAATAATTCTCGACCACCCAACCATACGGGAATCAAGATCCATCATATTCAATGTTATTCACAAAATTTTAGATAAAAAAAATTATTTGATTGGGTAATTCAACGGTCAACTATCACTTTGACCTGAACCCCTAAATATGGTTTCGTCAGGGTTTAATGATTCGATTTTTTTAAAAATATTTCTTGACCACCCAACCTTACGGGAATCAATATACATCATATTTAATGTTATTCCCAAAATTTCAGAAAAAAAATATTTGATCGGGTAATTCGACGGTCAACTATCACTTTGACAGGAACCCCTAAACAGGGTTTCGTCAGGGTTTAAGGATTCGATTTTTTAAAAAATATTTCTCGACCACCCAACCATATGGGAATCAAGATCCATTATATTTAATGTTATTCCCAAAATTTTAGAAAAAAAAATTTTATTTGATCGGGTAATTCAACGGTCAACTATCACTTTGACCGGAACCACTAAACAGGGTTTCGTTAGGGTTTAAGGATTCGATTTTTAAAAAAATATTTCATGACCACCCAACCATACGGGAATCAAGATCCATCATATTTAACGTAATTCCCAAAATTTTAGAAAAAAAAATTTATTTGATCGGGTAATTCAACGGTCAACTACCACTTTGACCGGAACCCCTAAACAGGGTTTCATCAGGGTTTAAAGATTTGATTTTTAAAAAAATATTTCTCGACCACCCAACCATACGGGAATCAAGATCCATCATATTTAATGTTATTCCCAAAATTTTAGGAAAAAAAAAATTATTTGATCGAATAATTCAACCCGTTAATATAAATATTATATAAATAATTTAATTCGATTTTAAATTATATAATTATTTTTAATATTGAGAGCACTTCCCCACACTTGAATGGTTTATTCCCCTCAGTGAAAAATATAACATAATATAATCTACATATACAAAAAAATGAAAATTATCATTATTATATAATAGTAATAATATAATGAAGAAAATCTAAGGGCATAGTTTATGTATTACTGATTGAGAATTTTACCACGTTGCAAAGCTTGGTGGAGTGGTTAGGTTGTTGAATTAGTAGAGTGGAGGTCAGGGGTTCGAAACCCATCTTCCTCTTTTTTAAAGTAACATTCATTTACACTACAAATTGCTGGACACGTGGCAGTCTGTACAAGCGACACGTGGCAGCCTATCCAATTGACACGTGGCAGTTGTGGGACCCACAAGTGACACGTGGCAGTTGTGGGACCCACAAGTGACGTGGCAGTTGTGGGAGTGTGGGGCCCACACTGACACATGTCAGTGGGACCCACACTGACACGTGGAAGTGGGACCCATAGTTGACACGTGGCTGTGTTGGACCCACGTGACACGTGGTAGTGGGACCACATGACATGTGGCAATCTGTCCACTTGACACGTGGCAGTGTGGGGCCCACACTGACACATGTCAGTGGGACCCACACTGACACGTGGAAGTGGGACCCACAGTTGACACGTGGCTGTGTTGGACCCACGTGACACGTGGTAGTGGGCCCACATGACATGTGGCAATCTGTCCACTTGACACGTGGCAGTTAGTGGGTCCTGTGACACGTGGCAGTGGGGGGCCACTTGACACATGGCAGATTGTAGTCCCATATGACACGTGTCAGTGGGGCCCACGTGACACGTGGCAGTCGGACCCATATGACGCGTGGCAATTTGTCACACGTGGCACTTCTAGCATTCAAATGTAACACTGATTGCAGCAAATGTAACACTACTTCTTGAAAATGCAACACTTCTGTGGGACCCACTTGTTCATTTATTTTTATATTTATTAAGTTTAAAAAAATAGCAACTGCAACGCTTAATCGCTAATGTAACACAACGAATCTATTGCAACAGTACATGTTCTATTGCAACAGTACCTTCATAGGTAATGTAACACAATCTCAACAGTGTTGCAGTTGGTCAAAAAAGGTACCTCTAATGTAACACAAAGTGGGCGTTACAATAGAAAAGCATTGCGGACGCCCATCTATGGCGTAGTGCAAATTCTTGAGAATTAAAAATGAACAAAATCCAACAACCAAAAAATATACATACATATATGCAAATACATATATTAAGACAAAATAAAAAAAACATCAAAATCCTACAAATCCAACAGCTTAAACAATCAAGATCCATTACAAATATGAAATACAAGCACATTTAAATTCAAGTATACACACAAATATATGTAACTCAAAACCTTAATTTGTACCTTAAATTGAAGCTCAAATTTTTCCCTTTTAGACAAAGCCTTTAAAATGAAGCTTAAAATGTCCCCTTCCAGATAAAGCCCTTAATTTGAAGCCCTAATTCTTCAAAATTCTTCATCTTTATACAAGAATTAGAAACCTCTACAATGAAATGTTTCAAAATGTATAAGAATTAAAATACACTACACCATAAAAGGGCTTTTGCAACCAACTCTTAATAAAAAACTCAAAAATCGTTGCTATTTCCTCAAAAAAATTACAATTTGAAAGATATTGTAACGATTTTTAAAGGCGTTGCAATTGAATTAAGAAATTGTTGCGTTAGACAAAACTTCATATCAATCGCAACGATTTAAGAAACCGTTGCTGTAGAATCATAATTTTGTCCCAAAATTATTGGCGGGCTAGGCGGGAGAATGTTAAAGTTTTGCCCGCGCTGCTAAAACAAGTGGGATTGCCAAAAATAAGAAAAAGAAAAAGAAAAAGAAAAAGAAACACAACTCACACAAAACACTAAGACAAACACTGAGAGCTCGAAGAGGGGAAAGAGGCGATTAGGGTTCAAGCTCGAAGATTGAAGCTCGACAAACAATAAAGCTCGAACAAGGTGTGTTATCTCTCTATCTCTCTATCTCTCTATCTCTCGGTATCGATTAGCTCAATCGATTATGCATGCATCAGTTAATTGGGGCTTAATTAGGTTGATGTTTTTTGTTAAAATTGGGGATTAATTGGGTTTTGTTTTGTGTTATCTTTCTATCTCTGCATCGATTAATTGGGGCTTAATTAGGTTGATGTTTTTTGTTAAAATTGGGGATTAATTAGGTTTTGTTTTTGTTTAATTGATTTTAATTTCCTGTTTTTACAAATTTTGGATTATACTTGTTTGGGTTGCTCTGTTTTTTCGAACAAGGTGTGTTACCTCTCTATGTTTTCTGTTCTTTTTTTTGTGTATTGATTTTATGCTCTGTCATTTTAGCTTTGTTTTTCTACTATGTTTTATGATGTTATCTATATGTTTTAATGTGTCTGTTTATGCATGTGTATGTATTTTCCGAAAGTTAAAGTTCGTGTTGTGTTTATACAAAATTTACATCTTCTCTGTATTTTCTGTTTATGTTTCTTTGTGTAGATAATAGGTTTGTGAATTTGCAAAGATGAATTGGATATCACTTCCAAAGTATAGTAAGGCACATTGTAATGGGGTAACAGATTTTGTTAGAAATTGATTCGATAATTTTGCAGTTGGGAATGAACTCAAATGCCCTTGTAAAAATTGTAGTAATCGTTTCTGGCACTCTAGGGAAGATATATATGATCATCTCGTATTGGATGGTCCCTGTCCATCATTTGTTAACTGGATATATGAAGTGTCAACCCCTAAGTTTAGAAAACATGATGATGAGATGGAATGTGATACGGGTATTGGTCTAGGTGATGATTTTGATGAAATGATTCGTGATGAAGGTAGAGTTAGAAGTGGAATGAATGATATGGCAAAAGATTTTTATAAGGTTGTCGAGGAAGGGAAACAGCCTTTGTATCCCGGGTCTAAAGAATTTACTCGGTTAGGTTTTATAGTCAAGCTTTAATTATTAAAGTGCACTCATGGTTTTACCGAGTCTGCCTTTAGCGGTATTTTAGAGTTGATAAAGGAGGCCTTTCCTGATGTAAATCTGCCTCCAAGTTTTAACGCTGCCAAAAGTATGATTAGGGCATTGGGTCTTGATTACCAAAAAATACATGCTTGTCCAAACGATTGCATATTATATTGGGCTGAAAATATAAATGAACATAAATGCAAAGTATGTGGAGTGTCAAGGTGGAAATCTGTAGATAATGAAAATAGGGATGCTAGCTTCGAAGAAATGAAGTATAAAGTCCCTGCAAAAGTAATGAGATACTTTCCATTAAAACCAAGGCTCCAACGCCTATTCTTTTGTAAAGAATATGCTGAACTCATGACATGGCATGTAGTAGGACGAAACAAAGATGGGAAGTTAAGACATCCAGCTGATGCCGAGGCTTGGAAGTCAATGGATTCTAGACATCCAAATTTTTCAACGGAACCACGAAATGTTAGATTAGGTTTAGCGGCAGATGGCTTCAGTCCTTACCGAACAATGACCTCAAATCACAGCACTTGGCCAGTTGTTCTGGTCAATTATAATCTGCCCCTTGGTTGATTATGAAACCAGAAAACCTGATTCTTTCAACACTAATCCCCGGACCTGTGTACCCCGGTAATGAAATAGATGTATAATTGCTGAGTTGAAAGAACTCTGGTATGTAGGTTTAGAAACGTACGATTAATTCTACGACAATACATTTACCTTACGTGCAGGCCTCCTATGGACCATAAGTGATTTTCCCGGGTATGCAGTTTTATCGGGTTATAGCACAAAGGGTAAACTAGCTTGTCCAGGATGTCACTATTGTACCTTGTCAACCTATTTGAAGCATAGTCGGAAGGTTTGCTACATGAATCACAGAAAATTCCTCAGCCCCAACCACAAACACAGGTTTGACACGAGAAGATTTAATGGTGAAGTTGAAACTGATCTTTGTCCACCTCCATTATCTGGAACGGATATTGAGGAACTGTTACGTGGATACAAGAATAATTTTGGGAAGCAAATAAAAAAAAGACTTCAGACTGCCCTTGGAAAAAGAAGTCCATTTTCTTTGAATTGCAATATTGGAGTGGTCATTTAATTAGACATAATCTAGATGTCATGCATATAGAGAAAAATGTTTGTGATAAAATATTAGGGACCTTGTTGAACATTGGTGGAAAAACGAAAGATCATCTAAATGCTCGTTTCGATCTACAAGAAACGGGCATCCGTAAGGTTCTTCATCCTGTGAAATGTGCCGATGATGACATACACTATGAAATCTCGGCAGCTAGTTTTGACATGACAAAAAAAGAAAAAGAAAACTTTTGCTCAGTGTTGAAGAATGCAAGACTGCCGTACGGATGTGCATCAAATATCAGTCGTTGTGTGCACATGAGTGAAAGAAAAGTCTTCGGGTATAAAAGTCACGATGCACATTTCATTCTCCAATATTTACTACAATTTGCTGTGATTAAAACCTTAAAACCAGAGGTGGCAATACCTTTGATTAGGTTGGGTTCATTTTTTCGTGGCTTATGTGGCAAAGTGATAGATTTGGAGGATGTTCCGAAGTTGCAAGAAGAAATCATAGAAATACTTTGCGAATGTGAGATAATATTTCCACCGGCATTTTTTGACATTATGGTGCATTTGCCGATTCACTTATGTAAAGAGGTTGAATTGGGAGGACCAGTACATCTCAGATGGATGTTTGGAATGGAACGCTATTTGTGTAAATTAAAGTCCTACGTTCGTAATAGAAGCAAACCAGAAGGGTCTTTAGCTGAAGGGTACATGGTTGAAGAATGCTTGACCTTTTGTTCTCGATTTTTAAGTGATGAGGGGGAAAACAAATTAATGAAGACAAATCAATTAATCAGAATTACCCCATTGGGTCCAGGAGAAACAAAGCTGGAAAGGCTGTTTATTTGGCAGAGAAAGTATGGATTAATGCTCATCAATACATACTCTTCAACAGTGGGAACATGGAAATTGAGAAATTGATTGAGTACGTCCCATTCAATTCCTAGTTTTTGTAAAAGTATATACTGTAGTTTATGTACAAATATGTAGCACTATTGATATATTTCCCATTTAATAAAAATGTAGGGAGCATCGTAACCTCTATGATAAACATGGAAAGTCCAAGATGTACAAAGCAGAACGGACACATGCCAAAGAATTTCATACTTGGTTAAAGGAGGAGGTGGAAAAAAGAGAAGGATGTTCATCAGGATTATTAAGTCTTGCAAGGGGGCCTCAACGAGCAGCCAAGAAGTACACCGGTTATGTAATAAACGGGTTCAGATTCCATACAAAGAGAAGAGATGGCAAGTGCACGACACAAAACTGCGGTGTCTGTTCGACAGCCCTGACCACCAGTTTTGCAAGTTCAAAAGATCAGAATCCAATAGTTGGGGATGTAACTTACTATGGAGCGATTGAAGAAATCATTGAAGTTGATTATTGGGGTGCATTACTCGTAGTTTTGTTCAAGTGCTGCTGGTATAAAAAGGATAAAGACTGTTGTGGGCTAACAATAGTAAATTTTAATAGACTGTATCATAAAGATGATCCATATGTTCTAGCTATGCAAGTGCAACAAGTTTTCTATATTCAAGATTGTACGGAAAAAAACTTATATTATGTTGTTAAAAAAATGCCAAGGGAGTACAATGATGTTGAACAAGAAATTGATGTACTTGAAGAAGTTAGTGGCCCTACTATGCATGATGTGCCGATACACTTTGAAATGGAGAATCGAACAGCTGAAGATCTTAGTTGGCACAGAGATGATGTGCCGAGGCGACAACTTTCTGTTGATGATGGGCAAGAATTGGAAGAGCTTTATGAATGAACTGCCACTTAAATTTTTATTGCTTAAAATGTTGTATTTCCATATGTGATGTTACTTGTAGAGTAACTCCTTTTTGTACTTGTATTGTACTGAGATTTGGTATTAAGTTAAGATCTACTTGATTTGCTCTATTTGATTTTGACGTGTGACAATCTCTGTATTACTTGGTATTTTTCTGCATTTTTACTTGTGCATATTTTTAGTTTGATGTAATTGCATATTTCATTCATGTGCCCACGTGCCATAGTAATTCATGTTCTAACTAATTTGTTCCATTTTATTTTCAGGATGGCAGAGTATTTTTTCCTCAGGTTTTACCACAAGGGACAGTTTCTTAAAACTAAGTACTTATGTGGTACATGTACAAAGATCCCTACCGAGATAAATTCTGATAAGTTCTCATTCACAGCACTTATGGACTATGTCAAGGATGATGTTGGATACAATGAAATAGGAGGAGTTTATGTCAAAAAAGTTGGAGGGGGCTGGAAATTAGTTAATTAGTAACGATGCTGAAGCTATTGAACTTATACAAGGCTTAACAGATGGTGTGTATCTAGATCTTTACATTGACACTGTTGTTGACAAAGCAATAGAGCCGGTGAAGCAATTGCAGCCTCATGTTATAATAAGACCAAGGACAAATTTTTTTGAAGGTATATCTTACCTAATTATTTTTTTTTTCTGGACATTTTTTCTTTGTATGTAAAGATTTACAGTTGAAACGCAATAGAGATATGTTCTAATCATTTTTTTCTTTGTATGTAAAGATTTGCAGTTGAAACGCAAGTTTGTGACAGTACAAGGGCTTCAAAAAGAGCAAAAAGAAAAGAAAAAATTGGCTGATGATGGTAGTGTGGTGGTTACTAAGATTTCTGGACAGAGTGCAGAAGTTGCACCTAGGGTAGGGCCTCCAGTTCCTGAAGGTACTTAATCTTACCTAATTATTTTTTTTGCAGCCTAGCTCATGTATATTAGGATCATCATTATATGTTCTCATCATTTTTTCTTTTTAGATAAAGATTTGCAGTTGAAGCGCAAGAAAGTTAAAGTACAAGGACTTCAACAAGAGCAAAAAGAAAAGAAAAAATTTGCTGATAATGGAAGTGTGGTGGTTACTAAGATTTCTGGACAGAGTGCAGAAGTTGCACCTAGGGTAGTGCCTCCAGTTCCTGAAGGTACTTAATCTTACCTAATTATTTTTTTGCAGCCTAGCTCATGTATATTAGGATCATCATTATATGTTCTCATCATTTTTTCTTTTTAGATAAAGATTTGCAGTTGAAGCGCAAGAAAGTTAAAGTACAAGGACTTCAACAAGAGCAAAAAGAAAAGAAAAAATTTGCTGATGATGGAAGTGTGGTGGTTACTAAGATTTTTTGACAGAGTGCAGAAGTTGCACCTAGGGTAGTGCCTCCAGTTCCTGAAGGTAATTAATCTTATATAATTATTTTTTTGCAGCCTAGCTCATGTATATTAGGATCATCTTTATATGTTCTCATCATTTTTTCTTTTTAGATAAAGATTTGCAGTTGAAGCGCAAGAAAGTTAAAGTACAAGGACTTCAACAAGAGCAGAGAGAAAAGAACAAATTGGCTAATGATGGACAGGGTGCACCGAAGGTAGGGCCTCCAGTTCCACCTACAAGAGCTGAAGAACCACCTGCAGGAGCTAAAGGGCATGTTAAGAAAAAAGAATGCAAATGCAGAGACTGAAAATGCTAACTCTAAAAAAGCAAGTCCTGGGGTACCTTAAATATAAATTTATGTGCATATGTGATCACTTATATGCCATATTCTTTTACTCCGAATTTCTTATTTACTGTTCTATTTTATGTTCAGGTTGCGGATTTTGAAGAAGGAAGAAGGAGGAGAGCTGAAGAAAATAGAATGTACTTGGAGAAAAGTGGGCTAAAGCAAATTGCAGATGATTTATTCCAAAAGCCCAAAACTAAGAAAAAAACACTTGAAGAGGAATGGGCAAGTTGTGATAGGGAATATGTTCCGGGCCATGATAGCCTTTCAAATAGTGAAGAGGACGAAGCCCCCAAGGTACACAGGGAATAATAATTTATGCTATTTTCCATGAATATTGAGTCATCTTATGCTGTTTTTGATGTTTACGTAGATAACCACTAAAGTCAAGGCCGCCATCGGACCATCAACTCGTTCAAAAACAGTGAAGAATGCTGCGAGTACAAAGGTATGATAAATATATTTGAATTTTTCTTCATTTTATGATCGTTGGCTTTTTTTCGTTCTAAGTGTTAATTTTCCTTATATAAGTTTAAATACTAATCAATTTTATTGCAAGGTCATGGTTGAAGACAATTTACCACCTCCCCCGCCATTACCTACTGATTTTGAACAATTCAAACAAATAACAAGGATAGACAATGATGGAATTGGTATAATGCACTACTACAGAATAGGCTTATAGCGTCGGTCAAAATAGGTATTAGGCGTCGGTTATTGGACCTAGTATATGAAGGCGACGCTATAGGTATAGACCTATAGCGTCGGTTAAGTTGGTGACGCTAAAAGTCTGTTATAAGCGTCGGTTATTTAAATAACCGACACTAAAAGTCTACTTTAGGCGTGACGCTCAAAGTTTGTTTTAGACGTCGGTCATTTAAACAACCGACGCTAAAAGTCCGTTTTAGGCGTCGGTCATTCAAACAACCGACGCTAAAAGTCTATTTTAGGTGTCGGTTATTTAAACAACCGACGCTAAAAGTCATGTTAAAGGCATCGATCATTCAAATAACTAACGCTTAAAGTCATGTTAAAGGCGTCGGTTATTCAAACAACCGACGCTAAAAGTCAATTTTAAAAAAAAAAAATTATTTGCAATTCTAATAAACATTCATCCAAACCAACAAAAACAATACAAGATTTATACAAACCAGTGATTAATATTGATATATATTACACAACTCGACAATATGTTAATTTACACAAAATAATTTAATTTTACAAACTAAAACATATCATAGCACGTAAAACAAAATCATTGGGAAATAACAGCTTAATATAGCTCAGGAGGGTGTAGTCTGATTGCATCAAGCATTTTGGGCTTCCCGCACTTCTTAACCAATGGTTTCACCTCTTTGCGGATAGCTCGTATAGCCTCTTGGACAATGCTGATTACTATTTAAAGCTTTACGACTTCTGAGAACTTGACCTTGGCAAAATAAATTCCAGAGCCACAAATGCCTCCTATATATATATAACACTATCAATTCGAATTCACAATAAACCTTTGCATTCGCACTAGTAAAAAAAGTTTTAGTGCGAGTCGCAACCCAAATACGAGGCTAGATATATAACTTGAGTGTGGCAATGTAATTGAGGTAAATTAATGAATGACAGGACAAAAAAACAAACAAGTTAAGGAAACAAACCTGATGAGTATGGATATGAAAAAAAGATCCAGTGTCACCAAATCGACTTTTTGAGGAAGTTCAGAAAGATATCTCAAGTTGGTCTGATCAGTTACAGATACATGCTCATCACGACGGATTTTTTCTGCCACCTGAAATGTGAATGACATTCATTATTTCTAAAAAATACCAAATCATTCAGTCAAGCAGAATGTCCAACAGTAGAAAAGGTGGAGATAGGAATTGCCAACCAAGTGAGATACAGTTCAACACTTGGTGTTTCTAATCTTGTGTAATTTACTAGGGTATGCTTATAGTAGATTTTCCACTTCAAGTATTTAGAATATCTTTTCGTTATCAACAACCCAACAGAGGAAGCTTTAAACATATTGTGCTGGTATTTTATCATAATTTTAAATCATGGTAAGCATGTAAAAATGGAAAAATATGCAGTTCCTTAGATTCATAAATATTCAAATGAAACATGTAAGAGCAATTTAGCAACAAAAAACATATAAAAGCACAATCATGATAGAACATACCGGTACTGTATAGTGTGATCTGATTCCTAAAATGGAGCTTTGTATAATGTCAGCATTTATGTATTGCCACCAACGGTATAAGCTGCCTGTATACAGATAGTGAAAATTGATTTTACACAAGCTGAAGCTAGTAGTCAGATAAGAATGAAAAACAAAATATTAGCGGCAACTTTTCACCTTCAGAATTGCATTGGTTTTCACATAATTTGAAGTTCCATAAGCTAAATGCGCCTGTAACAAAAACCACAGTAGCCATGTAAAAGAAGCTAATCAATTTTAAAAGACATACATACAGAGTAATTTAATGCATGCCCTAACACATTTTTTTGTTTGCTAATGTGAGGTGATGGAAGACATTTGAATACAGATTGGACATAAACAATACTTTGCACAAAGCAACAAGCTCACTAGTTCCAGAAGTCTCATACATTTGAGGACATAATCGATTACTACACCAAGCAACAAGCTATTTGGAGATTCCGTACGTGTCACTCTTATTTTATGAAGGGGTTCTGCAGATGACTGCATAAGAGCAAATTATTAAAATATACATCAGGCACTGATATGGCCAGTATTTAGTGGCTCAAAAACTTTACTTAGGTGTGAGGCTTGCATAGATGAAAGAACAATTAGCATAACAAGGCCATATCAAAGTTCATAAACCCTTACTGTGATGCTAGTTTCTTGTTAGTATGTTGTAATTTACCGTCAGTAGTAGCAACAAAGAATATATAGACTACAATGAAGGCAACATATTTATTTAAAGAAAAATAAATCCAAAAAAAAAATTTGGAACATAGTAAAATGCTTACTAAAACCCCTAGCTACAAATCAGCCTGCACAACATTAAACTTAGCAATATCTTTGTAGACGAACAGTTACTAGTTTTTTTAAAAATATTTCTAAGTTTCTAGTTGAAAACAGGTAATCATAACCAAAACAAAAAATTATCAGCTTGAACGCATAGAATTTTAAGAGACTAACAGAGCTGACATTCTATTCTTTATAAGATACACAAATTGGGATGTGTGTGCATAACTAAAATGCTACTTCTGTCAAGGTTAAGGTACTATGAATGTACCTCACAGGAGTAATTGGGTGATAAATTTTTTATGCAATTTAAAAGCAAGTGAGAGCAGGGGATCCTCCAACATCAGCATCCCTTGTAATCTGAATCCTTGCACCAGAATTGTACTGCAGGAACCAAATTGTATCCCTAGCCTTACCAATAAGAACTCCAACCTGCCACATACACACCGTAATACGATTCACGGTATGATTAGATAATATATTTAAGTAAAAACCCATGTACACATCCAAGGTTTTAGAATAGATTTTTCGGTCTGAACTCAGAAAACCAGATTCCATTTACGTAGCAGCACTAAGTAACATGCGTTCTGAATACCTGCCACTCCCATGTGGACTAGGATCCCTGAACCTGGAAATTTAAATGAAGGTGCATTGCATGCATCATGATGCCATAACAATAACTAATTTGAGTTACGTACTATTGTCATCTAGTGGTACTATAAAAGATCAAACTACATAAAGTAATTAAAAGCAAACCAGTTGCCTATAATATCAGAAAAAATATGTCTGCGTGAATAGACTCTCTTTTTAAAAGTCATTGAATAAGTAATAAAAGAAACAGATCCAAGATCACTTATATTACTTGTCAATGTAGCTGACATTTGTGTACATCAACTAGTTGTATACAAAGTCAAAATCATGCAATGGCACACAGCTGCAAAAATAAAAATAGACAACAGACTTAATAATACTACCACCAATTATCATACTTCTGCAATTATATTAAAACATAAAGGTAAATTACCCAGACCTGTCAAAAAGTAACACAAAATGCTGGTTATCTGGGTCTTTAAGTGCATTCGCTAAAAGTCGTCGTTCTCCATCAATCATTGATATACCACCCCAAACTACCTTAACATATATTAGCATAACAATTAACAATATTTCTAAGAAACAATTTTAACAAGCTTAGTAACACCTTATATGCCAACGGAACAAAACAATTAGTCGATAGGACTATAACAAGATTTCTTCAGCTTATCTGCAATTTTAACAGTCAAATCATAATTCTTGCGACGTAAAAAACTAAATTAATCAATATTTATAATCTTTAAACTAAATTCGTTACTATTATGCCTAAATTTAGCTACATAACACTAACATATCTGACGAAGAAAAGGAATATTATTACAACATACCGCCAAATCAAGATCAGTTTTAGCCGAAGCTTGCTCTTTCACCAATTTCTCTGCATAATTGGTAAAAACCTAATTAACAACCTAATTAACAACCTCAAATCACAACCTCAAATCACAACCTAATTAATAACCTCAAATCACAAGGACATAAAATACGAGAAAAAACTGCTGTGAGCTTCGAGTTATTTATACACACATATATGAGTAATAAAATAATGAGAAAAACGTGCTGGAAGCTTCAGTTAAGCTATACGTATACATATATAACGAAGGAAATTATGAGAAAAAATGGCATTAAGCTTCAATTCACCTCAAATTAGCTACACATAAACTTATACACATACTGATTTACATATACATCCACTAAAAATGAAGGAAATTGTGAGAATAAACAGCATTGAGCTTCAAATTAGCAAAACTCCCAAGAGAAAACAAAATCACCTCAATTAATGTCATGATCATGATTGTTTTTCAGATTTTTGTAAAAGTGAACTAAGAACAGAAAGCAAGAACAGGAAAGGAAAATGCAAGAAAATCTAAACATAAAATAAAATTCATATCATTTCATTCATAATCCGGAAAGATACAAAGTATGGCTACATATACTAACAACTGAACCTAAGATGTTGGGCTTTACTATTGGGCTTTAAGGCTATTTCTTGATGGATAACTCATCTGTTATGCAATTCTTAACATGACCCAACAACGTCCTTGGCCCATCAAGTAGCTTCGAATCCGAACTGGCCCAATCCGTAACAATACCTCCCTCTCAAAATCATCCTTGTCCTCAAGGATGAATGTAATTTGAAGCACGGTGTAGCCATTGGAGTCGCCAGGATCAAACACCAGTACTTGTAATACACCAATACCAGGGGGAAAAAAACCATTCTTAGGACTACTAGTACCTTAAGTTGCCTGGTGATCTCCCATTCTGCAGAGAATTCTGAAGCTCCCTGCAACATTTGTACCATAAACTGCAAGCTCTCATCGCAAAGTTTTCTATCAGCAACATTTTTATTTAATAGAAGGAAAGCATCAAGCCTGCAATCATCACAACACACTTCACCAACATTTTCATTTCCCAAGCTGTCACAACTAAAGAAAAGCATTTTGCAATTGCTGCATTGTTTTCGAGTGTTGTGATAATCAGACATTGATCTAAAAAGGAGGCGAGATCCTAAAACTTTTTTAGCTGATGCTAATTCAGTTTTTCCTCGAAACTGTCTTGTTAGCCTATAACTTTCTGATTTCGTACTCCCATGCAAGTTTAAGGAGTCACCGCGAATTTCAATCTGCATCTGCCCTCTTTCAAACATCCCAAGAAGGTAAGCTAACACATATGGCTTGCTTTTAAAATTCAGCTCATGTAATTTCCCACTTTTGGGCGTGTGATCAATATTAGGGTCCTCGCTGGTTGCAAGAAGAGTCTCAACATACCCAATACCCATCATCATTATCCTTCTCACAACTCTCTCTTCCTTCCTAGAGTTATCATCAAAGCTACAAGCATGAACATTACTTGAAAAAATTACACCATTTGGCTCAAACCAAATGTTCTCATACACAACCCCTTTACTTGAACTAACATCAAATATCAGGCCAGCAGGTGTCCTGTCCTTTTTAACTAGCCATAAATCTGAAATACTGCCGAAATGGCTACCATAAGAAAAGCATTGGAATGCCAAACTCGGTTTGACAAGCTTGGAATTGTAAATTTGCAACCCTCTTGAGGAAAAATCACTCGAGATATCAATAAACACCTCCTGGAAAACTATATCGATGTAGTAGAGCACTTCAGTGCCACTTTTCGCTTTACTATAATGCATATGCTTCTTGATTATACTTCTTTTATTAGAACCATCTCGACTAATAAATGAATTTGCACAAACCTGCAGAAATATATCAGATTGCCCATCCAATTCCATATTCATGAAGCCAGTTGTGTCTGATTTGTGTAAGCTATCTTCGTGCTTTCTCTTCCTACTACAGTGCATACTCGGCATCATTATCGCATCATTTTGAGGATGGTGTACCCTTGCATCAAACGCAAATGTCCCCACATTTGTCACAATCCAGACCTGACATGAGGTCTCAGCAACTACATGACTATCACTAACCTTTATGTTCACAGCAACCAACCCCTTTCCATTCTGGTTTGTGTCAGCATTTCCTTTCATGCCTCCATGACTACCAACATTAAGAATACTTAATACCATTATGCTATTGGATTCAAAACATACCTCCTTCTCCGGCATAAATTTCTTACCTGAACTATCATCAAACAATAAACGAGCTGGTTTCATACTCCTCATTTTGCTATAACGAGTCTTCGTTAATTTCCATGAATAGAGGTTCTTTTCATGCATATAGTAAAATATCTCCAATGTCTCACCATCACATCTGTGCTTGCCCAAAACTAAATTCCTTGAATTGTTGTCCCCATTATATATGTCACACAACACATCATACCTCTTTTTGGTAGAATTCAAGTTTCCGATCTGAATTGCAAAACTGGAACACCCCTTAAGTGTTGGACCAAACTCTTTTCCGCCTCTCGTCGCTATTTCACCTGAAGTATGACCTCCATTGAATATGTGTTGTAAACCTCTAAACATTTTCATATCTACTTCAGTAGATTTACATAACCAACACTCTTCAATTTGAAACTTGGCCAAATTAATAGCCCCTTGTAGATCTGTAGGTTCGCACAACCTGATAGGTTCTTGGATCTTTTCTTTGAAATCATTTAATAATTTATGAACAAGTATCTCCTTACAAAACACACCTTCAGATCCAGTTACATGTGAATCCCTCCATTTTTTAACTTTTGCACCTACATCTTCTCTAACATCAAAAATTCTGCAAGCTACGACTATTATTGCAACATCATTTAGTCTTACTTCTGCACTCTCATTCATTTTCTTCTCATAACCACCGGGATCAAAGATCAACAAGATTTCCTCACTAACAATGCTAGACTGATCATTCAACCCATAAATTTTTGGCAATATATAATGTTCCTTCCAGCTTTGTTCCTCGACATTCTCACTTTCTTCAAAAGCATTTTCTTCTCCGTCTCCTTTCCTATTATCATCTTTTACCTCCTCTTTTAACGTACTGATTTCTGAAACTTTCTCTCCTTTGCCTCTACCTTCATTAAGGACACTCTCCCCATTAACACGGTTTAAAGCCAAGGAGAATTGAGATTTTAAAATTTTCCAATCTTCAGCGTCCTCTCCATTTTTATTGCTAACATTATCAATTTCCAGAAAAACATTATCCGCTAGCACGCCACCATTGCATTCATTTATCTCCTTCAATTCCAGTGCTCCCACACTAGAATCAACTAATTTCCTTGGTGTTTCACATTTCTCCTCACAACCTTCAAAAGTACTATCTCTACTTTTCTCATCTACGAATTCCTTCTCAGGAATTTCATCAAACATGTGAAGAGTAGATACATCAAGTTGAGGCAAATGTAAGTCATTTGAATCCTCACTCTCAACATCCAATGTTTCCTTAACTAAACCACTTGTATCCAGGTTATCGATATTTGAAACATGATTTAACATATGAGAAGGCTGACTTACTGGCTTTGAGGAAATTCCTTTAAGTATCTTTGACGACTCTGCGAGGTTCTTCCCCATCTTCTCGAGGATTCGAATCATTTCAGTGAGTTTATCCTCCATCTGGTGGCCTTTGTCCTCAAAATCTTTCGCAATCGACATCGTTAGTGATTCAGGATTTTCATCAAACACTTGAGACACAACCAATTCAGGTTGTTGTTCATTGATAAATCCAAGTGGAAACTGGGTTGTAGTAACAGACGGACTCGTAAAACAACTCAAGGGTGGGGTAATTGGGTTTGGATGTGCTTGAATTTCATCATGGTAAGTAGAATACCAAGGTATTCCGTTGCTGTCCGGAAAATAAGGGTATGTGTAAGATGTAGGAGGTGTATAATATGATGGTGGTTCTGGTGGTTGAATATGGTGATAGACATGTGGAGGTGTTGGAGGTGGTGTATACTGGTACGTATGATAGAAATTAGGGTTTTGAAAGGGATTTGAAGAACATGGGGTGAAGGGGAAATCAAAGGAAACGTTACTCGTCATGTCCGAGAAATCGTTGGCTCTGATACCATTTGTCATGATCATGATTGTTTTTCAGATTTTTGTAAAAGTGAACTAAGAACAGAAAGCAAGAACAGGAAAGGAAAATGCAAGAAAATCTAAAGATAAAATAAAATTCATATCATTTCATTCATAATCCGGAAAGATACAAAGTATGGCTACATATACTAACAACTGAACCTAAGATGTTGGGCTTTACTATTGGGCTTTAAGGCTATTTCTTGATGGATAACTCATCTGTTATGCAATTCTTAACATGACCCAACAACGTCCTTGGCCCATCAAGTAGCTTCGAATCCGAACTGGCCCAATCCGTAACAATTAACAACATAAACACATACACGTACTAATAATACGTATACATACACTTATAATGAACTAAATTGCGAGGAAAACCTGTAGTGAGCTTCAAATTAGCGAAACTAAATCCGAAGGCCTCAGACTACTAAAAACGTCTTCGAAGCTCCCGATCCTGAATACGATCGATACTGTTCGAGACTCTTCAATCCTAACAATCCTACAAGCTTATTCATCACGCAATTAAATATGAAAATCGATTAAACTACTCTAATCCTTTCGATTTACGATCGTACAACTCAAATCGCGATTGCGAGGAGTGTACGGACACGAGAATTTGAGAGTTCTAGGGTTAGAGAGAGAGAGAGAGAGAGAGAGAGTCTAATTAGGGCTGAAGTTCAGAAGCAGAGACAGAGTGTGTGTGTTTAAGTTGGGGATAACGGAGAGGCGAGAGCACGGGGTAATAATAGCAGAGTACATGGCAGTCTTGATTAAAAAATATTTATTTTTATTGTAATTCAAAATTTTTATAAGTCGTTAAATATAAAAATCGTCGTATGATTAAAGTATTAATATTACTAGGTAACGCGCGAAAATATTTTTAAAAATTATACACATAACATTATTGTTTGTTAAATTTTATTATTTGAAAGTTAATATGATAAATTAAAAATTATGTGAAATGTAATTAAATTTGAATGTTTAAAAATTAAAGAGAAAAGAATTAGGTGAAAAAAACATGTTTCAGTTAAATTATTGAAAGATATTGACGAACCTATTTTGTCGCATAAAAAATGCTTTTGAAATCCAATATTGGCAAACATTTGCAAAGTTTGATATTGAATAAGTAAAAATAACATTTGTGAATCTTTTCTATTGTCGATGACATCATAAACGACGTGCTTGCTTAATTTGTTATTAAATTATTTGTTAGTAAAATTGATTGTACAATGAAATGAATTAGAATGTAAATGTGATGAGAGGTGTGATTGATTTCACTTGTCGATATATTTGGTTTTATGACGAAAAAAACAGAATTCAAATGCATATTGTAAGTCATGTTTCATGTTTTTTTGGAGTGATTCGACACCCGTATCTCTACATTTAATTAATTTTTCAGAGCATTTTATAAGAACTGTTTTGTTTGTAACATTAAAATTAAATTCATGGACACATTAAAGTGATACTCACATATTCTAATATTCTTTTATTAAATTTTATAATAAATTTATAATAGAGCCGATGCTCGTTTTATAACACCCTTGCTTAATGCTCAAAAAGTGAGAATTTTTCTAAAATAGCAAAAATCAACTCCTTAAACATCTTTTACTTTTTTCCATACCAAACTATAATGTCAACATAATTCCTATAATAAAAATTTGTAAATATTAAATATAACTAATTAACGATTTTAAACACCGTCTCCCATCTCATAACATAAATGCATGATTAATTGATTAGTAATAGTATAAGAATGTGTTTAATTAGAATATTAATTTTTCCAACACAAAATAATCAAACAACGAATGGGTAATTTTTTTATTGATTTAATTGACGAAAAAAAGGGTCGACTTGATTCAATTTAATCGAGTTGGTCACACCCCGTGTATAATTTGTTCAGGTATAAATGTAAATTCTACGATATTACTTTTATTTAAATTGTGGATGTTAATCGAAAAACATATATACTTATGTATCTTATCATGATTCTCACGATCATTGATTACGAATTTATCGAAAAGTTAAAATCGTCTATTAATTATTGCCAAAAAATTTACAATGATTTTGAATAAGGATTAGAAATGACGATAAAAATTATTTTATTTAATTGTTTTACCTTAAAATAATGGTATTTTTATATAAATCATTAATATTTTATAACAAAATAATAATAATAATAGAAATGTTCTAATAAAATTGTTAAACTTTTATATTAAATATGAAATAAAGTGTATTTAGTATAAATTTAATAGGTATAATTAATTATTAATTAAATGCAAGAAAATTATTTTAATAAAAAATAAAAATGTGAAAATTCAAGAAAAATATTTTGAAGTTTCTGAGTGCAAGTCTCTCCAGTTTCCTGCTATTATAATAAAGTTTTATATAAAAGTACTGTAATAGATAAATTAATTTCTATTATTCTTAAAAATTGATTGGTCTCTTATGAATTTTCTATTAAAAATTATTTTAAAAATAATTTACATGTATTATTAATTGGAAAAATATTTTCATTATATATATCTAAAATTTTGATAATCTTAAAAACATCACAAATATATAAAAATAAAAATTACAATATGAACCTAATATTTACAATCAAAAGTTACAAATATTGAATACAACTTAATAACATTTTTTAAAGCCGACACCTCTCATCAATATTTTCGAAAATATCATTATTAACACTTAAGAGTTTAACTGAAACATGTTTCTTTCTACTAATTCTTTTCTCCATAATTCTTAAACATTCAAATTTAGTTACATTTTATAGAAATTTCAATTTATCATATCAACTTTCAAATAATAAAACTTAAAAAAAATATTGTTATATGTACGACTTTTAAAAATATTTTCGTGTCGCGCGTAGCGCAGCTTTATTACCTAGTTTTAAGTATTGGAGGGGAGGTTAGAATACTCATAAATAGCGGTGAATAATTTACATGTATTATTAATTGGAAAAATATTTTCATTATATATATCTAAAATTTTGATAATCTTAAAAACATCACAAACATATAAAAATAAAAATTACAATATGAACGTAATATTTACAATCAAAAGTTACAAATATTGAATACAACTTAATAACGTTTTTAAAGCCCACACCCCTCTCATAATATACATGTTCAATAATAGTTTAAAAATTTATTTAATTTGAATATTAATTTATTTTGACACAATATAATGAAACAATGGGCATATAATTTTTTTATCAATTTAATCTTCCGATAAAATGGTTGAGTTTGTTCAATTTAATTAGTTTGGTCATAACTCATGTGTGTATGCGCATGATTTGTTTACAAATTTCAGATATTAAGTAAAGATCCATGTACTTCCATAATTTACTACGATTCCACAATCATTGATAATAAAGATTATTTGAGAAGTTGGTTAATAATGTTTTTAAAAACTGACAGCCCTCTCATAATATACATATTCAATAATAGTATAAGAATTTGTTTAATTACAATAAAAAATTATTTCGACACAATATAACGAAACAATGGGTGTATAGCTTTTTTATCAATTTTATCTTCCGATAAATGACTGGATTTGTTAAATTTATTCGATTTGATCATAACTCATGTATTATTTATTCATGTGCAAGATTGAAAATCTATTTGTACTGTTTGTATACAATTCCAGATATTAAATAAATATCTTCTACTTCCATAATTTATTACGATTTTCACAATTATTGATAATAAAAATTGCTTGAGAAGTTAAGGTCGTGTACCCTATAATCATCCGAAAAGAAATTATAGTGATCTTGAATAGGGAATTGATATGGGCTAAAAGTAAGCCCTAAAAGACACATTTAACGTTGTATTAATTAGACCTAGAATGGTCCAAACGTAGGGCCCACCAGATGGGCCCAAACCCTAATTATAATATTAATTTCGTAATTAATATTAGGGATAATAATCAGCTCAGCAATAAGAGTCAAATAAGGATATTACTCCTACATGACTTAGCCTCCAAGATACATATTTTAACATGGAAACTGATTCCTACAAGGAATGAGTCTAGAACCTTCCTTGAGGCGGTGGCTTGCCCACCAAGTCTCCTATTCCTACCATAATTCTTAGGCTTCTCAGCCTATATAAAGGGTCAGACCCCTCAACCTAGAACTACGTTTTATTGGCTTGATTCTCTAATTACAGAGATACGTAGGCATTCTGTGAGGACCGTTTAAGTCTCGAACGCAGAAGCAGCCATTAAAGCACGAAGCTCACGAACCCTAGCATTAAATACATAAACCCTAGCATTAAATACATAAACCCTAGCCGCAATAATTTAAACCTAGTTTTTATTCCACAACATTTGGCGCCGTCTGTGGGAAGAAGACATCAACCATGGTTCAAACACGAAGAACTCCACCAAGCACTACGGAGCCAATCGCTACCGAGGCTCTACCTCTTAGCTCTGCTCCGCCCCTTACTGAACAAGTACTTCCGACATCTGAACAAGTACCTCCGGCATCCGGAACTATCGTTTCGTACCAAGTTTCTCAACCCCTAGGGACGACTACCCATGTTGAGAGTACGCTACCTCCGATCATCCACACAGTTCCAGGGACTAACCCCCCTCAGACGGGGATTTCTTCTCTGATTGTAGATCCCAACAACCTTACACGAGGGGTTCAGATCCACACTACGGATCTCCCCATAAGCACCAATCCAATGTATGGGATGACCAATTACGGAGCTGGACCGAGTGGCCATGCCCTGTATATTAGAGATCGAGATTATCGCGATTTTTCTGGTCCTTATTCAGATGAATCATCTTCTGGCGATGATTACGAGCGTGATGAAGCCCCGAGGAGGCGACGTGCAAGTAAAGAGCCTATGGGAAGAACTCGAACTATCCATGATGGACTCCCTTCAACAGCTGCTGAAAGGATTAAGGCTTATGAAGCCGAGATCTTAAAGTTAAAGGAAGATATGGCCAGGGAGCAAGCCAGATCAAAACAGACTTTGCCACCTCCCACGTCAGGACCGATTCCCTTCATAGATCTGGAGAGGCCTCCAAGGAGGCAAAGAAGGACTACCGTCCCACCTGAAAGAACTACAAGGGTGGAAACCCCTAAAAGCAACCCCAAGGATCTGCTACCGCTTGGGGACCCTGATGATCCCACACCGCCGTTCACTGAGGACGTGATGAATGCTCGTATTTCAAAGAAGTTTAAGATGCCAACAATCAAGGCTTATGATGGAATGGGTGATCCTGCCAACCACGTTAGAACGTTCTCAAACGCACTGCTGTTGCAGCCTGCAAGCGACGCTTTGAAGTGTAGGGCTTTCCCTCAAACTCTGTCAGGCATGGCTCAAAGATGGTATAGTCGGCTTCCTGCAAACTCAATTGGTTCCTTTAAGGAATTGAGTGCTGCTTTCATTAGTCAGTTTATCAGCGGAAGAACGCATGAGAAAAGCTCTGCATCTCTTATGTATGTGGTACAAGGGAAGAACGAAAGTCTGAGAGACTATCTTAAGAGGTTCACCAAGGAGACTCTGAATATCACTGATCTGGACAATAAGGTTGCAATGGTAGCCATGGAGCATGGTACCACCGACCTATACTTTAAGAGATCATTGGCAAAGCATCCCCCGGAGAACATGGCTGATCTCCAACGAAGGGCTGATAAGTACATCAAGGCCGAGGATAGCACGAAGAAGGAAGTCACAGTAGGCAATGGTCAGGGGAACAATGATACGAAAAAGCGCAAGCAAGGGCAGGAGTACGATGCTAGGGACAAGTATCCCCGAACTAGCAAAGACTCTGACTCGCCACCAAAAAAGAGTTTGGGACCAAGGTTCTCCGATTATGCAAGGTTGAATGCCCCTAGAAGTCAAATCTTGTTGGAAATTGAGAAGGATAAGGACTTCCGATGGCCAAAGCCACTCAGGGGAGACCCCACAAAGAGGAACAAGGATCAATACTGTAGATTCCACCGAGATGTAGGACATGACACGGATGATTGCAGACAGTTGAAGGACGAGATCGAATTCTTGATCCGTAAGGGAAAGCTGAACAATTTCACAAAGGGTGGAGATCAAGGAACCCAAAGAGGGGATTACAACAGGAGAAACAATGACAGAAGGGATAATGATCGTGATCGTAGCACGCAGCCCCGAGGGCCAGTTATCAACATGATCTGGGGAGGCCCGACAGCGGCCGGTTCAACTCAAAACTCTCGAAAGGCATACACAAGGGAGGTAATGCACATTGTGGGAGAGGCCCCGAAGCGTGCTAAAATTGAGATGGTAATTGGGTTCGATGATTCGGACTTGGAAGGGGTGAAGTTCCCCCATGATGACCCGCTGGTCATAACTCCTGTGATTGGAAATTCAGAAGTAAAACGAGTCTTGATAGACAATGGAGCTTCTGTGGATATTTTGTTTCATGATGCGTTTGTAAAGATGGGATACAACGACTCTCAATTGACCCCTGCAAACATGCCTATATACGGATTTAATGGAGTAGAGTCCAACGTTGAAGGGACTATTCAGTTGCCCATGACTATTGGGCAGGAGCCTAAGGAGGCGATTCAGATGCTGAATTTCTTGGTGATTAAAGCAGCTTCAACATACAACGCAATCCTTGGAAGGACCGGATTACATGCGTTTAAGGCTGTGGCCTCTTCCTATCATATGAAGATTAAGTTTCCAACACGGAATGGTGTCGGAGAAGAAAAGGGTGATCAGAAGATGGCAAGAAGTTGCTATGTGGCTGCATTGAGGGCCGATGGAGTTGGGGGGCAGGTCCTTCCAATTGAAGACATGGATGTCCGCGATGATGAAGAGCATAGAGGAAAGCCAGCAGAGGATCTGATTCCCATACCTCTAGAGCCGAACGATCCGGGAAAAGTTACTTATATTGGAGCATCTCTGGAAGAACCCTTGAAGGGCAAGTTGATAGAATTCTTACAAAAGAATAGCGACGTGTTCGCTTGGACAGCAGCTGATATGCCAGGGATTGACCCCCAGCTTATAACCCATAAGTTGAATGTTGATCCCAAGAGGAAGACAATAAAGCAGAAGAAGAGAAACTTTGCTCCGGAGAGGCAAGAGGCCATTAAGCAAGAAGTGGATAAGCTTTTGGAAGCTGGTTTCATTGAAGAGATTCAGTTTCCCGAATGGTTAGCAAACCCTGTGATGGTCAAAAAAGCGAATGGGAAGTGGAGGATGTGCATAGACTTCACTGACCTGAATGATGCATGTCCAAAAGATTGTTTCCCCCTTCCAAGGATTGACATGCTGATAGATGCCACAGCTGGACATGAGATGTTAAGCTTCATGGATGGATTCAGCGGCTATAATCAGATTAAGATGCACAAAGATGACATCCCTAAGGTATCTTTTATAACTGACTTTGGTGTCTTCTGTTATCTTGTTATGGCATTTGGTCTAAAGAATGCAGGAGCTACTTACCAACGCTTGGTGAATAAGATATTTGCCCATCTGATTGGAAAAACCATGGAGGTGTATGTTGATGACATGTTAGTCAAGAGCCTACTCAAGGCTGATCATATTAAGCACCTCGAAGAGGCATTTGAAGTGCTGAGGCACCATAAGATGATGTTGAATCCCGCTAAGTGTGCCTTTGGCGTTGGATCTGGAAAGTTTTTAGGACTGATGGTTTCAAAGAGAGGCATTGAGGCCAATCCTGACAAGATCAAGGCGATTTTAGACATGGAACCACCACGTTCGATAAGAGATGTGCAGAAGTTGACAGGCCGAGTAGCGGCCTTAGGGAGGTTCATCTCTAAATCTGGTGATAAGTGTTTACCTTTCTTTCAAACATTAAAGAAGGTAAAGAATTTTGAATGGACACCTGAAAGCCAAGAGGCCTTTGAGCAATTGAAGAAGTACATGGCTGAAGCCCCGCTGTTGGCCAAGCCTAGCATCGGAGAGACTCTTTATCTATACCTGGCGGTATCTGAGCAAGCATTGAGTGCCGTCCTCATAAGGGAAGAGAACAAGGTTCAGAAACCTATATACTATGTGAGTAAGGTATTGCATGGAGCTGAGTTAAACTATTCCACCATTGAGAAGTTTGCTTTAGCCTTGGTAACGGCTTCAAGGAAACTACGACCTTATTTTCAGTCACACAAGATTGAAGTCCTGACGGACCAGCAGTTGAGAAGTATCTTGCACAGCCCTAAGGTCAGTGGAAGGTTAATTAAGTGGGCAATCGAACTCGGAGAATTTGACATTGCATATAAGCCTCGGACAGCCATCAAGGCTCAGGCATTAGCTGACTTCTTGGTTGAATGTACCATTGGCAATCAAGAAGTCGGGGGGCAGGAGATAGTAACCACCCCTGGAGTTGAGAGTAAGGATGAAGAACTTGTACCTGATCAGAAAGAGTATTGGGTGCTCTATTTTGATGGAGCATCAAAAACAAAATCTAGTGGTGCAGGTTTGGTTTTGCAAAGCCCCGATGGGTTCACGGTTGAGTACGCTTTGAAGTTGGACTTTCCTACAACCAACAATGAAGCTGAATATGAAGCATTAATAGCTGGATTGGGATTGGCCAGAGTCATGAGGGTCAAGAACCTCAAGGTGTGTGGAGATTCAAGACTGATAGTCTCGCAAGTGAATGGTGAGTTTGAGGCCAAGGATGAAACTATGGCAAAATACCTCAGAGTCGTGAAAGCTGTTATGACTCAGTTTGAGGAGTGCTACCTGGAGCACATTCCTAGGGAAGAGAACGTTAAGGCCGATGCCCTCTCTAAGTTCGCTTCTTCTGAAATAGAGAATTATGCAGGTAGTGTTTACTTCCAGGTCTTGAAGGCCCCGACCATCAATTCTAAGTTGGTAGCACCTATCGATGTTGGAGGCTGTTGGATGGATCCTATTAAGGCTCATCTAGAAACCGGATGGCTCCCTAATGATGCCTTGGAGGCACAAAAATTGTCAGTGAGAGCATTGAGATATGCCTTGATTGAAGGCATCTTATACAAGAGATCGTTTGTCATCCCGTATTTGAAGTGCCTAAGGCCCCAAGAGGCAAGAGAAGCACTGGAAGAAGTTCATGAAGGGATCTGTGGGCAGCACTTGGGGGGCAGAGCCTTAGCTCACAAGATTACCCGCCTGGGATTCTATTGGCCGGAGATGTTAGCAGATGCCCAGGATTATGTCAAGAAGTGTGATAGATGTCAGAAACATGCCCCTGTTGTAAGGCAGCCGCCTGAAAGGTTAACCTCAATCAGCTCTCCCATTCCGTTTGCAATGTGGGGGATGGACATTCTTGGTCCTTTCCCCATGGCTTCAGCACAAAGAAAGTTTCTGATTGTCGCCATTGATTATTTCACTAAGTGGATTGAGGCTAAACCTTTAGCCAAGATAACCACCAAACAAGTTTCCCAGTTCTTTTGGGAGAACATAATCTGCAGGTATGGAATTCCCCGAATCCTTGTGACAGATAATGGGACACAATTCAACAATGAAGAGTTCAGAAAGTACTGTGAGGAAAATGCTATCGAGCTTCGTTTTACTTCGGTAGCTCACCCGCAAGCTAATGGACAGGCTGAGGTAGCCAATCGGATTATTCTTGATGGACTTAAGAAGAGGGTCGAACGATCGAGAAATACTTGGGTGGATGAATTACTGCCTATACTTTGGGCATATCGTACTACTTGCAAAGTAACAACTGGGGAAACCCCTTTCCTACTGGCTTATGGAGCCGAGGCAGTCGTACCACTAGAAGTCATGCATGCATCACCTAGAATTGAAGCATTCGAGCCAGAGACTAATGAAGAAGGCATGAGGCTCGCCTTAGATTTGATTGATGAAGTTAGGGACGAGGCAAATGCCAGAAATGCGGAGCATCAAAAGAAAGCATCTTTCTACTACAACCACAGGGTTAAGGAGAGGTTCTTTCAACAAGGTGACTTGGTTCTTAGGAAGATCGAGGCTTCTGGAGTTGGTCAGAAAGGAAAGTTAGCCCCAAACTGGGAAGGGCCGTATCGAGTCAAGAAAACACTAGGACGAGGATCTTACAAACTGGAAACCTTGGACGGGGTTGAGGTGCCCCGGACTTGGCATGCATTGAACCTCAAGGTTTACTATGTTTAAGCTCTCCTGAAAAGGACCTAGCTTTTTGCCTATGTAATAGAAGTAGAAATAAGGTCGATGAAACCATTCCAAGTTTTTAAACTTGAGATATTGGAAATAGAGTATTTATGTAAGGGCTGTGCCCGTTTCTTCATATTAATAAGACTATCATACATTTTCGCATAAGATATGAACTCTACTCATTGATATTTATGCACAAAATGCTAGACTACACATGCGAGTATAAATAAGCTGAGAAGCATTAAGGACAATGGATTATGAATTTAAAAGTTATGCCCGAAGGCAGAATACATAACCAACTAGTTCAAAATAAGTTAACGGAAATACAAAGTCATGCCTGAAGGCAGAGTGCATAAGTAGAAAGATAAAGATGTCCGCTACTAAGCATCTCCAGTATGCTCATCCTCTCCGGCTGCACCAGGGTGAGCAGAGGAATCTGGCTCTAGGATCCTCTCATCATCCTCTGGGTCCTCCTCTCGTGTGTCCTGCACTGCCAAGGCCATAGGAGCATGAGGGCTAGGGAAGTCTGAAACACTAAGGGTGCCAGGAAATCTCCTAGTAACCTCAGCAAGAGCTTCATCCCATCCCTGAGTAAACTGATAAGGGAATAGAGAGTCGTCATGCTTCTCCATGAAGCCCATATACTCCTGGGAGGCAAGGTATTCGTCAATCAGGTCGTCCTTGTCCTTCCTGAGAGAGACGTTTTCAGCCTGAGACTCTAAAAGCTCTTTTTCCCTCCTCGCTAAAGTGGCCTTGACAGAGCCCAGTTCATCCTGGGAGTCATCAAACTTGGCCTTGTAAGTCTCGTAGTTGGAACGCCAAGTCTTAGCTTGGAATACGACTCCCTGGAAGTTGGCATTAGCCTGCAAAAGACAAAGTTAAAACCACGGTTCAGGTGACAAAACAAGTACATAAAAGAGTGGATAGGAGGGAGCTTACAGCTGCGAAGGCCTGAGCTCCAGCACTCTCAGCTCCTTCAAGAGTGGAGCCAGATACATAATCCTTGAAGTCACCAGGGGTGATGGAGTGATAGGACCAATCCATAGCATGCTTGCAGTCTCCAACAATGGAGTCTTTCTTCCTAATACCCCAGTTGGGGCGCCAAGCACTCCTGGAGGAGCCATCTACCTCCTCAACATCAGCCACATGGGGCCTCAAGTAGGCATCCGAGGCTGTTGGGGCTCGAGGATCTTTCCCTGAACGAGCCCTTTTCAGCCTAGCAGTGTCCCCATCTTCTGGCTCATTGGTCTTGTTGATAAAAGCTGCAGCTGCAATTACAAAACAAAAAAAACAAATAATGGGTATGAGATAATCATATTCAAATAAAGGAATGCAAAAAGAAAGGAAATTACCCTTATTGCCCACTCGGGAAAGTCCCAAAGTCTTAAGTTGGAACTCATTCAGGAGATCCCAAGCCATAGTAGAATAATTATCTTTGATGAGCTCCTGGTAGGCAAGGGTCTCTTCCTCATTCAGCTCAATGTCATTGGCACTTCCATCTACTACCTTACCAAAGGTACTACGAAAAACATTGCCCCAATCTCCACCATCCCATATCAAGTACATAAACTCCTTCTTCCACTTTGGGTTGGAGTCAGGAATAGATTGGGGATGAAAGATTGGAGGAGTAGAAGAACGGTGACTAATGTAAACCCAACCCGGGGTAGATTCAGCAAAATTTTTAAATTGAAATATTTTTCTAAAAAGAGCTACAGAAAGAGGGAATTTGTTTTTAAGGCAAAGGACCAGAAAACAGTTGATCACCCTCCAAGAATTGGGAGGAAGTTGACAAGGGTTAACTCCTACATCTGCTAAAAGCCTAGGGATAAACTCATGAAAAGGGAATCGAACCCCTGCAACAATGGCACCCCTATAAATACAAAGTGCATTGGGGCGCCAATGGCAAGATCGATCCCCAGGTTCAGCTGGGATAAGCCTATAGGGATATTCTATTTTATACATTCTATTATAGTCAGTGATTTTTTCTATGTCATGGAAAATGTTGCTATGATTATAGGAATCAAGGTGTGACAGGGATGGAAAATCTTCTTTACGATTTAAAATCATATCCTGTAAACTCATGGAGGAAGAACGAATGGTGATACCTCTTTTTGAGGCCACTTGCAGTTTCTGGAAACGTTGAGAAGCACGATCTTCAGCCATTTCTTCAAATCTTCAAAGAAAAATTATGAAGTTTTTAGAACAATCTTCAAATCTTCAAAGGAATTGAAGGGAAAACCCAGAAAAAAGGCAATCTTCAAGCTAAAAAAACTAGAAATTCTGGAAAAATACCTTGAGTGTTCTTCAAATCTTCAACAGCAACTGGAAGGTTTATGGAAAAATTCCAGAAATCCTTGAGCAATCTTCAAACCTTCAAAGATTTTAAGAGAAATCACCAGAAAACTTGAAGGATGCCTTCGAATCCTCAAAGAACGAGGATCAAACTCAGATTCTTCAAAGGAAATTTCTTAAAGAGCTTTGAGACTCTAGAGAGAACTTTTTAGAAACTTTTGTGATGAAATGGAAATGAAAGCCTTGGCCTTTATATAGGCAGAAATAGGGCATTTCAACCGGTTAGGGAGAATGTCAACCGGCTATAGCCTATTGGAAACTATTGTGGGCTATCAACACAAATTGGGCTCTAAAAAGCCCAAACAACACCAGGCCTGTTAAGGCCCAAGTCAAAGTCGATTAGGGCCCACGAGGAGAAGCCCCAAATTCTGATGAGTCTAAAACCCAATAGTGCCAAGGATATGATTCTTGGACTCAGTCTTAGCTAAGATTGAAGGCCTATAAAAGCCCAAGCTAAACCTAAGGCCCAAAAGGTTTTGAAGGCCCACTGTTACAGTCCAAAAAAAAAAAAAAAAAAAGAGGGTGGTAGGAGGTCGACAGCCACGACCTCGTTTTGCAATTCAAATTCGAGCTCGTTTACACGACCAGAAAATCAACTAAAACGCATCAATTTGAGGTCGTGGAGACATGGTTTGAGGTCGAATTTAAACTACAAATGAGGTTGGTAGATCCTGGTCGTAATTATGCTAGAAAGTAGGAAAAATCTGTGCGACCTGGATTCAATTTGAGGTCGTTTCCCCCTTGATTTGAGGTCGCCAGATTGAGGTCGAAAATGAACTGAAAAATTTGTAAATCAGCCACGACCTGGCCCCCATTTGAGCTTGAAAATTGAGCTCGAAAATACCTTAATTTCTCTTCGAAATTTTCAGGTCGAAAATGACTTGAAATGTAAGGAAGATGGCTGCGACCTGGAGGCTATTTGAGTCATTTTTGAGCTCGAAATTAAACTGATTGAGCTCGACAGGACCAGGTCGAAAAAGACTTAAAAAATAGGGAAAAAGGGGACGATCTGGGAGAGTTTTGAGCTCGAAAATTGAGCTCGAAATTGAGCTCAAATTTAGCTTAAAAAATGAGGAAAATTTGAGAAAAATAAAGCAATAAAAACCCCGAATCCCGATTGCGATCCATATAATTTTTGGAAAATTTGGTAGATTTTCTAAGTGATACGGATCGAGAATACCCTGATTTTTCCAAAATTTCCAGGTCAAAAATGACTTAGGAAACATGAAAAACAATTTTATGCACGAAGCACAATATAATTTTAGTGCTGTTTTGGCACCGTTTAGTGCCGATTAGCACCGTTTAGTGTCGGTATAGCATCGTATAGCGCCGATTAGTGTCGTTAGTGCCGTTTTATGCCATTCAACATTGTTTAACACTATTTAAACATTGTTTAAGGCTGATTAGCGCTGTCTAGTGCCATTTAACACCGTTTAGTGTCGTTCAACATCGTCGTAAATGCGTCGGTCGCTCCACGCTTTACATTAAGATGATATTGTTGAAAATACTCACGTAAGAGCAATAAACCCTGACCCAAGCCTCGAATAAGGCCGTTATAACTTCAAAGAAAACCTGATCAGTTTTCCTAGAAGTTGGGGGGCAAATGATATGGGCTAAAAGTAAGCCCTAAAAGACACATTTAACGTTGTATTAATTAGACCTAGAATGGTCCAAACGTAGGGCCCACCAGATGGGCCCAAACCCTAATTATAATATTAATTTCGTAATTAATATTAGGGATAATAATCAGCTCAGCAATAAGAGTCAAATAAGGATATTACTCCTACATGACTTAGCCTCCAAGATACATATTTTAACATGGAAACTGATTCCTACAAGGAAGGAGTCTAGAACCTTCCTTGAGGCGGTGGCTTGCCCACCAAGTCTCCTATTCCTACCATAATTCTTAGGCTTCTCAGCCTATATAAAGGGTCAGACCCCTCAACCTAGAACTACGTTTTATTGGCTTGATTCTCTAATTACAGAGATACGTAGGCATTCTGTGAGGACCGTTTAAGTCTCGAACGCAGAAGCAGCCATTAAAGCACGAAGCTCACGAACCCTAGCATTAAATACATAAACCCTAGCATTAAATACATAAACCCTAGCCGCAATAATTTAAACCTAGTTTTTATTCCACAACAGGAATAAAAAATAACGCAATATAAACAATTGTTATTTAGCAAAAAAAAAAATATATAAACAATTGTTATTCGTCATTTTAACTAAAAATAAACATAACTATAGATAATTAATATTTAATATTGAAAAAATAACTATAATGTTCAACTAAAGTTTGCTAATTTTTAAACAACTTAAATAGGGTAAATTTAATATATGTTTAATAGGTGTAATTAATGACTAATTAAAATGTCATTAATAGCTATTTAATGCAAGAAAAGAATTTTAATAAAAAAAATCAGAAAAACGAAAATTCAAGAAAAATACCTTGAACTGTTCTGGTGCATTTCCGATCTCCAGGCATTATAATATATATAGATATGTTGGGTTTAGAAAAGCCAACGCAAAAAAATTGTTTATATGTCCAGTAAAAGGGAACGACGTATATTATGACGGCTTTTACTTTATTCTAAAATGTAATTTTGTTTAATATAATTTATTAATATAAAAATAATTTTTAAATTACTTAGAAAAATTTAAATTCTTAAAATATAATAAGAACAACTTTAAACTTAAGATTAATCATTAAATAATTTAAAAAAATTAAAAATGGTATAATATAAAAATATTGTATTATTTGTATTAAAATATTATTTGTATATAATTTAGCTTTTTAAAAAAAGTTATAATGCTTTTAGCGTCGGTCAAATGTAAGGCGACACATAAAGTATAAACACTAAAGCGTCGGTTCTACAAGACCGACGCTAAAGGGTAGGTTTTAGGCGTCGGTTAAGTAAAGACCGACGCTAAAGGGTCAATTTTAGGCGTCGATTGTTAACGACCGACGATAAAGGGTCGATTTTAGGCGTCGGTTGAGTAAACCGACACTAAATGATCGGTTTTAGGCATCGGTTGAGTAAAGACCGACGCTAAAGGGTCAGTTTTAGGCATCGGTTGTTTCATGACCGACGCATATAATGGTTTTAGGCGTCGGTTAAATTACTAAACCGACGCAAAATGTCCAAAGCAAATGACTTTAAGCGTCGGTTAAGCTAGCAACCGACGCCTAAAATATGTATAGGCCACAGCTCTCCATATAACCGACGCCAAAACTTCGATGCAAAAAGATCTTTATGTACTAGTGATGGCTGCATATTTAGCATTGCGGAAATCCTAACAGGAGCAAGAGGAAACATATATGATTAATGACCATAATGTTGAAGCAGCAGATGGTAACGATGAAGCAGCAGATGGTAATGGTAATGTTGATGATACAGTTGTACTTGCTAAAGGTATATCTTTTTCTAAACATATGTACTGGAATTACGTACTAAAGTTAAATTTATAATTATGTATTTGTTTGTCTTCCTCATAGAGAAAAATAAAAGTACGAGGCGTAGAGGACCTACGAAAATGAGTGCTGTCTTCACAAGAAAACTAGAAGATAGACCGGTGCTTACCTTGAATCATGAGCTTCAACCAGTGTCTGAAAATAGCAAAATAAGATCTGAGTATGGTAGTTTCTTAGGGGCACTAGCAAGACAATGTGTGCCACTTGACTATATCAGTTGGCCTGTAGTTCCTGATGAACGAAAAAATAGTTGGTGGGAATTTATCAAGGTGAAAACCCGCATTCTTAATTTAAGTTGTACTTGTTCAATTTTGGGTTTTTTATTACGATCACTTATATGCCGCATATATTCCTTTTTTCAATTAAATTATGGTGCAAGTCCAGGGGTACCTTAAATATAAATTTATGTGCAGATTTGGTCACTTGTATGCCGTATTTTTTTTTTGTGAATTTGTTATTTACTGCTCTATTTTCTAATGATTTTTGTTAATTTTCAATTAGTAATTCAGTTTTCTGTTTTACTTATATTGTAGACAAAGTATATCATTCCCGAGGAAGGTAAGGATTGGTCACTTAGGACTATGGCTGAGTTGTGGAGGCTTCACAAGAGTCGTGTCAAGGCTCGATATTATAGCAAATACGAGACTGATGAGGAGAGGTTAAAACACAGGCCTCTAACAATTCCATTGGAACAGTTCAGGGTTTTGCTACAATACTGGGGTGATGAGAGTGTCCAGACCAGAGCTGGAAAGAATACTGTAAATCGGTCAAAAGTTTCTGATTCACACAATGCTGGTCGTACAAGTTTTGCGCAGCTCGGTAAAGAAATGGTATGGTAATTAGGGACATTAATAATTCTGTTTCATAATTTTGTGAAAATTGATGACTAACATACACTAGTACAAAAATGGCCTATTACGTCGCAGTTTTTGGTCTTTTACGTCGCACTTTTGGCGACGTATACAGAGGCGTCGTATAAAGTCACCATCTTTTATGTCGGTTAAAAAAGCGACGTATAAAGCTTCATATACGTCGGTTAAAAAGGCGACGTATAAGATCAAAAAGGGCGTCGTATAATGTCATAAAAAGAGCGACGTATAACATCAAAAAGTGCGACGTATAAAATCAAAAAGGCGACGTATAATGTCAAAGAAAGGCGACATATAAGATCAAAAAGTGCGACGTATAAGATCAAAAAGTGCGACGTATATGTTTATTGAAAAATGACAATTTTCCCCTGTTTATATTTATATATACATCAAAATTCCTGTTATTACAAACCAAAAAATAATAATAAAACTTGCAACCCAAATTTCTCAACAAAGTAAATAAATTAAAATAATAATTACATACTTGAAAATACATCTCCATGTTTAATTACATAAATTTCTCAAATTTAGAATTAGCACTAAACTTGCTTTAAATAGCCTACTCTATTGGTCCTTGTAGTTCATTCATAGCTTTAGCAAACATTTTCTTAGCATCTTTCTCCTTTTCTTTAGCTTCTATGTACTCGGCCTTCTTCATATGATACTTCAGCCAGGGCAATTTCTTCTTCATTGAATCAACCTACAAAACTTCATGTTAATTAAGGATGCTTCAAACAACATAATGTATTCTCAAATTGAATGAATAGATCACATTGTAATTTGTAATTACACCCATTTCGTAACTGTAAGCAAACTGCAAAAGCGTCACATAACATGAAATTTAAATAGATATATGTTGCTAAGAGTTTTGAGGCATAGATACAATCCATCTTCAGTTACATATATTACGAAATAACCAAGTACAATAGAAGAACAGTAATGTCAACTAAAAATCTACACCAGAAAAAAAATGCCAGGAGGATATCAGAAAACACTAGTACAAAATATGATAATGGTTTAAGTGTGCCTTAAGGTATCACAAGGAACATCTTATAAAGTTGGCATAAAAGAGAAAAATCAATGAATAAATTGTAATGGATAGTCATAAAGATTGTCCCTAATTACCTGATTCAATATCCCCGCCAATTTCTTTGTCTACTTTCTGAACACAACTAACTGCATTCCTACATTTGCTCAATACAGCATCTTCATCCAGTTGACTGCCATAAACAGTTTGATAACCAGAAACTATTTTGTCCAATGCATTTCCAGCAGAATTCCTCTGTTCAATTTTTTTTAAATAATGTATAACGTTAGCAGATTAGCTTACAAACAAACACAGAAACACCATATGAAGATACGAATTTTTACTTATCAAATGGGTACCCACCAATTTAAACCATGAGGAGTTCCCAAGTTTGTTATTTGTGTCCAGCTTTTTTCCTACGAGCTCTTCCTTGAGAAGCTGACCTCGAGATCCAAAGACTTTCTGTTCCTCCCAAATATTGATCTGCATCAAGAAAGAAACAAGAGCACAATAATAAGAAAACCTGCACATCATTAACGCAATGATCAATAATGCTCTGACTTGAAGTGGTTAATTTTAGTTAGGGTAAGAAAGAAAACTGGAACTTATAACAAAAAAAAGAATGTTCCATATAACTATGACCACATTTTACAATGGAATGCACTTCTAAAGGAAAGTGGCATCACGCATCTTCACACCACAAGCTACAGAAAATTACAATGTTAATTCATGACGGAGGACTTTATTCATCAGCAGAAACATGATGTTGATCTCATTCTCCTTTGCGATATACATTCGCTAATAACCCCTTTTAAAAAATGAACATCGTTTCTTATGGGACCCTAGAAAAACAAGCTGAACCAATTTTATGACTACAAATACCAATAGGTCATCACTCGTTTGTCTATTAGTCAAGTAAAAAAATGGGGTCTAGGATGTCTTGTGTTTCGTCACCAAGCACTGGTTTTTAATTCTAAAAGGAATAAGATATCAATGACTTCCAGTCGATGAATCTGGTTTTTCGATATAGCTTCTGTTCCAGAATATAAATGCATATTCCAAGCAAATCATTTACTTTATTAATACACAAAGTTGAGTGGCAACAATTCCAACTTATGTTTAACTATTTTTCCACAAATACCACCCGAAATTGGTGTTAAGTGACTACTTCAACAAAAGCAAAGCACTGATACTAATTAGCAAGAAAAAGTATTTATGTTTATAGTCCCTTCTACGATAATAATAATTATAAATTATAAATTTAATTTATATTAATTATATATATCTAACCCCCTCCACACCCCGGAATAACGAATAACATTTCAACATATTTGTCAAATCTGTGTATCCCCGCACTATGGAATTGACTTTCCCATGTCTCAACAACACTCCTTGCATTGTTCATATGAAATATACACCAATGGGATAAAGCTTTATCACGTCAAGGATATCATAATATAGTGAAGCATAGGCATAGAATTGCAAACAGGTGAAAGAAACAATTTATAGGAGTAAGTCATAACTCATAACCAGATTATGCTTAAAGCGAAACTAATCCTGCCTCAACAGGATTAGTTATTAATTTGAGAATACATTATGTTGTTTGAAGCATCATTAATTTCTTCCGTACATTTGCCTACTAAAATGAAATCATTGACATATATGAATACTTACAACAGAAGCGGATGCCTCCTTGCTACCTCCATATAACATCCCAGCAAAAACTCTGATTACAGTTGTTGTGCCCCAGTTGACAGTTCCAGCCAACTTTGGAGTTCTCTAATTGCAAAAATAACACCAACTTATTTAGAATCGAAAAGTTACTTAAGTTTGCATCATACAGACTAATAACTAACCCGATAAGAACATAAATGGTGTGTTAAGAGAAGATACAGCACCAGAAACATCGTTACAAACCACATCCGCCTAAATACAGTAAACTTGAGTAAAAACACATAATTCAATCGATACATACAACTGAATGTATAGATACAAGATGTAATTGAATGAATTAGATGAGTTACCATGGTTACTGCTGCTTAAAGAGTGAGGGATACAAAGAAGCTTACCAGACTGAGTGGGACTCCGGATTTGGGAGAGAAGTCGAAGTGATGAGAGTTAGAGGGAGAGAACTCGGAGATTTTTGGGAGGAAGGGGAGCGAGTTATAGGGATTTTGCAAGAGACCCGATGAAATTATTTTGGGATGAACTGCTATCTAATTTAGGGATTTGGGGGTGAAAATGGGGGAGAGTTAAATGGGGAAAAAATTGATATTATACGTCGCCTTAAACAAAACCGACGTAAAAAGTACATTTTAAATATATCTTATATGTCGCCTTACATAAAACCGACGTAAAAAGTACACATCTTATACGTCGCTTTAAAAATGCCGATGTAAAAAGTATGTCTCATACGTCGCCCTTTTACAAATGCGACGTATAAAGTAGTATATACGTCGCCTTTCTTTAGGTGCGACGTAAAAAGTCATCTTAAAAGGGGTTTATACGTCGCTCTTTTAAAAATGCGACGTATAAAGTAGTACATACGTCGCCTTTCTTTATGTGCGACGTAAAAAGGACGACGTAATAGGCCAGTTTTGTACTAGTGATAATTACTTTCCGGCTCGCTCTATTTTTTAATGCTAGAAAAATAAAACTAAGAGCATTACAACACCTAGAAAAGGCCGAATTTACCCTAAAACCCGCAAGGGTCATAATGAGGTAACACATTAGTTCATTTTTTTCAAATTATTGTACTAAAAAATATCGTAAATTCTTATTTTTTAATTCTACATTCTGGATTACTTGGAATATTGGCAGGGTGAAGGTTCGGATGGTGATGAGGGTGAAGGACCTGAACTGAATTTTGAAGCTCATGGACCAAATTGGTTGGTTGGCAGGAGTGGGAGAACCAGGAAAACAAGGAAAGATATGTCAACAATTGACATCAAAAATTCTGCACAACTTAAACAGCTAAGAGATGAGGTAGCTGCAGAAATGGAGGACAAAATGAACAAGAAATTGGAAAATATTCTTGCAAAATTGGCCGAGAAGAATCCAACTCTCAATATCAATGCAAAAGAGCTGTGTTACTACTGTTGACGATGGAGATGAGACTGATGCAGTTGAAGAGGAAGAAGAAGAGGAAGCGCTAGCACCATGATGACTCAATATTTATGCAATGTTTAACCGGCCACTAAGTTGGTTATTAATTATGTATTACTAAGTTAGATTGTCTTTTGAACTTAGTTATTTTGCTTGAACTTGATCATTTTGTGTATGGATGTTGGAAATGATGTTGGAACTGATGAACTGCTTGGTTGCATGGTTGGTTATGAATTGAAATACCAATTAAAATTGGTGGATGCTTATAAAATCTAAAGGTCATGGCGGATTTTTTTTCCAGCGTTGCAATAGTTACATAATTGTTGCCATATATGTCATATTCTTTAAAATATTTCATTGCATTTGATTCAAAATACGTTGCCTTAGAGCTACATGAGTCCATGTATTGCAACAATTAACACTTAAAAAATCGTTACAAAAAGTAAGCCATAGCTCCTCCAAGATATTGCAATGGTTTTAAACATGTTGCTATTGCCATTAAATCGTTGCCATATACCCTAATTGCAATGATAATTCAACGTTGGTACTAAATTCGTTGCCATAAGGTACCTATGGCAACCAGAGCAAACGATACGCCTGATTTTTCAATAATCGTTGACATAGACCCTATTGCAACGAATTTAGGGCATATTGCAACGTATTTCAGACGTTGCTGTATCTATTTTATGGTGTAGTGATAATTACAAACATAAAATACTAATTAAAAGTGGATACATGCTCAAAATTTCTTTTAAGTCTTGAAATGGTTCCAATCCCCTAGCTTTGTAAATGAGTTGTAAATGAGTTGACAGCTCCTTAATTGAAATCCTTAATTATATAACTGATATATTAAATGGATTGAGAGATAGAGAAAGAGAGAGGGGTAGTGAGAGAGACAAAGCGAGAGAAAAGAAAATGTGAAAAATGAAATGGGGGTGGGGGTAAATGGGACTAAAAGGGGAAAATGAATTTTGGGGGAAATTAATTTTAGTTGGGGGAAAATAGTGTGTGCGTGTCCTTTTCAATTTTAGGTAAAATTATTGCAAAAAATTCAAAATTATAGTTGATATATACACTGTTGCAACATTCGCTATCAAATGTTGCAAGGCTGAAATATTTTAGATATTACTACAACATTTATAAAATGGTGTTGCAGTTGATTAAACTTCACAATCAACTGCAACAATTTTCTTGCTCCAGAATACACAGAGTTTATCAAACATGTTAACAGTGTATGACAGACAGACATGCTGACAGAGTTTAACAGTGTTTAAACAAAAACATGTTAACAGAGTATGCATAACAGAGTTTAAGCAACAAAGATCACAGAGCACTTAGCAATTCACAGAAATATGAGCAATACATTGCATAAGTAAAATTTTGAGTCTAACCAACATTTCTAGTCAAAACCAGAGACCATTCCTAGTTCATTGACCAGTCTTGTAAATGTAGCTTCACTCAAAGGCTTGGTGAAGACATCTGCAAGTTGTTTTTCTGTAGACACAAAGTGGAGTTCAATGTTGCCTTCCTCTACATGCTCTCTGATAAAGTGATACCTTATGCTGATGTGCTTGGTCATTGAGTGTTGTACTGGAGTACCTGTCATTGCAATAGCACTTTGATTATCACAGAAAATAGATATCTTGCTATACCTCAATCCATAATCCAGTAAATGATTCTTCATCCATAGAATCTGTGCACAACAGCTACCAGCAGCAATATACTCTGCTTCAGCTGTAGATGTGGATATTGATTTCTGTTTCTTGCTGTACCAAGAAACAAGTTTGTCACCAAGAAATTGACAACTTCCACTTGTGCTTTTTCTGTCAATTTCACAGCCTACAAAGTCTGCATCAGAGTAGCCAAGTAGGTTGAAATCTGATTCTCTTGGATACCACAGCCCTAAAGTTATGGTGCCCTTGAGATACTTAAAAATCCTCTTCACAGCTGTTAGATGTGGTTCTCTTGGATCTGCCTGAAACCTTGTACACAGACATGTTGCATACATGATATCAGGTCTACTTGCTTTTAAATAGAGTAGAGAGCCAATCATTCCTCTGTAGCTTGTCATATCTACTGATGACCCTATATCTTTGTCCAATTTAGTTGCAGTTGCCATGGGAGTTGTTGCAGATGAACAGTCAAGCATGCCAAATTTCTTGAGAAGATTTCTGGTATATTTTGCTTGATTGATAAAGATACCATCATCTGTTTGCTTCACCTGTAAGCCTAGAAAATAACTAAGCTCTCCCATCATACTCATTTGATACCTGGACTGCATGAGCTTGGCAAACTTCTTACAGAGTATATCATCAGTAGATCCAAAAATAATGTCATCAACATATATCTGAACTAAAAGCAAGTCACTTCCAGATTTGAAATAAAACAGAGTTTTATCAATTGTACCTCTGTTGAATCCACTTTCTAAAAGAAATTGAGCCAGAGTTTCGTACCATGCTCTTGGTGCCTGCTTAAGTCCATAGAGTGCCTTGTCTAGCCTGTAGACATGATCTGGATATTTTGAATCTACAAAGCCAGGTGGTTGTTCAACAAACACTTCCTCTTCAAGTTTTCCATTCATAAAAGCACTTTTTACATCCATTTGAAAAACTTTGAATTTCTTGTGAGAAGCATAAGCAAGAAACATTCTTATTGCCTCCAACCTTGCAACTGGAGCAAAAGTCTCATTATAATCTATTCCCTCTTGCTGTGAATAGCCTTTTGCCACAAGTCTGGCTTTGTTTCTTGTAACAACCCCTTCACTATCAGTTTTGTTTCTGAAAACCCACTTAGTACCAACAATAGACCTATTCTTGGGTCTTGGTACTAGTGTCCACACTTCATTTCTCTCAAATTCATTTAACTCTTCTTGCATTGCTGTTATCCAGTCAGCATCTTTAAGAGCTTCTTCAAATTTCTTTGGTTCAGTTTGTGACAAGAATGCATGAAACAGACATTCATTTGTTGTTGCACTTCTTGTCCTAACTCTTGCATCTGGATCACCAATTATTAGATCAGGTGTGTGAGATTTGGTCCATTTCCTAGCTGAAGGCAAATGACTTCTCTCAGAGTTTGATCCTCCCCCTCGATCCATGTTCTCCTAATTTCCTTGGTGTCTTTCTTCATTCTCTGAGGCTCCCCCTGAATGTGACTGCTCAGAATGTGAATCATCAGAGATTGATCCAGATTTTTCATGTGATTCACTTTCAGAATGTGAATAATCAGAGTTTGCTTCTTCATACAACCCCCTCAACTGGTTCTCTCATTTGTTCTGGTTGAACAATTTCTTCTGTGTTTACCAGTAGAGGTTCAGAGTTTGTATCAACAGAGTCTGTTGGAATTGATCCGTCAGAGTTTATTTCGTCAGAGATTAGATCTTCATTTTCAAAATGTAGTTGATCATGGTCATTGACATCTTCAAGTCCAGTTATTTTCTTGTCATCAAAAGACACATGAATAGATTCCATGATCACTCTGGTTCTCAGATTATAAACTCTGAATGCCTTAGTTGACAGTGGATAGCCAACAAAAATTCCTTCATCTGCCTTCAGATCAAATTTGGTCAACTGTTCAGGATGAGTTTTCAGCACAAAGCATTTGCACCCAAAAATATGAAAATATTTCAGGTTTGGCTTCTTTTCTCTCACCATTTCATATGGTGTTTTTCCATGCTTATTGATCAGAGTGGCATTCTGAGTAAAACAAGCAGTTTGAATAGCTTCTGCCCAGAAATAGGTTGGCAATTTTGCTTCTTCAAGCATGGTTCTGGCAGCTTCTATCAAGGTTCTGTTCTTCCTTTCAACTACACCATTCTGTTGTGGAGTGCTAGGTGCAGAAAACTCTTGTTTAATTCGTTTGTATTTGCAAAATTCTTCCATTGTTGAATTCCTGAATTCAGTTCCATTGTCACTTCTGATAATCTTCACTTGATTCTTTGACCCTTTGTCCAGCTGCATTATATGTTCTGTCAGAGGTAGTGCAGTTTCATCCTTCTTTGCTAGAAAGTACACCCAAGTGTATCTGGTGTATTCATCAACAATGACTAGAGCATATTTCTTCTTTCCAAGAGACATAACATTCACTGGTCCAAAAAGATCAACATGTAGAAGATGATAAGGATCAACAATTGAAGACTCAGACTTGCTTTTGAAGGAAGCCTTTCTCTGTTTGGCCTTTTGACATGAATCACACAGGCCATCTACATTTAGCAAGGACTTTGGAAGTCCTCTCACAAGATCATTCTTTATCAGCTCATTGATGTTGTTTAGATTTAAATGAGAGAGTTTCTTATGCCACTTCCAACTCTCTTCACTAGACATCCCTGTTGACAGGCACACTGCTTTGCCATCAGAGTTTGTTGACAATTTTATTTCATAGATGTTATTGTGTCTGTTTCCAACTAGAGCAACTTTCCCTATAGATTTACTGATAACTTGACAGTATTCAGGCTGAAAATCTACATGATATCCTCTGTCACAGATTTGACTCACAGAAAGCAGATCATGCTTAAGTCCTGGAACCAGAGCTACATTTGTGATGATGACACTTCCAAGATTAATATTGCCATATCCCAGAGTATGTCCTATGTTGTCATCTCCATAGGAAACTTCTGGGCCAGCCTTCTCCACATACTCTGATAGCAGGGCTTTATTTCCAGTCATGTGTCCTGAACATCCACTGTCCACGACTAGGGTACTTTCCCTGGTGCCCTGCAATCACAAACAATCACTGATTGTTAGATTTAAGGATCCAGACTTGCTTGGATCCTTTTGCTTTATTGAATCTGTTAGCTTTTGCAGCGGATTTGTCATTATCAGAGTTTAAACTAACATTTTCAGTCTTAGTACTTGCAGAATTAACTTTAACCCATTTCAGATTAGGTTTCAGTTCATAGTAATTATGATAAATAGCATGATAATTCTTGCAAGTATAAATTGAGTGCCAAGTACTTCCACAATGTTTGCACAGAGTTTGTGGTCTAGGTTTGACATTATTCTTTTTCACTCCACATTTGGAGGGTAAAGAATTAATGTCTTTGTTCTTCGTGCAAAAACTGGCAAGATGATTAGTACTACCACAGTTATGACAAGTTTTTCTAGGTGCAAGTGTAGCAAGCATTGGCCTATTTCCTGATGTAATGCCTACCTTTCTATTTCTGTTTTTCCTAGGCATTTTCTGTTTATTGACAGATTTTATCTCTTTAAGCTTTTGCTTAAGTTGTTTATCTGTCATTGAACCAACGTTAACCTATTTTGCACAGGTTTTAACTGATTCACCTTTAACAGTTCCATGTTCAGTTTTAACAGTACCATAAACAAATTTTCTAGTTGGAAGAGTTTGCCTAACTTTCACATGATTTAGAAATCTAAGCTCATCTTCCTCACAGTACCCTAAACCAACAGTGCCAGATTGAAAAACCACATGAGTGTCTTTTCCAGAATCAGTCCAAGTTTTAATGATGTGATTAGCATCCTCCAATTCAGATTCTAGTTGCTTATACTTACCTAGCAACTCCTGTTCTATAAAAACAGCATCATCTCTTTCTTTCTGAATTTTTTGCATGTTTTCAAGTTTTTCTTCTATAAGTTTGTTTCTCTCTTTAAGTTGAGAGCACTCATTCTTGATTCTCTCATTCTCTAAAGTCTGATCCTTATAACTGATATGTAATGCTTTAAGATAAATTCTCAATTTAGTTATATTATCAATATTATAAGCATAGGTAGTTGGGGGTACCTTGAGTTCAGAATCTTCATTCTGAGTAGAGGCCATGAGTGCATAGTTCACCTCCTCATCTGAATCTGAGGTGTCTGCCCAGTCTCTGCCTTTGGTGTAGAGTGCCTTTTCAGTTTTACCCTTCTTGCACTCAGGAGCATAGTGACACATCTCCTTACACTTGTAGCATTGAATCTCAGACTTATCTTTCTTCCCAGATTTAGAGTCCTTTCCCTCAGATTTGCTGAAATTTTTTCTGTCAGACTTTGATTAATTCTTGGAGAATCTCTTTCCCTTCTTGAAGTTCTTGAATCCCATCTTCTTGAAGGTCTTTACCATCAATGCAGCCATTTGCATCATCTCTTCATCATCTTCAGAATCAGATGATTCATCTGTGTTTGAGTCAACATCAGTGTTTGATGACTCACTTTCTGAATGAATGACCAAGGCTTTTCCTTTTGCCTTCTTCCTTGATGCTTCTTTCTTTGAAGATTTTTCTTCAACTTTCAGAGCAACAGACTTTGACTTCTTGTTTGATCTCCTGTTTCTCTGCTCCATTTCTAACTCATGAGTCTTGAGCAGACCATAGATTTCATCAATCTCAGTATCAGCAAGATCATAGTTATCTCTTATAGTGGTTGTTTTCACATCCTACTTTTCAGGTAGAGAGAGAAGAAACTTGAGATTTGAGTCTTCTAAATCATACTCTTTGTTAACCAATGACAGATCATTGAGCAGTTTACGGAATCTGTCAAATGTTTCTGTCATGGTTTCTTCAGACTTTGCCTCAAAATGCTCATACTCCTGTGTGAGTATGTTCCTTCTATTCTTCTTGATAGCAGCAGTTCCCTGACATCTAACCTCAAGTGCATCCCAAATTTCTTTTGCAGTTGTGCAGTTAATCACCTTGTTTGACATAACATTGTCTAAAGCACTGTGAAGTAAATGACTTACTTTTGCATCCTTAGCAATAGATGAAAGATCCTCAGCAGTTAGATCTTTCTTTTCCTTTGGAACATCAGTTAACTTTGTAGGTTTATGAGGACCTTCATAAATTCTGTCAAGATATTCTGGATCTGTAGCCTCCAGAAACATGGTCATCTTCACCTTCCAGATTGCATACTCTGATGGCTTAAGTATAGGAACCCTAACCGTCTCATACCTACTAACAGTAGTAGGAGCTTTCTCAGAACCTGATGGAGGAGGTATCTCTGCCATTGATTACAATTGTGTTTGGATCTTAAACTGTAATAAAGTAACAAATCGGCTCCGATACCACTTGTTAGGTCGAATACACAATATATAATCAAGTACTGTATGAGAGAATAACAAGAACACACGTTTTAGTACTTAAAAACTGTTTGGAATTAATAATTCCTCTCTCAGTGATGTAAAATATCACAGAGAGCTGCTTAGGTTACAATGAATGATATTCGTTCACGATGATTACCCTTCTAGGGTTAACCTAACTGTATTTATAAGATATACAGCTACGTACAATCGTTAATTGATTCTCCTATAATTAAGCTATACAATTCATATCAATTACAATTGCTACACGTCTCCTAAGTCAACTCAATCTCTTTGACAGCTATCCAATCTTCAAAGATATTGCTTCCATATTTATCTTAAATGAATCTTCAATCTCTGTTGACTTGTTGACGCTTCCAGTAGACAGATTTTAATAAACTCTGTTGCGCTCCTAGCCAGCAGTGTTTGCGCTTCCTTCTATCAGCCAGCAGTGTTTGCGCTTCCTTCTGTCAGCGTTTGCGCTTCCAGCTGTCAGCGTATACTCAAACTCTGCTACGACTGCTTTCATTAACAAGTTAAACTCTTTTTCCCTGTAACACTTAAACACTGACATTAAATCACATCAATTATATCTAACACAAACAAACTTAAACTTAAATACAAGGTATGCTACAGACTTATCAGTTGATAAGCTGCCTCATGAATGGATGTGCATAGCTTGGATATCCGTTGATAAGTTACAAAACTTAATCTTGTACACATATGTTTTTCAAGGTGTTTTATGGATGTATATCATCAAGGACAACATAATTCCTAACAATATAACTTGCCTCCCGATATGTGTATGAAACCACAATTCATGTTTTTGTCAGTGTTAATACCAGGTCCTGATAATCCAAAAAAGAAGCTTGATGTTTTCCTACAACCTCTTATAGATGAGCTGATTCAGTTATGGTAGGATTGTGCTCGCACCTATGATGTCTTAGCAAAAAAGAACTTTCAATTGAAAGCTGTTTAATTGTGGACAATTAGTGATTTCCCGGCTAACGGGATGTTGTCAGGTTGGAAGACTGGTGGTAAGTTAGCTTGTCCTTATTATAGGGAAGAAACAGATGCATTTACACTACAAAAGAGTAGAAAGCAGAGCTGGTTTGACAATCATCGTAAGTTCCATCCACCGAATCATCCTTTTCGAAGGAACCGAAACGACATCAGGAAAAATGTCATCGTGCTTCAAAGATCAGCCCCCGTACTAGTACAAAACTTACTTTTTACGTCACCTCTTTTACGTCGCACATATAAGAAAGCGACATATATACTAATATTATACGTCGGATTATTTAAAAGGCGACGTATATTCCATTTTCTAAGTATCTTTCACGTCGGTTAAAAAAAATCCGACCTATATAGTTAACACATACGTCGGTTGTTAACACAAAATCACGCAAGTATACGTGGTCACAAGTAATACAATTCAAGTTCGTTCCACAGAGATCTGGTTATGGTTCTATTTAGTAGATGCACCTATTCAACAATGTATGGCTTTAATTCACTGCTAAGAAAAATAACAAATTGGGATTTTTGAGTAACTAAATTAACTAAGATGCAAATTAACAAAATAAAGAATTAATTAAATAAGAGAATTAAATCGAATTACTTATATGAGAATAAACATGGATTTCTAACTTCATTAAATACTTCCCTTAGATCTGACGCCTTTAATCACTATATGCAATGGTTTTGATATCTGATCGGATAACACGAAACAAGTATACGCTACCTGTCAGCATACGCATACCAAACTAAACATACATCCACAAAAGAGATAGAAGATGAATAGACACCAATTATGCTTAGACCTGATAGAGTGTATATTTATATATATTTTATATGATTATATTCCTCATATTTATTATATTTTGCATTTAATTGGATTTTTATTTAATAGATTTTAATGTTTTATTATAGGAAGCAAGGAAATTCTAAACTTGGAAGGATTTGAGAATAAAGAGCTTAATTGGAGATTTATTAGAAGGAAATTCGGATTTGTTGGGCTGCACGCGCGCAATTCACTATTTTGGCCATATCTTGAGTTCTACAAGTCAGAATTGGGTGATTCAACTGCCCACGCGAAGATAATTAAATTTTCTATCATTCTAAGATGGTCCAGATGTCATATTACAATTGAAGCGGCCCAGAATTACTTGGGAAGAGTCAACTACGAATTTTCATGGGAAATCTATTCAGTTTAGGAAACGTACTTGTAAAATATTTTTATTAGAGGCATATAAAAACATTAGAGATATACATACGTGGAGGGAGGTACGTATAGATACAGAGAGGGAGAGAGACAGGAGAACTTTTGTAACTCTTTCTTCTGGAGACTTTTGGGGAGATTAATTATTTTCTTCAAGATCGAAGATTAATAGGTTTTTCTTCTATTCTTACAATTATGTGTTCAATTAATTATTCTTGTTTTGTTAATTCAATTATGAGTGAGTAGATTATTAATCTAGGGTTAAGTTGAACCCTAGTTATGATTGGTGCATGATTTTCCCAATTCCCCCAATTTGGTTATGATAATTGCTCTTGCTTATTGAGTTGTTTTAATTAGCAATTACATGTCAGACGTGATTATGTTTATTGTTTGAACCAATATCTAATTATCAACGAGAGTTGGATTAGAGGGTTGTGATTTATCCAATAAGAACATGAAATTCTCCATGAGAATAGGTAGAATGGATTGTTAGGAATTTAGGGTGCCGTGTTTAATGTCTCTAAATTGCATGATACCATGAGAATAGGTTTGATTGTAAGTTAGAGAAGCCATTAATACTCGAGAGAGGTTATTGGTATTTATAGGGCGCATCTTTCCTGTTGAGCAGCGTACGATTAATTGGGGCGGGAATTCACAATTGCATCAATTCATGCTAGCGGGGACACTTAATTCTGGATGTTTTTAATATTTGATTAATACAAACACAATTCTCTTTAGTATAAAATTAGTTTAATAATCTCTCAATATTTATTGTGTTACTTGCTTAGCCGAATTAAATCAGAAACAACTAGTGATTGATACGTTTGTCTCTGTGGGATCGACTCTGACTTACCCTACTACATAGTTAGAAGGATTTGTTAGATTTATTATTTGATAGGCACGCGACGGCCTTGTCAAATTTTTGGCGCCGCTGCCGGGGACAAAGCAGTGTTAGATTAGTTAATTTTGAATTGATTTAGCTAAGTATTTTAGTTGAGTTGCTTCGGCTATTATTCCCTTGTTAATTGATCATCGTTTCTAGTTCTCTTGTTGCATGCACACTCGAAGTTCAGGTACTGAAAACTTAATTGAAATTGATCCTGAAATTGAAGCTACAGCAAGAAGGCAAGCAGGCAAGCGAAGGAAAAACAAGGATAAGGAAATCATGACTGATACAACAGCTAAAGCTCTCAGGGAGCATGGTATGCCAGATGCTACAGGTGTACTCTCCAGTATTGTCAGACCAGCAGTCACAGCTACACACTTTGAGCTCAAGCCTCAGTTCATCCAATTCATCTCCAATGATTCTTTCGCGGGATTGTCCACTGAAAATCCTGTTGATCATCTTGAGAGTTTTCTTGAAAAGTGTGATACAATAAAGCTGACCAATGTTAGTGATGATGCTATAAAGCTGCGCTTATTTCCATTCTCTCTTCGTGATACAGCAAAAGATTGGTTGAAAGATGAAGGACCAAATACATTCACTACTTGGGATAGTCTTGCGAAGGCTTTTCTACTAAAATTCTTCAGTCAGAAGAAGACCTCTAAGCTCCGGAATGAGATCTCTAATTTCCGTCAAGATGATGACGAGTCACTTCATGATGCTTGGAGAAAATTTAAGCGACTTCAAAGACAATGCCCTCACCATGGAATTCCTGACTGGTTGTTGATCCAAACATTCTATAATGGGTTGACACAAGAGTTTCGAAACTTTGTTGATGCTTCTTCTGGTGGTTCTATTATGAAGAAGAGTACTGAGGATGCGAAAGTTTTGTTAGACGAGATAGCGTCTAATGATAATTATCCATACAGTGATCGAAATCATCCTAAGAAAGGTGGTAAGTATGATGTTGATGCTCTAACCATGTTGAATACTACTATGCAGGCTATGGTCAAAAAGATTGAGCAATTGGATTCCAGAAGTTCTTCATCTACTGTTGCTTCATGTGAGATATGTGGTGTTGTTGGACACACCAAACTTGCTTGTCAATACAATCCTTCTGGAATGGCAGTTGAGCAAGCTAATGCTCTTTACAATCAGAATCAGAGGCCGCAGTATAATCCTTACTCCAACACGTACAATCCAGGTTGGAGAGATCATCCAAATTTCTCTTACAGGAACAATCAGGGTCAAGCTCAATCTTCACAAAATAATTTTTCTCAGCCTCCTGGTATACAGCAAGCTCAGCCGCAGAAATCCAACTTGGAAAGTCTTATGGAAGGATTTATCTCTACTCAATCAAAGAAGAATGAGCACTTCGATTCAAGCATCAATGAGATAAAGGCTCACAATAAAATGATGGAGAACACGATCACTCAAATTTCTCAACAGTTGAGCCAACTTAATAAGTCTTCAGGCCAACTTCCTGGCCAAACTGAGCAACCGTCAAGGGGCCATATCAATGCTATAACTTTGAGAAGTGGTAAAGAATTGAAGGAGCTGGAATTGAATGTGAGCAAAAATGTTGTGAATGCTAAGGAAGGTGAAGAGGAGATTGCAACTGAGAAACCGATAGAACCAGAGATCGTGGAAAAAGAAAAGAAAGAATCAGAAGTTGTTCCTCTCAAACCATATGTGCCGCCTGTTCCTTTTCCACAAAGGTTGGCACAAGCGAAGCTAGAGAAGAAGTATGGTAAGTTCCTTGAAATTTTGCAGAAGTTACATATCAATATCCCATTCATGGATGCTATCACTGAGATGCCATCTTATGCAAAATTCCTGAAAGATATTTTGTCAAGGAAGAGAAAAATTGAAGAAAGCTCTACCATCTCATTAACGGCAGAGTGCAGTGCCATCTTGCAAAATGATCTTCCAAAGAAGTTAGCAGATCCAGGTAGCTACTCTATTCCTGTTCAGCTTGGGGATGTCGAAATAAAAAGGGCTTTGTGTGATCTTGGAGCAAGTGTCAGTTTGATGCCTTTATCGATTTGTGAACAGCTTCAGATGGGTGAACTAAAACCCACACGTATCTCTCTACAACTGGCAGACAGAAGTGTGAAATTTCCACTTGGAATTCTTGAAGATGTGCCCCTTAAGGTAGGAAAGTTTTATATTCCATGTGATTTTGTTGTCATGGAAATGGAAGAAGATGCAAATATTCCTATCATTCTTGGGAGGCCTTTCTTAGCAACAGCTGGAGCTATCATTGACATGAAAAATGGAAGAATTTCTTTCGAAGTAGGCGAAGAGAAGATGGAATTCAAGCTGCAAAGTACAATGGGACATCCTTCTACGGATGAGTTTGTAAATAGGGTGGATACACTAGAGGAAGTGATCGACATGAAAGCCAAAATTCTATTATCTGAGGATCCACTTCAAGCTGTTCTTGAGGGTAATGTTGATGAAGAAAATGGAGAGTGTCAGGGTTACGAGAAGCTTTTTGATGCAGCACCTACATATAAGCATGAACATTCTAATGTGCTACATCATGAGGAAGTTAAGGAGAGTTCCACGCCTCCTAAGGTAGAACTGAAACCATTACCTGCATCTTTGAAATATGTGTTTATGGGCCCTAATGAATCATATCCTATTATTGTTAATTCTGAGCTTGATGACATTCAAATTGAGCAATTGCTCACTGTCCTAAGGAAATACAAAAATGTTATTGGGTATTCCATTGATGATATCAAGGGCATTAATCCATCATTCTGCATGCATAAGATTATTCTGGAAGATGAGCAAGCTTCTTCTATTGAGCCTCAACGGAGACTCAATCCTAATATGATGGAGGTGGTCAAAAAGGAGGTTTTAAAACTTCTTGATGCAGGTATAATCTATCCTATCTCTGACAGCAAGTGGGTTAGTCCTGTGCATGTTGTTCCAAAGAAAGGAGGAATGACCGTGGTGAAGAATGATAAGGGTGAGTTGATTTCTACTAGAACTGTGACAGGGTGGCGAATGTGCATTGATTATCGGAAATTGAATAAGGCCACAAGGAAAGATCATTTTCCGCTCCCTTTTATTGATCAAATGCTTGAAAGGTTGGCGAAACATTCTTACTTCTGCTTTTTAGATGGATATTCAGGCTTCTTCCAGATTCCTATCCATCCAAATGATCAAGAAAAGACGACTTTCACATGTCCCTATGGTACATTTGCATACCGCAGAATGCCGTTTGGTCTATGTTGTGCTCCTCCCACTTTTCAGAGATGTATGATGGCAATTTTCTCAGATTTCATTGAAGACATTATGGAGGTTTTTATGGATGACTTCTCAGTTGGTGGAACTTCTTTTGATGCATGTTTACATAACTTGGAGAAGGTGCTTCATAGATGTCAAGAAGTTAATCTCATTCTCAATTGGGAAAAATGCCACTTTATGGTACAAGAGGGAGTTGTTCTGGGTCATGTTGTTTCGAAGAGAGGCATTGAAGTTGATAAAGCCAAGGTCGAGGTTGTTGAGCGCTTGCCACCCCCTACTTCAGTCAAGGGGATAAGAAGTTTTCTTGGTCATGCGGGATTCTATCGCCGTTTCATCAAAGATTTTTCGAAGATTGCTCGACCTCTTACTGAGCTCTTGGGTAAGGAGGTACCTTTTGTGTTCACTGATGCTTGTGCTGAGGCTTTTGAAACATTGAAGAAAGCTCTTGTTTCTACTCCAATTATACAACCACCGGATTGGAGTCTACCGTTTGAGATCATGTGTGATGCTAGTGATCAAGCTATTGGTGCAGTCCTAGGCCAAAGGAAAGATGGAAAGCTTCATGCTATCTACTATACAAGCAAGACCTTGGATGGGGCTCAGATTAATTATGCAACAACGGAGAAAGAATTGCTAGCAGTGGTGTATTCTATGGAAAAATTTCGATCTTATCTCGTTGGTTCGAAAGTTATTGTTCACACTGATCATGCAGCTTTGAGATACTTGATGAGTAAGAAGGATGCTAAACCTCGTCTGATTCGTTGGATTTTGCTTCTCCAAGAATTTGACTTAGAGATTAAAGATAAGAAAGGGGCTGAGAACGTGGTTGCTGATCATCTTTCACGCCTTACTCTTGATGAGGAAGATGGTAAATCTACTCCACTTGATGATTCTTTTCCTGACGATCATCTACTTTCTCTTGCAAGTCTAGAGGTTCCTTGGTATGCTGACATAGCTAATTTCTTAGCTAGTGGAACTGTTCCTCATGGTTACTCGTCGCAGCAAAAGAAGAAATTTTTCTATGATGTGAGGAAGCACTTTTGGGATGATCCTTTTCTCTATAAATCTTGTGCTGATGGAGTCATTAGAAGATGTGTTCCGTATAATGAGATTGCCTCTATAATCTCACATTGTCACGATTTGCCAAGTGGTGGTCATGCAAGTACTACGAAAACTGCTGCAAAGATTCTTCAGTGCGGTTTTTATTGGCCAACTCTCTTTAAAGATGTCCACCAATATGTTCATTCTTGTGATCGTTGTCAAAGAACTGGAAATATTTCAAGACGCAATGAGATGCCCCTCAATGGCATTCTTGAAGTGGAGCTTTTTGATGTTTGGGGAGTAGATTTCATGGGACCATTCCCTCCATCTTTTAAGAACAGGTATATCTTGGTAGCTGTGGATTACGTCTCGAAATGGGTTGAAGCCATTGCATCGCCCACTAATGATGCTCGTGTTGTGAGCAAATTCTTTAAGAAGACGATTTTTCCTAGATTTGGAGTGCCAAGGATTTTAATTAGCGATGGAGGAAAGCATTTTCTTGAAAATCGTTTTGAAGCTATGTTGAAGAAATATGGAGTTTATCATAAGGTGGGACTTTCTTATCATCCCCAAACCAGTGGTCAGGTGGAGATCTCTAACCGTGAAATAAAGAATATCTTGGAAAAGACAGTCGCAAAATCAAGGAAGGATTGGTCTATGAAGCTTGATGATGCACTTTGGGCTTATAGAACTGCGTTTAAGACACCTATTGGGACAACTCCGTACAGATTGGTATATGGAAAAGCATGTCATCTTCCCGTAGAGTTAGAGCACCGTGCATTTTGGGCTATCAAAGGTCTGAATTTTGATATGTCAGCAGCGGGTGAGAAGAGACTTCTACAACTTAATGAGCTAGATGAGCTTCGTTTTGAGGCTTATGAAAGTTCTAAGCTTTACAAGGAGAAAACAAAGAAGTGGCATGACAAAGGGTTATTACGAAGAGAATTCAAGGAAGGGGAGCTAGTTCTTCTGTTTAATTCAAGGTTGAGACTTTTTCCCGGAAAACTTCGTTCTAGGTGGTCGGGTCCGTTCAAGGTACGCAAGGTTTTTCCATATGGTGCAGTTGAATTGATGAATAGCCATGGAGAGTCATTCAAGGTGAATGGGCAAAGAGTGAAACATTATAGAGCTGGTGAACCAACTAACGAGGAGGTGAATATTCAGCTATCTTCCCCTTCTACAGAATGATTGATGAGACGGTGTCGGGCTAACGACATTAAACAAATGCGCTTCGTGGGAGGCAACCCATGCATTAGCATAGGAAAAAAAAAAAAAAAAAATTTGAGTGTTGTGTAAAAAAAAAAAAAAAAAAAAAAAAAAAAAAAAAAAAAAATGAATTTCGGGCAAATTGCGGGGCTGTAACGCAGCTAGCCCCTGCGTTACTGGAAGAGGAGCAGGTTGCGGGGCTGTAACGCAACCTGCGGTTGCGTTTCTGGAGGTAGAGCAGCTTGCGGCCCTGTGGCGCAAGTAGCGTCTGCGCGTCTGGAAAAGGAGCAGATTGCTCTCAACTTGCGCGGCTTGCGCGTGGAGCAGATCAAAAGTTTTTATTTTTTTTCAGCTGTGTCCAGGTTTTGTCCGAGAGTGTGTGTTGTATATTTATAAAAAAATCTTTTTCTACCCCATTCTTTTTATACCCCCATTCTAAACCTATTCTTTTCCTATTTCAATTTCAAAAACCCCCATCTTTTCTCCAAAATTCTAAACCAATTTCTTTTCTAATTCTAATTTTTATTATTATTATTATTATTATTATTATTATTATTATTATTATTATTATTCCTATTTAGTATTTATTATTATTTTTGTTATTATTATTTATTATTATTAATTATTCTTATTATTATTATTATTATTTTTATTTTTATTTTTATTTTTATTTTTAATCCCTAAATCCTATTTCTATCCTACATTAAATTTCAAATTCCACCCAAAATTTTTCCTTTTCACCTTAAAATTCTTAAATCCATCCTATCATTCCATTATCTATTTATACCCATACATACACACCCAATTTATTATTTTCTTCCTCTACATCTCTAAAAAATTCAAGTTTGGGGGAAAATTAGTACAAGTTCACCTCTTTGATTCGTAGTTGGGATTTTTCTTCTATAATTTTTTATTACGAATTTGTGTTCTTGTAAATTGGGGGTTTTGTAAATTTCTTGTTAATTGGGTATTTTTGGTGTGATATTGCTTGGTGGTTTTTGGTAGGATATTTCTTGGTGGTTGTTGGTGAAGCTATTGTTGAATGCAGTTTTGGTTATTATGGCTCCTAAGCAAAGGAGGGATGGTTTTTACACCCGACACCTTGATTCCAGGGGAGTTTTCTTTCTTTTCTTTTTAGAGTAGTTTTATTTTGTTTTTAGTTGTAGTTTTGTATCTTGTTCATTAGTTCATTGAGGACAATGAAGCACTTAAGTGTGGGGAGGTGTTCTCAACGTAGTGTATTACTTGTTTAAAAAAAAAAAAAATTCCAAAAAAAATTAAAAAAAAAATTAAAAATACCAAAAATAATTCTAGCCATGCAATTTGATTAGTTGTTGTATTTTGCTTGATACACCCATGCATGCGTAGAATTCTTGTGTTTATGGACGCTTTTGTATGAGAAGTGACGTGCTTTGTTCTTGTGCACACACTTACACTAGCAAGTTGAAACTGGTAGACTTAATTGAATGTGGTAAGTGATTAGAATGACATGAATATGTGCAAGATGACTTGGTTTCCATGCTTTGAGTACAAGTAGGTGCGTTAGAGAGTCTTGTTACCTGGGATTGATTATGTTTTGTCACACCAAGTGAGTTTTGAGCCTATATGCATATCTTTTGCATGATCTTTCGTTTGCTTGAGTGTCCACATGTTGTTTACATTGCTAGCACTTACTTGAGATCTTTCTTGAAATGCATGACATTACTTGATGATGAGATGATAAAGGCACTTAGGTATAACCTCGTATTTCCCATATTTCCACACCTTTTATACATGATCAATTAGTTAACCCTTTGAGCTTAATCCTATTCTTTCGGTGACACACTACATTACTTGCCATTATCCTTTTTATTCTATTGGCCTTACATTGAATTTGAACCTAAATTGTCAAAGGCTAGTATCGTGCTTAAGGGAGTAATAAGGTGTTCATAAAAAGGGGGGGTTATTGATGATCATACTTTTGGGGAATATTAATTTTGGGTTGATGCTTGCTAGTCGAAATTCATAATAATATCTATGGATCATTGTGCTTATTCTTTAGCTCTCAAGAAAAAAAAAGAAAAAAAAAAGAAAAAAAAAACAGAAAAAAAAAAAGAAAAAAAAAAGAAGAAAAAAAAATAAATATGAGAACATACTTATCTTTTATGATCCTTCTTCATTCGACTAGTCAAGTTGTTATGTAAGGGTTATTGAAAAATCCAAGTGTGGGGAAGTATTTGTTTTAATAGAAAGGGAATTGAATAATGATTATTGTTGGGTACTAGCTTTTGACATTTGACCTGTTTTAGCTTTACTTGACATACCTTGTCCCTAGCCCACACTACAACCCGAATAAAGACCTTTTGATTGTCATCAGTGATGTATGTTGTGTTGAGAGTGAGATTGATTGCGAGTGTCAAGTTGTGTTTATGATTTTGTTGGAATTGAGTGATACACTTAACCTTGTTCTTGAGTGAATATTCGTTTTTAAGTGAAAGGTGAGTTATTACTTGTTTTGGCATAGGAGATCCCAGGTTTAGACTTAAAGATGTGTTTCTTGTGGGCTTAGCATGATTACCAACGATTTTTACACTTGACATGAATTTTTATGACCTTCTGCATGTTGGTTGAGTAGACTACGTGAATACTTGCACTTTCGACACCAAGACATCGTATGTTTGCTTTGATTCTTAAGTTGATGTGGCATGAGAGGACTTGTGTGTGTGGTGTTGTGTTAGCATTGATCTTTTGCATGGTTAGATGAATTTTGTGGGTACATTCACTATAAACCCTCACGAGACAAAACTCGTCCTACTAGGGCTGCCTAGGGGTTTAACGGCTTGTTGCATACGCTCAATGTAATCGTGTCATCTACGAAAGTGATGTTTGTTAGTTAGTTAGGATAGTTTTTATTTCTTTATTTGCCCGAGGACGTGCAAATGCTAAGTGTGGGGATGTTTGATAGAGTGTATATTTATATATATTTTATATGATTATATTCCTCATATTTATTATATTTTGCATTTAATTGGATTTTTATTTAATAGATTTTAATGTTTTATTATAGGAAGCAAGGAAATTCTAAACTTGGAAGGATTTGAGAATAAAGAGCTTAATTGGAGATTTATTAGAAGGAAATTCGGATTTGTTGGGCTGCACGCGCGCAATTCACTATTTTGGCCATATCTTGAGTTCTACAAGTCAGAATTGGGTGATTCAACTGCCCACGCGAAGATAATTAAATTTTCTATCATTCTAAGATGGTCCAGATGTCATATTACAATTGGAGCGGCCCAGAATTACTTGGGAAGAGTCAACTACGAATTTTCATGGGAAATCTATTCAGTTTAGGAAACGTACTTGTAAAATATTTTTATTAGAGGCATATAAAAACATTAGAGATATACATACGTGGAGGGAGGTACGTATAGATACAGAGAGGGAGAGAGACAGGAGAACTTTTGTAACTCTTTCTTCTGGAGACTTTTGGGGAGATTAATTATTTTCTTCAAGATCGAAGATTAATAGGTTTTTCTTCTATTCTTACAATTATGTGTTCAATTAATTATTCTTGTTTTGTTAATTCAATTATGAGTGAGTAGATTATTAATCTAGGGTTAAGTTGAACCCTAGTTATGATTGGTGCATGATTTTCCCAATTCCCCCAATTTGGTTATGATAATTGCTCTTGCTTATTGAGTTGTTTTAATTAGCAATTACATGTCAGACGTGATTATGTTTATTGTTTGAACCAATATCTAATTATCAACGAGAGTTGGATTAGAGGGTTGTGATTTATCCAATAAGAACATGAAATTCTCCATGAGAATAGGTAGAATGGATTGTTAGGAATTTAGGGTGCCGTGTTTAATGTCTCTAAATTGCATGATACCATGAGAATAGGTTTGATTGTAAGTTAGAGAAGCCATTAATACTCGAGAGAGGTTATTGGTATTTATAGGGCGCATCTTTCCTGTTGAGCAGCGTACGATTAATTGGGGCGGGAATTCACAATTGCATCAATTCATGCTAGCGGGGACACTTAATTCTGGATGTTTTTAATATTTGATTAATACAAACACAATTCTCTTTAGTATAAAATTAGTTTAATAATCTCTCAATATTTATTGTGTTACTTGCTTAGCCGAATTAAATCAGAAACAACTAGTGATTGATACGTTTGTCTCTGTGGGATCGACTCTGACTTACCCTACTACATAGTTAGAAGGATTTGTTAGATTTATTATTTGATAGGCACGCGACGGCCTTGTCAAGACCCTATATGTCTATAGAATTTGAAAACATAACGGTTGAAGAACAAGTTATCCATTAAGATCACACAGGGTAGTATAAGTATTTTCATCTCACACCACGAATCATATTGATAAACAATTATGAACCTATGCTAGCATGGCAAGTTCTAAATCCCAAGATCCACTTTCACTTCACAAGAGATTAACAATTTAGATGTTCGCGACGCATCTATCTATTAAGTATAACCATATGAGGATATCAATTATACATCAGACACAGATCTTTAAAGCATCAAGATACTAAGTTCCATAAATAAATCCATCAGAATCCCATGACAACGATTAGCCCATAATTGAACTGTTCATCGTCATGGGATTTGATGAACGCATGATAAATAACAAGATATGGAAGAAAGAAGCAATAATATTATAAATATAAAGAGTTGAGAAAACAAATCTATAATCCAGAATAACACAAAAGATGAAGTAGATCTAGATCCGTTGCTTGTCACGAGCGCTGAATCCTTCTCTCCCTTGCAAATCTAAGCTATGATACAATAAATCAAACGATCCAATTTTACAAGGCTAAGATGTGTTTTTATTGGCTTAGATATCTTGCCCAACAAGAAAAACAACTTAGAATACAATTGGAAATAGGTTTGGGAACCAAAAAAACAATTAGAATTCGTTTAGGGGCAAAACGAACATTTTTCAACAAATTCTGGCCGAACCAGCGCTGCCTGCGCAGCTACCAGCGCTGCCTGCATAGCTACCAGCGCTGCCTGCGATACTCTTTCTGTTCTGGTACTGTTTGCGTGCAACCTGCGCTCTGTATAGCGCTGTCAGCGCTCCCATGGCTGGTGGCGGTTCGTTTTCTGCATTTTCTCTTCATTTTTCGGCCTTTTTCTTCCGTTCCTTTTGCAATAACTTCCCGTCTTCAATCCAGTGACTTGTAAAACTCTTGATAGTTGATATTAAGTCACCATTCTTCATTCCATATCATAATCAACTCCAAAATCAACGGAAAGTTCACCCCTAATCGCCATTTCTTCAAACCTACACAATTAAATAAAACACATAAAAAATACGACAAACTTGAGGCCAAGTACACCAATTTAAGCCGATATGGAATGCTCCAAGTAGATATAAAATCCACTTATCACACCCCTAAACTTAAACCGATGCTTGTCCTCAAGCATAAACAATTACAACTAACTAACTAACTAGTACCACTTCCGTAGGTGATCACGATTGCATTTGGCATATGCAACAAGCCCTTTAAACCCCTATGCAGCCCTACTGGACGAGTAAGGTCTCGTGAGGGCCTATAGTGAATGTACCCACAAAATCCATTTAACCTAATGCAATGCAATGCATTTATGCAACTAATATAAAAATGCAAACACTACGCCATAAACGCACATACGCAACCCCCATTTTCAGTTGCGTAAGGCCTGAAAAGCGTTGCGTAAGGTCTTACGCAACGCTTTTGGGGCGTTACCAATACTGGCGTTGCGTAAGACCCCTAACGCAACGCTTTTCCAAGCTATTGCAACACTTCAAAAAGCATTGCATAAGAGGCCTTATGCAACACCAAAAGCATGCAAACGCAACACTTCATGGGGTTGCATAAGATTTTTCAGCCATGTCAGCATGCTGACATGTAAGCAATGTGCCACGTCAGCATGCTGACATGTAAGCAGGTGCCACGTCAGCATGATGACGTGTCATTAGTGGGCCCACAAGTGCCACCTCACAAATGGAGGGGCCATGCCACGTCAGCAGTGGGGCCCACCAAGGTGCCACGTCAGTAGTGGGGCCACTATCTAACGCAACGCTATTTCAGTCTAATGCAACACTAAATTTTTTTTTAAGCAACACCATTCTTTTTTATTGCAACTTTAAAACTATGCTAATGCAACATTAAATAGAGTCAAATGCAACGGTTTTTTATAAAAATTTTGAAATGGCAGCTTTGTTCATACATAATACCATCCTAATTTTGAAAGTACGCAAATTCTAACTTCAAAAGTACTAAATTACAAAGTTCTAATACTAGCTAGTTAAAGCTACAAAAAATTACTAGAAGTGGAGCCGCAACTGGTTTGATACATTAGCAGGATACCGCAAACGATTTTCATCTATAAAAATAGGAAAGGTTGTATTTCCATTTTCTCCTCCTAACATTTTCCAGAGAAGGCAGTAGTATTACTTGTTCACCCCGTCAGCCTGGTTTGCAGAATTAAATGGCAGAAGGATTCACCTACGTACAGAAATAAAGAAGAATAAGCTAAACCAAATGTACAATTAAAAGTATAAAACCTAGGATTCAGAATCTCTATTCCACAGATATAGACCCAAGTTTCAAAAAATAAAAAATTAATTTGATTGGAGATTTTAGTAGATCACTACTATTTTCAATATGACTCGTAACTAGTGCTTTGTTACGGATTATTGTTTCTATTTTTTAAAAAATATTTTTGAACGATCCAACCATACGGATGGCAATATATATCTAATATAGTGATATTCCCCAAGTTTCAGAAAATAAAAAATTAAATTGATTGGAGATCTTAGTAGATCACTACTATTTTCAATATGACTCGTAACTAGTGCTTTGTTACGGATTATTGTTTCTATTTTTTAAAAAATATTTTTGAATGATCCAACCGTACGGATGGCAATATATATCTAATATAATGATATTCCCCAAGTTTCAGAAAATAAAAAATTAATTTGATTGGAGATCTTAGTAGATCACTACTATTTTCAATATGACTCGTAACTAGTGCTTTGTTATGGATTATTATGTCTATTTTTTAAAAAATATTTTTGAACGATCCAACCGTACAGATATCAATATATATCTAATATAATGATATTCCCCAAGTTTCAGAAAATAAAAAATTAATTTGAATGGAGATCTTAGTAGATCACTACTATTTTCAATATGACTCGTAACTAGTGCTTTGTTACGGAATATTATTTCTATTTTTTAAAAAATAATTTTGAAGATCCAACCGTACGGATGGCAAAATATATCTAATATAATGATATTCCCCAAGTTTCAGAAATAAAAAATTAATTTGATTGGAGATCTTAGTAGATCACTACTATTTTCAATATGACTCGTAACTAGTGCTTTGTTACGGATTATTATTTCTATTTTTTAAAAAATATTTTTGAACGATCCAACCGTACGGATGGCAATATATGTCTAATATAATGATATTCCCCAAGTTTCAGAAAATAAAAAATTAATTTGATTGGAGATCTTAGTAGATCACTACTATTTTCAATATGACTTGTAACTAGTGCTTTGCTACGGATTATTGTTTCTATTTTTTAAAAAATATTTTTGAAAGATCCAACCGTACGGATGGCAATATATATCTAATATAATGATATTCCCCAAGTTTCAGAAAATAAAAAATTAATTTGATTGGAGATCTTAGTAGATCACTACTATTTTCAATATGACTCGTAACTAGTGCTTTGTTACGGATTATTATTTCTATTTTTTAAAAAATATTTTTGAATGATCCAACCGTACGGATGGCAATATATATCTAATATAATGATATTCCCCAAGTTTCAGAAAATAAAAAATTAATTTGATTGGAGATCTTAGTAGATCACTACTATTTTCAATATGACTCGTAATTAGTGCTTTGTTACGGATTATTATTTCTATTTTTTAAAAAATATTTTTGAACGATCCAACCGTACGGATGTCAATATATATCTAATATAATGATATTCCCCAAGTTTCAGAAAATAAAAAATTAATTTGATTGGAGATCTTAGTAGATCTCTACTATTTTCAATATGACTCGTAACTAGTGCTTTGTTACGGATTATTGTTTCTATTTTTTAAAAAATATTTTTGAACGATCCAACCGTACGGATGGCAATATATATCTAATATAATGATATTCCCCAAGTTTCAGAAAATAAAAAATTAATTTGATTGGAGATCTTAGTAGATCACTACTATTTTCAATATGACTCGTAACTAGTGCTTTGTTACGGAATATTATTTCTATTTTTTAAAAAATAATTTTGAAGATCCAACCGTACGGATGGCAAAATATATCTAATATAATGATATTCCCCAAGTTTCAGAAATAAAAAATTAATTTGATTGGAGATCTTAGTAGATCACTACTATTTTCAATATGACTCGTAACTAGTGCTTTGTTACGGATTATTATTTCTATTTTTTAAAAAATATTTTTGAACGATCCAACCGTACGAATGTCAATATATATCTAATATAATGATATTCCCCAAGTTTCAGAAAATAAAAAATTAATTTGGTTGGAGATCTTAGTAGATCACTACTATTCTCAATATGACTCGTAACTAGTGCTTTGTTACAGATTATTATTTCTATTTTTTAAAAAATATTTTTGAACGATCCAACCGTACGGATGTCAATATATATCTAATATAATGATATTACACGTCACCCTTGTGGATCCCACACTGCCACGTCAGCAGTGGTGGGTCCCACATCTGCCACGTCAATTTTTTTTTTAAGAAAATATAAATTTATCTAATGCAACACTTCAAACAGCAAATGCAACACTACAGGTATCTAATGCAACGCTTTCTGCCACGTCAACAAATGCCACGTCAGCAAAGGTGAGCCCCACTTCTTCCACGTCAGCAATTGTGGGTCCCACAATTGCCACGTCAGCATGATGGGCCTCATGCCACGTCATCCTTGTGGGTCCCACACTGCCACGTCAGCAGTTGTGGGGCCCACATCTGCCACGTCATATTTATTTTTAAAAATATGAATATATCTAATGCAATACTTCAAAGAGCAAACGCAACACTATTGGTATCTAATGCAATGTTTTTTTTGCCACGTCAACAAATGCCACGTCAGCAAAGGTGGGACCCACTTCTGCCACGTCAGCAAATGTGGGTCCCACATATGCCACATCAGCAAATGCCACGTCAGCACATGTGGGTCCCACTCCTGCCACGTCACCATTTATAAAAATAAAAAATTATCTAACGCAACGCCATCAGTTAGTGTTGCATAATGTGAAACACTGTGGGTAATACGCAACGCTAATCTATATCTAACGCAACACCAATTCAGCTCAGTTGCAAAAGACCCAAATCTTCTATCTAACGAAACGCTTTCTGTGCAACGCTTTGTAAAAAGGGTTGCGTATGCTCACTTATGGCGTAGTGAAAGATCCCCTCAAACTCACCAAAACCAACAAACAAGCAAATATCTCAAAGAATGCAACAACTCCAAGCAGAGCTCGACTAAGTCCCCGTATACTAACAATACATGAACAGAAACGTGCGTGTGTGCATGCTCATCAGAAATACTCCCAAAACTAGGTCAAAAATCATACATGCCCTTCGCCAAGACAATCACAGGTTTATAAAAAGAATAGACTATAGACACTTCATAACTTAAAAACACCTCCATCCTCATTCAATTTAGCCAGGAATTCATGCTTTATTACTACACTACGACATATAATACCATAAACAATACGCATGCTTATTTAACCGTGCAATGAATGAGACCCCAAAAGGCTTATAGAATAATACCCATGTAGCGAGCGTTAGGTCAGCAATCCCAAACCACAAGGGCTTTAGGTTACTAGGACTAAGTCCCCTCAGACTTAATTACTCGAGTATTAAAGAGCTCACTCTGGTTAATTTTGCATATAAACAATTAAACTATTGACTCTTTTTTTTTTCTTTTTTTTAATGCAATCTGGAATGAGAATTCTCAATTCCAACCCTAGACTACTCATAAAAATATGAGCTGGCTACTAGCCAATTGACACCTAGCCATTATTTTAACTAATATTAACAACTAGCATGAAATCCCTGGTTTCCCCCAAACTTAGACTTTAGTGCTCCTACTGTAATAACCCTAACTTTTAGAATGCTACAGTGCCTAAATGAATAGTGATTTTGAGGATTTAGGAAAATGGTATGTAGGTACCATATGAGTGAAACAGAAAATGAGTAAACAGAAATCATATTAGTGTTGTACTATAAAAATAAGTGACTCGAAATGACGATGGATTTCAGAAATTCTTGAATATGGATTTTTAAGAATTTTGATTTCGAATGAGCTTCTATTGGATATTAAGGAGCATGGAGATGTTAATGGAATTGAGGAATTAGTGAATTAGGGTAAACTAAAGGATTACTAAGTTAAGGAAATACCAAAGGAATTTGGATTGTTAAATGATTTCAGAACCACTGAGATAATGATGTATATTCAAAACGAATCACAATTAGACGAGTATGGAAACCAAACAACCAAGATTTATAAACTAGCAAGGATACCTACCATATTATTAATTACCAAGAGAATTAGCATAATACTTAGAAAAAAAAAACAAGAAAAGAGATTAAAAGATCATCAATGACATCACTTTCCACTAACACCTTTTTAATGGGTAAATTAGTCATTAACTAAGGTAAATATCTACAAGCTTCCATTACACTCTAGAATTAGCAAGATTAATCAAGATAAGAACAAAAAGCCAAGAGCAAAATCTCTCCATCTTCCACACTATTCTTAATTTCGGCCAAATTTTACGTTCTATAGCGTTTTAGAAAGCCCATGAGATAATCTACAACTCTTATTTCACAAGGTTTGTCCATAAAAGCAAGGTAAGGACCTCGTTTTTCATGTTCTTTCAGCTGGAATTTAGAACTCCGAAAATCTCTAAACATGTTCTTGATGTTTCTTGTTAGATTAAGCTTGGTTAAGGTTGTACAAGTATTATTCAAGGCTTAGTAAGGTCTTACATCCTCCAAGGAAGGTATGATCTCTTCACCCCTCTTGAGTTTATGATGAATATTGGTGGTATTAGTGGTTAAGTGGTTATAAGTGATAAAATCATGATTATATATGTGTTTAAAAGTGTTTTTATTGTATATGAAAGGAGTATGTGCTTGTAACCATGGTTGGTAAGATGACCACATGGTGTAGGTGATGGTGTATAAGGTGGATGATTGATTTGGAGGAGTTGGATTTTGGAAAGTATGAAAATATAGCCGTTATAATGCCCGATTTTCGTTAAACCAAATAGATGCCCTATTTTGGCACCCATAGTCACACGGTAGGTTCGTGTCCAGTGCACCAACTGATCATGAAAGGCTAGAGCTTGGTTCATAGATTGTTTTAATATAAGGTGCGTTAAAATCTGATAAACGGTTTAGAAGAAAAGTGAGTTTTAGTGAAAGTGGTTCAGAAACCGAAAAAATGCAATTGTGTCAACTTTGAGGTTATAATTACCATACTTAAACATTTTTAAATATTTTGAAATTTTGGGAGAATATAGTAGGGTGAATAGAGAGGTAAACCCCACTGACCTTGTGTCAAAATTCGAAATTGATAATTTATGAGAAATTTTACAGTCGAGAGTGATTGTTAAGAAAATGGTGAAAAACACTGAAACTTTGATGAAGTTTAAAAGTGAATAAGTTCTTGGAACTTTTGGATCAATAATGATATGTTAAATACAGATATGTGTCAAGGGTGTTAGTATATATATATCTAGGGGTTAAGTGGTTAAGTGGAATATATTCTGATGGTGATCCTTTTCGTGTCTATAGATACTCGAGACGAACACCGGATCATTCCTCTTCGGAATTAGAGATCGAGGCAAGATTTCTTCTATCTTTACATTGAAAAAATTATTTATCTTCAAAGGAAAATGATTTCATGGAATATATATATGTGATTCTATTATTATTATTATATTGTTACGGAATTGTTTTCCTGATTTTGGAAATTAAAGGGAGATGTATATGAATATGAGTATGGATATGGATTAAAGGGAGCAAGATTTCTTTTATCCTTATTTGATAAACTGTTTATATTCAAAGGAAAATAGTTTTGCTAGATAATATATGAATCTTAGATCATTATATGATTAGGGATATATTCCCTGTTTGTTGAGATTATTTAATATGGATTATGGATATGGATAATGGATTATGGATATGGATTATGGATATGGATTATGGATATGGATATGGATATGAATATGAGTAGAGCGAATATACTTTATGGTTTAAAGAGATATGAAAGAATGGTATCAGTTGTTATCTAGAGTTATATGTTTATAATATTATGTTAAAAATATTCTTTTAAAATAGTTGTGAATTAATAAATAATATTTGATTATTATTTAATACTTTTAAAATATATGGAATATTGTATGTATATAAGAGCGTATTTGATTTCATTGAATACAGAGGAGATGTCTGAGTCATAATCAAAGTATTATGACATATATATTTTTAAAGGTGATGATAAATGGAAATGGAAATGATATATGTGAATGGAAATGTGAATGGAAATGGAAACGGAAAAATGGAAAATGTGAAATGGTGTTTTATAAATGGAATAATGATTTGACAAAAAGGGGGATTGCAACAGAAAGCGTAAGAGGCTGTGTGCGGCACAGTCCAGCAACCATCATTTTATGAGGATGTAGTGGAGAACCTTCCTCATTATTTTATTTTCCGCCCATGTGTTGCCGATGGAGGATGTAGTGGAGTACCTTCCTCTAGGAGGATGTAGTAGAGAACCTTCCTCCAGGGATGTTTGACATTCCTTCTACTAGTAGTAAACAAGGAGCAGGTACGTAGGTGACTGATCATCGTCCTAACGTATCTGGCGCTAGCGGATATCCCCAAAACTTTTAAACGAAGAATTGATAATGGTTTCAGATTGGCATACTGAAAAAGGAAAAATGGTATGAAATTATGGAATTGTTTTTATGGATTGAAGAGAAACTGATTTTATATTATTTTTAAATAATTGTTGTGTAAAAAGGAAATGGAAAGATTATATTGAGAGATTTATTTCAAATGTTATATTATCTTGAGATATTATACTGAGATGATGTATTGATTATTATCTTGTTATAGAAGAAAAACTGATATTATATTATATTAGAAGAGAAACTGATATTATATTGTTCTATATTTCTTTTCTTATAAAGAAAAATGGATGGTGTATTTAATAACTAAGAATTAATTCTTTTCTTAAGGATTATGATGGGTTTCTGTTTATTAATATATATATATATATATACTTTCATTGATGCTAGTTTACAAAACAATTTATCTTGCTGAGCTATTATAGCTCACTCTTGCTACTTATGTATATAACAGCTAGGTCAAATGTCGATACTCCGCACTACACCCTGCAAGAGGGTAAGGGAAAGATGACCTTTTGAAATAGTGCTAGCGCCTATCCCTGAGGTAGCTAATAGACAGATGAGTGTTGGTAGACTTATGTGTATTAAGTGTGTAAGTTGAGAAATAAACTTTTGGTTGTTGAAATGCTTCCTGTAGAAGCATTATTCAACAATGTTTTGAAGTAAGATCCTGGATTGTAATAACTCTTTTAACTTTAAACTGTTATTATTATGGATGTTGTTCTTTGAGCATATGGCTGGTGGGTAATATTATATAGTGTGAGTTTCATTGCGCATTTATATTTCAACTGCAAAGAGTATAGTGTTATTAAATGGAAATTGGTCCGTGACGGCCTGGATTCCTGACCCCGGATTTGGGGCTGTCACACCTACGCCATCAAGGGAATACGAAAATTCTAAATATAATCAAGTGATTAATCTCAAAACATCCAAACAAGCATAACCTCAACCTAGCCCAAAAGCACCCAATGAGACTGTGTAAAAGTTTTGTTCCCGTAACATGCATGTGATATCCCATAATCCGGGGTACAGATTTGGGGCCACTAACCACAATCCTTACAACACAACCCTGGATATAAACATAATATAATAATAAAATACCCTTGATCCAAGACCGCTTACAGGTTATGGTATGAAACAAACTACCAATTTAATTATTACAATCCAATCTCAGTATAACATTATAACACAAATTGATAACCACTAAGTGCATCTACCGAACTAGTAAACCAACCTCTGACAAGCTCAAATCACTACCCGGCGAAACCAACAACTCGAACGTCACCTCTCGCTGCTGGAACAGGAAAACTCATCCACACAAGGTCCACTAATCTCCTCTATTAACTGAAGAAAAATAAACAAGCAAGAGTGAGCCAACAATGCTCAGCAAGTGTAAACAGTGATAACAATATCAAGAACAATATAGGTTCTGATCAACAAGAATAATCATCATACGGTACGAAAGAATTCAGCTGAAGAAGTTAAATATTGCAACTCTAGATGAGCCAATAAGACTCCGCTAAAATAAAATGCATCAACAATGGGAACTGATCAAAGTTCTGATAATTAAAGATAATTATAATAGGCTTCAAGGGAATCAGGATTTGAAGCAACTCAACCTCAATGTATAGATTAGAATTGGATTTTTATATATTTTAAAAAAAATAATAAGGTTAGGCTACTGATCAGTCACGCACTAACCCCGGACAAATGCACACAGCAATGTCCTTTAATGGATCCACGGCACACATTGGCCTTAACATCTGACCACGAATCTGGTCTCCCCGAAGGGACTCCTCTTGACCATAATATGGTCTCCCCGAAGGGACATCTGTTGATCATTCATATGGTCTCCCCGAAGGGACATCTGAAAACATTCCAATTCTAAATCCAACGCACTAGGTGTCGGGACAATCGAACAATCTGAAAAACTCACGTTCCAAAACAACTCAAGATCCAAGAATCAATTAAGAATTCAAGATCAACATGTGTCGACAAGTTCGACACGATAATTGGGTAATAATTAAAGAATAATAACCTCAAAGGATATCGACGAGTTCGATACAATAAATAGGTGACAGTTGAATAAACCACAATAACAAAATGTATCAACAAGTTCGATACGAATAATTGGGGTCATAACATCATTAAATGAATCGACAGAAAAATTTACTAGCAACTTGATTAACAACAACTGAGGATATACGACAAAACAAGGATATAGTCAAATGCTAATCATTTACCTCCTCCGTCCCAAGTGTTTGTTTACGTTTGCTTTTAGCACGGAGACCAAGATATCCAATTAAAATAAGTGAAGTAGTGGGTGTAATAGTGATTTTATGGTTAAAATAAGTGAAGTAGTGGGTGTAATAGTGATTTTATTGTTAAAATAAGTGAAGTAGTGGGTGTAATAGTGTAAAGTATTGTTAAAATAAGTGAAGTAATGGGTGTAATAGTGTTAAAACTTACTATTTTAGGAAACATAAAGAATTGGTTGGGACGTCTCAAAAAGGAAAGTGTAAACAATTGGTTGGGACAGAGGGAGTAATAAATTTCTCCAACATCTAGAAAGGTTTGGACTAAATTGCGTAAGTTAAGTGGTTCAAAATGAACATTTGTAAGATAAGTCCATGATAATTAACTGTAAATCAATTTGAACAAAACATCCCTTAAAGAGGGTCCATCGGGTAAAATATGCTAAGATCAGAAATTTTTGCTAAAAGGTTTTTATAAAAATTTAAAATCTTGGATTTCCTCTGATTAAAATGTTTCTTAAATGTTTTTGAGGAAAATAAAAGAAATGGCACTCTGCTGAGGAATCCAATAACATACCATGTATTAAAGTTTTATTGAAGAAAAGGTTATTTGTAAGGTCATTTGAAAATTTGCACTTGAGCTATAAGTGGAAATATAAACATTTGCACGTCATTTGAAAAAGGACGTCAATTTGTAAGCATAATTTGACTGACACATTTGATATATATAAATAGAACAGAATTGTATCACTTGAACAATAAGTGAGGAGCGATAACACTTGCCTCGATATATGAAGTTTCCACTTCCACCATCTCAATTCGCTACTCACTTCATGTCAATATCTGCTTCTTTACACTTGTCAATTCTGACAATTATCTCCTTCTCGAAATTCCATCCATGCGAGCACTAACTCTTAACCGGCCTCTTACTGGTACCTATATAGAGGTAAGGTACTACTTCAGTACACTCACAACCTTAACCGTCTAATTCTATCTACCAAAACGAGTCCTATACGCTTTACAACTTAGCACATATAGCATATATTGCACGTACTATTAACTTACACTTATTTCTTTTAATGCACATCGCACATGGGTTCACAATTAGTTCTTGTCTAATTACTATAAGAATTACAATATAATTCTGCAAAATTTGAGAGCACCTCCTTTATAATATCGTTTCATCTGTCGGAACCCAATCAGAAATCAACATCCTGCGAGACTTGCTATATAAATACTCTACTTCCACTTATAAATCATCTTACTAAAAATTTCCAAGTTGCCATACACAACCATCCCAATTTATGTACTTTATTGCGATAATATTAGCACATTCCCGAACCAATCCATACAATTCTCCTACCACAATAATACCATCCACACACGAACAACATGACCCTCTCTTAAAAACCCACATTAACATATACCAACAATCACAACACTTATACTCCAATACAATCTCTACTCTCTTTTCTACCCCGTGTAGTATATGCGCCATGATCAATTACATTAGCACACACACTTTCAAACATAAACTTTCATTTCCCCTGTCTCCTTCGACTTTAACACCCTCAACAAACCCACAGCTACATTACCCATATTTAACACCATAAACTTACAACTAATATCTATATATAGCACCCAATTTACAACTCAAGCTAGCACCAAAACCACAGAATTTTAATGGCCGAATCCAACTAACAACACCCCTCTACTTCCTCCTCCACTGCACACCCATAGTACAACTCGACCACAGGGCATACACAATTACATACTCACAGAACCTACACAAATTCACACCTGATCATCACCACCTACCCACAACCCCCGCGGCACCTATACAATCCTTCACCACTGTCTCCTCTTGTCCCCTCTATCTTCTCTGCTTTTACTCTCTCCGTTCTCACTTTTAACCGCACCCACGGCACCCATACCCGTAACTCTGAACTAAGCAACGATTAAGCCCCAATTTGAACCAACATCATCAACAAGCTCCAACCTGCGATACAAGAACCCGGACAGTCGGACATACATACAAAATCACTGGACATTGGAAACAGGGGAGGGAGGATAATCGTCATACCCAGCTGAATCAACACATATACCACTCGATTACAACACTGATGAAGATTATAATCACCCACGCACAGTCTCTAGCAGCTCACATACACAGCCACAATTACACACTACCATAGCCTCCCCTTTCTTTTTCGAATAACACCAACCCCCATCTACACAAAGCCACCACTCTTAATACTAACAATTCCCCTTAACCATACCAACAATACATATACGCAACACATACATAAGAGGAAATACACAAACACAACAGCATACGAACATTACAAGATCACAACCGAGAGAAACCTCAATCCTTGGCACAAAGCTTCGAACCCGCACACTGCTCTGTTGAATACCAGCATACACGCATCACATATTTACACACACCAGTCGACAACCCACACACAATATCACATAGCTGCAGTCCTTACAAACGCACCAGCATACACACAACACCCAACTGAAAAATCAATCGGTTGAACCCAGAATTAGAGGAATTCGAGAAGCCAACATACATACTCACAGCAGTACCTGTACACAGGCTACAAACACCACGTAGACACACCCACATACTATTCCTCACGTATATACGCACACACAAAGCTTGTAATCGCAGGGAAGAGAGAGAACTGCTAGAGAAAACCGGGAGAGATGGGTTCGAGAGAGTAGAGAGATTGAAGAACTTTCAAGAAGATAAGAGATAGATTTTAGAGAACCCGATTGAAACAGAGCTCGGGAAAATGAAACTGGGGGTTAGGGATTTAGAGGTTAAATAGAATAAAAGAAATAACGTACTAATAAATTTTCTATTTTAAAACAATTCTAAATCTCCTTTATAAAATGGAAAATAAATGTGTAATATTGGAGAAAAGATATCAATTAAATTTTCAAAATGTAGAAAATGAAATTATCCATCTCCCCGTATTTTTAAAATATTTTAAGGATAAAAAATGAATTAAATATGAATTTTGTAAGATTTGACCCTTTAAATACAATAAATCTCTTAAAATCATTTTAAAAATACTTCAACACCCAAATTAATCCTTCCAAAAATTTTAAAAACTAATTAATATCACAAAGATGATAACATAAAAATTTCGTGATTTTTAACAACTCCGATGATTTTATAAAAATCTCAGAATATCAATAATGCATGATTTAAATACATTTTAATCATCAAAAATACAAATAAAATACACACACTTACACGGCACACATAAATCATCATATAATCACACAAACAAAATATCACATATATTGACCTAATCAAAAATATTCACATCATATAATTCATATTTAATATTAAATAAACACTTATAAATACGCGATTTTCTAAGGCGTTATATCCTTCCCCCCTTAGAAGGATTCTGTCCTCAGAATCAATCCTATGAACACAAGTAACGATACTTCTTAAACATTTGCTTCCAATTTCCTAGGTTGTATTCTCAACTCTAGGACTCCAAGACTCATCTATATCAACTCATACATCAATAGGCTTCCTGTAAGCCCTCAAACTTCATTAAAACTCAAATATCTTTCTTACAAAGTCTCATCAATTTTAACGCTTATTTATCCCACGAGACGTCTTTTCTACCAAAAATTGGAAATGACCTATTCGTAAAATGGACTATGCCCTGTCACACAACACCTCAAGTACCAACTCAATCATCCACATATAATTTATTTTCATTCATTCACCATCTTAATTTAATCATATACAATGCTAATATGAAATCTGCCTACTCAATAAGTCCCTGAATTTGACTCTACGCATTGCAACTTCAACATTTAACACTACTTAAATTAACCACAGAATCACGACATCTATTCGTCACTTGCATTTTGACTATTATGAAACAATAACATGTTCACTACTTGTCCGACTATTCAATTTTTTTTCCGTCAACTCATTCACAATCTGGTTCGTCACCTCATCTCAGTACCTCTTAATTTTCTAATAACCCATGCTGACACGTCATAATATGAATCACCTTTGTAGAAGACTAGGCGTTCAAACTTCTAGGTCTGACTTTTCAACTCTTAGGCAAAAACCATTACGGTCAACTCTAACTCATGTGTCAATACTTCTATTTATGAATATCAACAAATTGTTCTTTATGTTATGTCAATAGATAACCTCATCTCTTTCTATGAACCATCACGGTAATTCACAAAGTCCTCTTCTCATCTGGCTTCCCTATCACTGGAGCTGTTATTACCTTCCTCAACTCTTAGAAACTCTCTTCTCACTTTTCTGCCCATTCAAACCTTTTTGCCTTCTCTGGTAAGATCGATTACTACCCTAGTTATCTAGGTAAAACCTTCGACAACCTTCAGTAGTCCCTGGTTAATCTCACAAAACTTCCAACCTCTGCTGGCATTAGGGTCCTTCCCACTTCATTACTGCTTCACCTTCACAAATTTCACTTTGATCCTTTTCATTTCTAACCACGTGTTTTGAATTTAGGTTCCTTCTCATTCAAAATTCATATTAAAATTCTTGTGCAAAATCTTCTTCCTTTTTCTTGAAACTTCTTAAAGTCATTCTCGATTGATCCGCATACGTTTCACAAGTCTTCGAACATCTTGAGATGTCATCTATGAACATAATTAAATTCTTCGTCCTAATACTGCTTGAAATCTTATTTATTGTACCTAATAAGTGGTAAATGCTCTCGTTCAATCAAATACCATCACCAACAATTTATTGTGTCCTCATCAACTCAAAATGTTGTTTAAAAATATCTTAGGGTTTCTATCTTCAATTGATCTTAGTCCATTCATAAATCATAAACAAAATATACACCTGTCAACTTGGTCAAACAACTCATTCAACCATGATAAAACAAGGTTCCTCCTGACTACTGGTCCACTTATTCCATTTTAAAGATCAATGTATATTTTCAAACTGTTTTTCTTCCTTCTCACGAACTGTATTGGTGCATCCTTCTGAGATACACTGAGTATTACTACTCCTCTTGCGAAAATCCTTTAATTAAATTGTTTACTCCAACCTTTCCATTTATGTCATTCAATATTGAACTCCTTGAAACTGATTATATTTTTAGAAAATGATTAACAACAACTCTTCATCCTTACCTGCTGACAATCCGGGTAATTCATCAAGATATTCATTCAAAATTACTAAGCACTGAAATCTGCTTCGACTTATCGTTTCCTTTATGATATCTCCCTCTTATACAAAACAACTTCATAATCTCGGTATTATCATTTCTTGGTCTGCCCGATCGTTAAAACTTCTATGTCTGCTTCTGGCCTCAGAACACCACTTTTACATCTCTTAAAAAAAAATCAAAGTCTCGCTTTCTTGTCCTCACAATTTGCTCGTAGTTCGTTGTTAGGAATCAATCCAATCCTGAATCACAATTAATTCTTTTTACTATCATCACAATCAAATTCTTGTTAACTTCATTCATAATCATGTTGAATTTCCAACTTCCGAGTGATTTATAGAAAACAGTTATGTTATTCTCATCGTAGGGTCAATCTGGACTGATATGATACAATCTCTGGCAAAAGGTCATATCTTCCTAAGCTCATGGCACATAACTTTAACTTCTGACTCTGTAACTTGTTACCACACCATTCTTTCTGATTACAGCCACAACTCTCTACATTTTTTTTTAACAAAATCTCCATAGGCTTATCTCTCAAAATGTTATCTTCTGACCATGGGGTCTCGTTAATCGCTGCTAATTCTCATCCTATAGGCAACTACTGTGCCCTCACTCTTCCAACTCCAAATCTTCGGAATTCACGTCCTCCATTAAAACGCTTCAGAGAGCTTTTCTAGTTCACTATCTTCCTCTTATTATCATTCTGTTCCATCTTGGTCAACTCTCTCCTACTCTTAACAGTCATGACTCTTTAAAATGGGCTCACACAAGTTATTAACTCCAAACAATCATCTTACTCCTTATTCAAATTTCACTTCCTTCAGATAGTTATTACAAACAAATCCATTCTGCTTCATTCTACTTTACTCAAGTTATTCTTCTTCGGTTCTAAATCTTATCTCCAACAACGGGTTTTAGAATATTCAAAATCTTATAATATCCATTTACTACCTCTGATATTAAACAAGTGTCCAAAACAATCTTTCATTAACACTAACTATCACCTACCAACATCTTCATCATCATTCCCTTTTCAATCTTTAATAAATCCTCAATCTTGTGCCCTTATACATGCTCCTTTCTTAGCTCAATTTCTTTTTATTAATCTCGATTCTTGTACATGTGTTCTCAATCCAATAATTAGTCCAATTTGATACTCAATCTCTATTTTAACATCAACTCTCAATCTTGCTTGATCGATTCTTCGTCACGTAATCGCAGTTTTGTCAACTTAGGATGGCGTCGCGTCTATCTTCGCGGCTCTTCATCACTAGTAATCCAAAATAATCAAGGTTTCTAACAAAAGAAGTCAATAGAATAAATAGGTATTGGGTATGAATGTACACTGAATTTTGTCTGATAAAACTTTTTGTGAAATGATTTAATCGAGAGATCAATATGATCATTGAACTATTATCAGGTTGTATTTGTCACTTAGGTCAACCACCCTAGTACATAAAGATGGCCAATCTTTAGTACTTTCATGACAAACACAATTAGTGGCGTCCCACCAGACTTTTATCACATAGATAAAATGTCCCTGAATCCCCTATATACATAGGTTGTTCGTCACAATTTAAATAAAGAAGATCAAATGTTCAGGGAAAAATGAAAAGATTTCAAGAGTCTCAAAATTTTCAGGTAAAGAGTTGGATCAAGTGTCCTTTAAAAATAGAAATATTTCTGAAAGAATAGGATTGACTTCAAGTGAATCTGATATACAAACTCATATTCAATGGAAGTATAGTCAACGAAACAAACGTTCAAGAAATTCATAATTATTCATAATCTCACTCTTGTCGGCTAAGCATTAATATACCTAGCTGCCAAAACCGGCCTGACAATACTGAGTTGAATAATTAAGAAAATCTCAACTCATTCTCAATTTTAACCGTCACTGCGCAACAAATGCTTCAGTGACAATAAAAATTGTGAATTCGATTATAACAATTCAGAGCAAAAATAAGAATCAATTCAACTGTCCAAATAGGGAATCAATTAATAATTCAACCGAGATCAATGGCTAATAGCGTGCGGCTATGCCCTCACTTCCAACTTATACCAACAATCGCTTCCCACATCTTATTTCTAGTCTTCTCGTATTCTCTCTATAACGTTCACATCGTAGCTAAAGTCGTAGAAAAGCTCTAGAAGGTACGTGAAAGTCTCAAAATAATGTCTTCCAAACTGGTAGCTCCAACTACCCGATTAGCTCATGGGTTCCGGATTATCTGTCTTGCTCGTCCACTAGTCTTCAAACGAATTGAACTTCTACTCGCACGATATGTCGAAGGACCGTACAACGTCACAATACTCGTCTGAATATCCTAAGGCGAACCTTATACTAAATTGTTCTATCTAACGTCCGACTCACAAAGGTATACCCACCCATCCTAACTGTTTCAGTGACCATAACATGTAGCTTTGATACCAACTGTGACATCCCATAATCCGGGGTACAGATTTGGGGCCACTAACCACAATCCATACAACACAACCCTGGATATAAACATAATATAATAATAAAATACACCTGATCCAAGACCGCTTACAGGTTATGGTATGAAACAAACTACCAATTTAATTATTACAATCCAATCTCAGTATAACATTATTACACAAATTGATAACCACTAAGTGCATCTACCGAACTAGTAAACCAACCTCTGACAAGCTCAAATCACTACCCGGCGAAACCAACAACTCGAACGTCACCTCTCGCTGCTGGAACAGGAAAACTCATCCACACAAGGTCCACTAATCTCCTCTATTAACTGAAGAAAAATAAACAAGCAAGAGTGAGCCAACAATGCTCAGCAAGTGTAAACAGTGATAACAATATCAAGAACAATATAGGTTCTGATCAACAAGAATAATCATCATACGGTACGAAAGAATTCAGCTGAAGAAGTTAAATATTGCAACTCCCAGATGAGCCAATAAGACTCCGCTAAAATAAAATGCATCAACAATGAGAACTGATAAAAGTTCTGATAATTAAAGATAATTATAATAGGCTTCAAGGGAATTAGGCTTTGAAGCAACTCAACCTCAATGTATAGATTAGAATTGGATTTTTATATATTTTAAAAAAAACAATAAGGTTAGGCTGTTGATCAGTCACGCACTAACCCCGGACAAACGCACACAGCAATGTCCTTTAATGGATCCACGGCACATATTGGCCTTAACATCTGACCACGAATCTGGTCTCCCCGAAGGGACTCCTCTTGACCATAATATGGTCTCCCCGAAGGGACATCTGAAAACATTCCAATTCTAAATCCAACGCACTAGGTGTCGGGACAATCGACAACCTCTGTCAATCAAACAATCTGAAAAACTCACGTTCCAAAACAACTCAAGATCCAAGAATCAATGAAGAATTCAAGATCAACATGTGTCGACAAGTTCGACACGATAATTGGGTAATAAGTAAAGAATAATAACCTCAAAGGATATCGACGAGTTCGATACAATAAATAGGTGACAGTTGAATAAACCACAATAACAAAATGGGGTTAAGTATCAAGTAAGTCACTCGAGTGAGCTCAATATATCAAGTTGGTCACTGATTTAAAACCGGTATCAAGCAGGTCACTTTAATCACATAAGAGTACATTCCGTTAGTTTTTCAATTACTTAAAGACGGAAAACTATTTTTTCATCGAGCTCTACACATTTTTCTTAAATGCTACTGTAATCAAATGAAAGGTTATGAACTTTAGTATGTTTGATAATATATTTAGAATTTAAAAAGTTTATTTACTATTTATTTTTAATTAAAACAAGGAAAATGACAATAAAATTAAAAATAAATAGTAAATGAATTTAAAAATCTAAATATATTATCAGAAATACTAGAATTATTAACCTTTCGTTTGTGTATATGCCACATCAGATATTTCTTAACACGTCAGCATTTTCTGTCTTTAAGTAATTGAAAAACTAACGAAGTGTACTCTTATGTGATTAAAGTGACCTGAGTGTACTCTTATGTGATTAAAGTGACCTGCTTGATACCGGTTTTAAATCAGTGACCAACTTGATATATTGAACTCACTCGAGTGACTTACTTGATTATTAACCCTAACAAAATGTATCGACAAGTTCGATACGAATAATTGGGGTCATAACATCATTAAATGAATCGACAAAAAAATTTACTAGTAACTTGATTAACAACTGAGGATATACGACAAAACAAGGATATAGTCAAATGCTAATCATTTAATAAATTTCTCCAACATCTAGAAAAGTTTGGACTAAATTGGGTAAGTTAAGTGGTTCAAAATGAACATTTGTAAGATAAGTCCATGATAATTAACTGTAAATCAATTTGAAGAAAACATCCCTTAAAGAGGGTCCATCGGGTAAAATATGCTAAGATCAGAAATTTTTGCTAAAAGGTTTTTATAAAAATTTAAAATCTTGGATTTCCTCTGATTAAAATGTTTCTTAAATGTTTTTGAGGAAAATAAAAGAAATGGCACTCTGCTGAGGAATCCAATAACATACCATGTATTAAAGTTTTATTGAAGAAAAGGTTATTTGTAAGGTCATTTGAAAATTTGCACTTGAGCTATAAGTGGAAATATAAACATTTGCACGTCATTTGAAAAAGGACGTCAATTTGTAAGCATAATTTGACTGACACATTTGATATATATAAATAGAACAGAATTGTATCACTTGAACAATAAGTGAGGAGCGATAACACTTGCCTCGATATATGAAGTTTCCACTTCCACCATCTCAATTCGCTACTCACTTCATGTCAATATCTGCTTCTTTACACTTGTCAATTCTGACAATTATCTCCTTCTCGAAATTCCATCCATGCGAGCACTAACTCTTAACCGGCCTCTTACTGGTACCTATATAGAGGTAAGGTACTACTTCAGTACACTCACAACCTTAACCGTCTAATTCTATCTACCAAAACGAGTCCTATACGCTTTACAACTTAGCACATATAGCATATATTGCACGTACTATTAACTTACACTTATTTCTTTTAATGCACATCGCACATGGGTTCACAATTAGTTCTTGTCTAATTACTATAAGAATTACAATATAATTCTGCAAAATTTGAGAGCACCTCCTTTATAATATCGTTTCATCTGTCGGAACCCAATCAGAAATCAACATCCTGCGAGACTTGCTATATAAATACTCTACTTCCACTTATAAATCATCTTACTAAAAATTTCCAAGTTGCCATACACAACCATCCCAATTTATGTACTTTATTGCGATAATATTAGCACATTCCCGAACCAATCCATACAATTCTCCTACCACAATAATACCATCCACACACGAACAACATGACCCTCTCTTAAAAACCCACATTAACATATACCAACAATCACAACACTTATACTCCAATACAATCTCTACTCTCTTTTCTACCCCGTGTAGTATATGCGCCATGATCAATTACATTAGCACACACACTTTCAAACATAAACTTTCATTTCCCCTGTCTCCTTCGACTTTAACACCCTCAACAAACCCACAGCTACATTACCCATATTTAACACCATAAACTTACAACTAATATCTATATATAGCACCCAATTTACAACTCAAGCTAGCACCAAAACCACAGAATTTTAATGGCCGAATCCAACTAACAACACCCCTCTACTTCCTCCTCCACTGCACACCCATAGTACAACTCGACCACAGGGCATACACAATTACATACTCACAGAACCTACACAAATTCACACCTGATCATCACCACCTACCCACAACCCCCGCGGCACCTATACAATCCTTCACCACTGTCTCCTCTTGTCCCCTCTATCTTCTCTGCTTTTACTCTCTCCGTTCTCACTTTTAACCGCACCCACGGCACCCATACCCGTAACTCTGAACTAAGCAACGATTAAGCCCCAATTTGAACCAACATCATCAACAAGCTCCAACCTGCGATACAAGAACCCGGACAGTCGGACATACATACAAAATCACTGGACATTGGAAACAGGGGAGGGAGGATAATCGTCATACCCAGCTGAATCAACACATATACCACTCGATTACAACACTGATGAAGATTATAATCACCCACGCACAGTCTCTAGCAGCTCACATACACAGCCACAATTACACACTACCATAGCCTCCCCTTTCTTTTTCGAATAACACCAACCCCCATCTACACAAAGCCACCACTCTTAATACTAACAATTCCCCTTAACCATACCAACAATACATATACGCAACACATACATAAGAGGAAATACACAAACACAACAGCATACGAACATTACAAGATCACAACCGAGAGAAACCTCAATCCTTGGCACAAAGCTTCGAACCCGCACACTGCTCTGTTGAATACCAGCATACACGCATCACATATTTACACACACCAGTCGACAACCCACACACAATATCACATAGCTGCAGTCCTTACAAACGCACCAGCATACACACAACACCCAACTGAAAAATCAATCGGTTGAACCCAGAATTAGAGGAATTCGAGAAGCCAACATACATACTCACAGCAGTACCTGTACACAGGCTACAAACACCACGTAGACACACCCACATACTATTCCTCACGTATATACGCACACACAAAGCTTGTAATCGCAGGGAAGAGAGAGAACTGCTAGAGAAAACCGGGAGAGATGGGTTCGAGAGAGTAGAGAGATTGAAGAACTTTCAAGAAGATAAGAGATAGATTTTAGAGAACCCGATTGAAACAGAGCTCGGGAAAATGAAACTGGGGGTTAGGGATTTAGAGGTTAAATAGAATAAAAGAAATAACGTACTAATAAATTTTCTATTTTAAAACAATTCTAAATCTCCTTTATAAAATGGAAAATAAATGTGTAATATTGGAGAAAAGATATCAATTAAATTTTCAAAATGTAGAAAATGAAATTATCCATCTCCCCGTATTTTTAAAATATTTTAAGGATAAAAAATAAATTAAATATGAATTTTGGAAGATTTGACCCTTTAAATACAATAAATCTCTTAAAATCATTTTAAAAATACTTCAACACCCAAATTAATCCTTCCAAAAATTTTAAAAACTAATTAATATCACAAAGATGATAACAAAAAAATTTCGTGATTTTTAACAACTCCGATGATTTTATAAAAATCTCAGAATATCAATAATGCATGATTTAAATACATTTTAATCATCAAAAATACAAATAAAATACCCACACTTACACGGCACACATAAATCATCATATAATCACACAAACACAATATCACATATATTGACCTAATAAAAAATATTCACATCATATAATTCATATTTAATATTAAATAAACACTTATAAATACGCGATTTTCAAAGGCGTTATATCCTTCCCCCCTTAGAAGGATTCTGTCCTCAGAATCAATCCTATGAACACAAGTAACGATACTTCTTAAACATTCGCTTCCAATTTCCTAGGTTGTATTCTCAACTCTAGGACTCCAAGACTCATCTATATGAACTCATACATCAATAGGCTTCCTGTAAGCCATACAAAAATACAATATGACTATATATATATAGCCATACAAGATTTACCCACCAATACTTACCATACTTGTACTACAATTCTTACCATACTTGTTCTACAATCTTTCCAATTCTTGCCAGCTAATTACCCAATTTAGTGATTAATATAATATAATAATTGTATACATATACAATCACTACAAGAAATTTGACATTTACCTACCAATATTTTACCTACCAATATGTATTGGTAGATAAAAATTAGTTTTTACCTACTAATATTTATATGCAAAATGTATTAGTAGGTAAATGTTATATTTTTATAATTATTATTGGCTAGCAATTATAATTGATAAATTAAAAAAATCATCAACAAATATATTTTGGATTTTTTTTAATTCTAGCATTATTTTCCATCCAAATAAAATATGTTATATTTGCATTGACTTAGCCCAGGAATATAGTTACTTTCAAGATGATGTGGAAAAGAAAATCTCAAATGATCAGTTACAAATAAAATGAAAAATGAAATAATTTCCTTGTCATCACGTAAAACAGTCCAAATATCAAAACAATTAAAAAGAAAGCTCCTGTTCTTTTGCCCTTATTGCTTTCACGCAATAAAACTTGATTTGCTCCGACCTATTCATCCAAGCTTCCTCTGCTCGACGACAAGCTTCCTCTGCTCCACGACTGCTACAAAAATTGGTGATTATCTTTCATGAATTTCTCTTACTCATCTAGATGTATTATTTTATTTTTTTATATATCAGCGACTTTGTATATCAAATATGGATATGAATCTTGATTTTCTTAGCTTATTGGATAGTTTTATGGGTTGAGATTTTGATTCAGTTGATGGGTATCTCTCAAATGCGAATTAAACCTTAATTCATGACTTTGAAGATGTTATATATACATAAAAATGGATTGTTGTGTATATTTTTTTGTGTAGCAAGAGTACTGGATGGATATATGTATAGTATATGTATAAGTTATACAAGAATTGAGATTCTTTTTTGGTATTATCCTAAATATCTTCTTAAAAATTTAAATATTCACATAATTCATATATTGTTTTCCTCCCTTTTCTTGTTTAAGAAATTGTATTGTACTTGTATGTTTTTATAGAAAATTTAATCTTATTAATTCAAATTTTGGTTGTACATTTTGGAAAAATTGTAAAAATTAGTAAAGTCAAGTAATATACAATGGAGTGAAAAATTAAAGTCTCAAATATCACAATAGGATACAGAGCCTTTGTTAAGTATCTTGCTCAGAATGTTTGGTGAAAAGATTACATAGTTATAGGCCCATTTAATTATTATTTGTCTAAAATTGTCTTGGAAATTGTAGTTTATAGCTAGTAGATTTCTCACGCACATGAAATTTTTTCAATTAGTTTATTTGGTTTTCGGGCCTAGTGTGTTGTATCATATTTGATCATTAGCATTGACTTATCTTTTCTAAAATTAGAAATTGTTTTTTTTTTGTATGTTATGTTTTGATTGGTAGTTCTCTTAGTGAAAATGGACTTTAAACGAGTTCACATGAATCATTCTTATATTTTTGTTTAAAGGATATTAGAAGTAAATTATAAACTAAGGTCGGCAAAAAAAATAGTAATTGTATATTTGTGTTAATTGCATGTTCTTTCTCAATTTTCATATATGTTTTTTTATAAAGACTAAAAAACTATTTGTTCTTTAACAATCAGGAAAGACATGGATCGTTCATGGATAGATATACCAGATAAGTTATCAACAGAATATGCAAATGGTATCACTGAATTCATTAGTATAGCAAAGAAGTTTATAGACTCTAAAGGGCTGGTTTTATGTCCTTGTTGTCGGTGTGTGAATAAACAATCACAGAACCTCAACGTGATTAAGTTACACTTGCTTACCCATGGTTTTCAAAGTACTTACAAGAAATGGTATTATCATGGGGAGGAAATTGGTAAAATGGAAGAAGAAATCATCTTTAATGCTGAGGATGAGGATATAGAAGGAGAACAAGATGATTTAGCTACAGGTCTTAATGATGCCATCAATAGTAAGTATTTTGACATTGGTCCAACCAGTGATTTTGCTGATGATTCTCCGTTTAACGTGGATGATAAGTATAATTCCTTGCTTGAATCTCTTCATAAGCCTTTGTATAATAATTGTAAAGAATCTATCCTAAGTGCTGTGGTAAGGTTAATGAATGTCAAGGTGCTTAATAAATTAACAGATAAAGCATTTAATGATATTTTGAAGTGTTTTAAAACGATGTTGCCTGAAGGGAATCATTTTCCAGAGGACTATTATCACACCAGGAAGCTTCTTTGTGATGTAGGCTTAGGATACGAGCAAATCGATGTATGTCAATATGATTGCGCTCTATTTTATGGTGAGAATGCAAATGCTTTGTCATGTCCAGTAAATAGATCAAGCCGTTATATACGGAATAAGATCCCACATAAACGACTTAGATGGTTCCCACTAAAGGCTAGACTTAGGAGATTGTTTAGCTCGAAACATACTTCAAAAGACATGCGATGGCATAAAGATGTACGTAAAGAAGAAGTTGGTGTATTACGTCATCCTGCTGATGGGATGGCTTGGAAGCATTTTGACAATACATACCCTGAATTTGCTAAAGATTCGAGGAGTGTCCGAATGGGGTTGGCGTCAGATGGGTTTAACCCTTTTTCAATCCTTTCTTCAACCTATAGTTTGTGGCCAGTGATATTAATTCCCTATAACATGCCACCTTGGGCTTCTCCAAATGGTACAAACTATCTAATGTCTTTATTAATTCCAGGTCCAAGATCTCCCGGAAAAGATTATGATGTGTTCTTGCAGCCATTAGTTGATGAACTTAAGGAGTTATGGGATGGAGTAGATGCATATGATTCATATGGTGGGTGTACTTTTAAACTTAAAGCTGTAGTTTTGTGGACAATTAGTGATTTTCCGGCTTACGCGTACTTATCAGGGTGGAGCACTGCTGGAAAATTAGCATGTTCAGTTTGTTTAGAAGATACTAGATCTCGAAGAATCACCGACAAACAATGTTTTACAGGACATCGATGTTATTTAAACGTGAACCATCATTGGAGAAAGAGCAAAGAATATGATGGATCTACTGAGTTACGTGGTCCCCCAAGAACTTTTACTGGTGAAGACATTTTAAAATAGTTGGAGGAAGTTCCCGCACGCACAACTGGTAAAGCACCAAATAATTCTTCAAAAAAACGTAAGCGTGGAGCTAAAGAGTTAAATTGGTGCAAAAGAAGTATTCTGTTTGACTTGCCATATTGGTCAAAGCTCTTGTTGCGGCATAATCTTGATGTGATGCATATAGAGAAGAATGTCTGTGATAACATTATTGGTACACTTTTAGAAATTGAAGGTAAATCAAAAGATAATTTGAAAGCTCGTAAAGATTTGCAAGATTTAAATATACGTGAGGAGCTTTGGTTGAAAAAGACAACTAATAATAAATATGAAAAACCCCATGCTAGTTATACTCTTACAAAAGAAGAATGCAAGAGTTTTTGTCAATTTATTCGCAGTGTAAGAGTACCAGATGGGTATGCTTCAAATATTAGTCGATGCGTTCTCGATGATAACAAGCTTAAAGGAATGAAAACTCATGATTGTCATGTTTTAATTCATAAGATATTGCCAGTTGCATTACTTCCTTATCTTACGAAAAACATACGTGGTACTTTGATTGAGTTATGCCAGTTTTTTCAAAAAATTTGTGCCAAAACAATACGAACTTCTGATATTGAAGAACTAAGGGAAGGAATTGTAATAATTTTGTGTAAGCTGGAGAAGATATTTCCCCCGTCATTTTTCACCATAATGGTACATCTTTGTGTGCAATTGCCTGATTCTGATTATGATTGCCCTGTTATTTTGTGAAACTTATTGGCTGCTTAATATCAAGTTTTTAAAGTTGTTATATACTATTAGTTGCAAAAGCTCCTGATTGCGAATAAGGTGGAGTAGTGGTTGTGTGTATATATGTCGTCTGATAACTACTTTTGTTGTCTGCAGGCTATTAAATTTATCATACATAATTTGGAAAATGAGCACAGCATGAATTGCAGATTAACATTAATTTTCAACTAGCAAATAATTTGAATATGTAGGTGGAAGGCATTAAATCTTGCAGCTTTCAAGAGATCACATCATTATTCTTTACCAGCAACGAACATGGTAGCTAAAGGTACATCTTTACTCCTTTTAGTCTATATTCGTCAGAAATTATTAATAATTCTGGATTTTGAAAGCATTTGCTTTTCTTTTATACTAGTACATTGTAATCTTGACTTATTTGCATTGACGTTCTTTTTTATGTGATTTTCTTTAACAAACAAGTGTACACAGGTGGATGGATGAAAAATTATGTGGTTTCTCTGGCTCAGGATCAGTACCGAAATTGTACTGTCTGGTGTTCGTGACATGAAAACATTGTTTATTTTGGGATTTATTCATAAATTGTAGCTTAAGATTATGATTGTCTATGGGAGCAGAAAAGAAGAACAAATGAATGGTGTGCTCCCTGCCAATTTTAACTAAAAAGTGCGGGTAGTTGTTGCGAGAGAAGGAGTTAATACAAGTTTTTCATTGAAGTAGACCACATGTTAGTCTTTATTGTACAACTGAATGAACAACAGTTAATTTGATGTATATTAGTCACTTCCAAAAAAAATTGAGATTTATTAGTGCAAAAAAAAAAACAATAACAATTAGCAAAAAAAACAATAATTAATTTATCAAATTTGTATGCTACAAAATTAATCATTTGAGATATAGTAATGTTGTGACTTAAAAACTTATAATATTTTTTGAATTAATTTAATTATTATTTTTGCTATTTTCTGTCAACTAACTCTTTTTTGTTATTATAAGCACATATATTAATACTTTGATTTTGTTTTGAAAAAATTTAATATTGATATTTATTTAAAAAGCATATAAAGAATTTTATTAAAAATATGCGATCTTTTTTTTCTTTTCAGAAATACGTTATAAATTGGTTGCGCATCAAGTTGCAATAGTTGCTCAAATGCAAACTAGGTTGCATCGTACTTTTGGAAAAAAAAATCTACAACTTATAAGTACTACTTCCAATAGAACTTCTAATCATATGTTTTCCCTATAAATTCGAGCTCTTCTCCTCTATAAATTCGAACACCTATTCTACTTCTAATATGTTAAATGATATTTTTACATTTATTAGTGTTTAAAATTCTAAAATTCTAGAAAATTAGAAAAATAGATTGAGACGCTTTTAGAGCGCCACCTAAACTCCCGTGTATCCTCCTATATATATATATATATATATATATATATATAGGGGGCTGCTCTAGTTACCCTCAAAGTTACCCTGTCTCTGAAAACTTGTGGTTCCCTGCGAAGCTCTAATTTGTAAAGGATTCCAAACAGACTTCTGATCCCCATCTTTAAGCTCTAATTTGTCCTGTTCCTGATACTAATTGAACCAACTTAACATATTACCATCACTCCATAACCACCATCACTTCCCAACCACCACACCACAAACCACATATCTCTAAATCACCACCACTCCTATCACAGAATCACCATTTTTCGGTCAAAATCACAAAAAATTCAAAGCAAATCACCAAAAAATTAAATACAAATCATCAAAAATTCGAGCATAAATCATAAAAAAATGAGATATGAGACAAGACAAATCACAACATCACCATCTCCGATCGCCACCACCACCAAATCACCGAAAAATCAAAGCAAATCACCGAAATTCAAAGCAAATCACCAAAAAATTCAGTACAAATCATTAAAAATTAGAGCATAGTTCATCAAAAAAATTCAGATCTGAGACAAGACAAATCACAACACCATCATCTCCGGTAGCCACCACCACTAACCACCTGTTCATTTCAAATTTGTGATGAGTTTTTCAATCAAGTCTCCACTAACTTCTTCAACTTAAACCACGTGTTCACCGGACAAAGATCAAACCATGGAGACTCAGTAGATGGACTTCCATGGATTGAAGCTCGCCGGAGGAAGATGATGAAGATGGTGCACCTGCGGAGCTCGCCAGAAGAAGACGATGAAGATGTGCCCCTGCGGGGCCAGATGTCTGAAAGGAAAAAAGAGGTGGTGCCGGCCACCGGAGAAGACGATCGGTGCGCTGTCGATGTGGTGGTGGGGGGGGGGGTGGGGGGGGGTATGGGGGAGGAGGGTGGGGGTCGGATGTGGGTAGGTAATTGATTTATCAGATTTGTGTGGTGGTCCATATTAAGTAATTTGATTTTAAAATGGAAAGCTCTCAGTTCTCAATATAAGGGGGGTCTCATTTGAGCACTTGCATATATATATATATATATATATATATATATATATATATATATATATATATATATATATATATTGATACTAAAAGTTGTTATATACAGATGTCTGAAGTTCGATTCCGCTAATAATACAAACAATTATTATATGCAAAGATTTAAGATTTGAATACTAAAAATTATTATATACAAAGATTTAACTATACTATATTATTATAAACAAACTAGAGATCTTTTGTAGTTTGGCTAACCAAACTACTCACAACCGTTAGATTTTCAATTCAAATAGATCAATAGATCATGATCGACCGTTAGATACAAAATACTAAAAGTTGTTATATACAGATGTCTGAAGTTCGATTCCGCCAATAACTATTAATTTATATTTAATACTAAAATTATTATATGCAAAGATTTAAGATTTGAATACTAAAAATTATTATATACAAAGATTTAACTATACTATATTATTATAAACAAACTAGAGATCTTTTGTAGTTTGGTTAACCAAATTATTCACAACCGTTAGATTTTCAATTCAAATAGATCATGATCGATCGTTAGATACAAAATACTAAAAGTTGTTATATATACAGAGGTCTGAACTTCGAATACTAAAAATTATTATATACAAAGATTAAATATTCGAATTCTTCCAATACCGTATTAAAATTACTCCCCCCGGTCAATTATTTAAGGCATTTGACTTTTTTGCACGTAACTTTAGGTGCTTTGACTACAAAGCTAAAATTATTATTTTTTAAAATTTCTTTTTCTAAATAAAAATTTTAATATTATATTTTTATTTAGAAAAAGATATTTTAAAAAATAATAATTTTAGCTATGTAGTCAAAGCACCTAAAGTTACATGCAGAAAAGTCAAATGCCTTACATAATGGACCGGAGGGTTCGCAACCGTTAGATTTCCAATTTAAATAGATCATGATCTTTAGATATAAAATACAAAAAGTAGCACAATTATTTTACGATTGAATAATGACGTGTTGGAGCTTACAAAAGAGATACACAACCATTCCTTTTTCAGATCACATTTTTTTTGCACAAATTTTTAAAAATGATTTTTAAAAATGATAATGACAAAATGACATGATTTAAAACGTATAACCAATATAAGATGATAAAATGATATGAAAAATACTATAATTAAAATTATTAAAAGCAAAATATTTTTAGTCTAATTAAGATACAACTTTACTCTATAAATCATTAAAAAGAATAAATAAATTAATTACGTACGTGTAGCTCAAAACTCTGATGACTTATACGTATCAAAGAGGGGAAAAAATTTGGTTTGGCGCTCAACTTTCCCACCACTATAAGTTAAGATTATCCTATACAACTATTTATTCAAAAAAAAAAATCCTATACAACTATTTATGCGGCACATGTATACTTATGTCAGTTAAGATTTAAGGTAAAGTGGTGATAGTGTTTATCACTCCTCAAATACATATCCACGTTCTATTTCAGAAACAGAGGCATTCATTCATCATTTAACCTTTGCAACTGCTCTGCTCATAACTAGTAGGCTATATTTCAATTTTCTTTGTTTTGTAATCTCTCTTGAAAATATATTGACTCATTCTATACATATAGGATATCATGCCACCTGGACTCCGGACAAACCGATGTACTCTACCTAGAGAACAAGAAATACCGATGACTGATACCAGTGCTTCTGTTGCAGAAAGAGAATTCATTGATGGTTCTGCTGGTAAAATTCCACAAATTTCTCGTCGTACAACTCGATCCAGTGTTCATTGCCAACAAGGTGGATCCATTGCACAATCTATCCTTCCAGGTGAACATGTTGGACCTAGCACACCCTCCACTGCACGGACTGAAACTACAAAACATCATGCCTCTAACGTGCACATTGAAGAACCAAATGGTACTATGTCTTCTCAAACAATAGGTATTTTGTTGTGTAGTATGTGTTATATATATATATATATATAAGCTGATTTCTTATTATGGAATATCTTTGTAGATCAAAATATGAGGCACAATCCACGTAAAGCAACTCGTGGTATGACCACTTCGAAGATGGCTAGGGCAGCTTCAACTGGAAAGCTATCGGTAACTTTCGATGCAAATTGTCGGCAACCAATATGTACCAATGCCGAGAGGTTTAATAACGAGATTGGATTTATTGTTCGTAGTCATGGTACATTCAGTTATAAGGACTGAAGACTTGTCCCAGAGCATGTTAGAGCACCACTGCGAAACTATCTTCAGGTATATTCCTTTACACTAGTTACTTCATAACGTGTGTGATCATGTGATCATTGGTTTGTCCATTTTTTAGGTTTGTGCTTCTTTTTATTTCACTTTAATTTATTTGTTGTGTGGCATTATGAATTACGTATGTACTTGTAATTGCTAACCGATTAAGACTACAAATTAGAAAGTTTACCAAGTACTGAATATAACATTTTCAAAAGTTCACCTGCTTCACTCTAATGCACTTTCAACTACGTTGTTGTAGAATTATGTAATGCGATATTATCATCTTTTGGCTAGTATAATTTTATGTTAAAGTTTTGTCTGATCAGAATATATAGGTGCACCTAGACTAATGTAATCAGGATTAATGCACTTTGTTCTACTTTATGCAGTTCAATTTAAGAAACATACTATATTACATTGCCTAGTTACGTAGATACTATCTAATATTGAAATGAATGCGTGATGATTTATTTTACTTTCTGTTAACTTTTTCCTAGTACATATTAATAAAAGGACTGATTCATAGTAGATGTTTAAATATTTGGCAGTGCTATTCATAAAATTTCTTCTACTCTACAGGAGAATTTCGACATTGACATTAAGTGATGAGACAACTAAGCTATGTATCGATGAGCAAATGAAAAAAGCATGGAAGAACTATAAATACAAGTTACATTCATACTTCAAAGATATTGGAGGTAAAACTGATTTGGTGATGGCTAAAAAAACGGCATTCAGACTTAAAAGATAACCATAGGAAGAGTGGGAAATGTTATGTGATCACTGGAGTTCAACTCAATTTCAGGTGACTTGTATTTTGTAAAAATAACTATTTTACAACTTCATTAGGTGCTTTATCAATAATTTTGTTCTCTTATATTTCATCAGGAAAGAGCTTCAAAGAATACCATCAATCAATCTAAAAAGACGTGGTATTCTAAAAATGGTTCAGTTTCCACAGCACGACATCATATTCGACGTGGAATGGAATTAACCTCTTCAACGGGACAAATTGAGACTTGGCGTCAAAATCATTTCGGTGAAAATGGATGGACCGGGCCAGAACTTGAGAAGTTATACGTAAGTAGTTTGTTATCTAATTTTCTATTCACAGGTTATTATACTTCTGAACTATGTTATGTGTTACATGCTCTAACTAATTTGTTATCACAAATTATTAAACTTTCCTATTCTGTTTTATAATAATTGTTCTAAATATTGTGTTATTAGGAGGATATGATGAATCTAAGAGAAGCATATTCTCCAGAAGAATTGTCAGACAAAGAAATAATGGAAATGGTGCTTGGTCGTCAATCAGTGTACTTGAGAGGATGGGGGCGTTCTGCTAGGAGTAAAGTTGCTAAATCATCTCATGAAACTACAACTCAGAGTAGCCAACCAGCCTATCAAGAGATAGTTGAACAACTTAAAGAAACCAAGGATCTTCTTACTGAAGTTGTTGACGTTCTACGCAAGAACAATCTTATGCCACAATCAATGAAGTCTCCAACAAATGAAGTACCTGATGCTCATATGGAAAACTTAGAATGATTTATAGAACTTTTAATTTTAAGTATTGTTTGAACTTTTTAAATTATGTTGCTCATTCAAACATTTAGGTTTTTATGTTATTCCATTTCACTTTTTATTGCATATTTATGAATTTTATATATAATATTTTTTTTGTCCTTATTTTTTTGTAGCAGGTAAATAAATCAAAATGTATTAAAGCATTAAAATAAATAATAAAAAAATTATATTATTACAAAAAACAAAAAACTAGCAAAATAATATTTGGCAAATAATGTAGTGCCACGTGGCTTATGCATAAGGCGCCAAGTGGCATGATATGACCCATCTTAGAGAAGATACTGAGGTGCCACGTGGTCATCCACATGGACGATGACAAGATGCCACATAGGCATGCCAACAAGGCGCCACATAGACCATCCTAGTCATGACGTGGGCCAGAACACATCAGCTGATGACTTGTTAATATGTGGAGCCCATAACATTTTACCTACCAATTTATAAATATGTAGGTAAATAGTCTTTCCTTACTAACATTTACCTACCACTCGCTACCAATAATTTTTTGGTAGGTAAATACTATTTATCTACGAATAGAGTAGTTTTGCCTACACATAAAATTGGTAGGTAAAGGCCAATTTTCTTGTAGTGAATCATTATCGTATCCATATACTCCCTTTGTCCCTCTCATTTCTTTACATTTTTTTTTCATTGCCTGGAACGCATTTTAAGGCTCCTAAAAAATATAGTTCCATAATTTATTTTTAAAATTTTCTTTTTTTTTTGTATAAAAATAGAACAATTCTATTTTTATACAAAAAAAAAAATTTAAAAACAAGTTACGAAACTGTTGACAAAATGCACCTTAAAATCCGTGCCAGAATTACGTCCCCAAGATAAAGAACCAAGAAGGACATAGGTGTTGGGTTTCAACCCAATATGATGTTATGGGCTTGGGTGGTCCAAGATATATATGGGTAAGATAATAATTGTATGTGTAGATAATTATTATATATGGTATGTCTTGATCACTAAGTTGGGAAATTAGGTGCCAAGAATTGGAAGACTTGTATAACAAGTATGGTAAGACTTGTAGAACAAGTATGGTAAGTCTTGGTGGCTAAGTTTTGGGTGGCTATATATACATAGTCATATTGTATTTGTTTGATGAGTGATGAAAACTTAAGAGATGTAGTCTTAAGTATTGTTTGGGTGATGCTTGAGCATTGTTGGCTCAAGTATCGGGTTGGGACACCGTTAAGGTGTTATTGTTTTGATGTATTGTTGATTATTGTTAAGATTCATAATACAAGTTTGGGGCGTGGGTGTTTCCACGTCAAGTATTTGTGTGTTCTTATTTTGCGCTTTGGTAGATCTTGTCAATTATTGCTGGTGTGTGTGCGCGCTGTGTATTGGTGATTATGAATCTCAAATTGTGTAAGTCCCCTAACCTAACAAGTGGTATCAGAGCCAAGGTTTGGGTTTGTGATTGAAGAGGTTGAGGGAAAGTTCGAAAAGGATTTGCTGATAAGGAGATTGCTACTAAAGCGGGTGGAGACAAAGTTACGTGCGGTTTGACGGTTGGCTTGCACCGTGGATCAATCCTGTGTTCGGATTCAAGGTGGATGGAAGAAGATGGAAGAGGTCATCGCAATTGCTTCAATGGCTTGATCAACCAGGTGAATTGTTTGGATGATATACTGATTTTCTTCAGGAGACCGAAGGATTGTGAAAGTAAGGATCGGGTGACTCAACATGTGGAAGAGCACTCGTGGTGGTTGATGCACGTGATTTTGTAGATGGATACATCGTTATGGTGAATAACGATGGTTTGGGTGGTTTGGAGGGTCACTATATTGGTTTTAGCGACACTCAATGTTTGGAGGAGCAAGAGGAGGAGATTCTTGTTCGAGGGGAGGCGTTGGCGAATGGACGTCAATGGCTTGATGGGTTACCGTTCAATCCGATGTGGGTATTGGGTTGAAGGGGAGGATTGTTGGGTTTCAACCCAATATGATGTTATGGGCTTGGGTGGTCCAAGATATATATGGGTAAGATAATAATTGTATGTGTAGACAATTATTATATATGGTATGTCTTGATCACTAAGTTGGGAAATTAGGTGCCAAGAATTGGAAGACTTGTATAACAAGTATGGTAAGACTTGTAGAACAAGTATGGTAAGTCTTGGTGGCTAAGTTTTGGGTGGCTATATATACATAGTCATATTGTATTTGTTTGATGAGTGGTGAAAGCTTAAGAGATGTAGTCTTAAGTATTGTTTGGGTGATGCTTGAGTAATGTTGGCTCAAGTATCGGGTTGGGACACCGTTAAGGTGTTATTGTTTTGATGTATTGTTGATTATTGTTAAGATTAATAATACAAGTTTGGGGCGTGGGTGTTTCCACGTCAAGTATTTGTGTGTTCTTATTTTGCGCTTTGGTAGATCTTGTCAATTATTGCTGGTGTGTGTGCGCGCTGTGTATTGGTGATTGTGAATCTCGAATTGTGTAAGTCCCCTAACCTAACAATAGGGAGTATATCTTAAACCAATTAGCAAAAAAAAAAAAGAAAAGAAAAAAGAAGAGTATATCTTAAACCAGCTAAACCCATAACATCAACCCAACACAATGTATTTGTGCAAATGAATCTATAACTAAATAAGCCTACTGAATGACCTTTATTTAAAAGGCAATAGAATAAAACAACAGAAAAAGAAGAAATAAAAAGAATTTAACTGGGATTGAAGCACAAGAAGCTGGATCGGAGTGGGGAACAACATCCAGTAATATAAGCTTTTCCGTATTTTACAGATAATGTAGAAAATAGGTTTGAAATTTTAAACATTAGCCTGAGGAAAGGAGGGGCGTGGGAGAGACAGAATGTGACCAGCATGTTTAATACTATAAAGAAGAATCTAATCTTTGAATCAAAATAATATAAACGGTAAGATGATAAATAGGATCATATTAGAGGTAGCTGCAGATTGTCCAAAAATTTATCTTCAGTTAGGTACGCTAAATACTTTTGTGGTTGTTTGGAATGGAGGTCCTATAATAATATTTGCTCTCCATATAAGTATACCTTTGATTATATTTTTAATTTGAAAATTGACAATTTTTTTTTGTATTAAAAATGGAAAACTACTTCCTCTGTACCATCCATTTCTTAACATAACACGCATTTTAAAGTACATTTTAAGATAGTTCTATAACTTATTTTTTATATTTTTTTTTGTATAAAAATAGGATTGTTCTATTTTTATACAAAAAGAAAAAGAAAATATAAAAAATAAGTTATAGAACTGAAATGTACCTTAAAATCAGTGCCACAAACTGGTGGGCAAATGTTCAATGAGACGGAGGTAGTGATATTTTAGCTTTGGAACTTCCACCAATTAGAAGTTTTAACCTCAGGAGTTCTATGTTTCTTTTCCGGAACATGGTAACACACTCACGAATAAGAATCAAAACGTACAATTTTGCTGTTGGTTATTCCAGGCCGGTTCTCAGTACTGTTGTAAGACCTAGAATAAATTTAACTACACTGTTGTAAGACCTAGAATAAATTTAACTTTCTACATATATGGTAGTATGATTTAATATTAGATATAATCTTTTGAAATGTTAATTTTTTATTTCTTATTTTTATTCGACATTTTTTTATTTAAGATAATTTATTATATTAATCTTGATTAATATTTTATTTATAATGATTCAAACTCGATGGAAAGCTAAAAAAAATTTAGTTCCAATCCTGTGTTGGTAAATGATTTTGGAGGTTGGATGAAATTTCTTTTTTCTATTTTCAACGTAAAGCTAAATGAAATGTTAAAATATATAAGAGGTAAAAATATTTAGGAGAACTATATATTTCTTATATTATATACTCAAACACTCGGTATTTTTTTTTGTTTGATATTATGGTGGAAGTAGCTAGGGTTGTAAATTAACTTATCATTCATTAAAAAATTATCACAGTGTATTAAAATATCATAGGCATAAAATGTGCACTTCAATACAATAATATATTGTATTAGAAAAAGGTCCCAATTAAATTTTATGTTATATTCTAACATTTTTTCATTTTTCCTATTCAAAAGGCCCATTTTAGATCACAGCTTACCCGTAACCTCTTCCTCTAAACTGTTAAAATATTAAAAGAAAGTTCTAATGAAGTTTTATATTGTATTTTAACAGTAAAAATGCTAGAGGTATCAAAATTAGATACCAAAAGTTGTTACCAATGACTTGTTTTAATTGGTTATAGTTATAGTGGGCCCGCCAGGACTCTCCAATCAAAATATTTTAAATTGACAAGTGTCTGTTGCCATGTCATTTGGTACCCAATTTTGGTACCCAATTTGGTACCTGTAGCACTACTCTTTTAACAGTTACATAGTAACATAATTGATTCCAAATATGCACCCAAAGATAGATTTATGCAACAACAAAGGAATGTATTCATCTTTGCCACATCACAAATAATTGACTGACTTACATTTTCTGCAACTAGTATCCAAAAACAAGTTCTACTATAGTATAAAAATACACGTTTTGGTCTATGATATAAAAATGACTAAGAGGGTGTTTGGGATTGCTTAAACTAAGTTACTTTTAACTTAATGGAGGTGTTTTTAACTTAAATGAGAAAGTAAAGTTGTTTGCTTTAAGTTAAATGAAAGTGTTTGGTAATTTTGCTTAAAGTTAAATGGGGGTTTAATAATTTTGACTTAAAGTGAAATTTAACTTAAAAAATTTTAAATTCTTAATATTTGAACTTTACAAGAATTGTAAAAAAAAAAAAAAAAACACCATAGATCCATAAGTCATAAGTTAAAAGTACCTAAATGTAACTTCTGACTTAAAGCAGTTTTTTAATTTAAAACGGGCTTAAAGCATTTATTGCCAAACACTTCATTTTGTACTTAAAGCGGCGTTAAGTCATAAGCTAAGTTTCCCAAACAGGCTGTAAAGCCATTTTGAAATAAGCGGAACTCGCTCTAACAAAGCTTGTGAAAGTAGAGGTTAAATTTTCGTTCCTTGGATGTTGGTATATTTATATATGAAATCCCTTCATGTAGAGTTGCCTCGCAGAATAACATAATTCAGTTAGGTTAGGCATCAGATAGTATGCTATTTTTTCAGATAACACTACAAGATTTTTTGATTCAGACAAAGGTTTTACACCGTCGTCTGAAGCCCTGATTTTCTGTGGTCTATTGAGATGCCGTCTGTTATGCGTATCAGACAACAGCAGCTTAACCGTTGTCTGTGTTGCAGACAGATAATAGACGTGGTTTCAAAACTGTTGTATGAAAGCTGGTATAGACAATAGTTTCACAAGAAACCATTGTCTAATTTCACGTCACTCAAGTGTTTATTGGAGTGAAACTATTGTCTAATTTCACGTAGCTCAAGTGTTTCTAGGAGTGAAACTATTGTCTAATTTCACGTAGCTCAAGTGTTTCTTGGAGTGAAACTATTGTCTAATATCACAGAAGTCCATGGTTTATAAAATATAATCTATTGTTTCTTTATGGAATAGACAATGGTCCTTTTGTAACAGAAGTGTTGTATGAATTTTAGTTAGACAACATTTTAATTTCATTTGTATGTTGTATGTGTTATAACTACACCACACTTTCTTGCTTACAACGTGTTGTTTGAATATATAAGACACTACGTTTTCATTTTGCTAAAAACATTGTTATGTTTTCTTATAGACAATGGATGCATTTTTTTTGTTGTGCGAATTTTCTAAACACAACGGTCTATTCGTTAAAAGCATGGTCTCATTATAAAACACAAGATGGTTTTTTTATAAATCTTGGGTATTAAAACACAATGCCCTAATTGGCTACATACTACAAAAATCTAAATATTACTAAAATTAAAAATACACAACTTGTCCACAAAATTAAAATAAAAGGACAAAATCAAATCCCTATCATACTAGAACTTTGGAAGAGAATGCAAGCCTAGTTTGTCAGTAAGCTCGGCTGCATTCATGGCATTTGGAAGATCTTGCTTGTTTGCAAACACTAGGAGTACTGCATTTCTCAATTCATCCTACAAATGAGAAATTATAACATTAGCAAAGTAATGACTGTTCTTCACATCATAGGGCAAAAGCATTCTGCCTTCCTTATAAATTATGGGTGGAATTTAGAATCAATTGCAAGAGATCAAACAATACCTCATTCAACATCCTGTGCAGTTCATCTCCTGCCTCCATCACACGCTCATACAGGCTATACTTCGATCACTACAACGAGAATAAGCAGAGCACCAAGTTGTTGAATGTATCATAACATATGCACCACATTTAGGATCAATACCAAGAAGCAAAATCAACTTGGAGAATTTCACATACAATTCACTTAAAAAAATTACATTTGTGATACTATACTCAATACTTGATTTGAATTACAACTAATGATAAACTATACTCTTACTGTCTTACACATTGCATCAGCTTACAGTTCCAGCAGTAGCAAGAAAAGAAAGTTGGATGCTGTAGGCTTCTTTTAGCTCTGCCAATACCTCTGAAATATTCGGCCTCTGTGCTGCATCCATCTCTACGGACCTTGCAGCAATTGCAGCCACATTTTGCATGCTCTCCTCTGCAAAAGTGCCCTTCAGTTGCTCTTCCACAATCTCAAATGCACCAGCTTGCAGGTATGGCTTAGCCTGCAGTTTAAAGTTTCAACAAGTGGAACAAAACTTATAAAATCTGTGAAGCCAAGTATACCTATCATGGAAAAAAAATGTGAATCACCCATAAAACTAAATTGAAAGAATCAGGAGCTCCGGCACGACTAAGTGGCTCACGGCCACATATAAGCTCCAAAAGAACAACTCCAAAACTGAAGATGTCGCTCATCTCTGTTAGCTGCTGTGTAGCATAGTATCTGCATAGAAATAATAGAGAATGAAGACAGTGGGGGTTCTGTCATAAAGAAAAAATTGACTGGATAATGTTACAAAATCTTACTCAGGATTAAGATATCCAGCAGTTCCCTTGACAACAGTGGTGACATGAGATGCATCTGCTTGAGTTACTTGTTTTGATAGACCAAAGTCGCAGACTTTAGCATTCATATCCTTGTCCAATAGTATATTACTAGACTTCACATCACGGTGTATAATTCGTGGCTCACTACCATTGTGGAAGTAGCCCAATGCTTTCAAAAATAAGGTGTCATTCAGTTTTAGTGTTGCAAATTAATAATAGAAACCAAAGAAGATACACCGATATATAATTGCAGAAGAATGATTACTGAGAGTTGCAGTAGTGTGATATAATTGTTATTGACAAGGGTACAGAAGTTGATATCGAAATTAACAATTTTATGAGTTTAATCCTTATATCCTTCTTCGTTCTTTTTTATATATATCTTTTACTTGTGTAATATGTTGAGATGACCAGTAGCAACATTTTGGTATACCTTTTGCAGCATCAACAGCAATCTTCAATCTCCTGCCCCAGCCTAATGTCATTTTTTTACTTTTAGCTCCTGTGAAAGTACTCGTTATAATCTTCAAAAAGCAATAAATTTAACATATTATGTACAATGCAATCAAAGACTAACACAAGTTATAAAAACTACTAACATACCATAAAGGTTATCAGCCAATGATCCACCAGGTAAGTACTCATAAACAAGTATTTGTTGCTTTGATTCATGACAAAATCCTTCCAGGGAAACAAGATTCTGATGGCGAATTTATGATAGAAGACACACCTGTTAGCCATTTCACAAAATCATTGTCAACATATGTATGAGAGTCGAGAAACTCTTGTTTATGATGAATCGGAAAACCAGGTGTTTATGAATATAGAACAATAAAATTTGTTTATTTGTTAGAATACCATATTTATTAGATGCTAAATAGGATTAGTGTATACACCTCATTGATAAATGTGTATTTCAGTGCTGATATTGCCTCCTTGATCATCTGCAATTCAATTTTTAAAACCAAGATTACAACATATAATCAAATTATCAACAAAATTATCAAATATCTCTCTCTCGCACACACATAATCAAATAATCAAGTAAATAGCCTCCCTCCCCCTCTCTCTCTCTCTTATATAATCAAACAAATAGATTCAATTGAACATTAATTTTTTAAAAAATTGAAAAAAAATCAGAAATGAAAGGAAAATGACACATGAATCGAACATATACGTACATATACATATATAAAGTGTAGAGTACCTTAAATCTGGTATTCCCATCTCTCCGTCTTTCTCTCCCCCCATCTCTTTGTCTCTCTCAATATTCTCCCTGTCACTCTCTCTCCATCTCTCTGTCTCTCTCCCAATTGAAAGCCCCATTTAAAAAAAACCCTAATGTCACCTACAAAATAAAAAAAGAATCAAACAATGAGTAAAGTTAATTTGGTCGAGAAAGAAATTTAAATCAAAGCCAGGTGTAGTTCGAGAGATGGTCGAGAGAAGATGTAATTCGCGGCACCCTTCATCGCTTCTTGCGAAATTGTATTCGAGGATGGTGAGATGGGATAGAGTAGTGAAATGGGCGTGAGTTTGTTTGTGTGAAAGATATAGAGATAGAGTACAGAGAGGCTTTTAGAAAAAAAAAAGGGAGAAGTGAAATGTGGGTTTTGGGGGGAAGTGAAATTTTTCAAGAAAATTTTGGTTCGTTCCATGAAGGAGCGAAAATTGAAGAGGGAAATGAAAATAAAAAATTTTAAAAAATAATATTTTTATTAACTTTTTCAAATAATTTTTATTTGTGAAAAATTAAATTAACTAGCTTTCTATTAAAAAATAACTAACTGAAAGATTTCCAAATTTTCAATAAATAAAAAAATATTAACTAGTACCCGTAACTCGTGCTTTGTCACTGATTATTGTTTCTATTTTTTAAAAACTATTTCTCTACGATCCAACCGTACGGATGTTAAGATATATCTAATATATTGATATTCTCAAATTTTCAAAAAATAAAAAATTAATTTTGTTGGAGATCTTAGTAGATCACTAGTATATTGACTAGTACCCGTAACTCGTGCTTTGTCACCGATTATTGTTTCTATTTTTTAAAAACTTTTTCTCTACGATCCAACCGTACGGATGTTAAGATATATCTAATATATTGATATTCCCAAATTTTCACAAAATAAAAAATTAATTTGGTTGAAGATCTTACTAGATCACTAGTATATTGACTAGTACCCGTAACTCGTGTTTTGTCACTGATTATTGTTTCTATTTTTTAAAAACTATTTCTCTACGATCCAATTGTACGGATGTTAAGATATATCTAATATATTGATATTCCCAAATTTTTAAAAAATAAAAAATTAATTTGGTTGGAGATCTTAGTAGATCACTAGTATATTGACTAGTACCCGTAACTCGTGCTTTGTCACCGATTATTGTTTCTATTTTTTAAAAACTATTTCTCTACGATCCAACCATACGGATGTTAAGATATATCTAATATATTGATATTCCCAAATTTTCAAAAAAAAAAATTTAATTTGGTTGGAGATCTTAGTAGATCACTAGTATGTTGACTAGTACCCGTAACTCGTGCTTTGTCACCGATTATTGTTTCTATTTTTTAAAAACTTTTTCTCTACGATCCAACCGTACGGATGTTAAGATATATCTAATATATTGATATTCCCAAATTTTCACAAAATAAAAAATTAATTTGGTTGGAGATCTTAATAGATCACTAGTATATTGACTAGTACCCGTAACTCGTGTTTTGTCACTGATTATTGTTTCTATTTTTTAAAAATTATTTCTCTACGATTCAACCATACGGATGTTAAGATATATCTAATATATTGATATTCCCAAATTTTCAAAAAATACAAAATTAATTTGGTTGGAGATCTTAGTAGATCACTAGTATATTGACTAGTACCCGTAACTCGTGCTTTGTTACTGATTATTGTTTCTATTTTTTAAAAACTATTTCTCTACGATCTAACCGTACGGATGTTAAGATATATCTAATATAATGATATTCACAAATTTTCAAAAAATAAAAAATTAATTTGGTTTGTAAAATTTAATATTTAATAAACGAAGTGGTCTTGCTAAACGAAGTGGTTATTTGTCAAATACCGTTGTCTCGAGTGATACTAGACAACGATTTTGGACAAATAAACCGTTGTCTGATAACAGACAACAGTATTTTAACAAATACAGTTGTAATGTGAAGCTTCAGACAACGATATGTTATAAAGATACCGTTGTCTAACACTAGTCATGTTTTTTTTAACATAAATATAGATTAACATAATAAACCGTTGTCTGATAACAGCTAATATTTTCTTAATCTAACGGCTAATATCGGAACTCATTTCAATCAAGGGCTCTTATTTCGCCACCTCAGCAATCCAGGTGAAAGATTTTCCACCAATCACGTGCTGTCACATCAGACAACGGTTTATTTGTAAAACTGTTGTATAGATAAGTTTATGACAATAGTTTAAATTTGAAAAAGCTTGTCTGAAAGTGTTGAAGACAACGGTTTTATATACAAACCCGTTGTGTGAACATGTATATATATTTTCTTAATCTAACGGCTAATATCAAATCTCATTTCAATCAAGGGCTCTTATTTCGCCACCTCAGCAATCCTGGTGAAAGATTTTCCACCAATCACGTGCTGTCACATGAGACAACGGTTTATTTATAAAATGCTTCTATAAACCATTATCTGATTACATTTTATACAACGTCTATCAAAACACTTGTCTGATTTTAACAACGTTTTTTGAAAGCATTGTCTGAAGTTTCTTCAGACAATGCTTTCAAAAAGCGTTGTTAAAATCAGACAATAGTATTTAGCCACCGTTGTGTGACTACTTTTGAAGCAATATCTGATAAAAACAGTTGTCTAAGTTTTACAACGGTTTTCATGACCATTGTAAGACAAACTGTTAGCCAACACTACTTTCAAAAACCGTTGTAAAACGGATGTCTATTTTGATATGTCAGACGACACTTTTTAAAACTGTCGTTAAGTTCACTATCAGACAATACAACGAAAAGCTTGAAAAAAAAACCGTTGTGTGAAATTTTCAGCCAACGCTTTTTCATCGAAGCGTTGTCTGATGAGTGTCGTCTGATAGCAAAATTCTTGTAGTGTAAGTCTAGTTCATATTTATGTAAATAGTATGCTATTTTTTCAGATAATAATGCTGTGTAGTACATCATGCTCAACTTAGTGGTTGATTATCAAATTTATCAATAAGTTTTTTACTCGTTATGTATAATTTGATAGATGCAGAAAAGTTTATGCATATGTGTTTGGAGTGCTACAATGGAGAATATTTTTATCAAGGTAAAAAGAAAAACAATTATGCAAAAAGTCTATCAGATGTAGTCATGCAAATTCTATAGTAATAGACCGTTTTTGTGCCAAAACTGTCGATTCTATCATAGCATTAGCTGTCAAAGAAATTTACGTTTATACTTGTTCTTTTATTTTCTGTACTGCACTAATATTGTGATTGTAAAACAGCATATTGATTGATTACTGATACTAATAGTACTTTTAACACTTTCCCATGTCGGAACAGTTACAAAGTTGGCTGCCCAACTACAAGCATTATAAGAGGAGGGAGGGACTGAGTTTAATTATATTTATGTAATTAATTTAACTTTTCATGCGTTAAATTTTGCATATATAGATTAACAATTTTGAAATTTTTTGAATCCAGAAGATAAAAAAATTAACTAATAAAATATGTTGTGCAAATTGCGTAATTAATAAAGATTGCCGGGTATGCTATCCATCTCCTTCTGGGTTGTGTTGAAACAATCTCAGTTTCTTTAGTGTGTGGTCAAAAAGTGTTGGATGTTGCAGGTCCCTACTATGCGATGTACAAGTGGTGATGGTGAAGCATGTATCTTCTGAAACCACTGGATGAGTTGATGTTCTAGAAGAAACTGTTTGTAATAGCTATCTTACTAGATTTCATTGTTCTTTTAAACCTATATGGGGTGGAGAAGGGATCAATGTCGACCATGCATCATCCGTTAATGAAATGCTGGTCAGATTATGCTCCGCATAACTGAACAACTAATTAATTTGAGTGAAAAGTTAACTGTGTTATTAATCTCACTATTTCCTCACCTAATCTGGTTAGGTCTAACAAAAAAAGATGTAGCTATTATATTTGTCCACAATGATAAGCCGTTTCTTACTAGCTGCCGCACCCTAATTTTCCCATTTCTTATAAGAATCGATCCAAAGAATTTGACAGCTTCCAAATGTTATTCGCAGTCTCTTAGACTAAAAAGATCTCATTGAAAGATGGTTGATAAGATAATAACAGATCACTGGCTATAAAGATACTAGACACCACGGATCCGAGCACATCACTGGTTTCAGAAGGGAGCAATACTAAACGCAAATAAAATATACAAAGAGTTTGACATTATTAAGTATTAACCAACACTTTTTCTTTCTATTTCTTATTAATATATCTTCTCTAGGTTTCTTAATTATTATTGTAAGACTTGAAACTCAAAATAAATTCCAAACTCCTTTCCTTTCTGCAATAAGCTTTTGTGTTCGCAAAGTGGTACGAAGAAAAAATAAGTTTTGATGTAAGCCACGAACGCTAATGTATAAAATACGAGTCCAAAACCGAAAAACTGCAGGTCTCATTATTTTTATTTCAAGGGAGCAGGCCTCTCATTATTGAAAGGTGTATGTCCCATTTTACATGAGGATTAGCCATGGAAGTGGTTTAAAACGTGAGAGCATCTAATTATTGTGTACCGACTAGGACCACATAAAGGACCCCTCTTACAATGCAAATGTTGTCTATACATAAAATAACTCAACCCACTCTTCAAATCACACTCGAACCACAGCTCGAAAGTTAATTATCTAGAAAACTATACTATAGAAAAAGCTTTGTAAGATGAGCCAAGAAATCTTCATGGAATCTGACCTCTCATATCTTCTCCAATCCATAGAACACCAACTTCTCGATGATTCCGAACTCTCAAATGGTTTTCCATTAGTAAATCCATGGGAGTCGACCACGGAGCCAGTCCTTAATAATTTTTTCTATATGGAAAACACTGTTGAACACTCTTTTAATATGGAGTACACGCCTCAATTGGAAGTTATCAGTGAGCACAAAGAGAAAGAGAAGGTGGCGTTTCCAACAACTCAACCTCCACAAGAGCGCAGCCGATATAGAGGTATAAGGCGGCGTCCATGGGGAAAATTTGCTGCTGAAATTAGGTCTCCAGCTAAGAAAGGTAAAAGGGTTTGGCTTGGAACATATGAAACACCCGAAGATGCTGCACTGGCTTATGACCGAGCCGCGTTTAAGATACACGGGTCGGCTGCTAAGCTAAATTTTCCACATTTGATTGGGAAAAACATACCAGAGCCCATCAAGGTGACTCCAAGACAAAGATCTTCTGCGTCTTCGTCGTGCTCATCATCTTCTTCGTCTTCAAACAGTGGCTCCAACAAGAAGTCTGCTAAAGCTATTAACTGATCATAAAGAGTGGGTAAATGGAACTATGTACATCAGCTTATGATCAGTTTTTACGGACTTGGTAATTTAGTAATTAAATCAGTGTTGGTTTTACGATAATTTCCAGAGATATCTGCTTGTTTAGTTTTCCGAAAAATGATTTACAAATCCAATGGGGTATTTCCTTTTTCGTAAAACTACACTTTAGTGGAAGTTGATCTGTGAAATTATATGAAAACCATCAAATAATTTCCGAGTGTTTAGTAGTACTTATGCACCTTTAGATGATAATAACAAAATTTTGCGTGGTTTGTGAATGCTTCTTTCATATTTTTAACTTCCATGCCTGTTTGGATGTTTGATTACAGCTAACCACTAATCATGTCAAACTTTTAGAATTGCGTGGTTCGCATAACTGTTACGTTTTTGTATTCCAGAATTGATTGAAACATAGATTGACAAGTGACAACCATGATATGTCTCCTTATGATTGAACACTTTTTACTGGCATTCTCGTTCATTCAAAGGACAAAGGTCTTCTTGGCATACTATGATGAACTTCTTTTTCTTATTTTCTTCATTCATCATAATATATTTTGGGATCGGAATGACCTGCAAGAGTGCTATACAAAGCTGAACACGGCAACTATGGATAAACCTAATTTATGGCTGCTATGCGCGCTTTTGAATAAAGTGGGATGTAGTTGTTTTCTCATTTACTAGAACTTATAGCACAATTACCAAAATTATACTATCTTTTGCTTATTAGTTGATCTAGGGCAAAGTAATTCTGTGATGGCAGTCCTGTGCATCGTCTTCCTCATCAACTTTATATCTAAAAACTTTTTTGAAACATGATTGGATACTGACAGTATTATCCCAGAAACCAGATTAATTGGCCAGCCAACATGTACCTGGTCGTTTAAAAATGTACAATAGGCGGATCTGAAAGTTCCAGTTGCTTTAATGTGTCACTGTCTTAATTGCTCTTCCATATGTATGTTCGCCTGGTGTATGGTTGGGGTCAGTAGAAGACCATTGTAATATCACAGTGTCGAATTGATCTTCCCTAAATGAGGGGCGCTTGCTCATAAGGATCTACAAGAGAGTAAGGCGAACAGGACAAACCAATGGGGATCAATGCTTTGCTAAAAACCTATGGGGATATTTTTTGTTAACGACATCCACTGCTGTGTGCAATACTTGCCAACATTTAATCATTTTGGCATACAAGACATCAGTAGAATGTTGAATCCAACTGATGACCGATACGTAACGCCTAGAAATGAAAAAGGAATTCCGATTATGATCTTCCAAGTAACCAGGGCTCTTAAAATTGTTAGGATGTTTATGAGTGATGAATGAGTTCAGAAATTCATCATTTAAGGGATCTCTAAATTATTTTGTGCATTTACTTCCAAATTCTAAAATTTCACGTGAAAAGGGTTAACAAAATAATGCACCAAGGCAATTAACCAGGTCATGTAACTCTCATGTGTAGATTGACTATATCCGGCAACCATCCCACAACAAAGGAAATCTAATACTTTTCCTAAAAGAGTTGTTTTTATTATAAATATTCATCTAATAAATGTGTGGATCACTAAAACGGAGCCGTTTTCACCTCACCAAATATAAACAATTTAATTTAAATTATTTTTTTATTAATTTTCCGACCCAAACTTATCATAGACTCATAGGTATGAGTCGATTTTAGTTTTTGCCATGTCAACAATAAAATCGACCCATATATTGTGGTCCGTTTTACTTCTACCAGGTCGACATCTAAAACATTAATGTTGTATTTCTGTAAGCAAACGCACAATTATAATTTATCGATATACAGTTGGTCGGGTTCAATCCCCTTTTCGATCGATAGATTTATGATGGCATGGTCGGTTTTAATAATTTTCCTTGTAGTGGGAGAAGTCAAATGTCATTTAAGATAAGTCTAGAGAAATAGAAAAATAATTGAGAAAAGACAAGATAAATCATGTAACTATTGTGAAGAAAAAAGTAGAGAAATAGGAAACTTATTCCAAAAGAAAACAAGATAAATTATAGCTAATTGGGAGAACACTTCAGAAACTTAATTTGTAGAATCAAATTACTAAGAAACTTAAAAAATCACAAAAAATTCTCTAGAAAAAAACTAAAAACACAAATGTGAGGACAACTTTAAAATTGATTCAGCAAACTGATTAACATTTTTTCAAACAAAAGGAAGAAAGTGAAAGCATAAGCAAACTTAAACAACAGATGATTCAACTATCTAAACTCCTGCAATTGGTCAATTTCTTCTCATACTTCAGCAGTCTCTTAGGTCAAATTAATTCTTTCCGGTACATGACCATTTAGGGCTTAATTAGTTAAACTAGTTAAAACCGGCAGTGTAGTAAACAAATGGCAAACAATTCCACCAAAGCTATGTCAAATAAAAGTTTTGTGTAATTTAGTAGTAAACAAATAAAAAAAACAGTTTCACTGTGTTTTAGAAAGCACATTTATATTCCAAACAATGAGAATAGAATTTTTAAGGTATATCTCGTGATTTACACTTTACCCTGTCCCAAATGTAATTGTTGAACCAACGTAAATGTAATTTGTTTCAATTGTTTTTGATTCTCTCTGTTAAGGTGCAGTCATGTCAGTGTAACAAATTGAAGAATTTCACAAAATTGAACAAACACCTTGAAAACGATTTGACGCTTTAAGTAACTTTTCCTCGTGATGAGGTCAATTATTAAAAAAATAATAATATTAAAAATTCAATTTCTTAGTCGTATGTAACGGCAAATATATTTACCCAGGTAGACCAGTTGATTGGTTCATCATGTAGAGTGCAAGTAATATTTTTGGGTGAATTATGGGAGAAATGTTGGTACATTGGTATAACTAGCATTACCGACATCATTTAAATTCATCTAACTTAATTGTTTTAATTATTAAGATAGATGATTCATAATTTTTGAAATACAATACATAAAAAATGTGATATATTTAACAATTTTTTAAAAAAATATTACAAAATATTACAAAAATACATAATTTTTCGAATATTAAAACTATGTTACCTTTTTATATATTATACATGAAGATTATTTCATATATGATCTAAAAATTTACTTAAGAATTTCATATGATCGTAAAATTTTACTTACACTTAGGAATTCATATCATTTTTTATAAATAATTCTGAGAATGTAATTTACAAAGACCGAACAATAACTACTTTGAAAAATCTATCCTTGAATTAGTAGATTCAGGTGTAGACATTCATAAATAAGTGCTCACATGATAACTTATATTATAATGAGAAATGAGAACTAATCTCATGCTCAAATATATAGTGTATGCATAAATACAACATCCTCACCCATCATTCGTTCATGTCATCAAATCGATTACTCTAGTAATAATTGAGAGTAATAATTTACGAACATTTTTGTTACTGAGTTTCAACCACATTCTCGACAACACAATTCGATATCTTTTTCATCCCATTTTCATTATATCATAATAGAAATGAGTTTACAAATGCCCGCTGGTGTCATTTTCACCCACTATACCACCATTAATGTCATCACCAACACCTTAGAATACTAAAAAATTTATATTCTTAAATTTTTTGATAATTTGTTCAAAACTTTTAGAATAATATGCATTCAAACATTGTTGATTCAAGTTGAATTTTCATTGATCCTACTTAGATTTTGGTGTGTAAGAGGTGGTGCACATTCAAATGTAATCCACATCTCCAACTTTAACCTTCTTCCTCTGTAATTTTCGACAATTTTTTTATACCAACTTCGACAATATATTAACGTTATCACCACCTTTTCCCCACTTGTGCATTGTGTGTATACATCTATAAACCATTGTCACTCAACAATTCTTTCGTGTCACCAAATCGACCAACATTCTAGAAATAACTTGTAAACACGTTTGTCACGAATTCCAATCACCCTACACCTCTGCTCGATCATGCATCTCACTTTTCGTCCTCTCACATAAGATCTGAGTTTATAAAGCCCATTGATGTCATTTTCACCCACTCTACTACCGTCACCACTAACACCTTTGAACACTATCAGAATTTCAAATTTTGGAACTTTTGGTAATTTGCGTTAAAAATTTTAGTGATTTAGGTTCAAATTTTAGTGAACTAAGTTGAATGTTCGATCATTCTACTATCATTTTGATTGTTGATTTGATTGCAGTAAAAAAATTTAGTGATTTCTCTCGTGATTCTAGCGATTGTGTGTGGTGGTGGTATGAACGTGATGGTGATAGTGGTGTTAGTTATGTGTTGTTAGTATTGATACTGATAATTACGTATTCATATAAAACACATGACTTATGTATATTTTTTTCTTACAAATTGAATGATAATATGAAATTTATGATTTATGATTTTAGTTATGTATTATTTATAATTTTATAGTTAACTAGCTTCATACCTGTGCGATGCACGGGTAGCTTTATTAATATTTTGTACTAAAATTTTGATGATAATTTTATTTTTGTAAAACTAGTTTTATAGCTTTATTAATATTTTACAGTACAATTTAGATTATAATTTTGTTCTTGTAAAATTAGTTTTATAGCTGTTGTGGAATAAAAACTAGGTTACGAATTGTATTTAATGCTAGGGTTCGGGAGATTCGTGCTTTAATGGATGTTTCCGTGTTCGAGACTAATCGGTCCTCACAGAGTGTCTACGTATCTCGTTATTGAGAATCAAGCCAAGTCGTAGTTCTGAGAATGAGGGGTCCAAGGGGCAGAGCCCCTGGCTGGGGTCGAATTTATCGTTTCGGTTTGAATATCCGAAATTTGGTCACTAATTTTGACATGTTTTTCTGGTACAGGATGATGGGTCTCGGCTGGAGGACTCCATGGGAGCCTCTCGGTTGATGGGTCTCGGCCAGAGGACACCCCTGGGTGTGTCTCGGCCAGTGGATCTCGGTTGGAGCTCCCCTGGGTGGGTCTCGGCTGATGACTCTCGGCTGGGGCTCCCTCCGGGTGAGTCTCGACTGATGGCTCTCGGTTGGGGCTCCCTCCGGGTGAGTCTCGGCTAATGGCTCTTGGCTGGGGCTCCCTCCGGGTGAGTCTCGGATGATGGCTCTCGGCTGGGGCTCCCTCTGGGTGTGTTTCAGCTGATGCCTGTCGGCTGAAGCTTCCCCCGGGTGCCTTTCGGCTGATGGGTGTCGGCCAGAGGTCCCTCGGGGCGCCTCTCGACTGATGGGTGTCGGCCAGAGGTCCCTTGGGGTGCCTCTCGGCTGATGCCTTCCCGGCTGGAGGTTGTCTTTCAATTAACCATCAATGCCTCAATGTTGAAGAAAAAACCTTCTTACCCTTGAAGTTTATTTAATTCCTTGATTAAGCTTGATTAGCTTAATTAACTTGTGTCATTTAGACGACCATTTTCTTTTGCTCTCAACTCTTCTCAAGTTTTCAAGCTCAAGTTCAAGTTCTTGAGATGGCAGGCAACAATCAAGCATCCCAAGCGCCCCAAGCACCCCCGGTGTCTATGTCGGAGGCAATGGCAAAAAGGAGCAACGCTCGATCCCAGAAAGGTAGGAATGAAATTTTAGGTTCGATCCCAAGCACCGGTGTTTAATCCCCCATATGGTTGGGTTAGGTTCCAGCACCGGGGTTTAATCCCTCATATGGTGAACACGAAGTCCTTCCCAGATTCCCATCATTTCTGGTCAAGGGAGTTCGTTGTTCTTCATTGGAAAGGTGGCGACTGGGGGGAGTTTTTTGTAAAGAAATTTGGCCGTGTGGAAGATAGTTCCCACTTCATTCTGGATCTTGAACCCCATGAGCTTTTGAGTCAGGACAAACTTTTAGAAGACAACGACCGTTCCCACTATCGGGCGTTCTTGACAGAAAAAAGGCTTGTTGAAGCAGGCCTTAGCATTCTTCCCTTCGAGGGTAATTATACTTTTAGTTATATGTCATGAACTATGTTTGTTCTTATTCCGATGTTCTTTCTTTGTATGTTTCAGTTGCTGGGGAGCTGGATGCCAAGCAGGAAATGACGGAGGCTTCTACTAGGAAGATGAAGAAGCAAGCGGATAAGGCTAAGAAGCAAACTGATTCCAGGGCTCCCAGTTACTTGGTGCGCTACACTCAGGGAAAAAGATCTCGAAATGCCGACGGGAGCACTAGGTCTCCTTTTATTCCGGCTTGGGGTATTTGTAAGCAGGATTCCGTTCTTTAGTGTTCTGCCCTGGCTTTGGACGGGTCCAAATGCTCTGTCACTCCTACTGACCGTCTAACTGTATCCTGCGGGGATAAAATTGAGGAGTCCGAGCGCCTTGGGGCTCAAGCCCTTTATCAGGTATGTTACTCATCTTACTGAAGTCAATGTCCAAAACATACTTGGTGTACAAATGCCTTAACCAATCTCATGTTTTCAGGCCAATGCCTACTTCCAATCCGCTGCTACTCAAGGTCGGGCTTATCGAGATGAAAACGTAGCCTGGAAGAAAGAAAAGAGTATGCTCGAGGAACAGTGCATGAATCTGGAATCTAGAGCCCTCAATGCTGAGAGGGAAGCAAGCTCTTATCAAAGGCAGCTCAGTTCTTTGGCTAGGAAGAAAGCCTCAGAATTCGATAAGGTGATCAAAGCCTACCATAAGTTAGAAGACTTCATAAACACTACACCAAAAATGCACATATGCAACGCCATGTTTACTGTTGCTTTAGGCCAAAAAAGCGTTGCGTTAGACCAAATGCAACACCAGGGGGCGTTGCATCCGCGAGCGTTTTGTTAGACCCCATAATGCAACGCTTTTTGGCATCTAAAGCAACATCAATAAGCGTTGCATCTGACATATAATGCAACACCAGAGCATGCAAATGCAACACCAAAAAGGCGTTGCATTTGACATTAGATAAAATTACAATTCCACGTCACTAAGTGGGTCCCACTAGCTTGCCACATCATCAATGGATCCAGCTGGCATGCCACGTCAGCAACAGTCCAGTTGGCATGCCACGTCAGCATGTGGGGGTCCACGTGCCATGTCAGCGATTGGGCCTGCCATGCCACGTCTACACTGGGTCTCATGTGCCACGTCAGCACTGGGGCCCACAGCCATGTAATGCAACACTTTTATTTGCTTTTTAAAACACTAGAATCTTACCAAATGCAACACTATATTTACCAAATGCAACACTAAAATATCTAATGAAACAGTAGAAATGCAACGCTAGAAATATCAAATGCAACACTTTGATTAAAATTTCTGCAATATCTTGTTTGATACAAACCAATCCAAAAATCAAAATACATTGGCATTCAACCAGCCATCCGAATAATTTACATCCCATCCACACCATACAAATACTCCTCAAAATATAACTACCAAAACCAATCACTTATAACATAATACAAGAAAAAACCTAACATTCATCTAACACACTTTATCAATAGCAGCTGCCAAGATGCACAGAAGGGGCCATCACTTGGTGATACCTGAGTAAGCACCGGAGCTGTCATCTCTATTTGTTCGTGATAGTTATTTTTACCTTGGATGTAATTAAATAGCATGTAAAGAGACAACACATTCGGTAAATAAAAGTCTATGAAACAAAATTAAAAGAGGGAACACATTCGACATATATGACAATTCCAATCCACTAAAAGAAGTGTAAATACTCCAGTGCCATTTGTACAGTGATTTGCAATCTCCCTGCATCGTTACAAAATGTAAACCGAGTAAATGGACAAAAAGAATACATCGCATGGCATAATCTATACTTTTACAAATCACTGACCTTCACAAAATTACAGGTCTGGTCCAGTTCGGCCATATGGTTTAATTTCTGCAAATAAACAGAAATAAAAAAAGTGTAAGCTAGTGTCTTCCAAATAGACACAAAAAACAGTATTGGAAGTTCAAAACTAAAAAACAGTATTGGAAGTTCAAACCTAAAAAATGTATTGAATAGACACAAAAGGTATGGAATCAGAAAAACTAAAAAATAGATAGAAATGAAAGGTATAATGAACCACTTTCATTTTTACATGTATGTTAGGTTATGACCGACTGTCTATCATAACAAATTGCTAAGATTTATATCAGTACTCCCTTAATCTCAGACTCCCAAGTCGCAGTTACCTGAATATGCCTAGTTCATTCTACCACTGTTGTTTCTATATGCAGTTAGAACACAGAGGAAGCTTACAGAATCTGGTTGTAGACCTGACTGAATCATCTCATTAAATGACCTGATTGTTGCTTCGCCATCCCCGTTTTGTGCATAAGCTCAGATCATTGCATTCCAACAGACTAAGTTTCTATTAGGCATCTCCTGAAAAGAAAGTATTGCATAATTCAAGGAACCATATTTAGCATACATGTCCAGAAGTGCGCTACCAGAGAAAACATTTGACATAAATCCTAATCTAATAATGGACGAGTGTATTTGTTTCCCTAGGGAAATTAAAGACAAACTCGCACAAGCCTTTAATGTGCTAGCAAATGTTGCTTGGTCACCCCAAACATTGGTTAGACGAATCTCATTGAACAGTGCAAGGGCTTCTTCATAACATTCATTTTGAACATATGCAGATATCAATGCTATCCACGGTACCGAGCTTCTATGGGATAGATTTGCAAATATAAAATTGACTTCCCTAAATCTGTTGCATTTGGCATACATGTCCACCAAAGCATTACCTACCAGTATATCGTGCTTTATCAGAGACTTGGACCGCAACTCCACAAGTCAGGGTGAAATATAGTAGGCCACTATAGACTCATTGACATGACTAATGTGCTCTTGGTAGGTAAGACCAGAGTAGACAGGTATAATCAGAGTGTAACTGTGTGTAAATATCTCTTCGACGTACTTTGTGTTAGCTCTCACATCCAAAAGATTCTACTTTCAATGTTTTGTATTACAATCAGTATTCAAGAGAGTTATTGCAAGGAATTAAAAAATAATATATGAGTTATATGTATAAATTCATGAGATGGTAATTGCTAAAATGTGTATGTGCTCCTCATGAGTTCTACTTTTGTTTTCCAGTAGAACTACAAGACCGCGAACTTAGCATGTTGCCTGGAATATAAAAGCAACAACTTCTGAAATATATTTATAACTAGCACAGCGTACAAATATCTTTTGAGAAAAACAGTATCATGTAACCATTTCATGTGGTTTTGTAGGATTAGTTTGGTCAAGTGAAGATGAAGTAGCGGTGGAATGTGTGAAGAACTGAGTCTGTGGTTGCAACTTGTGAAAATTTAATGACTTAATTGTTACCAATACAAAAATAGTTAAGGCATGCGCCTGGACTTACTTTGGAACAGCAGTAGCTGTTAAAGTCAATATTGGTACATCAGATAAACGATTCCTCAAAGAAGAAAGTTTCCAATAGATAGGCCTGCAGTAGCATATGAATGACAAGATATTTTAGGATAACCAATACACACCAGCCACTACAAGATGCAATAATACAAAGGATGTCGAAACTATAACGCTAAATAGCTCAACATCATTTGTTAACACAACTGAACCACAAATTAAACCAAATCCAGATCCTGAAACTACCTTAAATTTTTTAATTATAATCATAGATGAGTTCCTCAAGAACAGAAAGCAGGGCTAATAAAAGTTAAAAAAAAAAAAAAATCTTGAGCCTGTGTAGATGATGCCCATATAGAAGCTAAAAAAGCACTACTGGGTCTGCGAAGATGAACTTCACATAGTAGGTTAATAGAGAAGTTGAGATACCACTACATGTTGCGGCACAAGGAAAAAGAAGAAACTTTAGTGCAATAAGCTCAAAATTATGTGGTCACCTGAAGTCATGGCCCCAAGATGAGATGCAATGGGCCTGAAATTTTTGGCAAAAAACATAGGAAAATACAAATTTAATCCTGTTGAAACCAAAACCGTATAATTGCTAAAGAATACGCCTTTGTACCTCATCGATAGCTATTAAATTCAAGAGCCCTTTGGCATGGATCTTTGTCAATCTTAACATAAAACCAGGTGTCACAATCAATTCCGGTGTTACATAAAGCAACCTTAAGGACGGTTTTCCAAATTCAAGATCTTCATGAATCTACATCAGTTACACAAATTTCAATTACTATAAATATCCCGTATGAAAGGCAAAATTACGAGGAAATTTAAAATTTGACCACCTTCGGTTATTGTTTAAAGTATGAGTGGTTATTATTAACAAAACAATGTTTTAAAAAAACAGACATTGTAGGAGAATAATGATTTAAAAAACTTTAAAGATAGGCAGCCTGGTATTTGAATATTATGCTGGTGAGTTGTAATCAAACATCTCAGAAGAAAGATTCTGATTAAATAATATATTTACCTAGTTAAGCAAGGTTTCTGACTATCGACCAGACTACAAGGTACTTTACACATGCCCATGACTTTTTCCAACCTGGTTGTAGATGGACAGCTAGTGAAAAAATTTGTGCGCTGTAAGTTCCCTGCAACAGAGAATACTTAAATATCAAATATCAAATGAATGAAATTTGGAAAGAAATTGGAATAATACTTACTAAATCGAGCAGATATGAGCAAAATATGGAGAGAATCAACCGATTGAAGCTTCCTTTTCGCATAATTAGAGAAAGTCGACCGATTGCTAGGGTTCTCAATTTCAATTTTGCCTAATTAGGTTCCTGTGACAGTGGGGTTTGATTTAGGGATTTGATTTAGAAAAGTTAGGGTTCTAAATTGGTGGTTTGAGAGAGGTGAAGTTTGGGAGAGATTTGTGCGACTGAGAAAGTTTTGTTGAGAGAGAGTATAGTGTTTGTTTATCAATAGATTTTGAGAAGCAGACGACAAAGAGAGTAGAGGAGTAGAGAGTGTGTTGCCCAAAATTTTCATTTTAGAGGGAAATTTTCCGCCCAAAACTTTCGCCCAAAATTTTCACCTCGAACCCTGTGCTCCAAGTAGGGGTGTGCACGGGTCGGTTCGGCTCGGTTTTTACCGAAAACCGTTACCAAACCGTACATGTCGGTTCGGTTCGGTTTTTACCTATTAACCGTAACCGAACCGCTCGGAACGGGTTTTTTCGGTTCGGTTAACCGTTTGTCGGTTTCGGTTTTTTTCGGTTTTTTATTTTTAATACTTAATATCATGCTTGTAAAAATTATAAGTTTCTAATTTTCTTAAACCCACTATTCCTACGAAGGTGGCGCATGTTTTAGCTTAAATATGGTCATAAGATCAATCAATTCATTTTTAAAATATAAAATTGTAAAATCAAATTTTTTGACATTTTTAAATCTTTTTAAGTACATAATTATTTTTTGATAGATTATTAATAATTAGTGTAAAAAATAAGATGGGAAACTTTTGCAATTCAAGTTCTACTAGCTTTTGTCTTACTTCTTATATAAAATTCTATATTTATATAAGTATATAATATAAAAATATAAATTATTAAAATAATATATTTTCGGTTCGGTTTTTCGGTTCGGTTATTGGGATAAAACCGTAACCGTTACCAAACCGTTCCGTCGGTTCGGTTACGGTTTTTTTCGGTTTTTGTCGGTTACGGTTTTTTTCGGTGCGGTTTTTCGGTTTTTCGGCTCGGTTTCGGTTTTTCGGTTTTATTTTGCTCACCCCTAGCTCCAAGTGTATTATACGGTCATGGATGATGTGTGTGCTCTGTTGGTTTTTCATTTTTAAAAAATGTAATTTCAGTTTTTATGTTTTTAGTTCAAAATTTTTTTATAAATCAATTCAAATAAATTTAGAATTTTTTTTAATAAATTACCACATCAGCATTTATTGAATTTAAAAAATTAGCTAGTGCAACACTTCAAAACAACAAATGCAACACTGTTGTCACCTAATGCAACGCTTCTGCCACGTTAGCAAATGCCATGTCAGCACAGGTAGGTCCCACTTCTGCCACGTCAGCAATGTGGGCCCCACAATTGCCACGTCAGCATTAATGGGCCTCCTACCACGTCACCCTTGTGGGACCCATACTGCCACGTCACCCTTGTGGGCCCCACACTGCCAAGTCAGCATTTATTAAAAATTAAAAAATAGCTAATGCAACGCTTTTAAACATCAAATGCAACACCTTTTTCACCTAATGCAACACTTCTGCCACGTCAGCAAATGCCACGTCAGCACATGTGGGTCCCACTTCTGCCACGTCAGCAATTGTGGGCCCCACAATTGTCACGTCAGCAAATGCCACGTCAGCACATGGGGCCCCACTTCTGCCACGTCAGCATTTTTTTAAATTAAAAATTATCTAATGCAACGCCAGGTGTTAGTGTTGCATTATGTAAAACACCGTGGATCAAATGCAACACTAAATTATATGTAATGCAACACCAGTTCAAGTTCTGTTTCATTAGAGCCAAAATTTCATATCTAGCGAAACACTTTCAGTGAAACACTTTCTAAAAGCGTTGCATATGAGCATTTATGGCGTAGTGAAAGCTTATCGATGATCATGACGATGAAATTTACCCCTACAACATGTCTCTTGGATGGAACAAGGCCATCAATGTTGTTAGCAACAAGTATCCAACCGTTGTTAATCCGGCGAACTTCCTATGTCCCGATTGGGTAGTTAGCAGTGGAGCCTTTGCTGATTATGCTTCTGGTTCGGGAGTCAAAGTTGTTCCCCATGCATCAGGTTTCGGTTCTCTGGGTAGCCATCGTCAGTCTGGTTCTAGCTCTAAGGGAGCTGTCCCGGCTGTTTGTCGAGACTCCAGTTCCTCGGGTTCCCGTGGGAAGAAACCCATGCCTGCAAAGAGAAATACAACTATCCGACAGCCAATCCCAGGTAAGAGGATGCTCCGAAACGAAGCCAGCTCCTCCTCTAGCTCTTCTTCCGGGGAGGAAGAAAATGAGGTTGTGGAAACTATGGCTCGGCCAATGGTGGCGGATGTAAATGATGGCTCCGAAGAGGATGATTCCGATGAAGAGGGCTCTGGTGAGGATGATTCTGGCAAAGAGGAAAAGGAAGACGAGGTGGTGGAAGAATCTTCTGAGGAGTAGGTGAGATTCGTCAGGGGCCTTGCATGGCCTTGTTAGCCGCTTGTGGCGTTATCTTTTCAGTTTTCAATCAAGGTCCTTCGGGACTTAACTCTTATTTGTGGTCTGTAATTTAAACCTTAGCCTTTCGAGCACTTTATTTATGCATTTGCTTTCCTCATTCGTATGTTCACTTATTTTCAGTACTTGGTTTTTCTAAACTTACACTCAACAGGTGCTTGGTACATAATCAAAATCATAGAACCATAGAATGGAAACAAACTTTCATTAATAATTCGAAGTGGGTTCAACCCTTACATATGTAGTACTACTGTCCTACTCGGGGCGCTAGGCCTTTCATCAAACCTTATTTATACTTCTCCTAATAAACAGATAAAAAGTTGAATCCTTACTAGGATAGCTTAAACATAATAAATCTTGAGGTTCAATGCATGCCAAGTTCGGGGCACCTCAACCCCGTCCAAGATTTCCAACTTGTAAGATCCTCGTCCTAACACCTTCCTAACTCGATATGGTCCTTCCCAGTTTGGGGCTAGCTTGCCCTTCTGGCCAACTCCTGAGGCTTCTATCTTCCTTAGAACAAATTCGTCTTGTCAATAGAACCTCTCCTTAACCCTTTGATTGTAGTGGAAAGATGCTCTCTTTTGATGCTCGGCATTCCTGGCATTTGCTTCATCCCTAACCTCATCAATCAAGTCAAGGGAAAGCCTCATGCCTTCTTCATTGGTCTCTGGTTCATATGCCTCAATCCGAGGTGATGCATGAATAATTTCCAGGGGCACCACTGCCTCAGCTCCATAAGCCAGCAAGAAAGGGGTTTCTCCGGTTGTCACTTTGCAGGTAGTGCGATACGCCCAAAGTATAGGCAGTAACTCATCCACCCAAGTATTTCTCGAGCGCTCAACCCTCTTCTTTAGTCCATCAAGGATAATCCGATTGGCTACCTCAGCCTGTCCATTAGCTTGCGGGTGTGTGATAAGTGGAGTTTATATCCACTTGGAGCATTCTAAATCGGCTTAAATTGATTGTCTTAGGCTCAAGATTGTGGTAGTTTTGATGTGTTTTGTTTAGTTGTGCATATTTACAAGAATGTTGATTATGGTTGATGCTTCTATCGTTTTTTGAGAATAAATTAATTAAAATTCGGATTTCTGAGACGGTTGCGCAGTCTACACTGTTTTGGACATATCTGGAGTTCTAGAAGTCCGTTTTCAGCGATCTTACTGCCCACGCGAAGCCTGGGAGATTTTCTACAACTTGGGATAGGATTCCTACGAGAAAATTGCGCCGGGTAGGAGCAATCTACGCGAAGAACAGACTGTTGGGCGCAGGTTGCACGCGCGCGGTGCTGAAAAATTACAGTTTTTACTATTTTGGCCATATCTTGAGTTCTACAACTCCGTTTGAGGCCCGTAAGCAGTCCACGCGAAGATAACGGAATTCTCTATCATTCTAAAGTGGTCCAGATGTCAGATTACTACTGGAATGGTCCAGAAAAACTGAAGAAAAGTCAGCTACGAATTTCCCTTTAAATCAGAATCAGTTTAGGAAACGTACTTCTATTATAATTCTGATTTGGTATTTTCTTGTTGGGCAAGATGTCTAGAGCCTATATAAACACATCCAACCCTTGTAAAATATATTCATCATGATTAGGAGGAGAACCATTACATATCAATTACTTAGATTTATTTGTATATTTTCATACTTTGTTTTTATCATGGTTTCATCAGATCCCATGATGACGAGAAGTTCAATTATGTGCTAATCGTTGTCATGGAATTCTAACGGAGTTATTTATGGAGCTTTAGTATCTTGATGCTTGACAAATCTGTGTGTGATGTATATTTGATATCCTCATATGGTTGTGTTTCATGTATTTAGATGCGTAGCTAACATCTAATTTGTTAATCTCTTGTGAAGCGAGAGTGGATCTTGAGATTTAGAACTTGCCATGCTAGCATAGGATAGTGTTACGACCAACTCAACACGCAAGTGCACGTGATCTCAAGTAATACAGATAGCAAATAAGGTTCGTTCCTACAGGGACTCGTTGTATTGTCTAGCTAATTCACTCACCAATGTATGATTATTTTCCGATGCTAAAACAAATAAATAAGTGGATTGTTGTTATCACTAAAATTTATCTAAGAATTATAACTAATTATCAACTGCTTGAAATGAGATTTATGTCGAATTACTTATGCAAATAAAACATGGGAATTTAGTTTCCTTAAACAATCCATCTATAGTCTCCAAATCCCTAGCCTTGTTCATGTGATTTATTAACACCTGATCGAACACACAAAACTGATATAAGCCAACTTCCGTTACACAAATACCATCCTAAACAATATCCACAATAAAGATAGAAATCATTTAGTCTTCCGATTATGCCAAGTCTTCATATGTCTATAAAGAATAAAACATAATGGTTGAGGTGCAAGCATTCAATTGATCACATAGTCGTCATAAAACGATTAGAGTTACGACACTAATTACGAATGATATTATCACGCATAAACCTACGCTAACATGGCAAGTTCTAAACTCTTATTTCCACTTTCGCTTCAACAAGAATTAACACACAATTACAGGAGTTAGCTACTCTCCTATAACGAATTAAATCAACCATGATAGGATATCACATCAATCACACTAAAGGCATCGAGAAGATTCAACACATAGAATTCATGAATAAGTCCACTAAACCCCCATGACAACGAATTAGTTCATGATCGAACTAATCATCATCATGGGTTCTATTGAAAACATAACTCTAAAATAAACAAGTAAAAATAGAGAAGAAGTAATAAGGTTTAGAATTAAATCCCCACAATAGAAGAATTCAAAGGTTCAAGAATACTCCTTGCTTGTCACTAGCTTGGAGGAATTCCTTCTTCTTTTCTCTCTTCTTGAAAACCCTAGATTATAATACGTAACGTGTGTATCTGATTACAAGGGTTGGATGTTGATATAGGCTTTTTCTCCCACTTACCCAATAAGAAAAATACCTAAAATACAACTCGGAAACGATTTTTATGTCAAAAAACACTTAAAATACAATTTCAGATCGAATAAGGGCAAAACTGGAAAATCAGCACGTCCCCGAGCACTTTGCTCAAGACTGGCGCAGTTTGCTCGGGCCAAATCTGCTCACTGCCGAGCACTTTGCTCAAAATTGGCGCAGTTTGCTCGGGCCAAATCTGCTCACGTTCTTTTCTCCTTCGTTTTTCAGCTTTTTCTCCTTCGTTTTTGCTCCGTTTGCTCCCGTTCTTTTTGCATTCTCTTCCGTTTTCAATCCTCTATGCTTGGAATCCTCATGGTGAACCATAACAAGACTCCATTCTATATTATTAAGCCCGAATCCAACTCCAAAAGCAACGGAAACAACGATCTTAATCAACATTATTCCAACCCTGCACAATTAAACAAACACATCAAAACTACCACAATCTTGAGGTCAAAACAATCAATTTAAGCCAATTTAGAATGTTCCAAGTGGATATAAAATCCACTTATCACACCCCCAAACTTAAACTGATGCTTGTCCTCAAGCATATACAATTACAACTAACTAACTAATTAGTACCACTTCCGTAGGTGATCACGGTTGCATTTAGCATATGCAACAAGCCCTTTAAACCCCTAGGCAGCCCTAGTGGACGAGTAAGGTCTCGTGAGGGCCTATAGTGAATATACCCACAAAATCCAATGCAATGCAATGCATGAATGCAACTACTATGAAAATGCAAGATCCCCTTCAAACTCACCAAAACCAACTAACAAGCAAATATCTCAACGAATGCAACAAATCCAAGCAGAGCTCGACTAAGTCCCCGTTTACTAACAATACATGAACAGAAACGTGCGTGTGTGCAATGCTCATCAGAAATACCCCCAGAACTAGGTCAAAAATCATACATGTTTTCCGTCAAGACAATCACAGGTTTATAACTAGAATAGACTGTAGACACTCCATAGCCTAAGAACACCTCCACCCTCATCCAAGGTAGACAGAAACTCATGCTTTATTACTATACTACGACACTACATATACAATACGCATGCTTATTTAACCGTGCAATAAATGAGACCCCAAAAGGCTTATACAATAATACCCATGTAGCGAGTGTTGGGTCAGTGGATCCCAGACTAAAAAGCCTTAGGTCACTAGGACTAAGTCCCCTCAGACTTAATTACTCGAGTATTAAAGAGCTCACTCTGGTTAATTTTGCATTTAAATTATTTATATGACTCTTTTTTTCTTTTTTTTCTTTTTTTTTTCTTCTTTTTTTTTCTTTTTTTTTTTCGCAATCTGGAATGAGCCTTTCTCATTTCCAACCCTAGACTACTCATATAAATATGAGCTGGCTACTAGCCATTTGACGCCTAGCCTTTATTGACAAATATTAACAACTAGCATGAAAATTCCTGGTTTCCCCCAAACTTAGACTTTAATGTTCCTACGCTATAAAGGGAATAACGAAAATTCTAAATATAAACAAGTGATTAAATCTCAAAACATCCCACAGGCATGACCCTAACCTAGCCCAAAAGCACCCCAATGAGACTGTGTAATAAATTTTGTTCCCGTAACATGCAAGTCAATTTCATAGAAACTATAAATCAGCCCTCTACTCATCATCATCACACCCAAATCAACATCCACCTATCAATCAGAATTAGCTCGTTCTAAGGGATCATGAAAAATGCATGAATGCATGAATTATGTTATGCACTCTAGAATGCCACTACATGACTCACATATAACAATATGCATGATACATGATGAACAATTTAAACAATATGCATGATAATACTACACTACATGTCCTATATGCATCTAACTACTAATCACAATCTTCACTTCCCACCCCCAAACTTAAATTCTTCAATGTCCCCATTGAAGGCGAGAAACAAAGAAAGTGCACAGGAATACCTCAATCATCAGCAGGGTCACCCTCCTCGGGTGGTAATGGCTTGAGCCCGAGTGCAAAAACTTCCTCATTTGACAACTTACGAAGCACCTGAAAATTATTAGAATCAGCTAGCCCACGAGACTTATGTAGAATGTTAACTCTTCTTTCCCATGGAGTTGCATCCAACAACTGAAATAGCCCCTTTCTTCCTTCGTTCTCAATGCCAGAAATCCCACTTGAAGCTTTTTCCAGTGGATCTGATTTTTTTAGCTGCTCAATCTCCTTCTTCACATTCATATCAACAACGTCCACTTTGAAACACTCCTCTGAATCTGACGGATATTTTGTCGCCTTGAACACATTGAAAGTGACTTTCTGATCATGCACTCTCATGGTAAGCTCTCCTTTTTGCACATCAATCAGAGTTCGGCCCGTAGCTAGAAATGGCCTTCCCAAGATGATAGGAATCCTCTTATCCTCCTCAAAGTCCAGTATAACAAAATCAACCGGAAAAATTAGCTTATCCACCTTCACCAATACATCCTCAACTATACCCCTAGGATATGTGATCGACCTATCTGCCAACTGCAAGGTCATATTAACAGGTTTCGGATCAGGTAACCCAAGTTGCTTAAAAACAGACATCGGCATCAGGTTAATGCTAGCTCCCAAATCACATAAGCACTTGCTGAAAAGTTGTTTGCCAATAGTGCAAGGTATGGTGAAGCTCCCCGGATCCTTCAGCTTAGGTGGCAACTTTTGTTGCAAGACAGCACTACACTCCTCCGTCAAAGCGACGGTCTCTAAATCCTCGAGTTTCAATTTCCTCGAAAGTATGCCCTTCATGAACTTGGCATAACTTGGCATTTGCTCAAGAGCCTCCGCAAATGGTATGTTAATCTGCAGCTTCTTGAATACATCCAAGAACTTAGCGAATTGCTTGTCTAACTTTTGCCTTTGAATTCGTTTTGGGAATGGAGGAGGTGGAAACACCTTATCTTCTACTTCTTTTTGGGAATTAACGCTCTTGTGAATGATAGGAGTTGAAGGAGTAGCATTAGGAAGCAAATCAGAACCAGATTCGACCTCAACTGAAAATTCAAGTTTTTCCTCCAGAGAGCTCGGCGACGCGTCGCCGTTTTTGTACTGTGAGGCGGCGCCGCGGCGCCGTAGGGCCTGCTCAGGAATTTCATTTTTTTCCTCGGTTGCTTTTTCTTCGTTCTGACCTTGTAGACTTCTTCCTGATCGTAATGTTATTGCCTGAACCTGTTCCTTTAGATCTTTCTTGCCTGGATTCACCTCTGTGTCACTCGGGAGCGTTCCTGGTTGACGGTTCAACAAAGCATTGGCTAGCTGGCCAATTTGATTCTCTAAAGTTTTCAATGACACTGCCTGACTCTTATACATCATTCGAAGCTCTTCCAATTCCGACTTCTCAGACTGATTCAATGAAGTTCCTTGAGATGGTTGAAACCCCGGTGGATTGAATGGTTGCCTTGGAGCATAAGGTGGTGGTTGATAGTTCTGATTACTTGGCCTTACATTGAACTGCTGATTTTGTGGTTGCTGAGCACCTCCCTGATTGTTGCTCCAACTGAAGTTAGGATGATTCCGATTGTTGGGATGATAAAAATTTGGCACTGGTTGCTGAGATCTTTGAAAATTACCAACAAATTGTGCGGATTCAGCTGAGATAGCACACATATTTGTGTCATGTGCCCCTGCACACAATTCACACACCATAGCAACCTGGTTAGTACCAAGATTAGAAAGGGAATCTACCTTCATTGTCAACGCTTTGAGTTGGGCAGCAATAGCAGTAGCTGCATCCAAGTCAAGAACTCCAGCCACTTTAGCAGGTGGCAAGCGTTGAGTAGGATTCTGAAACTCATTGGCCGACATCATTTCAATCAGATTATAAGCATCCTCATAGCTTTTTGCCCATAGCGCACCTCCAGAAGCTGCATCTAACATAGGCCGGGACTGAGCTCCCAACCCGTTATAGAAATTGCTGATTATCATCCAATCTGGCATTCCATGATGAGGACAACGTGCCAATATCTCCTTGTACCTCTCCCAAGCTTCTCCCAAAGATTCCTGGGAATGCTGAGCAAACTGAGAAATGGCATTCCTGTAAGCTGCTGTCTTCGCCATGGAGAAATACTTGGTCAAGAACTTTTGAGCACAGTCTGCCCATGTTGTAATAGAGCCTGATGGCATAGAATGTAACCAACTCTTGGCTTTATCCTTGAGAGAGAAGGGAAATAGCCTCAATCTGATTGCGTCATCTGTAACTCCGTTGAATTTGAAGGTGTCACAGATCTCAAGGAAGTCCCTAATATGAGCATTGGGATCTTCAGCAGGACTACCCCCAAACTGGACTGTGTTCTGAATCATCTGAATGATGTTTGGCCTTAGCTCGAAATTGTTAGACCCTATAGCTGGGCGAACAATACTAGTATGAATGTCCTCCACTTTCGGCTGAGAGAATTCACTCAAAGCCTTCGCTACTTGTTCTTGATTTGCCATAACTTTCCTTGCTTCAAGATTGTCTTCTAACCCGAAATCAAGTCTTCTCCTAGCTAGTTCGTCTCTACGTGCTAGTTCGTCTCTACGTGCACGAGCTCGTGTACGCATAAACTCTCAACACGTACCTGAAATTCACCAACAAGAAATTTTATGAAAACGTCCTAGTCACCGAAATTCAATGACCACTGATGGCAAATATTGAAACTAAACAAAAAAAAACCGCGTCCCCGGCAGCGGCGCCAAAAACTTGTTACGACCAACTCAACACGCAAGTGCACGTGATCTCAAGTAATACAGATAGCAAATAAGGTTCGTTCCTACAGGGACTCGTTGTATTGTCTAGCTAATTCACTCACCAATGTATGATTATTTTCCGATGCTAAAACAAATAAATAAGTGGATTGTTGTTATCACTAAAATTTATCTAAGAATTATAACTAATTATCAACTGCTTGAACTGAGATTTATGTCGAATTACTTATGCAAATAAAACATGGGAATTTAGTTTCCTTAAACAATCCATCTATAGTCTCCAAATCCCTAGCCTTGTTCATGTGATTTATTAACACCTGATCGAACACACAAAACTGATATAAGCCAACTTCCGTTACACAAATACCATCCTAAACAATATCCACAATAAAGATAGAAATCATTTAGTCTTCCGATTATGCCAAGTCTTCATATGTCTATAAAGAATAAAACATAATGGTTGAGGTGCAAGCATTCAATTGATCACATAGTCGTCATAAAACGATTAGAGTTACGACACTAATTACGAATGATATTATCACGCATAAACCTACGCTAACATGGCAAGTTCTAAACTCTTATTTCCACTTTCGCTTCAACAAGAATTAACACACAATTACAGGAGTTAGCTACTCTCCTATAACGAATTAAATCAACCATGATAGGATATCACATCAATCACACTAAAGGCATCGAGAAGATTCAACACATAGAATTCATGAATAAGTCCACTAAACCCCCATGACAACGAATTAGTTCATGATCGAACTAATCATCATCATGGGTTCTATTGAAAACATAACTCTAAAATAAACAAGTAAAAATAGAGAAGAAGTAATAAGGTTTAGAATTAAATCCCCACAATAGAAGAATTCAAAGGTTCAAGAATACTCCTTGCTTGTCACTAGCTTGGAGGAATTCCTTCTTCTTTTCTCTCTTCTTGAAAACCCTAGATTATAATACGTAACGTGTGTATCTGATTACAAGGGTTGGATGTTGATATAGGCTTTTTCTCCCACTTACCCAATAAGAAAAATACCTAAAATACAACTCGGAAACGATTTTTATGTCAAAAAACACTTAAAATACAATTTCAGATCGAATAAGGGCAAAACTGGAAAATCAGCACGTCCCCGAGCACTTTGCTCAAGACTGGCGCAGTTTGCTCGGGCCAAATCTGCTCACTGCCGAGCACTTTGCTCAAAATTGGCGCAGTTTGCTCGGGCCAAATCTGCTCACGTTCTTTTCTCCTTCGTTTTTCAGCTTTTTCTCCTTCGTTTTTGCTCCGTTTGCTCCCGTTCTTTTTGCATTCTCTTCCGTTTTCAATCCTCTATGCTTGGAATCGTCATGGTGAACCATAACAAGACTCCATTCTATATTATTAAGCCCGAATCCAACTCCAAAAGCAACGGAAACAACGATCTTAATCAACATTATTCCAACCCTGCACAATTAAACAAACACATCAAAACTACCACAATCTTGAGGTCAAAACAATCAATTTAAGCCAATTTAGAATGTTCCAAGTGGATATAAAATCCACTTATCAGATAGGTTGATGTTTTAACATCATGATTTGTGGCGTAAATAGAGATATTATGCTGCGCTATGTGATCAATGTGGATAACTTCTTCTTCAACCGTTATGTTTTCAAATTCTATAGACATATAGGGTCTAAGCATAATTGGTGTCTATTCATCTTCTATCTCTTTTGTGGATGTATGTTTAGTTTGGTATACGTATACTGAGAGGTAGCGTGTACTTGTTTCGTGTTGTCTGATCAGATATCATAACCATTGCATATAGTGATTAAAGGCGTCAGATCTAAGCAAAGTATTTAATGAAGTTAGGATTCCATGGTTTCTCTTGCAGAAGTAATTCGATTTCTATTCTCGTTAGTTAGTTAATTCTTAGTTTTATAATTTGCATCTTAGTTAATTTAGATAGTTAAAACCCATATTTGTTATTTGTCTTAGCAGTGCATAATAACCATACACTGTTGCATAGGTGCGTTTACTGAATTAAAACCATAACCAGATCTCTGTGGGAACGAACTTGACTTATTCATATATTACTTGTGACCACGTACGCTTGTGTGTTTTAGTGCAAACAGTGTGCTACTGAAGTAAAACGAAGCTCAATAGTATTTTCCTCACAGTACTTCTTAAACTCTTCATTGTTGAATTGTGTCCCATCATCCGTAACAAAGATTCGGGGAATCCCATATCTGTAAATTATGTTCTCCCAAAAGATCTGGGTAACTTGTTTAGTGGTTATCTTGGCTAAAGGCTTAGCCTCAATCCAATTAGTGAAGTAGTCGATGGCCACTATCAAGAACTTCCTTTGTGCTGAAGTTACAGGAAAAGGACCAAGTATGTCCATCCCCCACATGGCAAATGAGATGGGAGAGTTAATTGACGTTAACATCTCTGGTGGTTGCCTTACAATAAGAGCGTGTTTCTGGCATCTGTCACACTTCTTGACATAATTCTTTGCATCGGCCAACATCTCCGGCCAATAGAATCCCAAACGAGTGATCTTGTGAGCTAGGGCTCTGCCCTCAAGTGTTGCCCACAGATACCTCCATGAACTTCCTCTAATGCTATCTTTGCCTCTTGGGGCCTTAAACACTTCAAGTATGGGATGACAAACGACCTCTTGTAAAGGATGCCTTCAATTAAGGCATATCTCAATGCTCTCACTGACAGTTTTCGTGCCTCCAAGGCATTGTCAGGGAGCCATCCGGTTTCAAGGTGACCTTTGATAGGATATATCCAACAGCCCCCTATATCAATTGGTGCCACCAATTTCGAGTTGACAGTCGGGGCCTTCAAGACCTGGAAGTAAACACTCCCTGCATAATTCTCTATCTCAGAAGAAGCGAACTTGGACAGGGCATCGGCCTTAACGTTCTCTTCTCTCGGAATATGCTCCACATAGCATTCATCGAACTGAGTCATAACAGCCTTCACAACTCTTAAATAATTTGTCATAGTTTCATCCTTGGCCTCAAATTCACCATTCACCTGCGAGACTACCAGTCTTGAATCTCCACAAACTTTGAGGTTCTTGACCCTCATGATTCTGGCCAAGCCCAATCCGGCTATCAAGGCTTCATACTCAGCTTCGTTGTTAGTTGTTGGAAAGTCCAACTTCAAAGCGTACTCAATTGTGAACCCATCAGGGCTTTGCAAGAGCAAACCTGCACCACTAGATTTTGTTTTTGATGCTCCATCAAAATAGAGCACCCAATACTCCTTTAGCTCAGGTACAAGTTCTTCATCTTTATTCTCACTTCCAGGGGTGGTTACTATCTTCTGCCCCCCGACTTCTTGGTTGCCAATGGTACATTCAGCCACGAAGTCAGCCAATGCCTAAGCCTTGATGGTTGTCCGAGGCTTGTATGTGATGTCAAATTCTCCAAGTTCGATTACCCACTTGATTAGCCTTTCACTGGCTTTAGGGCTGTGCAAAATATTTCTCAACTGCTGGTCCGTCAGGACTTCAATCTTGTGTGACTGAAAGTATGGTCGTAGCTTCCTTGAAGCTGTTATCAATGCCAAAGCAAACTTCTCAATGGGAGAGTAATTCAACTCAGCCCCGTGCAACACCTTGCTCACATAGTAGATAGGTTTTTTAACCTTTCTTTCTTCTCGAATAAGGACAGCACTCAATGCTTGTTCAGATACCGCCAGGTATAGGTAGAGAATTTCTCCAGGACTAGGCTTGGCCAACAACGGGGCTTCAGCCATGTACTTCTTCAGCTATTCGAAGGCCTCTTGGCTCTCAGGAGTCCACTCAAAATTTTTCACCTTCTTTAGTGCTTGGAAGAAAGGCAAGCACTCGTCATCAGACTTGGAAATGAATCTCCTTAGGGCTGCAACTCGGCCGGTTAGCTTCTGTACATCTCGTATAGAGCGGGGTGGTTCCATGTCTAAAATTGCTTTTATCTTATCAGGGTTAGCCTCTATGCCTCTCTTCGAAACCATTAACCCCAAAAATTTTCCTGATCCAACTCCAAAAGCACACTTGGCTGGATTCAACATCATCTTGTGGTGCCTCAGCACTTCGAATGCCTCTCTGAGGTGCTTAATGTGATCTGCCTTGTACAGGCTCTTGACTAACATGTCATTAACATAGACTTCCATGGTTTTCCCAATCAGATAGGCGAATATCTTATTCACCAGTCGTTGGTAAGTAGCGCCTGCATTCTTTAGACCAAAAGCCATAACAAGATAGCAGAAAACACCAAAGTCAGTTATGAAAGATGTCTTTGGAATGTCATCCTTGTGCATCTTAATCTGATTGTAGCCGTTGAACCCGTCCATGAAGCTCAACATCTCATGTCCATCTATGGCATCTATCAACATGTCTATCCTCGGCAGGGGAAAACAATCCTTTGGACATGCGTCATTCAAATCGGTAAAGTCTACACACATCCTCCACTTCCCATTCGCCTTCTTAACCATCACAGGGTTAGCTAACCATTCGGGAAACTGAATCTCTTCAGTAAACCCAACCTCTAAGAGCTTATCAACCTCTTGCTTAATGGCCTCTTTCCTTTCAGGAGCAAAATTCCTCTTCTTCTGTTTTATCTTCTTCCGTTCAGGATCAACATTCAACTTGTGAGTTATGAGTTGGGGATCAATCTCTGGCATATCAGTCATAGTCCAAGCAAACACATCACTGTTCTCTTGCAAGAACGTCGTTAACTTACCCTTCAAGGGTTCCTTCAGAGAAGCTCCTATATAAGTAACTTTCTCAGGGTCGCCCAGCTCTAGAGGTATGGGGATCAACTCCTCTGCTGGCTTCCCTCGGTGTTCATCATCACCACGGACATCCATGTCTTCAATTGGGAGTACCTGCCCCCCCGACTCCATCAGCCATTAATGCAGACACATAGCAACTTCTTGCCATCTTCTAGTCGCCCTTTTGTTCTCCAACACCATTCCGGGTTGGAAACTTAATCTTCATGTGGTAAGTTGAGGCAACAGCCTTGAATGCATGAAGTCTAGTCCTTCCCAAGATTGCATTATAAGTTGAGGTCGCTTTAATTACCAGAAAGTTCAACATCTGAGTAGCCTCCTTAGGTTCTTGCCCGATCGTCATGGGTAGCTGGATAGTACCTTCTACCTTGGACTCAACTCCATTAAACCCGTAGATGGGCATGTTGGTCGGGGTCAACTGAGAGTCAGTGTAACCCATTTTCACGAATGCATCATGAAACAAAATATCCACAGAAGCTCCATTGTCTATCAAGACTCGCTTCACCTCTGAATTTCCAATTACAGGAGTTATGACCAACGGGTCGTCATGGGGGAACTTCACCCCTTCAAGGTCAGAGTCATCAAAACCAATTACGATTTCAGTCTTGGCACGTTTCGGGGCTTCTCCCACGATGTGCATCACCTCTCTGGCATACGCCTTTCGAGAGTTTCGAGTTGTGCCGGCCGCTGTCGGGCCTCCCCAGATCATGTTGATAACTGGCCCTCGGGGCTGTGTGTTATGATCACGATCATTATCTCTTCTATCACTGTCTCTCCTGTCATAATCCCTTCTTTGGGTTCCACGATCTTCACCCTTAGTGAATTTATTTAGCTTTCTTTTACGGATTAAGAACTCAATCTCGTCCTTCAACTGTCTACAATCATCCGTATCATGTCCCACATCTCGGTGGAACCTACAGTATTGATCCTTATTCCTCTTGGTGGGGTCACCCCTGAGTGGCTTCGGCCATCGAAAGTCCTTATCCTTCTCAATCTCCAACAAGATTTGGCTCCTGGGTGCGTTCAATCTTGCATAGTCAGAAAATCTTGGTCCCAAATTCTTCTTTGGTGGTGATTCAGAGTCTTTGCTGGTACAAGGATACTTGTCCCTAGCATCATACTCTTGGTTTTGCTTTCGCTTCTTGGAGTCGTTATTGCCCTTGCCATTACCTCCGGCGGCTTCTTTCTTCATGCTATCCTCGGCCTTGATATACTTGTCAGCTCTTCGTTGGAGCTCGGCCATGTTTTCAGGAGGATGTTTTGCCAATGACCTTTTAAAGAATTCATCAGTAGTCCCGTGTTCCAAGGGCTACCATGGCCACTTTGTTTTCCAAGTCAGTGATATTTAATGTCTCCTTAGTGAACCTCTTGAGGTAGTCTCTCAAGTTTTCATTCTTCCTTTGCACCACGTACATGAGAGATGCAGAAGTTTTTTCATGAACTCTCCCGCTAATGAATTGGCTAACAAAAGCGGCACTCAGCTCCTTAAAAGAGCCAATCGAATTCGGAGGTAGGCGATTATTCCATCTTTGAGCCATGCCTGACAGAGTTTGAGGGAACGCCCAACACTTCAAGGCATCACTTGCAGGCTGCAACAGCAGTGCGTTTGAGAACGTCCTAATGTGGTTCGCGGGATCACCCATTCCATCATAAGCCTTAATTGTCGGCATCTTGAACTTCTTTGAAATACGAGCATTCATCACCTCCTCAGTAAACGGGGGTGTGGGATCATCAGGATCCCCTAGTGGCATCAGATCCTTGGGGTTGCTCTTAGGGGTTTCCACCTTTGTTGTTCTTCCAGTTGGGGTGTCAGCCCTTCTCTGCCTTCTCAAAGACCTCTCTAAGTCTATAATGGGAATCGATCCTGAGGTTGGAGGAGGTTGAGTTTGATTCAACCTAGCTTATTCTCTCACAATATCTTCCTTCAACCTTAAGATCTCGGCCTCATGAGCCTTGATTCTCTCAGCAGCTGTCAAAGGAGGTCCATCATGGATGGTTTGAGTTCCCCTTCGAGGTTCTCTACTAACACATCACCTCCTCGGGGCTTCATCACGATCATCATCATCAGATGACGAATTATCGGTATATAGGCCAGAGTAGTCAACATACTCTCAATCTAAGATCTGCAAGGCGTGGCCACTTGGTCCAGGATCTTGAGTAATTGGAGGGTAGTTAGGCAGACCATACATCGGGTTGGTATTCATGGGGAGATTCATAGTATGGATCTGTACCCCCGGTGGTAACCAGAGGAGAAACCATCATCTGAAGAGAGCTGGTTTCTTGGCTTGGGTAGACGACCATGGGTAACGTTCTCTCAGCATGGGGATTTGTCCCTGGAGGTTGAGAAACTTGAGTTTGAGTGATCGCCCCTGTTGTTGGGGGTACCTGCTCAGTGGCAGGCGGAGCAGAGCTTAGAGGCAAGGCCTCAGTAGAGGTTGGTACTGTTCTTCGTGTGGTCACCATGGTTAATGTCTTTTTCCCACAGACGGTGCCAAATGTTGTGGAATAAAAACTAGGTTACGAATTGTATTTAATGCTAGGATTCGGGAGCTTCGTGCTTTAATGGTTGTTTCCGTGTTCGAGACTAATCGGTCCTCACAGAGTGCCTACGTATCTCGTTATTGAGAATCAAGCCAAGACGTAGTTCTGAGAGTGAGGGGTCAGGCCCTTTATATAGGCTGAGAAGCCTTAGAATTATGGTAGGATTCGGATACTTGGTGGGCAAGCCACCGCTTTGAGGAATGTTCTAGACTCCATCCTTATAGGAATCAGTTTCCTTGTTGAAGTAGGTGTCTTGGGGGCTAAGTCAGGCAGGAGTAATATCCTTATTTGACTCTTATTGCTGAGCTGGTTATTGCCCTTAATATTAATTAAGAAATTAATATCATAAATAACGGTTGGACCCATCTAGTGGGCCCCATGCTTGGACCATATTGGGTCTAATTAATGCTACATTAAATGTGTCTTTAGGGCTTACTTTCAACCCATATCATTTGCCCCCCAACTTCTAGGAAAACTGATCTGGTTTTCCTTGAAGTTTTAACGGCCTTTTTCGAGACTCGGGTCTGGGTTTGTCTTTATACACTAGTGTTTCACGAGTATTGTCTTGATGTAAAGCGTGGAGCGACCGACGCGTTTACGACAATGTTAATTTGATGCTAATCGGTACTAATCAGCCTTAAACGACGTTTAAACGATGTTAAACGATGCTAAACGGCGTTAAACGGTGCTAAACGGCACTAAACGACACTAAACTGTGCTAAATAGCCTTAAACGACGTTTAAACGATGTTAAACAACGCTAAACGGCGTTAAACGGTGCTAAACGGCACTGAACGACACCAAACGGTGCTAAGTAGCCTTAAACGACATTTAAACGATGTTAAACGACGCTAAACGGTGTTAAACAGTGCTAAACGACACTAACCGGTCCAAGGGGTAGAGCCCCTGGCTGGGGTCGAATTTATCGTTTCGGTTTGAATTTCCGAAATTTGGTCACTAATTTTGACTTGTTTTTCTGGTACAGGATGATGGGTCTCGGCTGGAGGACTCCCCGGGAGCCTCTCGGTTGATGGGTCTCGGCCAGAGGACACCCCTGGGTGTGTCTCGGCTAGTGGGTCTCGGCTGGAGCTCCACTGGGTGGGTCTCGGCTGATGACTCTCGGCTGGGGCTCCCTCCGGGTGAGTCTCGGCTGATGGCTCTCGGCTGATGGCTCTCGGCTGGGGCTCCCTTCGGGTGAGTCTCGGCTGATGGCTGTTGGCTGGGGCTCCCTCCGGGTGAGTCTCGACTGATGGCTCTCGGCTGGGGCTCCCTCTGGGTGTGTTTCGGCTGATGCCTGTCAGCTGAGGCTTCCCCCGGGTGCCTTTCGGCTGATGGGTGTCAGCTAGAGGTCCCTCGGGGCGCCTCTCGACTGATGGGTGTCGGCCAGAGGTCCCTTGGGGTGCCTCTCGGCTGATGCCTTCCCGGCTGGAGGTTGTCTTTCAATTAACCATCAATGCATCAATGTTGAAGAAAAAACCTTCTTACCCTTGAAGTTTATTTAATTCCTTGATTAAGCTTGATTAGCTTAATTAACTTGTGTCATTTAGACGACCATTTTATTGCAGCTCCAAGTCTAATATTTATCGATTCTTTTCCAGAATTAAACGAGTTATAACAATCTTCTTGACAATTTTCTACTACTTTTGAGGTTTTAAATGATAGATGACCTGTAAACACGAACCATTCTGATTTTCAACCTGTTGTAGCAGGTCAACCTTTTTCTATAAAGGGTGGGGGAGAATCCTTCATTTCTTCTCACTTCTTCATTTCTCAAACTTTCTCTCAAGTTCTTTTGCTCTCAACTCTTCTCAAGTTTTCAAGCTCAAGTTCAAGTTCTCGAGATGGCAGGCAACAATCAAGCATCCCAAGCGCCCCAAGCACCCCCGGTGTCTATGTCGGAGGCAATGGCAAAAAGGAGCAACGCTCGATCCCAGAAAGGTAGGAATGAAATTTTAGGTTCGATCCCAAGCACCGGTGTTTAATCCCCCATATGGTTGGGTTAGGTTCCAGCACCGGGGTTTAATCCCCCATATGGTGAACACGAAGTCCTTCCCGGATTCCCATCATTTCTGGTCAAGGGAGTTCGTTGTTCTTCATTGGAAAGGTGGCGACTGGGGGGAGTTTTTTGTAAAGAAATTTGGCCGTGTGGAAGATAGTTCCCACTTCATTCTGGATCTTGAACCCCATGAGCTTTTGAGTCAGGACAAACTTTTAGAAGACAACGGCCGTTCCCACTATCGGGCGTTCTTGACAGAAAAAAGGCTTGTTGAAGCAGGCCTTAGCATTCTTCCCTTCGAGGGTAATTATACTTTTAGTTATATGTCATGAACTATGTTTGTTCTTATTCCGATGTTCTTTCTTTGTATGTTTTAGTTGCTGCGGAGCTGGATACCAGGCAGGAAATGGCGGAGGCTTCTACTAGGAAGATGAAGAAGCAAGCGGATAAGGCTTTGAAGCCAACTGATTCCAGGGCTCCCAGTTACTTGGTGCGCTACACTCAGGGAAAAAGATCTCGAAATGCCGACGGGAGCACTAGGTCTCCTTTTATTCCAGCTTGGGGTATTTGTGAGCAGGATTCCCTTCTTTGGTGTTCTGCCCTGGCTTTGGACTGGTCCAAATGCTCTGTCACTCCTACTGACCGTCTAACTGTATCCTGCGGGGATAAAATTGAGGAGTCCGAGCGCCTTGGGGCTCAAGCCCTTTATCAGGTATGTTACTCATCTTACTGAAGTCAATGTCCATAACATACTTGTTGTACAAATGCCTTAACCAATCTCATGTTTTCAGGCCAATGCCTACTTCCAATCCGCTGCTACTCAAGGTCGGGCTTACCAAGATGAAAACGTAGTGTGGAAGAAAGAAAAGAGTATGCTCGAGGAACGTTGCATGAATCTGGAATCTAGATCCCTCAATGCTGAGAGGGAAGCAAGCTCTTATCAAAGGCAGCTCAGTTCTTTGGCTAGGAAGAAAGCCTCAGAATTCAATAAGGTGATCAAAGCCTACCACAAGTTAGAAGACTTCATAAAGCTTATCGATGATCATGACGATGAAATTTGCCCCTACAACATGTCTCTTGGATGGAACAAGGCCATCAATGTTGTTAGCAACAAGTATCCAACCGTTGTTAATCCGACGAACTCCCTATGTCCCGATTGGGTAGTTAGCAGTGGAGCCTTTGCTGATTATGCTTCTGGTTCGGGAGTCAAAGTTGTTCCCCATACATCAGGTTCCGGTTCTCTGGGTAGCCGTCGTCAGTCTGGTTCTAGCTCTAAGGGAGCTGTCCCGGCTGTTAGTCGAGACTCCAGTTCCTCGGGTTCCCGTGGGAAGAAACCCATGCCTGCAAAGAGAAATGCAACTATCCGACAACCAATCCCAGGTAAGAGGATGCTCCGAAACGAATCCAGCTCCTCATCTAGCTCTTCTTCCGGGGAGGAAGAAAATGAGGTTGTGAAGACTATGGCTCGGCCAATGGTGGCGGATGCAAATGATGGCTCCGAAGAGGATGATTCCGATGAAGAGGGCTCTGAAGAGGATGATTCTAGCAAAGAGGAAAAGGAAGACGAGGTGGTGGAAGAATCTTCTGAGGAGTAGGTGAGATTCGTCAGGGGCCTTGCATGGCCTTGTTAGCCGCTTGTGGCGTTATCTTTTCAGTTTTCAATCAAGGTCCTTCGGGACTTATTTTCTTAACTACAATTAAACAAATAGTATAAATAAATCACATTGTTGGTGACCGTCATTGACGTCGGTAAAACAAACCATAGCTTATTAACATAATTGCAGTGACTACTGAGTGTCCATTTATGAACGAATTAACTCAACTAAAAAGAGATCATTAATTCAAGAAATTATTTGTTTTGAATTTTAATATTTAATCATAAATTACACATATTTTTATATATAAATACATAATATGTGTGGACAGATGAATAAATTATACAGTGAAATCTCTATAAATTAATACTTGATAAATTAATAACCTCGATAAAATTAATAATTTGACCAGTCCCAACTTGGGACTAGTATAAAATTGAACCACAATCGATAAAATAATAAGATAATAATCTTTTTGAAATCCCAGTGTATACATATCGATCCCAACGAAACTATAAATTAATAATTTTAAAATAATCCAAATTCTAAGATTGTCTAGTAAAAGATGAATCTTTAGTCACTTATCTTTTGTTGAACTTCAAATCTATATTGAGTTTATCTTTAAATCTTCTCGTTGCACTTAAGAGTTGGGACATTGTCTTCTCGAATTTCAACAAAAAGTTGTGAAGAATTGTTGCCGCTTGCAATAATTCTTTCCGAGTGACCGGTTCCAAAGCTAGTGAATCATTCTAACTAATTTGTAAATGTACATTAATAGAATGTGCATTAATAACTAGTGAATCATTAATTTGTAAATGTACATTAATAGAATGTGCCTTGTAACTTGTTTTTTTTTATTTTTCATTTATAACTAATATACCTTGCAAATAGTACATTGGACTTGGAAATTTAAAGATCATACATAAAACCTCTTTAAATTAATAAATTATTAATTTATCGATATAATAATATCTCACTAAATTAATAAAAAATTCCGGTCCCAACATTATTAATTTATAAAGATTTTACTATACCAAGCATTAACACACACATTGAGCACATTTAATTCAAATAAATTGACACTAAATCAATATATGCATATTAAATTCATTAATTAATACCCAATATTTCCACAAAAACGTGTTCATGCAATTGTTATCATCAGCTCTAGCACGCACGTATATGCATGTAATAGTAAATGAACTCATCCAGAATTAACTGCTTTACAAAGTAATTAATCTACTCTTAAAAGTATGATTAATGCTATTGCTACTACTACAATCGGTACAATTTAAGTAACATTAAAGTAAAGGAGTGCAAATTTCTTAACAAAAGTTCACATGCACAGACCTCGGAGGTTGTTATAGTTAATCTCCCTTTAATGCATCATTTTATTATGGAGTAATTAGTAATTTATTAAAAAGTTTAGTAATCATCATGAATAACTAATTATTAATTACTCCCTCCGTCCCTTTTTAGTTGGCACATTTGCAAAAAACACACATATTAAGAAAACTTTAATTATCTAATTTGTTTCCATGTTTGCCCTTAATTTTAATATTAAATGATGAGTTATGAGTGTCTATATTAAATATAAAATCAAACATTGGTATTAGAAATAAAGGGGCATATATGGAAATTTTGGTAAAAAATGTATTGGAACAAGGAATGTGACAACTATTTAGTGACAATTTTTCTTTTCAAAATGTGTCAAATAAAAAGGGATGGAGGGAATATGTAATAAAACTCTGTACATGATGTGGCAGATATAATTAGCACAGAAAAATCACATAAATGAATGTAATAATAAAATATAAAATTAATGTTAAACAAGATATCTGAAAGATCTATAATTGTCTTTTTATATACGAAAGATTGATTAAAAGTATATTTAAAATATATAATTAATTACAGATAATAAATCAAATATTACGTAATTACATATTATATAATATTCAAATCCATGGAATCATGATTAAGAAACCTTTAACAATTTCTTGGCCGAATGCATACATGATACAAGTTATGGGAATTAATGCCAGTGATACTTGATTCGATTACACAGAAAGAAAAACATGTATAATTAAATTAAGTAATAAAGTAATGTAGAAAGAGTTTTGTACCTGGTAAGTTAACATCCATAACTCTGAAACATAAAGTTTGTCCCCTTTTCCCCAAGTATAATACTTGTTTATAAGACTCCACAAAGTAGTCGTATCTAGTTGGAAAGAAAAATTCACCAATATTTCCTAAACTGATGCTTGTTAATGGATATAAACTTGTTCCATCAATCTTACCCCTCGAGCGTTGAGGAGGTAACCAAAAGACTCATATCGATGTTTGAACGAATCAAGATGTGAGTGACAAGATAGTTTAGCAAGTATATGACCGGGCAGTCAAATAAATAACAGCTCTCAAGTGGGGTCCCCTTATATGTTTTTGGAAGTTTGAGCGAGTATTTAAATCTTCTTATAAAATAGATTTAAATAAAACTAGAGTTTTGGGAACCTCCCCTTGATAAAATAGTCATAAAAAGACTCCGAAATGTTTTACATAATAACTGAAGGTGAAAGAAAATTTTTGAATAATGTAAATCATTATAAAAAGAATTTAAAAGAATTAATTAAATATTCCAAGAATATTTATTAATAAATAATAATCAAGGAATAGTACTAAATCATAATATTGCTCGTAAGTGATCCTCGAATAAATATATAGAATTATTTACTAAATAAATCTCTTCTTAAATGAATATTCAAAATGATATTCATTAAATAAATAAATCCTCAAATGAATATTCAAGCTGATCTTCATTAAATAAATAACTCAAGTAATTATTTAAAATAATATTCCCTAAATAATTCCAACCTTAAATAAATATTTGAAAACAATATTCATTTAATAAATAATATTCTAAATGATTATCCAAATAATATTCTTTTGGTAATCAAAATTTTAAAGAAATATTCGAAATAATATTCCATAAGTAAATAGAATTTCCAATAATTATTTTAAAATAATATTCATCAAGTACATAGAACATTAAATGAATATTCGAAAGTAATATTCATGTAACAAATAAAATCCCAATGAATATCAAAGTAATTATTCATTAAATAATCAAACTCTAGATGAATATTCGAAATTAATATTCATCTAATGTTTCTCGACTAATATAATACTCAAATAACATTCCTCGAAAGATTTCCAAGTAATTTATACTTTATGGAAATCTAAATAATGTTCATAATTAACCTTCCTCAAAATGAATACTAATCTGTCGCTGGAATCCCTCCGGATTTCCACGACTATCTCTATATCTCAAAATACCGACTCCCGGTCTACATTTAAAGAATGAATATCATACGCCCTTCACTAAGGGTCTTAACAAAACAATCCGGCTTATAACTTATAATTCATATCTAGTCTATAGGCCAATATCAATTCAGGGAACAAGTATTCCAATATACTTTGAAAACAAGCATGCATGCTATGGCATATGTAAACAAAATCATATATATATATTATCACAACAACAACTTCAAAGTTTTGAAGACTTGCCTGGCAATCCTGTAGGGGTAGTGTGCCTCGGGTTGATCCTGTGATCTATCAATATATAGTCACAATGTCCGAGGTTAATCACTTAATATATCGAAAGGCTAAGTATAAACTTAACTTAAGTCAAAACACGCTTTCGAATTATCTCGTTATACACCCTTTGGTGTAACTCTTTTTATTAACGACACGATCCGACACTTGTTCGTTATTACGACATGTCATTATGCCTACACTTGGTATATACTTAAGTCGCATAAGCTTTAAGGTCGGTCGTTTACGAACCAAGATTATACTTCGAGTTTTATCGCCCGTTTTCTAAGTTATAGCCAAGTGTACTTTTAAGGGGTTCGTTCGCGCTTAACCTCGATTCGAACATTTTTATAAAATCGGAAAACGATCCGTTTGACATGTGGTTTTCTCTCACACTTTCCTTTTCATCTCTAGTATTTGATTACCAAGATTCACCACTGAATTACTCGTGTTAAGGGGGTTCAATTTCAGTTACGAACTTTCATTCATGATTTCAAACCACTTTTACGATTTTGACCATAACTCCTAAACCATAAGTCCGTTTGCTTCGATTCTCGTGCCAAAACGATCTATGACTCGAGATATACAAGGGTATGTTATACTATTAACCAGATTCGAGAATTAATGCTACTGTGATGCACGGTTTTAAATGCTTAACGAAATTTCGGCATTACGACGGCTATAAATCGAACGTTTCTAAATTCGTAACATCAAACCCAAGCCACACCGGGCATCCATACATCTTATAAACATGTTATTCATCTCAAAAAGTCCAAGAACGTATCACTTTACCAATATGATCATCATATCTCTTAAACTAACTAAATCAAATACATAATCATGCTTACATGCTTAACATAACATCATAATCATATCTAAGCTAAAACCCACCAAGAACATGCTTGAAACTTAAGATTCAACCAAGGGTTTCAAGGGTTATACCTTCCTTGGAGAGTGTACTAGCCTTATAAAACCTTGCATAGTCCTTGTATGACCTTAACCAATCTTAGATCATCCAAACAAAACAAGAGATCAAAGTTAGTTTCTAGAAATCACTATTCACCCTCATTTTCAATGATTTATTTGAAAATAGAAAAAGTGGAGATTGAAGCTAAGATTTCTCGGAGATCAATTTAATGAAATATAGAACTCACCATAAAAATTTGGAGGTCAAACAATGGTTGGAAGCTTGATTTTGCTTCTTGAATTAAGCAAAAATTCGAAGTGCCTCTTTCAAGGGGAAAAACAGGGTGACTTCTTGAATTTATTTACCCATCCAAACGATCTTTAAAAATTACGAAATTAAATCCACAACTTCATCTCCATGTGTAGAAGCTTCGTGACTTTTTTCATGTTTTTTAGATGAGTAGAACTAGGTGAAAAAAAATCGCCAAGACCCCTGCCCTGGAAAATGCAAACTGCTGGAAATGGGAGAGAAAAGAGAGAAAAGGGTGGTTGGCTTGCTTGGTTCCCTTGAATTATTGATGTTTTAGGATAATATCTAGCATAAAGGCACTTTAATAAAGTGATTTGCTCATCCCTTGCATCACCTTGGACATGTGTTAGTGTTTTGTGGTGTAGATGATGTAATTAAGCTAAGCACTTGGTTAGGCTTCTAGTTATCTTAGTTCCTTTGGTAACCAACTTAGTTACTTGCTCTTCTCCACTAGCACATGCATGTATCTTGGCTCCCTACTTGTTCTTTGTCCGGTTATTGCTCAATTTGATTGATCGTTCGGAGGAATGTCTCAACGATTTCTAGTTAGGGTTTTACCGGAAACCATCTTAATATAAATACTACCATCACTACACCATAAAAGACCTACGGCAATACCAAAAAAATGTTGCTATAGGCCCGAAATATGTTGCCTTAGGCCCAAAAAACCTCAAAGGCAACATTTTGCTGATGTTGCTATTTTGGTCGTTGCCTTTGGGGTTCAAACGCAACATTCTACTTCTCTATGGCAACATCAATTTTCTGTTGGCGTAGACTAGCTATGGCAACAATATTATCAGTTTTTAGCAACATGATATTATGTTGCCATTGGGTTAAACATTTTGCAAAAAAGTGGGCCCCACTACTATGGGACCCACTTTTATGGCAACACAAATTTTGGCTACAGCAACATTTGCTAGCAACATTTCTTAACATTATTTTTAATTTTTGCCAACATTGTATAACCTCAATGGCAACACTTTTCTATTTTAAACAAAAATCAGTAATATGAAAATATTCATTCCCTTAACCAAATCAACACAACATACATTAGAATCCATACTACATAATCCAAAATTCACTACAATCACAACCCAAATTCACTACAATCAACCAACTAGGAAAGTACCACCAAACACAATATTCGACAAACTAGCTAACGCACAAAGTTTTACTAAGTACATAACGACTAAAATAAATTCCACTAGTTAACGACAAACTAGTCCAACATATGATTCTAAGTAGTCATTTGACTCACTTTCTCAGGCTACCACCAACTGATTTTAGTCTCCTGCATGTATGAATTCCACAGTCCCTTGAACCTCATCAACATGCTGCATTGAATAAATTATATATTTAGTAAAGAGAAATTTAACATTTGCTTATATAATTGTACAAGGGAAAGAGAGGAGACAAACAAGAAAGTGAGAAAGGAGAAACCTGTGAAGCAAAATGTTGTTGAACAACGTCAAGCAACTGTTACTCATCAGGCAGATCCTTTACTTGTCCATAGTCAAGCAGGGCAATCTAATTTGGGAATAAAAAGAGGCTTAGTTATAATTAAGATGCAAATGTTGATATTTAATATGCTATTTAGTAGAAGAAGATGGTCAGAACATGGTACATGGAAAATGGGCTTCTCTACCGTATCATATGGTTTTCTCACTCTCTAATCAACTATGGCAATAACAGCAAATATTACACCAAAATATCAGGTGCCAAAATAACACTTTCTATTCAGATGTAGGTCATAACCAAGCTCATCATGAAACTATACGTGTATCCAAAAATAAAAACTGTGGTCACTTGCTGCTATGGCTTACTCGAGCACAGGAAATGAATTAATAGCATTCTTTTGCCACATAAATTACATCCAAAAGATGTGTACATCTCACAAATGACTTCTCATATGGAACGGACCATGTTCTACAAGATTTTATATTAAAACCCAAACTGAGGATAGAGGGCACAAACAAAAAAGCATGAAATGCAGACAGCAACTGTTTTCCACTTGTGTGGAAACATTAGTACAAAGGTACGCATCAGATGTGAAGATTCGTTACGATTTATAAAGATCACATATTATTTCTGCTTTGAAATTTGACTATACCTATCAGTCTATGATATAATGAACTGACTAAACAACAAAGGTACATCTGTAAAGCTCAAGTGAAAGATTTAAGAGCACCATAAACTGAAATATGCACCCTTGAACAGTTTAGTAAAGAAGCACCTAAACTACCGGATCTACACTTTTTCCCCATTTTCCATGATACAGCTCTAGAAGCTTCTCGGCAGGTGTCACACCTGTAACAAAAGAATACAATCCGTCAAGCTGTTGAGAACAAATTGATAACTGATTCTACAAAGAGAAAAAACAGCATATTTGCTTGGATAGCGTGAAAAACATCATGAACAATTCACAGAACATCTATTCTATCCATAAACTTTCAGAGGATTATTACATTTAGAATAAAATAAAATTAAAGCATGTTTTACCAATCAAGCAGCATCTTGGTTTTCCTTGTACTTGGTTGCAAGAAGAAAACAAAAAATTTAGAAAAAAAGAAAATGAGAAGTTTTTTCTCCACCAAATACGGGCAATGCTCAAGGGCAGTTTACAATAACAGAATGAGGTCACCCCCAACAACACTAAAAAATCGTTCTGGAAGTTATCTCTATTCTTTTGTCCAACTAAACCTGATAACCTTTCAGGGGAAAGGATATCTATTGCCGGATTCACAATGAAATGCAAAATACCCACTCTTGGGAAAAGGAAGTTTAAAGCTGGCAAGTAAAAGAAAAGAAGAGCAACATATCTAACAGAAAAAATAACACCTGTTCTAGCCACCTCTGCCACTTCATTCAAGAACCCTGTTTCCTTATAGCCTCTCCTTTCCAAGCCATCCTACCAACGACATTAATAATAGATGGTAAGCTGCTATCAATTAATTTGGATAGGTAAATGCACTAGTATCCAAGTTACCTTCATTAACTGCATGACATCTTGGGCAACGTGCCTCAATAATCCATCTCGAAATGGTGTTTTTACTTTCAAAATAAGTAAATGACTGAAATAAGTGTCTATCTCCTACTTCACAGAATTCAAGTTATAACTCACTTATTATTCTCTTTTACTTTTACACAAATGTACCAAATTTAAAATTTCTTAGTCATTCTTAAGTAATAGGTTGTTACTTTTAATAGCTTAGATAAATATTTCCTCCTAGAATTAATGTTTTATGTTTTCAAGATAAGACAAAGAGAAGAACGAGCACACTTAGCATCAATAAAGATTATGAGCAGTTCTATTAGGTGGTAAGCACCTGACTCACAAATACTAAATAAGCATTCTTCGGTCTTTATATGTGCAATGCTACACTGACTATGATTAGCTTATTTGTATGCTTTGCTCTGACCAATCAACGTTTCTTATAATATTCTTGTGATGCAATGAAGTCAAACCAGCATTCTTGATTAACCATGCTACTGTATATGGTTCCCCCATCCAAGCATAAGTTCCACCTAGGTGGCATGCGACCTCTTCGTCCTCTGCGAGGATATGGGTACTCTTTCGATCCACCAAGCACTGGGCGAGCATATTTTAGGCCCTTGTCTGGGCTTCCAAGATCATTGTAGTATGCATAGTCATAAACTCTATTCCACTCCTTCAGCATTCCTGTTCCGTTTCCGCGAAGATTAATAAGTTCAACTTCTCTGTATTCTCTCAGTGGTGCTGGTGTATTATATGGTAGGTAAGCCTGATAAAAAAAATTGTATATCTTAAAATAAAAAAGCTTGATTCTTCTAGGAAATGAAATAGATTAAAGGATATATGTAACAGATGAATCACCTGAATGAACTAATAATCTTTATATATTTAATAAATTGTAGTTGATCGCTTGGTTGATACTTCAATGTAATCATAGAAAGTAATGATTAAAGTAATTGGACTGGAAAATACTTACTAAAGTTCCCTGAAAAGTGTAGTAGCTAATATAAAAATTCACTTTTATGTATTTATGCCTTGTTCACATGACTGAAATCTCTTTGATGGTTTTTATTTTAGGCCATCTAGTTATTAGTATCAACTTTTCTCTCTGAAGCCACAAGCTCATAGAAGCTTATTGGAAAGAATATGAATGCAGAAAAGGATTCGTATACCTTGTTTGCAAAGAAGACACGGTCGTATTTGTAGCGATGTGCTGGGTAAACCCAAGAATGACATAAGAAATGGACTCTTCCATGACCAGGGAAGTCTTCTAAGGTGACTGTTTTTAGGTAGAACTGACTGCGATGATGGTTTTTAATAATGAAAGCACCTGGAAGTCTACACCCCTTGCTGTGCATGCCATTGCAGGACTTCACATTGGAATCCAGTTAAATGTGGAATTCTTAGTTTCTCGTGATAATTGGGTTCTTCGTTAAATTCAATGAGAACCAAACTCATAAGAGAACCTGAGGAGAACCCATTAAATTAACTGAAAGTTAGTTTCTTTTCCATTTGTAAGTGACTAGAACGGTTGTACTTCTGAAAACTAATCACTGAATTCAACACTATACATATATACATTTGTTTTAAATATATAGTAATCAGTACTCACCAGTGTATCGATTTGAGCAATGATATTTGCATAATGTAATACAAGGCCAGCCGATCCTAGCTTCTGATGGTTATTTTTCGCTGGTCTATCTCCGTCTGCATGAGTTACAAGGAAATATCATCAGCAACAATCTAGAGAATTGAGCGGATCAAGAAACTCTAAGAGAGCAGAACATTAACCTCTACTGTCTAAAAGCACAAACTGTAATCAGATAGAAAGAAAGAGTAATTCTAACCTAGAGTAGCCTTTCAATTAAAATTTTGTAGAATGGTGAACACAAGTTGTATGAAACCATAAACAAATCAATAGAACTCCTGGGCTCTTACTTAACCCCCTGAAAAAAATGTGACCAACCATCCAGAGGGATCATCCCTCTATATTACGAAATATTTCTGGAGACCTCAATAAATTACAACTTTTGTATTAAAGAACTAGAAGTATCAAATTTTACAACAGGGTCCTCCCGTAGATATATGGTATGATATTCGTCAGCAACTTATTTGCTCAAATAGCAGTTCAAATATTAACACAATATTAGCATATAATTGAACATATACTTCATTTACAGAAAATCTAACACAGATACTAACATTTAACACTAACAAGAAAAAAGTAATACAAAAAGTTCAACTTAATTAGCTAACGAAAATTAACAGCAAATAACAAATCATACATTAATAGCAACAGAGGCTTATAGAAATACCTTATACTCGCAGCCCCAAATCGAACAAGACAGAAACCCTAATTTTGAATCCCAAAATTGAACCCGGTTGAGCCCGAAATTGACCCGACCTGTTTGAAGCCCTAATTCAAAATCATTCTTGAGACAGAAAAAGAGGCCCAAATTAGTAAAAAAAAATACTAAATTAAAGGCCAAAATTGAAGCAATTAAAGCGAAGAATGTGAAAGATGTGCATACAAAGAGTAGAGAGAATATGTGAAAGATGTGCATACAAAAAGTAGAGAGAATATGAGAGAGAAAGACAAGCGAGAGAGGAGAGACTATAGAGAATATTTGAAAATATTGTGTCAGGAGTTAGGGTTGGGGTTAATGAATTAACTAGAAGACAAGAAAATAAAGAAGATAGGACAAGAAAATAATTGTTCAATTCATTGGTAAGTCACAGCAATACATTCCTTCCCATATATAGGGGAGCAAATATGACAAGACACGTGCCTTAACATCATTGGCTCAAAACATAACTACCAACATATTTTAATAATACTATGCTAGCCAATGACAATGTATCAAAATATCTGATTAATTAGAATTCCCTCCAATCCAATCATGACAGATGCTTCCCCTTCAAAACATTCTTGACCTCAAGGATGGAAGTCAGGATATAGTTTGGACAGTTTGTCCCATTTCTCCCATGTAGCTTCTTGGGCTGTGACATTCTCCCACTGGACTAACACCATTGCAGCAGGCTTGTTCCCCTTCTTAATAAGTTTCCTTTCCAGAATGGCAATGGGTTGGGGGTCGATAACTCCAGTATCAGTGATGCTTGGAAGTGAGGTCTGTATTTCCTTGTTACTGCCCACCTTCTTCTTGAGCTGAGAAATGTGGAAGGTGTGATGTATTTTAGACCCAGCAGGGAGTTCGAGCTTGTAAGCAACTGCACCCACCTTTTCAAGAATTTTATAGGGCCCATAAAATTTTGCAGAAAGCTTGTGATTCCTCCTCTGATTGACAGATTGTTGGCGATAAGGCTGCAGTTTTAGATACACTTCCTCTCCTACTGCAAACGATCGATCAGTTCGTTTCTTATCTGCATACCACTTCATGCGTTCTTGAGCCTTAGTAAGGTTGTCCTTAATTAATTGCTGAGTAGCTCTTCTGTCCCTGAGAAATTCATTTACCTGCAGATCCTTAGTGCGAGAGAAGCTGAAGTTAATAGATGGAGGGGGGAGGAGTACAGGGCTTGGTATGGTGACATGTTAAGGGCAGAATGGTGGGAGGTATTGTACCACCATTCAGCTAGAGACAACCAGGTGGCCCATGTTGCAGGTTTGTGTCCCGCAATACATCGAAGAAACATCTCGATACACTGATTAACTCGCTCTGTTTGACCATCCGTTTGTGGATGGTAAGCAGTGCTGAGTTTAATGCTAGTACCCATCGAAGTGAATAACTCCTTCCAGAATCACTACACCATATAATGCATATTGCAACGACAGGAAAACATTGCCTTAAGGCCTATATTCGTTGCAGTAGAGTCTATGGCAACAAATTTGCAAAATTTGGGCGTTGCATCCGGTTGCCTTGCAATAGGTCGATTTAGCAACGTTTTTGATACCATATAGCAACATAATTAAATCATTGCAATAAATTTCAGTAGCAACATTTTAGACTCTATAGCAACAATTAAAAACTATTGCAGTAGCATAAGAAGGTAGTTAATTGACAATTTAAGGCAACATTTCTGAGACCAATTGCAATGATTTTTTATAGATTAATGCAACATATTTTGACCCTATTGTAACATTTTTTCAAAAAAAAAAACTAGCAGAATAATGCTGAAAATACACTAAACCAGGCCATTTATAGCCACAATCCAAACATCATCAATATTTCATAAACCAGGGCAACTTAATGCCAAATATCCAATTACATGTGTTTGTTCAAAGTCAAATAAAATTACAATTCTTTACATCAAATTTTCCTTAACAACTATTATATCGGAAAACCAAAATAAAGTTAAAAACTACATATGCCAATTGCTTTTTCCATATATTTGTGCTTGGGTTTTGCAAATCAACAACGAGAAATCCGTGATGAGCTTATAAAAAGTATTGCACCTTGTGTCCTACAATGCATACGCCTGCAAGTACAAAAGTTATTAATTATGAGTAAAACATTAAACTCTAAAACAGACATTAATGCATCCTATAACATTTAACCATTATACAGTATCCACAATCACTTCTAATGACCAGGAACATGAAAAAGAAAATTAAAAACCGAATTTTTGATCAGCAAAACAGAAGTTCTAGCAATCCAGTTCGCAATTTTTGATCAACAAAACTTGAGCATTGTTGCAAGCTTGCGTTATAGCAGCTATAACCTGAAAATTAAATGGAGATGTATGATAAATTAGTGCATCAAATCAACTTCTAATAACATGTTTGTATAAGCTCTTTAGGCGACTGGATAAAGTTACCTCCATTCCAGGAACATAACTACAAGTCTTGAACAGATAATAAATCAAGGTGCCCATACATATTGACATGCATCACATCTGATTTAGTTAAATTCATATTACAAAATCTTATTTAAGAGGATCACAGACTTACGAAGTTGATATAAATAGCTCAAACTCTAGTGCTTCCTCACAACCTTTGGTTTTGTCTGATTCTCTGAACATGTCCCAAAAGCATTGGAAAACTTAATACCCTTTCCTCGATCTAGCATAAGATCGAATGGCAGTACAGCTTGCAGAAGATCCTGTAGAATTGGAGTAATAAGTTTTCATGATCTTCATTATAAATATTACTGTAACATATAGATCCAGTGATCCACTATTTGTCACTCCCAAAGAAATAGTTTCAAGTGTAAAAGGATATATTTAAATTGGTCGGGACACCTATATCTCAAAAATAATTTTCAAGTCATTTCTAGGCACATACCACACAGCAAGAAACTTTATACTGTATTTTGAAGAGAATATTCTGTGAATGGCCCAAAGGTGATAATGAGTAAATTTATACAGACTGTTTAGTTAAGCTAGGTATAACATAATAAACAGCAAACAATGATGGTGACACTCAGAAGCATGATGCATGTAAGTGCTTTATGATTAATACCATATATCAATATAAAATAGTACCTCAAGGCTTGCAAAATTGTATTTCTGAAGAACATCAGAATACTCCAACAAATAGTGTGACTGAATGATATGGGATTTGTAGGGAATGTTGAACTCTGACACCTGAATGATATGATATTAGAGACTCAGAGGCCAGCAACATTACCCTTCACTCTCTAACTGGAATATTGATTAACATTTTCCAATCAACTAAATACTCTATACTGTCAAACAGCATGTATGGAAAGCATCATAATCTACTTACAATTCATTACCAAGTCATTTTACACTCACCAATCACCAGTAATCCCCGCAAGAACAGAGGCCATCACTAAAGTGATGAAAGCGGTGAGGGTCCCTTAAGATTACCACCCTTCCCACTATTTTTTAGATGTGTTTGATCACAGTGTGACAGTCTGAACACACACGCAGGTTTTTTAATCTCATTTTCCCGACATCAAGCCATCTACCAGAAGCTGCATATAAATTCAAGAGCAGGACATACATACCAGCATTATCCGGTTCCATCTGGAAAATCATTTGAGCAGCTTTCTCTCCCAATTCTGTATCTCCGTGTATCCTGCTTGCACACTTATACAGAACTGAAAAATCAAAGTTCTATTTAGTTTTTACATTTGCATACACACCTATATCTCATGACAGTCTGAACTCCAACAATAAGTAGGCCAAATATGGTTGCTTGGAAGAATACAAAATGTAAAAGTGCTTTACTAGAAGGAAATGCAGAATGTCATGGCTACTAAAACACCAGGACTAATTATGACCTCACTTAAAGAGGATACCATTAATGTTTTTCACATAACAGAACTCTAAACAATAATAAGCCTACTTGTGAACCAATTATAATACACTAGAGAACATTAAAGAATGGTCTTTAAGAATAAACTTGCAAACAACACCGATCACTAAAAAGAAAAAAAGTGAAATTGAGGCAATGGGAGAGTAATTAACATACCAGGGTGTTTGTCTAAGTGAAAGACTGTTAGCTCCAATTATCCACAAAAACATACATACACAAAGCTTGGAAATAGGGGTTGGACAAATTTCAATGGTTTGAGTCGCCTATCTCACGAAAGACTTACCTCAGTGCTAAAACAGAAAATAAGAGAACAAGGCACTCATAAACAGATGTTCTAAACTAAACTTTAAACAAAAAACTCCCAAATTGAAACATAGTTAAGAACTCCAAATTAAAACACAAAATTACGAATCCAAACTAAAACCCAAACTTATGTAAATTTAAAAACATACATTAAACCGTAATTAACAATATAATCTCCAATTAAAATAAATAAATAAGAACCCTAACTGAAACTCGATTTAAAACCATATTTGGGGAAAAAGAATAATGGAGAATATACCTTCTTCGTGCTTTAATCTTCTTGGCTTTTGTATTTTCTTCAAACTAAGTGTCTTCTTCAATTTTGTTTTCTTTGATTTAGTCTGAATGAGTGTATCGTCTATGTTTATATCTTTGTGTATGTGTATGTCTGTGTGTTTGTGTGCTATTATTGTCTCTTTTTTTATTTTGATTTTAAGAAGCCGGCCGGGCAAATTTTTAAAAGGCCGCTGAATATTTTGAGAAGCCCGCCTAATTTTGGGCTCAAAATTGCTATTTACAGTAACGAGTTCTTAAATCGTTGCAATAGAATGAATGTTTTTAACTCTTTTGAATTTTTTCAATGCTATTGCAATGTTTTTCAAAGGCGTTGCAATTTGTGTGATTTGGTTTCTCAATAGCAACGTTTTTCGACAAATCTTCAAAAATATGGTTGCAATAGGCATTATATGGTGTAGTGAATGAGCTAACGAAGAGGGGATCTCGATCAGAGATGATCACCTGGGGCACACCATGGAGCTTTATCACATTATCAAGGACTTCTTGTGCCACTTTAGAAGCTGAAAAAGGGTGGGTGAGAGCGATAAGGTGACAGTATTTGGTGAATCGATCAACGATTACCAAGATAGTGTCCTTGCCATTGGAACGTGGCAACCCTTCAACAAAATCAAGAGAGATAGCTTCCCAGGCCCCATCAGGAATGGCGATCGGTTGCAATAATCCTAGTGGATGAATGTGATCCACTTTATTTTTTTGACAAGTGGTGCATTCCTTGATGAATTGATCGACATCTCTACGAAGTCCAGGCCAATAGAATGTCCTCTCTATCCTCTTAGTGGTGGCACTAATTCCAGAATGCCCCCCTTCTGGGCTGCTGTGTAGTACAAAACAGATCCTTTGCTTTAAATCAGTAGAATTTCCCACATAAAACTTACCATTCTTAATCAAATTGTCTTGAGAGAGAGTGAAATCATCCACACCTGAAGGGTTTATGGCTAGCTCAGCCAATATCTTTTGAGCCTCCGTGTCATTTAAAAGGCTGTCACTGAGTTCCATTCGCCACTGAGGTTTGATGTAATGCATAATTGAGCAAAGTTCTGTATCACTGTGCAGTCTAGATAGAGCATCCGCAGCGATGTTTTCCTTTCCCTTTTTGTAAAGAACAGTATAGTCGAATCCCAAGAGCTTTGTCAACCATTTTTGCTGCAACCCCGTTGATATTTTCTGTTCCATCAGATGTTTTAAAGCTTCTTGATCAGTTTTAATAATGAATGGGTGGCCCAAGAGATATGACCTCCACTTCTGAGTAGCAATTATCACGGCCAGCAGTTCCTTTTCGTAGACAGATAAACCCAAATGTTTCTGACCCAAGGCCTTGCTAAGATATGCAATGGGTTGCCCATCCTGCATCATTACAGCGCCTAGCCCTGTTTTACAAGCGTCTGTTTCGATTACTAAAGGTTTTGAGAAGTCTGGAACTGCCAGTACAGGGGTACGAGACATGATTTCCTTGAGTTTATTAAAGGCAGTTTCTGCTTCATCATTCCAGCTAAACTGTCCCTTCTTTAGGAGTTGGGTTAATGGTTTACTTACGATGCCATACCCCTTGATGAAGCGCCTGTAATACCCAGTTAACCCAAGGAAACCCCTGAGAGATTTTACGTTAGTGGGTCTAGGCCAATCTTGCATTGCCTGAATCTTCTTACCATCTACTTCCATACCCTTCCCCGAGATAATATGTCCCAAATATTCGACCCTTTCTTGAGCAAATTCACACTTACTGCTCTTAACGAACAATTTGTGCTTTCTTAACTTATCAAACACCAATTTGAGATGCTGCTCATGTTCGTTCATAGTGGCACTGTATACAAGTATATCATCAAAAAAAACGAGCACAAACTTTCGAAGATATTCTGAAAATACCTCGTTCATTAAAGCTTGGAACGATGCCGGCGCGTTGGTTAACCCAAATGGCATGACAACAAACTCAAACAGCCCTTCGTGAGTCCTGAAAGCCGTCTTAAAGATGTCATCCTGATTAATACGGATTTGGTGGTATCCGCTTCGTAAATCCAACTTGGAATAAACACTACTGCCCTTTAGCTCTGCAAGTAGTTCTTCAATTACAGGTATGAGGAATTTATTTTTAATGGTGATCTCATTTAGAGCTCTATAATCAACCACCAACCGCCATGAATTATCCTTTTTTCTTACCAGAAGCACCGGTGAAGCAAACGGAGACGTACTAGCTCGAATGATCCCAGCATTAAGCATCTCCTTGGTAATTTTTTCTATCTCCTCTCTATGGGCAATAGGACAACGGTAGGGGTGAGAATTAACGGGGGTACTGTTGGGTTTAAGGGGAATGTGGTGGTCATGGTTACGAGGTGGGGGAAGTTCAGTTGGCTCAGAAAAAATATCCTTGTAATGGTTGAGGATGGTGTTTATACCAGGTGGGACTTCAGTAAGCTCACTAGGCAAGGTGGAACTTTCTATGGCCGCAATTTGGACCAAAAAATAGGCTTCTTCTTGGCTGTGCTTGACATTAGAGCCATTCAGTTGTACTTGCACCTTAGCAGTGGGGCAATTTTGTTGAAGAACCACCCTTCTCTCCTTCAATTTGACAGTTATAGTCTCATTGGTGTAGTCGAAGGTCACTGGGCTAACCATAGACATCCAATCTGCTCCTAGAATCAAGTCGTATCCCCCAAGAGGGATTACATTAGCAGAAGCCGAAAAAGTTTCACCAGTCATAGTCCATTGAACCATATCAACGATGTTACTACAAGCAATGTGATCTCCATTTGCCACAATGACTTGAAAGGTGGAGCAGGGTACAGTACGCAACTGCAACTGTTTGGCTAAGCTCTGGGATATGAAGTTGTGCGTAGAACCGCTGTCCACCAGAATGTTAATTACCCTTTCCTTCAATACTCCCTGAATTTTTAAGGTACCATCCCCTTTGGAGCCAGTTAACGCATGGAGGGACATGTGAGTTTCAGTTTGAGGCTCCTCAACAACTTGGTTTGTAGAGTCGCCCTCCCAAACAATAGTGAACTCGTCCTCTATCTGACCTGTGGGTGACTTTGAGTAATTCATGATAATATAGAGCTTCTTCTTCCTACAGTTGTGACCCGGTTCAAACCGTTGATCGCAATAGAAACACAGGCCCTTCTGTTTTTTCTCCGTAATCTCTGCCAAGGTCAGTCTCTTATGCCCATCCATTATAGAACTCGAAGTGGAGTTGGGTTTTGAGGTTGCAACTGCCGGTTTTGGAGACACAGTAGCTGGCTTATAGGGGGTGTTGGGGTAAGAAGATGGTTTGGGGTTATTACTGGCAGACTTATACCTCTTATCAAGCATGTTAAGGTAATGTTCTTGCCCCCTAGCTAACTCTCTGGCCTCTTGTAAGGACTAGGGTTTATGGTTATAGAGATGCTGGGCAATTTCTTCCTTTAGCCCACTTATGAAGTTATCAACGTAGTATGATTCTCGATGAAAACCCTCGTCCATCATCACATAGTTGCGGAGCTCATCGAATTGGTAGATATACTCATCCACGGTACCCTTTTGTGTCAATTTATTGAATTGACCCACCAGATTTTCGTATCCAGATTTAGCGAAACGTTGACAAACCAAAGTGACAAATTCTGGCCACAGTAGGTTATACTTCTCCCTCTCAACACATCTGTACCACACATCAGCCTCTCCCTCCATGTGTAAAGCAGCACATAAAACTCTCGATCTCAAATCAGTGCTGGGATGTAACTGGAAAAACTTCTCACATTTACTGACCCACCCCCTTGGGTCTTTTCCCTCAAATTTTGGGAAGTCGAGTTTGGGAGTCTTGTAAATGCCTTGCCCCCCTGTATTCATTCGGGTCTGGTTTACAACCTCAGTTGGGGTAGTATGCACAATAGTGCTAGTAGGAACACCTGAGAAGGGGTTTTGGGGAGTGGGTGGTGGTTCATATCCAGAGATGGGGGTTTGAAGGGGGTACCCAGGGAAAGGGATTGGACCAGAGGATGAAGGATAGTATGGGTATAGTGGGGGAGCGTAAGGGTTTAAGGTGGAGGTAAGGTAATGAAGGGGTGATTGTGTTTGAGAGATGGGTTTATGAACAGGTTGGGATCGGTGTTCAGACGAGGAGCCCTGTTCAATGATTCGAGCATGAAGTTCAAAGGGTGGAGCAGATTGGTTATGGGTAAAACCCTCCCAGTTTACACTTTTTGATTTATACAGGATATTACTATTGGAGTAGTTTATAGTAGCGAAATGGGTGGGTGTGTGCGGAGAATTACTTATAGAAGGAGGTGGGTTCTGTTGTTGAGCTGTAGGCGGTTGACCAGTGTTGGTGTCATGATGTTTCAACAGGAGCCCATTTTTTATTAACTCAGTGAGCTCTGAGATCCCCTTCTTCATCTCTTGGTTGTCACGAGAGAGAGATTCAAACTCACCCTTCAGCAGAGAGATCTGTTCGTGAGCAAACGATTGTCCTTCTTCAAACATACTCATCTTTTCAGCCATAGTAGAGATGGAGCTTTCACATTTCTGAGCAAAGGTTTTGTCAGCCATACTGAGATCTGATTGTGTATTGTTTTTCATTTTTGTTTTTTTTTTTTGGGTTAGAGGTGGCTGGCGGCCGAGAAAGGCCTTGCTCTGATACCAGATGTCAGGAGTTAGGGTTGGGGTTAATGAATTAACTAGAAGACAAGAAAATAAAGAAGATAGGACAAGAAAATAATTGTTCAATTCATTGGTAAGTCACAGCAATACATTCCTTCCCATATATAGGGGAGCAAATATGACAAGACACGTGCCTTAACATCATTGGCTCAAAACATAACTACCAACATATTTTAATAATACTATGCTAGCCAATGACAATGTATCAAAATATCTGATTAATTAGAATTCCCTCCAATCCAATCATGACATATTATGTACAGTATAATGCAAGTAGCAAAGCAGCCGAGACAGAGAGGAGACCGAGAGAGAAGCTCAGACAAAAGAGGGGGTCTAAACTCTAAAGAATTGGTTGGGAACTTGGGCGGGTCTTTTTGCCGCTCACCAATGTGCCCAAAATTTTAATCCTTTTGTCTTTTAGAATTTTAGAGTAAAAAATAATTTAATTTTTCATCTTTTTATTTATTTGAATAAAATAAATTTAATTTTTTATTAAGTATTGAATTCTTTTTACATAATTTGAAATAATATATTCAAATATTGTTAATCATGTTCGAATTTTTTTAATGATATATTAAAATATATTTAGAAAAAAAATCATTTTAAAAATTTTGTTTAATAATATTAAATGAACATAAAATAAAATTATTCATCTTAAAATATTTTAATATTTTTATTGAAATATTCACTTTTACTGAAATATTCTTGATTTTTATAAAAACTTCTTGATTATTTTTATCCAAAAAAATTAATTTTCATGTGAAAAAAGGTTAAACTTTTATTTTTAGTATAAAATGTAAAATTTTGTTCATTATAAAATTATGGCAACACAATTTGATACCTACGGCAACATGCAAACACTTTTTATTCTATAGCAACATAATTTTTCTACCTCAGGCAACATAAAAATGACAATGTTGCCGTAAAAAAAACATCATGGCAAAGGCAACATATTTGATGGCAACATAGGCTAAAAATGTTGCCATAGGCCTTTTATGGTGTAGTGCATTCTCAATCCTCCTTTATAATTCTTGAATTTAAATTCCTTAAATCCTCTTAATAAATCCTTAAGTCTTTCAGTGTCCAGGGAAATCTCGGAGAAAATAAAAGTGCTATTTTTCTGAATCGGATGTCGTTTACATACACTTATTTCGCCCCTGGATCATGAATATGAACTCAGAAATCCGTTCTGAATACTTCTATATAGAGTCGCCTAATAATATTCTTATTTTCACCAAAAACACTATTCATTCTTTATTCCATCTTTATTCCTTATATTTATAGAAATGTCCTTGTTCTCTTTCGGGCATTCCTTAACCCTTTTACGGAACCACTGGACTAACAACCGCTATTGATTTGGATGACACAAGAATATCTCTTTCCTCTTTGGAATGCCATATCTTATTTCTTAGGAGATAGATTATTCTAATCTAGGTTGTCAACCCATTGCATTCTTCATGACATATAATCATTGGAATCTTTACCCATTCACATTCATTCATTAGAACTGCTAATACCTTGTAGTCAGAATCACGGTTCATTCTTTTATCAATATATATAAAAAGTTTTAATTCTACCGAAAATTCGGGTTCTTACAGTCTCCCCTCCTTAAAAGGATACCGTCCCGGAATCAGGTAGAAGACAAATGGGGTACTTGTTGGTTATTTCACTTTTCCAGTTTCATAGTCAATCCCAATCCTTTTTCAGCACATCTTACTAGTGCTACAATAAATCCTTTATCCTTTTTCATTAATCTTCGCTACTTTTCGTACAACACACTATCCGGGTTATGTTCTTGCCCAGTCATATACTATTTTCCTTATTGGTATCGGTAGTGACTTTGGTATCACTATCGCGCTGCGAATTTGGAGATAACCTCACTCGTAATTACGCATTTCCTGATCACTATATATAGAATTAGAAGAATTTATTGAGAGATCACTATGATCAATGAACATTTGTCCTATTGCATAGTTAGTACAGAAGGTGGCTAGCCTTTAGTACTTGACAAGCAATTTAGACAAGCTATGGTATCCCACTTAGACTCCTATCACATAGACAGGTAGTCACGTAGCAGTACCTCCCCTCCTTAAAGGGTTGTTCTTCTCAATTTAGAAGAAGATAAATAAGGGAGAAGAAAAGAAAAGAATTTCAAAGAATTATAAAAAAAATCTTCATGATTGTCAAAAATATCATACTTAGAATTTACCTCGGAACTATAGAGGTTTATTAGAGAAGAAAAATAATCGTATTTGTATCAACTACTATTTTGTCATAATCTCACGTATCACATGTCCTTGCTGCTCTGTCCATCATTCTATGGACCTATACTCTTGTTCGATCTTAGCATCACTTACTTTTGGAAAATCCTTCAACCTTTCAGGTTAAATCTTGGATTTCTCGCTTGACATTATTATTACTGACATTCCACGCCACGACACTAGCTCTTTCATATTCATAATACTAACACTATCAGGTTGTCATTTCGAGAGCTCGTTAGGAAACCCATTCATAACATCCTTGTTTTTACATTTCATAATTATCTTCCCATCTTTTCTTTATCAATCACATTCTTCTTATTATCCGATTCTTATTTACTTCTGTTGTTTAACTCCACCGTCATCTCTTTGTTGAGACACTCATCACCTTTATTCAATACGTGTCACATGATTGGGGTCAAACTTTTTTTTGTTCAACCATCTAGATTTTCACTTTCTCATTCCATGAGTTTCTTTATTACTCAATCAATCTATTCCAAATTTCCTCGACTTCCCCCAACTTGAAGGGGTCAATTTGTATGTCATTTATGCTTCTCGTTCCAACTTTTCGTTTTGGCCAATACCCTTGCCCTGCCAATTCCATACTTTTCTCACTTCATTACTGGAGCTTCTCATGAGTCCGCCTATCTGACTCCCATATTGATTCTCAACTCTATTTCTGTCTCTATCAGTCACTTGTTGTTAGGAATAATTCATAAGTTGTGATGTTAAGAATAGAATTTACACATTATACTTCTTGTAATACTGATCTTATCAAGGATTTAGCACTATATATAGGATTTATGTGTAAGACAGTTATCTGTACAGTTTAGTCAGGAATGAACAGTGTATCGGAGACTACATGTCAGGAACAAAGAGCAAATCCTGATGACGGTCTAATACTGATGATGATCAGATACTGATGCAAGATGAAATCCTGATATCAGTCGTGTTACTGATGATGTCATTATGGATGCTACAGAAACTGGCAAGTGCTATAAAACAGGATCGTTGTTTGAAGAACAAGCAAGAAGATATTATGAAGGAAAGAGTTTTCTATTGAAGGAAACTATTAACTGGACGGCAGAACATTGTCATGTATAGATTATATCTTTCTGTTATTAGTTGATAGGTAGCATTATAAATACTCTCTCTATATCATTGTAAAAAGGGTCTGTCGTGTCGTAGTCTAACAAACGTGTGTTGTGAGTTTGTGTGCGTAGCTCTGTATAAGGTTTGTATTCGAGAGTTCGAAACAAACAGAGAGAGAGTTTTATTTTGTCAGCAGCTGCTAAAGGTATTGTACACCTTTGGTAGAGTTTGTATTTGATCTTATTAATACAAACAGAGTTTGATTCATTCGTTTATTCTTGTTCATATAATCAAGCAAAAATCAGACACGATTATATAACTTGTATTCAGCCCCCCCCTTCTACAAGTTATTCGAGTTAACAATTAGTATCAGAGCAGGTTGATTTCGAATAATCATAAAGATCTGCAATCATGTCTGGTTACAAGGATGGGAATACTAAGATTCCTATGCTCAAGAGAAACGAATATACTCTATGGGAAGTAAAGATGTTGCATCATCTGGAAGCAACAGATCCTGATTATCTTGACAGAATCAGAGATGGACCTTTTGTTCCAACAAAGGTCATTGGACAAGCAACTGTTGATGGTGTGGTTGTTCCAGAACATACAGCAGAGAAGCCAAAATCTGAATGGTCAGATAAGGACAAGGAGAATGTTCTTAAAGATGCTAAAGTGAGAAACATATTATTCAACAGTCTTGATTCTGTTCTCACTAACTATGTTCTCTCTTGTAAAACTGCTAAGGATATATGGGACAATCTTAAGGTTCACTGTGAAGGAACTAAGCCTGTCAGGAAGAATATGAGGACATTACTTATACAACAGTATGAGTACTTTGAATCCAAGTTTGGTGAGTCACTTACTGATACCTTTGATAGGTTTACAAAACTCATCAATGAGATGGCCATGCATGGTAAATATTATGACTTGGAGGATATGAATACAAAGTTCATGAAAGCTTTGCCTGATTTCTACAATGAGAAGATATCTGCGATTGAGGAAGCTAATGATCTCGATGAGATTTCATTAGAGGCAGTATATGGAAAATTGAGAGCTTATGAACTTGACAAGCAACAGAAGAAGAGCAGGAGTGAAGGAAAAATGAAGACTATTGCACTTACTGCTCAATCTGAATCAAAGAAGCTTTTTGAAGAACAGCATGAAGAGATTGCTGTAAAGAATTCAAGGAAGAAGAAAAGCAAAGAAAGTTCTGAGTCAGAGACTACTGATATGGACTCTGACAACAATGATTCTGAATCTGAGATGCAGGAACTCTTTGCTATGTTTGCTAAAGCTTTCAAGAAAGGAAGATTCAATAGGAGAAGATTTAGCAAAGGACCTTTTCAAAAGAAGGAGGAGAAGAAGAGTGACAAAGGCAAAAGTACAATTGTCAAGCTTGATAAGGCCAAGATCAAGTGCTTTAACTGTAGCGAGCTTGGACACTTTGCTAGTGAGTGTAAGAAGCCTAGGAATTCAGGAAAGGGTAATGCACTTATGGTCACACAGAAGGATTGGGCTGATTCCAGTGATTCTGAAGATGAATTGGATTATGACAACATTGCATTGATGGCAAATGGTTCAGACAAACCTGGATCTCCAAAGAAAACTTCTCCATCCTCTGTTAAGGTATCACTTCACTCTCTTGATTCATTTGATAGCTTAAATTCTGATGAAATTAGATCTATCCATGCTGAGTTTAAGAATCTTATGACTAATTTTAGAATTCTTACTTGTGAAAAAGAGGAACTTAAGGTTAAGAATGATGAATTAGTTGATAGAAATAATTTTCTTGAATCTGAGTTAATTCAAATGGAAGAATACAAGTTAAGTTCTGATAAAGCTAAGCATGATTATAGTGTTATTCTTGAGGCTTATGACTATGTCAGAAAAGAACTAGAGGAAGAGAGAGATGTGATTAAGACCATTAACAATTCCAGTAAAAAGACTATAGAAATCTTTGAAAGTGGAATTCGTGGTAAGGTTAATGGTTTAGGTTTTGATAAGGCTAGACAAGAAGAAAAAGTAACTATTATCAATGATGATAGTAAGGTAGAAGCTAACACATCTAAATCTGAAGGTAAGAAAATTGTTTCTGAACCTAATCATGTTAAATTTGTTGATTCAGAAGGTACCCCTGTTGTACACAAAAGGATTAACAATAGTAATTCAGATGAGAAAGTGTTAGAGAAACCTAAGAATGTAAACATAGGGTTTCTGTCTAAGTCTCAACTGAAACTGAGATTAGATGGTCTTTCAGAGTCTAACAAGATCAAAAGAAATAGGAATGGAAAAGAAGGTATTAACAAAGAGAATAATTACAAGAATGTACCTGATGCACCTAGGAAAAAATGCTATAAGTGTGGAAATCATAATCATTTGGCCCTAGACTGCAATCAAAAACCTTCTTGGAAAACTGGGTCCAGATTCCCCAAGACTCAGAAAATTCAATACCAACCACAAAAAGCTTGTTATCATTGTGGTAGTTTACTTCATTCCATTTACATGTGTAGAGAATATCATGAACTGTATTATGACTATTATTCCTTGAAATCTGAAACTCCTAGTCACAAACAGTTTGTGAAATCAGAGTCTAAGGTTGACTCTGCAACAGGTAAAATAAAAGCAAAATCTTCAAAGCCTGTCGTTTCTAAATCTAGTAAGAAAGGATCCAATCAAAGTTGGGTCCTAAAAAATTCTAACTAGTTACTTTTTGTTTGCAGGGCATAGGAAAGAAGCATTCAATTATCTTGGACAGTGGATGCTCTGGACATATGACTGGAAAGAAGTCCCTGCTTACAAAGTTTGAGAGGAAAGCTGGCCCAGTAATATCTTTTGGAGATGGCAACAAAGGAGAAACTCTGGGATATGGCTCAATTGTTTTGGGGAATGTCATCATAGAATATGTAGCACTGGTTGAAGGCTTGAAACATACTCTTTTAAGCATAAGTCAACTGGGTGATAAAGGTTACAAATCAATATTTGACAAAGAAGGATGCAAAATCTTGAATATGCAGAATGGAGACATTGTTCTAACTGGTCAAAGACATGGTAACATATATGAAGCCAGCTTAAGTGATACATCTAAAGGAATTGTTAGATGTCTCTACAGCAAAGCAACAAGTGATGAAAGCTGGAATTGGCACAAGAAGCTCTCACATCTCAACTTCAAGAAACTTAATCAACTTGTTAAGCACAATTTGGTGAGAGGCCTACCTCAGGCAAATTTTGTGCAAGATGGACTTTGTGATGCATGTCAGCTTGGAAAGCAAAGAAGAACCACTTTCAAGAGCAAGACTGAAAATTCAATTACTGAACCATTTCACATGCTACATCTTGATCTGTTTGGTCCAGTAAACATTATGTCTATCAGCAAGAAAAGATATGCTCTAGTTATAGTGGATGATTTCACAAGGTTCACATGGGTGTTCTTTCTACACAAGAAGGATGAAGCTCCTCAGCAAATCATTGAACTTATCAAGAATATTCATAATAACTCTGAGTACAAAGTCAAAGTACTTAGAAGTGACAATGGTACAGAATTCAAGAATTCTACAATGGAGGAGTTTTGTGCAGACAAAGGAATCACTCAACAGTTTTCTGCACCTGGTACACCTCAGCAGAATGGTGTAGTGGAAAGAAAGAACAGGACTCTCATAGAGGCAGCAAGAACCATGCTTGCAGATGCAAAACTTCCAACCTACTTTTGGGCAGAAGCTATTAACACTGCATGTTTCACTCAAAATTGTACCTTGGTAAATAGTCATGGAAAAACTCCCTATGAGATGATCAAAGGAAAGAAACCAAGTGTGAAATACTTTCACATCTTTGGATGCAAATGCTATGTCCTAAAAGTTCATCCAGAACAACTTGGAAAATTTGAAGCCAAATCGGATGAAGCAATTTTTCTAGGATATTCAGCATCTAAGGCCTTCAAAGTTTATAATCTCAGAACTCACATTGTTATGGAATCAATTCATGTTGCATTTGATGATAAGAAATTTGGAATTTTGCAAACTGATGAAAGCCATGACAAATTGGAATTTGAAAATCTGAAGAATTCTGAGATACTCTCCAGTGATGATGAAGGTTCTCCAGAAGGAATTTCTATTGCTTCTCAAAGGGATGCTACTGTTGAGGGGGAGCAAATAAATCAAAGAGAACACAGTGATCATCAGGAGCAGACTAGCCTTTCAGAGTCTACTCCATCAGGAATTGACGTTTCAGAATCTACTCCATCAGGAACTGATCTTTCAGAGTCTACTGAGGAAATATCAGTAACTAGCAGCAATATGGAATCTACTGATTCTATTGATCAAAGGAGAGTTTTTGAAGGTAGAGAAAATTCTTCTACAAGAGATACCACTAACTTAGGGGGAGAGACTAGCAGAGTTAATCTACCACCTGTTAGAAAATGGACAAAGGATCATACTGAAGATTTGATTATTGGTGATCCAAATAGTGGTGTTCGAACTAGAAGATCAATTCAAAATGAATTCTTGTATAGTTGCTTTCTCTCAAAGAATGAACCTAAGAAGGTTGAAGAAGCCTTACAGGATCCTGATTGGGTAATTGCAATGCAGGAGGAGTTAAATGAGTTTGAGAGAAACAAAGTCTGGAAATTGGTACCTAGACCTAAAGATAGATCAATTGTTGGTGCACGATGGGTTTTCAGAAACAAGCTAGATGAATCTGGTATGATTGTAAGAAACAAAGCAAGACTGGTGGCTAAGGGTTATTCTCAGGAAGAAGGCATTGATTATGATGAGACCTTTGCACCTGTAGCAAGATTAGAAGCAATCAGAATGTTTCTTGCATTTGCAGCTCATTCAAAATTCAAGGGCACTCTATGGACTAAAGCAGGCACCAAGAGCAAGGTATGAGACTTTGTCTAAATTTCTTCTTGAAAATGGCTTCACAAGAGGTACAATTGACAAAACTCTTTTCTTTAGAAAGATAAAAGGTGAATTGCTTTTAGTTCAAGTTTATGTTGATGATATTATTTTTGGTTCTACTAATGAAAAGTTGTGTGCTAAGTTTAGCAAGCTTATGCAGTCTAAGTATCAGATGAGCATGATGGGTGAATTAAATTATTTCTTAGGCTTGCAGGTCAAACAGACTGAGACTGGTATTTTCATTAATCAGTCAAAGTATATCAAAGATCTTTTAAGAAGGTTTGACTTTCAAGACTGTGCAGTTGCAAAAACACCCATGGCAACAGCCACTAAACTAGACTCTGATCCTAAAGGGAAGAGTGTGGATAATACTAGTTATAAAGGCATGATAGGCTCATTGTTATATCTAACTGCAAGTAGGCCAGATATAATGTTTTCTACCTGTTTATGTGCTAGATTCCAAAGTGATCCTAAGGAATCTCATTTAATTGCTGTGAAAAGAATTTTTAGATATCTCAAAGGAACTCCAAATCTTGGTTTGTGGTACCCTAGAGAATCTGATTTCTTTCTAATTGGCTATTCAGACTCTGATTATGCAGGGTGTAAGATAGACAGGAAAAGCACTACAGGTACATGTCAATTCTTGGGAAATAGATTGATTTCTTGGGCAAGCAAGAAGCAACAATCTGTTTCAACCTCAACTGCAGAAGCTGAGTACATAGCAGCAGGCAGTTGTTGTGCTCAGCTCCTTTGGATAAGAAATTAGTTGATGGATTATAGTATGACACTTAGTAATATTCCTATGTTTTGTGATAATACTAGTGCTATTAAAATTGCAGAAAATCCAGTTCAACATTCAAGGACTAAGCACATTGATGTCAGGTATCATTTTATTAGAGAACATATTGAGAATGGTATTGTGGAACTTCATTTTGTTCCTACTGACAAACAGCTTGCAGATATTCTAACTAAACCACTTGATGAGACTACATTCAGTAGATTAGTAAGTGAGTTAGGAATGTTAAATTTTTAGATCTTTAACATCTGCAAAAGTAGCAAGGTATGTTGTTCTTAGCTTATAGACTTGATATTCTTGTCAGGATCTATATTTGATTGTTAAATGCTGTAGCTATAACACATTGCCTTGATAAATTTCAGTATGATAGACTTGTTAATCATCATCAGGATTAGATTTGTTATCAGGATGCTGACATCATCAGTATTGTGTCAGTATCAGGATTATGAAAATTGTTTCAGATCCTGACGTTTACTTTGTGTAGTAATCTAATTCTATGATGTGTTAAGTCTATGCCAGCATGTTTTGATATTTGCATACTGATAATTTATACATCATTCAATAATCAAAAGACAAGAAGATAACAAGTAATTGTATTTTCATTAATTGAAAGCATTACATATATGGAAATGAAATACAACATCTTTTTGTCTAATTTCTACTGATAATTCTATACTTGTCTATTGATATAAATTCTGAGGTACAGGACAAGGAGCATCTCAAGAAATCCATCAGGGGATTGAATAGCCTCGTCTACTCTTGGATTCCTTGTCTGGGCGACTTGAATGAGAGCAGCTAACTTAAATGAATAGCATCTCCATCAAGATCAACCTCAGACTCTCGGCCAAATTCTTCATCCTCAAGTTTTGAGGAGGTTAAGGGAAGATTGTATCCAACAGATGGATGTTCTAGGAGAAATCTCTGGATATTATCAGAAACCAATCCATCCATGATTAGTTCGATGAGAAGAGTCATCTTTTCAAAGAGATGATCAAGAACAGGATGTTCATCGACCGTGAAAGATCTAAAGAATGGGTTTGAATGGAATTTTGGTTTGAGAAGCATTGTTGAGAAGAAAAGAAATTGAAAGGTTTATGGAGAAAGGCATAAGGCGTCTGTTTCTTTTAAAGAAAGACGTGAGAAACTGAACAGTCACTTGGAAGTTTTAATGAAGTCAGATGCTAATTATTGCATATGACTGTATTTCTTGTTTTCAAGAAATGTTGAATATATCTAACCAATTGATTTTTGTTCAGATTAATTGTTTATTTCTTTTTCAGATAAAAGAAAAATGCCACGTGGAAACTTCATTTAAGTCTCTGGAATCAGGATGATATTTGATCAGGATTTCAAGTGTGACCATCAGGATTTGAGAATTATTATTTTTAAATCACATTGCATTTTGTGGTTATTTTTATGAGAGGTCAACAGGAAAAGGAAGCTGATCAGTATTGATTATTTATACCCTGATTTATTTCATGAAAATCAATTTTGGATTTTATTTTCCAAAAATCGTGGGTAACAGCACTTTTCAGGGACTGACACCTGTCAATCTACGTGTGAATGTGGGATAGTGGTCTGAAAGATTTGTGAAATATATTTGTTTTGAAACTCTAATCGTGTAATTGCTTTCTCTAATTTTACATTCTCTAAAGCAAAAACCACTCTTGAGTTTTCAAAATCACTAATCCATTTCAAGAATTTTTCAAGTTCTTTTCAGATCAAAAAATGGCAACTCAGAGAAGATTACCTAAATCAGTAGCCTTCAAGTTTGGTGATTTTGATTTTATGACAAGCAATCATGTAGCAGCTATCACCAACAAGGAAGGAGTGTCATCTGATTTTCATCCAATCATGGACTTTCTGGCGTATGGACCATTAAGTTTTGCATTGACAGCATCTCCATAAATTAATCAAGCAGCTGTTATACAAGCTTGGGAGAATGCTGAGGTAATTGATTCTACTCAGAGTCAATCAGGTAAGATTGTTCTACATTTAGGACAAGATTCATTTGACATTACTGAATCTGTTGTTAATTCAGTACTTTGCTTACCTGTTACTGATAGTTATGCAAGTGAACCATCTGATGATAATGTAAGAACTATGTTATCTGAATTAGGTTATAGTGGACCTCTAGACAACATGAGCCAGTTGAATAGGTCTTTTCTTAGAAAGGAATGGTCTTTTTACTTTGATCAAATTGCTAAATGTTTTACTGGTAAATGTAGTTCTTTTCAGCAAATTACTTCTGTTACATCACATATTGCTTATAGTTTGCTTTATGACAGAGTAATTAACATTGGTCACGTTATCTTAAGTCAGATGAGTATTAAACTTGGGTTAAGAGATCAAAACAGGAAAATGGTTTATTATCATAGATTTATGCAAATGTTTATTAACCATTTTATTCCTGATGTTGAAGCTAGATTTGGTATGGAACATTGTGTTTCTTCTTATGAACAGCAAAAGAGAATTTTCTCTGACATTACAAAGAATGACAATGCAAAGAATCTAGATGAAATACCTGACATTCATTATCCACATCATGTTCAGGTAATTCTTAAAACTCATCTTCCTACTTTCTACAATTCTTCCTTCTTTTGTGGTGAAATGGCTCAGGAATCTCAATTGGAGGAGAAACCACCTGTGTCTACCCAAGTAGCCCAAAACATTATAGTCTCTGAAACAATTCAAGAACCAAATTTTGATCCACAGCCTATTGTTTCAAAGAAACCAACCTCTGGTGTTTCTCAAAAGACATCAGTTGTAAGGAAGAGAAGATTTGTTATGTCAAGTAGTAGTAATTCTAGTGAAGATGATCATAATTTAACTCTTGCTGAGAGAGCAGAATTGAAGGCTGCAATTCAACTTTCTATGTTAGCACAAAGAGATGAAAAACCTAGCCACAGCCAGGCTGCAGTCTCCCAAAAGACTGTAGTTCTTAAAAAGGGAAAACAGTTTGTTAGGTCGAATACACAATAGTTATTCAAATACTGTATGAGTAACTTAACAAGAACACACTGTTTAATACTTAAAAACTGTTTGGAATTAACAATTCCTCTCTCAGTGATGTAAAATATCACAGAGAGCTGCTTAGGTTACAATCAATGAATTTCTCAATGTTCGATTACCCTTCTAGGGTTAACCTAACTGTATTTATAGAACATACAGCTTCGTACAATCAGTAACTGATTCTCCTATAATCAAGCTATACAATTGATATCAATCACGATTGCTCCAGTCTTCCAAGTCAACTCAATCTCTTTGACAGCTTTCCAATCTTCAAAGATATTGCTTCCAAATTTATCTTGTATCAATCTTCAAACACTGTTGACTCTTCAGACAATACCGCTACAGAGTTTAACAATCTCTGTTGCGCTTCCAGTCAGTGTTTAACTAAACTCTGACTGCTTCCAGCTAAACTCTGTTTTGTCACTATAGCTTCCAAACACTGTTCTCATCAATCATTTCTAACAATCTCCCCCAACTTGTCCATTAGCAAGAATGTACAAGTTTACAGTAAATGATGATGTCAAAACAATTACACAGTTTACAGTGTTTAACATACAAACAGAGTTTAAACTTTTACTTAACAAACTTACAACTTTTGTCTACCTAACTTCCTCAAGATCTGGAGCTGTTCTGAGATAATCAATCAACAATCTTCTCTCAGCATGTTCAAGTTCAATCTCCATAGCTTCCTTGATCTCTTTTAAATCTGGATCATTCTCATCAGTTTGAAAAATAGCAGCTCTGAGATCATAGATCTTGTTTCTTCTCATTTCATTTCCCAACCTGATGTACTTCACTTCTTCAGACTTTACATTGAAATCCAGAACAGTAATTCCAAGATCAGTCTTCATCTTTGAAGTCCCCTTCTCCATTTCTATCAGATTGCCATTCCAATCTCTGTACTTAGGAACATATCTTTCAGCAGACTTTGATCCTGTAACAACTTTAGCTTTCTGCATATACCCCCTTATAGAATTGGCAATAAGCTGTGTTTGACGATTTCTGACTCTGAAGATATGCAAGACATACTGAAGTTCCTCAAATAATTTTAGCTTGATTGCTTCTTCATTCACTCTATACACTGACCCATCTGCCATAAAGTATAATAGAAAGTGAATGTCTAAGCTCCTTTGACGAACAAGCTGAACTGAATCCAACTTATCTAGATTTTCTTGAGTAATACCAGAACCAAGAGATACAAGTGCAGAGGGATCTCTTGGACTGTTACTAAATCTCAAATCTCTTCTCGAACCTAAGCCAGAAGTATTCTTGCCTGGTGGCTTTCCTGAACATGCAACATTATGTTGATATCCACCAGTCACTCCTGCTTCTTCTTGCACTGGAATCTTTGGCCTTGAAAAACCAGGTAAGGGTTTACTTTGTGTCTGTACAACTTGTGTGGCAACAGAGGTTGTAACAATCATTTTGCCTTTGTTCTCCTCATCCATTACCCCTTTTAACTTTAATTTAGCATCAAGAGAAGACTTTCTGATCAACTTTTCTTTATTTTCTTCTTCTTCTTGAATGCCAGTTAACTTCTCTTTAATTTCAATGCCTTTAAGAACAGGCTTTGCAGCTTTAGCAATTTTCACATTCTTCTTCAATTTATCAGACTTTAAAACCTTCAGATGCTTTTCTTGCAAACTCTTCTCTTCAGCTTTAGCATCTTCTATAGTAACTCCTTCTGCATTCTCTTCCATGAAAAGCTTAACAGCTAACTCCTCATCAGTCTTTGGATTTGATATTAATTCCAAACTCTTGGTTTTTGAAGTACCTTGAGTTTCAGTGTTTATTCCAACAGACTGTGACTTAAGAGATTTGCCAGATCTCAGAGTTAGTGTCTCAGAGTTTAAAACCTTACTCTTATCACTTGCCCCTCCATCTCCAGCATCATCCTTTTGAAGCAGAGTTTGAGAAACTTTGCATTTAGACTCAGCAACTCTCTCCCCCTTTTTGACATCATCAGGAATGAGTATAGATGTAATGAGGTCCAAAGAGTTAGCAATGGAATCAACCTTAGCAAACAAGGCAGTTTGATTCTCTTCAACCTTTCCTAGCCTGGCAAAGAGAGTATCTTGAACTTTAGAAAGCTGTGCAGCTTTGATTTTGGACTCTCTTTCCATCTTCATTTCTCTTGACTGAATCTCAGTCTTCAAAGAAGCAATTTCTTGTTTTGTTTCAGCAAAATTTCCATCCAGAGTTTTGACTTGTACCACTGTTGCCTTTAAACATGATAAAATATCTGGATTTGAAATTTGCTTTGCAGTCTGCTTAACAAAATCAGCTGCTCTCCCTTTTGGAAAAATACAGTCCTGTTTATACCAATCAGCAGCATATTTAGCAAGGTGCTCTACTTCAATTGCATGAGATGGACAAGGCTGATCAAAAGGTTTATGTTTATTCTCAGTCTGTGCTGGTGCACTCAGAAAAGAATCAGAGTTTGCACTGCTGTCAGATTCATCTTCAGCACTTGCATCTTTAGCTTGAGCATCTTTTAAAGAACCACTGTGCTGAGCAGTGTCAGCCACAGTTTCTGCAACAACCTCTGCAACCTTTTCAATAGTCTCTTCATGCACAGGCTCTGCAACAGAGTTTGTATGTGTTGATTCATCTTGCATAGGTTCAACAGAGTTTGCATCTTTAGTTGCTTGATCAATCTCATCACCCTTGTCAGGAATTTGATAACCCTCAGAGATTAACTCTGTATGTGATGCTACAGGCTGAACAGCTGTACCAGTTGCTTCAGAATGAACAACAGGTGAAATAGGATCAGAGAATGGTTCAAATGAGTCAAGAATATTATCCATTGGTGAAAAACCATCTCTGTTATCCTCTTCTGCAGGCATTTTATCCTCTGCAGGTGCTTCAACATTTTCAGGCATAGCATCCTCTGCAGGTATTTCAACATTTTCAGCAACCTCAACAGTAGGTGTTTGCTGTGAAACCACCTCTGGAGCATCAAAAACATTCTCATCATCAGATTCTGAAAGAATTAATCTCCTCTTCTTGACTTGAGGCACCACAATCTCCTCATCTTCTTCTTCACTAGAGTTCTCCTTAGGTGGTGAAAGTGAAGGTCTGTTTGCCTTTTGTTTCTTTCTTCTAACATAAACAGCTCCAGGTAATGTCTGTTTTGCCTTTGAGTGTTTAGTGTTTTGGGCGGTGTGGATTTTTCTTTTTGTTTTGGATTTGGGTTTTTCAGTAGGTGCTGGCTCAGAGTTTAAGGTTTCAGAGTTTAGTGGTGGAGAGTTTATTTGTTCTGGTTGTGGTTGATGAGATGTAGTAGGTACAGTGGTTATGGGTATTGTGGGTATTGGTTCAGAATGTATAGTGTCTAATGGTTCAGGCATGTGTTGTGGTGATTGAGAATCTTGGGGTTGGTTAACATAGTTTTGTAAGGCTAATGGCATAAACATATCAGGTATTTGCTGTTTAGTAAGATCTTTGTTTGTCAAATCAGAAAACATCCTTTTAGCAACTTGAAAAGGCTGAATGACATCAGCTTCAGCAATTATAAGATTAGGCACACAATCATTGAATAACATTTGACAAAAACGAGCAAAATAAACAGTAGTAGGCTCAAACAAACGCTCTCCCAAATTCATTAGCACTAGTCTACCAAAATCGAAATTACCTCCATATAGTAGAGCATGACAAATTTGGAGAGTGTCAAGAGGAAGTGCATCCCAATTTGTTGTCTTCTTTCCAAAAGCTCTTGTTATGCAATCGAAAAAGAAACTCCATTCCTTTCTCAAAAGTGGTCTTCTCAAAGATCCAATTTTATTCAAATCTCCTGCACAGCCAATTTGCGTAGTTGGAGTAATGATATACTCTGATTCAGCATGAGTGAAAGTGATTGTTGGAGTACCAGACTCTTCTCCATCATCATACACAGAGTTTGTCTAAAAGGTAGCGATTTGTGAAGCAGAGAGTATTGGTGGTGCAGTTAACGCCTTCCCTATTTCAGAGTCTTTCAAGAAATTTTGAAACAGATGAAACGCCTCTGGAGCATTTGCATTTTCCAGTGGTGCTGCATAGTTACTAGGAAGAAACACTAATCCTGCTGCATCAAACGCTTTGGTTGCCATTAGAAGATATGATATGAAGATATTTAGAGAAAAGATGTGTATGCACTATAAGTGTTTATCAAAACGTGAAGGAGAATGAATGAGAATTTTGAATGTGTAAGAGTATGCAAGTAACTGTGAGTGGGTGAATATGAATAGATGTGAAGTGAGAGAACAAAAACGATTAGAGTAAAACTAAAACTCAATCGTTTATTCAGTAAAAGCGCACAACTGATTGTAGAGTAATGTGTGAGTGGGACACTATCATAGGACATGTGTCAAATAACCAATGGATCATTTAATAATTACCGCTGTCATTCCTATAATCACAACACTTTGACTTATTTACACTAATTAACAGTTGTCAACTACCCCAATTACTCCAAAATAGTCAAATCATCTCAATGAAACATTACCTTAGAGTATTTAACACAACTCAACAGTGTTTATCACTTTTCCATCTTTATCACTAACAACCCTTTCAAAAATTGCACAGTTGTGAATATGAGTGTGTGTTAAGCAAAGTTTACTAAAATCAATTTTTAGAGCATCTAATATTTCATAAAATCCATAACTAAAATCAATAAACACTGAATGCACAAACTCTCATATTTAAACACTGATTGTTTGATGAATGCTAAACTCTGTAGTTACTGTAATACAGAAATCTGAAAACTTCCATTCCCTTTGATGTCCATGATTATCCAAGTAAGCACACAGTCTTTGAAGACAAAAAGATCAAGAGATAGAAATCAGAGCATCATTCAGTGAATAACAGTCATGAATTTGATAATCTCAGAAACTCTCTAAGCACACAAGTGTTTAGGTGAAGTGTTTACACTCACATTCAATCAGAAATAGCAGAATCTACCATATGCTTGAATGTCCACCAAAACTACACTACTTTGAGTACATGTATGCACAAATCAAAAGGACTTTATTCAGGGTTGTAATGGAGTAATGGAGTAAGATCAAACAGATGAGTAGAGATGAGTGAATTTCAAGCTGAACATTTTAATAGAGCAAAGTGTTCAGTCACTCTGTTAGTACATATTTGTACAAGTTCAGTATATATATGCCTTTTTTTTTTTTTTTTATTATTTTTTTATTTTTTTTTATTTAGCATATATACTGAGTAAACTTTTCTTTTCTTTAGAAACACTCACTTGCTTGATTGTTTTCAAAAAGAAATATAACTGCTCTGAATACTTCAGAGTTTAAGAAAAATGAGCAGTTAATTAGGCTCAAAGGGGTTTACTAAGGGTGGTATTTATGAACAGTGTTTATACAGTGTTTGAACAGTGTTCAAAAGAATTTTGAACAGTGTTTTGAAGGAATGGTAAATCCTATTGCCTTTATCATTTTCATGCACACACATATCATGTAGTCTCAAGATGGTTTAATACAAGTTCTAGAGAAACATGCTTCCTGATGAATATCACACAACAATAAATACTGATTGATAGAAAATGTATCAATCACTGATTTGGCTCAAACTCTCACAGGGTGTAGACATGAATCTGAACTCACCAAACTAATCAATGACACATCTCAAGTTTTATGATTTTCACAAGTACAAACAAGGAATCATCAGGAACCATACCTTTGGAAACAGAATGTCACTTATCAGAGTTTAGAGTTCATCAATAACAGAAATTATTTATGAGAGGTAATGCACACAATATTCATATACTCAGAGTTTAGGACTGAATAAACTAAGAGATGCTATAAATATGAAACAGTATCATGCTGTGTTGATTTACTGCACAAAGTCTGATTAGATTACAGTAACTCAGAAAGAATCATGATTTAATTACTGAGAATCATGCTTCATACATTTTCTTCATTGGTGTTTTCATTCAGACAATAATCAATTCTGAATTTACTGAGTGTATCCAACATATTGACAGTGTTTAACAGACAGACATGTTGACAGAGTTTAACAAGTTTTGAACATTAGCATGCAGAACAGAGTTTAATACTAAGGTTCACATAGCACTTAACAATTTGCAGAAACATGAGCAATATTTTAGAGATAAGTCTTTGAGTCTAACCAACATCTCTAGTCAAAACTAGAGACCATTCCTAGTTCATTGACCAGTCTTGTAAATGTAGCTTCACTCAATGGCTTGGTGAAGATATCTGCAAGTTGTTGTTCTGTAGACACAAAGTGAAGCTCAATGTTGCCTTCCTCTACATGCTCTCTGATGAAGTGATACCTTATGCTGATGTGCTTTGTCATTGAATGTTGTACTGGATTACCTGTCATTACAATAGCACTTTGATTATCACAGTAAATAGGTATCTTGGTATACCTTAATCCATAATCCAGCAGTTGATTCTTCATCCATAAAATCTGTGCACAGCAGCTACCAGCAGCAATATACTCTGCTTCAGCTGTAGATGTAGATATTGACTTTTGTTTCTTGCTGTACCAGGAAACAAGTCTGTCACCCAGAAATTGACAACTTCCACTGGTGCTTTTTCTGTCTATCTTACATCCTGCAAAGTCTGCATCTGAATAACCAAGTAGTTTAAACTCTGATTCTCTTGGATACCACAGCCCCAAAGTTATAGTGCCATTGAGATACTTAAAAATCCTCTTTACTGCTGTTAAATGTGGTTCTCTTGGATCTGCCTGGAACCTTGCACACAAACAAGTGGCATACATGATGTCAGGTCTACTAGCTGTTAAATAGAGTAGAGAACCAATCATTCCTCTGTAACTTGTCATATCTACTGATGACCCTGCATCTCTGTCCAATTTTGTTGCAGTTGCCATGGGAGTTGTTGCAGATGAACAGTCAAGCATACAAAATTTCTTTAGAAGGTTTCTGGTATATTTTGCTTGATTTATAAAAATTCCATCATCTGTTTGCTTCACCTGTAGGCCTAGAAAATAACTAAGCTCTCCCAACATACTCATTTGATATCTTGACTGCATGAGTTTGGCAAACTTCTTACAGAGTTTATCATTAGTAGATCCAAAAATGATGTCATCCACATATATCTGAACTAAAAGCAAGTCACTACCAGATTGAAAGTAAAACAGAGTTGTGTCAATAGTACCTCTGTGAAACCCACTTTTTAGTAAAAATTTGGCAAGGGTTTCATACCATGCCCTTGGTGCCTGCTTAAGTCCATAGAGTGCCTTGTCTAATCTGTAGACATAGTCTGGATATTTTGGATCTACAAAACCTGGTGGTTGTTCCACAAACACTTCTTCTTCAAGTTTTCCATTCAAAAATGCACTTTTTACATCCATCTGAAACACTTTGAATTTCTTATGAGAGGCATATGCTAGAAAGATTCTGATTGCCTCCAATCTAGCTACTGGAGCAAATGTTTCATCATAGTCTATTCCTTCCTGTTGTGAATAGCCTTTTGCAACCAGTCTTGCTTTGTTTCTTGTGATAACACCCTCACTGTCAGTTTTATTTCTGAAAACCCATTTAGTACCAACAATGGATCTGTTCTTGGGCCTTGGTACAAGGGTCCATACTTCATTTCTCTCAAATTCATTTAGCTCTTCTTGCATTGCTGTTATCCAGTCAGCATCTTTAAGAGCTTCTTCCACTTTCTTTGGCTCAGATTGTGACAAGAATGCATGAAACAGACATTCATTTGTTGTTGCACTTCTTGTCCTTACTCTTGCATCTGGATCACCAATAATCAAATCAGGTGTGTGTGACTTAGTCCATTTTCTTGCAGAAGGCAGATTGCTTCATTCTCTGATGCTCCCCCTGAATGTGACTGCTCAGAATTATCAACAGAGTTTGAATCAACAGAGTTTGATTCAACAGAGTTTGATTCAGAATTATCAACTGAGTCACTTTCAGTGTTTGAATTATCACTTTGATGTGATTCTTCATGCTCCCCCTCAACTGGTTCTTCCCTTGTTTCTGATTGAAGAGTTTCTTCAGTATTTACCAGTAGAGGTTCAGAGTTTAAATCAACAGAGTTTGTCAGATCAGTCTGATCAGAGTTTACTTTTTCAGAGAATAAATCTTCATTTTCAAAGTGGAGTAGATCATGTTCATTGACATCTTCAAGTCCAGTTATTTTCTTGTCATCAAATGACACATGAATTGATTCCATGATCACTCTAGTTCTCAGATTATAAACTCTGAATGCCTTTGTTGACAGTGGATAGCCAACAAAAATTCCTTCATCTGCCTTTAGATCAAATTTGGTCAACTGTTCAGGATGAGTCTTCAACACAAAACACTTGCATCCAAAAATATGAAAATATTTTAGATTTGGCTTCTTCTTTTTCACCATTTCATATGGTGTTTTACCATGCTTATTGATCAGTGTTGCATTTTGAGTAAAACAAGCAGTTTGAACTGCTTCTGCCCAGAAGTATGTTGGCAATTTTGCTTCATCTAGCATGGTTCTGGCAGCTTCTATCAAGGTTCTATTCTTCCTCTCCACTACACCATTTTGTTGTGGAGTGCCAGGTGCAGAAAACTCTTGTTTAATTCCTTTACTCTTGCAAAATTCTTCCATTGATGAATTCCTGAATTCAGTTCCATTGTCACTTCTGATTATCTTCACTTGATTTTCTGACCCTTTGTCCAGTTGGATTATATGTTCTGTCAGTGTTAATGCAGTTCCATCCTTCTTTGCAAGAAAATATACCCATGTGTATCTGGTATATTCATCAACAATGACTAGAGCATATTTCTTCTTTCCAAGAGACATCACATTCACTGGTCCAAAAAGATCAACATGTAGGAGATGATAAGGATCAACAATTGAAGACTCAGATTTGCTTTTGAAGGAGGCTTTTCTCTGTTTGGCCTTTTGACAAGAATCACACAGGCCTTCTACATTCAACAAAGACCTTGGTAGACCTCTTACAAGATCATTCTTGATTAGCTCATTGATGTTGTTCAGGTTCAAATGAGAGAGTTTCTTGTGCCATTTCCAACTCTCTTCACTGGACATTCTTGTTGACAGACACACTGCTTTGCCATCAGAGTTTGTTGACAATTTAATTTCATAGATGTTATTGTGTCTGTTTCCAACTAGAGCAACTTTCCCTGTAGATTTACTGATCACTTGACAATATTCAGGCTGAAAATCCACATGATATCCTCTGTCACAGATTTGACTCACAGATAGCAAATCATGCTTGAGTCCTGGAACCAGAGCTACATTTGTGATGATGACATTTCCAAGATTAATGTTGCCATATCCCAGAGTATGTCCTATGTTACCATCCCCATAGGAAACTTTTGGGCCAGCCTTCTCCTCATACTCTGATAGCAGGGCTTTATTTCCAGTCATGTGTCCTGAACATCCACTGTCCACGACTAGGGTACTCACCCTGGTGCCCTGCAATCACAAACAATCACTGATTGTTAGTTTTAAGGATCCAGACTTGCTTGGATCCTTTGGCTTTCTTAATTCTGTTAGCTTTTGCAGCGGAATTCACATTATCAGAGTTTAAGCTAACTTTTTCAGAGTTTACTTTAACCCATTTCAAATTTGGTTTGGGTTCATAGTAATTATAGTAAATAGCATGATAATCTCTGCAAGTGTAAATAGAATGCCATGTACTTCCACAGTGTTTGCATAAAGTCTGTGGTCTAGTTCTCACATAATCACTCTTTACTACAGTTTTAGAGGGCAAAGAATTAATGTTCTTATTCTTACTGCAGAAACTAGCAAGATGATTAGTGCTACCACAATTAAAGCATGTTTTTCTAGGAGCTAATGAAGCAAGCATTGGCTTAATTCCTGATGTTATGCCTACCTTTCCATTTTTGTTTTTCCTAGGCATTTTCTGTTTGTTGACAGATTTTATCTCCTTAAGCTTATGCTTGAGTTGTTTATCTGTCATTAAACCAATGTTAGCCTCTTTAACAAAAGTCTTAGCATACGACTCTTTAACAGCCTTTTTCTCAGCTTCAGTCTTAGGTCCACCTGTTCCCATGACATTACCTTCAGATGAACGATGTGGTCTAACTTTAACCATATTTTCAAATCTAAGTTCATCTCCTTCAGAGTAACCTAGACCTACTGTATCTGACTGAAACACTTCTTGTGTATCTTTACCAGAGGGTGTCCAAGTTTTAATGATGTGTTTAGTATCCTCCAATTCAGATTCTAGTTGCTTATACTTACCTAGCAACTCCTGTTCAATAAACACTGCATCATCTCTCTCCTTCTGAATTTTATTCATGTTCTCAAGCTTTTCCTCAACTAGTTTGTTTCTGTCTTTGAGTTGAGAGCACTCAGTCTTTATCCTCTCATTTTCTAAAGTCTGATCCCTATAACTGATATGCAATGCTTTAAGATAAATTCTTAATTCAGTTATATTATCAGTGTTATAAGCATAGGTAGTTGGGGGTACCTTGAGATCGTCATTTTCAGTCTGAGTAGTAGCCATGAGAGCATAGTTGACTTCCTCATCTGAATCTGAAGTGTCTGCCCAATCTCTGCCTTTGGTGTAGAGTGCCTTTTCAGTTTTACCCTTCTTGCACTCAGGAGCATAGTGACCCATCTCCTTACACTTGTAGCATTGAATTTCAGACTTATCTTTCTTACCAGATTTGAAGTCCTTTCCCTCAGATTTCTTGAAATTCTTCTTGTCAGACTTTGAGTAGTCCTTGGAGAATCTCTTTCCCTTCTTGAAGTTCTTGAATCCCATCTTCTTGAAGGTCTTTACCATCAATGCAGCCATTTGCATCATCTCTTCATCATCTTCAGAATCAAATGTTTCATCTGTATTTGAGTCATCATCAGTGTTTGATGACTCACTTTCTGAGTGTATGACTAAGGCTTTTCCTTTTGCCTTTTTCCTTGATGCTTCCTTCTTTGATGGTTTCTCCTCAACCTTAAGTGCAACAGACTTTGACTTTCTACTTGATCTTTTGTTTCTCTGCTCCAATTCCAATTCATGGGTTTTGAGCAGTCCATAAATTTCATCAATCTCTGTTTCACCAAGTTCATAATTATCTCTTATAGTGGTTGTTTTCACATCCCACTTTTCAGGTAGAGAAAGAAGAAACTTGAGATTTGAGTCTTCTAAATCATACTCTTTGTTAACCAATGACAAATCATTGAGCAGTTTACAGAATCTGTCAAATGTTTCTGTCATGGTTTCTTCAGACTTTGCCTCAAAGTGCTCATACTCCTGAGTGAGTATGTTTCTTCTGTTTTTCTTGATTGCAGGAGTTCCTTGACACCTAACCTCAAGTGCATCCCATATTTCCTTTGCAGTTGTGCAATTAATCACTTTATTAGACATAACATTGTCTAATGCACTGTGAAGTAAGTGTCTTACTTTTGCATCCTTTGCAATAGATGAAATATCCTCAGTAGTTAGATCTTTCTTTTCTTTTGGAATGACCTTTGATTCCTCACCAGCAGCAGCAGATAACTTTGTAGGTTTGTGAGGACCTTCATAAATTCTATCAAGGTATTCTGGATCTGTAGCCTCCAGAAACATGGTCATCTTCACCTTCCAAATTGCATACTCTGATGGCCTAAGTATAGGAACCCTAATTGTTTCATACCTACTAACAGTATGAGTAACTTAACAAGAACACACTGTTTAATACTTAAAAACTGTTTGGAATTAACAATTCCTCTCTCAGTGATGTAAAATATCACAGAGAGCTGCTTAGGTTACAATCAATGAATTTCTCAATGTTCGATTACCCTTCTAGGGTTAACCTAACTGTATTTATAGAACATACAGCTTCATACAATCAGTAACTGATTCTCCTATAATCAAGCTATACAATTGATATCAATCACGATTGCTCCAGTCTTCCAAGTCAACTCAATCTCTTTGACAGCTTTCCAATCTTCAAAGATATTGCTTCCAAATTTATCTTGTATCAATCTTCAAACACTGTTGACTCTTCAGACAATACCGCTACAGAGTTTAACAATCTCTGTTGCGCTTCCAGTCAGTGTTTAACTAAACTCTGACTGCTTCCAGCTAAACTCTGTTTTGTCACTATAGCTTCCAAACACTGTTCTCATCAATCATTTCTAACACAGTTACTGGATACTGTCTCTCAAAAGACTGTGTCTATTGAACAAAGATCTCATCCCAAGATCACTTCTGTGTCTACACCTCTTGAGTCTTCTCAGGATAAATCTTTTGCTCACTATATCAGGAGAACAAGGAGAAAGATTCAATTGTCACCTACACACACAGAGTCTAGTCCAACTAACATTATGCAAGTTTCTACACATCAAGCTACATCTATGTCAGTATTTGACAAGAGAGATCTGGATATTGATTCTTCATGGGAAACTACATTGTCTTACAGAATGGCTATGGGACTTATATCTCTAAAAGTGAAACTTTCCAGGCCAGTTCTAAATTTTCTAAGTGAAAGTGTTCCTAGACTTTCATTTCCTGAAGAATATGGACTTCTACATCAAAGACTTGACTTAATGAAGATGTATTTCTATGTATCCGTCAGAAGACAATTAGTCAAGAAATTTGGACTCTCGAAGCATGTTGCACTTCAATCACTTCATGCATATTTATTTGACAAGGATGTCATTATTGAAGATGCTTTAGCTCAAGGTGAACAATTGGAGGAAGTAGATAGAGGAATGCAGTCAACAGAAGATACTATTGCACCAGTGGTGAATAGTAGGAAAGATCAGATCACAGTCACTGCAACACAAGAACCATCTAGTCAGAGGTTGGATGACTCAGGAGCTGTGATAGCTGAAGTTGAAAGGACTTCTGTAATGACTGAGAATGCAAGTGAGATACCCTATGATATGGGAGGAATGACTTTGGTTGATTTTTCTAAAGATCAAACAAATTTTGTTCAGTCAGAGTCTATCCACCTTGAGGGTGAGTCTCAGCAAACAACACTTAAAGACGGTGATGTACTAACTATGGTGTCTAATGAAGTATTACTGAAGACATCAGAGTCTAGTAAAAGAACCTGAAAGTGGTATACTGGAGCCTGTAGTCTCTGGAAAGAAAGAAGATGATTGTAAGGGTTCAGAGACTATAGCAGCTCACTCCTTGGAGAAAACCTCAAGCCCCTTGCCAAATGAGGAACCCTCTCTCCATGTGAGTTCAGGTATAAAAACTCCTTCTAAACCCTATTTTTCTGTAGGTCATGAGAGCACTTATCCAAATTTGAGTGATACATTTGAAAAGATGGACTTAGATCCACAAACTGAGAGGCTGGCTCCTGACCAAGCAAAAGGTGAGGTAGAAAGAATGTTGAATTTAGTAAGTCAAAGTGAGAATGAGGGTATGGATGATCAACTTCATAGCGATGGAGAGAAAATTAGGAAACCATCATTTGATTTCTGGGATCAGGTTTTTCCTGAATCTTGGTCTGAAAATTTAGGTATGGATGCTGGTACTTATTCATTCATCAAAATGTATCAGAAGAATGACCTAGCACATCATAATGAAAAGCCAGAAGTAAAAGATCAGAAGCAAAATTAGAGGCTTGCAGGAATCATTAACAGAAGAGGTGCCAGGATAAAGCAATCTCTTGATATATATGTACCAGATGAAGTTCCTAATAATCCTAGTGTTCCTTTGTATGTACTTCCAATATCAGCTAGAATTGAGACATCTACAGTCTCTGATCACTCTAAGGAGGAGTCAGGATTTGAAGATGTTAGTACACAGAATACTGGTGAAGGAGATGATGATCATGTTTCAGCTACAGATCAGAAAGATGAAGATGTTGATACTTCTAATCAGGTTTTATTACTTGAATATCATACAACTCAAGCAACTTCTTCTACAAGACTTGAAGATACAGTTCTTTCTGATTCTGATACTGAAGATACTAGAAGCACTTCCAACATTGAAGTTCATTCTGATGTTTTGAAAGATATTCAGAATTCTCAAATTGCTATGCAAACAAGACTTCAATCACTTGAAGATAACCAAGTCACAATTATGGAAAATCAAGTAGTTCTGATGAATATCATTTGTTCTGTTTCTGAATCTCTTGGAATTAATGTTGCTGATGTCAAAAAGGGGGAGATAAAGACAATTCAAAGACAACAACACCATCAGACTGGGGGAGATAAAGAGCAGACAAAGGGAAGTAAAAAGAAGAACTAGGAGTGACAGTGGTGAATCTCAGCTAAGAAGTGGTAAAGGAAGAGCAGCATTAATAGTTAAAATTCTTTCTTTTAAGTACTAGATAAACGTTTACATCAGGGAAGGAGGTACTTAACTTCATAATTCTACATTCCTAAATTCTATTCTGGTTGTTTTGTTATATGTTTTGACATCCACAACTTAGATTTATGCTTCAGATTTTAAAGCATAAATAGGGGGAGATTGTTAGGAATAATTCATAAGTTGTGATGTTAAGAATAGAATTTACACATTATACTTCTTGTAATCCTGATCTTATAAAGGATTTAGCACTATATATAGGATTTATGTGTAAGACAGTTATCTGTACAGTTTAGTCAGGAATGAACAGTGTATCGGAGACTACATGTCAGGAACAAAGAGCAAATCCTGATGACGGTCTAATACTGATGATGATCAGATACTGATGCAAGATGAAATCCTGATATCAGTCGTGTTACTGATGATGTCATTATGGATGCTACAGAAACTGGCAAGTGCTATAAAACAGGATCGTTGTTTGAAGAACAAGCAAGAAGATATTATGAAGGAAAGAGTTTTCTATTGAAGGAAACTATTAACTGGACGGCAGAACATTGTCATGTATAGATTATATCTTTCTGTTATTAGTTGATAGGTAGCATTATAAATACTCTCTCTATATCATTGTAAAAAGGGTCTGTCGTGTCGTAGTCTAACAAACGTGTGTTGTGAGTTTGTGTGCGTAGCTCTGTATAAGGTTTGTATTCGAGAGTTCGAAACAAACAGAGAGAGAGTTTTATTTTGTCAGCAGCTGCTAAAGGTATTTTACAACTTTGGTAGAGTTTGTATTTGATCTTATTAATACAAACAGAGTTTGATTCATTCGTTTATTCTTGTTCATATAATCAAGCAAAAATCAGACACGATTATATAACTTGTATTCAACCCCCCCCCCTTCTACAAGTTATTCGAGTTAACACTTGTCTTCATTTCTACTATAATCATTCTATGAGCCATCATAGCCTAATCATTTATTTCAAATATCCCGTCGTTCCAAAATTAAACCATCCGAAATAAACCTGGACGATTTCTCTAACTTAGATTCAATTCGACATTTCCGCAGTCATTATCACCTAATTTCTCAGAAGAGTCACCCTCGCTTATCGTTTACGCAGTGCTTTAATAGCTAAACATACGGTTTTCATAATTGTCAATTCAAGATCCTCTAGAAAAACAAAATAATCACTATTCCCTATCCATAAGGAACGCTTCCTAAACTTGACGTAGATATTATATGAAGCAGATAAAATTGCAATAGAGCTTCCAGCATCGCAGCTGGAACAGACTGGTGAGATTATTAATCATATATCTCCAATAGAAAACTAGAAGCTTAGCGGTTTGCTTAATCACTTGCCAACCTCATAATCCTCTATCTTGTTTGCACAGAAATACACCAACTTAAACTTGCTTGTCATTCATCATCATGCCAATTAGCTTATCAATATCAGTACCCATCTATCTTCTGTATTCAGTCATCCTTTATTACCTCATCTCTCTTCTTTCTTTCTAAAATAAAGGAGAGTCGCTTGGGGAATTTGGTCTGGCCTGTCGTAGAACCTTCTAGTGTTGGTAATGTGTTGCAGACAAAATCTTCCATCACAATCTGACCTTCAAGGCCCTTCTCATTTTCATGTTATTTCTTTAATATGAGCATATATACTCATTCCCTTATACTTAAAGTGTCGGCCACCTCATTGGCCTTTCCTGAATATAATAATTTCTTGAAATCAATGTTTTCTGGATCTATTCTAACTCAGGGTGGAAGCATCCTCCCTTGAACTCTGCTAAATGAGAGAAAACATATTCCAGTCTTTTTCCCAAAAGTCATTGCTTTCACCTTTCTGTGTGAACTTTATCACGGTTACTCCTAATCATACCTAGGATATTTATTATCTTAGTCCTTTCTTATTTCAGGATAATCTCAACCTTATTGGTTCAATCCATACTTGCTCATGGTTTCACACATGCTTCATCTGGCCTTATTGTTACTATGTCATACATTCCTTACCAAACTTCCCTTTTTAAGTTCAGAAAATTACCTCTTCCCTTATAAGGTTTCTTAGGTCATCGTCATCATTCCTCCTGTATCTTCTGGGTACAGGGTATAGCAAACATCATTAATCAATTCTATAACAATTTTGTCTATGCACTTTTCGAGACTCCTTTCCACAAATCCTTACAGGTTATTGATACTTTGGTCGATTCAACTTATATCGTCTGAATTCACAATGTCTTTATTAGGGGTGATGCTATCCTTTGTGCATCCTCCAGGGTTCGTCTTAATATATGGACATTCTATCCTCAATTCTATTTTCAAGGAATACTTATATCCTATAATTGGCAAATCAATCATATATCCTTAATAAGGGTCTCTTTTCAATCATTCCCATCTTGATAATCTATAGGTAGCTTAATGCTAACCTCTTCTTTCAAACGAATGTCAGTCTATATGACCTTCCAAACGACAACACATGTCTATCTGCTCTTTCGTACAGAACTTGGTAATGGTAGCAAGGATGTTCTGGAAGATATTGGTCATGTTTAACGTGAATCTCTTGGTACCTACTGCTCTTCTTGAGGACACTAAGCTTTAGATAACATTTATGCATCATCCTGCACTATCCTTGACAATCTTCGTAACTCTTCATTGGTCACTACACTCAATCCTATTACGTCCATGGTATATATAAAATCCATCATCCTGTATCACAATTTATTTTATATCAAAATTCCTCGCGGTTGGTGCTTAGTTAGAAGCAACCCCGCCTTGTCCTTTCATTGCTGGTCTAGTCACTTTTTAATCCTTTGTGACTTGGCCTCCACTGGCCACACTAAAATATGTGAGTTTAGGGGTTGGCTAATAGCATTACTTTTCTAGCAATTTCCGGCATAGTGCCTTCTTCTTTGATACCTTTTGATCTTTTCAAAACTTTACTCCATATAAGTCTCAATCGACTTCTCGGTACCGTCTCCGGTCACCTTTCCTTTACTTTTATCTTTTCAACTATTCTTTTTAATTCCACGTGCCACAAGCTTAACACTTTTGTCATAACAACCTTTTTATTTAAGTCAATCCCGAAATTTCCCAGTCTGGCTTGTTTCTTAATTACATTTCCCCTTTTTCCGTCTGATCTTAACTTCATAATTTTATCTCTATAATCAGTCATAATAATCGGGGGTATGTCTACCAGCCCGTATAGCGGCTAACTTACCTAGTCCATAGGGTTTGTTCCAGTTTCCACTCTCTTTGGTGATGTATTCTGATAATCAGAAAGACAAGGTTTGCCAAAATTCGTCGAATTCCTTTCCAGAATTAGGTAAATTTTAGTCAATCTATCTACCCACTGGTAACACTAAGAAGATCCATTTCGATACCCGAAGAATATTTCTAGGAACATCCAAGCGGGTCGAACCATAGACAGTTATAATAAAGACATGATTGACATAAAGTTGACAGTTTAACCATTGGAAAGAAACCAAATATATATTCCATAAAAGGAAATCCAAAGCTTCAAACTGAAACATGCCACATCTTCCCGGTACATATTCGTCCTAATAGTCGATACTACCAAATACCAGTCTACCTAACAACTAGTCTCAGAAGGAACACTACTGTCGGAGTTAGTCATTCCAAAAAATTGGCACTACCAAGGCCATCCGAATCTGGTGAACCGTGTTGTCCAAATGTATTTGAAATTATGCCGCCGTGCTGCATAAGCACAGTGCCTAACCCTGTATGAGATGCATCATAATATATCACAAAGTTCTCCTTCTTCCATTTAGGCGATTCCAACGTTGGGTCATCGCCAATTCCATCTTTAGCTCCAGGGAGATTTTCTCACATTTTTCTACCTATTCAAACTTCTTAGTCCTTTGTTGGGGGTGGCTGGCCTTTCTCAATTGAAATTGCCTTTAAATCGACGGGGTCAACCAACACTCCTTCACTATTGATCGTATGTCCTAATAATGGAACTTCATTTTGCCAAATCTCATACTTCAAGAACTTGGCATACACTTGCTCCTTTTAGATTTCATCTATAAAACATTCTCAATTACATCATAACCACTGATCGTCTTACTTGATCCATTCACGATTTAGTTTCGGAATAACTTAAGGTAACTGCTATAATCCATTCAAGAAAAGTAAAGAATTTAATATTCCTCTGAATCTCTTGCATCTAATGTTTATGGTTGATCATTCCATTGAGTTAAAATAACCCTATACTTGGCCTCTGACAATAGCCTTGTTACGGGTATTATCATCGACTCACTGGTCTTGTCCTCTTGTAGGTTCTGGGATCATTGTCTCACTTACTACTTCCATATGTAACTTTATCCACTCAAGCCATCATTTTCCACTCTCTTTACTTTCTAAGCTGATCCATTCATAAAATGGACATTCTACTGAATAAGACCACCTCATCAATCTTGATTTGGTTTCATAAATTATAACCTATGAAATCTGCCTTCTCATGGCGAATTTATTATTGACAATATTTAAACTCAACCCATTTATCAGATGATATGGCACCTATTACCTCTATCTCAATTGCTCCTGGAGACTCTACTCCCCGTCCTATATTGATGCCCTTGATAATCATGCATCATTCTACTCTTTTCTCATTAATCTTAAAGTTCCTAAGGATTCTTATCTAATCCCATATAAGATCTCAAGTAATTCTTCCAATCCGTCTAACTTGCTGGTACTACATCCGGTAGTCCAGCTATGAATCCACTATGCATCTTTAGTTCTCTTAATAATATCTTAGTTCTCTATGCTCACTCCTCCGAGCACTATAATCTTAGCCCTGACAGTCTCTCTGGCTGTAGTCCTCATTTCCTCAAAGGTAAACTTCCCTATCTTTAACAGGATTCTCTTCTTTTACTGGAACCTCTTCCGGGTCCTCAGTAGTGTACTCTATCAAATCCACCATCCGATTGTCAGCATATAATAAAGCATCATCGTGCCGCTGCTCATACGCCTCAAGGTCTGTCGTCTTACTCGTCGATATGATATCGAGATAAGTTACTATCATGATATTTAAGAGTTCCCATAAGGGTTTTATATGTTAGTATTACATTAAGTAGTCCGACTATGAACTTGGCAAGAGTTCTTATTATCTTAATGAATTTATTGTTTTAACGTCACATCATCTCTGGGGTTTATAACGTACGCTCTGATACCATTTCTGTAACACCCCCAGATCCGGGGTCAGGGATCTGGTCGTTACGGTCTGAATTCCCATCTACTAAACCAATATAAATGAAATTACAACCTTGTGACCCAAAACAACAACATAACACACCCGTTATAGTCCCAGAGATGAAATTAGAGTAACTACCAAATTTTATTAATCACAAGATTGAGTTCTTACAACCCAAAAGAATAACAATGTAACCTTTACATACTCTTTGTCATCCATTTGTATATGTCATATAATAAATACATTTGATATACAAATCTAACAACTAGCCTACCAATAGTTTCTCCTCAGCATGGCAGCTAGGACTTCAACGGGTAATCCCCTGGCGGCTATCATCTGCTCGCACCAAGTGCACCTTGTGCGGGCCATCTGACCTAACTGTTGTTGTGATATAATAAATAAAGCAAGGGTGAGCAATAGCCCACCAAAGATAATATGTAACTAAACAATAATATATAACAGTTCTGAAATATCTTTGAAACCATATGCCATGCATTTACGAAGATTGTGCCAGTATAATGTAAAAGATGAAGTTACCAAGTAACTCAAATTATATTCTCTATGGAAATATCTGCTATGCCCAAGATAAGCAAGATAGCATCATTTTCATGAAAGAGGAACTTGCAGGAAAAATATTGCAATTCCAGTTTTAAACACTTTTCAACCCTGCCAACACAGATAGTGTTGCAGAAAATTTCCAATATTGAAAGATGAACTAATACGGGAGAATTGCCGCGCCAGATGCCCTAACGTTTACGATGATCAGTCGTATGTCATGCATCTCATCAGTCGTTCTCTACATGTAGAAGGTAGCTCCGGCGGATTTACTTGTCTACCGCCCTCTGGAACTCTTAAGCCAACGGTTGGGCTATTGCTGGGTCGGCGCCACTCGACCACTTACGCGTCTCCTAGTTCAATTAACATCCATAACTCTGAAACATAAAGTTTGTCCCCCTTTCCCCAAGTATAATACTTGTTGATAAGACTCCACAAAGTAGTCGTATCTAGTTGGAAAGGAAAATTCACCAATATTTCCTAAGCTGATGCTTGTTAATGGATATAAACTTGTTCCATCAATCTTACCCCTCGAGCGTTGAGGAGGTAACCAAAAGACTCATATCGATGTTTGAACGAATCAAGATGTAAGTGACAAGATAGTTTAGCAAGTATATGACCGGGCAGTCAAATAAATAACAGCTCTCAAGTGAGGTCCCCTTATATGTTTTTGGAAGATTGAGCGAGTATTTAAATCTTCTTATAAGATAGATTTAAATAAAAGTAGAGTTTTGGGAACCTCCCCTTGATAAAATAGTCATAAAAAGACTCCGAAATGTTTTACATAATAACTGAAGGTGAAAGAAAATCTTTGAATAATGTAAATCATTATAAAAAGAATTTAAAAGAATTAATTAAATATTCCAAGAATATTTATTAATAAATAATAATCAAGGAATACTACTAAATCATAATATTGCTCGTAAGTGATCCTCGAATAAATATATAGAATTATTTACTAAATAAATCTCTTCTTAAATGAATATTCAAAATAATATTCATTAAATAAATAAATCCTCAAATGAATATTCAAGCTGATCTTCATTAAATAAATAACTCAAATAATTATTTAAAATAATATTCCCTAAATAATTCCAACCTTAAATGAATATTTAAAAATAATATTCATTTAATAAATAATATTCTAAATGATTATCCAAATAATATTCTTTTGGTAATCAAAACTTTAAAGGAATATTCGAAATAACATTCCTTAAGTAAATAGAATTTCCAATAATTATTTTAAAATAATATTCATCAAGTACATAGAACATTAAGTGAATATTCGAAAGTAATATTCATGTAACAAATAAAATCCCAATGAATATCAAAGTAATTATTCAGTAAATAATCAAACTCTAGATGAATATTCGAAATTAATATTCATCTAATATTTCTCGACTAAGATAATACTCAAATAACATTCCTCGAAAGATTTCCAAGTAATTTATACTTTATTGAAATCTAAATAATGTTCATAATTAACATTCCTCAAAATGAATACTAATCTATCGCTGGAATCCCTCCGGGTTTCCACGACTATCTCTATATCTCAAAATACCGACTCCCGGTCTATATTTAAAGAATGAATATCATACGCCTTTCACTAAGGGTCTTAACAAAACAATCTGGATTATAACTGATAATTCATATCTAGTCTATAGGCCAATATCAATTCAGGGAACAAGTATTCCAATATACTTTGAAAACAAGCATGCATGCTATGGCATATGTAAACAAAATCATATATATATTATCACAACAACAGCTTCAAAGTTTTGAAGACTTGCATGGCAAATCTGTAGGGGTAGTGTGCCTCGGGTTGATCCGGTGATCTATCAATATTCACAATGTCCGAGGTTAATCACTTAATATATCGAAAGGCTAAGTATAAACTTAACTTAAGTCAAAACACGCTTTCGAATTATCTCGTTATACACCCTTTGGTGTAACTCTTTTTATTACCGACACGATCCGACACTTGTTCGTTATTACGACATGTCATTATGCCTACACTTGGTATATACTTAAGTCGCATAAGCTTTAAGGTCGGTCGTTTACAAACCAAGATTATACCTCGAGTTTTATCGCCCGTTTTCTAAGTTATAGCCAAGTGTACTTTTAAGGGGTTCATTCGCGCTTAACCTTGATTCGAACATTTTTATAAAATCGGAAAACGATCCGTTTGACATGTGGTTTTCTCTCACACTTTCCTTTTCATCTCTAGTATTTGATTACCAAGATTCGCCACTGAATTCCTCGTGTTAAGGGGGTTCAATTTCAGTTACGAACTTTCATTCATGATTTCAAACCACTTTTACGATTTTGACCATAACTCCTAAACCATAAGTCCGTTTGCTTCGATTCTCACGCCAAAACGATCTATGACTCGAGATATACAAGGGTATGTTATACTATTAACCAGATTCGAGAATTAATGCTACTATGATGCACGGTTTTAAATGGTTAACGAAATTTCGGCATTACAACGACTATAAATCGTACGTTTCTAAATTCGTAACATCAAACCCAAGCCACACCGGGCATCCATACATCTTATAAACATGTTATTCATCTCAAAAAGTCCAAGAACGTATCACTTTACCAATATGATCATCATATCTCTTAAACTAACTAAATCAACTACATAATCATGCTTACATGCTTAACATAACATCATAATCATATCTAAGCTAAAACCCACCAAGAACATGCTTGAAACTTAAGATTCAACCAAGGGTTTCAAGGGTTATACCTTCCTTGGAGAGTTTACTAGCCTTATAAAACCTTGCATAGTCCTTGTATGACCTTAACCAAGCTTAGATCATCCAAACAAAACAAGAGATCAAAGTTAGTTTCTAGAAATCACTATTCACCCTCATCTTCAATGATTTATTTGAAAATGGAAAAAGTGGTGATTGAAGCTAATATTTCTAGGAGATCATTTTTATGAAATATAGAACTCACCATAAAAATTTGGAGGTCAAACAATGGTTGGAAGCTTGATTTTGCTTCTTGAATTAAGCAAAAATTCGAAGTGCCTCTTTCAAGGGGAAAAACAGGGTGACTTCTTGAATTTATTTACCCATCCAAACGATCTTTAAAAATTATGAAATTAAATCCACAACTTCATCTCCATGTGTAGAAGCTTCGTGACGTTTTTCATGATTTTTAGATGAGTAGAACTAGGTGAAAACAAATCGCCAAGACCCCTGCCCTGGAAAACGCAAACTGCTGGAAATGGGAGAGAAAAGGGAGAAAAGGGTGGTTGGCTTGCTTGGTTCTCTTGAATTATTGATGTTTTAGGATAATATCTAGCATAAAGGCACTTTAATAAAGTGATTTGCTCATCCCTTGCATCACCTTGGACATGTGTTAGTGTTTTGTGGTGTAGATGATGTAATTAAGCTAAGCATTTGGTTAGGCTTCTAGTTATCTTAGTTCCTTTGGTAACCAACTTAGTTACTTGCTCTTATCCACTAGCACATGCATGTATCTTGGCTCCCTACTTGTTCTTTGTCCGGTTATTGCTCAATTTGATTGATCGTTCGGAGGAATATCTCAAGGATTTCTAGTTAGGGTTTTACCGGAAACCATCTTAATATAAATACTACCATTCTCAATCCTCCTTTATAATTCTTGAATTTAAATTCCTTAAATCCTCTTAATAAATTCTTAAGTCTTTCAGTGTCCAGGGAAATCTCCGAGAAAATAAAAGTGCTATTTTTCTGAATCCGATGTCGTTTACATACACTTATTTTGCCCCTGGATCATGAATACGAACTCAGAAATCCGTTCTGAATACTTCTATATAGCGTCGTCTAATAATATTCTTATTTCCACAAAAAACACTATTCATTCTTTATTCCATCTTTATTCCTTATATTTATAGAAATGTCATTGTTCTCTTTCGGGCATTCCTTAACCGTTTTACGGAACCACTGGACTAACAACCGATATTGATTTGGATGACACAAGAATATCTCCTTCCTCTTTGGAATGCCATATCTTATTTCTTAGGAGATAGATTGTTCTAATCTAGGTTGTCAACCCATTGCATTCTTCATGACATATAATCATTGGAATCTATACCCATTCACATTCATTCATTAGAACTGATAATACCTTGTAGTCAGAATCACGGTTCATTCTTTCATCAATATATATAAAAAGTTTTAATTCTACCGAAAATTCGGGTTCTTACAGGACACCCTAAAATAGTAATTGTATAGAAATGAATGGGACAGAGGGAGTAGTGATCATGTAGACGATGCAGAGAGCAAGGCAAAACAGAGCATGCAAAGAAATTAAATAAGATTAACATATAATATAGTTATATATGTGATATCACTACTAGAAACAGGTCAATAGACATCGGCTAAAAACCGATGTCTGGCCATTTTTCAACCGATGTCTTTGTGGGTGTAGAGAAAGGTCCAACCCTTTTCACATCGGTTTTAAACCGATGTCAAAGAGTATCTATCACATCGTTCACTGGCCTTTTCACATCAGTTAGTGACTGATGTCTATGTTGGTTTTTAACATCGGTTTGATTATGCAACTGAGGTTTAAGGTGTACAATATACATCGTTTCTTGCTTGAAACCGATGTAAAAGATGATATTAGACATCGATTAAAAACCGATGTAAAAGAGGGGTACCTTTCTCTACACCCACAAAGACATCAGTTAAAATTTTCCTTCACATCAGTTCTTAACCGATGTCTAGAGCCTCTAACATCAGTTGAAATTAAAAACTGATGTGTTTGTTTACTTTATTTATTATTGTATTCATATATATATATATATATATATATATATATATATATATATATATTCACCAAAATAATACTAAAATGAATGTTGTATTAATGCAACTTATCAATCCAAAACTCAAACACTTATGGCAAAAACAAAAACTTCATTATCATTATCAAAAAAATTCAGTATACACATTAATGACTATTCGCAAAACCGACAAACTAGCTACATTTCAAGTCAAAATGCCTCTTCAAAACCAAAAACATAATTGACATACTACTCCATGTAAAAACAAACTATACCGCTCTAACTACCATAGTTAAAACAACCCAGTTAAAACTACCATAGTGCACATATTCCTGCTTCAACCTGTACCAAGGAGTTCAATCGTCAATGAACGAGTAGCAATATCCTTGGATTTCAAACCAACATTCTGAAGTAGTAGCACACAAAGCACCTGCAAAAACTAATATCATGCATTAACATGCAAGTAGACCAAAAGTTAACTGGTACCCTAATGTTCATTTATTAGAAGAAAAACACGGGGATGCTTACATTCTTAGCAGCAGCACTAAATGCTTCTATGTGGCTGATTTCTGGATTTGCTGCTTTTATTCGTTGAATTTCATCCCTGCAAATTCACAGGCACACATATCATCACGGACATAAATATCTGTATGCAATTATACTGACAATGATGGTCTGATTGAAACTCACTTAATAAATCGATTGTACGCAGAGGGAACTCGCTGTCTCTTCTCCGGAGCTGATACATAAGATTAATTGAATTATGTTTTCTTAAAATAATTCTTAAGAATTTGATGGAAGTAAAGCTATAAATAAGCAGCCCAGCATCTTGAAACATGAAATTTTATTTATTAGTAAGCGATAATATTTTAACTTCGATGATATCATTACAACCAGTTTTTCATTAATAGATGTTTTAACCTCAAATAATTAATTTCTCCAACATTGGCAACTTTAATTTTTTAATATGTTTTAAGGAATGATTCAAACAATCTGTATGTGTTTGTAGTCAAAATAAAGTAGACAAATTTGAAAGATGTCACTTACGTCTGTTAATTACTGGAGGCCTATGGATTTCATCAAACCCACCAGCTCTAGTTGACAGAGTGAACTCATTAGTCCTGCACACACACACACACCATATATCAGTATAAATATGTTAATATAGAACATGTGTACATACACTAAGGTTAATGCAGTGGGTTTACTGGCAGTATAAATATGTTAATATAGAACATTTGTACATACACCATATTCTGAAGTAGTGCTCGCATGTTTACTGGCAGTAGGTTAGTGCAGAGGTCGATAAAGAAAAAGACAACAATATGACTACTTGAAAAAAAATGACATAACATGGTAGCCTGAAAGCTGCTCCATCTTTTAGCACAAAATGCCTAGCAGAACCCTCCCATGCATATGACTTAGAGCCTGTTTGGCTATCATTACTTAAAGCCAAAAGCTCCTTTAAGGAGTTTTTGGTGTGTTTGTGTAACGTGGCTTTAAGCCGGCTTTAAGTTAAAAAACTGCTTTAAGTCAGAAGTTACATTTAGGTACTTTTGACTTATGACTTATGACTTATGGAGTTTTTTTTTTTTTTTTTTTTTCAAAATTCTTGTAAAGCTTAAATATCATGAATTTAAATTTTTTTAAGTCAAATATCACTTTAAGTCAAAATTATTAAATTCCCATTTAACTTTAAGTAAAATTACCCAAACACATTCATTCAACTTAAAGTAAACAACTTTACTTTTTCCTTTAAGTTAAAAACACCTCCATTAAGTCAAAAGTAACTTATTTTAAGCAATCCCAAACACCCTCTTAATCAGAATTTTTTGTGGATAGGGCAAAAACAAATTATATGAAAGTAAAATGTATTGATGGTAACCTGCCAGCTAGTGCATAAGACACAACTAATGGAGGCGGAGCAAGATAATTGGCTCTTGTTAGTGGGTGAACACGTCCTTCGAAGTTTCGGTTTCCAGAAAGAACAGCAGCAGCTACAATGTCTGCAAGCATACATATACAGAGTATAATTGTGTACAGATCATTGTCTGCTCGATAAAAATGGAAGAAAAGAAAGTAAATCAACACAGCTAAACATCACACAAAAACTGTTGCTCCATTCAGGAGAATGTAATACCAGTTTCCGTTTATGAAGGGTCATTTATATTTAATTACATGTTGTATTATATTCCAATTCATCCATACCATAATCAATATCAATGTGAAATAAATAATGATACTTTAAAAACAAAAATAAAACTCATCTCAAATTCCATAAGTTCCCACATTTGTAGCCGCTTGTCCAAAATATGAAAGTAATATGGATAAGTGCACCAAGGGGGTGATATGAAAATTAATTTAATATTCGAAGTCTTATGACCAATATATCAGTAGAACATAGCAGTGGGAGGCAAGATTTGTTGGGAAGGCACCCTCACATTTCTATATTTTACTAGAGGCATTAAATGAAATATGTGAAAAAGAAGACAATACCATTGTCTGCAATTGCAGAAGTAACTGATTCATGAAGGTCTCCGGAGTTTCCTATACATGTCGTGCAACCATACCCAACAATGTTGAAGCCCTGCTAATTCAAGTACTTATGCAGGCCACTAGAAACACGGAAATGTAAACATTTATAGAGTTGAGAATTTAGTATCAATCAGAAATACACTCTCTTACAGAACAATGGTAATACATCTGAAGCAAGTATTTAGTAACCACTCCAGATCCTGGTGCAAGGCTTGTTTTCACCCAGGGCTTAACCTATTTGCAGATACAATTCATATGAATATTACAATGCAGACTCCTACTACATTTGATCAATGTGCGGCTCTTAATATATTTTAACAGAAAACGCAACATTGTGTAAATCAACAAACATATCTATCTACATACACAAATGCACATTAACCGCAACAAAAAATTTAAAAAATGTACAAGTTTCGACCTTTTGTTCGATTTCCGAAACCTTCAAAACTTTCAGTTTCACCTCCCTCTTACTGCACAATACAAATACATAAACTCACAAATGTTTTTGTAAGACTAAATTCAAGAACCTTCACCTATTCTGCAATAAGATAAAAAAATTAATTAAAAATCAGTGTAATGTTTAAGTTTCGAGATCTGAGGGAATTATTCTCAGCTGCATGTATCAAAATTACTTTTTTTTACACAAACAGATAAGATAAATTATGATCATACTCGTGTATCATTGCAGGATATCTTCAAAGAATCAGCATAGTTGGGATATAGGTCAACTAAATAATTATCGTATTTAACACCCTAAATACAACACTAAATACACAACACCCTAAATACAACACCCTAAACACAACACCCTAAATACAACACTAAATACACAACACCCTAAATACAACAACACTAAAAAATCTAACACTAGAAAATCCAACAACACCGTAAATACACAAGTGAATGGAATAGTCCCTTAATTTCACTAAAAATGAACCAAGTGATTCTAGTGAACGATGAAGAAAAAAGAAATGCTTGAGATGTTTAATTCAAAAAGAATTCTAGTGAATGATGAAGTAAACACACCTGGAATCCATACTTCATCCTCACATGACCAGTATCCGAGGGATGAAAAACGGGCTTAGCCGGCGAAGGCACTACATTTAAAGAGCATAATTTGTTGCTATTTCAAACTGATTTCGCTTGTTCCGGTACAAAAATATAAAATACAGAATTACAAGCATAAAAGTATATATGTGCATTCATATAAGTATGTATGTAAATAGACAGACCCATCTCTCAACCGTTACGAGCTGTTTAGTAACATATGAAGGTATCGGCACAGTCACCAAACGCCATTTATTTATGAATGTTTCTTTTCTGCGCTGTCTCAATATGCCATCAGGAGACTTCGAAACTTTGCCTCAAATAGCAGCAAGTAGATTCAGTACCTATCATGTTATAGCATTATTAATTATAGTAAGATAAGGTGCACTTACATATTTTAGTTATGATAATTAACATTATAACTTATACAAGAAATATGAAACAATTAGCACAAAGTTAGCTTTCATACTTGCCCAACAAAATGAATTAGGTGAGCTTCATCCCACTCAAGATAGTGCCCTGCATTCCAATCACATATTCTTAAAAATCCAAGTAAATAATATTTTACTACAATATAAACTTAGGTCACTTTAATCAAAAAATCAAGTAAATAACAAAAAATAGACTTTTTCATTAATCCGACCAAAGCGGATGTCCACAAGCTTTACTGTGTTCCTCCCTTGTAATCAAGTTGTCCACCTTTCAAGTAATAAAACAATTCGCATGCCCTGAAACCACAAACCCCTTTCATTGTCTCAAATACTAAATAAAAACAAACATGTACAATATAGACACTGTATAAACTGAAACATGAATACATATAAACTACTCACCCTTCATCCTTCTTCTCTGCCCTAACAAAAATAAGACGTACAGCCCATCCAATTTCTAGAAGGAAAAAAAAGCATTGTAAACATCATAATTCTTACCACTCAAAACTTAACTTTAAAATGGATTCCAACAAGTTTACTCACTTACCGATTCAATCTTTTTAGCAGCGAACAAATGGATTCCAGCAGTGAATTGAACAAGTTTACTCAATTCGTCAAATCGATTACAAATTAGGGTTACAAATTGGGGGTTTTCGGTTGAGAGTGAAAGAGAGAGTGGAAGAGAGAGTGAAAGAGCGAGAGGAAGAGAAAGTGAAAGGGAAAGAGAGAAGCTGAAGGAGTGAATTAGGGTTCTTAAGAGAGGTGAGGTCGAGACAGCCGCTGGGAAGTCGAGAGAGAGATGAGAATTCTGTTTAATTAAAATGTTTTTGTTGTTTTTCTGTTTTTTCTGAAGGTGAGGTAATATTGGCTCAAAAAAATGGGGGAACTAAAAATTTGCTAAGGGGGGGAATATTGTCTAAGGGGGAAATTTTTTTGGGTATTAAGCGGGAAAAGTTGTGTGGGCGTAGATAACAAATTTTTTTAAGCCTATTTTAGACATCGGTTGTTTTTTAACCGATGCCATAATATGTCAAAGACATCAGTTGCGTTACTAACCGATGTCATTGATATTTCAGTTATATGTCAATGACATCGGTTTGCTTTTAATGTGATTTCATAATACATCAAATACATCAGTTTTTTTTCGACCGATGTCAGTGATAGTTTTTACATAAGTGACATCGTGAACCGATGTTAAAGGGGCGATGTCTATTCTACTTTTTCTAGTAGTGTATGGGTTAAAAAAAAGCCCTAAAAACATATTTAATGTGGCATTAATTAGGCCCAATATGGTCAAAACATGGGGCCCACCAGACAGGTCCCAAACCCTATTTATAATATTAATTTCGTAATTAATATTAAGGATAAAAACCAGCTCAGCAATAAGAGTCAAATAAGGATATTACTCCTGCCTGACTTAGCCTCCAAGGCACCTACTTCAACAAGGAAACTGATTCCTACAAGGAAGGAGTCTAGAACCTTCCTCAAGGCAGTGACTTGCCCACCAAGTCACCTAATTCTACCACGATTTTAGGGCTTCTCAGCCTATATAAAGGGTCTGACCCCTCATTCTCAGAACTTCGTTTTCAACTTGATCTTTGATACACTTCAAAGTACGTAGGCATCTTGTGAAGGCAGATTCAGCCACGAGCACGAGAGCAGCCATTAAAGCACGAAGCTCACGTACCCTAGTATTAAATACAACAAACCCTATTCACAATCTAATAACCTAGTTTTTATTCCACAACAATATAAATTAATTAATAAAATTGACATGAATCAATAAATTATACTTTAACTCAACATAAGACTCCTTTCTTAACCCTCTTCTCTGACTAGTGCAAGTCACCGCCACAATACTTATATAGGGTTATCCAGATAAAACTATATTTTAGTTTGAAAAATCATCTTACCTAAAAATATGGACATTATACTAATCATTAACTCACGTAATTAACTTGAACACAAGGTGTGCATATCCACTTAAACAAACACGCAAATTAGTAAAATCACAAAATTAGAAAAAAAAAATTATCATCTCATAATAAAATAAAAATAAAGTAAAATAATTAATTACACAAAATTATGGGATGTTACAGAGAGAGCAAGCGAGATTGAATCAAAGTCAACCTCCTCCAACCTCAGGAAGGATTTCCATTATGGACTTGGAGAGGTCCTCAAGGAGACAGAAAAGGGCTGATGCCCTAACTGGAAGAACAAGAAGGGTGGAAACCCCAGGGGTAACCCTAAAGATCTAATGCCACTTGGGGATCCTGATGATCCCACGCCCCTGTTTACTGAGGAGGTGATGAATGCTCGTATTTCTAAGAAGTTCAAGATACCGAAAATCAAGGCTTATGATGGAACGGGTGATTCCGCAAATCACGTTAGGAAGTTTTCAAACGCACTGCTGTTGCAGCCTGCAAGTGATGCCCTGAAGTGTATGGCGTTCCCTCAAACCCTGTTGGGCATGGCTCAAAGATGGTATAGCCGTTTGCCTGCAAATTAAATTGGCTTCTTTAAGGAGTTGAGTGCTGCTTTTGTTAGCCAGTTCATTAGCGAAAGAGTTCACGAGAAAAGCTCCGCATCTCTCATGTATGTGGTACAAGGAAAGAAAAAAAATTTGAGGGATTACCTCAAGAGATTCACTAAGGAGACGTTGAGTATCACTGATTTGGAGAACAAGGTGGCTATGGTAGCCCTGGAAAACAGAACCACTGATCTCTTCTTTGAAAGGTCATTAGCAAGGCATCCCCCTGAGAATATGGCTGAGCTCCAACGAAGGACCGATAAGTATATTAAAGCTGAGGATAGCATGAAGAAAGAGGCTGCAGTAGGTAATGGAGGGGGTAACAATGATTCAAAGAAGCGAAATCAAGAGCAAGAATACGATGTTATGGACAAGTATCCCCGAACTAGCGAGGACTCCGACTTTGCCCCTAAGAAAAACCAAGGACCAAGGTTCACTGAGTATGCAAGGTTGAATACTCTTAGGAGTCGAATCTTGTTGGACATTGTGAAGGATAAGGATTTCCGATGGCCGAAGCCACTCAGGGGTGATCCCGCAAAGAGAAACAAGAATTAGTATTGCAGATTCCACAGAGATGTGGGGAATGACACTGATGATTGCAAGAAACTCAAAGATGAGATCGAGTTTTTGATCCGTAGAGGGAAACTGAGTCACTTCACTAAGGGTAAAGGTCGTGGTAATCATAGAAGAGATTATAATAGAAGGGATGACGATCAAGATCGCCACCCACATCCCCGAGGGCCAATAATCAACATGATCTCGGGAGGCCCAACTTTGGCCAGGACAACTAGGAACTCTCGGAAGGCTTATGCCCGAGAGGTGATGCATATTGTTGGAGAGGCACCAAAGCGTGCAAGAACCGAGGTAACAATCGGATTTGATGATTCAGACCTTGAAGGGGTGAAGTTCCCCCACGATGACCCGCTAACACGTCAACAATTTGGGCAAGCGTCCGGGGGCCTCGGTCTCCTGACTGCGAATCCTTGGTAGGTGGCCACTCCCGGATGGCCACTGGCCTTCAAAATCAAGCAATGCAGGCCTAATCTTGCAAAGCCCCGATGGGTTGAAACTATCTTGATAGGACTTAGCTTCGTATTTATCTAGTAGAAGTAGAAATGAGGTTTGATGAAACCATTGCAGAGCATGTTGCTCCGAGTAGGATAATAGTAATCTATGTAAGGGTTGAACCCATTTCAAGTTATTAATGCAAGTTTGTTTTTTGTTCTCTGTTCTGTGATTTTATTTATGTACCGAGCACCTGGTGTGTGTAAGTCAAAGATGACCAAGTACCGAAAATAAAAGAATACACGAATGGAAACAAACAAATGCATAAACAAAAACCCCGAAGGGTCGGGAGTTGGGTTAGAACACAACCAAATAATTGTTTAATTCCTTGAAGGACCCGGGATAAAGGACAAGTTAATAAAGCCATACGTGGCAATCAAAGCCATGCAAGGCTGTGGATGTTAAAGACTAGTTATTCTTCAATATTTCTTAAGTACTTGGATTGAGGATCCAAGGATGAAGACCAATAGAGAACCTTGAATTATAGTTCTAAGATCAAGCGATATAAGAATATCCTTAGATATAAAAATATCCTTAAACAATGATCAAGAAGTTCAAGCACGCTCTCGTCTCAAGAGTTTGAAAGCCAAGAAGCCTTTAAACAATTGAATAGTACATGGCTGAAGCCCCGTTGTTGGCTAAACCTAGTCTCGGAGAGACCCTATACTATATGAGCATAACAAGGTTCAGGAACCTATCTACTATGTGAGCAAGGTGTTGCATGAAGCTAAGTTAAATTACTCCCCCATTGAGAAGTTTACTTTGACATTAGTAACAGCCTTGAGGAAGCTACGACCGTACTTCCAGGCACATAAGATTGAAGTCCCGACGGACCAGCCACTGAGAAACATCATGCACAGCCCGAGGGCTAGTGGAAGATGAATTAGATGGGCAATAGAACTCGGATAATTTGATATCGCGTACAATCCTCAAATTGCAATTGAGGCACAAACACTCGCTGACTTCGTGGTTGAATGTACCATTGGCAACCAAGAAGTTGGGGGCAGGAAGGCACAACACCCCAGCAAGGGCAAGATAACACCCCAACAAGGGCAGGATGAGGCACCCCAAGAGGGAGAGAATGATGAAGTTTAGAAGGAACATTGGGTGCTCTATTTTGATGGGGGCATCAAAAACAAAAATAAGTGAAGCTGTTTTAGTCCTATAGATTGAATATGTCTTGAAGTTGGATTTTTCAATGACCAATAACGAGGCAAAGTATAAAGCCTTGATAGCTGGTTCAGGCTTGGCCAACCCTGAGGGTCAAGAACTTTAAAATTTGTGAAGGTTCAAGATTGGTAGTCTCCCAAGTAGATGGCCATTTTGAAGCCAAAGATGAAACGATGTTGAAATACCTGAGGATTGTTAAATCACAGTTGGTACGATTCGAGGAATGCCACCTTGAATTCATCTCTAGAAAAGAGAATATGACGGTCGATGCCTTGTTTAAATTCACCTCGTCTGAAATCGAGAGTTACATTCAGGTCTTGGAGACCCCCACTATAGAGCGCAAGTTGTTGACGCCCATCGACGTTGGAAGTTGCTGGATATGGGCCCCCCATCAAAGCTCATCTTGAGACTAGTTGGCTCCCTGGTAATGCCTTGGAGGCACGAAAACTATCAGTGAGAGTATTGAGATATGCATTGATCGATTGAAGATCTCCTCTGTACGAGGTCCTTTGTAATTCCACACTTTAAGCCTTGAATTTCAAATCCTAACAGAAAATATAAGCCTTGGTGGCCAACAAGGCTGTTTGCCTCAAATCAAGCCGGTTGTTTTAATTCAAGGCCTGAAAATCAGGAACCATTGACTAAATTTAAGACAAGACAAGGTCCTATAAATAAGGTAGGATAGTTAGGGTCCTTGAGTCAAAATCAAAGATCAAAAACCAACCAAAGTATCCTAGATTTGAAGTCAGGTGTTGAAAACAAGGGAGTCCCCGATATAAGCAACTAAGAAGTAAGACCTCTGTTTGAAAACAAGGAGGGGCAAGAACAAAAGAACTTCAAGGTCACTGAAAACAACCACCACGAATGAATTCAAGATTTCGAATCGTGGATAAAGCCCTGATGGTCTCTCAAATATACGCACGGATACTAAAAATACCCCTAAAAAACTATTCCGGCTCCAAAAGTGCCTTAAATGACATTTTTTGAGGTCAAAAAGTGGACCAAATAAGATAAATGATATTTCTAGGACCTAGAGCTCTGAAATACCTTCGATTTGATATATCGTGGGTCTCATTTGGAATAACGAGTTAAAAGTTACGGACGTTTTAATATGTATCATACTTTTTCGACAAAATAATAAAAAAAATAAAAATTGGGGAGGGGCCCAGCCGACCAGGCACCCTTGGCCAAATGGCCGATCAGCCATAGCCGAGTAGAATGGAGGAAGAAAAATGGGTCTAGGTGTTTCGAACACCCGAAACACCTGGACCCCTAACTGACTTTGTTTGGCCCCAGAACGTTCAAAAATGCTCCGTTTCCTCCTAAATTTGAGATTTAGGAACCTTGTAAGGTCCTCTACAAGCCTATGTAGGTGCCCAAGTGATTCTTTGAAGTTGAAAAAATGACCTTGTTTGAAACAAGGTCTGCCTAAAAAGTGGTATTTCACCTCCAAAACGTTCAAAAATGCATGTTTTCATGTGATTCATCTTCATACTAGGAGATTATAAGAATCCCTATCATATAAGCTCAAATTCAAAATTTGAGTTTAGAAATGCCATGGGTGTTGAAAAACTAGGAGGGTGTTGAAAAACCAGGAGGGTGATGAAAACCAGGAGGGTGTTTGGAATACTTTGTCCAAAGAACCGTATTTCCTGTCTAGACAACTCAAAAATGAGAATCTTCACGTAATTCTTTCTCCAACCAAGAGATTATAAAAATCTCTACTGGATTGACTTGACTTCAAAATTTGAGGTTAGGATTTCACTAATCGCAATTAGGGGTGATTAACCTCGATTAGCAACGTTTAAGGACTTCCATTCTAAAATTAACCTATCTTAAGGTTAAGAGTGGATATCCTAGTAATAATTACATCAAGGACGAGTTAGTTAGCCTCGATTAAGGCCTTTATAGCCCCTCTTAGGGTTGTTTAGCCCCGATTAGGGCCGGATTAGAGTCTTTTGCTCAGAGATTAGCCCTTATTAAGGCTTATGAGCAACGATAGCCCGATATTAACCCCAACTTAGATAAGTTGAGGGATTTAAATCACTAATGAATTTATGATAAATGATCCTATGCACGAATTGCACTTGGATTAGTGTCTACGAGCTTGAAACGACACTAATCCTATTCCCGAAAGGCCGGCCCATAAATCCTAAGAAAAAGGATCAAGAGGCCAAGGAACGTTTAACTTTCTTAAATATTAACTTGGGAGAGAATTTTAGTCGTTGTGAATGTGTAGGTCACTCCACACTTTTCTGTAGGACGATACCCTTGTAGGGCCGGCGTAACCTTAATTAAACTTCTACGAAATCAAGTTTTCCTAGAAGTTGGGGGCAAATGATATGGCACTACAAGAATTTTTGAATCAGACGACACTCATCAGACGACACTTCGATGAAAAAGCGTTGGCTGAAAATTTCACACAACGGTTTTTTTTTTCAAGATTTTCGTTGTATTGTCTGATCATGAACTTAACGACAATTTTAGAAACTTTCGTCTAGAAGATCAAAATTGACATACATTTTACAACGGTTTTTGAAAGTGGTGTTGTCTAACAGATTGTCTTACAATGGTTCTCAAAACCGTTGTAAAACTTAGACAACTGTTTTTATCAGATATTGCTTCAAATGCAGTCACACAACGGTGACTAAATACTATTGTCTGATGTTAACAACGGTTTTTAAAAACATTGTCTGAAGAAACTTCAGACAATGCTTTCAAAAAACGTTGTTAAAATCAGACAAGTGTTTTGATAGACGTTCTATAAAATGTAATCAGATAATGGTTTATACAAGCATTTTATAAATAAACCGTTGTCTCATGTGACAGCACGTGTATTGGTGGAAAATCTTTCACCTAGATTGCTGAAGTGGCGAAATAAGAGCCCTTGATTGAAATGAGATTAGATATTAGCCGTTAGATTAAGAAAATATATATACATGTTCACACAACGGGTTTGTATATAAAACCGTTGTCTTCAACAATTTCAGACAAGCTTTTCCAAATTTAAACTGTTGTCATAAACTTATCTATACAAGCGTTTTACAAATAAACCGTTGTCTGATGTGAAAGCACGTGATTGGTGGAAAATATTTCACCTGGATTGCTGAGGTGGCGAAATAAGAGCCCTTGATTGAAATGAGATTAGATATTAGCCGTGAGATTAAAAAAATATTAGCTGTTATCAGACAACGGTTTATTAAGTTAATTTATATTTATATGTTTAAAAAAAAACATGACTAGCGTCAGACAACGGTATCTTTATAATATATCGTTGTTTGAAGCTTTACATTACAACAGTATTTGTTAAAATACCGTTGTCTGTTATCAGACAATGGTTTATTTGTCCAAAATTGTTGTCTGGTATCACTCGAGACAACGGTATTTGACAAATAACCACTTCGTTTATTAAATATTAAATTTTACAAACCAAATTAATTTTTTATTTTTTTGAAAATTTGTGAATATCATTATATTAGATATATCTTGACATCCTTATGGTTAGATTGTCGAGAAATATTTTTTAAAAAATAGAAAGAACAATTCGTGACAGAGTACTAGTTATGGGTACTAATCAATATACTAGTGATCTACTAAGATCTCCAACCAGATTAATTTTTTAATTTTTGAAAATTTGTGAATATCATTATTTTAGATATATCTTGGCATCCGTATAGTTGGATCGTAGAGAAATCGTATTTAAAAAATAGAAACAACAATCAATGACAAATCACTAGTTACGAGTACTAGTCAGTATAGTAGTGATATACTAAGATCTCCAACCAAATCAATTTTTTATTTTTAAAATAATTGGGAATATCAATATATTCGATATATCTTGACATTCGTACGGTTGGATCGTCGAGAAATGTGACCGAATATATTACTAAAATTTTTCAAATTTATTATGTTTATTTATATTTTTGTTAAAAAAAACATAACTAGTGTCAGACAACAGTATCTTTATAACATATCGTTGTCTGAAACTTCACATTACAACTGTATTTGTTAAAATGCCGTTGTCTGTTATCAGACAACGGTTAATTTGTCCAAAACCGTTGTCTGGTATCACTCGAGACAACGGTATTTGACAAATAACCACTTCGTTTATTAAATATTAAATTTTACAAACCAAATTAATTTTTTATTTTTTGAAAATTTGTGAATATCATTATATTAGATATATCTTGACATCCTTATGGTTAGATTATCGAGAAATATTTTTTAAAAAATAGAAAGAACAATTCATGACAGAGCACTAGTTACGGGTACTAGTCAATATACTACTGATCTACTAAGATCTCCAACCAAATTAATTTTTTTTTTTTGGAAATTTGTGAATATCATTATATTAGATATATCTTGGCATTCGTATAGTTGGATCGTAGAGAAATGGTTTTTAAAAAATATAAACAACAATCAGTGACAAAACATTAGTTACGAGTACTAGTCAATATAGTAGTGATCTACTAAGATCTCCAACCAAATCAATTTTTTATTTTTAAAATAATTGGGAATATCAATATATTCGATATATCTTGACATTCGTACGGTTGGATCGTCGAGAAATGTGACCGAATATATTACTTAAAATTTTCAACTTTATTATGTTTATTTATATTTATGTTAAAAAAAACATAACTATTCTCAGACAACGGTATCTCTATAACATATCGTTGTCTGAAACCTCACATTACAACTGTATTTGTTAAAATACCGTTGTCTGTTATCATACAACGGTTAATATGTCCAAAACTGTTGTCTGGTACCACTCGAGACAACGGTATTTGATAAATAACCACTTCGTTTAGCAAGACCACTTCGTTTATTAAATATTAAATTTTACAAACCAAATTAATTTTTTATTTTTTGAAAATTTATGAATATCATTATATTAGATATATCTTGACATCCGGACGGTTAGATCGTCAAGAAATAGTTTTTAAAAAGTAGTAACAACAAACCGTGACAAAAAACTAGTTACGAGTACTAGTCAATATATTAGTGATCTACTAAGATCTTCAACCAAATTAATTTTTTATTTATTAAAAATTTGGGAATATAATTCAATTAAATATATTTTAATAGAAAGCTAGTTAATTTAATCTTTCATAAATAAAGATTAAATTGAAAAGTTATTAAAAAAAATTATTTTATAAAAGATTTTATTTTCATTTCCCTCTTCTATTTCCCCCCCTTTTTCTTTCCCCCTCGAGCAAAAATTTCCCCCCTTCAGAATATTTTACAAGTCCCGCTTCTCCATCAACAAAATTTCCCCCTTAAACAAAATTTCCATTCCCCCCTTTCCCCATAGTATCTCTCTCTCAGCTCTCTCTCTCTCACAGTGCCCTCTCTCTCTATGAGTTCTCTCGCATCTCTCTCTCCAACAATTTCCTTCTCCAATCTCAATCATATCTCGCTATCTCCATCTCCTATCTCTATCTTACTATCTGAAAACCTAATTACTCAATTGTAGAATACATAAACCCTAATTAGCACTCTCTATCTCACAGATTCAAAGTAAAAAAGCTTAATTAAACATGAACCCAACTTGGAGTTTGTTCTATTTGTGCTAAATAATCTTCATTACAGCTTGTTTGGTTCGATTTGTGTAAATTAGTACTTTGTTTCAAATTTATTTTAAAATCTTATTTTTTGATTTTTAACAGAGCTTTGTTCACAGGTGTAGAGCTTCGGATTGGGTTTGTTCATAGTAAGGTATTCCTCAATTTTTGAGGTTTCATTGGATGCATATATATATGTATAAACTTGTATATATACATATATTTATATTTATATATTTTTCTGTTTATTTACCTGCAATAACCTTGAACTCTAATTGCAGGACAAATCTCTGGAGTGTTGGTGCCATTTTGTTTCGGCTTGTGACTGGAAGAACCCAATTTACAGGGAACAACCAAATACAGGTTTGTTCTACTTGCCACCATATCAAGTCTCTTATATTGTTGGTCCCTACACCTAGCCTATGTAAATTTCTATGCTAATAGGAATTTGCTGCTTCTCATAGCTTGTTAATTCGTCCCGAACTTCTTTTCTTGTGTGCTTTTAGTTGCTGCAAAATATAGTGGAAAGGTTAACATTTGAAGGTTCTTCAACCACCCATTTCATTCTCAGAAGCAATCAGATAAAATGACAAGGTAAAAGAGGCTTTTAGCATTAGATTTGTCTTTTCTATAGATGAAAAATCTCTTTATTCTTGATATAATAGTGAAGAAGTTTGCTTAGTATGCAAAAGTATGAGATCTTTGACAATAGATTGTTTTCTTTTATGATGTAAACAGCTCTTAATACCGACAATGACTTGGATATGGAGAACTACAGTTGGGATCAGTCTCTGTAGACGGCCACTATCAACATTCCAGTGCCTCTCGGAACAGTTGGGGTCTGATTTTATATTTTCTTCTTGAACTACAGTCGGGTTATTAGGAGACCACGTGCTTTATGAATCTTGAAAATACCAGGAATGTTATTTTTGCCATTTTTGTAATAGACATGTAATTTGGTTATCTTATTTTCAATTTATCATTTGCCATATACTACATCTAGCGGTAGCATTATTTTTTCTTACTTGGTTTTATATAAGCTAATAGTGTATGTGACAAGATATGTAGTCAGGTTCTTACAAAATCAAAGTCTAAGATAATAAAAGTACCTTAATTATCTGGTAAGACAAATCCCCTGCCAAAGAAACACTCTTGCTATTCTAGATCGGCACAGAGAGTGGGTGTGAAATATGATAGGTACAACTGCGAAAGGCAAGTGAAAGATCTAGATAGTCAATACAAACATATACTATGAGAATGTTTTGACTTCTATCCTACTCTATGAAACCTGAATGCTTATCAGGATAAGAATTTAAATGCATGCTTTGTATCTGCATGTTGTGCTGAATGTATGTGTAATGGATTACACTGCAGTATTACTATGAGATGTCGACTGGGAAGTTCATATCTCTAAGAGAGGTAGAGAGGTACATCAATGGAGATGTATATACACCTAGTATATACACCTAGAAGGCGTAGATCAAAGACTTTGAGGTTAGGCTATCATGGATCTCGTGGCACAGTAAGATGATAACTCCATTGTTTTTGCAAAAATGTTTTAATGTGTTCAACTGTATATTTTTGACAATGTTTAAGTAACTTGGTTTTTTAACAGTTGCAGAATTCAGGTTACCGCAAGATGGTCGTCTCCGGTGGAAAGGTAAACAATTTCCAATTTTGTGTCCACAAAGACACCAATATGACCTAAGAATGGAAAAGAGATTAAGAAGAAGCTTATAACTTCTTTTGGCAGCAGTACTCACATTTCGAATCTACAGGCTTACATGTTTTCTGATATTGTGAGCTTTAATTTTGTGGTATAGAATCACTTGCTTAGTATTACTTAGTAATGCATGGCTAACTGAACTTAACCACCTCTTTCGATCTAACAAGTCTAGCTGGTTTTAAAATTGGTACTCATGGTTAAGAAGATGTAATGATGATGTTAGTGCAATTGTACATAATTTTATAACAATGTACTTAATTGTGATGAAAGAAAAATGTCGTTTACCTCAAGACTAAAGAGCTTCTATATAGTCGCGTATGGATCTATTTAAGCACATTAAACATAGTGATATCCATATTTACGAACATGTAACATTATGATTACTCTTGTATTCGTTATTAATATTTGATGTTCCATGACGTTGACATCAAGATATCTAACTCTGACTAAGGATAGTAGTGGTGAGGCTTTTGAAACTTTTTATTTGATTTTTCTTTTTTAGTGTTACTTGACTTTTCCTTTTGAGTATTTGGTGTACTTTTAAGTTATATGTGTCTATTTCCACAGATTCTGATTCCTTAGAAGAATGTTCATCATCCGAGTCTGATGAAGATATTCCAGTTATTGCTCCAACTGGTAAGAAACATTCAGTTTGTGATATCCCTTGTGCCATATATTGGTCATATGTAATAATTATTTTGAACAAAACTTTGTTGGTGGACTGGCTTCAGAAGTTAAGCAAGAAGACTTAGAGGCTAATGCTGGCAAGAATTCTGCCGCAGGGAAACAAAAGGTGACGATTGTAGAATCTAAAAAAGATGCTAGTTCAGAGGATAGTGATGACTCAAGTAATGCTGATGCAACTTCAAGTGAGGATGACCCGAAGGTTAGTGCTGGTAAGGATTCTGCTGCTGGGAAACAAAAGGTGAAGATGGTAGAACCCAAAAAACATGCGAATTCAGAGGATGATGATGATGCAACTTCAAGTGAGGATGACCCGAAGGTTAGTGCCAAGAAGGATCCTGCTGCTGGGAAATAGAAGTCCAAGATTGCAGAACCTAAAAATGATGCGAGTTCTGAGGATGATGCTGACTCGAGCGATGATGATGCAATGTCTGAAGATGGTTCAAGGCAGGTTTTGTGTTCTGTAGCATATCACCATCACACATAAATTTGTTTCACGCATAACCCATCCGTTTGTCATTTTTATTTTAGTTGTAGACATGTTGTGTATTTGGATTTTTCGTAAATGTTTTGATTTTGTATTTTTGTTTTGGTAAATCATTGTTTATGAATATTAATGGGAAAATATTTAAATTAAACCATAGTATGAATCAAATAAAAATGATGCTTTGGATGATTAATACCATTGTGTGTGAAGATCTCTACCAATGGTTATCTTTCAAGAAATCGTTGTGAACGTAATGAAGGGATAACGCTTTATTTTTTGGTAACCATTGTCTGTATATGGAAGAAATAACAGTTTAAATTAAACAAACCATTATCTGTAGATGGCAAAAATAACAGATAATAGACCAAATTTTAAAAAACCATTGTATGATTCAGGTAGTACACAATAGACATGTCTCAAGAAACCGTTGTTAAAATCATAATGAGACAATAGACCAAATTTAAAAAACCATTGTATGATCCAAGTATTACACAATAGACATATCTGAAAAAACCCTTGTTAAAAACATAATCAGACAATAGACCAAATTTAAAACACCATTGTATGATCCTGGTATTACACAACGTTTTTAAGAAACGTTGTCATTGTCTGAAACATCATCAGACAGCACTCCAAAGACAATGCACGTTGTCTATACCAGCTTTCATACAACAGTTTTGAAACTACGTCTGTTATCTTTCTGCAACACAGACAACGGTTATGTTGCTGTTGTCTGATACACGTAACAGACGGCATTCCAATAGACAACGGAAAATCAGGGCTTCAGACGACGGATTAAAACTGTCGTGTGATCGATTTTTTCTTGTAGTGTGGGTGAAAATTAATCCCTAAAGACATAATTAATGTCACATTTATTGGCTCATTAATGAGGCCCGAAACCTAGTTGGGCATTAAATTCGTGGTTAATGAATAAGCCCAAGAAACAACCCAAATCGGGGATGCCTAGTGTAAGCTTGTTTCTAACATGGGCCTGATTTGTAAAAAGGAACGTTCTAGAATCAAGGAACGTTCTAGAATAGCCCTGGGATAAGAAGTAGCCTACAAGGCTCCTAATTCGATATGGAAACAGACTCCTACAAGGTAGGAGTCCAGAACCTCCCACAAGGCGGTGACTTGTCCACCAAGTCTCCAAGCCCTACTCAAATTCTAAGGCTTCTCAAGCCTATATAAAGGGTCAGACCCCTCATACTAGAACTACGTTTTTGACTTGATTCTCAACTCTGAGATACGTAGGCATCTTGTGAGGACTCGAATTAGATCATGAAACACAAGCGCAACCAATAAAGCACGAAGCTCACGAACCCTAACCGCAATTTAATAACTCTAATTTTTATTCCACAACAACATTATAAATTACTTTTGGATCTTTTCGAAATATATAAAATTATTATTAAACTGTTAGACATGAACAAAGTCTAAAATCTCAAGGTCATCTCGCAGAATCTCATCGATATCTGCTGGAGTTATTATGCACGAATATCAAATATGACAAAATCTAGATCAATCACCTTGGAAGAAAAATGTGGAATAAAATAATGATATTATTACTTCCATATTCTGATATCGTGGCATTTTTATTGTACTCAATAATGACATGGGAGGCACGAATATCTAAATTTATAAATTTTAATGAACACGTGAAATTAGACCTAATTATATACTACTCGTATATTGCATGTTTAGCGAAGTTCAAGGAAAATCAAGGCAGATATGATTTACAAATAATGTGGTATAGGATCGATAAATTAAATATATTAAACCTCTCTTGGGAGTCATTTAAGTAATAGATTGTCACATGCTGCTGTTCTGTAACACTACAAATAAACGAGAAGAGAACCACTTGATTCATCTAAATTTTCAAGAACATATCAACTATACGAGACAGTGTATCAATAAAATATCAATCTCCAAATCCAACATGAGCTTCCTATCTCTCTCAGATTCGGACCTTGAGGTGCTAAATTCGATTCGACAGCATCTTCTTGAAGATATAGACGATTTTGATTCTTTTACCAAAACAAGTTCATGTGATGATCCGATTTACGGGTGGGATCTTAGCTTTGATGATCTCCTTATGGATGAGGACATCTGTAATGAAGTGCCATCTTGCAATGTTGATGAAATTTTCGATTCCCCTAAATGTCATGAGAGTAAGGAGGCTATAAAAATGGAGACAGTGACGCCTGAAAGTCACTCTCGACAAGACTGGAAGAGGTATACAGGTGTGAGGCGGAGGCCTTGGGGAAAGTTTGCCGCAGAGATAAGAAATCCAGCTAAGAAAGGCACAAGAATATGGTTAGGAACTTATGACACACCTGAGGACGCTGCATTGGCTTATGATAAAGCTGCTTTCAAGTTCCGCGGCTCTCGTGCTAAGGTTAATTTTCCCCACATGATTGAATCCTATATATTAGAGCCAACTGGTAATGCTGCTAAGCGCCATTCACCAGAGCCTACATCCTCGTCATCCTCCTCATCATCGACGTTATCAGAAGATTATGAGTCATCCAAGAGAAGGAGAAGGTTGTAAAATTACGGTAATTGTTAGCTTAGGACTTAGCAAGAGATTTACTGTATTGTGATGTTGTAGTATGTATTTAATTTTATATGAAGTCATGTGAACATGCAGATTTAGGATTTTTCCTGTTATGACGGATTCTTGACACTTCTATAACATGAGGGTAATTAACCTTTCCCTGAATTCATAATATCAGTGGGCAACGTGCTTCAGTGGATATTAATTTTTTCTTGCAAGTTGTAAAAGATTCAACTTTCTACGATCTGTCAAGTTTCCTGATCTCCCATATATAATCTTTATCTTTATTAGCATAGCCCCAACGAGAAAAAAACTATACTTACCGTCTCGATGAGAATCTAGAAAATGATATTATTTCATGCCCATGTATATTACAAAGTTTAGGTAATCTAACGGAAGCTGTTAATATATTATTATCGATAGATATAGAAAGTTATTTAAGTTATTTTTATTAGTGAAATAAGAATAGTTTCCTTTTTTATATTAATTATTTTGATTATGTAAAATTAGTTAAAGTTACAAAATATTGTATTCCATTAATATTAGCAATAATGGTTGATTTTATTTTAAAAAGGGCTTTTTTCATAAATATATAGGAAAAAGTAAATTTTTGCACATTTACTTTTGATAAGAATAGTTATTTGCAATTTTACTAACATGAGTTTCAAAATTGCAAAAATACTACATATTAGGGTTCCCCTTTCCCTCCCCCTCATTCCACCTGCCGCCTTTCATTCCTTCAGTTTTTTTAAGGTGTGTGCTATTTGGGTTCCAAGGCCCTGCAGGGGCATATTCAACTGAATGCAACCACATTCAATTGAATGCAACCACATGCAACTAAATTTCTGATTTCAAGTTTCATTTTTCAGTTGTCATTTTCGACCTCTTTTTTGAACTATATATATATATATCTAGTTCGAAAAAGAGGTCGAAAATGACAACTGAAAAATGAAACTTGAAATCAGTAACTAATGCAACCACATGCAACTAAATTTGCAATTACATTCAACTGAATGTAATTTCCGTTTTTCAGTTGCATTAAGTTGAATATGCCCCTGCGGGGCCTTGCAACCCAAATCCACCAAAATCACCCCACCATTTTTTTTAAAAAAAAATTGAATGTGGTTGCATTTGGTTGAATATTGCTCCTGACGGGGCCTTGCAACCCAAATCCACCAAAATCACCCCAACTTAAAAAAAAAAAGTTGAATGTGGTTACATTTGGTTGAATATTGCCCCTGACCGGGACTTGCAACCCAAATCCACCAAAATCACCCCACCTTAAAAAAAAGTTGAATGTGGTTGCATTTGTTTGAATGTGGTTGCATTCAGTTGCAACCAAAATATCACCCCACCTTAAAAAAAAAATTTGTTGAAGTCTGTTGAAGTCGATGTGTTTGAATGTGGTTGCATTAAGTTGCAACCAAAATATCACCCCAACTTTTTTGGGAAAAAAAAGTGTTCAAGTCGGCAGAAAGTGTTGAAGTCGGAGAAAGGGGGAGGGGGAGGGTTAGGGTTAGTATTTTTACAATTTTGAAACTTAGGTTAGGAAAATTACAATTAATTAAAGGAGATGGTATTTTTTCAAATAGAAACTTTAAACCTAGTACTTTTGGTAAATACCCCTTTAAAAATTATAAGGATTTCATTATCATTTCAACTAGAATTTTACCCACTACGCACCGAAGGTACAATTCTATAAAATATTAAATAACTATAAAAAATATATATAAGTATCAAAAAATAAAATTTTTACATTTAGTTATTTAGATTGTAATGTTGAACGAAAATTTTGTTTGTTAAATTATGATGCATTCAAATATTTAATATCTATATTATATAAATAAAATAATATAAAAGAATTACATACACAAACTTCGATCTAATCCGGATTTTTTTTGGGTTTGGATCGGACATGACGGAAAATCGGTTTTTTTTTTTAATTTAAGGACCGAAGATCGGATTGCTTATATACGATCCGGTCCGGATCTTGGACTGACAGACCCGGTCCAGTCTTATTTACCTGTCTAGATCGAAATGTTGTGTAGCCCTAACTACACTACACATAAATTACTTCCAATAACTTGGTTTCTTGTTCAGTTTTTACTTCGTTAATTTCATAAAAAAGTCTCATTGGAATTAAAAAAAAGTTTGAAAAACATCAAAAGCTTGTTTATAATTTTTTCCCCGCGCAATGGATAAATTATATTAAGGATAATAAAGAGAAATAATAAATTGATCGAGTGAGTGATATAATAAATCTTAATTCATAAGTTTAGAAACATTTAAACCCATAACAAATGAATATTTACATTTAAAGTCAAAATTGAAATTTCATCGTGGAGCAAGCTTGTTATATATATATATATATATGTAACTTTATGATGTATCTGTAAAACCGTAAAGATCTTATAAGACATACATATAGTTAGTTAATTTTCTATCATAATATGTCAGATATCAACATGTTTATTATTTTACTAATAGAGATTATAATAATAGATTTTAATTAAATAAGAAAGTTATATGTATTATTCAGTAATTTTGAAATTATTTAAGAAAAAATTGCGCTTGACCATAAAGGTCAGAAAAATGTTACAAATACTGTTAACGAAACAGCTCAAACAACCATACTTATCATATATTTTCTTAATTTTTTTAATGCGAATGCGATAACAAAAGTTTCTAGCCATACACCATAAAGTACTTTATTGAGATACATAAAGTGATTAAATCTTAAAAAAAAACAGCATCATTCATAAGCATTAACTTTTCTCACTTTAATAATTTAAATTGACAAATAAAATACTTCGTAGATATACAACTACGGTAGTCATATACTTCGTTTCAGGAAGGAATAAGGATGCTCACCGGTATGTGATATAATCTCAAAAAAATAGAGAGACTGATTTTGTGCAGTAGATTTGTCTATTAGTCTCACACCAGACTATAAATAAAATTTACAATAATATAATTTCAACTTATTTTAATTTGTCAAGTTAACGCATATGTTTCATATACATCAATTTGATTAGCTTGTAAAAGATGGAAGTGAAAAAGGTTAGAAGCGGAGAAAATATGAGACATAAAAAAATATAAATTTTGTAAATTTTGAAATAATAAATTAATTAAATATATCTTTGAAATTAATATTTTATTTACAATAGTATCGCATCAAATTTATATATATTTAACTAATTGTACATCTAATTTAATATTATATCTATTGCGAACTTACTAAGTAGTTATGTTTACATTACTGGATTTCATTTAATTAATGGTAAACCACAAATTAAATTAACGACATATATTTAAAATTCTAATAATGAAAAAAATGGTTGGTTCTTTTTTTGAAAGATAATTAAAAAACATTTATTTAACTATTAGTAAATCTAATTTAATATTAATTTTAATGTGGACTTACTAATTAATTGACTTTACACTTTTGGATTTTTTAACTAATGGGAAACCAAAAAATAAATTTAAGGGCAAATAATCAAAATGATAATTGTAGAAAAATGAATGGGTTTGATTTTAAATGATAATTATATTTAAAAATTAGTTCAAAATAAATGACAATTAATGGTTTTTAAGATTGTTTTCGTACCATTTGTCATTAATTCGTGTAGTAAATTCAAGATGCCTTCTGAATGGTTGTGGCCACTCTTGATTAAAATTTACATATATTAAAATATATTATAATAATTAAAATATATTTAATAATTCAAATAATTGAAATATATGCAGCGTTGGCTTATATGCATTTATTAATTAATTTTATTAACAAATTATGAATAAATAAATTTTCGAGCTTTTAAAAAAATCGAGTATTTGAAGGTATGGAGATTATCAAAATTATTTAAAATTTGATTTCAAATCTGATCTTTTTCATATTTCTAGTTGAGTTATATTATAATTATTTAAGATTGATTACAATTATACGATATATATTGTGAAAATCAATTTATAATGTATGATAATATGATTGTGATTGACTTTATAATAAAAAAGTGATTTATTAATGAATGAGTAGTTATAAAATATAATTTAAAATATATAATAGTATATCGTGATTGATTTCAAATTAAAATTGTAATTTTTATTTAAAAAATATGTATTCATGGATATGTAAATATTACAAAATAAGAAGTATTTATGAATATGTCTAATAAAATCATTATTGTATTTAAATTAGAAGTGTTAACTAACCATGGTTAATGAGGTAGGGTGAGATTGTAAATAAGGAAAACTCTTAATATAACATGATTGGTCTAAAATTTAGGAATTATCTCTGATTGGTTCTAAAATAATTCATAGTTTTCTGATTGGTTAACTGAACATTGGTAGACTCAGGTATTATAATAAAGGACTTGTCATGAATGGATTAGAGTACTATAATTTGACACTAAATGATGTGGAATATGCAACACGTTTGTAGAGGAGTAAATTATATTTTTATATATGATAAGCATAAGTGAAATTTTATTCAAAATTTTTGTAGTATCGCTAACGACCAAAGCTTAACACTACAAGAAAAATAGCTTCAGAGAAAACGCTCAGAGAAAAAAGTGCTGCCTGAAATCAACAGACAACGGTTTTTTTTCATCCATAAAATAGTATTGTCTGATCCATGATTAGTGTTGTGGAATAAAAACTAGGTTACGAATTTGTATTTAATGCTAGGGTTTGGGAGCTTCGTGCTTTAATGGCTGTTTCCGTGTTCGAGACTAATCGGTCCTCACAGAGTGCCTACGTATCTCGTATTGAGAATCAAGCCAAGACGTAGTTCTGAGAATGAGGGGTCAGACCCTTTATATAGGCTGAGAAGCCTAGGAATTATGGTAGGAGTAGGTGACTTGGTGGGCAAGCCACCGCCTTGAGGAAGGTTCTAGACCCCTTCCTTGTAGGAGTCAGTTTCCATGTTGGAATATGTATCTTGGAGGCTAAGTCAGGCAAGAGCAATATCCTTGTCTGACTCTTATTTGCTGAGCTATTTATTACCCCTAATATTAATTACGAAATTAATATTATAAATAGGGATTGGGCCCATTTGGTGGGCCCCACGTTTGGGCCATTCCGGGTCTAATTAATGCCACATTAAATGTGTCTTTAGGGCTTACTTTTAGCCCATATCATTTGCCCCCCAACTTCCAGGAAAACTGATCAGGTTTTCCTTGAAGTTATAACGGCCTTATTCGAGACTTGGGTCAGGGTTTATTGCTCTTACGTGAGTATTTTCAACAATATCATCTTAATGTAAAGCGTGGAGCGACCAACGCATTTACGACGATGTTGAGCGACACTAAACGGTGTTAAATGGCACTAGACAGCGCTAATAAGCCTTAAACAACGTTTAAACAGCGTTAAACAATGTTAAATGGCATAAAATGGCACTAACGGCACTAATCGGCGCTAAACAGTGCTAACCGACACTAATCTATGCTAACAGGCACTAAACAGTGCTTAAATAGCACTAAACGGTGCTAATCGGCACTAAACGGTGCTAATCGGCACTAAACAGTGCTTAAACAGCACTAAACGGTGCTAATCGGCACTAAACAGTGCTAATCGGCACTAATCTGTGCTAATCTCGACCTCTTTTTAGCATTAACAATCATCCGAGATTTACTGAAAAAGTCGAGATTTATGTCTGAAAACACTTGCTGAAAAGGTCAGGATCCAGGACCAAGTACTGAACCTAGACCAGCCGGATCCAGGGCCAACACCTGGTCGGCTGGACCCCCTCCGTGGGAGCTGGTCGGCCGGGACCTGGTCTTCCGGGACCTGGTCGGCTGGACCCCCTCCGTGGGAGCTGGTCGGCCGGGACCTGGTCTTCCGGGACCTGGTCGGCTGGAACCCCTCTTCCGGGGCTGGTCAGTCGGAAGTTGGCCTTAAAAACCTGAACCTAGACCCCTTCGTGATTTTAAAAAAGAGCATGGATCTAGGATCAGGAATCATCCGTGGTCCTAAAGATCTAGAACCTTGATCTTGATCTCAAATCACCATTTTGGTCATTCGTGACTTTGTTATCTTAAGGATCAAGGAACTTGACCTTGATCTTAAACTTTTATCATGGATCTAGGATCTAAAACTGTCCGTGATCCTAAGGATCAAGAATCTTGATCTTGATCACGAGTCGTCAGTTTGGTCATTCGGGACTTCTGACGATATTACTCCTTAACTTATGATTAGCATTGCTAATCTTGTGCTTAGGCCTAGCCTCGTTATCTAACTTCTGAAGCGCAATCACTCTTTCGAAGGTCGTCTGTACCCAATATTTCAGACAGGTCTTGGAGATTTGACTTGAAGTTTCAACCTTTGGATCTTGATTGGAGGTTCACAACCCCCTCAAGTTTGGCCTTCATGTCTAATCTTGGCCTTCATGGCTAATCTTGGCCTTCATGGCTAATCTTGGCCTTCATGGCTAATCTTTCGTGTTTCTCATCCTAGGATTCGAGGTTGATGTTCTCAGGTTCAACGTTGGTGTTCTGGATCAAAGACCCAGGATCCCAATTTGATTTTTCAATTTCCAAATTGAGGTATCAACCTTTCTTATTAGCTTTCCTAATAAGTATTCTTAATCAACTACCAACACATTTATCAAGTTGGGGGTGTTCTGGACCACCAATCGCGAGGTTTCAGGTAAATAGGAGGTGTTTGCCATGCCTTGAAAGGTTTCATGAACCTTGAATTCGAATGACTTGTTTCTTAGTCCTCGTGACCTTCCGGGCCTTAACTTGTTTGCTGAATCCTTGGTTTTAAGATTATCACCAACCCATGATTCTCATTCTAAGATGTTGAACTGGAGATGAGGTTCTTTAGTTCTTGCCCCCATTGTTCCATATATGGGAGGTCTTACTTCTCGGTCGATCGTTCAGGAAGTTCACTTTCTCCTTAGCGCCTCGGGAATGGTATGTCTTGGTTGGTTATCAATCCTTTATCTTGATTCTAGGTTTCCAACCTTTCTCTGATACTCATAGAACTTTGCTTAGGTTTCAACTTGACCGACGTCTCTTAGTTCAATGCTTTGAATCCACACGACAAGCTTGATTGGAGGCGGACAGCCTTGTTGGCCATCAAGGCTAAATTAATGTTTTGTTGAGATTTGAAGTTCAAGGATTCAATCCTTAATCTTGGAATGTGTTCATCATCCCAGATTTCCAACCTGTAGAATCCTCGTCCTGGTGTCTTCCTGACTCGATACGACCCTTCCCAATTGGGGGATAGTCTTCCCTTCTGGCCAACTCTGGAGGCCTCTATCTTCCTCAGAGTCAAGTTGTCTTGTCGAAAGAACTTCTCCTTAACCCTTTGGTTGCAGTGAAAAGATGCTCTCTTCTGACGCTCTGCGTTTCTAGCATTCACTTCATCCCTAACCTCGTCAATCAGATCGGGGGCGAGCCTCACGCCTTTTTCATTGGTCTTGGGATCATATGCTTCCACTCTTGGCGATGCATGTGTAATCTCTAGGGGGCACAACTGCCTTGGCTCCATAAACCAGCAAAAATGGGGTTGCTTCAGTTATCAATTTGTAGGTGGTGTGGTATACCCAAAGTATAGGCAGCAACTCATCCACCTAAGTGTTTCTTGAGCGTCCGACCCTCTTCTTCAGTCCATCAAGGATAATTCAATTTGCTACCTCAGCTTGTCCATTAGCCTCAGGGTGAGCTACTGAAGAAAAGCGAAGTTCAATAACATTCTCCTTGCAGTACTTCTTAAACTCTTCATTGTTGAATTTTGTCCCATTATCCGTCACAAGGATTCGGGGGATTCCCTATCTGCAGATGATGCTCTCCCAAAAGAACTGGGAAATTTGTTTGGTGGTTATCTTGGCTAAGGGCTTAGCCTCAATCCACTTAGTGAAGTAGTCGATGGCCACTATCAGAAACTTTCTTTGTGCTGAAGCTACGGGAAAGGGACCAAGCATGTCCATTCCCCACATTGCAAATGGGATGGGAGAGTTAATCGATGTTAACATCTCAGGTGCCTGCCTCACAACCGGTGCGTGCTTTTGGCATCTATCGCATCTCCTGACATAGCTCTGTACATCAGCCAGCATCTCTGGCCAATAGAATCCCAAGCGGGTGATCTTGGGAGCTAGGGCTCTGCCCCCCAAGTGTTGCCCACAGATCCCTCCATGAACTTCCTCCAGTGCTTCCTTTGCCTCTTGGGGCCTTAGACATTTTAGGTACGGGATGACAACATAGACCTCCTGGGGCATCAGCCTTAACGTTTTCATTTCTTGGAATGTGCTCCACATAGCACTCCTCAAATTGGGTTATAACACCCTTTACAATCTTTAGATACTTTGCCATGGTTTCATCTTTGGCCTCAAACTCGCCATTCACTTGTGATACTACAAGCCTTGAGTCTCCGTAGACCTTGAGGTTCATGACCCTCATTAGATTTCTAATCCTGCACCACTAGATTTTGTTTTTGATGCTCCATCAAAATAGAACACCCAATATCCCTTCTGATCAGCTACAAGTTCTTCATCTTTATCTCCACTTTCAGGGGTGGTTACTATCTCCTGCCCCCCGACTTCTTGGTTGTTAATGGTGCATTCAACCACGAAGTCAACCAATGCCTGAGCCTTGACGGCTGTCCGAGGCTTATACTTGATATCAAACTCTCCAAGTTCTATGGCCCACTTGATCAGCCTTCCACTGGCCTTAGGGTATGCAATATGTTCCTCAGCTGCTGGTCCGTCCGGACTTCAATTTTGTGCGCCTGGAAGTACGGCCGTAGCTTCCTCGAGGCCGTTATCAATGCCAAGGCAAACTTCTCGATGGTAGAGTAATTTAACTCAGCCCCATGCAACACCTTGCTTACATGGGTTTCCGAACCTTGCTTTCTTCTTGAACGAGAACGGCACTCAGTGCTTGCTCAGATACTGCCAAGTATAGGTAGACAGTCTCTCCGGGACTAGTTTATCCAACAACGGGGCTTCGGCCATGTACTTCTTCAATTGTTCAAAGACCTCATGGCTCTAAGGTGTCCACTCAAAATTTTTCACTTTCTTCAATGCTTGAAAAAACGGCAAACATTTATCACCAGATTTGGAGATGAATCTCCCCAAGGCCGCAACTCGGCCTGTCAACTTCTACACATCTCTTATAGAGCGTGGTGGCTTCATGTATAAGATCTCCTTGATCTTGTCAGGGTTGGCCTCAATGCCTCTTTTTGAAACCATCAGTCCTAAAAACTTCCCAGATCCAACGCCAAAGGCACACTTAGCTGGATTCAACATCATCTCGTGGTGCCTCAGCACTTCAAATGCATCTCCGAGGTGCTTAATATGATCTGCCGTGAATAGGCTCTTGACTAACATATCATCAATATAGACCTCCATGGTTTTTCCAATTAGATTGGCAAATATTTTATTCACCAATCGTTGGTAAGTAGCTCCTGCATTCTTTAGCACAAATGCCATAGCAAGATAACAGAAAACACCAAAGTCGGTTATGAAAGATACCTTAGGGATGTCGTCCTTATGCATCTTAATCTGGTTGTATCCACTGAAACCATCCATGAAACTCAGCATCTCGTGCCCAACTGTGGCATCTATCAACGTATCTATCCTTGGTAGAGGGAAACAATCCTTAGGACATGCATCATTCAAGTCAGTGAAGTCTATACACATCCTCCACTTCCCATTTGCCTTCTTGACCATCACAGGGTTAGCCAACCACTCGAGGAACTGAATCTCTTCAATAAACCCAGCTTATAAGAGCATGCCAACTTCTTGTTTAATGGCCTCTTGCCTTTCTGGGGCGAAATTCCTCTTCTTCTGCTTTAATGTCGTTCGTTTAGGATCGACATTCAATTTGTGAGTTATGAGCTGGGGATCAATCCCTGGCATATCAGCTACTGTCCAAGCAAACACATCACTATTCTCTTGTAAGAATGCTGTCAACTTGCCCTTCAAGGGGTTCCTTCAATTGGCTTTCGGGCTATGCAATATGTTTCTTCAACGGGTGGTCCATCAGGACTTCAACGTTTGTCTTGGTTCCATCATTTTTTTTTGTTTTTCTTGATTCTAAGTCAAGGATTCAATGTTGATTCCTCGATTTAGATTTCAAATTAAACAATCATGTGGGCTTCTCGCCTTTTAAACTCTTTAAAACGAGAGTTTGCTTGAACTTCTTGATCATTGTTTAAGGTTCTCTATTGGTCTTCTACCTTAGATTCTCCATCCAAGTCATTTTTGAAAACATTAAAAAGTGGCTAGTCTTTAGCCTCCACAGCCTTGCATGGCTTTGATTGCCAGATGTCTTTTATCCCGGATCCTTCAAGGACTTGAAACACTTATTTGGTTGTGTTGTAACCTAACTCTCGACCCTTCAGAGTTTTATTTATGCGTTTGTTTGTTTCCATTCGTATATTCTTTTATTTTCGGTACTTGGTCATCTTTGACTTACACACATCAGGTGCTTGGTACATAAATAGAATCATAGAACGAAAAGCAAACTTGCATTAATAACATAAATGGGTTCAACCCTTACGTAGAGTACTATTGTCCTACTCAGAGCGACATGCTCTGCATGGTTTCATCGAACCTTATTTCTACTACTACTAGATAAATATGAAGCTAAGTCCAACTTTGCAAGACTAGGCCTGCATGGCTTGATTTTGTTTTTGATGCTCCATCAAAATAGAGCACCTACTACTCCTTCTAGTCTCCTCATTCTTCTTCTGAAGTTCACTTTCTTCTTGGGGTACTATCTCCTGCCCCCCGACTTCTTGGTTGCCAATGTTACATTCAACCACGAAGTCAGTTGACGCCTTAGCCTTGATGGCTGTTCGAGGCTTATGTGTGATGTCCTCTTCTGGACTTTCTTGGTGTTCCTTATCACTGCGGATGTCCATGTCTTCAATCGAAAGGACCTGCCCCCCGACTCCGCCAGGCCTTAATGCAGCTACATAACAGCTTCGTGCCATTTTTTGATTGCCTTTATGTTCTCCAACACCATTCCGGGTTGGGAACTTGATCTTCATATGATAAGTTGAGGCAACAGCCTTGAATGCATGAAGTCCAGCCCTTCCGAGGATAGCGTTGTATTTTGAAACCGCCTTGATTACCAAGAAGTTAACATCTGAGTGGCCTTCTTAGGCTCCTGTCCAATAGTCATAGGCAATTGAATAGTCCCTTCAACTTTAGATCCTACTCCATTAAATCCATATATAGGCATGTTATTGGGGGTCAACTGAGAATCATTATAACCCATCTTCACAAATGCATCATGAAATAGAACGTCAATGGAAACTCCATTATCTATCAAGACTCGCTTCACTTCTGAGTTTCCAATTACAGGAGTTATGACCAACGGATCATCATGGGGGAACTTCACCCCTTCAAGATCAGAATCATCAAAACCAAGTGTGATTTCAGTCCTAGCCCGCTTCGGGGCCTCTCCCACGATGTGTATCACTTCTCTGGCGTACGCCTTTCGAGAGTTTCGAGTTGTACCGGCCGCTGTCGGGCCTTCCCAGATCATATTGATAACTGGCCCTCGGGGCTGTGTGTTACGATCATGATCGTCATCCCTTCTGTTATAATCTCTAATTTGATTAACACGATCTTCACCCTTAGTGAAGTTGCTCAATTTCCCTCTACGGATCAAGAACTCGATCTCATCTTTGAGTTGCTTGCAATCATCTGTATCATGCCCCACATCGCGGTGGAATCTACAGTACTGATCCTTGTTTCTCTTTGCGGGATCACCCCTAAATGGCTTCGGCCATCGAAAATCTTTGTCTTTCTCAATATCTAACAAGATCTGACTCCTAGGAGCATTCAGTCTTGCATAGTCGTTGAATCTTGGTCCCAAACTCTTCTTCGGTGGTGATTCAGAATCCTTGCTAGTCCGGGGATACTTGTTTCTAGCATCATACTCTTGTTCTTGCTTTCGTTTCTTAAAGTCATTGGAGCCCTTGTCATTGCCTCCAACAGCTTCTTTCTTCATGCTATCCTCAGCCTTGATATACTTGTCAGCCCTTCGCTGGAGCTCAGCCATGTTTTCAGGAGGATGCTTGGCCAATGACCTTTTAAAGAACTCGTCAGTGGTTCCGTGAAGAAGACATCGACCATGGTTCAAACACGAAGAACAGCACCAAGCACTACCGAGCCAATCGCTACCAAGGCTCTTAACCTTGTGGTCGTGGGTTCGATTCCCACAGACGGCGCCAAATGTTGTGGAATAAAAACTAGGTTACGAATTTATATTTAATGCTAGGGTTCGGGAGCTTCGTGCTTTAATGGCTGTTTCCGTGTTCGAGACTAATCGGTCCTCACAGAGTGCCTACGTATCTCGTATTGAGAATCAAGCCAAGACGTAGTTCTGAGAATGAGGGGTCAGACCCTTTATATAGGCTGAGAAGCCTAGGAATTATGGTAGGAGTAGGTGACTTGGTGGGCAAGCCACCACCTTGAGGAAGGTTCTAGACCCCTTCCTTGTAGGAGTCAGTTTCCATGTTGGAATATGTATCTTGGAGGCTAAGTCAGGCAAGAGCAATATCCTTGTTTGACTCTTATTTGCTGAGCTATTTATTACCCCTAATATTAATTACGAAATTAATATTATAAATAGGGATTGGGCCCATTTGGTGGGCCCCACGTTTGGGCCATTCCGGGTCTAATTAATGCCACATTAAATGTGTCTTTAGGGCTTACTTTTAGCCCATATCAATTAGTACAACGATTTTAAAAACAATTGTGTGTTTGTGGCCATGAAATTCAAATCAGACAACAGTTATAAAAGTGATGTTGTGCAAATAAGGAGGTTTACACAACTGTTTTTATATACCTAATAGGAATAATTCATAAGTTGTGATGTTAAGAATAGAATTTGCAAATACTTCTTGTATATCCTGAACTTATAAAGGATTTAGCACTTTGTATATAATATATGTGTTAGACAGTAATCTGTAGGGTTAAGTCAGGAACAGAGCATCAAGGACTACATTTCAGGAACCGAGAGCAGATCCTGATACGACAAGTGAAATACTGATGGATGGTCAGATCCTGATGCAATGTGAAATCCTGATATCAGTCGTGTTACTGATGATGTCATTATGGATGCTACAGAAACTGGAAAGTGTTAAAAAATATGATCGTTGTTTTGAAGAACAAGCAAGAAGATATCATGAAGGAAAGAATTTTCTATTGATGGAAACTATCAACTGAACGGTAGAACATTGTCATGTATAGATTAACTTTATGTTATTAGTTGATAGGTAGCATTATAAATACTCTCTCTATATCATTGTAAAAAGAGTCGTGAGTTTGAAGAACGAGAGCTTAGCGTAAGGTTTGTATTCGAGAGTTCGAAACAAACAGAGAGAGATTTGTACTATCAGCAGCTGCTAAAGGTATTTGTACACCTTTGGTAGAGTTTGTATTTGATCTTATTAATACAAACAATTTGATTTATTCGTTTATTCATGTTCATCTAGATTAAGCAAAAATCAGACACGATTATATAACTTGTATTCAACCCCCCCTTCTACAAGTTATTCGAGTTAACAATTGGTATCAGAGTAGGTTGATTTCGAATAATCATAAAGATCTGCAATCATGTCTGGTTACAAGGATGGTAATACTAAGATCCCTATGCTCAAGAGAAACGAATATACTCTATGGAAAGTAAGGATGTTGCATCACCTGGAAGCAACAGATCCTGATTATCTTGACAGGATTAGAGATGGACCTTTTGTTCCAACAAGGGTTGTTGGACAAGCAACTGTCGATGGAAAAGTTGTTCCAGAACATATAGCAGAGAAGCCTAAATCTGAATGGACAGACAAGGAAAAGGAGAATGTTCTTAAGGATGCTAAAGTGAGAAATATACTGTTCAACAGCCTTGATTCTGTTCTCACTAACTATGTTCTCTCGTGTAAAACTGCTAAGGAGATATGGGACAATTTGAAGGTTCACTGTGAAGGAACTAAACCTGTCATGAAGAATATGAGGACACTACTTATACAACAGTATGAGTACTTTGAATCCAAGTCTGGTGAGTCACTTATTGATACCTTTGATAGGTTTACAAAACTCATCAATGAGATGGCCATGCATGGTAAATATTATGACTTGGAGGATATGAATACTAAGTTCATGAAAGCCATGCCTGATTTCTACAATGAGAAGATATCTGCAATTGAGGAATCTAATGATCTTGATGAAATATCATTAGAGGCAGTTTATGGAAAACTTAGGGCTTATGAACTTGACAGGCAGCAGAAGAAGAGCAGGAGTGAAGGAAAGATGAAAACTGTAGCACTCACTGCTCAATCTGAATCAAAGAAGTTTCCAGAAGAACAGAATGTTGAGTCTACTATAAAGGACTCGAGGAAGAAGAAAAGCAAAGAAAGTTCTGAGTTAGAGACTACTGATATAGACACTGACAATGAAGAATCTGAATTAGAGATGCAGGAACTCTTTGCTATGTTTTCTAAAGCTTTCAAGAAAGGAAGATTCAACAGGAGAAGATTTTGCAAAGGAACTTTTCAAAAGAAAGAGGAGAAGAAGAGTGACAAGAGCAAAAGTACAATTGTCAAGCTTGATAAGACCAAGATCAAGTGCTTCAACTACAGTTAGCTTGGACACTTTGCTAGTGAGTGTAAAAAGCCTAGGAATTTAGGAAAGGGTAATGCACGCATGGTCACACAGAAGGATTGGGCAGATTCCAGTGATTCTGAAGATGAATTGGATTATGACAACATTGCATTGATGGCAAATGTTTTAGACAAACCTGGATCTCCAAAGAAAACTTCTCCATCTTCTGTTAAGGTATCACTTCACTCTCTTGATTTATTTGATAGCTTCGATTCTGATGATATTAGACCTATCCATGTTGAGTTTAAGAATCTTATGACTAATTTCAGAATTCTTACTAGTGAAAGAGATGATCTTAAGGTTAAGAATGATGAATTAGTTGATAGAAATAATTTTCTTGAATCTGAGTTAATTCAAATGGAGGAATATAGGTTAAGTTAATCATGATTAAAGTGTTATTCTTGAGGTTTATGACTATGTCAGAAAAGAACTAAAGGAGAAGAATACAATTAAAACCATTAACAATTCTGGTAAAAAGACTCAAGAAATAATTAAAAGTCAAATTCTTGATAAGGCTTGAAAAGAAGAGACTGTAGCTATTGTCAACGATAATAGTAAGCTAGAAGCTAGTACATCTAAATCTGAAGGTAAGAAGATAGTTTCTAAACCTAAACATGTTAAATTTGTTGATTCAAAAGGTATCCCTATTGTACACAAGAGAATTAACAATAGTAATTCAGATGAGAAAGTGTTAGAGAAACCTAAGAATGTCAATATAGGTTTTATATCTAAGACTCAGTTGAAACAGAGACTAGATGGTCTTTCAGAGTCTAGCAAGATCAAGAGAAATAAGAATGGAAAAGAAGGTATTAACAAAGAAAATAATTACAAGAATGTACCTGATGCACCTAGGAAAAAATGTTATAAGTGTGGAAATCATAATCATTTAGTCATAGACTGCAATCAAAAACCTTCTTAGAAAACTGAGTCTAGATTCCCCAAGACTCGGAAAATTTAATTCCAACCACAAAAAGCTTGTTATCATTGTGGTAGTTTACTTCATTCCATTTACATGTATAGAGAATATCATGAACTATATTATGACTATTATTATTTGAAATCTGAAACTCCTAGTCATAAACAGTTTGTGAAATCAGAGTCTAAGATTAACTCTGCAATAGGTAACTCCAAAGCAAAATCTTCTAAACCTATTGTTTCTAAATCTAGTAAGAAAGATCCAATCAAAGTGTAAAATAGACAGGAAAAGCGCTACAGGTACATGTCAATTCTTGGGAAACAGATTGATTTCTTGGGCAAGCAAGAAGCAACAATCTGTCTCAACCTCGACTATAGAAGCTGAGTACATTGCAGCAGGCAGTTGTTGTGCACAACTCCTTTGGATAAGAATCAGTTGATGGATTATGGTATGACACTTAGTAATATTCCTATGATTTGTGATAATACTAGTGCTATCAAAATTGCAGAAAATCCAGTTCAACATTCAAGGACTAAGCACATTGATATCAGGTATCATTTTATTAGAGAACATATTGAGAATGGTACTGTGGAACTTCATTTTGTTCCTACTGACAAACAGCTTACAGATATTCTAACTAAACCACTTGATGAGGCTACACTCATTTGATTGGTTAGTGAGTTAGGAATGTTAAATTTCTAGATCTTTAACATCTGCAAAAGTAGCAAGGTATGTGTTTCAACTTACAGACTTGATATTCTTGTCAGGATCTATATTTATTTGTTAATTGCTTAAACTGTAACATTTTACCTTAATAAATTTCAGTATGATAGACTTATTGTTAATTATCAGGATCAGAATTACTATCAGGATGCTGACATCATCAGGATCTTTACGTCAGTATCAGGATCTTGAAAATATTTTAGTCTGTGACTTAATATTTCAATTCCTGATGACTCATTTATTCAGTGATCTAATTCTGATACTTGTTAAGTCTATTCTAGCAATTCTTATCATATTCATACTGATGATTTATAAACTATTCAGATATTGAAAATAAGCATTAAAGAGACATGATAGATAAACTGAAAGATATGTATTTTCATTAATCAAAAGTAGTACAAACATGGAAATGAAATACAATCTTCTTTTCATCTAACAATAGTTATTAATCCTATTCTATTCATCTAACAATAGTTACTAATCCTATTCTAACAATCTACTCTTGGATCCCTTGTCTGGGCGACTTGAATGAGAGCAGCAGACTCAACTCTATGCTTATTGAGGAGAATGAATAGCATCTCCATCAAGATCAACCTCAGACTCTCGACCAAGGTCTTTATCCTCAAGTATTGAGGGGGTTAGAGGGAGATTGTATCCAACAGATGGATGTTCTAGGAGAAGGTTCTGGACATTATTTGGATCTACTCCAACCATGTCTAATACGATGAGAAAATTAAGTCAACTCTTCAAAGAGATAAACTATCAGCTCTTGGTCGTCATGAACAAGCTGTTCATCGTCTGTGAGGAATCGAAAGATTGGGTTCATATGGTTGCTCTATGTTCACAGAGAGATTTTGTGTGTTTTTGGAGTAAAGAAAGGCAAAAGACATCAGGTGTTTATAAAGGAAAGAGTGAGAAGCTGAACAGTCATTTGAAGTGTTCAATGCATCGGCGTAAATATCCATGCACGTGACTGGCCTTCTCATATTTCCAAGATATTTTGACAATCTAACAAAATTATTTTTGTTTGGATTATTGATGTTCTTTTCAGGTTAATTTTTGACATGCCATGTATGCAACTCCATCTAGTCGCTGAAAATGATTCAAATTTTCATTTATACCCTGATTCTAATTAAAATCAATTTTGGATTTTATTTTCCAAAAATCGTGGGTAATTGTATTTTTCAGGGATTGACACCTGTCAACCTACGTGTCAACGTGGGATAGTAGGTTTGAAGGATTTGTGAAATATACTTGTTTTGAAACTCTAATTGTTTATTGCTTTCTCTTAATTGATATTTTCTAAAGCAAAAACACTTTCGAGTTTTCAAGATCACTAATCATTTTTAAAGATTTGCCAAGTTCTTTTCAGATAAAGTTTGGTGACTTTGATTTTATGACTAACAATCATGTTGCAGCTATCACCAACAAGGAAGGGGTGTCAACAGATTTTCACCCTATTATGGACTTTATGGCATCAGGACTATAATAACCCTAACTTTTAGAATGCTAAAGTGCCTAAATGAATAGTAATTTTGAGGATTTAGGAAAATGGTATGTAAGTACCCTAGATTTGAAATGGAAAATGAATAATCAGGAACCATATTAGTGTTGTACTAAGAAAATGAGTGACTCAAAATGATAATGAATTTCAGAAATTCCTGAATATGTACTTAAAGGATTTTCGATTTCGATTGAAACTCTATTGAATGTGATATTAAGAAGTATAGAAATGTTAAATGGTTTTTATCTTGATGAAATAGTGAAATTGGTTAAACCAAGGAGTGATCAAGTCAAGGAAATGCCAAGGGAATTTAGATTGTTAAACGAGTTTGAGAATGCTTGAGAACCCGAGAGATAACCGGGAGAGCAACTTCTGAGAAAAAGAGAATATACCAAGGATATCGGATCTAATACCTACTTGAGGATTAGAATCACCCTAACACACTAATATATGTGATGTGGGAGAGGATATTATATATCCAAAAAATTTACAAAGGAGAAACCACTGAGATAGTGAAACGAGCGTTCTAGAAACTGCTGGAACTTTATAACAAGATTAGGTGATAAAGCGAACGAATCATGGATTATAAAATGAAGATATTAAATATTTAAAGTCCAAGGGAGGATATATTATGAGAAGAGAATGGAATTAAGAATAAAACCCTAGAGAAAAAGGAATAGAGAACATTTGAGAAACCGCGAGAACGTTTTCTGAGATAAAGAGAAAATGCCAAGGAAATTGGACACAACAATTGTTTGAGGTATTAGGCCACACTATTACAATAGAGTGCAACATATAAGTCGTAGCAAGTGGATTTAATTGATTTAAATGAAACCAAAGTAGCTTGCAAGCAAGTCAACTACAAGATGAGTGGTGTATTTGCACTTTAACCAAAATGGAGTTACATGTCTTAAGGCCAACACTTGGCCAAGTAGAAGAGCAACAAGTGGCACCAATGGATTGCCAACAACACATTAGAAGCAAGATGAATCCAAAATGTGAGATGTAATACATGTATCAATCCATAAGCATAACCAAAAACAAGAAGAAAGAAGTCTGTCCAAAACAGCCCAGCAGAAACACATGTGAAATAAAAATTCATATCTCCACTTCTACCCATTCAAAAATCACCAAATTTTAACCATAGCTTCTCCACTTCATGGGCAATATTCTTTCAAAATTTCATGGCTAACAAAGGAGTATAGGCTTGTCAAATCCCTCCTCCAAGTTGGAGAATCAAATCTGACCAGTTTCTGTCCAGCGAAAAGATGGGGCTCAAAACCCTAGCTAGGAAGCTTCAAATTTGATGAGCTAGGACTCAAAGCAAAGCTTATGAAGAGGCCAAGATGTGGTAAATATTTGAGAGACAAACTCTTAATTTTCGATTTTCTATGATTTTTACAAAGTGATGGATGAATAGTAACCTTCAAGAACTAACTTTTGGTTTTATGATTTCTTTAGTTGATCCAAGCTACTTTAAGGTTGTTTAAGGACTATCCAAGGCTTATTAAGTGTTGTTCACTCTACAAAGAAGGTATAAAGCTCAAGAACCCTTAGTATTACTTTGAGTTGATGATGGATTATGGTTGGTTAAGTAGTTAAAGTTGTATAAAGTATGAAATCATGATGATATATGTGTTTATAAGTGATTTGATTAAGTATGGAAGTGAGTTATGCTTGTAACCATGGCTGGTATGATGACCACATGGTGTAGGGAATAATATATGTGTTGGATGATGGATTGGGAGGAGTGATGATTTGGGAATTGTTAAAAGTATAGCCGTTATAATGCCCGATTTTCATTAAAACAGTAATTACTTGTGAAAAACAGAGCATACCGACTATGTCAAGGTCAGTAGGGTATAACCACTGGTAATTATAGAATAGATCTTAGTTCATAGATCGTTTTGATATAAAGTACGTAAAAATCTGATGAACGGTTTAGGAGATATGACCAAAATCGTAAAAGTGGTTCGAAAGCGTAAGTGCGAGTTCGTAACTTCAATTTAATTCCTTTAACCTAAGTGATTCCGTTACGAATCTTGATAATTAAATAATAGAGGTCATAAGGAAGGTATAGGAGAAGGTCTTATGTCGAACGAATAATTTTTCAATTTTATAAAAATGTTTAGATTAAGGGTATGTTAATGGAATACCCCCTTAAACGGATAAAGGATAATTTTCTCGAGTTAATGGTCGACTTAAAAGTCTTTAAGACTCAAATATCAATTAAGTGTATAAGATAATGTCATACCTTGATAATGGGGCATAAATGCTGATGGTGATCCTTCTCGTTTTTATGGAAACTCAAGACGAGCAGCGGGTCATATCTTTCAGATTTAGAGATCGAGGCAAGAATTCTTTTACCCTTATGTTGATAATTTGTTTATGTTAAAGAAAAGTGGTTTTGCTAGATAATATATGAATCTTATATCAATATATGATATGGATTACAGATATAGATTGTGGATATGGATATGAATATGAATGGAGCTAATACATTTTATGGCTTCAAAAGACATAAAAAAGAATGATATCAGTTGTTATCTAGGGTTATATGGTTTATAATCTTCTGTTATTTATAATCTTTTAACATTTGTGACTTAATAAATATTATTTGAATATTATTTAATACTTTAAAGATAGAAGGAATAGTTTATGTATTTAATAGAATATTTGATTTTATTAAATACGGAAGAGATGTCTGAGTCATAATCAAAGTATTATGATATATATATATATATATATATATATATATATATATATATATTAAAGATAATGCAATATGGAAATGGAAATGGAAAATGGAAAATATGGAATGGGGTTTTTTAAATGGAATAATGATTTTTCAAAGAGGGGGATTACAAAATACTTGTGTAAGTGGTTGTGTTTAGCACAGTCCAGCAACCATCATTTATGAGGAAGTAGTGGAGAACCTTCCTCATTATCTTTTTTCGGCCCATGTGTTGCCGATGGAGGATGTAGTGGAGAACCTTCCTTCAGGGGGATGTAGTGGAGAACCTTCCTCCAGGGATGATTGACATTCCTTCTACTAGTAGTAAACAAGGAGCAGGTATGATTAGGCGACTGATCATCGTCCTAACGTATCAGGCGACAGTGGATATTCCCAAAACTTTTAAAGAAAGAATGGTTTCAGATTTGCATTCTGAAAAAGGAAATGGTATGAAATTATAGAATTATTTTTATGGACTGAAGAGAAACTGATTTTTATAGTACCTTTATATACAATTGTTGTATAAAAAGAAATGGAAAGATTATATTGAGAGCTTGATTTTAAATGTTATATTATCTTGAGATATTATACTAAGATGATGTATTGATTATTTTCTTATTATAGAAGAGAAACTGATATTATATGATATTAGAAGAGAAACTGATATTATATTGTTTTATATCTTTTCTTTTCATAGTGGAAAAATAGATGGTGTATTGAATAAGTAATAATTAGGTTTTATTATTATAGTGGACTTTCCGGTTATTAAGAGATATATATATGTTTTTAACTTTGAGTCTGGTTTACAATATTATCTTGCTGAGCTATTATATGTTAGAAATGATTGATGAGAACAGTGTTTGGAAGATAAAGTCAGAAAACAGAGTTTAGCTGGAAGCAGTCAGAGTTTAGTTAAACACTGACTGGAAGCGCAACAGAGGTTGTTAAACTCTGTAGCGGTATTGTCTGAAGAGTCAACAGTGTTTAAAGGTTGATGCAAGATAAGTATGGAAGCAATATCTTTGAAGATTGGAAAGCTGTCAAAGAGATTGAGTTGACTTAGAAGACTGGAGCAATCGTGATTGATATCAATTGTATAGCTTGATTATAGGAGAATCAGTTACTGATTGTACGAAGCTGTATGTTCTATAAATACAGTTAGGTTAACCCTAGAAGGGTAATCGAACATTGAGAAATTCATTGATTGTAACCTAAGCAGCTCTCTGTGATATTTACATCACTGAGAGAGGAATTATTAATTCCAAACATTTTTTAATTGTTAAACAGTGTGTTCTTGTTAAGTTACTCATACAGTATTTGATTGCTTATTGTGTATTCGTCCTAACAAGTGGTATCAGAGACTAATCTGTTACTTTATTACAGTTAAAGATCCAAACACAATAGTAATCAATGGCAGAGATACCTCCACCAACTGAGAAAACCCCTACTACTGTTAGTAGGTATGAAACAATAAGGGTTCCAATACTTAGGCCATCAGAGTATGCAATCTGGAAGGTAAAAATGACCATGTTTCTGGAAGCCACAGATCCAGAATATCTTGATAGAATTTATGAAGGTCCTCACAAACCTACAAAGTTATCTGCTGCTGCTGCTGGTGAGGAATCAAAGGTCATTCCAAAAGAAAAGAAAGATCTAACTGCTGAGGATCTTTCATCTATTGCAAAGGATGCAAAAGTGAGACATTTACTTCACAGTGCATTAGACAATGTTATGTCTAATAAAGTGATTAATTGCACAACTGCAAAGGAAATATGGGATGCACTTGAGGTTAGGTGTCAAGGAACTCCTGCAATCAAGAAAAACAGAAGAAATATACTCACTCAGGAGTATGAGCACTTTGAGGCAAAGTCTGATGAAACCATGACAGAAACATTTGACAGATTCTGTAAACTGCTCAATGATTTGTCATTGGTTAACAAAGAGTATGATTTAGAAGACTCAAATCTCAAGTTTCTTCTTTCTCTACCTGAAAAGTGGGATGTGAAAACAACCACTATAAGAGATAATTATGAACTTGGTGAAACAGAGATTGATGAAATTTATGGGCTGCTCAAAACCCATGAATTGGAATTGGAGCAGAGAAACAAAAGATCAAGTAGAAAGTCAAAGTTTGTTGCTCTTAAGGTTGAGGAGAAACCATCAAAGAAAGAGGCATCAAGGAGAAAGGAAAAAGGGAAAGCCTTAGTCATACATTCAGAGAATGAGTCATCAAACACTGATGTTGACTCAAACACAGATGAATCATCTGATTCTGAAGATGATGAGGAGATGATGCAAATGGCTGCATTGATGGTAAAGACCTTCAAGAAGATGGGATACAAGAACTTCAAGAAGGGAAAGAGATTCTCCAGGGACTACTCAAAGTCTGACAAGAAGAATTTCAAGAACTCTGAGGGAAAGGACTTCAAATCTGGTAAGAAAGATAAGTCTGAAATTCAATGCTACAAGTGTAAGGAGATGGGTCACTATGCTCCTGAGTGCAAGAAGGGTAAAACTGAAAAGGCACTCTACACCAAAGGCAGAGATTGGGCAGACACTTCAGATTCAGATGAGGAAGTCAACTATGCTCTCATGGCTACTACTCAGACTGAAAATGATGATCTTAAGGTACCCCCAACTACCTATGCTTATAACACTGATAATATAACTGAATTGAGAATCTATCTTAAAGCATTGCATATCAGTTATAGGGATCAGACTTTAGAAAATGAGAGGATAAAGACTGAGTGCTCTCAACTCAAAGAAAGAAATAAACTTGTTGAGGAACAGCTAGAGAACATGAATAAAATTCAAAAAGAGAGAGATGATGCAGTGTTTATTGAACAGGAGTTGCTAGGTAAGTATAAGCAACTAGAATCTGAATTGGAGGATACTAAACACATCATTAAAACTTGGACACACTCTGGTAAAGACACTCAAGAAGTGTTTCAGTCAGATACAGTAGGTCTAGGTTACTCTGAGGGAGATGAACTTAGATTTGAAAATCAAGTAAAAGTTAAACCACATCGTTCATCTGAAGGTAATGTCATGGGAACAGGTGGACCTAAGACTGAAGCACAGAAAAAGGCTGTTAAAGAGTCATATGCTAAAACTTTTGTTAAAGAGGCTAACATTGGTTTAATGACAGATAAACAACTCAAGCATAAGCTTAAGGAGATAAAATCTGTCAACAAACAGAGATTGCCTAAGAAAAACAAAAATGGAAAGGTAGGCATAACATCAGGAATTAAGCCAATGCTTGCTTCATTAGCTCCTAGAAAAACATGCTTTAATTGTGGTAGCACTAATCATCTTGCTAGTTTCTGCAGTAAGAATAAGAACATTAATTCTTTACCCTCTAAAACTGCAGTGAAGAGTGATTATGTGAGAACAAGACCACAGACTTTATGTAAACACTGTGGAAGTACATGGCATTCTATTTACACTTGCAGAGATTATCATGCTATTTACTATAATTACTATGAACCCAAACCAAATTTGAAATGGGTTAAAGTAAACTCTGCAAATGTAAACTCTGAAAAAGTTAGCTTAAACTCTGATAATGTGAATTCCGCTGCAAAAGCTAACAGAATTAAGAAAGCCAAAGGATCCAAGCAAGTCTGGATCCTTAAAACTAATAATCAGTGATTGTTTGTGATTGCAGGGCAACAGGGTTAGTACCCTAGTCGTGGACAGTGGATGTTCAGGACACATGACAGGAAATAAAGCCCTGCTATCAGAGTTTGAGGAGAAAGCTGGCCCAGAAGTTTCCTATGGAGATGGCAACATAGGACATACACTGGGATATGGCAATATTAATCTTGGAAATGTCATCATCACAAATGTAGCTCTGGTTCCAGGACTCAAGCATGATCTGCTATCTGTGAGTCAAATCTGTGACAGAGGATATCATGTAGATTTTCAACCTGAATATTGTCAAGTGATCAGCAAATCTACAGGGAAAGTTGCTCTAGTTGGAAACAGACACAATAACATCTATGAAATTAAATTGTCAACAAACACTGATGGCAAAGCAGTGTGTCTGTCTTCAAGGATGTCCAGTGAAGAGAGTTGGAAGTGGCACAAGAAACTCTCTCATTTGAACCTGAACAACATCAATGAGCTAATAAAGAATGATCTTGTGAGAGGTTTACCAAAGTCCTTGTTGAATGTAGAAGGACTGTGTGATTCTTGTCAAAAGGCTAAACAGAGAAAAGCCTCCTTCAAAAGCAAATCTGAGTCTTCAATTGTTGATCCTTATCATCTACTACATGTTGATCTTTTTGGTCCAGTGAATGTGATGTCTCTTGGAAAGAAGAAATATGCTCTAGTCATTGTTGATGAATATACCAGGTACACATGGGTATATTTTCTTGCAAAGAAGGATGAAACTGCATTAACACTGACAGAACATATATTACAACTGGAAAAAGGGTCAGAAAATCAAGTGAAGACAATCAGAAGTGACAATGGAACTGAGTTCAGGAATTCATCAATGGAAGAATTTTGCAAGAGTAAAGGGATAAAACAAGAGTTTTCTGCACCTGGCACTCCACAACAAAATGGTGTAGTGGAGAGGAGAAACAGAACCTTGGTAGAAGCTGCCAGAACCATGCTAGATGAAGCAAAGTTGCCAACATATTTCTGGGCAGAAGCAGTTCAAACTGCTTGTTTTACTCAAAATGCAACACTGATCAACAAGCATGGTAAAACACCATATGAAATGGTGAAGAAGAAAAATCCAAATCTAAAATATTTTCATATTTTTGGATGCAAGTGCTTTGTGTTGAAGACTCATCCTGAACAGTTGACCAAATTTGACCTAAAGGCAGATGAAGGAATTTTTGTTGGCTATCCACTGTCAACTAAGGCATTCAGAGTTTATAATCTGAGAACCAGAGTGATCATGGAATCAATTCATGTGTCATTTGATGACAAGAAAATAACTGGACTTGAAGATGTCAATGAACATGATCAACTGCACTTTGAAAATGAAGATTTATTCTCTGAAAAAGTAAACTCTGATCAGACTGATTTGACAAACTCTGTTGATCTAAACTCTGAACCTCTACTGGTAAATACTGAAGAAACTCTTCAATCAGAAACAAGGGAAGAATCAGTTGAGGGGGAGCATGAAGAATCACATCAAAGTGATAATTCAAACACTGAAAGTGACTCAGTTGATGATTCTAAATCAAACTCTGTTGATTCAAACTCTGTTGATAATTCTGAGAAGTCACATTCAGGGGGAGCATCAGAAAATGAAGAAAGGCACCAAGAAAATCAGGAGAGCATGGATCAAGGGGGAGGATCACATGATGACAGAAGCAATCTTCCTTCTGCAAGAAAATGGACTAAATCTCACACACCTGATTTGATTATTGGTGATCCAGATGCAAAAGTAAGGACAAGAAGTGCAACAACAAATGAATGTCTGTTTCATGCATTCTTGTCACATACTGAGCCAAAGAAAGTGGAAGAAGCTCTTAAAGATGCTGACTGGATAACAGCAATGCAAGAAGAGCTAAATGAATTTGAAAGAAATGAAGTGTGGACACTTGTACCAAGGCCCAAGAACAGATCCATTGTTGGTACTAAATGGGTTTTCAGGAATAAAACTGACAGTGAGGGTGTTATCACAAGGAACAAGGCAAGACTGGTTGCAAAAGGCTATTCACAATAGGAGGGAATAGACTATGATGAAACATTTGCTCCAGTGGCAAGATTGGAGGCAATCAGAATCTTTCTTGCATATGCCTCTCACATGAAATTCAAAGTGTTTCAGATGGATGTAAAAAGTGCATTTTTGAATGGAAAACTTGAAGAAGAAGTGTTTGTGGAACAACCACCAGGTTTTGTAGATCCAAAACATCCAGACTATGTCTACAGATTAGACAAGGCACTCTATGGACTTAAGCAGGCACCAAGGGCATGGTATGAAACCCTTGCCAAATTTCTACTAGAAAGTGGATTTCACAGAGGTACTATTGACAAAACTCTGTTTTACTTCCAAACTGGTAGTGACTTGCTTTTAGTTCAGATATATGTAGATGACATCATTTTTGGATCTACTAATGATAAACTCTGTAAGAAGTTTGCCAAACTCATGCAGTCAAGATATCAAATGAGTATGATGGGAGAGCTTAGTTATTTTCTAGGCCTACAGGTGAAGCAAACAGATGATGGAATTTTTATAAATCAAGCAAAATATACCAGAAACCTTCTCAAGAAATTTGGTATGCTTGATTGTTCATCTGCAACAACTCCCATGGCAACTGCAACAAAATTGGACAAAGATGCAGGGTCATCAGTAGATGTGACAAGTTACAGAGGAATGATTGGTTCTTTACTCTATTTGACAGCTAGCAGACCTGATATCATGTATGCAACTTGTTTGTGTGCAAGATTCCAGGCAGATCCAAGAGAACCACATTTAACAGCAGTAAAGAGGATATTTAAGTACCTCAAGGGCAATATAACTTTGGGGCTGTGGTATCCAAGAGAATCAGAGTTTAAACTTCTTGGCTACTCTGATGCAGACTTTGCTGGATGTAAGATAGACAGAAAAAGCACCAGTGGAAGTTGTCAATTTCTGGGTGACAGACTTGTTTCCTGGTACAGCAAGAAACAGAAGTCAATATCTACATCAACAGCTGAAGCAGAGTATATTGCTGCTGGTAGCTGCTGTGCACAGATTTTATGGATGAAGAATCAACTGCTGGATTATGGATTAAGGTATACCAAGATACCTATTTACTGTGATAATCAAAGTGCTATTGCAATGACAGGTAATCCAGTGCAACATTCAATGACAAAGCACATCAGCATAAGGTATCACTTCATCAGAGAGCATGTAGAGGAAGGCAACATTGAGCTTCACTTTGTGTCTACAGAACAACAACTTGCAGATATCTTCACCAAGCCATTGAGTGAAGCTACATTTACAAGACTGGTCAATGAACTAGGAATGGTCTCTAGTTTTGACTAGAGATGTTGGTTAGACTCAAAAACTTATTGCTCATGTTTTCGTTAATTTGTTAAGTGCTATGTGAACCTTAGTATTAAACTCTGTTCTGCATGCTTATGTTTAAAACTTGTTAAACTCTGTCAGCATGTCTGTCTGTTAAACACTGTTAATATGTTGGATACACTCAGTGAATTCAGAATTGATTATTGTCTGAATGAAAACACCAATGAAGAAAAATGTATGAAGCATGATTCTCAGTAAATAAATCATGATTCTTTCTGAGTCACTGTAATCTAATCAGACTTTGTGCAGTAAATCAACACAGCATGATACTGTTTCATATTTATAGCATCTCTTAGTTTATTCAGTCCTAAACTCTGACTATGAATATTGTGTGCATTGCCTCTCATAAATAATTTTGGTTATTGATGAACTTTAAACTCTGATTAGTGACATTCTGTTTCCAAAGGTATGGTTCCTGATGATTCCTTGTTTGTACTTGTGAAAACCATAAAACTTGAGATGTGTCATTGATTAGTTTGGTGAGTTCAGATTCATGTCTACACCCTGTGAGAGTTTGAACCAAATCAGTGATTGATACATTTTCTATCAATCAGTATTTATTGTTGTGTGATATTCATCAGGAAGTATGTTTCTCTAGAACTTGTATTAAACCATTTTGAGACTACATGATATGTGTGTGCATGAAGATGATAAAGGCAATAGGATTCACCATTTCTTCAAACACTGTTCAAAATTCTTTTGAACTTTGTTCAAACACTGTATAAACACTGTTCATAATTTCAATCCTTAGTAAACCCCTTTGAGCCTTATTAACTGCTCATTTACTTATACTCTGAAGTGTAAAGAGCAGTTATATTTTTTTTCTCAAGCAGATGAGTGTCTCTCAAAGAAAAGAAAAGTTTACTCAGTATATATATGCAAAATAAAAAAAAATATAAAAAAAAAAAAATATAAAAAAAAGGCATATATACTGATCTTGTACAAATATGTACTAACATTGTGACTGAACACTTTGTTCTATTAAAATGTTCAGCTTGAACTCACTCATGAATAAATCATCTTTTTCATCTGTTTGATCTTATCTCACTACAACCTTGAACAAAGTCCTTTTGATTGGTGCATACATGTATTCAAAGTAGTGTAGAATTGGTGGACATTCAAGCATATGGTAGATTCTGCTATTTCTGATTGAATGTGAGTGTAAACACTTCACCTAAACACTTGTGTGTTTGAGAGTTTTGTGAGATTATCCAGTTCATGACTGTTATTCACTGAATGATACTCTGATTTCTATCTCTTGATCTTTTTGTCTTCAAAGACTGTGTGCTTACCTGGATAATCATGGACATCAAAGGGAATAGAAGTTTTCAGATTTCTATATTACAGTAACTACAGAGTTTAGCATTCATCAAACAATCAGTGTTTAAATGAGAGTTTGTGCATTCAGTGTTTATTGATTTCTGTTATGGATTTTATGAAATATTAGATGCTCTAAAAATTGATTTTAGTAAACTCTGCTTCACACACACTGATACTCACAACTGTGCAATTTTTGAAAGGGTTTTAGTGATAAAGTTGGAAAATTGATAAACACTGTTGAGTTGTGTTAAGTACTCTAAGGTAAAACTTTCATTGAGATGATTTGACTGTTTTGAGTAATTGAGGTAGTTGACAACTGTTAATTAAGTGTAAATATGTCAAAGTGTCGTGATTATAGGAATGACAGCGGTAATTATTAAGTGATCCATTGGTTGTTTGACACGTGTCCCATGATAGTGTCCCACTCACACATTACTCTACAACAGTTGCGCGTTTTTACTGAATAAACGATTGAGTTTTAATTTTACTCTAATCGTCTTTGTTCTCTCACTCCATATCGATTCACATTCACCCACTCACAGTTACTTGCATACTCATTCACTTTCAAGATTCTCATACACTCTCATTCACCTTTTGATAAACACTTACAGTGCATACACATCTTTTCTTTAAATCTCTTCATATCATATCTTACTAATGGCAACTAAAGCGTTTGATGCAGCAGGGTTAGTTTTTCTTCCTAGCAACTATGCGGCACCACTGGAGAATGCAAATGCTCCAGAGGCGTTTCATTTGTTCCAAAATTTCTTGAAAGATTCTGAAATAGGGAAGGCTCTAACTGCACCATCAACATTATCTGCATCACAAATTGTTGCCTTCTGGACAAACTCTGTATATGATGATGGAGAAGAGTCTGGCACTCCAACAATTACTTTCACTCATGATGAATCAGAGTATATCATTACTCCAACTACGGTTAGGGATGCTCTGGATTTTGAGACACACACTTCTTACAGTGTTGTTGGTCATGATCGCTTGAGGACAATGTTGGAGCAAATAGGATGTGCAGGAAACTTGAATAAGATAGGGTCTTTGAGACGGCCAAGTTTGAGAAAGGAATGGAGTTTCTTTTTCGATTGCATCACAAGAGCTTTTGGATAGAAGACAACAAACTGGGATGCACTTCCTCTTGACACTCTCCAAATTGGTCATGCTCTATTATATGGAGGTAATTTTGATTTTGGTAGACTAGTGCTAATGAACTTGGGAGAACGTTTGTCTGAGACTACTACTGTCTATTTTGCTCGTTTTTGTCAATTGCTATTTACTGCCTGTGTGCCTAACATTCCAATTGATGAAGCTGATGTTATTCAGCCTTTTCAAGTTGCTAAAAGAATGTTTTCTGATTTGACAAACAAAGATGTTACTAAACAGCAAATACCAGATATGTTTATGCCTTTAGCCTTACAGAACTATGTAAACCAACCACAAGACCATCAATCACCACAACAAATGCCTGAACCAATAGACACCATAAACTCTGAACCAACACCCACAACACCCACAACCACTGTACCTACTACATCTCATCAACCACAACCAGAAACCTTAAACTCTTCACCAATAAACTCTCCAACAATAAACTCTCCACCATTAAACACTGAAACCTTAAACACTGAAACCTTAAACTCTGAGCCAGCACCTACTGAAACAGCCAAAACCAAGCCAAAAAGAAAGAAACACACTGCCCAAAACACCAAACACTCAAAGGCTAAACAGACACTACCTGGAGCTGTTTATACAAGAAGGAAGAAACAAAAGGCAAACAGACCTTCACTTTCACCACCAAGAGAGAGCTCAAGTGAAGATGAAGAGGAGATTGTAGTGCCTCAAGTCAAGAAGAGGAGATTAATTCTTTCTGATTCAGATGAAGAGAATGTTGTTAAAGCTCTAGAGGTGGTTTCACAGCAAACACCTACTGTTGAGGTTACAGTGAATAATGAAATACCTGCAGAGGTTGAAATGCCTGCAGAGGATATTGTTAATGTTGAAATACCTACAGAGGATAAAATGCCTGTAGAAGAGGATCACAGAGATGGTTTTTCACCAGTGCATGATGTTCTTGATTCAATTCTTGATCCTATCTCACCTGTTGATCATGTTGAAGCTCATGGTGTAGCTAATGAGCCTGCAGTAAATGTTCCTGAAGCTGCAGCATCACACACAGAGCTGGTATCTACTGCTTCTCCTATTGCAGACAAAGGTGATGAAGTTGATCAGGCAACTAAGATAATTTCTGAATCCATACCTGTTGAAGCTACAAAGGTAAACTCTGTTGCAGAGCCTGTGCAACATGAGGTGACTATGGAAAAGGTTACAGAAGTTGTTGAAGAAACTGTGGCTGACACTGCTCAGCACAGTGGTTCTTTAAAAGGTGATCAAGCTAAAGATGCAAGTGCTGAAGATGAGTCTGACAGTAGTGCAAACTCTGATTCTTTTGTGAGTGCACCAGCACAAACAGATAATAAGCATACACCTTTTGATCAGCCGTGTCCATCTCATGCAGTTGAAGTAGAGCATCTAGCTAAATCTGCTGAAAATTGGTATAAACAAGACTGTATTTTTCCAAAAGGGAGAGCAGCTGAGTTTGTTAAGCAAACTGCAAAGCAAATTTCAAATCCAGAAATCTTATCCTGTTTGAAGGCAACTGTGGTACAAGTCAAGACTCTGGAAGGAAATTTTGCTGAAACAAAACAAGAGATTACTTCTTTAAAGACTGAGATACAGTCAAGAGAATTGAAGATGGAAAGAGAGTCCAAAATAAAAGCTGTCCAGCTGTCTAAAGTTCAAGACACTCTCTTTGCCAGGCTAGGAAAAGTTGAAGAAAATCAAACTGCTCTGTTTTCTAAGGTTGAGTCTATTGCTAACTCTTTGGAGCTCATTACATCAATACTCATTCCTGATGATGTCAAAAAGGGGGAGAGAGTTGCTAAGTCTAAATGCAAAGTTTCTCAAGCTCTGACTCAAAAGGATGATGCTGGAGATGGAGGGGCAAGTGATAAGAGTAAGGTCTTAAACTCTGAAAGGTAAACTCTGAGATCTGGCAAATCTTTTAAATCACAGTCTGTTGGAATAAACATTGAAACTCAAGGTACTTCAAAGACCAAGAGTTTGGAATTAATTTCAGATCCAAAGACTGATGAGGAGTTAGCTGTTAAGATTTTTATGGAAGAAAATGCAACAGGAGTTACTATAGAAGATGCTAAAGCTGAAGAGAAAAGTTTACAAGAAAAGCATTTGAAAGCTCTAAAGTCTGAAAAAGCAAAGAAGAATGTGAAAGTTGCTAAAGCTGCAAAGCCTATTCTTAAAGGCATTCAAATCAAAGAACCAGTTGGTATAAATCAAAGAATGCAAGTATTCAGAAAACCAACAGATGCAGAAGCCAAGCAAAAGCTGAAAAGTATTGTTACAACCTCTGTTGATACACATGTTGTACAGAAAAATGAAGACACAACCTCTGTTGCTGCACAAGTTGTGACCACACCATTATTGTCTTCTCAGTTGAAATCAACATTTAAGAGAGGTGCTCCTCATGACTCAAGACTAGAAGCTACAATTCCAATGGATTTTACTGATGGTAGAGCTTTATCTGGTAAAGTTGGATACAACAAAGAAGGCATAGGCTCACATAGAGATAAAAGGCAATATGTTGGTCCTAGAGATCCTTCTTCACTATCTGTTCCAGGTCGTGGTGTCACTCAAGAGAGTTTAGACAAACTGGAGTCAGTACAGCTTGTATATCAGAAGAGTCTAGAGAAGGATTTCTTGCTATATTTCATGGCTGATGGAACAGTATTTAAAGTTTCTGAAAAGGATATCGAATTAAAATACTGGGAAGAACTTGAATATGTTCTATATATTTTCAGAGTGAGAAATCAAAGAGCTCAGTCAGTTGCAAATGTACTTAGACAAAGAATGATTCAAAACCTTGCAAGAAGGCAAATGAAATTCAACAGCAAGTATGTTCCTAAATACAGAGATTGGAATGGCAATCTGATTGAAATGGAGAAGGGAACTACAAAACTAAAGACTGATCTTGGAGTTACTGTTCTGGATTTCAATGTAAAGTCTGAAGAAGTGAAGTACATAAGGCTGGGAAATGAGATGAGAAGAAACAAAATCTACGATCTTAGAGCTGCTATCTATCAAACTGATGAGAATGATCCTCAGTTGAGAGAAATCAAGGAAGCTATGCAGATAGAGCTTGAAAACGCTGAAAGAAGGTTGCTTATAGACTATCTCAGAACAATGCCTGATCTTCAAGAGATTAGAAATTAAAGTCTGTAAGAATTTTCTTATTTTCTGTAGAATTTGTTAAGTAATAGCTTAAACTCTGTTTGTATATTAAACACTGTAAACTTTGTATTTGTTTTGACATCATCATTTACTGTAAACTTGTACATTTTTGCTAATGGACAAGTTGGGGGAGATTGTTAGAAATGATTGATGAGAACAGTGTTTGGAAGATAAAGTCAGAAAACAGAGTTTAGCTGGAAGCAGTCAGAGTTTAGTTAAACACTGACTGGAAGAGCAACAGAGGTTGTTAAACTCTGTAGCGGTATTGTCTGAAGAGTCAACAGTGTTTAAAGGTTGATGCAAGATAAGTATGGAAGCAATATCTTTGAAGATTGGAAAGCTGTCAAAGAGATTGAGTTGACTTAGAAGACTGGAGCAATCGTGATTGATATCAATTGTATAGCTTGATTATAGGAGAATCGGTTACTGATTGTACGAAGCTGTATGTTCTATAAATACAGTTAGGTTAACCCTAGAAGGGTAATCGAACATTGAGAAATTCATTGATTGTAACCTAAGCAGCTCTCTGTGATATTTACATCACTGAGAGAGGAATTATTAATTCCAAACAGTTTTTAATTGTTAAACAGTGTGTTCTTGTTAAGTTACTCATACAGTATTTGATTGCTTATTGTGTATTCGTCCTAACATTATAGCTCACTCTTGCTATTTAATTTCATAACAGCTAGGGCAAATGCCGATACTCCGCACTACACCCCGCAAGAGGGTAAGGGAAAGACGACCTTTTGAGAGAGTGCTGGAGCCAATTCCCGAGGTAGCTCATGTAGGACGGATGGGTATTAGTAGACATATGTACATTAAGCATGTAAACTTGTGTAATAAATTTTGGTTGTTAAAATGCTTCCTCTTGAAGTAATATTCAGTAGGGATGGGAACGGGTCGGGTTCGGCTCGGGTTTTGCAAAATCCAAATCCAAATCCAAATATTTTCGGGTTTCGGGTTTCGGATCGTATCGGGTTTCGGATCCAAAACTCAATATCCAAATCCAAATCCGTCGGGTTTCGGATCGGATCGGGTTTTTTTCGGGTATTCAAAATTAAAAATAGTGTAAATAAGTTGCTTAACAAAAAAATAAAAAAAATTGTTTAAGTAAATTAAAAAATACCGCTACATCCATGACAATTTATTTTCTCGATCTTTACATATCTTATGTCTCAAAGATATGTGTATGTATAATATGTATTTATAATATACATTTATATAATATATATATATATATATATATAAAATACTGTATGTATAATATGTATTTATAATATACATTTATATGTAATATATAATATATAAAATATAAAATATAATAAATAAAAGTCGGGTATTTTTCGGGTTTCGGGTTCGGCTCGGGTTTTGATCGGGTTTCGGGTTTCGGATCGGGCTTCATGAAATCCATATCCATATCCAAAATCTTTCGGGTTTAAAATTTAAATCCATATCCATATCCAAATCCAAAATATCGGGTTCGGATCGGATAAAAAATCGGATTTCGAATCGGGTATCCGTCTGATCGGATTTTTTTCACATCCCTAATATTCAGCAACGCTACTTAAGTAAGATTCTGGGTTTGTAATAACTTTTAACTTTAAACTGTTGTTATTATGGATGTTGTTCCCTGAGCATATGACCGGTGTGTAATGTTATAGTGTGGGGTCTATTGCATGAGTATTAGCAAGTATTTATATCTCAATTGTCAAGAATATAATGTTGTTAAATGGTAATAAAAAAAATGATAGTGCTAATAAGTGGAAGGTGAGTGTGATGGCCTGGATTCCTGACCCCGGATCTGGGGCCGTCACAAGGACCATTGAGTTATGCCTTGACAACATCTCCACAACTCAATCAAGCAGCTGTTTCACAAGCTTGGGAGAATGCTGAGGTAATTGATTCTACTCAGAGTCAATCAGGTAAGAATGTTCTACACTTAGGACAAGACTCATTTGACATTACTGAATCTATTGTTAATTCAGTACTTCACTTACCTGTTAGTATGAGTTTTGAAAATGTACCATCTGATGATAATGTTAGAACTATGTTATCTGAGTTAGGTTACAATGGACCTCTAGATAACATGAGCCCGTTAAGTAGATCCTTTCTTAGGAAAGAATGGTCTTTCTTCTTTGATCAAATTGCTAAATGTTTTACTGGTAAATGCAGTTCTTTACAACAAATTACTTCTGTTACATCACATATTGCTTATATTTTACTTTATGACAGGGTAATTAATTTTTGTCACATTATTTTGAGTCAGATGTGTATCAAACTTGGGTCAAGAGATCATGACAGGAAAATGGTTTATTATCACAGATTTATGCAATTGTTTATTAACCATTTTATTCCTAATGTTGAAGCTAGATTTGGTAGAGAAAATTATGTTTCTTCTTATGTACAGTAAAAGAGAATTTTCTTTGACATTACAAAGAAGGACAATGAAAAGAATCTAGATGAAATACCTGCAATACACTATCCACATCATGTTCAGGTACTTCTAAAAACTCATCTTCCTACTCTCTACAATTCTTCTTTCTTTGGTGGGGAAATGACTCAGGAATCTCATTTGATGGAGAACCCACCTGTGTCTACCCAAGTAACCAAAAACATGATAGTCTTTGAAATAATTCAAGAACCAAATTTTGATTCACAACCTATTGTTTCAAAGAAACCAACCTCTGGTGTTTCTCAAAAGACATCAGTTGTAAGGAAGAGAAGATTTGTTGTGTCAAGTAGTAGTAGTTCTAGTGAAGATGATGATAATATATCTCTTGTTGAGAGAGCATAATTGAAGGCTGCAATTCAACTTTCTAAGCTAGGACAAATAGATGAAGCACCTAGTCACAACCAGACTACAGTCTCCCAAAAGGCTGTAGTACTTAAAAAGGGAAAACAGTTACTGGATACTGTCTCTCAAAAGACTGTGTCTATTGAAAAACGATCTCATCCCAAGATCACTCCTGTGTTTACACCTCTTGAGTCTTCTCAAGATAAATCTGTTGCTCACTATAATAGGAGAACAAGGAGAAAGATTCATTTGTCATCTACAAGAGTCTAGTCCAACTAATATCATGCAGATCTCTACAAATGAAGCTACAATCAGGTCAGCCATTGACAATAGAGATCTTGATATTGATTCTTCATGGGAAACAACACTGTCATACAGACTGGCTATGGGAGTTATTTCTATCAAAGTGAAACTGTCCAGGCCTGTTCGAGATTTTCTAGTTGAAAGAGTACCAAGACTTTCATTTCCTGAACAATATTGACTTCTACATCAAAGACTTGACTTAATGTGTTGCCCAGTAATTAACAATTGTAGAAGGGGGGGTTTAATACAATTGTATAAGATTTTCGACTTAAACAGAAATAACACAAGTATGAATCAATAACAGCTTTATTAATTCTGATATAAAACTGTTACAAACTCTCTTAAAAAATCCTTATGTTCTTAAGAGCTTCTAGGTTACAAGATAACTCGTGTAAGCGATTACAATAATGTAAAACCTAAACTGTGTTTATATAGAGTACACAGTTACACTATCAATTACAAGATATTCTAAATCAATTATATATAACTCTGAATGCATATCTTGTATGATAGCTACCTTCCTATAAATTAGGAACCGACATATCAATCTTCTTTGATCTCTGGTCTAATGAGAATCTTTACGAAATACTGACCAGCTTCTAATACTGACAATACCTTCATACTGACATCGTATTACTGATGTCGACGTCAACATCAGTATCTTGATCAGTAACAACCCAGATCCTGATATCACTTGAATCAATATCTAACAATCTCCCCCAATTTGTACTTAATGAAGTAAAGCACAAATTATTTGATTCAATGATGTCAAAAACTCAAAACAAAAATCTATAAGTAATCTTCAGATTCAGTCTCAGAAATCCTTACAAAGAAATTACTTATCTGCAAGAAACTTGATAATAATTCCTCTTCCTTTTCTGCTAGAATCTGAATCAGTCTTTTCTTCAGACTCCTGAGTTCTTCATTGTTCTTGTCAATCTGATAAATACTAGCCCTGAGATTTTGAATTGAGCTTCTTGGTAAATTCAACTCTCCCAACAGTAAATATGCAAGATCTCTTCCACCAGGATTCAAAGATAACTGTTCTTGCATCAGAATTACTTCTTTAACAGCTGAACCCTTTTGCATTTCTACTTCTTGTCCTTCTGTGTTCAAATACATGGGAGTATAATTACCATCATATCTTGACCCTCCGTCCAAATATCTGGATTTTATTTTCATGAAGATCATGGTACACCAGTTTTTGTAAACACTGGCTTCTCTATCAGGAATGCTTCTATTTTCAAGCAAATAAAGAACATATTTCAGTTTTTGTAACACTTTTGTCTTTCATGAAGTACAACAACTTTTCCATCATCTTACCATCCATCTTGCATGCAACAATCGCAACAGATTCAAGTTCCCAAAGATCATCAACAGATAATTTGTCACTCAATCTTCTAGTAAGAAAATGTTGATCTGCTTGAAATAAAGATATGAATTCCATATCCCTAGAGCCAAATCCTCCTCTATTGTAAGGTTCCAGTCCCTTCAGATCAGAACTCATCTTAATCCCCTTGGTGAACCTTTATCAAACTTAGAAGATTTTGCTTTCTGAAGTCCAGGAATCATTGGAGGTTCTGAGATTACTCTTCCAGACTTAAAAATAGCTGGTCCAGTATACTTCAATTTAACAACTTCCATCCACTTTTTCCTTCTCTTCTTTGTTTGTGGATCACTAGGTTCTTCTTCTTCCTCTTTCACTTGTTTAGATTTATCAACAAATAAATCCTTTTTAGAATTAACCAGCCTTCTGAAATATTCTTTGCTAGCTCTTTCAACAATATCATTTACATTGTTTCTGACTTCTCTAGATTTTCTAACATCACCAGTATCAAAGTCAACAGTTTCATTCTTTGCTTTTTCAAATTTCTTTTTCTTTCTCTTTAAAGGAGTTTCTTCTTCTTCTGTACCAGGCTCATCAAATACATTTGATGATGGAAAATATTCAAGAGATAAATGAGTTTTCTTCTTTAAATCTTCAGTAATGTCCTCTATTCTGATTCCACTAGACCTTGTCTGCCTTGTACTTACTTGTACAGGATTCCTTCCTCTACCTCTATTTCTTCCTCCTCTGCCTCTTCCTCTTCTTGCAGTAGGAGTTTCCTTCTGTCTAGCAATCTCCTCAAAAATCCTGTTTTGTTCCTTTACAATTTCATTAGTAGTCATATCAGGATTTTCTTCAGAAGTTAATTCAAGTGCCTTCTTAGCATGATACTGATGAAACTTATCACTGTTATGATAAACAAGTTCACTTCCACCTGATTCAGTGATAATTTCTTCAAAGAGATGAGGAGCATCTTGTACATCACTAATCAACATATCTTCACCACCTTCAAGAATTGTAGAAAGAGTTTGCCTTCTTTTTCCAGATTCAGAAACATGAGTTGACTGATTAGTTTTAGTCTGAGTTGAACTCCTCCCCTTTACCAAACCAGCATCAGAGGTTCCTTTTCCTTTTCCATGTTGTTGTTGATTACTAGTACCACCATCATTTCCAGAAGTATCATCCTTTCTCACAACTGGATTAGGTGTACATTTTGTTTTGACCACTACCTTCTCCGCCTTTTTGACATCAGCATCTTCTTCAATAAAGAAAGATAAGATAAGCCTGAGAGTCTCATCAATAGTGTCAACTTTAGATTCCAAACATCCATTCTTGACTCCATCCTCTTTCCAAGTGATGTAACATCACTGGAAAGAATACACAATTAAGAAGCAGTAGCAGATATAGAAACAGTTGAATGAATATCAGCTTGAACTTTAGTAATATCAGCCTTGATAGATTCAATCTCAGTCCTCAATCCTTTTGCGAGTAGAGCATTAGTCTTGATAAGAGCCTTAAGCTCAGGAGTAGACATCCTCGTGGCAATATGACTGGAATGAAAAAGAGCATTATGAAAATTCATCTTAGCATTTGGCTGATTCCATTCTGTATCCCATTCATATCCCCTTGCAGCTTGTGTATCAGCCAGAAGTGTAGAACTGTACTCCCCTCTGAACTCTTCTTGAGTAACAGACTGCATGTACCTACTCGAAGATCCATAAGCAGATGCTAAACTTGCTTTTATGGCTGCCTGCATTTGAATTGCCTCAGGATCATCATCAGCATGATCATCATCATCATTTGAGCTATCATCAGACTCAGGAAGTTTATCATCCACATTATCTTCAGGATTCATAACTCCTTTCAATCTCAAATCCATAGTAGATGGAACTGTTGATTCCTGAAGACCTGCAGTGGGAATAAAAATATTTCCTAGATCTCTCTTTTCTTTTAAAGTGATCTCATCACTTCTCACAACATTACCTAAGTTACTTTCAAGAGTAACTACTACCTCTCCAGAAGTTTTTAACTTCTCACTCTGTTCTAGCTCACCTTTTACCAGTTCAGGAGACTGCCTCTCTTCACTCTTCTTTTTCTCTAATTATTTACTCTCAGTCTCACTAGAAAGGTTCTGGCTCAACAAATTCAAAGAAATAAGAGGTGGCTGAGAAGAGTGGTTTGAAGTCATACAAATAGAGGTATCCCTTGTTTCAGGTCTATTTGTAATCATACTATCACTAGTAAAAGAAGTAGAGATAGAAGTGTTACCTGAGGAAGTGATTAAAGATTCCATTGGCCTTGCAGAAAGTGGCTCGATAAGCAATGGAATATTTGGATCAGTAGTACTTGCATCAGGATTGACAACTCCAACTAAAGCATGACTTGCATCAGTATTTTCTACTAATGGTTCTTGTGTAGTCTGAGGTTGTGAAGCTTCATCAACACTTTGAGTCAAAGGTTCTTGTGTGCTTCCCTCATATGCAGTGTCCTTCAGTATATCATCACATTCAGCAATATGCTTAGCATGAACAGCTTTATCTGCCCGGCTTTGAAATAAGTCAAATTCAATTTCAGAAGCCCCTTGAGCAGTGTCAGGAAACTCCTTTGCTGATGTGATTTTGCATGCATCTTCACCTTGAGAAGATGGTTCTTGTGGGGCAGGAATATTCTTGTCTTCACTTTCCCTTTGAGAAAGTGGTTCTTGTGGGACTATTCCTTCAGCAATGTCTGCATCCATACTTTGAATGGATGCTTCTTGTGTGACTGGATCTGCAGTAGCTCCTGAACTACTTTGAAGTTCAGGTTCTTGTGGGATAGATCCTTTCAGAGGTGATGATGTCCTCTGTTTCTTTTGTCGTTCAAAAACTTTTGTTGTAGTTTGTTGTTGCTTATAAAGAGGTGGTGGCTTTTGTCCAAGTTTGACAGCAATGCCAACAACCTTGTCCAGTGACATATCAAATGTCCTCTTCTGTGGTGATGTAGAGATTGGGGAATCAGAGATTTCAACAGTCTTCACAGGTGAAGTACCAGGAGTAGAGACATTAAAATTAGTAGTTGAGTCAGGAACTGATGATGAAACCGGATTTTGATTGTCTTCTATATCATCATCAAGATTATGTATCTCCAGAGGAATGAAGTATTGACTCTTCTTAAATAACCTTATTCTTTTCTTTGGCTTTTCAGAAATAGCTAGTTCTTTAGGAGCTATAGTAATGACTTCCTTTTTCTTCAAAGAAACTGATAAAGGCAATTTGTCATCATCAGAATCATAATCAGACTCGGAATCAATTTTCTGACTGAATTTCCTCTTTTTTCCTGTTTCCTTATACACCCCTATATCAATCAAAGATTGATCAACTTCAAGCACAGATTTCTCCTTAACCAGGACCCCTTGTTCACCCCCTTGTGACTTCTTTTGATAGTGGGTTTGAGTGGAGAAATTCTTTGACCCTGATTGTCTTCCAGACACATCAGATCTAGCTAATTTCTTTGATTTTACAACTGATGCCTTTTGTGAGACACTAGAGGTGGATAATTGTTTGGTAGAGTGTTTGGGTTGTGCACTTTGGTCAGAAACAGGATAGGTAGTTTCCTGTCTCATAGCACCAGAAATAGGTCCAAGACCATCAGTAATAGATCCATAATGAGTAGGCATTCTTTTGGATAAAAGAAGCCTGACCTCATTAGGAATAAATGCATTAGTACCTTCAAAATCATTTGCCTTATCACTTTTAAGCAGAGAGCTAATATTGTTAGCAAAAATCTTAAAGATAGACAAATCTGTATCATCAGCAAATTCAACATTGGGACATATGTATGAGAATATTAACTAAATAAATCTAGTATAACAAACAAAACCACATTTATCTTTCTTTCCTGCAGTTAATGCTCGCAATATGAAAGACCCATAATCAAAAGGAGTTTCATAGATTAGAGAGTACCCAATGTGAACTGAAGTAGTAGGTAAGGCATCAAAGTTAGACACCTTATTCAGAAAACACCTACTTATGGTATCAAAGAAGAAATTCCATTCCTTCTTTAGCTTGGTTCTGAATAAATCTCCAAATTTCTTTGGTTGTCCATTGTAGCCCAACTTTAAAGCAAACTCCAGAAGAAAAGCATCAGTAAGCTTTGCTGGAGTCTCACCATTTAGAGATGGTAGTTGGAGAGCTTTACAAACAACATCTGGAGTCACATGATGCGTAACACCATTGTATTCAAAACTCATATTTGGCCTTCCTGTTTGGATACATTCACCAAAGACAGCAGTACGCCACACCTGCATAACACACTTAAAAGAAACTTTGGAAGGCTGAGTTAGAGCATAATTGATTGGACTTGAGGCCAAAATATCCTGAATGATTTGAAAATCATTCTCTAGTTCCTGATAATCAAGAACTGCAGTAAAGTTGTAAGGAGCAAAAGTAACACCATGAATTACAACTTTATTATTTATGAATCCAGAAGAAGACATTCTTAATTAGAATGTGTAGGAATTTGTGGTTTTGAAATTTAGGGTTTGTGCTCGCATAAACTTGAAGAAGATAGTTAAAATACTGATTGCTCGAGAATAATGAATCAATTTGAGACATTAAATTGATTTTAGACAAAACGAATGATTTCTCAGAGACAGGTGTCAGTAATCAACTCGTGCACACATAAGTAATGGACCAAATTACGTGTAAGAGTGGTGATAACTGTACGCGACACGATTTTCAAACTGTAAGTATATACTTACGTGAGTGTTACACATGCGCCCGCAGTTTTCGAGAAATAAGATTGTGATTAAAAATAAAACAAGGTAATTTGTTTTAATTAAAGAAATTAGAACACCACAATCTAAAAATACCTGATACCAACACGAGAATGTGAATCGGTTCATATTCTTATTCCACTCCTTTCTCTATATAACGCCTAGAGACTTGTCCACTACCTTTTTAACCGTTCTTCTCACCTGCAAACTAAAAACTCTTCTCACAATATCTTTGTAAAAGAGATGTCGAGTCTTACCATCAAAGAAAAGAATCTCCATCTCGTAGAGAAGAGAGATATTTTCAGTTACACTCGTGAAGAGTTTGATGCTTTCAACTGGGAGAGACAACTTGAGACTCTATGGTTGTAGATGGATGCTGGTCTCGAAAAAATAAGAGAAAGAAAGACCTGCAAAGGTGATTGACATCGATGCTGCCCTCCAAGCAACATTAGCATGGCTTTCGTCTAAGACATCCTCATCCAAATCCATCAACCATTGTTAATGAATATGTCAGCAAAAATAACCTTATCCCTATCAACCTCCACCCAAACAAAGTGGTAAAGATGGGGTCTGGGATGGCTGCTAACAATGGAGTGGTTTGGACTTCCTTTTCCTATTGAATAGATTAGTAGATAGAGAACAAAAAGATGTAATCTATGAATGTACTCTCTTTCTTATTGTTGTGCCCAAAATCTCCATGGGCTAGATTTAGGCCCAATAAGCTATAGGGTCCAATCCATATGAGCCAGGAGATAGATCCAGTACGAGTTATGAAGATCTGATAGAAGAAATGACTAAGGATGTATGAGTATCAGGAGGTTTCCAATGGTCAGGAAGCTGGGCTGAGTATTAGAAGACCAGGTTCCTCCCAGCAGAAGAGTTCGAGTTAGCATAGCAACAGCCATAGAGATGCCAAGAGCATATGAAGAGCTATCTAGTCTAACCAGTTTGTTATTTGTGTAGGTACAGATGCCTAAAGAGAGGTCCCTAAGTGATATGTCCCGAAATAAGGAGGTTCCTGAGAAATAGGTTCCTGAGACATAGGTTCCTGAGAAACAGGTTCCTGAGACATAGGTTCCTGAGCACCAGGTTCCTGAGCGTAGCCATCCAGAAAGAGACCGAATTATTATTGGAGTGTAATTCTAGGGCGCAGTTGATCCTAGAATGCCTCTAGTAGACATGAGAATTATAGTAGGGTACGAACTCGAGTTTTACTCTACTTAGCCAACTAGTTCGTGAAAGGCTCTAAAGGAACCTGAGTCCTACACGAATTAGGCAACCGAATACAGCTGGTCAAGAAGAATCAGCTTCACATTAGAACTACGTGAGCTTGATCCCTATATAAACAAGGGTACGTAGGCACCTTGAGAGAACGGCCACAGATCTCGCTAATGCAACTTGCGATGATTCTCGTAACCTCTCAAGCTCAGCTCACCCCCACCATCAAATCACACCCAAATCACCAAAAACAGCCAATTACATGTGTTACACTTGTAAATTCCAGTGGGCCTCCGAAAATCATGTTGATTACGAAAATCCTCCATCAACATTGGCGCTAGAAGGAGGGGCCTCCCTTTGCTCGTTTGTGGAGGATAAACGAGAAATCAAACAAAAATATTGGTGTTTATTAATTCTTTATACAGATTCTATGACGATAACGAATTGGGTGATGGCTGTTGGAATATCTCCAGGACAGGCTACGTAATTGAGGGCTACGTGGGACACCATTAAAACCTCTATACATGTACACAGAGATAATCTAGGTCACAGAAAACCATGTCGTTATGTATTAAAACATGCAATATATACATTAAAACCATGTCACTCATGGTTTAAGGTTACTGTTGAGAGAGACGTTCATGGCTGTTATCACAGAAAACTTGCGTCAAAACGAGATCGAATGGACATATATTGCGGTACATGTCGTGGATGCTCCATAAAACTAGGACATATGGTTTAATTATGAACCAGTGGTGATAATATGAACGATAGCAAGATATTGAGATATATAGTAGCGGTGTATCAACGGCTTGCAAAGAATTTTAAATCAACAATCAAGTCTGTTATCAAACGAAGAACAGTGACGATGACATCAGAATATCAGTTCAGTATTAACTCGACAATATATGTATTTAGGTGTGGAAGGTTTAGCCCTGGACAAAGGAAGCAGCGGTGTGTTGACGTATGTATACAGGCGCGCATGTACATACAGATCAGGAGGATATCTTATGGTGAAGCATTAGAATGACATAGAAATAAAAGTACGGGCTGCAAGAAACATGGACATGGATATGATAATTGAAAACATGTGCAAGGCATCTTGTTTTATTAAGGACTGCGCACAATTGAAAACACGGGCGCGCTGTGGATGTCATGAATCACGGAAGCAAAGAGTATTGGTGACGACCATATTACGCAGCGATAATCTGTCAAAGACAAGTTAGGCAAATGCTATGGGTTGTGATGAAGAATGACAAGACACAAACCAGGCTGTAGAATTACAAAATTGAGCACGTTTACGATGACTTTGTCATGCGTACAGAATCTGGGCAATCACTGTAAGACCTGCATAAGGGTATGACAACCAGTAGACACAGTACATGGGCCAAACAACAGCCTTACAACCAGTGTCAAGGAGAAAGATGAAGTCTTGGTGATGATATTGATGTTAGCAATGGTTTATTAATGACAGTCCAGACAACTCACATATACATACAGGACACACACGACCAGGTTTTGTGTTGTTGAATGATTAACCTACCAAAGAATGAGATACCGTCAACGGATAGCATTGTTTAAAGAAGAGTGTTAAAGCAAAGTGCGGGACATAGGATTTAAAATGAACCTGGTGGTGGCTATGGGAGTAGCATGTTGGCGATAGATTTTACGATTTGGAGATTTTCTACAACTTTATACGTGTATAGAAGATGGGCTATTACGAGGACCAAGAACTTTCATAATATATTGATGATGTGATTCTTGGAGATATGGGTGAGGTTCGGCTTAGTAACGGCAACAAGCAATTGCCACGTTTTGAGGAGTTGAAGGACATGAGATGTTTTGTTGGTGTTGTAGTGCTAGTAATGCATCATGGTTATGATTACAGGAAAATATAACTAAACAAGGGTGGATTAATATTTAGCCAGGGCTGTAATTACCGATTAAAGACCAGTGGAGCAGTGTGCGTAGACTTGTTTGGTTACAGTTGGAGAGAACGAAGCTTCGATGTATCGAAGACAAGGACAATCAACTTAGAGGACTTCTCAACGACGAAGGCAAGATGTCAACAATATCGAATACCTGCAAATATATACTCTTATGTGTGTATAGGGTCAGGTTATAGGGATGAGGGATGGAGTTGCCATCTGTTATACATACATAAAATTTGGGCAACCATACAACCAGGAGCTTGCAGGATTATGCAGGAAGACATAAGTTGATCGTAGGTTGTTATTGGTGATGATGGTCGCCATAATTCGAGGGCACCACTATGTTTATGCTATTGCAAGGACAAAGATGAACTCACACAGCGATGTCTTAGTAAAAAAAGAGAAGAAAAAAGAGGAAGCAAATAGGGGAAGGAGCGCACGAGGAAGACTTATAGAAAAATACAAAACAATGTTCAAATATGTGAAGCTCCAGGAACGAGGGTTTGGAGAAGCCCTCCAGCCAAGAAAATTCAGCCTCTTGGTTGCTCGACAAACAACAAAGAGATAGAGATGCTGAGGTTGTGATCAGAAATATGGACATGAAAGCGACCACCATAAACATGGGAGAAAAGATTGTAATGAACCAGGCAGGCTCCTAATTTTGCTAAAGGTCCCAGAATCAAAGACAAGTGCAGCAGATACTATAGATTGTGATGACAACCAGAGGCACCAGATATTTATCCCAGGAGAATTATGTTGTTCTCGTTGTTCAAGCAAACGTGATACTGCCATACTTGATACTAGCTGCAGGTATATACTTCTATGTGTGCATAAAGTGAGGTTACAGAAGTGCATAGTTAAGTGGAGTTGTGATGATTGGATATATGGTACATGCAAAATCTGGAGAACCATTACAATAGAATCAGGACAGTAGTGCAAGCGACAAACAATAGGCGACGACCAGTAATTAAGTAGATTCTTGAATTAATGATATGTGTTTTGGTGATGAGGTCCTGGTGTTAACCGAGATCAAGAAACAAGATGAAGATGTAAATAGCCGTGACGAAGTCCATTTGATAATAATGCGATACTTTGAAGCAATAAGGAGTATTTATTTACAGAAGCACCGCGAGAATAAGAAGCAAGCACAGATGCGGCATAAGGGAACATGCTACGAAGGAAAAGGATCAGCTCGAGTCTGAGAAAAAGTTCCAGGACAACATGTGCGGCTTATTTCATTTCGGTGAAGAAAAGTGGAGACAAATGATGATGTATGCATGCAAGCCTGAGCTTATTTGGGAAAGCACTAAAGAATGAAGCATGTGAGTATACATGGAGATAAAAAGCAGCAGAGAGAGATGCAAATAGCTTGTGTATGCAACAAACCAAAATCCTGAAGCTGCAGATTTTGAGCCAACTTCGTGGAATAAACTGTTCTGATCCGGAAGGTTGTAGATTCGGTATGATACACCGTCGGAAAGGTACCTGATTCTAGTTTCTAGCAAAATTTACGGCTCATAAAAATACCTCTCCAACAGGAAGTTATGCCATATTTAGTCAAGGGTGGTCCAGCTGTCTAGAATTCTGAGTCTCCCGTTCTTGTGCCAAATTCACAGAATAAACTGCTTTGATCTGGAAAGTTCTAGGTGAAGTATGATACATTGTTGGAAAGATATCGAAGTCTAGTTTCCAGCAAAATTTACGGATCGAAAAAACATTTTTTCTATAGAAAGTTATTCCACTTTTAGTAAGAGGTGATCAAGCTGTCCAGGATGGTGCATTTCTCAGTAAAAAAAATCTGCATCAAGGTGACAAAGCAAATTCATCCTCAAGCCACTTTGCAGAAACACAGAGCTAAGCCTCCTATCTTTTCTTAGTCTATAATTTTAAAAATATACATTTTATGCCATGCATGCATTAAAATATTTAATTGAATATAGAAGATTCATGCTAGAAATCTACGCCAGACATATTCAATGAATAAAGCAAATTGATTAGCATGCATCCTTGAGAGATATAAGCTAGAAACAGAAGTGATGAATTAAGTCTAGCAGTAGATCCCCGGAGTAGCATAGTAAGAGAGTTTATTTGACTAGCATGCCAATATTAATAAAAAATGATGAGAGAGTCATTAAAAAGAATTAGATTTAATATTCTATATATGACCTAAAACAAATATTAGCATGAGACATACATAATAAAATGCATGTGCATATTTTGTGTCCTAGTTATCATAACTTATTCATTAATGTGCATTAATCCTATCATGAATATATATTGTTGCAATATATATATATATGCTTGCAAAATTGAGATATTGTGCAGGATTGCTCGCTGAGCATTATAGAACTAAAGTGAAGGGCTTCATTCAAATCAGTGAGCTACTGGAAATACTTTGCAAATAATCTCTCTCAACATCTCTTGTTTCTTACAATGAGTTAGCTCGCGTAAGCTTAGAGGTGATGTATTGAGATATTTGTATTTGATATAGAGGTTCACTCTCAGCATGAGCCATAAGAGGTTGAAAAAGAATGAGAGAAAGATATAGCAAGATGATTCAGAATGAAAAAAGACCTATTAGCAGGAGGTTCCCGTAACCAGAGGTCTCCCCCGCATACAAGAATTTTCCAGATGATTAGATATTTGAGTAAGAAGGCCGAGAAAATGAGATCTCGAGAAGAATATACCTCACTTATGAGATCATATGATAAAGAAGAAATTAGAGGAAAAGTTGAAGCTATTAGCAGGAATGATGCGAAGATGTTACAGTGTCAATCGGAGCATTAGAGAAGATTCAGCATGACTTGAAGAATAGATTAGGTCACTAGCAACCTCAGAAAAGGAACCTCATTCAGTGACCTGATAGGCATAGTTGATGTTGATTTATGAAAGTTTCAGATACACAAGAGTAACTTTGATAAGGTAATAGCTTCCAGATTTAGTTGTTTTACTAGCATCTAGTGGATTATTTGCTATTTTCCTGTAACTAACATGTTGCAGGATCATTCATATATGCCTGAAGCTTGTATGTGACAGCTTCCAAGATCATTGATATTGATTAAAAGCCGGTTGTAGACAACTTTTGATTAGCAGCTTCCTGCTAGAAGTTTTTATCCAGTCGATACTTGAGTAGAAGAAAGTGTGTTTTGCTGCAAAGATATTATGTATCTGTAGTTAACAGATTTTCTGTTGTTCACCTGTAATTTTCAGTTTCATTTGTATTTTTCCGAAGCTCATAGCAATAGCTTCCAAGTTCACTTGTAGCCAACAGGTTCATATGAAGAGATTCCGGTGCACATACCACGAGAGCTTTCTATCCATAAAGGATCAAATAATATCCAATTGGATTCACGTAAGTCTTCGCCAGCTTAGTATTCTGATTAGACAGCATGACATTTCTTTTAGCAAGCATTGATGATAGTAGAAGAAGATCTATTTTGATTATGATGAGGTTAGTCCTCCTTATTCTTAGAATGACGATGATGATTATAGCTTCCTTATTGTTCTTTTACGTAACAGTAATTACCCAAAAGAACTGGGGGGTAGTATTCCTACTTAGACAGTATTGTGCATGATATGATTAGCCTTTTTCATATGCCAATTTGAAAAGCAGTGAAGATCGAGTTGAAGACAGCACGCATTACTCAACTTCACAGAGGAATTTTCAACAACTCGTTAGAGAGCAGTTGACATGATGATTAGAAGTGGTATTAGCAAGACCAGAGAAGTTGACATTTGTTATGATGAGAGAAATTTAGCGCGTTACCTCAAGGTTAATGAAGAATTATGGAGCTTCCAGAATATAGTTCTCCACCGAAGACAAGCTTCCTTCGAGAACTGGGGGTAGTGTAACTACTATTGCAAAAAATTGAGGATTTCAGTTTTTTAAGAATTCAGGTCTAGGAACCTCATGATCAGGTTCGGGAACCTCGTATCTTAGATTTGGTTCAGAAACCTTGCGGATTGAGTTGGTCTAGTACCTTGAAGAGCAACATGCTTGCATCATGAACACGTCAATGAGTTTTCAAAGCTTAACGGAGGCTTCCACTTCACAGCAGATCAAATCTAGAGAAAGATCCAGGTGATACCTCTCCATTTATGCATACATATTCGTAGAAACCTCCCAGGTACGCGCAACAAACTCTTGCTATACATAAAGCATGCATCAGCATCTATGCTGTTGAGGTCTTACATGGGATAAAGCTATGATTATGTCTTGATTATGTTTCTAGATGTTAGAATGCACATTTACCTGCAGCTCGCAGGTTCCTTGATATTTACCTACATTTAGTAGATTCCTTGCTATTTACTTGCACCTCGCAGGTTCCTTAATGTTTACCTACAGATCGCTGGTTCCTTGATATATACCTGTAGCTTCCAGGTTTAGTTATATTTATCAGTAGGTCACAGGTTATGCATTACTCATTTGGAAATTCTGGTAATAGCTTCCAGATTTAGTTGTTTTACTAGCATCTAGTGGATTATTTGCTATCTTCCTGTAACTAACATGTTGCAGGATCATTCATATATTCCTGAAGCTTGTATGTGACAGCTTCCAAGATCATTGATATTGATTAAAAGCCAGTTGTAGACAGCTTTTGATTAGCAGCTTCCTGCTAGAAGTTTTTAGCCAGTCGATACTTGAGTAGAAGAAAGTGTGTTTTGCTGCAAAGATATTATGTATCTGTAGTTAACAGATTTTATGTTGTTCACCTGTAATTTTCAGGTTCATTTGTATTTTTCCGAAGCTCATAGCAATAGCTTCCAAGTTCACTTGTAGCCAACAGGTTCATATGAAGAGATTCCGGTGCACATACCGCGAGAGCTTTCTATCCATAAAGGATCAAATAATATCCAATTGGATTCACGTAAGTCTTCGCCAGCTTAGTATTCTGATTAGACAGCATGACATTTCTTTTAGCAAGCATTGATGATAGTAGAAGAAGATCTATTTTGATTATGAAGAGGTTAGTCTTCCTTATTCTTAGAATGACGATGATGATTATAGCTTCCTTATTGTTCTTTTACGTAACAGTAATTACCCAAAAGAACTGGGGGGTAGTATTCCTACTTAGACAGTATTGTGCATGATATGATTAGCCTTTTTCATATGCCAATTTGAAAATTTTAAATGCTTGTTTTAGTACTTGTATTGTGGAACAGGTTACCTTGACTAACAGGTTCCTGTAGCATTGACAGTATTTGCAGGTTACCTTGACTAACAGGTTCCTGTAGTTTTGACAGTATTCACGAAGTATGAGTATGAATTGACAGAATGTGCAGACTACGATTGATTGATCAGAACTAGCTTGTAGATAGATTGTGTTGAGAAAAGTATTAAGCCTCGGGCAGCTTCCCGAGCAAGCATTGAATTAAGCCTCAAGCAGCTTCCTGAGCAAGAGTTAAGTCTCAGGCAGCTTCCTGAGCAAGTATTAAGCCTCGGGCAGCTTCCCGAGCAAGCATTGAATTAAGTCTCAGGTAGCTTCCTGAGCAAGTATTAAGCCTCGGGCAGCTTCCCGAGCAAGCATTGAATTAAGCCTCAGGCAGCTTCCTGAGCAAGAGTTAAGTCTCAGGCAGCTTCCTGAGCAAGAGTTAAGTCTCAGGCAGCTTCCTCAGCATGAATTAAGCCTTGGGTAGCTTCCCGAGCACGCATTGAGAAAGCCTCAGGTAGCTTCCTGAGCACATTTGATTGAAAGCCTCAGCTGACTGAGCAAAACTTTTTAGCCAAAAGCCTCAGGTAGCTTCCTGAGCATGATTGAAAGTCTCAAGTTCCTTGAGCACGTGATTTAAAGTCCTGACAAAAGGCACCTAAAGTCCGAACAAAAGGCACCTAAAGTCCTGACAAAAGGCACCTAAAGTCTTGATAAAAGGCACCTAAAGGAACCTGTGTGGAGCCTAGACCGGCACACTTGTTTTTAAAGAGAAGCCTAATAAGCTCTCCCTCATGTGGAACCGCCTTTGGCACATGGGAAGAAGGGATAAAATCCTTAGCATTTACCTTCATAAGATGTCTAGCCTGACACATGAAGAAGAGGAATCTGTGTGGACTCCCAGAACGGCGCATAGGTTCCTAGAATCGCCTCGAGGCACAAAAGGAACCAACATACCTCGAGGCATGTTGGAACCTAGAGATTAGGATTGGGAGCCAAGCAGGCGACCTTTCCAAGAGTTGACCCGAATTAAACAAGAGAAATTCTACTAACATTAACTAGTTTCTGTTTATGTTTATTGTTTGCTTTGCAGGATTAGTAGTCATCAACAACTATTCACAAGGAACCTGGTCTAGTTATTCAGCAATGAAAAGTTAAGAAGTTATCAAAAAAGATTATGGTTTAGTTTATGGTTTTGGAAACAGTACTCGAAGTATGAAGACAAGAGGTTCTAAGTTTACAAAGGTTTGAAAGTGTTAGGAATAATTCATAAGTTGTGATGTTAAGAATAGAATTTACACATTATACTTCTTGTAATCCTGATCTTATAAAGGATTTAGCACTGTATATAGGATTTATGTGTAAAGACAGTTATCTGTATAGTTTAGTCAGGAATGAACAGTGTATCGGAGACTACATGTCAGGAACAGAGAGCAAATCCTGATGATGGTCCAATACTGATGGTTGATCAGATACTGATGCAGTGTACAGATCCTGATATCAGTCGTGTTACTGATGATGTCATTATGGATGCTACAGAAACTGGCAAGTGCTATAAAACAGGATCGTTGTTTGAAGAACAAGCAAGAAGATATTATGAAGGAAAGAGTTTTCTATTGAAGGAAACTATCGACTAGAAGGCAGAACATTGTCATGTATAGATTATGTCTTTCTGTTATTAGTTGATAGGTAGCATTATAAATACTCTCTCAATATCATTGTAAAAGAGCGACGAAGTTGTGAGTTCGTGTGTGTAGCTCTGTATAAGGTTTGTATTCGAGAGTTCGAAACAAACAGAGAGAGAGATTTGTATTGTCAGCAGCTGCTAAAGGTATTGTACACCTTTGGTAGAGTTTGTATTTGATCTTATTAATACAAACAAGAGTTTGATTCATTCGTTTATTCTTGTTCATATAATCAAGCAAAAATCAGACACGATTATATAACTTGTATTCAACCCCCCCCCCCTTCTACAAGTTATTCGAGTTAACAATTGGTATCAGAGCAGGTTGATTTTGAATAATCATAAAGATCTGCAATCATGTCTAGTTACAAGGATGGGAATACTAAAATTCCTATGCTCAAGAGAAACGAATATACTCTATGGGAAGTAAAGATGTTGCATCATCTGGAAGCAACAGATCCTGATTATCTTGACAGAATCAGAGATGGACCTTTCGTTCCAACAAAGGTCGTTGGACAAGCAACTGTTGATGGTGTGGTTGTTCCAGAACATACAGCAGAGAAGCCAAAATCTGAATGGTCAGATAAGGACAAGGAGAATGTTCTCAAAGATGCTAAAGTGAGAAACATATTATTCAACAGTCTTGATTCTGTTCTCACTAACTATGTTCTCTCTTGTAAAACTGCTAAGGATATATGGGACAATCTTAAGGTTCACTGTGAAGGAACTAAGCCTGTCAGGAAGAATATGAGGACATTACTTATACAACAGTATGAGTACTTTGAATCCAAGTCTGGTGAGTCACTTACTGATACCTTTGATAGGTTTACAAAACTCATCAATGAGATGGCCATGCATGGTAAATATTATGACTTGGAGGATATGAATACAAAGTTCATGAAAGCTTTGCCTGATTTCTACAATGAGAAGATATCTGCGATCGAGGAAGCTAATGATCTGGATGAGATTTCATTAGAGGCAGTATATGGAAAATTGAGAGCTTATGAACTTGACAAGCAGCAGAAGAAGAGCAGGAGTGAAGGAAAGATGAAGTCTATTGCACTTACTGCTCAATCTGAAGTTAAGAAGCTTCCTGAAGAACAGCATGAAGAGATTGCTGTAAAGAATTCAAGGAAGAAGAAAAGCAAAGAAAGTTCTGAGTCAGAGACTACTGATATGGACTCTGACAACAATGATTCTGAATCTGAGATGCAAGAACTCTTTGCTATGTTTGCTAAAGCTTTCAAGAAAGGAAGATTCAACAGGAGAAGATTTAGCAAAGGACCTTTTCAAAAGAAGGAGGAGAAGAAGAGTGACAAAAGCAAAAGTACAATTGTCAAGCTTGATAAGGCCAAGATCAAGTGCTTTAACTGCAGCGAGCTTGGACACTTTGCTAGTGAGTGTAAGAAGCCTAGGAATACAGGAAAGGGTAATGCACTTATGGTCACACAGAAGGATTGGGCTGATTCCAGTGACTCTGAAGATGAATTGGATTATGACAACATTGCATTGATGGCCAATAGTTCAGACAAACCTGGATCTCCAAAGAAAACTTCTCCATCCTCTGTTAAGGTATCACTTCACTCTCTTGATTCATTTGATAGCTTAAATTCTGATGAAATTAGATCTATCCATGCTGAGTTCAAAAATCTTATGACTAATTTTAGAATTCTTACTTGTGAAAGAGGTGAACTTAAGGTTAAGAATGATAAATTAGTTGATAGAAATAATTTTCTTGAATCTGAATTAATTCAAATGGAAGAATACAAGTTAAGTTCTGATAAAGCTAAGCATGATTATAGTGTCATTCTTGAGGCTTATGACTATGTCAGAAAAGAACTAGAAGAAGAGAGAGATGTGATTAAAACCATTAACAATTCCAGTAAGAAGACAATAGAAATCTTTGAGAGTGGAATTCGTGGTAAGGTTAATGGTTTAGGTTTTGATAAGGCTAGACAAGAAGAAAAAGTAGCTACTGTCAATGATGATAGTAAGGTAGAAGCTAACACATCTAAATCTGAAGGTAAGAAAATTGTTTCTGAACCTAATCATGTTAAATTTGTTGATTCAAAAGGTACCCCTGTTGTACACAAAAGGATTAACAATAGTTATTCAGATGAGAAAGTGTTAGAGAAACCTAAGAATGTAAACATAGGGTTTCTGTCTAAGTCTCAGTTGAAACAGAGATTAGATGGTCTTTCAGAGTCTAGCAAGATCAAAAGAAATAGGAATGGAACAGAAGGTATTAACAAAGAGAATAATTACAAGAATGTACCTGATGCACCTAGAAAAGAATGCTATAAGTGTGGAAATCATAATCATTTGGCCCTAGACTGCAATCAAAAACCTTCTTGGAAAACTGAGTCCAGATTCCCCAAGACTCAGAAAATTCAATACCAACCACAAAAAGCTTGTTATCATTGTGGTAGTTTACTTCATTCCATTTACATGTGTAGAGAATATCATGAACTGTATTATGACTATTATTCTTTGAAATCTGAAACTCCTAGTCACAAACAGTTTGTGAGATCAGAGTCTAAAGTTGACTCTGCAACAGGTAAAATAAAAGCAAAATCTTCAAAGTCTGTTGTCTCTAAATCTAGTAAGAAAGGATCCAATCAAAGTTGGGTCCTAAAAAATTCTAACTAGTTACTTTTTGTTTGCAGGGCACAGGAAAGAAGCATTCAATTATCTTGGACAGTGGATGCTCTGGACATATGACTGGAAAGAAGTCCCTGCTTACAAAGTTTGAGAGGAAAGCTGGCCCAGTAATATCTTTTGGAGATGGCAACAAAGGAGAAACTCTGGGATATGGCTCAATTGTTTTGGGGAATGTCATCATAGAAAATGTAGCACTTGTTGAAGGCTTGAAACATACTCTTTTAAGCATAAGTCAACTGGGTGATAAAGGTTACAAATCAATCTTTGACAGAGAAGGATGCAAAGTCTTGAATATGCAGAATGGAGACATTGTTCTAACTGGTCAAAGACATGGTAACATATATGAAGCCAGCTTAAGTGATACATCTAAAGGAATTGTTAGATGTCTCTACAGCAAAGCAACAAGTGATGAAAGCTGGAATTGGCACAAGAAGCTCTCACATCTTAATTTCAAGAAGCTTAATCAACTTGTTAAAAACAATTTGGTGAGAGGCCTACCTCAGGCGAATTTTGTGCAAGATGGACTTTGTGATGCATGTCAGCCTGGAAAGCAAAGAAGAACCACTTTCAAGAGCAAGACTGAAAATTCAATTACTGAACCATTTCACATGCTACATCTTGATCTGTTTGGTCCAGTAAACATTATGTCTATCAGCAAGAAAAGATATGCTCTAGTTATGGTGGATGATTTCACAAGGTTCACATGGGTGTTCTTTCTACACAAGAAGGATGAAGCTCCTCAGCAAATCATTGAACTCATCAAGAATATTCATAATAACTCTGAGTACAAAGTCAAAGTACTTAGGAGTGACAATGGTACAGAATTCAAGAATTCTACAATGGAGGGGTTTTGTGCAGACAATGGAATCACTCAACAGTTTTCTGCACCTGGTACACCTCAACAAAATGGTGTAGTGGAAAGAAAGAACAGGACTCTCATAGAGGCAGCAAGAACCATGCTTGCAGATGCAAAACTTCCAACCTACTTTTGGGCAGAAGCTATTAACACTGCATGTTTCACTCAGAACTGTACCTTGGTAAATAGTCATGGAAAAACTCCCTATGAGATGATCAAAGGAAAGAAACCAAGTGTGAAATATTTTCACATCTTTGGATGCAAATGCTATGTCCTAAAAGTTCATCCAGAACAACTTGGAAAATTTGAAGCCAAATCGGATGAAGCAATTTTTCTAGGATATTCAGCATCTAAGGCCTTCAAAGTTTATAATCTCAGAACTCACGTTGTTATGGAATCAATTCATGTTGCATTTGATGATAAGAAATTTGGAATTTTGCAAACTGATGAAAGCCATGACAAACTGGAATTTGAAAATCTGAAGAATTCTGAGATACTCTCAAGTGATGATGAAGGTTCTCCAGAAGGAATTTCTATTGCTTCTCAAAGGAATGCTACTGTTGAGGGGGAGCAAATGAATCAAAGAGAACACAGTGATCATCAGGAGCAGACTAGTCTTTCAGAATCTATTCCATCAGGAATTGACGTTTCAGAGTCTACTCCATCAGGAACTGACCTTTCAGAGTCTACTGAGGAAAGATCAGTAACTAGCAGCAATATGGAATCTACTGATTCTATTGATCAAAGGAGAGTTTTTGAAGGTAGAGAGAATTCTTCTACAAGGGATACCACTAACTTATGGGGAGAGACTAGCAGAGTTAATCTACCACCTGTTAGAAAATGGACAAAGGATCATACTGAAGACTTGATAATTGGTGATCCAAATACTGGTGTTCGAACTAGAAGATCAATTCAAAATGAATGCTTGTATAGTTGCTTTCTCTCAAAGAATGAACCTAAGAAGGTTGAAGAAGCCTTACAGGATCCTGATTGGGTAATTGCAATGCAGGAGGAGTTAAATGAGTTTGAGAGAAACAAAGTTTGGAAACTGGTACCAAGACCTAAAGATAGATCTATTGTTGGTGCAAGATGGGTTTTCAGAAACAAGCTAGATGAATCTGGTATGATTGTAAGAAACAAAGCAAGACTGGTGGCCAAGGGTTATTCTCAGGAAGAAGGCATTGATTATGATGAGACCTTTACACCTGTAGCAAGATTGGAAGCAATCAGAATGTTTCTTGCATTTGCAGCTCATTCAAAATTCAAGGTATACCAGATGGATGTAAAGAGTGCTTTTCTAAATGGCAAACTTGATGAAGAAGTTTATGTAGAACAGCCACCTGGATTTGTTGATCCAAAGTTTCCAAATCATGTCTACAAACTTGACAAGGCACTCTATGGACTAAAGCAGGCACCAAGAGCATGGTATGAGACTTTGTCTAAATTTCTTCTTGAAAATGGCTTCACAAGAGGTACAATTGACAAAACTCTATTCTTTAGAAAGATAAAAGGTGAATTGCTTTTAGTTCAAGTTTATGTTGATGATATTATTTTTGGTTCTGCTAATGAAAAGTTGTGTGCTAAGTTTAGCAAGCTTATGCAGTCTAAGTATCAGATGAGCATGATGGGTGAACTAAATTATTTCTTAGGCTTGCAGGTCAAACAGACTGAGACTGGTATTTTCATTAATCAGTCAAAGTATATCAAAGATCTTTTAAGAAGGTTTGACTTTCAAGACTGTGCAGTTGCAAAAACACCCATGGCAACAGCCACTAAACTAAACTCTGATCCTAAAGGAAAGAGTGTGGATAATACTAGTTATAGAGGCATGATAGGCTCATTGTTGTATCTAACTGCAAGTAGGCCAGATATAATGTTTTCCACCTGTTTATGTGCTAGATTCCAAAGTGATCCTAAGGAATCTCATTTAATTGCTGTGAAGAGAATTTTTAGATATCTCAAAGGAACTCCAAATCTTGGTTTGTGGTATCCTAGAGAATCTGATTTCTTTCTAATTGGCTATTCAGACTCTGATTATGCAGGGTGTAAGATAGACAGGAAAAGCACTACAGGTACATGTCAATTCTTGGGAAATAGATTGATTTCTTGGGCAAGCAAGAAGCAACAATCTGTTTCAACCTCAACTGCAGAAGCTGAGTACATAGCAGCAGGCAGTTGTTGTGCACAGCTCCTTTGGATAAGAAATCAGTTGCTGGATTATGGTATGACACTTAGTAATATTCCTATGTTTTGTGATAATACTAGTGCTATTAAAATTGCAGAAAATCCAGTTCAACATTCAAGGACTAAGCACATTGATGTCAGGTATCATTTTATTAGAGAACATATTGAGAATGGTACTGTGGAACTTCATTTTGTTCCTACTGACAAACAGCTTGCAGATATTTTAACTAAACCACTTGATGAGACTACATTCAGTAGACTAGTAAGTGAGTTAGGAATGTTAAATTTTTAGATCTGTAACATCTGCAAAAGTAGCAAGGTATGTTGTTCTTAGCTTATAGACTTGATATTCCTGTCAGGATCTATATTTGATTGTTAAATGTTTCAGCTATAACACTTTGCCTTGATAAATTTCAGTATGATAGACTTGTTAATAATCATCAGGATTAGATTTGTCATCAGGATGCTGACGTCATCAGTATTGTGTCAGTATCAGGATTATGAAAATTGTCTCAGATCCTGACGTTTACTTTGTATAGTAATCTGATTCTGTGATGTGTTAAGTCTATGCTAGCAAGTTTTAATATTTGCATACTGATAATTTATACATCATTCAAAAATCAAAAGACAAGCGGATAACAAGAAACTGTATTTTCATTAATAGAAATCATTACATGGAAATGAAATACAACATCTTTTTGTCTAAATTTCTATTCTATACTTGTCTTTGATATGAATTCTGAGGAACAGGACAAGGAGCATCTCAAGAAATCCATCAGGGGATGAAAGCCTCGTTTGTTCTTGGATTCCTTGTCTGGGCGACTTGAATGAGAGCAGCTAACTTAAATGAATAGCATCTCCATCAAGATCAACCTCAGACTCTCGGCCAAATTCTTCATCCTCAAGTTTTGAGGAGGTTAGGGGAAGATTGTATCCAACAGATGGATGTTCTAGGAGAAACCTCTGGATATTTTCGAAAACCAATCCATTCATGATTAGTTCGATGAGAAGAGTCATTTGTTCAAAGAGATGATCAAGAACAGGATGTTCATCGATCAAGAAAAAACTGGAAAATGGGTTTGAAGGGGTTTTTGGTTTGAGAAGCATTGTTAAGAAGAAAAGAAATTGAAAGGTTATGGAGAATGGCATAAGGCGTCTGGTTCTTTTAAAGGAAGATGTGAGAAGCTGAGCAGTCACTTGGAAGTTTTAATGAAGTCAAATGCTAATTATTGCGTGTGACTATATTTCTTGTTTCAAGAAATATTGAAAATATCTAACCAATTGATTTTCTGTTCAGATTAATTATTTATTTCTTTTTTCAGATAAAAGAAAAATGCCACGTGGAAAACTCCATATTAAGTCTCTGATGATGTTGGTCAGGATTTCATGTGTGACCATCAGGATTTGAAAATTATATTTTTAAATCACATAGCATTTTGTGATTATTTTGATGAGAGGTCATCAGGAAAAGGAAGTTGATCAGTATTACTTATTTATACCTTGATTTATTTCATGAAAAATCAATTTTGGATTTTATTTTCCAAAAATCGTGGGTAACTGCATTATTCAGGGACTGACACCTGTCAATCTACGTGTCAACGTGGGATAGTGGTCTGAAAGATTTGTGAAATATATTTGTTTTGAAACTCTAATCGTGTAATTGCTTTCTCTAATTTTACATTCTCTAAAGCAAAAATCACTTTTGAGTTTTCAAAATCACTAATCCATTTCAAGAATTTTTCAAGTTTCTTTTCAGATCAAAAATGGCAGCTCAGAGAAGATTACCTAAATCAGTAGCCTTCAAGTTTGGTGACTTTGATTTTATGACAAACAATCATGTTGCAGCTATCACCAACAAGGAAGGAGTATCATCTGATTTTCATCCAATCATGGACTTTCTGGCGAATGGATCATTAAGTTATGCATTGACAGCATCTCCACAGATTAATCAAGTAGCTGTTTCACAAGCTTGGAAGAATGCTGAGGTAATTGATTCTACTCAGAGTCAATCAGGTAAGATTGTTCTACATTTAGGACAAGATTCATTTGACATTACTGAATCGGTTGTTAATTCAGTACTTTGCTTACCTGTTACTGATAGTTATGAGAATGTACCATCTGATGATAATATAAGAACTATGTTGTCTGAATTAGGTTATAGTGGACCTCTAGATAACATGAGCCAGTTGAATAGGTCTTTTCTTAGAAAGGAATGGTCTTTTTACCTTGATCAAATTGCTAAATGTTTTACTGGCAAATGTAGTTCTTTTCAGCAAATTACTTCTGTTACTTCACATATTGCTTATAGTTTGCTTTATGACAGAGTAATCAACATTGGTCATATTATCTTAAGTCAGATGAGTATTAAACTTGGGTTAAGAGATCAAAACAGGAAAATGGTTTATTATCATAGATTTATGCAATTGTTTGTTAACCATTTTATTCCTGATGTTGAAACTAGATTTGGTAGAGAACATTGTGTTTCTTCTTATGAACAGCAAAAGAGAATTTTCTCTGACATTACAAAGAAGGACAATGAAAAGAATCTAGATGAAATACCTGTAATTCATTATCCATATCATGTTCAGGTAATTCTTAAAACTCATCTTCCTACTTTCTACAATTCTTCTTTCTTTTGTGGTGAAATGGCTCAGGAATCTCAATTGGAGGAGAACCCACCTATGTCTACCCAAGTAGCCCAAAACATTATAGTCTCTGAAACAATTCAAGAACCAAATTTTGATCCACAGCCTATTGTTTCAAAGAAACCAACCTCTGGTGTTTCTCAAAAGACATCAGTTGTAAGGAAGAGAAGATTTGTTGTGTCAAGTAGTAGTAGTAATTCTAGTGAAGATGATGATGATTTAACTCTTGCTGAGAGAGCACAATTGAAGGCTGCAATTCAACTTTCTTTGTTAGCACAAAGAGATGAAAAACCTAGTCACAGCCAGGCTGCAGTCTCCCAAAAGACTGTAGTTCTTAAAAAGGGAAAACAGTTACTGGATACTGTCTCTCAAAAGACTGTGTCTATTGAACAAAGATCTCATCCCAAGATCACTTCTGTGTCTACACCTCTTGAGTCTTCTCAGGATAAATCTTTTGCTCACTATATCAGGAGAACAAGGAGAAAGATTCAATTGTCACCTACACACACAGAGTCTAGTCCAACTAATATCATGCAGGTTTCTACAAATCAAGCTACATCTATGTCAGTAATTGACAAGAGAGATCTGGATATTGATTCTTCATGGGAAACTACATTATCATACAGACTGGCTATGGGACTAATTTCTCTGAAAGTGAAGTTGTCAAGGCCTGTTCTAGACTTTTTGGTTGAAAGAGTACCAAAACTTTTATTTCCAGATGAATATGGACTTTTACATCAAAGACTTGACTTAATGAAGATGTATTTCTATGTGTCTGTCAGAAGACAATTAGTCAAGAAATTTGGACTCTCGAAACATGGTGCACTTCAATCACTTCATGCATATTTATTTGACAAGAATGTAATTATTGAAGAAGCTTCAGCTCAAGGTGAACAACTGGAGGAAGTAGATAGAGGGAAGCAGTCAACAGAAGATACTATTGCATCAGTGGTGAATAGTAGGAAAGATCATATCACAGTCACTGTAACACAAGAACCATCTAGTCAGAGGGAGGATGACTCAGGAGCTGTGATAGCTGATGTTGAAAGGACTTCTGTGATGACTGAGAATGCAAGTGAGATACCCTATGATATGGGAGGAATGACTTTGGTTGATTTTTCTGAAGATCAAACAAATTTTGTTCAGTCAGAGTCTATCCACCTTGAGGGTGTGTCTCAGCAAACAACACTTAAAGATGGTGATGTACTAACTATGGTGTCTAATGAAGTATTACTGAAGACATCAGAGTCTAGTAAAGAACCTGAAAGTGGTATACTGGAGCCTGTAGTTTCTGAAAGGAAAGAAGATGATTGTAAGGATTCAGAGACTATAGCAGCTCACTCCTTGGAGAAAACCTCAAGCCACATGCCAAATGAGGAACCCTCTCTCCATGTGAGTTCAGGTATAAAAACTCCTTCTAAACTCTATTTTTCTGTAGGTCATGAGAGCACTTATCTAAATTTGAGTGATACACTTGAAAAGATGGACTTAGATCCATAATTTGAGCGGCTGGCTCCTGACCAGGCAAAAGGTGAGGTAGAAAGAGTGTTGACTTTAGTAAGTCAAAGTGAGAATGAGGGTATGGATGATCAACTCCATAGTGAGGGAGAGAAAATTAGGAAACCATCATTTGATTTCTGGGATCAGGTTTTTCCTGAATCTTGGTCTGAAAATTTGGGTATGGATGCTGGTACTTATTCATTCATCAAAATGTATCAGAAGAATGACCTAGCACATCACAATGCAAAGCCAGAAGTTAAAGCTCAGAAGCAAAAGGAGAGGCTTGCAGGAATTATTAACAGAAGAGGTGCCAGGATAAAGCAATCTCTTGATACATATGTACCAGATGAAGATCCTAATGATCCTAGTGTTCCTTTGTATGTACTTCCAATATCAGCTCGAATTGAAACATCAACAGTCTCTGATCACTCTAAGGAGTAGTCAGGATTTGAAGATGTTAGTACACAGAATACTGGTGAAGGAAATGATGATCATGTTTCAGTTTCAGAACAGAAAGATGAAGATGTTGATACTTCTAATCAGGTTTTATTACTTGAATATCATACAACTCAAGCAACTTCTTCTACAAGACTTGACGATACAGTTCTTTCTGATTCTGATACTAGAGATACTAGAAGCACTTCCAACATTGAAGTTCATTCTGATGTTTTGAAAGATATTCAGAATTCTCAAATTGATATTCAAACAAGACTTCAATCACTTGAAGATAACCAAGTCACAATTATGGAAAATCAAGCAGTTCTTATGAATTTCATTTGTTCTGTTTCTGAATCTCTTGGAATTAATGTTGCTGATGTCAAAAAGGGGGAGATAAAGTCAATTCAAAGACAACAACAACAACACCACCAGACTGGGGATGATAAAGCTGGGGGAGATAAAGATCAGACAAAGGGTAGTAAAAAGAAGAACTAGCAGGAGTGACAGTGGTGAATCTCAGCTAGGAAGTGGTAAAGGAAGAGCAGCATTAATAGTTAAAATTCTTTCTTCTAAGTACTAGATAATCGTCTACATCTGAGAAGGAGGTACTTAACTTCATAATTCTACATTTATAAATTCTATTCTGGTTGTATTGTTATATGTTTTGACATCCACAACTTAGATTTATATATGCTTCAGATTGTAAAGCATAAATAGGGGGAGATTGTTAGGAATAATTCATAAGTTGTGATGTTAAGAATAGAATTTACACATTATACTTCTTGTAATCCTGATCTTATAAAGGATTTAGCACTGTATATAGGATTTATGTGTAAAGACAGTTATCTGTATAGTTTAGTCAGGAATGAACAGTGTATCGGAGACTACATGTCAGGAACAGAGAGCAAATCCTGATGATGGTCCAATACTGATGGTTGATCAGATACTGATGCAGTGTACAGATCCTGATATCAGTCGTGTTACTGATGATGTCATTATGGATGCTACAGAAACTGGCAAGTGCTATAAAACAGGATCGTTGTTTGAAGAACAAGCAAGAAGATATTATGAAGGAAAGAGTTTTCTATTGAAGGAAACTATCGACTAGAAGGCAGAACATTGTCATGTATAGATTATGTCTTTCTGTTATTAGTTGATAGGTAGCATTATAAATACTCTCTCAATATCATTGTAAAAGAGCGACGAAGTTGTGAGTTCGTGTGTGTAGCTCTGTATAAGGTTTGTATTCGAGAGTTCGAAACAAACAGAGAGAGAGATTTGTATTGTCAGCAGCTGCTAAAGGTATTGTACACCTTTGGTAGAGTTTGTATTTGATCTTATTAATACAAACAAGAGTTTGATTCATTCGTTTATTCTTGTTCATATAATCAAGCAAAAATCAGACACGATTATATAACTTGTATTCAACCCCCCCCTTCTACAAGTTATTCGAGTTAACAGAAAGTTCCAAGTAGAGCAAGCAGCCGAGGTTTCTAGGAAGTTATTTAGATGGTTCAAGAGGTTCTAGGGTTGTTTCATCCTATGAATAATGGAGACTCCTGGGGTTATAAGCAAGCTGCCAACGTATTCTATGAAAGCATTGGATGAGAGATCAGTTCATACGAGTCAGTTCGAAAGAAGAAAGAAGTATTGATTGAGCAATTAGAGAGTATTTATGATGAGTTTTGCAGTCTGATGATAATGATCTACGAGAAGGCGGCTTTAGAAAAGTCTCCAGGTTAGTTTTCAGCACGATCCTTTGATTTTCGATTTGCAAATTTAATTTGGAATCTGCATACAGAAGCATAGTGTATCCTGTTTCTTACGCCGAGTTAGCTCATGTAAGCTTGGATGCACGATGTGAAAATTATGCATTTTCCCAAAAGGAGTAAATAAATGTTGAACCTCTTGATTGGAAGCTGTTGAGGTGCCACTCGCTTTTCAAGACTTCTAGATATACAAAAGACATGTGAAGACATTGAAGACAAAGATCACCTAAGAAGATACAAGAGTAAGCAGAAGTATGATGACATCCTAGAAACCTCAGAAGTGTCCTTGGAAAGATTTTGCAAAATTATTAGAAGAATGTATAGAGAATGACTAGCAGTTGAAGAATGAAGATTTGTCATAAGAATGAGTTTCGAAGATGAAGAAGAGAACATGTTCCTCACTAAGAAAGAAGTTGATCAATATTATGTGTCCTGTTTCTTACGCCGAGTTAGCTCATGTAAGCTTGGATACGTGTTGTTGAAGAAATACATTTTAAGGGAAGTGATTAAGCATTGGACCCCAGATTAGAAAGTTGAATAGGTTCCTTTCGCATTTCATGACTTCAAGGAACCGGGGGGTACTTGTTGTGCCCAAAATCTCCATGGGCTAGATTTAGGCCCAATAAGCTATAGGGTCCAATCCATATGAGCCAGGAGATAGATCCAGTACGAGTTATGAAGATCAGATAGAAGAAATGACTAAGGATGTATGAGTATCAGGAGGTTTCCAATGGTCAGGAAGCTGGGCTGAGTATTAGAAGACCAGGTTCCTCCCAGCAGAAGAGTTCGAGTTAGCATAGCAACAACCATAGAGATGCCAAGAGCATATGAAGAGCTATCCAGTCTAACCAGTTTGTTATTTGTGCAGGTACAGATGCCTAAAGAGAGGTCCCTAAGTGATATGTCCCGAAATAAGGAGGTTCCTGAGAAATAGGTTCCTGAGACATAGGTTCCTGAGAAACAGGTTCCTGAGACATAGGTTCCTGAGCACCAGGTTCCTGAGCGTAGCCAGCCAGAAAGAGACCGAATTATTATTGGAGTGTAATTCTAGGGCGCAGTTGATCCTAGAATGCCTCTAGTAGACATGAGAATTATAGTAGGGTACGAACTCGAGTTCTACTCTACTTAGCCAACTAGTTCGTGAAAGGCTCTAAAGGAACCTGAGTCCTACACGAATTAGGCAACCGAATACAGCTGGTCAAGAAGAATCAGCTTCGCATTAGAACTACGTGAGCTTGATCCCTATATAAACAAGGGTACGTAGGCACCTTGAGAGAACGACCACAGATCTCGCTAATGCAACTTGCGATGATTCTCGTAACCTCTCAAGCTCAGCTCACCCCCACCATCAAATCACACCCAAATCACCAAAAATAGCCAATTACATGTGTTACACTTGTAAATTCCAGTGGGCCTCCGAAAATCACGTTGATTACGAAAATCCTCCATCAACACTTATTATCAATGACATTTTTGTTTCTCTAATCTTATTCATTGTTTTCTGCATTGAACTTGTTCTTCAAATAATTAAATCATATAAATAAACATGAAAACTAATTAAAGTAATCACCTTATTAACAAGTTCAAAAGTCACAAGTATATCAGGAAAACAGAATACTGAAATACATTACTGATAAGTGAATCGTCGCATCAGTATCCGATGTTTGACTGAAGTCAGGATTGACTTTTCATCAGGATTCGGAATGCATCAGGATTTGACGAGCATCAGTATTTGATCTTTCTCTGTTCTCAGAAACTATCATAGTTTACCATTCCCAGTTCATTCACCAACTTTGTAAATATATCAGCTAGCTATTGATCAGTAGGAACAAAGTGTAACTCAATTGTCCCTTCCATTACTTGCTCTCTTATGAAATGATATCTGATACTGATATGCTTAGTAAGAGAATGCTGTACTGGATTTCCTGTCATAGCAATAGCACTTTGGTTATCAAAATAAATAGGTATTTTTGAATATGACAAACCATAGTCCATTAGCTGATTTCTCATCCACGTAATCTGAGCACAACAGCTTCCTGTAGCAATGTACTCAGCTTCTGCAGTTGATGTAGAGATAGACTTTTGCTTCTTACTAAACCAAGAAACAAGTCTTCCTCCAAGAAACTGACAGCTGCCTGAAGTACTTTTTCTGTCTATTTTGCAGCCTGCAAAATCATCATCTGAGTAACCACATAAATTAAAATCAGATTCCCTAGCATACCAAAGGCCAAGAGATGGTGTGCCTTTCAGGTATCTGAAAATCCTTTTGACAGCTATAAGATGTGGTTCTCTGGGTTCTGCCTGAAATCTTGCACATAGACAGGTTGCATACATGATATCTGGTCTACTAGCAGTTAGATACAACAGTGAGCGCGCCAATCATACCTCTGTAATTAGTTACATCTACCTCAGTACCTTGATTAGGATCAAGCTTGGTAGCTGTAGCTATGAGAGTTGATGCAGTAGAGCTGTCTTTGTGTATTTTGACTGATTGATAAAAATCCAATCATCAGTCTGTTTAACTTTTAGACCTAAGAAATAGCTCATCTCTCCCATCATGCTCATTTGATACTTAGATTGCATTAGCTTTGAAAACTTCTCACATAATTTGGAGTTAGTTGACCCAAAAATGATATCATCAACATAAATTTGAACTAACAGGAAATCCTTCCCATGATTCAAATAAAACAAAGTTTTATCAATTGTACCTCTTTTGAATCCACTTTCCAGTAAGAATTGAGCCAATGTTTCATACCAGGCTCTTGGAGCTTGCTTTAGTTCATAAAGTGCTTTATCCAGTCTGTAGACATAATCTGGATGTTTTGAATCAACGAAGCCAGGAGGTTGTTCAACATAAACTTCCTCTTCTAATTCTCCATTGAGAAAAGCACTTTTCACATCCATCTGGAAAACTTTAAATTTCTTTTGGGCTGCATATGCTAGAAAGAGTCTGATAGCTTCCAATCTTGCAACATGAGCAAATGTCTCATCATAATCTATTCCTTCCTGTTAAGAATATCCCTTTGCAACTAGTCTTGCTTTATTTCTGATGATGGTTCCATCTGAATCTGTCTTGTTTCTGAACACCCACTTTGTACCTAGAATTGACCTTCCTTTTGGTCTTGGTACTAGTTTCTAGACTTCATTTCTTTCAAACTCATTTAGTTCTTCTTGCATAGCCATAACCCAATCAGCATCCTTTAGTGCATCTTCAACTTTCTTAGGTTCCTCCTTTGATAGAAAGTTATGATAAAGACATTCATTTTGAGTTGCACTTCTGGTTCTAACACCTACTTCAGGATTCCCAATAATTAAATCAGGAGTATGACTTTTAGTCCATTTCCTTGCTGGTGGTAGATCATTCCTTGAATTTGATGCTTCCCTTGGATTGGTGTTATCTTCAAAAGAACTAGTGTTGATAGAAGCTCCCCCTGAGATATTGCTATCTGTTTCTGATCTGCTGTCAGAATTGTCACTTGAATCTATTTTTGATGAATCTCCTCCTGATGTTTGATTTGTTTCAGTGTTGATGGTCTCTTGATGTTGCTCCCCCTCAATATTTGCATTCCCATCAATAATCTATGTTTCATCAGTAATAACTTGTTCATCAGGATTTGATGAATTATGTAAGAACCCTGATTTTTGTAATATTTTTAAGAATATAATATCATATGACATTGGGAATTTGGGACCTTTTGAGTCACCCATGTTGTTTAATGGAATTGATTATCTGAGAAATTTATGTTGTTACATTCACTGTGTAAGAAAAAGGGAAGATTGTTAAGGCAAGAGGCCTACTGCTATTAAGATTTATAAAAACTTGGGATTTGAGAATTATTAAAGTATTAAAATATTTTAAGAGACTATGACAAGGAGTTATGGATATTTAAGGAATTTACACAATTAAGTACTTAAGGAATTACCAAGGAAATCTCTACGCGACAAAATAATAATACAAGGAAGGATATTACATGCAAGTATCATGTAACTAGAAAGTTATGCAAGTAAACTAGAAAGCAAAAAGGCAACTAAAGGAATAGTAACTAGTTAGTACACTACATTACTTTAGGGGACACTAGGGCATGGGGTGAACCTAAGCTACTAGACTAGGGTGGAACACATGTGAGGATATACATATCAATACACCAACAATAATTCATCACATTTCAAACAACAACAAAACAAAACTCTCTCCCCCCCCCCCCATTAGAAGCTCTCGGCCTAAACCTTCCAAGAAGGAAGAAGAGAAACTTTCTCCAACTTCTACTTACTCATAAATCCTATAATAAATCATAGAGCTTCCTTGTATCATAGTGAAGGTATGTTATCAATTTCATAGCTTTCTAACCATCCAATCTTGAGAAATTAATTGTTGAAAGTTTGAGTGAATAGTAACCAAGGTTGGTTATCTTTTAGATCTTGAAGTTTAAGGCTTGTAGAGGCTCATCCAAGGTGTTCTTAAGGATTATAAGGCTTACCCAAGGCTCCTAGATACTCAAGAAGGTATAAAACCCTAACCCCTCTTAGTCATGGATTGATTATAGTTTATATTGTTAGATCTAAACATTTTAGTGCATATCTTGGTTATATGAGTTATGGATGATGAAAATCTTGAGGTTATATGTTGTTGATGTGATTTTAAGGCTTTTACTTAGAGTTTATAACCCCATGTATGCTAGAGAGTCATGTCTTGGTGGTTTTGATGATAGATGTGATGTACAAAGTGAGTTCTTGAATGTTTGAGAAAGAATGTGTGCTGTGTAAAACTTCTGGGAGCATGTACTGACTTGCAGGATGGTTTTGAACCTCTATATGTTGTCTCCCGAGAGCCTAATTTATATGGATGGAAAGATAATTGAATGTAGTTTCTAGAAATATAAGGCTCACACCCAGGAGATGTGTAGATTTTGAGTTATGGCCGGATTAGTGCAGTGTGGTTCTGGAATTCGGACTGCACTGTGTTGTCCACTAGTGAACTGAGTTAGGACCCCTTAAAATTATGAAAATGTTATGGAAATTTGAGGATATACAAATTAAACAAGTGGAAAGGCTGTCCAAAAAGAATTGGATTAAAATATGTATTTTTCAATTTTATAAAAATGTTGGAGCGAGGTGTGCGCAAGTGAAAAACCACTTAGGGGATTAGTTTAAAGTAGTTCTAAGAATGCTCACTTGAGTTTCGAGTTTGAGGAATAGATTTGAGTCGAATGGGTAACGGAAGTGATAATGTGACGACATGGTCATATGAGAGGGTTAGTGGTCACAAGTGGAGTCGTTAAGTTGGTCTTACGATTTTTAAAACCTTATGATTAAGTAGCGTTGTTAAGGTACTAATGTGCAAATATTGATTATGTATAGATTTCCATTCCACTCCGCGAGCCGACCACCCCAACCTCACCAAGGCAAGTTTTCCAACCCTAAGTATTTAATTTCAAAATATTATATTCTTGATTTTACCTATGCAAGTCTACTTTACAAAACTTATATATAAGGATTTTTCACTTTTGTGTTTGTACTTCCAAACGTATTATATGCGTATGCTTTATGAGATTATGTTGAAGTTTGAGATATATGCATATGTGTTTGTACACCCCTGAACTTAGAATAAAAATGTTTCTTCGGACAACGACTCTAGCAATAGAGGTCGTAGCGGTCCAAATATACTATTGACCGGGGAGCGGTATATTATTGTATCGTGATTAAATTACGAAAACCCGAAAGGTCATTCGGGAAGTATCGTATACTTACGTATTTATTATTTTTACGTTGTTAAAAATACTCAAAAATATCTATCTTGGATTAAAAGCTTACTTTAATTAAATAATGATTTTACTAATTGTTTATATATTAAATCTAAAAATATTATTTATTAATTATCGTTCATTATTTTAAAGACAAAACTAATCCAAGATACCTTCAGCATTTTTCAAACTCGAACTTTTTCGAACTCAAAACATTTTTGAAAACCCCCGGTCAGGTTCTGCTTCTTGTATGATTTCAAGAATTATCGGTCGACTAATGTCGAACCACAATTACTCTGTTTTCAATCAAAATCAAGATTTTAAAAGAAAAAGAAAAAGGGACTCTGACAGGTGTGGGAACCGTTGACGAACGATTCCCGGGATGTGTAAGCGGCCGTGAGCCAGGCGGTCCATCATTTATTATTCCGGCCCAGGTGTTGCCGAAGGATGATTACGGATGTAGTTTTCATCGAGGGTGATTACGGATGTAGTTTTCACTCGGGGATAGTTACGGATGTAGTTTCTATCCTTCTACCGGTAGAGAAGACCCGCGGATTATTGGACTTGGATGTGGCGACTGATCATCGTCAATCCTTGTCAGGTTTTTATGTTTTCTTCCAGTCCCATCCTCCACTTTGGAAAAATACTCAAACACTGCTTCTTGGGCCTAAGTGCCAAGTTGCCGATAGTGTGGTTTTTGATAAGAAAAATATTAACATCGTGCAGTATCTAGAACTGCAAGATTTCTATAGAGATTGGCACGTGTTAGTGCACTCTTGCAATTATTTCAAAGAATGAAATGTTTTTGAATGAGAAACCTTCTAAGCTAATGGAAGGAAAGAGGTTTTGCATCAATGCATTCCCTGTACATTATGTTAACCGTAGAGTGTTTTGCCGAAACTGATATACTCATACGTATATATTTTCAAACTTGAGATATATTGAAATAAGAACCTTGTAAAGGATTCATATGTTATTCTTAAAGCTCCTTAGTGAGTATAAATATTTTATTCAAACTCGGACATATATATTGTCGAGTTATGTTTTGCAATCTGAGATATACACCCATACAGTTGGGAACGTTTTCAAAATAAACCACTTTATTATTTTACAAATGGTGAACTTGCTGAGCATTATGTAGCTCATTCTTGCTTTATAAAAACTTTTCAGAAAGAGAAGAACTTGGTCGGTTAACTCCGCACCAGCAGAAGAGGAGTAGGAGATTTACCCCGGAGATGATTTAGTTCCTGATAAATACTACAGAGTAAGTCTGATAGGTTTTCAACTGTAATAGTAAGACTTGTCTTCAAGAGTAGTTGTATAAGTGGAAGTGCGTAAGATTCTGGATTGTACAGATGAATTGTAATATTTAGTGTTACTTTTGATTATCGTTTCTGAGGCTCTAACTTGTATGTGCGTAAGATTGAGGTCTGGATGGATGTATTGTTGAGTTGTAAAGTTAATACAGGTATGATATGGTTGAATGGTGATGTGACGACCTGAATCTCTGACCTCGGATTTGGGGGCGTCACAGAAATGGTATCAGAGAGATAAGTTACAGTACTCAGAAACGAGAGTGTGAGAGTTAAGTCTAAGTAGGGGAATGACATAAGAGATCGTAGTAAACTTATGATTGGACTACCGGAAGAGGTACCGGTGAGTGGAATGGACTGGAGTGTTACTGAAGGTATTATACGAGGGTCGATAGAATCCCTAGAGACCTTTAGAATGATGAATAGAGATTTGAGAGTCATACATGACCTATCATAGGTAATGGTATAGGAAGCAGAGCGAAGTCTCGAGAGCAGCTGAGGTAGAGGCGATACTGCCAATATGATTGGATGACTTGGCTGGCATAAATTTTGTTGCCCGTAGTCCTTCAGAGTTTGCCTATAAGGAGACGGCAATTTAAGAATCAAGAAGTTTAGACTTCCCTACATATTTAAGGGTACTTAGTACTTGGAATAATGAAAGTCTTTTACTTTGGCTATAAGATCCGATTTTCGATAAGTAACGGGTTTACCTGAAAGTTGGTCACTATGTCGTTGTGGATTTCATTACCCTTGATGGCGAATTTTACATGTGTTATACGAGAATGTTATCATAAGACGAGCGTGCTAGATAATTCCATGCATGATTCGGACGCTAGAGCATGGTAGTTCAACTTAGAGAACAAACAAGTGGGATTAACAAAGGGACTCAAGAGAAGTTGAATATGGTTGCAACGAGCGATACAGTGATCTCAGAGTCTACCAAAAGAAAAGACCAACGGGTCTAGAGTGGAATTCTTTGATAGAAATTTTAGCAGAGACTACGCATATATACTTGTAGACCTCTATATTGTTGGTAACGTATGTTCACGTGCACACACACCGCCACTGAACCTATGGACTGCATTGAGATCCCTGAGAGATCTCTTTGATCTGTTCCCAGGGGGAACTGGCCACTTGTGATTCATGTCGGAGGCATGTAGTAGGACCCTACGGACTTAGCAGGTGTCCCTGTAATGATGTGAAGCTTGGTCTTCAAGATAGAGCACGGAAATGACAGATATAGCTGTGAAACCCTAACTCGATAAATGACTTTAAGATGATGATTGAGAGACGCACTAGTTGGTGTCTTGTATTACGAAGACGAAGAGATGAAGTTACCCTCATAATGGTGATAATGAGATGCACGAATGATTATTAACTTATTTTGGCAACTACCGGCTGGTGCACTACTTCATTTTAAACTGTTCAATAACCATGTTACCTCGATTAGTTTATATCAGGTAACCCTTCTAGCCTTCTACTTCAAACTTGTCGAATAACCGCCGGTGATATACTTTCTCTAAACCGGGACTCATCCAAAGTATCTTATTTGATCCCCGAGTATTCTATTTGAAGTTTATAATTATTTCGTTCTGCTCAGGACTATTTACACTTCCTTTCAATTATCCAAGGAATGTTCAACAATTGTTTCCTTAATTAATCAGTGAATATTCCTAAACAAATATTGATATTTGACTACTTCTTTCATAATTGCACTCTTCAGTCGAGCCCATAAATATTTATCAACTTGTTGAGAATAGGGATGATCTAACATCCAGATATTCCTCATGAATCCTTTCTTCTATTCAAAAGGAGATTGTGCGTCGTACATTGAAATCATAGTAAGGATATCATTTTGATACTAGTATTCTGAATTTCATTCTACTGTAAGATCTGATAAAGCATGTGTACGGAGGCACCCTTGGGTGGACCGTTTCACTGATAAGTAATATTTGATGAGAGGTTATCGATTGTTCCGATACCTAGAACATTCTCTTCATATTTTATAGTTTTCTTTTTCAAACTTAATAACTTCTTATTTCCATTCGTTGTCCGAGTAGCCTAAAGTTTCTTCAGTGGCTACGATGTTGAAATTCCGTTCTCGCCAATTGAAACTGGCTAGTCGATATGTCAATATGAATGACTAGTTGATTGTTCTAACTAGTCAAAATTGTAATGTTGTGAAGAACACCTAGCTAATTGTCCTAGCTAGTGGTGATGTCTTAAACAGGCGAACTAGCAAATTTTGTCTAGCTAGTTGCTAGTGTTTCTTGAAAAGGACTAGTTATTGTTTCACTGGTCCAACTCCCAATTCAATTCATTCAGTAATTCCGCAATGCATTTTGCGTGTGGTAAAGTATGATGATGAAAGTTTTGACGAATGACTTGATTGAGACATAATGAGGTCGTCCACTCAACTTGAATTCTACCCATCTTTGTATCAGACTTTATGTCACTTGAATATTCTGTTCTTTCATTCATATAATGAAGATTCATTTGAAACCATAGATTACTTGAATGATAAACTGCTTCATTTTTATCGTCACATAGTAGAATTTCTTTCGATCGGTTGACCTTTATCAATGGGACTTTTTAGATCCTCTATTTTTGAAGAGGAAAAGTATTCCCCAGATGTAAGAATTGTATAAAGACCGTCTTTATGACTTTTGTATCCAACAATCATTGCCCTCGTGCAACATTATCTATGGTATCACATTACCAAATTTTCAGGACATGAAGGAATAAACCTTGTTGTATTCTTTTTGTCCATCCTTACATCTCCGAAAATCGAGACTCCAAATATTTGGAACCATCAACATTCTTGGAACATCCAATGTGGAATTTTTATTGAAATTATCTATTGGACCTTGTTATTTTAAAACCATTCCTTTCAAAAGTGATTACTCTAAGGTAAATGGGAGGTACAATTGTGAACCGTTGCACCAATATGAGATAAAAAACCAAATGTTGTAATTGTGCAGCCAGAGCGTTATGCCGAGTAATTATTAAAGTAAAAATAACATGTCGGGGCATACCACAAGACCTTTAATATGAGTGTGAGGAAAGTTATAGGAAATGATGAGGTGGTTGGGAGTCCGTTCCTACCAACCGTTGTCAGGATGTTATAGTAATGAATTCTAGAGTTACCAAGCCTTTTCCTGATCCAAGAAATTCAAATCGATTGCGATGTAAGACATATCCTTAGAGGAAACTAACATGGAAGTGAGATGGACAAGAAAGGAAGAAATATCGTGGCAAGAATGTGAAGCTTTACTTGGCTAAAAGGGATTGATGCACATAGCGAGACATAAAGTTTAAAAGGCCCTTAATAGCAAATGGATGCATGGATATATCCCAATGATCCTTCGAGATTACCACCTAATCAAGTTTATTGGGAATCGCAGCAGCATACAGGCCTCAGGCTGATTGGCGCCAGTTGTGAAAGAAGACGAGCGCATGACATCTTACCTATACCATCGAGAACTGAGACCCTTATCGGAAATGTAGGAATTGTTGACTAGTTAAAACGCGTAGTTGTTTTTCAAAGATAAGGTCGAAAAGCGGGTTTCACCAACTCAAGATCGACCTCTGTACTGTGCCAAAGTTGGCATTTCACACTAATATAAACATTATAAAATTATGGTAGTATCGTTTGAGTGGACTAATGAGTTAGAAGCCTTTATTGATTAATGAACAAAGTTTTGGAATGAAATGAGATATTAGCAACAACCTCGTTGTTAGCTATACTTGATGATAAAAAGAGGACTTTAAGAGTTTCGATGATGCGTCTTTCAAGAGTTTAAGAGGTGTGCTGATGCAGTAGAAAGGGGATGATAGCCTATACTTCTAAACAACATAAAGGTTACGGGATAGGATATACTAACCGTGAGTCGGGGATTAGTCATGATAGCGTTCACGCATAAAACTGAGACGTTAACTTTATGAGAAAAGTGTGAAAGTTTTCCACAAGTGCCATAAGTATATCTTCATATTAGAACTAAACATAAGAAAGAGAAGGTGACAAAAGGGAGCATGGAGTATAACGGAGAAATTTGTTAATACCCAGGAAAGGCCAGTGTGGTGGCCGATACCTATAGAAGGGATTATTCAAAATTGGAATTCAGTCAGTATTGACCAAGAAAATAGAGTATATACAATAAAGAATAATGTTAGAGGAAAATGACTAAATTATGGGGAAGGACAAAGATGTACAGAGAATTAAGAGAATGTTTGGCAAACGGATATGAAGAATTGTATTGGCAAGCTATTAAGTACTGTCGCAACATGTCAAAAGCAGAATGATAGAGATCTAGTGGATTAATTCCGCCTGTAGAAAATCTTGAATGTGGATAGAATTATAATGAATTTCATAAGTAGGTCGCCGAAGACCGAGCCAAGAGATGGCCCTAGTTGATTTATAATTGTTGAACCAAGTGATTTACCTACGAGAGACTTTCCATTTAGAAGATTATTGATTTATATACGGAAGAGATGGTGGTGCAATATAAAACATCTGCAATGATTACGTCAGATAAAGACTTAAGGTTAAACTTCGAATATTGAAGGTGCTTTCAAGTATAATTAATAAAGAGATTGAGCGTATGTACTAATTTGATCTGTGGCTGACGGACAGGGAAGAAGAATTGTCCAGACGATCGAATTTATAATTAATGTCGTGCCTTTAGTTTCACGGGGCAGTCGAGAATAGAAACTTATCCATGAAACGAATGTTGTTATCACGATCGGCACCATGCGGACATAAGGACGTCTCTTGTAAAGCGTACTACGAAGAAGAAGTTTCGCTTTTCTTGCGTTACGAAGAAGTCAATGAACGAGGGATATAGTAGCTGAACTGGTTCGACGTATACCGAAGACTATATAGTATCCATGGCAAGTGGTAACGACTGACGGGAGGCAACACATGCGTGCTAATCAAGCCAAGGAAAATGAGGAATACCGTGCGTATTGACGTCGTCTCAGGTTATAGAACACGACCACAAAGTATTCACGGGCCAACGATACAAGGGCTCAACACGGATACTATGAACAAGGTAGAAGAGGAACATATAAGTAGTGGGATAGAAATTTTCATTCATAGAACAACCGATAAGGAATACAGGTCGAGGAGAGCATGCGTTGAGAAGCAACATTAAAGCGTTGGTGAGACTGCAAAAGCCCTAATTTTCGTGAATATTCAAACCTGGATGAAAATTAAATTTATGGGTGGATGAGAAATTTTTACAATCACGATATGTACGAATTATTAAATGAAGATTTCGAATTGATATTACGCCTTTACAGTGCAGACGAGTGTATGTAAAAGTCATTAGTTTTTACGAAACCCATTATTTCGAATGGTCAAATTTTATGAGATATCAAAGGAGTATGAGGTGGGAGACTTCGTGATGCTAAAGGTATCTCCCTGGAAAGGATTGATGCGGTTTGTTAAGGAAGGGAAGCTAAGTCTGAGCTTTATTGGACCTTCTGAGATTTTGAGGCGTATTGGAAAGTTAGCCTTGCCCCAAGCTTGTAGCAAATTCATAATGTGTTTCTTATGTCTATGTTACGACCCTACCACACCGACTATCGACATGTGATAAAATACGACCAAGTGGACCTACAACCAGACTTGACCTATGTGGAGCAACCCGTGGAAATCATGGATAGAAAAGAACAAGTGCTGAGGAACAAGGTTGTCAAGCTAGTGAAAGTTTTGTGGAGAAACCAGAACGTCGAGGAATTAACATGGGAACTAGAAAGCGCTATGCGTGAAAAGTACCCTCAACTGTTTTCAACCTGATTCCGGGACGGAATCCTTTTAAGGAGGGGAGGCTGTAAGAACCCTGATTTTTGTAATATTTTTAAGAATATAATATCATATGACATTGGGAATTTGGGACCTTTTGAGTCACCCATGTTGTTTAATGGAATTGATTATCTGAGAAATTTATGTTGTTACATTCACTGTGTAAGAAAAAGGGAAGATTGTTAAGGCAAGAGGCCTACTGCTATTAAGATTTATAAAAACTTGGGATTTGAGAATTATTAAAGTATTAAAATATTTTAAGAGACTATGACAAGGAGTTATGGATATTTAAGGAATTTACACAATTAAGTACTTAAGGAATTACCAAGGAAATCTCTACGCGACAAAATAATAATACAAGGAAGGATATTACATGCAAGTATCATGTAACTAGAAAGTTATGCAAGTAAACTAGAAAGCAAAAAAACTAGAAAGCAAAAAGGCAACTAGAGGAATAGTAACTAGTTAGTACACTACATTACTTTAGGGGACACTAGGGCATGGGGTGAACCTAAGCTACTAGACTAGGGTGGAACACATGTGAGGATATACATATCAATACACCAACAATAATTCATCACATTTCAAACAACAACAAAACAAAACTCTCTCCCCCCCCCATTAGAAGCTCTCGGCCTAAACCTTCCAAGAAGGAAGAAGAGAAACTTTCTCCAACTTCTACTTACTCATAAATCCTATAATAAATCATAGAGCTTCCTTGTATCATAGTGAAGGTATGTTATCAATTTCATAGATTTCTAACCATCCAATCTTGAGAAATTAATTGTTGAAAGTTTGAGTGAATAGTAACCAAGGTTGGTTATCTTTTAGATCTTGAAGTTTAAGGCTTGTAGAGGCTCATCCAAGGTGTTCTTAAGGATTATAAGGCTTACCCAAGGCTCCTAGATACTCAAGAAGGTATAAAACCCTAACCCCTCTTAGTCATGGATTGATTATAGTTTATATTGTTAGATCTAAACATTTTAGTGCATATCTTGGTTATATGAGTTATGGATGATGAAAATCTTGAGGTTATATGTTGTTGATGTGATTTTAAGGCTTTTACTTAGAGTTTATAACCCCATGTATGCTAGAGAGTCATGTCTTGGTGGTTTTGATGATAGATGTGATGTACAAAGTGAGTTCTTGAATGTTTGAGAAAGAATGTGTGCTGTGTAAAAATTCTGGGAGCATGTACTGACTTGCAGGATGGTTTTGAACCTCTATATGTTGTCTCCCGAGAGCCTAATTTATATGGATGGAAAGATAATTGAATTTAGTTTCTAGAAATATAAGGCTCACACCCAGGAGATGTGTAGATTTTGAGTTATGGCCGGATTAGTGCAGTGTGGTTCTGGAATTCGGACTGCACTGTGTTGTCCACTTGTGAACTGAGTTAGGACCCCTTAAAATTATGAAAATGTTATGGAAATTTGAGGATATACAAATTAAACAAGTGGAAAGGCTGTCCAAAAAGAATTGGATTAAAATATGTATTTTTCAATTTTATAAAAATGTTGGAGCGAGGTGTGCGCAAGTGAAAAACCACTTAGGGGATTAGTTTAAAGTAGTTTTAAGAATGCTCACTTGAGTTTCGAGTTTGAGGAATAGATTTGAGTCGAATGGGTAACGGAAGTGATAATGTGACGACATGGTCATATGAGAGGGTTAGTGGTCACAAGTGGAGTCGTTAAGTTGGTCTTACGATTTTTAAAACCTTATGATTAAGTAGCGTTGTTAAGGTACTAATGTGCAAATATTGATTATGTATAGATTTCCATTCCACTCCGCGAGCCGACCACCCCAACCTCACCAAGGCAAGTTTTCCAACCCTAAGTATTTAATTTCAAAATATTATATTCTTGATTTTACCTATGCAAGTCTACTTTACAAAACTTATATATAAGGATTTTTCACTTTTGTGTTTGTACTTCCAAACGTATTATATGCGTATGCTTTATGAGATTATGTTGAAGTTTGAGATATATGCATATGTGTTTGTACACCCTTGAACTTAGAATAAAAATGTTTCTTCGGACAACGACTCTAGCAATAGAGGTCGTAGCGGTCCAAATATACTATTGACCGGGGAGCGGTATATTATTGTATCGTGATTAAATTACGAAAACCCGAAAGGTCATTCGGGAAGTATCGTATACTTACGTATTTATTATTTTTACGTTGTTAAAAATACTCAAAAATATCTATCTTGGATTAAAAGCTTACTTTAATTAAATAATGATTTTACTAATTGTTTATATATTAAATCTAAAAATATTATTTATTAATTATCGTTCATTATTTTAAAGACAAAACTAATCCAAGATACCTTCAGCATTTTTCAAACTCGAACTTTTTCGAACTCAAAACATTTTTGAAAACCCCCGGTCAGGTTCTACTTCTTGTATGATTTCAAGAATTATCGGTCGACTAATGTCGAACCACAATTACTCTGTTTTCAATCAAAATCAAGATTTTAAAAGAAAAAGAAAAAGGGACTCTGGCAGGTGTGGGAACCGTTGACGAACGATTCCCGGGATGTGTAAGCGGCCATGAGCCAGGCGGTCCATCATTTATTATTCCGGCCCAGGTGTTGCCGAAGGATGATTACGGATGTAGTTTTCATCGAGGGTGATTACGGATGTAGTTTTCACTCGGGGATAGTTACGGATGTAGTTTCTATCTTTCTACCGGTAGAGAAGACCCGCGGATTATTGGACTTGGATGTGGCGACTGATCATCGTCAATCCTTGTCAGGTTTTTATGTTTTCTTCCAGTCCCATCCTCCACTTTGGAAAAATACTCAAACACTGCTTCTTGGGCCTAAGTGCCAAGTTGCCGATAGTGTGGTTTTTGATAAGAAAAATATTAACATCGTGCAGTATCTAGAACTGCAAGATTTCTATAGAGATTGGCACGTGTTAGTGCACTCTTGCAATTATTTCAAAGAATGAAATGTTTTTGAATGAGAAACCTTCTAAGCTAATGGAAGGAAAGAGGTTTTGCATCAATGCATTCCCTGTACATTATGTTAACCGTAGAGTGTTTTGCCGAAACTGATATACTCATACGTATATATTTTCAAACTTGAGATATATTGAAATGAGAACCTTGTAAAGGATTCATATGTTATTCTTAAAGCTCCTTAGTGAGTATAAATGTTTTATTCAAACTCGGACATATATATTGTCGAGTTATGTTTTGCAATCTGAGATATACACCCATACAGTTGGGAACGTTTTCAAAATAAACCACTTTATTATTTTACAAATGGTGAACTTGCTGAGCATTATGTAGCTCATTCTTGCTTTATAAAAACTTTTCAGAAAGAGAAGAACTTGGTCGGTTAACTCCGCACCAGCAGAAGAGGAGTAGGAGATTTACCCCGGAGATGATTTAGTTCCTGATAAATACTACAGAGTAAGTCTGATAGGTTTTCAACTGTAATAGTAAGACTTGTCTTCAAGAGTAGTTGTATAAGTGGAAGTGCGTAAGATTCTGGATTGTACAGATGAATTGTAATATTTAGTGTTACTTTTGATTATCGTTTCTGAGGCTCTAACTTGTATGTGCGTAAGATTGAGGTCTGGATGGATGTATTGTTGAGTTGTAAAGTTAATACAGGTATGATATGGTTGAATGGTGATGTGACGACCTGAATCTCTGACCTCGGATTTGGGGGCGTCACAAATTATCAATATCTGACAAGATTTCATCAGAATTCTTGGAGGCTTCATTTGAAAAAATCAAATCATCATGTAAGTCTTCAGAAATTCCTGTAATCTTCTTATCATCGAAAGATACATTTATAGACTCCATGACTGTCTTTGTTCTTAGATTGTAGACTTTAAAGGCTCTTGATGATGGATAGCCAATAAAGATGCCCTCATCAACTTTAGTCTCGAATTTTCCAAGTTGTTCAGGATGAGGTCTTAGAACAAAGCACTTACAGCCAAATACATGCAAATGCTTCAGACTTGGTTTCTTTTCCTTGATCATCTGATAAGGAGTTACATCATGTCTGTTAATCAGTGTAATATTCTGAGTGTAGCATGCTGTGTTGACTGCTTCTGCCCAGAAATATGTAGGAAGTTTAGTATAACGCCTTAGAAAAACTCGTAATTATAATTATTATTTAATATTAAATGTGGATTATATGAGGTAAATTTATTTTTAGGATTTAATATATGTGTCATCATGTTTATATGATGATGTATATGTGAAATGTGTGTTCGTGTATGTTTTTATTTTATTTGATTTTTTTAGTGATTAAAAATATATTTAAAATATGCATTATTGATCTTTTGAAATTTTATAAAATCATTGGAGTATTAAAAAATCACGAAATCTTTTGTGATATTATCTTTGTATATTTATTTAGTTTTTAAAATTATTGGGAGAATTATTTTGGGTGTTTTGGTATTTTAAAATGATTTTAAGAGTTTTATTTTATTTATAGGACCAAAACTTGCAAAATTCATATTTAATTCATTTTTGATCCTAAAAATATTTTAAAAATATGTGAGCGTTCGTAATTTTACACTCTTTATTTTAAAAATGTAAAGTTTATTTTTCCATCTAATTTTATTTTATTTTATTTTATATCGAATTTTAAAAGAGTGATTAACTGTTTTAATTAGATTTTCAACAATGTTAATGGACTGTGTTTCTCCTTTCCTTTTAAATCCCTAAATTCTAAAAACCCACCCCTGTATCTGAATTAGTCGGCCTCTCTAGAACTCTCGCGAGTCTCCCTTAATCTCTCTAGACTTTTCTCTCTCACATCTCCTCAATCTCTCTCAAATTCTTCTCTCCTCCGTAAAAATCACTTCATCTCGCTGTTCTCGATTCCTTCTGGAGTATGTCAGCCATGGTTCTGGTTTTCTTGATGAATTTTGTGGCGAATTAACCTCCATTTCCCCTAAAATTGTGTTCATTGTGTGTATATTTAATCGTCTGTGCGTGTTCTGTGCTTGAGCTTCTTAATTCCTAAATCCATTTTAGAGCTTAGCTATACCATTGCTGTGTTGTTTATGATAATCTATTGCTATGTTATTTCGGGTCAGTGTGTGTTCTTGTGATGGGTTCGATTTTTTATCCTAATTGTTATACGACAGTGTTGTTGGGCTTGTTCATTGCTGGGTTATTGGAGATGGAGGGTACGTAGATGATTGATTTTATGATGTGAAGTGGGTGGCCTTGGTAATGTGTTTTTCGAAGGGAAGACAGTGGAGATATGAGGGAATGCAGATGGTGGTGTGCGTAGGCTGCTGCGAGTGTGTGGATATGTATATGGGTGTGTGTTGGAGGAATATGTGGGTTGTGGAAGTGCAGTGGCGGTGGAGTCGCCATGTATGTGTCGTATGTTGTGGTATTAGTTCGAAACGAGAAGAGGAACAATGGTGGATAGAGGTGTAGAGTGGAGGAAGAGAATGCGGAGAACGGATGAAGGTAAAGCAGGAAGGCAAGGGGCGTATTATGGTGGAATGTTGGACGAGTGGGAGAAGGTGATATGTGGGAACATTGGCTAAGGATTGTATGTTGGCATATAGATATTAGAGGTAAGTTATGATGTTAAGTGGAGAGTTGTAGGGGTATGGTGGTAAGAAGAGATTATGTAGCCGTAAGTGTTAATTGGAGGTTGTCTGCTCGTTTATATAGTTGTGGGTTGTTAAAATGTCATAGGAGTAATGGTTGTTGTAGTTATTGGATTTTGATGTTCATTTCGGGCTTGGTTGGACTTCGGAGTGCTTGGTGTTGTCGCCGGAAGTTTCATTGGGTTATCTCATTTTGGGTTACGTGATTGTGGTAAATGCTTGTGAACTATAGTATCGGTGTGGGGTGAATTCAAGGGTGTGCATCTTAATAAGGTAATGATGTGATTATAGATGGTTAGACGATTTAGAAAGTAAATTGATGTATGTATGTTAATGTGGTTATTTCGGACTGTTTACGTCATGCCATACAAAGAAATTTAAGTTGAGATTTTTGTAATAGAATTTTGATTCAGTCATGAAGGTGTAAAATAAGTTATATGTACATTTCGATCGGATCGTGATTTATGTATACTAAGTGTTAAGTATGTGGATGGTCAGAAGGATTTAAGTATTGTATACTAGTTTCGTCGGAGATAATTGTACATTATTCTGAAGCAAAAGATTGCTCAATTATTGGTTTGGGTCAGTTGTATTCAGACAGGCGAGATCATATTTTAAAGGAGGTGCTGCCCAAATTTTGTGAGAATTACTATGTGATTTATGTGGTTATATATATATATATATATATTACTATTTTGAAAATGTGGTAAATACGTGTTGTATGTGCTAAGTGGTAAAGCGTAATAGGACACGATTTAGTAGAATAGAATTAGATGGTTAAGGTTATACGCGTACTGAAGTAGTACTTTACCTGTATATAGGTACGCATAGGAGGCCAGCTAAGAGCCAGAACATGTGGAAATGGAATGTAGAGGAAGGAAAGAGTTATCGGGATTGACAAGTGATAAAGGGAAAATGGATGCGTGATCAAAGAAAGGTCAAGTAGAGACGGATGTAAAGTGCTAAGGAGTTAAAGTTTTGGAAATAGAAACCCTGTGTATTGAGGCAAGTTTACTATCCCTCACTTATTGTTCAAGTGATGTGAAACCTTTTGTGTTAATGATTTGTTCTTTCGATATCCCTTCTTTTAAGCAGTTATACTCTTCATTTTTATTCTAAATAATGTGAACCTGTTCTGTTAATTATGAGATATTCCTTTTGAAACCATTTTGCTAGTGTCTATACCCTTTATTATTATTTTCAGTGACATTCTTCTTCTATTAATTTAAAAACACTCATTCCCAAATTATTCTGTCATTGTTTATTTTTCTCACCTATTGTTCAGGTGCTGAATTCTTTTAAAATTAATTTATTTTAATATTCCTCGTATTTACTAATATTTTTCAAGGAGTATTTTTCTTCAAATTATTGTAAACTAATTCGAGGTTTATACTATTGTTGAGGCATGTGTTGCTCAGTGACGGTTAAAGCCGAGAATGAATTGAGATCTTCTTAATTATTCAAACTCATTATTGTCAGGCCGGTTTGGCAACTGAAGCCTATGAGTGCTTAGTTGACAAGATTGAGAATTTGGGTAATTGAGAATTTCTTAAATCCTCGTTTTAAATAATTCAAATATTTTATGTAAGTTCGAATTTTGCCATTAAAATTTTATCAATTGGTAACCTTTTAAATGAATGGTCATACCTTGTGCAGTAACTCTAATTTACGGTTGAACTTCAGGCTCCTTTATTTCCTGATTTTTCTTATAAACTATTGCTCAATTCTAGACCCTGAATAATTGATCTGTTCCTTACTGAATTTATGTTTCCTTATTGATACATGATTCTGCTTTGTCGTATCATAACATGCTTAGTTTAATCTTATTGCTTGGTCGTTTATGAATCATTATATTACCTGCTTCCCCTGAATCTTAACCTTATTTCTGTTGTTCATGATTCTGCATATCAATTGCTTCCCTGAACCTCAGTATTTTAGAATTGAAAATGAAAATATCTTAATTAATTAAAGATGTTTTTTTAAAATTCCTCATACTGGGCTGATCTGTTATCAGTGAGTATGAAGGATTTAAAAGTGAAATGTTTTAAAGATTTTAAAGATTTGATGTGGGGGAATTCTGTTAAAATGTTTTCCGCAGATTCCTTCAGATTGGAGCAGCGTAAGAGGCCGAGTGACGCCGGTCCAACACTTTTTATTTAGCGTAAGAGGCTAGTGGGACTAGTCCAGCAATGTAAAGGCCAATGTGTTGCCTAATTGGGAACCCAATTTTATGTCCAGACGGACCGAGTGTCCGGGCTGGGGACTTTACGTGGCTGATCACCCGTATTGTCCGTAGTCGTGAAAAAAACTCCAATCAGCTTAAATGATTTGAAAAAGGTTTTATGGAAAGTATGTTTTAATAATGGAATGGTTTTAAGAAAAGGAATGTTTTCATGAAATTCATGATTTGATGGAAATGGATAGTTTATCCTATGATGGAAATTGAATTCTTTCCTTGAGATTAATTGATCATTGATATTGTTCATCAATGAACTATCGAGATACGGTTGTTTCACTATACTGTTAACTTGCTGAGCGTTCTTTGGCTCACTCTTGCTTTGTTTTACCTAACCCTTTGCAGTTAGGTTTAAGGATGATCTACTACATGTATCCTTGCGAATGAGAGCGATGAGGCATTCTATACAGGATAGATTTCGGAGTTGGAGCGGGTAAGCATAGATTTGTGATTGAGCTACGAATTAGATGGTATAGTAAATTTGTATTTATAGTAGAGATAGAAGTTGTAATAATTTGTGTAATTTAGATTCTTGTTTCATACCATAACCTGGAATCGATCCTCGGTGAGGAATCGTTGGTGTATTAAGTTTATTTGTGATTATGAATTGGAACTTGATTTGGGTTGAAATACAGGTGGATAGTCCGATTTACGAATACTTCATGCCGAAAATTTCTAAAATTCCCATGTATCAAAGTTTATTTTATTATAAAAAGTATATTTTCAATATTGGGAAGTCGGGGCGTTACAAGTTGGTATCAGAGCAACAGGTTATGGTCACTGAAACAAGTTAGGATGATTAGGTGTATTTATTTAGGTTAGACGTTAAATAGAACGATTTAATATTAGGTTCGCCTTAGGTTATTAGGATGACTGTTGCGACGTTCGTTAGTATTCCGACATATTGCTCGAGCGGGAGTTCAATTCATTTGAAGATTCGATTTAGAACGAGACAGTTTATTCGGCGTTGCGTACGTTAAATAGACGACCGGAGCTACCAGCTTGGAGGACGCTACTTGTGGACCTTCACGTATCTTTTAGAATTACTTTTACGAATATGGTTATACCTCGTGAACGTTATAGAGAGTACGAAAAGATGGTAAACAAGATGTAAAAAGTGATTTTGGCATGTATTGGAGTAAGAGCGTGGTTATTCACTACTAGCCATTGATTTCATTTAATCTATTGATTAAGGAGATTTAACTTTTCTTTCAGTTCCTTCTTATTTTGTTAGTACCCTATCACCTTCGATAATCAATTATGATTCAGTCCATGACGAACTTCTTATACTCGATTTACTTAAACACATTTTTATTCGTGTAAACATGCCTCTATTTTCCAGAGGTTACTTGATTCGACAATATACATATAAACTTTGAAACTCTTAAACTTTTTCTATGTTTTCCTGAATATTTGCTATTCTTTATTCAAACTGGGATGAACAACCCTATGTATGTAGGGGATTCAGGGACATCTTATCTATATGATAGAAGTCTGGTGGGACGCCACTGATTGTGTTTGTCATGAAAGTACAGAAGGCTGGCCCCCTTCTTGTGTTATGGTGCATGGTTGACCCAAGTGACAAATGCAACCTGAAATTAGTTCAATGATCATATTGATCTCTCAGTTAAATTTTCTTATAAAATTCTTACAAAACAAAACTCATCTTATATTCATACATGTTATCAACTGTCCATTTTATTGATTCCTTTTGCTATAAACCCTTATGATTCCTAAAAGTTATCAGTGATTGAAAGCAGTAAAGATGGAAATGATGACATACTAAGTGGTCCAAGTTACAATTATGTCGAAAAGGAATTGGTTGATCAAGTTTGAGAATTGAGGTTAAAGTAGAGTGATGATGGAGTTAGTTAGTATGTAATAGTTATGTCGAGGAAAGATTGCCGAGGAATACTTGCTTATCGCGTATTCCACTTTGGACATGGAAATGGGAATAATATGAGATTTTAAATGTTTTGAGACAATTTGTTGGACATAGAAATTTTAGAATCGAAGTGGGAAAATATGAGCGAAGCAAAGTCAAGCGAAGCAAAGTCCAGCTAGAGAGATTGTTTTACAAACTTCAACAAGAATTGGAACTCTGAATAAAGGAGAAAAGGGATTGTGTTGGAGATAGTACTTAGAGGAATATAGTACAATGGATTATGAATATTAAGAGTAAACAGAGCTGATCAGGATGGAATAAGACACTAAGAAAAGTAGGATGGAAAATCAGGAAATTTGCAGGAACTGTGTTTGCAGAGGATGCGAGATTTGGCTACAAAGGAATGTAGGATCTGGAAGATTTTAAAGACCAGGATAATGAGACAAGATAGCTACCCAAAGAATATGAATTATTGAGACCAACAGGAACTTTAGTGTCAGGACGGAGGACTTTAAGAGGAAATATACTGTAATTGTACTGTGATTAATATGGAAAGTTATAAGTATGAGCAGAAAGAATAGTATGGTAAGAAATGACGGAATTAGAGCTAGAAGTTTAATATAATTATGTAAGGGAAAATGAAGGACATGGATGTGATGGAAGTTAAAGAGTTAAGTGTAAGTTAGAAGTGGATTGTATAGTTAATTATAAAGTACAGGCGAAGTGTGAGGAGAAGAAAGTGAAATTATGATTTTCAAGAGATATGTAAGTTGTCTTTCAAGTCAGAAAGGGGATAAAGGAGTCTTAAAGGTTACGCAGACTAAGAGGTTATTATAATAAGATTTTAAGTTATTTTATATATGTGGGAGATATCAATAAAGAGATAATTAAAGTGAAGAAGATTTCAGTGGTCAAGATTTCTCGGATATGTAACTTGATGAATTACTAGGATTATCACCAGAGACAGATATAAAGTTGATTAATTAATTAATACCAGGAATGTAATCAGTTACAAGAAGTCAAGGTCGGAAGACATCTCAAGATATTCAAGGATATAGGAAGAGCATGCACAAGATTTCTAAGTACGAGTTTTGGAATTGGGTGAGGTATAAATTTCAGGATATGACGACAGGATCGAAGTGAGCTACATGAAGAAGCAGTATTGAATCAGGAAAGGCCTAAGACGTTAGCAGAGATCAAAAGTTTTGAAGGACCAGTTAGGAATGACAAAAGGTTGTCAAAGATTTTACCAAAATAGTTACATCAGTGGACAAGCCTTCCAATCAGGAATGAATGGATAAAGGTGAAGAAAGCTTTCAGAAGTCAACAAAGAGATTTAGGACCGCTACAGTGCTAGGGCAATCAGAGGAGTGAGGAAAGATCGAATATACTGCGTGCTCAAAGAAATGTTCAAAGAATGTGAAAAGTTATAGATAGACGATTCAAAGTTCTAGATTATTGCAAATGAATTATTAGAGGAAATTGAGAAGTACCAAGATTAGTTGGCTGAAGCAGAATGTGAAGGAGATTACTGTAGAAGAAGGGAATTGTTAAACAAGATGAGTGGTGAATGCGTATTATATTTCGTTTATTTAGTTCTTGATAAATGTTAGACTTATAACGTGCAGAGTTTAAATTTAAGGATTTGTAGAGTATGTAGAGTAATGTTTCGGGAGTCGATTTTCGGGAACTTGAGACAGTGAAGTTTAAATGAATTTTGAAGGTTGTAAGTTAATTATTGGTGAAGTGTACTTGGGTTTACGAATGTTAAGTCGAGTTTCGATATTAGTGGATGTTAGAGTTGTTAGAGCTCAATTGGATTGAAAGTTTGATTTTGAATAGTATTGAGGGGCGGTGATCCCTGGATAGTTTATATTGCGAATAAGATATATACGGTTCAAGGTAAATGGTTATTAGTTTCGAAAAGGTTACTCAGTAAAACAATGGGATTTAGGATGGATAGAAGTTTCCCAGTTATTCCTCCTCAAGTAACATTGTACGTTGAAAGGGGAGTAAGAATGATTGGGGGATTTCTTGATATTATTTTTCTCAGAGTTTTATCTGGGACAACCTTAATTATGGGTAGGAGCGTGGAAGTAGTATCAATTGTTTTAGTCGCGTAGAATTCGTTTTAATTATCTAATTATTTACCCGGTCGCGTGGAATTCATTTTAAAGATCTAATTATTTACCCGTTTACTTAAAGTCAAGGCATATTTCTTCGCTTATATGGTTGCTGCAGGTTAAGGCAGGTTTTGTTTTAGTATGACCGGTATATGAATTAATTATTATGGATGATTGGGTCAGTAATGGAGGCATTGTGCAGGACATAGTCCATTATACGTATAGGTCATGTCCGATTTTTGGTAGAAAAGGATTGTCACGTGTGAATGATCAGTATTTAGAAGTAATGAGGCATGTAAACCAAAGGTTTAAGTTTATGTTGGAATTTACGGGCTTACAAGACGAGCCTAGTGAGATATGAAATGATATAAAGAAATTCTAGAATGAAAGAATGACTTGGAAATTAAAAGAGAAATGTTTGAGAATACCGTCATATGTTTTCTTACGGTCGATTCTGAGGACAGAATCCTATTAAGGGGGGAAGGATATAACGCCTTAGAAAAACTCTTAATTATAATTATTATTTAATATTAAATGTGGATTATATGAGGTAATTTTTTTTTAGGATTTAATATACGTGTCATCATGTTTATATGATGATGTATATGTGAAATGTGTGTTCGCGTATGTTTTTATTTTATTTGATTTTTTTAGTGATTAAAAATATATTTAAAATATGCATTATTGATCTTTTGAAATTTTATAAAATCATTGGAGTATTTAAAAATCACGAAATCTTTTGTGATATTATCTTTGTATATCTATTTAGTTTTTAAAATTATTTGGAGAATTATTTTGGGTGTTTTGGTATTTTAAAATGATTTTAAGAGTTTTATTGTATTTATAGGACCAAAACTTGCAAAATTCATATTTAATTCATTTTTGATCCTAAAAATATTATAAAATTATGTGGGCGTTCGTAATTTTACACTCTTTATTTTAAAAATGTAAAGTTTATTTTTCCATCTAATTTTTATTTTATTTTATTTTATATCGAATTTTAAAAGAGTGATTAACTGTTTTAATTAGATTTTCAGCAATGTTAATGGACTGTGTTTCTCCTTTCCTTTTAAATCCCTAAATTCTCAAAACCCACCCCTGTCTCTGAATTAGTCGGCCTCTCTAGAACTCTCACGAGTCTCCCTTAATCTCTCTAGACTTTTCTCTCTCACCCTTCCTCAATCTCTCTCAAATTCTTCTCTCCTCCGTAAAAATCACTTCATCTCGCTGTTCTCGATTCCTTCTGGAGTATGTCAGCCATGGTTCTGGTTTTCTTGATGAATTTTGTGGCGAATTAACCTCCCTTTCCCCTGAAATTGTGTTCGTTGTGTGTATATTTAATCGTGTGTGCGTGTTCTGTGCTTGAGCTTCTTAATTCCTAAATCCATTTTAGAGCTTAGCTATACCATTGCTGTGCTGTTTATGATAATCTGTTGCTATGTTATTTCGGGTCAGTGTGTGTTCTTGTGATGGGTTCGATTTTTATCCTAATTGTTATACGACAGTGTTGTTGGGCTTGTTCATTGCTGGGTTATTGGAGATGGAGGGTATGTAGATGATTGATTTTATGATGTGAAGTGGGTGGCCTTGGTACTGTGTTTTTCGAAGGGAAGACAGTGGAGATGTGAGGGAATGCAGATGGTGGTGTGCCTAGGCTGCTGCAAGTGTGTGGATATGTATATGGGCAGTGGCGGATCCAGGAATTTAGGTCAGGGTACTCGGAATCCTTGCTCCCGTGCGAAGAGTGGTATTTTCGCGCGAAGCGCGAAATTTTTTTTAGGGTATGAACTATTGTTCTAAAATATTTAACCAAGATTTGTTAATTGGAAGTAAAATTTTAGTAAGTTAAATGTATATATACATGTTTGAGGGATTTCACATTGATTTTCCATCAATATGGGACAAAATGTTGGAGCTAGGAATCAAAACTGGTACTTCTTGCTTCGCTTTTCGGTCACCAAATGAGCTGATCTAAGCTATTTCTATGTATGTTATGCAACTAATGTACAAAATTTACAACTTTAAAAAATTATTTTGATTTTTCTTAAATTATCAACAACTACAAAACTAAAAAAAAAATTGCAGAAATTTTTAACCCAGCGTACTCGACCGAGTACCCTCGGCACTATGTACGTCCGCCACTGTATATGGGTGTGTGTTGGAGGAATAAGTGGGTTGTGGTATTAGTTCGAAACGAGAAGAGGAACAATGGTGGATAGAGGTGTAGAGTGGAGGAAGAGAATGCGAAGAACGGATGAAGGTAAAGCAGGAAGGCAAGGGGCATATTACGGTGGAATGGTGGACGAGTGGGAGAAGGGGATATGTGGGAACATTGGCTAAGGATTGTATGTTGGCATATAGATATTAGAGGTAAGTTATGATGTTAAGTGGAGAGTTGTAGGGGTATGGTGGTCAGAAGAGATTATGTAGCCGTAAGTGTTAATTGGAGGTTGTCTGCTCGTTTATATAGTTGTGGGTTTTTAAAATGTCATAGGAGTAATGGTTGTTGTAGTTATTGGATTTTGATGTTCATTTCGGGCTTGGTTGGACTTCGGAGTGCTTGGTGTTGTCGCCGGAAGTTTCATTGGGTTATCTCATTTTGGGTTACGTGATTGTGGTAAATGCTTGTGAACTATAGTATCGGTGTGGGGTGAATTCAAGGGTGTGCGTCTTAATAGGGTAATGATGTGATTATAGATGGTTAGACGATTTAGGAAGTAAATTGATGTATGTAATGTGGTTATTTCGGACTGTTTACGTCATGCCATACAAAGAAATTTAAGTTGAGATTTTTGTAATAGAATTTCGATTCAGTAATGAAGGTGTAAAATAAGTTATATGTACATTTTGATCGGATCGTGATTTATGTATACTAAGTGTTAAGTATGTGGATGGTCAGAAGGCTTTAAGTATTGTACACTAGTTTCGTCGGAGATAATTGTACATTATTCTGAAGCAAAAGATTGCTCAATTATTGGTTTAGGTCGGTTGTATTCAGATAGGCAAGATCATATTTTAAAGGAGGTGCTGCCCAAATTTTGTGAGAATTACAATGTGATTTATGTGGTTATATATATATATATATATATATATATATATATATATATATATATATATATATATATATATATATATATATATATATTACTATTTTGAAAATGTGGTAAATACGTGTTGTGTGTGCTAAGTGGTAAAGCGTAATAGGACACGATTGGGTAGAATAGAATTAGATGGTTAAGGTTATACGCGTACTGAAGTAGTACTTTACCTGTATATAGGTACGCATAGGAGGCCAGCTAAGAGCCAGAACATGTGGAAATGGAATGTAGAGGAAGGAAAGAGTTATCGGGATTGACAAGTGATAAAGGGAAAATGGATGCGTGATCGAAGAGTGGTCAAGTAGAGACGGATGTAAAGTGCTAAGGAGTTAAAGTATTGGAAATAGAAACACTGTGTATTGAGGCAAGTTTACTATCCCTCACTTATTGTTCAAGTGATGTGAAACCTTTTGTGTTAATGATTTGTTCTTTCGATATCCCTTCTTTTAAGTAGTTATACTCTTCATTTTTATTCTAAATAATGTGAACCTGTTCTGTTAATTATGAGATATTCCTTTTGAAACCATTTTGCTAGTGTCTATACCCTTTATTATTATTTTCAGTGACATTCTTCTTCTATTAATTTAAAAACACTCATTCTCAAATTATTCTGTCATTGTTTATTTTTCTCACCTATTGTTCAGGTGTTGAATTCTTTTAAAATTAATTTATTTTAATATTCCTCGTCTTTACTAATATTTTTCAAGGAGTATTTTTCTTCAAATTATTGTAAACTAATTCGAGGTTTATACTATTGTTGAGGCATGTGTTGCTCAGTGACGGTTAAAGCCGAGAATGCATTGAGATCTTCTTAATTATTCAAATTCATTATTGTCAGGCTGGTTTGGTAGCTGAAGCCTATGAGTGCTTAGTTGACAAGAGTGAGAATTTGGGTAATTGAGAATTTCTTAAATCCTCGTTTTAAATAATTCAAATCTTTTATATAAGTTTGAATTTTGCCATTAAAATTTTATCAATTGGTAACCTTTTAAATGAATGGTCATACCTTGTGCAGTAACTCTAATTTACGGTTGAACTTCAGGCTCCTTTATTTCTTGATTTTTCTTATAAACTATTGTTCAATTCTAGACCCTGAATAATTGATTTGTTCCTTACTGAATTTATGTTTCCTTGTTGATATATGATTCTGCTTTGTCGTATCATAACATGCTTAGTTTAATCTTATTGCTTGGTCGTTTATGAATCATTATATTACCTGCTTCCCCTGAATCTTAACCTTATTTCTGTTGTTCATGATTCTGCATATCAATTGCTTCCCTGAACCTCAGTATTTTACAATTGAAAATGAAAATATCTTAATTAATTAAAGATGTTTTTTTTTAAATTCCTCAAACTGGGCTGATCTGTTATCAGTGAGTATGAAGGATTTAAAAGTGAAATGTTTTAAAGATTTTAAAGATTTGATGTGGGGGAATTCCGTTAAAATGTTTTCTGCGGATTCCTTCAGATTGGAGCAGCGTAAGAGGCCGGGTGACGCCGGTCCATCACTTTTTATTTAGCGTAAGAGGCTAGTGGGACTAGTCCAGCAATGTAAAGGCCAATGTGTTGCCTAATTGGGAACCCAATTTTATGTCCAGACGGACCGAGTGTCCGGGCTGGGGACTTTACGTGGCTGATCACCCGTATTGTCCGTTGTCGTGAAAAAAACTCCAATCAGCTTAAATGATTTGAAAAAGGTTTTATGGAAAGTATGTTTTAATAATGGAATGATTTTAAGAAAAGGAATGTTTTCATGAAATTTATGATTTGATGGAAATGGATAGTTTATCCTATGATGGAAATTGAATTCTTTCCTTGAGATTAATTGATCTTTGATATTGTTCATCAATGAACTATCGAGATACGGTTGTTTCACTATATTGTTAACTTGCTGAGCGTTCTTTGGCTCACTCTTGGTTTGTTTTACCTAACCCTTTGCAGTTAGGTTTAAGGATGATCTACTACATGTATCCTTGCGAATGAGAGCGATGAGGCATTCTATACAGGATAGATTTCGGAGCTAGAGCGGGTAAGCACAGATTTGTGATTGAGCTACGAATTAGATGGTATAGTAAATTTGTATTTATAGTAGAGATAGAAGTTGTAATAATTTGTGTAATTTAGATTCTTGTTTCATACCATAACCTGGAATCGATCCTCGGTGAGGAATCGTTGGTGTATTAAGTTTATTTGTGATTATGAATTGGAACTTGATTTGGGTTGAAATACAGGTGGATAGTCCGATTTACGAATACTTCATGCCGAAAATTTCTAAAATTCCCCTGTATATCAAAGTTTATTTTATTATAAAAAGTATATTTTCAATATTGGGAAGTCGGGGCGTTACATTTAGCTTCCTGCAACATAGTTCTGCCCGCTTCAATAAGAGTTCTGTTCTTTCTTTCAACTACTCCATTTTGCTGGGGTGTGCCTAGAGCAGAGAATTGTTGAACTATTCCTTTGTATTTGCAGAACTCTTCCATTGCTGAATTCTTGAATTCAGTTCCATTATCACTTCTTAAAATCTTGACTTTATACTTTTTGCCAGTCTCAATGAGTCTCACATGGTCCAAAAGTATCTCAGCTGTTTCATCCTTTCTGTATAGAAAATACACCCATGTATATCTAGTATACTCATCAACAATTACTAGAGTATATCTTTTCTTACTGATGGACATTATGTTTACTGGTCCAAACAAGTCAAGATGAAGCATGTGATATGGTTCATCAATTGAGGATTCTGTCTTACTCTTAAAAGATGTCTTTCTTTGTTTAGCCTTCTGACAAGAATCACAAAGTCCATCTGGAGTATACAGTACCTTTGGTAGTCCTCTCACTAAGTCTTTCTTTACCAACTCATTTATATTGTTGAAATTGAGATGAGAAAGCTTCTTGTGCCAACTCCAACTGTTATCTACAGTCGCTTTACTGATGAGGCATGTAGAGTGTCCATCAGTATTGGTATAGATGTTGGCTTCATAAATGTAACCATGTCTTTGTCCAGTTAAAGCAACCTTCCCTGAAGATTTGCTGATTACTTCAAAATGAGTATCATAAAAGTTGACATGATAACCTCTGTCTATGATTTGACTAATCACTTAGCAGATTGTGTTTGAGTCCTTTCACCAGAGCTACTTTTTCAATGATGACATTTCCAATGATAATACTGCCATATCCCAAGGTTTGTCCAATGTTGCCATCTCCATAAGACACATTTGGGCCATCCTTTTCCTCAAATTCTGATAGCAAGGTTTTGTCTCCAGTCATATGCACAGAACATCCACTATCCATGACTAACACGTTTTTCTTTTTCCCTGCATTCAGAATCACAAAGAACTCAGTTAGAATTTTTAAGAACCCACACTTGTTGGGTTCTTTTAGCATGCAATTTAACATTTTTGGTAGCAGAAGTTTTCTTAACAAAAATATTTTCTTTAGGATTACCTCATTTAGAATATATTTTTTTTATCATCAGAATTAACAGATGCATGCTTAGAATTCACATTCTTTGTTTTGCCAGAATTTGCACTTTTATTGAACTTTGGCAATGGTTCATAAACATTGTAGTACAAATTATGATATTCTTCACACATATAAATTGAATGCCATTTACTACCACAATGAAAACAGGGATTTTGTGGTTTATAAAATACTGTCATATTCCTAATGTCAGACTTAGGAATTACAGTATTCTTCTTCTTACTCCTCCTGCAGTCAATATCAAGATGATTAGAGTTACCACAATTATAACATGTCTTTCTTGGTGCATTTGGAATATACTTATAATTATTCTCCTTGTTTATTCCAACTTTACCATTCCTGTTTCTTTTGATAGTTGGGAATCTCTTCCTATCTGTCACATCACAGATTTTATCTCTCAGTTGTTTCTTTGACAAAAGACCTACATTCTTGTTTTGGACAGACTTTAATTTTGAATTCTGTGCAGAAGTGGATCCCTCTTCAGTAATTGATTTGGGATTTTCTGGATACACATAATTCACAGGCTTTAATTTTGTATGTTAGATATAATTGATGTGATTTAATATCAGTGTTTAAGTGTTACAGGGAAACAGAGTTTAACCTGTTAATGAAAGTAGTCGTAGCAGAGTTTGAGTATACGCTGACAGATGGAAGCGCAAACGCTGACAGATGGGAGCGCAAACAATGCTGACTGATAGCGCAATAGAGTTTGTTAAACTCTGTCTAGCGGAAGCGTCTGTAGGTCAACAGAGATTAAAGGTTAATTCAAGATAAACATGGAAGCAATATCTTTGAAGATTGGATAGCTGTCAAAGAGATTGAGTTGACTTATAAGACGTGTAGCAATCGTAATTGATATCAATTGTATAGCTTAATTATAGGAGAATCAATTAACGATTGTACGTAGCTATATATCTTATAAATACAGTTAGGTTAACCCTAGAAGGGTAATTATTGTGAACGAATATCATTCATTGTAACCTAAGCAGCTCTCTGTGATAGTTTACATCACTGAGAGAGGAATTATTAATTCCAAACAGTTTTTAAGTACTAAAACGTGTGTTCTTGTTATTCTCTCATACAATACTTGATTATATATTGTGTATTCGGCCTAACAAGTGGTATCAGAGCCAATCTGTTACTTTATTACAGTTTAAGATCCAAACATAATAGTAATCAATGGCAGAGATTTCTCCTCCATCAGGTTCTGAGAAAGCTCCTACTACTGTTAGTAGGTATGAGACAATTAGGGTTCCTATACTTAGGCCAGCAGAGTATGCAATCTGGAAGGTGAAGATGACAATGTTTCTGGAGGCTACAGATCCAGAATATCTTGACAGAATTTATGAAGGTCCTCACAAACCTACAAATTATCTGCTGCTGTTGCTGGTGAGGAATCAAAAGTAATTCCAAAGGAAAAGAAAGATCTGACTGCTGAGGATCTTTCATCCATTGCTAAGGATGCAAATGTAAGGCATTTACTTCATAGTGCTTTAGACAATGTTATGTCTAATAAGGTGATTAACTGCACAACTGCAAAAGAAATTTGGGATGCACTTGAGGTTAGGTGTCAAGGAACTGCTGCTATCAAGAAAAATAGAAGGAACATACTCACTTAGGAGTATGAGCATTTTGAGGCAAAGTCTGAAGAAACCATGACAGAAACATTTGACAGATTCTGTAAACTGCTCAATGATCTGTCATTGGTTAACAAAGAGTATGATCTAGAAGACTCAAATCTCAAGTTCCTTCTTTCTCTACCTGAAAAGTGGGATGTGAAAACAACCACTATAAGAGATAACTATGATCTTGCTGATACTGAGATTGATGAAATCTATGGACTGCTCAAGACTCATGAGTTGGAAATGGAGCAGAGAAATAGAAGATCAAGCAAGAAGTTAAAGTTTGTTGCTCTCAAGGTTGAAGAGAAACCCTTGAAGAAGAAATCAAAGGGAAAGGCCTTAGTCATTCATTCTGAAAGTGAATCATCAAACTCTGATGATGATTCAAACACTTCTGATTTATCTGACTCTGAGGATGATGAAGAAGAAATGAGAAAAACGGTTGTTTTGATGGTAAAAACCTTCAAGAAGATGGGTTTCAAGAACTTCAAGAAGGGAAAAAGGTTTTCTAAAGATTCAAATGACAGAAAGAGTTTCAGAAACTCTGAGAGAAGAAATACCAAATCTGGGAAGAAAGACAAATCTGAGATTCAATGCTACAAGTGTAAGGAGATGGGTCACTATGCTCCTGAGTGCAAGAAGGGTAAAACTGAAAAGGCACTCTATACAGAAGGCAGAGACTGGGCAGACACTTCAGACTCAGATGAGGAAGTTAACTATGCACTCATGGCTTCTACTCAGAATGAAGATTCTGAACTCAAGGTACCCCCAACTACCTATGCTTATAATACTGATAATATAACTGAATTGAGGATTCATCTTAAAGCATTACATATCAGTTATAGGGATCAGACTTTAGAGAATGAGAGAATCAAGAATGAGTGTTCTCAACTTAAAGAGAGAAACAAACTTGTTGAAGAAAAACTTGAAAACATGAAAAAAAATTCAGAAAGAAAGAGATGATGCTATGTTTCTAGAACAGGAGTTGCTAGGTAAGTATAAGCAACTAGAATCTGAATTGGGGGATGCAAATCACATTATTAAAACTTGGACTGATTCTGGAAAAGACACTCATGAGGTTTTTCAAGCTGACACTGTTGGTTTAGGGTACTGTGAGGAAGATGAGCTTAAATTTCTAAATCATGTGAAAGTTAGGCAAACTCTTCCAACTAGAAAATTTGTTCATGGTACATTTAAAACTGAACACGGAGCTGTTAAAAGTGATCCAGTAAAAACCTATGCAAAACAGGTTAACATTGGTTCAATGACAGATAAACAACTTAAGCAAAAGCTTAAAGAGATAAAATCTGTCATGCAACAAACAAAAAATGCCTAGGAAAAATAGAAATGGAAAGGTAGGCATTACATCAGGAAATAGGCCAATGCTTGCTACATTTGCACCTAGAAAAACTTGTCATAACTGTGGTAGTACTAATCATCTTGCTAGTTTTTGCAGGAAGAACAAAGACATTAATTCCTTACCCTCCAAATCTGGAGTAAAAAAGAATAATATCAAACCTAGACCACAAACTCTGTGCAAACATTGTGGAAGTACTTGGCACTCAATTTATACTTGCAAGAATTATCATGCTATTTATCATAATTACTATGAATTGAAACCTAATTTGAAATGGGTTAAAGTTAATTCTGCAGGTGCTAAGACTGAAAATGTTAGTTTAAACTCTGATAATGACAAATCCGCTGCAAAAGCTAACAAATTCAATAAAACAAAAGGATCCAAGCAAGTCTGGATCCTTAAAACTAACACTCAGTGATTGTTTGTGATTGCAGGGCACCAGGGAAAGTACCCTAGTCGTGGACAGTGGATGTTCAGGACACATGACTGGAAATAAAGCCCTACTATCAGAGTATATGGAGAAGGCTAGCCCAAAAGTTTCCTATTGAGATGGCAACATAGGACATACTCTGGGATATGGCAATATTAATCTTGGAAGTGTCATCATCACAAATGTAGCTCTGGTTCCAGGACTCAAGCATGATCTTCTATCTGTGAGTCAAATATGTGACAGAGGATATCATGTAGATTTCCAGCCTGAATACTGTCAAGTCATCAGTAAGTCTACAGGGAAAGTTGCTCTAGTTGGAAATAGACACAATAACATTTATGAAATAAAATTGTCAACAAACTCTGATGGTAAAGCAGTGTGTCTGTCAACAAGGATGTCCAGTGAAGAGAGTTGGAAGTGGCATAAGAAACTCTCTCATTTAAATCTAAACAACATCAATGAGCTGATAAAGAATGATCTTGTGAGAGGACTTCCAAAGTCCTTGTTAAATGCAGATGGCCTGTGTGATTCATGTCAAAAGGCCAAACAGAGAAAGACTTCCTTCAAAAGCAAGTCTAAGTCTTCAATTGTTGATCCTTATCATCTTCTACATGTTGATCTTTTTGGACCAGTGAATGTTATGTCTCTTGGAAAGAAGAAATATGCTCTAGTCATTGTTGATGAATACACCAGATACACATGGGTGTACTTTCTAGCAAAGAAGGATGAAACTGCATTAACTCTGACGGAACATATAATGCAGCTGGACAAAGGGTCAAAGAATCAAGTGAAGATTATCAGAAGTGACAATGGAACTGAATTCAGGAATTCAACAATGGAAGAATTTTGCAAGAACAAAGGAATTAAACAAGAGTTTTCTGCACCTGGCACTCCACAACAGAATGGTGTAGTTGAAAGGAAGAACAGAACTTTGATAGAAGCTGCCAGAACTATGCTTGATGAAGGAAAATTACCAACCTAATTCTGGGCAGAAGCTGTTCAAACTGCTTGTTTTACTCAGAATGCCACTCTGATCAATAAGCATGGAAAAACACCATATGAAATGGTGAGAGAAAAGAAGCCAAATCTGAAATATTTTCATATTTTTGGGTGCAAATGCTTTGTGTTGAAAACTCATCCTGAACAGTTGACCAAATTTGACCTGAAGGCAGATGAAGGAATTTTTGTTGGCTATCCACTGTCAACTAAGGCATTCAGAGTTTATAATCTGAGAACCAAAGTGATCATGGAATCAATTCATGTGTCATTTGATGACAAGAAAATAACTGGCCATGAAGATGTGAATGAATATGATCAACTGCACTTTGAAAATGAAGATTTATTCTCTGATGAAGTAAACTCTGATGAGGCTGATCTGATAAACTCTGTGGAGCTAAACTCTGAACCTCTACTGGTAAATACTGAAGAGACTTTCCAGCCAGAAACAAGAGAAGAACCAGTTGAGGGGGAGCATGAGGAATCACATCATAGTGATAACTCAAAATCTGATAGTGACTCAGCTGAAAAATCTGAATCAAACTTTGACGACTCAAACTCTGAGCAGTCACATTCAGGGGGAGCCTCAGAGAATGAAGAAAGACACCAAGGAAATCAGGAGAACATGGATCGAGGGGGAGGATCAAACACTGAGATACTACGCCAAAGAAGGCCTTCGGCAACACCTAAAAAATGTTGCCATAGGCCCAAAAAATGTTGGCGTAGCCAAAAAAATCTCTACGGCAACACTTTTCGGGTGTTAGCTTTTTCGATGTTGGCGTAGGGTGAACTGCAACACTTTTACCCCTACAGCAACATGATAAAATGTGTTGTCGTAGGATAGCAAGTTGACACTTACACGTGGCAAGACCCATGATACGTGGCAGGACCCCCATTACACGTGGCTGGACCCCACTGACACGTGGATGGACCCACTGCCACGTGGCTGGACCCACTGACAGGTGGGGCCCACTGACATGTGGGGCCCACTGACATGTGGGACCCACTGACATGTGGGGCCCACTTACAGGTGGGACCCACTGACATGTGGGGCCCACTGACAGGTGGGGCCCACTGAAACGTGGCTTATTGAAGCTATTGCAACACTTTTTCTTAGCTATTGCAACATTTTTTGAACATATGACAACACTAGATTAATCTAATACAACATTTTTTAACATGGGTAACATTTTATCATAGCTATTGCAACACTTTTGTAATGGGAAATTAAAATACACAGCTGATAAGATATATACCAGCTTAAAACCTGTTTCCATTTCACAATCAACTCCAAAATAAGATACCAGATTCAGAAATACATTATATCTGTCCAAAATGAAATAAACATCAACTTCCTAGTGAAGCACCCACATTGCAAATCTTATAAAGTATTTCACAAACCAAAAGATGGCATAATCTACTACATTAATATCAACTGCAGAGCTAGATTAATCAACTGCAGAGCTAGCACCTCCGGTCATCGGAGTGCCATTTTCCAAAGTAAACAAACATCTTAAGTTCTTAATAGAGGTCGAGAAATAATACGTACTTAAGTACAAAAAACAAGACCACATAACGTGCGGTCATCATAACTGCAACATCTGCCTAACTACTAGTACCTATAGTCATCGGAGTACCATTTTCGTTGTCAGTAGAAATGGTCGCACAAAGTTCTCCCAAATAAATTTTCATACATGGATTTGCTTCACCTAACTTCTTCATCAGCCATGTCATATTCTCTTGTACCTTTCGATTCAGCTTTGAATCTACTTCTTCCTGGACCTTTTTATTGACCTGGACTTCCATTTCATCAACAAGATTTTGCTTTATCTGGGCTGTCAACTCCTGTACATATGTGCTTGTCGGAGCATTGGTTGAAACTTGTGCAGACTTTACATGTTGCCTTTTAAGCCAAGAAGGACCATGTGATTTACCATCACAAACAAGTTCATCAAGAGCATTACTGTCTCCTCCAGCCATTGCTTTTTCAATATTTTCCTAGAAAATAAAGTCAAATAAAATTGTGACAGTGGAAACTGATTGCCATTGGATTGACTAAAAAATAAATTCATTACAGCAGTGTTAGACTTGTACTTGCGTCCTGGTTTCCTCTTACGAGTTTTCACAAAGACCGCTGCATCTGATGGTACAGGTTGATACAAAAACAAATTCCGACTTATGTTGCATATTTTTCACATTAGAAATCCAAAAATATGGGTATATATAGCTGTTGACCCTATTGAAAGAACTATTAATGAACATAATACACTGATCTAATTAAGAATTTTTCTTAACTCAATTTCAAATTTATTTAATAATTGGAGAAATTAACACTTGTTACTAGAATGAACATGGTCAATAGTACAAGAACTACAAAAGGTTCCAAATTTAATCAACCAATTCGATGGATAAAACTAATAAAATAACCAAACTTCATACGACACTAATTATTAACAAACAAAAAGTTCTACGTACCAATTTGGTTTTGATTTGAGTAAAAGTTTTTGGACCAGCAGTGTGTGTCCGTATACGATCTACGGCTTACAGCATTTTTCTTGGCCTTCTCCTAGAAAAACAAGGAAGACAGTTGTTTATCTCACATTAAATTCATACATAACACTGGACAAATTTACGTCAATTAATTGTAAAATTCTACCTCGACATCATTATCTGCCCAATACATCATGAGCATTTTAAAATCCTCAAGTGGAATTTCCTCGGGCCTATTTGCCAGCCTCTCCTCATCAGTTTCATATGCCAAGTAATGATTCTTTTTAGTGCGACTCTTCAACCCTCTCCAAGAATCACGAATTGACTTGATACAATACTTTTCCAACTCATCAGGGATAATATACCGTTGCTTAAATAAAAATCAAACAAGAAAATGAAATAATAAATCAGGGCACTGTTTGACAAATTTCATTCACTTAAAGTAAACAAACATCTCCTGACAAAAAAAAAAGTAAACAAACATCTAATTAATGAAGTACCTTGACATAATTCCACATAGTTTTCTTCCAGCTACGAGGAACATGAGACCAATTTTTATAAGTAAGTGACACAGACCTCCTTAGTGTTCCCAGAAAACTACCGAGTTCACATACATTTTGGTCATCATCAGAAATGGGTTGCTTCAGATCATTCATCCAAATGATAGGTCTTTTGTCAAGTGGCCTGGTATGAACTCTATCCATCCTAGTTTTTCCCCTGAGTCTTTTAGGAGCTTCATCTATGATTATGGAATATATAAAATACCAACAAAAAAGCCAGTCAAAAAATATTTTACTCAACCTAATAGTGTGTACAGATAATGTTTTTGTCCATTAATATGAATTAAATACCTTCAACTTCTTCATTTTCGATGTGCGGCTCAGGCAAGTCATTTGCCGTTCCACTTCCACTGGCACCACCATTTTCCGCAATAGCCTTCTCATTTTCCATTCCACTTCCACTTGCACCACCATTTCCAAGATTCTTCTTTTGGCGATTCCGCATAGCCAAATAAGCAGCCATTGTTCCCATTCCTTCATTACTTGGCAATTGAAGGCTACAAGTTGGTGCAGGAGCTGTAAGTGCTGTAGGTGCTGTAGGTGCTGCAGGTGCATCATTTGCTTCCTTATCAGTTGCATCCTTATTGGTTGCATTTAAAATATTTGTCCTCGAACGAGTCGTTGGGCCAGTATTTAGATTTGTCTTCTCAGCTTTCTTGGTTCTCTAAAGTGTACATACAAATATACAGTTAGGAAATAAAATCAAAATTTTGCATTTACGATGCAAATAAGTAGAAAAAAAACTAAATTTTAGCCACGACACACCTTTTTTGGAATTTTCAATGTTTCTTCTTCACTCTGCTCCTCTTGCTCTGGAACATATTCCTCACTGTCCACTTGCCCATTGTCTTTTTGTTTTCCTTTACATTTCTTGAATGCATTTCTCACACCAATTGCTAGCGTCGGAATGTTCATGGCTTTATAAACTTCATTATTATGCATGACATTTAGAATTTTGTTCCTTTCATACTCAGGCAGGTTATTGATATTAATAGCCACCATCTTATCAGCCGGTGATAGTGGTGGTGGAGGTGGTAAATGAAGCTCCTGCAAATAACCAACAAAAACATCATAGTAAGTTTAGGATAATATTTTTAAAGATTACATCAAGATAAGATCAAAAGCAAATTTCTAACCTGCATTTCATTTTCATCCGTAACTTCATCTTCACATGGTGGATCATGTAAATCTAATCTCCTTTTAGCAGTTCCAGAGTTCTTCACTGATGCATCTTTGACTTCTTGCTAATTTTTCAATAGTGCTGACTTCCTACGACTGGTGACTTCAGGTGACTTCTGATTCACAGTTGAATTGGTCACTTGTGGATTTCTGACTTGTTGCCTATTCAACCGTGGTGACTTTCTGGGACCACAGACTAGATTTGACTTCTTGTTTCTTTGTTGCTGTTGTAGTTCATGAGTGGTCATATACTTTCGCTTTGGTTGTGAAACAGCTGAAACAATTACAACCAAACATAATGTTTTTTAATGGTACAAAATGTAGTAATTACATAACAAACTAAACAAGCTGCAAACGGTTCAGAAATTAATTTCAAACATAAAATAGATTACAATATCGTACCTGCAAATACATTCTGCCTTGGCCTTACTAGCACATGTGGTAGCATCTTCAGTGGCTCAATTCTCTTATCGATCACATGGTCGATATAAATATTCAGGCGGGCACCATTGCTTACTCCGTTAACCAGTTTCGTCAGTTCAGCATCAGTAGACAATAATTTCCACTCACCTGTCCCGTCATTTTTCATATATATTCCTCCGATTTCAGTGCATGCAAGCTGATCCTTCACATGCTCCATCACTACTGGGAAGGAGAACAAGTCAGGATCGGCGGCTACAACATTCTCTTCTCCACCAACATATCCAGAATCTTGAAATTTTCCCTTGTGATGAAATATGACATTCACGATTTTATTTTCCATCCTGGATAAAACAAATAAATTAACATCAGAATACGACACAAAGCAGTTATGCACAATGAAAATTATTAAAATATGCACAATAAAGCATATAATTAAAATGATTATCATAATGGAATAAAAATGCTTACAAGGCAGAGAAGCATACAATAATTAAGATAATCATAATGCAATACATTTGATTAAAAGGCAGAGAAGAATACGATGATTAATATAAGTATCGTAATGCAATAAAAATTATTAAAAGGCAGACAATACTAAGCAGTTATTTTAACAATTGCAATACATTAAGCAGTTACTTAGACAATTGCAATACATAAAATTGCAATACATTAAGTAGTTACTTATACATATTTGATACATAAAATTTAAGCATCCTTTTTAACTTTGTCAGGAATTCGAATTTTTCTAATTGGGACATCATCTCTACACCACCGATAATTGGTAACTTGATTTCTTATTCCATAGCCACGCTGAATATCATCTAAAACTGGATCTTTCACACATTCTTCATTCAAAGCAGCACTTTCGACATCACACCAGTCCCTTGGCAATTTCTTGATCACATTGTAGTACCCCTTCTCAGTTGGATCTTCTACATAAAACACTTGTTGTACTTGGGAAGCCAAAAAATAGGGATCAAATTTCGAACTCAATCTATTAAAATTAACCCAAGTCAGGCCATACAGATCTTTCTCTTCATGGTACCAACGACACTTAAATAAAACCACCGTAAATTCTCCCCAGTAATCAACTTCTAGTATTTGTTCGATTGTTCCGTAGTAATTGACATTACCAACCAAAGGATTCTGATCTTTCGAACTAGAAAAGCTAGTAGTCAAGGAACTAAGATATACACCACTATTTTGTGTTGTACACTTAGCGTCTCTAAACCTTGTATGGAATCGGTATCCATTTATAACATATCCTGTAAACCTCTTAGCTACTGGATTAGGGCCTTGTGCAATAACTTCTAATTCTCTTGAAATGCCTTCCTTTTTCCCGACCTCTCCTTTTACCCACTTCCAAAATTCTTCAGTATGCGCTCTATCTCGTTTATATCTTTTTGATATTGCATGACCTTCAATTAAAACTCGATGTTCCCTGCAATAGACATAGGTCAGGAAAGAATTTTTCTAATCTTAAATACTGACTAAAGTCAAAATGGAACTTGAGCACTTACTCAATTAAACTCTCAATTTCCTTGTTACCGCAGTTGAATAGGATGTACCGATGACAAATCAGCCATTGAGAATCCTTAAGAGTAATAGCTTTTCCATCTTTATTTCTCTTTGTACCAATAGGATATGAAATATTTTGCCGACAACTTTCAGGCTTAGCAGAATACTTGGCAGTTTTTCCTGCTCCTTCACTACCCAAGAATCTTGAACAGAAAATCAAGCATTCTTCTGCATGCCAGATAACCTTCGGCAATGGATGCCTCAGGTTTGCTTTTGTTGCAAACATACGATTTCAGTTTACCTAAATAACGCTCGATAGAAAACATGGATCGAAGATATGCCGGTCCACCAAGTTCAATTCCCCTGCATAAATGAATCGGCAAGTGCACCATAATGTCTAAGAAAGCTTGTGGAAAAATCATCTCAAATTGGCAAATAATTTCCATAATTTCCTGCTGTAGCCTCTTCAAGTCGTCCAAATCGATTACTTTGCTCCAAATACCTCTAAAGAATGCACTTAATCTTATTAAAGGTACTGCAACCTCAGGTTTCAATGCTTTCTTTGCAGCAAACTGCAACAAATACTGGAGCATAAAATGAGCATCATGGCTCTTATTGAAAGAGTTTGTCCTAAAATCCAATCATGCATGATGATTTAGGAAGAACTTTCTTGTACTCTTATTTGATTTCATTAACATTAATAAAAGACTTATTTGTTTTTATTACGGGCTTTATCTATTTAAAGTGTTTTAAATAAGATATTCCATGGTTTAAAGTAAAGCTTCTAGAATTATAATGAGATTATAATAGTGAGATCTAGAAGATGATAACTCTAGACCTAAACAGTTCCTGATCATAGGATAACTAATTGGAAGTTAGTGAATCCGCAAAGATTGGTACATACTATGCTTGCTCCTTTCAGGAGGATGTCTGTTCTCATAAGCATTTGTGTGGTGACACTATAGCTAGTATGTAGGTGCTTATTAAGGAATAAGTTCACTGAACATGACTCGATAAGTTGAACAACTAATGGAGTTTACTCACGTGTCGATAGTTGTTCACTGAGTGATAGTTGTACAAGTGTCCTTAGACTTGAGATCGTTAGAGTAATCTTGTATATAATGAACTATGCTTTGGTTTAGTCCTTAGTCTCAAGGACATCCATTAGGTCTATTCTGGGCATAGGGATTTGTGTATGGAGATAGTTAACGATCAATAAAGGATCTACCCCTTCCAGTAAGGAAGTGAATATCCTATGTTATTCTTAGTATGCGAGTTCCAGAATCTCTGGCCAGAGTGTATGAAATTAGAAATGAGTTTCTAATTTGCATTAATATGAACTTTGCATTATGAATAAGAAATCATATGATTAAATTTGATAGGCTTGACACAAGATCCATGCCTTGTATTTAATCGGGATATTGTAGGGTAGAAGGAATTGATTGTACGGTAACTAGCACTGACAGGTTCTTGGTATTCTAAGCAGTGAATTCATGTTATCCGGATAGTCGCGATATGTTGAGAAGCATCACTCACGATGTAGAATAAATATAATTAATCAGTTAATTATATTTAATGAATTTTAGAATTCATATAAATAATAAATAAAAAGTTTATTATTATTTATTTCTACTACCGGCTTAATTTGAACCTACAGGGTCACACCATAAAAAGATTAATTTATTGATGAAGGTATTTTGAGAGAGCAAGTTGTTTTAATAATGATTAAAATTGTTTTAATTATTATTTAACATTTTATAAGATAAAGTGTAGGATTTATATATTAATATATAATGATATATTAATTATGAAAACCCTACATAAGCCCTATAAATAGAATGAGATGAGAATGAGTTATACACTTTTTGGTTTTGTGAAAACCCTAGTAGCCTCCACCTTCATCTCTCTCTCTCTCTCTCTCAAAAAGATCAAACCTCCATTTTTATAAAAGCTTAGTTTTATAAAAAGCTTCGTCGAAGAATTAATCTTGGTGGATACCGGTAGAGTGCTTCACACTCTGAGGAGCAACTGCTAGCAACCATCAAAACCATAGATTATAAAGCTTCGATTTTTCAAGGTAAGGTTTCGATTCCTCCGCTATTTCATTTTTATATGATTTTCTATATGTGCGATACATGGTTTTTACGGAATAATTGTTATACCGCGCTTCCGCTCGTCCGTAAATTCCTTCAATGGTATCAGAGCCAGGTTCATGCATATAGAGATTCATATAAAAATTTCAGATTTTTTTATGCATGTATTGATTTATTATGATTTTTGCAAGTTTATTTGGATTTAATTATGAATTAATTCAAAATAATATTTGCATGAAGTTTTGACCATTGATCTGGGTTCTATAAGTGTTATGGATCATCTAGATATTTTTTCATATTTTTGTGATGTGTAGATTATTTGTAATGAATTTTTAAAAAATTGTTTTGATTAAAATTCATAAAATAATCATACATGTGAATAATATGAAATTAAAATTTGCACAAGGACCCCTGGCTGATTTGATAATTTTACTGCTGTTGATTTTCAGAAATCATATCCTTATGATTTTTTATTAATTTATTAGTTAATTGTTAATTAATTTATTAATATTAAATTATAAAAATGATAATAAAAGTTATTAGAGTAGTTAATTTTATTAAAGGTGGCAACAGTTACAACAAAAGAACAATTTACATGACTGGCGTTTTCTGACATGATGACAACGGTCGCTGACAACCTGATCTAAAAAAAAAAAATAAAAAAAAATAATTCTGCTGTAACTGCTGTCGGGCGCGTGGCGCGCAATCGCCAGAAAGGGGGGTCGCGCATTTAGGAAATGCGTGACAGGGTCAGTCGCGCATGAGCGTCATGCGTTACAGTATTTAATAGCCTTAAACTGTTGTAACGCATTCCATAAATGCGTTACACAGTGTAGCGCATTTATGAAATGCGTTACAGCCCTTCTGCCCACATTAAATTTGATTTTTTGGGAGTTTCGTAACTCCGTTTTGGGCGTGCGATATATCGTTGGATTCGTTTTTCCGAGACGGGTCTAATGGAGTGGTCAAATATTTTTTATATAAAAGTTTTGAACTTTTTATATTCCCGGAAGTGTTTTAAAGCATGATTTAATTGTTTTAAATTGCTTTTAAATACTATAATAAATCCATACATCATTATATCAATGTGTGACATGATATTACTTGCATGCATACATGTTTATTTATGTTTATATATGAGATATATGCCTAAGTTTACCATGCGATGATAGATCTAGGTGAACTTAAATCAAAATGAGGCGTGCGCTAGAAAATCTAGAAATAGGAATCGCTTCTTGCCTTAATAATAATATTATGAATACAATCATGAGATTTTTGTGTTTTTGAAACACGTAATTAAATATAAATTTTCAATATTGAGAGAAAGGATGATTCTGTCAAAAACAGATTTTGATCTGTAAGAAAGGGGTATTAAGTGACGCCTCTTGACAATGCTCCCCCCGATCTGGGAATCATCTTATTATCGATTATTGATTTGAAATATTTAATTGAAGAAAAGAATCTCTTTATAATATGATTATGATTGTTAAATAATATTAGTTAATTAATAATAGCTGATAATTATTTATTTATGAAATAATAATTAGTTGGCAATTTTATTAATTGATTAAATGAGATTTAATTTATTATAAAATAATTAAGATGTGATCTTAATATTATTAATTAGTTATTTAATTTATGAAATTATATTAAGGGAGAGATTAATTTTCTAAAGAGTTTAGAAATAGAATTAATAATTAAAAGAGTTTTAATTATTGGTTAATAACAGAGAAGATGAGATCTATGTATTATATATGTCAAGTTGTAATCCGCCATAGGAACAAAAAGTTTTGTGTCGGTTATGGTCTTCCAACATGACAGAAAGTATTTCTTGTTTTCGGTGCATTGTCGTTTCGTGCTACAGCCGAGGACTTTGTTACCGATCAACATGAAAATACTTGTCTGTTACATTAGATGTGTACAAAATTAGATTTTAGTGGTCGTTACGTGCTACAGCCGTGGGCTATTGGAATCTAATTTAATTGTACAAAATGTTGGATTTGACTTGACTAATAATATTGATTTTTCTTGTTTTTGTTATAGATTTAGATTATCTATTAAACTTAAAACACGTTAGACTTATAGGTTTATACGAAAATGTTTCGTGACCTTAAAAAAAAACCTCTTTTATAAATATCAAGTAGTAATTGGCCAATGACACAACGGGCTTGTGTCGGTCATAGCCTTCCAACATGGTAGAAAGTAGTTCTCATTTTTGAATCACTGTCGTTTCGTGCCACAGCCGAGGGCTTTGATTTCGAAATAAGAAATACTTGTCTATTACATAGAGATGTGTACAATGAATTAGAATCTAATGGTCGTTACGTGCCACAGCCGTGGGCTATTGGAGACTGATTCAATTGTACAGAATGTTGGGTTAGACTTGACTTAGAATATTGAGTTTGTCGTGCCACAGCCGTGACTCAATTATTCAAGAGGCTAAAGTTTTATTAGGGAATAACTTGAGATGTAATTGACAAGAGTTGTCTGCCTATTGAACATCACATGGCGTTTCGTGCCACAACCGGGGTTGTGTGATGGAATGTAGGATCCCTATTCCCACTAGCATTTTGAATGCTTATTTATTCACTTATGGGGTTGTATAAATTAGATAAACTAGTGGGAGCCACTTATGAATAAAGACCCGATTCATATAGTGTTTTAATAATGAAATTGAATATTTGCTAAGTGTTGTTATGTGTATATCATTTGCAGACTTAATATATATAGATATATACACTAGGTCTTCTGCACAATCACTCCGTATCATACTAGATGCTCACATATTGACTGATTCCAACTATGATGACTGGCTTCGAAGCTTGAGAAAAGTTCTCAAGGGCTAAGAAGCTGGGATATGCTGTTTGTTTTCACTGTAACAAGGTGAGGGACTGGAAGAGGAACTGTAAGGTTTACCTTGCAGAACTGAAGGTGAAGAAGGCTAGTGAGACTACCGCTTCTAATTCAGATATGTTTATGATTGAAGTAAACATGTCACTAAATCAACTTCTACTTAGGTATTAGATACTACTTGTGGTTCTCACATTTGCAATTCGTTGCGAGGACTAAGGAGAAGTAGGGCTCTTGGGGAAGAGAAAGCGATTCTATGGATGGGCAATGGAGCAAGAGTTGCTGCCATAATTGTAGGGTCATTTGATTTACATATGCCTACGGGCAAGACTATTATTTTAAATAATTGTTATTTTGGTTCCCTCGATTGTGAGGAATATTATTCCAATGTTAGACTTGGATGGATTTTCATTTATTATTCAGAATATTAAACATCAAATCCTCAGAGATAATGTTCTTTATGGTAGTGGAACTTTAAATAATGGTCTGTATGTATGTGACATAGAATATGTTTTACTTCATATTAAAAAAAAAAAAAAAAAGGATGATGAAAATCCTACCTACTTATGGCACTACAGACTTGGTCATATTAGTGAAAATAGACTTCGGACATTGCAGAACGGAAGGTTACTGGAACCCTTTGATTTTGAATCATATCCTACATGCATGTCTTGTCTATTGGGTAAAATGACCAAATCTCCATTTAGTGGACATGGAGAGAGCGCTAGAGAGTTGCTGGTATTGGTACACATAGATGTATGTGGACAAATGTCTACGCAAGCCATGGCAGGATTTTAATACTTCGTGACTTTCATAGATAATTGATCTAGATTTAGATATATGTATTTGATGAAATACAAATCTGAAGCCTTTGAAAAGTTCAAAGAATACAGTTATGAAGTAGAGAAATAAACCAAACATAGTATTAGAGCTCTTCGATCAGATCGAGGAGATGAATACTTGAGTGGTGTGTTTCTAGATTATCTCAAAGAAAATAGTATAGTCTCCCAGTGGACTCATCCGGACACTCCATAGTTGAGTGGAGTATCTGAAAGGAGAAATTGAACTTTGTTAGACAAGGTTCGATCCACGATGAGCTATGCAGATCTTCCAGTATCACTTTAGGGTTATGAATTGGAAACCTCGGCATATTTACTGAATAAGGTGCTTTCCAAATCTGTTCCTCAAACTCCATATGAGATATAGAAAGAAAGGAAACCGAGTCTTAAACACGTTAAGATTTGGGGATGTCCAGCTTATGTCAAGAAAGTTGACCATGATAAGCAGGAATCTCGATCCGTAAAATGTAGGTTTGTGGGATATCCTAAAGAGATTTTAGGGTATTACTGTTACACCGATCATAGGGTGTTTCTCTCCAGACATGCTACCTTCTTAGAAAAATAGTTTATCCTTGAAGGGAACAGTGGGAGCAAGATTGAACTTAAAGAAGTTCATGAAACACAAACTACTACGGTTCAAAAGGAAACTCCTGTTCAAACTAAACAACCTTATGTGACATAGTGTTGACTCTGAGAAATGGCAGAGTGCCATGAAATTCGAAATGGATTCTATGTATGCCAACCAAGTATGGACCTTGGTTGAAGCACCTGAGGATGTTAGACTTATTGGGTGATAAAAGGTATACAAGAGAAAGATTGGAGTAGATGGTTAGGTGGAGACCTACAAGGCTAGGCTCATGGCAAAATGATTCAGACAAAGGCAAAGGATTGACTTTGATGAAACTTTTTGCATGTAGCCCTACTCAAATCAATTCGGATTTTGCTTGCGATCCATATATGGATTGAAGCAAGCTTCTCGTAGATGGAACATCCATTTTGATGAGACAATCAAAGAGTTTGATTTTATCAAAAAACATAGATGAACCATGTGTTTACAAGAAGGTTAGTGGGAGCGCGGTAACATTTCTTGTATTGTATGTGGATGACATACTTCTTATAGGAAATGATATACCGATGCTGCAATCAGTCAAAGTGTGGCTATCAAAGAACTTCACTATGAAGGACTTGGGAGAGACATCCTAGATTCTTGGTATGAAGATCTATAGAGATAGATCGAGAAGAATGATTGGTCTTACCCAAGGTACATACATCGAGAAAGTGCTTAAAAGGTTTAGCATGAAAACTCCACGATATGTCTCATACCGATGAGTCGTGGAGTATCCCTTTTCCAAGAAGATGTCTCATGAGACACTTGAGGAAAGAGAGCGTATGAGTAAGATTCCTTATGCTTCAGCAATAGGATCTATCATGTACGCGATGTTGTGTACTAGGCCTGATGTTGCTTATTCAATTAGTGTGACAAGCAGATATCAGTCGGATCCAGTGAAGACCACTGGAAAGAAGTGAAGAACATCCTTAAGTACTTGCGAAGGACTAAGGATATTTTTCTTGTTTTTGGTGGATCTGAGTTGAAAAATAGAAGGGTTATACCTACTCTAGTTTTCAATCAGAAAGTGATGATAGCAAATCCATGTTAGGGTACGTGTTTACTCTGAAGGGTGGAGCGATTAGTTGGAAGAGTTCCAAACAGCCTACAACGGTTGACTCAACAGCGGAAGCAAAGTTTATAGATGCAAGTGACGTTGCAAAATTGTTTTGTGGCATTTTCTTTTGATTAGGGAGATCATTGAAAGTAGAGATGTCAACATTGAGAGAGTTGACACACATAACAACATAGCAGACCCACTCACTAAGCCGAAATCTCAGATTCACTTCGATCGTCATAATGAGTGAATGGGTATTAGATACCAGAGTGATTGGCTTTAGTACAAGTGGGAGATTGAAAGAGTTTGTCCTAAAATCCAATCATGCATGATGATTTAGGAAGAACTTTCTTGTACTCTTATTTGATTTCATTAACATTAATAAAAGACTTATTTGTTTTTATTACGGGCTTTATCTATTTAAAGTGTTTTAAATAAGATATTCCATGGTTTAAAGTAAAGCTTCTAGAATTATAATGAGATTATAATAGTGAGATCTAGAAGATGATAACTCTAGACCTAAACAGTTCCTGATCATAGGATAACTAATTGGAAGTTAGTGAATCCGCAAAGATTGGTACATACTATGCTTGCTCCTTTCAGGAGGATGTCTGTTCTCATAAGCATTTGTGTGGTGACACTATAGCTAGTATGTAGGTGCTTATTAAGGAATAAGTTCACTGAACATGACTCGATAAGTTGAACAACTAATGGAGTTTACTCACGTGTCGATAGTTGTTCACTGAGTGATAGTTGTACAAGTGTCCTTAGACTTGAGATCGTTAGAGTAATCTTGTATATAATGAACTATGCTTTGGTTTAGTCCTTAGTCTCAAGGACATCCATTAGGTCTATTCTGGGCATAGGGATTTGTGTATGGAGATAGTTAACGATCAATAAAGGATCTACCCCTTCCAGTAAGGAAGTGAATATCCTATGTTATTCTTAGTATGCGAGTTCTGGAATCTCTGGCTAGAGTGTATGAAATTAGAAATGAGTTTCTAATTTGCATTAATATGAACTTTGCATTATGAATAAGAAATCATATGATTAAATTTGATAGGCTTGACACAAGATCCATGCCTTGTATTTAATCGGGATATTGTAGGGTAGAAGGAATTGATTGTACGGTAACTAGCACTGACAGGTTCTTGGTATTCTAAGCAGTGAATTCATGTTATCCGGATAGTCGCGATATGTTGAGAAGCATCACTCACGATGTAGAATAAATATAATTAATCAGTTAATTATATTTAATGAATTTTAGAATTCATATAAATAATAAATAAAAAGTTTATTATTATTTATTTCTACTACCGGCTTAATTTGAACCTACAGGGTCACACCATAAAAAGATTAATTTATTGATGAAGGTATTTTGAGAGAGCAAGTTGTTTTAATAATGATTAAAATTGTTTTAATTATTATTTAACATTTTATAAGATAAAGTGTAGGATTTATATATTAATATATAATGATATATTAATTATGAAAACCCTACATAAGCCCTATAAATAGAATGAGATGAGAATGAGTTATACACTTTTTGGTTTTGTGAAAACCCTAGTAGCCTCCACCTTCATCTCTCTCTCTCTCTCTCAAAAAGATCAAACCTCCATTTTTATAAAAGCTTAGTTTTATAAAAAGCTTCGTCGAAGAATTAATCTTGGTGGATACCGGTAGAGTGCTTCACACTCTGAGGAGCAACTGCTAGCAACCATCAAAACCATAGATTATAAAGCTTCGATTTTTCAAGGTAAGGTTTCGATTCCTCCGCTATTTCATTTTTATATGATTTTCTATATGTGCGATACATGGTTTTTACGGAATAATTGTTATACCGCGCTTCCGCTCGTCCGTAAATTCCTTCACTTATACACTGCGATTTTCCTCTCCTTCATGTGCACATACCGTCTGATGTTAGCTGCACAACCGTAGGGCAATTTTGCATTCTCAAATACTGAGCAGAATATTTCTTTCTCCTTTTTAGTCATGTCAAATATGGCAGCCCTAATCTCAAAGTGTTCCCCATCAGCTGATAAAACTGGATGTAGGGATTTCCTAATGCCTATTTCCTCTAAATCCTTTCGAGCACTCAAGTGGTCTTTTGATTTCCCATTAATATTTAACAAAGTACCGAGTATGTTGTCACAAATATTTTTCTCTATGTGCATAACATCAAGGTTATGTCGCAATAGATTTTGACTCCAATACAATAAATCGAAAAAAATTGACTTTTTTTTAAAAGGGGAATCATTTTTGACCTTGATCTTTTTCTGTCCAAAATTATTCTTATAGCCAGCCAATAATTCTTCAATGTCTGTCCCCGATAAAATATCCGGACATGTCCCCAATTCAATTTCACCATTGAACCTTTTCTTATCAAACCTCCACTTGTGTTCCGGATCCAAAAATTTCCTATGATTCATGTAGCACATTTTTTTACTATGTTTCAAGTACATTGAAGAAGTCTCGTAATTGCATACGGGACAACCTAATTTACCCTTTGTGCTCCAACCGGATAGCATCCCATATCCCGGAAAATCGCTAATGGTCCATAACACACTAGCACGTAAATTGAAACTTTCATCTGCCAAGGCATCATAAGTTTGTATGCCTACATCCCATAACTCTTTCAACTCCGCGATAAGAGGCTGCATATATATATCGAAGTTATTATTCGAAGATCCTGGACCAGGGATAATTGTTAAAAGTATCAAATTTTCTGGCTTCATGCATAGCCAAGGTGGAAGGTTATAGTTCACTAATACAATTGGCCATGTGCTGTGAAGTGTACTCATTGTACGAAATGGACTAAAGCCATCAGCTGCTACACCTAATCTAATATTTCTTTTCTCAGATGAAAAATGAGGATACTTAGCATCCATCACCTTCCAGGCCTCGGCATCAGCTGGATGTCTAAGTTTACCATCGGTGTTTCGTCCTACTGCATGCCATATCATGAGTTCTGAATATTCCTTCGACATAAACATCCTTTGCAGCCTTGGTTGTAGTGGAAAATAACGCATCACTTTTGCTGGTACTTTAGAAATCAGCATCTCCGGTTCATCGTCACCAGCCCCCTTTTTTTCCACTATAATCCACCTCGAGACACCACAAGTTTTGCAATTATTTTCCTTCTCATCTTCTCCCTAATACGGCATGCAATCGTTGGGACATGCGTGTATTCTTTGGTAATCGAGACCTATATCTTTAATGACATTTTTCGCGACATTGAAAGATAAAGGTATGTGGGCCTATGGGAAAGCCTCTCTTAACAACTCTAAAAGATCCCCAAGCGCGGACTCGGTAATTCCATGTATGCACTTTAAAGAATAAAGTCGGATGATAAAACTTAAGCTCAAAAATGTTGTTCAACCCGGATGTAAGGGCTGTTTACCCTCTTCAACACGGCGATACATTTTCTCAGTACCAGCAGTTGCTCTATCAGAATGTCCATCTCCACAATTCTGCATATTTCCTTGAGTACGTAGAAACATCTCTTCGAGATTATCTCCAAAACCTTTACCAGTTTCGTAATCCATATATTCAGTAGTCCTTCCTAAATTTGGGCAGGAAACCTCATAAATCCATTTCACGTGTAGTGGAGATGGACCATGATAGATGAGATGCTCGTATATAATATCTTGACGATGCCACTTGCGATTTTTACAAATTTTGCAAGGGCATGTAATTTCATCACCTACACTAAATCTAGAAAATGCATTTCTAATAAAATCTTGTACCCCACTCATATACTTGTCACTAAACTTCTGAAGTTCTATCCAGATCATTTCCTCACCATCCATCACTACATTCATGAAGCAAAATAAATTAACTTAATTCTACCTAGTTAATCTCGTCAGTTATAGTAACTAACTAATAACTAATTCTCAGTAATCAAATCATGACTCTTTCTGAGTCACTGTGATCTAATCAGAACTTGTGCAGTAAGTAAACACAGCATGATACTGTTTCATATTTATAGCATCTCTTAGTTTATTTGTCCTAAACTCTGAGTCTATAAATACTGTGTGCATTGCCTCTCATGAATAACTTCTGATATTGATGAACTTTAAACTCTGATAGTGACACTCTGTTCCCAAGACATATACATGGTTCTTGATGATTCCTTGTTTGCACTTGTGAAAATTATAAAACTTGAGATGGGTCATTGTTAATTTTGGTGAGTCCCAATTCATGTCTGCACCCTGTGAGAATTCGAGCCAAATAAGTGATTGATACATTTTATATCAATCAAATTTTATTGTTGTGTGATGTTCATCAGTGAGTATGTTGCTCTAGAACTTGTTTTAAACCATTTTGAGGCTGCATGATATGTGTGTGCATGAAAATGATAAAGGCACTAGGATTTACCATATTTCTCCAAACACAGTTCATAAATTCCACCCTTAGTGAACCCCTTTGAGCCATATTAACTGCTTCTTTTAAATTCTGATATATCAAGAGCAGTTATATTCGTTTGAAAATTGAAGAGCAAACAGGTGAGAGTTTCTCTACAAAGGAAAGTTTATTTAGTGGATATATATACATTAAAAAAAATATTGTATATATACTGATCATCTTGTACAAATATGTACTAAAAGTGCAACTGAACACTTTGCTCTATTAAATTGTTCAGTTAGCCATTTATTCATTTATTTTCTCTCGTCTCCCCTGTTTGATTTTACCAAATTACAACCTTGAATAAAGTCCTTTTGATTTGTGCATACATGTACTCAAAGTAGTGTAGATTTGGTGGACAATCAAGCATATGGTAGCATCTGCTTTTACTGATTGAACTTGAGTGTAAACACTTCACCTAAACACTTGTGTGCCTTGAGAGTTTGTGAGTTTATCAAATCCCTGGCATGTTACTCACTGAATGATGCTTTGATATCTATCTCTTGATCTTTTTGTCTATAAAGACTGTGTGCTTACTTGGATAATCATGGACATCAAAGGGAATAAGTGTATTCAGATTTCTGTATTTAAGTTACTACAGAGTTTAGCTTTCATCGAATAATCAGTGTTTAATATGAGAGTTTGTGCATTCAATGTTTATTGATTTACTTTATGGATTTTATGAAATATTAGATGCTCTAAAAATTGATTTGGTAACCTCTGCTACACACACACATATATATTCACAACTGTGCAATTTTTGAAAGGGTTTCAGTGATAAAGTTGGAAAATTGACAAACGCTGTTGGATGGTGTTTAGTACTCTAAGGTAAATTTTCATTGGGATAATTTGAAAATTTTGGAATAAATAGAGTGTTTGACAACGGTTAATGAGTGTAAATGTGTTAAAGTGTCTTGGTAATAGGGAAGTGAAGACAGCAGTGATAATTGCTATTTTACTGCGCGTGATTAATTGATCCGCTGGATGCATGACACGTGTCCTACTCACCCACTATTGTGTCCCACTCACACATTACTCTAGGAACGGTTGAGTGTTTTAATGCACAAACGATTGGGTTTTGATTTTTTTTAACTCTAATCACTTTTGTTTATCACGATTCATTTTTACTCTCATCTACACATCCACTCATATTCACTTTACTAAACCACACAGTTACTTCGTGTTATTCACTTGGGCATTTTCACAAACATCTTTTGAACATACCAATTTCATTGTCATTTCTTACTCTTGTCTTGATTTAATGGCGACTAAACCTTTTACATCTCTTGGTCTTCGATTTGTTCCTAATAACTTTGCAGCCCCACTCCACAATGAACGTGTACCAGAAGCATTTCATCTTATGCAGAACTTTCTCCGCGACTCCGAGATTGGGCAAGCTTTGACTAAACCCTATATTCTATCTGCATCTCAGATTGCCACTTTCTGGCAGAACTCAAAGTATGTGGATGGACGAGAGAATGGGACACCGTCCATAATCTTCACTCATGATGAACAAGAGTTTGTGATTACTCCACAAACTATCAGAGAGACTATGGATTTCGACACTCACACCTCATATGCTGTTGTTTCTGAACAAAATCTGCGGGAAATGCTAACAGAGATTGGTTACATGGACTCTCTTGCAAAGCTAGGCAGTGTCAGACGGCCAAATCTCAGAAAGGAATGGAACTTTTTCTTTGATTGTATCACAAGAACATTCCAGAAGAAGGTCACCAACTAGGATGCCATTCCTATCGACAGTCTGCAAATTGGGTATTCTCTACTCTATGGTAGTAATTTTGATTTTGGTCGTTATGTCTTAATGAATTTAGGTGATAAACTGTCAGAGTCTACTACAGTATACTTTGCTAGATTTTGTCAACTACTATTCACTGCTTGTGTATCTGGGTTAGATATTGATGAAGCTGATGTGATTCAGCCTTTTAAAGTCAATAAGAGAATATTCTCTGATATGACTAATAAGGATGCCGGTAAAGAGAACCTACATGGTTTAGTTTTGCCACTTGCTTTGCAGAACTTTCTCAACCAACCCTAAGATCCATAGTCACCACAAAATGAACCACAACAAACACAATAACTAGAACTACAACAAATGCCTGAACCATTGGCCACTGACCATACTGAAACCATACACTCTAAACCTATCCCATCACCTGAAACTTCACAGCCACCTCTAAACTCTGCATCACATTCTCAACCTTCATTTCACACTCAACCTGAAATCATACCACCTTCAACAATCTCTGAACCTCGAGTCACTACTACTCAACCTCAACCACAATCTAAACCAAAAAGGCAAAAGCATACTGCACATAATACAAGGCATTCCAAGGCTAAACAGACATCTACTGGAGCTGTTTATACCAGAAGAATCATCAAAGGGGCAAATAGGCCTTCATCACCATCAGTTGATGACAAATCTACTGCAGAAGAAGAGGTAGTTGAAGTGTTTCAAGCCAAAAGGAGGAAGTTGATACTTGCAGAATCTGATGAAGAGCAAGTTGTTGAAGCTCCAGAGGATATCTCTAAAGAGATTCCTGCTGTTGAGATAGAGAATATCTTAGAACCTACTGTGGCAGAAACTGAATTCAGATTTGATGAACCAGTAGTTGATGAAGTTCAGACTGAAAAGGATGACATAACTGAGTTACCTGCAATGGAAGAGTTTGATGAAAATTTCATGTCGTTCTCTTTTGAAGCTGAAGTACCTACTCTAACACCCATGGCTGCAACAAATTCTGATGATACTGGTGTTGTAGAACAACCTACTATTGTGTTAAAAGAAACAGAGGTTGCATCTCACACAGAGTTAATCTCTGATGCACATCAAGTCTCTGATCATGGTGAGGAAATTGATCAACCTGCAAAAGTTGTCTCTTCAGAGCATGAACAAATTACTCAAAAAGACCAAGTGGTTCAACAAGAACAAGTTGCTCAAGAAAATCAAGTTGTTCAAGAAGAATTTAATGCTGAATTTAATGAAGAAACTGATAATGATTCCTCTGAATCAGTGAGTGCTGAAGCTGCCAATGATCAAGTTCAAACTGATGGACAGAAAACAGGGGAGAAACCAGACTTTACTGGACCTTCTGTACGAGAAATTGACGATGATTATCTGGCAAAGCAAACTACAGATTGGTACAAAGCAGACTGCATCTTTCCTACTGGAAGAGCAGCTACTTTTCTCAAGGATAATTCTAAGAAGATTTCAAATCCTGATATCCTAACTTGTTTACAAGGAACAGTGATTCAGGTAAAGACTTTAAATCACAGGTTTGATGAGAACCAGAAAGCACTTATTGATCTCAGAACTAAAGTTGCTACTCATGAGGAGAAATCTCACAGAGAAAATTCAAAACTGTTTCAACAGTTTTCTAAGGCACAGGCGACTTTCACTGAGAGATTGAGTAAAGTTGAACAGAATCAGACTTTGCTAACTTAAAAGGTTGACTCTATTGCAAACTCTCTCGAGTTAATAACATCTATTCTGATTCCAGATGGCGATGATGTCAAAAAGGGGGAGAGAATTGCTAGAACAAAGTGCAAGCAGTCTCAAACTCTGTCAAAGAGGAATCATCTGGATGATGAAGGTACAAATCCAGAGAAGTGGTTAAGAAAGTCTGATAAGTCTGATGCTGCAAATCCAGATGTTGCAAATCCTAGATTTGGAAGGTCTACAAGATCAAGCTCAGCAGCAAATACAAATCTCCAAAGTACTTCAAGACAAAAGGATTTGTCTTTCTCTGACAATCCACAAACAGATGAAGAGTTGGCTGCTAAGATTTTTCTTGAAGAAAATGCTGAGGGTGCTACACTTGAAGATGTTCATGCTGAAGAGAAGCTCTTACAAGAAGAACATTTGAAGGCATTGAAGTCTGGGAAAGGAAAGAAAACTGTTAAAGCTTCAAGGCCTGTAGAGAAAGGAATTGTGATCAAAGAAAATGTAGTTGGCATTCAAGAAGAAGAAGAAGAAGAAGAAGAAGGAAAATTGATAAGAAAATCTTCTCTTGATGCTAAGTTAAAGTTGAAAGGAATAATGGGTGAAGAAGACAAAGGCAAAAAGGTAGACACAACCTCTGTTGCTATACAAGTTGTGAGTGAATCTCTACCAGTACAAAGCAAACTCTTACCTGGTTTCTCTAGGCCAAAGATTCCAATTTCAACACAAACAGAAGGGATTGGTAGTTTACAACATAGCATAGCTTGTTCAGGAAAGCCTCCTGCCAAGAATACTTCTGGTTTGGGTTCAAAAAGAGATTTAAGATTCAGTAACAGTCCAAGAGATCCCTCATCACTCATTTCTCCTAGTTCTGGTATTATTCAAGAGAATCTGGATAAACTGGAGTCAGTTCAACTAGTTCATCAGAAGAGTTTAGATATTCACTTCTTGTTGTACTTCATGGAAGATGGAACAGTATATAGGGTGAATGAAGATGCAATCAAGCTCAAACTATTTGAAGAACTTCAGTATGTTTTGTATATATTCAGGGTTAGAAATCAACGAACATCACTCATTGCTAATTCCATAAGAGAATATATGCATAAAGCCAAAGTTTTTACTAGATCGAAGACTGCTGAAGAGTATGTGCCTAAGTACAGAGATTATTGAGGAAAACTGATTGAAATGCAGAAGAACAGTGCTAGATTGAAGACTGATCTTGGTGTAACAGTTCTGGATTTCAATTCAGAATCTAAAAAGGCATATTTCATCAAGCTGGGAAATGATATGAGAAAGAACAAAATCTACTCTCTAAGAGCTGCAATTTATCAGACTGGAGATGATGATCCTCAGTTTAGAGAAATCAAGCAAGTTATGCAGAGAGAGCTGGAAAATGCAGAAAGAAGGTTACTCATTGACTACCTTAGAACAACACCAGATCTTTAAGAGGTTAGGTAGAAAGAGTTTGTAAGTAATTCTGATTTTCTGTAGATTTTGTTAAGTCAAGATTAAACTCTGCTTAAAAGTTAAACACTGTGATTATATTAGATTGTTTTGACATCATCAATTACTGTGAACTTGTGCATTTTTATTAATGAACAAGTTGGGGGAGATTGTTAGATATAATTGATGTGATTTAATATCAGTGTTTAAGTGTTACAGGGAAACAGAGTTTAACCTGTTAATGAAAGCAGTCATAGCAGAGTTTGAGTATACGCTGACAGATGGAAGCGCAAACGCTGACAGATGGGAGCGCAAACACTGCTGACTGGTAGCGCAATAGAGTTTGTTAAACTATGTCTAGCGGAAGCGTCTGTAGGTCAACAGAGATTAAAGGTTAATTCAAGATAAACATGGAAGCAATATCTTTGAAGATTGGATAGCTGTCAAAGAGATTGAGTTGACTTAGAAGACGTGTAGCAATCGTAATTGATATCAATTGTATAGCTTAATTATAGGAGAATCAATTAACGATTGTACGTAGCTGTATATCTTATAAATACAGTTAGGTTAACCCTAGAAGGGTAATTATTATGAACGAATATCATTCATTGTAACCTGAGCAGCTCTCTGTGATAGTTTACATCACTGAGAGAGGAATTATTAATTCCAAACAGTTTTTAAGTACTAAAACGTGTGTTCTTGTTATTCTCTCATACAGTACTTGATTATATATTGTGTATTCGGCCTAACATTGTATTTGTACTGTCTGTAACATATCTATAGGTTTTTGGATTTGTTGAGTCATTGATAACAACTCTTCCTGGATTAGATGAAACAACCTTTTCCTTGTTCTTTTTCTCATTCTATGGCTTATAACCTAGACACTCTTTCTAGTTTTTATCTGTGATTATCTCATGAGTTTATGTTCCAGAGTGTGTCCAAGTTCTGAGTTTTTCATTAGCATCCTTAAGTTGCATTTCAAGTTCTTTACATTTAAACTCTATTTCAAGTTTCATGTGTTTAGCATTATCACATTCTGTTTGAACTTCCTGCAAGAAAATTAACTCAGCTTCTAAATGATCATTTCTTTTAGTTACCTCTGCCATTTGAGATTTTATTCTAGTATTTTCAAGAGATTGACTTCTAAAGCTGATATGTAGAGTCTTAAGAAATGACCTTAACTCAGAGACATTATTCGTATCAAAATCAAACAAGGTTTCAGATACCTTAGATTCAGCAGCAACAACAATCTCATCAGTATTGGTCATTAATGCGTAATTCACCTTTTCTTCTTCAGATTCTGAGGAAGAATCCATCCAATCCTTGCTTGATGAGATAAGAGCTTTGGTCTTTGCCTTTTTGCACTCAGTTGCAAAATGACCCATTCCATCACAGTTGTAGCATCTGACTTTTGACTTGTCAAATTTGCTGCTTTTGTCTTCTTTCTTCTTGTACCTGTCTTTGTCAGCATTGAAGGTTTTCTTCTGGAACTTACCTTGCTTCCTAGACTTTCTGAACTTCATCTTCTTGAAGCCCTTGACTATCATAGCGACCATCTCCATCATATCAGAATCAGTAGAGTCATCATCAGTATCAGAATCAGACTTAGCATCAGTATCTGATGATGAGTCATCAGGAATTGACTCCACGACTCTACTTTTTCTTGAAGAACCTTCTTCAGCTTTTTCTTTTGATTTTGATTCAACATTCAAAGCCACAGATTTTGCTTTGACATTTTTCTTGTTCTTTCTCTGTTGAACCTCAAGATCATAGGTTCTTAGCATCCCATAGACTTCATCAAGAGACAACATCTTCAGATCATATTGATGCCTTATGATTGAAGCTTAAGTATCCCACTCCTCAGTTAGAGCTCTTAGAAACTTAGTATTTGAATCCTCTGGATCATACTCTTTGCCAACTAGAGATAGATTGTTCAGCAGTGTTAGAAATCTATCATAGATATCAGTAAAGCTTTCATCAGATTTAGCATCAAACTGCTCATACTCCTGAATCAACAGAGCCCTTCTGTTTCTTTTGATAGATTCAGTGCCTTTAGATTAAGTTTCCAAGGTATCCCAAATTTCCTTTGTAGTCTTGCACGCAATGACCCTGTTTGACATGACATTATCAAGATTGTTATGCAAAATATTTTTTACCTTTGCATCTTTGAGCACTTGAGCCTTTTCTTCTGGAGTCCACTCATTCTTTGCCTTGATGACATAGTGTTCAGCAACAGTCTCCGTTCTTGCAACTATTCTTGTTGGAAGAAATGGTCCATCATTGATCCTATCAAGATAGTCAGGATCAGTAGCTTCCAGATACATCAACATCTTCACCTTCCATGTTGGATACTCAGTTTTCTTGAGAATGGGAATCTTAATGCTTTTATAACGGCCTAGAAATTTCGTGATATAGATATTATTATTTAATAATTGAATGTGGATTATGTGAGGTGAGATTTTTTTTTATTATTATTGAATATATACGACGTCATGCTTACATGTTACGTGATGATATATCTGTGAAATGTGAGTCCGTGTATTTTTATTTGAATTTTATGATTAAAAATCTATTTAAAATGTGCATTATTTATCTTCTAAGATTTTTTTTATCTTCTGAGATTTTTTTTATAAAATCATCGGAGTATTTAAAAATCCCGAATTCTTTTGCAATATCATATTTGTATATTTATTTAGTTTTTAAAATTAGTGGGTGAATTATTTTGAGTGTTTAAGTATTTTTTTAAAAAAATAATTTTAAGAGTTTAATTGTATTTAAAAGATCAAAATTTGTAAAATTCATATTTAATTCCTTTTTTATCCTAAAAATATTTTAAAAATATGGGGAGATAGATAATCTCATTTTCTATATTTTAAAATTCAGTTTGAAATTTTATCAATTGTTCTCTATTTAATTTCCATTTTATAAAGTGAACTTCAGTTGTTTCAAATTAGAATTTTATTAGTAAATTTATTGTTTTACTTTTTTTTTTGAGGGGATTTATTGTTTTACTTTAGTTTTCCCCAAATCACCTTAAAGGCTCAAATCCCTAATTGATAATTAGAGTTGCGTGGGTGTTGAATTCTCTCGGTTTTATCTGGAAGTTTCTATCACTCTCTCTCGAGTTCTCTCATTTCGTCCCCACCCTCTCGATTCACTGTCAATGATGTGTGTGCATTTTTGCTATAGTCCCGCTGTTCTTCCTTCAGCCGAGAGAGTGTGTGTAGTGATATGTATATGTGGGTTCGATGGTTTAACTCTCACCATCCCCTATTTTTCTGTATGAACCTGGCGCGAGTTGTGTGTATGTTGACTGAGTATGTGTAATATTCTGTGTATGTGTGTATAGTATGGTTGTGTACGAGCTCGTGGTGTTCAGCTGGGGGATTCGTTTTGTCAATTAAGTGTGCGTGTATATGTATAATCAGCGTATGGGTGTAGCTGCTTATGTGTGAGTTTGAAATTATACTTGGTAGTATTGCTATGGTTCGAGTGGCTGCTGGGTATGCTGGGTATCAGTTTGATTGAGGTATAAAGGATGTATGGGTGATTAAAATGAGTTGTATGTTAAGTTTTTAGTTAAGACATTGATATGCTTACGCGTATTTTGTGTTGAAATTTTTAAGTGTTGTATGGTCTCAAGTGAGGAATGGGTACGAGGAAAGGAATGGTTGTGGGTTATATCTGTTTGCCGTGGGATATGTTAATTATGCAGTCGAGGTGAAGCCTGGGGGTACGAAGTTGTGGATGTGCGGTTGTGTGTGGCGATGTCGTGTCCGTGTAGCTGCAGTGCCGAGTGAAGAGGGAAAAGGAGGCAGGGTGTGTGAGTTGTTCGGGGTATATGATTGGGCTGGTATGATTATAATTGTGTGGGTGTGTGTTATATAACAGGGTGGTGTATGTGGGTGTCATGCGTGGAGAAGGAAAAGAGAGTTTGTAGTGTGACAAGAGGAGGCAGTTGGGTGAGGTGCAGGGGTGCCGTGGCTGGTGTCGCTAGGCAGTGAAGTTGAGGAGAGAAAAGAGAAAATGAGAAAGAAGTATGGAAATGAGACAAAGGGTAGATAGTGGAGATGGTAGATGGGAGTAGTGAATGTGTTGAAATTGTTATATGGGGAAATATGCGTGAAACTTGGTAAGTTGTTGCTGGGATTGCAAGCTACAATTGTACAAATGTTAGATTTGTAATATTGGAATCATTTATTTATGTTACTTAGAAATATTGTTGTTGTAATGACTCGTTTTCAAGAATTATTGGTTAACATGTGGTAATCATAAGTATTAGCATTTTGGAGCATTTCATAAGTATGAGCGGTTAGGTTGGTTAAATTTCATGAATTGAATAAAGCTGTATGTTGAATTCTCGGGTAATAATTAGTGTGATATTCCGTATTGTATTTGAGTAGTAGTCGTAAGTCATACTTATAACTTAAAGTTGATATACGATTTTGGAATTGATTGATTGTTAATCAGGTCGATTATAAATTCGACAGGTTAGGTCCTATTATAAAGGGGGTGTTGCCTAAAATTTTTCGTAAACTTATTTTCTAATTCTTATAGTAAGTAGCCATGAGCTATTTGTTAATTAAGGTACTATGTGGTTTATATGGTTATATATTATTATTTTAAGAATATTATCAATATGTACTGTATGTGTTAATTGTAAAGGGAAATAGGACACGATTGGGTAAAATAGAATTAGATGGTTAAGGTTATACGCGTACTGAAGTAGTATTTTCCTGTATATAGGTACGCATAGGAGGCCGGGTAAGAACCAGAGCATGTGGAAACGAAATGTAGAGCAAGGAAAGAATTATCGGGATTGATAAGTGATAAAGGAAAAATGGATACGTGATCGGAGAAAGGTCAAGTAGAGAAGGATGTAAAGTGATAAGGAGTTAAAGTATTGGAAATAGAAACCATGTGTATTGAGGCAAGTTTACTATCCCTCACTTATTGTTAAAGTGATGTGAAATCTCATGTGTTAATTATTTGTCCTTTCGATATTCCTTCTCGTAAGCAGTGTACTCTTCGTATTTATTCTTAATAATTCGAAACTATTCTGTTAATTATACAGTATTTCTTTCAAATCATTTGCTAGTGGCAATACTCCTCATTTTTATTGCCAGTGACATTCTTCTTTTATTAATTTACAGACAATCATTTTCAAATTATTCTGTCATTGTTTATTTTCCTCACCTATCGTTCATGTGTCGATTCTTTTAAAATTAATTTATTTCAATATTCCTCGTATTTACTAATATTTTTCAAAGTATGTTTTCTATCAAATTCATGTAAACTAATTCGAGGTTTATACTGTTGTTGAGGCATGTGTTGCTCAGTGACGGTTAAAACCAAGAATGAATTGAGATCTTCTTAATTATTCAAAGTCATTATTGCCATGCCAGTTTGTCAGCTGAAGCCTATGAGTGCTTAGCCGACAGGAGTGAGACCTTGGGTAATTGAGAATTTATTAAATCTTCATTTTAATCTATTCAAATCTATTCTGTTTATTCAAACTTTACAGTGCAATTTCATAAATTGAAAATCTTTGAAATAAATGGTTATATCCAGTGTAGTGACAAAAATCTTCTGTGGAACTTCAAATTTTCTTTATTCCCTGATTTATTTATAATTTTTGTTTCAATTTCTTGAATCTTAATAATTGCTCCGTTATTTAATTGATCTATGTTTACTTGTTGATATATGGTTCTGTTTTACTAAACTATACCCTGTTTTGTTTAATCTTATTACTTTGTCGTTTATGAATCCTTATATTACATGCTTCCCCTGAATCTTAACCTTATTGTTGTTGTTCATGATTCTGCATATCAATTGCTTCCTTGAACCTCAGTCTATTATAATTGAAAATGAAAATGGCTTAATTAATTAAAGATGTTTTTAAAATTCCTTATACTGGGCTGATCTGTTATCAGTGAGTATAAGACTCAAAAGTGAAATGTTTTAAAGATTTTAAAGATTTGATGTGGGGGAATTCCGTTAAAATGTTTTCCACGGATTCCTTCAGATTGGAGGCGTAAGAGGCCGGGTGACGCCGGTCCAGCATTTTTTTTAGCGTAAGAGGCTGGGGGAGTGCCCAGTCCAGCAGCGTAAGAGGCTGGGGGAGTGCCAAGTCCAGCATTAAAGGCCAATGTGTTGCCTAATTGGGAACCCAATTTATGTCCAGACGGATAGAGTGTCCGGGTTGGGGACTTTACGTGGCTGATCACCCGTATTGTCCGTAGTCGTGAAAAAACTACAATCAACTGAAATGATTTTAAAAAGGGTTTTATGGAAAATATGTTTTGATAATGGAAAGGTTTTAAGAAAGAAATGTTTTCATGAAAGTTATGATTTGATGAAAATTGAAAGTTTATCTTATGATGGAAATTAAATTCTTTCCTTGAGATTAACTGATCATTGATATTGTTCATCAATGAATTATCAAGATATTGTTGTTTCACTATCTAATTAACTTGCTGAGCGTTCTTTGGCTCACTCTTGCTTTGTTTTACCTAACCCTTTGCAGTTAGGTTTAAGGATGATCTACTGCAGTTTTCTTACGAATGAGAGTGAGAAGGCATTCTATACAAGATAGATTTCGGAGCTAGAGCGGGTAAGCACCTATTAAGATTGAGCTACGAATTAGATGGTATAGATTTTTGTACTAGAGGAAGGATAGAAGTTGTAATAATTTGTATTGATTAGATTCTTGTTTCATACCATAACCTGGAATCGATCATCGGGGAGGAATCGTTGGTGTATTATGTTTTATTTATAGTTGTTAATTGGATTTTGGTTTAGGTTGAAATACAGGTGGATAGTCCGATTTACGAATACTTCATGCCGAAATTTTCTAAAATTTCCCTGAATCAAAGTCTATTTTATTATAAAAATTATAATTTCAGTATTGAGTAGTCGGGGCGTTACAGGTTGGTATCAGAGCAACAGGTCATGGTCACTGAAACAAGTTAGGATGATTAAGTATACGTATTTAAGTGGGATGTTAGTTAGAACGATTTAGGATAAGATTCGCCTTAGGTTATTAGGACAACGGTTGTGACGTTAGTCAGTATTTCGACATATCGCGGGAGCAACAATTCGATTCATTCGAAGGTACAACTTTGGACGAGAAAGTTGATTCGGGGCCGCCTACGTTAAATAGACGACCGGAGTTACCATCTTGGAGGATGCTGTTGATGAGTGGATTTCGTAATCAACTTATGTGAGGTTTATAGGTAGTTGTTTAGGCTAGCGATCAACTGTTCTATGAAAAGGTTTGGGTTGTGTTTGTGGGGGTTGAGCTGAGCTCGAGGGTATCTCCAATAATCTCAGGTGCCTTTAGAGAAAATTAGAGAACTTAATGCGTCGTACCCTGAGGTGCCTACGTACCCTTGTATATATAGGGATCAAGCTCACGTAGTTCTAATATGATTCTGTCTCTTACTGGAATAGCTGTATTCGGTCACCTAGTTCGTGTTGGACTCAGGTTCCTTTAGAGCCTTTCACGAACTAGTTTGGCTAAGTGGAGTAGAACTCGAGTTCGTACCCCACTTATGATTCTCTCATTGGTTAGAGTTATTCTAGGATCATCTGCGCCCTAGAATTATACTCAGATACCAATTCGTTTATCTGTTCTAGTTGACTTCTAGAACTTTCTGTTGGCAACTCGTAGGAACCTTGTGCTCAGGAACCTATATCTTAGGAGCCTGTTTCTCAGGAACCTCCTTATTTCGGGACATATCGCTTAGGGACCTCCCTTTAGGTATCAGTACCTGCACAAATAACAAACTGGTTAGACTGGATAACTCTTCGCATGTTTTTATCACCTCTATGACTGTTGCTATGCTAACTCGAACTCTTCTGTTGGGAGGAACCTGGTCTTCTAATGCTCAGCTCAGCTTCCTGACCATTGGGAACCTTCTGATACTCATACTTCGTTAGTCATTTCTTCTATCTGATCTTCATAGCTCATACTGGATCAATCATCTGGCTCGTATGGATCAAACCCTATAGCTTAATGGGCCTAAATCTAGCCCATGGAGATTTTAGGCACAACAGATGCTATATGTAGACCTTCGTGTATGTTCTAGACTTTCTTTTGCAACTTTAGTTACCCCGTGAACGATATAGAAAGTGCGAAAGGACGGTAAACAAGATGTGGAATGTGATTTCTGGCATGTGATAGAGTAAGGACATGGTTATTCATTACTAGCCGCTGATTTTATTTAATCTATTGATTAAGGAGATTTAACCTTTCTTTCTGTTTCTTCTTGTCTTGATAATTTCCATCACATTTGATAATCAACTATATTTCAATTGATGACGAATTTTTGAAATTCATTTAAATACATTTCTATTTTTCAAAGATACCTCTATTTTTCAGGGGATCACTTGATTCAACATGATGCATATAAATTATTGAGACCCCTGAATTCTTTCTAATTTTCCCGAATAATTGTTATTCCTTGTTCAACATTGTATATCTATAAACTTTTTGAAACCTTGGAATTCTTTTTGTTTCTCTTTGAATACTTAACCTTATTTATTCTGACTGGGATGAACAACCCCATATATATAGGGGATTCAGGGACATCTTATCTACGTGATAGAAGTCTGGTGGGACGCCACTGATTGTGTTTGCCATGAAAGTACAGAAGGTTGGCCCCCTTCTTGTGCTATGGCGGTTGACCTAAGTGACAAATGCAACCTGAAATTAGTTCAATGATCATATTGATCTCTCAGTTAAATTCTTTTATAAAAATTTTATCAAACAAAACTCCTCTTATATTCATACATATTAATACCTGTCTATTCTATTGATCTCTTTTGGTATAAATCCTTGTGATTTCTAAAAGTTATCAACGATTGAGAGTAGTAAAGATGGCGACAATAAATTTTTGAGTGGTGTAAGTTACAATTACGTCGATCAAAATTTGATGAGCAGGTTTGAGAATTGAGGTTAAAGGAGAGATTGAATATCAAGTTAGATTACGCATTGGATTGTCAACACAAATACAAGATTCGATAATACAGAGAAACTGATAATTATGGTTAAGGAGCAGATGATAAGGACATGAAATGGTAATTTTGTTAAAGTCGGAAATAGAGTGATGCTCGATATAATTGGTATGTGATAGTTGTCGTGAAGGAATGATTGTTAAAGAATACTTGTTTATTATATATTTTCACTGTGATTATAGTGGAAGAGATATTATAAGATTTGAGGTCAATTGTTGGATATAAATTTTCGTATCATAATGGGATAAATTTGTGCGAAGTAGAGTGCAACTAGATTGTTTGTTTTAAGAAAATTCAACAGGAATTGGAGCTATGGATAAGGAATAAAGTGATTGTGTTGGAGTAGCAACTCACATGGACATGGTTCGAAGGATTACGAATATTAGGAGTACAAGATAATTGACCAGGACGAAAGAAGATAGTAAGAAAAGGAAGATAGAGAACTAGGGAAATTGCAGGAATTGTGTTGGCAGAGGCTGTGAGATTTGACTAGAAAGGAATTTAGGATATAGAAGATTTTTAAAACCAGGATAACGAGGCGTGATAGCTAACCACATGATATGAAGTACTGAGACCAGCAGGACCTCTGTTGTCAGAACGTAGGATTCCAAAAAGGAAATATATTGAAATTGTACTAGTATATAGATGGAAAGCTATGGGGTAGGTGGAAATAATAGTATTGTTGGTAGTGATAGAACTAGAAGCACAAATTTAATATAATGATGAATGATGATATTTACGATATGGATGTGATGTGTTAACTCGAATAACTTGTAGAAGGGGGGGGGTTGAATACAAGTTATATAATCGTGTCTGATTTTTGCTTGATTATAAGAACAAGAATAAACGAATGAATTAAACTCTTGTTTGTATTAATAAGATCAAATACAAACTCTACCAAAGGTGTACAAATACCTTTAGCAGCTGCTGACAATACAAATATCTCTCTGTTTGTTTCGTACTCTCGAATACAAACCTTATACAGAGCTACGCACACGAACTCACAACTTCGTCCTCACAACACATGCTCTTTACAATGATATTGAGAGAATATTTATAATGCTACCTATCAACTAATAACAGAAAGATATAATCTATACATGACAATGTTCTGCCTTCTAGTCGATAGTTTCCTTCAATAGAAAAACTCTTTCCTTCATAATATCTTCTTGCTTGTTCTTCAAACAACGATCCTGTTTTATAGCACTTGCCAGTTTCTGTAGCATCCATAATGACATCATCAGTAACACGACTGATATCAGGATCTGCACACTGCATCAGTATCTGATCAACCATCAATATTGGACCATCATCAGGATTTGCTCTCTGTTCCTGACATGTAGTCTCCGATACACTGTTCATTCCTGACTAAACTATACAGATAACTGTCTTACACATAAAACCTATATACAGTGCTAAATCCTTTATAAGATCAGGATTACAAGAAGTATAATGTGTAAATTCTATTCTTAACATCACAACTTATGAATTATTCCTAACAATCTCCCCCTATTTATGCTTTACAATCTGAAGCATAAATCTAAGTTGTGGATGTCAAAACATATAACAATACAACCAGACTGGAATTTATGAATGTAGAATTATGAAGTTAAGTACCTACTTCTCAGATGTAGACATTTATCCAGTACTTAGAAGAAAGAATTTTAACTATTAATGCTGCTCTTCCTTACCACTTCCTAGCTTAGATTCACCATTGTCACTCCTGGTTCTTCTTTTTACTACCATTTGTCTGATCTTTATCTCCCCCAGCTTTATCTTTATCTCCTTCAGTCTGGTAGTGTTGTTGTTGTCTTTGAATTGTCTTTATCTCCCCCTTTTTGACATCAGCAACATTAATTCCAAGAGATTCAGAAACAGAACAAATAAGATTCATAAGAACTGCTTGATTTTCCATAATTGTGACTTGGTTATCTTCAAGTAATTGAAGTCTTGTTTGAATAGCAATTTGAGAATTCTGAATATCTTTCAAAACATCAGAATGAACTTCAATATTGGAAGTGCTTCTAGTATCTTCAGTATCAGAATCAGAAAGAACTGTATCTTCAAGTCTTGTAGAAGAAGTTGCTTGAGTTGTATGATATTCAAGTAATAAAACCTGATTAGAAGTATCAACGTCTTCATCTTTCTGTTCTGGAACTGAAACATGATCATCATCTCCTTCACCAGTATTCTGTGTACTAACATCTTCAAATCCTGACTCCTCCTTAGAGTGATCAGAGACTGTTGATGTCTCAATTCTAGCTGATATTGGAAGTACATACAAAGGAACACTAGGATCATTAGGATCTTCATCTGGTACATATGTATCAAGAGATTGCTTTATCCTGGCACCTCTCCTGTTAATGATTTCTGCAAGCCTCTCCTTTTGCTTCTGAGCTTTAACTTCTGGCTTTGCATTGTGATGTGCTAGGTCATTCTTCTGATACATTTTGATGAATGAATAAGTACCAGCATCCATACCCAAATTTTCAGACCAAGATTCAGGAAAAACCTGATCCCAGAAATCAAATGATGGTTTCCTAATTTTCTCTCCCTCACTATGGAGTTGATCATCCATATCCTCTTTCTCACTTTGACTTACTAAAGTCAACACTCTTTCTACCTCACCTTTTGCCTGGTCAGGAGCCAGCCGCTCAAATTGTGGATCAATATCCATCTTTTCAAGTGTATCACTCAAATTTGGATAAGTGCTCTCATGACCTACAGAAAAATAGAGTTTAGAAGGAGTTTTTATACCTGAACTCACATGGAGAGAGGGTTCCTCATATGGCATGTGGCTTGAGGTTTTCTCCAAGGAGTGAGCTGCTATAGTCTCTGAACCCATACAATCATCTTCTTTCCTTTCAGAAACTACAGGCTCCAGTATACCACTTTCAGGTTCTTTACTAGACTCTGATGTCTTCAGTAATACTTCATTAGACATCATAGTTAGTATATCACCGTCTTTAAGTGTTGTTTGCTGAGACACACCCTCAAGGTGGATAGACTCTGACTGAACAAAATTTGTTTGATCTTCAGAAAAATCAACCAAAGTCATTCCTCCCATATCAACGTCTTTAAGTATCTCACTTGCATTCTCAGTCATCACAGAAGACCTTTCAACATCAGCTATCACAGCTCCTGAGTCATCCTTCCTCTGACTAGATGGTTCTTGTGTTGCAGTGACCGTGATCTGATCTTTCCTACTACTCACCACTGGTGCAATAGTATCTTCTGTTGACTGCTTCCCTCTATCTACTTCCTCCAGTTGTTCACCTTGAGCTGAAGCATCTTCAATAATTACATCCTTATCAAATAAATATGCATGAAGTGATTGAAGTGCAACATGCTTCGAGAGTCCAAATTTCTTGACTAATTGTCTTCTGACAGATACATAGAAATACATCTTCATTAAGTCAAGTCTTTGATGTAGAAGTCCATATTCATCTGGAAATAAAAGTTTTGGTACTCTTTCAACCAAAAAATCTAGAACAGGCCTTGACAACTTCACTTTGAGAGAAATTAGTCCCATAGCCAGTCTGTATGATAATGTAGTTTCCCATGAAGAATCAATATCCAGATCTCTCTTGTCAAATACTGACATAGATGTAGCTTGATTTGTAGAAACCTGCATGATATTAGTTGGACTAGACTCTGTGTGTGTAGGTGACAATTGAATCTTTCTCCTTGTTCTCCTGATATAGTGACCAAAAGATTTATCCTGAGAAGACTCAAGAGGTGTAGACACAGAAGTGATCTTGGGATGAGATCTTTGTTCAATAGACACAGTCTTTTGAGAGACAGTATCCAGTAACTGTTTTCCCTTTTTAAGAACTACAGCCTTTTGAGAGACTGCAGCCTGGCTGTGACTAGGTTTTTCATCTCTTTGTACTAACAAAGAAAGTTGAATTGCAGCCTTCAATTCTGCTCTCTCTGCAAGAGTTAAATCATCATCATCTTCACTAGAATTACTACTACTTGACACAACAAATCTTCTCTTCCTTACAACTGATGTTTTTTGAGAAACACCAGAGGTTGGTTTCTTTGAAACAATAGGCTGTGGATCAAAATTTGGTTCTTGAATTGTTTCAGAGACTATGATGTTTTCGGCTACTTGGGTAGACACAGGTGGGTTCTCCTCCAATTGAGATTCCTGAGCCATTTCACCACAAAAGAAAGAAGAATTGTAGAGAGTAGGAAGATGAGTTTTAAAAATTACCTGAAAATGATGTGGATAATGAATTGCAGGTATTTCATCTAGATTCTTTTCATTGTCCTTCTTTGTAATATCAGAGAAAATTCTCTTTTACTGTTCATAAGAAGAAACACAGTATTCCCTACCAAATCTAGCTTCAACATCAGGAATAAAATGGTTAATAAACAATTGCATAAATCTATGATAATAAACCATTTTCCTGTTTTGATCTCTTAACCCAAGTTTAATACTCATCTGACTTAAGATAATATGACCAATGTTAATTACTCTGTCATAAAGCAAACTATAAGCAATATGTGATGTAACAGAAGTAATTTGTTGAAAAGAACTACATTTGCCAGTAAAACATTTAGCAATTTGATCAAAATAAAAAGACCATTCCTTTCTAAGAAAAGACCTATTCAACTGGCTCATGTTATCTAGAGGTCCACTATCAGTAACAGGTAAGCAAAGTACTGAATTAACAACATATTCAGTAATGTCAAATGAATCTTGTCCTAAATATAGAACAATCTTACCTGATTGACTCTGAGTAGAATCAATTACCTCAGCATTCTCCCAAGCTTGTGAAACAGCTACTTGATTAATCTGTGGAGATGCTGTCAATGCATAACTTAATGGTCCATACGCCAGAAAGTCCATGATTGGATGAAAATCAGATGACACTCCTTCCTTGTTGGTGATAGCTGCAACATGATTGTTTGTCATAAAATCAAAGTCACCAAACTTGAAGGCTACTGATTTAGGTAATCTTCTCTGAGCTACCATTCTTGATCTGAAAAGAAACTTGAAAAATTCTTGAAATGGATTAGTGATTTTGAAAACTCAAGAGTGATTTTTGCTTTAGAGAATGTAAGATTAGAGAAAGCAATTACACAATTAGAGTTTCAAAACAAATATATTTCACAAATCTTTCAGACCACTATCCCACGTTGACACGTAGATTGACAGGTGTCAGTCCCTGAAAAATGCGGTTACCCACGATTTTTGGAAAATAAAATCCAAAATTGATTTTCATGAAATAAATCAGGGTATGAATAAGTAATACTGATCAGCTTCCTTTTCCTGATGACCTCTCATCAAAATAATCACAAAATGCAATTTGATTTAAAAATATAATTTTCAAATCCTGATGATCACTCATGAAATCCTGATCAATATCATCAGAGACTTAATATGGAGTTTTCCACGTGGCATCTTTCTTTTATCTGAAAAAGAAAATAAACAATTAATCTGAACAGAAAATCAATTGGTTAGATATTTTCAATATTTCTTGAAACAAGAAATACAGTCTCATGCAATAATTAGCATTTGACTTCATTAAGACTTCCAAGTGACTGCTCAGCTTCTCACGTCTTCCTTTAAAAGAATCAAACGCCTTGTGCCATTCTCCATAACCTTTCAATTTCTTTTCTTCTCAACAATGCTTCTCAAACCAAAAATCCCTTCAAACCCATTTTTCAGATTTTTCTTGGTCGATGAACATCCTGTTCTTGATCATCTCTTTGAACAAACGACTCTTCTCATCGAACTAATCATGAATGGATTGGTTTTCGATAATATCCAGAGGTTTCTCCTAGAACATCCATCTGTTGGATACAATCTTCCCCTAACCTCCTCAAAACTTGAGGATGAAGAATTTGGCCGAGAGTCTGAGGTTGATCTTGATGGAGATGCAATTCATTTAAGTTAGCTGCTCTCATTCAAGTCGCCCAGACAAGGAATCCAAGAGCAAAAGAGGCTTTCATCCCCTGATGGATTTCTTGAGATGCTCCTTGTCCTGTACCTCAGAGTTCATATCAATAGACAAGTATAGAATAGAAATTTAGACAAAAAGATGTTGTATTTCATTTCCATGTAATGATTTTTATTAATGAAAATATAATTTCTTGTTATCTGCTTGTCTTTTGATTTCTGAATGATGTATAAATTATCAGTATGCAAATATCAAAACTTGCTAGCATAGACTTAACACATCACAGAATCAGATTACTACACAAAGTAAACGTCAGGATCTGAAACAATTTTCATAATCCTGATACTGACACAATACTGATGACGTCAGCATCCTGATAACAAATCTAATCCTGATGATTATTAACAAGTCTATCATACTGAAATTTATCAAGGCAATGTGTTATAGCTAAAGCATTTAACAATCAAATATAGATCCTGACAGAAATATCAAGTCTATAAGCTAAGAACAACATACCTTGCTACTTTTGCAGATGTTAAAGATCTAAAAATTTAACATTCCCAACTCACTTACTAGTCTACTGAATGTAGTCTCATCAAGTGGTTTAGTTAGAATATCTGCAAGCTGTTTGTCAGTAGGAACAAAATGAAGTTCCACAGTACCATTCTCAATATGTTCTCTAATAAAATGATACCTGACATCAATGTGCTTAGTCCTTGAATGTTGAACTGGATTTTCTGCAATTTTAATAGCACTAGTATTATCACAAAACATAGGAATATTACTAAGTGTCATTCCATAATCCAGCAACTGATTTCTTATCCAAAGGAGCTGTGCACAACAACTGCCTGCTGCTATGTACTCAGCTTCTGCAGTTGAGGTTGAAACAGATTGTTGCTTCTTGCTTGCCCAAGAAATCAATCTATTTCCCAAAAATTGACATGTACCTGTAGTGCTTTTCCTGTCTATCTTACACCCTGCATAATCAGAGTCTGAATAGCCAATTAGAAAGAAATCAGATTCTCTAGGATACCACAAACCAAGATTTGGAGTTCCTTTGAGATATCTAAAAATTCTCTTCACAGCAATTAAATGAGATTCCTTAGGATCACTTTGGAATCTAGCACATAAACAGGTAGAAAACATTATATCTGGCCTACTTGCAGTTAGATATAACAATGAGCCTATCATGCCTCTATAACTAGTATTATCCACACTCTTCCCCTTAGGATCAGAGTCTAGTTTAGTGGCTGTTGCCATGGGTGTTTTTGCAACTGCACAGTCTTGAAAGTCAAACCTTCTTAAAAGATCTTTGATATACTTTGACTGATTAATGAAAATACCAGTCTCAGTCTGTTTGACCTGCAAGCCTAAGAAATAATTTAGTTCACCCATCATGCTCATCTGATACTTAGACTGCATAAGCTTGCTAAACTTAGCACACAACTTTTCATTAGTAGAACCAAAAATAATATCATCAACATAAACTTGAACTAAAAGCAATTCACCTTTTATCTTTCTAAAGAATAGAGTTTTGTCAATTGTACCTCTTGTGAAGCCATTTTCAAGAAGAAATTTAGACAAAGTCTCATACCATGCTCTTGGTGCCTGCTTTAGTCCATAGAGTGCCTTTTCAAGTTTGTAGACATGATTTGGAAATTTTGGATCAACAAATCCAGGTGGCTGTTCTACATACACTTCTTCATCAAGTTTGCCATTTAGAAAAGCACTCTTTACATCCATCTGGTATACCTTGAATTTTGAATGAGCTGCAAATGCAAGAAACATTCTGATTGCTTCCAATCTTGCTACAGGTGCAAAGGTCTCATCATAATCAATGTCTTCTTCCTGAGAATAACCTTTGGCCACCAGTCTTGCTTTGTTTCTTACAATCATACCAGATTCATCTAGCTTGTTTCTGAAAACCCATCTTGCACCAACAATAGATCTATCTTTAGGTCTTGGTACCAGTTTCCAAACTTTGTTTCTCTCAAACTCATTTAATTCCTCCTGCATTGCAATTACCCAATCAGGATCCTGTAAGGCTTCTTCAACCTTCTTAGGTTCATTCTTTGAGAGAAAGCAACTATACAAGCATTCATTTTGAATTGATCTTCTAGTTCGAACACCACTATTTGGATCACCAATAATCAAATCTTCAGTATGATCCTTTGTCTATTTTCTAACAGGTGGTAGATTAACTCTGCTAGTCTCTCCCCCTAAGTTAGTGGTATCCCTTGTAGAAGAATTCTCTCTACCTTCAAAAACTCTCCTTTGATCAATAGAATCAGTAGATTCCATATTGCTGCTAGTTACTGATCTTTCCTCAGTAGACTCTGAAAGGTCAGTTCCTGATGGAGTAGACTCTGAAACGTCAATTCCTGATGGAATAGACTCTGAAAGACTAGTCTGCTCCTGATGATCACTGTGTTCTCTCTGATTTATTTGCTCCCCCTCAACAGTAGCATTCCTTTGAGAAGCAATAGAAATTTCTTCTGGAGAACCTTCATCATCACTTGAGAGTATCTCAGAATTCTTCAGATTTTCAAATTCCAATTTGTCATGGCTTTCATCAGTTTGCAAAATTCCAAATTTCTTATCATCAAATGCAACATGAATTGATTCCATAACAATGTGAGTTCTGAGATTATAAACTTTGAAGGCCTTAGATGCTGAATATCCTAGAAAAATTGCTTCATCCGATTTGGCTTCAAATTTTCCAAGTTGTTCTGGATGAACTTTTAGGACATAGCATTTGCATCCAAAGATGTGAAAATATTTCACACTTGGTTTCTTTCCTTTGATCATCTCATAGGGAGTTTTTCCATGACTATTTACCAAGGTACAGTTCTGAGTGAAACATGCAGTGTTAATAGCTTCTGCCCAAAAGTAGGTTGGAAGTTTTGCATCTGCAAGCATGGTTCTTGCTGCCTCTATGAGAGTCCTGTTCTTTCTTTCCACTACACCATTTTGTTGAGGTGTACCAGGTGCAGAAAACTGTTGAGTGATTCCATTGTCTGCACAAAACCCCTCCATTGTAGAATTCTTGAATTCTGTACCATTGTCACTCCTAAGTACTTTGACTTTGTACTCAGAGTTATTCTGAATATTCTTGATGAGTTCAATGATTTGCTGAGGAGCTTCATCCTTCTTGTGTAGAAAGAACACCCATGTGAACCTTGTGAAATCATCCACCATAACTAGAGCATATCTTTTCTTGCTGATAGACATAATGTTTACTGGACCAAACAGATCAAGATGTAGCATGTGAAATGGTTCAGTAATTGAATTTTCAGTCTTGCTCTTGAAAGTGGTTCTTCTTTGCTTTCCAAACTGACATGCATCACAAAGTCCATCTTGCACAAAATTCGCCTGAGGTAGGCCTCTCACCAAATTGTGTTTAACAAGTTGATTAAGCTTCTTGAAATTAAGATGTGAGAGCTTCTTGTGCCAATTCCAGCTTTCATCATTTGTTGCTTTGCTGTAGAGACATCTAACAATTCCTTTAGATGTATCACTTAAGCTGGCTTCATATATGTTACCATGCCTTTGACCAGTTAGAACAATGTCTCCATTCTGCATATTCAAGACTTTGCATCCTTCTCTGTCAAAGATTGATTTGTAACCTTTATCACCCAGTTGACTTATACTTAAAAGAGTATGTTTCAAGCCTTCAACCAGTGCTACATTTTCTATGATGACATTCCCCAAAATAATTGAGCCATATCCCAGAGTTTCTCCTTTGTTGCCATCTCCAAAAGATATTACTGGGCCAGCTTTCCTCTCAAACTTTGTAAGCAGGGACTTCTTTCCAGTCATATGTCCAGAGCATCCACTGTCCAAGATAATTGAATGCTTCTTTCCTGTGCCCTGCAAACAAAAAGTGACTAGTTAGAATTTTTTAGGACCCAACTTTGATTGGATCCTTTCTTACTAGATTTAGAGACAACAGATTTTGAAGATTTTGCATTTATTTTACCTGTTGCAGAGTCAACTTTAGACTCTGATCTCACAAACTGTTTGTGACTAGGAGTTTCAGATTTCAAAGAATAATAGTCATAATACAGTTCATGATATTCTCTACACATGTAAATGGAATGAAGTAAACTACCACAATGATAACAAGCTTTTTGTGGTTGGTATTGAATTTTCTGAGTCTTGGGGAATCTGGACTCAGTTTTCCAAGAAGGTTTTTGATTGCAGTCTAGGGCCAAATGATTATGATTTCCACACTTATAGCATTTTTTCCTAGGTGCATCAGGTACATTCTTGTAATTATTCTCTTTATTAATACCTTCTTTTCCATTCCTATTTCTCTTGATCTTGCTAGACTCTGAAAGACCATCTAATCTCTGTTTCAACTGAGACTTAGACAGAAACCCTATGTTTACATTCTTAGGTTTCTCTAACACTTTCTCATCTGAATAACTATTGTTAATTCTCTTGTGTACAACAGGGGTACCTTTTGAATCAACAAATTTAACATGATTAGGTTCAGAAACAATTTTCTTACCTTCAGATTTAGATGTGTTAGCTTCTACCTTACTATCATCATTGACAATAGCTACTTTTTCTTCTTGTCTAGCCTTATCAAAACCTAAACCATTAACCTTACCACGAATTCCACTCTCAAAGATTTCTATTGTCTTCTTACTGGAATTGTTAATGGTCTTAATCACATCTCTCTCTTCTTCTAGTTCTTTTCTGACATAGTCATAAGCCTCAAGAATTACACTATAATCATGCTTAGCTTTATCAGAACTCAACTTGTATTCTTCCATTTGAATTAATTCAGATTCAAGAAAATTATTTCTATCAACTAATTTATCATTCTTAACCTTAAGTTCATCTTTTTCACAAGTAAGAATTCTAAAATTAGTCATAAGATTCTTAAACTCAGCATGGATAGATCTAATTTCATCAGAATTTAAGCTATCAAATGAATCAAGAGAGTGAAGTGATACCTTAACAGAGGATGGAGAAGTTTTCTTTGGAGATCCAGGTTTGTCTGAACTATTGGCCATCAATGCAATGTTTTCATAATCCAATTCATCTTCAGAGTCACTGGAATCAGCCCAATCCTTCTGTGTGACCATAAGTGCATTACCCTTTCCTGAATTCCTAGGCTTCTTACACTCACTAGCAAAGTGTCCAAGCTCGCTGCAGTTAAAGCACTTGATCTTGGCCTTATCAAGCTTGACAATTGTACTTTTGCTCTTGTCACTCTTCTTCTCATCCTTCTTTTGAAAAGGTCCTTTACTAAATCTTCTTCTGTTGAATCTTCCTTTCTTGAAAGCTTTAGCAAACATAGCAAAGAGTTCTTGCATCTCAGATTCAGAATCATTGTTTTCAGAGTCCATATCAGTAGTCTCTGACTCAGAACTTTCTTTGCTTTTCTTCTTCCTTGAATTCTTTACAGCAATCTCTTCATGCTGTTCTTCAGGAAGCTTCTTTACTTCAGATTGAGCAGTAAGTGCAATAGTCTTCATCTTTCCTTCACTCCTGCTCTTCTTCTGCTGCTTGTCAAGTTCATAAGCTTTCAATTTTCCATATACTGCCTCTAATGAAATCTCATCCAGATCATTAGCTTCCTCGATCGCAAATATCTTCTCATTGTAGAAATCAGGCAAAGCTTTCATGAACTTTGTATTCATATCCTCCAAGTCATAATATTTACCATGCATGGCCATCTCATTGATGAGTTTTGTTAACCTATCAAAGGTATCAGTAAGTGACTCACTAGACTTGGATTCAAAGTACTCATACTATTGTATAAGTAATGTCCTCATATTCTTCCTGACAGGCTTAGTTCCTTCACAGTGAACCTTAAGATTGTCCCATATATCCTTAGCAGTTTTACAAGAGAGAACATGGTTAGTGAGAACAGAATCAAGACTGTTGAATAATATGTTTCTCACTTTAGCATCTTTGAGAACATTCTCCTTGTCCTTATCTGACCATTCAGATTTTGGCTTCTCTGCTGTATGTTCTGGAACAACCTCACCATCAACAGTTGCTTGTCCAACGACCTTTGTTGGAACAAAAGGTCCATCTCTGATTCTGTCAAGATAATCAGGATCTGTTGCTTCCAGATGATGCAACATCTTTACTTCCCATAGAGTATATTCGTTTCTCTTGAGCATAGGGATTTTAGTATTCCCATCCTTGTAACCAGACATGATTGCAGATCTTTATGATTACTCGAAATCAACCTGCTCTGATACCAATTGTTAACTCGAATAACTTGTAGAAGGGGGGGTTGAATACAAGTTATATAATCGTGTCTGATTTTTGCTTGATTATAAGAACAAGAATAAATGAATGAATTAAACTCTTGTTTGTATTAATAAGATCAAATACAAACTCTACCAAAGGTGTACAAATACCTTTAGCAGCTGCTGACAATACAAATATTTCTCTGTTTGTTTCGTACTCTCGAATACAAACCTTATACAGAGCTACGCACACGAACTCACAACTTCGTCCTCACAACACACGCTCTTTACAATGATATTGAGAGAATATTTATAATGCTACCTATCAACTAATAACAGAAAGATATAATCTATACATGACAATGTTCTGCCTTCTAGTCGATAGTTTCCTTCAATAGAAAAACTCTTTCCTTCATAATATCTTCTTGCTTGTTCTTCAAACAACGATCCTGTTTTATAGCACTTGCCAGTTTCTGTAGCATCCATAATGACATCATCAGTAACACGACTGATATCAGGATCTGCACACTGCATCAGTATCTGATCAACCATCAGTATTGGACCATCATCAGGATTTGCTCTCTGTTCCTGACATGTAGTCTCCGATACACTGTTCATTCCTGACTAAACTATACAGATAACTGTCTTACACATAAAACCTATATACAGTGCTAAATCCTTTATAAGATCAGGATTACAAGAAGTATAATGTGTAAATTCTATTCTTAACATCACAACTTATGAATTATTCCTAACATGATGGAAGTTAAAAGAGCTAAGTGTGAGTTAGGACTGGATTGGTTAGTTAACCACTAAGTACAGACCAGGTGTGAAGATAATAAGGTGAAATTATGAACTACAAGAGATATGTAAGTTGTGTTTTGAGTCAGGAGGAGGATAAAGGAGTTTTAACGGTTATGCAGACTAAGAGGTTATTATAATAAGATTTTAATGTTATTATAATAAGATTTTAAGGTTATTTTATTCTGAATAAGATATCAGTAAGGAGATAATTAAAGTGAAGCAGATTTTAGTGGTTAAGATTTCTCAGATATGTGACTTGATGAATTACCAGGATTATCACCAGACAGAGATATAAAGTTGAGTAATTAATTACTACCGGGAATGTAATCAGTTTCGAGGATTCAAGATCGGAAGGCATAGTAAGATATTTAAGGATAAAGGAAGAGCACGCATAAGGTTTCTAAGTATGAGTATTGGAATGGGAGTAATTATAAATTTTTAGGACATGACGAAAGGATCGAAGTGAATTATGTGAAGACGAAACAATAATGGATAAGTAAAGGCCTAAAATGCTAGCAGAGATCAAAAGTTTTGAAGGATCAGCTAGGAATTTCCGTAGATTGTCAAAGATTTTACCAAGATAGTTATAGCAGAAGACAAGACTACAAGTCAAGAAATTAATGGATAAAGGTGAAGTGAGCTTTTAGGAGTCAAAGAAGAGATCAAAACCGCTCAAGTGTCAGTGCAACCGGATGAACAAGGAAATATTAAATAGGCATACAATGCGCAAGGAAATGTTCAAAGAATTCGGGAAGTTATAGATGGAAGATCCAAAGGTCTAGATTATTGCAAATGAATCGTTAGAGGAAAGTAGGAAGTACTAAGCGGAGTTGACGGAAGCAGAAGGTGAAATTGATGAATGTAGAAGAATGAAAGGGTTCAATGAAATGAGTTAGTGATAAAAATGGGAGTTATAATGTGTAGAGTTTAAATTTTAACGATTTGTAAGACATGTAGAGTAATGGTTTGGAAGTCGAGTTTTGATATTAGGAGATATTAGAGTTGGAGTTTCATTGCGTTGAAAGCTTGATTTTGAATGGTATTGAGGGGCAGCGACCCCGGAATAGTTTGTATTACGAATAAAATATATATGTTTCAAGGTAAATGGTTATTAGTTTAGAAAAGGTTACTCAGTAAAACAATGGGATTAAGGATGGATAGAAGTTTCCCAGTTATTTCCTCCTCGAGTAACATTGTACGTTGAAAGGGGAGTAAGAATGATTAGGGGATTTCTTGATATTCTTTTTCTCAAAATTTTACCTTGGGCAACCTGAGTTATGGGTAGGAGCAGGGAAGTAGAATCAATTGTTTTAGTTGCATGGAATTCGTTTTAAGGATTTAATTATTTACCTGGTTACGGCAAGTAGAGGCAGATTTCTCCGCTTATATGTTTACTGCAAATCAAGGCAGGTTTTGTTTTAGTATTGTATATAAAGGAATTGTTTATGAATGATTGGAGTAGTAATTGAGGTACTTTCATGCAGGGCATAGTCTATTATACGAATAGGCCATGTTCGATTTTCGGTAGAAAAGGATAGTCACGTGCGAGAGATCAGTATCTGTGAACCAAAGGTTTAAGTTTATGTTGGAATTTACGGGCTTATAGGACGAGCCTAGCGAGATATGAAATGATATAAAGGAAATCTAGAATGAAAGAAATGACGTGGAAATTGAAAGGGAAATGTTTGAGTAATACCGTCGTTATATTTTCTTAAGATTGATTCTGAGGAAAGAATCCTATTAAGGGGGGAGGATATAACGGCCTAGAAATTTCGTAATATAGATATTATTATTTAATAATTGAATGTGGATTATGTGAGGTGAGATTTTTTATTATTATTATTGAATATATACGACGTCATGCTTACATGTTATGTGATGATTTATCTGTGAAATGTGAGTCCGTGTATTTTTATTTGAATTTTATGATTAAAAATCTATTTAAAATGTGCGTTATTAATCTTCTTAGATTTTTTTTATCTTCTGAGATTTTTTTATAAAATCATCGGAGTATTTAAAAATACCGAAATCTTTTGCAATATCATATTTGTATATTTATTTAGTTTTTAAAATTAGAGGGTGAATTATTTTGAGTGTTTAAGTATTTTTTTTAAAATAATTTTAAGAGTTTTACTGTATTTAAAAGATCAAAATTTGTAAAATTCATATTTAATTCCTTTTTAATCCTAAAAATATTTTAAAAATATGGGGAGATAGATAATCTCATTTTCTATATTTTAAAATTCAGTTTGAAATTTTATCAATTGTTCTCTATTTAATTTCCATTTTATAAAGTGAACTTCAGTTGTTTCAAATTAGAATTTTATTAGTAAATTTATTATTTTACTTTAGTTTTCCCCAAATCACCTTAAAGGCTTAAATCCCTAATTGATAATTAGAGTTGCGTGGGTGTTGAATTCTCTCGGTTTTATCTGGAAGTTTCTCTCACTCTCTCTCGAGTTCTCTCATTTCGTCCTCACCCTCTCGATTCACTGTCAATGATGTGTGTGCGTTTGTGCTATAGTCCCGCTGTTCTTCCTTCAGCCGAGAGTGTGTGTGTAGTGATATGTATATGTGGGTTCGATGGTTTAACTCTCACCATCCCCTGTTTTTTTGTATGAACCTAGCGCGAGTTGTGTGTGTGTTGACTGAGTATGTGTAATATTCTGTGTATGTGTGTATAGTATGGTTGTGTACGAGCTCGTGGTGTTCAGCTGGGGGATTCGTTTTGTCAATTAAGTGTGCGTGTATATGTATAATCAGCGTATGGGTGTAGCTGTTTATGTGTGAGTTTGAATTTATACTTGGTAGTATTGCTATGGTTCTAGTGGCTGCTGGTTATCAGTTTGATTGTGGTATAAAGGATGTATGGGTGATTAAAATGAGTTGTATGTTAAGTTTTTAGTTAAGACATTGATATGCTTACGCGTATTTTGTGTTGAAATTTTTAAGTGTTGTATGGTCTCAAGTGAGGAATGGGTACGAGGAAATGAATGGTTGTGGGTTATATTTGTTTGCCGTGGGATATGTTAATTATGCAGTCGAGGTGAAGCCTGGGGGTACGAAGTTGTGGATGTGCGGTTGTGTGTGGCGATGTCGTGTCCGTGTAGCTGCAGTGCCGAGTGAAGAGGGAAAAGGAGGCAGGGTGTGTGAGTTGTTCGGGGTATATGATTGGACTGGTATGATTATAATTGTGTGGGTGTGTGTTATATAACAGGGTAGCGTATGTGGGTGTCATGCGTGGAGAAGGAAAAGAGAGTTTGTAGTATGACAAGAGGAGGCAGTTGGGTGAGGTGCAGGGGTGCCGTGGCTAGTGTCGCTAGGCAGTGAAGCTGAGGAGAGAAAAGAGAAAATGAGAAAGAAGTATGGAAATGAGACAAAGGGTAGATAGTGGAGATGGTAGATGGAAGTAGTGAATGTGTTGAAATTGTTATATGGGGAAATTTGCGTGAAACTTGGTAAGTTGTTGCTGAGATTGCAAGCTACAATTGTACAAATGTTAGATGTGTTATATTGGAATCATTTATTTATGTTACTTAGAAATATTTTTGTTGTAATGACTCGTTTTCAAGAATTATTGGTTAACATGTGGTAATCATAAGTATTAGCATTTTGGAGCATTTCATAAGTATGAGCGGTTGGGTTGGTTAAATTTCATGAATTGAATAAAGCTGTATGTTGAATTCTGGGGTAATAATTAGTGTGATATTCCGTATTGTATTTGAGTAGTAGTCGTAAGTCGTACTTATAACTTAAAGTTGATATACAATTTTGGAATTGATTGATTGTTAATCAGGTCGATTGTAAATTCGACAGGTTAGGTCCTATTATATAGGGGGTGTTGCCTAAAATTTTTCGTAAACTTATTTTCTAATTCTTATAGTAAGTAGCCATGAGCTATTTGTTAATTAAGGTACTATGTGGTTTATATGGTTATATATTATTATTTTAAGAATATGATCAATATGTACTATATGTGTTATAATTATAAAGGGAAATACGACACGATTGGGTAGAATAGAATTAGATGGTTAAGGTTATACGCGTACTGAAGTAGTATTTTCCTGTATACAGGTACGCATAGGAGGCCAGGTAAGAACCAGAGCATGTGGAAATGAAATGTAGAGCAAGGAAATAATTATCGGGATTGACAAGTGATAAAGGAAAAATGGATACGTGATCGGAGAAAGGTCAAGTAGAGACGGATGTAAAGTGATAAGGAGTTAAAGTATTGGAAATAGAAACCATGTGTATTGAGGCAAGTTTACTATCCCTCACTTACTGTTCAAGTGATGTGAAATCTCCTGTGTTAATTATTTGTCCTTTCGATATTCCTTCTCGTAAGCAGTGTACTCTTCGTATTTATTCTGAATAATACGAAACTATTCTGTTAATTATACGGTATTTCTTTCAAATCATTTGCTAGTGGCAATACTCCTCATTTTTATTGCCAGTGACATTCTTCTTTTATTAATTTACAGACAATCATTTTCAAATTATTCTGTCATTGTTTATTTTCCTCACCTATCGTTCATGTGTCGATTCTTTTAAAATTAATTTATTTCAATATTCCTCGTATTTACTAATATTTTTCAAAGTATGTTTTCTTTCAAATTCATGTAAACTAATTCGAGGTTTATACTGTTGTTGAGGCATGTGTTGCTCAGTGACGGTTAAAACCAAGAATGAATTGAGATCTTCTTAATTATTCAAAGTCATTATTGTCATGTCGGTTTGTCAGCTGAAGCCTATGAGTGCTTAGCCGACAGGAGTAAGACCTTGGGTAATTGAGAATTTCTTAAATCTTCATTTTAATCTATTCAAATCTATTCTGTTTATTCAAACTTTACAGTGCAATTTCATAAATTGAAAATCTTTGAAATAAATGGTTATATCCAGTGCAGTGACAAAAATCTTCTGTGGAACTTCAAATTTTCTTTATTCCCTGATTTATTTATAATTGTTGTTTCAATTTCTTGAATCTTAATAATTGCTCCGTTATTTAATTGATCTATGTTTTCTTGTTGATATATGGTTCTGTTTTACTAAACCATACCCTGTTTTGTTTAATCTTATTACTTTGTCGTTTATGAATCCTTATATTACATGCTTCCCCTGAATCTTAACCTTATTGTTGTTGTTCATGATTCTGCATATCAATTGCTTCCCTGAACCTCAGTCTATTATAATTGAAAATGAAAATGGCTTAATTAATTAAAGATGTTTTTAAAATTCCTTATACTGGGCTGATCTGTTATCAGTGAGTATAAGACTCAAAAGTGAAATGTTTTAAAGATTTTAAAGATTTGATGTGGGGGAATTCCGTTAAAATGTTTTCCACGGACTCCTTCAGATTGGAGGCGTAAGAGGCCGGGTGACGCCGGTCCAGCATTTTTTTTAGGGTAAGAGGCTGGGGGAGTGCCCAGTCCAGCAGCGTAAGAGGCTGGGGGAGTGCCCAGTCCAGCATTAAAGGCCAATGTGTTGCCTAATTGGGAACCCAATTTATTTCCAGACGGATCGAGTGTCCGGGCTGGGGACTTTACGTGGCTGATCACCCGTATTGTCCGTAGTCGTGAAAAAACTCCAATCAACTGAAATGATTTTAAAAAGGGTTTTATGGAAAATATGTTTTGATAATGGAAAGGTTTTAAGAAAGAAATGTTTTCATGAAAGTTATGATTTGATGAAAATTGAAAGTTTATCTTATGATGGAAATTAAATTCTTTCCTTGAGATTAACTGATCATCGAATGAGAGTGAGAAAGCATTCTATACAAGATAGATTTCGGAGCTAGAGCGGGTAAGCACCTATTAAGATTGAGCTACGAATTAGATGGTATAGATTTTTGTACTAGAGGAAGGATAGAAGTTGTAATAATTTGTATTGATTAGATTCTTGTTTCATACCATAACCTGGAATCGATCCTCGGGGAGGAATCGTTGGTGTATTAAGTTTTATTTATAGTTGTTAATTGGATTTTGGTTTGGGTTGAAATACAGGTGGATAGTCCGATTTACGAATACTTCATGCCGAAATTTTCTAAAATTTCCCTGAATCAAAGTCTATTTTATTATAAAAATTATATTTTCAGTATTGAGTAGTCGGGACGTTACAGCTTTCATACTTGCTTGTCGACATCTTAAGATCGTTTCTGATTACTATTAATCAGTTCGCTCTGATACTAATTGTTGCCCAGTAATTAACAATTGTAGAAGGGGGGTTGAATACAATTGTATAAGATTTTCGACTTAAACAGAAATAACACAAGTATGAATCAATAACAGCTTTATTAATTCTGATATAAAACTGTTACAAACTCTCTTAAGAAATCCTTATGTTCTTAAGAGCTGCTAGGTTACAAGATAACTCGTGTAAGCGATTACAATAATGTAAAACCTAAACTGTGTTTATATAGAGTACAGAGTTACACTATCAATTACAAGATATTCTAAATCAATTACATATAACTCTGAATGCATATCTTGTATGATAGCTGCCTTCCTATAAATTAGGAACCGACATATCAATCTTCCTTGATCTCTGGTCTGATGAGAATCTTTACGAAATACTGACCAGCTTCTAAAACTGACAATACCTTCATACTGACATCGTATTACTGATGACGTCAGCATCAGTATCTTGATCAGTAACAACCCAGATCCTGATATCACTTGAATCAATATCTAACATAATGAAAATGCATTTTTATGTATCTGTCAGTGTTCGGCCGAATACACAAATATAATCAAGATTTGTATGAGAGATTAACAAGAACACACGTTTTAACAATTAAAAACTATTTGGAATTAATAATTCCTCTCTCAGTGATGTTAATATCACAGAGAGCTGCTTAGGTTACAATGAATGATAATTCGTTGTTCGATACCCTTCTAGGGTTAACCTAACTGTATTTATAAAACATACAGCTGCTATACAATCGTAAATTAATACTCCTATAAATCAGCTAGACAATTGATATCAATCACGATTGTTACACGTCTCCTTAGTCAACACAATCTCTTTGACAGCTATCCAATCTTCAAAGATATTGCTTCCATAATTATCTTCAATTATTCTTCAATCACTGTTGACCTGTAGACGCTTCCTCCAGACAGAGTTTAACAAACTCCGTCGAGCTTTCATTCGTCAGCGTTTAACTAAACTCTGACCACTTCCAGCTAAACTCTGATTTATCACTCTAACACTTAAAACCCAACAGACAACCAAAACAAACCCAACAGCTCAACTTATGTAATTTACAGACCAATCGACAAACTAAGTAGGACTCGGAATCGAGTCAACCAAAACAAACACAGACCCAGTCGAAACATTACAAAACTCAGCAAAACGACTCAGCAAAAACACAAACGTAATCTCAGAACTACGAACACTAATCGAAAGTAAAACGCAGCAGTCGAACTACAGAAAATTCGCAGCATCAAATCCCACGTAACTACACTAAACCCAGTACTCAAAACTCGAAAATGGTAACATAATTCGAACGAACTCAGCATTAATCATACGACAAATCGGGAACTCAGCTAAACCATATCATTCTAACATTACAACTCAAAGTTAGAGGACTCGGAATTGATGACTCGCGAACTGAACCACTACTCCGAGCAAAACTCGAAAGAAAGTAACTCTATTAACAGAACTCGGCTTAACCAAATTACGACTCAACAGATTTCGAAATCAAAATGGACAAACTCGAACACTGCAAATCTAAGCTAACTCGGCAATGGGACTCGTGAAAAACAGTGATTAAACTCAGAAGGGATTGATGGGCTTTGATTTGTAAATAAGAAAAGAGAGTGGATTGTTTGGATTGACAAGAAAAGAGGAACAAAAATTAAGAGGGAAAGGGGGAGTGCAAGAATCGAAAGACGAGAGAAGAGAGGAGGTGGGCTTGGGTTTTGAGAAGACAGGGGATTGTGAATGTCGAAGAAAAGATGAAAGGGAGAGATTGAAGGAGAAAAGAAAAATAGGGAGATGGGTTTTATTAAACTGCAAACAAGGGAGAAGAACAGAGGTATAAGCTTCGAATTTTAACAAATAAACACGAGACAGAAAATAATACTGTAAAATATTGAAACTATTATTTTTATGAAATTATTATTATTTTTATTTTTATTTTTAATTATGTAACTATAATTAATAATAATTATTTAGATCTACAATTACTAATAATAAAGTCCACAATAAAATTGAGATTTAAAGGGGCACAATTGCAATTAAAACTAAAAACAAGAGATTAAATATCGTTAATTTCAACCCCAAGTGGTTATCTTTTGCTACTTTGTCCACTAATCGAATTTATGAAAATAACGAAATTGAAACTTGTATTTAAAATGAGAAGTGTTTAACAAGAGCAATTACAAAATGAAAGCTACAAAATATGGAGGCTACAAAATTAAAACCAAACCAAACCAAACCAAACATACCCAGTATATCCCGCTCAAAGTAGGGTCTGGGGAGGGTAAGATGTACGCAGACCATACCCCTACTTTAAACAGTAGGGAGGCTGTTTCCGTGAAGACCCCCGACTTAGTGCACCCAAGAAAATAAAAACAGTGTGATTTACGCGCTAGGAATATAAAGATGGGGGAAGTAATCAGCCAAACCTGAGCCCATGGCCTGGACCGCATGGGACTTACCTTGGCTACAAAATTAAGGATAACTAAATTACAACTAGGATGTGACCGGCAAACAAGAAAAAGTTTGAGCAAAAGTGAAGTATAGCAAAAGGTGCAGGCAAAATTGTTTGTGGAGTTTGTCCCTCCGTGTGTGTCCTTTTCTGCTCTTTCTGCTCTTATTTATAGGCCAGCAACTAATCCAGTTTTCATATGAAAACCACAAGGAAATCAAAGTCACATGCTGCATCTTTTTTTTTTATTTTTCAAGACTCTCCTGCAGCAACTTATTGAATTTCCTGCATTGCTTTTTGAATCATAACGCAGCTGTTAACATAAAGTCAGAAGAAGGTTTTGCGGTGTGTTTGAAATGTTCCAATTTGCTCCAAGCTTCTAATTCCTTTTTCCTTCTTCTTTTATTTTTGCACTTTTTCTTCATCTTTTCTCCTTCTTTGCACTTTATTTCTTTATTTTGTCATTTCTTTATTTTTCACGAATTTCCTGAAATGCAACAAAATAATTTATTAAAATACGAATTCAAGCAATAAATAGGCAATAAAAATATGCAAAATTATGCACTAATCATCTCTTCCAATCTTTCCCATTTGAGTTCTGCCATGTATAAAATTACCTCCAGACTCTCCAACCTCCAGAGTTTGTTCACGAATTGTTGACTTCCCAAAAATTGTTTGCAATGGAATAGATAAAGGCTTTTGTACAACTCGTGTAGCAACAGAGGTTGTTTTTACTTTCTCTAAGACCTTTTTTTCCTCAACAGCCTTACCCTTCATCTTCAGTTTAGCCTCTGCTTCTGTTGGTTTTCTGAATACTTGCATCCTCTGATTAGTACCAACATTCTCTTTGATAGTAATGCCTTTAAGAACAGGCCTAGCAGCTTTTACATGCTTCTTAAATTTGCCAGACTTCAAAGCTTTCTGATGCTCTTCTTGAAGATTTTTCTCCTCAGCTTGAATGTATGCAAGTGTAATTCCTTCTTCATTCTCTTCAAGGAACAATTTAGCAGCCAATTCATCATCAGTCTGTGGATTAGCAGTTAATAACAAACTCTGAGTCTTGAAAGTACCCTGAGTATCAGTGTTTGTACCATCAGACCACTACAAGAAAACAGTTAATAGACATCACCCCTTTAACATCGGTTGCGTTTTTGACCGATGTTAAAGATCTGTTTTACATCAGTTTTGCAAAAGCCGATGTTAAAGTATGTTTCATACATCAGTTATACCTTAAACCGATGTCTTAACCACTTTTTAAAAAAATAAAAAAACACGCGGATCCCTCTTCTCCCTCTAATATCTCTAATATTAGTACTTTTTCCCCAGCCCACTTTCCCTCTATTACTTAGAAACATTTCCCCCGTTACTTTTTTTCAGTTCCCTCCTTAGACACAAACCCATCTCCCGCTCCTCACTCATCAAACCCTATCACTATCTCTCAAACTCACTATCTCTCAAACTCACTATCACTAATTCACTCACAAACCCCCAAATATGAAGAACCCTAGCTTACAATGCAAGCCCCCAAATTAAAACCCTGGATTACAAGCTCCCAAATTCAAACGCTTGATTTCAAAACCCCCTTTTCGAATCCCAATCTATCTTGAATCTACCTTTCGATTTCTGTTAATTAGTTGCTCTTGGAGGCTATTAATTAGGTCGAACCCTATCTATCTCGAATCTGCTCAATTAATTAGTAAGTATTTTTCATTTTCGATTTTTGTTTGAAAATTCAAATTTTGGTTTTTAATTTTAGTTTTTTTAGCAGATTGATTGATTCTTAGGCTTAGGTCATCTCCAAAGTAAGTGATTTTTCAGATTTATCGTTATAGATGTATGCAAGTCTATTTTTCTTGTAATTTTTGTTTATTTATCTTTATTAATTTAATGTCTATTTTTCTTTGTAATTTTTGTATCTTTGTTGTTGCTTGTAGGGCATCTCCAAAGTAAGCTTGGCTGTACTGTTTGTTTGGGCTCAGTTTTTGTTCTTGTAAGTCTCTATTTTTCTTGTAAATTTCTGTGTATTGTATTTCTCACTTTGTAAATTTAATGTCTATTTTTCTTTGTAATTACTCACACTCAATGCTGATGCATTAAACTATTCTGTACATTACATACAAACCCAATTTTTCATATTGATTAAATTATATATGTATGTATAGACTGTAGTTTAGTGTTCTTAATTGGTTTAGCTAGATGGGTTTCAAGTCTTTGGTTCTGTTTTGTTGGTTCTTAATGGAGTTGTGTTTTTTAGTTAGTTCTGAGCGTGGTTCAGAGAAGTTGACTGTGAAGTTCTTGAAGACTCCCAGGGCTATTACAAATCATAATGCTGCTACATTTACATTTAGAAGCTTGGTGGGAAGTAATGGAAGTACTTGCACTAAGTGCACGACTACTTGAAAGGTTATTTGCTATGCTATATTTCTTCTATATACTCGATATCTCTTCTAAACTACAATGAAACTACCATATTAGATGACTAACTCTTCTAAATTTGTAAGGTGTTGTAAAAGTGCATTTATTTTTTTAAAACTTGGAAGATGTTTCATTTTTTTAGTGCTCAAACACATTTATTATCCTATTACCCCTTTTAGGCCTTTTTGCACCTTTTAGGCCTTCAAGGAAATGGGCAGTGTCTGCTTAGACCCTACTTCCACTTTCGCGTAGGACATATTGGTTTGTTTAAACTTTTATGCAGATGTGTTTATGTTACATCCCATGCAAATCCAAGTCTACTTTAGATGATTGATTATTTATTTTTTTTGAAAATTCAAATTTTATTTAGAAAGAAGTTTAAAACTGGCCAAATAATAATTGGTAGCACCTGATATCTGAAATTTGTATTTTTTCCTACTAAATGCTTTCTCTGGTAATGCCGTAGGAGGATGTCTACATAGGCTCTCTCTTGATAGTACAGCTATTTTACATGATCTGTTCCAGATAAAAACTGTCACGTCGAACTTTTCAATCCAATGTTAAGGTTTTCCATATGGACTATTATACATCTAATACTGTTTCTCCTTAAAAAAACAAATAATCTCCCTTACAAATTTGATTTCAAAGGTTTGTTTAACGAACTTTAACATTAATGAGAGTGATACCAGTACATGTTTTCTTGCTGTTGTTTGGGTCATTTAATCGCACATCATCATATGCTCATGATGTGCCCCGTATTGGATGCAGCTAAATGATCACGTACCTTCAGGTTGTGAATCAGGAGAAGTTTCTTATGCTGGACTGAAAGACGGAAATCATACATTAGAGGTCTGCACCAAAGGCATTAATGGAGTTGGATGCTCTAGCAATACATGGATTGTCGGTAAGTAACCCGTCCTTACCCTTTATGGGGTTTCCTTGTCAAATGTTAATGGTAATTATTTTTTTGAAGCACAGAAATAGCATCATGGATTTAAATATGTTTACACAGAAGTTTCAATTTCCATATAATTCAATACTCTCCTAATTATGCAAGTATAGGTTCAGTCCGGAACTAGCTTCGTTAACCAAATATGATCAGAAATTCTGTTTTTGTTCAATTCGAATTAATTATGTAGGCATCACCCATTCTGATCTTATTTCGATAAATTCGTAGAGCTTTAAATAAAGATCTCATAAAAAAATTGAAATCCCAAGGCATTTATTCTCTAAATGTCTATAGTTCGATATTCTAAAAATCTGTAATTTGTAATGTCTTAAGTTATTGTCTTTGCAGATATAGTTCCCCCCACAGCATTAGTTGTAGCTGTAACATCTTTTACAAATGCAACAAATATTTCTGTAAACGTATCCTTCAGTGAACACTACAGTGGGCAAGGTGGTTTTCAATGTACTTCTGTAGATTCCTGCAACATGAGTAGGTCCTTATCTGAATATTTAATTGAATCTTTAAAATGATTGTTTGCCTTCCTTTGCTCTGTATCTATTTCAGCAGTATTATGTATAATTCTCAACTACTTCGAAAACATAAATTTGCATCCTACTTTAGTTATTCGCCCTCGTGTGTGACCCTGTCAAATGTGAGTGCCAAGTCACAATGCATAGCATACTCAAAGTAAATAAAGTGCAGCAACAATAATGAGAAAACAAGTGATGTTGGAAAGCTTTAGACCCATTTGTGATCCTAAAGCTCAAGTGCCATGTGACAGCCCCAAATCCGGGGTCATGAATCTGGGCCATCACGGACCAACTTCCATTCAAAATCAATATCTCTTGGGTTTTTTTTTTTTTTTTATAATTAATACTTATGCGATTGACCCCACAGTAATACACACACACACACCAGTCATATGCTCAGAGAACAACATTCACCATAATAAAAGTTTAGAGTTAAACAGCTATTACAAACCCAGAATCATACTTAAACACATTGCTGAATAATACTTCGACATGAAGCATTTCAACAATCAAAAGTTATTACACCAACTTACACACTTAATGTACACAATCTATCAATACCCAACCATCCGATAGCTACCTCGGAAAGCGTTGCCAACACTCTCTCAAAAGTTCGTCTTTCCCGTACCCTCTTGCGGGGTGTAGTACGAAGTATCGGCGTACCTAGCTGTATATAGATAAGTAGCAAGAGTGAGCTATAATAGCTCAGCAAGATCATATGGTAAACTAGAATTTAAAATGTGGACAAGTATATATATATGCATGTGAAAGCGGAAACCATTTATAAACTTTAAGGAAGAGTGAAACTCTTATTTAATAATACATCATCCACTTACTATTATAAGAAAGAAATCTAAGATAATACAGTATCAGTTTCTCTGCTTAAATAATATATCAATCAATATACCCTTTCAATGTAATATTTCAAGATAATATGAATACTTGAATAAATCTCTCACTATCATCTTCTCTTTCCCTTCTTATACAGCAATTTTATAAATTAATATAAAATCAGTTTCTCTTCATCTATAACAATTATTCCATCGTTTCATAACATTCTCCCTTTTTAGCATACCCATCTGACTTTATCATTTATTCTTTATTCAAATATTGTGGGGGTTTTCACTGTTGCCGAATACGTGAGGCACGATGATCAGTCGTCCTCCGTACCCGTCCCTTTTTACTACCGGTAGAAGGAGGAAGGTCCACCACTACATCCCCCTGGAGGAAGGTCCACCACTACATCCTCCTTCGGCAACTCTTGGGCCGAATTAAAATATTGATTGCTGGACTGTGCAGGCTTTTTATTGCTATCCCCCTTTTTGTCAAATCATTATTCCATTTACAAAATATCATTCCACATTTCCATTTTCTCGCTTTCATTTCCATATGTCATTCACTCATCTCATTTCCATTCTCGCACATTACTTCTATAAAATATATATATAACATAATACTTTGATTATGATTCAAACATCTCCTTTATATTCAAGAATTCAAATATGCTTTTATATACGTAGAGTATTCCATTTATCTCGAAAGTATTAAATACCATTCAATAATATTTATTAAATCACAATTCTTAGAAAGAATATAATATTATAAATCATATAACCCTAGATAATAACTGATTCCATTCCTTTATATATCTTTAGATAACAACTAATATCATTCCTTTATATATCTTTAGATAACAACTGATACCATTCCTTTATATATCTTTAGATAACAACTGATACCATTCCTTCATATTCCCTTAATCATAAGGCATGTTCACTTCATGCATAATCATCTCTATGTATATTCATATCCATCTCATACTCATACCCATATCCATATTCATATCATACTCATATACCCTCCCTTTTTACATCAATAATCGAGGAAAACCATTTCTTAACAATATAGTAACAATAGCCTCACATATATATATTTCATGAAATCAAGTTTCTTTGAAGATAAATAATTTCCAAGTAGGGATAGAAAAGATCTTGCCTTGGTTCCTGTATCCTGACAGTAAGGCTGGTCCATCTTCCGGAGTTTCTATAAACATAAAAGGACCGTCATTAGAATATCACATCTCTTACTCACTACACTCTTGTATAACACTAACCTTGATACTTTAATATATGCCTAACGTATCACTATTACCCCAAAGGTTCAAGAACTTAACCATTTATAAACTAAATCGAAGTTTCAGGGTTTTCACCATTTTCCCTAACGACCAAACTTAACTGTAAAAATTCTCAGAAAATATGGATTTCGTATTTTAATGCAAGGTCAACTGTCAAGGGTCCTCTGACCACCCAACTACAATATCCCAAAATTTCGTGACTTATAAAAATGTCTAAGTATGGTATCTTTAGCCTCAAAGTTGATACAATTACGTTTTCTCGGTTATCGAACGTCTTTCACTAAAACTGACTTTTCTCCTAAACCGTTCATCAGATTTTAACGCACCTTATATCAAAACGATCTATGAACTAAGCTCTATCATCTCATGGTCAGTTGGTGTTCTAAACAGGAACCTACCGTATGCCTCTGTTGTTCCAAAACAGGGCAGTTTCTTTGTTTAACGAAAATCGGACATTATAACGGCTATATTTTCGTACTTTCCAAAATCAAACTCCTCCAAAATCAATCATCAAACACAATAATCATCACCTACACCATGTGGTCTTCATTACCAGCCATGGTTACACTCCCAAACTCCTTCCAAAATCAACTCAAACCACTTACAAACACTTATAACATCATAAACATAACCTTTATACCACTTAATCACTAAACCAACCATAAATCATCATAACCTCAAGATAGTACTAAGGGTTCATGAACTCCATACCTTCCTTGAAGCTTTAACAACACTTAATAATCCTTGGCTAGTCCTTAAACAACCTTAAAGTAGCTTGGATAGTCTAAAGAAACCATAAAACACAAGTTAATTCTTAGAGTTACTAAACTGCAGCTGAAAGAAGATGAAAAACGAGGTCCTTACCTTGGTTTTCTGGACAAGGTTCCTAAAGAAGAGTTGTAGGGCATCTCAATACCTTTCCAAAAAGCTAAAGAACACGAAATTCGGCTGAGAAACGAAGGAGATATGCCTGTTTTTCTGGACTGCTGTCTATTTGGCCGAATTGATCTAAATGGATGAAGATAATAAGATTTTTGTGTTGGTTAACCTTGTCTAGCTTAGTCTTGATGATTCTAGAGTTTTGTAGATTATCCCCCATGGTTAATGACTAATTTGCCCTTAACAAGAGTTAGTGGAAAGTGATGTCATGGATGATGTTATTGTTGGATATTCTAGAATCCTTGTTTTTTTTTCTAAGTATTGTTTTAATGATTCTTGATTATTGGTAATATAGTGTATATCCTTGTTATAATATTAATCTTGGTTGTTTGGTTTCCATAATCGTCTAGTTGTGGTTCGTTTCGAGTAAACCTCATTATCTCAGTGGTTTTCGAAATCATTTACGAATCCAATTTCCTTTGGTATTCTCTTAACTTAATAATCCCTTGGTTTAATCTAAATTCACTAATCCCTCAATTTGTCATTCTTATAATATTTCCATGCTCCTCAATATCCAATAGAAGCTTATTCGAAATCAAAATCCTCAAAATCCATATTCAGGAATTTCTGAAATCTATCGTCATTTCGAGTCACTTAATTTCAGTGTATAATATTAATATGGTTTCTGTTTATTCATTTTCTGTTTCCATTATAGGGTACCTACGTACCATTTCTCTAAATCCTCGAAATTTACTATTCATGTGACCACTGTAGCATTACTGAAGTTAGGGTCATTACATCCTTCCCCCCTTAAAAGGATTCCGTCCCAGAATCACGTCAAAAATGTCCATAGATACCTTTTCATCTACACCTTATAACTTCTATACCACTTTCTCCATCCTTTTTCCTTCATAATATCTCTATCTTGTTTGCGCAAAATTACACCAACATTAAACTTGCTTGTCATTCATCAACATCCCTCTTTTAGTTATGGGTATCGGCCACCACATTGGCCTCCCCTGAATGGTAGTATATCTCACTTATGGTTTATCCCTATGTTGATCTCTATCATGACATAAAATATACACACTTCGATCTTATTATATCTTGTCCCTGTAAAATCTTCCAGAAATCCGGCTCGAATAAAATTCCTTGAAACAATTGTAAGAAAATACTCCCTATAATATATATTTCCTGTTCGTATCTGAACAAGTCTATGGTTTACCCCCAAAATACTATTATTCTCCTTTTCATAGAATTTCTAACCCCTAACAGATACTGATTTTCCTTATCTAGATTATCAACCTACCTATACCATTCATTGACCACATTGATTCCTAACCAAACATTTACACTAAAAATTTAATTACTAGAAAAATGTTCACCTGCATCTGTATCCGGCTTTCTCAATGCCTCTCCTAAAGTTATGTTGTACACTCTGGCAGTAGGTTTATTTGAAACAGTCATACTTTGTCCCGGCGCAGATGACCCACCGGAACGGCAATCTCTAGCAAAGTGTCCTAGTTTCCCACATTGATAACATTTGATATCAATCTTGTCAGTTGATGTGCACTGATTATAATAGTGTCCTTTCTGTCCGCACTTAAAGCAAGTTACTTTCGACCTCCTACACACTCCCGTATGCTTCCTACCACACGTGTTACAGTCTGGAAATGGTGTTCGAGATTGATTAGATTGAAAGGTTCCTGTGGATCTACCACCCTGATTCACCGTCTCACTAACAGTCTTGTTACTCCCTGTCTTTCCCACAAACTGAGATTTTTGTCCCTTACCAACTTTGTTAAAGTAACTTCCTTCGCTTGAACCTCCTTTCTGACCCTCACATCTCCTTTTCTTACTTTCTCGCCCCATCTGATTTTGTTCGTTATGAGCATTTTCATTCTGTCTATTTCGTCTTCCTTCATCTCTCTCATTTTCCTTTGCATTTGCTCTATTATTACGCTTAGGCGGCATGATTCTGTATATAGCAATATTCTTCATTAATTACCCAAATTTAGGGTATATATACATCATTCTCATATGCACAATTATATCACCAGTTAACTCATTTATATACCATAATATTCTCAACTCAACTTTAGCAAATAAGCGTATCACCTTTAGTACAATAACCTTTTCATTTAAGTCAATCACCTTATATACATCAATATTCTTGAATTTCAACATTTAATATCAAAATACGATAAAATTAGGCAAAATACATAAACTTCATTAATTATCCCCACTTCCTTTGTTTATCCTTATTCTAATTCTATCCTCAAAATACACCTTACTCTCAATAGTAAATCTCAATTATGCCTTAAAATTCCTCATATTCTTTTCTCTTACTAATCATCAAATATACTCATTTCTTCTCACAAAATTCCTTCCTCTCTTATATTGAAACGCTTCTAACTCTAATTATCTCTTATTGAAATTTCCCTTTGAATCTCCAGTTCCCTTGTATAATCACGTATATATACTCTAAACATTGTTTCCCTTATCCCATCCATTACTAAAACCTTCTATATTCAAAACAATTGATAGAATTCAAGAGACCTTAAATTTAAACGAACCCAGATATAAGCAAGGGTCCCACAACAATTTATAACATTAAGAGTTTTGAATAACCTTTATTCGAAACAAAAGAATATTTGAGAAATCAATATGATGGAAGAACCCGTACGTCACACAAGTGAGGGCGTCCCCTCCGACTTTCTATCACACAGACAGATCGTCCTTGTGTATACATATTGGGTTGTTTCTCTTAATTGAAGTAAGAAATATAGAGGGAAATTTAAATCACGATGATAAATACCATCTTTCGAAAATAATCTTAGAGGAATATTTTGACTAAGATAGATTAAATACAATTTTGAAACACCTTCCAAAGGTACCAAAATATTTTTAAAAGATACCGACCCTTAATGAATAAGAGGTGCAAGATCACAACTGAATTTACCCACCAGTAAAGGAAAATTTGAAACTCAATAACATAATTTAGCAGGGATTTAGAAAATTTAAGAATAGGTACCGTTAATAGCCTCTGCCCAATTTAAAATCCCAAATAATGGAAGGTTTTCCTCAAATACCATATATATCTAAGTCTGCGTACTCTCCAAAATTTCTTAAATTTGGCACTTATCCTTTAGCCTTAAACTATCGTCTTATATTCCCAGTTATCGTCATTTACCTAGTCTTGACTTGGCTCGATACTTTCTGCCTTTATCCATAATAGAACACAACCCTCTAATCGATATACTTACGTAATATTGATCGTCTTAGCCTGACACTGCTCCGGTATCAAGGACCCTTCAATTTATACTTCTAAATTGTATATTCTAACATACTACACATACTCACAATATTTTCTAACGTACACTTCCTGTTACCTCAATTATTCCCTTTTCTCATATCAGTCCCATGTGCTACATAAACTTGACACTTTTGGCATAATAACCTTTATTAGCAATAATCTATAAAATCATAATCACTATTTAGAATAAACGCTTCGTTCGATAAACCCCCTTGAACTCGATGGAAGTTCACAATTTTATATTATAACTAATACATTTATTATTATCACTCTTGTTCCTGAGCATTATGACTCTTAGCTCTGATACCAAACTGTGACAGCCCCAAATCCGGGGTCATGAATTTGGGCCATCACGGACCAACTTCCATTCAAAATCAATATCTCTTGGGTTTTTTTTTTTTTTTATAATTAATACTTATGCGATTGACCCCACAGTAATACACACACACACACCAGTCATATGCTCAGAGAACAACATTAACCATAATAAAAGTTTAGAGTTAAACAGCTATTACAAACCCAGAATCATACTTAAACACATTGCTGAATAATACTTCGACATGAAGCATTTCAACAATCAAAAGTTATTACACCAACTTACACACTTAATGTACACAATCTATCAATACCCAACCATCCGATAGCTACCTCGGAAAGCGTTGCCAACACTCTCTCAAAAGTTCGTCTTTCCCGTACCCTCTTGCGGGGTGTAGTACGAAGTATCGGCGTACCTAGCTGTATATAGATAAGTAGCAAGAGTTAGCTATAATAGCTCAGCAAGATCATATGGTAAACTAGAATTTAAAATGTGGACAAGTATATATATATGCATATGAAAGCGGAAACCATTTATAAACTTTAAGGAAGAATGAAACTCTTATTTAATAATACATCATCCACTTACTATTATAAGAAAGAAATCTAAGATAATACAGTATCAGTTTCTCTGCTTAAATAATATATCAATCAATATACCCTTTCAATGTAATATTTCAAGATAATATGAATACTTGAATAAATCTCTCACTATCATCTTCTCTTTCCCTTCTTATACAGCAATTTTATAAATTAATATAAAATCAGTTTCTCTTCATCTATAACAATTATTCCATCGTTTCATATCATTCTCCCTTTTTAGCATACCCATCTGACTTTATCATTTATTCTTTATTCAAATATTGTGGGGGTTTTCACTGTTGCCGAATACGTGAGGCACGATGATCAGTCGTCCTCCGTACCCGTCCCTTTTTACTACCGGTAGAAGGAGGAAGGTCCACCACTACATCCCCCTGGAGGAAGGTCCACCACTACATCCTCCTTCGGCAACTCTTGGGCCGAATTAAAATATTGATTGCTGGACTGTGCAGCACACAGCCTCTTACGCTTTTTATTGCTATCCCCCTTTTTGTCAAATCATTATTCCATTTACAAAATATCATTCCACATTTCCATTTTCTCGCTTTCATTTCCATATGTCATTCACTCATCTCATTTCCATTCTCGCACATTACTTCTATAAAATATATATATAACATAATACTTTGATTATGATTCAAACATCTCCTTTATATTCAAGAATTCAAATATGCTTTTATATACGTAGAGTATTCCATTTATCTCGAAAGTATTAAATACCATTCAATAATATTTATTAAATCACAATTCTTAGAAAGAATATAATATTATAAATCATATAACCCTAGATAATAACTGATTCCATTCCTTTATATATCTTTAGATAACAACTAATATCATTCCTTTATATATCTTTAGATAACAACTGATACCATTCCTTTATATATCTTTAGATAACAACTGATACCATTCCTTCATATTCCCTTAATCATAAGGCATGTTCACTTCATGCATAATCATCTCTATGTATATTCATATCCATCTCATACTCATACCCATATCCATATTCATATCATACTCATATACCCTCCCTTTTTACATCAATAATCGAGGAAAACCATTTCTTAACAATATAGTAACAATAGCCTCACATATATATATTTCATGAAATCAAGTTTCTTTGAAGATAAATAATTTCCAAGTAGGGATAGAAAAGATCTTGCCTTGGTTCCTGTATCCTGACAGTAAGGCTGGTCCCTCTTCCGGAGTTTCTATAAACATAAAAGGACCGTCATTAGAATATCACATCTCTTACTCACTACACTCTTGTATAACACTAACCTTGATACTTTAATATATGCCTAACGTATCACTATTACCCCAAAGGTTCAAGAACTTAACCATTTATAAACTAAATCGAAGTTTCAGGGTTTTCACCATTTTCCCTAACGACCAAACTTAACTGTAAAAATTCTCAGAAAATATGGATTTCGTATTTTAATGCAAGGTCAACTGTCAAGGGTCCTCTGACCACCCAACTACAATATCCCAAAATTTCGTGACTTATAAAAATGTCTAAGTATGGTAACTTTAGCCTCAAAGTTGATACAATTACGTTTTCTCGGTTATCGAACGTCTTTCACTAAAACTGACTTTTCTCCTAAACCGTTCATCAGATTTTAACGCACCTTATATCAAAACGATCTATGAACTAAGCTCTATCATCTCATGGTCAGTTGGTGTTCTAAACAGGAACCTACCGTATGCCTCTGTTGTTCCAAAACAGGGCAGTTTCTTTGTTTAACGAAAATCGGACATTATAACGGCTATATTTTCGTACTTTCCAAAATCAAACTCCTCCAAAATCAATCATCAAACACAATAATCATCACCTACACCATGTGGTCTTCATTACCAGCCATGGTTACACTCCCAAACTCCTTCCAAAATCAACTCAAACCACTTACAAACACTTATAACATCATAAACATAACCTTTATACCACTTAATCACTAAACCAACCATAAATCATCATAACCTCAAGATAGTACTAAGGGTTCATGAACTCCATACCTTCCTTGAAGCTTTAACAACACTTAATAATCCTTGGCTAGTCCTTAAACAACCTTAAAGTAGCTTGGATAGTCTAAAGAAACCATAAAACACAAGTTAATTCTTAGAGTTACTAAACTGCAGCTGAAAGAAGATGAAAAACGAGGTCCTTACCTTGGTTTTCTGGACAAGGTTCCTAAAGAAGAGTTGTAGGGCATCTCAATACCTTTCCAAAAAGCTAAAGAACACGAAATTCGGCTGAGAAACGAAGGAGATATGCCTGTTTTTCTGGACTGCTGTCTATTTGGCCGAATTGATCTAAATGGATGAAGATAATAAGATTTTTGTGTTGGTTAACCTTGTCTAGCTTAGTCTTGATGATTCTAGAGTTTTGTAGATTATCCCCCATGGTTAATGACTAATTTGCCCTTAACAAGAGTTAGTGGAAAGTGATGTCATGGATGATGTTATTGTTGGATATTCTAGAATCCTTGTTTTTTTTTTCTAAGTATTGTTTTAATGATTCTTGATTATTGGTAATATAGTTTATATCCTTGTTATAATATTAATCTTGGTTGTTTGGTTTCCATACTCGTCTAGTTGTGGTTCGTTTCGAGTAAACCTCATTATCTCAGTGGTTTTCGAAATCATTTACGAATCCAATTTCCTTTGGTATTCTCTTAACTTAATAATCCCTTGGTTTAATCTAAATTCACTAATCCCTCAATTTGTCATTCTTATAATATTTCCATGCTCCTCAATATCCAATAGAAGCTTATTCGAAATCAAAATCCTCAAAATCCATATTCAGGAATTTCTGAAATCTATCGTCATTTCGAGTCACTTAATTTCAGTGTATAATATTAATATGGTTTCTGTTTATTCATTTTCTGTTTCCATTATAGGGTACCTACGTACCATTTCTCTAAATCCTCGAAATTTACTATTCATGTGACCACTGTAGCATTACTGAAGTTAGGGTCATTACATGCCATGTTAAGTAGCTGTTCGCTTTGAAAGCTTGTGCTCTTTCAAAAGGGAAGTGGGGGTTGGGGCATTTATAAATGCTCAACAGGAATAATGGCTTTACTTTAATTTTATCTACTTCTATATTTTGTTTCTTCCGCAATGTGTTATAGTTTAGTTGAAGATGATAAGTTGACAATTAAAAAGCATGATATTACTACATCAGTATCTTCTTGACTTGGGAGTTACCATTGGTATATACTTGACATTCATGCTTTTTCTGTTCTATTCATCTAACCAGTCCACACAAAGTAATTGTTGGATCCAGTCAGATGTATTAACTAGCTTTACGTTTTCTGATTCCGGAGTTCTTATGACTGAATCTGAACAACAATATGATCTTTTGCAGCTTCTTGTTTATGATGCGGGAAAAGTGATCCCAACCACACTAAACACCATTCAGCCAAACCTCACATATTCTCTCATGGTGAGTTTGGCTTCAAGTGTCCAGTATGGAAGAGTTATACTGGTCATGGATAAAAATTTCTATACGGATGTTGCTGGCAACAAATTCGCAAGAAGTCAGAATTCATGGTTCTTTATAAATTTTGGTGTGTGTAATTTCCTTTCTTAAATAATACCGCAGATTTACATTTCACAATTTGATTTCCTTCAGGTCGCCGTCTTAAAATCAATGATGGTACGTATTTAAACAGATAGATAACTATAAGAAATTTTATGTGCATTCTATGTACGAAAAATGTAGCCATGCGCTACATGAAGGACATAATTGAAGACAAGGAAATGAAATTTATAACCAAGGTGTGTGGTTTAATTTGTGTAATTTAACAGAATATAAGTTTCTTGGTTTTGGTCAACGCGCATGCACAATTTTTATGATGTTCTACTCTGTTTAATATTCACAGTGGGCTTCGAAGAATCGGAAGAGTTATTACACAGAGGAGGATCTTGACGTCGTTCGTTGTGAGGCACTTGATTATATCCAGGGATTTGTGTAATCATCGACGATCAAGTACTGAATGGCTTTCAAGCCTTAGTCTGCTGCATATATGCTACTATTTTGTTAAGTTTTCTAGTACTGTTAAGTTGTCTAGCTAGTACTATTATAAGTTCTGCATATATGCTACTATTTTGTTAAGTTTTCTAGTACTGTTAAGTTGTCTAGCTAGTACTGTTATAAGTTCTCTTCTATCTTGACTAGTTCGATCTAGGATGCTTATATGGTGAATATTGTGGATGGATCAGTTTGTTATATTGTGGATGGAGTTGTTAATTAATAATGAATTATGCTTTGGGTAAATGTTTTGTATTGCTTTTGGGTGAATGTTTTGTATTGCTAAGTTTGGTGAATGTTTTGTATACGAAACAAGCTTGGTGTCGTTCTAATTATGAACGTGCAATGGTGATTTTGATTTTGAATGGTAAATTTTTGGGCACCATATTTATGCAAATATAACACATCACATTGTTATTGAAAAAACGATGTTAAAACCAAGAACATGCATCACTTTTGAAAGCAAAACTGATCAATTTGAGTCTTCAACACATCACCTAAAAACTGTTGTCTATTATTTTGGCAATTTTTGGAAGCTATTTTACATCGTTTGAAAACCGATGTAGTATACAGTTTATTTTGGCAATTTTTGGGAGATATTTTACATCGGTTAAAAACCGATGTAGTATACAGTTTACAACATCGGTTCTATCTAAAACCGATGTAGTACAGGGGTTGAGGCATCGATTTTGTTTTGAAAACTGATGTTGTTGATGAGTATTTACATCAGTTTAAAACCAATGTAATAAGTTCTTTTTAACATCGGCCCAGAACCGATGTAAAACACATGGACATTTAACAACACCCACCTAGACATCGGTTTTGAAACATTTTTACATCGGCCCAGAACCGATGTCTAATCCAATTTTTCTAGTAGTGGACTTTGACTTAGAAGTTTTGCCAGACTGTAAACTCTTATCAACAGCTCTTGATCTTGAACTCTTATGATCTTTTGCTCCTCCATCCCCAGCATCATCCTTCTGAGTCAGAGTTTGAGACTGCCTGCATTTAGACTTAGCAAATCTCTCCCCCTTTTTGACATCATCAAGAATTAATACAGATGTAATCAGCTCCAAGAAGGTAGCAATGGAATCAATCTTATTAGACAAAGCAGTCTGATTTTGTTCAACTTGACCTAGTCTTTGAAAGAGAGTATCTTGAGCTTTAGAGAATTTCTGGAATCTCATGGAAGTGTCTCTTTGTGTAGTCATATCTCTGGCAACAATCTCTGCTCTCAAATTAGTAATTGCCTTTTGAGACTCATCAAATCTTTCATTCAAATTCTTTACCTGAACAACAGTTGCTTGAAGATTTGAGAGAATATCTGGATTAGAAATCTTTTTGGCAGTTTGATGCACAAATTTAGCTGCTCTCTTCCTTGGAAAAAAACAGTCCTCCTTATGCCAATTCACAGAGAAGTTAGCAAAATACTCTGCTTCAATTTCATGTGCATTGGAAGGTTGAGAGAAAGGTGTGTGTTTGGCATCAGTTTATACTGGAATATGCTCAAAAGAGTCAGAGTCTTCACTGCCTGCATCTTGATCAGCATTTGCATCTGCAACTGGTTCACTCTCAGCAACAGTCTCAGTAACAACCTCTGCAGTGACAACCACTACGCCATAAATGCACATACGCAACCCCCAAAAAGCATTGCGTAAATGGTGAAAAGCGTTGCGTAAGGTCATACGCAACGCTAGAGGGGCGTTGCCAATATTGGCGTTGCGTAAGACCCCTAATGCAAAGCTTTTCTAAGCTATTGCAACGCATCGAAAAACATTGCATAAGAGGCCTTATGCAACACCAAAATCATGCAAACGCAACGCTAAAAGGGGTTGCATAAGATGTTTCAGCCATGTCAGCATGCTGACATGTAAGCAATATGCCACATCAGCATGTTGACATGTAAACAGGTGCCACGTCAGCATGCTGACGTGTCATTAGTGGGACCCACAAATGCCATGTCATAAATGGGGGCCATGCCACGTCAGTAGTGGGGCCCACCAAGGTGCCACGTCAACATTGAAGCCCACATGCCACGTCAGCAATGGTCCACATGCCACGTCAGCAATGGGCCCACACGCCACGTCAGCAGTGGGTCCACTTTCTAACGCAACGCTATTTGAGTCTAATGCAACACTAATTATTTTTTTAAGCAACATCATTCTTTTCAAATGAAACATTAAAACTATGCTAATGCAACATCAAATAGAGTTAAATGCAACGGTTTTTTATAAAAAATTTGAAATGACAGCTTTGTTCATACATAATACCAGCCTGTCCAATCCAAAACAACTAAATGTCCAAAAACCAACCACAAGGCAATGATGCAGCCTACAAAAGTACTTAACATTCATTGCCAACAAAAATACTTAACAGTTTTACATATTCTGAAAGTATGCACCTAGAGGGGGGTTGAATAGGTGTATTAGGTTAACTATAGTCTATTTTTATTTTTACCGAAATTCTTCCAGAAATATATCAGCTTGCTGAAATGATTATACTAGAATGTTTCAGCTTGCTGATATTAACTAATGCAGTGCAGAAATAAACCAACAGAATAGAAAAACTTGACACACAAGATTTTAGCTAGGTTCGACCCCAAATCTCTATGGTCTACGTCCTAGTCCCTTACCAAACACGGCAAGAGAATATATTATTAATCACTATAAACCCGATTACAAGATTCAATAATATATCTCCCTTTTTCCCTAGCTACTGTCAAAATGGCTTGCTGAAACCCCGTTTTTAAACTTGCTCTCTAAGAACTATACCACTCCCCGTAGTACAAACTTTTCTATCTTCGTGTTTACCAAACCCTTGTTTCACAAGCCACTGCCCAGCAACTATGCCTTTACAATAAGTACAATACAAATGAGAAGGATTGAAATTACAACTCAAAGATATAGACTCTTATATATATATATATATATAACGTGTAATATATCTTTACAGCTTGTGTGTGTTGTTTGTGAATATGGCAATGTTAAACAACTGTTTTGAGGTGACTGAAAGTATAAACGATTTGATGAATATTCAAGAGAGTGTATATGATTTTCAGTGAAGATTTCATTTATACAAGAGATGTATATATACTAACAAGGTCCAACGTTCGGATTCGTTCAAGAAAGAGCCGTTGGTTGTTTTCAGATTTGATGTATGTGAAGAACGTGATTTGTGTATGGAATAATGAAACTTCTGCAAAGCTTTTCTTGAGTGGATGTTCAGAGAATATAGTTAGTGGAGTAGCAATGAGAACATGTTTGTGTTTGGAAGAATAACTCTCAACGGGATGATTTCTGAGATGGTGTGCAGAGAGTGTGTTTTGTGTATAAATGAATGATTCTCATGCAGAGAATTCTGGGTTGGTGTGCTGAGAACGTGGGAGTGTATAAAGGAATGATTCTCCTGCAAAGTTGTTTGGGTAGAGACATGTCATACAACATTGTTTAATGAATCTCCATGCTTGAGTGTTTTGTTTGTGATATTTCTGAGCTCTTTAGAATATACATTATACACGCAATATATATATGTAAGAGTCCTTACATTTAAATCTAAATAGCAGCTCTCTGAATTTTCTGGACTTGTTCTTGACAGTTTCTGTAATCTCAGAAACGGCTTGCTGAATGTCATATCAGCTTGCTGATTTCGTATAACTCCTGTGTTACTCATTTTATGAAACGGCTTGCTGATTATCCTGTTACAGCATGTTAGAATAGCAAAATATATGTAATAAAATAACCATCAAAATCAAGTGGGCTTTCAATCTCCCCCTTTTTGATGATTACCAACATATATTTTTGGGAGTGAATTTCTCCCCCTCAACATATGCTTCCCTGTTAAACATTATAAATAAGGGAAAATAAATTTCTCCCCCTAAATTCATGCATCTAAAACATTCATATAGACATGGCATATTTGAGCAAATTAAGACAAATCCAACACCAAATAAGATAAGCAGCAACATATTTGTAACACAAAACAAGTTCAGAATAGTTCATAGAAACTTAAGTTCAGAATAGTTCATAGAAACTTAAATGTAACTTAACCCAGAAATTAACTTAACCCCGAAAAGTTTTCTCCCCCTTAATCATTAAAAAGGAGTATTTAGAAGCAAGAGTGCATCAGATTATGTCATCCCTGGACTGAGCAGCAGCATCAATTGTATTACCATCTTTGCCTGCAACCTTCACATTCTCTGTGGTGACCTCCACATTGTCTTTGGTGACCTCCATATTTTCAGGAAACTCATCATTGGTACCAGTCTTTTCACTACTTTGGGCAGCCGGCTGAGAGGAGGACTTCTTCCTGGAAGCCATAGGAGTAACCAAACCTGGAGTCTGAGTAGGTGGAGTACCAGTTGGTCCTTGTTGAAGTACCCTAGAGAGCATAGACTTGATTTCTTGTAGTTCTGTCTTCAAGGAGTGTACCTCACCAAGAAGAGTCGAATTTGCAGCTAAGAGAGTTGAAAATTGGCCATCACTTGGAGGAGCATCAACATTACCAGTGCTAGGAGTTGAGGAGGTGTGATCAAATTCCTTCACAGGGGGTGTGATAAAGGTCAATTTTCCATGAGAAACACGTAAGTTTGATTGAGCCAAGTTCTTGGCATCGATTTGGTCCTGAACCATCACTTGATTATACCCTGTGAAATCAACTCTAAAATGCTCGAAGATTAGAGTCAGCAGCAATCCATATGGAAGTCCAGAGTTTTGCTTCCCAACAACATCCATCATATTATCCAATATCAACTTAGGCAGGTCGAATGCCCTACCTTCAAGAATCATGGCACATACACAAACATCTTGCCATGTAAAAGTTGACCTATTACCCAACCGAGGACACACATTTGACCAACATACTTTAAAAACTAGATTAGCCATGGGATTAACTATGGTGGAGGCAGGAGGTATGAGTTCCATTAATTTTTCAGGGGAAACTAACACATTCAATTGGTCGACATAGGTAAATTCAGGAAAGCTTTTAGACCCATGAGTAAAGACATCGACGTCTGAATCCACATCAAAATTAATAATAACTCCAAGACCGGGAGGGTTTAAAGTGATGCGTTTGTTACTAACCACTGAGATGCAATTACCATATTTATCCATACTTAAATTATCATAAAACTCAGCTATTAACTCAGGATATGTGTATTTGGGCATATCTTTTAGAAACGATTTCATGCCAATAATATCAAATAGTTTCAAATCCCCACATGCATTGAAGATAGAGGAAGCAATAAATTTACCAGACACAATTGGGCGCACATCGAGTTTGTTGGTGAAGAAACGGTCTTTGAGTTCTTCATTCACAAAAGCAAAAGAGGGCTTGAGACGCTTAGCCAATCTAACATCTGGATTCGAAGGGGAACTGGCATCAACATCGACAACTTGATTTCGAGACCCTTGAGCATCGACAGCTTCATTTGCTTCGTTCATTTCGTCGAGGAGGTTCTCAGTAGAGGCCTTAGTCTTGCGTTTAGAGCCCGTAGATCGATTTGCACGAGTCTTAGTCATGAGGGTTTGTGTGTATTGATTAGAGAGAGAGTGAGGCGGTTGAATTTGGGGAAGAACTTTGGAAATCCTTGAACCGTGTAGATATAGAGAATGGTGCATAAGAACTGAAGCGACAGCAGTGCTAATATATCTCTTTTGTTTAATTAAGGGGAAGAGTTTATTTAAAATACAATTTAAAATAACTACCCATAAAACCCACTTAAACAAGGCATAAATAATAATACTCACCAAAAATATTATATATTATTCCCATGTAATATTTTAGCAAATTTAGCACAAAAAGATGAACATATAATCACATTGGTATAGTACAGCAAATAAATAATAGGTTGATATTATGCATTTAACTGGAAGGCATGAAACATATTAGATCATCGTGATAACAAAAATCGATGTTACCCGTTTCAACTTGCCATTTTCCAATTCAGCTTGCTGATTCCCAATTCAGCTTGTTGTTTCCACTTCACACATGCCTAATTCTCTTCTTAGAACAATAAATCTTTCTTCTGCAAGAGGCTTAGTAAATATATCAGCGAGTTGATATTCAGTTGGCACGAAGATAAGTTCAACATTTCCCTTAGCAACATTATCTCTTAGAAAATGATGACGGACATCGATGTGCTTTGTTCTCGAGTGATTTACTGGATTCTTTGATATGTTGATGGCACTTGTACTATCACAACGAATTGGAGTTTTGCCACATTTGATTCCATAATCTCTTAAGGTTTGCCTCATCCATAGTAGTTGAGTGCAACAACTACCCGCATCCAAATATTCTTCTTCTGCAGTAGAGAGAGCAACAGAGGTTTGCTTCTTGCTTTGCCAAGAGACTAAGCTTTGTCCTAAAAATGTTCTGACACCACTTGTGCTTTTACGATCGGTTTGACTACCTACATAATCTGCATCACTATATCCCACAAGATCAAATGTATTTGTAATAGGATAAAATAATCCAAGATTTTGAGTACCACTTAAATATTTGAATATTCGTTTAATAGCATTTAAGTGAGATTCTTTGGGATTAGCTTGAAAACGAGCACAAACACATACACTATACATGATATCAGGTCTAGATGCAGTAAGATATAGTAAACTACCAATCATACCTCTATATTTTCGAATATCAACACTAATACCTGTTTCATCATAATTCAGCTTGCTGATTGGTGTCATTGGTGTTGATTTTGCCTTTAAGTTCTGAAAACCAAATTTAGTGAGTAGATTCTTGACATATTTGGTCTGATGAACATATATTCCAGCAGAGGTTTGTTTGATTTGAAGACCCAAGAAGTAATTTAGCTCACCCATCATGCTCATGTCAAATTCATTATGCATGCATTTCGAAAACCACTTGCACATAGAATTATTAGTTGATCCAAAGATAATATCATCTACATAGACTTGAATGACTAATACATCTTTACCTTTATGCATAGTAAATAAAGTAGGATCAATATTACCTCGAGTGAAGCCATGTTTGAAATTCACTTAATCTTTCATACCATGATCTAGGGGCTTGCCGTAGTCCATACAAGGCCTTTTTCAGCTTGTAAACATGGTTTGGAAACTCCTCACTTTCGAATCCAGGAGGTTGTTTGACGTATACTTCTTCTTTTAACACCCCATTTAGGAATGCGCTCTTGACGTCCATTTGATAAAGCTTTATCTTCTTGAAGCATGCAAATGATAACAACATTCTTATTGATTCCAACCTCGCTACAGGAGCATATGTTTCATCAAAGTCGATCCCTTCTTGTTGATTGTAACCTTGAGCTACAAGTCTTGCTTTATTTCAAATGATTGTACCAAACTCATCAACTTTGTTCTTGAAAACCCATTTAGTGCCAATGATTTATGCATCCTTTGGTGGTTCTACAAGTTCCCAAACATCACATCTTTCAAATTGGTTGAGTTCTTCTTGCATTTCCACAATCCAATTCTCATCTTGAAGTGCTTCGGTTATGTTCTTTGGCTCTTCTTGAGCTACGAAAGCTGCATATCCACATATATTTGCTTGAGCCCTTCTTGTCTTGATTCCATCAGTTTTGTTGCCAATGATTAGCTCTGGAGGATGATCCTTGCCTGTCCTTGGTGCTTTAGGCAATGAATGGGGTATTATCTCTTCATATTCCTGCATTTCTTTAACTACAGTAGAGGTTTCAGCTTGCTGTTTTGAAGGTTCAGCTTGCTGATTTGCAGTCTGTTGAGTTTCTGGAGATATCAGCACGCCATTATTTTCTGTTCCTGCAATATCTTCCTCATTTTCTGGTAGATCAAGCTTAGATTCTTGAAATGAAACATCAATAGATTCTTCAACAGTTAATTTATATAAATTATAAACTCTACAAGCTCTACTAGTTAATGAATAACCAAGAAATATTGCCTCGTAGGATTTAGCATCGAATTTACCATCCTTGTCGATTGTTCTAAGTACAAAACACCTTGATACAAAGACCTTGAAGTAGCCAATGTTTGGAGTTTTATTCCTTAACAGTTCGTATGGAGTCTTGTTGAGAATAGGCCTTATCAAGACTCTATTGAGAATATAGCTTGCTGAATTTACTGCTTCTGCCCAGAAACTTCTTGGTAGCTTGCTCTCTTGCAATAAAGTTCTTGCTGTTTCTTGCAGAGATCGATTCTTTCTTTCAACTACTCCATTTTGTTGAGGAGTTCTTGGAGCTGAGAATTCATGAGTGATACCTCTTTCTTCACAATACGACACAAACTCTTTTTGGAATTCTCCACCTCGATCACTTCTTATTCTTATAAGATTTGTATTGAGCTTTTTCTCAAGAAGTTTTATTAAAGACTCAAATTCTCTGAAAGCACAATCTTTAGTTTGCAGAAATAAAGTCCATGTATATCTAGAATAGTCATCTACTATAACAAAACAATATTGTTTACCTCCCAAACTTTTGTATGCTTCCGGACCAAATATATAACGCCCTAGAAAATATCGTATTTATTATTATTATTTAATTATTTAATATTAAATGTGAATTATAGAGTGTGAAAAAAAAAAATTCTTTTTAGGTGAAATATATGTGACATCATGTTTACATGTTTATATGATGATGTATGTGTGACGTGCTAGTCCGTGTATTTTATTTGAAATTTTGTGATTAAAAATCTATTTAAATTGTGCATTATTGATCTTTGAAATTTTTATAAAATCATAGGAGTATCTAAAAATCCCGAAATATTTTGCAATATCATATTTGTATATTTATTTATTTTTAAAAATTATTGGGTGAATTATTTTGAGTGCTAAGTATTTTAGAATGATTTAATGAATTATATTGCGTTTAAAAGATTAAAACTTGTAAAATCCATATTTACTTCGTTTTTGATCCTAAAAATATTTTAAAAATATGTGGGTGCTTGTAATTTTATATTATTTTTCATTTTAAAATTTTAAAGTTTAATCTTCACCAAATTTTCCATTTAATCGATTTTTAAAAGCATTTATAATTGATTTTCAGCATTGTTAAAATGACCAAAGTGCCTTTGTTTTGCAATCCCTAAATTAACAAGTTCATCCCCATTTCTCTGGAATTCTCTCGACACTTCATTTCACTCTCTCGGTCTTCTCTCAACCCTTCCTGATTATCTATCGATTTTCTCCCTCCATTCAATCTCTCAAACTCTCCTATCATCTCTCTCGCTAATTCTCTCCTCAATATCTCTCCCTCCCTCACGAATTGCTTCTCCCCTCTCTATAACCAGTCTTGCTGCGTGTATGTATAAATCGAGTTCTGTGTGTGTGTTCCGCTGCTGTGTGCGTGAGTTTGTATATATGAGCGTGTATGTATTACTGTGTGTATGTGGGTTCGAAGTTGGAGCTGAGTGAGGTGGTTTTTCCTCCTCCCCTGTTTCTTTTTTTTGTGTGCTTGATACAACTGGGGTTCGATTTGCTGGGTTGTTTGACGTTGGGTTTGTAGGATGTGCCCGGGTCTTATTGTTCTGTGGTCGAGTAGATTGGAGATGGTTGTGTAGTTGGTGTTCGTGTGTGATGCAGTGTGTGTATAAGACTGAGTTTGTAGGTGCTGAATCGTGGGTATGTGATGAAGACGTAAGGGGTTCAGTTAAGCTGTTATAAGGGGTTCAGTTAAGCTGTTGTAGTGATGCTTTCTGCAGCGTATTTGTGTCAAACCTGTAGTCGCGTGTTTGTGGTTGAACTGGTAAGCAGCAGGGCTGGTGTACATTGTTGGTTGCGAATCGAAAATCTTTCACCTCTGTTAATCTGCTGGGTGTGTGCGTGAATTGTTACAGTTGTGCAGCTAAGTGTGTTAAGGTGAGGAAATGAATGAATTATGGGGGTGTGTTGTTGGTTGTTGGGGGTCGTATGAGGATCAGGAGGGGAGATGCCGAGACAGGGGTGTAGATTGAATGAGATGGAGTTAAGAGTAGAAAAATAAGGCGAAGGGAACTTATGCGTGTGATTGGTCAGGTGCGTGTGTTCGTGGGAATATGGGTGCTGCAAGCATTTATATGAGGTATGGGGTATTCTGGAAATGTGAAGATTAGAGGAGGCAAGAGTGTCGAATGGGGAGGAGTATGTATGGTAATGGTAATGCCTATGGTTGTAATTAGTGTATTTACCAACTACTTGTATGTTTTAACTGTGTAACTAAGGGCCTGGCTTTGTTAAATTATTAAGCAGGTTAAATTGTAGTAATAATAACTGTAAGTTATAAAGTATAAGCTGGGATTAGTAATTGATATTGGAATGGTTTCTGGTGATTGTGAATGATACGAGTATTTATGTATTAAGTTTATAGATTGTCAGATATGTGCAAATGAAGTACATTAGTATGGGTTGGCATGATTATAAATGGTATTGAGTTAACTGTAAGGCAAAGGCTGTTTTGAATTCTGAATTGGATGATTTCATTTTGATTGGTTAGACGATATTATAAAGGAGGTGCTATCAAAATTTTGCTAGAATAGTTTGGTAATTTGCATAGTGATTCGATAGGAACTATTTGTAAATCGATATGAAATATGGATTAAATGGTATACGTGTAAGTTAATAACACGTGATAAGTGCTTATGTGATTTTGTGATTATACGTTATTATTTGAGCTATATATGATAAATTGTAAAGCGTATAGGACACGATGGGGTAGAATAGAATTAGACGGGTAAGATTATAAACGTACTGAAGTAGTAATTTACTTGTATATAGGTACGCTTAGGAGGCCAGATAAGAGCCAGCACATGTGTAGATGGAATGGAGAGGAAGGAGATAATTATCAGGACTGACAAGTGATAAAGGAAAATGGATGTGTGATCAAAGAAAGGTCAAGTAGAGACGGATGTAAAGTGATATGGAGTTCAGGTATTATAAATGGAAACCCTGTGTATTGAGGCAAGTATACTAACCCTCACTTATCGTTCAAGTGATATGAATCATCTTGTGTTAATTATATATATTCTTTCGAATCCTTTCTTGCAATCATCTATACTTTTCATATTATTCTGAATGGTGCAAACTTGTTCTGTTAATTGTAAGGTTGTCTTCCAAATCGTTTTGCTAGTATTTGTACCCCTTGATTTGGTTTAAGTGACATTCCCTTCAATTAATAAGTAATTAATTATTCTCAGATTATTTTCAATTGTTATTCTCTCCACCTATTGTTCAGTGTTGATTCTTTTGATTATTTTTTTTTGCTATGAATTGTTATTAATTAATTCGAGGTTTAAATTGTCGTTGGAGCATGTGTTGCTCAATGATGGTTAAAACCGAGAATGACGTGAGATCTTCTTATTTACTCAACTCATTATTGTCAAGCCGGTTTTGGCAGCTAACGCATGTAAATGCTTAGTCGACAAGAGTGAGACTTGAGTAATTGAGAATTTCTTAAATCTTCTCTTGAATTCAGATTTCCTCTATTCCATGAATATTCTATAAATGTTTGCTTCATTTTTAGAGATTTATCAACTGCTTGTTCCTTAATTGAATTATTGATGCCTTGTCGATTTATTGATTCATAATTCTGTCTTGCTAAACTATACCATGCTTAGTTTAATCTTATTGCTTTGACGTTTATGAACCCTTATATCACCTGCTACCTGAATCTTAATTTTATTGCTGTGTTGTTCATGATTCTTCATATTAATTGCTTCCTTGACCCTCCATCATTTATCAATGCTCATAAAAGAAAAAAATGGTTTATTAATTAAAAATGATTTTAAATTTTCCTTATACTGGGCTGGTCTTTTGCCAGTGAGTTTAAGGACTTTAAAGTGAAATGTTTTAAAGTTTTTAAAGGTTTTATAGATTGGAGATGCGTAAGAGGCTAGGGGTGGTTCCCTTAGTCCAGCACTTTTTGTTTAGCGTAAGAGGCTAGGGGTGGTTCCCCTAGTCCAGCATTAAAGGCCAATGTGTTGCCTAATTGGGAACCCAATTTCAAAGGAAGGAGGATTTTACGTGGCTGATCACCCGTATTGTCCGATGTTAAAGGAAAAAATCCAATCTATTTAAATGTTTTTAAAAAGGTTTTATGAAAAGTATGTTTCAAAGATGAAAGGGTTTTAAAGAAATGAATGTTTTGATGAGATGTTTATGTTTCAAGGTAAATGGTCATTAGTCTCGAAATTGTGGATATTTGAGTCAGTTGTTTCCTATCTTGATCAAAATTGAGAACTCAGTAAAACAATGAGATTAAGGATGAATAGAGGTTTTCCTAGTTATTCCCTTCTCGAGTAACATTGTACGTGAAAGGGGAGTAAGAATGATTGGGGGATTTCTTGATATTCTTTTTCTCAAAGTTTTATCTGAGACAGTATGATTGAAAGAAATGAACGTTTAATTCTATGATGGAAATCGAATTATTTTTCCTTGAGATAAGTTGGTCATTGATATTGATCATCAATGAATCATTGAAATATTGTTGTTTCACTATACTATATACTTGCTGAGCGTTTTTGGCTCACTCTTGTTTTATTTTCTTTCCTAACCTTTCAGTTAGGATTAAAGAAGGATGTCTACAGCGTGCAAATCATACGAGAGCTATGAGGCATTATATTCAGGGTAGAATTCGACGCCAGAGCGGGTAAGCACGGATTGAGATTAAGTTACAGATTAGATGGTATAGTAAATTTTATTCAAAGTAGTGATAGAAGTTGTAATAATTTGCATAATTTAGATTCTTGTTTCATACCATAACCTGGAATCGATCCTCGATGAAGAATCGTTGGTGTATTAAGGTTTATTGTATTTTTCAAATTGGAATTTGGTTTGGGTTGAATTACAGGTGGATAGTCCGATTTACGAATACTTCATGCCGAAATTTTCTAAAATTCCCTTGTATCCAAGTCTATTTTATTAGAAAAAGTATATTTTCAGTATTGGGAAGGCGGGGCATTACAGGTTGGTATCAGAGCAACAGGTTATGGTCACTGAAACAAGTTAGGATGATTAGGTATACGTATTTAGGTTAGACATTAGATAGAACGATTTAGGATAAAGTACGCTTTAGGATATTAGGACGACTGTTGCGATGTTAATTGGTATTTCGACATATCGCTCGAGCAGAAGTTCGATTCATTCGAAGACTCAATTTAGGACGAGGCTGGTAATTCGGAACAACATACGCTAAATAGACGACCAGAGCTATCAGCTTGGAAGACGCTACGAGTAGACCTTCGTGTACCTTCAAGAGTTTCTTTTGCGACTTTAGTTACCCCGCGAGCAATATAGAAAGTGCGAAAGGATTGTAAACAAGATGTGAAATGCGATTACTGGCATGGGTTGGAGGAATGGCGTGGTTATTTATTACTAGCCGTTGATTTCATTTAATTTATTAATTAAGGAGATTTAACCTTTCATTCTGTTTCTTTTTATTTTGATAATATCCCCCTCATCTTGATAATCAACTATACTTCAATTGATGATGAATTTTTCAGATTCATTTAAACGCATCCCTATTTTTCAGAGATACCTTTATTTTCCAGGGGATCACTTGATTCAACATGATGCATGTAAATTAATGAGATCCTTGAAATTTTCTAATTTCCTCGAATATTTGCTATTCCTTATTAGACATTGTATATATATAAAAACTTTCGAAACTTTTGAATTCTTTTCGTTTCTCTCTGAATACTTGACCTTATTTAGTCTGACTGGGATGAACAACCCTATGTATATAGGGGATTCAGGGACATCTTATCTATTTGATAAAAGTCTGGTGGGACGCCACTGATTGTGTTTGTCATGAAAGTACAGAAGGCTGGCCCCCTTCTTGTGCTATGGCGGTTGACCTAAGTGACAAATGCAAACTGAAATTAGTTCAATGATCAAATTGATCCCTCAGTTAAATTCTTTTATAAAATTTTTATCAAACAAAACTCATCTTGTACTCATACATGTTGATATCTGTCTATTCTATTGATTCCTTTTGTTATGAACCCTTATGAATTCTAAACTTACCAGTGACGGAAAACAGTAAAGATGGAAACGATAACATTCCAAGTGGTCCGAGTTATAAATACGTTGACGAAGAATTGGTTTGTCAGGTTTGAGAATTTATGCTAAAAGAAGGATTTAATATCAAGTTAGATTTCTCATTGGGTTGACAACACACGTAAAAGATTCGATATTACAGAGAACTGAATATGAATAAGGAGCTGATAACCAGGAACGCGCGATAAGATAGTCACCGAAAAAAAAAAAATTAGCAGCGACGATAAGACCTCCATTATCAGAAGGAAGTAATTCAAGAGGAAGGATACTGGAGTTTTACTACCCTAAATATGGAAAGATAGGAGAGTAAGCGGAATGAATGGTGTGGTAGTGAACTATAGAGTTAGAAGCCAGAAGTGGTACGCTATAAGCACGGGAAGATAAGTCATTTTGTCAAGGATTGCATCATGTCAGTTCCAACGAATAATACGAAAAGAACAGCGGGACCCTCTCCTATTAATCGCTTAAGAGCTTGAGGAATCGAAAAGGCTACGAAGGACATTATTAAGTGTGAATATGATTACAGTTAGGAAAAATAAGGTGTGATTTTAGGATCGAATCGATTGACCGATTACGAGGTGCAAGAAAGGTATAACGACAAGAAAGCGACGTTATGATTTCCAAGGAATGTAGAAGTTGTGTTTCAAGACCAAGGACAGACAATGGAGTTTTAACGATCACGCAGACCAAGAGATTATCATGACAAGAATCTAAAGTTTATCTACGCACATGGGAAGGAGACAACTAAATTAGAGCAGATTTCTTCGCTTATGTGTTTATTGCGAGTCAAGACATACATGTTTTGTTTTAGTATTGTATATGAATGAATTGTTTATGGATGATTGAAATCATAATTGAGGTACTTTCATACAGGGCATAGTCTATTATACGAATAGGTCATGTCCAATTTTCGGTAGAAAAGGATCGTCACGTACGAGTCATAAGTGCCTAGAAGTAACGATACTTATAAACCAAAGGTTTAAGATTATCTTGGAATGTGAAGCCTTATAGAATGGGCCTATCGATGTATGAGTTGAATTAAAGGAATGCTAGTGTGGAAGAAATGACATGGAATTGAAGGAGAAATGGTTGAGTAATACCGTCATTATGTTTTCTTAAGATTGATTCTGAGGACAGAATCCTATTAAGGGGGGAAGGATATAACGCCCTAGAAAATATCGTATTTATTATTATTATTTAATTATTTAATATTAAATGTGAATTATAGAGTGTGAAAAAAAAAATTCATTTTAGGTGAAATATATGTGACATCATGTTTACATGTTTATATGATGATGTATGTGTGACGTGCTAGTCCGTGTATTTTATTTGAAATTTTGTGATTAAAAATCTATTTAAATTATGCATTATTGATATTTGAAATTTTTATAAAATCATAGGAGTATCTAAAAATCCCGAAATCTTTTGCAATATCATATTTGTATATTTATTTAGTTTTAAAAATTATTGGGTGAATTATTTTGAGTGCTAAGTATTTTAGAATGATTTTATGAATTATATTGCGTTTAAAAGATTAAAACTTGTAAAATCCATATTTACTTCGTTTTTGATCCTAAAAATATTTTAAAAATATGTGGGTGCTTGTAATTTCATATTCTTTTTCATTTTAAAATTTTAAAGTTTAATCTTTACCAAATTTTCCATTTAATCGATTTTTAAAAGCATTTATAATTGATTTTCAGCATTGTTAAAATGACCAAAGTGCCTTTGTTTTGCAATCCCTAAATTAACAAGTTCATCCCCATTTCTCTGGAATTCTCTCGACACTTCATTTCACTCTCTCGGTCTTCTCTCAACCCTTCCTGATTATCTATCGATTTTCTCCCTCCATTCAATCTCTCAAACTCTCCTATCATCTCTCTTGCTATGAACCCTTATATCACCTGCTACCTGAATCTTAATTTTATTGCTGTGTTGTTCATGATTCTTCATATTAATTGCTTCCTTGACCCTCCATCATTTATCAATGCTCATAAAAGAAAAAAATGGTTTATTAATTAAAAATGATTTTAAATTTTCCTTATACTGGGCTGGTCTTTTGCCAGTGAGTTTAAGGACTTTAAAGTGAAATGTTTTAAAGTTTTTAAAGGTTTTATAGATTGGAGATGCGTAAGAGGCTAGGGGTGGTTCCCTTAGTCCAGCACTTTTTGTTTAGCGTAAGAGGCTAGGGGTGGTTCCCCTAGTCCAGCATTAAAGGCCAATGTGTTGCCTAATTGGGAACCCAATTTCAAAGGAAGGAGGATTTTACGTGGCTGATCACCCGTATTGTCCGATGTTAAAGGAAAAACTCCAATCTATTTAAATGTTTTTAAAAAGGTTTTATGAAAAGTATGTTTCAAAGATGAAAGGGTTTTAAAGAAATGAATGTTTTGATGAGATGTTTATGTTTCAAGGTAAATGGTCATTAGTCTCGAAATTGTGGATATTTGAGTCAGTTGTTTCCTATCTTGATCAAAATTGAGAACTCAGTAAAACAATGAGATTAAGGATGAATAGAGGTTTTCCTAGTTATTCCCTTCTCGAGTAACATTGTACGTGAAAGGGGAGTAAGAATTATTGGGGGATTTCTTGATATTCTTTTTCTCAAAGTTTTATCTGAGACAGTATGATTGAAAGAAATGAACGTTTAATTCTATGATGGAAATCGAATTATTTTTCCTTGAGATAAGTTGGTCATTGATATTGATCATCAATGAATCATTGAAATATTGTTGTTTCACTATACTATATACTTGCTGAGCGTTTTTGGCTCACTCTTGTTTTATTTTCTTTCCTAACCTTTCAGTTAGGATTAAAGAAGGATGTCTACAGCGTGCAAATCATACGAAAGCTATGAGGCATTATATTCAGGGTAGAATTCGACGCCAGAGCGGGTAAGCACGGATTGAGATTAAGTTACAGATTAGATGGTATAGTAAATTTTATTCAAAGTAGTGATAGAAGTTGTAATAATTTGCATAATTTAGATTCTTGTTTCATACCATAACCTGGAATCGATCCTCGGTGAGGAATCGTTGGTGTATTAAGGTTTATTGTATTTTTCAAATTGGAATTTGGTTTTGGTTGAATTACAGGTGGATAGTCCGATTTACGAATACTTCATGCCAAAATTTTCTAAAATTCCCTTGTATCCAAGTCTATTTTATTATAAAAAAGTATATTTTCAGTATTGGGAAGGCAAGGCATTACAAAATAAATCTAAATGCAAAAGTTCTAGGGGTTTAGAGGTTGATACCATAGATTTTGACTTATGTGGAGTTCTAATTTGCTTGCCTAGTTGACATGCTCCACAAGTTTCCATCTTGACATACTTGAGTTTTAGCAATCCTCTAACAAGCTTTTGCGAAGACAGCTTGCTGATTTGTTCCATGTTAACATGACCAAGCCTTCTATGCCAAATCTCGGGGGTTGAGTCCAAAACAGCTAAACAGCATGCTGTTTTCTGAGAATCAAAATCTAATATATATATATTTTCTTTCCTTCTAGCAACTAGGGGGACTTTGTTAGTGCCAATAGTAACAATACATTTATCAAGACCAAAGTTAACAAAATGACCATCATCATACAACTGACTAATACTTAGCAAGTTATATGAAAGACCTTGAACATATTGTACTTTATCGATTGAAATATAATCGTTACCAATTGAACCTTTGCCAAGAATCTGAAGGGTTTTGCTATTTCCAATTGTTACTCTCCCACCCTTTTTCAACTTGAGACTTTTGAATAGAGTTTTATCTCCACTCATGTGTCTAGTGCAACCACTATCCAAGATCCTTTGTCTAGACTTTAATTTGGCGGTAAGACACATCTACAAAACAAACATAAAAACAAAACTCAACCTTTTGGTACCCATATTATATTGGGTCCAACATGGTGAGTATCAGGGATATATAAAACATTCAAGTCAGTTTTCTTGATCCACATTTGGATCATTTTTTATGCTGTTTTTCTGGTTTCCTTAGTTCTGCCAGAATGATATCGGCAAGCTGATTCTGTTTTGCAGTACTTTGGTAGGTGTCCGTTCTTTCCACATTTTGGGCAGATTTTCCAAGGCATGGCATATTCATATGGAGCTCCATCTTTGCCTTCGTATTTTAACTTCTTTTTCTTCTGTGTTGAAATAAATCCAAATCCTTCTTTACTCAATGATGATCTTGTTTGCTTCATAATTGTTTTTAGGATTTCTTCGCCTTGGACAAATTTTCCCATTCCTTCTTGACACTTCTTTATTTCTTCTTCTAGTTCCTGTATCTTATCAGATTGTTGTGTCTGCTTTGCTTCTTTTTCTTTGGAGGTTGAATGCTTTTGTAGTGACTCAATTTGTATATCTTTTGCTGTGAGTTTAGCATTCAGCACGCTGAATTCTTTCATCATGGTGTCATTTCTCTTCAGCAATACTTTGTTGAACTCTTCGACTTGAACAAGCTTAGCTTTTAGATCAGTAACTTCATTATGATTCTTAACGTGATCTCCTTCATCCGTCAAGTCAGAAATGATCTCTCTTAGGTAGCCAATCTTCTTTTTCAGCTTGCTGATTTCTTCTTTTAGTTCCACGGTATCATCCATAGAATTGCTATTTGTATCCTGCATGGTTATGCTATCTACTACATATTCTATAGGGGAATCAAAAGAGGAGTTAGAAGAGTTTACCTCACTGTTATTGTCATCCAAGATTAAGGGATCATTTTTGGTTTGAGCTTCCTCGTTGCTTTCTTCATCAAGACCTATGAGAGCAAGATTCACTATCTCATCATCGTCATTGGATTCCTCATCATCATCACTCCATGTTAGGAATGCTTTCCCTTTCTTCCTGTTTTTGAAGTCATCTTGCTGTTTTGTTTTATTTTTGAGTTTGAAGCAATCTCTTTTAAAGTGGCCTTTCTTTCCGCATTCAAAATAGCCTTCATCATTTCTTTCCTTCTTAGCTTCTGAGTACATGCCTCTCTTCTTGAGGTTTCTCTTTTGAATTATCTTCTGGAGTTTTCTTGTGAGAAGTGCAATTTCTTCATCAGAATCTGAATCTTCTTCATCTTCCAGCTTGCTGTTATTTTCCAGCTTGTTGTTATCCGAATGTAAGGCTAGATTCTTCACTTTGGCTGCAGAAGCTTGAGTCATCCTTGATGTGCTAGCCCTAATTTTTGACTCAAACTGCTCTAACTCATAGAATAAAGATAAGCTATCCATAGTGTCAATTTGGGGATGAGATTCCAACGCCGTAACTTTAGGGGCAAAGCTCCATGGGACGGATCCTAAGATGATCATATTGATTTCTTCTTGAGGTATCTTTTTGCCAAGCACTTGAAGACTGTTTAAGGTTGTTTGAAACCTAGCATGGGCTTCTTTAATGGTTTCATTCTCATTGATAGTGAAACCGTTTAGTTCTCTTACTAGAGTACCAAGCTTCACTTTCTTCACTCCCTTAGAGCCTTCATGATACGATTCCAAGGTGTCCCACATTTCTTTAGCTATTTTGCATGATGAAACTTTGTCACTTTCAGCTGGACAAAGACCATTTAAGATAGTATTCTTTGCACGGTTGTTGTAGCTTATTTTCTTTATTTCAGCATCAGTGAGATCATCAATATCCTTTGAATTGCCTTTGTCATCTTTGAAGTCGTATGGTCCTTTGCTTACTACTCTCCATTCCAGTGGTTCTCTGGCCAAATGATTCTCCATTCGACTTTTCCACCAGTTGTAGTTTTCAGTGCCTAGAAGAAGCGGTGCCCTGGAGTCTGAATTTCCGAGCGGATAATTGTCAGCCATTTAGATCGATACTTTTCATGTTACAGAATTGATTAGTATAGCAAGTCTCTGATACCAAATGAAAGTATGCACCTAGAGGGGGGGTGAATAGGTGTATTAGGTTAACTATAGTCTATTTTTATTTTTACCGAAATTCTTCCAGAAATATATCAGCTTGCTGAAATGATTATACTAGAATGTTTCAGCTTGCTGATATTAACTAATGCAGTGCAGAAATAAACCAACAGAATAGAAAAACTTGACACTCAAGATTTCAGCTAGGTTCGACCCCTAATCTCTATGGTCTACGTCCTAGTCCCTTACCAAACACGGCAAGAGAATATATTATTAATCACTATAAACCCGATTACAAGATTCAATAATATATCTCCCTTTTTCCCTAGCTACTGTCAAAATGGCTTGCTGAAACCCCGTTTCTAAACCTGCTCTCTAAGAACTATACCACTCCCCGTAGTACAAACTTTTCTAGCTTCGTGTTTACCAAACCCTTGTTTCACAAGCCACTGCCCAGCACCTATGCCTTTACAATAAGTACAATACAAATGAGAAGGATTGAAATTACAACTCAAAGATATAGACTCTTATATATATATATATATATATATAACGTGTAATATATCTTTAGAGCTTGTGTGTGTTTTTTGTGAATATGGCAATGTTAAACAACTGTTTTGAGGTGACTGAAAGTATAAACGATTTGATGAATATTCAAGAGAGTGTATATGATTTTCAGTGAAGATTTCGTTTATACAAGAGATGTATATATACTAACAAGGTCCAACGTTCGGATTCGTTCAAGAAAGAGCCGTTGGTTGTTTTCAGATTTGATGTATGTGAAGAACGTGATTTGTGTATGGAATAATGAAACTTCTGCAAAGCTTTTCTTGAGTGGATATTCAGAGAATATAGTTAGTGGAGTAGCAATGAGAACATGTTTGTGTTTGGAAGAATAACTCTCAACGGGATGATTTCTGAGATGGTGTGCAGAGAGTGTGTTTTGTGTATAAATGAATGATTCTCATGCAGAGAATTCTGGGTTGGTGTGCTGAGAACGTGGGAGTGTATAAAGGAATGATTCTTCTGCAAAGTTATTTGGGTGGAGACATGTCATATAACATTGTTTAATGAATCTCCATGCTTGAGTGTTTTGTTTGTGATATTTCTGAGCTCTTTAGAATATACATTATACACGTAATATATATATATATGTAAGAGTCCTTACATTTAAATCTAAATAGCAGCTCTCTGAATTTTCTGGACTTGTTCTTGACAGTTTCTGTAATCCCAGAAACGGCTTGCTGAATGTCATATCAGCTTGCTGAAAGATGAAATCAGCTTGCTGATTTCGTATAACTCCTGTGTTACTCATTTTCTGAAACGGCTTGCTGATTATCCTGTTACAGCATGTTAGAATAGCAAAATATATGTAATCAAATAACCATCAAAATCAAGTGGGCTTTCATATTCTTCTTACCAACATTAACTAAACCAATCCTAAGTTTACTAACTTCTTTCTTCCCGTTAAATATTGGTTCCTTTGACAACAGCTCAACCATAATGCACCCCAAAGACCACATGTCGACTGCAGTTGAATCTGTTTTGTTCCCAATAAAAGTTCAGGTGCCCTGTACCAAAGATTTATATCAATACCAATTTAAAAAATTATAAAAATAAAGGAGTTTGATCCTACTGAAATCATAGAGAAGGACCATGTCTAACAATAACTGTAAAAACTAAGTAAATGGTGATTAGTAACATATGCAAAAATCAACCTGTATACTTTTTATTGGAATGTCGAAAAAATAATTTAAAAAAATAGATTCATCATTCGGGACAAGACTAGTTAAAAGGAAGGACCACTTTGACCGGTTTGACCGTTATAAAACCAAACCAAATAAATATAGGAAATTTTTTGAAAATTACCACATCACTAAAATCGTTATATCTTGACACACGTGCGATTGGAACGTCGAAAAAATAATTTAAAAAATAGATTCATCATTCGGGACAAGACTAGTTAAAAGGAAGGTCTACTTTGACCGGTTTGACCGTTGTAAAACCAAACCAAATAAATAAATGTAGGAATTTTTTTGAAAAATTACCGCATCACTAAAATCGTTATATCTTGACACCCGTGCAATTGGAACGTCGAAAAAATAATTTAAAAAAATAGATTCATCATTCGGGACAAGACTAGTTAAAAGGAAGGTCCACTTTGACCGGTTTGACCGTTATAAAACCAAACCAAATAAATATAGGAATTTTTTTGAAAAATTACCACATCACTAAAATCGTTATATCTTGACACACGTACGATTGGAACGTCGAAAAAATAATTTAAAAAAATAGATTCATCATTCGAGACAATACTAATTAATAAAATAAAATAATTATTTAATGCAACACTTCAAACAGCAAATGCAACACCACTGTTATCTAATGCAACACTTCTGCCACGTAAGCAAATGCCACGTCAGCATAGGTGGGTCCCACTTCTGCCACGTCAGCAATTGTGGGTCCCACAATTGCCACGTCAACATTGGTGGGACTCTTGCCACGTCACCCTTGTGGGGCCCACACTGCCACGTCAGCAATGGTGGGACCCACACCTGCCACGTCGGATTTTTTTTAAAAAAAATAAATATCTAATGCAACACTTCAAACATCAAATGCAACACTAGTGTTACCTAATGCAACGCTTCTGCCATGTCAGCAAATGACACATCAGCAAATGCCACATCAGCATATGTGGGTCCCAATTCTTCCATGTCAGCATGATGGGCCTCTTGCCACGTCACCCTTGTGGGTCCCACACTACCACGTCAGCAGTGGTGGGTCCCACATCTGCCACGTCATATTTTTTTAAAAAATATAAATATATCTAATGCAACACTTCAAACAGCAAATGCAACACTACTGGTATCTAATGCAACGCTTCTACTACGTCAGCAAATGCCACGTCAGCATAGGTGGGCCCCACTTCCGCCCGTCAGCAATTGTGGGTCCCACAATTGCCACGTCAGCAAATGCCACGTCAGCACATGTGGGTCCCACTTCTGCCACGTCACCATTTATTAAAATAAAAAAATATCTAACGCAACACCAGCAGTTAGTGTTGCATAATGTGAAACATTGTGGGTAATACGCAACACTAAATTATATCTAACGCAACACCAGTTCAACTCAGTTGCAAAAGACCCAAAATTTCTATCTAACGAAACGCTTTCTGTGCAACGCTTTGTAAAAAGGGTTACGTATGTGCGTTTATGGCATAGTGAACATTAACTTGCTTGGCAGGTTGCTCTTCAGACTCAACAGTCTTATCAACAGACTCTACAATTGGAACAACTGCATCCACAGTATCAGAGATTACAGCCTTGGTTAACTGCTCAACTTCTTCACCTTTTTCAGAAACCTGGTGAGCATCAGAGAATAGCTCAGTGTGAGAAGCTACTGTTTCATCAAGAACTACAGTAGGCTGATCAGCTACACCAGTTTCTCCAGAATTAGCAGCAATTGGTGAAGTAGGAATTTCAAAATGAGCAGAGAATGGCATGACAGTTTCAGCAAAATCATCCAATATAGGAAAACCATCTCTATTGTCCTCATCCATTTGTACATTTGCAGGTATTTGCAAAGCTTCTTCTGCAGTATTTATATCAACAGCAGGTATCTCTTTAGGTATTACCTCTGGAGCTTCAAGATTCATCTCCTCATCAGATTCAGCAATTAGCAACTTACTTCTTTTGTAGGTTTGCATCTCAACTGCTACCTCTTCTTCATCAGAGGTTGACTCTTCATCTACATCGACAATAGATGGTGATGGAGACCTGTTTGCTCTTTATTTTCTTTCCTTTCTAGCCCTCTTTGCCCTGGTAGAGCTATGCCTTGAATTATGTGCTGGATGCTTTGTTCTACCTCCGCGTTTTGGTTTAGATGGTTGTTGGTCAGGTTGAGGTTGAATTTGAGGTTGAGTGTGTGGTTGAGGTTGAGTTTGTGGTTGAGGTGGTTGCTGGTGTTTTAGGGATTGTGGTTTGTGAAGGTTCTGTGTTTGTGGTTGGTGGTTCAGTATTTGATTCATGATTATCAGGTTGAGTGGGTTGAGATTCAGTGTTTGTTGGTTGTTGAGGTTCTTGGGGTTGATGTAGAAAGTTCTGAAGAGCAAGAGGAAAAACCAAGGCAGGTAATTGCTCCCTGTTAGCATCCTTATTAGTCAGATCAGAGAATATCCTCTTGTTGACCTTAAAAGGCTGAATTACATCATCCTCATCAATTACAACTCCAGACACACAAGCAGTGAATAATAGTTGACAAAATCTAGCAGAGTAGACAGTAGTAGACTCTGACAATCTATCACCTATGTTCATTAAAACAAGTCTACCAAAATCGAAATTACTTCCATAGAGAAGAGAATACCCAATTTGGAGACTGTCAACAAGAATTGCATCCCAGTTGGTGACTTTCTTGCCAAAAGCCCTTGTTATACAATCGAAGAAGAAACTCCACTCCTTCCTTAGCTTTGGCCTTTTCACATTTCCTAGTCTGGCAAGAGAATCTGAATAACCAATCTGCTGCAACAACTCTTTCAGATTATTTTCAGGAGCAACACTATAGGAAGTGTGTGTATCAAAGCCCATGGTTTCTCTGACAGTGGTTGGAGTAATAATATACTCTGCTTCCTCATAGGTGAAAATAATAGACGGAGTCCCATTCTCTCCTCCATCATCATAAACAGAATTCTGCCAGAAAGAAGCAATGTGCGAGGCAGAAAGCGTTTGTGGTTCGACCAGAGCTTGACCTATCTCTGAATCCCTTAAGAAGTTTTGCTTCAAATGAAACGTGTCTGGAACGTTGTCATTATTCAATGGGGCTGCATAATTGTTAGAAACAAATAAAATCCCTAGAGCAGTAAAAGATTTGGTAGCCATTAGAATGATTTGAGAAGAAAATATGAAAGAAAATGGTGTGAGTGAATGGTATTTGCTAAAGTGCTCAAGTGAAAAATACGAAGTAACTGAGTGATTGTGTAAAAAGTGATTGTGAGTGAGTGTGAAAGTGGGTGAGTGAATATGAATCGTGTAAGATATGTAATTAAAAAAAAACCAAACATTTTATCATTAATACATGCAACCAGTTACCATGTGGGAGTGGGACACGGTCCTAGAGAAATGTGTGAGTGGGACACGTGGCACATAATTAGCGAAACAGAGTTGCATGCTCCGTAATTATAGCAATAATTACTGCTACTTTCTCTTTCCCATTACTGACACACTTTAACACTCCTACACTTATTAACAGCTGTCAAAACTCTTTTTCCCCCAAGTTTGAAATCATCTGAAATAAAATATACCTTAGAGTATTAGAAAAAATTCATCAGCGTTTGTCAATTCTCCAACTTTATTATCGTAACCCTTTTAAATACTGCATAGATGTGAATGTATGTGTGTGTATTGCAGAGTTTACTTATCCAATTTTTAGAGCATCTAATATTTCATAAAATCCATAAAAATAAATCAATAAACACTGGATGCACAAACTCTCATAGTAAACACTGAATGTATGATGAATGCTAAACTCTGTAGTTAACAAAAAAAAAATAGAAACTCTGAACTAACTTTTATCCCCCTGCTATTTACAGAAAAAAAAATATACAAAAAAGAATATACATAAATTTTTTTATTTTTTATTTTTTTTTAAACAGAAGTTGTAACTAGTCACCAAAAATCCTATAATTTTAGCCCTTATCATTTTGACAAGATCATGGGTCTTCCTAATCTCTGACCAGTCAACAAAAATCCTATAATTTTAGCCCTTATCTTTTGATAAGTTCCTGGGTCATCCTAGTCTTTGACTAGTCACCAAAAATTAGAGAATTTTAGCCCTTATCTTGTGATAAGTTCTTGGTTCTTCCTGATCTTTGATTAGTCACCAAAAATTAGAGAATTTTAGCCCTTACTATTACCAGCAAGTTCCTGGTTCTTCCTAGATACAACATAATCAGAAAGAAATTCTAGCATCCTATATACAATTGCTTTTGGGGTTTTCTAACTACAGCAAATGACGAAACAAAGTTTAACTAACAGAGTTTAGAAGTCATCAACATCAGAAGTTATTCATGAGAGGCAATGCACACAGTATTAACAGACTCAGAGTTTAGGATAGATAAACTAAGAGATGTTATAAATATGAAACAGTATCATGCTTGTGTTAATTTTCTGCACAGTCTAAGATTAGATCACAAATAACTTAGAAATATTCATGATTAATAACTGAGAATCATGCTTCATAAAGTTTTCTTCATTAGTGTTCATATCAGACAATAACTTTATCAGAATTTATCAGTGTTTATCAAGCATGTTAACATTGTTTGACCAACAGAACATGCTAACAGAATTTAACAATATACGAACAGAGTTTGCATAGCAGAGTTTAAAAAAAACAGAGTTCAGATAGCAGTTAACACATCACAGAAACATAAGTAAAGCATTACATAAGTAAAATTATGAGCCTAACCAATATCTCTAGTCAAAACCAGAGACCATTCCAAGTTCATTTACCAGCCTTGTAAATATAGCTTCACTCAATGGCTTGGTGAAGATATCTGCAAGTTGTTCTTCTGTAGACACAAAATGAAGCTCAATGTTTCCTTCCTCTACATGTTCTCTTATAAAGTGATACCTTATGTTGATGTGCTTAGTCATTGAATGCTGTACTGGATTACCTGTCATAGCAATAGCACTTTGATTATCACAGTAAATAAGAATATTACTATACCTCAATCCATAATCCAGCAATTGATTCTTCATCTATAGAATCTGTGCACAACAGCTACCAGCTGCAATATACTCTGCCTCAGCTGTAGATGTAGAAATTGATTTCTGTTTCTTGCTATACCAAGAAACAAGTATTTCACCCAGAAATTGACAACTTCCACTGGTGCTTTTTCTATCTATCTTATAGCCTGCAAAGTTTGCATCAGAGTAACCAAGTAGCTTGAAACCCGATTCTCTTGGATACCACAGACCTAAAGTAATGGTGCCCTTGAGATATTTAAAAATTCTTTTCACAGCTGTGAGATGTAGTTCTCTGGGGTCTGCCTGAAACCTTGCACAGAGACAGGTTGCACACATGATATCAGGCCTACTTGCTGTCAAATAAAGAAGAGACCCTATCATGCCTCTGTAGTTTGTCATATCTACTAAAGCTCCTGTGTCTTTGTCCAACTTTGTTGCTGTTGCCATGAGAGTTGATGCAGATGAGAAGTCAAGCATACCAAATTTCTTGAGAAGATTTCTGGTATATTTTGCTTGATTTATGAAAATCCCATCATCTGTTTGCTTCACCTGTAGGCCTAGAAAATAACTAAGCTCTCCCATCATACTCATTTGATACATGGACTGCATTAGCTTGGCAAACTTTGTATAGATTTTATCATTAGTAGACCCAAAAATTATGTCATCAACATATATTTGAACCAAAAGCAAGTCACTACCAGATTTAAAGTAGAACAGGGTTTTATCAATTGTACCTCTGTGAAACCCACTTTCTAGAAGAAATTGAGCCAGAGTTTCATACCATGCTCTTGGTGCCTGCTTAAGTCCATAGAGTGCCTTATCAAGCCTGTAGACATAATCTGGATATTTGGGGTTCAAAATCCTGGTGGTTGTTCAACAAACACTTCTTCTTCAAGTTTCCCATTCAGAAAGGCACTTTTCACATCCATCTGAAATACCTTGAATTTCTTATGAGAGGTATATGCTAGAAACATCCTTATTGCCTCCAATCTTGCAACTGGAGCAAAAGTTTCATCATAGTCTATTCCTTCCTACTGTGAATAGCCTTTTGCCACAAATTTTGCCTTGTTTCTTGTAACAACCCCCTCACTATCAGTTTTATTCCTGAAAACCCATTTAGTACCAACAACAGATCTATTCTTTGGTCTTGGTACAAGGGTCCAAACTTCATTTCTCTCAAATTCATTCAACTCCTCCTGCATTGCTGTTATCCAGTCAGCATCTTGAAGAGCTTCTTCTACTTTCTTTGGTTCAGATTGTGACAAGAAAGCATGAAACAGACATTCATTTATTGTTGCACTCCTTGTCCTTACTCTTGCATCTGGATCACGAATAATCAAATCAGGTGTGTGAGATTTTGTCCATTTCCTAGCTGAAGGCAAATGACTTCTCTTAGTGTTTGATCCTCCCCCTCGATCCATGTTCTCCTGATTTTCTTGTTGCCTTTCTTTATTCTCTGAGGCTCCCCCTGAATTTGACTGCTCAGAGTTTGAACTGTCAGATTTTGGACTTTCAGAGTTTAAGTGATCAGAGTTTGATCCAGGTTTTTCAGCTGACTCACTTTTAGAATTTGAGTCATCACTTTGAAGTGATTCTTCATGCTCCCCCTCAATTGGTTCTCCCCTTGTTTGTGGCTGAGTTGTTTCTTCAGTGTTTACCAGTAGAGGTTCAAAGTTTGTCAGTTCAGCATCATCAGAGTTTATTTCATCAGAGTTTAAGTCTTCATTTTCAAAGTGCAGTTGATCATGTTCATCTACATCTTCAAGTCCAGTTATTTTCTTGTCATCAAATGACACATGAATTGACTTCATGATCACCTTGTTCTCAGATTATAAACTCTGAATGCCTTAGTTGACAGTGGATAGCCAACAAAAATTCCTTCATCAACTTTTAGCTCAAATTTTGTTAACTGTTCAGGATGAATTTTTAGCACAAAGCATTTGCACCCAAAAATCTGAAAATATTTCCGGTTTGGCTTCCTTTCTCTCACCATCTCATATGGTGTTTTTCCATGCTTGTTGATCAGAGTTGCATTCTGAGTAAAACAGGCAGTTTGAACAGCTTCTGCCCAGAAATAGGTTGGCAATTTTGCTTCATCAAGCATAGTTCTGGCAGCTTCTTTTAGGAATAATTCATGAGTTGTGATGTTAAGAATAGAATTTTACTTACACTTCTTGTATATCCTGATTTATAAAGGATTTAGAACTTTGTATAGGATATATAAAATAGACAGTGATCTGTAGAATTTAAGTCAGGAACAGTGCATCGAGGACTACATATCAGGAACTGAGATCGAATCCTGATAGAGCAAGTCAAGTACTGATGGGATGGTCAGATACTGATGCAGTGTGCAATCCTGATATCAGTCGTGTTACTGATGATGTCATTAAGGATGCTACAGAAACTGGCAAGTGCTATAAAACAGGATTTTTGTTTGAAGAACAAGCAAGAAGATATCATGAAGGAAAGAATTTTTTGTTGATGGAAACTATCAACTGGACGGCAGAACACTGTCATGTATAGATTATCTTTCTGTTATTAGTTGATAGGAAGCATTATAAATACTCTCTCTATATCATTGTAAAAAGTGTCATGGTCGTGTAAAGCAATTGTGAGTTAAGCGATTGTGTGCGTAGCTCTGTATAAGGTTTGTATTCGAAAGTTCGAAACAAACAGAAAGAGAGATTTGTTTTGTCAGCAGCTGCTGAAGGTATTTGTACACCTTTGATAGAGTTTGTATTTGATTTATTTAATACAAATAGAGTTTGATTTATTCGTTTGTTCTTGTTTATCTAATCAAGCAAAAATCAGACACGATTATATAACTTGTATTCAACCCCCCCTTCTACAAGTTATTCGAGTTAACAATTGGTATCAGAGCAGGTTCATTTCAAATAAATCATAAAGATCTGCAATCATGTCTGGTTACAAGGATGGGAATAATAAGATTCCTATGCTCAAGAAAAATGAATATACTCTATGGGAAGTAAAGATGTTGCATCATCTGGAAGTAACAGATCCTGATTATCTTGACAGAATCAGAGATGGACCTTTTATCCCAACGAAGGTTGTTGGACAAGCAACTGTTGATGGTGAGGTTGTTCCAGAACATACAGTAGAGAAGCCTAAATCTGAATGGTCAGATAAGGACAAGGAGAATGTTCTTAAAGATGCTAAAGTGAGAAACATATTATTCAACAGTCTTGATTCTGTTCTCACTAACTATATTCTCTCTTGTAAGATTGCTAAAGATATATGGGACAACCTTAAGGCTCACTGTGAAGGAACTAAGCCTGTCAGGAAGAACATGAGGACACTACTTATACAACAGTATGAGTACTTTGAATCCAAGTCTGGTGAGTCACTTACTGACACCTTTGGTAGGTTTACAAAACTCATCAATGAGATGGCCATGCATGGTAAATATTATGACTTGGAGGATATGAATACTAAGTTCATGAAAGCCTTGCCTGATTTCTACAATGAGAAGATATCTGCAATTGAGGAAGCTAATGATCTTGATGAGATATCATTAGAGGCAGTGTATGGAAAATTGAGGGCTTATGAACTTGACAAGCAGCAGAAGAAGAGCAGGGGTGAAGGAAAGATGAAGACTATTGCACTTACTACTCAATCTGAATCAAAGAAGCTTCCAGAGGAACATCATGATGAGCTTGCTGTAAAGAACTCAAGGAAGAAGAAAAGCAAAGAAAGTTCTGAGTCAGAGACTACTAATTAATATAGACTTTGACAACAGTGATTTTGAATCAGAGATGAAGGAACTCTTTGCTATGTTTGCTAAAGCTTTCAAGAAAGGAAGATTCAACAGGAGAAGATTTAGCAAAGGACCTTTTCAAAAGAAGGAGGAGAAGAAGAGTGACAAAGGCAAAAGTACAATTTTCAAGCTTGATAAGGCCAAGATCAAGTGCTTTAACTGCAGCGAGCTTGGACACTTTGCTAGTGAGTGTAAGAAGCCTAGGAATACAGGAAAGGGTAATGCACTTATGGTCACACAGAAGGATTGGGTTGATTCCAGTGATTCTGAAGATGAATTGGATTATGACAACATTGCATTGATGGCAAATGTTTCAGACAAACCTGGATCTCCAAGGAAAACTTCTCCATCCTCTGTTAAGGTATCACTTCACTCTCTTGATTCATTTGATAGCTTAAATTCTGATGAAATTAGATCTGTCCATGCTGAATTTAAGAATCTTATGACTAATTTTAGAATTCTTACTAGTGAAAGAGATGAACTTAAGGTTAAGAATGATAAGTTAGTTGATAGAAATAATTTTCTTGAATCTGAGCTAGTTCAAATGGAAGAATACAAGTTGAGTTCTGATAAAGCTAAGCATGATTATAGTGTTATTCTTGAGGCTTATGACTATGTCAAAAAAGAACTAGAGGAAGAGAGAGATGTGATTAAGACTATTAACAATTCTGGTAAAAAGACTCTAGAAATCTTTGAAAGTGGAATTCGTGGTAAAGTTAATGGTTTAGGTTTTGATAAGGCTAGACCAGAAGAAAAAGTGGCTATTATCAACGATGATAGTAAAATAGAAGCTAGCACATCTAAATCTGAAGGTAAGAAAATTGTTTCTGAACCTAAACATGTTAAATTTGTTTATTCAAAAGGTACCTGTGACAGCCCCAAATCCGGGGTCATGAATCCAGGCCGTCACGGACCAATTTCCATTCAATATCAATATCTCAGCTTGAATATAAATGCATAATAAAACTCACAATAGACCCCACACTTAAATATTAACACACACACCAGTCATATGCTCAGAGAACAACATTCACAATATTAAAAGTTTAGAGTTGAACAGTTATTACAAACCTAGAATCCAACTTAAATACATTGTTGAATAATACTTCGACATGAAGCATTTCAACAATCAAAAGTTCCTTACATTCTTACACACTTAATTATACATAAGACTACTAGAACCCGTCTGTCTCTACGCTACCTCAGGAATCGGTGCCAATCACTACACCATATATGACCTATCGTAACCCCTACCGGATAAATGTTACCCCAATATGTTACCTTAGGTATACTACTTACATCCTGAGGTAACATTGTGTTTTTTATGTTACCTTAGCCAAAAATATGATGTTGCAGTAGTTAGAAAGTGTTGAAGCATGTAACATAAATATGTACGTGTTACATTAGAGTTCGGCTTGCCAACTCTTTTCATCTAATTTTTTTTAAAATTTTTTTAAAATTTTTAAATAAATTAATTTTTAAAATTTGTTAACTTTTTTATAAAATGAGTTAGAAAATTATTTTATTTTTTTAAATCAATTTTTTTTCAAAAAATAATTTTTTTCAGAAATTGTAATATTTTTTAGAATTTTTTTGTACAATTTTTTTTAAATTATTAATATATATTCTCCAATTTTTTTAAAAAAATCGAATAAAACAATTTTTATGAAAAAAATATAAAAATTTTTATAAAAAAAATCAAATTTTTATAAAAAAAATATCAAAATTTTTATAAAAAAAATGAAAATCACTGTACGCTATTTTGGGGTAATTTTTTGTGGGCGGGACTTTTTGGGGGTATTTTTTTGGCTGAGCGGGATATTACCTTACTTTCCCCCAATTCACTTAACTTCACTTTCTCTCAATCTCAGCCTCCCACACCCAATTCACTTTACTTCTACCCCTCTCCACCCAAGACGATAACGAGAGTGATTAGGGCTTCCTCAGATTGCAAGACGAGAAATCTCAGCCTACCTTCTTCTCCACCAGCAATTAGGGCTTCCTCCAATTAGGTATTTTTTGTTTGTTCTTTATGTTTATGTTTTTCATTTTAATGTTGATTTGGTGTTTTTTGTTCTATTTGTAAGCCTCTGTGTGTTTTGTGTGTGTAAGTCTCTGTTTTTTGTTATGATGATTTTTTTGTTGTATTTTTAACTTTTTCGTATCGTAAATGTTTATTATATGGTGCCAGATGATGGTTGGGTTGAAATTCTAAATCAAAAGTGGGACAAAAAGATTGTCTTGGAAGAAGCAAGCAAGTATCCTGAGCTTACTCTTCAGGTATAATTTGTGTTTTCTGTGCTGTTAAATTTCGGCATTCACACGTACTCGGCATAGGAGATGTGCTTCTGCATTTTATTAATTTGATATCATCTACTTAATTGTGAAGAGAATTGATTTGATTTTCCAATTTAAAAATGTGGTACTTGTCATTCTTGTTCTATTTAGCATTCCAGAAGTACATGGTGTCATGGTTAGTGTTTCTTCTACCTCTTCATCTATTCTTTTTCTTCTTTTTGAGAATATATATATATATATAATGTTAATGAATGTAATTCATTATTTTACAGGTTAGTAATGCCCAGGAAACAATTCAACTAATTGTTATTAGTTTGTTATTTGTTTTTCAACGTGGTTGTATTGGCAATTGGGGATTTGTCCCGGTTGTTTTCAATTTTTAATGAATCTTATTTCTTTCTTGCAAAAAAAAAAAGAAGTCTGACCATATTTTCTTTCAATGACATGACAAATGCATGCAGTATATAGGACTGGGAATTCTATTCCACCGGATGTTCCTAGCTCTATCTCCTAGGTTGCGCGAGATTTCATAAATCAGTGCGTACAAGTTGACCCAAGTTCTCGTCCCACGGCTGCTCAGCTCCTAGACCATCCCTTTGTTAAGAGGCGACATCTTTATTCATCAGAACTAGAATCACCTCACAATCCTCGCAGACAAGCTAAATGTTGGTATTAGGGAAAAAAGGGTAGTTTCTCGCAAACAAGTTCTTGAATTGCCATGCATCTTGTTTTTTAATGGGAGAATTTAGTGTTATTTTTGAATCTCCTGAACATGGCAAGGTCTTAAAAAATTAGTTGATACAAAATTCTCTTATAAACAGCAGCGAGTGATTCACGTTTATATTCAAAGCTCTAGCAATTTACTCTATGTTTTTTACTTGAGTAAAAGGTTATAATTGTCTAAATTGTAAGCCAATAGTGTGACTTCATCATCCACACAAGAAGAATACTATAACATATCAAACAAGAATTTTGATGGGCTTGTTCTCTTCAAGACCCTTCTCTAGTCCTATTATGTGCACAACCACCAATGGATCCCACACTCTCGACGCTTCCTTTATAAAGCGTGCTGCCGAGTTGGCTGATAAGTCTGCTGGCTTTACTGCACCACACCCAAATTTTGGGTGTGTAATTGCTGTAAATTCTGGTACCAGGGTGCTCGGAGAAGGTTACCTTTATGCACAGGGGACAAAGCCAACAGAATTGCAGGCTGTAGAAGCTGCTGGCGAGTACCGCAAGGGTGCCACAGCATACGTCAACATGGAACCTGGTGACTGCCATGGTGATTCTACCGCCGTGTCATCTTTTATTAAGGTGTTTTTAACGTTATAACTACAGATGGAAGATATATCGGTACTATTTGTTCAGTCTCTCATATTACTTTATTTCCAACTCAATTTGTCACTGTCTTATAATTAAGTACTCCACTATATTATTCTTTATGTTCTTGCAACATTATTAGATTTAGAAGTAGTTAGTTTTATAAAATTCCCAGTAATTGAGTTCAGGTGAAATTTCATTAAATATATCTTATAAATTTGTTATAAAGATTTAGATGAGCTTTAATTAGTCAAGACTCAAGAGTAAAATCTTGTTGTGCTCCACCTCTCCACAACATTTAATAGGTTGTCTCTCTAAAAAGATAGAGATGTCTTTCCCTCAATTTATTTGAAGTCTGAACCTTACAAAAAAAATTATAAGCTAATGTAAAAGTTGATAAGTTTATTCAATTTATTTATTGGTATCTGTTTAGTAGGGAGGAATTACTAGAGTTGTTGTTGGGATAAGGCATCCATTACAGCATCTCCGGGGAAGTGCTATTCGAACGCTAAGAAGCGAAGGATTGGAGGTTGATGTCCTCGGAGAAGATTTGCAAAGTAGAGCCATTGAGGTAGGGATTTATTCATTTGCATGATAGTAACTTTTTGGCAATATTTTTGAATGCTAGTGAATAAAAGTTCTGATTTGGCATCATTATCCCCTTGTATAGTTTTTGAGATCTTGTTGGTGATATTCTATCGTGGCCATATTTTTCTAGCTATTTGCTTTCTTGTTGACAGTGTATTGAAGTGTATTGTAGTTGGATCGCTTAGCTCGTTCTTAACAACTCATGTGCTTGTCTTTGTGTATTTAATATCGTTTGCCTTGCTGGTTCACATTTGTTGTGGTCTGTACATCAGATAGGTTGTAAGGGGCTTGTAAGGTTGATCATGTGATCATTTTTGTGATTTTGCCAATGTTAATGTCACATTTTGTTCAAAGAGCTGACCTCGGTCTATGAAAACTTGATACACTTTTTAGCTTGTGGTTTATAATGTATTACTAAATGGAATGGACATATGGTAAAATTTGTAGTGCTCCTGCTCAGTACTCAGTATAGAGAAAAGGGGTCTGATCTCTGAATTGCTGCTGAAAGAAGTTACTACTAATTACTAAATACTATCTCTATTTAGTAGTAAAATACTACTACTGATTATTATATGTTAACTTGCAGAACCGTTGAAGATGAAGGCTGAAAAAGTGCCCAGGCCCCAGCACCAGCAGGCAGCACAACAGCAAGTAGGAGACAGGACAGGAGCAGATCGAGCAACAGGAGAATGGAGACTAAATTTTAATTTTCCACCTTCTCTGTTTCATTGTTTTGTAGTTCTTAATTCTAAATGTAAACTAAAATTCAGTTACTTGAATTCAGTAACTTGTGGAGCTATGATAAACTTATGAATTGTGGTTGTGTACTATATTTTCTGTTTTTCTGCAATTTTCTTTAACTTTTATTACAATTCGGTTTTTGGTTAAAACCGAAAAAAAAAGTTCGGTTCGGTTTTCGGTAGAATTTTTCCCTACAATTCGGTTTCGGTTAACAGAAATAAAATTTGGTTTCGGTTTCGGTTATCCGAATGCACACCCCTAATGGTGGGACCCACTGGTGGGGCCCACTTTTTTAAAAAAATTGAAGCACTCTAAGGTAACCGAATATTTATGTTGCAATATGCCATTTTTATGTTACAGTAGATCTCTAAGGTAACCAGAAAGGGCATGTTACCCTAGGGGTGAAATAAGTTACCTTAGGTACCCTAAGGTAACATCAAAATATGTAACTTATAATTTATGTTACCTTAGCCCAAAAATGGGTCTATAGTAACATTTTAGCACCCTAAGGTAACAAAATTTTTGGGTTACTGCAGGCTCTTTATGGTGTAGTGAATGCGCTCTCAGAAGGTCGCCTTCCCCCTACCCTCTTGCGGGGCGTTTTGCGTAGTATCGGCTTACCTAGCTGTTATATAAATAAGTAGCAAGAGTGAGCTATAGTAGCTCAGCAAGATAATTTCTATCTACTAACATCAAAGGAAAATAAACCATTATATATATATATATATAATAGACAAAAGCAAACTTCAGTTATTATGGAAGAATTTTATTTCCATTCAATATGTATATACACTTTCCAATTATCCTTGTACAAAAGAAATATATAGTATCATTCCATCAGTCTCGCTTCTAATATCATATAATATCAGTTCCTCTTCTTGAATGCTATAACAATCAATATACCATCTCAGTGTACTTTTCTAGGATAATACGAAAACTTGAACAAATCTTTCATTATCATTTTCTCATTTCCTTCATATGCAACGATTATATAATTTAACATAAAATCAGTTTCTCTTCATCTGTAACAGTAATTCCATCTTTTCATATCACTTTTCTGTTTTCAGTTATAGAAATCTGAAAACCATTTTTCAATTCTTTCCTTTAAGGAAAACGTTGGGGATTTCCACTGTTGCCGAATACGTAAGGATGATGATCAGTCGCCCTCTGTACCCGTCCCTTTTACTACCGGTAGACGGAGGTAGGTTCTCCACCATCCCCCAGGAGGAAGGTTCACCACTACATCCTCCCTCGCCACTCTTGGGCCGGAATAAATATTGGATGCTGGACTGTGCCACTACCACACAGCCTCTTACTCTTATTGTTGCAATCCCCCTTTTCAAATCACTTTTCCATTATCAAATACCATTTCACATTTTCCATTTCCATTCACATTTCCCTTCACATATATCATTTCCATTTCCATTTATCATCACCTTTAAAATATTTATGTCATAATACTTTGATTATGACTCAGACATCTCTTCTATATTCGATGAAATCAAATATGTTCTTGTATACATAGAGTATTCCATTTATTTTAGAAGTATTAAATAATACTCAATAATATCTGTCACAACATTTGGAAAGAATATTTTTAACATAATATTATAAATCATATAACCCTAGATAATAACTGATACCATTCCTTTATATATAACTCTAGATAACAACTGATACCATTCCTTTATATATATAACTTTTAATCATAAGGCATGTTCACTTCATGCAAGATCATCTCAATGTATATCCATATCCATCTCATACTCGTATCCATGTCCATATTCATATCATACTCATATACCTCTCCTTTTAATATCAATAATCAAGGAAAAAAAATTCTTAACAATATAGTAACAATAGCATCACATATATATATTCCATGAAATCAAGTTTCTTTAAAGATAGATAATTTCCAAGTAGGGATAGAAAAGATCTTGCCTCGGTTTCGGTATCCTGACGGTATGGCTCGTGGCTCTTCCGGAGTTTCTATAAACACAAAAGGACCGTCGTTAGAATACCACATCTCTTACTCACTACACTCTTGTATAACATTACCCTTGACACTTTAATATATGTTTAACGTATCACTATTACCCCAAAGGTTCAAGAACTTAACCATTTATAAACTCAATCGAAGTTTCAGGGGTTTTCACCATTTCCCCTAACGACCACACTTAACTGTAAAAATTCTCAGAAAATATGGATTTCGAATTTTACCCTAAGGCCAACTGGTAATGCCTCTTTGACTACCCTACTACCATATCCCAAAATCTTATAATTTTTAAAAATGTCTAAGTATGGTAGTTATAGCCTCAAAGGTAACACAATTACGGTTTCTCGGTTTCCGAACGTCTTTCACTAAAACTGACTTTTCTCCTAAACCGTTCATCAGATTTTAACGCACTTTATATCAAAACGATCTATGAACCAAGATCTATCATCTCATGGTCATTTGGGAGTCTAGACAGTAAGGTACCGTACGGGTATAGGGTCCAAAAACAGGGCAGTTTCTGATTCTAACGAAAATCGGACATTATAACGGCTATATTTTCATACTTTCCAAAATCAAACTCCTCAAAATCAATCATCCACCTTATACACCATCACCTACACCATGTGGTCATCTTACCAACCATGGTTACAGGCACATACTCCTTCCATATTCAATCAACTCAACTTATAACACACATATAATCATAGTTTCATGATTTATACAAACTTATCCACTAAAACTAACCATAATCCATCATAAACTCAAAAGGGTAAGGATGTTCATACCTTCCTTGATGCTCTTATAACCACAATCAAGCTTGGTTAACCTTGGTATGGCCTTGGATGGTCCTTGGGAGGCTTTAGATGGATGATCTAAACATGGGAATCAAGAACACTTCCTAACTAGTAAAACACGCAACATTGATTGGCCAACACGAAGCCCTTCTGCTCGTTTTCCGCTCGAGGCTCCTGAACGAAAGTTGTAGAGAATCTCACAAGGTTTCCAGAAAGCTAAAGATCGCCCAATTTCATTGAGAATTGAGTGAGATATGGCTGTTTGACTGAGACTGATCTGTTTTGGCCGAATGGTATGAAGATGAAAGGGGAGAGAGATTTTTGTGTTTACTTGTTCTTATCTTGGCTTAATCTTGATCATTCTAGCTTGTCTTGGAAGCCTTGTAGATATTTTGTGGTTAAAATCATGTTAAAAGACTAATCTACCCCTTAAAACAATGTTAGTGGATGATGATGTCATTAATCATTCTTTAATCTCATTATATTGTTTTTCTAAGTATCATGCTAATAATCTTGGATAATAATAATATGGCATGTATCTTTGTTATATTACTAATCTTGGTTGCTTGGTCTCCATACTCGTCTACTTGTGATTCGTTTCGAATGTACCTCATTATCTCAGTGGTTCTGAAATCATTTAACAATCCAAATTCCTTTGGTATTCTCTTAACTTAATAATCCCCTGGTTTAATCTAAATTCACTAATCCCTCAATATATAATTCCTATAATATTTCCATGCTCCTTAATATCCAATAGAAGCTCTTTAGAAGTCAAAATCCTCAAAATCCATATTCAGGAATCTCTGAAATCTATCGTCATTTCGAGCACTTAATTTCATTGTACAACACTAATATGGTTTCTGTTTATTCATTTTCTATTTCCATTGTAGAGTACCTACATACCATTTCTCCAAATCCTCAAAATTTACTATTCATGTGATCACTGTAGCATCGCTAAAGTTAGGGTTATTACAGTACCCCTGTTGTACATAAAAGAATTAACAATAGTAATTCAGATGAGAAAGTGTTAGAGAAACCTAAGAATGTAAACATAGGGTTTCTGTCTAAGTCTCAGTTGAAACAGAGACTAGATGATCTTTTAGAGTCTAGCAAGATCAAAAGAAATAGGAATGGAAAAGAAGGTATTAACAAAGAGAATAATTACAAGAATGTACCTGATGCACCTAGGAAAAAATGCTATAAGTGTGGAAATCATAATCATTTGGCCCTAGACTGCAATCAAAAACCTTCTTGGAAAACTGAGCCCAGATTCCCCAAGACTCAGAAAATTCAATACCAGCCACAAAAAGCTTGTTATCATTGTGGTAGTTTACTTCATTCTATTTACATGTGTAAAGAATATCATGAACTGTATTATGACTATTATTCTCTGAAATCTGAAACTCCTAGTCACAAACAGTTTATGAAATCAGAGTCTAAAGTCGACTCTGCAACAGGTAAAGTAAAAGCAAAATCTTCAAAGCTAGTTATTTCTAAATCTAGTAAGAAAGGATCCAATCAAAGTTGGGTCCTAAAAAATTCTAACTAGTTACTTTTTGTTTGCAGGGCACAGGAAATAAGCCTTCAATTATCTTGGACAGTGGATGCTCTGGACATATGACTGGAAAGAAGTCCCTGCTTACAAAGTTTGAGAGGAAAGCTGGCCCAGTAATATCTTTTGGAGATGACAACAAAGGAGAAACTATGGGATATGGCTCAATTGTTTTGGGGAATGTCATCATAGAAAATGTAGCACTGGTTGAAGGCTTGAAATATACTCTTTTAAGCATAAGTCAACTGGGTGATAAAGGTTATCAATCAATCTTTGACAGAGAAGGATGCAAAATCTTGATTATGCAGAATGGAGACATTGTTCTAACTGGTCAAAGACATGGTAACATATATGAAGCCAGCTTAAGTGATACATCTAAAGGAATTGTTAGATGTCTCTACAGCAAAGCAACAAATGATGAAAGCTGGAATTGGCACAAAAAGCTCTCACATCTCAACTTCAAGAAGCTTAATCAACTTGTTCAGCACAATCTTATGAGAGGTCAACCTAAGGCAAATTTTGTGTAAGATGGACTTTGTGATGCCTATCAGCTTGGAAAATAGAGAAGAACCACTTTCAAGAGCAAGACTGCAAATTCAATTAATGAACCATTTCATATGCTACATCTTGATCTGTTTGGTCCAGTAAACATTATGTCTCTCAGCAAGAAAAGATATGCTCTAGTTATAGTGGATGATTTCAAAAGGTTCACATGGGTGTTCTTTCTACACAAGAAGGATGAAGCTCCTCAGCAAATCATTGAACTTTTCAAAAATATACAGAATAACTCTGAGTACAAAGTCAAAGTACTTAGGAGTGATAATGGTACAGAATTTAAGAATTCTATAATAGAGGAGTTTTGTGCAGACAATGGAATCACTCAATAGTTTTCTGCACCTGGTACACCCCAGCAGAATGGTGTAGTGGAAAGAAAGAATGGGACTCTCATAGAGGCAGCAAGAACCATGCTTGCAGATGCAAAACTTCCAACCTATTTTTGGGCAGAAGCTATAAACACTGCATGTGTTTCACTCAAAACTGTACCTTGGTAAATAGTCATGGAAAAACTCCTTTTGAGATGATCAAAGGAAAGAAACCAAGTGTGAAATACTTTCGCATCTTCAGATGCAAATGCTATGTCCTAAAAGTTCATCCAGAACAACTTGGAAAATTTGAAGCCAAATCGGATGAAGCAATCTTTCTAGGATATTCAGCATCAAAGGCCTTCAAAGTTTATAATCTCAGAACTCACATTGTTATGGAATCAATTCATGTTGCATTTGATGACAAGAAATTTGGAATTTTGCAAATTGATGAAAGCCATGACAAATTGGAATTTGAAAATCTAAAGGAATCTGAGATACTCTCCAGTGATGATGAAGGTTCTCCAGAAGGAATTTCTATTGCTTCTCAAAGGAATGCTACTGTTGAGGTGGAGCAAATAAATCAAGGAGAACACAGTGATCATCAGGAGCAGACTAGCTATACAGAGTCTACTCCATCAGGAACTGATCCTTCAGAGTCTACTGAGGAAAAATCAGTAACTAGCAGCAATATGGAATCTATTGATTCTATTGATCAAAGGGGAGTTTTTGAAGGCAGAGAGAATTCTTCTACAAGAGAAACCACTAACTTAGGGGGAGAGACTAGCAGAGTCAATCTACCACCTGTTAGAAAATGGACAAAGGATCATACTAAAGATTTGATTATTGGTGATCCAAATAGTGGTGTTCGAACTAGAAGATCAATTCAAAATGAATGCTTGTATAGTTGCTTTCTCTCAAAGAATGAACCTAAGAAGGTTGAAGAAGCCTTACAGGATCCTGATTGGGTAATTGCAATGCAGGAAGAATTAAATGAGTTTGAGAGAAACAAAGTCAGGAAACTGGTACCAAGGCCTAAAGACAGATCAATTGTTGGTGCAAAATGGGTTTTTAGAAACAAGCTAGATGAATCTGGTATGATTGTTAGAAACAAAGCAAGACTGGTGGCCAAGGGTTACTCTCAGGAAGAAGGCATTGATTATGATGAAACCTTTGCACCTGTAGCCAGCTTGGAAGCAATCAGAATGTTTCTTGCATTTGCAACTTATTCAAAGTTCAAGGTATACCAGATGGATGTAAAGAGTGCTTTTCTAAATGGCTAGCTTGATGAGGAAGTATATGTGGAATAGCCACCTGGATTTGTTGATCCAAAGTTTCCAAATCATGTCTACAAACTTGACAAGGCACTCTATGGACTAAAGAAGGCACCAAGAGCATGGTATGAGACTTTGTCTAAATTTCTTCTTGAAAATGGTTTCACAAGAGGTACAATTGACAAAACTCTATTCTTTAGAAAGATAAAAGGTGAATTTCTTTTAGTTAAATTTTATGTTGATGATATTATATTTGGTTCTACTAATGAAAGGTTGTGTGCTAAGTTTAGTAAGCTCAGGCAGTCTAAGTATCAGATGAGCATGATGGGTGAACTAAATTATTTCTTAGGCTTGCAGGTCAAACAGACTGAGACTGGTATTTTCATTAATCAGTCAAAGTTTATCAAAGATCTTTTAAGAAGGTTTGACTTTCAAGACTGTGCAGTTGCAAAAACACCCATGGCAACAACCCCTAAACTAAACTCTGATCCTAATGGAAAGAGTGTGGATAACACTAGTTATAGAGGCATGATAGGCTCATTGTTATATTTAACTGCAAGTAGACCAGATATAATGTTTTCTACCTGTTTATGTGCTAGATTCCAAAGTGATCCTAAGGAATCTCATTTAATTGCTGTGAAGAGAATTTTTAGATATCTCAAAGGAACTCCAAATCTTGGTTTGTGGTATCCTAGAGAATCTGATTTCTCCCTAATTGGCTATTCAGACTCTAATTATGCAGGGTGTAAAATAGACAGGAAAAACACTACAGGTACATGTCAATTCTTGGGAAACAGATTGATTTCGTGGGCAAGCAAGAAGCAACAATCTGTCTCAACCTCAACTGCAGAAGTTGAGTACATAGCAGCAGGCAGTTGTTGTGCACAGCTCCTTTGGATAAGAAATCAGTTGATGGATTATGGTATGACACTTAGTAATATTCCTATGTTTTGTGATAATACTAGTGCTATCAAAATTGCAGAAAATCCAGTTCAACATTCAAGGACTAAGCACATTGATGTCAGGTATCATTTTTGTTGAGTATTGAATACGGTAAAAGAATACAGAGGGGGGGGTGAATGGATTCTTGAACTTTTCTTGGATTGAGTCTATGTAGCAGATAAGTGCCTGTGTGTATAAGTGAAGGTGCGGATAAAGAAACAACACAAGACACAATATCACTTTAATCTAATGTATTATTAGATAAAGGTTGCTACAATCTGTGAATACAAATGGTAGTATTCTCAGCTTCGTTTTTCTCAGAGAGATATAGCTTACAGTGTATGAAAAACTTGACTCACAAAAGTTACTAAGTTATGAAGTGAGGCTGTGTCCTTATAGAACATGGATACAGCCTACTTACTGCAAATAAGGAAGCTAAACAAATTACTTTCTAGTCTGTCTATCCTTTTTGAGTAAGTGTCCAAACGGTTACAGATTTGACTTTGCAAAGCCTGTTTAGATCCACTTCTTTAGCTCCTTGTCTCTTCTATATCTCTCCAAGCTTCCTTGTAGGCTTTCCAGAGCACGTTACAGATTGTGGTCCATAAAGTGCATTGGCTTGTTGCAGGTTTCTGACTTGTACAATTTCTTCAGTATTTTGTCTCCAAGAATGTATTCGAGAAGTGACTAAGTAAGTGATTCGAGAACTAGAATTGACTTGATCGATAACTCTGAGTTCTCGAATACTGTTATATTGACATATCGAACCACTTCTCGAATAGCTCTTTTCCATCAGGATTCCTTGAGTTGTCGAATAGAACATTTGACTTATCGAATCCTCGAGATATCGAATAGCTTTCTGAGTCCTTGAGATATCGAATGGAACTTTGACTTGTTGACTCTTTGAGAACTCGAATACCATCTTGACTTGTTGACTTCTTGAGTTCTCGAATAGAGTAGTAGACATATCGAATGAGATATCGAATAGTGTATTCAGAGATATCGAATAGTGTCTTGAGATATCGAATCCCTGACTTCTCGAATGCTGGACTTCTCGAATAGACAAATATACTTCTCGAATTGGTACTTAGGCAAATTCTTCATTTCTTCAAATCCCAACTGTGATTATTTGACAGTCTTTAACTCCTTGCTTGAGGCATGAACCTTGGAACTTCTTTCAAGCATTATTCTAGACTCTATTTGTACAATTACACAACTAGGATTTGATGCCTACTACAAGTAAAATACAAATAGAAACTCTACAACTAGAGGTTCCCTCAGTTAAGAGGTCATGTAAGTAATGCAAAGCATTACAAACAATTAGGCTTGTTATTAGATGTGTACAGGCATGCCTCTGTAACTAACAATCTCCCCCAAATTGTGAGTGAGACCCTTAGTCACAATTTCATGTCTGATAACAAGCCTAACATACATAAAGATAAATCTTTTAAAAGTACAGGTATGAATTTGATTGAAGAAATTACATAGAAGTATTCTTACAAGTTATGAGGAACTACTTAGTCATATCCTTTTGGATTCATCTTTTGAGCTTTGGCTTGCAGATTCTCATTTTTCATCCTATCTTCAGCTTCTTTGGCTTTCTTCTTTGCAATTTCTTCCATGGCAAGAATGATATCTTCCATTGCAGTGAGTTCTTCAATTAGAGGAGAGCCTGATAAATCCTTGAGCACTTCATTTAGCTATTTCTCAGAGTAGGAACTGATGTAGTCCATTCTAATCTTCACATTTCTACCATATTTCTTGTACTCAATGATGTAAGGATTAAACTTGACTCTGCACAGACCCATAGCTCTCAACTCATCAGCCTTAGCTTCCATTGCAGCAAACTCCTCCTCCCTTTTCTTTCGTATCTTTTCACTGTTCTTTCTCATTTCTGCCTGGTGATCTCTTTTCATCTTGACAAAGTCAATTAACTCCAGCTTCCACACCCTTTCCACTCTGTCTTCAGAATCCAACATTGCAATTATCCTTTCTATGTCATACAGCCTGCCCCAGTGCTGGCATGTTCCTTGTCTGAATTTCTTCTGTCTTCCATCAGAATACTTAACTTCAAGAAAATCATCAACAATGGCAACATGATAGATTCTTTGAGCCCATAGAAACTGCAGTTGGTCTTCATCATAGCTTTCATCCAGAGGTGGTAGGTTTAATCCTGGGATAATTGTCAGTGCCTTAGATTTGGATAGCTTCACCTTTTTGCAACATGTTTAAATTTCATTCTCTTGACATGGTTGCTTGGCAGAAATCTTTGACCTTTGTTGGTAGACCATAGTAGTATTCCATTAGCAGTTTGCTTTCTGAAACATACACATGGTTTCTTGACTTGAATCTTCTTCTCCTCTTGAGGTGGCAAAACAGTTGCAGAAGCCATAGATGTAGATTTTGCTAGGTCACCACTAACAGTATTCACCCTAGACTTAGAGTCTTGTGATGTGGTGAGGTTACTGCTAGCAATGCCTAAGGCTTGCTGTTTTCCGATCTTCCTCTCATAGACTCTTCCTTGGTCATCATCATTCTTCTTATCTTTGTCCCCCTTCTTCTTCTTGTCTTCATCACCCTTATCTCTCCTGTGATGTCTTCTCCTCCCATCACCTTTATCTTCAGAATCATCATCCTTATTTCTCCTAGGTTGAGCCATCTCTGGAATTTCACCAGTTGCAATATAAGTTCTGAGGATGTGCAGTGCCTCAGTTTCTTCAGCATTTCTGGCTCCAACCTTCTTCTTTAATTGATCAATGATAGCAATGATCAGTTTGTGATTTCTAGTGGTGAGATCATGGGGAATGACCAATTGCTTGATATCTTCAATTCTGGTGCCAGACTGATAAATGATTGTCCATGGCTTCTTGATCACTTCTGGTAGCCTTGAAGGTTGGTCATTCCTCAAGTCATCAAACAGACTTTTGTTATTCTCATTCTTCTTCTCAATAAGCTCAAGTATGGCATCTATCTCTGAGTGTTTCAGTTCCTGTAGAGTCTTGTATGTTAGATGCCATATCTTCAATTTGGATATCATCACTATCTCATTAATCCATAGATTATTGACTTTCTTAGGAATGACAGTGATGCAATCAATCTGCTTCTTCAGCTCCCTCAGATAGAACTGAGTGTCACCAACCTGTTCCCTTGTCGCTTTCAGAAACTCCAAGAAGGCTTTATCATGATAAACATTGGAGTTAGCAACTTCTTGTAGTTTGGCCTCAGTAACAACTTTAACTTCTACAGGCTTGGCACTCTCAGGTAGGGTTGGAGGTTTGTCAGATGGCATACTCCCTGCAACCACTGTTGTAGTTATGGATTGCTTTTGTCCTCCAGGAGTAGTGATGTGCACAGTTGGTAGAGTGACAACTGGCAAGGTAGATGGAGGCTCATCCACTTTGGATTTTCCTTTGCCAGGCACATTAGGTAGAGATTTTGAAGAAGCTCTTTGTTGACCACCCTCTTTTATTATTATGCCTTTCTCCCCCTTTGTATTTGAGTTCCCTTTCTCCCCCTTTGAATTTGAGTTCCTTGTCTTCTTCTCCCCCTTAGGCTTGTTGTCAGGCACTGAGGCCGTAGAAATGTCCTTTGGGATTGAAGATTCATCAGGGAGAGGGAGACCCATATGCTTCATCATAGCAGCTAACATGGATTATTGTTGCAGAAGGACATCAGCTGTGGTGGATGCTTGAGTGTCCAACTGATCATTTAGAAGTGCAACCTTGTCTGTAAGATGAGCATTGGACTTAGTGAGAGTAGCCACCTCCTTCTCAAGTGCATCTACTTTGCTGAATAACTCAGTAGATTTGAAGCCAGACAGGGATTGTTCTTTGAGTCTCTGCACTTCAAATCTAGTCATGTCATGTACTGGGACTTCAGTAATCAGTCTGTCTCCATATAGATTTTTGAACATGGTCCTCAGCATGGCATTGGCATCTGTGGTCTGATCAGACAGAATTTGAAATTGATGCCCCAGACCTGTGACAGTATCCTTTAGCAGAGCTAGCCCATTGTCCATTTTGGTGCAGGTAGTGTTGCAGTGTTTGATGTCCTTGAACACACTGTCTAGCTGAGGGAATTTGGCATCAAAGGTCCTCTTGATTGCTTCTACTGTGGTGGTGGTCTTATCACACACTCTATTGACCTCAGTCTTAACACCTTTTCCAAGATAATGTGCAGCCTTGAGGAATCCCTTGTGTGTATCATTCATAGCCTCATACACTTCACCAGGGGTCAGAGATTTGGCATTGGAACCCAGTGAAGTGAGGTATTCCTCCCTGAGATACTGAAGTGCTTCATCAAGAGTAATATCATATTTTCCTTGCAACCAGGCATCTATGTTGCCATCTCTCTCAGCATCATCAATGATCTTTGTCTTCTGCACCTCCACATCATCCCTATGGCATAACAGAATAGCCTCATAGTCTGGATTAGGCATGTCTGCAGTGAAAAGGTTCTGAGCAATCTTTGTGAACTCAGGAATCTGATCCACAATTAAGCTTTGAAGTGCTTCAACCATCAATTGTTGTGGAACAGACCCTGATCCTGAAGCACTGTCATGTTGCACAGGCTTCAGCCATTGTGACATAAAGTCAGAGCTAGAGCTAGGCAAGCTAGACTCCTCAGTTACAGATGCAGCTTCTGTAATCGGATGGATTGACGCTACTACTGGTGTCACCATAGAAGTGGGATGAATTACACCAGCAGTTGACACAGGCACAGAGTCTCTAGTAAAAACTAGTGGAACCTCTATGTTTGTGATGGTGTCATCAGGAGATGCCTCAGCATGCATTCCCTCACCATCTAAATGTGGGTTCTGAGTGGTGAGCAAAGTGTCATGCACTAAGTCACTTGAAATTATTGGCTCATCAAGAGAAAAGAATTCTTGATGATCAATGCCTTGCATCTCAGTTGCCTGAGTTGCAGGTTCCAAAGAAATTTCAGTGTTAGATTCTGGAAGAGAAGTGTGTTTAAGAGTAGATTTTGGCAACTCCCCCTGAGAAATAGAGGGAGTTTCAATTGTGATGTGCTCTCCACTCAGTGTAGTGCCAGCCTTATCACTCCCATGTGCTGACTCTGTACAAGAAGGTTCATTGGGGAGAATGCTTGATTCTATAGGTGCACCCTGTTGAGAGGATACACCTAGTGAGCTGTGTGCCCTTGATTTTACAACTTCAGCCATTTGTGTGACTGAAGAGGTGGTCTTAGTTTTCTTCTTCTTTGTCCTGTGTAAGGGTGACTCAGGTTCCTCACTTTCTAGACCTAATTCAACAGCTAATGCTGCTTCAGATAAGATATTTAATGGTGCAGACATTACTTCCTTTCTCTTCTTTTTACTAACATCACCCTTTTGAGAGGATGATGCAGTTGGCTCATTATGTGGTAGAGTGTTTGGTTGAGAGGGTTGGTTAGCAGGCCCTGGGTTAGCATTTTGTTCTACTTGTTTGGGCTGTGCTAACTTAGATTTTGCATCAAATGTTGGCATGTTGTGGGGATAAGTCCTAAACAAACTCTCCATATGGGGAGTTATATTCAGTCTTACATCCACATCATTCCTAGTCTCCAAATTACCAAAAATGAGTTTGGTCATGGACTTAGGATAGCCTATTTTATTTTTATCAATCCCAGGCAATTCAATCAATGAAGCATTTTTATAATTAAGTACAGATTGAATAAAGCGAGGGAAGAAAATATCAGTACCTCTCTTGGATGTGTTCTTACCAAGTCTTCCATATAGTTCTTGGAGGATGATTTTGCCAACATCAATCTTCTTTCCATAGGCCAAAGCATATCCAATTTGCTGCACAGGTGCACTGATTTGATCAAAGCTTGATTTCCTGGCAGTGAAGACTTGGAGAAGAGTTGCAAACACATAGCTCCATTCTTTTCTCAGATTCTTTCTGTTTAGCTTTCCAAGATTGATCCCATCTGAGTAATTGATGAACTCAAAGAATTCCTCTAACTCTGCATTAGTGGCCAGTCTGTCGAATGACTCTTGTTGTAGGCCCAGTGCTTGGTTCATGTCTGCAGTAGTGATAGTGATTTCCTTATCTTGAATCTTGCAGTAAATGATATATGAAGTGATTGCATTTTCCAGGGCTACAACTTCCACAATAGCAGTACCCCAAAACTGTTCCAGGATATCTAGATACAGAGTTGGGTTGGCAGAGAGTGCATCCTTGATGTATGACTCAGCCATCCATTTCACAAAGCACTTGAAATTGGCATTGGGTGCTTCAACATCACTAGTGAGAGCGATGAAGTTGGTGTTGAACTTTACTGTTGCCATTTGTGTAGAAGAGAGGAAAGAAATTGAAGATTGAAGAAGAAATTTGGCTTTTCGTAGCTAGGGTTTCAGGGGTTTAGAGAGTGTAGATGCTTGAGAAATCGAATGAAATGAATCTAATAGATGTGAAATTGTATAAGTATGAAGTACTTGAATTGTCGATTAGCAGAAAGTTTTGTATCGACAAGTCAGGCATTCGAGAAGTAGAAAACAACTATTCGAGAAGTCAAGAAAGGCTTAATCGATAACTCAAGCAGATAGAAACTCACAGCTGGCAGTTATCTAACTTAGAAATAATTCTAAATTAAATAAAATATGTTTTTATGAGTGAATTAAACTTTTAGACAAAAGTCCAAAATCGGTTAAAATTCAGCGAGAATTCAGCCTTTTCAAATGATTCGAGAACTCAAATATAGTGTTCGAGAACTCAATCATTCGAGAACTCAGTTACTATATTCGAGAAGTCAAGAATACCTCTATTCGATATCTCAGAAAGACTCTATTCGAGAACTCAAGAGTACTCTAATGAGACTTATTAGAGATGTCGAATAGTGAATCATTCGAGAAGTCTGACTTATCGAGCTATACTCATCACTCATAAAAATTTGATTTTCACTATCTTTTAAAATTTACAAGACATATTCATTGAAGAATATCCTAGCAAATTAAATAGTGATTTTCTCAAAATTTCATAGAAATTTTAAGTTAATAGAAATATGATTTTCAACATATGCAACAGATTTGAAATATTTATAAATCATATTTCAGCCAACACTTACTCCAAAAATATTGAGAATTTAGATAAAGTAAGTGTTTACTGCTGCAACAATCTAGATGGTGTATTCACTTAGCCAGAATCTGAAGAATTTAGCATTCCAATCTCACTTACCAACCTTGTGAAGGTGGCTTCATCTAATGGCTTAGTGAATATATCAGCTAGTTGTTTATCTGTAGGGACATAATGCAACTCAATGGTTCCATTAGTTGCATGTTCTCTTATGAAATGATATCTGATGTCAATGTGCTTTGTTCTAGAATGATTGACAGGATTGGCAACTATAGAGATTGCACTTGTGTTGTCACACATGATTGGAATTCTTTCCAACACAAGTCCATAATCTCTAAGTTGATTTCTAATCCAAAGCACTTGAGCACAGCAACTTCCAGCAGCTATGTATTCAGCCTCAGCTGTAGAAGTTGACACAGATTGTTGCTTCTTGCTATACCAAGAAACTAACCTTTGTCCAAGAAACTGGCAGCTTCCTGAGGTGCTTTTCCTATCCACTCTGCATCCAGCATAATCAGCATCAGAATAACCAACCAGATTAAACCCTGTGTCCTTAGGATACCATAAACCCAAGTTTGGAGTGCCCTTCAGATATCTAAAGATCCTTTTTATTGCAATCAAATGTGATTCCTTTGGATTTGATTGAAACCTTGCACACAAGCATGTAGCAAACATGATGTCTTGCCTACTTGCAGTGAGGTAGAGTAGAGAACCAACCATGCCTCTGTAGACTGAGATATCTACTCTCTTGCCTTTAGCATCTTCATCTAGTTTAGTGGCAGTGGCCATGGGTGTCTTGGCAGGTGAACAATCTTCCAAGTCAAACTTCTTCAATAAATCCTTGATGTACTTGGTTTGACTGATAAAGATACCATCCTTCCTTTGACTGACTTGCAACCCTAGAAAGAATGTCAACTCTCCCATCATACTCATCTCATATCTGCTCTGCATGAGTTTAGAGAATTTCTCACACAGCTTCTCATTTGTAGAACCAAAAATGATATCATCCACATAGATTTGGACTAGGATAATATCATCACCATGCTTCTTGTAAAACAGTGTCTTGTCCAATGTGCCTCTAGTGAATTGATTTTCAAGAAGAAATTGTGATAAAGTATCATACCATGCTCTTGGAGCTTGCTTAAGTCCATACAGTGCCTTAAGCAATCTGTAGACAAATTCTGGGAAATGTGGATCCTCAAAGCCAGGTGGTTGTTGCACATAAACCTCTTCTTCCAACTCTCCATTTAGAAATGCACTCTTGACATCCATCTGATAAACTTTAAAGTTTGAATGAGCAGCAAATGCCAAGAATATTCTAATGGCTTCCAATCTAGCAACAGGGGCAAATGTCTCATCATAATCAATGCCTTCCTGTTGAGAGTATCCTTTTGCAACCAGCCTTGCTTTGTTTCTTATTATTACACCATCTTCATCCATCTTATTCTTCAGAACCCATTTTGTTCCAACAATGGTTCTATTCTTTGGTGCAGGCACAAGTTCCCATACTTTGTTCCTTTCAAATTGATTCAGCTCCTCTTGCATGGCAATAATCCAATCTGGATCCAACAGTGCATCATCAAGTTTCTTAGGCTCAACTTGTGATAGAAAACATCCATAGAGGCACTCATTTTGAGTTGCTCTCCTAGTCCTTACTCCTGCATTAGGATCTCCAATGATTTGCTCTACAGTATGTGATCTATCCCATTTCCTCGAGTGTTCAGCCTGACTTCTCATTCTTGATGTTGCTTCATCATCCACATCATGGTCATCCTCATTTCCTCCCCCTGTGAAGTTGCCATTACTCACAGGTGTGTCTTGGATGCTTGTTCCTCCACTATCGATTGGCACAAATTCCTCTCTTGTATCATTAATCACTTGAGTTTGTTGAACTTGAGTTTCAACTCCAGTTTCAATCTCTTCATCAGAATCATCTAGATTATCAAATCTCAATGGATCTTTGTCTTCATCATTGGCTTCTTCTAGTCCAGGTAGTTTGCTGTCATCAAATGTAACATCTGTGCTTTCCATAACTTTCTTTTGACTGATGACATAAACCTTGTATGCAATTCTTTCCATAGAATAGCCAAGAAAAATTCCTTCAAATGCTTTTGCATCAAACTTTCCAACATATTCAGAATTATCCTTTAGTACAAAGCATTTGCTTCCAAAAGTATGAACATACTTTAGAGTAGGCTTCTTTCCAGTCATCAAGTTGTAAGGTGTCTTTCCAGTGTTTTTGTTGATGAGGGTCCTGTTCTGAATATAGCATGCAGTGCTCACAGCCTCAGCCCAAAAACATGTAGGCATTTTTGCATCAAGTAACATTGTTCTAGCAGCCTCAATTAGAGTTCTATTCTTTCTCTCAACAACTCCATTTTGTTGTGGAGTCCTTGGAGCTGAGAATTGCTGAGAAATGCCATTCTCTTTGCAGAATGCTTCAAGTGTGGCATTTCTGAACTCTGTTCCATTATCACTCCTCAGTGCAATTACACTTGCATCGTTTGCCTTTGCTTCCTTGTCAACTTTCTTTATATGCTCAATAATTACTTGTGGAGCCTCATCTTTTGATGCCAGAAATTCCACCCATGTATACCTTGAAAAATCATCAACCATTACCAGGGCATACTTCTTTCTTCCAAGTGACATTATGTTGACATGCCCAAACAAATCCATATGGATGAGTTGTAATGTCTTGGTTATTGATGTCACTGTTTTTGACTTATGGCTTGATCTTTTCATTTTTCCTTTTTGACAAGCCTCACACACTCCTTCTTGGCAGAATTCAAGTGTGGGCATGCCTCTCACTAAATCTCTTTTGACTAGAGAATTAATGGCCTTGAAGTTCAGGTGTGATAGTTTCTTGTGCCACAGCCAACAATCTTCATTTGATGCTTTTGAGTAAAAGCAACAAATTTTGTCCTTGTTTGCAGAGTCCATATTGGCTACAAACAGGCTTCCCTTCCTTACTCCAGATAGAGCAAAATCACCAGTCTTCTTGTGGGTGATCAAACATTCATCTTTGTCAAAATTCACTCTGAATCCTCTATCAGTAAACTGACCAACACTTAACAGATTATGCTTGAGCCCCTTGACTAGTGCTACATCTTCAATGATGACATTTCCAACTTTCAGCTTGCCATATCCCAATGTGTTACCCATGCTGTCATCTCCAAAAGCAACCATTGGGCCAGCCTTTTCCTCATACTGTGATAGCAGGGCCATATCACCAGTCATATGATTTGAGCATCCACTGTCCAAAATCCACATGACCTTCTTTTCACTTTCTTTGCCCTGCAAACACAAAGGTATTACTTTTCCTTTGTTACCCAAACAAGTTTGGGTCCATGTGACTTAGAGACAGTTTTATCATAAACAACATGCTTGTCAACTTTCTTAGTGTTAGTCTTCTTGTCACTGTTGGAAGTCTTAGAACCTGAAGTTTCAGACTTAGGTGACAGAGGTACCTTCCTAGCTTTAGGAGGACTTGAAGACTTTGACCTTGTGTAGTGTGTGTGAGAATTGTGACTGATACAACCATCAATGAACTGCCTTCTTAAATTAAAACAACTAGTCATAACATTCATATTGCATGGCATACAGTCAAATTTATCACAGAAAGGTGCATCTCTATGACTTAGAGGCACAGAACAATCATAGAAAGGTTTAGACACACTACCAACAGGTTTCTTGCATGCATGAGTTAAATGATTGGTACTGAAACAGTTCTGACAAGTTTTCCTAGGGGCATTAGGCATATAAGCATAGTTGTTATCCTTGTTAATCCCTAACTTGCCATTTCTTTTCTGTTTCTTCTTAGTCACTTCCTTTTCTGATTCACTCTTCCCAGCTGAGACAAACTTAACAAACTTCTTAGGTCTTGGCCTATCAACCACTGGTTTCTTGGTCTTTGACTTGACACTCTCATTCTTAGAGGATGCTTGTTGTTCACTAGATTGTGCCTCATCCTCATCATTCAACATTTGCTTGATGAGTAAGGCATCCTCATCAATTTCAAATGTTGATTCCTTAAAAATTGGATTTTCAGTTTTTCTCAAAATGTGAGGCACTTTCTCATGAATATCTGTGTCCTCTTCAATGACAGCATAGCCTTTCCTTTGTTTGAGAGAGTCATAGTCAAGTCCAATAGCTGCTTTGGGATTAGCTTCAATTTTCTCACAGTAGGATTGCACTAAACCAGATGATTTCTTGAAAGTTTTTAGTTTGAATTCATTCTCAGCTAATTCATCCCTAAGAGCCTTCTCTACTTGACTAGCACATAAAACCTTGTTCTGCAAATATTCAACTTCTTTCTTAAGGTTTTCTACTTGCATAGTAGTTAGCTCAAGTTCCTCATTCTTTTTGGTTAATATTTCATTTCTAGTAGACAGTTTAGCAATCTCCTCATTAGCAGCAGTCATACTAGTATGAATATTAAACATTTCAACAGATAGTTGTTCGATCATGCATTTATACTCAGAAACAGACATGTCTATAGTAGTGAGAGATGGTACCTGAGAATCAGATGAAGATGAGTCATCCTTGGAGTTGGCCATCAAGGCATAATTGCAGAAATCTTGTTCCTCTTCATCACTCTCAGAATCATCCCAACACTTCCCTTCAGCTATGTAGGCCTTACCATGTGTCTGCTTTTTCAGAAGGGCCTCATACTTAGCTTCGAGCTCAAGATAATCTCTATCCTTCTTTTTAGGCTTCTTGCATTCACTGGCAAAATGCCCTAGGTCATTGCATCTATAGCACCTTACAGATGACCTATCCACATAACTGGTTTTGAACTTATTTCTGTTTGGTTTCACGGGTGCCTTGTTCTTGTTGGCTGAATGGTTTTGAGTTTTGGGTTTGAAGGGTTGATTTCTTTTAAATCTGATGTTTGGAAATTTTCTGGCCATGAAAGCATATGAAGTATTTTCCATCCCATCAAGTTCTTCCAGAGTGTAAAACTCTTCTTCTTCTTCCTCCTTTTCCTCAACAGGTTCACTCACCCTAGCTTCAGTTTCTTCATCATCTGCCACCTCCTCTATCCTTAGTTGGCTTGTAGATGCTTCTAGGTCCAGAATGGATTTGTTGACAATCAAGGCACATGATGTGTTTATCATCCTACCTTGGTTGGCTTGGATAGCCCTTTTCTGAAGCAACTCAAGTTCATGAGTCTTTAGGACTCCATAGAGCACATCATAGGTGACTTTGTTCAAATCTCTCTCTCTTAGAGAAATGACTCTTTGCTCCAGATGATTTGGTGAAGACAACAGAAATTTCATATTTAACTCCTTGGTGCTGTAAACCTTTCCATTCATCTGCAACTCAGTAACTAGCTTGTGAAACCTTTCAAACATTTCAGTGATGCTTTCCTTGGGCTGTGCCATGAAAGCTTCATACTGTGTGACCAATATCTGTTTCCTGTTTTCCTTAACCTCATCAGTCCCTTCACACAACACCTCAATGTGATCCCACATCTCTTTAGCAGACGTGCATGATGCAATGTTTGCAAACATTGACATGTCCATGGAATCAATGATAAGCAACATGAGGTGGCTGTCAAGAGCAACCTTCTCCCTTTCTGACTCTGTCCACTTTGATGGATCCTTGGCCTCATAAGATCTTGGGATAGTTATGGTTCCAACAGTCTTCTCTGGTATCTCTTGTTGTGGAACAAAAGGACCATTCTTGAGAATCTCAGGATACAAGGGATGAGAGGCTTTAATGAACAACATCATCTTTATCTTCCAGAGATTGAAGTTTTCTTTATCAAACTTAGGGACCTTCACCGTTCCTGTAGTCTTTGGTGTATTCGAACTCATGATCGTTTTTCTGTTTTTGAATAAACAGCCCGCTCTGATACCACTTGTTGAGTATTGAATACGGTAAAAGAATACAGAGGGGGGGGTGAATGGATTCTTGAACTTTTCTTGGATTGAGTCTATGTAGCAGATAAGTGCCTGTGTGTGTAGAAGTGAAGGTGCGGATAAAGAAACAACACAAGACACAATATCACTTTAATCTAATGTATTATTAGATAAAGGTTGCTACAATCTGTGAATACAAATGGTAGTATTCTCAGCTTCGTTTTTCTCAGAGAGATATAGCTTACAGTGTATGAAAAACTTGACTCACAAAAGTTACTAAGTTATGAAGTGAGGCTGTGTCCTTATAGAACATGGATACAGCCTACTTACTGCAAATAAGGAAGCTAAACAAATTACTTTCTAGTCTGTCTATCCTTTTTGAGTAAGTGTCCAAACGGTTACAGATTTGACTTTGCAAAGCCTGTTTAGATCCACTTCTTTAGCTCCTTGTCTCTTCTATATCTCTCCAAGCTTCCTTGTAGGCTTTCCAGAGCACGTTACAGATTGTGGTCCATAAAGTGCATTGGCTTGTTGCAGGTTTCTGACTTGTACAATTTCTTCAGTATTTTGTCTCCAAGAATGTATTCGAGAAGTGACTAAGTAAGTGATTCGAGAACTAGAATTGACTTGATCGATAACTCTGAGTTCTCGAATACTGTTATATTGACATATCGAACCACTTCTCGAATAGCTCTTTTCCATCAGGATTCCTTGAGTTGTCGAATAGAACATTTGACTTATCGAATCCTCGAGATATCGAATAGCTTTCTGAGTCCTTGAGATATCGAATGGAACTTTGACTTGTTGACTCTTTGAGAACTCGAATACCATCTTGACTTGTTGACTTCTTGAGTTCTCGAATAGAGTAGTAGACATATCGAATCCCTGAGATATCGAATGAGATATCGAACAGTGTATTCAGAGATATCGAATAGTGTCTTGAGATATCGAATCCCTGACTTCTCGAATGCTGGACTTCTCGAATAGACAAATATACTTCTCGAATTGGTACTTATGCAAATTCTTTATTTCTTCAAATCCCAACTGTGATTATTTGACAGTCTTTAACTCCTTGCTTGAGGCATGAACCTTGGAACTTCTTTCAAGCATTATTCTAGACTCTATTTGTACAATTACACAACTAGGATTTGATGCCTACTACAAGTACAATACAAACAGAAACTCTACAACTAGAGGTTCCCTCAGTTAAGAGGTCATGTAAGTAATGCAAAGCATTACAAACAATTAGGCTTGTTATTAGATGTGTACAGGCATGCCTCTGTAACTAACAATTTTATTAGAGAACATATTGAGAATGGTACTGTGGAACTTCATTTTGTTCCTACTGACAAACAACTTGCAGATATTCTAACTAAACCACTTGATGAGACTACATTCATTAGATTGATTATTGAGTTAGGAATGTTAAATTTCTTGATCTTTAACATCTGCAAAAGTAGCAAGGTATGTTGTTTTCAACTTATAGACTCGATATTCTTGTCAGGATCTATACTTAATTGATAATTGCTTAAGCTGTAACGTTTTACTTTGATAAATTTCAGTATGATAGACTTATTGTTAATTATCAGGATCAGGATTGCTATCAGTATGCTGACGTCATCAGGATTTTATAGTCAGTATCAAGATAGGAAAATGGTTTATTATCATAGATTTATGCAAATGTTTATTAACCATTTTATTCCTCATGTTGAAGCTAGATTTGGTAGAGAACATTGTGTTTCTTCTTATGTACAACAAAAAAGAATTTTCTCTGACATTACAAAGAAGGAAAATGAAAAGAATCTAGATGAAATACCTGCAATTCATTATCCATATCATGTTCAGGTAATTCTAAAAACTCATCTTCCTACTCTCTACAATTCTTCTTTCTTTTGTGGTGAAATGGCTCAGGAATCTCATTTGGAGGAGAACCCCTCTGTGTCTACCCAAGTAGCCCAAAATATTATAGTCTTTGAAATAATTCAAGAACAAAGTTTTAATCCACAGCCTGTTGTTTCAAAGAAACCAACCTCTGGTGTTTCTCAAAAGACATCAGTTGTAAGGAAGAGAAGATTTGTTGTGTCAAGTAGTAGTAGTAGTTCTAGTGAAGATGATGATAATATATCTCTTGCTGAGAGAGAAGAATTGAAGGCTGCAATTCAACTTTCTAAGCTAGGACAAAGAGATGAAGCACCTAGTCACAGCCAGGCTGCAGTCTCTCAAAAGGCTGTAGTACTTAAAAAGGGAAAAAAGTTACTGGATACTGTCTCTCAAAAGAGTGTGTCTATTGAAAAAGGATCTCATCCCAAGATCACTTCTGTGTCTACACCTCTTGAGTCTTCTCGGGATAAATCTTTTGCTCACTATATCAGGAAAACAAGGAGAAAGATTCAATTGTCAACTACACACACAGAGTCTAGTCCAACTAACATCATGCAGGTCTCTACAAATGAAGCTACAATCAAGTCATCAATTGACAATAGAGATCTTGATACTGATTCTTTATGGGAAACTACATTATCATACAGACTGGCTATGGGAGTTATTTCTATCAAAGTGAAACTATCCAGGCCTGTTCTAGATTTTCTAGTTGAAATAGTACTAAAACTTTCATTTCCTGAAGAATATGGACTTCTACATCAAAGGCTTGACTTAATGAAGATGTATTTCTATGTCTCAGTCAGAAGACAATTAGTCAAGAAATTTGGACTCTCGAAGCATGTTGCACTTCAGTCACTTCATACATATTTATTTGACAAGGATGTCATTATTGAAGATGCTTCAGCTCAAGGTGAACAACATGAGGACGTAGATAGAGGAATGCAGTCAACAGGAGATACTATTGCACCAGTGGTGGATAGTAGGACAAATCAGATCACAGTCACTGCAACATAAGAACCATCTAGTCAGAGGTTGGATGACTCAGGAGCTGTGATAGCTGATGCTGAAAGGTCTTCTGTGATGACTGAAATTGTAAGTGAGGTTCTGGACCAAAACCACAAAGGCAATGATCTAATTCGTAAATGTCTTTGTATATGGTTTCCCATTACATTGAATTCAGTCATGTCATACTCTGCACAGTATAATATGCACATCACACATGTAATTGTTAAAAGTAGTCAAATATATATTTTATGCACATGTTGGTTTAATCACAAACTGCTACTGACCTTTAATCACAAACTGCTGCTGACCTTTGGAAATGGATCCTAATTGATGCAGGGTTTTAGAAAGATTGATCTTGATTTGTTAGTACTGATTGATACTAAGGACTTCAACAAAGATTAGTAATACTAGTAATATGGTTCAATTTAGGTGCATTCCGATGAACATTAACATGAAATGTATTATGTATCAGTACTTTGCAAATACTATATCTCAGCTTCTATCACCTGTGGATGGTGCACATGCTACTTCTTGTGAAGAAATGGCAACAGCTATGTCTGGTGTTGAAGGTGCTGCCTATAAAGGGCTTCAGCAGTGCATTGAGATGGTCATGGCAGAGGTTTGTGCTCGATGGTCCTTTTTATAAGTGCACTTTAACCAGTATTAAGTTTGGAACTCCTCCGGTTGACCTGTTTTATCAAATTGAGTGCTAACGATTAAAGGTAAACTTATCCTGCAGGTCACAAAATAGTCTAAGAAGTTTTGTCCTGAGGCTATAATTTTTATACAAACATTACTTGTAGCAGCACTGGATGAAAAATCTGGAGCATACCAAGGAGAAATATTAGAGGATGTTGTTGTGATCCTTGATTTGATTACCGCTAGATTTTTCTTCTAGATTTTTTTATTTATCATGGAAATACTTGGTTTTGATCAATCTTGATTATGTAACGTACAACTTTGTCATATACCGATTTTAATTGTAGTCATTGATGTATATACTAATTTTTTTTTGATAATGATAATCAAGTTGTGGTTATTTTTATGCCTTATTTGAGTTTTGATTTATTTGAGTTTTCTTTGTTATATATGAATGAATACAATATATATATATATATATATATATATATATATATATATATATATATAAACATTGTCTAAAGTCGATGTCTATGGGACCTCAGACATCGATTTTAAAAACAAGAAACCAATGTAATAGATATCTTTAACATCGTCTAAAATCGATGTCTAATGTGACATTATACATCAGTTTTCTTTATATTTACCGATGTTAATAAAAGATTAGACATCAATATTTGGGAAAAAACAGATGTCTATGTCGAATTATTCTACGTGTGATATATGTTAAATAACACCTAAGACCTCTAATATAACCATTCAAAAGTTAACCTCGTGTAGTTAACCCAAGAAGACAGTACATAAACATCAGAAATATGTTTAAAACGGATGTATTATATGCTAATAGACATCGGCCAGAAACCGATTTCTAAACTTTCGACTTTAGACATCACCGATAAAGACATCGGTCAGGATTTTTCAAAGACATCGGCCAAAAACCGATGTCTATTAGCGTTTTTTTAGTAGTGCATTGTCATGTATAGATTAATTTTCTGTTATTAGTTGATAGGTAGCATTATAAATACTCTCTCTATATCATTGTAAAAAGAGTCGTGAGATTGAAGAACGAGAGCTTAGTGTAAGGTTTGTATTCGAGAGTTCGAAACAAACAGAAAGAGATTTGTATTGTCAGCAGCTGCTAAAGGTATTTGTACACCTTTGGTGGAGTTTGTATTTGATCTTATTAATACAAACAGTTTGATTTATTCGTTTATTCTTGTTCATCTAAATTAAGCAAAAATCATACACGATTATATAACTTATATTCAACCCCCCCCCCCTTCTACAAGTTATTCTAGTTAACAATACCATTGTGTTATTACAATTCACACAACGAAAAAATTAATCGCTGTTAAATCATGTTTAATAAGACAATAGGTTATCTAACCGTTGTTTGAGCGAACTCAATCACACAAGTGTTTTCATATACCATTGTGTTATTACAATCTACACAACCGGTAATGACCGTTGTCTAAAGAGTTGTCAACAAACAGCGATTTTTATTGAAGAGTTGTCTGAAATGTTGTCTTACTAGATAACGATTTTTAAGAAACCGTTATTTGAACTAAAGAAAATTTTGAATTGAATTTGGAGGGAAATAATGAAATATTTGGTGGGAAATAATGAAATAATTTGAATTGAATTTGGTGGGAAATAATGAAAAAAATGAATTAGATTTTGTGAGAAATAATAAAATAATCAGACTTCAATCAGCTAAATACATTTTTTAAATAATTAAATCAATTAACCATTAATTGAGTTTAATTAAACTAATTAAAGTATTTAATTCTTAATTAGTTTTAAAATTAAGTAAGGTAAATAAATAGATAAATAAAATGATTTTTAACTTTAAATATTGAAATTATAAATTCAGAAAACAATTCCGAATTTAACTTCAATTTTTAAAACAATTTTCAGATTTTAAAAGAAATTTAAATATTTTAAAACTAAATAAAAGAACCAAAATTATCAAAATGAGTGTTTTATTTTTTTGATTATTTTTTCCAAATACTAAAATGAGTGTTTATTAACTTTCGTACGGTTCGATCGTCGAAGAAATCATTCAAAAAAATTATTAAGTGGATATGGATCGTGCCTAGCTCATTAAAGGAAGCAACACTTTTACTACGTTTTTGTCAAAATCTCGTACAACCCGACCTTTTTATTTTTTGATTATTTTTTCCCAACACTAAAATTAATGTCTATTAAATTTCGTACGGTTCGTTCGTCGAAGAAATCATTCCAAAAAATTATTCAGTGAATCTAGATCGTGCCTCATTATTGGGAGCAGCACTTTTAATAGGTTTTTTAAAATCTCGTACAATCCGACCTTTATATTTTCTGATTATTTTTTCCCAACACTAAAATGAGTATTTATTAACTTTCGTACAGTTCGATCGTCGAAGAAATCACTCATAAAAAGTATTCAGTGAGTCTGGATAGTGCCTCGTTACAGGAAGCAACACTTTTACTACGCTTTTTTTAAAATCTCGTACAATCCGACCATTTTTTTAATTATTTTTTCCCAATGCTAAAATGAGTTTTTATTAACTTTCATACGGTTTTATAGGCGAAAAAATCATTCAAAAAAATTAATCAGTAAATCTGGATCGTGCCTCGTTATAGGAAGGAGCACTTTTACTACATTTTTTTACTTCCTGACCTTTTTATTTTTTGATTATTTTTTTCCAACACTAGAATAAGCATCTATTAACATCTGTACGGTTCGATCGTCGAGGAAATCATTTAAAAAAATCATTTAGTGAATCTGGCACGCGCCGCGTTACTGGAATCTGTACTATTAAAACATTTCCATTAAGATGCGGCACGAACGAGACTTTTAATTTTTTAATTATTTTTTTCCAACACTAGAATGAGTATCTATTAACATTTGTACGGTTCGATCATCGAAGAAATAATTTTAAAAAATCGTTCAGTGAATCTAGCACGCGCCCCGTTACCGAAATCTGTACTATTACAACGTTTCCATTAAGATGCAGCACGAACGAGCCTTTTTATTTTTTGATTATTTTTTTCCAACACTAGAATGAGTATCTATTAACATCTGTCACTACACCAAATATGGGCTGTTGCAACACCAAAAAAGTGTAATATTAGGCCCCAAAAGTGTTACAATAGATGTTTATGCAACACTTTTGCTAAAACTCGGCGTTGCATTTGCCGGCGTTGCCTATGCCTTCTATAGCAACGCTTTTTGAACTTATTGCAACACTTTTAAATTATTACAAAAAGAGTTTGTTGTAGTTTTTTGTAACACTTTTGTATGTTTTAGCAACATTTTGAATGTGTTACAATTGACTAATGCAACACTTTTTTGCAACATTAATTGACTTAAAATGTTACAAAGTGAGTTTATTGCAACATTTTTATGCATTTTGCAATACTTTTGATTTTTTTTGCAACATTATTCTGCAACATTTTTTAACCTGTTGTAATACTTTTAAATTTAGTTGGCAACACTTATTTGCAACACTTTTTATTAGTCCAAATTGCATTGTCATGTTTGAAATTTGAATATGCCTTGCACAAAAGAATACCAAACCGGAAATAACATTTCAAATCCAAAATGGAAAATCCAACAAGATAATGTTAATATAGTAGCCCAGACATAGTACTACTAAGTCTAAGGTCGAAACACATGTCGACTTACACTACAATTCTACATTAAACTTAGTTTTTCTCAAAATACCAACCTACTACCAAAAGTACACACAGAAAATATAAGTAGTTAAGTATTGATCATCAATCATCACTTTCGTTGTCCTCATGATCATTGTCATCCTCGTGATCATCGACCTCCTGATCAATGTCCTTTCATCACCACTAGCACACAACTCTTCAAATGAATCTCCTTATCATTGAGGTTGGATATTCACCAGGAATATGAAAAAGCAGGAATATGAGAAAGCTTTCCGACCAAAAAGTCCTGTAAAAAGGATCACATAGAACCATAACTAATATCTTGTATGAAGATAACACCAGAAAAAAGTTACAAATTAATGCAACACAATCAGAAGCATCTATATAAATACATATATATAGAACGAAAACTTAATAGCAACATATATAATTGAAAAAATTCACATGCATACACATATATATATACATGTATAATCCAACAAAATTGAAAAAAGTTGGGTACTTTACCCCTAATTAAAACTTTAATTGAATCTTTACTACAACTTTGCTCTAATCAATTTGGGGTTTTACTCTAGTTAATTTTAGACATTTGAGAGAGGTGTGAGAGATGAGTGAGAGAGATTAGTGACAGAGATGAACGAGAGAGATGGTCAAGAGAGAGAGATCTATGAGATGGGAAAGGTCCGAGTGAGAGATGAGCGTGTGTTTGTGGGATGAGTGACAGAGATTTACGAGAGAGAAGGTCGAGAGAGAGATCTGAGAGATTGGAGAGGTCAGAAAGAGAGAGAGAGATCTGAGAGAGAAGGTCGAGAGAGAGAGAGAGGAGGAAGAGAGAGTGGTGTTGAGAGAGTGATGGTGGGTTTGTTTTTTGTTTTAATTTTGTGTAATAATATTTTGGACATTTTAGTACCTTTTTTTATCCCGCCCAACGAAAAAACCAAACTCCCGCCTACAATTTTGACTGAAACCATTTCGTCTATTGTAACGCTTTTCGTAAAGTGTTGCAATTATTATAAAATTTCAAAATTATCATTTTACTTGCAACACTTTTGGTATTTCTTGCAACACTTTTAAAAATATTGCAATAGACTACCAAGTTTTGTGTCTATTGTAACACTTTTGTAACACTTATACATATCGGTGTTACAATAGGCCATATATGGTGTAGTGTGTACGGTTCGATCATCGAAGAAATCATTTAAAAAAATTGTTCAGTACTGAATCTGGCACGAGCCTTGTTACTGGAATCCGTACTATTGCAACGTTTCCGTTAAGATGCATGCGGCACGATCTACCCTTTTTATTTTTTGATTAATTTTTCCCAAATACTAGAATGAGTATCTATTAACATCTATACGATTCTGAAGTTGAAAAAACATTATATAATAAATATAATAAAATAATATATTTTTTACAAGTCAATAAAAATATTTCTAAAATTTGTTAAATTTCCATTAAATTCATTCACGCCCCCTATTTTCAGCCTCACAAATATTACAATATATTTCCCCCCATTTTCCTGCTTATCCAATATTTCATTTCCTCCTTCCCCAAAATTTTCATTTCCCCCTTCCCCAAAATTTTCATTTCCCCCCTTTGCTCTCAGTGTCCAAACACATACATAAAACACAGATCCACACTCAATCCTCTAAAATCAAATATCTCTCGCTCTCTCTCTCTCTCATCTCTCTTTACAAATTAAAATGATAGATACAAACCTAAATCAATTTGACTCGATACAAACCTAAATCAATTTGACTCGATTTTTAATCTTGTTCCTCTCTTTCTGCTCTTCAAGGTCCCTAAAATTTGATTCTAAAAAATCCTAGATTTTCCGAGGAGTTTATATGGTTATGAGGAGTTTATTTTTGAATTGGGGTGGGATTAAGGGGGTTGGTGCAGAGATTACTGGGTTTCATCAGATTACTAGGACTATACCGGTGGATAGAGCTTGGTATGAGGGGTTTTTGAATCATAAGGAGATGACGAAGGCTGCTAGAGGGGAGGAGAATGTTAAATTTGCTTGGATTAAGTGTTCGACTGAAGGCGTGGAGAGGATATTGAGTCTTGGATTTAACAATCCCGAGAAGGCTTCTTTTGGGGAAGCTTTTGGGGTTGGTATACACTTGTCTCCCTTGAAATCAGCACGAGTTAGGTAATCAGCACGAGTTGGTATTAGAGAAAGCATGTTTTGATTTAGCAAAATATATAGAGACCATGTTTTTTTTGTGGGGAATGGTAAAATTCATTCATGAAAAGAAACAGATGATACATCTGAAGAGATAATAAAAGCTCATTATCTAGCCGAAAGGTATGTTTAACCAATCTATGGGTCTAACGACCGATTAGAAAGAGATTCCCCCGGAAGTTTAGATAATATCACTTTTATATCCACCAAAAAAGGCCTCGTTAAAAAACCCCACATGAGCAAAATCCTATGGGAAAAAAACTCAAGCGGGGAAAAAGACTGCCCTACTAAAATAAATGAGTACATCATTTTACAAAAGCCTAAAAATCAAAAGATTTGAAACTTCTTGATTCTTCGGCTATTGTAATCCATAATCCCGCTTTCATCCATCTTCTCACACTTCTTCCCACCAAAATAGGTATCTTATTCATTCCCCTAAAATCTAAAATTCTGCCATCATTCATCTTCTCTTTACAATTCTTTCCATCCACAGAAACTGAAAATATCAACACAATAGATAAAACTATGTCCAAAAACCATTAATCGAATATACATTAAATAATTGTTATACTCAGTATACATAATAAAGTTGAACAGTTTTATATATCTAACCAAAGGGGTCCCTATGGTTAGACATATAAAATATCGATTTCTCATAAAAGATCTACTATAAAGTCATCTAAAATGACACGGATTCGTCAACTGACGACAAATTACAAAAACCCAATAAATGTCCCAAAAGCCTAAAAAAATATGGCACACCCTTTATACGCACAAAATCCATATAAAATGGCACAATAAGTATTACATAAAATAACTTAAAAGGCTTTGGTGAACCCTATTAATATTATCATTAAACTCAATAACCGAATAAATTTAATATTTTTTAATATACTCGATAATTAAAAATAATTAAGGAAATAAAAAGCAAATAGCCTCAAAGTGCCGAAAATTTTCTAACTCTACATATACAAAGACTATACAAACTACATAAGAGTAAATTAGGAGTCAAATAAAGAGACAATAACCAGGTCAATTAAAAGAAGTAACTACACTATAAAAACCTACCAAAACACTATTCTGTAAAAAAAATTAGAAAATCAAATTATTAAGAAGGGTGCCTTTTATTTATGGTAGGCGGTTACTAATAAGCCCATTAAAGATTAATGTAATCACCATTAAAGACTAATAATACCAAAAACTCCATCTTTGATTAAAAAAGAACATTAATTAAGCACTCTCAAATCTCCATTAAATATGTGTAAATGAAAATTTAAGCTAAATTAATTAACCTTTCGAAAAACAAACAAATTGTACTAAATTAATTAATAAAAACTCTAACGGACGTTACCAAAAAAACTTAAACAGACTAATTATGGCAATAAATTAATGGCTAAAAGTGTATGATCAATTACCTAATATTACATTCAATCATGAATTCAAATCAAGATATAAATTAATGGCTAAAAGTGTATGATCAATTACCTAATAATACATTTAAGCATGAATTCAAATCAAGATAAAAATATATAACTTAGTAATCGAACCGAGTTACTATAAAAGAAGCAAGCATATATCATGTAACCAATAACTCATAATAACTGCCATTTAATATCATTTTAATACTATAGAAACTGAAGCGTAAATCATGCATAAAATGAGTCAAAGATTTTAAATAGTCTACAAACAAATAATTGACAATTAACACTACAAGAAAAAAGGTCAAAACCGACCACGCGATTGGTCGGTTTTGGCCCTTTTTTGGTCGGAAATGCCATCAAAACCGACCAACTTGAATGGTAGAAATTGCTCAGGTCAGAAATGCCTATTGGTCAGAATTGCTATCTTTTTTTCCAAAAGGCCCCACATGCCATGTGGCTGCCCATGTGGCTCGCCACATGGGTTACTACGTGGCGTGGGACCAAGACACGTCACATGCCACGTCATCTGAAAATGGACCCTAAATGTTGACGTGTCATCCACGTGTCAAGTGGGACCAATCCACGTCATTTCTGCCACGTCATTTTTGACTTTAGTCAATGACTATTTTCGACCAACATTAGTAGGAAATAGGTCATTTTTGACATTGGTCAATGACCTATTTCCTACCAATATTGATAGGAAATAGGTCATTGACCAAAGTCAGTGACTATTTCCTACCAATGTTGGTAGAAAATAGGTCATTGACCAAAGGCAATGACTATTTCCTACCAACGAAAGGCATGTCAATTTGGTAGATTTTATTACAGAAGCCATGTAAATTGGCATTTCCTACCAATCAATTCCTACCATTGTAACTTTGGTAGGAAATGACTTGAATGTGGTAGGTTATAGCCCAGATTGGTAGGAATTGGTTGGCCGATTTTTTTTAAAAAAATAGTAATTCATTAATATTCATGTAGAACAAATTGCACAATAAAATCAATCTCTGAATCATGGGCATACACCCATTACCAAAATTCATACATTCATCATAAATCATAGTTTGACATTATCACAATATTAAGAAATTATAATTACATCTTCGAATAACTATTCAAATTATAAAAAATGAGAACAAATTTGGAAATGTTTAAAGAGTTTAAACTCATCATCTTCAAAGTTTCCATCATTGTTGAATCATTGGCCTTCATTCTTTGTAATTTTGTTATCTTCATCTTGTTTTTACCATTTTCTTGGCCTCGACACCACCATGTTCTCCTTCAACAATCTACATAAAAGTGTGAATAGTTAATTAGTATCAATTATATACACCCATAAACAATGAATACATGTAGTTCATAAATAGTACATGATTGTAAAATATCAAGTTCATTTGAAGAACAAAGAACAAATTACATAAATCATCATCAAAAAATGAATATATGAACTAATCAAGAAGAAAAAGAATATTAAGAACACACACTACGCCATAGATGGCTTTCTACAACACTTAAGGGGGGGTGTTACCATAGTTATGAAATTTTGGACCTATCACAATGCTCTAGTTTTGGTGTTACCATATCCTTAAAGGTATGTAACCATAGCTGTGGAAGGTGTTAAACTTAGTAACACCATGGGATGTGTTACCTTAGAGTATAATTAACATATTTTTGAATTTTATTTATAATTAATGATTTATTAATTATTAAATTTTAAAATTTAATAGTTTTAATCAAGTCATTGAATTTATTATTATAAAATAATATTCTATTAAATAATTGAATTATTTATATTTGTACAATAATAATAAAATTTTAAATAATTTTATTTTAAATATCTTAAAATAAAGAAATATATTTTAATAATAATAATTATTTTATTTTTTAATAATATATTTTATTTTATTGTAACATAGATTTGGTGTTGTCATAGAATGCTTAGTGTGTTACTGTATAGGTCTATGGTAACGAATTTGGCTATGTTAGCTTAGGTGAGTCGAAGTGTTGCCTTAGACTCCAAAGGTTACATAGAACAAAACTATCCCAGCTAAGGTGTTACCTTAGCCTTTTTTTGGGCTTTGGTAATAGAATTTAGGGTCTAAGGTAACACAGTCGTGGTGTTACTGTATGTCATCTATGGCGTAGTGACATATGTAAGAAGGATAAGATTTATACCTTGATATTTGAGATGGTTAAAGTGAAAGAGATGAAGGGGAAGTGAAAAAGAGAGAAGAAAGTAGTTTGGTGGAGAGATTAAAATGAAAGTGAAAAGAGAAAAGAAAGTTGTTTATAGAGGTTCAAGTCACCTATTTCCTACCAATTGTGGTAGGTTATAAGTTTGGGCGGACTTTTTGAAATTTTGGGTTTGGGCGGAATTTTTGAATATTTTGGTCTCGGCGCCATTTTTGAAATTTTCACGAAATTTATTCTCAATTCCTACCAATATTGGTAGGTTATGGTGTTTGACAAAAATTTTGAATTTTTGAGTGTGAGTGCCATTTTTTAAAATTTGAGTTCGGCGGTTAGTTCATAATTTTTGTAAAAATTTTGAATTAATGCTCAATTCCTGAAACTCTATAATTATAATTTTGATGATCATACATAGGAAGCAAGCTGGGTATTTGTTCTGGACTAATATTGTTTTGCAGGTTCATTATTCATATCAATTCATAGCAAAACATAGGGCATCTCAGCTAGCTGGCAGGGCATCTCTGCTAGTTGGCAGTACAACTCAGCAAGCTGGCAGATTGTCCAGAATATTCATAATATCAAAGGGGAGTACGTTCTTAAAGAATATATGTTAAAAATCAGTTGTAGTGATTTTCTAATATATGTATATATAAATATTGTTATATATATATTAGAGCTCTTCTTTCTCAAAGGAATCTTTCTAGACAACATCCACATTTTAAAGGAGACTTTTACTTTCTAAAGTGCTCCACCAAAACAACCCATGTGCTTACTTTTCAAGCATGCTTTTGTTAATAAACAAATATTCTATATTTCTACAACTCCACCATCTGTTGTCTTGTAGAAAAGCTTCCAAAGAAAACACATTCATTAATTATCAAATTCATTGTTTTCTTCATATGTCTCTAACGGATTTCTTCAAGAACAAAAAGCTTTGTTATACACATTCTCATCACTACTCCACTGATTATATTCCTCTGCATGAGAAACATTCTTTAAATCAAAAGCTTGATTCCCATTTTGAATATCCCAGAAATCTCTCAACGGCTCCTTGCTTGAATAATCTGAACGTTGGAGTTTGCTTATATATATTCTTCACTTGTGATACAAGAAGAGGACTGGACAACCATCAAGAACACACCTGAATATCTTTCATATCATTATACACAACAACTCAGTTGTTTACATTGCAAAATCCATAAACAACATTCTTGAGCTCTAAGATATACCATACACGGTTTATATATATAAAGAGTCATATTAGTTGAGTTGTAATTCTTTCCATTCATTGTATTGTTCAACTTGTAAAGTTGGTAGTTGCTGGAATGTCAAGATAGTGGAACAAGGGTTCAAGGAGCATTAGGCTAGAGAAGTTTATACTTGGTTTAGTATAGAACTTAGAGAGCTGTGTTCAGAGAACAAGGGGTTCCAGCTAGCTGCAATCAGTAACTGGGGATTGGTTTCACTGCATAACAGCAAGGGGATCTTGGTGCTCAAGGAGTATTGTGCTCAAAGGGAACTCACTGGTCTATATAACAGGTTGTTCAAGGAACTAGAGGAATTCAAGAAGGGGAACTTCGAGGAATTCAGTGTTCAAGGGAGCAAGGCTGTTAGAGAGGCTTTGAGGTTCAAGAGAGTGGTTTTACTCAGGGGGAGAAATTCATTCCAGCAAGCTGTTATCAGTAAATTGGGTGATATATTATTGGATCTTGTAATTGGTTTATTTGTGATCAATAATATATTCTCTTACCAAGTTGGTAAGGGACTAGGACGTAGACCATAGAAGATTAGGGGTCGAACCTAGCTAAAATTCATGGTGTTCTTTACTTTCTGCACTTTTTATCTCTCTGCATTGCATATCTCAGCTACTGCTTATTTGTTAATCTGTTGCATCCAGTTAACTCAGCTAGGTGTTTATTCACTAATCTGTTGCATCCAGCTAGCTGACAGCCTAACTTTTCAGGCATATTTTTTATTTGATCATTGTTAGTCATAACACCTATTCACCCCTCCCCTCTAGGTGTGTATTTTCAATTCCTACCAATATTGGTTGGTTTTGACCCTAGAAAAGTAGAAGTACGCACTTCTTCCTATTTTAATTTAATTTTCTAATTTTTTTATGAACTAGTTACAAATGGGGGAAAAACAAAAATTAGAAAAGTAGGGTAACAATCATCACAAAAATAGTGAGTATAACTAGTTGGGTGTGTATGAATTTTAGTTCAAAATTTGGCATTTTTTCTCTTTTTATTTAATTTTTTAATTTATTTTACAAACTAGTTAAAAATGGGAAAAAATCAAAATAATTGAAAATTAGGGAAAGTTGGGTAACAATCGTCACACAAATAGTAAGTATGACTACTTGGGTGTGTAGGAGTTTTAGTTCAAAATTTTGCATTTTTTTCTATTTCTATTTAATTTTTTAATTTATTTTACAAACTAGTTAAAAATGGGAGAAAATCAAAAAAAATGAAAAATAGGGAAAATTGGGTAACAATCGTCACAAAAATAGTAAGTATGACCACTTGGGTGTGTATGAATTTCAGTTCAAAATTTGGCGTTTTTCTATTTTTATTTAATTTTTAAAATTTGGCATTGATTAGGGATTGTAGTCACACTACTTGGGTGTTTGCGATTTTTTTTTTAAAATTTTGGCAATAACATTAGAAATGATGGATCTTGACCTTCGTACGCTTGTTTCGTCATGAAATAGTTTTTAAAAAATCGAAACACGAAACTCGGACGAAATCCTGTTTAGGGATTCGAGTCAAACTACTAGTTGACCGTTAAATTACTAAATCAAATAATTTTTTTATTTTTTGAAAATTTTGGTAAAAACATTACAAATGATGGATCTTGACCTTCGTATGCATGTTTCGTCGAGAATTATTTTTTAAAAAATCGAAACACGAAACCCTATTTAGGGGTTCGACTCAAACTACTAGTTGACCGTTAAATTACAAAATCAATTTTTTTATTTAAATTTTGGAAATAACATTAGAAAGTGTGGATCGTGATCTCCGTACGGTTGTTTCGTTGAGAAATATTTTTTAAAAATTCAAAACACGAAACCCGGAAGAAATCCTCTTTTGGTGTTCTAGTCAAACTACTAGTTGACTATTAAATTACTAAATCAAATAATTTTTTTATTTTTTGAAATTTTGAAAATCACATTATAAAGGATGGATCTTGACCTCCGTATGCTTGTTTCATCAAGAATTATTTTTTAAAAAATCGAAGCACGAAACGATGACGAAACCCTGTTTAGGGCGGGGTTCGAGTCAAACTACTAGTTGACCGTTAAATTACCAAATCAATTTTTTTTTTAATTTTGGCAATAACATTAAAAAGGATGGATCTTGATCTCCGTACGATTGTTTCGTCAAGAAATGTTTTTAAAAATTCAAAACACGAAACCCGGACGAAACCCTGTTTAGGTGTTCTAGTCAAACTATTAGTTGACTATTAAATTACTAAATCAAATAATTTTTTTATTTTTTGAAGTTTTGGCAATAACATTAGAAAGGATGGATCTTGACCTCCGTATGTTTGTTTCGTCGAGAATTATTTTTTAAAAAATCGAAACACAAAACCCTGACGAAACTCTGTTTAGGGGTTCGAGACAAACTACTGGTTGACCGTTAAATTACTAAATCAAATATTTTTTTTATTTTTTAAAAGTTTAGCAATATCATTAGAAAAGATGGATCTTTCATTTTCTATACGATTTTGATTTTTTACAATTTATTTTTAATCCAATTTTTTTTTCTATGCTTCCTCACACAGAAATAAAAATATTTCATAACAAACTTATAATTTATTCATATATGTCGATATTCTTATATATATTTTTATTTTATTTCTTGATCAAAACCAACCAATATTGGTAGGTTTTGCTGTGAGCGGGAAATTCAACTTTTTCATGAAACTTTTGGCAGAAATCTGCTGATCAATTCCGATAAATATTGGTCGGTTTTGAAGTGAGCGGGTAATTCAATTTTTTCACGAAATTTTTGGCGGATCAATTGTTTATTAATTTAAAAATATTGGTCTGATGACGTAATTTGCGTCTGCCCTCATTTCATACCCATATTGATAGGAAATGCCCCTGGCAAAAAAAAAAAAATTCTTTTATTATTAGTCTAAAAATAAGACGGAATAGTTTGATGATCTGGAAGGCCAAAATTTGCATGCACTCATTTCCGACCAAGATTAGTAGGAAATGCCTCTGACAAAATAAAATTATTTTTCTTTTAAAATATGAGGGATGATGACGTGGAAGGTGGGGGTCCTTTCATGGTTAAAACGCTACCAAAACCGACCAATAATGGTAGGTTTTGATTGAGCGGGAAATTCAACTTTTTCCCGAATTTTTTGGCGTAAATTTGCTGATCAATTGCGATCAATATTGGTCGGTTTTGATGTGAGCGGGAAATTCAACTTTTTGACCAAATTTTTGGCGGAAATCGATGTGGATGGTGGGATCAATTTACAATCAAAACCGACCAACAGTTGATCAAAATCGACCAATATTGGTAAGTTTTGATTTCCGACCAAGAGTTGGTAGGAATTGATGCTTACGTGTAGAGATCTTGGCCCCCACACACACCATTTCCGACCAAATTCGTGCATGGTCGGAAATGCTCACTCATTTCATTTCCGACCAAATTTTTTTGGTAAGATTTGCTTGATCGGTTTTGGCCTTTTTTTGTAGTGTAAGTAACATTTTAAGGCTCCAAAATTCTAAACTTAAGGCATCAATTAGCATGGATTAACTAATAATTAAGTTTAATTACAACATCTGAAAAATACGAACAAATATAACTCAGTTTCTACTCCAAACACAGACATATATATATCTTGCAAACTGACCAAAAAAAGGTTCAATTAACAGATAAAACATGAGATCACTGCACTGCAACACATTACTAACACATTACTAAATGTCAGTGTGTTCTAAATAGGTGCACTAAGAGGTCATGTGTGATAACAGAGATTAATCATATGTTATCTACTACACCAAGCATATGGACAACAGATAGCATAGCATAGGTTAAAATTTTACTCATAGCACATATACATGACTGATTAAATCTCATACAAGTCAGCAATCTAGACATGTAATCAAGAGGCACATGATACTTAAGATCATAACTATGATCAACTCAAATTACATCACTGTACATATCAAATAAACTAGAACTAGCACGTTGATTACAAAACACTCAACAACCTCTAATTTCTCATGTAATTTTTCCGGAGTCAAACAAATGAATAACTTAAGCAAAATAACTACATAATTTCTCAGAACAGCCCTGTAGTCAATCACATTAATCAATTTCACTATCACAGACCCATTCTTCACCAAGTCAAATTATAAAACACCACACAGGATTCACAAATATTGGGTTTTAGGGATATACCTGAGCCGTGCGATCCATACACACGATGCTTACCTCTTCTTTATGATGGAATGGGATCAACCGGTGTGACTCGTTTAGGAATCGCCTGAAGGACTGAGTTGACTCACTGTGTCGCGGCCCGAGTTGCTGAGTTTGGTTGAACCAACCCTGTATTGATCTTCATCTTCATGTGAGAGCCTTGGAATCGCCGGTGAATCGCCATTTTTGTCCATTTGAGACTTGAAATTGCATCGAACCACCGATTCGATTCAGATCCCACGCACAAATAATCATAGGAGACATGAAGGACCGATTCTTGTTTTGGTTGTAAACTGATATAGTTTATTTTTTGTCAATCTGCAGGAGAGTAAAGTCCTCAAGTTTCTCTTTAGTACATTAAAGTTTCTATGAAAGACATTTACCAGCAATTCTTAAGAGCATGTTCAATACTGAAAAGAGGGGCAAGCGATAAGTCATGATCAGGCCTTCGTCGAAAGTGGTTATCAAGTTGCACTTTCATTTATAACTCTCATGTCTTATTTAGTATATGTATGCATCCTTGTTCAGATGCATAAACCATGTTTCTCATGTTGGTAACTGGCTGTATAGGTTATACTGGGAAGTTTGAGTATGTTGATGACCATAGATCTGGAAAAATTGTCGTTGAACTGAATGGGCGACTAAATAAATATGGGGTTATCAGTAATGTAGGTTTCAAAGAAATTGAGCCTTGTACTGCAAAACTGCTTCCGTCAAGATAGGTTTGTACTTCTTTAGTAACTTTTGCTTCTTATTTATATATATATTGCACTAGTAAAGGTTTTGGAACAAATTTTTGCTGCAAGTATGTTTTTATGCTTAATGACCCCAGTGTAGTAAAGGAGCCTTTAAATACTCAATTTAATATCATCCCAGTGTAGTAAATACTTAATGACATACTCATTTACTCGTCAAGTGGTTCCCGTTATTCATATCATATGGTTTTTTGTTAAATAATATGCAAACTTATTATATATATATGCAGTTTGGGTATATTGTGCTCACAACATCTGCTGGTATTATAGATCACGAAGAAGCTAGGAGAAAGAATGTTGGTGGTAAGTACTTGGTTTCTTTTACTAAGCAGAGATTTCAGAAGGTGTTTTTGGATATTTAGGCGGCATTTCTTATTTCTTAATCCCTTGTTACCTTTTTCTTCTATTTCAATAGAAGATTAAGTTTTATTTCAAACTTGAGATAGTTTCTCTTATTTGGTTCCATAATTCTCTCATGATAGTATGATATTATATCCCGAGTTGGTTACCGGCTAACCGCTTTTGATTTTAGTAGATGATATCTCTTGTGTCGCTGCTAGAAACCTGCTGTGGAGAAATGTTAGCTAGAAACTGAGGTTTTAGTTGCTTAAATGTTAAGTTTTTCACAAAGCATACAGAAGCTAGTAAGTTGGTAACCATATTAGTACTTTGATTTTTAAATTTAACGTGGACGCTTTCTAAAACCAGGATAGTACTTAGCTTTCATGTGTAATGGGCACTCAACACCAAAGACATATAATTTTCTTTGTTGCTGAAAGTGTGGAACGACTTTTTTCAGTTTCAAGTTTTATATATTTTAGTCAAAGAAAATTTGTATGTTGAGAACAATATTATATTCATTATTTTTCTTTAAGGAATTATTTTTACCTTAGCTGCCATAGATTTAAACCATGAAATATAAGATGCATATTATATTTAAACCTATGAGTTTGAGGTTATGAGTATATATAAGCTGTGTAAATGTCACTACCTTTGTTCTAAACCTATGAGTATAAGGTTATGAGTATAAGTTGTAAGCTGTAAATGTGTATGATTTGTATTTCCACTTATTCCTCGTTGTACCTTTATCTTCTGCTATTTTTTTATAGGGATGAGCAGCAGCACCAAATGGGTTACCAAATGAGTTGAAAGGCTGTTGGTCTAATTTCTGGATGTAATTATTTTGGTTGGTTAGATGGCTTGGTGAATGGTTGTAATAATGAATATTTAGTTGGTATGGATTAGTTTGGGTTGATGGTTGTGGATATTTTATGTAATGGTGAATTTTTAGTTGGTGTGGATGATATATGATGAATGTTGGGTTTGAATTTTTCTGGCTTGTAGATTGTATTGTCTAGCCTTGTTGTATTTGCATATACGTAGACAACAGTTGTTAACATAGAAATTTTTGTCTAACAACTATGGACACAAAAAAGACAACATGCTTGAATATGAACCCGATACACCAAAGTAACTCAGACAATTCATAAATGAACAAAAAAACATTGGCAAAACTTAGTACATGCACATCTTCAATGGCATAAAAACCATTGTGAAAATTAAACCAAAACAAGCATCTGGTGTTCAAAAAACACTTGTGCATTTTGTGTATAACAACACTTTTGACGCTTCTAAACTTCGTACAAAAAATATCATCAATGAATTGTATCATAGGTAAATGTTGTGTGAACATGATTTCTGAAGACCCGACATCGGTCGGGAATACAAGAAGCTCTCGTAAAAGCTTATGCTCGAGAAGTTATGCACATTATAGGAGAAGCTCCATAGTGACTAAATACCAAAATGGCATTTGCTTTTGGTGATTCTGAAGGGGTCAAGTGCCTCCATGATGACCCGTTGGTCTTAACACCTGAGATAGGCAACTCGCAAATGAAGGGAGCCTTGAAAATGGAACATCAGTGGATATCTCGTTTTATGGTGCATTCTCGAAGATGGGATACAACGATTCTCAAATGACCCCCTCTAACATGCCCGTCTATGGGTTCAATGGAGTTGATTCAAGAGTTGGAGGGCCTATTCGGTTGTCCACGATAATAGGACGGGAGCCTAGGGAGGCCACTCAGATATATGTTGAACCTTTTGGTGGTTAAATCAACTTCCGCTTATAATGTTATCCTTGGGAGGACATGTTTTAATACCTTTAAGGCGATTGCCTCAAGGTAAGACCTGATCAAATTTCCTACAAGGAATGGAGTTGCTGAAGAAAAGAGAGATCAAACAATAACAAAGAATTGTTATCTGGCCACCTTGAGGCTTGATAAAGTCGGGGGGCAGGTCCTCCCAATTGAAGACATGGATATCCGAGAAGATTAGAAACAAACAGGAAACCCTGCCGAGGACTTACTCCCCACTCCCCTAGTTCCCGAAGAACCTGAAAAGTTACACACGTAGGGCATTGATGAATGAACCCTTGAAGGGCAAATTGGATGCGTTCCTACAAGAGAACATTGCTGTATTTGCTTGGACAATAGTTGATATGCCAAGGGTCGATCCCCAATTAATTACGTAAACTAGACGTCCACCTGAATAGGGAGATGATGAAACGGAAGAAAAGAAACTTTGATTCAAAGAGGCTGGAAGGCCAATGGAGAATAAAGGATGTGTATTAACTTCATTGATATGAAAGATGCATGTCTCAGTGACTACTTTCCCCTACCAAGGAACGATACATTGACCAGTACAACAGCTGATCATGAAATGCTAGGATTCAGTGGTTAAACGAAATCAAAGTGCATAAAAGTGACGTCCCAAAGGGGCGACACATCAAAGATAGATGAATAAGATTTTTGAGCATCTTATTGGGAAGACTATAGAAGTCATTGTAAATGTCATGTTAATCAAGAGCCTCGATAAGGCAAATGACATCGAACATTCTCATCAGGAGTTTGAGGTGTTCAAACACCACAAGATGATATTGGATCTAACTTAACGTGCTTTCGGCATAGGATCAGGAAAAATTTTGGATTTGATGGCCTCCAAGCATGGAAATTGAGGCCAACCCCGATAAGAGTAGAGCAATCCTTGACACGGAACCTCCATGTGTTGACATAACTAACTTACGGAAAGTTGCTGTATCTATCCTTGGCTACATTTGATACGACTTTGAGTGTCATCCTCATGAAAGAGGAAGACAAGGTTCGAAAACCCATCTGTTACGTGAGAAAGGTCTTCTATGAGACAGAATAACCACAATAAATCCCCAAGCACTCGCTTACTTCATGGTTGAATACACCATTGACAACCAAGAAGTCGGGGACAGGAGGTAATACCCCAGGAAGCCAAAGGATTAGAGAAGGAGAATTCAGAAGCGGTACTCAAGGAGTATGGATCAATTTTGATGGTGAATCAAAAACAAAATTAAGTGATAATACACCCCGACGGGTTTATGATATCCCAACGACAAACAATGAGGCTGAATGCAAAACCGTGATAGCCATACTTGGTTTGGCCGGAGCCCCGAGGGTCAAACCTTAAAGTTTGTCAAGACTCAAGATTGGTAGTACCAAAAGCGAATGGTGTGAGTTCGAGGCCAGGGCCGGAACCATGACAAAATACTTGAAACCTGACTCAATCCAATGAGTGTTACGAGGGAGGAAAACGTAAAGGCTGATGTCCTATCTATGTTTACCTCCTCAGAGATAGAGAGTTGATAAGTGGATTATATATCCACTTGGAACGCTTCGATTTGGCTTAAATTGATTAACTTGGCCTCAAGTATGTCGTGTTTTTGAATCGTTTTTAGCAAGAATGGTGCAGGGTTACTATCTTGAAGTGGGGAGATACATTTGCATGTTTCATGGTAGATTCACGCTTAAGAACTGAAGAATGGGAAGTGGCATAAGAATCGGAAGAGAAAATGGAGGAGAAAAGAGCAAATTGTATAAAATTCGGATTTTCTGGGTAGGTTGCGTAGTCTTCACTGTTTTGGCCATATCTGGAGTTCTACAAGTCCGATTCTGATGACCTTACAGCTCATGCGAAGAGGAGAAGATTTAATGCAAAATTTAACAGTGACCAGGGTGCGCTGCAGCCTGGAGAGCGCACTGCAGCGCGGGAACCCTTCTGGAAATTCTGAAATTTTGTCCTGAAAATCCTAATTTACTGTTTGGGCCATATCTTGAGTTCTACAAGTCCGTTTTGGACGATCTTACTGTCCACGCGAAGATAACGGAATTATCTTTCATTCCAATGTGGTTCAGATGTCCAATTACAACTGGAACGGCCCAGAAATACTGAAGAAAAGTCAGTTACGAATTTTCCTTCAAAACAAAATTAGTTTAGGAAACGTATTTTGCAGAAGTCTATTTTAATTCTGTTTTGGTAGTTTCTTGCTGGAAAAGACTCCCGTGGCCTATTTAAACACATCCTACCATCATAAACTTCACATAACATAGAGAGAGAGCTGGAGATAGAGATTCAGACTTGGAGAAGGATTCCGAAGATCGTGACAGCATTCGGAGATCTAGATCTACTTTTGTTTTCTTCTAATTAGGCGATACTCTTGGATGTTTTTGGGATTTGTTTTCTTAAACTCCTACTCTAGTTTATTCATAATCTTTAATACTTTGTTTATTATCATGGTTTCATTAGATCTCATGATGACGAGCGGTTCGATTATGAACTAATCGTTGTCATGGGATTCTAACGGAGTTATCTATGTAGCTTAGTAGTTTGATTGCTTTAAAGATTTATGTGTGGTAAATTCTTGATATCCTCGTATGGTTATGCTTCATGTGTTTAGATGCGTCGCGAACATCTAATTTGTTAATCTCTTGTGAAACGAGAGTGGATATTGGGATTTAGAACTTGCCATGCTAGCATAGGATAGGTTGGTGTTTTAACATCATGATTTGTAGCATAAATAGAGATATTATGCTGTCCTATGTGATCTTAATAGACAACTTATTCTTCAACCTTTATATTTTCAAATTCTATAGACATATAGGGTCTAAGCATAATTGGTGTCTATTCATCTTCTAACTCTTTTGTGGATGTATGTTTAGTTTGGTATTCGTATACTGAGAGGTAGCATTTACTTATTTCGTGTTATCTGATCAGATATCATAACCATCACATGCATTGATTAAAGGCATCAACTCTAAGCGAAGTATTTAATGAAGTTAGGATCCCATGTTTACTCTTGTAGAAGTAATTCGATTTAAATTTTCATTAGATAATTAATTCTTAGTTGTTAATTTATTTCTTAGTAAATTTAGATAATCAAAACCCAAATTTGTTAAGTGTCTTAGCAGTGAATAATAATCATACATTGTTGCATAGGTACATCTACTGAGTAATTAAAACCATTACCAGATCTCTGTAGGAACGAACTTGACTTATTCATATATTACTTGTGACCACGTACGCTTGCATGATTTAGTGCAAACTAGTTTTTGGCGCTGCTGCCGGGGATCATCGGTGTTTTTTTTAGTTTATGTGCTTGTCATCAATGGTCGTTAGAGTTCACTGAATCAGATTGTTTCTTACATAGTTGTTTCATTTTATGTGTTGCAGGTAGCAATGGGAGAACCAGCAGCAACAGTGAAAGCATTGATGTATTATTCTCAACCAAAGATCAAGGACATCCAATCTAGCATTGTCATGCCAGCTATTGCAGCTAATACTTTCGAAATCAAGCCTAGCATAATTCAGATGGTGTAGAATTCGGTTCAGTTTGGGGGTGCTCCGATTGAAGATCCTAACATGCACACCCGGGACTTTATTGAGATCTGCGACACTTTCAAGATCAATGGTGTGTCAGAAGATGATGTGAAATTGAGACTTTTCCCATTCTCTTTGCGGGATAAAGCTAAGGGCTGGTTGCATTCTCTACCAGCAGGTTCTATTTTGACATGGGAGGATCTTGCTCAGAAATTTCTCACTAAATATTTCCCCATGGCAAAGATCGCAGCAATCAGGAATGCTATAACTCAGTTTTCACAGCAGTCTGGAGAGTCTTTGTGCGAGGCTTGGGAGCGATATAAGGAGATGCTAAGGAAGTGTCCACATTATGGGATGCCTGATTGGATGGTGATTAACTGCTTTTATAATGGGTTGGGTGTACAGTCAAGACCCATGCTAGATGCAGCATCAGGTGGAGCTTTATGGGCTAAGAGCTATGCAGAAGCTTATGAGCTAATTGAGATGATGGCTGCGAATGAATACCAGAATCCAACTAAGAGATTATCACAAGGCAAATTAGAAGGAATTCTGGAAGTTAATACAGTCAAAGCTCTAGCAGCTCAGCTAGAGGCACTTAATAAAAAATTGGATTTTATGTCAAAGCATGGGGTGCCTCAAGTTGCTAGTGTTTGTGAGCTATGTGAGGGCACACATGAGACGAGTCAATGTGCCATATCTTCTGAATCGGTACAGTTTGTGAGCAACTTCCAGCAACCTTCGTAACCAGCTCCAGCCACTTATCATCCCAATTTCAACTGGAGCAACAATCAAGATTTTTAGCAGCAACAGTTTCATGGGGATGATGGTCAATCTTCAAATGAAAAATCTGAATTGAATGAATTGAGGTTGATGATTAAAAGTCAGGAGGTATCTCTCAAGACATTGGAGAATCAGATTGAGCAAATTGCAAGTGACTTTCTCAACGGATCGCAGGGAGTTCTTCCTAGTGACACAGAGGTGAATCCAGGAAAATAAGCTGGCATGGAGCAAGTTAATGCCATAACATTCAGATCTGGAATAGTCACGAATGATCAGAATTCAGCAATTGAGGATGAAGAAGGAATTCATGATCAGGATCCTACAGAAAAAGAAGAAAATTCTTTTTTGTCAGAACCTGTGGTGGATAGTGATGAGGAGGAAGAGTGTGAGTCACTAGACTTGGCTGATCTTTGGGATTCTAAAGTGCTGGTTGATGAGGTGGTTTCATGGTCAAATCTTGAGGATAGTGCAATTGAGTCTTTTCTTGAGGAAGAAGTTTTGATTGAGGGTAATGAAGATCTTCATGAGTTGTATAGGAATTTTTACTTCTGATGAGATGTTAGAGGAATTGAAGGTCATTTGTTCTAAGCATGAAATTCAACGTGAGGAGAGCTCTTTTGATCCTAAGTCTGTTGTGAAGACTTCTGTTGGTGAACTACCCACTTTCGTTCCTAATCCGTCTATTTCCACTCTTGCTCAGTCTTTGGTGGTTAATAATGAAAATCATCATGTTGAAGAAACTTCCAGACTCGAGTTTAAACCATCAAATTAGTTGAGGTATGTATATTTGGGTCAATCATCTACTTTGCTTATTATTATTGTTGCGCAACTTGTCAGGTAGTGAAGAGAACAATGTTACGAACACTTTTGAGGAGCAAAGAAGGCTGAAACTTGTCATCAAGGATGTAGCCCCGGAAAAGATAATTAAATGGCCATATAGAGATACGGTGTAGAAATTTTCAAGAGAAAAAGTCGTTGCCATGTCTAGCTAAAGAATTTAAACAAAGGCACTTCGTGGGAGGCAACCCACGTGTTTCGGTAGTTTTTAGGTATGTTTTCTACTATCCCTTGTATTACCTTTCCATTCAATGAGGACATCGAATATTCTAAGTTTGGGGGTGGTTTGGGGATGAGTAGTGTGTAGTAGTTATTTTTGTGTCATTGTGTTCATATAGATATCATATTTTGCATATTAGTAGTAATTCATGCATGTTCGTTCGTATTATTTATGTTTGTTTCATGTAGGGCATTCTGTTATTTTTGTTTTGTTTTACCATGTGAGTCCATGATAGTTGCATTTGCATAGCATGCATATTTCATGATCCCTTAGGATGTGCTAATTCTGATTGGTAGGTCGATGTCTATTTGAGTGTGGTAATGATGAGGGCTGATTTATAGTTCTTATAAAATTGACTTACATACTTCAGAAACAAAATTTTTTACACAGTCTCATCGTTTGCTTTTGGGCTAGGTTGAGGTCATGCTTGTTTGGTTGTTTTAGATTTAATCACTTGTTTATATTTAGAATTTTCTTTATTCCCTTAATAGCATAGGAGCACTAAAATCTAAGTTTGGGGGAAAACATGAATTTCATGCTAGTTGTTGGCTAGGTGTCAAATGGCTAGTAGCCGGCTCATATTTATATGAGTAGTCTAGGGTTGGAACTGAGAATTCTCATGCCAGATTGCATTAAAAAAAAAAAGAAGAAAAAAAAGAGAAAAGAAGAAAAAATGAAAAAAAAAAGTCAAAAGTTTTAATTGTTTAATGCAAAATTAACCAGGATGAACTCTTTAATACTCGAGCAATTAAGTTCGCGGGGACTTTGTACCTAGTGACCTAAGGCTTTTATAGTCTGGGATCCACTAACCCAACGCTCGCTACATGGGTATTATTGTATAAGCCTTTTGGGGTCTCATCCATTGCATGGTTAAATAAGCATGCTTGTTTATTATGTGTTGTAGTTGTTGCTTAGTAATAAAGCATGGTTTCTGGCTAACTCAGATGAGGATAGAGGTGTTTCAAAGTTATGAAGTGTTTACAGTCTATTCTATTTATAAACATGTGATTGTCTTGACGAAAAATGGGTATGATTTCGATCTAGTGCTAGGAGTATATCTGATGAACATCGCACACACGCACGTTTCTGTTCTTTTATTTTTAGTATACGGGGACTTAGTCGAGCACTATTTGGATTTAGTTGCATTCTTTGAGATATTTGCTTGTTGATTGGTTTTGGTTAGTTCGAGGGGATCGTTGCATTTTCATATTAGTTGCATTCATGCATTGCATTAGGTAGTATAGAGTCTGTTTATGCTTGAGGACAAGCATCGGTTTAAGTTTGGGGGTGTGATAAGTGGATTTTATATCCACTTGGAACGCTTCGATTCGGCTTAAATTGATTAACTTGGCCTCAAGTATGTCGTGTTTTTGAATCATTTTTAGCAAGAATGGTGCAGGGTTACTATCTTGAAGTGGGGAGATACATTTGCATGTTTCATGGTAGATTCACGCTTAAGAACTGATGAATGGGAAGTGGCATAAGAATCGGAAGAGAAAACGGAGGAGAAAAGAGCAAATTGTATAAAATTCGGATTTTCTGGGTAGGTTGCGCAGTCTTCACTGTTTTGGCCAAATCTGGAGTTATACAAGTCCGATTCTGATGATCTTACAGCTCACGCGAAGAGGAGAAGATTTTCTGCAAAATTGAACAGTGAACAGGGTGCGCTGCAGCCTGGAGAGCGCGCTGCAGCGCGGGAACCCTTCTGGAAATTCCGAAATTTTGTCCTGAAAATCCTGATTTACTGTTTGGGCCATATCTTGAGTTCTACAAGTCCGTTTTGGACGATCTTACTGTCCACGCGAAGATAATGGAATTCTCTTTCATTATAAAGTTGTTCAAATGTCCAATTACAATTGGAACGGCCCAGAAATACTGAAGAAAAGGCAGTTACGATTTTTCCTTCAAAACAGAATCAGTTTAGGAAACGTATTTTGCAGAAATTCTATTTTAATTCTGTTTTGGTAGTTTCTTGCTGGAAATGACTCCCTTGGCCTATATAAACACACCCGACCATCATAAAATGACTAACACTTCACATAACACAGAGAGAGAGCTGGAGATGGAGATTCAGACTTGGAGAAGGATTCCGAAGATCGTGACAGCATTCGGAGATCTAAATCTACTTTTGTTTTCTTCTAATTAGGCGATACTCTTGGATGTTTTTGGGATTTGTTTTCTTAAACTCCTACTCTAGTTTATTCATAATCTTTAATACTTTGTTTATTATCATGGTTTCATCAGATCTCATGATGACGAGCGGTTCGATTATGAACTAATCGTTGTCATGGGATTCTAACGGAGTAATCTATGCAGCTTAGTAGTTTGATTGCTTTAAAGATTTATGTGTGGTGAATTCTTGATATCCTCATATGGTTATGCTTCATGTGTTTAGATGTGTCGCGAACATCTAATTTGTTAATCGCTTGTGAAATGAGAGTGGATCTTGGGATTTAGAACTTGCCATGCTAGCGTAGGATAGGTTGATGTTTTAACATCATGATTTGTAGCATAAATAGAGATATTATGCTACCCTATATGATCTTAATAGACAACTTGTTCTTCAACCGTTATGTTTTCAAATTCTATAGACATATAGGGTCTAAGCATAATTGGTGTCTATTCATCTTTTATCTCTTTTGTGGATGTATGTTTAGTTTGGTATTCGTATACTGAGAGGTAGCATTTACGTGTTTCGTGTTGTATGATCAGATATCATAACCATCACATGCATTGATTAAAGGCATCAACTCTAAGTGAAGTATTTAATGATGTTAGGATCCCATGTTTACTCTTGTAGAAGTAATTCGATTTTAATTTTCATTAGATAATTAATTCTTAGTTGTTAATTTATTTCTTAGTAAATTTAGATAATCAAAACCCAAATTTGTTAATTGTCTTCATAGTGAATAATAATCATAAATTGTTGCATAGGTACATCTACTGAATTAAAACCATTACCAGATCTCTGTGGGAACGAACTTGACTTATTCATATATTAATTGTGACCACGTACGCTTGCGTGATTTAGTGCAAACAAGAGTTATGTTGGAAATTCTTACTTCCAAGTCTTGGAGACCCGAAGCATTGATAGAAAAGCTGATAACACCTGTAGGTATGAATAGCCGTTGGATAGATCCTACAAAGGCTCACCAGGAAACCGGTTCGTTACCCGACAATGCCTTGGAGGCACGAAAGTTGTCATTAAGAAAACAAAGGCATCAAAATGTGAATTTAGCCATGAAGGAAACTCATGCGAAAGTCTGTGGGCAATACTCGGGGGGCAGAACCCTTGCCCATACGATGACCTGATTGGGATTCTACTGGCCAGTTGTGATGGCCGATACCAGATTATGTGCGATCGATATCCAAAAACACACAACTGTTGATCAATCCCCTGAAATGTTGAAACCATCAGTTCCCCCATTCCCTGTGGCAATGTGGGGATAGGTGTTCTTGGTTCATTCCCAGTGGCAAATGCCTAGAGGAAGTTCCTGATAGTTGCAATTGATTCCTTCATGAAGTAGACTAAGGCCAAACTCCAAGCCAAGATAACCATCAAGTAAATGACATAATTCCTATAGGAAAGTGTAATACATAGATATGGACTTCAACCAATCTTGATGCTAGAAATGGATAACAATTCAAGAATGAGGCTCTTACAAGCTGGAAACACTTGGAAGAAATGTGGTGCCCAGACTTGGCATACCCCAAACCAAACGTTAGGACACACCACCTGATCAGACTAAGTAGAAATTAATGAAGGCTCGAATAGGCCACGTTCCAATCAAATGAAGGCACGAATAGGCCACATTACATTCAAATGAAGGCTCGATTAGGCCATGTTTCATGCAATTGAAGGCTCGAATAGTCCGCATTCCATTCAATTGAAGGATCGAAAAATACGAGCAATAAGCAGCAAGCTATCGCAAAAAGATAGACCTCGGAATGAGATTCAATTCGATATATTATAAAATCAAATCGGAGCAACGAGTAAAAAGTTATGAATATTTTCACGTTCCGACCTAAAGGATCAGGATTCCTGATCTAGGGGGTCAGGATCCCTGATCTAGGGGGTTAGGATCCCTGATTTACGGGGTCAGGATCCCAAGTCCAAAATCCTGAACTAAGGGGTTAGGATCCCTGATTTACAAGGTCAGGATCCCAAGTCCAAAATCCTGAACTAAGGGGTTAGGATCCCTGATCTAAGGGGTCAGAAATCCTGATCTAAGGAGTCAGGATCCCAAGTCATAATTTCTAGTCTAAGGGGTCAGGAATCTTGGTCGAAATTCACAAGACCAGAAGGTTAAAATCGCCCATAATTCGACTAGTATCCGGATCGAAATCAACCAGGAATCTTGGTCGAAATTCACAAGACCATAAGGTTAAAATCGCCTATAATTCGACAAGGATCCTGATCGAAATCAACCAGGAATCCTGGTAGAAATTCATAAGACCAGAGTGTAAAAATGGCCCTTAATTCAACCAGGATCCTGATCAAAATTCGACCAGGATCATGGTCGAAAAGCCATCGACCAGACCGCATTTGAAGCCCATAATTCGACCAGAATCCTGATTTGATAGGTCAGGATTCCTGGTCTAAAAGTCAGAATTCTAGGTTTAAGGGGTTATGATTCAGGATTCCTGATTTGAGGGGTCTGGATTCCTGATCGAAATTGCTACGATCAGAATGTAAAAATGGCCCTTAATTCGACCAGAATTCTGATCGAAATTCGACCAGGATCATGGTCGAAAAGCCATCGACCATACCGCATTTGAAGCCAATAATTCGACCAGAATCCTGATTTGAGAGGTCAGGATTCCAGGTCTAAGGCGTAAGGATCCCCGATCAAATATCTATTGATTAGGATGCGCAAAACACCCATAATTCGATCAGAATCCTGGTCTACGGGATCAGGATTTTTGGTCTAAAGGGTCAGGAAGCATTTTTGAAATAAATATATTTTGAAAAATGAGAATAATTATAAAATGATTTCTATGCATGTTGCACAAAAAAAGGGGGGTATATAATGAAAATTTAAATGTGCCTAGAGTCATGAATTACCTCAATTCAGGACGGATTTCCTAGCTTTGGAAGTCAATAAGGCCAAAAATACGATCTGAAATTGCGAAAATATTAGGGCTTTTGACCCCTCCAAAATTGTGAAAAAATTATTATTATTTTAATAATAATGATAAAATCCGGGTCGAATATTATTCGAGTGAAATTTTATCCAAGTGGGACACCTCCGAATAAGGGGCCAAAATTATCCATATTTTGGAAAAAACAAATATTATTATTGAATAATAATATTTTTAAAAAAAAAGACAAGAAGAGGAGTGCCAAAAAAAAAATTTTGTTCGACCTCATTCCCGCTCAATTTCGAGCAGGATTCCTGGTCCAAAATGCGAAAACCAGACTTCAAAAATGCCACTTAATTTGACCACAGTCCTGGTCGACGTCGACCAGGTGACATGGCAAAAGTGTTGTTTAGTACCTAAAATTTTGCTGCATTGACAGATTGATCCTAAATTTTACAGGTTGACAAAAAAGCCCCAATTGTTTGTAAAATGACAAACAGGCCCTTATGGTTTATAAAATTACAAACCAGCCCCTGTACAATTACAAAATGACTCCCATAAAATGGATGTTTGCACAGATTTAATATTTTCAATTTAAATATTTTAAAATATTTTCAGAAAATTGTTCGACGACAGAAAAAATTACGTAGGATTGAGGCCCCATAAATTATTTTAAGTCTCGTATAACACCAGATCATTCATGAATGGCATATTTAAATTGTCGAGAATGATCCAAAAAATAACCGTGGATACAAGAAAATTCCTAAAATATTAGGAATAAATAAGAAAAATACCTTTGGGTACAAGAAAATTCATAAAATATTAGGAATAAATAAGAAAAATACCTGTGGGTACAAGAAATGGGAAAATTACCAAAATAATCATTTTTGGAGATATTTTGTCCAAAATACTGAAAAGCGGTAATGTGGCCTTATTTACTGACGGGATACGGAAGCTCGTGTTCCGTATTAGCAACATAACACGCTACTGCGTGTAGCGTAACCAGTACCTTTTCCATTAGCAGACCCCAGAATGAATGCATAATGAACACTGTAAAAAACCCATATGAGGTGTACGTTCTCACTACCCAAACCACAGATGCCAAACGAAAAACCAAAAAACAGAGCATGATTTAGAATGCAAGTTTCTTTGAACATTCTGACGAAATCCCAGCTTCATATGTTTTCCCTGGCCCCGCAGGGGCGGTTCATTGGTCATCCACTGCCCTTCTTCTCCTGAGAAATAACAGTAGCAACCCAACTCTTCCCATCCTCAACCTCACAAAACTGAACCGGAGCCTCAACACGCGCAATCAACTTAACCAAATTAGACACTTTCTTTTGCCATGGAATCTCACTTGGCCTATTAAAGTTCAAATCTTTCTTACCAATTTCTTTAAAAGAAGACTCAAAACTTGATTTTGGGCCTAATTGCTCAAAAGGGTCATCAGATTTGTGGGTTTTAGAGGTGGGGTTTTGGTGGGTGTCCCAAAGAGTCATTGTAGTGGAGAGTGAACGAGATGTTATGGTGGGGTATTTGTATGAAATTAAAGAATGGGTTTTTGAGGAAGAGAAGAGGAGTTTAGAGGAGATTGAACGAGTGGTTGTGGCTATGAATGCTGAAGTTTGTGAATGGGATGGGTGGCTTTAGTTGGTGCAAATGCTACGTATTATATGTATCACGCCAGACGGTGTTCCGTATATGACCCTATCACGGTGGACAGTGTTCCGTATTGGCTCTATTACGGTGGACGGTGTTCCGTATTAACCTAATGCGGTGGACGGTGTTCCGTATTAAGCTAATACGGTACACGAAACACCGTGACCAGTCGGTATTTAGGGCCAAATATTTGGAGCTCAGTATTTTGGGCAAATAGTATTTATTTTTGATTATTTTGGGCCTTCACCCACAAGAAAATTTCTAAAATATTAGGAATAATTAAGAAAAATACCTGTAGGTACCAAAATATTCCTAAAATATTGGGAATAATTAAGGAAAATACCTGTGGGTACAAGAAAATTTCAAAATATCGACCAGGAATTTAAGGTTAAATGGCCTGTTAGAAAAATTCAAAGCCCTAAAAGTTTAGAAAAATTCAAAGCACTAGGAAAAATCCCAAAACATGCAAGAAAATTATAAATAAATTTTCTAAGAGACATGAAAATTGTTATTCAGCCTCGAATAAGGCAAATCGTCGTAAATGTGTAGGTCGCTTCACACTTTACAATCAAGACGATACCCGTGAAACACTAGTGTACAAAAATCCCTGAATTAGGGTATATAGTCCCAGGTAAGGGATAAATTTGACCCCAAATCTTGTTAAGGACAAATTATAGCTTCAACGAAAACCTGATCAGTTTTCCTAGAAGTTGGGGGGCAAATGATATGGGCTGAAAATAAGCCCTAAGGACAAATTTTATATGGCATTAAATAAACCCAGATTGGTCCAAGGTTAAAGACCATTAATGAGGCCCGAAACCCTAATTAAATAATAAATTCGTAGTTGATAAATCAGCTAATAAAAAGACTTCATTATTGAGTCCAAAAGGGAACCAATTCCTTCAAGGAGTAGCCCCCAAGACATACGATACTCCAATAGGAATCAGCCTTCCTCATGGAAGGATCCAGAATTCTATCTAGAATGGGTAACTTGTCTACCAAGACACCAAACCCTACTCTAATTCCAAGGCACCCAACGCCTATATAAAGGACATACAAGCCACTACGTCACTACGCCGCGAGGGCGCATCAAACCCCGTAGGCAACTCTAGAACTACGTTTTGGCTTGATTCTTGATATTCATCAAGGTACGTAGGCATCTTGCGAGGATTGACAAGTCCCGATAGCAAGAGCAACCACCATTAAAGCTCGAAGCTCTCAATCCCTAGCAATCAATACAAAAATTAATTACACCCTACTTTTTATTCCACAACAAATTCAAATATAACATAAATTTTTTTATGATTTACAAAATATATAAAAAATTAATTATGTAAAAAAATGTAGCACTTAATTCGTTTTCATAAAAAGAATATCTAAATGAAGTTATAAGATTTTAATTTTAGGGATAAAGTGTATTTACAGTTAATAGTAAAATATTTTCCAAAAGCTAATCACTAAAACTACTTAATTTTATAATTATAAAAGCATATCCAATAGTGTTAGCTAAAAATGATTGGCTAAATAACATAGAATATTGATCATCTAAAATTTATCGAACCTGTAAGATATTGTGCTCCGAGGGTATTGGCTATATTTTAAAAATGGTATGTTATTAATATTTTAAGTTGTTCTTAATGGAATTTATTATTTTAATATAGAAATAAGTGATGTGGAAATTCACTACAGGTCTCTTGATTCTCTAGATATTCAACAAATATAGCAAATATCATAAAATTATCTATAATTATATATAAGAATTTTGCCCCATTGGAGTGGCCAATGTTTTACATATTTTATATATATATATATATATATATATATATATATATATATATATATATATATATAGGGTATGATTCAGGTGAGAACATGTATATGTTGGAGAACAATGAGAACACCACATTTCAAGCTATTCTAAAGGGCCCCGCCAGGGGCACCCAATACGAAAAAGTCTTATAATTATGTGGGTCCCGAAAGGGGGGTTGAATAGCTTATTACCTTTTTAAAATTTTTGCTTGGCGTTTTTGTCTTCCGTTTGTATCTTCAAATACGTTACTTAAAGTAAACGATTTAAAAGTGCGGAAAGTAAACCAAGAAATAAAAATGCAATCACACGGTCGATTTTAGCCTGGTTCGCGATGGCGCAACCCCTAATGGATCCGCTCACCCCTACGTCCAGTCCCCGAGCTCCTCCCCGGACTCAAGATTTCTTCCACTATAAAGAAACTCATTTATAGTAGGCGGAGAAGCCTTTACAACACTAAGGGTCTGTTTGGATTGGGGGTTGAGAAGGGTTGGGTTGGGTTGGGTTCAAATTTAAAAATTCATTTTTGAGAAAATTTTAAAAGTAAAGTGTTGGATTTTGAATTTAATATGTAATGCTATTTTAATATTTTCGTAAACTACCAAAACCTAACACTTTACTTTTAAAATTTTCTCAAAAACGAATTTTTAAATTTGAACCCGACCCAACCCAACCCTTCTCAACCCCCCATCCAAACGGACCCTATGTATATATCTTGGACCTTAATTTATAAATTAACTCCTCAAAAAACAGAGCAACGCACTACTAGACTCGTCTTGGAGCGTAACTCCCCTTTACCTCTTCAAAGTCGAAGTAGCAACCCCTTGTAGACTTCGAACTTCTACCACTTGCCGGTCTTGGATCTTAGGTCTTAGGTCTTGGGTCTTTCTTTTTTTTCACGGTGCAAAGGTTACTAACTCCCCGTTAGTACACCTAAGACTTGGGTCTTAGAAACAAGGATCACCTCACTTCACTTCACCTCACTGCAAGTCTAGAAAACAAGTCTAAAACAAACAAACAATATATAAGATGAATATATATATATATTCGTGCAAACTAGTATATATGTTAGGCCTTTAGTAACGGATATAACCGGTACCAATGAAATTAGTAACAGATATAAGCGTTACTATATGTCTGTCACAATTGCTTATTTTTAAAATTAGTAACGGATATATCCGTTACTAATTAGTAACGGAATTTTCGTATATAAGTAACGGATAAATCCGTTACTAATTACTAACAGATATTTATATTTAGTAACGGATATATCTGTTACTAATTACTAACGGATATTAATGATTAGTAACGGATATATACGTTAGTAATTACTAACGGATTTTAGTATATTAATGGATATATCCGTTGCTAATTGGTAACGAATATTTATAATTAGTAACGGATATATCTGTTACTAAATAGTAATGGATATTTATGTTAGTAACGGATATATCCGTTACTAATTATAAAATATCAGAATTTTTTTTTAATGTTTTAAAATATCTACTGCAAATTAAAAAAAAAAAAAAACCCTGCTGCAAATAAAAAAAATTGCTGCAAATATTAAAAAAAAATCTGCTGTAACTATTAAAAAAAACACCAATCCAAATTTAAATTAACCAATCCAAAAGTTTACAATTCAAATACCAAACATACTACCAACCATGCATTAGAAAATACAAGAAAAACCTACTAATCATACTTCAATCGTCCAGCTAACCAAATAATAAAGCCTCCTCCAAGCCAGCCATTTAATGTCATATTGCCATGTTGGGGACCATCATATACCGGAGCTTCAGGATCCATAATTTCTTCTATGTAAACTCTTCTTTCTCTAGGAGACACTTTTGTGCCATGGCACATTTTTAAACTGTTATCCACAAACCCCTTAGCAACCTCTCGTTTATCTCTACTAAGCAATGTGACTTTGAGTTGGTCACTTGATGACCCAAAAGCATTAACTGTCTCACGAGGGGAATCCATTTGATTTTTACCGGAATTTAAACCGGCCTCAGTCCTTGGAGTACATTGGGTTGGAACACATCGGGACATTACCTGTGCAGTACAATATAAACAAATTTAGTAAATATACTCAATGTAATAATACAAAAATGCAGCAATGTTTTAAACAAACAATTAAACTGACCTTGAGCAATGTTTTGACCTCCTCCATGTCTGCCTTGAGTCCCACCATTTCCGCTCCAAGTGATTGTGATGGGCTGACCGAAGCAAGTGCAAGAGAAGCTGAATATAGTTGTTTCTTCGTGGTACACGAACCAACTCCTCGAACCCGATTTCTTTTTTCCTCGCCAAGTACTTTGCTCAATGCATCGGAACTGATACCATCCGTTGGGACTCCAGATTCAAGCATTTTAACATGAATTTCTTTTACTTTTTCCTGCATTTATTCAAGCAGGAAACAAGCTTACAAATTAATTTATTTAAACAGAAATAAACTGATGCAAAAGGATACACAAATGCTAGCTGTTAAATTTTTATGTGGAGACTCCTATATACAAATAAATGTGTTGATAAAATGACTACTCACGTATGTTTCCTTTGCACTTTCCAAAGGAGTTCCATCCTTGTGTTCATGTCCAGTGAGCCAATCATCAACCCGACATCGCTTCTTCGTAGGATTTTCTTTTTCTTACATAGAGAGACAGGTAGTTAAAACTGGTCCAGGGTAATTAAAACTGGTTATAGATTAATTACTAGTAATCAACATAGAATGATATGTACCTTTTTGTAATGTATCTGTGAGTAAGTTTGCCTACCAACTGCCACAACCATTTGATTTAAGCTCCTATTGTTCTTATTTTTTACATTTTTTGCCTTTACTTCCGGATTAGACTCATGATCGACAAATTGGACCCAAAGATCGGCACTGACAGCATGTGGGACGTTTGCCTTGGCTTCTTTTATGTTTGAAGCTTTAGCCAAATATTCTGTCCGATATTTGCCTCTAACAGTCCTAAGTTTTTGTGGATAAAGTGCCTCCACAATTGGGCGAGCAACATGGCCCTCTACACTAAACTCAAACTGCTCCTGCAATTAGAACATAAACCATTCGAACTGACACACATGTACAATGATTGTAAATCATGAACATGAGAACGTCATGAGGCAGGACTAAAGAAATTTCTTACCAAGATTACTAAAAAAAATTGCACTGTGTAGTGTCCATGTTGGATCAGCGGTACAAATTTAATAAAGAAAGGGAAAAAAATATAATTAAAGGCGTTAATAATGTAAATTCCCAGATAGTTCCATTATCTTTTACTCAAACTTTTCTTTGTCAGGTTGTGATTATAATAATCACTTATTCTCAGATATCAGATTGCCTAGGTTTGGTGTCCCGAAACTACCATGTCCAGACCGTCTAATTTATCATGATAATACAATATTAATAGTTCAACATACAATTGCAGACAACTCGACAAGTAGTACTAGCATGCAAAAAACCTAGGAATATGGAATGATTGTACTCAATAATGTAAATCATAAATTCAGTTTGAGTACATGCTAAAAGAAGCTGACATAGTAGAGTAGAAGTAAATACAATTAATGATGTCCAAATGGCATCCTTGAAGGTAGATGGCACTTTGCGAAAATCAGGAATGTTAATAGTAATATGGAGCCTGACTTGATCTCCGACGGCGGTTTTGAATTGGCCAACATTTTCCCCAACAACATCGCCAGAACTTCACAAGTAGTTTTCCCCCTGGTCCTATTATTGAGGTATTCCTGGCTGATTGAGAAACACTGTTCGAACCTCCTGCTTCTGCTTCCATTACTGCAGAAACAAAAACAGTTAGGTTAGTTAATTAGGTTAGATCAAACAGATTCCAAAATAAGCACAACAATGACGTAGTTCATATTTTGCTCAAACAATAACAGTTAGGTTTGTAACCTAAAATATATAATCAAGTGATAATATTTTGTGGTTCATATTTTGCTCAAACGAATTATCAACGACATGGTTCTAACAACGATCTCAGCTGAGGTTGATCTGCAAGAGTAGACTAAATGTCTTCCGATTTTGGTGCTTCTAGCATGTCCACTTTGCTAGTCATTCGCCTTGGTGAATGTATGACCACCCACCAATCAGTATTTTTCATGTCCCTCGAATAGAACACTTGATGGGCTTCTTTTGCGCAAATGACTGGCTCATCTAAAATATTGTTGGAACTCTTCAGACGATTAAAATTTATCACCACCAAGTTAGAGTCTGGGCATAGCTTACATCCATTGGCCTTATCCTCCGCTCTAACCCAATCACAATAGAACACCACTTCTTTGAAATTATTGTAATTCACCTCAAGTATCTGTTTGATGACTCCATACCACATAGCAGATGCATCGATAGGATTTTTATCTTTCCTACTTGATGTAAATGTAGTAATTGCATTGATGCAAACACCACAATCTTGCGTAAGAACAGTTTCATCATGAGATTTTGTGGAAAACACATAACCATTGATGCGATACTTTCGAAAAGATTTACATGTGAACAAAGGCCCTCTAGCAAAGAACCACAAATCATGTTTAGTGTCACCGTTCTTCAACAACTACATAGAGAAGAAATCATATTTCAACAAGTGAAAATAACAAGTATCCCTCATAAAGTACTATTTTTTTTACAAATACCTTAGTATATAACCAGACAATAAAATCTGTTTGTATCTCTACTTCTGTCTTTGCTATCCCTTTTCCTTTGCTAGATTGCAAAGACCCGCGATACTCACTACAAGTTATTCAAATAATTTAATATATATGTGTGAATTAATTAATGAGAAATCAAGCACACGTGCGAAGAACAAACACCTGTAGTGATCGTTAAGTCCATCGACTTCCAAATGGAAAAGTAGCCATCTATGAATTTGAACAAATTGGGCATCCGACAAAACAACATCTTTACATTCAAGCACAGGTCCCTTGTCATCATCATTTCCATCTAGAAACACTTGACCTGCGGTTTTATGTTGTGAATTTGGAATGTACTCCATTGCATACCTAACAGACTCTCTGACAAGGTATGACTCTGTAATCGATCCTTCAACATATCATTTGTTACTGGGTATATCTTTGCACTCTTTCATTGACCTAATTAATTACTAAACTCATGAATGAATACATTTATTAATTTAAAAGCAAGGGTAACAAAAAACTGGATTGGAAGAAGTAATTAATTTACCGCTCAAACGGATACATCCAAAAAAAGGGGCTGGTCCACACATCAATGCCTCATCAGCTAGATGCACAATACGGTGAATGCTAATGTCAAAGAATGAAACTGAAAAGTATTTGTTTTCCAGCACGCACAATGCCTCTACAACCATGTACTTGGCAGCTTGAATTTCTCTTCGACTTACAACTTTCGAACACAGAAGGTTAAAAATGGGCTTATCTGATGTAGAGCTCTCCGCAATTCATGATGAGTTGGAAAAGCATGTTGAAGTAGCACGGGCAAAGATATTGCATAATCACATGATAGTCGTGTGACTTCATTACAAGCAAACCGGGTGGATCAAGACTGACAATGTTACTCAGATTAGATGAAAAACCTGATGGGAGCCTCAGATTTTTCAAAGTTTTAAGGAAATCCATCTTCTCTGCTTTAGTTAGGTAGAACGGTGCTATAGGCTTAACTTGTTTCCCACTTGCAACATTAGTTTGCATCCATTGATCCCGATGTATGCCAAGTTCCCTCATATCCTCTTGTCCCTGGATAGTATCTTTTGATTTGTCCTTCTTACCAAGAATCGTGTCTAGTATATGCTCTGCAACATTCTTTTCAGTGTGCATCACATCAATGACATGACGAACTTTGTGATGGATCCAGTAAGGAAGATCAAACAATATAGACTTTCTATACCATGCCGATGTAACTTCGTGGACTATCTTCCGCTTCTGACCAGGTATGTACTTCACATTACTCAACGTTTGCAAAAGTTCATCACCATTTAATCGTTCTGGAGGAGTTCGAAGCTCTTCTTTCTTGCTACCCACTAGTCCCAAGTACTTGCCTTTCCTAAATGGGTGATTACCTTTAAGGAATATGCGGTAATCTAAGTATACATTCTTCCTGCTAGACTTTAAATGTATGGAAGGAGTATCGTCACCACAAACAGGGCAAGCTTTGTAACCATGTGTAACGCAGCCCGCCAAGTTTCCATATGCAGGAAAATCATGGATCCCCTACATAAGCATAGCCCTCAAATTGAATTTTTCTTTTAAGTTCATGTCATAAGCCGGCACTCCTATCCACAACTCTTTCAACTCATCGTACAATGGTTCAAGAAAAACATCGATGTCTCCTTTTGGTGCCTTTGGACCAGGTATAAGTAAAGACAACATCTGAAACTCTGATTTCATACACATGGAAGGGGGGAGATTGTAAATCACAGTGATAACAGGCCAACAGCTATAACTAGTAGACTGAATGCCACGCGGATTAAAACCATCAGTTGCAATTGCAAGCCTGACATTGCGCTGCTCATTAGCAAATTCTGGCCATTTTTTATTGCAAATTTTCCATTGACCTGAATCAATTGGATGGCGCATATAAGTAGCAGAAGTCTCTGCTCGTGCATGCCATGTCATCTCATGCGCTATCCACGGTATAGTGTACAATCGCTTCAATCTTGGAATTAATGGAAAATGCCTCAGTACCTTTTTATGCTCCTTGGAATTCTTCTTCCTTTTCCCCCCATTAACTTTAAACCTGGGTGCCTTGCACTGGGGACATTCTGTCAAATCTTTGTTGGTCTTCCAATATAGAATACAGTTGTTCTCACACCCATGAATGCAAGTAGCCTTCATCCCTAAGTCTTTCAACATCGCCTTCATTACCGGATACTTCTCAGGAAGGGTATTACCTTTGGGCAACCATCGCCTTAACAAGGTTAATAGTACTATCATACTATTTCCAGACCAACCAAATTCCTTCTTCAAATTATGTAATTCTACAAGTGCTGATAGAGTTGTCTCAGGACCCTCACATGTAGGATACAATTTTTCAGTAGCTTTTCTCTTATAATCCCAATACCTCTTTCCCAAGTCTGGTTCAGGAACATAAGGTTCATCATCAATTCCCAAACTACCATCACCCCTCGTCGCATCACCATGTAAGTCATAAGCAGAGTCGACGAAATTTTCCATCCCAATCCCGACATCCCTTATGATTTCTTCCCCGGGGTTTTTCATCCCAATCCCGATATCACTCGATGCTTTTTCCCGAATATCATTTGCAACGAATGGAGGATGAACGACAATATTAGATGGGGTCTCACCATGTAAATTCCATACAGGGTAGTACTTATCTATACCAGCTGTGATTAAATGATATCGCACTTCTTTATAAGTAAACCATTTTTTATTTCGACACTTCTTGCACGAGCAACGACACTTCTCCCCACCCAATTTCCACTCCGCAAATTTAAGAAATGCCTCAACTCCAAATGAATAAACTATGTTGCCTCTGTCGGGTTCACTCATCCATGATTTGTCTATTTGTTCCGACATTCTATAATATATATAATTAAAACAATTAACTGGCCACATAGCAACTAGGGTTTTTGCCATTCACGTTGGATAGGGAGCACAAGTTAAAAGGATCAGACACACACACAAGCAAGTAAAAACACTTCTATGTTTCAATTCGAAGAATAAACAAGATGTATGACAGAGTACCCACCTCATAAGAATGTAATATCATGAACAAAGATTAATGCAGATTACTACTCATTACATGCCAAAAGGCTACTTTAGAAGTCTGTTGAAACATTTAAATAGTCACTATTTATTAATTTGAATATTAATAAACATAAGTTACATCAAGAGCAAATAATCCATATGGAAATTAAGGGACCTATCTGATGAGGACAATATCATACCTTTCTAGACACAGTTTGGCCAAGAAGTAGCGGACGGAACACAGTTTAACAAACAAATAATTAAAACAAACAAAGTAATACAAGACCCTTTAACAAAATGAATCCAACAAACATATATACATACATATATTTTAATAAAACTGAAAAAAGATTGAAGCTTTAGAACAGTTGTTATAATTAGAGATGAGTTCGTAGTTTCTAAGAATCAAACTTACCTAATTGAGATGAGGCAGATATATATTTGAAAATAAAGTTTAGAATAACGCCATTAGTTAACAGCCATTACTAATGCCATTAGTTAACAGCTTCCAAGCAGCAACTTAGCTAATTAGAGATGAGGTCGCAATAATTAAAACAAACAAAGTAATACAAGACCCTTTAACAAAATGAATCCAACAAACATATATACATGCATATATTGTAATAAAATTGAAAAAAGATTGAAGCTAATTAGAGATGATTTCGTAGTTTCTAAGAATCAAACTTACCTAATTGAGATGAGGCAGAGGAGTCGAGGCACAATTAGAGATGACGAGTCGCAGTTTTAGAGACGGAGGAGATAGACAAGCTGTTCGTTCTCGATCGGCGGCAAAGAGAGTAGACAGCTGAGAGCGCGGAGTATTGTGTAGATAGAGAGATGAATTCGAGAGAGTGTTTGGGGGTTAGGTCTAAAAATTATTAAGGGGGAAAGTCAATCAGGTCTGAAAAAAGGGGGGAAATCTGTGTATATCTGGGGGAAATCATTGTCCTTTTTAATTGTTTTTTATATTTATTTTATCATTTTAGTGATGTGAAAAAATATTTAAAAATTCGTAATAAATATTGTATCGTACCGATTGCACAAACTAATATTTTTAAAATATTTTTTCGACAATCCATCCGGACGGATGTTAAAATCTCATCATTTTAGTGATGTGCAAAAAAATTTAAAAGATTTAAAGTTTATCTTGTATGATTTTATAATATAAACCTCACGATAACGAGTATCGTCCCGATTGCACAAAATAATATTTTCAAAATATTTTTTCAACGATCCAACCGTACGGATGTTAAACTCTCATCATTTTAGTGATGTGCAAAAAAATTTAAAAAAATTAAGTTTATCTTATATGATTTTATAATATAAACCTCCAAAAAGCATTACTCACGATAACGAGTATCGTCCCGATTGCACAAAAAATATTTTCAAAATATTTTTTCAAAGATCCAACCGTACGTATGTTAAAATCTCATCATTTTGAGTGATGTGGAAAAAAATTTAAAAAATTTTAAGTTTATCTTATATGATTTTATAATATAAAACTCCAAAAAACACTACTCACGATAACGAGTATCATCCGGATTGCACAAAAAATATTTTTAAAATATTTTTTCAATGATCCAACCGTACTGATGTTAAAATCTCACCATTTTATTGTTATACAAAAATATTTAAAAAATTCCAAGCTTAACTTGTATGATTTTATGATATAAATATTTTAAAAAATAATTACAAAATTTATGTAAACCATTAGTAACGGATATATCCGTTAATAAAGCTATTAGGAACGGATATAACCGTTGCTAATTAGTAACGGATATATATTAGTAACGGATAAATCCGTTACTAATTAGTGACGTATATGGTTTCTTAGTAACGGATATATCCGTTACTAATTAGTGACGAATATCTTACCCATTAGTAACGAAAATATCCGTTACTAATTAGTAACGGCTCTATCCGTTTCCAAAGGTATTAGTAACGGATATATCCGTTGCTAATTAGTAACGGATTTAGATATTAGTAACGGACATATCCGTTAGTAATTAGTAATGGATTTCGACATTAGTAAAAAATATATCCGTTACTGATTAGCAACGGATATCTGACCCATTAGTGACGGATATATCCGTTACTAATTAATAACGGATATATCCGTTACTAATACTATTATTAACAAATATATCTGTTACTAATTAGTAACGGATATATCCGTCACTAATGGGTTTTTTTTATCCATTACTAATTTTCCAGTTTGGTGTAGTGACGCGTTAAACTATTATACAAACACAACTCACACGTGCAGAAATGTAACTCGCTTATCTATAGGATAAAACGAGGGCCGCTATTATGCGTTAAATTATTATACACACACACAAACAAGAAATATTAAACTAAAGTGCAAGTAGTGCAAGTTGGTGCAAGTTAGCACAAAATGGTTTGGCCGAATATATATATGTATATATATATTTGTTTCGAAGTAAGGCTAAGTCACGGAATAACGGACTCGGCACTTTAAATCTAACAAGTATACAAACTATATATATTAACTATGTATGGCCGAATATATATATATATATATAATATATATATATAGGGTAGAGTTCTAGGGAGAACCTCCATATCAAGAGAACTAAGAGACCCAATCTACTACCATTGATTGTTTATAATTACCGTAAATATTAAATAATATATTTCAATGGCATTCTTGTAGTTATTGTACAGACTCGTGGGCATTTGTAATAGCAAAATCAACTTAACGATCATACATATCTTAGTTTGGTTGTCAGCAACATCAATTATGGAATGATTGATATGATCTCAATCTTCTTATTCTAATTTAGGTATCAAATTAAGATTTATTTCTTTATATAACACGTATGTATGTGATTCAATTACATGTCAAGAAAGATCCATATAAAGCTTGAAAGATAACGGAACACTTAACAGTGGAGAAAAACGTTTAGTGATCTTTGGTGTTCGATGTTTACTATATGTGTATATATATTTGTGTTCTACATTAATTCAGTTTTTGTATTCCATCTAATGATCTGTAACAGGATTTGTTATCATCGATTCTTTGTATAAATTGTGTGGATGTGTTACTAAGGAACAGAGATGTAGTTGATATTTTTCGATCATTTCTTCATGGTTGGTGTTTTTTAAGATTGTTGCTTGAAGTGATAGTTCAAGGTGGATACGACTTTGGTTGGATTTGATGGTTTACATCACCAGATACTTTTTGTATCAATTATGTGGGTTTGCTACTAACTACTAAGTAATGGGGATGTAGGTGATGCTTTTCCGGCCAATTTTTCATGGTTAGTGTTTTTTAAGGTTGTTGCTTGAAGTGTTAGTTCAAGGTGAAGGAGTTCAAGGTGGATATAGCGTGGATACGCTTTGGTTGGATTTGGCCGGTTACTACTTTATTTAGAATTATCAATTTTATTATCAAGGAGCTTCTTCAAGGAATTTTTTTTTTTTTTTGCATTGAAATTTACGGATTTTTGTTGCTTATGATCTGAAGTTACAAAAATGTATAGGTATTGGATTTTTTTTTATTTTTGTTTGCTAAATGCTTGGAAAGCTGGAGTATTGTTCGGTCTTTGTGTTTGTTGTTTTTTTTGACTTTTTCTATTTTGTTTTTCGAATTGATATTGGAGAGAACGTCTGTAAAAAACTGAAAGTGAGAAAGGAATGTGGCTTATGAGTTTTGTAACACAGATATAATATCAATGTCTCAGTCCTAATTTTTACGAAGAAGATCATCTTCAGAAAATTCAGTAACCAGTAGGGAATGCAATAATTTCTCAGACAGGGATCCCTACAATTGCAAGACCTTAATGCACTTAGTGGAACATTTAATACTTATAACGATTATGATTATTTAACGAACTCTTAGGAGAACACTTAGTGGAATTTAAAATTTTTAAACAAGAACTTAGTAAACACTTAGTAGTTTAGTAATCATTGATAATTTAATAGAACTAACTTTTAGAAGAACACTTAGTAGAACTTAAGAATTTTAAAAAACTTAAAACACTTAAAAATAATTTACCTACTAAAAACTAAATAAAAATTCTTAAGAAAATTATACATAATTCTCTTGCACTTAAGTATTTTTCTTACACTCATAGGTATTTTCCTTTATTTTTGAGTTATTATATCAAAAATGTTTTGGGCATATAGCCTTTGGAAATAATTTTAAAAATTATCCCACATTTTTTTGGAATTTTTGGAATTTTTCTCAGAAAATATTATTTTTTTATCAATTTTCCCAATTATAAAGAAAATACTTAACATAAACTTTAATAACTAAATAAAAACATTTAACAAAATATTTAATAAATTAGTAAAACACTTAACATAATCTCTAACAAATTAATAAAAACACTAAACATAGTCTCTAATAAATTAGTAAAAATACTTAACAGAATCTTTAATAAATTAGTAAAAATATTTAACAGAATCTTTAATAAATTAATAAAAATACTTAACAGAATCTTTAAGAAATTAATAAATCACAGAATGAAATCTTTAACAGAAATTAGAAAACACTTAACATATATTAGATTATAGGACTAGTATATTACTCGTATATTTTATTATTTTCTTGAAATGGACCACACCAGGAGTATTTTTTTAATGCCATTAATGTTTTAGTAGTTAATAATGGTATGACCCAAGATTTACTCTATTAGAAAATATCGATTATAATGATTTTGAAGTTATTGAAAAAATATTATAAAATATCTTAAAAATATCAAAAAGTTTTGAAAAAATCAAAAGAAAAATTGTTAAAAAAAACATAAAAAATGAAACACCTTAAAAATGGAAAAAAATTTATCAAATTGTTATTTTTACAATTTTCATAGGTTTTTGCATTTTTATCAAGTTTCACATCACAATATTTTTTAATTTACATTTTATAGTAATTATATTAATAATATTTTTGTAATTTTAAATATACTTTTAAGTGTGTTGCACCCAGATTTAATTTTTTTTGTAATTTTAATACAATTAATTTTAAATTTTGTGACCTTTTTTTAGGATTCTTTAAAATCTTTTTCTCAATTGGTGTAATGATTTTTTGTTAAATATTTTGTAAATTTTTTCTTATTCTTTATTTTACACTTAACAAAATCTTTAATAAATTAATAAAAACACTTAACTAAATCTTTAATAAATTAATAAAATATTTAAAGAAACTTTTAATAAATTAGTAAAAACAAATAACATAATTTTTAATAACTTAATGAAAACTCTTTACGACATGGTGAGCTCTTAAGTGTTTTATTAAAAACAATTATTAATTTCAAACTAGATGTATCATTTTTAATAAGAAACGAGATTCAATTAAGTGTTTCAAAATGTTGTATACAAAATTCAGTAATTTATGTCAAAAAAAATTAAAAAATCTCAAATTTGTATATTTTATATTACTCAAAACACCTTAAAGAATCTTCAAAAAATAGAATAAAAAATCATCTTAAAAATTCTCAAAATACTTTAAAGAATCTCAAAAATAACATATTTAATATTATTCAAAACAGCTTGAAGAATCTCTAAAAAGTTGAATAAAAATACTATAAAAATATTTATATATGCGAAGGGATATGGAAAACTCAAGAATCATTTTTTTTGTACAAATTTATTAAGGATCCGTAGTTGATGAGTTGTAAATTTTGATTAGACACATGCTAAGAATTCGTGCTTGATGAGTTCTGAAAATTGGTGGATATTTATGCGAGTTGTCAAAAAAAGCAGGGAATCATTATTAATGAAATTCCCACCAATTAAAATTTGATAACTAAGTTAGCACGGATTCTTAGCATGTATTCACTAGAAAATTCAATTTATTAATATATGTACTCTAGGAAAATATAATACATATATCATATTCTTTAAAAACCTTACACAAAAATATTTCTAAAAATATTTATATATTGCAAGATATTTTGAAGTAAGTATAAAAGAAAGGTTCTATACAAAACTCATTATTAGATTATGTTCGAACAAAAACACTGAAGAATTTCAAAACACTTTAGAAAATTTTAAAATTGTATATTTCATATTATTAAAAACACCTTAAATTAAAATAGAGAGAAAAAAATCTAAAAATGTAATATATTGCAAGACACTTCGAAAAAATTATAAAAAAATGTTGTATTTAAAACTCAGTAATATTCCAAAAAAACACTAGAAAATCTCAAAATAATATAAAATCTCAAAATTGTATATCAAAATAAAAAAACTCATATTTTAGTTTCTTAAAACACCTTAAATTAAAATAAAAAATAAAATTTCTAAAAATATCAAAATACTACAAGCCACTTTGAAGAAACTATAAAAAAAAATATTGCATATATAACTCACTAATTTATGTTCCAAAAAGTACTAAAAAAATCTCAAAACACTTTAGAAAATCTCAAAATTGTATATTTCATATTACTCAAAACACCTTAAAGAATATCAAAAATGTTTTGATATTTTTAGAGAAATTTTTTGAAGAATCTAAAAATTATCATGTACAGGAAAATATTTTAATAAACAAAAAAATTACTTTATAGATTTCTAGATTTTACTACTTGTTTGATATTTATATTTGTACAGAACACCTTGAAATTTTTAAAATTATCATGTTCAAATTTTTTAAGAAATATTATTATTTATTAAAAAGAATTTAATATTTCACTTTAGATTCTATTAGGTGTTTTGCTATTTGTAACACCTTGAAATATTTTGAAATTACCATGTTCAATTTATTTTAAGAAATATTGTTATTTAATAAAAAAAATTGAACATTATAGCTTAGATTCTACAAGGTGTTTTGATATTACAAAATTTTACACTCTAGATTCTATACTAGGTGTTTTGATATTACAAAATTTTACACTCTACATACTAGGTGTTTTAATAATTCTAGAGAACAGTTTGAAGAATCTCAAAATTATTATGCACATGATTTTTTTTTATTTAACATGATTATTTAATAAAAAAAATAAATATTAAAATTTAGATTCTACTAGATATTTTGATATTTCTAATTATCATATATATTAATTATAATAAGAAATATTTTATTTAATAAAAAAATTTAATATAACATCTTAGATTCTAATAAGTATTTTGATATTTATTGGGATACAATTTTATTTTATAAAAATATCGTAGATGTTGAAAAATAAACTTCGATCATCATTTTGAATAAAAAAATAGAATATATTGAAAATTAAAGAATATTTTAGTATAATATATTAAGTTACACTATCATTTTCATGAATTTCATAAAGCAAATTTTAAATTATTTTTATGATTAAATGAAATTCGTTTTATTGAAAACTATTAATTATTTAAAATGACATTCTTGTGACCAGATGAGATTCTACTAAGTGTATCAAACAAATTTAGTACATTCATTTTCCATATTATTATTTTTTAAAAAGAATTTTATATTTCACTTTAGATTCTACTAGGTGTTTTGCCATTTGTAACACCTTGAAATATTTTGAAATTACCATGTTCAAATTGTTTTTTAAAGAAATATTGTTATTTAATAAAAAGATTGAATATTATAGCTTAGATTCTACTAGGTGTTTTGATATTACAAAATTTTACACTCTAGATTCTACTAGGTGTTTTAATATTTCTAGAGAACAGTTTGAAGAATCTCAAAATTATTATGCACGTGAATTTTTTTATTTAACATGATTATTTAATTAAAAAAAATATATTAAATTTTAGATTCTACTAGATATTTTGATATTTCTAATTATCATATATATGAAATATTATAAGAAATATTATTATTTAATAAGAAATATTATTATTTAATTAAAAAATTTAGTATAACACCTTAGATTCTAATAAGTATTTTGATATTTATTGGGATACAATTTTATTTTATAAAAATATCGTAGATGTTGAAAAATAAACTTCAATCATCATTTTGAATAAAAAAATAGAATATATTGAAAATTAAAGAATATATTAGTATAATATATTAAGTTACACTATCATTTTCATGAATTTCATAAAGCAAATTTCAAATTATTTTTATGACTAAATGAGATTCGTTTGATTGAAAACTATTAATTATTTAAAATGACATTTGTTTGACCAATGAGATTCTACTAAGTGTTTCAAACAATTAGTACATTCATTTTTCCATGTTGATATTTATTAAAAAGAATTTAATATTTCACTTTAGATTCTACTAGGTGTTTTGCTATTTGTAACACCTTGAAATATTTTGAAATTACCATGTTCAATTTTTTTTAAGCAATATTTTTATTTAATAAAAAATTTTGAATATTATAGCTTAGATTCTACTAGGTATTTTGATATTACAAAATTTTATATTCTAGATTCTACTAGGTGTTTTAATATTTCTAGAGAATAGTTTGAAGAATCTCAAAATTATTTATTCACATGAATTATTTTTATTTAACATGATTATTTAATAAAAAAACATAAATATTAAATTTTAGATTCTACTAGATATTTTGATATTTCTAGTTATCATATATATGAAATATTGTAAGAAATATTATTATTTAATAAAAAATTTAATATAACACCTTAGATTCTAATAAATATTTTGATATTTATTGGGATACAATTTTATTTTATAAAAATATCGTAGATGTTGAAAAATAAACTTCGATCATCATTTTGAATAAAAAAATATAATATATTGAAAATTAAAGAATATATTAGAATAATATATTAAGTTACACTATCATTTTCATGAATTTCATAAAGCAAATTTCAAATTATTTTTACGACTAAATGAGATTCGTTTTATTGAAAACTATTAATTATTTAAAATGACATTCTTGTGACTAGATGAGATTCTACTAAGTGTTTCAAACAATTTTAGTACATTCATTTTTCAATATTTACAAAAATTTAATTTATTTGTGTTGATATATTTTTTAAAATTTTGTTTAATTAATAAAAATAAGAACACTTAACAGAATATTTAACAGATTTGTTTTTTTGTTAGTCTAAATTTCATTAAGTGTTTTGTAACAACATCTAATTACTTTATTTTCACCTTTAAATTGCATGATTTTATTAGGTACTGCAAATGATATATAATATATTATTATTTATTCTAGTGTTAAAATCAATTTTTATGCTTTCAGTCTAAAATTCCTTTTTTTTATCAACACTTAAATACAAAAGAGATTTCCGAATACCAAAGAGATGTGACTGTAAAGAACACCATCCATAAATTAGATTGGATTTCAAAACCCATAATAAGATTACTGGATCAATTCCAAAACCCATAAAAAGATTACTGGATCAATTCCAAAACCCATAAAAAGATTACTGGATCAATTCCAAAACCCATAAATTTCGATACAATAAAGGTTCTGACATAGTGATATATACATCCATAAACTATGCAAACAGATAGTGCAACAAAGTATGCAGAAGAAAAACCTAATTGGTTCTTCAAAGTCCGGAATAGACAGTTTTGATGTTGACACATGTCCATGTAGTGTTTCAGAATTCCAGAGGGTTTGATAAACAAAATAAACTCAATATGCAGGAAATTTTGGTGGGGTCAGAAAGGAAGTGAAAGAAAATTAGCTCTCATCAGTTTGAAAATTTTGTGCAAGCCTAAGATTGCGGAAGGAGTAGGTCTTAGAACAAGGCTCTACTTGCAAAACAGTGTTGGTTGCTGATTTCCAGTCATAACTCTTTTGCTGCTACTATACTAAAGGCCAAATACTACCCACGATCGAATATTTGGGATGCTAAAATGATAAATAACTCTATTTACACATGGCGATTGATTCTTTCAGGGAGAGAATTGCTTTAGAGTGGGATCTGGTGGGTTATTGGGAATGGCACAAAAGTTAAATTTTGGAAGGATGTCGGGATTCTTGATCTGTATATGGAATGATTGATGTTATTTAAATTTTGAAAATCGTAATTTAATCAAGAATATTGTGATTTTATTGATAAAAGAACTGATTGATATCTAAAGATATTGCATGTTTGGTATTACCTTTCTACCCTTTTGACACAAAAAAGGAAATGATGCAATTTTTTTCATAATAAAGACTGATTTTCTTTTAGCAATCAGATTAGAATTAAATGAATGGTTAGATGTGTGGTCTTTGGGTTCTCTATCTAACATAGGTTCTCCCTTGAGCATGAGCCTATATATATATATATATATATATATATATATATATATATATATTTGTTACGAAATAAGGCTAAGTCACGGAATAGCGGACTCGGCACTTTAAATCCAACAAGTATATAAACTATATGTATATATATATATATATATATATATTTAAAGATGGGCCGAATATATGTTAATGGCCAAGGAATAAAATGAACTTGTTTGAACACTAGTCTTGCCTTATAACAATATGGCCGAATATTTAAGGCCTAAGTGCAAGATGACTAGTACAAGTTTCAAGTTCAAATGGTCTTGTCTTTTTAACTAAATCCAAATAATCTGAAACCTTTACAAGGTTATGGATTTATGTTTCTTTAAGACAAAATGACCAAGTTTAGTTATAGATTCAAGGATTTATTTCACCTTATACAAGGCTACTAAAAATACCTTATTTTGATCGAACTAAACAAATCGGAGCTAGCTTTCACGATTCAAGAAAGGCCTTTTGCTCGAGATCAATGTTCCCTTTATTTCAAGATCGTTACTAACTAAATAAAATCACTTACAAGTGTCCGAAAATACACTACACGAATAAACTTCAAGAACAAGTGTATTTAAGTGACAAAGTGCAAGTATGCTTAAATATGTTGTATAAAAAGATAGATCTAGCAAATATAAGCATAAATATACAATATTTAAGCAAGAGAACTAACTTATATATCTTGACCTTACAAAGGCTCAAGCTCCTCTTAATATTAAAGAGAAAGCTACAAGAAATATAAGCTAGGAAGCCCAGAAACACACAAAAAGGGTCGCCGGAAAAGTCGCCGGAAAGTGGCCGAATGGGGGGATTTAAAATTCAACTTTTGGGGGCGTCTAAGGTCACTTATAAACTGCCTAAACAAGGCTTGGAAGGTGCAAGAACAAGGGTGACCAAAGGTGTGTGTTAGAGAGCAAGTTTGGTGAAGAAATACAAGCCAAAATGGTGTATAACAAGGTTTAAAATTGGCACAAACACAAGCTACGTTTTTGCAAGTTTAGGGGCTGTATTGAGAGTGTTTCTTCAGCATTTAGTTGGCTCTTCAAGGCTCGGAGAAAATGTGAGGGTTAGGGACCTTTTTATAGGCAAATAAATTGGATGGCATGTGTTTTACATGTGTTGGCATGTGTTGGCATGTGCTAGCAGCATGTGTTGGCATGTGTTTGACAAACTCCCTAGATGCTACACAATTCAAAAATGTGTGGGAAAGAGTGCCTACACGTTTTTACAATTTAACGATAGCACGAAAATCGAGAAAAATGCATACCGACAAGAAAACAACACGAATAAGCCATAAATCGAAAAATCATCGAAAAATTATGAACTTTCGGGAATCCCCTAGAAATGTGCCCAGAGGATTATGTTCAAAATTTCACCTTGAAATGAGTTGATCATCTATGACTTTCGAGCGACCGAAAAATCAATTACGTATCGAATATTGGGTCCCGAACAAAAGTCATGCAAATATTACAAAAATATTACTGGAGCTTCTTGATGGTAAACTAATGAAAAATACATAGTTTTTAGTCAAAATTATGAGTGGAGAATATTTGAGAATTTTCCAAATGTTAAAACAGCCTTCTGGAGCGACCGAAATATTCATTTGCCTTTACCGACAACTTAGGCAAAAGTTTTGAGTTGAAAAATATTCAAACATAATATTCCATGAATAATAATTACCATGAAGTCCAAGGAGTAATTTAGTTTGAATTTAAAATGATTTTATCCGGAAAAATAAGGATTTACGAGTAATTCGGAATAATATCGGGTTTTTGCTCTTTTCACATGGCTTTTGGCACGATAAATCAATTAGAAATATTATAAAAATATATCAAGAATATTTGGGAGTAAAATATTTAAGAACAACACTCTTTTAAATAATTTTGGCAATTTTGGTTCGTAAAAGCAGTGTTTTAAAAATTCTTGATATACGTGCATTTAACCGATGCTTAAATCTTTCGACACAAATGACCTAGAATATAAAATACCATTAACTTGATATTCTTATTCTAATTTGATGTCAAGAACATGTCGGAAAATATTTTTGGGTTCGGTTTGACCAGTTTGACTTGAATCCCGAAAATGCCACAAAAATGAGCCTAAGGGAGGATTCTAAGTGCAATCCTATTTAATTTAATTTCACTTTTATTTGTCAAATTCCAAAACCTAAATCTATCAATCTTCCTAGAAAGACTTTAAGTCTATCAAATTCTACCCTCTATTCATTCATCAAAAAAAAGTTTAAAATTCTTTATTTTAAAAAAAAATAAAATGATGACGTGGCAGTAGTTTTTTTTAAAATTTTTGTTTTTATTTTTAAATATTTTTTATGAATGGATAGAGGGTAGAATTATAAGACTTTTTTTGTGAAGGTGCCCCTAGCGAGTCCCTTTAAAATAGCTTGAAATGTGGTGAATATGTGTATTCTCACTGTTCTCACTGGAGCGTGACCCTATATATACATATACATATACATACATATATATATGTAGTGTTGGACTCCATAACAAACACCTTATATAACAAACAATAAAGAACACGTTAGATCTAATTGATCCAATGCCCCTGGCGGGGCCACCCAATACAAAAAGTTCTTATTTTTTTAGGCTCTATCCATCTAGTAAAAAAAAAATTTGAAAATTTACTGTTCATCGATGACGTCATGATGACGTCATCATGACGTCATCGATGAACGGTAAATTTTCAAATTTTTTTTTTGCTGGATGGATAGAGCCTAAAAATATAAGAACTTTTTGTATTGGGTGCTCCTGGCGGGGCCAATGGATCTATTGGAATAAATGATTTTATAGTGTTCTTTATTGTTTGTTATATAAAAGTGTTCTGTATGGAGCAAAGGCCTATATATGTATGTATGTATGTATATATATATATATATATATATATATATATATATATTATACTTTATATATTTCACAATATAATACATTTTATATAAAAATCAGTGGTGCGTCGTATAACAAATAACCTTGTATTATTAAAATTGAAATATTAAAACAATTTTAGACTCTAAGTCTTGAAGATGTATTTTATAACAAATCTAATTGGTTATTTTAACGATTTAAATTCATTTAAAATTTGATCAAAACTAAAAGTTTTTAACAAAATTAAATATATAAAAATATTAAAATTAATACACAGAATAAAATTTATTTTAATAAGATAAATAATATTTTTTATAATTTATAAAATATTGAAGTGTGTATTATATAAAATTGGATTTAAAATTTCGAATTTCGAATTTCGTGTATTATCTAAATCCAAGAATTTTCGGGTTTCGGGTATACCCGAAATCCACCCGAAATCTATTGGATCGGATTTGGATTTCAGTTTCGGGTATTTTTCTGGTTGAGGTTTGATACAAAAAATCGGATTTAGATTTGGATTTTGGCCAACCCGACCCGATTGTTATCCCTACCAATAATATTGAAGATGAATAACACGTAATTATGGCTTTTTTGCCAATCAAATGGATTGAAGATTATAAAACTAAGTAGTTTAATAGATAACTTTAGAAAAATTGTAGATTCATTTTACCCTAATTTTAATGAGTTGTATCCTAATTTTAATGAGTTACATGTATAATTAATTAGATTTGAAAAAATGGGCCGGGTCAGAATCTGAGAGTCGAAAAAAAAAAAAAGCATTTTGTCCCTACTCTCTCTCTCTCCCTCCTTTCTAACCCTAATGGAAAACCCCAATTTCTTTTCGTTGTTCCTGCTTTCATATATTGTTTTCTTCAATAAATCTCCCAATTTATTTGGGTTTCAATAAATTCCCTATTTATTTGGGTTGTGTTAGTCTCTACTTGTGAGAGTTGGGTTTTTTTTTTTATTGTGTTTGGGTGTTTTCCATAGCCGAGTTTATAGATCGGCAAGATTTTTGCTTCTTGATTATGAACGGGGTCTTGATTTATTGATGAAATTTTGTATGGGATTGCAGTTTTGGTCGATAGCTCAGACAATAGCTCCATTGGGGCATGATGAAGAGGGTACCAGTAATCTAACGAGGATGCATGAAGTGGGTACTTGTATTTGTATACTTTATCTTCAAAATATCGTTAAACTGTCTTTTCATGAGAATAGGCGATTACAATTTACTGTTTTTTCGACTCGATCATTGGTGTAGATGTTGTATGACTTTTTATTATTGAATTAATATATTTGTTCTTCAAAAAAGAAATCGAATTCCATTTTATATTCGAATCAAAAAATTTGATAATTATTTGAAAATCAATTTATTCGATCCGAAAAATTTTTGAACCGAAAAATTTAACCAAAGATAATCCGAAATATTGGATACGATTATGATCTGAAACCGATCAAAATTGAATAATAAATTAGCAGAACCGAATATGACTTCAAATACTACATCCGATTTAGATCCAAATTAGGAAAATGATGAATTAAGTAGTTGTTATAATTGTAACGGATTATAACAAATAGGCTATATATATTAACACATATTTTATTCAATATTTAATTCATTCATAAGCAAAATGCATATTTTAAACCTTTTCATATCAAATACATCATAATTATTTAATCAGTTTAAGTATTATATTCAATAATAAAGTACTGTTTAAAATTTTTTAAAATAATGAGTGAGTAATCCGATTTTAATCCGATTTTAATCCAATTTTAATCCGAATTTCATCCAATTTTAATCCGAATTAGACTCGAATCGAATCAAATCGATCCAATCCGAAATCTATTCCAATATATCATAATTGAAAATTGATCCAATCCGAAACAGATCTAAACTGATTATCCGAATTAACAGGGAATTAATTTCCATGATGTAAAACTATTGTATATTTTAATCCGAAATCTATTCAAATATATTATAACTGAAAATTGATCCAATCCAAAACAGATCTAAACTGATTATCCGAATTAACAGGGAATTAATTTTCATGATGTAAGAATATTGTATATTTAGGGTGATCTATGCAGTGGACTAAACTATCTTAGCAAGAGTTACGTGGAAAAGGGACAATAATTTAGCAGGAAAATAAAAAAAAAAAAAAGAAAAAAGCACAAAAAATACTATATTAATAAAATAATGAACATGTGTGATAAAATCCTTTTTTTTATTTTTTTTGTTGAACTGCATATCTGGCGAAAGTTCAAGGAGACAGAGAGAATATAGTCATGAAGAAACGTGGTATAAAATGAATTAAATATATTACACCGCTTACATTGAGTGTGATTTAACTAAAAAGTTTTCAAATTTCATCACATGCTGCTTTTTCGTCATGACTATATATCTGCAAACAAAGAAATAATTGACTCATCTTCTTCAGAAATATCAAACAGCACTACTTTCTCAAAGAAAATCTATCCTCAGTTCCTAACATGTACTCCCCATCTTTATCAGATTCAGATCTCGCAGTTCTTGAATCAATTCGACAGCATCTTTTGGAAGATACTGATGTTGTCGATTGTTTTTTGAGTACAAGTGCTGCAATATGCATTGATCCAATCTACAGGTGCAATTTTGGCATTGATGATTTCGTTAAGGACGACTATATCATTGATGATTCCTTTGGTGTTGCAGACTTTTCTGAAGCCGTGGAATGTCCTAACTTTGAGAATGTAAGTGTGGAAGTAGTGACTTCAAAATGTCACTCTCCACAACACTGGAAGAGATATAGAGGTGTGAGGAGGCGGCCATGGGGAAAATTCGCAGCGGAAATAAGAAATCCGGCTAAGAAAGGGACAAGAATATGGTTGGGAACTTATGACAGGCCTGAGGATGCTGCATTGGCTTACGATAAAGCTGCTTTTAAGTTACGCGGTTCTCGGGCAAAAGTTAATTTTCCAGACATGTTGGAGCCAATCTCTTCGGCTCCGAAGAGCCAAGCACCAGAACCTATGCCATCACCAACGTCCTCATGCTCCACCTCGACACTGTCAGAAGATTATGTCACATCTAAACGAAGGAGACATGTGTAAAATCTTGGGCTGGTTAATGCAAAGATTAGTTTTAGTACAAGTAGGCAGTGGCTAATCAGAAATAAGAGATAAGTTACATTCGGGAATTGGTTCTTGTAAAATCAAGTTATAAACCTTGAATCCTCCAGCAATTGTTTGATTATTGATATGAGTCTAGTCTATTAAAAGTATTTAAACAAGTTTTCATAGAATATTACATATTAAGAGTAGGAAGCTATTGCGCATGTATTGTCTGTCAATATGACAGTTTTTTCTCTCTGTCAATATTGACAGTTTTTTCTTTGATCTTTTCAAATCTTTTGTGGGGAAACGTTTTCTAGGTTATAATCATTTACCAATCATAAATCATTTCATCTGCTTTCATTAAAATCATTTCTTTGGGCATCGTGGGAGTAATATGGAGGGACAAGGAAAATCACTGGAGGAAATGTATGCAGGTCTGGTTATTGAGGAGGATGATGAGGGGGGAATAATCGTGGGTGAATCGGAGGCAGTGCAACAGAAGCAGTCATTTGTTCTCATTGGCAGATTTCTTACAGAGAAAAATATAAATTTTATGGCTATGCAAAATGTATTGGCTACACTATGGAGACCGAAGGAAGGAATGGAGGTTCATGATATAGGGGATATGAGATATTCGTTTGTGTTCTATCATAAATTAGATGTGGAAAAAGTCATGGAAGGAGGACCCTGGTCGTTCGAGCAAGCTACGTTAATATTACATCGGTTGGGGGATGGTGAGAATCCAAATACAGTTCCATTGCAGAATGTGGAGATGTGGGTTCAAGTGTATGACATTCCACGGGGTCTGATATCTGAAAAAGTATTGACGAGCATTGGCGCATCGATTGGTAATTTTGTGAGAATGGATGCCAATACTTTGGATGGCATATGGAAACCGTTTGTTCGTATTCAAGTCTCTTTAAATGTGCAGAAACCTCTAAGAAGAAGGATCAAAATAAAGAGGGAAGGGGATGGATGGAGTTGGGTTAATTTCAAGTATGAAAGGTTGGGGACGTTCTGTTTCGTTTGTGGCATCTTGGGACATTCTGAACGTGACTGTAATGTTGTCTATGCTAACTCGGATAAGGTTGTGGAGCGTGCTTATGGAGTATGGCTGCGAGCTCCTCCAAAAAATGCTGCAAAACTAAATACAGGTGCTAAATGGCTAAGAAATACGGGGAGTAATAGCAACATGTGGACAAATCCGGTGGCGTCGACGTTGGTGCAGAACGACAAACGGGAAGAAGCAAGATTCATGGAGGTTAATGGGGTGGTTAGAGAAAATCACGGGGATAAGGGAAGTGTGGCAGTTAAAGGGAGGGATTTGAGGGTATCTGGTGAATCAAGTATTACAAGCGAAAATATAGAAAGTGATAATATGGAAAGAGAGAAGATTGTATGTGATTCAAAACGGAAAAGAGTGGAGGATAAGGTGGAGGAAAAGCAGGAGAAAAATCAGGAGGAAATAAGTAACCAAATTCAAACGGCAGACCATTTAAACTTGCAACTGGCGGGTCCTGGAGCCCAGGCCCGCCTAGGATTATGAGTCTTATAGCATGGAACTGTCGTGGGCTGGCCAACCCACGAGCAGTTAGGTTACTAAAAGAGATGAATAATCTTTATCGGCCCAGCATTATTTTTCTTAGTGAAACAAAATGTAAAAAAGATCGAGTAGAGAAGGTTAAGAATAAACTTGGGTTTGTAGATTGTTTTGTTATTGAAGCACGGGGGCAGGGAGGTGGCTTGGCACTTCTACGGAAAAATGAGGGAAATATTGTTGTTACCAAGAGTAGTCAGAACTTCATAGACTTCGAGGTTAATCATGAGATACTGGGCAAATGGAGGTACACTGGGTACTATGGCTTTCCAGAACGAGGGAAGAGGTTTGAGGCCTGGGATATGTTAAGAGAATTGGCTATAGATTCGGTGTTACCATGGTGTATTATCGGTGATTTTAACGATTTAATGACAGCTGATGAGAAGAGTGGAGGTCAAGATCACCCATGTAATTTACTAAGTGGTTTCTTAGAAGCAATAAATGACTGTGACTTGGTGGATTTGGGATATGAAGGGGAGAAGTTCACTTGGGAAAGGTTTAGAGGAACAGACAAATGGGTAGAGGAGAGATTGGATAAAGGTTTTGCTAATAAGGAATGGATTGAGTTGTTTCCTAATGCGGTAGTTCGGGTGCATGAGGTCTCGACATCTGATCATAAACCTTTAAGTTTGCAGCTAAATAGACAAGTGTACATGCCTAAAGGTCGTCGTTTTCGGTTTGAGAATGTGTGGATTCATGAAACGGAGTGTCGTAATATCATCCAACAGTGCTGGACTGATTCTGTAACTCAAAATCTGATGGAAAAACTGAATAGGTGTTGTTTGAAGTTGGAGGAATGGGGAGGAGGTATAATCAGGCACCTAAAATCGAAGTTGGCATTTTATCGAAACGAGATGCAACGAATGAGGTCTAGGCGGGATGCGTATGGCGTGAATCTGTATAATGAGGCGAAATGGAATTACTTGAAATTATTGGAGAAACAGGAAATTTTTTGGAGCCAAAGGGCTAAGCAGTATTGGTTGAAGCATGGAGATAATAATACTAGGTTTTTTCATCGTTTTGCATCCACAAGAAAGAAGCATAATAAAATTCGCAGGTTGAAGGATGCAGATGGTAATTGGTGTGATAAGGAGGAGGATATTCAAGGCACTATAATTAATTACTTTGAGGAGATGTTCTTGGCGAATAATACGGATGAACTCTTACCAGAGCGAATTCGTTTCAAGCAGATTTCAGAGGAGCAAAGTAACATGTTGTTGCAACAGGTGACGGAACAAGAGGTGAAAGAAGCAGTGTTTGCTATGTATCCTGAGAAAGCACCGGGTATGGATGGCCTTAACCCATGTTTTTTCCAAACCTATTGGAGCATAGTAAGTGCGGATGTGTTTAGTTTCTGTCGAGATTTTCTTGAATATGGGAGGTTGCCCGATGAAGTGAATAAAACGTTGGTATGTCTTATTCCTAAAGTTAAATGTCCAAAACAGGTTGCGGATCTACGCCCTATTTCTTTATGTAATGTGATTATGCGGATTGTGTCGAAAGTAGTTGCCAACAGACTGAAGCCCTGCTTAGATTCTATAATATCTCATAATCAATCTGCTTTTATTGGGGGTAGGCTTCTCACAGATAATGCGATGCTGGCGTTTGAAATAAATCATTACATTCATCGCAAAACTCAAGGGACAGATGGGGTAGCAGCTTTGAAGATAGATATTTCTAAGGCATACGATCGTTTGGAGTGGGGATATGTCGAGCTAATGTTACAAAAAATGGGGTTCCCCCAGACTTGGATAGCTCGTATTATGCAGCTGGTAACAACGGTCTCGTATAGTTTTGTGAGAGAGGGGAAGGTTTTTGGTGATGTGCAGCCGACTAGGGGGATTAGACAAGGAGATCCAATCTCTCCGTATCTATATATAATTTGTGCTGAAGGTTTGACTGGGTTGCTTCGCCAATATGAAGAAAGTGGTTTAATTCACGGCTGTAGAGTGGCAAGAGGAGCTCCGAGTATAACACATTTGCTCTTTGCAGATGATTGTTATTTGTTCTTCAAAGCCCGAAGTACTGAAGCTCAGAGTTTGGTGAATATTTTGCAGAGATACGAGCGGCTGTCAGGGCAAAAGATAAATTTCGGAAAATCAAACATTGTTTTTAGCCCGAATACTGGTGATGTAGAAAGAGCAGAAATCTGTCAGATGTTGGCAGTGAATGAAAAAGATAAACCGGATAAATATTTAGGCATGCCTATGTATGTGGGGAGGAGGAAAAAAGAGGTCTTTGGATTTATAAGTGATAAAATCCAGAAAAAATTACAATCGTGGAGTAATAAGGAATTGTCAAAGGCTGGGAAATTGACATTGGTTGGATCAGCAGCACAAACTACACCAAATTTTTGGATGAGTCTCTTCTTAATTCCGGACGTTATATGTGAAGAGATAGAGCGAAAAATGAATGCATTCTTATGGGGTAATTCTACAGGCAAGGGGATTAAGTGGATCACATGGAAGAAATTGTGTGTGCCGAAGGAGGTTGGGGGGCTAGGTCTGAAAGAGTTAAAGAAGTTTAATGCTGCGATGCTGGCTAAACAGGGTTGGAGGCTCTTGACGGAAGCAAATCCTCTAGTTAGTGCAGTCATGAAGGCTAAATACTACCCTAAAACTGATCTGTTAAGGGCTAATCTAGGGAACAATCCGAGCTATGTTTGGAGGGGAATTTTTGCATCTCTGGAATGGTTAAAAGGTGGAGCTCGTAGAAGAATTGGGGATGGGGAAAATACTTTGGTCTGGTGTGACCCGTGGTTACCAGATCAATCAACTGGCTATATTCGAACACCTGTTTATGAACCTCTACAGAATATTAAAGTTCGAGGTTTGATGACAATGGAGGGTACAGAGTGGGATCGTGAGGTCATTACTGATCTATTTGAAGAAGCAGATTGTGAGCAGATTCAAAGAATTCCGTTGTCCAGGCATGTTCAACACGATTCATGGTATTGGTTATTGGAGGACAAGGGAATTTTTACGGTCAAAAGCTGCTATAGATTCATTCAAGGGGAATGTGATGATGAACATAAAAGATTGTGGAAGAAAATATGGGCGTTGAGATTACCTCGAAAGGTGACACATGTTATATGGAGGTTATGTAAAGATTGCCTTCCTACTAATGCAGCACTGTATAATAGATATGTGGATGTAAGTCCAGTATGTCCATGGTGTCATGATGCAGCTGAAACGAATTTGCATGCTATTTTCCTCTGTGATTTTGCTCTAACGTTGTGGCGAACGGTGGGTTTACAGTCACTGGTGCATTGTACAGAAGCGCCTAAGGAGGTTTTTGATCGTGTGTTTCAACAGGGTTCTAAAGACCAGTGTTTACAGATATCCATGTTATGCTGGAGTTTATGGAATCGTCGAAATAGATGGGTCTGGAATCATGCAAATGGGTCTATCTTTGGTGTTCGTAACACAGCCACATGCTTACTTCGAGAATGGACGGAAGCACAGGTGAGAGAAGAGAATTTGCTCATTAGAGGAAAAACTGGGGATAGAGTTTGGTCGAAGCCGTCACCTGGATGGTTTAAAATAAATATCGATGCAGCGGTGTTCATGATCGGTGGCATTGGAGTTGCAGCAGTGGTCAGAGACGATCAAGGAGGATTTATTGCAGCCCGTGTTTTGAAATTACCAGGAAAGTGGAGCCCTCGGGAAGCTGAAGCTTTAGCTCTAAAGGAGGCGTTATCTTGGGTGCGTGATCGAGGATATGTGCAATGTGAGTTTGAGACAGATTGTTATGCTTTAGCTGCCACCTGCAATGGAAATCCAGGGCACTCTTTATTTGATACAATTGTTATTGATTGTATTGGCTTAAGTAAGCACATAAATCAAGTGCTATTTAGTTTTGCTTTTCGCTCTGCGAATAATGTAGCACATGTCTTAGCACAGGCTGCTTATTCCATGACAGACGTAGGAGAGTGGGTTGTCACTCCTCCTAATTTTCTTGTTCGCTCTCTGGAGCTAGATTCTATTATCTAATGCAAGTTCGATTTTCCTAAAAAAAAAAAAAAAAAAAATAGGAAGCTTAACACACCCTTCTCGTCGTTGAAGAGATTCTCAGGTAGTCCAAAACATCTCTCCGAGCAATTAGTCCATAACAACCCATTGTTAATCGAATAATACAAAATCTGTTTAAAGTTTAATATTTCAAGTAAAAACGTGTGATGTATTACACGGCCTCACGCACGCAGAAGTAATTAGACATATAAAATGTGCTAAGATGCTGCTAATTTCCTATACTGTAAAAGGGAAATTACTTAGCTAAAATTTTAAATAATTTACCAAATTAAAATTTATAAATAATATATTAAAAGAGAAAAATGGGTTCTCCTGAAGTTATAACACAAATCACCTATAAATTAATTGGTAACGCAATGGCATTTTTGTAAATATAAATTTTTTTTCTCAGTAAATTTACCTAAACACCCTTAAATATGTATTGAAAAGTTTTTAACCTTAAAAAGAACCCTGAGGTCATCCTCATACACATGAATCCCATATTAAAATTTCATCACTCCAATCGACAATTTTCCTTATCTAAAATTTTAGCCAATTCTTTATATTCTTCCAATATTATTTATATTCTTCCAATATTCGTCATTTTTATTGAAACTTTACATATTCGTAGTAAAATGGAAGAAATAACACTTACAAAAGAGAACGTCCGGTGCTTCATCTTGTACATTACAAGAATTTAAAGACTGAATACCAAAGGTGCTTCATCTTGTACATTACAAGAATTTAAAGACTGAATACCAAAGGTGGTAGCTACAAAATAGGTTCCACTCCTACTTTAACTCCAGTACTACTCTAACGTACTGCATGACCTCCTAACAAAATGCTACTAACTCTGACTTATTGTAGTTGACTCTTTCGAACTAAATACAGCGGACTAAATTTATTTAAAAACAAAACAAACAAAACAAATTAATACCTTATATATAATAAGCATAAGGGAGATCTTATCCAAATTTTTGGTCGTCGTCGCTGTACTACCAAAAGTATATGATCCGTTGGATTAAAAAATTGGATTAAAAGCCATCCGTTGGATTATAAATTATATCCTTATATATTTATTTATAATTTTCACTTTGTTAATTTACTATAATATCATTTCTTCATCGATTTGTTTTTTTTTTCTTCATCATTAGAACTAAATTTAATCTAAAAATATCTTTAATTTAGTAAACAAATAAAATATGTATTAACAAATAAAATCAATTTCAAATCAACAAATAAAAAAATGTCTACAATGAATTCGAAAAAAATCCTAATACAATTTTTGGGTCATCGGATCTGCAAATCAGGACAAGTAATGCTCAATTTTTGGGTTTTGTTTGGCAACACGTAAGTAAGCAGCGACAACTATTGGTTATTAGGGAATTTGCCCGTGCTACCCACGGGTAAAATATATTTAATTATTTATAGGTTTATATTTGTATTAAATTTTGTAAAATTCTCAATGGTATCCTTGTACTTTTGGCTTTTGCCAATGGTACCCTTTTCCAGTTGGTACCCTTCATTATTCAACTGGCAAGGGTACCATTGAGAATTTCAGATACTAACATTTTGGTTGATAGAGTGGTATTTCATGAAAAAGCCAAAAATATAAGGGTACCACTCGTAAGTCAAAAATACGAAATGGCACCACTTGAAAAAGTCAATAACAGAAGGGCACCATTGAGAATTTCCCATTATATTATTTTATCTATAACATTGTCCATTAATACCTTATATATAATAAGCATAAGAGAGATCTTATCCAAATTTTTGGTCGTTGTCGCTGTACTACTAAAAGCATATGATCCGTTGGATTAAAAGTCATCCGTTGGATTATAAATTATATCCTTATATATTTATTTATAATTTTCACTTTGTTAATTTACTATAATACCATTTCTTCATCGATTTGTTTTTTTTTCTTCATCATTAGAACTAAATTTAATCTAAAAATATCTTTAATTTAGTAAACAAATAAAATATGTATAAACAAATAAAATCAATTTCAAATAAACAAATAAAAAAATGTCTACAATGAATTCGAAAAAAATCCTAATACAATTTTTGGGTCATCGGATCTGCGAATCAGGACAAGTAATGCTCAATTTTTGGGTTTTGTTTGGCAACACGTAAGTAAGCAGCGACAGCTATTGGTTATTAGGGAATTTGCCCGTGCTAAGCACGGGTAAAATATATTTAATTATTTATAGGTTTATATTTGTATTAAATTTTGTAAATTATATTATTTTATCTATAACATTGTCCATTAATACCTTATATATAATAAGCATAAGAGAGATCTTATCCAAATTTTTGGTCGTTGTCGTTGTACTACTAAAAGCATATGATCCGTTGGATTAAAAGTCATCCGTTGGATTATAAATTATATCCTTATATATTCATTTATAATTTTCACTTTGTTAATTTACTATAATACCCTTTCTTCATCGATTTGTTTTTTTTCTTCATCATTAGAACTAAATTTAATTTAAAAATATCTTTAATTTAGTAAAAAAATAAAATATGAATAAACAAATAAAATCAATTACAAATAAACAAATAAAAAAGATGTCTACAATGAATTGGAAAAAAATCCTAATACAATAATAATTACATTATTCTATCAAAAATCTATAAATACAAGGGAAAAAAAATCCTAATACAATTATAATTACATTATTCTATCAAAAATCTATATATGAACTAAAGGCGAAGGATTTATATGTTTGTATACCTGGGAAACATTCTGCGAGGGCTCACCCTCCTGAAGTCGGTAACATTTTAAGAAGCCATGGAAGAGAAACATACATTATGCCAATAGATTCGGAGGATGTGCACTGTTCTTTTGTTGATTATATGTGTATATCATATCATAATCTAAAAAGGATATAATTTAGCAAAGTCGTATTAGAATTGAATTTTAAAAAGAAAATTATAATATGAAAAGGATATAATTAAAAAATGATACAATTAAATTTTATTTATTTTATTTTATTAATATTAAAGTTTTAATTGGAAAATATTTTTAAATTATCACTAAATTAAATATTATTTTGTTAATTTCATGCGTGCTATAAAATTGTCAAAATCAAATTTTAATAGTTCAAGATAGAGCACAAATTATATTCTATTATATAATAAGAGTAAGAGAAATAATAATAGGTATTACTATAGGTCAGAACTATACTAGAAGTGTATTTATTGACATGCCTCATATTCCCACCAGTAGTCCAATAAAGTATGTAATATTAATGTATAATCTCTCGCTTAATTATGAGAAAATTATTATAATATTAAAGTATTTAACTCCAGCTTTAATTAATATGTTCCATGTTCGTAGATGTGACCTTTTGGGGCTCTGTGTATGCCTAAAAGATTGGAAACTAATAAGCTTTTAGCACACCACAATTAATATTTTTTAAAATATTTTAATTCATCAAATTTAATTAGTATTTTTAATAAACAATTTTATAAGTATTAAATTCTTCTAGATTATCTCAAAATCTATATGATTTTCAATATTTTAATTAAAATTTTTTTATATATATAACAATTGTAAAAGATATCTTATCCAAAATTTTGATACTATGATAATTAGTCGTTGTCAAAACAATCTCAACCGTTGGATATAATTTTTTTTAAAATAGACGATCGAAATTATACTATATAAAAAATAATTATTGTATAAAAAGATTATAAGTTAAAAGAAGTTATATTAGACCTGGATTTTAAAAAAGTCTTAAATAAAAAAAGTTATAACTTAATAAGGAGACCAATTTAATTATTATATAAATAACATTAAATTTCTATTATATACCAAAATAAAAAAGATCGTTAGGTCTTAAAATCAAAAGATGGAAATCGTTATTTTCTAATATTAAAACCTGTATTTGGTTGTTAGTAGAAGTATATTCATTACTGAAAATGATTTTGATAAATTCAACCAAATATAAGTAAATTTTCTAAATCGAATAGAATTTTCAACGCAAAAAATCGTCAAATTCTTTTAAGGCCTAATAGAATTTGGTTGAATATTCAACAAAATTTTCAATAGAATTTTCAACGCAAAAAATCGAATAAATTCAATCTGTATTTGATTCTGCATTGATTTGATTCGAAAATAATAATTAAACCATCAATGAATTAAATATTATTTTGTTAATTTCACATGGACTATAAAATCGTTCAAATCAAATTTTAAGAATTTAAGGTAGAATACAAATATTAAATCGAACGTATAAAATCTTATATATATATATATATATATATCAATTTTTTTAACAAAAAATTGATATGTAAATTAATAACATATAAAATTTTAATACAATTATAGATATTAAAAAAGGAACCGTGCGTTGCACGGGTTTTAAGCTAGTTTTTGAATAATAAATTTAAGATTAAATTCCAACAATAGTATCCTCTTCTAATTTTCTATCTACTTCCACGTTATCTTACCCACTTCCTTTCTCCCACCTCCAACTTCCAAGAACAACATCCCTCACCACCACCAACAACCTTCGACCCCCACCACTAGTAGTAATTTTGACAAATCTTGTTGTAGGACAGAGTTACTACATAGGCTAACAATCACAAAACTGAGAAGAATTAAGCAACAAGAAAAGAATTATTTGAGAGATGAGAAAGAGACTTCAGAGAGAGACTTTAGATGAGAAAAAATTAGTTATTATTTCATTTGATATCTTTTCCAATCAGTACAGCAATATTTTTATAGTAAATGGATCCTAACAGAATGAATCCAGCTGTCATAAGATTGTATCCGTTGATAGCATATATCTTCAACATATAACTATTCTTCCTATAACATATCTCCCCTCTTCAAAAAGACTTGCCCTCAAGTCTTTTGTGGACATGAAAATTATGAGTGTTTGTCGACTAAACCAGCAGCAATCTTTTTCCAGACCTGCCCTCCAATGAGCTGGAAAATCAACAGCCAAGTCAGAGAAAAGGATGTTCTCGATAAGGTGGAATGTTGTAGGCTTTCTCGACATAAATGGAGATAAAAATGACTCGTGTGGTTGAAGTTGAGCATCTCGAGTACATTAAACAATGGACTAAAGTGAATGCACCAAACTCATCAGTAAGAGAAGATGATTTTGTAAACTTATCTCGCCACGGTAGTGGTCTCATGTGCCAACTATTTTTGAATTGAGAATTATACTCTCCTGACTCTTTGTCCAGGAGAGAAACAAAAACCATTTCATTTTGTTTTGCTGACAATGCACCATTCTTAGCAATCCTAACATCAGCAACACTAAAAGAGCCAGCAGAAGTGACCTCAGAAAGACCCAGACTTACAGAGTCAAGATTAGAAACTTCATTTTTATCCCTCCAAGGTATAGGTTTAACCTTCCAACTATTTCGAGATTGCCCATTGTACTTTCCTGAACAATCAAACAAATTTCGAGCATCCTCCCAACTAGGCACTTTATAAGTTTGACACAATTGGTCTTTATTGTGACTCATTGCAGATCGAAGTACTGCATCATTAAATTTAATGATCTCATCTGACTCTTCCTTGTCACAATATTTCAGCAACCCATCTGACATAACAAAAATGAACATATCTTCATCAACTTCTTCTATTATGTTTAAAGGAACCACAGGTTCGTCCTTTTTGAGATTGTCATCCAACTGACCAGAATGACTAGAGCACACTGGAAGTTGAACTTCTGAGAGCAATACCCTGCTCCTGCCATCACATCTGAAAGATTCCTCCAACTTGTCAATCCACACATCATCTTGTGCATCTTTCTTCTCCCATTCAAACAACTTGCCCTTAGAATTATCAACTTCAATTGCACCCTTCTCCTTATGCTCCATAACACTTTCACTACTACCAGAATTTTCAACCCTATAATTTTCAAGAAAAGAATTACAACCAGAATTTGCTCTTTAAGACAGTTCACAATCAGAATTTGACAGACCCCAATCAAGCCCCATATGGTGGTTATCACCCGAACTAGAACCCGGAATAATATGAGGTTTACTGACTTCTTTTTGGAACAATACACCAACAATATCAAGACCCCGAGCAGGACTCAAATTAACACTGACCAGAATCTCAGAATCAAGATTAGAACCTCCCTTTTTATCCCTCCAAGGAAGAGGTTTCCTTCTTTCCCCAAGTTCGAGTTGAGATTTGTACTTTCCTGACTCATTATCTAAGATATACGCTCCTAACACTTTGTCCATAGAAAAATCAAAAATCACATCATCTTGATCAGCCTTCTTGTCAATTAGTTCTATATCTTCCTCCACTAAAACCTTGATTTCATCCTTATAACCCTTATTTCCAAGAGAGTTTTCCAGATTATCAATCAATACATCCCCTTGGACATCCTTCTTGTCCATTACTTCTTCATCTTCGACATATTCCTCCAAATGTTCCATACTGTTATTGAAGAAATCTTCACAATCCTGAATTTTGTCACTTAGATATTCTTCCAGGGAATCCTCCCATTTCTTGAACTCCTTCTCTTCTATATCCATTATATCCCCTCTAATTGTTCCAAACTCATCACACAAATCCTTAACAAACTCAGGCCATTCCACATCTAGGTTGTTGCAAATAAAATCTTGTGCCCACACATATGCTTTATCAAACATACACATATATGCAAGATCTACCTTCTGTTCATTAGGAGTCTCAAGCAATGAAAAACATTTTTCACATTGCTTAATCCACATTCTTACACTACTATTCCCATAAAAGTTCGGAATCTCAAAATATATTTTTATTGGAGTAGTCGTATCACCTGGAATGTGTTGTTCTTCTAGTTGTACAGCCATTGAACTCTTTGCCCTGATCTTGTCAACAAGAATTCCTTTCAGTACTTTTATCAAACACCTTCAGTGCAGGCGAAACCCTTGCTTTTCTTCCTGTAATTTTTGTACTCCGGAAAGATCAAAATCACCAGGAAAGACACGGCTTAATAGCAGAGAACAGAAATTGAAGCTTGAATACTCAACAATGGAGTTTGTAGAAGATGACTGTAAGAGAATTTGTAAGAGAAAAAAAAAAGAAAACTGATAAAAATGATCACGATTGTAGCGGAAGAGGATCGAACAGCTCTGATACCATTGTTGTAGGACAGAGTTACTACATAGGCTAACAATCACAAAACTGAGAAGAATTAAGCAACAAGAAAAGAATTATTTGAGAGATGAGAAAGAGACTTCAGAGAGAGACTTTAGATGAGAAAAAATTAGTTATTATTTCATTTGATATCTTTTCCAATCAGTACAGCAATATTTTTATAGTAAATGGATCCTAACAGAATGAATCCAGCTGTCATAAGATTGTATCCGTTGATAGCATATATCTTCAACATATAACTATTCTTCCTATAACAAATCTCTCTCTCTCTCTTCCTCTCCCATCTCCTTCTCCCACCAAATTCTATGAGTTTCAACTAGATCTCCTTCATGTCAACATTGACATCATGGCACTTGAACGTTCCTCACCAACACAAGTCGTTTGTGATTTTTTTCAAAAATCTGGTAACTGTTTTTGACTCTTTTGCTTTATTTGTTGATTTCTAGTGTTTTTCGATCTTCGTTTGTCATATTATAATAAGGATGGTCTGTGTGTACTGAGGATGATTATATCAAATACGGAGATGATTAGTGGAGGCAGTGTAGTAGATGTGGTGATTTTTGTTTGAATTTAGTGATGATGTTGATGATTTGTTGTTGGTAGTCGGAGCTAGCGACAGTGGAACAATGGTTTGTGATGTGCATGTTATGGTGATTTTACATTAAATTATGGTTATTTTTGTTAGATATTGGTGATTTTTGCCGAAGATGGTCGGGAAAAGTAGTGATGGTCTTTATCAGTACCTAAAAAGTAATCTAAGGGGCTCCATAGGGTACTCCGGGTTCCTATTTTTCAATCAAAATATAAGAATACAGTTACCATAAATTAACATGATTGCTAAATGCAGTTAAGTTTTGCTTTATGCAGTAGTCGGAGATTACATATTCAACCCTCCCTTACTTTCTGTACAGGCACGTTCATTTACTGTTTCGTTCATTTAGTTTCTTCTTACTTTAAACTAAAGATGCACAAAAGGTCCATCGGGCCGGGCTTTGACCGGGGCTTTTTGGTCAAAGCCCGGCCCGGGCCTTGACTTTGACCGGGTCGGGCCGGGCCGGGCTTCTGTGAAAAATGTGAGCCCGTTTAGGCCCTCGAAGCGGGTCGCGGTGGACTTTTTTCTGGGCCTGAAGCGGGCCGGGCCGGATCGGGCTTTTTTCCGGATCAAATCGGATCGAGATTTTATGTTATATAAGAATGTTCTTTATGTAATAATGGCAGACATGTGTTAAACAATCTATATTGCCGATACAAATATTACATTTATCGATTTACTTTTTGATTTGATGATATATTAATTGATTACACATGTACTTAACTTGTTTTCGTTCATGTATCGTAATATATGCATATAAATAATCTTATTATTAATAATGAATATGTAAATATATATGTACTTAAATTATTTTTATATTTGTAGGAAGTGTAAATACATAAATATTTATGTAAGTATACTAGAATAATCGAATTTTACCCAAACTTTTCGGGCCAAACCGGGCTTTTAATCGGGTCGGGCCGAAGACCGACCTTTTTAAAAGACCGGGCTAAGACCGGGTTTTTGCCGGGCCGGGCCGGGCCGGGCTTTGCCCAAAAATATCGGGACCGTTTAAGGCCCTCGGGCCGGGCTTTGACCGGGCTTTGCCGGATCATGCCGGGCCAGATTTTCGGGCTCTACTTTAAACCCCTGTAGCGGACATTTTCTGTTTTTCGCCTGCAGAATAGTCTCTGTCCCTGCATGTTACATTCAACTATGTACATAAAGCTACTTAGCAAAAAAAAAGTATGTACATGAAGCTTTCCTCAATTTATCTCTTTCATCTGGCTTCAAAGGATCCAATCCTCCTCATTTCATTTTATATTCCTCGCTCATTACTATTTTGTAATTTTTGTAATCAATTTGAACGTGATTTTTTAAAAATATATTATATCATCAAAACTATTATTTTTTGTGAAAATGAGACATTTATTCAATTTATAATATTTAAGATTAAAAATTGTAAATTTATAAATATTCATATTTAAAATAATTTTTTAAATAAAATTGACTAGTATTAAATATATTGTTACTTGCTTTTAAAATATTATAATTAATATAATATAATATTTACATATATTGTGTTTTGCTTGATAGGAACTTGTTTATTTATGTTTTCTTAAAAAATTCACGTACAGGATCATAAATTTTAAAAGAATGTTAGTATGTTATGGGTGTTAAATATTAAACTTGTATGTAATATATAGTACTGTTAAGACTAAGTGTATTAATAAAATGCTAGTCATTTAATGCTTAAGGGTCTTAAAGGTAATTAACCATAATTGCATAGAGCAAAATCATACTGCATATAGCAACATCATAAATTAAAATTGTCTTAGGGCACTTTCCCTTTATTTTATAAAGTGAGGCTATATAACCATCTTTTGATATTAATGTTTCTCACCTCTTCCTTTTTTTTTCTTTTTTTTTTTTGACAAAATGCAAAGGATTATATTTCTGAAACAAGCCAATAAAATAGCGGGACAAACCCCCGACTGTAGATACGACCAGGTTGAAAAAACAATAAATTGTTTCCAGATCGTGCACCAAACTGAACTAAAAAGTTCTTGAAGCTAAAAAACGAATTCGAAGATATTCGAAAAGATCCAAATTGCGCTAACATCCCTGAAAGCCGCGTTATTACAATTGACCACTTCACGTAAGATCCGTTGATACCCCAGTGTTCAGAATCCTCAGTTGTATAAACTAAGGTCAGAGGAACGATCCTCCAGCTATCTACATGCCGGATACCAGCTATAGACATGCCGGAAATGGAATTCCCCAAAGGATGAGTAATACCCCAGCTATCTACATGCCGGATACCAGCTATAGACATGCCGAAAGTGAAAACCCCCAACAAATAATATTGAACAATCTTTGGTTGTAAGTGATGAGCTCTTGCAATAAACGTTAGCATCTCAGCTTCGATGCGGACTTTCCAGATCCCCCAAACTATCGACAAAATCATTCTCAGCAGGACTGATCTATTGTAGATCTTCATTAAAACCAAGCAAACTCTCACAAGGAGAGACAAACAAACTCTCACAAGGAGAGACCAATAAACCCAATTAATGGGTAAGCAAACCAAATACACACAATCTTCACAAAAGGAGTATGATTATTGAAAGAAAACAAAAAACTGGACAAGAAAAGGGCCTCCGGTCGGTGGATAAACCACCGCCGGAGGAGCAGAGGTTGAAGACGACGACGAAGGGGGAGAAAAGTTTGAGAGAAAACTCTTCTTTTACTTTCGGTGGCTTTTAATTCTCACCTCTTCCTTAGTTTGTTGGTAACTTGAGTTTATTATGATAGGAGGAGACCATCCGTTCAAATTTTAGTCGGCCGCCATTTGGAGGATGACATTGTAGGAGGAAGTTGTCATTATTAATACATGTAAGTTCATCATTTAGGCCAAATGTCTTGGTAGCATGCCATTGGGTTTTTAACCTTATTTTCTTTTTGGTGAAATGCATATAGGTGGGATGAACGGAATCAACTCACTGTCATAACAGCCCATTTTATTAAATCATGGTATACTAGAATCTCTAGTGAAGCATGTGTTCTAAAACAAGGCCGCCTAGCCGCTTAAGCGGTCCGCTTAAGCGTCGAAGGTCCCCCAACCATCCTGATTTTATGTTAGCCGCTTATTCCCCGATTTTATATAATTGTTAAATATATATATACTTATGTTGAGTAAGGAGCTAGGGAAAACCTCGTTTAATGGAAAACTTAGAAAACTAAATCGAAATATAGCATATATGGTATGCAAACTAATCGTAGGGAGATGAAGAAAAATGTGGTGAAATTAGATTTAAAAAAAATATCACCGATTGACGGGAAAAATCAAATTAAAAATGGAGGGGATTAGGTGTGATTCTGTGTGTGAGGGTGTATTTGATTAGTGTGTGGGTACCCCTGGCGGGGCCATTGATCTTAATACATCTAATGGCTAGGATTAGTATCTTAGTTTTCTTCAAAAAATAAGTTCTTTTTTGAGCACTTGCCTACTTATGTATATAAATAATTAAATATATATTATATAATCTGCTTAATTGGTCCGCATTGAAATCCGCTTAAGCCCCCGCCTAGCCGATTAAGCGCTCGAAGATCGTCTCCCCGCCTAGAACCGCTTAACGCTTTTTAGAATACTGCTAAAATGTTCACGCGGACAATCTTTACTTCTAAATTGGCTATCTATACTATATTATAATAAGCAAAAGGGGTATAATTTGTAGTTGGTTACCCCTTTTTTGGGTTATCCCCATTTTTGATTATCCCTCATTTATCACCGTTAGATCAGCAACTCAAATAGATCATGACCGTTAGATATAACAATACTAAAAGTTGTTATATGCAGAGGTTCAAGGTTCGATTCCCGCCAATAACATATTAATTTATATTTAATACTAAAAATTATTATATATAAAGATGTAAGGTTCGAATCAATAACATATTTAAACTAATATTTATAATATTATATTATATTATAAATAAATTATAAAAAATTAAAAGTAACCCGTGCTTTGCATGGGCTATAAGCTAGTGTGTTTAATAAAGAAAAATACTAGCAACAAAATATCTTCTCTTTTACTAATTGCACACGCTTTTGGTTCTTAAAACTTGATTTGACTTCTTTTTTATTTGCTTCTTTTCCTCATAAAATTGATGATTAGCAGTGAATAGTAGTAAAATTTGATAGATTAATATTTGATAAATTCATTTAATACATGATAAAAACATCTTATTGCTTTATATTTGTACATTACAATTTTTCGTTTCAACATTACAAATTTATAAAGGATATAACGGTATGATGGATATCCATGACTTTCCTGGTCAAGCTCTAAAACCACCTTCAACCTCCGACTTTTTTTTGAAAAGCAAAAGATATATTAGGGACTAGGCCCAAACCATCCACACACAGCCCACAAAACGGCCCACAATCTAAAACAAAGTTCAGAAGACCCGAACAAACTCGGGATTTAAACAGATAATTTGACAAATGACTTCAAAGAAAACATAGCAACTAAGAAATAAAAGCCCAATATTGATGCTTCTGGTGCTAGAGACAGTTACCAGTTTTCCATGCCTACGAAAACTTCATTGGCTCTAATTCCTTGAAGACCAAAGACATCATCTCCTTGCTCTTCCATGAACCCCATCTCTTGCTGCGGATTCTCTACTATAGCTTCCATTGCGTCCACATTGGCTTCTTCCTCTAAAACCCTTCTGAACATTGGACCTACCATTCCGAGTCCCATGTCTTGGCTCCATAGTTCATAAATACGACCAAAAGATTTTTCGATGACAACCATATTCTTCCAGTTTGCTGCCCCATGTTGAGCCAGATAGGCTGCTAATGAGTTATCCGCTGCATCTGCAAGACGAATCTCTAGAGTGAAGTTCCTGTCAGCCCTTCTCGTGTTAAGTTGCTTGAGAATGAAAGCATTAGCAGGAATAGCACCCGTTTCCCTTGAATCCTTCCATTCCCAATAGGCCGCCACATGATCAGTTTCCAGAATGACCTTTGGGTAGTCATCATCAAAGATCAGTTTAAGTCCTTCCATGAATGCATGGAACTCATTACTTCTGCGGTCTTCTATGCATAGTGAACCTCCGACTTCTTGACCTCAGTGTAACTAACATAATTAATATTTCCTCCATTTCAAAACAAACATTATTTTAAGGTTTTATACATCTATACTATTTATTAATCTATACGATTATATAAAAACCGAAATATTAAAAATTTGGTTGGTCGGGTGGTACGGTACCTGTTGATTTTACTTATTTACCCTTACTCAATTACAAATAAAATAAATCCTACTAACTAATCAATTTACCATTTCAGGTTAATCTTTTCTATTTTTTAATAAATAAATATTTCCTTTTTCAGGTAAAATACAATATCTTTTATATTTTATCTAACTAAAACTTCTTCTTTATTAAACAATTTCCTTTTTCAAGTTAAAAATATTACCCTTTCTATTTTTCAATAACTAAATAATTTCCTTTTTTCAAGTAAAATACAATATATTTACCCTTACTCAATTATAGATAAAATCCATCCTACTAACTAATCAATTTCCTTTTTCAGTCTAAACCTATTATATTTTCTATTTTTCAATAACTAAATAATTTCCTTTAACAGGTAAAATGCAATATCTTTTATATTTTATATAACTAAAATTTCTCCTTTATTAATCAATTTCCTTTTTCAGGTTAAACATATTACCTTTTCTATTTTTTAATAAATAATTAATTTCCTTTTTTAGGTAAAATAAAATATCTTTTACATTTTATCTAACTAAAATTTCTTCTTTTTTAAAAAAACACCAAGAGCAATTTTGTTAATAAAATAACATAATTATATTATAATTACTATTACCTAATCAATTACCTTTTTTAGCATGTTACCTTTTTTTCAATTATATCATGGACGGTTACCTTTTTCATCCAAAACACGTTACCTTTTTTCTTTTCTCTTACTAAAATCTCTTTTTTTTTTCAATTATATCACTGACGGTTCTATTTAATACAATAAACTTATAATATTATAATATTAATAATTAACCGATTACCTTTTTCAGCTAAAACGTATCATCTTTTCTATATTTTCTAGCTAAAATCCCTCTTTTAATAGAAATATCATGAAAAATATTAATTTCTCTTTTTCTAAAAATATTACGAGCAATTGTATTTAGTAAAATAACGTAATTAAATTATAATTACTATAAACTAATAAATTATCGTTTTCACCTAAAATATGTTATCTTTTTAATTTATCCACCTAAATCCTCTTTTTTTCTAATCATATCACGAGCATTCTATTTAATAAAATAAAATAATAATTTTATAATTACTAACAATTAACCGATTATTTTTTTCAACTAAAACCTATCATCTTTTCTATATTTTCTAATTAAAATCTCTCTTTTACTAGAAATATCACGAATAGCATTTATATAATTATTATCAAATCATCTCTTATAAAAATTTAAGCCTCCAAAATTCGTGTCTAAAAAAATTATTTAAATTAATGAAAAAATTCATAAATATTAAAAAGAAATCTGTGCATCGCACGGGTTTTAAGATAATCTATACTATTATATAAAAATCGAAACATTACAAGTTTGGTTGGTCGGTACCTATTGATTTTACTTATTTATCCTTACTCAATTACAGATTAAACTAATCAATTTACTTTTTGAGGTTAAACATATTATCTTTTCTATTGTTGATGAACTAAATAATTTCCTTTTTCAGGTAAAATACAATATTCTTTTTTATTTTATCTAACTAAAAATTTTCCTTTATTAATCAATTTCCCTTTTCAAGTTAAACATATTACCTTTTCTATTTTTCAATAACTAAATAATTTCCTTTTTCAGGTAAAATAAAATATCTTTTACATTTTGTTTAACTAAAAATTCTCTTTTTAATAAAATAGTACGAGCAGTTTTGTTTAATGAAATAACATAATTATATTATAATTACAGTTAACTAATCAACTACACTTTTTAAAAGTTTGGTTAGTATTAATTTTACTTATTTACCCTTACTTAATTACATATAAAATCCCTCTTACTAACTAATCAATTTTCTTTTCAGGTTAAACATATTACCTTTTCTATTTTTCACTAAATAATTAATTTCCTTTTTCACTAACTAATTAATTTTCTTTTTCTGGTAAAACACAATATCTTTTATATTTTATATAACTAAAATTTCTCCTTTCCTAAAAGCACCACAAGTAATTTTGTTTAATAAATAACATAATTATATTATAATTACAATTATTATTAACTAATCAATTATCCTTTTCAACCAAAACACGTTATCTTTTCTCATTTCTGTAACTAAAATATCTCTTTTTCCAATTATATCACTAGTGGTTCTATTTAATAAAATATAATAGTAATATTATAATACTAAAAATTACCGATTACTTTTTTCAGTTAAAACGTATTATCTTTTCCATATTTCATAATTAAAATTCCTTTTTTAGAAATATCACGGTTAACATTAATTTCTCACTTTCTAAAGACACTACGATCAATTTAATTTAGTGAAATAACATAAATTAAATTATAATTACTACAAACTAATCAATTTCATTTTCACCTAAAACATGTCACCTTTTTAATTTTCACACTAACTAATTAAATTTCTTTTTCAGGTAAAACACAATATCTTTTATATATTTTTTTGTTAGGAATGACCAATATCTTTTATATTTTATCTAACTAAAATTTCTCCTTTCTTAAAAACACTACAAGCAATTTTGTTTAACAAAATAACATAATTACATTATAATTATAATTACTATTAACTAATCAATTACCCTTTTCAACCAAAAAACGTTACCTTTTCTCTTTTCTGTAACTAAAATATCTCTTTTTCCAATTATATCACGAGTGGTTCTATTTAATAAAATATAATAGTAATATTATAATACTAACAATTACCGATTACTTTTTTTCAGTTAAAACGTACTCCCTCTGTCCCTCCCATTTCTTTACACTTTCCTTTTTGGGTCGTCCCACCAATTCTTTACATTACTAAAAATAGTAACTTTTAACAATAAAATACATTATTACATTCACTACTTCACTCTACTTTTTCAACACTTTACACTATTACACCCACTACTTCACTTATTTTAACAATAAAATCACTATTACACTCACTACTTTATTTATTTTAACAATATTACACCCACTATCCACTACACCAAATATGGCCTCTTGCAACACCAAAAAAGTGTAACATTAGGCTCCAAAAGTGTTAAAATAGATGTTTATGCAACACTTGTGCTAAAAGTCAGTGTTGCATTTGCCGGCGTGGCAATAGCCTTCTATAGCAACGCTTTTTGTGTTTATTGCAACGCTTTTCAAAGTATTACAAAAAGAGTTTGGTGTAGTTTGTTGTAACACTTTTGCATGTTTTAGCAACATTTTGAATATGTTACAATAGACGAATGCAATACTTTTTTGCAACATTAATTGACTTAAAAATGTTACAAAGTGAGTTTATTGCAACATATTTTTGCAACATAATTATGCATTTTGCAATACTTTTGGTTTTTTTTGCAACATTTATATGCAACATTTTGGAACCTTTTGCAATACTTTTTGATATTTTTGCAACATTTCTCTGCAACATTTTAATTACTATTGTAATACTTTTAAATTTTATTGGCAACACTTATTTGCAACACTTTTTATTAGTCCAAATTGGAATGTCCTGTTTGAAATTTAAATATGTCTTGCAAAAAAGAATACCAAACCTAGAAATGACATATCAAATCCAAAATGACAAATCCAAGAAGACAATGTCAATACAACCCAGACATATCACATATTACATATGTCGACTAATTACATTGCAATTCTACTTTAAACTAAGTCTTTCAATTTTCAAAATACCAACTACTACAAAAAAAATTGTCATTTTTCAAACACCTTTCTTAAATGAACTCCATTTGTTATAGAACATAAATGAGAACTTGTCATGAGATACCAATCTTCAAGTGAAATAAGTGATCTACTTAAATACGAAGGCTTTAAATCATATGACATGTGGACACGTTCGAAACCTACGTTCTGGACCTCCACAGTGCAACAAGCAAGAAACCTCAAAAACCTGCGGTTAAAAGCTACAAGTCATACAATCACACCTTTTCTGGTAATTTAAATCATATCAGAACTATAAAATCCGTCTTTGACTATAAATTGTACTGTAGTGTAACATACATTATACATTATATATAACGCAAGAGGTAAACAAAACCAGATCGATCGTTTACCAGTTTATAGATATATGTTATTCTGAAATGCTAGCAACTTGCATCAGTGTAAGGTGGTGCTAATTGCTCAGTTTCACCATTTTTCGGGCAAAGCGAATTCATGCTTTCCGAAGGAGATTCCTTAAATTAAATTAAAATTATCAAATTAAAATTAACTTCTAGCCTAGAACAGGTTATCCTTGTATTTTCCTGTAAAAGTCACTACAGAAATTCCTGAAAAGTAAGAATTAACTTTGCTTGCACATCAAATGAGAAATTCATATATCATAGCATATCTGTTTAGTAAAAAGTTGAAATGATTTACATGGATAAGATATTACAACATGCACCACACAGTAGATTATCATGAAAATAAAATAAAAATTAGATTTTGTTTACCGGTCCGGGAGTTATTTCTTATAAAAGACAGGTAATTATTACCCTTATATTGAGTATACAAAATTACATATATGACATCAATTTAATAGTAATAATGTACAATCCACACCTACCTTGTTATAATTATACGGATTTGTTGCAAATAGTGGAAACTCCTTGTGCAGGGACCTCATTTGGCCTGACATAAACAGTCGCCAACAATAATTAGCATAGCTGCAAATTATTATAGTATTGGAGTAGAAGTAATATTAATATATCAGGTAAAAGTTAAACTCCCATTAACCGGAAACAGGTAGGTGAACATGTACAAGAACCCAAAAAAATTCTTCTCACCGTATATTATCTGCTAATAAATTCAGTTATTTGCAGCGTCAATATATAATAAGCAGCACAATTAATTTGTAAAACATAAGAACCAGGTTCTGGCAAACCTAAAGAAACTAGTAAACTTATAAAGTTGACTTGACTCTACATCACTCAGTTCACTTATCTTATGCCTGGCTTCACTTTTAAATCCATTAGATCTTGATTTCTATTTGCTAATCTGAATATACTCTCTAAAACAAATGTACCTTCTGAAAATTCTAGTGGTCTTGAGTATATCCAAATTGATGTTACCAATCTATACGACTGCCACATGTCCTGTTTGCTAGATGGATGATTAAAGAGAATTGTATAGCAGGCAGCATAATCCCCCACCAGAAAAAAAAAACACTATTACCGATGATCTCAACAGATTTCTAAAAAATAAAAAGGATGCTGGTTTGAATTTCACCTGACAAGTTCAACTAGCAGTTGGACCTTGACAAGTTGGCAAGACTGTATTTCACCGGAATTATGGGCCAAACTAACTTTAATGTTTTAGCTAGGATGACAGCTTTAACCTGCGATATGCAAACCATTTTCGAATGGCCAATATAGCATTTTCATTGTAAACCTATAGCACCTCGGTATAGCACACAAAGTAAACTCAAAACATAGCCAGACCATATCAAATTTGCATACCATGATATAATTACTATAAAATGTTATACATTAATATTAATCATACAACCAGAAAGCTGGACCAAAAATGCAAACAGAAAAAACATGAATAAGAAGTAAACATGAATAACAAGTTATTCTTTAGTCTTTAGTATTAAGCTCAGGACAGTGGACCGGCCGCACCTGTTGCTGTCAAAAAACAGCAATAAACAGGCAGTGAAAAGTGAGGCACCCAAAGAAGTAAAGAACCACAAGTATATAGCATCACTAATATACGCACAGAAAAGGGGATAATGTCTCTGTCCCATTATTTTCAAGGGCCATCACATCATGAAAATTAATTGCTTCCATATATTTGTGATGATTTATGAAACTCATTTGCTCTCCATTTTGTGAAGTCGGCCAAAAGACTGTATACATCTCTCCTGCATAATATTATCTTGTGGGTAATAGCTCAAAGTCAGTGCTATGCTCGTAAACATAATTTCTATGCCACCTATTAATAGTAGGGCTGTAGGAGGATTCACCAGCAACATGTATTTACAAATACAGGATTGCAAGGAGGAGAAGTTGAAATGGAGTAGAGTAGACAAATGGGAATGAGGAATGTGAGAGAGTGAAAAGTCAAGACTTGGTTTAGGCAATACCATCTGTGCAGTTTTTGTAGTGTACCTCGGATTTGATTTGCTGCTGCACGCTCCATCGAAATGACTGTTCCTTGACATCTTGCATAAAAACACACGATCTTTTGAGTTGACTAATAATAAGTCAGGTGGGTGTTCGGATAACATTAGTTTTCTTAACAGTAACCAATCTTGTACTGGTAAATCTTGTACTTGTCACAGGAGCTATTATTAGTTCCGGGGAATTGCACTCTCTCTCACAGTAACTATCGAAACTTCAATATACATTACAGAAAGCTACTTATATCAAGTCACACACTCGTCCTAAAGTTAAAATCTACAAATTTGTGCTAAAAAAAGGATTATTTAAGCTTGACAACTAACACTTATAATAACACCTAACGCAGTAACATGTAAAAGATGGCATACAAGCAAAGTACTCATCCTATACATCTATTATGAATGGCTGCTAAAAAAAATTAGCCTAAACCTCACATTGCGACAGACAAAACAGAATCATTTTTGAAAAGCTACAACCAGAACTTCATCTAGAATCAACACAGAATCCACATCTCTTGGCCATATTCCCAATTAATGTTCCCCAAGAAATAACCAAACAAACACACATCTGGTTAGCCAAAAACTGTTATATCTACTATAAATATGGGCCCACAAAAGAGGAAAATGTTTTCTTTTCCACTTGATACTTTCTAATAACCTTTTATTTATTGTAGCATGATAGTTGAACTGGTGAGTGGCAACTTGTAAAAGAACGCAACCATAACTGAAGAATTGTATGCCAAGAAAGTAGACATACCAAGCATGAATCTTTGGAAGAAACTTGTTTTTCTTCCTCTGATAATCTTTCTCATTCATGTTTACCTGAAAAACAGGAATTTCAAAAATCAATATGTTTACCCACAACATAAAAGTACTAAAAGCTTAGCCAAATTTCTCAAGCTACATCTCATGCACCTGTGCTAAGATATTTATCTTAGCTAGTCCTCCGTTTATTTAATGTTCCTCCTAAATCAAACATACTACTGTACAATGCAAAAGGGCTTTATAGACTATAGTCTACATGTTGGGTGAGTCAAAGACAAACATATTACCTCTTAATTAAACCAAAAATCCTGGGCATGAAATAGTATAGACTATAGACTATACTGGTCAGGCGTATATCTCCGGCTAGTAGAATAAATATTGGGCATGAAATAGTTGTTAAGGTAGTCATTGCTGCCGAGTCCAATGGAGTAAATGCACTTGTTGAGATAATCTACTGCAATATTTTCATCACCTAGTATATTTACCACTTGTGAGATTGTGTTCTTGTAATTTCTTACCTACCCGCTCATACTAATCCTTTGGCCCTATAACAAAAAAGACAAAGGGAAAAACAGAAAGATTGTATCTGTTAGCATCACATTCACTTCTGATAGGTGTAACGATTATAATTAGGAAAATGCGATAATGTGCGTACCAATTGTTGGCCAGTTTTGTCTCGAATTCCAGCAGTTGCAGAGACATAATTTACTCCTCCAAGTATGGATTGACCTCTTGCTTGTGTGTAAGGAGGGATCGGATTACTAAATCCCAGCAACTCAGCAATAGTAAAGTGGGGAAAAACAGGAAAAAATTAATTTTATGCACATTGAACCAGCTTATAATTATCTCATTTTATAATTGTCATCCTATATATCATATATACATAAGTTGAACTTATAAAACCAACTGCTACAGGTGGAGAAGTCACAGCTTATAATTATAAGACAAAGTTGTTTAGCATTTTGTCATCATTTGTTGGTAAAGTTCTTCATAATAAAACATAGGAAATTTAATCTGATGAAAGAATAATAAGCAAGAATAAAGACTATTCCAAGAGAGAACTAATTACCAGATCCTCTTAATTCCCAAATGAAATCACAATTAAACCACAAATTCCTCAATCCAAAAATTATACTAAAATCCAAAATATTAACACACAATTCCCACAAATTTAACACAAAAATCCTCTTAGTTAAACCAATATCCTACTAATTTAACTCTTAATACCAACTTTAATCGAACAAAACTTACAAACACATAAAATCAAAAATACAATCGAAAATTTTCTTATGCATACATATATATACATGAATAATCCATAATAATCCAAAAAAATAGGTACTTTACCTCTAATTGAAACTTTAATTGAACTTTTACTCTAAAGTTTGCTCCAATCAATTTTAAAAATTTGGGGTTGCTCAAACTGATTTTAGGGATTTGAGAAAAATATGAGAGATGAGTGAGATATATGGTCGATGAAAAGGGGGGAGGTCGAGGCGTGAGAGAGAGAGAGAGCCTGAGATGTGAGGTCGAGAGATAGAGAGAGGAAGTAGAGAGAGTGGTGTCAAGAGAGAGAGAGAGAAGGAGAGAGAGGTGTCGAGAGGGAGAAACAGTGGTGGGTTTGTTTTTTGTTTTAATGTTGTGTAAGAAATATTTTGGTGCTAACATTTCACACCTTTTTTATCCCGCTCAATGAAAAAATTAAATTCCCGCCTATAATTTTGGTAAGCTGTTGTAACGTTTTTTTCTAAAGTATTGCAATTGTTCTAAAATTTCAAAATGATCCTTTTGTTTGCAACACTTTTCGTATTTCTTGCAACATTTTTAAAAATATTGCAATAGACTACCAAGTTTTGTGTCTATTGTAACACTTTTTGTAACACATTTATATATTGGTGTTGCAATAGGCCATATTTGGTGTAGTGATCCTTGGTCTCCGTGCCCAAACCAAATGTAAAGAATTGGCCGGGACGGAGGGAGTATCATCTGTTCCATATTTCATAATTAAAGTTCCATTTTTATAGAAATATCACGATCAACATTAATTTATCACTTTCTAAAGACACTACGATCAATTTAATTTAGTAAAATAACGTAAATTAAATTATAATTACTATAAACTATTCAATTACATTTTCACCTAAAACATGTCACCTTTTTAATTTTCACATTACCTTTTTTATTTTCTCTAACTAAAATCTCTTTTTCAATTAGATCACGGGTGGTTCTATTTAATAAAATCAAATAACAATATCATAATATTACTAATTAATCAGTTAACTTTTTCAGCTGAAACGTATCATCTTTTCTATATTTTCTAACTAAACTCCCTATTTTTCTAAAAATATCACGGGCAACATTAATTTCTCATTTTCTAAAAACATAACGAACAATTTTATTTAGTAAAATAACATAATTAAATTGTAATTACTATAAACTAATCAATTACCTTTATCACCTAAAATATGTTTCTTTTTTAATTTTTTCTAACTAAAATCTCTCTTTTTCCAATTAAATCACGGGCATTCTATTTGTTAAAATTAAATAATAATTTTATAATTACTTATAATTAACTGATTACCTTTTTCGACTAAAATTTATCATTTTTTCAATACTTTTTTAACTAAAAGTCCTCATTTTCTAGAATTATCACGGATAACGTTTATATGATTATTATCAAATCATCTCATTAAAAAATTTAAGGCTCCAAAATTCATATTAAAAAAAATTAATTCAAATTAAATAGAAAAGTCATATAATATTAAAAAAAATCCGTGCATCGCACGGATTTTAAGCTAGTAATTGATAATATGACTAGTGTGTTGTCATGCGAAAATTTCACACCTTCTATATATATCTAAGTCATCCAAGAAAGGGAAGGTCGGCTCTAACTAATTTGGTGTTTCCCCGACGACTTGTGGCACTTTCCAAACATAAGTTTTCTTAAAGTTTTTTGAGGTCCCAATGATCAAGTTATTTTTAAGATAATGTTCACCATAGTCTTTAATGTTAAGTCCCCTGATTATTATAGTTTTTTGGGAAAATGAATTTTTAAGATAATGTTCACCATAGTCTTTGATTTATTTTAAGCAGTAATGTTAGGTTCGGTTTTGTTTTTAGCCACTAAACTTATTTTCAAATTTTTTTTTATCACTAAACTTAGGTTCAAATTTAATTATTAGTTTTTTACCACTTTGAGGCTTATTCTTTTCGTTGTTTATATGTACGTGACAAGCTTTTCATGAACACTACAAGAAAAATCAGTTCATTCAATAGTTTTTCACCGTTGTCTGACACCGATTTTTTTCGTGGTCTATCGCAGTGGTCTGATTTAAATCAGACAATGGTTTTATACCCGTTGCTAAAAGAAAGTAACACAACCGTTCCACAACCGTTGTCCAACAGCTTGCAAGACAACGCCCCATATATTGGACGCCGTTGTATAACACCTAAAAACAACAACATTATGTTTAAAAACCCTTGTCCGAAATGAAGTCAACCAAGTGTTTTAAAAATAACATCTGTTGTTATACAAGGGTTAAGACAATGGTTCCTTAAATAGAAAGAGTTGTTAGAACTCCAATACTACAACAGATATGCTATCAGATTTGATACCCTTGTTTCCCGTGGTGAAGAGTCTCTACATACAACAGTTTTATGTAAGAAAGAGTTATGTGAAAGGAGTCCTACAATGGTTTCTTCTAAAGCATGGCTATTGTCTTATATGATTAATAACAACTGTTATTGAAGATGCCTTCATTGGCTAAAAATAGACTAGACAATGGTCTATTTACGCAAAAAAAGTATGCTAGACAATACAATCAACACACCAAAATTACTATAAATTCTACATTACTTAACTAAAAAAAATGTCAACATTGTAGATTTAAGATTTAGTACAATCTAGTAGACCAATTTATATACATACATACAAATCACAATCTTCATCTAATGTTACACAACTAAAATTGCATTTTGCTTGGAACTCCTCTTCTTCAACAGCAACTCGTCCTTGAAAGCTTTGACAACAACTGCAAATGTAACAGAGAACATCAATATTTGTCTCTGGGGAGGATAATCAATTTTCTGCAATAGGATAACCTAAAATGTTTAGTCAGTGAAGGCAATTTTAAAAATAAAAACAGTGTGAGCTAGCGAGTAATTAAACAAGTACATAAAATTGAAGAATTTAAACCAATATGTAAATATTCCTAAAATGTCTAGCAGATTTTCATGGCAGCCAAAATCAAACAAATGAAGATCATAGGTTAACCTGCAGTATGTTCTCATTGCACTCCAGGGGACATTCACCCTGCTGACCTTCCCCAGCTTGTGGTCGTTCACTCTTCTGAAGGTGGAAAAAAAGAATATAAAAAACATTAAGCTGACCAAATCATATTGCGGAATAAGAACATAATGGGGTCATGGTTTTTACCTTTGATCCAGATGACTGCAAAATATCTCATTAGTTTTCATGGTAGTGACCCAAAATTTAGGCACACCTACAAGTTCCATATACCATTAGTTTTCTAGTTCCATATACTATCATATCACATTATGACAATGAGCAAATATTTTAAACTAATAGTGGCACACTGTAATTAATTTACTAACATCATTAAAGTAGTTTGAGACAAGCCATTTTCAGAGGCCTAAAGAGATGCACTAAAGAAAACCAAATCTGCAGAATGCCAGATAGTAAGTTTGCTCTTTTTTCCCTTTGGCCTTGGTCTTTTTCCCCCCCAAAGAACTTCAACTGCATATTTGATTATCATTAACTATCTTTTGTGACAACCTAACATTAATTAGTCTATCTGAATCTCACCACCACATAAATAGGCCAAGAAAAAGAAGGCTAAATGCTAGGAAATCTAATTGAATATGACGAGTAGCAACCAGATGCAAGTACAAAATAGGAACATAAAGATTTAGCAAATGACAAAAACTACCAGTTTCTGTTGCAAATATTCCATCTTCTGAATACAAGTCCCATTGAGAAAAAGGATTAATCTTTGATTAAATGTGATTCAAGTTTAAAACTCTATCTTTTTCCAATCACAAGTAAACGCAAACATGCAGGTGATAAACTGAATGACTATAGTAATATAAATCATCTGAGTAAGGTATAACTGAATTGTTATACATTGAAGTGAACTAAATCACAAGTTATATCAAAAATAACAAGAGAAAGACGAGCATACACATTCCCAAAACTTTTTTTGGCATATGCACCACCTTCATGACCGGCATACATAAAAAGAGATCCAGAGTGTTTCAGGGAAACCTGAGATTTTTAGCATAATTAATCAAACACAGATAAGATTTGAGGCGAGTTGTATACTAGCTAGAATATTAAATTGACAAATAAAGAGTTTTTCTTTTTTTGAATAATGAAGAGAACTATATATCATAATGAAGTAGGTACTGTTAACCCCATACTTCTAAAGTACCCAGCCCTTTCGAGACCAGTTCAATCATCCTCGTTCTGACATGAAAAACCACAGTCAAAGAAGAAGTTAATCAATGTGACAATCATTCCGAAAATTTATTATGGTAAGAAAAAGTAAAGTTCATAAATTTTCGTTCTCTTTTAGATAACATAATGATACGAGAACAAAAATAACAAGGTGTAAAGTATTTAATTTAACTTTGATTTTCTTTGCAAAGACGTAACAGAACATAAGAGGTATTAGAAACATCATCTTGATCAGAATTTTCATTTTCAAATTTCGGATAAAAGGTTGCTCTGATTTTGGTACGCGAGTATGTAGGCTTGTCCACTGTAAAATCCTCCAACAACTTGCCATCAAACAATTTACTCGCAGCAGTATCGCTTTTTTCAACCGATGCTGTTTTAGATCCACCTTCATCTTTTGCGATTGTAACTAGATCAGCTTTAGGTTTTTCAATTTCTATTGTTCCACTTACTGTTCCATATGATTTTGGTTTCCAAATGGACTTTACACCCTGCGTAGGGACATGCTTTTACCAACAGTCCCGAACTGAACAGATGAAACTGAAGCATAATAACAAATAACAAATTAAATCACAAACAACTAACCTTTGTTCAACTTAAACAAATTAAATCACACAAACAACTAACCTTTGTTCAACTATGATAACCAGCAGTCTTGCCAACATAACGAAGCCTAACATTGTTCCCCACCAAATCAGGAACATCATTCGACACAAATCTAAGAGGATAGGACCTAAGAGAAGAAGTTTGGAGTAAGGAGGTGAAGTTAATGAGACAACCCACCTTCCAATCGAGCAAATTAAGCTTCGATTTTGCCTAATTGAAAATCATGAAAGGCATATGACTCAGCCTATTTGTAGTTCGAGGACTCAACTCAACTTCAATTAGATTGTAATAAGTAAATAATATTATCTGTCACAGGAATCTCAGAAGATGCTATCTGTCAGAAGAAAGAAGTCTACAAGTCAATCTATAGTTTTGATATTTTACACTGGAAGAAGTTCAGTCTACTGATCAAGCCTCAGTGTGGTATTCAAAGTCATGGATTTAATTCTAAAGGACAGAGATTTCTACAAGTGACAAAAGACAGTATCAGTACAGAATATTTGAAGAAAGTTGAGAGAAGAAATAGACCACAGCTTAAAGTCAAAATAAAGAAAAGCCGTTGGAGTTAGTCGTTCATGAACCAGACCGTGCATCGAGCGTCAACAATAATTCAGTGGAAGCTCTTTATTATTTTCAGTGGTTTAAAGAACAGATTTGGTTCTCAAAGGAGGTATATTAATTCTTGTTAATTAATTAAATCAAGTAATTAATTTAATTAATAAATTAATTCTCAAAGAATTAATTTATTCATTAAAGTAATTATTAGATTAATTAATAAGAATTATTATATAAAAGAAATTAAATTAAATGATTAGTTAAAATCGTTTGATTTAATAAGGTTAGAAAATCTGTTCTATTATTACTCTCAGGAGTAATAACGGAGAGTAATGACAGCCTAAGTCAGAGAGTAATACTGGACAGTAATACTGGACAGTCATAATGGACAGTCATAATGGACAGAGTAATAGTGGACTGTCATAATGAAGAGTCATATCAAGAGTAATATTGATCTGTCATGACAGCTCCTCTGGTGTCATAATGAACTGTCATAATGGCTTAAGTTGAGTGTCATAATGGAGAGTCATAATGGATCAAAATATCTCCAAAATAGACAGAAGATTGTTTTTGTATATAAAGAAGAGATGGCCAGTGACACAGCATATACACGGACAACAAAAGTGAATACAGAAGCTCTCCATCTCTCTCATCTTTATATCACTGACGAAGCTTTTAATTTTCACAATAAATTCAGTTCAAGCCCCTTGTAATATTCTATCCGCTGGAACTTATTTATTGATCACTCTTGTACTACTAGCGAATTAAGTTTCCTAGTTCTTATCTCGATTTTTATTAACTAAATTAGAAAAGTTCATGTCGAATTTTCTAATTAGTTTTTATTAACTTGATAATACTCTGTACTGATTTTGTAACAACCATCAAGTTTAATATATCGTTATATTTAACTTGAATTTTGTTTCAATTAATTCCGCACAAATTTGTCTAAACTAAATTTTATTTAACGGACAAATTTCGATAAAAAGATAAAGATTGTATTCAACCCCCCCTTCTACAATCTTAACGGACCTAACAATTGGTATCCGAGCCGTTTGATTGATATACAAATCAAGATCCTATTCTTATTCAATTAAAAATCAAGCTCGAATTTTTAACTCTCTTAAAAATTCATCATGACTTCTAAAGCCATTGTTAAGATACCTATCTTTGACAAAGATAATTATGATATGTGGAAGAATAAGATGGAGTTGTTTCTGGAATGTACAAACGTTAAATATTTGGTTGTTTTGAAAACCGGACCTAAAACTCCTATGGTCTATGAAGATGAAGTTGAGGCTGAGGGTAAAATTGTGATTCCTGCTAAATCTTATGAAAAAGACCCTGCTACCTATACACCTGAGGAAAAGGAGGATGCAGGGCTTGATAAAAATCTCAGACTCATTCTAATAGATTCCCTGGATGCTGTGATGTATAGCCATGTGATGAATTGTAAAACTGCCAAACACATGTGGGAAACTATTGAAACCATTAATGAAGGAACTGATGAAGTCAGGGAGAACAGACTTCAAATCTTAACCTCTGAGTATGAACACTTCAGAGCTGGCCCTAATGAAGGCATTCAAGAAGTGTTTGAAAGGTATAATAAAATAATCAACAACTTGCAAATCCATGGCAAGAACTATACACAGAAGGAGATTAATCTGAAGTTCTTACTGACTATGCCGACTCACCTGGAACACAGGATAACAGCAATAAGAGAATCTCGTGACTTGAATAAAGTTAGTCTTGAAAAACTCTTCGGTATTTTAAAAACCTATGAGTTGGAACAAGTCCAACAGAAAGAGATTCATGGTAAAGGTAGAGTTGCAAGTTCATCTACAGCATTAGTGGTTGAGGCTCCTAAGGAAGTGGAAGCTAAGGTTGTTCGACCTTACAGCTCAGACAAGGAGCAGACTGAAGTGGAACATGGTCAGACACCAGCTACTCAGGATGGAAGTGAGTTTTACTCATTAGAAGAATTGGATCAGTTGGAGGATGAATCCATGGCACTCATGGTTAGACAGTTTGGCAACTTTAGATTCAGGAGAAATCCTAAGTTCAAGTTCAAGTCTAATAACAGATTCCAGAGAGGAGGTTCCTCATCCTCCAGTAGCAGAGGTGGCTACAAAACTGGAACTGTTGATAGAAGCAAAATTCGTTGTTATAATTGCAATGAACTTGGACACTTTGCCACTGAGTGTCAGAAACCTAAACAAGCCCAGAAGAGAGATTATGTTCCTGAAAAGAAGAAACCTGGAAAAGCCTATGTGGCTGCTGGTAAAAGCTGGGATGACACAGATAGTGAAGATGAAGAATTTGGAAATCTTGCACTAATGGCAAATGGTGACATGCTCACTGATCCTAAACCACAGGTAAAACTTACTGACTCTGAGTTGGTTCGTCAGTTAGGTGGTTCCTTGGCTAATGCACAAAAACACATTGCTAGATTAAATCTGTTAAACACTGAACTTGAAAATGAAGTGTTAGAACTAAAAAAAGTGCATGTTAATCAAGATCAACAAAAAGAGGAAATAGCACGACTGGATAGAAGAGAGAAATCCATTCTAGAAGTAGTGACTAAACAACTTTCTAAAATTACTGAACTTGAAACCAAGGTTAGTGCTTGCTTTAATTCTGTTAAACTTTCTAAAGAGCATTTCAATAAACAAGCTATAGAACGAACTGTAGGAATAGGGTTTGGTTATAACGAAGCTGTTGGATTGTTAGGCATAAATACCCCTAACCTTGTCAGTGCTAAAGAGAGGGGTATACCACATGTGCTTAAGAAGGTTGAAGATCCGCTCTTTAAGAAGTCGATTGCAGAACCTCCAAACTTCACTTCTATCATTATTCAAGAAGAGATGCGTAATGAGGACAGTGCAAATGGCATAGTCCTTGATAATGTTAAATCTGTTAAGAAACCAGTTAAGGTTGTTTATCCAACCAATTCATCTAAAACTGGGTTAAGTAGTTATAAGTTGAAAAAGAACAATAACACGTCTAACATGCATACCATGCCTATTATTGATAGTTATCATAAAGCATGTGGTGTTGTCAATTGTATGTCTTGTGCTTTTAATGTAATGTCTGCTTACTTTAATGGTAATCAAGCATGTGCTAGTAAGACTGCTCCTCGACAACACATGAATAAGAATAAAAATGTTAGATCAAAGACTGCTAGTCCTCCTCAAGATAGGAGAGAGACATTTGTATCAAAGCCTAAACAGACTTTTGGTAAGGCTGCTTACAAGGTCAAATGTCCAGTCAGTGAAACAAACATCATTGCTGCTAAAGAAACATGGATACCCAAGATAAAACAAAAGATTGTCAAATCTGTTTATAGGGTTAAATGTTTGTTGGTTAGTGGTGAAAATGGTGTCAATGTTAAAAATGTTGTTTTGCCTGACAAAGGCCAATTCTTTAAGTATTCTGGACCCAATCAGGTTTGGGTTCCGAAGAAGGTTTAACCTATTTGTCATTGCAGGGTGTGAAACAGGTTGATCGAGTGACCTGGATCTTGGACAGTGGATGTTCAAGGCATATGACTGGAGACAGAACCCTGCTGACAAATGTGGTTGAGAAAGCCGGCCCAGTGGTTACCTTTGGAGATAACAGCATAGGTACAACTGATGGATATGGCAGATTGGAAGCTGGAAATGTTATCATTGATGAAGTGTCTTTTGTGAAAGGACTTGAGCACAATTTGTTAAGTGTCAGTCAATTTTGTGACAAGGGATTCGAGGCTTACTTCAACAAGAAGAATTGTCTAATCTCACACAAGAGACATGAACAACCATCTCTTACAGGAGTCAGAAAAGGAAATCTGTACGTGGCCAATATGAACACTGGAAGCACTGAAGAAATCAACTGCTTTTATTCTAAAGCATCTACAGATGAAAGTTGGCTATGGCACAAGAAACTCTCCCACCTTAATTTCAAGACAATGAATTCTCTAGTTAAAAGAGAACTGGTGAGAGGTTTACCTTCAATGGAATTCACTCAAGAAGGACTCTGTGATGCCTGTCAAAAAGGCAAATTGAAAACAGCAACTCACAGGAGCACTGACACATCATCAATAACTGAACCTCTACAACTGTTGCACATGGATCTGTTCGGTCCAGTTAATGTGATGTCTATGTCAAAGAAAAGATATGCTCTCGTGATTGTTGATGACTACTCAAAGTACACATGGGTTTTATTTCTGAATTCCAAAGATGAAACTCCACAGTTAGTGATTGATCACATCAAGTTGATTGAAATGGAGTACAAGAAACCAGTTAGAGCAATAAGGTCAGACAATGGAACTGAATTTAAGAATGCAGTTCTAAATGAGTTTTGTACTGAAAAGGGAATAACAAGGCAGTACTCAACCCCAAGAACTCCTCAGCAAAATGGGGTAGTAGAAAGAAAGAATAGAACCTTGATTGAAGCTGCACGTACTATGTTAAGTGAAGCAAAGCTTCCCTTGTACTTTTGGGCTGAAGCTGTTAACACTGCATGTTATACCCAGAATCGAACTTTAATCAACAAAGACTTGATGAAGACCCCCTATGAAATTATGTATGAAAAGAGACCAACACTCAAGTACTTTCATGTATTTGGAGCAAAATGCTTTGTGCTTAAAGATGGAGATGATCGTGGTGGTAAATTTGAGGCCAAAGCACATGAAGCAATTTTCATTGGTTATTCAAGAAGAGCTTACAAGGTGTATGTGATTGATCATCAGACAATGCTTGAAAGTGTCAATGTATCATTTGATGACACTAAACTTCCTAGTATCCAAACGGAGGATTCATCTGAAAAGTTATCTTTCGATGATATGACAGACTCCGATTCTGATGGTGACAACCAACCTGATGTTGCTGCTAATGATAACAGTAATAATGATGATAATGATCAGGGTGGTGGTGGTGGAAACAATGATCAGACTGGAGATACCACTGACACTCCTGAACATTCATCTAGTCAAACTGGCAACAACTCAGGGGGAGGTGATGAAGGATCAGCTGGTCATACTCAACATCATAATGAAGATCAAGGTGAATCATCAAGGTCAAATCTTCCCAGACAGACTGTGTGGAATAGAGCTCATCCTTTTGAGCTGATCGTTGGTGATCCAGATGTTGGTGTAAAAACTAGAAGGAGCTATAAAAATCAATGCAATTATTCTGGGTTTCTGTCTGCAATAGAACCTAAGAAAACAGAAGAAGCTCTCTCTGATCCTGATTGGGTGATTGCTATGCAAGATGAACTCAATCAATTCAAACAACAAGAAGTATGGAAGCTGGTACCCAGACCTAAAGACAGGAAAGTAGTTGATACCAGGTGGGTATTCAGAAACAAACTTGATGAAGATGGCATTGTAACTAGAAACAAAGCAAGACTGGTTGCTAAAGGTTATTCCCAAGCTGAAGGAATAGATTATGATGAAACCTATGCACCAGTGGCTAGACTTGAGGCTATAAGGATATTCTTGGCATTCGCAGCACATTCAAACTTCAAAGTTTATCAAATGGATGTCAAGAGTGCCTTCCTGAATGGCAAGCTGGATGAAGAGGTATATGTAGAACAACCCCCTGGCTTTGAAGATCCAGAATTCTTGGATTTTGTCTACTTTCTCTTCAAGGCAATTTATGGTCTTAAACAAGCTCCAAGGAAATGGTATGACACTCTTTCTGAATTTTTACTTGAAAATGGATTTGTTAGAGGTGTCATAGACAAAACTCTCTTTACTAAGAAACATAAGAATGATACTATATTAGTCCAAGTCTATGTGGACGATATAATATTTGGGTCTACTAATGATCTTCTGTGCAAGAAATTTGCTAAGTTAATGCAGGGTAAATTTGAGATGAGCCTGATGGGTGAGCTGAAGTTCTTTCTTGGATTACAAGTAAGTCAAAGGACAGATGGAATTTTTATTTGTCAATCCAAGTATGTCAGAGAGCTCCTCAAGAAATATCAAATGGAGGACTCATCTTCAGCAAGAACACCATCATCAACAGCTGTGAAATTTGGAGCTTGTAAAAACTCTGCCAAGGTAGATATCACAAGTTACAGAGGTATGATAGGTTCATTACTTTACCTTACTGCAAGTAGACCTGATATTATGTATGCTACATGCTTGTGTGCAAGGTTCCAAGCGGATCCTAGAGATGTGCATCTCATTGCTGTTAAACGAATCTTGAGATATCTTAAGGGTACACCTAACTTAGGTATTTGGTACCCTAAAGAATCTGGTTTTAACCTTGTTGGATATACAGATTCAGATTATGCAGGAAGTGTTGTAGACAGAAAAAGTACCTCTGGGAGTTGTCAATTCCTAGGTGGTAGGTTGGTCTCCTGGTACAGCAAGAAGCAACAAACAGTTTCCAACTCAACAGCTGAAGCTGAATACATAGCTGCTGGAAGCTGTTGTGCTCAGATCTTGTGGATTAGGAATCAGCTACGTGACTATGGCTTTGTACTTGACAATATTCCAATTTTGTGTGACAATACAAGTGCCATAGCAATCTCCAACAATCCTGTACAGCATACGAGGACCAAGCACATTGACATCAGGTATCATTTTATTCGAGAGCATGTCATGAATGGTACCGTGGAGTTACATTTTGTACCCATGGAAGAACAAACAGCAGATATTTTTACTAAGTCTCTTGACGAATCCACATTCACCAGAATTGTTGGTGAATTGGGTATGTTAAATAGTCCTAGTAATTAAACTAGTTAATATCTGAGGGTTGCTCTTTAATAATTTATAAGTGATTATTGTGTTTATACATATAATTTTTTTTTATTTATTTAAAAAACCACTTGTATAATTATTTTATCAAATTACCCCCTTGCTTGTTAATTCTAAAATAATGTCATTTTCTGTGTTATATATCTCTACTTACTTCTTTTGAACTTGGAATAATTCATTTTGTTTAAAAATATTTTTCTCAAATTTTACAAGTAGTAAATTTGTTAGAAATCTATTTTTCTTGAAAATGTTATTATTTTAAAGTCACTTTGAATTTTTGTATTGATTTAATAAGTCATATTTTCTCTTTAAATGATTTTCTATAAGAAAGTTATTTTATTAGAAAATATATAGATTTATTAAGTCACTGCAAATATTTATGTAAATTATTAATATGTTGCTTTAATTAATAATTTGTAGTGTTTGTCATTCTGTTATTACTATTTTATTTTCGCTAAAAGGACACTTTATTGTCTTTTCAGTATTTTCTGTAAATTATTAATCAGTGTGTAATTTAATTTTAAATGATTCTGTTTTGTGTACATGGTCTGTAGATTCACTCTGTCAATATTCAGTTTTGAATTATTATTACTCTAAAGTCATAATCAGTTAATTCATTATTACTTTCAATGAGTAATAATAGTGTTAAACTGGGAGTAATAATCAGTTTGTCCTAGAGTAATAACAAGTAGTGACTAGAGTAATAACCGATTTATATCATTAATACTCTCGCTATTACTTGTTTAATTAGGTGTAATATTAGTCCAAGTGATATTCAGTATGTTTCAGTATTACTGACGTTATTACTCTTCCTTTTCCATTATTACTCTCCTCATTATTACTCTTGCAGATATGACTCACTGGTTTAGTCATATTGGTGTGTAATAATAGTTATTTTTCCTATTTTTCTTAAAGTAATAACGTAGTAGTAGTCCGAGTAATATCCAGTTTATTTCATTATTACTTTCATTATTACTCTTCCTATTTCTAATTCTACTCTCATTATTACTCATCCTCACAAGAGTAATAACAGGTCAATAATATTACTTAACCTGTTTTGTTTTGACAGAGTCATAACCACACAAACACTAACTCACGAGTAATAAGGCTCTGAGTACTACTCTCTGTTACAAGCGATACATACATATACATACACAGTCAAGTCGAATTGCTGCCGGATTTTTCCCAGGAAATCGCTAATCTAATATCACAGTTGTCTTGTTTGCGTGATTAGCTCTCTATTCATCCCAAAATCAAAGAACTTTGAACACTTTTCTCACCGTTTTTATCCAAAACCGTTGTTCACAAGATCTGAAAAATCGAGACTTTGGCTTTGATTTTCTAAAATCTAAAAATAGTACAGTGCTTGTGTGTGTATAAGGATCAATCTCTGATTTTTCCAGAATTTTTGAACAACTCTTGATTAATTCGAATTTTGGATGATTTTTAATTAATTTTGAAAATTCGAAAAATTCTTATTAAGCCTTGTTAATTTTTAAAATCTGAGATTTTAAAGAGTTCTAAATTGTGATAAACATGGCTGATGTTTATAATAATTTTGAACTAGTTAAGCATAATTTGGTTGGTTATTTTGATCCCGAAAAATGTCCAGTTCAACGATTTAAGCCCTGGATCACCTTTTTGAATGAACATTCTATATGTCGCACTGCCTTGACTGCTGATGTTCCCTTAAAATTTGGTCCACTTAGAGAGATGTGTTCCACTGCTGTTATTGCTGAGGATGGAAGTTCCTTTACTTTTGTGTTTAATGAAAATTCATACCCAGTGAACGAATCAACTGTCATTGCTGCCTTAGATCTTCCAGCTGATAACTTTGTGGACTCACCTTCGAAAGATGACTTGACACATTTCTTCACGAGCATTAATTATCAAGAGGAGGTGGTAGATCTAAAGAAGATTAATAAGAAATTTTTGATTCAAGAATGGAATATCTTCTTTGACACTGTTGCGAAAGTGTTTGCCAACTCCACCAAGGGCAACTTTAATGTTATAACGACTATGTTACAAAATATTGGTTTTGCGATTGCCAACAATCGAAGAATTAATATTGGTAATATAATTCTGAATTTACTCATAATTCGTATAGCCAAGGCCAGAAAAGATTTTGATGCAGGTGAAAAGGTTTCATGTTTTTATCCTAGGTTCTTGACTTTGATCTTTAATCATCTAATCTCTGATGCAGACCGAGTTCAATTTAATAATGATCGAGTTCAAGTGTCTGGTAAACCAACAACGTTACTTTATACCAGGTTAGACACATCACTTGTCTTCCAGAACATCCCAGTGGTCATAACACCATATATGGCTAACTTCATAGACCTGCCAAATGTTATTCCTGCAATTGATGTTGTGCAACCTGAACAACCTGTACTTGATGTTGCGTTGTACCAACCTGAACAAGTTCCTGAGCACATTGTACCAGCAATTGAACAAGCAGCACCTGATCTTGAGCAGGCTGCTCCTGAACTTGCTATTATTCCTGAGCAAATAAGTCATTACCAAATGGTTCAACACACTACAACTGGAACTTCTACGGCATCTGCTGACCAGGTACTGTATTCTGATCCTTTAACTGCTTCTACTGAGAAATCTATTTCTGGAACCCAAGTGGTTGTTAGGGCTGACCAGGGGATTGTAGCACCACAATCTCTAACCCAGGTCAAAGAGCCAAACACTGAGTCAAAACAATTCTACCATTACAAAAGAAAATTGCAGCCAAAAAGAACTAAAAGAAGTAGTGATGAAGTGAGTGAACCCACAGCTCTGCCTCTACTAAAGAAGAGTAGAAATGAACCTGAGGTAACTGTAAGCCCATCCATTTCCTCCCAACAGGATTTGGACATTGAAATGGCCGATAACCTGTTACTGGTTTCATCCTCCCAACAGGGTGACACTATTGAAATTCGCCATAGGGCCATGGCACCTTGTACAGAGTCAAGCACACCCTTATTACTCACAATGAGGGAAAACATAACCTTAGAATCTGATGTTGCTAGGGACACTGAGCAAGGAGTGCACAATAGGTTTGTTACTGAAACAGTGCCTGCCATAGTTACGGCAGAGGAGCCTTCACAGGCTTACGAGGGAAATCTTGATTCTGAGCCACTTATAATAGAATCATCATCTCCCCTCTCAGGTGGAACATACCTGGATCCCTTAAGGGAGTTTCCACTCGCAGTTTCGACTGGAGAAAGTGGAAGGCAACTCAGTCTTTCTGTCACTGAAGCAATTCAGACATCAAATCCTAATGAGATGACAGAACTGACTGGGGATAGGGATTTGCGAACTCCCATTGCACCACCACTGACCTCCCAAGAGGAGGCTAGGGTGATTTCAATTGCAGGTACACCTTCTGGAGCTATGGAAATTGTGAGGAGTGATGTGAGGAACACCACTAAACTGAGTGAAACACATGCACGTCAGATGAGTGAAACTCAGAGTGATATTCAGGTGAGTGCACACACTGACACATACACTCGTTCATTGGAAGAAAAGATTAAAGCTCTAGAAAAGGAACTTGAGGCCAGTAAAGCTGAAGCAAAATTACTTCGAGCACAAGTGGGTGAACGGTCTTCTTCATCTACCTCTGTCAAAAATCAGCTTGCTGTGATAAAGAATGACATCACCAAGATGAAGACAACTTACACAAACAAGTTCAAAACTCTCGAATTATCTTATGAACGGGCACTTGATGATGCTGGAGAGGTTACTGTGACTCAAGATAAACTTATTTTTGTAATCTCCGACAAAGTTGAAAATCTTCAAACAGCATTAATTAAGAGTCAGTTGTCTACTGAACGCCGTTTTGAGGTGATTGAAAGGCAGAATGCACAACAAGGTAAGGGGATCAAACATTTGTTCAACATGATCAGCAGAACTCACACACCCACAGCAGAAGAAAGGGAATTCTTTGTAGGAAAAGGTGGAGATGGTGATGAGCGAGACCCTGGAGATGGTGCATTTCACACTTCGGTAGAGGATTCCTCAACTAAGGGGGAGAAGTCAAAAGAGGGAACTAGTGAACAAGGGAGAGATAAGGGGAAGAAGATAGCAGATTCTCAGAAGAGTGCAGAAGACACTGAAGGGTATTACTACTCAGGTGAACCAGACAACTTTGATGTTTTTGCTGATCTAAAGTTCTCTGATGAGGGTGAAAAAATACCAGAACCAGACTTTAGCAGCTGGGAAGATGAAGTGCCAGTTGACCCTGAATATGAAGCTGAGCAAGCAAAACTGGATTTTGAAGCTGAATTAGAAGCTGAAAGGCAAGAAGCAAATCTCAAACTGCGAGATGAAAAGCTTCAGAGAACACTAGATATGCTTGCACACAAAGAAAGACTTCAAAAAGAGGAAGCAGAAGCAAGGCAACGAGAACATGTACTTAAAACTCAAGAGAGGAAGTTATACGTCAAGTTTAAGAGTGGTGAGAAATGGGATCGTGCTCAACGAGTGATAGACTCACATCAATCTCTTGATAATGATGATAGACGACTTCTTTCTATCTTTGAAAGACTCAAAGAGCTTAACCCAACACACGATATGTACATGAGAGCTCTAAGAACAGAAGTTGTGAGAATAACAACTGCAGGTGAAACGAAAACAGATGAGCTTTTAATATTTGTTGATTGTCATGAGTTTGGAACACAAAGAGTTTCAATTCAGTTCTTCTATGACAAATCATTGACAGAAATCTGGGTTCTTAGGCCAAAGGTAAGAACTTCTTCTGAGTTGGGTGTACTACTTCATGAGAAATTCAAAGAGTTTGCTGAAAGAGCTGGTCCTGAAATAGTTGAATTGCCTAGACAATTGAAATTCCTTAAAGGTGAGGTGCTTCATACAATCAATCTTGAGAATGAGGAATTGTTCACACACTCTGCCAAGCAGCTGGTCTATATTGAACATGTTCTGAGAAATCAAGGATTTTCTACTAAAGAGAAGTTAGAAATTGCTGATCGTATTAAATCCTATGCAGAAGTCAATTTTTTTAAGGATTATGAGAAGTTCAAAGGTCAGTTGAGAAAGGCACTTGGAATTCCTCTTGTTCGCCCTACAGGATTCTCATCAAGAAGAGAGTTGCTAGTTGATGCAGAATTGCACAAAAATCTGCCAGAAATGGATGATCCAGAAGATGGAGAAATAAGGAAGGAAGACAGTCAGAAATGAAGAACAACTCTACATGTAATATCTTTAGAGTTAGATAGATCAAGATAGGATAATGTTTAATATGATCAGGCTAGAGGATCATCTATCTTGTATTTATCTTTATGTTTGAATCTGGAAATTGTTATAAATACCAGAACTTTTTCATTATTTACTTTGCAATTACAGTTTTATCATTTACTAGTTTAAGTTGAATTAGTTGAGTTATCCTCTAGGAATTTGCTTGTTAGTTTATAACAAACAAATAAGGGGAGATTGAAAGGCATATGACTCAGCCTATTTGTAGTTCGAGGACTCAACTCAACTTCAATTAGATTGTAATAAGTAAATAATATTATCTGTCACAGGAATCTCAGAAGATGCTATCTGTCAGAAGAAAGAAGTCTACAAGTCAATCTATAGTTTTGATATTTTACACTGGAAGAAGTTCAGTCTACTGATCAAGCCTCAGTGTGGTATTCAAAGTCATGGATTTAATTCTAAAGGACAGAGATTTCTACAAGTGACAAAAGACAGTATCAGTACAGAATATTTGAAGAAAGTTGAGAGAAGAAATAGACCACAGCTTAAAGTCAAAATAAAGAAAAGCCGTTGGAGTTAGTCGTTCATGAACCAGACCGTGCATCGAGCGTCAACAATAATTCAGTGGAAGCTCTTTATTATTTTCAGTGGTTTAAAGAACAGATTTGGTTCTCAAAGGAGGTATATTAATTCTTGTTAATTAATTAAATCAAGTAATTAATTTAATTAATAAATTAATTCTCAAAGAATTAATTTATTCATTAAAGTAATTATTAGATTAATTAATAAGAATTATTATATAAAAGAAATTAAATTAAATGATTAGTTAAAATCGTTTGATTTAATAAGGTTAGAAAATCTGTTCTATTATTACTCTCAGGAGTAATAACGGAGAGTAATGACAGCCTAAGTCAGAGAGTAATACTGGACAGTAATACTGGACAGTCATAATGGACAGTCATAATGGACAGAGTAATAGTGGACTGTCATAATGAAGAGTCATATCAAGAGTAATATTGATCTGTCATGACAGCTCCTCTGGTGTCATAATGAACTGTCATAATGGCTTAAGTTGAGTGTCATAATGGATCAAAATATCTCCAAAATAGACAGAAGATTGTTTTTGTATATAAAGAAGAGATGGCCAGTGACACAGCATATACACGGACAACAAAAGTGAATACAGAAGCTCTCCATCTCTCTCATCTTTATATCACTGACGAAGCTTTTAATTTTCACAATAAATTCAGTTCAAGCCCCTTGTAATATTCTATCCGCTGGAACTTATTTATTGATCACTCTTGTACTACTAGCGAATTAAGTTTCCTAGTTCTTATCTCGATTTTTATTAACTAAATTAGAAAAGTTCATGTCGAATTTTCTAATTAGTTTTTATTAACTTGATAATACTCTGTACTGATTTTGTAACAACCATCAAGTTTAATATATCGTTATATTTAACTTGAATTTTGTTTCAATTAATTCCGCACAAATTTGTCTAAACTAAATTTTATTTAACGGACAAATTTCGATAAAAAGATAAAGATTGTATTCAACCCCCCCTTCTACAATCTTAACGGACCTAACAAATCAATTTGAGGATTCAGTGTTTGTATCTTTTTCAAGCCTAAAACTAGGGTTCTTATTCAAGGACGAGATGGTTTGTTAGAGAGAGGGGGGAGTGAGTAGAGAGAGAGGGCTGGTGAGGTTAGAGCGAGAGAGAGTCGGAGATGGCGAGAGAGAGGCTGGAGAGAGGTGAGGAACGAGAGAGATGTTGGGGGAGATAGATGTGAGAGTGAAGTGTCTACGCTACTAGAAAAATTAGAATAGACATCCGGCCTTTAACATCGGTAGAAAAAGCCATCAATGTTAAAGATAATTTTAACACCAGTTTTTATAAAAGCGATGTTAATTACTTTCTCAGATATCAGATCTTAAAACAACCGATGTTTTTTTTAAATTTTAAGAAAATCAAAATACGCGGCTTAATTTCCCCCTTTTGAAATGAAACATAATTTCCCCCCTTAGAAGTTTTTTAGAGCCCGCCTCTCCCCAGATATTATTTCCCCCAAAATTAATTTACCAATCTTTCACAACCTAACCCCTCCCCCTCCCCCTCTCTAACCCTTTTTTCACATCTTAGTTGTTCTACTCTTTCTTCTTCCATCTCTCTCGCTCTACTCTCTCTCATATCTCTTAGAACCCTAAATCAAAACCCGAACATGTCTTCTCATATCTCTCTCGAGCGCAAGAACCCTAAATCGATGAAGGGGAGCTTAAATCGATCATTCTCTCCAATTACTTGCCCCAATTTGTAAGTGGGTTTTCAATTTTTTGTTCAAATTTCAGTTTTTATGTTTTAATTAGTTTTTACTTTTATAGATTGGGTGGATTCTTGAGTTTGTCATCTGCAAAGTAAGTTATTGTTCTGTGTTTGTGTTATATATATATATATATATGCATTTTATCTATTCAAAACCTTTATAAATGCTTGATTGGATTGATTTTGAGTTAAATAGTACTCTTATAATTCTTCTTCTCTGCAGAGCTTGCAACTGACGAGTTTGGGCAAAGACAAAACAAAGCTCGTAGGTAAGTTCTTATTGTGTATTTTTCTGGTGAAAATTTTGAATTTTTGGTATACATGCTTCTTTTATCCATCTAATGTAGCATTGCCTTCTAACATTTTCTTATATTCTACAGATATGCGGAGATGAAGTTTGATCAGTGAAGTACATGGGTAGTTGGAGATTCAATTTATTAGTCATGCTTTCGATTTCTTGCGCTATTTGCAGTGTCAGAGTTTCAAGTAGTTTAGAATCTCTGAAACTGATTGTGTCTCTGAAATTGTGTCTATATATTATAAGATTTCTCCATTGGTGACTCGGTGCGAATTTATATTAGTTTAGAAGCTTTATATAGATATTGGTTTGTTTATGCATAATCGATTCATTGTGCTCACTTTTTCTTTTTATGTTTTAAAATGTTATTGTCGAGTAGATTTGCAACACCTTAACTGGAACTGATTTAGTAAGATGTACGACAGTGTGTCACTCGCTACTCCTGAGTCTTCTGGTGATGAATCTTCTGGAAGTAACCAAGGGTTGATAGATGAAAATGTTCGCAATTCTAGTAAGCAAGAAGGGTTGATAGATGAAAATATATTCTATATATTTAGAATCTCTGAAACTGATTGTGTCTCTGAAGCTGATTGTGTCTCCGAAATTGCTTAAATCTCAAACCCATCTAGTGATTTAAGATTTCTTGCGCTGTTTGCAGTGTCAGAGATTCAATTACGTTAGACTCGGTAATTTATTAGTCATGCTTTCGTTTGTGTTTTCCTCTACAGAAATCCTTGAACCTAATTAGGTTCAAGGATGTCCCTCCTAGTGAACAGACGGTAGTTTGGATTGTAGGGGATGATCGTACAGTTGGGGAGGGATCGTATTTGGAGTTTACTAAAAAGGGAGAACTGGTTCTGTTTGATTCTTTAGTAGGAGCAATTGCTTGAACAAGCCAATCTGCCAACTCATCTGTTACTTCTGCTGTTCTTTGTGACAATGGTAATCTTGTCCTGCAAAATGGACAGAATGACATTGCTTGGCAAAGCTTTAATAATGTAATGTAAAATTTAATAATTTAATAATGTAATGTTAAATTTATTGAGTTGTTTTAGTATGTAGACCTTAGTATTACTGAATGTAACATTAGCTGTTATTTTGCAGAAAATTGTGCTGCTCAAGGAGCAAATTGGAGTTATTCTACGGGAGAATACTATCCTTAAGCGTGCTGTAGCTATCCAACATGAACGTCAGAAGGAGTATGATGAGAGGAACTAGGAAGTGCAGCATATGAAGTAGCTGGTAGCTCAGTACCAGGAGTAGTTGAGGACCCTTGAGGTACACGTAAAACACAAAAATGTTATCTTCCTGTGACTATGCAATATGATTCCCCTGGCAGAAGTATTTAATTATATTACTCGGACAAATGCCATTATGATTCTTTTGGTTGGTAAATATTACTTAATGAAATATTGATATGGCTAGACAAATATTCTTCGTCGCTTTACATTTGACAAAATTGTATCATTGTAAATGGGGTTCCAGTATTTGACACTAGCAATGGCAGATTAACACTGACTTTAACCTGATATGTTTTCTTATTTATTATATATTAAACCGTTCTTAAATCATTGTTTCGCTGGTTGCAGGTTAATAACTATACTCTGACAATACATTTGAAGCAGTGTTTAGAAAGCAACTTCATGCCCGGAAGCTCCAATAAATTCGTTGGATCCGATTCTTCATATCACAATGCAAGTTCTGTTGAACAACCTAGCTATAACCATTCCACTCACCTTCTTTCCCTGTCAGAGGTATCTCAAGGTTATCAAAGTTTAAACTTACTTGTCTATATCTTGTTATGTCAAAGTAATTTGGCCCCCTTTTCTGCTTTTTTTGTACTGGATCAGGTCCGCGGAAGCCGAGCTAACGAAACTCAGACTCATGTTCACAGATTGTATTTCATGGGCCCAAATACATTTAGAGAACCCTGGCATCTTCCTTATTCACCTCCCAGTTCAATCATTGATGTAGTGTAAGAGTTAAAAATTATCTTTTCTTATGCCACTAGTTTTAAAATCTATAAAAAATATAATCTTGATGTACATAGATTGTATAATCAAATGGTTACAAATTTAAATATATCTTTACACAATTTTAAGCGGCATATATTTGAAAATGGGATTTACTTGTCATTTTTACCGTTACTCTTCAGTCTCAAAACAACTCATTTCAATCTTATAATTACGTTGCGAATGACATTCAAATATAATATTGCATCAATTGCAGGATTTACATGTCAAATCTTCATCACCTGTTCAGACTACGGCATCTATATACAATGATCCTGCTATCATTCAGGTAACTAGATATATCTTCATATATGAAGATTAGTGAAGTCGATATGAAAATATATCTAGTTACCCTGCTATCATTCAGGTAACTAGATATATCTTCATATTGGGGAGTAAATCTTCCTGCACATTTGGTCATAATTATGGTGAGCCTGACCTGTAGTTCTATTTATTTAACCACATGCTTTCGGATGCTGTTCTTCTGTGGAATTTCATAGTTTTAATTCTGTTTAAGCTTGAGAACTTCTTTGAAATATGTTGAAAGTACTACTCCCCTCCTAGTTTGCTTTTTCTCTTGTCCTTCTTGAGATGTCCTAACATAAATGTCGCGTGCCTATACTTGGTAAAATTTATATAGCAACTGCCCTATGATACCATTAAGTTATTGTGCTTTTTTTTTAAAAAAAAAAAGATATTAGTGTCTTTTGTATAGATATCTAAAATACACCGTCTCCCACTCTTTCATTTAGGGAGGGAAAAGGGAGGGAGAGATTCATTAATAAGGCGTTGGCAACGTCTTGCATGATAAAAATGTCAAGTGTCTTGCATGATAAACTTGTTGCAAAGTTTCAACTCACTAACTTTAGTCTTTGATGTACCATTAATATATTACGACTGTCTCCATTATTGGTCTGAACATAGTGGCCTTGCATATAATCTTTGATATGCCTCATCATTACATTCTCCAATATGAAGATGGAAATTATTACTTCTTGATTTGATTTTCTGTTATCTTCTGTGTTTAGTTGATATATATATGATGCACCAAGAGCAGTATTGCTCTGATTTCTGTAAGTGAATGTTGTTGCTGCTGGAAATTGCAATACGGATGGGGTGTGTGTGACTCAGTAGGTAACATATGAGTGCATTAACTTGATCCTTCAATCTGAGTGCAGATTTTGGGACTTGATAGCCGAGCTGATACATTGGTAGGTGATAACATGATTCGAGGTATATCCGAAGGACAGCGAAAGCCAACAGCCTGCAGGTGTGAGTTCCCCTGAAGCCTAGAGATCTGCAGATCGCCAACAGCCTGATCTCCTCTGACTTCTTGCAGGTAGGATTGATGAAGGAAAGATAAAAGAAAATCTCCATGTATTGTTTTATGTAAATATTTGTCAATGTAAAGAGTGCAAATAGTATAGTTGGATAGGTAGAATTTTGGTACCAATTATGGTTATTGTAAATATTGGCATGTTTGGTAAATGGCAAGTACTTGGTTTTTTGTATTTTAGCATTTTGGTTTGATTTTAGTTTTGGGGTGCAAATAAACGATCACTACATGCTAAAACCTCAACAAGATACATCATTTATTAAAACAAAACTGATGTGGCTAACTATAATTCATATCACTTTTTCTAAAATAATCGATGTAAATGATGGGCTATTGCATCAAATTTTTTAAAACAACTGATGTCTATTAGAACATACAACATCGGCGTTACCAAGAAACCGATGTCTGAGATGATATATAACATCGGTTTTTACCAAGAAATCGATGTTTATGTCTTTATTTACCTTGTATGTGCTATGTTTATGTTGATCTAATGCACATAATATATCATAATTTAAAAAGAACTACTGCACATAATGAAGCTTAGACATCAGAAATATTTAAGAAACTAATGTCCAAGTCGATAATAGACAACGACTAAAAACCGATGTCTAAAATATGTGACCTTTCTCTACACTCGCATAGACATCGGTCAGATTTTTTTTTAACAACGGCCAGAAACCGATGTTTATTGACATATTTCTAGTAGTGCTATGTGAAAGAAAGAGGGGGATATGTGAATAATTGGGGTGGGGTGGTGTGAATAATTGGGGTGGGGTCGGGTGGGGTCGGGTGGGGTATGTAAAAGAAAGAGGGGGATGTGTGAATAATTGGGAATAAGTGCGGGGGAAAAGAAGGTGGGGGGGGGGGGGGGTGGGGAATTTTGGTAAAGGGGAAATATTTGGTTTATACTATATTAATATAGATATAAATAATACTATTAATATTACTAAATATTATAGAAGATTAGTTTAATTTAATTTTTTTGCACATCACTGAAATCAATAAATATTATCATTAGTACGGTTTTTCGCCGAAAAAAGATTTTAAAAAAAAAATATGTTCAATCGGGACTAGACTAGTTAGAAAAAGTAGTACTTTTGGTGAGTTTATATTATAAATTCATATAAGAATAATTTTAAATATTTTTTTTTTGCACATGACTATATTCAATATATATTATCATTCGTACGGTTGGATCGTCGAAAAAAGATTTTAATACGGAGTTATTTCAAAACTAGACTAGTTTGACCAAAAAGTATTTTTGATAGTTGACCATTAAAATATCATACATGAATGATTTGATATTTTCAAATTTTTTTTGCACATCACTAAAATAAGTATATAAAATCATCCGTAAGGTTGGATTGTCGAAAAAAAATTAAAAAAATAGATGGGGGGAAAAATTTTTGGTAAAGGGGAAATATTTGGTTTATACTATATTAATATAGATATAAATGATACTATTAATATTACTAAATATTATAGAAGATTAGTTTAAATTTTTTTTATTTTTTTTTGGCACATCACTGAAATCAATAAATATTATCATGAGAAAAAGGTTCCTGAGATTACCTCAGGAACTTTACCTGAGGCACTAGTGTATTTTCATATAAAATACTAATGGCATTTTTGTAAATGCATATAATCTTCTGTAATTACAATAATGTCCTTCTATATTTGTATGTAATTTTTTTTAATCTTAGGAAAAGTTACCTGAGATTACCTCAGGAACCTTAATCTCTATTATCATTAGTATGGTTTTTCGCCGAAAAAAGATTTAAAAAAAATATGTTCAATCGAGACTAGACTAGTTAGAAGGAGTAGTACTTTTGGTGAGTTTATATTATAAATTCATATAAGAATAATTTTAAATATTTTTTTTTTGCACATGACTATATTCAATATATATTATCAGTCGTACGGTTGGATCGTCGAAAAAAGATTTTAATAGGGAGTTATTTCAAAACTAGACTAGTTTGACCAAACAGTACTTTTGATAGTTGACCATTAAAATATCATACAAGAATGATTTGATATTTTCTAATTTTTTTTGCACATCACTAAAATAAGTATATAAAATCATCCGTACGGTTGGATTGTCAAAAAAAATTAAAAAAATAGATCATGTTCAATCGGTACGACACTAGTTAGATGTAGTAGTATTTTTGGCGGATTTATATTATAAACACGTAGAAGAGTGATTTGTTTTTCTATTTTTTTGTACACATAACTAAAATCAGTATATAATATCATCCGTATGGTTGGATCATCGAAAGAAAAATTAAAAAATAGATCATGTTCAATCAGTACGACAATAGTTAGAAGAAGTAGTACTTTTGGAGGATACTCATACAAGAATAATTTTAAATATTTTAAATTTTTTTTTTGCACATGACTACATTCAATATATATTATCATTTGTACGGTTGGATCGTCAAAAAAAGATTTTAATACGGAGTTATTTCAAAATTAGACTAGTTTGACCAAACAATACTTTTGATAGTTGACCATTAAAATATTATACACGAATGGTATGATATTTTCTAAATTTTTTTGCACATCACTAAAATCAGTATATAACATCATCCGTACGGTTGGATTTTCGAAAAAAAAATTAAAAAAAACATATCATGTTCAATCGGTACGACACTAGTTAGATGAAGTAGTATTTTTGACGGATTTATATTATAAACACGTAGAAGAATGATTTGTTTTTTCTATTTTTTTGTACAAATCACTAAAATCAGTATATAATATCATCCGAACGGTTGGATTATAGAAAGAAAAATTTTAAAAAAAAATAGATCATGTTAAATCACTACGACACTAGTTAGAAGAAGTGGTATTTTTGGAGGATTTATATTATAAACTCATACAAGAATAATTTTAAATATTTTTTATTTTTTTTGCACATCACTAAAATCAATATATATTATCATACGTACGGTTGGATCGTCAAAAAAATTAATTTACAAATTGATTACATTCAATCGGGACGTGACTAGTTAGAAGGGGTAGTACATTCAGTCAATATATATTTTATTTAAATGATTTATTCGACGATCGAACCGTACGAATGTTAATAAACACTCATTTAGTGTTGGGAAAAAATAATCAAAAAATAAAAAGGCTGGGTTGTACGAGATTTTAACAAAAACGTAGTAAAAGTGCTGCTTCCTATAACGGGGCAAGATCCATATTCACTGAATAATTTTTTTGAATGATTTTTTCGACGATCGAACCATACAAATGTTAGTAATTAAACACTCATTTTAGTTTTGGGAAAAAATAATTGAAAAATAAAAAGGTTGGGTTGTACGAGATTTAAACAAAAACGTAGTAAATTAAAAGTGTTGCTTCTTGTAACGGGGCACGATCCAGATTCACTGAATAATTTTTTGAATGATTTTTTCGACGATCGAACCGTACAAATGTTAGTAAACACTCATTTTAGTGTTGGGAAAAAATAATTGAAAAATAAAAAGGTCGGGTTGTACGAGATTTAAACAAAAACGTTGTAAACTAAAAGTGTTGCTTTTTGTAACGGGGCACGATCCAGATTCACTGAATAAATTTTTTGAATAATTTTTTTGACGATCGAACCGTACAACTGTTAGTAAACACTCATTTTAATGTTGGAAAAAAATAATTGAAAAATAAAAAAGTCGGGTTGTACGAGATTTTAACAAAAATGTTGTAAATTAAAAATGTTGCTTCTTGTAACGGGACACGATCCAAATTTATTGAATACTTTTTTGAATGATTTTTTCGACGATCGAACCGTACTAATGTTAATAAACACTCATTTTAGTGTTGGGAAAAAATAATCAAAAAATAAAAATGTCGGGTTTTACGAGATTTTAACAGAATCGTAGTAAAACACGCAAACTGTTATTTAATGATTTAAAAGTGTTAAACCTTACACAACGGTTTTTATGAAAAACCATTGTTGTGCTTCACTATCACACATTTTTTTATTAGAAAACCGTTGTCTGATTATTTTATAATTTCCCACCAAATCCAATTCAAATTTTTCATTATTTCCCACCAAATTCAATTCAAATTATTTCATTATTCCCACCAAACATTTCATTATTTCCCACCCATTTCAATTCAAATTTTTTGTAGTTCAGATAACAGTTTTATAAAACCATTGTCTGTAAGCTTTCCTTTTCACAATGGTATTTAAGACCCGTTGTTTAAGTTTATTCAGATAATGGTTATAATAAACACTTGTCTGAATTACACAACGTAAAGACCAAAACCATTGTCTCACGCTACTATAAGTTAGTTTATTAACAACGGTTTTGGAGTGTTGTGTTAAAACTTGTAAGACAAGAGTGCAATTTAAGAACAGTTGTCTGACTTTATCAGAGCACACCGCTTAGACAATAGTTTCAAATAAGTGCTATAATAGTTGTCATAAAATTACTCGGACAACAGTTTTACGAGGAGAACAAATTCACCGTTGTTTATTTTTTCGGGACAACGGGGTTTTGTTTAACTGTTGTGTGAATGGTGTTGTATGAACTGATTTTTCTTGTAGTGGAAGGTCGGTTGAGATTTGCTTTTACGAAGTTATCTTTGATAGTGTAGAGATGTTTGATTATTGAACTGAGCTTGTGGGTAATAATATTAGTGATAGAATGGTAGTTGATCATATATTGGCATGGTACCTACATATCTCATGTATTGAGAATTAAGTTCAATGGAGGACAAGTACCCCTTATATTTATATGGTTTGGACACACTACGTCAAATTTTGGCTTCCGTCACATCAAATATGTGTGGCTAAGCACTTTCCGTCACGTTTTAATTTTTCAGCAAAGTGTGACCTAAGGTCTCGTCATTTTATGCCCCCTACGGCCACACTCCAGCTGTGTGGTTGTAACTCAAAACAGAGTGACTAAAGCATACCACCCCTTGGGTCTGACAGCCCCCATTTTAAGCTCAAAAGTGTGACTAAATACCAGCTTACAGCCACAGGATGCGTCGTGGCTAAAGAGAAATAATAACGTGGCTAAATACCAACATTCATGAAAGGCTTAGCTTTGGTCACACTATTTATTGGTAAATCGTGGCCAAAAACTTGGGTATGGCCACATTTTATAATTTTTGTGTGGCCGTTTCTATGTTTTATATACTATTAAACAACTGCTTTTAGTCACTAATAATTGTAGTAACTATAGTTCTGGCTAAAACCTATTTTTATAGAATTTTTGTAATATAGTGTGGCTAAAGGATAGTAATAGCCACACACACACTTAACTAAATTATACAGGGTTTATTTGTATTATAAATGATCGATAATAAATAATAAAACCAAAATGTCAAAATTGAAACACAATGCTATTCTAAAATTCAAACACAATGCTATTCTAAAATTCAAACACTTAGCCATACATAATCCATCACCAAACTAAATAGCAACATAATTAATGTAATAGCTAAGACCAATCCATACATAATCCATCACCAAACTAAAACTACAATTTTAATTAGAACAAAAGTATGATCAACTAGCTAGAAATGAAGGATGCTTTGAATTTGATTGAAATTTATTGGCTTTTTTCTTGGCTTCTTCATGTGCCTTTTTAGAAGACTCCAATGTTATAACTTCAACTTGCTTATGCTTCTGAATTTACTTGAAACGTAATCTACCTGGAAAATAATCTCCTGTACAGGGAAAATTGCTGTCGTTAATCAAATTGCTATTATATCCATATTTTCAGGATTCTCTGGTTATCAGTTGAACTTGATCCTGCATTGTATGAATGATTAAATTTGATGCAAAATAAACCAACCCTAAAAATAGAAAGAGCATCAAAGAATAGCAGCCATATGAGAATCAAAGGTATCCTTAAATTTTATTTACAACTACCCAAACCTTGACAACATCAGTTTGGATAATATTCACAACAACACATTGCTAGTAGTCTACCACTACACAAAGCTGCACACAAATTTGGTAACAAGAAGCAGTTCACAAGTTTAGAGTTGTTTGATACAAGATAAAGAACAGTAAGAATAACATCACAAGGGCATAGAAAACATGGAGTGGACGGTAAACATAACTTACTAGCTTACATGGTATCAAATAGTTTCTGAGCTATTTCGACCCAACCTTGTTACATTTTCCAACATAGTTACACTACTGATGTCTTTTAAATGCAAGTTTTATTACTGAATGTTTTTGCTGATAAATGAGAGAATAAGTTCGTTAACCTTTTAACAGCTCCGCTCCTTAAGTAGTTCACCATGTCAGGATATTTGAATACATAGTCCTTCTGACCAGTTATATATAGAGCATGGGCGTCAACTTTTGGAACTGGTGTATTTCTTAGCTTCTATGTTTTTCTTGGAACAAAAATCCATGTCATAGATGGTTAACTTGTTATATGTAAAGTAAGATAAGCAATGCTACAGGAATTTCATAATACATATTGTTGTTACAGGAATTTGGTAACAAACATGGACGTTGTGCTAGAATCAAAGAGCAAAAACAGGTTATTGATGTGGGGATTTGGGTGCTGAGTTTGAGGGTTTATTGATTTGTATATTATAAGACAGAACAAGAAGCAAGAGTACATGCAGATAACAAGGAAAGACTTACGGCAAATAATAGAAACATACTAGCATAATCTCCTACATAGTTTCCTACAGGAAGCTCATCTTCTTCTTGCTCCTTGGTCTCCTCAGGCTCTCTGTAGAAGAACAAGTCAACCTGCACAATGACAATTTCACAAAATTTGCATCAAATCAACCATTTAGACATCCAAATAAGCTTTTACACATTGCTCTTTCAACTCATGACTAATAGAATTAGAAACAGACTAGCAATTTCAGCAAACTCACCATCACTTCCCACTTGTGTCCTTGACTGATGACACCACGCATCTGCAGGACCATCCTTGCCAATAGCCAGGACAAACAAAATACTAAAATCACATCCACTTATTCCGAGAATAACAAAACAAACTAGAATCAAAGCATTATACTAACTCTTTCAAAAGTACTAATAAAAAGAGGTCCAAATTCCTCTTTACCACCAAACACTTCAATTGCAACAGAAGCTAGAAAAAGAGTACTAAAGTCAACACATGGTCATACTAAATATTGCACAAGATACATTGTTAAATTAAATTGAGAAACTTTAACGAACAATAAACTGTAACCTATTCAATTTTGCAGGATTTGCAAAATAAAAACATAGTACTTAAGTGAGATTGAGAGGGACAGAGTGCGAGAGGGAGATAAAATCCGCAAGTGAGATTTGCTCGATGTATGTGTTCCCTGATTTTGTCACAAACAGAAATTGATAATCAAGATAATGAAAGCACCTTTATGTTTGTGATAAAATCACGAACACCTACATCTAGCAAAATCAATTGACCAACAAACAGATCGGGGCTGGGACTATGTATAAAAAGAAGGTTTCCTTTGAATTTGTATGTGTGTGTTTGATTTGAACTTGAGCCGTGAACATACTGAAATCGAGCTAAGAGCCGTGAACATATGTGTGTGCTGAAAAAGAAGGGGGAAAATGGGGAAATGAAATATTGGGCAAGGGAGGGAAGTGAAATTTTGGGTACATAGGAGGGAAAGAGGAAGCGGGAAATGAAATTTTGTACGAGATCTTAACGAAAATGTGGTAAAAGTGCTACTTCCTAGAACGAGACACGATCCAGATTCACAGAATGATTTTTTTGAATGATTTCTTCGATGATCCAACCGTACGGATGTTAATAGATACTCATTCTCGTGTTGGAAAAATATAATCGAAAAATAAAAAGGCCGGGTTGTACGAGATCTTAACGAAAATGTGGTAAAAGTGCTACTTCCTAGAACGAGACACGATCCAGATTCACTGAATGAATTTTTTGAATGATTTCTTCGATGATCCAACCGTATGGATGTTAATAGATACTCATTCTCGTGTTGGAAAAAAATAATTAAAAAATAAAAAGGCCGGGTTGTACGAGATCTTAACGAAAATGTGGTAAAAGTGCTACTACCTAGAACGAGACACGATCCAGATTCACTGAATGATTTTTTTGAATGATTTCTTCGATGATCCAACCGTACGGATGTTAATAGCTACTCATTCTCGTGTTGGAAAAAAATAATCGAAAAATAAAAAGGCCGGGTTGTACGAGATCTTAACGAAAATGTGGTAAAAGTGCTACTACCTAGAACGAGACACGATACAGATTCACTGAATGATTTTTTTGAATGATTTCTTCGATGATCCAACCGTACGGATGTTAATAGATACTCATTCTCGTGTTGGAAAAAAATAATCGAAAAATAAAAAGGCCGGGTTGTACGAGATCTTAACGAAAATGTGGTAAAAGTGCTACTTCCTAGAACGAGACACGATCCAGATTCACTGAATGATTTTTTTGAATGATTTCTTCGATGATCCAACCGTATGGATGTTAATAGATACTCATTCTCGTGTTGGAAAAAAATAATCGAAAAATAAAAAGGCCGGGTTGTACGAGATCTTAACGAAAATGTGGTAAAAGTGCTACTTCCTAGAACGAGACACGATCCAGATTCACTGAATGATTTTTTTGAATGATTTCTTTGATGATACAACCGTACGGATGTTAATAGATACTCATTCTCGTGTTGGAAGAAAATAATCGAAAAATAAAAAGGCCGGGTTGTACGAGATCTTAACGAAAATGTGGTAAAAGTGCTACTTCCTCGAACGAGACACGATCCAGATTCACTAAATGATTTTTTTGAATGATTTCTTCGATGATCCAACCGTACAGATGTTAATAGATACTCATTCTCGTGTTGGAAAAAAATAATCGAAAAATTAAAAGGCCGGGTTGTACGAGATCTTAACGAAAATGTGGTAAAAGTGCTACTTCCTAGAACGAGACACGATCCAGATTCACTGAATGATTTTTTTGAATGATTTCTTCGATGATCCAACCGTACGGATGTTAATAGATACTCATTCTCGTGTTGGAAAAAAATAATCGAAAAATAAAAAGGCCGGGTTGTACGAGATCTTAACGAAAATGTGTAAAAGTGCTACTTCCTAGAACGAGACACGATCTAGATTCACTGAAAGATTTTTTTGAATGATTTTTTCGATGATCCAACCGTACGGATGTTAATAGATACTCATTCTCGTGTTGGAAAAAAATAATCGAAAAATAAAAAGGCCGGGTTGTACGAGATCTTTACAAAAATGTGGTAAAAGTGCTACTTCCTAGAACGAGACACGATCCAGATTCACTGAATGATTTTTTGAATAATTTTTTCGATGATCCAACCATACGGATGTTAATAGATACTCATTCTCATGTTGGAAAAAAATAATCGAAAAATCAAAAGGCCGGGTTGTACGAGATCTTAACGAAAATGTGGTAAAAGTGCTACTTCCTAGAACAAGACACGATCCAGATTCACTGAATGATTTTTTTGAATGATTTCTTCAATGATCCAACCGTACGGATGTTAATAGATACTCATTCTCGTGTTGGAAAAAAAAATCGAAAAATAAAAAGGCCGGGTTGTACGAGATCTTAACGAAAATGTGGTAAAAGTGCTACTTCCTAGAACGAGACACGATCCAGATTCACTGAATGATTTTTTTTGAATGATTTCTTCGATGATCCAACCGTACGGATGTTAATAGATACTCATTCTCATGTTGGAAAAAAATAATCGAAAAATAAAAAGGCCGGGTTGTACGAGATCTTAACGAAAATGTGGTAAAAGTGCTACTTCCTAGAACGAGACACGATCCAGATTCACTGAATGATTTTTTTGAATGATTTCTTCGATGATCCAACCGTACGGATGTTAATAGATACTCATTCTCGTGTTGGAAAAAAATAATCGAAAAATAGAAAACCCTGGTTGTATGATATTTAACAAAAACGTGGTGAAAGTACGACTTTTTAACAAAAACGTAGTAAAAACTTGTAAAATTCATAATAAATTCATTTTTGATCCCAAAATTATTTTAGAAATATGGGGATGAAGCTAATTTTGATATCGTGATTTTAAAATAAAAATTTCGATTGTAGAATATTATTTTATTTAAATATCGAATTAATAAATGATTTAAAGTTGATTTTCAAAAAAGTCAATTAAATAATTCCCCCCTTAAATCAAAAGTTCCCCCTTTACGCCAATTGTTTCCCCCCTTCACAATTATACCCTAAATTACACATCTCTCTCTCTCTCTCTCTCTCTCTCTCTCTCTCTCTCTCTCTCTCTCTCTCTCTCTCGACTGAATCTCACACACACACACAATTTAATCTTTTTTTCATTCTTATACAACAATTGGTTCTAGATTTGATTGAAACAAAGCCCCAGAAGCTGCAAATTAAGATGAGTGGAGGCACTGTTCAGAGCAATTGGCCTGTTTTAACCCTAGGTTTTCACCCCCTTCCGGCGAAGATGATATATATCCGGCAATTAGTACCTCTATGTCTCCTCTCTCTCCCTCTCTCTCTCTCTCTCTAAATCTATTAAGTGTTGCATTTTTTGAAAAGATGCGCACCTATTGACATGTATTTCATTAGTCTCGCGTCTATAGGGAATATGTGTTTGAGAATGTGTGTATTGAAACTCAGAGAGTTAATTGCGTCTATTGGGAATATGTGTTTGAGAATGTGTGTATTGAAACTCATAGAGTTAATTGCGTCTATTGGGAATCTAAGAGCGTTGTTTCATATGCCTTACAACTCAGTTAACATGAGCGTTGTTTCATATGCCTTACAACTCCTCTTTTTAAACCATCCCCAGTTAATCCCCTTTCTCATCCTCTCAAACATTCTTAATTGTTATTATATTTTCATAATCAAATATATCAAATGGCCTTCAACGCTCTCACCATACGTCTATCAAATGTATTGTTCAACTACGAAAACTTCACGATCGTAGTGGAAGGTGCAAGCTTTCCAGTGGACGATGTTCCATAGAATATCAGCTCTGAGTTCTCCTATGATCAGCAAATGGAGTGGATGTTTCTGATAATGGAGTTCGAGCTAGACAAGGACAGGAGGGAGGTGGAGCGTCTCCGGGCCCTGCAGTTGCGTGAGAGGATCATTGGACTGGCTGTCACCATGTCCATGATTTACAAGAGGAGGGAAAATCGTTCTTAGAATTTTGTTATTATTTCTTTGTAATTTTTGTTTATTTTCCAATGTTATGCAAGTGTTATGACATAAGAAACATGGTGTATGATTTGATGCAAGTGTATGTCTTTAATGAATGGAAGTAGTTGATTAATTCTGTTTAGTGCATGCAATTGGATATTCCATATATATGATATGATTGGTTTCTCATCGTTTACTCACTGTACAATTTTCAGTTATGTTCTTATATTAGTACTCTAGGCACATCTTCCTCTTAGAGTACATGTACAACTTTCTGATATATAGTATGACTATGACCTCATGTTAATGATCTATTTTAGAATGAAAAACAATTTAAGTTGTGTGTATGTGACTCGATGCACCTTATAATAAAAATAACCATGAGTCTGTTAACTCCTACATGATAGCAATAATTGTGAATAAGCATGTTTGGCTCTCCAAATACTAGTAACCTTACTTTTTATAAGCTTTTGTCAACTTTTGCTTGTGTTCCTTGTGCTTTTAAAATTTGATAGCTATGTTTTGCTTGAGCTTGCATAATTTTATTGATCAGCAAGTAATGTTTTCGATTTTGTTCTTCTCTAATAATTTTGCTTAGCAAGTCATTCTTATAACTGTATTATATTGTTGAAGGTTGGAAATTATGTTTGAAAAGATGGAGGCCACATTTGACCCCGAAAAAATTATCGAAGAATTTGAGGCTATGACGAAGGATGCGGGGAGAGTTCAAAAGGAGACCTTGAGGAAAATATTGGAACAAAATGGCAAGACAGAGTACTTGCAGAAATGGGGTCTGGACGGAAAAACTGATCCAGTTAGTTTTGCATGCTGTGTTCCTCTTGTCTCTCACGATGACTTGGAGCATTACATTAGGAGGATTGTGGAGGGTGATGTTTCCCCAATTCTCACCAGAAACCCCATCAAAACGATCTCATTAAGGTGATGTAGGACAGGTAATTTCTTTTGTGTATGCTGCCAGCGGCTCAATTATTACAAAAAAGCAAATGAAAGTATTCAGGTGGTAATGTGTGAAGGTACTTCGTTTGCTTGCTTAAAAATGTTATCTGTGTATTGCTTTACTGTTTTATATATAGAGGGTGCATGCCCAGAAACTTTATAAAAAGTCATTTTTATGATTCTATCTTCTTAAAGTTGCTAAAATTTGAAATTGAAAGCTTTTGTTGACCAAATTTCGGATGTTTTGCATTGAAGCCTACTCCTTCATTTTGCTTCCGGTGAAGTTATGGGGTTCTATGACAACAATGCGGCATCTGATCTTGATAGTATGAAGAAGTAGGAAATATTGCAGATATATATAGCGGTGGAAGATAATTTGTCTGCAGTCTGCACTGCATATTGTCAATTTCCAGTACATGGACAGAGAGAAAACTGATATAAATTTTTTGTGATATTCTGTATTAGTAACAGGGCCTTGTGATCTATGTAGTCGTGATGTATTAAGTTCCTTTTTAGATAACAGAATTTTAGTTCTAAACTTAATGACAATGTCGATGGAAAGAAATGCTGCAATTTATTGATGCAATATGGAACTTATCCATGTTCATACAAAGACAGCAGAAATGTTTCTACAAGACTTGCCATAATTTGGGCTGGTCCTTGGTCTAGACAAAATTGATTTATGGGATCCTAATACTCTTGGTGAATCTAGAAATGCGAACCAAATTCAGTGTTCTTAGTGTTAAAATGAAGCTTTAGTTGTCCTCAAACTGCTCACAACATCAAATTAACTGAAATATATCACATCAATCCAAACGAATGAATTAAAATCGGTAAAAAAAAGAATTCGAATCAGTCTAATTCGAACATAAAGCCTTCTATGACCGAACAATTCACACATCAAAAAGCCCAAATTTCCGAATATGAACCATAGAACACATCTAAAATGTAGTGAACAAAGCTCTGACATATATATATGCAGAAAACTCTTCCTTTTAGTCACATATAACATATAGTGACCATAGGTTATTTCTCATTTAGCCACATCACCGAAAACGACTGTGGCCGTTTCGTAACATTTAGACACATCAAAGAAGCGTCGCTAGTCTTTGTCACACTTCTATCTCTCAAGTATGACTATAAATTTTGGAATTGGTCAAAGTCAACAAAAAACCATGCAATTTTATCTCTCAATTGTCACACATTTTTAAAGTTGTGACTGAATCTTACAAAATTTGTATTTTTGGTCACTCGAAAAACTATTGTGTGGCTAAAACTTGAGAAGATGACCTTTAGTCACTTGTTTTTGCCAAAGTGTCACAGCCCTTACTGTACAAAAGAGTGACGGAAGCCCAAATTTGACGTAGTGACAGTGTCTTTTATGTAGTGATAGAGTGTCTTTTTCAAATACATTTAATATTAGATGAATATCACAGAGTGGCTTTAGGTTTGGACACTGTGATGACTCAGTGTCTTAGGTCATTTAATTGGAGTACTTGGAGTACATATACATTTTGCATTCAAAATTTTGCAAACTTTATTATTTTGCAGAACTTATTAGATGAATATCTCTATTTCATTGAAAATCTTGAAAATTTTGTATGTTTTCTAACAAAATATTGCAAAACGAATTGTTTTGCGAAACACATTTGGGTTGCAAACATATAGGTTTTGATTGCAAAACATAAAGGATTTTCAAGATGAACATATTGCAAAACATACACGATTTTCAAAATTATTAATGAAATTATGATATTCATATAACAAGATTTGCAAAATAATAAATTTTAAAATATTTTGAATGTAGAACGTATATGTACTCCAAGTACTCCAATTAAATGAGTAGTCCATAGAACTTTTCTCTCCTGCATATATATGGATAACATTTAGGGAGAAAATACTTTTATAGAATTGAAGAAAAAATCAATATATTTACACCTCCTGCATATATCCACCTCATTATTCATAAAAAAAAATGATAGAACTAAACTAATTTTTTCTTGAAAATTTGTTGAAAATCAATCATGGCAATGAAGCAATAGTTGGAAATGATTATACAATAGAATCCAAATTTTGGTTAAGTTTTATCTATCACATTTATATATGATTTGTATTTTACGTTAAAATCAAATTGATTATTTCATAGTGAAATATAGTCGTCTAAAATGATTGTATTGTAGAAAAAAATTTACAATCACTTTTTTGTTTAAATTTGGAATGTTTAATTTTTTGTAAAAGTTATGCATAATCAAATTTTAGACTTTTTATAGGTAAAACAAAAATCATTTAATCAAAAGGGATACGACATCTTAAAAAAATCAAGCACTACGTCATAGATGGGTGTTCGCAATGCTTTTCTATTGTAACGCCCACTTTGTGTTACATTAGAGGTACCTTTTTTGACCTACTGCAACACTATTGAGATTGTGTTACATTACCTGTGAATGTACTGTTACAATAGATTTGTTGTGTTACTGTAGCGATTAAGCGTTGCATTTGCTATTTTTTTAACATTTACAAATATAAAAATGAATTAACATGTGGGTCCCACATAAGTGTTGCATTTTCAAGAAGTAGTGTCACATTTGCTCTAATCAATGTTACATTTTAATGCTACAAGTGTCACGTGGGCCCCACTGCCACGTGTCACGTGCACCCCACTGCCATGAGTCACATTGGACCACAATCAGCCACGTGGCACGTGGGCCCACTGCCACGTGTCACAGGACCCCCAACTGCCATGTGTCACATGGAATCACTACCACGTGTCATTTGGGCCCACTGCCACGTGTCACATGGACCATAATCTGCCACGTGTCACGTGGGTCCCACACAGCCACGTGTCAATTGTGGGTCCCACAATGCCACGTGTCAGCGTGGGTCCCATTGCCACGTGTCACTTGTGGGTCCCACAACTGCCACGTGTCACATGGACAACCTACCACGTGTCCCACTTATTGGGTCCCACAAGTGACTCGTGGCAGTGGTCCCACAGCCACGTGTCACATGGACAACCTGCCACGTGTCGCGTCGATAGCATGCCACGTGTCCCACTCATTTGTAATATAAATGCCTATTACTTAAAAAAAGAGGTAGATAAGGTTTGAACCCCCGACCTCCTCCTTGCTAGTTCAACAAAATAACCACTCCACCAACCATTGCAATGTGTTCATTTCCTGAATCACTAGTATATAAACTACGGACTTAGATTTAACTATTATTATAAACTAATATATTAATATTATATAATTAGAATTAGAATAATTTTCATTTTTTTATATATTATATTATTCACTGAGGGGAATAAACCATTCAAGTGTGGGGAAGTGCTCTCAATATTGAAAATATTGATATAATTTAAAATTGAATCCTTATGTTATATTATTCCGGTCAAAGTACAAGTTGACCGTTGAATTACCCAATCAAATAAAAAAAAATTCTAAAATTTTGGGAATAACATTAAAAATGATGGATCTTGAATCCCGTACGGTTGGGTGGTCGAGAAATATTTTTTAAAAAATCGAATCCTTAAACCCTGACGAAACCCTGTTTAGGGTTCCTGTCAAAGTACTAGTTGACCGTTGAATTACCCAATCAAATAATTTTTTTCCCTAAAATTTTGGGAATAACATTAAAAATGATGGATCCTGATTCCCGTACAGTTGGGTGGTCGAGATTTTTTTTTTTAAATCGAATCCTTAAACCCTGACGAAACCCTGTTTAGGGATTCTGGTCAAAGTAATAGTTGACCGTTGAATTACCCAATCAAATAAATTTTTTTTCCTAAACTTTTGGGATTAACATTAAAAATGATGGATCTTTAATCCCGTACGGTTGGGTGGTCGAGAAATATTTTTTAAAAAATCGAATCCTTGAACCCTGACGAAACCCTGTTTAGGGTTCCTGTCAAAGTACTAGTTGACCGTTGAATTACCCAATCAAATAATATTTTTTCCTTAAAATTTTGGGAATAACATTAAAAATGATGGATCCTGATTTCCGTAAAGTTGGGTGGTCGAGATTTTTTATTTTTTTTAAAATCGAATCCTTAAACCCTGACGAAACCCTGTTTAGGGATTCTGGTCAAAGTAATAGTTGATCGTTGAATTACCCAATCAAATAATTTTTTTTTCCTAAAATTTTGGGAATAACATTAAAAATGATGGATCTTGATTCCCGGACGGTTGGGTGGTCGAGAAATATTTTTTAAAAAATCGAATCCTTAAACCCTGACGAAACCCTATTCAGGGGTTCCGGTCAAAGTACTAGTTGACCGTTGAATTACCCAATCAAATAAATTTTTTTCCTAAAATTTTGGGAATAACATTAAAATTGATGGATCTTGATTCCCGTACGGTTGGGTGGTCGAGAAATATTTTTTTAAAAATCAAATCCTTAAACCGTAACGAAACCCTGTTTAGGGGTTCCGGTCAAAGTACTAGTTTACCGTTGAATTACCCAATCAAATAAAAAAAATTCCTAAAATTTTGGGAATAACATTACAATTGATGGATCTTGATTCTCGTATGGTTGGGTGGTCCAGAAATATTTTTTTTAAAATCGAATCCTTAAACCCTAACGAAACCCTGTTTAGGGGTTCCGGTTAAAGTACTAGTTGACCGTTGAATTACCCAATCAAATAAAAAAAATTATCCTAAAATTTTGGGAATAACATTAAAAATGATGGATCTTGATTCCCGTACGGTTGGGTGGTCGAGAAATATTTTTTTAAAAATCGAATCCTTAAACCTTGACGAAACCCTGTTTAGGGGTTTAGGTGAAAGTACTAGTTGACCGTTAAATTACCCAATTAAATAAACTTTTTTTCCTAAAATTTTGGGAATAACATTAAAAATGATGGATCTTGATTCCCGTACGGTTGGGTGGTCGAGAAATATTTTTTTAAAAATTGAATCCTTAAACCATGACGAAACCCTGTTTAGGGGTTCTGGTCAAAGTACTAGTTGACCATTGAATTACCCAATCAAATAATTTTTTTTCCTAAAATTTTTGAAATAACATTAAAAAAGATGGATCTTGATTCTCGTACGGTTGGGTGGTCGAGAAATATTTTTTAAAAATCGAATCCTTAAACTCTGACGAAACCCTATTTATGGGTTCCTGTCAAAGTAGTAGTTGACCATTGAATTACTTAATCAAATAATTTTTTTTCCTAAAATTTTGGGAATAACATTAAAAATGATGGATCTTGATTCCCGTACGGTTGGATGGTCGAGAAATATTTTTTTAAAAATTGAATCCTTAAACCCTGACGAAGCCCTGTTTAGGGGGTCTGGTCAAAGTACTAGTTAACCGTTGAATTACCCAATCAAATAAAAAAATTTCCTAAAATTTTGGGAATAACATTAAAAATGATGGATCTTGATTCCCGTACGGTTGGGTGGTCAAGAAATATTTTTTAAAAAATCGAATCCTTAAATCCTGACGAAACCCTATTTATGGGTTCCGGTCAAAGTACTTGTTGACCGTTGAATTACCCAATCAAATTAATTTTTTTCCCCCCAAAATTTTGGGAATGCCAGTAAAAAGGATGGATCTTGATGCTTGTATGGTTGGATCGTCGAGAAATATATTAATCGGAAAGATTAATCGGAACATTAATAGGTTATATTTTAATATTATTATATATTTAAATTTAAAATATATACATGTATATAATATTTATTATATTAAATCAAATTGTACATAACCTGGGAACTGCAAAATGTTATTTTTAGGCCCAATAACTCGTACAAACAGGCCCACTGTGTTTATAGGACGATAATACTGTTGTTGGAGGAATTTCGTAACAACACGAAATCGGAGGTTTGCTGGAATAGTAGAGCGAAAATATGAAAAATGTGGCTGTTTTAGGGGATTAGGGTTTATGAAAAAAGAGGGGGCTGGACTTGGCAGGTGTCTCGATTTGTCTCGTGTATCGGATTCCATATCGTACCAAGATGCCTGCGTACCTATATGTTTATATAGGATCAAGCCCCACGCAGTTCTGTGAATTAATTGGGCTTATCCCGAGAGACTTAAGGGATAAGTTACGTTAATGTGGGTAATGATTGATTTTATCTAATTTAATCTTATCGTTGTGATATCTTCCTGATTTGAAGAATATCGTTTGGAGGATATTTTCCGTTATTAATTAATTGAGATTGATTCTTTCCTCGTTTCAGGGAGAGGATAAAACTTAGCGGTTAAGTTATAATTATTAATCTGAATTAATAATTAATATATATTAGAAATTTGGGAGATGATTAGACATGCCAAAATATGGCATAACAACTAGCCCCCAGTTCTTCAGTGTAGCTTGCTGCAGTGGAGAACTAAGAATTCTTCAAGCTTCCAAATTTCTTGAGTCGCTGAAAAACTGAAAAAAGATGATTAGAAAAACACTTAGAGCACTACTGTGCTCGTTAGGCGTATGCGGATGCAAGTGTGATTGCATGCGATGATCAGTATAAGATATATTTTTGCCAAGGTTTCAAAGTGCGAGTATAAATAATATTTTTGAAATCATTTGCGATCCTTGTTGTCTAGTTAGGACCTTGGCGCTTGTATATATCCCGAACTGGCATACACGCTTTTCAAGTGTCTGATGCAACCACATAAGGATGTGTCTGGCGAGGTCTTCAGTAGGAGATGTAGATGTAATTCTGGAGAACTTTCTGGTGAACTTTGCACGCGCGCTGGCTGTGCATGTCTGAAAGATATTTTTGCATAGGGATGCCTCCACCCATGCGATCTTGTGAGATCTGGCCATGGGCCTTCAATAAAGATAGTTTGCATAGGGATGCCTCCACCCATTCGATATAGCGATATCTCATGGGCCTTCAATAATCCAGAGGGTGCTGCACTTTACTAAGCATGTTGCATTGCGAGATTTATAGTTTGTCCAGGCTACCCTACTTGGCAATTTAGTTCGCAAGTTTGTAAATATTTTTGACATATATGTACTATCGCGACAATATATGAAAAATATTTTACAAATCCATATGCAATAATAAATATGCTCTTTTAAGAGTGTCGCGATATTTATTTTCTTTGAAAATAATGCTCCTTTTCTTTGTAGAAAATCTTTTACAAAATTATGCGTCTCGTATATGTATTTTTTTCTTTCTTGAGAATAATGCAGCTCGTACGAGATTGTAAAATAAATCCGCAATTCATCAACATATTCACAATTCATCAAATCATAAATGTCGCTAATTCATCAACATAAATATCTCGTACGATATTTTCTAAATCGCAATAATTTTACAAGCATAAAAATATCTATTGCTCGCACGAATTTTCTGAATAATAAATATTTTCTTGAAAAAATATATAAAAACATAACTATGCATGCATGGCATAACATATAATTTATTTGCGGGAAAATTAAAAAGAAATTAGAAGGCTTATCTTTGATTTTTAATACGGGCCGGTTCCGATTTATTTCCGAGCTGCAATCCTCTGTTTATCTTGCTTTGGTTTGCTGCCTTTGCCTCGTGAGATCCTTTGCCTCGCGGATCCACTCATGCGGTCACTCAGTACATGTCTCCTTTTACTTTTGTTAAACTTCTTGCGGGCTCCATCTTGTTTAAGTTTTTTTTTCCTTCCGTGCTTTGCCTTGGTTGATCTCGTTCGCGTACTGGTTGGCTGGTTGCCTCCGTGATTATTTAACGAACCCCAATTCCTTGTGTGTTGTATTGATAAAACCCAAAACTCCCCAAATTGTGATTAAATTATTCGTCCTCCACGAATAATAAATTGAATCCCCTCCTTCTAGCGCCAAATGTTGTTGGAGGAATTTCGTAACAACACGAAATCGGAGGTTTGCTGGAATAGTAGAGCGAAAATATGAAAAATGTGGCTGTTTTAGGGGATTAGGGTTTATGAAAAAAGAGGGGGCTGGACTTGGCAGGTGTCTCGATTTGTCTCGTGTATCGGATTCTATATCGTACCAAGATGCCTGCGTACCTATATGTTTATATAGGATCAAGCCCCACGCAGTTCTGTGAATTAATTGGGCTTATCCCGAGAGACTTAAGGGATAAGTTACGTTAATGTGGGTAATGATTGATTTTATCTAATTTAATCTTATCGTTGTGATATCTTCCTGATTTGAAGAATATCGTTTGGAGGATATTTTCCGTTATTAATTAATTGAGATTGATTCTTTCCTCGTTTCAGGGAGAGGATAAAACTTAGCGGTTAAGTTATAATTATTAATCTGAATTAATAATTAATATATATTAGAAATTTGGGAGATGATTAGACATGCCAAAATATGGCATAACAAATACAAAGTACAAACCCTAAAGTAAAACACTAAAAGAGCCGCCGCTAACACTTTTTCTCAACAAATGGGGTCAGTAAAACAAGTGACTGGTCTTCTCTTTGCTCTCTCAATATACTCAAACCCAATCTCCTCCTAAACAACTACACCTTTACAATCTCGTTCATCATCAATATACAAGATTCTTCTTCTTTCCCTCTTTATTCTTCTTTCCATACAAGTTTTTTCTTCTTTCCCTCTTTACTGTTAACTACTACTAAACACGTATGTTCATAAACTACACACATATATTTCACTATGAACCCAGTTTCATAACTATCACTACAAGAAATATGCTTTTTACCTACCAATAATTTACCTACTAATAAATAATTGTAGGTAAAAACAACTTTTATCTACCAATATACAATTGTAAATATTATTAGTAGTTAAGTATCAAAGTGATAAGACTTTAACAAAATATATGCGTTATAGGATCGACGTACTTATCTACGTGTGGTTGACATGTCTTTTGATAATTGTCGAATAACTTAGTATTTACAAACATCATTTTTTATTTTTCGAAAAAGCAGTCGTCAGCCTGTAATTTTTGCCTAATTATTTTACTAGTAATGATGTATAATTTATTTATCTTTAAAAATGTACTACCTTTAACATAGAAATATAGTTATATATATGAGAAATAGTTTTTAAAATAAATTACAAATTATATTTTTAAATATATTATGGATTAATTGAGAACTACAAACCCAAATGTGCTAGTATTTTTTTAACTAGAAAAAGAAAATTTTGAAAATAAATGACCATATTTTTCACTTCTATAAAATAAAATCGAAAAGAGGGAAGTTTCTTTGAAATATATAATAATTCATTTACACTAGGGAGAGAGGAGAGAGAAATTTATTTATTTAATTATTAATTGGAGGACAACAAAGAAGAAACATATATAGCAAAATTAGAAGATGAATCAAATTGGAAAAAAAAAATAAAGAAAGAAGTTACAAATAAAAATTATCCAAGCAGTAAATAGGATAACATACATGCGTATTAGCAAAGAAGCTGTGATAACTGATAGGATAGGAGCATGACTTGAGGTATGAAACTAATTCATGTCTACGTGTTCATCACGATTTAAAATGTCAATCCTTACCACTATCTTTTTTTAAGAGTAGTGCTAAAGGTATCAAATTAGGTACCAAATTTTGTTATAAAATGACATGACACTAACTACTTGTCATTTTAAAATGTTTTAATTGGTTGGCCCTGGCGGGTCCATTATAATTATAGTCAATCAAATTAATGGGCCTGTTTGGGAACCCGTTTTACTGTTAACTTATGCCTTATAAGGCCATAAGCACTTATGGAGGGTGTTTGCCAAAATAAGTTTTGGCTCAACTTATAACTTATAATCCCATAAGTTGAATGTTAGGAAATCCTAACATTCAACTTATGCTTATAACTTATTTCTCGATATACGCAATATATAATATCCTTCAAATCTTCAAAATCATATATCTCTCGATCCATTCATTAGAAAATTGATATGTATATCTCAAATTTCTCTACTCATCGAGATCTATTCATTGACATCCATTGTTAAATATAAAAAACAAATATTTTGAAAATTATAGAAAAAAGTTAACTTATAAGTTCTGATTTACCCAAACAGTTTACTGATTATAAGTTCTATTTACCAAACACTTTACTGACTTATAAGTTATGCTCTACTTATCACTTATATGACATAAGTGCTTATAAGTCATAAGCTACATTTTTTAAGATACCCCAAACACCCACAATGTCATGTCATTTGGTAATAATTTTTGGTACCCCAATTTGGTACCTCTAGCATTTTTCTTTTTTCGATACAAATCCAATTAGAGTTTATCACTTTCTTTGGTTAGTTATTTTCGTTCCGTGATTTCAGATGTTGTGTCTCTTCTTTAATTTGTATCTATGTTATATAAATAACACCATTTTTATAATTGCGGGCTTGGATAAAATTACGCTCATCAAGAGTTTGAATTGCATTTAATAAAATTTATATCTACATTAAAAATTTATGATTTGTAATAAAAAATAAATATAAGAATCACATAACATATTTAATAGTTAGCTTAATTACCGTTCAGCTAGCCCAAGTCCAAGAACTATCAATTATTCTTTTTTTTTTTTGTTAATCAAATGATCCGGACCAATTTGTGCACCACTCGATAAATCCAGGATAGGTAACTATTAATTTTTTTTAATAGAATAGGAGTTAAAATTAATAAAATTAGCGTAGATTCTTAAATTTTCAGAATTTTGATTTCTTACGAATTAAAATTTGTACATTTAAATATAATATTAATCTAACTTTTATGATTTATAACTTTTTTTTTGTTTATATGAAAAACAAAGTTAAGAATATTTTGAAAATAATTCCAAAATTTAGGAGGGATTTAGTTTCAAAAAAAAAATTAGGAGGGATAAATCCCGCTTAATTTTTTGACAGGAAAAACTCCACAAGACGCGGGCTCTCAAATTTTCGTGTAACCGCTTTAGCCTAATACATATAGTTAAGGAAAGAAAACCGGACATCACTTTCTTTTTTATCAACAAAACAGTTCAATATTGAGTTGAGGTTAGAAAATACTTGATTTGGGGATGAAGTCCATGACCCGTTAAGCCATAAAGCTAGTTGATTTCCCATAAAAAAATCTCATTTTATGAAAGTATGATGTCTTTCTCTTTGTTTTCTCCTTATATTATTGTTCTTAAAAATGGATTTTTTAAGGTGGAGTTTATTATTTGCAGAATTTTTATCTCAATTTCATCAATTATCTCCATTATAGCCGGATTCATAATTTGAAGGTACATTTTTATTTTCTCTTTTGTTACATGAAGAATTGAGTAAGTATCATGATGCATAAGCATAAATCATTAGTTTTAAATCATTGACAATATCTGACTTTTTTTATAGATGTTCATGGTTATGCTTGTATTTTGAAATTGAATGTATGTTAGTTTTTTTTAATTAATTTAATTCATTATGTAATTATGCTTTCATTGCATGAGGATTGTCCTTGATAATTGTAAGGAGCTAAGCTAACAAGTTGATTTTAAATGCATGATTTACAGAAGCGTCCCACTTTGAAATTCAGCACTCCATTTCGAAAGGTATGTTTTTGAGTTTTTTTAATTGATTAGTGTTATTCAACAATTAAAATTGCGCTGGGATCTGCAGGTATTTAATTACAAATTCACTTGTTTATATGTATCTATTTTGTAGTTAAGCGGCAAAGGCTTCGTTTCCATCACAATCAATTTTTGCTGGCTTTGGCTTTATTTATGGATGTCGCCCTTGTTGTATTATACCATGAAATGGAAGATTAGATGTATGCAAAACACGAAAAAAAATTGGAGTCATTAAAGCAGCGAGACGACTAAAGAATTATATCTCTGATCGTCAACATGTGTAATATAGACTGATTGTGATATTTTTCTTTATAAAACTATTTGCTTAGATATGTCATGTTTCATGTATCGCAGGAACCCTCGACGCTCTTTTGTGTAACTTTTATATAAAAATAATTATGAATTTAACTTTCTTTTGTTTGTATATTATCATGGTGGTGAGCAAATGAATTAATAATTATTATCTATTAATAAAATTTATCCACCATTATCAAATCATCATTATAAATATTAGACAGACTACTCATAAATGACCAAATGGGCCAATTATGGAATAACAAGTGTACCACTTGTAAAGTGCCATGTGTCTCGCTTGCAAAGTGCCATGTGTACCTCTAATATCATGCCACATGCGTTACTTATGAGGTGCCATGTGTTTGCTCATGGGATACTATGTGGAATATTATAGCCAAGTAGATCAGTGACACATCAGCAGCTGACTCAAGCAATAAAGTGGGACCCACATTAAATTTTGCCTACAAATATACATATATGTAGGTAAACACTCTTTCTCCACCAACTTTTACCTACCAATCGCTACCAATATTATATTGGTAGATAAATATCTTTATCTACTAATAAAGAACCTTTAACTACAATTAAAATTGGTAGGTAAATGTCAAATTTCTTGTAGTGATATCAGTGTCCGAGTTTATCACCGCGGATTCACCGTCCTTTGATCGATTTAGCCGCTGAAGACCGATTTTGACCGTTTTTGCCATAAAACGTCTAAATGTCCGATTACCTCTGAATCCTGGCGGTTGGAGCTCGCCCAGCACCTAGGCGCCGCGCCTAGGTTGCCGCCCAGACCGTCTTTTAGAACACTGGTTGTACGAGCCCCGAGGTGAAAATATGGGTATACTTTTTCCCCCAAATTGCACTTTCCCCCTTGAACGAAATTACGCTCACACAGTCACACTACACATTCTCCCTCAGACACACATTCTCACACATATCCCTCTCTCAAGCTCCCTCTCTCTACTATCTCCCCTCTCTTGAAGAAATATCTCTCAATTCGAAGAAATCTCTCAGTATTATCATCATATTATTGGATAATATCTCTGTTCTCTTTTCTTTTTTTACTCTCTTTTCTTCTCTCTTATTTTCTCTCTATATCTAATTTGTTTTTTACTTTGTAGGTAATCCTCAATGGGTCTGTTCTTTACTTTTCTTGAGTTAATTTGTTTTTTATTTTGCTCCGATTAATTGGTCTCGCACTCACTCTTCTATGTTAATTTTCAAATAGGTTTCGATTGGGAATTTTCATTCGGGTTCAATTAGGGCTTTGATTGGGGCTTCAAGTTCAAGGTAAAATTGGGGCATTCATATATGTACATCTACATCTACATACATAAGTGTATATGTATGGGCATATTTTATGTTAATGTTAATTGTTTGGGTGTATTTTAATGTTTTTGCATACATGTATCGTGCAGTGAAAGAAGCATTTCAGAACTTCCCATCCAACTACAAGACCTTACTTTGTTTTAACCTATCTTGTTCGGTTTATTTTTTTTATGTTTATTGAACTTAGGTTATGGTTACGGATGGTTTTTGGGTTTGGGATAGTATGGCTATGTTAAATTAAGTTTGTTTGCTATTCGACATATCGGTTAAGTTAATAGTTCAGATAAAACATTGATGTGAGAACTGGAAAAACAGGCCATTTCGAAAGGAAAAAAAGATTGAAGTTGTGAAGGTAGAGTTTATTTGGTTTTATGCACTAACTTTTATTTTTTGTTAGCTGTTTATACTTGAATGTTTCTTTCTTTAATTAGGTTGTCTTTTTTTTCAGACGGAAAATTGTGGTTGGGGCGCAGAGGTTGCTGAATCTATTAATACATGTGATTTCATCATTGAGTATGTTGGAGAAGGTAATGTCCTTGAGTTATTATTGTTGCAAATCAGACCACAGTAAACCGATATATGTACAAAGACAAGAAACTGAGACAAGCTCGTTTTATATTATAAACTGAGAAAACAAATGGTTCTGTGTTACCAACACAAGAACGCTTACAGACCTATTATATAGGCTTAAACACAAGAGAGTGGAAGCTACAAACCAGCTACTCACCCACGACTACCAAAACAAACTCCTAACGTTAATATAAATATAACAACTATCTCCTAGAATGTCTCCACTACTCTAAGACTTATTCAAAACTACTCTCCTAACTTAATTTAAACACAAAACATTATCTAAATAAATAACTAAACATATGTGAATTTAGATTAATCCCGACAATCTCCCCCTTAATCTAAATTCATCTAACGATTACTCAACAGCCCGTATGACTTGCATCGTTTGAAACAGCCTGTATGGCTCCTTCATGTCTGTCTGGAAACCTGTTTGATCCAGCCTGTGTGGCCTTTCTGTGCCCCTCTGGCACCAATGATCTCAGCCCGTATGGCTTCCTGGTTTGCCCATTTTGTAACTTATTTCCTGCCCGTATGGCAACCTCATTTATTTCTGCCCGTATGGCATTCAGTTCATAGCCCTTTTGGCTATTATTCACAAGCCCGTATGGCTTGTTTTTCATTGGCCCATATGGCCTTTATAGCAAGGCTGGTTCGTCATCATGAAACTGTACAAGATTTGCTTCATGACCGTGTTCCTTCTTTCGTCGAGGTTTGTCACATTCTGAGGCATAGTGACCATAGACGTTGCAATTGAAACATTTGATCTTGTTCTTGTCAGGTTTTCCCTTCCATTTCTGAGCAAGAAGAAGCTGTTGTTTCTCACTTTGCTCCTTTCATTCTTTCTTCATGGGCCTTGAGACGTCCCACCAGTTCTTCAACTGACATGGCTTTAACTTCTCCAAATTGTTCAATGTTTTAAGCTATTTGGAGGAACTTATCAGGCACAGCACGTAGAATTTTCCACACAACACTGGATTCTTCCATAGCCTCTCCAAGAACTCGAATGTTAGTCACAATGCCACTCAGTTTCAAGCAGAAATCTTCTATCTTCTCTGAGTCTTTCATCATGAGAGACTCGAATTCGCCCTTTAATGTCTGCACTCTAGCCTCCTGTACTCGTTCCACCCCCATACACATTGTCTTGATTGCCTCCCAAGCCTCCTTTGCTGTTTCCTTTTCTACAATGGCCAACAACACATCCTCAGGCACACCTTGATAAATGGCTGCAAGAGCCATCTGCACAGTCATTTCATCGACTGCAGCCCTGGGACTTTTCTGTTCAATAGCGCCCCAAACACCTTGTGCCTTCATGAAGACCTTCATTTTTAGGGACCAGGCAGTGTAGTTGCTCTTGGTTAGCATAGGATAGTTCACGACCACAACACCTTCTTTTGTTCTTGGCGTCTCCATGGATTCTGATGTGTATCGTGGTTGATACTTTGGCATACATAGGACCTTCGAACCTGGGGAGCTCTGATACCAATGTTGCAAATCAGACCACAGTAAATCGATATATGTACAAAGACAAGCAACTGAGACAAGCTCGTTTTATATTATAAACTGAGAAAACAAAAATGGTTCTGTGTTACCAACACAAGAACGCTTACAGACCTAATATATAGGCTTAAACACAAGAGAGTGGAAGCTACAAACCAGCTACTCACCCACGACTACCAAAACAAACTCCTAACGTTAATATAAATATAACAACTATCTCCTAGAATGTCTCCACTACTCTAAGACTTATTCAAAACTACTCTCCTAACTTAATTTAAACACAAAACATTATCTAAATAAATAACTAAACATATGTGAATTTAGATTAATCCCAACAATTATCACTTCAGTTTTGTCCGAACATAAAATCTTAGTAAATGATTTTACTTTTCAGAAGTGTAAAATCCAATTTACATAAAACTTAAGACTGTTAATCTATCTTGTGATGTTCTTTTTGTTGATTTTTTGTATGATTATTGTTTCTTACTTTATTCTGTTTCAGTTATCAGTGATGCTATGTGTGAGCAACGGTTTTGGGACATGAAGCACATGGGCACTCAGAATTTTTACCTTTGTGAAGTTCGAAAAGACTTGACAATTGATGCGACTTTCAAGGGTAACTCCTCAAGATTTTTGAACCACAGTTGTGATCCCAACTGTAACCTGGAGAAATGGTCAGTATGCTAATCAGACAAGTATATCTTTATTGATGTTCCACAGAGAATAAAAAACACTTTTTGCTCCATACACACACCTGTGCGCATAAACACATACATGAGATTCCAGAGAATTTCCCATTTTGCAATAATATTGTGATTAGGTGTTCTTTTTGTCGTTTTCTCATATATAATAATCTTATTTATGTATTGAATTATTTATAGAATAAACAAGCAGCTTGAGATTCCAGACTTGCTCGTACAGTTACCTACACTACAGGAGCTTCTGTTTCGTCTTCTTTCCTGCCAGGTAAATTATTTTCTTGAATGGTAAATACATGTTTTACGGTACAAGGGAAACCAAGCTTAGAAAATAGTATACCAGGCCAAGTAGCTTTTGGAGTTTGCTGGAGTGAGATTGTTTTTTCCAACCGTTGCTAGATCAATGAGAGATAGCACAGGTGAAGAGTTTGCATTGGAATTCTATATGATGGAGGTTACAGGGTTTAATAGCTATTATTGCTTGTTAATAAAATGGTTGTGGCAAACGTTTGAAGCTGAAGTCACACATATAGTGATATATATAATCACTAGTAATTCTTCATTAGTGGCCAAAATTTATTTTTTGTTGATCGTCGTAGATGATCTAACAAATATGTTAGTGTGATGTTAGGTCATTCTATATGCTGAATGTTTTATTACAAATATATGTATTCTGTAACATAATTTTTTATGTAGTACTAAGCTTAAGTTTAAATCTGTACTGTGAGTTTATGCATTTTGTATCCCATAATTTTGAGTTTTCTTGCAATTTTCAATCCTTTCTTGATTTTTCATAAATATCCATTGAAATTTGAATTCGATTGTGATTGTGATGGTGGTGCATTTAACTCTACCTAAGATCAAATTCAGATCGGATAAATTTAACATGAATTTACTTATAATTAAATGGGTGGTTTAATGAATAAAAAATAGATGGTTAAGATTATATCACATGTCTAACTGGAGCTAATTAATTAATCCCATATACATATTGACAATATACCTAATCCTAAATTCATAATAATATAATTATTTATTGAAATAAATATATCAAATACTTTAATTGATGTGGGCCATTTTTTTTTAAAAAATGACAATATGTATAATTTAGTTTTTTGGGCAGTTTCATTTAATAAAAATCATATTATAAAAAAAATCATATTTCATTAATGACTTCTTTTCTTGGAATATATTATTTAAATTTTTTTAGATCAAATTGAAATAACAAAAATATGGGCCTTTTTTACTTCAGCGTTGATACTTAAATTTTGATTTGATATTTCCGTCTACTTATTAAACATAAATGTATCTATTTGTTTTTTGGTACTCTTGCTTTGTTACATTATTTGAAATTTTTGTATTTCGACCTATGCAAATCTATATTTTATATCTTTAAAATATAAATATTTTAATAGGTATAATTATTTCACTAATCTATTATATGTTAATAGGTACTCTTCTATTTTGTGATGGTTTTTTTGAAAATAATATGTTAAATCGGTTATAGTTCGATTTTTTGACCATCAACTTATATTTTTGAATTCTATTTCTCTAACATTTATAAAATTTATTCTTTTATGTAATATTAATAAAATCAAATTTAGACTTATTTAAGAATCAAGATTTTGAGTGTGAGAGCTGCCTCAGTGGAAACGAGGTCATCGTTGATCCTTTCACAAGATATTGTGTTTGCGTTAAGTGGCAAGATATTGTGTTTGCGTTAAGTGGCAAGATAGAAGAATAAAAGAGAAAAAGGTGAACATAAACAAGGCACCTGAAAACAAACTAAGTACATATTTATACCTTGCCAGGTGGGCAAAAAATGCACGAGCAAATGCATCACCTCTTCTTTTGGCATCTTCTGTGCCCCCTTCGCATGCCACTGCCTGCAAAATAGAGACCACTGTTATCCAAAAAAACATATCTGCATGTGCAGATGTGGTACTTACAACCAATCCTGCTCTCCACTGTCTTACTCTCTGCCTTAACATGAAGTTCTTCTTTCGTAACCTGTTCTTCACCTTGCACATTAATTTCAACTGCATCTGCCATCTTTGTGTTTTATTCTTGGGTCACTCTATTTTGTTTAAAGACCCGGATAAAGGTTGCAGAGCACAAAGGCAAACTCTGTTCTGTTTTGCAACTACAGCTCTCATTTCATCATCGAAGCCTCTGCAATACTACAACGTATCAAACACAGATTTAAAATAGAAGTGAACTTAAAAAATAGAATTGAAACAAAGGCATCTTTTTGTCAAGGTAAAATTGAGCAACATGTATATCACACACAGAAAATTAACCATATCTAAGATACATAGTACTAATTCAAAGTTTGTAAAAAACTAGATAAAACAAGGATCAAAATAGCCTCCTAGGTGCATAATTTTCCAGTGTCAACTCGATAATTACCAACCAAATCATTAACCTGAATGAAACTCGTAATAGTTGTTGCTTATATATAAATTGTGGGTGCAGAATCAATCATACAAAGTACAAACAGAAGGTAAAGCTCAGCCGTAAAGGCTACAAGCAAAAGGTTTATTCTGTCACCAATCTGACTGTTAGCATTCTAAATTGTAGTTGTGTCATAAAGGCCCAGTCTACATCATGTGATGGCAAATGAGAATTTACAAGGTCAATAGCAGCCAAATAATGAGCTAAACTTATGTATGATTTGAAATATGCAACATAAGAAAAAAGGTCATATATAAGACACCATCAGTTGTAAACCTTAGAGGAAGTTCTTTCCTAAAGCACAAATTCACAATGGCTCCCATCCCATGTCATATTGAAGCAAACTCAATAGCGATATACCTAAAGAACAACAAAAGGCATCATTTGTGAGGTTTGTAACATGATTAGAATAACCAACAGGGATGATGAGAAGATGAGAAAAGCTTACCCTCCACCAAGTATAACAACACTCTTAGGTAACTCTTCCAAGCACAAAGCCTCATCAGAAGTTATACCCAGCTCCTAAAGTCAAGATCCAACGATAAAAAGTACAATAAAGATTTGAAGAAGATTAAAAATTATACCAGATTCAAAATAAGAATTATACAAATTCTTGAAAATACAAACAAGGCAAAATAGAGACAAACTCTCTTAACTCTGAAGTATATATCTCTTGGACAACACAGAGAAACAATCATGCCAAATCAAGAACATCATTCGACACAAATCTAAGAGGATAGGACCTAAGAGAAGAAGTTTGGAGTTAATGAGGTGAAGTTAAGGAGACAGCCCACCGTCCAATCGAGCCAATTAATTAATTAAAGCCAAAATTTCATATCTAACGAAACACTTTCAGTGAAACACTTTCTAAAAGCGTTGCATATGAGCATTTATGGCGTAGTGTAAGCTTCGATTTTGCCTAACTGAAAATCAATTTGAGGATTCAATGTTTGTATCTTTTTCAAGACTAAAACTAGGGTTCTTATTCAAGGAGGAGATGGTTTGTTAGAGAGAGAGGGGGATGTGAGTAGAGAGAAAGGGCTAGTGAGGTGAGCAGCGAGAGAGAGTCGGAGATGGTGAGAGAGAGTCTGAAGAGGTGAGCAACGAGAGAGATGTTGGGGAGAGAGAGATGTGAGAGTGAGGTGAGGTGTTCGTGGAAAAAAGGGGGGAGATGTGAATAATTGGTGGGGGGGGGATGTGAATAATTGGGGGGGGGAGATGTGAATAATTTTGAATACATGGGGGGGGGGGGGGAATTTTTGGTAAAAGGGGAAATATTTGGTTGATACTTTTAAAATAGATATAAATAATACTATTAAAAATACTAAATATTATAGAAAAATAGTTAAAAATTTTTATTTATTTTTTTGCACATCACTGAAATCAATATATATGTTAGAAATGATTGACGAGAACAGTGTTTGGAAGCTAAAGTAACAAAACAGAGTTTAGCTGGAAGCAGTCAGAGTTTAGTTAAACACTGACTGGAAGCGCAACAGAGGTTGTTAAACTCTGTAGCGGAAGCGTCTGAGAGTCAACAGTGTTTGAAGATTGATACAAGATAAATATGGAAGCAATATCTTTGAAGATTGGATAGCTGTCAAAGAGATTGAGTTGACTTAGGAGAAGTGTAGCAATCGTGATTGATATCAATTGTATAGCTTAATTATAGGAGAATCAATTACTGATTGTACGAAGCTGTATGTTTTATAAATACAGTTAGGTTAACCCTAGAAGGGTATCGAACATAGAGAAATTCATTGATTGTAACCTAAGCAGCTCTCTGTGATATTTTACATCACTGAGAGAGGAATTATTAATTCCAAATAGTTTTTAAGTGTTAAAACTTGTGTTCTTGTTAATTACTTATACAATACTTGATTACATATTGTGTATTCGACCTAACAATTGGTATCAGAGCCAATCTGTTACTTTATTACAGTTTAAGATCCAAACACAATAGTAATCAATGGCAGAAATACCTCCTCCATCTAGTTCTGAGAAAGCCCCTACTACTGTTAGTAGGTATGAAACGATTAGGGTTCCTATACTTAGGCCATCAGAGTATGCAATTTGGAAGGTGAAGATGACCATGTTTCTGGAGGCTACAGATCCAGAATATCTTGATAGAATTTATGAAGGTCCTCACAAACCTACAAAGTTATGCTGCTGCTGCTGGTGAGGAATCAAAGGTGATTCCAAAAGAAAAGAAAGATCTAACTGCTGAGGATCTTTCATCTATTGCAAAGGATGCAAAAGTAAGGCATTTACTTCACAGTGCTTTAGACAATGTTATGTCTAATAAAGTGATTAATTGCATGTTAGGTCGAATACACAATAAGCAATCAAATACTGTATGAGTAACTTAACAAGAACACACTGTTTAACAATTAAAAACTGTTTGGAATTAACAATTCCTCTCTCAGTGATGTAAATATCACAGAGAGCTGCTTAGGTTACAATCAATGAATTTCTCAATGTTCGACTACCCTTCTAGGGTTAACCTAACTGTATTTATAGAACATACAGCTTCGTACAATCAGTAACTGATTCTCCTATAATCAAGCTATACAATTGATATCAATCACGATTGCTCCAGTCTTCCAAGTCAACTCAATCTCTTTGACAGCTTTCCAATCTTCAAAGATATTGCTTCCATACTTATCTTGCATCAACCTTTAAACACTGTTGACTCTTCAGACAATATCGCTACAGAGTTTACCAACCTCTGTTGCGCTTCCAGTCAGTGTTTAACTAAACTCTGACTGCTTCCAGCTAAACTCTGTTTTGTCACTATAGCTTCCAAACACTGTTCTCATCAATCATTTCTAACAATCTCCCCCAACTTATCCATTAGCAAAAATGTACTAGTTTACAGTAAATGATGATGTCAAAACAAATACAAAGTTTTACAGTGTTTAATATACAAACAGAGTTTAAGCTATTACTTAACAAACTTACAACTTTTGTCTTCCTCAAGATCTGGAGCTGTTCTGAGATAATCAATCAACAACCTTCTCTCAGCATGTTCAAGTTCAATCTCCATAGCTTCCTTGATTTCTTTCAAATCTGGATCATTCTCATCAGTTTGAAAAATAGCAGCTCTGAGATCATAGATCTTGTTTCTTCTCATCTCATTTCCCAACCTGATGTACTTCACTTCTTCAGACTTTACATTGAAATCCAGAACTGTAATTCCAAGATCTGTTTTCAGCTTTGTAGTTCCCTTCTCCATTTCAGTCAGATTGCCATTCCAATCTCTGTATTTAGGAACATACTTTTCAGCAGACTTTGTTCCTGTAACCACTTTAGCTTTCTTCATATATTCCCTTATAGAATTAGCAATAAGCTGTGTTCTACGATTTCTAACTCTGAAGATATGCAGGACATACTGAAGTTCCTCAAATAATTTTAGCTTGATTGCTTCTTCATTCACTCTATACACTGACCTATCTGCCATAAAGTATAACAGAAAGTGAATGTCTAAGCTTCTTTGACGAACTACCTGAACTGACTCCAGCTTGTCCAGATTTTCTTGAGTAATACCAGAACCAAGAGATACAAGTGCAGAGGGATCTCTTGGACTGTTACTAAATCTCAAATCTCTTGTTGAACCTAATCCAGAAGTATTTCTCCCTGGTGGCTTTCCTGAACATGCAACATTATGTTGATAATCACCAGTCACTCCTGCTTCTTCTTGCACTGGAATCTTTGACCTTGAAAAACCAGGTAAGGGTTTACTTTGTGGTTGTACAACTTGTGTGGCAACAGAGGTTGTAACAATCATTTTACCTTTGTTCTCCTCATTTATTACCCCTTTTAACTTCAATTTAGCCTCAAGAGAAGACTTTCTGATCAACTTTTCTTTATCTTCTTCTTCAATGCCAGTTAATTTCTCTTTGATTTCAATGCCTTTAAGAACAGGCTTTGCAGTTTTTGCAGCTTTCACATTCTTCTTTGCTTTTTCAGACTTTAAAGCTTTCAAATGCTTTTCTTGTAAACTCTTCTCTTCAACTTTAGCATCTTCTAAAGTAACTCCCTCTGCATTCTCTTCCATGAAAAGCTTAACAGCTAACTCCTCATCAGTCTTTGGATTTGATATTAATTCCAAACTCTTGGTCTTTGAAGTACCTTGAGTTTCAGTGTTTATTCCAACAGACTGTGATTTAAAAGATTTGCCAGATCTCAGAGTTTGCTTTTCAGAGTTTAACACCTTACTCTTATCACTTGCCCCTCCATCTCCAGCATCATCCTTTTGAGTCAGAGTTTGAGAAACTTTGCATTTAGACTTAGCAACTCTCTCCCCCTTTTTGACATCATCAGGAATGAGTATGGATGTAATGAGCTCTAAAGAGTTAGCAATGGAATCCACCTTAGAAAACAAAGCAATTTGATTTTCTTCAACTTTTCCTAGCCTGGCAAAGAGAGTGTCTTGAACTTTGGATAGCTGTGCAGCTTTTATTTTGGACTCTCTTTCCATCTTCATTTCTCTTGACTGAATCTCAGTCTTCAAGGAAGCAATTTCTTGTTTTGTATCAGAAAAATTTCCCTCCAGAGTTTTAACTTGTACCACTGTTGCTTTTAAGCATGATAAAATCTCTGGATTTGAAATTTGACTAGCAGTCTGCTTAACAAAATCAGTTGCTCTCCCTTTTGGAAAAATACAGTCTTGTTTATACCAATTGGCAGCAGATTTAGCAAGATACTCTTCTTCAATTGCATGAGATGGACAAGGCTGATCAAAAGATTTATGCTTATTATCAGTCTGTGCAGGTGCACTCACAAATGAATCAGAGTTTGCACTGCTGTCAAATTCATCTTCAGCACTTGCATCTTTAGCTTGAGCATCTTTTAAAGAACCACTGTGCTGAGCTGTGTCAGCCACAGTTTCTGTAACAACTTCTGCAACCTTTTCAATAGTCTCTTCATGTTGCACAGGCTCTGCAACAGAGTTTGCCTTTGTAGCTTCAACAGGCATAGATTCAGAATTCTCCTTAGTTGCCTGATCAACTTCATCACCTTTGTCTTGAATTGGAGAAGATACCAGCTCTGTGTGTGATGCTTCAGCTTCAGGAACTTTTACTGCAAGCTCATCAGCTACACCAGGAGCTTCAGTATGAACAATAGGTGAGATAGGATCAGAGAATGGTTCAAATGTGTCAAAAATATTATCCATTGGTGAAAAACCATCTCTGTTATCCTCTTCTACAGGCATTTTATCCTCTGTAGGTATTTCATCATTAACAATATCCTCTGCAGGCATTTCAACCTCTGCAGGTATAGAAACATTTTCTTCATCCTCAACAGTAGGTGTTTCATGGAAAACCACCTCTGGAGCTTCAAAATAATCAAATCATCTAAATGAAACTGTACCTTAGAGTACTTAACACAACTCAACAGTGTTTATCACTTTTCCAATTTTATCACTAACAACCCTTTCAAAAATTGCACAGTTGTGAATATCAGTGTGTGTGAAGCAGAGTTTACTGAAATCAATTTTTAGAGCATCTAGTATTTCATAACATCCATAACAAAAATCAATAAACACTGAATGCACAAACTCTCATAGTAAACACTGATTGTTTGATGAATGCTAAACTCTGTAGTTACTGTAATACAGAAATCTGAAAACTTCTATTCCCTTTGATGTCCATGATTATCCAAGTAAGCACACAGTCTTTAAAGACAAAAATATCAAGAGATAGAAATCAGAGCATCATTCAGTGAATAACAGTCATGAATTTGATAACCTCACAAACTCTCAAAGCACACAAGTGTTTAGGTGAAGTGTTTACACTCACATTCAATCAGAAATAGCAGAATCTACCATATGCTTGAATGTCCACCAATTCTACACTACTTTGTATACATGTATGCACCAATCAAAAGGACTTTATTCAGGGTTGGAATGAGATAAGATCAAACAGATGAAAAAGATGTTTTATTCATAAGTGAATATCAAGCTGAACATTTCAATAGACCAAAGTGTTCAGTCACACTGTTAGTACATATTTGTACAAGATCAGTATATATGCCTTTTTCTCTTTTTTTTTTTATTTTTTTTTATTTTTTTATTTTTTTATTTTTTATTTTTTTATTTTTTTTATTTAGCATATATACTGAGTAGACTTTTCTTTTCTTGAAAAATACTCATCTGCTTGAGAAAAAAAAAAAAATATAACTGCTCTTAATACTTCAGAGTATAAGAAAAATGAGCAGTTAATTAGGCTCAAAGGGGTTTACTAAGGAAGGAATTTATGAACAGTGTTTATACAGTGTTTGAAGAGAGTTCAAAAGAATTTTGAACAGTGTTTAAAGAAAAATGGTAAATCCTATTGCCTTTATCATTTTCATGCACACACATATCATGTAGTCTCAAAATGGTTTAATACAAGTTCTAGAGAAACATACTACCTAATGAATATCACACAACAATAAATACTGATTGATAGAAAATGTATCAATCACTGATTTGGCTCAAACTCTCACAGGGTGTAGACATGAATCTGAACTCACCAAACTAATCAATGACACATCTCAAGTTTTATGGTTTTCACAAGTACAAACAAGGAATCATCAGGAACCATACCTTTGGAAACAGAATGTCACTAATCAGAGTTTAGAGTTCATCAATAACCAAAATTATTTATGAGAGGCAATGCACACAATATTCATAGACTGAGAGTTTAGGACTGAATAAACTAAGAGATGCTATAAATATGAAACAGTATCATGCTGTGTTGATTTACTGCACAAAGTCTGATTAGATTACAGTGACTCAGAAAGAATCATGATTTATTTACTGAGAATCATGCTTCATACATTTTTCTTCATTGGTGTTTTCATTCAGACAATAATCAATTCTGAATTCACTGAGTGTATCTAACATGTTAACAGTGTTTAACAGACAGACATGCTTACAGAGTTTAACAAGTTTTAAACATAAGCATGCAGAACAGAGTTTAATACTAAGATTCACATAGCACTTAATAATTTGCAAAAACATGAGCAACATATTTTAGAAATAAGTTCTTGAGTCTAACCAACATTTCTAGTCAAAACTAGATACCATCCCTAGTTCATTGACCAGTCTTGTAAATGTAGCTTCACTTAATGGCTTGGTGAAGATATCTGCAAGTTGTTGTTCTGTAGACACAAAGTGAAGCTCAATGTTGCCTTCCTCTACATGCTCTCTGATGAAATGATACCTTATGCTGATGTGCTTTGTCATTGAATGTTGTACTGGATTACCTGTCATTGCAATAGCACTTTGATTATCACAGTAAATAGGTATCTTGGTATACCTTAATCCATAATCCAGCAGTTGATTCTTCATCCATAAAATCTGTGCACAGCAGCTACCAGCAGCAATATACTCTGCTTCAGCTGTAGATGTAGATATTGACTTCTGTTTCTTGCTGTACCAGGAAACAAGTCTGTCACCCAGAAATTGACAACTTCCACTGGTGCTTTTTCTGTCTATCTTACATCCTGCAAAGTCTGCATCTGAATAACCAAGTAGTTTAAACTCTGATTCTCTTGGATACCACAGCCCCAAAGTCATAGTGCCCTTGAGGTACTTAAATATCCTCTTTACTGCTGTTAAATGTGGTTCTCTTGGATCTGCCTGGAACCTTGCACACAAACAAGTTGCATACATAATATCAGGTCTGCTAGCTGTCAAATAGAGTAAAGAACCAATCATTCCTCTGTAACTTGTCATATCTACTGATGACCCTGCATCTTTGTCCAATTTTGTTGCAGTTGCCATGGGAGTTGTTGCAGATGAACAATCAAGCATACCAAATTTCTTGAGAAAGTTTCTGGTATATTTTGCTTGATTTAAAAAAATTCCATCATCTGTTTGCTTCACCTGTAGGCCTAGAAAATAACTAAGCTCTCCCATCATACTCATTTGATATCTTGACTGCATGAGTTTGGCAAACTTCTTACAGAGTTTATCATTAGTAGATCCAAAAATGATGTCATCTACATATATCTGTACTAAAAGCAAGTCACTACCAGTTTGGAAGTAAAACAGAGTTTTGTCAATAGTACCTCTGTGAAATCCACTTTCTAGTAGAAATTTGGCAAGGGTTTCATACCATGCCCTTGGTGCCTGCTTAAGTCCATAGAGTGCCTTGTCTAACCTGTAGACATAGTCTGGATATTTTGCATCTACAAACCCTGGTGGTTGTTCCACAAACACTTCTTCTTCAAGTTTTCCATTCAAAAATGCACTTTTTACATCCATCTGAAACACTTTGAATTTCATGTGAGAGGCATATGCTAGAAAAATTCTAATTGCCTCCAATCTAGCCACTGGAGCAAATGTTTCATCATAGTCTATTCCTTCCTGTTGTGAATAGCCTTTTGCAACCAGTCTTGCCTTGTTCCTTGTGATAACACCCTCACTGTCAGTTTTATTTCTGAAAACCCATTTAGTACCAACAATGGATCTGTTCTTGGGCCTTGGTACAAGTGTCCACACTTCATTTCTTTCAAATTCATTTAGCTCTTCTTGCATTGTTGTTATCCAGTCAGCATCTTTAAGAGCTTCTTCCACTTTCTTTGGCTCAGATTGTGACAAGAATGCATGAAACAGACATTCATTTGTTGTTGCACTTCTTGTCCTTACTTTTGCATCTGGATCACCAATAATCAAATCAGGTGTGTGTGATTTAGTCCATTTTCTTGCAGAAGGCAGATTGCTTCTGTCATCATGTGATCCTCCCCCTTGATCCATGCTCTCCTGATTTTCTTGGTGTCTTTCTTCATTTTCAGATGCTCCCCCTGAATGTGACTTCTCAGTATTATCAACAGAGTTTGAATCAACAGAGTTTGATTCAGAATCATCAACTGAGTCACTTTCAGTGTTTGAATCATCACTTTGATGTGATTCTTCATGCTCCCCCTCAACTGGTTCTTCCCTTGTTTCTGATTGAAGAGTTTCTTCAGTATTTACCAGTAGAGGTTCAGAGTTTAGATGAACAGAGTTTGTCAAATCAGTCTGATCAGAGTTTACTTTTTCAGAGAATAAATCTTCATTTTCAAAGTGCAGTTGATCATGTTCATTTACATCTTCAAGTCCAGTTATTTTTTTGTCATCAAATGACACATGAATTGATTCCATGATCACTCTAGTTCTCAGATTATAAACTCTGAATGCCTTAGTTGACAGTGGATAGCCAACAAAAATTCCTTCATCTGCCTTTAGGTCAAATTTGGTCAACTGTTCAGGATGAGTCTTCAACACAAAGCACTTGCATCCAAAAATATGAAAATATTTTAGATTTGGCTTTTTCTTCTTCACCATTTCATATGGTGTTTTACCATGCTTGTTGATCAGTGTTGCATTTTGAGTAAAACAAGCAGTTTGAACTGCTTCTGCCCAGAAATATGTTGGCAACTTTGCTTCATCTAGCATGGTTCTGGCAGCTTCTATCAAGGTTCTGTTCTTCCTCTCCACTACACCATTTTGTTGTGGAGTGCCAGGTGCAGAAAACTCTTGTTTGATTCCTTTACTCTTGCAAAATTCTTCCATTGATGAATTCCTGAACTCAGTTCCATTGTCACTTCTGATTATCTTCACTTGATTTTCTGACCCTTTTTCCAATTGTAATATATGTTCTGTCAGTGTTAATGCAGTTTCAACCTTCTTTGCAAGAAAATATACCCATGTGTACCTGGTATATTCATCAACAATGACTAGAGCATATTTCTTCTTTCCAAGAGACATCACATTCACTGGACCAAAAAGATCAACATGTAGTAGATGATAAGGATCAACAATTGAAGACTCAGATTTGCTTTTGAAGGTGGCTTTTCTCTGTTTGGCCTTTTGACAAGAATCACACAGGCCTTCTCCATTCAACAAGGACTTTGGTAAACCTCTCACAAGATCATTCTTTATTAGCTCATTGATATTGTTCAGATTCAAATGAGAGAGTTTCTTGTGCCACTTCCAACTCTCTTCACTGGACATTCTTGTTGACAGACACACTGCTTTGCCATCAGTGTTTGTTGACAATTTAATTTCATATATGTTATTGTGTCTGTTTCCAACTAGAGCAACTTTCCCTGTAGATTTGCTGATCACTTGACAATATTCAGGCTGAAAATCTACATGATATCCTCTGTCACAGATTTGACTCACAGATAGCAAGTCATGTTTGAGTCCTGGAACCAGAGCTACATTTGTGATGATGACATTTCCAAGATTAATATTGCCATATCCCAGTGTATGTCCTATGTTGCCATCTCCATAGGAAACTTCTGGGCCAGCCTTCTCCTCAAACTCTGATAGCAGGGCTTTATTTCCTGTCATGTGTCCTGAACATCCACTGTCCACGACTAGGGTACTAACCCTGTTGCCCTGCAATCACAAACAATCACTGATTATTAGTTTTAAGGATCCAGACTTGCTTGGATCCTTTGGCTTTCTTAATTCTGTTAGCTTTTGCAGCGGAATTTACATTAACAGAGTTTAAGCTAACTTTTTCAGAGTTTACATTTGCAGAGTTTACTTTAACCCATTTCAAATTTGGTTTGGGTTCATAGTAATTATAGTAAATAGCATGATAATCTCTGCAAGTGTAAATAGAATGCCATGTACTTCCACAGTGTTTACATAAAGTCTGTGGTCTTGTTCTCACATAATCACTATTCACTGCAGTTTTAGAGGGTAAAGAATTAATGTTCTTATTCTTACTGCAGAAACTAGCAAGATGATTAGTGCTACCACAATTAAAGCATGTTTTTCTAGGAGCTAATGAAGCAAGCATTGGCTTAATTCCTGAGGTTATGCCTACCTTTCCATTTCTGTTTTTCTTAGGCATTCTCTGTTTGTTGACAGACTTTATTTCCTTAAGCTTATGCTTGAGTTGTTTATCTGTCATTAAACCAATGTTAGCCTCTTTAACAAAAGTTTTAGCATATGACTCTTTAACAGCCTTTTTCTGTGCTTCAGTCTTAGGTCCACCTGTTCCCATGACATTACCTTCAGATGAACGATGTGGTCTAACTTTTACCTGATTTTCAAATCTAAGTTCCTCTCCCTCAGAGTAACCTAGACCTACTGTGTCTGACTGAAACACTTCTTGAGTGTCTTTACCAGAGTGTGTCCAAGTTTTAATGATGTGTTTAGTATCCTCCAATTCAGATTCTAGTTGCTTATACTTACCTAGCAACTCCTGTTCAATAAACACTGCATCATCTCTCTCTTTTTGAATTTTATTCATGTTCTCTAGCTGTTCCTCAACAAGTTTATTTCTTTCTTTGAGTTGAGAGCACTCAGTCTTTATCCTCTCATTTTCTAAAGTCTGATCCCTATAACTGATATGCAATGCTTTAAGATAGATTCTCAATTCAGTTATATTATCAGTGTTATAAGCATAGGTAGTTGGAGGTACCTTAAGATCATCATTTTCAGTCTGAGTAGTAGCCATGAGAGCATAGTTGACTTCCTCATCTGAATCTGAAGTGTCTGCCCAATCTCTGCCTTTGGTGTAGAGTGCCTTCTCAGTTTTACCCTTCTTGCACTCAGGAGCATAGTGACCCATCTCCTTACACTTGTAGCATTGAATTTCAGACTTATCTTTCTTACCAGATTTGAAGTCCTTTCCCTCAGATTTCTTGAAATTCTTCTTGTCAGACTTTGAGTAGTCCCTGGAGAATCTCTTTCCCTTCTTGAAGTTCTTGTATCCCATCTTCTTGAAGGTCTTTACCATCAATGCAGCCATTTGCATCATCTCCTCATCATCTTCAGAATCAGATGATTCATCTGTGTTTGAGTCAACATCAGTGTTTGATGACTCATTCTCTGAATGTATGACTAAGGCTTTCCCTTTTTCCTTTCTCCTTGATGCCTCTTTCTTTGATGGTTTCTCCTCAACCTTAAGAGCAACAGACTTTGACTTTCTACTAGATCTTTTGTTTCTCTGCTCCAATTCCAATTCATGAGTTTTGAGCAGCCCATAAATTTCATCAATTTCTGTTTCACCAAGTTCATAATTATCTCTTATAGTGGTTGTTTTCACATCCCACTTTTCAGGTAGAGAAAGAAGAAACTTGAGATTTGAGTCTTCTAAATCATACTCTTTGTTAACCAATGACAAATCATTGAGCAGTTTACAGAATCTGTCAAATGTTTCTGTCATGGTTTCATCAGACTTTGCCTTAAAGTGCTCATACTCCTGAGTGAGTATGTTTCTTCTGTTTTTCTTGATTGCAGGAGTTCCTTGACACCTAACCTCAAGTGCATCCCATATTTCCTTTGCAGTTGTGCAATTAATCACTTTATTAGACATAACATTGTCTAATGCACTGTGAAGTAAATGTCTCACTTTTGCATCCTTTGCAATAGATGAAAGATCCTCAGCAGTTAGATCTTTCTTTTCCTTTGGAATGACCTTTGATTCCTCACCAGCAGCAGCAGCAGATAATTTTGTAGGTTTGTGAGGACCTTCATAAATTCTATCAAGGTATTCTGGATCTGTGGCTTCCAGAAACATGGTCATTTTTACCTTCCAGATTGCATACTCTGATGGCCTTAGTATTGGAACCCTTATTGTTTCATACCTACTAACAGTAGTAGGGGCTTTCTCAGTTGGTGGAGGTATCTCCGCCATTGATTACTATTGTGTTTGGATCTTTAACTGTAATAAAGTAACAGATTAGGCTCTGATACCACTTGTTAGGTCGAATACACAATAAGCAATCAAATACTGTATGAGTAACTTAACAAGAACACACTGTTTAACAATTAAAAACTGTTTGGAATTAACAATTCCTCTCTCAGTGATGTAAATATCACAGAGAGCTGCTTAGGTTACAATCAATGAATTTCTCAATGTTCGACTACCCTTCTAGGGTTAACCTAACTGTATTTATAGAACATACAGCTTCGTACAATCAGTAACTGATTCTCCTATAATCAAGCTATACAATTGATATCAATCACGATTGCTCCAGTCTTCCAAGTCAACTCAATCTCTTTGACAGCTTTCCAATCTTCAAAGATATTGCTTCCATACTTATCTTGCATCAACCTTTAAACACTGTTGACTCTTCAGAAAATATCGCTACAGAGTTTACCAACCTCTGTTGCGCTTCCAGTCAGTGTTTAACTAAACTCTGACTACTTCCAGCTAAACTCTGTTTTGTCACTATAGCTTCTAAACACTGTTCTCATCAATCATTTCTAACATTGCACAACTGCAAAGGAAATATGGGATGCACTTGAGGTTAGGTGTCAAGGAACTCCTGCAATCAAGAAAAATAGAAGAAACATACTCACTCAGGAGTATGAGCATTTTGAGGCAAAGTCTGAAGAAACCATGACAGAAACATTTGACAGATTCTGTAAACTGCTAAATGATTTGTCATTGGTTAACAAAGAGTATGATTTAGAAGACTCAAATCTCAAGTTTCTTCTTTCTCTACCTGAAAAGTGGGATGTGAAAACAACCACTATAAGAGATAACTATGAACTTGCTGAAACAGAGATTGATGAAATATATGGATTGCTCAAAACCTATGAATTGGAATTGGGGCAGAGAAACAAAAGATCAAGTAGAAAGTCAAAATCTGTTGCTCTTAAGGTTGAGGAGAAACCATTAAAAAAGGAAGCATCAAGGAAGAAAGCTAAGGGAAAAGCTTTAGTAATAAAGTCTGAAAGTGAGTCATCAAACTCTGATGATGACTCAAACAATGATGCATTATCTGATTCTGAGGATGATGAAGAAGAGTTGAAGCAAATGGCTGTCTTGATGGTAAAAACTTTTAAGAAGATGGGTTTCAGGAACTTTAAGAAGGGAAACAGATTTTCTAAGAAAGATTTAAACTCTGACAGGAAGAGTTTCAGAAATTCTGATAGAAGGGATACCAAATCAGGAAAGAAAGACAAGTCTGAGATTCAATGCTACAAGTGTAAGGAGATGGGTCACTATGCTCCTGAGTGCAAGAAGGGTAAAACTGAAAAGGCACTCTACACAAAAGGTAGAGATTGGGCAGACACTTCAGAATCAGATGAGGAAGTCAACTATGGTCTCTTGGCTACTACTCAGAATGAAGATGATGATCTAAAGGTACCCCCAACTACCTATGCTTATAATACTGATAATATAACTGAATTGAGAATTTATCTTAAAGCATTACATATCAGTTATAGGGATCAGACTTTAGAAAATGAGAGGATAAAGAATGAGTGTTCTCAACTCAAAGATAGAAACAAACTTGTTGAGGAACAGCTTGAAAACATGAATAAAGTTCAGAAAGAAAGAGATGATGCTGTGTTTATAGAACAGGAGTTGCTAGGTAAGTATAAGCAACTAGAATCTGAATTGGAGGATACTAAACACATTATTAAAACTTGGACACACTCTGGTAAAGACACTCAAGAAGTGTTTCAGTCAGATACAGTAGGTCTAGGTTACTCTGAAGGAGATGAACTTAGATTTGAAAATTTGGTAAAAGTTAGACCACATCGTTCATCTGAAGGTAATGTTATGGGAACAGGAGGACCTAAGACTGAAGCTGAGAAAAAGGCTGTTAAAGAATCATATGCTAAGACTTTTGTTAAAGAGGTTAACATTGGTTTAATGAAAGATAAACAACTCAAGCATAAGCTTAAAGAGATAAAATCTGTCAACAAACAGAGAATGCCTAGGAAAAACAAAAATGGAAAGGTAGGCATAACATCAGGAATTAAGCCAATGCTTGCTACATTAGCTCCTAGAAAAACATGCTTTAATTGTGGTAGCACTAATCATCTTGCTAGTTTCTGCAGTAAGAATAAGAACATTAATTCTTTGCCCTCTAAAACTGCAGTAAAGAATGATTATGTGAGAACTAGACCACAGACTTTATGTAAACACTGTGGAAGTACGTGGCATTCTATTTACACTTGCAGAGATTATCATGCTATTTACTATAATTACTATGAACCCAAGCCAAATTTGAAATGGGTTAAAGTAAACTCTGCAAATGTAAACTCTGAAAAAGTTAGCTTAAACTCTGATAATGTGAATTCCGCTGCAAAAGCTAACAGAATCAAGAAAGCCAAAGGATCCAAGCAAGTCTGGATCCTTAAAACTAACAATCAGTGATTGTTTGTGATTGCAGGGCACCAGAGTCAGTACCCTAGTCGTGGACAGTGGATGTTCAGGACACATGACTGGAAATAAAGCCCTGCTATCAGAGTATGAGGAGAAGGCTGGCCCAAAAGTTTCCTATGGAGATGGCAACATAGGACATACTCTGGGATATGGCAATATTAATCTTGGGAGTGTCATCATCACAAATGTAGCTCTGGTTCCAGGACTCAAGCATGATCTGCTATCTGTGAGTCAAATCTGTGATAGAGGATATCATGTAGATTTTCAGCCTGAATATTGTCAAGTCATCAGTAAATCTACAGGGAAAGTTGCTCTAGTTGGAAACATACACAATAACATCTATGAAATAAAATTGTCAACAAACACTGATGGCAAAGCAGTGTGTCTGTCAACAAGAATGTCCAGTGAAGAGAGTTGGAAGTGGCACAAGAAACTTTCTCATTTGAACCTGAACAACATCAATGAGCTAATAAAGAATGATCTTGTAAGAGGACTACCAAAGTCTTTGTTGAATGCTGAAGGCCTGTGTGATTCTTGTCAAAAGGCCAAACAGAGAAAAGCCTCTTTCAAAAGCAAATCTGAGTCTTCAATTGTTGATCCTTATCATCTCCTACATGTTGATCTTTTTGGACCAGTGAATGTTATGTCTCTTGGAAAGAAGAAATATGCTCTAGTCATTGTTGATGAATATACCAGATACACATGGGTATATTTTCTAGCAAAGAAGGATGAAACTGCATTAACACTGACAGAACATATAATACAACTGGACAAAGGGTCAGAGAAACAAGTGAAGATTATCAGAAGTGACAATGGAACTGAATTTAGGAATTCAACAATGGAAGAATTTTGCAAGAGTAAAGGAATCAAACAAGAGTTTTCTGCACCTGTCACTCCACAACAAAATGGTGTAGTGGAGAGGAAGAACAGAACCTTGATAGAAGCTGCAAGAACCATGCTAGATGAAGCAAAGCTGCCAACATATTTCTGGGCAGAAGCAGTTCAAACTGCTTGTTTTACTCAAAATGCAACACTGATCAACAAGCATGGTAAAACTCCATATGAAATGGTGAAAAAGAAGAAGCCAAATCTAAAATATTTTCATATTTTTGGATGCAAGTGCTTTGTATTGAAGACTCATCCTGAGCAGTTGACCAAATTTGATCTAAAGGCAGATGAAGGAATTTTTGTTGGCTATCCACTGTCAACTAAGGCATTCAGAGTTTATAATCTAAGAACCAGAGTGATCATGGAATCAATTCATGTGTCATTTGATGACAAGAAAATAACTGGACTTGAAGATGTTAATGAACATGATCAATTGCACTTTGAAAATGAAGATTTATTCTCTGAAAAAGTAAACTCTGATCAGACTGATCTGACAAACTCTGTTGAGCTAAACTCTGAACCTCTACTGGTAAATACTGAAGAGACTCTTCAATCAGAAGCAAGGGAAGAACCAGTTGAGGGGGAGCATGAAGAATCACATCAAAGTGATAATTCAAATACTGATAGTGACTCAGTTGATAATTCTGAATCAAACTCTGTTGAATCAAACTCTGTTGATTCAAACTCTGTTGATAATTCTGAACAGTCACATTCAGGGGGAGCATCAGAAAATGAAGAAAGGCACCAAGAAAATCAGGAGAGCATGGATCAAGGGGGAGGATCACATGATGACAGAAGCAATTTGCCTTCTGCAAGAAAATGGACTAAGTCACACACACCTGATTTGATTATTGGTGATCCAGATGCAAAAGTAAGAACAAGAAGTGCAACAACAAATGAATGTCTGTTTCATGCATTCTTGTCACAATCTGAGCCAAAGAAAGTAGAAGAAGCTCTTAAAGATGCTGACTGGATAACAGCAATGCAAGAAGAGCTAAATGAATTTGAAAGAAATGAAGTGTGGACCCTTGTACCAAGGCCCAAGAACAGATCCATTGTTGGTACTAAATGGGTTTTCAGAAATAAAACTGACAGTGAGGGTGTTATCACAAGGAACAAAGCAAGACTGGTTGCAAATGGCTATTCACAGCAGGAAGGAATAGACTATGATGAAACATTTGCTCCAGTTGCAAGATTGGAGGCAATCAGAATCTTTCTAGCATATGCCTCTCATAAGAAATTCAAAGTGTTTCAGATGGATGTGAAAAGTGCATTTTTAAATGGAAAACTTGAAGAAGAAGTGTTTGTGGAACAACTACCAGGTTTTGTAGATCCAAAATATCCAGACCATGTCTACAGGTTAGACAAGGCACTCTATGGACTTAAGCAGGCACCAAGGGCATGGTATGAAACTCTTGCTAAATTTCTACTAGAAAGTGGGTTTCACAGAGGTACTATTGACAAAACTCTGTTTTACTTTCAATCTGGTAGTGACCTGCTCTTAGTTCAAATATATGTTGATGACATCATTTTTGGATCTACTAATGATAAACTCTGTAAGAATTTTGCCAAGCTCATGTAGTCAAGATATCAAATGAGTATGATGGGAGAGCTTAGTTATTTTCTAGGCCTACAGGTGAAGCAAACAGATGATGGAATTTTTATAAATCAAGCAAAATATACCAGGAATCTTCTCAAGAAATTTGGCATGCTTGACTGTTCATCTGCAACAACTCCCATGGCAACTGCAACAAAATTGGACAAAGATGCAGGGTCATCAGTAGATATGACAAGTTACAGAGGAATGATTGGTTCTCTACTCTATTTAACAGCTAGTAGACCTGATATAATGTATGCCACTTGTTTGTGTGCAAGGTTTCAGGCAGATCCAAGGGAACCACATTTAACAGCAGTAAAGAGGATTTTTAAGTATCTCAAGGGCACTATAACTTTAGGGCTGTGGTATCCCAGAGAATCAGACTTTAAGCTTCTTGGCTACTCTGATTCAAACTTTGCAGGATGTAAGATTGACAAAAAAAGCACCAGTGGAAGTTGTCAATTTCTAGGTGATAGACTTGTTTCCTGGTATAGCAAGAAACAGAAATCAATATCTACATCTACAGCTGAAGCAGAGTATATTGCTGCTGGTAGTTGCTGTGCACAGATTCTATGGATGAAAAATCAATTGTTGGATTATGGATTGAGGTATACCAAGATACCTATTTTCTATGATAATCAAAGTGCTATTGCAATGACAGGTAATCCAGTACAACACTCCATGACAAAGCACATCAGCATAAGGTATCACTTTATCAGAGAGCATGTAGAGGAAGGCAACATTGAGCTTCACTTTGTGTCTACAGAACAACAACTTGCAGATGTCTTCACCAAGCCATTGAGTGAAGCTACATTTACAAGACTGGTCAATGAACTAGGAATGGTCTCTAGTTTTGACTAGAGATGTTGGTTAGACTCAAGATCTTACTTTTAAAATATATTGCTCATGTTTCTGCAAATTGTTGAGTGCTATGTGAACTTTATTATTAAACTCTGTTATGCATGCTTATGTTTAAACTTTGTTAAACTCTGTCAGCATGTCTGTCTGCTAAACACTGTTAACATGTTGGATACACTCTGTGAATTCAGAATTGATTTTTGTCTGAATGAAAACACCAATGAAGAAAAATGTATGAAGCATGATTCTCTGTAATTAAATCATGATTCTTTCTGAGTCACTGTAATCTAATCAGATTTTGTGCAGTAAATCAACACAGCATGATACTGTTTCATATTTAGAGCATCTCTTAGTTTATTTGATCTTAAACTCTGAATCTATGAATACTGAGTGCATTGCCTCTCATAAATAATTTCTGATATTGATGAACTCTAAACTCTGATAAGTGACATTCTGTTCCCAAAGGTAATTCATGGTTCTTGATGATTCCTTGTTTGTACTTGTAAAAACTATAAAACATGAGATGTGTCATTGATTAGTTTGGTGAGTTCAGATTCATGTCTGCACCCTATGAGATTTTGAGCCAAATCAGTGATTGATACATTCTCTATCAATCAGTTTTTATTGTTGTGTGATGTTCATCAGGAAGTATGTTTCTCTAGAACTTGTATTAAACCATTTTGAAGACTACATGATATGTGTGTGCATGAAAATGATAAAGGCAATAGGATTTACCATTCCTTCAAACACTGTTCAAAATTCTTTTGAACACTGTTCAAACACTGTTCATAAATTCCACCCTTAGTAAACCCCTTTGAGCCTAATTAACTGCTCATTTTTCTTAAACTCTGTAGTATTAAGAGCAGTTATATTCTTTTGAAAAATCAAATGCAAGCAGGTGAGTGTTTCTCAAGAAAAGAAAAGTTTACTCAGTATATATGTTAATAAAAAAAAAAAAGAAAAAAAAAGGCATATATACTGATCATCTTGTACAAATATGTACTAACAGTGTGACTGAACACTTTGGTCTATTAAAATGTTCAGCTTGAAATTCACTCATGATTAAAATATCTCTTCTCATCTGTTTGATCTTACTACATTACAACCCTGAATAAAGTCCTTTTGATTTGTGCATATATGTACTCAAAGTAGTGTAGATATGGTGGACATTCAAGCATATGGTAGTATCTGCTTTTACTGATTGAATGTGAGTGTAAACACTTCACCTAAACACTTGTGTGCTTTGAGAGTTTGTGAGTTTATAAAGTTCATGACTGTTACTCACTGAATGATGCTCTGATTTCTATCTCTTGATCTTTTTTGTCTTCAAAGACTGTGTGCTTACTTGGATAATCATGAACATCAAAGGGAATAGAAGTATTCAGATCTCTGTATTACAGTAACTACAGAGTTTAGCATTCATCAAACAATCAGTGTTTACTATGAGAGTTTGTGCATTCAGTGTTTATTGATTTTTGTTATGGATTTTATGAAATATTAGATGCTCTAAAAATTGATTTTGGTAAACTCTGCTTCACACACATTCATATTCACAACTGTGCAATTTTTGAAAGGGTTTTAGTGATAAAGTTGGAAAATTGACAAACACTGTCGAGTTATGTTAAGTACTCTAAGGTAAAGTTTCATTGAGATAATTTGATTATTTTGGAGTAATTGGGGTAGTTGACAACTGTTAATTAGTGTAAATATGTCATAGTGTCGTGATTATAGGAATGACAGCGGTAATTATTAAGTGATCCACTGGTTGTTTGACACGTGTTCTATTATTGTGTCCCACTCACAAATTACTCTAAAATCAGTTGCGTGCTTTCAATACATAAACGATTGAGTTTTTTTTTACTCTAATCGCTTTTGTTCTCTCACTTCACATCGATTCATATTCACCCACTCACAGTTACTTGCATACTCAATCACTTTCAAAACTCTTGTTCACTCTCTTTCACATTTTGATAAACACTTATCATACACATCTTTTCTCTGAATATTTTCGTATCATATCTCACTAATGGCAACCAAAGCTTTTGATGCAGCAGGGTTAGTTTTTCTTCCTAGCAATTATGCAGCTCCACTGGAGAATGCAAACGCTCCAGAGGCGTTTCATTTGTTTCAAAATTTCTTGAAAGATTCCGAAATTGGGAAGGCTTTAACTGCACCACCAACACTCTTTGCTTCACAAATTGCTACTTTTTGGACAAACTCTGTGTATGATGATGGAGAAGAGTCTGGCACTCCAACAATTACTTTTACTCATGATGAATCAGAGTATATCATTACTCCAACTACGGTTAGGGATGCTCTGGAGTTTGAGACTCATACTTCTTACAGTGTTGTTGGTCACGACCGCTTGCGGACAATGTTGCAGAGCCTGTGCAACATGAGGAGAATATTGAGAAGATTGCAGAAGTTGTTGCAGAAACTGTGGCTGACAAAGCTCAGCACAGTGGTTCTTTACAAGATGCTCAAGCTGATGATGCAAGTGTTGAAGATGAAGCTGAAAACAGTGCAAACTCTGATTCTTCTCTGAGTGCACCAGTACAGACTGATAACAAACATACATCTTTTGATCAGCCTTGTCCATCTCATGCAATTGAAGAAGAGCATCTTGCTAAATCTGCTGCTAACTGGTATAAAGAAGACTGTATTTTTCCAAAAGGGAGAGCAACTAATTTCATTAAGCAGACTGCTAGTCAAATTTCAAATCCAGAGATTTTATCATGCTTAAAGGCAACTGTGGTACAAGTCAAAACTCTGGATGGAAGTTTTGCTGACATAAAACAACAAATTGCTTATTTGAAGACTGAGATACAGACTAGAGAAATGAAAATGGAAAGAGAGTCAAAAATCAAAGCTGCACAGCTTTCTAAAGTTCAAGATACTCTCTTTGCCAGGTTAGGAAAGGTTGAAGAGAATCAGGCTGCTTTGTTTGATAAGGTTGATTCAATTGCTAACTCCTTGGAGCTCATTACATCTATACTCATTCCTGATGATGTCAAAAAGGGGGAGAGAGTTGCTAAGTCAAAATGCAAAATTTCTCAAACTCTGCTCAAAAAGGATGATGCTGAAGATGGAGGAGCAAATAACAAGAGTAAGGCTTTAAACTCTGAGTCACTAACTCTGAGATCTGGCAAATCTCTTAAGTCACAGTCTGTTGGAATAAACACTGAAACTCAAGGTACTTCAAAAACCAAGAGTTTGGAATTAATATCTAATCCAAAGACTGATGAGGAGTTAGCTGTTAAGCTTTTCATGGAAGAAAATGCAGAAGGAGTTACTCTAGAAGATGCTAAAGCTGAAGAAAAGAGTCTGCAAGAAAAGCATCTAAAAGCTTTAAAATCTGTTAAGATGAAAAAGAGGGAGAAAGTTGTTAAAGCTGCAAAGCCTGTTCTTAAAGGCATTGAAATCAAAGAGAAGTTGTCTGGCATTCAAGAAGAAGAAGAAGAAGAAGAAGAAGATAAAGAAAAGTTGATAAGAAAGTCTTCTCTTGATGCTAAATTGAAGTTAAAAGGGGTAATGAATGAGGAGAACAAAGGCAAAATGATTGTTACAACCTCTGTTGCCACACAAGTTGTACAAACACAGGAGTAACTGGTGATTATCAACACAATGTTGCTTGTTCAGGAAAGCCACCAGGGAGAAATACTTCTGGATTAGGTTCAAAAAGAGATTTGAGATTTAGTAACAGTCCAAGAGATCCTTCTGTACTTGTTTCTCTTGGTTCTGGTATTACTCAAGAAAATCTAGATAAGTTGGAATCAGTTCAACTAGTTCATCAAAGGAGCTTAGATATTTACTTTCTGTTATACTTTATGACAGATGGATCAGTGTTTAGAGTGAATGAAGAAGCAATCAAGTTAAAGTTATTTGAAGAACTTCAGTATGTTCTGCATATATTCAGAGTCAGAAATCGTCAAACACAGCTTATTGCTAATTCTATAAGGGGATATATGCAGAAAGCTAAAATTGTTACAGGATCAAAGTCTGCTGAAAAGTATGTTCCTAAGTACAGAGATTGGAATGGCAATCTGATAGAAATGGAGAAGGGGACTACAAAGCTGAAGACAGATCTTGGAATTACAGTTCTGGATTTTAATGTGAAGTCTGAGGAAGTGAAATATATCAGATTGGGAAATGAAATGAGAAGAAACACAATCTACGATCTCAGAGCTGCTATCTTTCAAACTGATGAGAATGATCCAGATTTAAGAGAGATCAAGGAAGCTATGCAGATTGAACTTGAAAATGCTGAGAGAAGATTGTTGATTGATTATCTCAGAACAACTCCAGATCTTGAGGAAGTTAGGTAGACAAAAGTTGTAAGTTTGTTGAGTAATAGTTTAAACTCTGTTTGTATGTTGAACACTGTAAACTTTGTATTTGTTTTGACATCATCATTTACTGTAAACTTGTACATTCTTGCTAATGAACAAGTTGGGGGAGATTGTTAGAAATGATTGATGAGAACAGTGTTTGGAAGCTAAAGTAACAAAACAGAGTTTAGCTGGAAGCAGTCAGAGTTTAGTTAAACACTGACTGGAAGCGCAACAGAAGTTGTTAAACTCTGTAGCGGAAGCGTCTGAGAGTCAACAGTGTTTGAAGATTGATACAAGATAAATATGGAAGCAATATCTTTGAAGATTGGATAGCTGTCAAAGAGATTGAGTTGACTTAGGAGAAGTGTAGCAATCGTGATTGATATCAATTGTATAGCTTAATTATAGGAGAATCAATTACTGATTGTACGAAGCTGTATGTTTTATAAATACAGTTAGGTTAACCCTAGAAGGGTATCGAACATAGAGAAATTCATTGATTGTAACCTAAGCAGCTCTCTGTGATATTTTACATCACTGAGAGAGGAATTATTAATTCCAAACAGTTTTTAAGTGTTAAAACTTGTGTTCTTGTTAATTACTTATACAATACTTGATTACATATTGTGTATTCGACCTAACAATATATTATCATTTATATGGTTTTTTCGTCGAAAAAAGATTTTTAAAAATTAAATTACGTTCGAGACTAGTTAGAAGTAGTAATTTTGGTGAGTTTATATTAAATAATTTTGAATAATTTTGAATATTTTAATTGTTTTTTCACATCACTATATTCAAATATATCGTCATCCGTACGGTTGGATCATCGAAAAAAAGATTTTAATACAGAATTATTCCAAAAACGTAGTAAAAGTGCTTCTTCCTATTACGGGACACGATCCAGATTCACTCTATAACTTTTTTGAATTATTTCTTCGGTGATCGAACCGTACGAATGTTGATAAACACTCATTTTAGTGTTAGGAAAAAATAATTGAAAAATAAAAAAGTCAGATTGTACGAGATTTTTACAAAAATGTAGTAAAAGTGTTGCTTCTTATAACGGGAGACGATCCAGATTCACTGAATAATTTTTTAAAATGATTTTTTCGACGATCGAACCGTACAAATGTTAATAAACACTCGTTTTAGTGTTCGCAAAAAATAATCAAAAAATAAAAAGGTCGGGTTGTACGAGATTTTAACAAAAATGTAGTAAAAGTTTTGGTAAAAACTTTTACAAACAACAATACATGACAAAGCACTAGTTACTAGTAGTGTTCTACTACGATTTCCAACCAAATTAATTTTTTATTTTTTTAAAATTTGGGAATATCATTATATTATATATATCTTGACATCCGTACGGTTGGATCGTCGAGAAATATTTTTAAAAGTATAGAAACAACAATCAGTAACAAAGCACTAGTTACGAGTACTAGTCAATGTAGTAGTGTTCTACTACGATCTCCAACCAAATTAATTTTTTATTTTTTGAAATTTTGGGAATATCATTATATTATATATATCTTAACATCCGTATGGTTTGATCGTCGAGAAATATTTTTTAAAAAATATAAACAACAATCCATGACAAAGCACTAGTTACGAGTACTAGTCAATGTAGTAGTGTTCTACTACGATCTCCAACCAAATTAATTTTTTATTTTTAGAAAATTTGGGAATATCATTATATTATATATATCTTGACATCCGTATGGTTGGATCATTGAAAAATATTTTTAAAAGTATAGAAATAACAATCAGTGACAAAGCACTAGTTACGAATAGTACTAGTCTATACAGTAGTGTTCTACTAGTCAATCTGTAATGATTGTGAATTAGTACATATCAATGAAAATAATTTATTTATTAATAATTTAATATTAACAAAATTAAAAATAAATTTGTAATATTTTTGAAACAAAAAAATTTTAAAAAAAAAGCTTCACTTGATTGTGGTTGTGAATTATTGAGAGCGGCAAATGAAATAATTGAAAGCGCGCGGCAAAATGAAAATTAGGGCAAAATTAATTGGAGCCAAAATAAATTGGGGCTTCATTATCTCCCAATCATTCACTCTATCGTCTCTCTCACTGGTCTCTCTCACTGGGTTTCTCCATTCACTCTCTCATATATAACATTTAATTGATGGTATTCGACCTGGGATATGGTTTAATTCAAAGGATTGAAGGATTCAGTTAGGGTTTAAAAACTCTCTCACTATCATGTAAATACTAAGTTAATCTGCTGTGAAATCTTGGTCTTAATTTCCACTTGATATAATCATCATAATTAGCAATCACTTGTCTGATCAATTTCCATATTAAGATTTGAACAAACACTGTAGAAATGTTTAGAAAATCAGTTTGTTTTATGAATTTATGCTCTATATAGGTTAGTTTAATTTAGGTTTTTATGTGATTATAATGGTTGGAATTAGATGCAATTATAAGAATTAATCTAGTCATTCTCTTCGGATAAACAAACAAGTCACGCATGACTCAACTATGGCTGCGTTCACATATATAGTATGGGATGTAATGAAATCTGGACTATTTTTTGGATATAATTTTTCAGTTTTAAGTTATAGTTCATTCCTTCGAATTTCTAAGTACATTGTTATTCGTTCCCACACTTTCTTAAAAATTATTGCTATATGGAATTTGCATACATGTGATATAATTTACGCTGAAATGTACATCCCAATGTCGTATGTAATTCGTCTATTTGTCATTCAGGCATTACATGGTTAATTTTAATAAATTCATAAATTTTCATAAATAAAATTTCTGACTTGTAATAAGTGCTAACTATGAACAAGATAAACGTATTTTCTTTGTTTGATAATAGAAAACGAGCAACCCTTTGCTTGCCTCGCCATCAGACGCTGTGGTTTATATTGAATCTCGTGAGCGAGAAGAGGGCCGAACATACAAGACAAATACAGCTGAACTGAAAAAAAGAATTGTAAGTACTATATTTTATTTATTTGACTTCTGTGCTAAGTAGAAATCAAGATTGGTTCATTTGGTTGAATTTATCGTTTTTATTTTACAAGTAAAGAAATATAGCAAGGCTTTGTCTGTTGGTTTATTTGGTCAAATTTATTTGGTGAAAATAGTGCTTTTCTCTGTTGAGGGTATTTCTATGTAACTCTTATTTCGCAAACTTTTTTTGTAGAGCGAGATCAAGAAGAAGGTCGCTGTAGGTGAGGATGTAAACGAACTGATTGCTAACGACAAGTTGTTGGATATTTTAGTGTAATTGGATTGGCTAGTTGATCAATGTAATCGTAATGCTACATCGAACAAGCCAGGAGAATGCGGAGTGCATGCTCTGTTCGAGTTCGTTATGATTTCAGAATTATTGTTTATTAGACATGTCTATTGGCATCAGATGAGGTGTGTCTATTGGAAAAGACACATCTTGAGGTGTGTCTATTGGCATTGGACATGACTGTTGGAAATGAGATGTGTCTATTGGAAAAGACACATCTTGAGGTGTGTCTATTGGCAAAAGACACATCTGTTGACATCTATAAATAGGTGTGGCATTGATCATTTTATATATAGGTTCATTTTGAAATACACAGCAAAATACATTCTCTTTTCTTGCAGATTTTCTGATTTTATCCGATTGAATTATTTGGGTGAACCACAAATAACTTCAATCTGAAAGTGATTACACGACTTCAGAAAAATCCAAGTTATCACCCAATTCCCCAACAAAGATTGAAGTTATTTATGGTTAATAGGGTGTCTGATGTTTTAGAACTAGTACATAGTGATTTGTGTGATTTCCATTCTACACCATCATTAGGAAATAAAAAGTATGTAGTTACTTTTATTGATTATGCTACTAGATATTGCTATGTATATTTATTGAATGCTAAGGATGAAGCTCTTGACTTCTTTAAAATTTTTAAAGAAGAAGTAGAGCTACATCAGAGTACCATGATTAAAAATCTACGTACTGATAGAGGAGGTGAGTATTATGATCCGGTTTATTTTCAATCTACTGGTATAATACATCAAACCACGGATCCTTATACACCACAGCAAAATGGTGTGGCAGAGAGAAAGAATAGGACTTTGAAAGAAATGGTTAATTCCTTGTTATCCTACTCGGGTTTGAGTGAGGGATTTTGGGGTGAGGCTATGTTGACAGCCTGTCACTTATTGAATCGAATTCCTAGTAAGAGGAATAAGATTACCCCTTATGAACTTTGGTATAAAGAGTCACCAAAATTAAGTTTTCTGAGAGTTTGGGGATGTAGAGCAGTTGTAAGACTCACTGAACCCAAAAGAAGAAACTTGGGTGAACGAGGTAAAGATTGCATATTTGTTGGCTATGCTGAGCATTCCATAGCATATAGATTCTATGTGTTAGAATCTAATGACTATGTATCTGTGAACTCAATTATCGAGTCAAGAGATGCTATATTTGATGAAAATAGATTTACATCTATACCTAGACCAAGGGACATGCTTCAGAATTCTTCTAGTAGGAACTCAGTTTCTACTGAAGATGTGAATGGACCGTCTGAACCAAGGAGAAGCACTAGAGCTAGAAAAGCAAAGTCTTTTGGAGATGATTTTCATCTTTATCTAGTAGAAGGCTCTAGAGATGAAATTGAATATCAATACCAATATTGTTTTGTTATTGAGGAGGATCCAAATACTTTTAGCGAAGCTATAAAATCTAGGGATGTTGCATTCTAGAAAGAAGCTATCCAAGATGAAATGGATTCTATCATGAATAACAATACTTGGGAATTGAGTGATCTGCCCCCTGGCTGTAAAGCGTTTGGAAATAGATGGATCTTCAAAAGGAAAATGAAGGTGGACGGTACCATAGATAAGTTTAAAGCCAGATTGGTAATCCAAGGTTTTAGACAAAAAGAAGGGATTGATTATTTTGATACTTATGCTCCTGTTGCTAGAACCTCCACTATTAGGTTGTTAATAGCACTTGCTGCTATACACAACCTTGTCATTCACCAAATGGATGTGAAAACTGCATTCTTGAATGGTGAATTAGATGAAGAGATTTATATGAAACAACCCGAAGGGTTTGTTATGCCTGGTTGTGAGAATTAGGTGTGTAAATTGAAGAAATCAATTTATGGTCTGAAACAAGCACCAAAGGATTGGCATGATAAATTTGATACTGTGGTCTTGTCTAACGGTTATTTTCTCAACCAAGCAGACAAGTGTGTATATAGCAAATTTGATGCTTCTGGTAAAGGAGTTATAATTTGTTTATATGTGGATGACATGTTGATTTTTGGTACTGACCAAAATCAAGTGGATAAAACCAAGAAGTTCTTGTCATCTAATTTTGATATGAAAGACATGGGGGAGGCTGAGGTGATTCTTGGTATAAGGATCAAGCGTGAGAACAATGGCATTTCAATTTCTCAATCTCATTATATTGAGAAGATTCTTAAAAGATTTAACTTTAAGGATTGTTCTCCTGTTAGCACTCCTCTTGATCCTAGTATTAAACTCCTACCTAATACAGGTGTTGCAGTATCTCAACTTGAATACTCAAGGGCTATTGGTAGTCTCATGTATGCCATGATAAGCACTAGGCCAGATATTGCCTATGCTGTTGGAAAGCTTAGTAGGTATACTAGCAAGCCAAGTACACATCATTGGCAAGCCTTAAGCCGAGTGTTCAAATACTTGAAAGGAACCATGAATTATGGTTTGACATATACTGGATTTCCTTCGGTTATTGAAGGTCATTCAGATGCAAGTTGGATTTCCAATAAGGAAGATCATTCTTCCACAAGTGGATGGGTATTCCTTCTTGGGGGAGGTGCTATCTCTTGGGCATCAAAGAAACAAAGTTGCATTACTGATTCAACGATGGAATCTGAATTTGTGGCATTATCAGCGGCTGGTAAAGAAGCTGAATGGCTAAGAAATCTGATTTATGAGATTCCATTGTGGCCTAAACCGATATCTCCCATATCTATCAGATGTGATAGTGAGTCTGCCTTGTCTAATGCTTATAGACAAGTGTTCAAAGGCAAGTCTAGACACTTAGGTGTTAGACATAGCATGATTCGTGAGCTAATCACGCATGGTGTTATATCAGTGGAGTTTATAAGAACTCAACATAATTTAGCCGATCATCTAACCAAAGGGTTGAGTAGAGATCTTGTGCACAAGTCGGCTGTAGGGATGGGATTAAAGTCCATCGAATAACCTCTCATGTTGAGATACCCAATTCCCATCTAATATGACATTAGGTGTTGAATTCAATGTGGAAAGCTTAACATTTAGAGATTGGAACACATTAAAGCATCATCCCAAGGTATGTGTTCAGACCTGCAAGTTAAGGAGGTTGAAGTTTATCTTCTTAATAGTTCTTTTGAAAAATTGCATATGCAGGTGCGAGAATAGAAGAACTACCTATTTGAGCATGAAGTTTAGCCGCTTCAAGAAGCTTAGACTTGGCTTTGATATGCTTATGAAGGATTAGGACACTAGGCTAGTAAAAGATAGTGTCAAGTAAGAACATTTGAGAATGTAAATTTATGTGTATATTATCTTCATGTATTCACTATGAATAACCAAGGTTCAATCCATAGTGATACCTTGATATTCGAATATTTGGAATGTGTAATATACTAATGTGAAATTCAATCGTCACGATATTTCATTTATGCATAAGTTTGTCGTTTGTTGTGATTTTGTTTAGTTAATCATGGATTACGCTAAAATGGGGGAGGATTGTTGGATATTTTAGTGTAATTGGATTGGCTAGTTGATCAATGTAATCGTAATGCTACATCGAACAAGCCAGGAGAATGCGGAGTGCATGCTCTGTTTGAGTTCGTTATGATTTCAGAATTATTGTTTATTAGACATGTCTATTGGCATCAGATGAGGTGTGTCTATTGGAAAAGACACATCTTGAGGTGTGTCTATTGGCATTGGACATGACTGTTGGAAATGAGATGTGTCTATTGGAAAAGACACATCTTGAGGTGTGTCTATTGGCAAAAGACACATCTGTTGACATCTATAAATAGGTGTGGCATTGATCATTTTATATATAGGTTCATTTTGAAATACACAGCAAAATACATTCTCTTTTCTTGCAGATTTTCTGATTTTATCCGATTGAATTATTTGGGTGAACCACAAATAACTTCAATCTGAAAGTGATTACACGACTTCAGAAAAATCCAAGTTATCACCCAATTCCCCAACACAAGTCTCATGGTCCAGAATGGCTAAAAGGACGCCAAGGTAGAAAGGCTGGTTTGGCATCAAGTTCAGCTCCTGCAGACCCTTTTGTGGATGATCTGACTGCAAAGATAAAGCAAGAGCTTAAGGTGGAGTTCGACAGGAAACTCCAGAACAACGTGTCGATGTTGCTTAAAAAGCTGGGTGAAGCAAATCCCAATTTAAATCTGGACTTGGGAGACTTTAGCTGTTGTGCTACAATGTAAGCGAGGATGATGAAAATGCTACTCCTTTGACTGGATGGAGAACCGTTTAGCTATTTGTTTTCTTAAAATCTTTAGTAGTGCTCACAGTTGGAACTTATTAGTATGGACAGTTTGGATGTCTTATTTTGTTTGGTTAACTTTGATTAAATTAAGTCTGTAGGTTGGACTATGTTTTGGTGAAATGGTGTTTTGGTGAAATGGTGGATTTAGAATATTTTTTGGTGAAGTGGTGGATTTAGAATATATATTTGGTGAAGTGGTGGATGGAAGAGATCTGCGAGTCTTGGTTGATGGAGGAGATCTGTGAGTCTTAGTTGATGGAAGATAGATTGTGAATGTTTTGATTTTGTATTTGACGATTACGGTTTGTAATGGGATTAGTATATATACAAGCCGAATATTGCAAAATTTTAAATGTTAGTGTTGCAATTGCTATAGTTACTAATGTTGAAGTATTAAATTTTGTGTTACTATAACAACCCGATTTAGTGTAACATTTGAATAACATAGTGTTACATTAGCCTTACTATTATATTGCTTAAAAACAAGATTGCAGTGTTGCATTAGATTATTATCTAGTGTTGCAAAAGAGAGAGGGCCCCCACATGCCACATGGTAGTGGGCCCCCACATGCCACGTGGCAGGTGGGTCCCACATGCCACGTGGCAGGTGGGTCCCACATGCCACGTGGCAGGTGGGTCCCACATGCCACGTGGCAGGTGGGCCCCACCTGCCACGTATCACCCCATGACACGTCACCACCATGACACGTGTCACGTGGGCCCCACATGCCACGTGTCCTCTGGCTTTTTTTGGCTAAGCTATGGTAACACCTTTCTAGTGTTGCATTTGTTTGATTTAGTGTTACTGTACGGCCTTAAGGTAATACTTTTCTTAGTGTTACTATTGAGAACAAAAGCGTTACGTTAGAGAGCAGAGGCAACATTAGCGGATGAAATGGTGAAAAAGTGTTACCTTAGGCCTATTGTAACAAAAAACGTGTCTTATGCAACAGTAGAAGTGTGTTGCGTCTGGCCATCTATGGCGTAGTGTTTTATGAAAAACTGTTGTTGTGTAAAAACCGTTGTCTGAATATTTTTTTTATTTCCCACCAAATCCAATTCAGCTTTTTTCATAATTTCCCACCAAATTCAATTTAAATTTTTTTATTATTTCCCACCAAATATTTCATTATTTCCCACCAAATATTTCATTATTTCCCACCAAATTCTGACCCAAATTTTTCTGTAGTTCAGATAACGGTTTCATAAAACCGTTGTCTAGTTTGACGACGTTACGCAATACCTTCGTAAACAACCATTGTCTCATCTGAACAAAGGGGCACCACTTAGACAACATTTTTAAAAACGTTGAATAACCATTGTCTGCAGTAAAGACAGACAACGTTTTTTCGTTAGCTAACAGTTCACCGTTGTTAAATTTTTTGGGACAACGGTTTTTTTTTCGAGCATTGTGTAACATGTGTTGTCTGATTCGATATCTGTTGTAGTGGAGGATGATGAACCAGCGTTGTTATAGACAGAAATAAGGCGTTCCAGATGGGCAAATAAGTCATGCCAGATGGGCAATTAAGAAGTGCGAGATGGGAAGTAAAGTTAAAAGCTAGTCGGGTTATGTCGAAAGCCAAAAGGGCTCAGTTTAAAGCCATACGGGCTAGGTTGAATTCCAAATGGGCTGATAACAAGTTTAAGCTTAAAGGGGTGACTGTTGGAATATAATCTCAAACTTTATTATTCAAATATTTGTGTTGTTTTTAAATAAATTTAGTCTGCTTCAGCTAGACTAGATCAGAGTTAGTAGTGTTCTGTTAGGAGGTCATACAGTATGTTAGATTATTGGAGTTAAATTAGGAGTGACACTTATTTTGTAGCAACCTCCTGTGGTATCTAGTCTTTAAATTCTTGTAATGTGACGTTCAGTTCTTCCATTTTATATATAGGATAGAGTTTTGCTCACAAACACTAGTTCTCATATATACACATATAGATATAGGTGTCATGGGAGATTCTCACATATAGACTGAGACAAAACTAGAGGGGGGCACGGGTGCCGATCGTCCCCAAAAATTCTAAAATCTATATAATTCAAAAATCTTCATTAGTCCCCCCATTTTTACAAAAAAATCATTCAATTCCCTTTTTTTTTTTTTTTTCAAAAATCTTCATTTAGTCCTCATTTTTTTTACAAAAACCTTCATTTAATCTCATATTTTTTTACAAAATTCTTCATTTAATCCCTTATTTTTTACAAAAAATTTCTAATCAAGAATTTTTTTCGATGATCGGAAAATTTGGCTCCGATGATCGAAAAATTTAACCCTTCCAATATATATTTCCGGTTTCATCCATACATATAGATATAGGTGCTAGCGGAGATTCTCATGTGAGTAATTGCCTAGTAAATTATATATATAATTAAGATTAATAACTCATGTAAAAAGGTGAGTGGTGAGTTAAAAAAAAGTAATGTTTTTTTATAAATTGTCAAATTACAATGGTAATCAATAAATTGTCACGTATATATAATGTTTATCAATGATAACCAATGTTGTTGGGCCACTCATGATGTTTAGGAGTTATCCATAAGGTTGTTAGAGCGTCCCTTATCCACTTTCCAACAATTTAGGAGGCTGCTGGACTGTTGGGCCGGGGTACGTGCACGTACCCCTGTCTGGAAGCCTGTCCCCTGCGTGAACACCTATCAAGCCTCCACACAGCAGTACCCCTTCCTAGTGATTCAGACACCTGAACCCCTGCATGAATGAACCCCGAACCAGATGCTAGAATCTTCATATTTCAGCATAGCTCTAAAGCATATTGGGCCAAAACATCCATACCTAGTCCAGCCTATCCTTCCATATCCGAATTACTCGAGCCCATAACCTTAGTGGGCCTTAAATCAAGCCCAAGGCGGATTTTGGGCACAACAACTACCCCCAGGTTCCTTGTAGCCATTGATGCAAAAGGAACCTATTATTACTTGTACCTCAATAACATTTTCGTCCCTTGTGAATCCCTAAGCCTACGTGAGCGTACTCGTTGTAGGAAACAAGGGACTCAGCCATGAAACGCTTGTGCTAATGACTGTACCTTTGTAACGTTCAAGTTTGAAACCTAGGGTTCCACCATCTCCACATTAGGGTACCACCATTGAACCCCTCAAGCTACGTACCTTCAATTTACTCAAAATTTGAATTCCACAAAGACTCTCTTTTTCCCCTTGAAACTCAATGCATTAAGCCTGCCCTTTGTCCATATTCAGTGCCCTTAGATCATGCATGGCGTACTAGTTCCAATCATGAGCTTTTTTATCATGATCACCTGAACCTATTAGCTTTCAGCCTCCTTCCTTAAAAACTATAGCCTGATTTCTCGATATATTTCTTTTCCTTGTGAGGTTGGTCTTCATGTGTGAATCCTTGTGGGTGAAGCTATGAAGCTTCCGTTGTTGCAAATACAATCTTCCAGAATCCTGGGCTACCAAGACCACTAGAAAAGGTGATTAGTAGCATGAGCTAAGTAGCCCACATATATAATGCACATAGCGCATACACATTTATAATGCAGGGATGCAAGTATAATTATGCCAGTTTAAATGATTTTGTATAGATATGTCTGTTGCTGCCTTCGCAATCAATAGAACCCTATCAAACATGCCCTTCAAGACATAGTGCCACAATATTCAGAAATTTCCATGACTCCATCACAATGGACCTTTTAAGATGTTGTTAAGTTTTTCGAGACTTCATGAACATGTGCTCATAAACCACGGGACTTTGCCAAACCATGGCCATAAATATGGGGCTTTTCCCAAGTGAACCTATAATCCATAGGATGCAGGTTATCTTACATGTGTACCCCAAGAGGGACCAAGATAAGGTTATAGAAACCTCCTCAATTGTAAATATGTCTTTCCAAGTGGTTACGTTTTGGGGCATATAGCATGCCTAGGTACCTACTTGACAGCTTTAGCTAGCAAGTTTGAAAATTATTTTGAAAATATATGTCATGATGATCCTTTTTGCAAATCCATGCAAGTGTGAAACCATATGATAAACGTATTCAGATGAACATGAATTAATGCGTGATAGAAGATAATGACCCATTTGAAAAGATGAACTTCGCAATGAAGTTTTTAGCTGGATGCTATAAAAAATTCCTCGTATGCACATAAAGCATGCATGATAGTGAATATGTAAAAGAATGAAAGTATAACTTATCTTTTCTTTTAGCATGTCAATCCAAATCAGGGTTCAACCATTGAACCCATAAGGTTGGGGCTGCCTCCCTTTGAGCTTAAGATGAGGTCCTCTTTCCATTATGTAAGCCCTTCTATGATGTTGAGTTACCCCCCGAGGATCAGATTTCCTTCCCACACTACATATAAGCCTTCCTCAACTTGAATCCTTGAATCTTTGTAAGTGCATATGCCATGTGTAAATTAGTCTTCTTGGGGGTATGTTCAAGCCCTAGGGGTTCACCCAGTTGTACCCTTGAATGCTTTATGAATATCGAGGCTTCACGTAATAGCCTTAACATGTATATATTTGTTCACATGGCGCGTATGATAAGGGGACACCACTACCTATCAAGGGTTCACGTGGGTCTAGCCACACTACCTATGAAGGGTTTACGTGGGCATAAGATTGGTAGGAGCATTGCTCACCTAGGGTACCAAGGGTCAATGTGAACCAGGAAAGAAGGTTCCACTACCTGTTGAGGGTTCACGTGGACCTAGCCACACTGCCTGCCGAAGGCTTAGGTGGGCTTGAAGTTGATGTGAGTTTCGCTAGCTTAGTGTCCCTAGGATCGATGTGAAACCATGACATGCATAATCCATACATGTTAAAAATCTGCTCATGCATAATCCATACATGAAAAATCCAAATCATGAAATCCAATCCAATCCAAATCCGAATCCGAATCCAATTCTAAATCCAAAACCAAAACCAAATCCAAATCCAAATCGGAATCCGAATTCAAATCCAAATCCAAATATGAATCCAAATCCAAATCCAAATCCAAATCCAAATCCAAATCCAATCCAAATCCAGATCAAAATTTAGATCCAAATCCAAATAAGATCCAATCCAATTCAAATCCAAATCCGATTCAATCCAGATCCAATCCATACTCCCTGGGGAAGGTCGTACCTAAGAGGTTCATACCTTAAAGGTTCCTATCTAGCAGGTCCATACACCCACTATCCCCAAGAGTTCTTTGGCATAACCTATCTTATAGTAAAAAACTAGGTTCACATAAAAAATAACACATAGGCACACAAAGAAGGCATGCAAACATAAGACATGAAGCCCATTAGTACACGTAGCACATAAAGAACATAAGTACACATAGTCATTCACAACAGTTAAGCAAATAAAGGTAAAGATAAAGTGATCACAAATTCATTAAACCAAATCATAAAAATTATTTCATAAATGAGCACTCATGCTTACCCCCCGGGCTTCCACTGCTATAAGTTAGAACCTCTTATCGATTGAACCCCTAATCCTAGACCGGTCTATTGGATCAGACCTAGAGTGCATGAAGAATTCCAATTAACGAGGTTCCATCCTGGGAGTTTCTCTCGACCAGGTTCCATCCTAGGAGATTCCCTCAATGAGGTTCCATCCTAGGAGTTTCACTCGACCAGGTTCCATCCTCGGAGATTCCCTCAACGAGGTTCCATCCTAGAAGTTTCCCTTGACCAGGTTCCATCCTCGGAGATTCCCTCAGCGAGGTTCCATGTGATTTCCTCACAATGCTAATTTCCTTAGCATTCCAATATCCTTGAGTTGGACTTCACTCACCCAGTTTCCCTGGGGTCGTGGCGAAGCTATTTGCCAATTCCATGTGATTTCCTCACACCGCTAAAATCCTTAGCGTTCCAATTTCCAAGAGTTGGACTTCACTCACCCAGTTTCTCTGGAGTTGTGGCGAAGCCATTTGCCAATTTATACGTAGCTTCCTCAACTACACACAAATCCTATAACGGGGTTGGTTATCCACCAACTTGATTACACGGAAGTTTGAAGACATTATGCCTTCTCAGGGTTCAAGCGAGTGAACGCCCATTATAAGGGAACCCTGTGGCCCTAGTTTCCCTAGGTCCTTCCTACCATAGGTCCCAATTCCATTCAAATGTAATCCACATGTGTTCCAATCCATACGCGCATTAACCATATGCGTTATATTCCATGCACACATAAACCACATGCATTCCAATCCATTCATGTATAATCCATACATGTTCCATATAGTCCGTGTAATCCATTAACATATATTCCATATGTTTCCAATCCATAAGCATATAATCCATATGCTTCCAATCCATTAGCATATAATCCATATGCTATAAATCCAGCTCATGCATAATTCATACATGAGAAATCCTCTCCATGCATAATCCATACATGGTAAATCCAGCTCACGCATAATCCATACATGAGAAATCCTTTCGAAACCAATTTACGAAATCCAATCCGCATATGTTCCTTGATCTAGATTCCAGGGGTACCTCAGAATTAGATTCCATTAGGGGTTCACATACTAGAACCTTATAATTAGATTCCGTTAGGGTTCGCATACCAGAACCTCAAGAAACTCATGATCCTGACCCATCTATTGCGTGAAAGTTTTGTTTGCTTAAAAATTTACCACTTTCAAGATACCATCATGGGCAGTATACCATCCATTACCCCCCGGTTCCTTGCAGCCATTACATGCAAGAGGAACCTTATGTAATCCGTAATCAGGTTCGATCAACCTTCGCCCTGAACCTCTAAGCTTACGTGAGCATACTCATTGTAAGAAACAAGGGGTATCATAGGTGAAGTGGCTATTACTCATAAAATTCCTTCCAAGAAAGACCATGTTATTTTTCCTCGATGATGATTCAATAATTTCCATTCTTGAACCTCCTGGATTTGGTTGTTGTACCCATACATCGTGGATGCTTCAATTAAATTTCTGGCAGGTTACGTTTGATGCACATACGCCCACATATACTTGCCATCCTTACACACTTCTACATCCTGATGATTATATCATTGCCACCCGATATGGTTTTCCAATGATCTCCTCCATGTTCCAAGTTCGAAACAATATTCCATAACATTCCCAGTCTCTAGTTATTCAACATAGTTCCTTTAAGATCTTACTCCAGATGTATGTCATGGATATAATTGTGACCATCTATACAACCGACCATGTTGATTGTTGAAGATCATGTTTTATGTCAAGTTTTGTCATTGTAACCCAATAAGGGTTTCTGAGGCTGAAGGCCGCCAAGGGTTAGCGAACCTGAACCTCCTTTGTACATTTTATCATTTAAAAATAGGGTGCATCTTAAAAATCCTCCATGTAGCCTGGTATCCACTACCCTCCGATTCCTCGGTGTAGTTTGTCCATGGCCAATATTGAATCATATTCAGCTTCTCATCCTCTTTGAGCAAAAGTGTAAATTAACATCCGTGAAGCTAGCTATACACGTCTCATCGTAGTTTCAACAAGTTTTTTTTAGTCTGTGTGGGAATCCATGCTCCTCCTTATGAATGGGAGGTATGTAACCATTTTCTTTATCTATATGATAAAACCTCCTTTCGTTGGCCTCCGCTTAGGCGCTTCAACCAATATTCCCCAGTATGTCTTTTATCGAGTGTTTCAGGTTTTCTCCATCCTCCATAGCCAAAATTGTTAATAACATCATCCTAGGGGAAGCCACCCCTGATTTCTTTCCATTGCCTTCATTTTTGAAGAACCAAGTCCATTCCAACTGAGATTCCGTTGTTAGCTTTGCTGGTTCTTCTAGCTTTTAAAACCTCTGATTCCTCCTTTTAGGGCGTTCATGGATGAACCTCGTACCATCTTCTTCAATACTGACCGAGAGGTCGCTCGTACCCCGTTCTTTGTCTGGTAGCATATTTTCCAAAATCTTAACATATGAGAACCTTCATAGCCACTTTATAAATTGAATCCACCACTTGCATCCTCTTCAGGACAGGTCATCCTACCATAGTGTTGCAGGATACAGTCTCAACCATAACTCCTTCCAACTGGGTGGATAAGATGGGTTCATCCTTCAATACTTCCAGTGACATTTTCAGTTCATGAGAGGTTTGAGTCCACCTTCAACTTCCACAATAAGCTTTTCACTAGAGCTTCATTTAGGTCATTTATTGAGACCTTTCGCCCGATGCTCTTAGCTGGATATTCTGACCTTTCACTTTCTATTGTTAGTGAAGTTTTCATCATGAGCATCTTTATAAGCTGCTTTTGCCTTTTTCATTTGGTGTCATCACGTGTCCAACCAAGAACTCCTCATTTTTCATTTATAGAGGCTCCTTCCCACTTTCCTTTAGAAGGGCGACCTCATTTCTCTGGATTCCGTTGCTTTATTTGTTGAAAAGCTTCACAATTATTGCTTCAACATGATGCATTTTGCCTTCATAATCCTCAAATAGAGCAACCATTAATATCAAGGCTATGGGTGGTACTACCCCCCAAAAAACTGGAACCACTTTATGGGGTTCCATCAGCAGGGCTATTGGTAACATGATTTCCCAAGTATTCTGAATGGAGCTTCCATCGTACCCGTACAGTGAGGTGTCCACTTCTGACCATTTCCTTGATTTAACCATTTGAGTATCCCACACAAGTTGTGTAACGCACATTCGTGCCCATTCGTGTCATAAGAGACGAAACATGGCCAAGATTGTTTTTTTTAGGAATCCCCTTTAGGCACTAGTTAATAATCCTTTTGGGGTTCTCATGTCGAGTGATACAACTACCACGATTGAACCCTTATATCGAGTTCTAATATTTTTCGTTTTGGCTTAAAACCTTTGATTGAGATTTTCCTTGCTTAAACCCTTTTCCAGATCGCTTCCCAGGTCCTTCTTGCTTATTATGGGGCTTCTCATTATTCAGCCTCTTGCTTATGATCAAGGGGCCTTCCATTACCGAACCTATCGTATACGAACCCCATTTATGGGAAGCTCTTTTCCGGGGGAGTCCTTTTTACCAATCATTTCCATATTTTAGTTTGATAAGCTTCATATTAAGCTTCCTGCCAGTCTATTGAACACACTCGGGCTTCTGTTAAGTGAAGCCTCAGGGTTCTAGGGCTTATCTTCCTTGAACATGCCATCATCGAACCCCTGTTCAAGTTCCTCTCAGCAATAAACCTCTTTTTCATGAAAGCTTAATCTTCTAGCTCATTCGTGTTCTCATGATATATGTTGATAGGAACCAATGAGGGAGTTCATATCCTTTTCATCATCCAGGTTTACATACTGATCATTAACCATGGGGTTCGCATCCCTACTTCAATTTGGATTCACCCGCACCCCTTCAGTCAGTAGGGTCGCACCCTTGTCTGCACCGGGGTTCACCTGTTACTCTTCTATCAGGAGGTACGCACCCTTATTTGCACTGGGGTTCACCTACAACTTCATGGTGTTCATACCCCAATTATCATTCAAGTTCAACTATATACTTCCTTCATGGATCGAGCTGTGGTGTGAAATAGTGCTGTGCTTCACAATTTTTAACAGAAATCCCCGGACTTGTTTAACCCGAGAATCGTTGAAGGGGAGCTTGGATGGGCCTTAAGCTCCAACTGGTTCAGACAAAATATATCATTCCCGAGGAGGCTAAAGATTGGGTGTTGAAGGGTATTTGTGAAAATTGGAGAGTGTACAAAAGTCGATTCAACGCGCAGTATTATTCCAAATATGAAACTGATGAGGAACGGATAAGGAACAGGTCTCAAAGGGTTCCATTAGAACAATTCAAGATGTTGCTGCAGTATTGGGGTGATGAAGATGTGAAGAAAAATGCTGAAACAAATGCTAATAATCGCAAACAAATTAAAGATAAACACAATGCAGGTTGTACTAGTTTTGCGCAGATCCGTAACGACATGGTATGCTAATTTGGAATCTTAATAACTATGTATTTTAATAAATAGCATATTATTGTGAAAACTAATCAATTACTAACATAATTTCTTTTCTTGTTTCACTCTATTTATTTTATGCTAGAAAAAGAAAAAGTCAATGCCTGACACACCCACAAAGAATGATTTATATCCTAAAACCCGCAAGGATTGCGAAAATCAGGTAAATAATAGTATTTTTAGGTATCTACTTGTTCGCTAGTTCTGAAATATATAATATGCATTTGGGATAATTTGATAATATATCAATTAATTTTAGGAAACTGTTGATGGTTCCACTGGTGAACTGAATGAAACAAACCATGGTGTAGAACTTGACTTTGCAGCACATGGCCCAAACTGGCTTGTTGGCAGAAGTGGCATTACCAGGAGGACAAAGAAATATTTGGCAACCAAGAAAGGTGACAGCAAGGAAGAACTGGGAAGGATACGAGAAGAACTTTCTGCTGAAATGGAGGAGAAAATGAACCAGAAACTGAAAAGAATTCTGGGGAAAATAGCCGAGGGGAATCCCACTTTGAAAATCAATGTTGAAGAATTGTGTGATGAATCTGTCAAGGATGGAGATAAGGCAGATTAAGAAGATGCAGATGCTTGACTTGGAGCATTTTCATTTAATTTATATCTAAGCTTTTGGTGAACATTGTAAACCTTAATTGCATGTACCACGTTTATGTCGTCGTTTGATTACATTTAGTCGTTAGACGTTGAATAGCTATGTTGACAATGTAGTCCGAATGATTTTGGTACTTCTTTTGGGCAGGTGATAGTGATGTACCAAGGTAGTCTTTTGGATATTTGGTGTGTATGAAATACCATGTTAATGGTGGAATTCTATATGAACAAATGGGTAATGTCCATTTTTTTTAAAGAAAAGCATTGCTATTGCCTCATAATGTGTTGCCATTTATTGTTAATTCCTTACTAAAAGCATTGCTATTGCCTCATAATGTGTTGCCATTTATTATTAATTCCTTACTAAAAGCATTGCTATTAAAAAGAAATTTGTTTCCATTGCCACCTTAAACGTTGCAATAAATATGCAAAACAGGGTTGCTATGGCCTATTGCAATGAATTTAAATTGTTGCTATAGACTGGAAAACGTTGCTATAACAAGCATTTGCAATGACATTAAAGCATTGCTATATGGTACTATATTCGTTGCTATAGGGACCTATTGCAACCCAAGCAAAGTTAACGCCGAATTTTTGCAAAAGCATTGCCATAGCATCAATGACAACGGTATTAGGCCCTTTAGCAACAATTTCAAGGTGTTGCTATAGGCAATATATGGTGTAGTGCTTATATCGAGTTCTAATATTTTTCGTTTTGGCTTAAAGCCTTTGATTGAGATTTTCCTTGCTTAAACCCTTTTCCAGATCGCTTCCCAGGTCCTTCTTGCTTATTATGGGGCTTCTCATTATTCAGCCTCTTGCTTATGATCAAGGGGCCTTCCATCACCGAACCTATCGTATACGAACCCCATTTATGGGAAGCTCTTTTCCGGGTGAGTCCTTTTTACCAATCATTTCCATATTTTAGTTTGATAAGCTTCATATTAAGCTTCCTGCCCAGTCTATTGAACACACTCGGGCTTCTGTTAAGTGAATCCTCGGTGTTCTAGGGCTTATCTTCCTTGAACATGCCATCATCGAACCCCTGTTCAAGTTCCTCTCAGCAATAAACCTCTTTTTCATGAAAGCATATTCTTCTAGCTCATTCGTGTTATCATGATATATGTTGATAGGAACCAATGAGGGAGTTCATATCCTTGCCATCATCCAGGTTTACATACTGATCATTAACCATGGAGTTCGCATCCCTGCTTCAATTTGCATTCACCCGCACCCCTTCAGTCAGGAGGGTCGCACCCCTGTCTGCACTGGGGTTCACCTGTTACTCTTCTATCAGGAGGTACGCACCCTTATCTGCGCTGGGGTTCACCTACAACTTCATGGTGTTCATACCCCAATTATCATTCAAGTTCAACTATATACTTCCTTCATGGATCGAGCTGTGGTGTGAAATAGTGCTGTGCTTCATAATTTTTAACAGAAATCCACGGACTTGTTTAACCCGAGAATTGTTGAAGGGGAGCTTAGATGGGCCTTAAGCTCCAACTGGTTGAACCCCTAGATCGATATTCTCCACTTTCTTCTACCATGAGTACGTTTTCTAGAATTAAGTATTTAGGGGTTCATCTGCAAGGAACCTTCTAGCTGAGAAACTAGGGGTTCATCTGATTCTGAGTGCCTTCTATCAGGGTTGCGACCTCCAGATTGAGGTTTCTCCTGCCTTCACCCCTTGTACCCCTTGGTTTTATTTTTAAACCATTGCATCCTCCTGGTTGTCAAACTTCAAACATCCGCTGTCGTCGTGCTTCCCCCTCAATTTTACTTACCAATGCCTTATCATCTTAATGCAGATTTTTTTTAACACAAAAACGTACCATCCTGGACAGCTTGACCATCATTGACCAAATATGGCATAACTTCCTATAGGAAAGGTATTTTTACGACCCGTAAATTTTTCAAGAAACTAGATTCCGATAACTTTCCAACGGTATATCATACTACACCTAGTACCTTCCAGATCAAAGCAGTTTATTCTGTCAAGTTGGCTCAAAAAACGTATCATCCTGGACAGCTTGACCACTTGTGACTAAATATGGCATAACCTCTTGTAGAAAATGTATTTTTACGAGACGTAAATTTTGCGAGAAACTAGATTCCGATACCTTTTCAAAGGTATATCATACTACACCTAGAACCTTCCAGATCAAAGCAGTTTATTCTGTCAAATTGGCTCAAAAAACGTAGCATCCTGGACAGCTTGACCACTTGTAACTAAATATGGCATAACTTCTTGTAGAAAAGGTATTTTTACGTGCCGTAAAATTTGCTGGAAACTAGATTCTGATACCTTTCCAACGGTATATCGTACTGCACCAAGAGCCTTCCAGATCAAAGTAGTTTATTCCATCAAGTTAGCTCAAAAACCGCTGCCTCAAAATTCTGATTTTCTTCTTTAGAAAGGAAGCTATTTTTCGTTATCTTTCCTCTCAAAAGATCATCCAATCACGCATATGTCCTAGTTGAATACATGAACAACAACAAAAACCATCATATCTGTCCACGCCTTCTCGGTTTGATGCCCACCAGTGTCTGTTCGTCCGTAAAAGTTTCGATGAACCGCCATAAACATCCATATCAAGTAACCTGTCAAGAGAGTTAATAAACACCCTCTTTTTAATTTTCTCCCTTAGCTCCCGATTTGTAGCCTCCTCATCATGTTCGATTTCATAGTCACTCCGTTCATTCTTCGGTGTATGAATGTCACCGGAATTTAGAGACATCTCTTCCCTCTAGAGATTAAAACCAAATGCCCTCCTTCTAGCGCCACAAATGTTGTGAGGGAAAATTGGTACAACACTTCAATAAAGAAATTACAAGATTAAACCAAGAAAATCCAAGAATATCAATTAAACAAATCGAATTACAAGCCAAAAAACCCTAATCTCATGAACCCTAATCCGAGAGGAGGAAGAGTGATTTTATGAACTGAGTTTGCAAGCACTCCGAGCTATGGTGATTGAATAAAACCTATTCAATCGAGAAAGACCAGCCCAGAGCGTGTGTTAGAGGTGTATATGTGTGTCTAACCTTGCAAATTGCCTACATACTCTTATATTTATAAGAGATCAAGTCCCATGTAGTTCTTAATAATCCTCCATAATTTGATAAGTCTAATCCTCCATAACCAACCTGCTGTTATCGTTTATCCCTCAAATAGTATAGTTATCCAGCCATTATTCCACCTTTAATTCATGATTATCTTCACGTTTTTATGGTTTGTCATAATATATACGCATATATATGTATATCTCACGTATATATAATGTTTATCCATGATAACCAATGTTGTTAGGCTACTCATGATGTTTAAGAGTTATCCATAAGGTTGTTAGAGCGTCCCTTATCCACTTTCCAAACAATTTAGGAGGCTGCTGGATTGCTTGGCCGAATTTTTGGGGATAGCCGGGGTACGTGTGGAAGCCTGTCCCCTGCGTGAACACCTATCAAGCCTCCACACAGCAGTACCCCTTCCTGGTGATTCAGACACCTGAACCCCTGCATGAATGAACCCCGAACCACATGCTTGAATCTTCATATTTCAGCATAGCTCTAAGGCATATTGGGCCAAAACATCCATACCTAGTCCAGCCTATCCTTCCATATCCGAATTACTCAAGCCCATAACCTTAGTGGGACTTAAATCAAGCCCAAGGCGGATTTTGGGCACAACACATGGGTTACCTGATAAGTCATGGGACAACGTCGTCTTGCGTTAGGGTTTAGCTTATTTTTAACCATAAGGTTTTCCATACACGCAGCTACAAAACATTTTTTCTTCTTCTATAACATCTTCACATGCAGCAGACAACTTCTCTAGTTGTTCATTGAACGGAATATTTTTGTAGAAAAGGAGTGATAGAAATAGGGAATTTTTGTGAGTATCGATACTCACAAACTTCTTAAAACGACACAAAATAAAAAAAATACAAACATACTCTTTAGGAATCAATAAACATAAATAAGAAGATATCCAAACTGTTATGTATTTCAGGGCACCAACACCAACACTAAGTACAACTCTTATTAAATGTTTTTCTGCTGCTACACAATTAAGGAGCAATATTATTTCATAACTTAGTTCTTGTCGACACCTATTATTTCACTGGTCGAAGCATACAGATAATTTAAAGACCTTGTCTTTTTCCTGTATTTTGACCTAGCATCTCGATCAATTTTGTTCCCATTATCAATTGTAGTTGATGTTGGATACTCTTTGGTGCAACGTACTCCTTCCCAATCCCTCCTCTTCCTCTTTGAATGCCTTGGTTTGCAGGAAATTCGATGATTCGGACTAGTCTGATGACCCTCACCAGCAAACTTCTTTTCAGTTGTACCATTTTCTTTTGCTGAATTATGAGACCTAATATATCTCTTGGCCATCACTAGTGGTGGGCCCCTATATTCAGGTACGATTTGCTTAGCTGAATGGAGATCATTCGACAGTTCCACCAACACCGGACATGAATGTTTAGCAGATGCACGATCTACCATGTTTTTCTCAAGATTGGTCATTCTATCTGCATCAAAATTGTCTTTTTACTGGTATTTAAATGGCTGTTGCATGTACATTATATGATTGAAATTACCTTGACCAACATATAGAGACAACATATACATCTTGGCCAAATCCATGAGGGCAAAGGTAAGAATGAGGATTTGCATTATAGTACATGTTAGTAAACTCCTTTTAATTGGTACGTGGATTGGGATGGTTCGGTTATTGTACATATTTTAACTTCATTAAAAAGTAAAAAATATAGGACATAGATAAACAAGATGTACAAAGAAAATTATTTCCCAAATAAATAAAGTTAAAATAATAGAATAATAATTACAATTTAGTATAGTATAAATTTATATTTTAGTAAAAGTAATAAAATTTAATAATAAATTTTGAAGAGAATTAGGTACCATGCTTAAGAAGGAGTAGTGTTGTATACTAAATGATGAACATAGAATAGTGTATATTGTTAAAAGGAATATACAGTTAATATATAATTACACATATACACATACATGAGTTCATGAGTATAGTGTAGATAAAGGGTAATTTGTGTATGGGTAAAGATTCATAAATTAAATGACTAGAGTCAAGTAGAATAAAAAAAATTGACCATTGTTGACAAATTTAAGTAAATGAAAATAATTCAAATATTTCTTCACAAACTTATAGAATTACAAGAAAACAATAGAATACCTGATAAGGCAGCGGACAAGGTGGGGTTCTCTGGTGTTCTTTCCCTCGCCTTTGCATTAGGGTTTAATTTATTTTCGACCATAGGGTTTTCCATACACGCAGCAACAGAACATTTTTCTTCATTAACATCTTCACAGCAAACAACTTCCGGGTGTTCAGAGATCGGAATCTGAGTTTCGGAAGAGGCTGACATAATTATTTTGTAGAAAGGGAGAGATTGAAATGGGGATTTTGTGTGAGTATCAATACTGAATAGTAGGGATATGATGGTATATGAAATGTGAGAAATGTGCGCCTCTTTATAGGCCTAGAGTAGGTAATTTCTAGTACGCGTATATTTTAGAGTTCTCAATGTAATATATCCTAATATAATAATATAGTTAATATTTGTACTGAGTTAGAGAATTTGAATATTGCACCTTTGTATGTTTTAGAAAACTGATTTTTCAAGATATCTAACAATAAATATATTAATAAAAATATAGATTTGAGAGAATATTTACTTGCCGCCCAATATTACTTCCATTTCATATTATATTTAGCTAGATGTGCAACATATTACTTTTGAGGCACCAATTTTATTCATAAATGAAAATTCATATATATTTATATATAATGTTCTAAAAGAATTGAAAGGATTCTATAAAATAAGTATATCATATCGAAAAAGAATTGGAATAAATATATATTAATATTTATATGATTACATATCCTATTTCATTACTTCACCGAAACATACTACCATTTCTTATATAAATACTTCACCAAAACATACTACCATTTCTTATATAAATGAGGAGGCCTATTGGGTCCGTTTGGGAAATCTTATTTTTGAGAAATAAGTTATTTATTCTCGAAAAAAGTTAGGAAATATGTACGTTTTTTTTAAAATAAGTAACTTATTTTTGCAAGAAAACGAATATTAAACTCTTGATACACATTTTTCTCTAAAAAAATATATGTAAATATGATTTTTTTTCGAAATAAGTAATTGATGGACAGATTTGCAAAACAAGCACAATGTCAATTAGAGATGCACAAAAGGTTCAAAAATCTAACCCAACCCAATGGGCAAAATTCGGAAAAAAAAACCATTCTGAAAAGCTCGACTCATGCGCATGATATTAACGTTTAAATTTATGTATTTACATGAGTTAAGTTCTATGGAGACCTTTGAGTGGAGACGTGGAGACCGTATACATTATACACGGAAAACATTGCAAAATATATATATTTATAAAAAATGTTCAATGAATATTATTATTTCATTCAAAATCTTAAAAATCATATATGATTTGTGAGTAGAACAAGTTTTGGAGAATAATACATTGTGCATGATTTTTTTTTTGCAGAACATACATGATTTTCAAGATTTTTAATGAAATTTGCATTTAAAACATATATGATTTTCAAGTTTTTAAATTAAATAAATGAAATAGTGATTTCATAGAACATGATTTTCAATGAATAGATTTGTGCAATGTTTTGATGCTAAAATATTTGGTCTCCATTGAACATGAATTTACATGTATAATTAATAAAGAAAACTTTTAACACACACATATCTGTGTATATGTATTACATATTCATGACTAAAAGTATTATATACATACTTAAACACATCATATATGAATAAAATAAATATCAAATTGATAGAGTGTATATTTATATACAATTTAATAGGATTTTATTCTCATATTTATAGGATTTCGTAAATAAGTGGTTGTTTATTAATTATTTTTAGTGTTTAATGACCGGAAATAAATATTCTTAAAGTTGGAGGAAATTGAGCACAAGGAGCTTAATTTGGGCCTAAATCATGTGAAAATTCGGATTTTTTGGAAAAATCTAGACATCAGAATTGGGCGATCTTATAGCCCATGCGAAGCTAACATAGTTTTCTACAACTCAGAGGTGGTCCAATAGTCTTTTTACAACTGGAGCAGCCCAGAAACAGGCCTGGAAGTCAGACTACGAATTTCACAACAAAATCCAACTTATTTTAGGATATGGATATTATTTTCTAGAAAAACCATTAAAAACACTTTTCATATTAGGATATATATATATATATATATATATATATATATATATATATATATATATATATATATATATATATATATATATATAATTTTAGGGCTGAATATAATTGGTCGTGTATTATTGAGAGAAGCGAAGAGAGGAGAACTTGAGTAAGGATTGAAGGGATTCACTCCAAGTTCGAGAGATTTCGTCATGTCGTATGCTCTTACTTCTAAACTCTTGTAATCATGTTTTGGTTATATATATATATAGTATATGAGTATATATATATATATATATATATATATATATATAGTATATGAGTATATATATATATATATATATATATATATATATATAGTATATGAGTATATATATATATATATATATATATATATATATATATATATATATATATATATAGGCTTTTGCTCAAATACAAACCAATCCTTAAATACAAACTACAAACTAACATAAAATATTTTATATTTCATTCATTCTAATGGCCCCGCCAGGGGCACCTTTACAAAAAGTGTCTAAAATTCTTGGCTCCATTCAGCAAAAAAAAAAAATAAATAAAAAAATCACTGTTCACTGCTGACGTCACTGCCACGTCAGCAGTGAACAGTGATTTTTTTTTTTTTTTTTTTTGCTGAATGGAGCCAATAATTTTAGACACTTTTTGTATTGGGGTACCCCTAGTTTGATCATTAGATTAGCTTGAAATGTTAAATTAGTGTTTAGTTTTTAGTTTGTAGTTAATTTTAGTTTGTAGTGGAGTAAGACCCTATATATATATATATATATATATATATATATATATTTGTATGATTTCTTCATTCATTATTCGTTATGAGTAACTAATTCTCTAATCCGGGAATTAGGTAGTATTCATTGGTTTAATATGCTTGTGTTATATTGTGATTTGTCTGCCTTGCTAATATGTTGTTGTTGGTCCCTTTGGATCATAGTGATTTGTGTTAAACTAGTTTAATGATTACAAAGGGGGTTTAAAAGATTTACCTTAATCGCTACGGCGCAAGCCATTCAAATCCACAATCTTCTATTGTATTCCTTTACTGTGACAGCCCCAAATCCGGGGTCATAAATCTGGGCCATCACGGACCAATTTCCATTCAATATCAATATCTCTTCGGTTTTTTTTTATAACAATTAATACTTATGCAGTTGACCCCGCAATAATAAACACACACACACCAGTCATATGCTCAGAGAATAACATTCAACCTAATAAAAGTTTAGAATTTAACAGTTATTACAAACCCAGAATCATTCTTAAATACATTGCTGAATATTACTTCGACATGAAGTATTTCAACAACCAAAAGTTTATTACATTCTTACACACTTAATTATACATAAGTTCTCAGAACCCGTTTGCCTCTATGCTACCTCAGGAATCGGTGCTAGCGTGCTCTCAGAAGGTCGCCTTCCCCCTACCCTCTTGCGGGGCGTTCTGCGTAGTATCGGCATACCTAGCTGTATATAGATAAGTAGCAAGAGTGAGCTATAATAGCTCAGCAAGATAATATTGTAAACTAGAATTTAAAATGTAACCAGGTATACATATATATACATATATAAGCGGTAACCAATTATAAACTTTAAGGAAGAATAAAACTCTTATTTAATAATACATCATCCACTTACTATTATAAGAAAGAAATCTACGATAATATAGTATCAGTTTCTCTTCTTAAATAATATAACAATCAATATACCCTTTCAGTGTAATATTTCAAGATAATATGAATACTTGAATAAATCTCTCACTATCAACTTCTCATTTCCTTCTTATGCAACAATTTTATAAATTAATATAAAATCAGTTTCTCTTCATCTATAACAATAATTCCATCGTTTCATATCATTTTCCCTTTTCAGTATACTAATCTGACTTTATCATCGATTCTTTATTCAAAAATTTTGGGGGTTTTCACTGTTGCTGAATACGTGAGGCACGATGATCAGTCGTCCTCCGTACCCGTCCCTTTTTACTACCGGTAGAAGGAATGAAGGCCACCTGCTAACATCATCCCTGGAGGAAGGCCACCTGCTAACATCCTCCCTTGGCATCTTCGTGCCGAATCATGAATGCTAGACTATGTCGCACACAGCCCTGACACAGCCTCTTACGCAAGTTTGTTGCTAATCCCCTTTTTTATAAAATCATTATTCCATTTATCCACAACATTTCACATTTCCATTCCCGTATATCATTTCCATTCTCGCACATTATTTCTATAAAATATATATATATAACATAACACTTTGATTATGATTCAGATATCTCTTTTCTATTCAAGAAATCAAATATACTTTTATATTCATAAAATATTCCGTCTATTTAAGAGTAGTAAATAATAACCAATTAATATTCATTAAACCACAAATACTCAAAAAGAATATTTATAATATAGCATTTTAAACCATATAACCCTAGATAACAACTGATACCATTTCTTCATATTCTCTTAATCATAAGGCATGTTCACTTCATGCATAATCATCTCTATGTATATCCATATCCATCTCATACTCATATCCATATCCTTTTTAATGTCAATAATCAAGGAAAACAATTTCTTAACAATATAGTAACAATAGCATCCCATATATATATTCCATGAAATCAGTTTCTTTGAAGATAAATAATTTCCAAATAGGGATGGAAAAGATCTTGCCTCGGTTCCGGTATCCAGACAGTATGGTTTGGGGCTCTTCCGGAGTTTCTATAAACACAAAAGGACCGTCGTTAGAATACCACATCTCTTACTCACTACACTCTTGTATAACAAGACCCTTTACACTTCAATATATGTTTAACGTATCATTATTACCCCAAAGGTTCAAGAACTTAACCATTTATAAGCTCAATCGAAGTTTCAGTGTTTGTCACCATTTCACCTAACGACCACACTCGACTGTAAAATTTCTTATAAATTTTAAATTTCGAATTTTAATGTAAGATCAACTGGAAATAGTTCTTTGACCACATTACTACCATATATCAAAATTTCGTGACTTCTAACAATGTTAAAGTATGGTAATTGTAACCTCAAAGTTGATACATTTACTGTTTCTCGGTTTTCGAACGTCTTTCACTAAAACTGACTTTTCTCCTAAACCGTTCATCAGATTTTAACGCACCTTATATCAAAATGATCTATGAACTAAGCTCTATCATTTCATGGTCAATTAGTAACCTAGACAGTAGGGTACCGTCCGAATACAGGGGTCCAAAACAGGGCAATTTACCTCCTAACGAAAATCGGACATTATAACGGCTATATTTTCATACTTTCCATATTTTAACCACTCCAAAAACCACCATTTCACACTCATTCCAAACCATACACCAAGTGGTCTACATCCCAGCCTTGGTTACAAGTCCACATCACAATTCCCACATCCAATCAAACCATTTATAACACATAATCACTAAAACTTTACATCTACATTACTTAATCACTAACCAAAACAATATCTATCATAAATACAAAAAGGCAAGAGTAGTTATACCTCCTTGAAGCTTTAAAGATACTTAATAAGCCTTGGGTACACTTTAAACCACCTTGAATTAGCTTGGATCAACTAAAGGAACCATTAAAACAAAGTTAATACTAAGATTTTACTATTCATTTACTATTCATCATCAACTTCACAATTTTCCTTACCTATGTAAATGAAGTTGGATGGCTTTGAAACTTTGTAGATCACTCTTTCTAACCTCCAAGATCACCCATGATTTTTCCTTAGATTTGTAGTTGAAGAGAGCTAGGGTTTTAGTTTTGATTTTTCTTCTTTTTCTCTTGAATAGCCGAATGGAATAAAAAGAAGGGGAAGAGGTTTCTTTTGCTTCTCTTTGATCTTATCTCATCTAATTACTTACTAATCTAGAGTATCTTGGAAGCTTGGCAAGATATTTAGATAATTTACCATGTTAAAAGACTAATTTACCCTTAAAACTAATTAGTGGAAAGTGATGTAATCCTTGATGATCTCATAATTCCTTTTTGGTTTTCTTAAGTATAATGTTACTAATTCTTGTGAATGATAATGTGGGATGTATCCTTGTTATTTTACTAATCTTGGTTGCTTAATCTCCATATTCGTCTAATTGTGGTTCGTTTCGAATGTACCTCATTATCTCAGTGGTTTTGAAATCATTTAACAATCCAAATTCCTTTGGTATTCTCTTAACTTAATAATCCCCTGGTTTAATCTAAATTCACTAATCCCTCAATATAAAATTCTTATAATATTTCCATGCTCCTTAATATCCAATAGAAACTCTTTGGAAGTCAAAATCCTCAAAAATCCATATTTAGGAATTTCTGAAATCCATCGTCATTTCGAGTCACTTAATTTCAATGTACAACACTAATATGGTTTCTGTTTATTCATTTTCCGTTTCCATTATGGAGTACTTATATACCATTTCTCTAAATCCTTGAAATTCACTTTTCATGTGATCACTGTAGCATTGCTAAAGTTAGGGTTATTACAGTCTTCCCTCCTTAAAAGGATTCCGTCCCGGAATCACGTTGACAATGCCCATAGATACCTTTTTCATCTACACCTTATAACTTCTATGCCGCTTTCTCCATCCTTTTTCCTTCATAATATCTATATCTTGTTTGCGCAAAATTACACCAACATAACTTGCTTGTCATTCATCAACATGCCATTTAGCTTATCAATCGTAGTGCTTTCACTATCTTTATCTTACAATTTTTCCTTCTGTTTCAGTCATTCTATATTATTTCATCTCTCATTCCTCTTTTAGCTAAGGGTATCGGCCACCACATTGGCCTCCCCTGAATGGTAGTATATCCCACTTATGGTTTATCTAAATTTTGATCTCTATCATGACATAAAATATGAACACTTCAATCTTGTTATATCCTGCCTCTGTAAAATCCCCCAGAAATCCGACTAGAATAAGATTCCTTGAAACAATTGTAAGAAAATACTACCTATAATATATATTTCCTGTTCGTATCTAAACAAGGGTGCTCGTATTTTCTCTCTGGATTGGCATATCTTACTTCCTACTCAGATAGATTATTTTTATCTATGCTATTAACTCATTTACACCATTTATTGACCAATTTGATTCCTAACCAAACATTTACACTAAAAATAAAAAATAAAAGAAAACGTTCACCTGCATCTGTATCCGGCTTTTTCAATGCTTCTCCTAAGGTCATGTTATACACTCTAGCAGTAGGCCTGTTTGAAGCAGTCACACTCTGTCCTGGCACGGATGACCCACTGGAACGGCAATCTCTAGCAATGTGTCCTAGTTTCCCACACTGGTAACATTTGACGTCCCTCTTAGGATTGGTATTAGCCGATGGGCACTGGCTAAGGTAGTGTCCTTTCTGTCCACAGTTAAAGCAATTTATTTCTGATGCTCTACACACTCCCGTATGCTTCCTACCACACGTGTTACAATCTGGAAATGGTTGTCGAGATTGATTAGTCTGAAATGTCCCTGAGGTTTTACCACCTTGATTTACAGTCTCACTAACAGCCCTATTACCTCCTGACTTTCCTCCAAACTGGGGTTTTTGCCCTCTACCAAATTTGTTAAAGTAGCTTCCCTCACTTGAACCTCCCTTTGGACCCTCAAATTTTCTTTTCTTGTTCTCTCGACCTAATTGGGTTTGTTCACTCTCGGCCTCGATAATAGATGCCTTCTGGACCACCGCAGCATAATCAGTCAACTCAAATGGTGCCACTCTCGTTCGTAGCCATGGTTTCAATCCTTGTTGGAACCTTTTTGCTCTTTGTTCTTCAGTATGCACAAATTCAGGAACAAACCTAGATATTTCTTTAAATTTAGTTTCATACTCTGCCACTGTAGGTTTTCCTGTTTTAACTCTAGAAACTTTATTTCCATTTGGTTCTCCAGGTACTTAGGGGAATACTTTTCTAAGAACACCCTAGTGAAACGCTCCCAGGTTATCACTCCCGTTCCTTCTAGATTCTTTTTAGTTTCCCACCAGTAATTTGCCTCTCCCTTTAAGAGATAGGCTACAAAAACTGTTTTCTGGTCTTCCTCTATCCTCAGTATCTCAAAAGCTTTTTCCATCTCTTTTAACCAGGCTCTGGCTACTACTGGGTTAACAGTTCCCTCAAACTCTGGGGGTTTTAATGATTTAAAAGCACGAAAAGAGTTAGCTGCCTGGTTGGGAAGAACAGGTGGTTGTGGCGGATTCTGTGGATTAGCTAAATTCTGCCTCAATAGTTCCATAAATTGGTTAAAAGGGTCACCACCCTGATTTCCTTGTTGTTCAGTTGATTCATCTTCCTCTTCCTCATGATTTTGTTCATTATGAGTATTTTCATTCTGTTTATTTCGACTTCCTTCATCTCTCTCATTTTCCCTTTCATTCGTTCTATTGTTACGCTTAGGCGGCATGATTCTGTATATAGCAATATTCTTCATTAATCACCCAAATTTAGGGTACAACATACATTATTTCCATATATACACAACTATACCATTAGTTAACTTATTTATCCATCACAGTTAAGATCTAGTTATAATACCACCTCATTAAATAAACTTATCACTTTTAGCATAATAACCTTTTCATTTAAGTCAATTACCTGTCATACATTAATATTTTCGAATCTCAATACTTAATATCAAAATACGATAAAATTAGGCAAAATACATAAACTTCATTAATTTACACAAATATTATACAACTTGGGTACAGCGTCTTTTACTACTAATATCATACATCATAAAGTACAAGGTTCGAAACCCCAAAAGCATAACCGTACATACTACATCGCTATAACAAAAGCACTACTAGCTGTCCTCTAATCAGACTGGGATTAAGACAGTAAACAACTAACCTAATCCCCAAAATGACATCAACAAGATGACTAGTCTGATTAGTAACTAAGACTACTACTCTGAATCACGGTAACGCTGCCCTGACAACATCCCTGATCTGCACTACCATAGTGGTGACTACATCTACTATCTGAGCTCTCCACAATGGATATCCCCTGTCTCCCAACATCCTCCTAATATCACCGAGTGCCCGTAGCTCGATACTAACTATGCCCAAAGACAACCCATCTGGTATCATACCTCCTCCTCCTCTCGCTCTGTCTAACCTCTGCACAAGTGTATCTATAGTCCGACGGGACTCCTCCAGCTGTCCCTGTAGGACAAAGTACTCTGACAAGAGAATAGCTGGCAACTGGTCACCTGGAAATATAGGTGCCTCCTGAGGTGGCATAGCAGCTGGGGGAGGTACATCTACAAGTGGGGGTACCTCTACTGGTGGAGGTGGTGGAGGTGCAAATGGTGGGGAGGGAGGAACTGGCTCTGTGTCCGCATCCTCAGAAGGGTCATCCTCCAACTCATCCTCTAATGAAATAAAGTGTCCCGGTGGAGTGAACTGCTCAGCTGGGTCCTCAAAAGGATCAGGGCTAGGTAGAGGAGATGGAACTGGTGATGGCACTGGGACAGGTGGGACAGGAGTAGGAGTCATATGAATGTCCCTCCACTCAATCGGCTCCTCAGGTATAACAGATAACCTAGGCCTCTTACGCAAGGGCATCTTCTCCTCAGGAATATCCGACCGCACCCGAGAAGGACCTGCCCCATCAGGTCCTACATAGGGTCTACCAGTGTATGGCACTATGGCTACAGCATCCCTCTGCCTGCACTCTTCTCTGCCTCCTCAAGTCTCACTCTGATCTCGTACCTCTCTATGGCCTCCGCGCGAACTCTCCTCCTGAGGTCAGTGATAGCATACTCTGGAACCTCTACACCTACCAGCAGCAAGTCTCTAATCTCCTACTCGGGTAGTCCTAGCCACTGGGGGTCCTGACCCGGCTCACCCATCTCCGCTCCCTATAATAAAACATAAAATTCTATTAGTAACGGTCTATAAAATTATATTCAATGCTTAAATTAAATACTACCTGCGATGTACCACCCCTGAACTTGATGGAAGTTCACAATTTATATTATAACTGATACATTTATTATTATCATACTTGTTCCTGAGCATTATGACTCTTAGCTCTGATACCAAACTGTGACAGCCCCAAATCCGGGCCATCACGGACCAATTTCCATTCAATATCAATATCTCTTCGGTTTTTTTTTATAACAATTAATACTTATGCAGTTGACCCCGCAATAATAAACACACACACACCAGTCATATGCTCAGAGAATAACATTCACCCTAATAAAAGTTTAGAATTTAACAGTTATTACAAACCCAGAATCATTCTTAAATACATTGCTGAATAATACTTCGACATGAAGTATTTCAACAACCAAAAGTTTATTACATTCTTACACACTTAATTATACATAAGTTCTCAGAACCCGTTTGCCTCTATGCTACCTCAGGAATCGGTGCTAGCGTGCTCTCAGAAGGTCGCCTTCCCCCTACCCTCTTGCGGGGCGTTCTGCGTAGTATCGGCATACCTAGCTGTATATAGATAAGTAGCAAGTGTGAGCTATAATAGCTCAGCAAGATAATATTGTAAACTAGAATTTAAAATTTAACCAGGTATACATATATATACATATATAAGCGGTAACCAATTATAAACTTTAAGGAAGAATAAAACTCTTATTTAATAATACATCATCCACTTACTATTATAAGAAAGAAATCTAGGATAATATAGTATCAGTTTCTCTTCTTAAATAATATAACAATCAATATACCCTTTCAGTGTAATATTTCAAGATAATATGAATACTTGAATAAATCTCTCACTATCAACTTCTCATTTCCTTCTTATGCAACAATTTTATAAATTAATATAAAATCAGTTTCTCTTCATCTATAACAATAATTCCATCGTTTCATATCATTTTCCCTTTTCAGTATACTAATCTGACTTTATCGTCGATTCTTTATTCAAAAATTTTGGGGGTTTTCACTGTTGCTGAATACGTGAGGCACGATGATCAGTCGTCCTCCGTACCCGTCCCTTTTTACTACCGGTAGAAGGAATGAAGGCCACCTGCTAACATCATCCCTGGAGGAAGGCCACCTGCTAACATCCTCCCTTGGCATCTTCGTGCCGAATCATGAATGCTAGACTATGTCGCACACAGCCCTGACACAGCCTCTTACGCAAGTTTGTTGCTAATCCCCTTTTTTATAAAATCATTATTCCATTTATCCACAACATTTCACATTTCCATTCCCGTATATCATTTCCATTCTCGCACATTATTTCTATAAAATATATATATATAACATAACACTTTGATTATGATTCAGATATCTCTTTTCTATTCAAGAAATCAAATATACTTTTATATTCATAAAATATTCCGTCTATTTAAGAGTAGTAAATAATAACCAATTAATATTCATTAAACCACAAATACTCAAAAAGAATATTTATAATATAGCATTTTAAACCATATAACCCTAGATAACAACTGATACCATTTCTTCATATTCTCTTAATCATAAGGCATGTTCACTTCATGCATAATCATCTCTATGTATATCCATATCCATCTCATACTCATATCCATATCCTTTTTAATGTCAATAATCAAGGAAAACAATTTCTTAACAATATAGTAACAATAGCATCCCATATATATATTCCATGAAATCAGTTTCTTTGAAGATAAATAATTTCCAAATAGGGATGGAAAAGATCTTGCCTCGGTTCCGGTATCCAGACAGTATGGTTTGGGGCTCTTCCGGAGTTTCTATAAACACAAAAGGACCGTCGTTAGAATACCACATCTCTTACTCACTACACTCTTGTATAACAAGACCCTTTACACTTCAATATATGTTTAACGTATCATTATTACCCCAAAGGTTCAAGAACTTAACCATTTATAAGCTCAATCGAAGTTTCAGTGTTTGTCACCATTTCACCTAACGACCACACTCGACTGTAAAATTTCTTATAAATTTTAAATTTCGAATTTTAATGTAAGATCAACTGGAAATAGTTCTTTGACAACATTACTACCATATCCCAAAATTTCGTGACTTCTAACAATGTTAAAGTATGGTAATTGTAACCTCAAAGTTGATACATTTACGGTTTCTCGATTTTCGAACGTCTTTCACTAAAACTGACTTTTCTCCTAAACCGTTCATCAGATTTTAACGCACCTTATATCAAAACGATCTATGAACTAAGATCTATCATTTCATGGTCAATTGGTAACCAAGACAGTAGGGTACCGTCCGAATACAGGGGTCCAAAACAGGGCAATTTACCTCCTAACGAAAATCGGACATTATAACGGCTATATTTTCATACTTTCCATATTTTAACCACTCCAAAAACCACCATTTCACACTCATTCCAAACCATACACCAAGTGGTCTACATCCCAGCCTTGGTTACAAGTCCACATCACAATTCCCACATCCAATCAAACCATTTATAACACATAATCAATAAAACTTTACATCTACATTACTTAATCACTAACCAAAACAATATCTATCATAAATACAAAAAGGCAAGAGTAGTTATACCTCCCTGAAGCTTTAAAGACACTTAATAAGCCTTGGGTACACTTTAAACCACCTTGAATTAGCTTGGATCAACTAAAGGAACCATTAAAACAAAGTTAATACTAAGATTTTACTATTCATTTACTATTCATCATCAACTTCACAATTTTCCTTACCTATGTAAATGAAGTTGGATGGCTTTGAAACTTTGTAGATCACTCTTTCTAACCTCCAAGATCACCCATGATTTTTCCTTAGATTTGTAGTTGAAGAGAGCTAGGGTTTTAGTTTTGATTTTTCTTCTTTTTATCTTGAATAGCCGAATGGAATAAAAAGAAGGGGAAGAGGTTTCTTTTGCTTCTCTTTGATCTTATCTCATCACATTACTTACAAATCTAGAGTATCTTGGAAGCTTGGCAAGATATTTAGATAATTTACCATGTTAAAAGACTAATTTACCCTTAAATCTAATTAGTGGAAAGTGATGTAATCCTTGATGATCTCATAATTCCTTTTTGGTTTTCTTAAGTATAATGTTACTAATTCTTGTGAATCATAATGTGGGATGTATCCTTGTTATTTTACTAATCTTGGTTGCTTAATCTCCATATTCGTCTAATTGTGGTTCGTTTCGAATGTACCTCATTATCTCAGTGGTTTTGAAATCATTTAACAATCCAAATTCCTTTGGTATTCTCTTAACTTAATAATCCCCTGGTTTAATCTAAATTCACTAATCCCTCAATATAAAATTCTTATAATATTTCCATGTTCCTTAATATCCAATATAAACTCTTTGGAAGTCAAAATCCTCAAAAATCCATATTTAGGAATTTCTGAAATCCATCGTCATTTCGAGTCACTTAATTTCAATGTACAACACTAATATGGTTTCTGTTTATTCATTTTCCGTTTCCATTATGGAGTACTTATATACCATTTCTCTAAATCCTCGAAATTCACTTTTTCATGTGATCACTGTAGCATTGCTAAAGTTAGGGTTATTACATTTACTCCCTTGAACGAAGCGTGGCCTTCGACCCTCCAAGGTTTAGCCTCCAAGTTCCAGAATTCCGAACCCTTATTCTTGGAGGCATAAAGAGTATTTATAGGCTACAATAGGGATCAAGGAGAAAATTAGGTCGGGCCTTCTAATGATAACTTGGGCCAAGCCCTTTATTATTAATATTAATTAATTCCACTAAATAATTAATATTGCACCACCCACCTAATTCCGGTAATTTTATTTAATTAATTAAATCGGCTCCTTTATTATTTGCTTATTAAATTCCCCATGTTTAAAATATCGCATGTCCATTAATTAAATAAATTACTGATAATTCATTTAATTAATATCTTTTATCCTTGATCATCCACTCAACCTTTATTTAATTATGCCGGAATAAATCCACCTGCAGGGTTTCACATAATTAAATCTTTTTGAGCTTTCAAGGGGACATCATTAACCCGAATATTATCAGGACATGGATTCCTTCTATAAATAATATCCACCATGTATATAATTCCATCACTCAAAATATAATGATATAATTCAAAAGAATTATTTCATATATAAATCAAAGCATGTAAATAATATACACGTGTCAATTACTATATCCGGATTAAGAACCTAAGCATTAATAATAACATAGAATCTTAGTTCTCCTTCTTAATCAGTATAAGGGAACAATTCTAAATTTGATCCTGTTCAATATACACAAAGTATATTAGTATTATTTAATAGTCAATATAAACTAATCTAAATAATACTACAGCCATACCAGTGGATTGTCTAAAACCACCTGTGCTGTGAACCTTATTATATTATATAACCATATTTAATAATCTAATATTCTATATCCCATTTAATACTAGATTATTCACAATATATAATATTAGACAGCATGTAAACATTCAAATGATTCTCAATTAAACTGGCCAGAAATTAAATGTATACACTTCAAATAAATATTTTCAGTATACACTAACAATCTCCCACTTATACTCAAAATATTCTATGAGTATATCCGTGTTTATTTAATCCACTATTACATTGAAAACTATGTGTCCATCCATCTGACTCCTATCGCTTCCACATGCCTGTCAAAAACCTTGGTTGGCAAGCTCTTTGTGAAAGGATCTGCCCGGTTGTCTTCTGATGATATGTGAGCCACAACTATATCTCCTCGCTTTACGATTCCTCGTATGAGATGATACTTACGCTCAATATGTTTAGATGCTTTATGGTCTCGTGGTTCTTTTGAATTTGCCATAGCACCAGTGTTATCACAAAACACTGTCAGACTCCTAGGCAAATTAGGTACCACATCCAAGTCCAAAAGGAAGTTCCTGAACCATACAGCCTCCTTTGCAGCCTTAGAGGCCGCCACGTACTCGGCTTCCATGGTAGAGTCTGCAATGCATTTCTGCTTTACACTCCTCCATATAACGGCTCCACCTCCCAAAGTAAAAACGTATCCCGAGGTTGATTTCCTCTTATCTCTATCTGATTGGAAATCTGAATCAGTATATCCCAAAGGAAATAGATCTGAGGCCTTGTAAATTAACATATACTCCTTAGTCCTTCGCAGGTACTTGAGTATAGTTTTTACTGCACTCCAATGTTCCTGACCTGGGTTCGACTGATATCTACTAACCATGCCTACAGTAAAGCAGATGTCAGGCCTCGTACATAACATAGCATACATTAAGCTTCCACATGCCGAAGCATAAGGAACTGCTTTCATGCTCTCTATATCCTTAGGTGTCGAAGGACACTGCTCCTTGGATAGAGCAACTCCATGCTTAAAAGGTAGAAAACCTTTCTTAGAGTTCTGCATGTTAAAACGAGCTAATACTTCATCAATGTAAGGCTCTTGAGATAATAAAGCCAACATCCTTTTCTTGCGATCCCTTATTACTTTGATCCCAAGGATGTATGCCGCTTCACCTAAGTCCTTCATTTCAAATTGTTTGAACAACCATGCCTTTACTGATGATAACATCTTAATATTGTTTCCAATGAGTAAAATGTCATCTACATATAGTACTAGAAAAACCACTGCATTACCCTCACTTCTCTTATACACGCATGACTCGCTTGGACTTTGATCAAATCCATATGACTGGACTGCCTGATCAAAACGAATATTCCAGTCCCTAGAAGCTTGTTTAAGTCCATAAATAGACCTCTTAAGCTTACAAACCAGATGCTCTTGGCCTTCTTTAATGAATCCTTTTGGTTGTTGCATATAGATGGTTTCCTCAAGACTTCCATTAAGGAAAGCTGTCTTGACATCCATTTGCCAAATCTCGTAATCGAGATGAGCTGCTATAGATAAAAGAATCCGGATCGACTTAAGCATAACAACTAGAGAAAAGGTTTCCTCATAATCGATTCCTTCTTTCTGAGTATACCCTTTCGCAACAAGTCGTGCTTTCCAGGATTTCACCTTTTTGTCAGATCCTCTTTTCTTCTTGTAGATCCACATACTTCCAATGGGTTTTATACCTTTGGGTGGTTCCACGAGCTCCCAAACTTGATTGGAATACATAGATTCCATCTCAGATTCCATTGCCTTTTGCCAAAGATTTGCATCTTTATCTAGAATTGCCTGTTCGTATGTCCTGGGATCCTCATCATGTTCACCAGAGACCAAGTCTGAAGACTCTCCCAAAAACATGAATCTTTCAGGTTGTCGAACAACCCTCCCACTACGACGAGGCACTGGAGCGGTACTAGTGTCAAGTTATGCATTTTTTTGTGGTTGTTCTACTTGTACTATTGGCACTTGGGGATTATCTGTCCCTCCCACTAATTCCTCTAAAACAACACTACTCATGGGTTTGTGGTTCATTATATAGTCTTCCTCTAAGAATCTGGCATTGGTGCTAACAATGACATCTCGATCCCTAGGACTATAAAATGAATAACCTTTCGTCCCCATGGGATAGCCTACAAACAGCCTTACTTCTGTGCGAGATTCTAGCTTAGTCGCGTTCTTGTTAAGCACATGTGCTAGACAACCCCAAATCCGAATATGTCTTAGACTTGGTTTGCTACCAGTCCACAATTCTATTGGAGTCTTGGGAACCGACTTAGAAGGTACCAAGTTCAGAAGGTAAGTCGCTGTTTCTATAGCATATCCCCAGAACGACTTAGGTAAATCTGAATAACTCATCATTGATCTAACACTCTCCAAAAGAGTTCGATTCCTTCTCTCTGCTACACCATTCTGCTGAGGTGTGCCAGGTGCAAACAACTGGGATGTAATCCCATTTTCTGATAAATAGTCCCTAAATTCTCCAAGCAAGTATTCTCCACCACGATCTGATCGTAGTGACTTGATACATTTTCCAAGATGTCGTTTCTCCGCACTTGCTTTGTACTCTTTGAATTTTTCAAAGCACTCAGACTTGCGGCGCAACAAATAAATGTATCCATATCTAGAATAATCGTCAATGAAAGTGACAAAATACTCATAACCTCCTCTTGCTTGGATACTCATAGGACCACATAATCCGAATCCAATTCTAAATCCAAAACCAAAACCAAATCCAAATCGGAATCCGAATTCAAATCCAAATCCAAATCCAAATATGAATCCAAATCCAAATCCAAATCCAATCCAAATCCAGATCAAAATCTAGATCCAAATCCAAATAAGATCCAATCCAATTCAAATCCAAATCCGATTCAATCCAGATCCAATCCATACTCCCTGGGGAAGGTCGTACCTAAGAGGTTCATACCTTAAAGGTTCCTATCTAGCAGGTCCATACACCCACTATCCCCAAGAGTTCTTTGGCATAACCTATCTTATAGTAAAAAACTAGGTTCACATAAAAAAATAACACATAGGCACACAAAGAAGGCATGCAAACATAAGATATGAAGCCCATTAGTACACGTAGCACATAAAGAACATAAGTACACATAGTCATTCACAACAGTTAAGCAAATAAAGGTAAAGATAAAGTGATCACAAATTCATTAAACTAAATCATAAAAATTATTTCATAAATAAGCACTCATGCTTACCCCCGGGCTTCCACTGCTATAAGTTAGAACCTCTTATCGATTGAACCCCTAATCCTAGACCGGTCTATTGGATCAGACCTAGAGTGCATGAAGAATTCCCATTAACGAGGTTCCATCCTGGGAGTTTCCCTCGACCAGGTTCCATCCTAGGAGATTCCCTCAATGAGGTTCCATCCTAGGAGTTTCCCTCGACCAGGTTCCATCCTCGGAGATTCCCTCAACGAGGTTCCATCCTAGAAGTTTCCCTCGACCAGGTTCCATCCTCGGAGATTCCCTCAACGAGGTTCCATGTGATTTCCTCACAATGCTAATTTCCTTAGCATTCCAATATCCTTGAGTTGGACTTCACTCACCCAGTTTCCCTGGGGTCGTGGCGAAGCTATTTGCCAATTCCATGTGATTTCCCCACACCGCTAAAATCCTTAACGTTCCAATTTCCAAGAGTTGGACTTCACTCACCCAGTTTCTCTGGAGTTGTGGCGAAGCCATTTGCCAATTTATACATAGCTTCCTCAGCTACACACAAATCCTATAACGGGGTTGGTTATCCACCAACTTGATTACACGGAAGTTTGAAGACATTATGCCTTTTCAGGGTTCAAGCGAGTGAACGCCCATTATAAGGGAACCCTGTGGCCCTAGTTTCCCTAGGTCCTTCCTACCATAGGTCCCAATTCCATTCAAATGTAATCCACATGTGTTCCAATCCATACGCGCATTAACCATATGCGTTCTATTCCATGCACACATAAACCACATGCATTCCAATCCATTCATGTATAATCCATACATGTTCCATATAGTCCGTGTAATCCATTAACATATATTCCATATGTTTCCAATCCATAAGCATATATTCCATTAGCATATAATCCATATGCTGTAAATCCAGCTCATGCATAATTCATACATGAGAAATCCTCTCCATGCATAATCCATACATGGTAAATCCAGCTCACGCATAATCCATACATGAGAAATCCTTTCGAAACCAATTTGCGAAATCCAATCCGCATATGTTCCTTCATCTAGATTCCAGGGGTACCTCAGAATTAGATTCCATTAGGGGTTCACATACTAGAACCTTATAATTAGATTCCGTTAGGGTTCGCATACCAGAACCTCAAGAAACTCATGATCCTGACCCATCTATTGCGTGAAAGTTTTGTTTGCTTAAAAATTTACCACTTTCAAGATACCATCAAGGGCAGTATACCATCCACTACCCCCCGGTTCCTTGCAGCCATTACATGCAAGAGGAACCTTATGTAATCCATAATCAGGTTCGATCAACCTTCGCCCTGAACCTCTAAGCTTACGTGAGCATACTCATTGTAAGAAACAAGGGGTATCATAGGTGAAGTGGCTATTACTCATAAAATTCCTTCCAAGAAAGACCATGTTATTTTTCCTCGATGATGATTCAATAATTTCCATTCTTGAACCTCCTGGATTCGGTTGTTGTACCCATACATCGTGGATGCTTCAATTAAATTTCTGGCAGGTTACGTTTGATGCACATACGCCCACATATACTTGCCATCCTTACACACTTCTACATCCTGATGATTATATCATTGCCACCCGATATGGTTTTCCAATGATCTCCTCCATGTTCCAAGTTCGAAACAATATTCCATAATATTCCCGGTCTCTAGTTATTCAACATAATTCCTTTAAGATCTTACTCCAGATGTATGTCGTGGATATAATTGTGACCATCTATACAACCGACCATGTTGATTGTTGAAGATCATGTTTTATGTCAAGTTTTGTCGTTGTAACCCAGTAAGGGTTTCTGAGGCTGAAGGCCGCCAAGGGTTAGCGAACCTGAACCTCCTTTGTACATCTTATCATTTAAAAATAGGGTGCATCTTAAAAATCCTCCATGTAGCCTGGTATCCACTACCCTCCGATTCCTCGGTGTAGTTTGTCCATGGCCAATATTGAATCATATTCAGCTTCTCATCCTCTTTGAGCAAAAGTGTAAATTAACATCCGTGAAGCTAGCAATACACGTCTCGTCGTAGTTTCAACAAGTTTTTTTTAGTCTGTGTGGGAATCCATGCTAGCTCCTCCTTATGAATGGGAGGTATGTAACCATTTTCTTTATCTATATGATAAAACCTCCTTTCGTTGGCCTCCGCTTAGGCGCTTCAACCAATATTCCCCAGTATGTCTTTTATCGAGTGTTTCAGGTTTTCTCCATCCTCCATAGCCAAAATTGTTAATAACATCATCCTAGGGGAAGCCACCCCTGATTTCTTTCCATTGCCTTCATTTTTGAAGAACCAAGTCACATCCAATTGAGATTCCGTTGTTAGCTTTGCTGGTTCCTCTAGCTTTTAAAGCCTCTGGTTCCTCCTTTTAGGGCGTTCATGTATGAACCTCGTACCATCTTCTTCAATACTGACCGAGAGGTCGCTCGTACCCCGTTCTTTGTCTGGTAGCATATTTTCCAAAATCTTAACATATGAGAACCTTCATAGCCACTTTATAAATTGAATCCACCACTTGCATCCTTTTCAGGACAGGTCATCCTACCATAGTGTTGCAGGATACACTCTCAACTATAACTCCTTCCAACTGGGTGGATAAGATGGGTTCATCCTTCAATACTACCAGTGACATTTTCAGTTCATGAGAGGTTTGAGTCCACCTTCAACTTCCACAATAAGCTTTTCACTAGAGCTTCATTTAGGTCATTTATTGAGACCTTTCGCCCGATGCTCTTAGCTGGATATTCTGACCTTTCACTTTCCATTGTTAGTGAAGTTTTCATCATGAGCATATTTATAAGCTGCTTTTGCCTTTTTCATTTGGTATCATCACGTGTCCAACCAAGAACTCCTCATTTTTCATTTATAGAAGCTCCTTCCCACTTTCCTTTAGAAGGGCGACCTCATTTCTCTGGATTCCGTTGCTTTATTTGTTGAAAAGCTTCACAATTATTGCTTCAACATGATGCGTTTTGCCTTCATAATCCTCAAATCGAGCAGCCATTAATATCAAGGCTATGGGTGGTACTACCCCCCAAAAAACTGGAACCACTTTATGGGGTTCCATCAGCAGGGCTATTGGTAACATGATTTCCCAAGTATTCTGAATGGAGCTTCCATCGTACCCGTACAGTGAGGTGTCCACTTCTGACCATTTCCTTGATTTAACCATTTGAGTATCCCACACAAGTTGTGTAACGCACATTAGTGCCCATTCGTGTCATAAGAGACGAAACATGGCCAAGATTGTTTTTTTTTAGGAATCCCCTTTAGGCACTAGTTAATAATCCTTTTGGGGTTCTCATGTCGAGTGATACAACAACCACGATTGAACCCTTATATCGAGTTCTAATATTTTTCGTTTTGGCTTAAAACCTTTGATTGAGATTTTCCTTGCTTAAACCCTTTTCCAGATCGCTTCCCAGGTCCTTCTTGCTTATTATGGGGCTTCTCATTATTCAGCCTCTTGCTTATGATCAAGGGGCCTTCCATTACCGAACCTATCGTATACGAACCCCATTTATGGGAAGCTCTTTTCCGGGGGAGTCCTTTTTACCAATCATTTCCATATTTTAGTTTGATAAGCTTCATATTAAGCTTCCTGCCAGTCTATTGAACACACTCGGGCTTCTGTTAAGTGAAGCCTCAGGGTTCTAGGGCTTATCTTCCTTGAACATGCCATCATCGAACCCCTGTTCAAGTTCCTCTCAGCAATAAACCTCTTTTTCATGAAAGCTTAATCTTCTAGCTCATTCGTGTTCTCATGATATATGTTGATAGGAACCAATGAGGGAGTTCATATCCTTGCCATCATCCAGGTTTACATACTGATCATTAACCATGGGGTTCGCATCCCTGCTTCAATTTGGATTCACCCGCACCCCTTCAGTCAGTAGGGTCGCACCCCTGTTTGCACCGGGGTTCACCTGTTACTCTTCTATCAGGAGGTACGCACCCTTATCTGCACTGGGGTTCACCTACAACTTCATGGTGTTCATACCCCAATTATCATTCAAGTTCAACTATATACTTCCTTCATTGATCGAGCTGTGGTGTGAAATAGTGCTGTGCTTCACAATTTTTAACAGAAATCCCCGGACTTGTTTAACCCGAGAATCGTTGAAGGGGAGCTTGGATGGGCCTTAAGCTCCAACTGGTTCAGACAAAATATATCATTCCCGAGGAGGCTAAAGATTGGGTGTTGAAGGGTATTTGTGAAAATTGGAGAGTGTACAAAAGTCGATTCAACGCGCAGTATTATTCCAAATATGAAACTGATGAGGAACGGATAAGGAACAGGTCTCAAAGGGTTCCATTAGAACAATTCAAGATGTTGCTGCAGTATTGGGGTGATGAAGATGTGAAGAAAAATGCTGAAACAAATGCTAATAATCGCAAACAAATTAAAGACAAACACAATGCAGGTCGTACTAGTTTTGCGCAGATCCGTAACGACATGGTATGCTAATTTGGAATCTTAATAACTATGTACACTACTACAGAATAGGCTTTTAGCGTCGGTCAAAATAGGCTTTAGGCGTCGGTTATTGGGCGTAGCATATGTAGGCGACGCTATAGGTATAGATTTTAAGCGTCGGTTGATTAGGCGACGCAAAATATTGGCCAAAGGCGTCGGTTGATTAATAACCGACGCATATTCTTTTACTATAGCGTCGGTTAAGTTAAAAAACCGACGCATAAAGTAGGTTAATGGCATCGGTTGAATTAAAAGACCGACGCATAAAGTAGGTTAATGGCGTCGGTTGAGTTAAATGACCGACGCATAAAGACATGCTTTTAGCGTCGGGTTTCTCCAGAACCGACGCATAAAGTCCAAATTTTTTTTAAAAAAAAATAAAATTACAATAAATTCCAATTTTTTTTTTAAAAAAAATATAATTACAATTTCAGAAACTCCTTTTCACATAATAGATGATTATATCCAAGAAATTACATAATCCAAGAAATAAATTACACAATTAGTAAATCTTGTCATGCTACCAGTGACTATGTTCCTAGCCCTTCTATCTAGCTACCTAAACAGACTTTACACTTTTGATGAACCCCATTTGAACAGAATAATAAAGTATTTCAAAGCAGAATTAGTTTCAATACATAGATGTCTCGATTCACAAAAGCAAATTGTGATAATGCCTTGGCACCTTTTCTGTACTTCAAGTCACCATTCCCCGCGAAGCTGGAGAACCACTGCATAATTCTCCTGCATATTCAATAACAAGGATAAATGCTAGGTAGAGATGTTAATATGCATATTAAGTGCAAAACAGAGAAGAGTGGAAGAGAACAGGGACATCCATATAATTCAAAGTACAAGTTGATGCAGAACACCTAATGAGATATATTTAAATCAGTATGAAAGTTTAGCATATTGTCACATTTCTAGGTAACAATGCCCACATTCACCTATCCGTATGGAAGCCTTATTGAATATGACATTAACTAGAAGCAAATGTATAGGAGTATTTGTTTGTTAGACTAGCGTCTAGCTAGAGAAGTGGGGATAAAATCATTTACCTACTGATCAAGATCAACACTCTCTCTCACTCTCTTTTGCTATGTTTTCGTACACCACACCAAGATGGAGGAACAACAGTCAGAACTAACTGATTAACAAACACCACCCCACAAAATCCAAACACAAACTCAAACATTCATCTGTTCTGTATTCTTCTACCAAGGTTCTGTCATTCTTCTACCACTGTTCTTAATCTGCTAACTGAGATGGTGACGTAAAATTCAGCATCCACAATCACATCATTTGCAGTTTTCTAAGTCAGGTTCTCCTTCCACTTCCTCGTCGTCATTGTTATCAATGCAAAAGAAGTACGAGCATCCATCTTCTCTCCGTTAGACTTGATATCTGTTTGCTCAAAGGAATGACCCTAGCTGGTAAAAGTTAGCAAGTCAAAAAGGTTCCAAAACAAAACGAATCAAAGTTGGATAAACAAGGAAGAACAACCACAGAAACCAAGGAAAAGAACGTGGAGGAGCTAATGTCTCTTTGTTTATGGCGAACAAAAAAAGCAGGAGCGACAATACCTTTTCTTTGTGGTGTTCCAAGAAAGGTCACTTGGCATGCGCACATGCACCGTAGACGGGCTCAAATTTATTACATCTCACAAATCTACTCTACCGTAGACGAGAAGGATTGGATACCAAAAAAATCAAAAGAACTCCACCAGATAGTGCAATCTGCATAAGATATATGTACAACTCTAGTTTTATTATCAGTGCTGTTGTGTATTATGTCTATTAGATAAAACAAACAAAAAAAAAGTAATATTGTAGTTGATTCCATAACATTGAGAAAAAAAAAAGCAGGTGCAGTTATCTACCAGTTTCTCGGATATCTATTTTGGAAAGCTTTTTCCTCCCATGACTGCAACAATGGTACACAAAGCTTGTCCTCTGAAGCCAGAAACAACACTTACGTTTTGGAAAAGAGTGAATTTACAAGATTCCACCAAGTACAATGCCAAATGGATTCTCATCTACAGCCAAACCAATAGTTGCTAGCTGAAAAAGAAAAAGTGATAACAATGTAAGTAGTGTAAGAAAATACAGGCTGCAAGTTCTAGTTCTGAGCATTTAAAGGAAAAGATCAGTTGCACAAAATTAAAAGGCAGGACATATAAAACCTCAATTATTAAGTCCAAAGATGCCTGAATATACATACCTGAATTGATCCAAATAAGAAGAACCCTAAATTGATACAGAAAACACTAAATAGCTAGAATGTTTGTGTGTATATACATCATACAGAGTACTTGTCTGTTATACATGACTTTTGATAGTTACAGTACAGTTTGAGTTCTTGATTGTTGAAAGAAGCATGCGTAGCCATGCTACTATAATTGGTCAATGCCTTTAAGCAATTTTGTTACCTGAAAAAGAGACAGCATATGTCAACTGTCAGGGCAACCTTAAACTTTTACATTAATCTTAAACATGTGCTTATGTCTTAGGGGCTTGATTATCCAGTAATTTTCCTTTTCTATAGCCATTCATTCAAAGATAGAAAGATAACAGTAAAGTATAACAAGTCGACGAACCACTCCAATAGTCCAATGTGTTAGCTACATGTGCCAACTTTACCTAATATTAAGGAATATAGTGCAAAATTGTCCTCAAACAATGTTAAAAGTGATTTTTTAGGATCTTCCTCTTATTTTCTTTTACTTATTTTCCAAGTAACCTAGAACCGTATTTATTTTTAAATAAAATATTAATTCTTCTCTATTTGTCTGCTTAAATACATAGATTTTAAATATACTAATGAGAAAATATAAGAAATGTTTGGCTTAAACATAAAATAAAATTTCTCATGAGTGTTTAAATTATTTTTAAGCAACATGATAGAATCCATTGGAGTTGCTCAAAAGAAGGGACCAGAATTAATGCACAAATATTAGAACCTCGAATGTATAGTATACTGGGAGTCTGGGACATGCAATTTACACAAGTGAAATGTGTGTGAAATTTATCCATGCTATTATCCGAATCTTATTTTTTGACTGGTGGCGAAAATAGAGGAAAAAGGTACAATCCAATCCAGGGAATTGTAATCAAGTCATCGGGTGAGATGTGATGTATAGGATATGATTGGGAGTGACAAGTCCTGTTAGATGTAATCATCGACATGTCTCGTTTCTAGCATCATTGTGTTTTAACTGTCATAATTATGCATGCAGGAACCACATTCCAATATTAATCCGCATATGCCGCGGGTAAAATGTAGGAGTAAAACTTTTGTATGTGCGACACAATACTACTTAGGTGCTTGGATCTTGGAACCAATTGCGTTCGAGGAACTCGGTTAACATGAATCCATACTTCATGTGCTAGTGTTTACTGTTTGGAGTGGTAATTTCTTCTCATTCCTGTTTAACTGAATAAATCAAGATCCAAATCAATTTCATTGACATTTAGCCCCATTTCCATTTCCTATCATCAACAATCCAACATCCCCGTAAAAAAAAGTGGAAAAATCCAGATGGCCCATTGGTTTCTTTCTTACTACACTCCTAAGACTAACAAATCACCATATTGACTATTAAGGCTATACGTCTATAGACATTTAAATTTTAGGGATATTGAACGTGAAAACCAAGCTCTTATGCAACTAGCATTGTGCATCTATTTTGCCGTGTCCGTGCTTCCTAGGTTACAAAGCTCATGAGCATAAAAACTCTACATAAAAACTTCTGTACCTTTTCCATAAAAACTCTACAGTAGGCACATATTGTAGCACTTTTTCCATAAAAACTCTACAGTATCAAGAAACATTCTAGATAGCATGACTGAATTTCTGTACCTTGATTATTGTTTGCCAAACTAAATTACCACCATAAGGGTCGAGCTTCAAATTCTTCTTTGTTATGGGTGCAATATTACATTCAACAGCTGCTTCATTACAAGACCTGGATCAGAAATTGAACATATTTTGTTGGAATTAAAGATAAATAGTTGAATATATCTAGAAATTCAGTCATAAGCAGTTCTTGTAAATTCTATCTGACTACCATATAATGGCCACAAGCAGTGTAATCCTGTACATGGAAAAAAACAAAGAACAACTACAAGAGGCATGCAGGTTTATTGCTACCATTACATTAGAGGTAAACATCATATATGCAACAAGAATGTCAGACAGACTAGTACAGAAATGGTAAGAAACACATAATCATAAATTCTGGTGCAGTGAATCTCACTTCTTTCCAAGAAACTGATCCATTTGAATTGCCCATCGACCATTTTTATGCAAAGTTACTCCTCTGTATTTTGAGCTACCTGTACATAACTTTTACATTACAACTCTAGTTAATTGAGCTCTGTTATCTTTAATAATTGTGTTGCATCACAAGTTCAATACATCTTTCAAGCTCTATATAAATAGAACTTTAATTCAATAAGAAAAAAAACATAGAGATGCTAAGAATGAGAAGCACCTTGCAAAAATCTTTGAACAACGTATAATATAGACTATCAGTATGATTAGAGCATGCTGGCGCTTCATTGTGAACCACTAAAAAATATAGTGGGAAAACATATCTGAGCACATTTGTAAACCAAATACAGAAATTTAAAATAAAATGTAATGCAACTTTGATTGGTAAAAGAAATATTAAAATTGTATCAAAGCCAATAGTGTAAGTGATCCACCGTGGTCCATAGGACAATTCAACATACCAATCATCATAATATACGCTCTGAAATAAATAACAAGAACTTGTTGTGTATCATAGATGCAGAAATACTACATACTCTGTTTAAAATGAAGGAGAAAATCAAGGACTCAGTTATATAACTCTATACATGCTTGCTGTTATAACAGTACAGATAGTAGTTTAAATATTCACATGAATGGCGTATAGCTAGACTGTAAACTGAAAACATAACAGACTAAAACTTTTTTACTGAGAGTGTGGGATCTTGTAATTGTATTTCGGTAGGTTGATTGTTAATCAAATATGCATTTACTAAAAATTGACCAAAATCCTTGTGAATCACTTTAGGTTTCCTCTCAAGCTTCATTTTATCTTATTTCTCAGTTGCCCTATACATATGTTTCTCTCTCTAAGCCTCTGGATTCTGAATTCTTCTCTCTAATTTCTCTTAGATTCCATCTAGTAAACTGAGCTTACCACAAACTCCCTGATTCTATATCTACATCTTCCCAAATGTCTCAGTTCCTTCCTTTGGGCAATTGAAAAAAAAACAAAACATCTCCTTTGTCTAATTTCTTGGATGCATTGAATTTACCGGACTTTAGTAGGCAATGCTTTCTTTAGAAACAAGTTCTGCAAATCCCCTGTCATTCATCATCACAAGACAATAGAGTAGTATTTATTTCAGATATATATTACCTCCATAGTTTCTAATACAAGAAGCAGAAGAAATATATTAACGAAGGAGCATCTAATACACACACGTACACACACGAATGTATAAATCTTAAATAATGATATGAAGTAGACAATTATTGGTTTACATATAGATAAATATGGACTTAAAAATACTTAAAAGATGATAGAACAGTACTTGACAAATGGTTGACACATATCATTAAACAGGTTGGGGGCAAGTTCAGAAAACCCAACTACCCTGTACAACAGGGAGCGAGAGGGAGAGAGAAGGACGGGGAGAGAGAGAGAGAGAGAGAGAGTACCAATCGAACAATCAGTAGAAGTTTTAAATCTTCAAATCATACAATCAGCAAATCCCGATTGAGTACAAAAATCGGGATATATAAAAATCAGCAAATCATACAATTAAAAAACCCAGCAGCAAATCCCAATCGAACAATGGAGTGTAATCGAACAATGAATAGAAATCGAACAGTTGAAGTTGAAGTCGAAGATTTAGTTTAAGTTGAAGTCGGAGTATATATATGTTCATCAGTTTGCGTGAAGGTTTAGGTCGCGACGAGTTAAGGTTTGAGGGTGAGTATAGGTTTAAGTTGAAGATTCACTTTAAGTTGAACGCCGAGTATATGTTATTTTTCTTCACAGACATAGGTGTTTTTGTTTTAATAATTATTTTTTTTTTCTATTTTTTAACCAGATCCAATAGTGTCGGCATTACAAGAACCGATGCTTAAAATACGATTATAGCGTCGGCATTTAGAAGACCGATGCTAAAGGATCGGTTTTAGGCGTCGGTTATTTTATATCCGATGCTAAAGGGTAGATTTTAGGCGTCGGTTGAGAAAAGACCGATGCTAAAGGGTCAGTTTTAGGCGTCGGTTCTTTCATGACCGACACTATTAGTATTTTTAGGCGTCGGCATTTAGAAGCCCGATGCATATAAAGGTTTTAGGCGTCGGTTAAATTATTAAACCGACGCAAAAGGTCAAAAACAAATGACTTTAAGCGTCGGTTAAGCTAGCACCCGACGCTTAAAGTATGTATAGGCCACGGTTCTCCATATGACCGACGCCAAAAGTGCGACGCTAAAAGACCTTTCTGTACTAGTGGTATTTTAATAAATAGCATATTATTGTGAAAACTAATCAATTACTAACATAATTTCTTTCCTTGTTTCACTCTATTTATTTTATGCTAGAAAAAGAAAAAGTCAATGCCTGACACACCCACAAAGAATGATTTATATCCTGAAACCCGCAAGGATTGCGAAAATCAGGTAAATAATAGTATTTTTAGGTATCTACTTGTTCGCTAGTTCTGAAATATATAATATGCATTTGGGATAATTTGATAATATATCAATTAATTTTAGGAAACTGTTGATGGTTCCACTGGTGAACTGAATGAAACAAACCATGGTGTAGAACTTGACTTTGCAGCACATGGCCCAAACTGGCTTGTTGGTAGAAGTGGCATTACCAGGAGGACAAAGAAATATTTGGCAACCAAGAAAGGTGACAGCAAGGAAGAACTGGGAAGGATACGAGAAGAACTTTCTGCTGAAATGGAGGAGAAAATGAACCAGAAACTGAAAAGAATTCTGGGGAAAATAGCCGAGGGGAATCCCACTTTGAAAATCAATGTTGAAGAATTGTGTGATGAATCTGTCGAGGATGGAGATAAGGCAGATTAAGAAGATGCAGATGCTTGACTTGGAGCATTTTCATTTAATTTATATCTAAGCTTTTGGTGAACATTGTAAACCTTAATTGCATGTACCACGTTTATGTCGTCGTTTGATTACATTTAGTCGTTAGACGTTGAATGGCTATGTTGACAATGTAGTCCGAATGATTTTGGTACTTCTTTTGGGCAGGTGATAGTGATGTACCAAGGTAGTCTTTTGGATATTTGGTGTGTATGAAATACCATGTTAATGGTGGAATTCTATATGAACAAATGGGTAATGTCCATTTTTTTTTAAAGAAAAGCATTGCTATTGCCTCATAATGTGTTGCCATTTATTGTTAATTCCTTACTAAAAGCATTGCTATTGCCTCATATTGTGTTGCCATTTATTATTAATTCCTTACTAAAAGCATTGCTATTAAAAAGAAATTTGTTGTCATTGCCACCTTAAACGTTGCAATAAATATGCAAAACAGGGTTGCTATGGCCTATTGCAATGAATTTAAATTGTTGCTATAGACTGGAAAACGTTGCTATAACAAGCATTTGCAATGACATTAAAGCATTGCTATATGGTACTATATTCGTTGATATAGGGACCTATTGCAACCCAAGCAAAGTTAACGCCGAATTTTTGCAAAAGCATTGCCATAGCATCAATGGCAACGGTATTAGGCCCTTTAGCAACAATTTCAAGGTGTTGCTATAGGCAATATATGGTGTAGTGCTTATATCGAGTTCTAATATTTTTCGTTTTGGCTTAAAGCCTTTGATTGAGATTTTCCTTGCTTAAACACTTTTCCAGATCGCTTCCCAGGTCCTTCTTGCTTATTATGGGGCTTCTCATTATTCAGCCTCTTGCTTATGATCAAGGGGCCTTCCATCACCGAACCTATCGTATACGAACCCCATTTATGGGAAGCTCTTTTCCGGGGGAGTCCTTTTTACCAATTATTTCCATATTTTAGTTTGATAAGCTTCATATTGAGCTTCCTGCCCAGTCTATTGAACACACTCGGGCTTCTGTTAAGTGAAGCCTCAGGGTTCTAGGGCTTATCTTCCTTGAACAAGCCATCATCGAACCCCTGTTCAAGTTCCTCTCAGCAATAAACCTCTTTTTCATGAAAGCTTATTCTTCTAGCTCATTCGTGTTATCATGATATATGTTGATAGGAACCAATGAGGGAGTTCATATCCTTGCCATCATCCAGGTTTGCATACCGATCTTTAACCATGGAGTTCGCATCCCTACTTCAATTTGCATTCACCCGCACCCCTTCAGTCAGGAGGGTCGCACCCCTGTCTGCACTGGGGTTCACCTGTTACTCTTCTATCAGGAGGTACGCACCCTTATCTGCGCTGGGGTTCACCTACAAATTCATGGTATTCATACCCCAATTATCATTCAAGTTCAACTATATACTTCCTTCATGGATCGAGCTGTGGTGTGAAATAGTGCTGTGCTTCATAATTTTTAACAGAAATCCACGGACTTGTTTAACCCGAGAATTGTTGAAGGGGAGCTTGGATGGGCCTTAAGCTCCAACTGGTTGAACCCCTAGATCGATATTCTCCACTTTCTTCTACCATGAGTACGTTTTCTAGAATTAAGTATTTAGGGGTTCATCTGCAAGGAACCTTCTAGCTGAGAAACTAGGGGTTCATCTGATTCTGAGTGCCTTCTATCAGGGTTGCGACCTCCAGATTGAGGTTTCTCCTGCCTTCACCCCTTGTACCCCTTGGTTTTATTTTTAAACCATTGCATCCTCCTGGTTGTCAAACGTCAAACATCCGCTGTCGTCGTGCTTCTCCCTCAATTTTACTTACCAATGCCTTATCATCTTAATGCAGATTTTTTTTTAACACAAAAACGTACCATCCTGGACAGCTTGACCATCATTGACCAAATATGGCATAACTTCCTATAGGAAAGGTATTTTTACGACCCGTAAATTTTTCAAGAAACTAGATTCCGATAACTTTCCAATGGTATATCATACTACACCTAGAACCTTCCAGATCAAAGCAGTTTATTCTGTCAAGTTGGCTCAAAAAACGTATCATACTGGACAGCTTGACCACTTGTGACTAAATATGGCATAACTTCTTGTAGAAAATGTATTTTTACGAGACGTAAATTTTGCAAGAAACTAGATTCCGATACCTTTTTAAAGGTATATCATACTACACCTAGAACCTTCCAGATCAAAGCAGTTTATTCTGTCAAATTGGCTCAAAAAACGTAGCATCCTGGACAACTTGACCACTTGTAACTAAATATGACATAACTTCTTGTAGAAAAGGTATTTTTACGTGCCGTAAAATTTGCTGGAAACTAGATTCTGATACCTTTCCAACGGTATATCGTACTGCACCAAGAGCCTTCCAGATCAAAGTAGTTTATTCCATCAAGTTAGCTCAAAAACCGCTGCTTCAAAATTCTGATTTTCTTCTTTAGAAAGGAAGCTATTTTTCGTTATCTTTCCTCTCAAAAGATCATCCAATCACGCATATGTCCTAGTTGAATACATGAACAACAACAAAAACCATCATATCTATCCACGCCTTCTCGGTTTGATGCCCACCAGTGTCTGTTCGTCCGTAAAAGTTTCGATGAACCGCCATAAACATCCATATCAAGTAACCTGTCAAGAGAGTTAATAAACACCCTCTTTTTAATTTTCTCCCTTAGCTCCCGATTTGTAGCCTCCTCATCATGTTCGATTTCATAGTCACTTCGTTCATTCTTCGGTGTATGAATGTCACCGGAATTTAGAGACATCTCTTCCCTCTAGAGATTAAAACCAAATGCCCTCCTTCTAGCGCCACAAATGTTGTGAGGGAAAATTGGTACAACACTTCAATAAGGAAATTACAAGATTAAACCAAGAAAATCCAAGAATATCAATTAAACAAATCGAATTAGAAGCCAAAAAAACCCTAATCTCATGAACCCTAATCCGAGAGGAGGAAGAGTGATTTTATGAACTGAGTTTGCAAGCACTCCGAGCTATGGTGATTGAATAAAACCTATTCAATCGAGAAAGACCAGCCCAGAGCGTGTGTTAGAGGTGTATATGTGTGTCTAACCTTGCAAATTGCCTACATACTCTTATATTTATATGAGATCAAGTCCCATGTAGTTCTTAATAATCCTCCACAATTTGATAAGTCTAATCCTCCATAACCAACCTGCTGTTATCGTTTATCCCTCAAATAGTATAGTTATCCAGCCATTATTCCACCTTTAATTCATGATTATCTTCACGTTTTTATGGTTTGTCATAATATATACGCATATATATGTATATCTCACGTATATATAATGTTTATCCATGATAACCAATGTTGTTAGGCTACTCATGATGTTTAGGAGTTATCCATAAGGTTGTTAGAGCGTCCCTTATCCACTTTCCAAACAATTTAGGAGGCTGCTGGACTGCTTGGCCGAATTTTTGGGGATAGCCGGGGTACGTGCACGTACCCCTGTCTGGAAGCCTGTCCCCTGCGTGAACACCTATCAAGCCTCCACACAGCAGTACCCCTTCCTGGTGATTCAGACACCTGAACCCCTGCATGAATGAACCCCGAACCAGATGCTAGAATCTTCATATTTCAGCATAGCTCTAAGGCATATTGGGCCAAAACATCCATACCTAGTCCAGCCTATCCTTCCATATCCGAATTACTCGAGCCCATAACCTTAGTGGGACTTAAATCAAGCCCAAGGTGGATTTTGGGCACAACACATGGGTTACCTGATAAGTCATAGGACAACGTCGTCTTGCGTTAGGGTTTAGCTTATTTTCAACCATAAGGTTTTCCATACACGCAGCTACAAAACATTTTTTCTTCTTCTATAACATCTTCACATGCAGCAGACAACTTCTCCAGTTGTTCATTGAACGGAATATTTTTGTAGAGAAGGAGTGATAGAAATAGGGAATTTTTGTGAGTATCGATACTCACAAACTTCTTAAAACGACACAAAATAAAAAAAATACAAACATACTCTTTAGGAATCAATAAACATAAATAAGAAGATATCCAAACTGTTATGTATTTCAGGGCACCAACACCAACACTAAGTACAACTCTTATTAAATGTTTTTCTGCTGCTACACAATTAAGGAGCAATATTATTTCATAACTTAGTTCTTGTCGACACCTATTATTTCACTGGTCGAAGCATACAGATAATTTAAAGACCTTGTCTTTTTCCTGTATTTTGACCTAGCATCTCGATCAATTTTGTTCCCATTATCAATTGTAGTTGATGTTGGATACTCTTTGGTGCAACGTACTCCTTCCCAATCCCTCCTCTTCCTCTTTGAATGCCTTGGTTTGCAGGAAATTCGATGATTCGGACTAGTCTGATGACCCTCACCAGCAAACTTCTTTTCAGTTGTACCATTTTCTTTTGCTGAATTATGAGACCTAATATATCTCTTGGCCATCACTAGTGGTGGGCCCCTATATTCAGGTACGATTTGCTTAGCTGAATGGAGATCATTCGACAGTTCCACCAACACCGGACATGAATGTTTAGCAGATGCACGATCGACCATGTTTTTCTCAAGATTGGTCATTCTATCTGCATCAAAATTGTCTTTTTACTGGTATTTAAATGGCTGTTGCATGTACATTATATGATTGAAATTACCTTGACCAACATATAGAGACAACATATACATCTTGGCCAAATCCATGAGGGCAAAGGTAAGAATGAGGATTTGCATTATAGTACATGTTAGTAAACTCCTTTTAATTGGTACGTGGATTGGGATGGTTCCGTTATTGTACATATTTTAACTTCATTAAAAAGTAAAAAATATAGGACATAGATAAACAAGATGTACAAAGAAAATTATTTCCCAAATAAATAAAGTTAAAATAATAGAATAATAATTACAATTTAGTATAGTATAAATTTATATTTTAGTAAAAGTAATAAAATTTAATAATAAATTTTGAAGAGAATTAGGTACCATGCTTAAGAAGGAGTAGTGTTGTATACTCAATGATGAACATAGAATAGTGTATATTGTTAAAAGGAATATACAGTTAATATATAATTACACATATACACATACATGAGTTCATGAGTATAGTGTAGATAAAGGGTAATTTGTGTATGGGTAAAGATTCATAAATTAAATGACTAGAGTCAAGTAGAATAAAAAAAATTGACCATTGTTGACAAATTTAAGTAAATGAAAATAATTCAAATATTTCTTCACAAACTTATAGAATTACAAGAAAACAATAGAATACCTGATAAGGCAGCGGACAAGGTGGGGTTCTCTGGTGTTCTTTCCCTCGCCTTTGCATTAGGGTTTAATTTATTTTCGACCATAGGGTTTTCCATACACGCAGCAACAGAACATTTTTCTTCATTAACATCTTCACAGCAAACAACTTCCGGGTGTTCAGAGATCGGAATCTGAGTTTCGGAAGAGGCTGACATAATTATTTTGTAGAAAGGGAGAGATTGAAATGGGGATTTTGTGTGAGTATCAATACTGAATAGTAGGGATATGATGGTATATGAAATGTGAGAAATGTGCGCCTCTTTATAGGCCTAGAGTAGGTAATTTCTAGTACGCGTATATTTTAGAGTTCTCAATGTAATATATCCTAATATAATAATATAGTTAATATTTGTAATGAGTTAGAGAATTTGAATATTGCACCTTTGTATGTTTTAGAAAACTGATTTTCCAAGATATCTAACAATAAATATATTAATAAAAATATAGATTTGAGAGAATATTTACTTGCCGCCCAATATTACTTCCATTTCATATTATATTTAGCTAGATGTGCAACATACTACTTTTGAGGCACCAATTTTATTCATAAATGAAAATTCAAATATATTTATATATAATGTTTTAAAAGAATTGAAAGGATTCTATAAAATAAGTATATCATATAGAAAAAGAATTGGAATAAATATATATTAATATTTATATGATTACATATCCTATTTCATTACTTCACCGAAACATACTACCATTTCTTATATAAATACTTCACCAAAACATACTACCATTTCTTATATAAATGAGGAGGCCAAAGTTACAATATTGGGTCCGTTTGGGAAATCTTATTTTTGAGAAATAAGTTATTTATTCTTGAAAAAAGTTAGGAAATATGTACGTTTTTTTTAAATAAGTAACTTATTTTTGCAAGAAAACGAATATTAAACTCTTGATACACATTTTTCTCTAAAAAAATATATGTAAATATGAATTTTTTTCGAAATAAGTAATTGATGGACAGATTTGCAAAACAAGCACAATGTCAATTAGAGATGCACAAAAGGTTCAAAAATCTAACCCAACCCAATGGGCAAAATTCGGAAAAAAAAACCATTCTGAAAAGCTCGACTCATGCGCATGATATTAACGTTTAAATTTATGTATTTACATGAGTTAAGTTCTATGGAGACCTTTGAGTGGAGACGTGGAGACCGTATACATTATACACGGAAAACATTGCAAAATATATATATTTATAAAAAATGTTTAATGAATATTATTATTTCATTCAAAATCTTAAAAATCATATATGATTTGTGAGTAGAACAAGCAAGTTCTCGTCTTAGAAGTTTAAAAGGCAAGAAGCCTATGGGATTGCATTTATCAAAATCTAAATCGAGGAATCAACCCCGAATCCTAGGTTGAGAAACATAAGTTATTAGCCATGAAGGCCAATATTGAGGGGGTCATGAACCTCCAATTAAGATCCAAAGGTTGAAACTTGAAAACCAACATGTAATTTTGGATTTTCAATCCAGAACACCGACGTTGAATATCTGACCCTGAAATGAAGATTGAAAACCTCCTAGGGAAGGTTCAAGACCTCGTGGGGCTGATCAGAGACCCCGTGGCCTTGGATCGGCAGCTCTGATAGATATTTCAGTGATTTAAAACACCCTTGAGATTGAAAACCCTTGATTTCAAACATTGACGTTCAACCTTCGAACATTGACGTTCAACACTCAAGGCCGAACGCATGCCAGCCGAGAGGCCACCTGAGAGAGGCATTTGAAGTGTTGAGACACCAGTAGATGATGTTGAATCTAGCCAAGTGTGCTTTCGGCATTGGATCAGGAAAGTTTTTGGGTCTGATGGTTTCAAAAAGAGGCATAGAGGCAAACCCTAATAAGATCAAAGCAATTATGGACATGGAACCACCCCGCTCTATACGAGATGTACAGGAGCTAAATATCCTATTTGCAGCCCTAGGGAGATTCATCTCCAAGTCTGGTGACAAGTGCTTGCCTTTCTTTCAAGCATTGAAGAAAGTAAAAAAATTTGAGTGGACCCTTGAGAGCCAAGAGGCCTTTGAATAGCTGAAGAAATTCATGACTGAAGCCCCGTTGTTGGCCAAACCTAGTCTTGAAGAGACTCTTTATCTATACCTGGCGGTATCTGCACAAGCATTGAGTGATGTTCTCATTCGAGAAGAGAATAAGGTTCAAGGACCTATCTACTATGTGAGCAAGGTCTTGCACGGAGCTAAGTTGAATCACTATAACATTGAGAAGTTTGCTCTGGCATTGGTAACCGCCTCGAGAAAGCTACGACCGTACTTTCAGTCACACAAGATTGAAGTCCTGACGGACCAGCAATTGAGGAACATATTGCATAGCCCGAAGGCCAGTGGAAGGCTGATCAAGTGGGCAATTGAGCTTGGAGAATTTGACATCACGTACAAGCCTCGAACAACCATCAAGGCTCAGGCACTGGCGGACTTCGTGGTTGAATGTGCCATTCGCAACCAAGAAGTCGGGGGGCAGGAGACAGTAACCACCCCTGGAAGAAAGGATAAAGATGAGGAGCTTATTCCTGATCAGAAGGAATATTGGGTGCTCATTTTGATGGAGCATCAAAAACAAAATCTAGTGGTGCAGTTTTGGTCTTGCAAAGCCCCGATGGGTTCACAATTGAGTATGTTTTGAAGTTGGACTTCCCAACAACCAGCAACGAAGCTGAGTATGAAGCCTTGATAGCTAGATTAGGCTTGGCTAGAATCATGAGAGTCAAGAATCTCAAACTACGACAAAATACTTGAGAGTCGTGAAGGCCGTGATGACTCAGTCTGATGAATGGTATGAGAAGCACATTCCGAGAGAACAGAACGTTAAGGCTGATGCCCAATCTAAGTTTACTTCTTCTGAGATAGAGAACTACGCTGGAAGTGTTTACTTTCAGGTCTAGAAGGCCCCGTCTATTGTTTCGAAATTGGCAGCACTAGTTGATGTAAGCTGAAGGATAGACCCTCTTAAAAGCTCATCCTGAAACTGGTTGGCCCCCTGATAATGCCTTGAAGGCACAGAAACTGTTAGTGAGAGTGTTGAGATAAGAAGTCTTTTGTCATTCCATACTTAAAATCTTAAATCTCAAATCCTGACACAAAATTTTAGCCTTGATGGCCAAAAAGGTTGTCTGCCTCAAATCGAGTTTGTCGTTTGAGTTTAAGGACTTGTATCAAGAGCAGTCAATCGAATTCAAACCAAAGGAAGGTTGGAAACCTATAATCAAGATAAAGGGTTGACAACCAGCTAAGAAGGCAAACCAGACTTGAAGTCAAGTGCTCAGTGGAAAAGAAACTTCTTGAACGATCAAACGAGAAGCAAGACCTCCACCATATGAAACAAGGGGGGCAAGAAATAAAAAGCTTCATCACAAGCTCCACATCTTAGAACAAGAAAGGGAGATTAATTATGCCTTAAAAGGATGTATACAATATCCAAAAGTCAAGGATGTGATTCAAGAACGAGACTCCAGGCATTGCGGAAAAGCTCTGAGAGGCACGACAAGGCAACCTGGAGCATCCCCCAGGCAACCTGGAGCATCCTCCAACCGACCTGGTGCCACGAAGGGGCTCCAGCCAACCTGGAGCATTCCCCAGGCAACCTGGAGCATCCTCCAGCCGACCTGGTGCCACGAAGGGGCTCCAGCCGACCTGGAGCATCCCCCAGACAACCTGGAGCATCCTCCAGCCGACCTGGTGCCACGAAGGGGCTCCAACCGACCTAGAACATCCCCTAGGCAACCTGGAGCACCCTTCAGCCGACCTGGTGCCATGAAGGGGTTCCGGCCGATCTGGAGTATCCTCCAGCCGACCTAGAGCATCCTCCAGCCGACCTGGAGCATCCTCTAGCCGACCTGGAGCATCCTCCAGCCTACCTGGAGCATCCTCCAGCCGACCAGGAGCACCTGGCAGCCACCAAGGAGCACTTGTCAGCCAAACTCTTGTCAGCCAACCACTTGTCAGCCAACCTTGGATCAAGAGATTCAAGCATAGTTCAAGAGCGAGCCACTCAATCAACATTCCAAAATGGTGATTGAAAAGTTCGAAGTAATTCTATATAAGATCAGACAAGCGTAAAACCCTTGAAAGGAGTTTGAAGCTACCTCATGGAAGGTCTGAGACCCATAACAATCAACTAAGGATCCTCTTGAAGCCTTGGCCGACTGAAGGTGATGATCAGGTTTTAAGGTTGATGTTCGAAACGTGATGTTCAATCAAGAACCAACCAACCAATCTCCCGAGGAGGCCATTGGCCGACTGAGGTTGATGATCGAGTCCTGAGCTTGATTATCAAGTCTTAAAGTAGATGTTCATAGCCTCACCTTGATGTTTGAAAGGTGAAAACGAAGCCGGAGCTTAGGCCGGGGCAAAAGCCGAAACCGGACCTTTCAACGCTGTTTGGGCCATATCTTGAGCTCCGGGTATCAGATTTGGACGATCTTACAGTCCACGCGAAGCTCACGGAGTTTTCTACAACCTTGGAAGGCCGACCAGGAGCAGGAGCCAGCCGACCAGCTGCCAAAGAGGCCCTTAGCCGACCTGGTGTCAGCCAAGTGGCCGCCCAAGAGGTCCTCGCGCTGTTTGGGCCATATCCTGAGCTCCGGGTATCAGATTTGGACGATCTTACAGTCCACGTGAAGGTCACGGAGTTTTCTACAACCTTGGAAGGTTCCAGCCGACCAGGAGCACCCCCTGGCCGACTAGGAGCATCCTCCAGCCGACCAGGTGCCACGGAGGGGCTCCAGCCGACCTCCTGGCACCCCCTGGCCGACCAGGAGCATCCTCCAGCCGACCAGGTGCCATGGAGGGGCTCTAGCCGACCTCCTGGAACCTATCTTGGCACCTCCCGTCAGTTGGTTGGATCGTTTGATGGTTTCTTACTTTCCGAAACGAACATCGACCTTCAACTTAGCACCGTTAGTGCCGATAACACCGTTAGTGCCTATAGCATCGTTAGTGTCGATAGCACCGTTAGTGCCGATAAGCACCGATTAGTGTCGATAGCACCGTTAGTGCCGATAAGCACCGATTAAGTGTCGATTAGCACCGTTAGTGCCGATAACATCGTTACTACCGATAAGCACCGATTGAGTGCCGATTAGCACCGTTAGTGCCGATAGCACCAGTAATGTCGTTAGCACTGATAGTGTCTTCTAGCACCGTTCAGTGTCGTTTAATGCTGGTTGGCGTCACTTAAACGTTGTTTAAGTGTCGTTTAAGGCTAGTTAGTATCGTTTAGTGCCGTTTTATGCCATTCAACGTCGTTTAAACATTGTTTAAATGTCGTTAAGGCTGATTAGTGCCGATTCGCATCGAATTAACATTGTCGTAAACGCGTCGGTCGCTCCATGCTTTACATAAAGACAATACTCGTGAAACACTAGTGTATAAAGATGAACCCTGACCCGAGTCTTGGAAAGGACCGTTAAAACTTCAAGGAAAACCTGATCAGTTTTCCTAGAAGTTGGGGGGCAAATGATATGGGCTAAAAATAAAGCCTAAAAGACACATTTAATGTCGCATTAATTAGACCCAGTATGGTCCAAACGTGGGGCCCAACAGATGGGCCCAAACCCTATTAACAATATTAATTTCATAACTAATATTAAGGGTAATAAAACAGCTCAGCAATAAGAGTCAGATAAGGATGCTGATCTTCGTCAGACTTACCCTCCAAGGCACATATCTCAACATGGAAACTGATTCCTAAAAGGAAGTGATCTAGAACCTTCCTTGAGGCAGTGGCTTGCCCACCAAGTCTCCTATTCCTACCATAATTCTTAGGCTTCTCAGCCTATATAAGGGCCTGACCCCTCATTCTCAGAATTACGTTTAAGCTCAATCCTCGAATAAGGACATACAAGCCACTGCGTCCTAGGTGAGCCCTCGTCGCCATATCCCTGAGGGCACCATCACCTAGAACTACGTCTTGGCTTGATTCTCAATAACGAGATACGTAGGCACTCTGTGAGGACCGATCAGTCTCGAACACGAAAACAGCCATTAAAGCAAGAAGCTCCCGAACCCTAGTATTAATTACAAATTCGTGACCTAGATTTTAATCCACCACACGTATATCAAATTGATTTACAAATATTTCTTATTAAATTAATAAAAGAATTACAATTTAATCCTAACAAAAATTGGACAGTACCTCCTTTGAAAAATGGACTAGCCCGTCGGAATACAACCGACCCACATAAGTCAAATAAGGCAACAAGCAAATCCGAGAATCATATCACACTAATTCATCGCAGAAATTTACAAGGGAAGTGGGAGAGATTAATTAACAGCATAACCCACTTACACAGTTAACACATAATATACACTACATACAGACCTGACAACATAACAGGGCATCACAAAGATTATTTCTACCCATAACATCACAACCATCGCATACATATATAGTACAACGCACGTACACCCATATTATAACTCACGCACCCACTGGTCAGCAACCCAGCACACACACGAACCCCACACATATATACACACACACACTCACCCACTATAATTAACATACGCACATAGCAGCAGATGCAATACAGGGGAGAAGAAGAACACAGAAGGGAGGGACGCACAGCACAACATGGCGATACACGCATACATAACGAAACACACGCCACACACCCACACGGACACGACCCATCTAACCATTACCATAACCCCGCCCCCAATTGATTCATTGCTGAGAAACCCCTCCCAAATCGCACACAAAACTCGCACTCATAGACTACCCAGCACGTCACACAACACCAGATATACATATATATATATATATATATATATATATATGTATGTATGTATAAATATATATATCCTAAGTAATGGAGAAGAGATAAGGAGTTTGGGGAAGAAGAATCGGGAGAGACTTTTGAGAATTGAGGGAGATGCCGATTGAAAGGAAAAAAACAGAGGAATAATTAGGGACTAGAATGATGATATTTGGGGGAAAATTGGAGGGGCAGTTTGGTCCTTGCTGAAAATACTTATAAAAATCAACTAAATCACTTTCGAAAATCAAAATTAAATGGAAAGTGGGTAAAACATTGACTTTAAAATTTTAAAATGTAGAGTACAAAATTATGAACACTTACATATTTTTTTAAAATATTTTTGGGATCAAAAATGAATTAAATATGAATTTTACGAGTTTTGATGCTTTAAATGCAATTTAACTCGAAAAATCATTTTAAATACTTACACACCCAAATTAATTCTCCCGATAATTTTTAAAAACCAAATAATAACATAAATATAATCTCACAAATCTTCGTGATTTATAAATACTCCGATGATTTTATAAAATTTTCAGAAGGTCAAAAATGCATGATTTAAATAGATTTAAATAATCAAAAATACAAATAAAAATATACGGACCCACACGGCACACCTAAATCATTTTTAAACATATAAAGATGATATCACACATACTAAATACATAAAGAAAATTTTCTCTACCACTATAACACATATTCTTAGATATCATTTAACATTTAACACATTAACTCTTCAATCCCGAATAAAATAATTTAAAATATTTTATTCCTAATTACCAAAATAGTAATTAAATAATTTTAATATCAACGGTTCTTACATTAGTGATCACAACATACCATTTATAATAATTATCTACACAAACAATTATTATCTTAACCATATATGTCTTGGATCACCCAAACCCATAACATCATATTGGGTTGAAACCCAACAATCATGCCATCGACGTCCATTCACCAATGCCTCCCCTCGAACAAGAACCTTCTCTTCTTCTTCCAAACATTGAGTGTCGCTAAAACCCATATAGTGACCCTTCAAATCAGTGTTCTTCACCATAACGATGTATTCATCTACAAAATCACGTGCATCAACCACTACGAGTGCTCTTCCACATGTTGAGTCACTCGATCCTTGCTTTCACAGTTCTTCGGTCTCTTGAAGAAAATCACTAGTATCATGCAAATAGTTCACCTGGTTGATCAAGCCATTGAAACAATTGCGATGACAGGATTGTTCCACGGTGCAAGCCAATCGCCAAACCGCACGTAACTTTGTCTCTTCCCGCTTTTGTAGTCTCCTTGTCAGCAAATCTTTCATAGTACTCTGCCATACCAATTGAACCTCAAACTTTCCTTCAACCTTATCCATCACTAACCCGAACCTTGGCTCTTGATACCACTTGTTAGGTCAAGATTCACCAACAGCCAATACAGAGCACACACACAACCAATCGATTAGTTGACAAGATCCACAAAAGCGCTGTCATACGCGTCTCTTAAGTATTCTCCATATCAAACAAATACAATATGACTATGTATATATTGCCATTCAAAACTTAACCACCAAGACTTACCATGCTTGTTCTACAAGTCTTACCATACTTGTTATACAAGCCTTCCAATTCTTAGCACCTAATTACCCAACTTAGTGATGAATACATACCATATATAATAATTGTCTACACATAAAATTATTATCTTGACCATATATATCTTGGATCACCCAATCCCATAACATCATATTGGGTTGAAATCCAACATCTTGAACTCTATATAAGAGGTGATTATGTGAAATATATATAGACTGCAAACGAAAATCCTTCTTATAATAAAAACTATAAACCTTAAAAATAATCTTAATCACATACTTTTTCAAATGTTATATAATCCTAGCCAAATATCTAAACTATATATGTAAGAACCGTGATTATTGAATTTATTTAATTACTATTTTGGGTAATTAGGAATAAAAATATTTTGAATTATTTTATTCCCGTTTGACGAGTCAACGTGTTGAATGTTAATTGGTATATGAGGGTATAGGTTATTATTATGTGAAAATATTTTATTATAATTTATCTTAGCTTATTTTGAATTTATATGAATATTTTGATTCGGTTTGGCAGATAGTTAAATTGGTTGGGACCTTCATGTGTTTAGTAATTGTATTAGACTCCTGGATGATTATCTTTAACTTTTTCGAAAAACGTGCGATTCAGTTCGTTTTTATCCAAATTAAAAGTTAATTTTAATTAGGTAAGAATTAAAATTAACTTTAAAATTAACTTTATAATGGTTTAGTATGATTTATGAGAAAGTTAATATGTTTTTTAATTAAATTTAATTCAACTAAGTAAAGTTAGATGTTCGATGAGCTCAGAACCCTAATTAACTTTTAAATAGGTTCATGAGAGCACTTATCCAAATTTGAGTGATACACTTGAAAAGATGGACTTAGATCCACAAACTGAGAGGCTGGCTCCTGACCAGGCAAAAGGTGAGGTAGAAAGAGTGTTGAATTTAGTAAGTCAAAGTGAGAATGAGGGTATGGATGATCAACTCCATAGTGAGGGAGAGAAAATTAGGAAACCATCATTTGACTTCTGGGATCAGGTTTTTCCTGAATCTTGGTCTGAAAATTTGGGTATGGATGCTGGTACCTATTCATTCATCAAAATGTATCAGAAGAATGACCTAGCACATCACAATGCAAAGCCAGAAGTTAGAGCTCAGAAGCAAAAGGAGAGGCTTGCAGGAATCATTAACAGAAGAGGTGCCAGGATAAAGCAATCTCTTGATACATATGTACCAGATAAAGTTCCTAATGATCCTAGTGTTCCTTTGTATGTACTTCCAATATCAGCTAGAATTGAGACATCTACAGTCTCTGATAACTCTAAGGAGGAGTCAGGATTTGAAGATGTAAGTGCACAGAATACTGGTGAAGGAGATGATGATCATGTTTCAGCTCCAGATCAGAAAGATGAAGATGTTGATACTTCTAATCAGGTTTTATTACTTGAATATCATACAACTCAAGCAAATTCTTCTACAAGACTTGAAGATACAGTTCTTTCTGATTCTGATTCTGAAGATACTAGAAGCACTTCCAACATTGAAGTTCATTATGATGTTTTGAAAGATATTCAGAATTCTCAAAGTGCTATGCAAACAAGACTTCAATCACTTGAAGATAACCAAGTCACAATTATGGAAAATCAAGCAGTTCTGATGAATATTATTTGTTCTGTTTCTGAATCTCTTGGAATTAATGTTGCTGATGTCAAAAAGGGGGAGATAAAGACAATTCAAAGACAACAACAACAACACCACCAGATTGGGGGAGATAAAGAGCAGACAAAGAGAAGTAAAAAGAAGAACTAGGAGTGACCGTGGTGAATCTTAGCTAGGAAGTGGTAAAGGAAGAGCAGCATTAATAGTTAAAATTCTTTCTTTTAAGTACTAGATAAACGTCTACGTCTGGGAAGGAGGTACTTAACTTCATAATTCTACATTCATAAATTCTATTCTGGTTGTATTGTTATATGTTTTGACATCCACAACTTAGATTTATGCTTCAGATTTTAAAGCATAAATAGGGGGAGATTGTTAGGAATAATTCATATGTTATGATGTTAAGAATAGAATTTACACATTATACTTCTTGTAATCCTGATCTTATAAAGGATTTAGCACTATATATAGGATTTATGTGTAAGACAGTTATCTGTACAGTTTAGTCAGGAATGAACAGTGTATCGAAGACTACATGTCAGGAACAAAGAGCAAATCCTGATGACGGTCTGATACTGATGATAATCAGATACTGATGCAAGATGAAATCCTGATATCAGTCTTGTTACTGATGATGTCATTATGGATGCTACAGAAACTGGCAAGTGCTATAAAACAGGATCGTTGTTTGAAGAACAAGCAAGAAGATATTATGAAGGAAGGAGTTTTCTATTGATGGAAACTATCGACTAGAAGGCAAAACATTTTCATGTATAGATTATATCTTTCTGTTATTAGTTGATAGGTAGCATTATAAATACTCTCTCTATATCATTGTAAAAAGTGTCGTAGTCGAACAAGTGTGTTGTGAGTTCGTGTGCGTAGCTCTGTATAAGGGTTGTATTCGAGAGTTCGAAACAAACAGAGAGAGAGTTTTATTTTGTCAGTAGCTGCTAAAGGTATTGTACACCTTTGGTAGAGTTTGTATTTGATCTTATTAATACAAACAGAGTTTGATTCATTCGTTTATTCTTGTTCATATAATCAAGCAAAAATCAGACACGATTATATAACTTGTATTCAACCCCCCTTCTAGAAGTTATTCGAGTTAACATTTATGAGCATAATGTTGAATTAAATAACCCCTGGAAAATAGAGGTGTCTCTGAAAAAATAGAAATTTGTTTAAGCGAATCAAATGTACAAAGCTCATTATCAATTGAAGTATAAATGGATTGCCAAACGAGATATGGTACCAATAAAACAAGAACGAACATGAAAAAGAAGGTTGAATCTCCTCAAATAATAAATCAAATGAAATCATTGTCTTGTAATAATCAACTACGCCTTTACTCCCAGTATATGTCAGTAATCATGTTTCGTATCTTATCTATAATCGTTTCATACTCTGTATAACGTTCCCTAAGTAGTTAAAGTCATAGAAGAAACTCTATAAGGTACACGTGGATCTCTAGGTGGCGTCTTCCAAACTAAAAGTTCTAGCTGCCCAAATTAGCTCATGTGGCTCCGGCTTAATTGCCTCATCCAAAACTGAACCGTTTTAAATTTTTGTATGCTCTTCCGCTTTCTATTTTTCTTATAAAACAGTACTTCTCATAATGCGAAAGGAATGTAAGATGCTAACTAAAAGATTTACAGGAATGGACTTATCTAAGAGGAGCATGCATTAACTACACTTGATCGTGATTACGGATTGATTAACAAAATCCACCATGAAGTTGGCACTCATGTTATACATCATCTCTTCCCTCAAATCCCACATTACCTCCTAGTAGAAGCGGTACGATTTCTTTTCTATTTTCTTTCTATTGAAAGGCAAACATGGTCTCTCGCATGTACACATGGCTTAGCGGAGCTTGAAATAACTTTTTTGTTATCAACAAAGGAGGGATATCTGATATATACACTGCATTGGTAAGGATACGTATCATTTTATTAGAGTCATTAAGCAAGTTTCATCTGTCTTTTTTCCAAATCTTGTTGTTTTCAAATGTTTTTGAAGGCCCTATAATTTAGTTGATTTGTCTGTAACGTATTGAATCTCAGACGAGAGCAGTTAAGCCGGTGCTGGCAAAGTATTACAGGGAACCAAGAAAATCAGGGCTACTTCCATTTCACTTGGTTAAAGATCTGGTGAGTAGCATACAGCAAGACCACTATGTTAGTGATACTGGAGAAGTTGTGTTCTATCAGAAAGACACTACCGGATTGTTCCACAAGTTTGAGTGACTCTCCATGGAGATGTTGGTCTAGTACTTAAGGTATACCGTTTTTAAGATTTTGAATAAGTGATGTTGCTCTTACCGCTATTATTATTCTCCAAGTATAAATGAGGAAATAAGACTGCTTAAACAGTTTTCTCAGTACACTGAAGGAAAATCGTGTAAGTAACTCTGTGTTATGGCCTATGTAGTTGAGGCAAATGTTTTACTCAAAAATTTACATGTTTAACCTTCTCATATTTTCTTCTTTTTGCAGGCGCATCCGGTTATTGTACAGAAAATATGCAGTCAGACGTTCACTCATATAAATGTACAGCTTTTTAATAGGTAGTTAGTCACTAATGCTTTTTGTTCTTGGCATCAATAGGGATGGCTACACATTATCTCCTATTTCTAAAGAGCAAACCAATGAAGTTATAACAATTGTTGCAAGATTTATCAGGACTTGCTCAGCTAAGCAGATTAACCTAGCGCCTGAAAAGTGTACGTATGAATGTTTACTATTTTAATTCACTATGATGATGTTTATAGACAGTGCTTAATAAATGTTAGATGCTTCCAAGCTATATGGGCGCTATATTTATTTCGTCTATATTTATTTTGTCTCGTCTATATTTATTTCACATTTCACACTATATGGGCGCTTCCAAGCTATCAAAGTCCTTCACATGCATGTAATCATTAGATTGTTGACTTAAATGGATATATTGAAGAAACAGTCATAACAAAATGATATCTATATGAAGAGATAGAACTGTGCAGGTATGGGATACTGCAACTGGCGCTAAGCAGTACACTTTTGAGGGTCATGAGGCACCTGTCTATTCTGTATGCCCACATCAAAAGAACAACATCCAGGTATCTTATTATTGAAGGGATAACGGTCTTATTTCATATTACATTTACTACGTTGGTAGTGGGAGGTAAAGATAGTGTAAGAAGAGGATTCCTGCCCACCCCCATGACCAAGGTCATGAATTCAGATCCTCAACCCCCCCCAACAACCATACATCTATGATTACATTTATTAAAGATTATCTATTGTAATAAAAGGAAGTAAAAGAAATTAGTGTGACCATGTAACTCAAAAGCAGGATAAGTAACAACAAAACTAAATTAGAACATTCCACCATTACATTTATCATCCTTCTTTATTCATCTAATTATCAGACCAGGTTCATGGTCCATATTTCTGTTCAATATGTATTTAAACTGTGGTTTCATCTGGGCAGCCCTATCTTGATGTAGTAGTTAGATTATAGCAATTATGAGATTAAATGATTTGAATGTCAGTTAGCTTGCTGCAGCCTACTGGTATTGTCTTGACATGATAGTTCCACCTCATATAATACTTCCACTAATATATTTAATGAATACAAGTTTTTCGGAGGAAAAGAACATGGAATTATTGGCTCAAAAAAATAGGCAAGACAAGCATATTAAGACTTCATATTTTTCATCTTGTGTCTTCACTTCACTTGGTGGTAGATGCATATTTTTTAATTTAATTAGATGTTTATCGTATTATATGTTCGGTATACAATCCTTCAATATTATAGTGTTGGTAATGCTCTGAATATTACTTAGCGACTCATCCAGATCTGTTAAATTTTATAGGTAAGAAATGAAGTAAAGCTCCTAAAATTCAGAGATTGGTAACTCCCCTGACTTTTGCAAAGGAAGCGTGCCGAGTTGCTAAGAAGCAGCAAAGAATTTAGACCCTCTTTTCCTTAAGTTATGGTATGCAGATTGATCTTAATTGGACTTGTCATCCGGTTGATCTTCTGGCCCTTCAGCAATTTGCTGGAAACCTCACAAATGGCTCCATTACTGCATGGTCTAATGATTCTATTTGCTGTAATTGGGAGGGAGTTGTCTGCGGCGATGGTGATGATCTGGGCAATGGTGATGATCTGTCTGATGCAAGAAGAGTGATTATGTTGAATGTTTGATAAAGGTCTAAAAGGTGTGATTTCACATGCCGTCGGAGTGATTAGATTGCTGGATCATTTTCTGTAAAAACTAGCTGGTTTGGAAGATATGAGTCTCAAAAAATTGTTGTTCGGTTGATTTTGGGAATTATGGTTTTTAATTAATTTTCTGGATGTTCGGTTGTAAAATTATGGATAAAAATTATTGGTTGATTTTGGAAATTATGGTTTTTAATTATTTTTTTGGGTTTTGTACAGAAAAAAAATATTTTTTTTTAATTTTTTGGACAATATACGTCGGTTGTTTAGAAGAACCGACGTAAAAGGATAATAATATACGTCGGTTGTTTGAAAGAACTGACGTAAAAGGATACAATATACGTCGGTTGTTTAGAAGAACCGACGTAAAAATATTTTTTTTTTAATTTTTTGGACAATATACGTCGGTTGTTTAGAAGAACCGACGTAAAAGGATAATAATATACGTCGGTTGTTTGAAAGAACTGACGTAAAAGGACACAATATACGTCGGTTGTTTAGAAGAACTGACGTAAAAAGATACAATATACGTCGCCTTTTTAACCGACGTAAAAGAGTCTGATCTTATACGTCGCCTGCCCATACGTCGCCACTTAACCGACGTATAAGACCTATTTAACCGACGTAAAAGGCCAGTTTTCTACTAGTGTCATTACATTAGATATATATTGACATACGTATGGTTGGATCGTTCAAAAATATTTTTTAAAAAATAGAAACAATAATCCATAACAAAGCACTAGTTACGAGTCATATTGAAAATAGTAGTGATCTACTAAGATCTCCAATCAAATTAATTTTTTATTTTCTGAAACTTGGGGAATATCATTATATTATATATATATTGACATCCGTACGGTTGGATCGTTCAAAAATATTTTTTAAAAAATCGAAACAATAATCCGTAACAAAGCACTAGTTACGAGTCATATTGAAAATAGTAGTGATCTACTAAGATCTCCAATCAAATTAATTTTTTATTTTCTAAAACTTGGGGAATATCATTATATTATATATATATTGACATCCGTACGGTTGGATCGTTCAAAAACATTTTTTAAAAAATAAAAACAATAATCCGTAACAAAGCACTAGTTACGAGTCATATTGAAAATAGTAGTGATCTACTAAGATCTCCAATCAAATTAATTTTTTATTTTATAAAACTTTGGGAATATCAATAAATTAGATATATATTGATATCTGTACGGTTGGATCGTTCAAAAATATTTTTTTAAAAATAGAAACAATAATCCGTAACAAAGCACAAGTTACGAGTTATATTGAAAATAGTAGTGATCTACTAAGATCTCCAATCAAATTAATTTTTTATTTTCTAAAACTTTGGGAATATCAATAGTAATGAAGTGGTAATTTTTTGAAGAATTTGCTTGTTTAAAATTTCGTAGATTAAAATTTTTTAAAAAGTCCGTCTATCAAAATATATAAAATGACAATACATTTGAATCTTTTTTTCAGTATAAAATTTGACAAAGTCTATATTTTAAAATTTAAAAAATAAAAAAAATATAACGAAAGTACAACAAGCGCGCTGAATGAAAATTTGGGCGGAAAGTTTCCCCTTCACAAAATTTTCAGACACTACTTTCCCCTTCAAAAAATTTCAGACTTTGCTTTCCCCAAAAACTCTCTCGATCTACTCTCTCTCTCTCTCTCTCTCTATCTTCAACTCTCTCCAGGAACTCTCTCCATATTTTCACATTACACAAAGACTACATCTTTTTGATTAACTACTCTCAATTCAGTTTTAATTTGATTTCTTTTGCAGGTAATTAGGGATATGAATTTGGGGATTTGTTTGAGCGTGCTCTTAAGTTAGGCTCTGTGTTGCTTGAAGCTGGGTATTTACACTCTGCGTATTTACACACACAATTTTACAATCTTTATTGAAAGGTTCAGATGGGTTCTTCAAAACCATGGTTCTCTCTCTCTCTCTTTCGATAAAAAGTGTTTTCACCGGAATAATTGCCTGTATGTATTATCAATTGTTCACTCGTTTCTAGTGATGCAGAGTTGTTACATTTACCTACACAGAATAGAGTTTTTGTTCAAGGAGAAGGTCTTGGTCCATGATATGGTCATGTTCGTGTTCTCAGTAGTTGTATATGTATATTTTTTGGCATCTGTGTAATACAAATTCAGTACCTATTAATGCTCCTAAAGAGTGACGGCATTAAAGAAAGATATGAATAACATGAACATGGGGTAGCTTTTCATCATTTTAACTTTTTCTTTTTTTTCTATTACTAATTAAAATTATTGTAATTTTGAAATTGAATGTGATAGCAACAGGGCACATATTTTCTGTCTTTATATAATCTTGTGCAATTAGTACTGAATAGCACAAGTTAGAGCAGAGCAAGCTGATATATTTATACTGGGACGACGTCACAAGCACCTTTCTCTTCTATGGTTACTGGAATTGGTCTATCCCTTTAAAATTCTGGCAAGGAATGTGGAGCTTGCTATCAGGTACTGTAACATAATATTTTTATATTATATGCCCCGGACATAGAAATATTTGCTTGTGTTCATAAAGGGATAGGAATCTTCTAAATCTTTCTAATGGTTTATTTTATATTAATGTTGACTCACCTAATATAGAAAGTGCACTCAAAATTCAAAGAGTTTATTATGTAGTGCTTCAGTCTATTCAAGTGGCTGAAAAAACAAATGAATATTGTAGGTGAAATGTACAAAACACCCTGCTTGTTCAGGAAAGCCAGCAAGAGTTGTGATTACTGATTTTTTCCCAGGAGGTGTGTGCGCATCCAACAGAGCTCATTTTTATTTAAGTGGAACGACGACCATTCCCGGTCAAGAGAAACACCTTCGAGATGCTGGAAATTTGCGAATAAGATATGCCCGGTAATCAACATATATTCAGATATCTTCTCAAAATGATAGCATATGTTGAAGTTGATTATTCATTTATTCTTATAAACCATACATATAGTAATATTTCACAATAAAAGGAGTTTATTATTGTTCTTCAATTCTTGTAGTTAACAGCAATTTCTGTGTGTGTTAGATGAGATAATGCATCACCCACTTACTCCATAATTAAAGTTGAAGATTCCCTGGTTACTACTTACGCACTGCTATTTATGTTGTACATTTAACTCTTTTTAGCGATGCACAACTTGGTATTATATTGAGAAGATTTCGACTGCACAATTTCCTCTTTTTTTTCTGGTATTTAGTTTGACTGGATCAGTGACTGATCAGAAAAAAGCTTTATATTCTTTACTGCAGAGTGCAAACTGTATCTCTTAGATAAACGATTTGAAATACATTTTAATGTGGTACTCCTACCAATAGAACACTACCATATGTGTTTGCTGGGTTTTATTATAATTTCTTTTCAATGATAAATATCTTTTACCCAATGTCAGCAGCCTTAACTTCCCTTTTGTGTTTGTAGTGGAGGCTTGTTTCACAAATACCGTCACACAAGAAAGGAGTCACTTGTATTACAGCATATCTGATTTCTGATATTGTTGTATTTGCTTCCACCTCAGATGGAAAAGTTAACGAGTGGGAGGTGGTCCTTCCACCTGTAGAAGGAGGTGGGTAATATGTTCGGACAGTTCTAGTTTCATGCTTATCATAATTATTTTTGAAATTTTTATTTCTATTAACATAATCTCATCACTGATATCATAGTAATTAATATCTTTTTGGTATTCTAAAATTTGTAATAGTAGAAGCTGGAACCATAGGAGTCAAATATAAATTTCTTTCTTCAATTTATAAGTTGGAATATCATTATTTTCATATGAAGATGAAGGATAAATTACCCATTATCATAGGTTGTACATACTGAATGCCCTTTTTTCATTTGGTTTATACATATATTTATTTTATTTGCAAATATCTTTTTGTTTTAGGTGAGTGTAAGATTTCCTGCTTGGATTCCCTTCATGTTGGTTCCAAATCTATGGTTACTCTTTCTCTAGCAGAATTGCCAGGAGACACAGGTCACCTAGTTCAGGCAATGGGGGGATTAGATAACAAAATTCATCTCTACTGTGGTACAAAGACTGGAAATGTATGTGACCTCGGACATTATTAATTTCATTTATTATTTTTCATGTCATCTTTCCTTAGTTGCTTCGGACATTATTAATTGCATTTATTATTTTTCAATAACTCCAAATCAGAAAGCTCTGAGTTAACATCAGTTAGGACCCAAAAATTACAACTAAACTACTTAATTGCTAATATATATTCACAATTTCTGATGGTGTACTCGAGTAAGAATATAGGGTCAAAGTCGGGTGACATTTCATTTTCTACAAGCTGTATGGGGGATGTCGGGTGACATTTTACTAATGCATTATTTATGCAGGTTTGCAGAGGTGTGGAAAGAGTTGCAGACTGAGATGGATAAATTACTTGAGGCCTGACTTGAAGAGAGGGCTATTTTCACAGCATGAGGAGGAGCTCATACTTAGTCTACACCAAGTTCTCGGAAACAGGTACACTATAAAACAAAACCAAACATATATCCTGTATATCCCCCCTCATACAACAAAGTCTACCAAGGCATTACGCAGGCATTACTTTTACTACTAATTATATTCCAATAAATCAGAATCAGCCTTTGACTTATCGTTGGATTTATGAATAATGCTATTTACTAATAATAGTATTTTGAAATCGAAATGACAGGTTCCCTGGAAGAACAGATAATGAGATAAAGAACTTCTGGAACTCATGTTTAAAGAAGAAGCTGATGAAGCTACAAATCTGAACACTTCAGCCTGTTAGATATCAATGACAAGTAACTTAGTAAGGGTTCTGAACTTTCTTAACTTTTGGATTGTTAAATAAGTATGAGTTAATTCCTTGCTCTAGTACTAACCAGTTGCAAATCGTGATATTTGTTTTAGTGAAAGAGTTGTGTGCCACCACTTCAAGTGATTATGATGACAACGGTACTCCTATGACTCAAGGCAGCACCGAATAGCAATATGATTACGTAACTGTGTAATGGTTTCATACTTTTAATATTTAGCCTTAATCTTATGTCCTTGTTGGTTTAGAATTATGTTGGATTCCTTTTAGATGTATTAGTAATGGTTTTATGTATTAGTATGATGTTGGTGTGGATGATTGTAACTATTTGGTTGCTGGTTGAATGTTTTGGATGGCTTTGAATGCCTTTGAATGTATTTTGATGGGTTTCTTTATGTAAGAAACAGAATATTGCAGAAATTTTAATTAAAGCGTTGCATTTGATATTTCTAGTATTGCATTAGATATTTTAGTGTTGCATTTGGTAAATATAGTGTTGCCTTTGATAAGATTTTAGTGTTTTAAAAAGCAATAAAAGCGTTGCATTACATGGCTGTGGGCCCAGTGCTGACGTGGCACATAGGACCTAGTGCTGACATGGCAAGTGGGACCCACTACTGACGTGGCATGTGGGACCCACAGCTGACGTGGCATGGCAGGCCCTATCACTGACATGGCATGTGGGCCCCACATGATGACATGGCAAGTGGGCCCCACATGCTGATGTGGCATGCCAACTGGACTGTTGCTGATGTGGCATGTCAACTGGACTGTTGCTGACGTGGCATGCCAGTTGGACCCATTGGTGACTTGGCAAGCTAGTGGGACCCACTTAGTGACGTGGAATTGTAATTTTAGCTAATGTCAAATGCAACGCCCTTTTGGTGTTGCATTTGAATGCTCTGGTGTTGCATTATATGTCAGATGCAACGCTTATTGATGTTACTTTAGATGCCATAAAGCATTGCCTTAGGGGGTCTAACAGGACGGTGGCGGATGCAACGCCCCCTGGTGTTGCATTTGGTCTAACGCAATGCTTTTTTGGCCTAAAGCAACAGTAAACATGGCGTTGCATTTATGCATTTATGGCGTAGTGTTCCTTCAAAGATATTTTAGATTATGGTATGTCATTGGATTCCTCCGTAAAGTGCCATTTCTTTTATTTTCTTCGAAAGTGTTCGAGAAACGTTCTAAGCAGAGGAAATCCAAGATTTTAAATTCTTTAAAAAATCTTTTAACATGATTCCTGGTTATAACATAATTCCACTCGATAGACCCTCTTTAAGGGGGGTTTTCTTCAAACTGACATACAAATTGACTATCCTGAGATTATCTCACAAATGTTCGTTTTAAACCACTTATTTCACTTATGTTTGTGCAAACTTAAAATGTGCTGGAAAATTTTATTAGATGTTTAGCACTTGACTATACCCTTTTTCTTGTAGTCTAAGTTGTTGTTAATCATATTGCAAGTATTTTTTTTCACTTCTCGTTCAAGTGAAGCTGTTCTTTAATTATTTTGATGATAAAAATTTATCACCTCGATACCTTTTGAGATTATTGTTCATCATTTATTTCCCCATTTATTATGTCGAACTCATCGACACCTGTTGACATTGTTGTTTTGATGCCCTACTTTTGGGTTGTTTCTTGGAACGTGAGTTTCCAAGTTAGTTGATATGGCAAGGGTTGTCGATTGTTCCGACCCCTGGTGCGTTTGTTATAGAATTTTAATTCCTTAATACTGGGCTGATCTGTTATCAGTGAGTTTAAGGACGTGGTCGTGAGTTTATAATTAATTGTTGTGATAAGGGTGGTCGATTGTTCCGACACCTAGTGCGTTGGGCTTAGAATTGGTAACATTTTTAAAACAGATATGTCGCTTCAGGGAGACCATATTAATGGTCAACAGATGTCCCTTCGGGGAGACCATATTAATGGTCAACAGATGTCCCTTCGGGGAGACTAGTTTAATGGTCAGAAGTTGAGGCCAATGTGTGTCATGGATCCATTTAGAGGGACTTTACTGTGTGCATTGTCCGGAATTTGTGCGGGTCTGATCAGCCGCCTAATTCCACTATTTTTCTAAATATATAAAAATCCAATTCTAATTCATACATTGAGTTTGAATTTCTTAAAGCCTGATTCCTTTGAAGTCTATGATGATTATCTTTGATTATAATAACTTTTATCGGTTATCATTGTTGATGCATTTTATTCTAGCGGAGCCCTGTTGGCTCATCTTGGAGTTACGACATTTTATTTCTTCAGCTGATTTCTTTCGTACCATATTATGATTATTTTTGTTGATCAGAACCTATGTTATTCTTGATATTGCTATCACTGTTTACACTTGTTGAGCATTGTTGGCTCACTCTTGCTTGTTGTTTATTTTTCTTCAGTTAATAGAGGAGATTAGTGGACCTTGTGGTCAGTGAGTTTTCCTGCTCCAGCAGTGAGAGGTGACGTTCGAGTTGTTAGTTTCATCGGGTAGTGATTTGAGCTTGTCAGAGGTTGTTTACTAGTTCAGTAAATGGACTTAATTTGTTATCAATTTGTAGAACAATGTCATTTTAAGATCGGATTGTAATAATTATGTAATTTGATAGTTGTTTCATACCATAGTCTGTATGCGATCTTGGATCAGGGTATTTTATTTATGTTTTTGAGTTATATCCAGGTTTGTTTGTGTTTATAGTGGTTGGTGGTCCCAAATCTGTACCCCGGATTTCGGGAATGCCACAGTGGTACAGTGCTACAGGTTATGGTCACTGAAACAGTTAAGATGGGTGGGTATACGCATGTGAAACGAATATTAGATATAACGATTTAGGATAAGGTTCGCCTAATTAGGATATTCGGATGAGTATTGCGACGTTGTACGGTTCTTCGACATATCGCGCGAGTAGGAGTTCGATTCGTTTGAAGACTAGTGGACGAGCGAGACAGATAATCCAGAGCCACATGAGCTAATTGAGTAGTTGGAGCTACCAGTTGAGGGGACATTATCTCGACACTTTCACGTACCTTCTGGAACTTTTCTATGACTCTAGTTACGACGTGAACATTATAGTGAGAGTACAAGAAGTCTAGAAATAAGATGTGGGAAGCGATGGTTGGCATGAGTTGGAAGTGAGGGCATGGCGGCACGCTACTAGCCGTTGATCTCGATTGAATTCTTAATTGATTTCCCATTTGGGCTGCTGAATTGATTCTTGTTCTTGCTCTAAATTGTTGTAAACAAATTCACGATTTACATCGTCGATGAAGCATTCGATACGCAGCGGTGGTTAAAAATCGAGAATGAATTGAGATCTTCTTATTTATTCAACTCATTATTGGCAGGCTGGTTTTGGCAGCTAAGTATATTAATGCTTAGTCGACAAGAGTGAGATTTTGAATAATTTTTAATTTCTTGAACATTTGTTTAATCGATCCTAATCTTTCCGAAATATCTCTATTTTTAGAGGATGCTCGATTCAACTCTATTTGTGAAAATTTCGACACTTATAAATTCTTTCTATTTTCCCTAAATCCTTGGTCTTCCTTATTCAAACTGAGGTGAACAACCTATGTATGTAGGGGATTCAGGGACATTTTATCTCTGTGATAGAATTCTGGTGGGACACCACTAATTGTGTTTGTCATTAAAGTACTAAAGACTGGCCATCTTTTCGTACTATGGCGGTTAGTCTCAGTGACAAATGCAACCTGATAATAGTTCAAAGATCATATTGATCTCTCGGTTAAACTCTTTTATAAAAGTTTGTATCAAACAAAACTCAGTGTACATTCACATATGATATCTATTCATTCTATTGAATTCTTTTGTTAGAAACCCTAATGATTTTAGACTACCAGTTATGAAGAGCTACGAAGGTAGACGTGACGACATCTTAAGTGGTTGATAGCTGCAAATTGTGTTGACGAGGGATTGAATGAGCAAGATTGAAAAATTGAAGTTAAAACAGAAATGACATATCAAATTGGATTACTTATCGGATGGAGAGCACGGGTGGAAAAATACCAGATTATCGAGAATTGAGTAAAGGTAATGAGCAGGTAACAAGAGTATAAGATTATGGAATTTTTTTAATTGAAAAGAGAATGGTGATAGAAATGTTTAGTAAGTGAAGTCAGTTTATTTCTTTATTGATTACTGCAAGTTGATGTTGTTTTACTTTCTTTATTGATTGTTGCAAGTTGAAGCAGTTTATTATTGGTTATAGAGTTGAATTGTGGAATTGAAAAATAGGTGAATAGTCTTATTTACGAATATTTCATGCCAAAATCTTTTGAAAATTTTCTGACCCCGGATTTAGGAGTGTTACAGAATGGTTTATTAATGAAAGATTGTTTGGACATGTTTAATGTTGAAGATAGTAAATGAAATATCATAGGATTGTGAATGTTTTGAAACCCGTTGTTGGGTATGAGATTTAGAACTAAAAGAGGGATAGAGTAAAGAAGAATGAAGCAGAATGGAATCGGTTATAAGAAATACAATTACTGTATGGAGTTAATAAATTGTGTGAGCTAGTTTAAGGAATTGAGATTATTAAGAATGGAAGGGAATAACATAGCTATTTTCAATAAATTACTAAGAGGCTAGAAATTCTATATGACTATGAAAGGTGTACTCAAGGATTTGAAGATGAGGAAGGTGAAAGAATTTAAGGGTGGTGTAGGATTTGGACGGATTAGCTTACGTTAAATTACGAACGATTTGTGAAGACAAGAATGTGAGATTTTGATTTTCGAGAGATGTAGAAGTGGTATTTTAAAGTCAAAAGTAGAGAAGGAAGTATTAACGAGCCTACAGATCAAGAGATTGTTGTAACCAAGATTAGGAAGTTGTTTGGCACAGAGGGGGATGTCAAAAAAGAGACAGTTAAATCGGAGGAAATTTCAGTGGTTAATAATTTTGAGTGTAAATTTTGATGGACTATCAGGATTGTCACCAGACAAGGGTGTAGAGTTGTTATTATTGTTAAATGTAGAATCAGTTTCAAGAAGTCTAAATTGGATGACATCAATGGAAATGGTGGATTTAATTAATTGAAGTACATAATTTTTGCAAGAGAAAGAGTAGTAATACTCAGCGTACCTCGGAAGGATGCACTAGTACTGTTTATAAGAATGAAGAAGGTGGTTTAAAGTTATGCATTGATTTTTAAGATGGACTAAGCGGACCAGTAGTTATCAGAATTCTTTTACCAAATGTGTATGTTTTGCCTAAAATTGATTATGAGGGGACTAAGACCATTTGAAGATAGGAACTTTAAAGATATTTGAAGACTTGTGAAGAGTAGGTAGGTCAATTAAGAATAATTGTAACGAAATTTCAAGAAGAAGATTTTGCATAAGAATTTTAAATATGAATTTTGGATGGAAAGGAATTTAATTTTAAGACATATGGCTAGTAGTGAAAGAGTCAAAGTGGATTTCTTAAAGATGAAGCAATAATAAAAAGAAAAAGAATTAAAAATGCCAACAGAAGTCAAAAATTTGGTGAGGTTAACCAGGGATATCAAAGGTTTTATCCAGAAGGCTATAGTGCTGATACAGTTTACCAGAGGGAGCAAAAGTTGAATTCAAAATACGTGGAATAAGTGTAGTGAGATGATTTTAAAATCGTGAGTTATTTGTTGAACCGTATGGTGGACTTGGTGTATGCTAAGTCAAATTTATGTTAATAAAGTCAGAGTTGGTTGAGAATGGTGGATGAAAGTTGTCATGTGATTGGTACCGAGGGGGGCTGAGACCCCGGGATAGTCAAGTTATTTCAAAGTTGTATTCTCTTAGTTAATAAGGTGTCAAAGTCAAGGTTATGAATTTTATTAGTTTTCAAAACTATAAATATTGAGAATGAAAATGTTTTTGAACGTATTTTGCTTTAAAATTTATTGTCTCAAATGTTTTAAACAAATTTTCAATGTATTTTTCAAAAAGTTTTCAGTTGATAAAAATGATTTTCTAGTTGTTTTAAACCAATAAAACTTTTGAGGTTGTAGTTCAAACATTTTAGTAAACCAGATTGTGACAAAAGGAAGATTGGGTAGTAAATCGAATTGTGTTTGACATGGGTGTAAGGATGTATGTGTTTGAGTATGCTAGTTATGCAAAGATGTGGTTCAGAATAAATATTTGGAGATTCAGTTTTCGGAGTGGAATCAATGTGTTATAGTTTTGTGCAATTGTATTTAGTCGTGGATTAAGACAAACAGCGTATTTGTATTATATATAAGTGAGTTAAGAATGTGAGTGATTGGAACATGTAAGTGAATTGGTATTGGAAGTATTTACACATGTTATAGATCATCGTACGAATAGGTCATGCCCGATTTTCTGCGGATCAGACATTCGTCTAACTAGTAATATATGTTCGAATTAGCGGAATTGGTAAAGTTCAAGTTATGATGGAGTTTTATCAGTCATTGAAGGCAATTATGAATTATCATTTTCAACTGCCAACCAAAGCGATAGACCGATTCAAACCACTGAAGATATGTTAGAGTATATGCACTCGATTTCGAAGACGTTTGAGAAAATCGTTCGCCATTAACGGAGTTCTTCTGTAAGGCTAGTTTCAATCCAACGTCGAGTTATCGCTTTATAATTCTCTATACAGACGAGAGTGTTGATCTCCGATATATTGGGAGAAGGTTAAGGAACGAGAAATTGTTAGGACCAAAGTTGGTGCCACAAACGAAGGATGAAATTGAATTTGTTCAGGAAGAATTGGTGACAACTTAGTTGATAGTAGAAGAACAAAAAAAGAAATTGGTTGAGACTATCCCGGTATAAGGGATTAGTAGGATTTGATAACCAAGGAAGTTGAATTCGAGTTCGTCAGATCTTTTGAGTTGAAGAGAGTCGGAAGGGTTGCCTATGAGTTAGCTTCATCGCCTCATATGTGGCATGTCCCCAATGTGTTTGAGATAGTGATTGTTTTCACTAAAATCACGCAAGCGTACATGGTCACAAGTAATATATGAATAAGTCAAGTTCGTTCCCACAGAGATCTGGTTTTGGTTTTAATTCAGTTATTGTACCTATGCAACAATGTATGGTTTTTATTCACTGCTAAGACAATATCAAAGATGATTTTGATTATCTAAATTAACTAAGAAGCAAATTAACAAAACTAAGAATTACTTAACTAATCAGAATTAAAATCGAATTACTTATATGAGAATAAACATGGGATCCTAACTTCATTAAATACTTCGCTTAGATCTGACGCCTTTAATCTCTATATGCAATGGTTATGATATCTGATCAGACAACACGAAACAAGTACATGCTACTTCTCAGTATACGAATACCAAACTAAACATACATCCACAAAAGAGATAGAAGATGAATTGACACCAATTATGCTTAGACCCTATATGTCTATAGAATTTGAAAACATAACGGTTGAAGAGCAAGTTATCCATAAAGATCACATCGGGCAATATAAGTATTCTCATCTCATACTACGAATCATGTTGATAAACAATCATGAACCTATGCTAGCATGGCAAGTTCTAAATCTTAAAATCCACTTTCACTTCACAGGAGATTAACAAATTAGATGTTAGCTACGCATCTAACAATTAAGCACAACCATACAAGGATATCATATATAAATTACACACAGATCTTTAAAGCATCAAAATACTAAAGCTCCATAAATAAATCCGTTAGAATCCCATGACAATGATTAGTTCATAAACGAACCGCTCGTCATCATGGGATCAAGTGAAACCATGATATTAAAACAATATCGGAATATTAAATAAGAGTAATAGAGTTTAGAAAACAAATCGAAAACGAGCATAGAAGAATAGAAAAGATGAAGTAGATCTAGATCTCCGTTGCTTGTCACGAGCGTTGGGAATCCTTTTCCATGTCTCTCTAAGTAATTCTAAATAATTGATATCAATTACAATGATACAATGTGTTTTTGTCCAACAAGAAAATAACCCAATTACAACTTAAAATCGAAACAGGAAAGATAATAGAGTTTATAGGAGTCAAATTCGGAAATTTCCAGCAACTCCGCGAAGCCACAACGCCAAGTTGAGGCCATGGCGCCGGCTCTCTCCTGATCATCCAGGCCATGGCGCCAAGTTGAGGCCACGGCGCCAAGACGATTCTGCCCAGCATTTTCCCTTCATCGTTTTGTCGTTCTTTTGCTATTTTCTTCCGTTCTTTCTTCGAGCAATGCCATCTTTGATCCTAAAACTCAAAACGCTCCTAAACTTTGCATGAAACCTTGTCTCAAACTCTCCCAAGATTTGTGGAAAACTTCATTCTGTATTCTACTCTTGAAATCCACCCAAAATCACGAATATCGCCCAACCAATCCGACGATTCGTAACCCTGCACAACTCAATGAAACACATCAAAAGCACAACAAACTTGAGACCAAGACATCAATTTAAGCCAAAATGGAATGCTCCAAGTGGATATAAAATCCACTTATCAGTGATGCATAAGAATTATTGTTCTGATTTTGTTGTGATATAGAATATGACTGGTAAAGTCAGAGACGGAGTGCTAAGAAGTAAGTCAGTACGGAGATGTTAGTAAGAGTTTTGTGACAGAGTCCTATGACGGGATAGTCTTGGGAACTGAGGGTGTAATGTGACAGGAGTCTCCCCACTTATTTGCTTGTCTTGATTTTGAGGACAGAATCCCATTTAGAGGGGAAGATTGTAAGAACCGTTGATATTAAAATTATATAATTACTATTTTGGTAATTAGGAATAATATATTTTAAATTATTTTATTCCGGTTTGATGAGTTAATGTGTTAAATACTAAATGATATATGAGAATATGTGTTATAGTGGTTGAGAAAATTTTCTTTATGTGTTTAGTATGTGTGATATCGTGTTTATATGTTTAAAAGATGATTTAGGTGTGCCGTGTGGGTCCGTATATTTTTATTTGTATTTTTGATGATTTAAATCTATTTAAATCATGCATTTTTGACCTTCTGAAAATTAAATAAAATCATCGGAGTATTTATAAATCACGAAGATTTTGTGAGATTATCTTTATGATATTATTTGGTTTTTAAAAATTATCGGGAGAATTAATTTGGGTGTGTAAGTATTTAAAATGATTTTTTTAGTTAAATTGCATTTAAAGCATCAAAACTCGTAAAATTCATATTTAATTCATTTTTTATCCCAAAAATATTTTAAAAAATATGTAGGTGTTCATAATTTTGTACTCTACATTTTAAAATTTTAAAGTCAAATGTTTTACCCACTTTCCATTTAATTTTGATTTTCGAAAGTGATTTAGTCATTACAAGAAAAACACGATCCTGCAACAGATTTCACCGTTGTCTGACCTCCATTTTTTTCGTTGTCTATCCGGCAGTTGTCTGATTGAAAGCAGACAACGGTTATTTACCCGATGGGTAGAAGAAGGTAACACAACAGTTTTAAATTGTTGTTAAAAATTACGTAACACAACAGTTGTATAATAAGAACCGTTACTGGAAACAACATAATGCAACGATTTTCTGACTAATAGACAACATGGAATAGATGTCATGCAAGAGTTCTCAATTTTTCCAGGCTCTTTTTCAAACAACAGTTATTGTAATCCTCTGTTGTCTGAAAACCTAACCATAACAGTTTTATAGAAACCCTGTCATCTTAGTTGGTGTTAGACAACGGTGCAGACAAACACACATGTAGTCGTTTTGGTGTTAGACAACCGTTTGTTTAAAGCATTAACCATTGTGTTTTAATATTGAATTGTGGTTCACCGTTATCCGAAAACTCTTTAGACCACATTTTAAGTGTAACTCATATTGTAGTTTATGTTTTCAGACAACGCCATATAACACTTCTTGTTATGGAAATATTGTAGACACAATGGTTTACAAGTTTTACATTACTTAACTAAAAAAATGTCAACATTGTAGTTTTAGTACAATCATTACATAACCATCATACAAAATCACAACCTTCATCTAATGTTAGCAACACAACTAAAATTGCATCCACTTCTTCAAAAGCAACTCATACCCTTTCAAGAAACTTGTTGTCCTTGGAAGCTTTCACAGTAACTGGAAATGTAGCAGAGAACATCAATATTTTTCTCTGGGGAAGATAATCAATTTTCTACAATTTTGGCTGCAAATTCTCTATATACTTTGACGATATCGGATCAACTCCTGCGGCTTGGTGCTTAAAATTGAGAAATTAAACAAGGCCATTCTCATAATTGGGGAAAAGGAAGAAAGAGAATTACAGAATTAAATATGAATTAGATGGCCTTAATTGAAGTAGATGGCATAGATGCAGGTTCATCGATATGAATGCCATCTACATACACAAGATATTGTGTTTGCGTTAAGTGGCAAGATAGAAGAATAAAAGAGAACAAGGTGAACATAAACAAGGCACCTGAAAACAAACTAAGTACATATTTATACCTTGCCAGGTGGGCGAAAAATGCACGAGCAAATGCATCACCTCTTCTTTTGGCATCTTTTGTGCCCCCTTCGCTTGCCACTTCCTGCAAAATAGAGACCACTGTTATCCAAAAAAACATATCTGCATGTGCAGATGTGGTACTTACAACCAATCCTGCTCTCCATTGTCTTACTCTCTGCCTTAACCTGAAGTTCTTCTTTCGCAACCCAGGGCCCTCAAAGTTTGTTACGCCAAGTACAGAGATATCCACCTAAACCACAAAAAATTACTGTAAGCTATGTCTATGTGTCATGTATGCAAATGAAGATATTTTAGATATAAAAGGTAGATTATGGTCATACATCTGAGAGGCCATCAACAATCACGCACTCCCTAAGTGTTTTTGTGTTATCATAGATTTTGTCCATAATTCCTTCAGGAGAAGGTCCACCTATTTGATCTTAATTGCTCAACAGGTTGCCCCTGGCTAAATTTTAATGCTAAAACGCCTTCCGTTTGTTGCTACAGCGGCAGTGTCATAGGTGTGATTAATAAAGGTGTGAAACACAATAGGAAAAAGCATAAAATAAATAGAGAAAGAAATTCATAAGTTCAAACCACATAACCAAAGCCTAAATATAGTCCATCAATATAGTCCATCAATATAGCAAAATTTACCTGTAAATGAGCTTGAGATAGCTTAAGTTTGGTCGATGTAAGTGTTCCCTGGTTTTGTCACAAACACAAATTGATAATCAAAATAATGAAATCACCTTTATGTTTGTGACAAAAGCACGAACACCTACATCTAGCAAAATCAATTGAGCTTGAGATCGTTGTCCCCGGAACACCTACAAATATCACCATATTATAAATCGGGGTCGGAGTATGTAAGAAAAAGAAGGTTTCCCTTGAGTTTTGTATGTGTGTGTTTGATTTTAATTTGAGCCGTGAGATAAGAGTGGCGGCTGAAAAAGAAGGGGGAAAGGTAGGGAGGGAAATGAATTTTTTGGGTACAGGGAATGGGAAAGAAGAAGGGGGAAATGAAATAGTAGAGAGGGAAATGAATTTTAACAAAAACGTATGGTTAATAATTAAACGTAGTTAATAAATGTAATAATTTTTTTGAATGTTTTTTTTGACGATCGAACCGTACGAATGTTATTAAACCCTCATTTTAGTGCTGGGAAAAAATAATCGAAAAATAAAAAGGCCGGGTTGGATGAGATCTTAACGAAAACGTGGTAAAAGTGCTACTTCCTATAACGAGACGCGATTTAGATTCCCCGAATAAACTTTTTTGAATGTTTTTTGGACGGTCGAACCATACGAATGTTATTAAACCCTCATTTTAGTGTTGGGAATAAATAATCGAAAAAAAAAGGCCGGGTTCGACGAGATCTTAACGAAAATGTGGTAAAAGTGCTACTTCCTATAACAAGACATGATCCAGATTCCCCGATCGAATAAACTTTTTTGAATGTTTTTTTGGACGATTATTAAACCCTCATTTTAGTGCTGGGAAAAAATAATCGAAAAATAAAAAGGTCGGGTTGGACGAGATCTTAACGAAAACGTGGTAAAAGTGCTACTTCCTATAACGAGACACGATCCAGATTCCCCGATCGAATAAACATTTTTGAATGTTTTTTTGGACGATCGAACCGTACGAATGTTATTAAACCCTCATTTTAGTGCTGGGAAAAAATAATCGAAAAATTAAAAGGCCGGGTTGGACGAGATCTTAACGAAAACGTGGTAAAAGTGCTACTTCCTATAACGAGACACGATCCAGATTCCCCGAATAAACTTTTCTGAATGTTTTTTTGGTCGATCGAACCGTACGAATGTTATTAAACCCTCATTTTAGTGCTGGGAAAAAATAATCGAAAAATAAAAAGGCCGGGTTGGACGAGATCTTAACGAAAACGTGGTAAAAGTGCTACTTCCTATAACGAGACACGATCCAGATTCCCCGAATAAACTTTTTTGAATGTTTTTTTGGACGATCGAACCGTACGAATATTATTAAACCCTTATTTTATTGTTGGGAAAAATAATCGAAAAATAAAAAGGCCGGGTTGGACGAGATCTTAACGAAAACGTGGTAAAAGTGCTACTTCCTATAACGAGACACGATCCAGATTCCCCGATCGAATAAACTTTTTTGAATGTTTTTTTGGACGATCGAACCATACGAATGTTATTAAACCCTCATTTTAGTGTTGGGAAAAAATAATCGAAAAATAAAAAGGCCGGGTTGGACGAGATCTTAACGAAAACGTGGTAAAAGTGCTACTTCCTATAACGAGACACGATCCAGATTCCCCGATCGAATAAAATTTTTTGAATGTTTTTTTGGACGATCGAACCGTACGAATGTTATTAAACCCTCATTTTAGTGCTAGGAAAAAATAATCGAAAAATAAAAAGGCCGGGTTGGACGAGATCTTAATGAAAACGTGGTAAAAGTGCTACTTCATATAACGAGACACGATCCCGATTCCCCGAATAAACTTTTTTGAATGTTTTTTTGGATGATCGAACCGTACGAATGTTATTAAACCCTCATTTTAGTGTTGGGAAAAATAATCGAAAAATAAAAAGGCCGGGTTGGACGAGATCTTAACGAAAACGTGGTAAAAGTGCTACTTCCTATAACGAGACACGATCCAGATTCCCCGATTAAACTTTTTTGAATGTTTTTTTGGACGATCGAACCGTACGAATGTTATTAGACCCTCATTTTAGTGTTGGGAAAAAATAATCGAAAAATAAAAAGGCCGGGTTAGAAGAGATCTTAACGAAAACGTGGTAAAATTGCTACTTCCTATAACGAGACACGATCCAGATTCCCCGATCGAATAAACTTTTTTGAATGTTTTTTTGGACGATCAAACCATACGAATGTTATTAAACCCTCATTTTAGTGCTGGGAAAAAATAATCGAAAAATAAAAAGGCCGGGTTGGATGAGATCTTAACGAAAACGTGGTAAAAGTGCTACTTCCTATAACGAAACATGATTCAGATTCCCCGAATAAACTTTTTTGAATGTTTTTTGGACGGTCGAACCATACGAATGTTATTAAACCCTCATTTTAGTGTTGGGAATAAATAATCGAAAAATAAAAAGGCCGGGTTGGACGAGATCTTAACGAAAACGTGGTAAAAGTGCTACTTCCTATAACGAGACACGATCCAGATTCCCCGATCGAATAAACTTTTTTGAATGTTTTTTTGGACGATCAAACCATACGAATGTTATTAAACCCTCATTTTAGTGCTGTGAAAAAATAATCGAAAAATAAAAAGGCCGGGTTGGACGAGATCTTAATGAAAACGTGGTAAAAGTGCTACTTCCTATAACGAGACACGATCCAGATTCCCCGAATAAACTTTTTTGAATGTTTTTTTGGATGATCGAACCATACGAATGTTATTAAACCCTCATTTTAGTGCTGGAAAAAAATAGTCGAAATATAAAAAGGCCGGGTTGGACGAGATCTTAACGGAAACGTGGTAAAAGTGCTACTTCCTATAACGAGACACGATCCAGATTCCCCGAATAAACTTTTTTGAATGTTTTTTTGGACGATCGAACCGTACGACTGTTATTAAACCCTCATTTTAGTGTTGGGAAAAATAATCTAAAAATAAAAAGGCCGGGTTGGACGAGATCTTAACCAAAACGTGGTAAAAGTGCTACTTCCTATAACGAGACACGATCCAGATTCCCCGAATAAACTTTTTTGAATGTTTGTTTGGACGATCGAACCATACCAATTTTATTAAACCCTCATTTTAGTGTTGGGTGATAAGTGGATTTATATCCACTTGGAGCGTTCCATATCGGCTTAAATTGGTGTACTTGGACTCAAGTTTGTTGTAGTTTTGATGTGTTTTGCTTAATTGTGCAGGGTTGAAGAAATGTCGATTAAGGGTGTAGTTTCCGTCGTTTTGGAGTTGATTTATGATATGGAATGAAGAATGGAGGCTAATGTCAGCTACCAAGAAGTATACAAGTCAAGAAGGATTAAAGACGGAAGCTATTGCAAAAGGAACGAGAAGAAAAAGCTGAAAAACGAGGAACAGAAAATTCCATCAGATTGTGGCCGGGCAGTCTGCCCCAGATTTCGAGCACCCTGCTCAGAATTCGAACTGGAATGCAGAATGTTGCTGGGCAGACTGCTCCAATCCTGAGCAGTCTGCTCAAAATCGCGCTGAAAATTTACAGTTTTGCCCTTTTTACGATTTTGGCCATATCTTGAGTTCTAGAAGTCAGTTTTGGGCGATCTTACTGTCCACGCGAAGATAACGAGATTCTCTATCATTCTAAAGTGGTCCAGAGGTCCAATTACAACTGGAACGGTCCAGAAATACTGAAGAAAAGTCAGCTACGAATTTTCCTTGAAAACAGAATCAGTTTAGGAAACGTATTTTACAGAAATTCTATTATAATTCTGTTTTGGTATTTTCTTGCTGGGCAAGACTTCTAGAGCCTATATAAACACATCCAACCCTTGTAATTGGAGATATACATTATCATAGCTTTATTATTGTAACCAGCTTAGATCTGCAAGGGAGAAAAGGAGAGAAGGATTCAACGCTCGTGACAAGCAACGGATCTAGATCTACTTCATCCTTTGTGTTACTTTGGATTATAGATTTGTTTTCTCAAACTCTTGTTTATTAATATAATTACTTCTTTTATTCATATCTTGTTATTTACCATGTTTTCATCAAATCCCATGGTGACGAAAGGTTTAGTTATGAACTAATCATTGTCATGGGATCCTAGTGGATTAATCTATGTAGCTTAGTAGTTTGCATGCCTTAAAGATTTATGTGTGGTGAATTCTTGATATCCTCGTATGGTTAATCTTAATGCTTTTAGATGCGTAGCTAAAATCTAAATTGAATTGTTAATCTCTTGTGAAGTGAAAGTGGATCTTGAGATTTAGAACTTGCCATGCTAGCATAGGTTCATAATTGTTTATCAATATGATTTGTGGTGTGAGATGAAAATACTTATACTGCCCTGTGTGATCTTTATGGATAACTTGTTCTTCAACCGTTATGTTTTCAAATTCTATAGACATATAGGGTATAAGCATAATTGGTGTCTATTCATCTTCTATCTCTTTTGTGGATGTATGTTTAGTTTGGTATGCGTATGCTGACAGGTAGCGTGTACTTGTTTCGTGTTATCCGATCAGATATCAAAACCATTGCACATAGTGATTAAAGGCTGCAACTCTAAGTGAAGTAGATGATGAAACTAGGATTCCATGTTTTATTCTCATATTAGTAATTCGACTTTAATCTCTTTAATTAGTTAATCTTTAGTTTGATAATTAATTTAGTAGTTAATAAAAATCCAATTTGTTATTTGTCTTAGCAGTGGATAAAAACCATACATCGGTGCATAGGTACATTAATTGAATTGAACACCATTCTAGATCTCTGTGGGAACGAACTTGATTTAATCATATATTACTTGTGACAACGTGCGCTTGCGTAATTTTGCATAACAAGTTTTTGGTGCCGCTGCCGGGGATCATCGGTGTTTTTATTTTAGTTTATGTGCTTGTCATCAGTGGTCGTTAGTGTTCACTGACTCAGATTCTTACTTAGTTTGTTTGTTTCGTGGTGTTTCAGGTACTTAGGTTTGTATGCAAACACGCTTACAAGCTCGTTTACAAAAACTGGCGGAAGACGATCTTGTAGAGAACTTAGAGAATAAGGAAGAGGAAACTGAGACTATTGTAGAAATGGGTGACGTAGCAGCAGCAGCTAAGGCTTTGAGGGAGTATTCTCAACCGAAACTCAATGATATCCAGTCTAGCATTATTAGGCCAGCTATTGCAGCAAACAATTTTGAGATCAAGTCGGGCACAATTTAGATGGTGCAGAATTCAGTCCAGTTTGGGGGAGCTCCTACGGAGGATGCCAACATGCATGTTCGGGACTTTATCGAAATCTGCGACACTTTCAAATGTAATGGTGTGACGGATGATGCTATCAGGTTGAGGCTTTTCCCATTCTCTCTGAGGGATAAGGCTAAGAGCTGGCTACACTCTTTGCCACCTGGTTCCATTACTACATGGGAAGATCTTGCTCAGAAGTTCCTTACTAAATTCTTCCCTATGGCGAAAACTGCAGCATTAAGGAATCAGTTGACTCAATTCCAACAGCAATCTGGCGAGACCTTGTGTGAGGCTTGAGAACGCTACAAGGAGATGCTACGCAAGTGTCCTCATCATGGCATGCCTGATTGGATGGTTATTAATGGGTTCTACAATGGGTTGGGAGCACAGTCTAGGCCTTTGCTAGATGCAGCATCAGGTGGAGCTCTGTGGGCGGAGAGCTATGATGAAGCTTATGATCTTATAGAGATGATGGCTGCTAATGAATATCAAAATCCAACCCAAAGGCTATCTCAAGGTAGGGCAGCAGGAATTTTGGAAGTAGATACAGCTTCAATGATTACGGCTCAGTTGAAAGCTCTTGCTATGAAGGTGGATTCTCTTGCTAATTATGGAGTTCAGCAGGTGGCTAGTGTTTGTGAGTTATGTGCGGGCGCACATGAGACGAATCAGTGTGCTATCTCTTCTGAATCAGCACAGTTCGTGAGTAATTTCCAGAGACCTGCTGCACCAGTTCCAGCCACTTATCATCCTAACAACAGGAATCATCCCAACTTCAGCTGGAGCAACAATCAAAGTGCACAACAACCTTTTCAACAGCCTTATCAGCAAGCAAAGCCATTCAATCAAGGCTATCAACAGCCTTACGCTCCAAGGACACCATATCAACCTCCGGGATTTCAGCAGCAACAGCCCCAGGCTCATATGGGGCAATCATCTAATGATAAATCAGAAGAGGTGTGGATAGCGGTAAAGAACCTACAAGCTGGCCAGAAAGTTTTGGAAACCCAGTTGGGGCAGATTACAAGTGCCTTGGTAAATATGCAACAATGAACTCTTCCAAGTGATACAAGGGGTAATCCAGGCAAGAGGGAGGTTCAAGAAAAGGTCAATGCAGTTACTTTGAGATCTGGAAAAGTCACGAGTGATCCTAAATCAGCAACTGAAGAAGATGAAGATGTTCAGAATCAGCAGGTTGAAAAATCTGCAGTGCCAGAAATTGAGAAATCTGATTTAGTGGCTGATCAGCTAGATGGTGAGAAGAGCAAGAAACCTGTTGAAAAGTTTACTCCGGAGCAATCTTCAATGAATAATCAGATCTATCCACCTCCGCCATATCCTGGACGTTTGAAGAAAAGTCAAGAGAAACAGTTTCAGAAATTTATGGATGTTTTCAAGAAACTGTCCATTAACATTCCTTTTGTTGAAGCATTGGAGCAGATGCCAAGATATGCTAAGTTCATGAAGGATATTTTGTCACGGAAGAGAAGGTTTGAAGATTTTGAAACAGTGGCGTTGACGGAGGAGTGTAGTGCTGTTCTGCAGCAGAAGTTGCCTCCTAAACTGAAAGATCCGGGAAGTTTCACTATTCCATGCACTATTGGCAACCTTTCTTTCAACAAGTGTTTATGTGATTTGGGAGCTAGTATTAATCTCATGCCCTTGTCTGTTTTCAAGCAACTTGGTCTACCGGAGCCAAAGCCAACTAACATCTCTTTGCAGTTGGCTGATCGATCTATCACGTATCCGAGGGGTATAGTGGAGGATGTTTTGGTGAAGGTTGATAAGCTCATATTTCCTGCTGATTTTGTGATCTTGGATTTTGAAGAAGATAAGAAGATTCCCGTAATCTTGGGAAGACCGTTCTTGGCTACAGGAAAGACTTTGATTGATGTGCAAAAAGGAGAGCTTACAATGAGGGTGCAAGATCAGAGTGTCACCTTTAATGTGTTCAAGGCCATGAAATTTCCGACGGAGGATGAAGAGTGTTTCAGTGTGGAAACGGTTGATACGGGTCAGAGAAAGAAGTTGGATCAATTGTTGAGCGAAAAATTGAATATGCGCGTGCTAAAGCATCCTATCAGTGATTCCATTGACAGTTCTTCAATACGAGATCTCTCGAATGTCAAGCTTGGAAAACTTCCATCCCATTTGAAGTATGTCCTTCTGAATGATGAGTTGGTAATTTTTGAAGAGGGTCACGATAATGTGTTAAGAAGGTGGAGCATGGATGATGAGGTAGAGGAGTGTTCGTATCAATCAACTGTGAAGCATAAGCACCTTAGAGGTGTGAAGAAGAAAAAGAAAAAGTTAATTAGAGGAAGAGGCAAAGAGAAGTTTGGTTTAGGAAAGATGTGGGAAGATAGCAAGAAGGTTGTTAAACAATGGGTGAATGGTCCTTCTGCTAAAGACAAGTCGAATGCAATTTTCGAGCCACCATGATTTGAATCATATTTGTCCGGCTAAATGACGTTAACGACAGCGCTTCGTGGGAGGCAACCCATGTGTTTCGGTGTTTTCAGGTATGTTTTCTGCTATCCCTTGTAATTACTTCCATTCAATGAGGACATTGAATATTTCAAGTTTGGGGGTGGTTTGAGGGATTAGTAGATGTTGTTGTATTATTTGTTCATGTAGGATTTCATGCTTTGCATATTAGTAGTAGTAAATTATGCATGTATGTTTGTGTTATCTACGTTTGTTTCATATAGGACATTTTGTTTTTATGTTTGTATATCATGTGAGTTCATAGTAGTTTGCATTTGCACCCATGCTTGATAGGAATTTTGTGTTGTTGAAGCTTTTGATTGAGAAGTGATATGCTTTGTTTTTGTGCACACACATACACTAGTAAGTTGAAGCTAGTAGACTTTTTGAATGTTGTAAGTGATTAAAAGGACATGAATATGTGCAAGATGATTTAGTTTGCATGCTTTGAATACAAGTTGGTGAGTTAGAGAGATGTTTGCTTGGGATTGAGTATGTTCTTCCACCAAGTGAGTTTTTGAGCCTTATTGCATATTTGTTGCAATTTATTCGTTTGCTTGAGTGTCCACGGATTGTTTGCATTGCTAGCAGTTGTTTGAGGTCTTTCTTGAAACGCATGACATTATTTGACGATTAAAATGATAAAGGCATTTAGGAATAACCGCATATTTTCCCATATTACCATACCATGTTTACATGATCAATTAGTTAACCCATTGAACTTAATCCTATTTTTTCGGTGACATACCACATTACTTGCCGAGACCTTTTTCTTGTATTGGCCTTACATTAATTTGAACCCACATTGTCAAAGGCTAGTAGAGTGCTTAAGAGAGTAATAAGGTGTGTAAGGAGGGGTTTATTGTTGGTCTTACTTTTGGGGGAAATATTGAAAATTGGGTTTGTTTACTTGATAGTCGACATATGTAATAAATTATGGGATCATTGTTATTGTTTATATTATTGTTTGTGTTCTATTTAGCTCTCGAAAAAAAAAATATGAAAAAAAAAGGAAAAAAAAGAAAAAAAAAGGAAAAAAAAAATATTATGAGAGCATGTTTGTGTTTGTTGTGATCCTATTTTTAGTCGACTAGTCGAGCGTTTATTGGAAGAAGAATAGTAAAATTATGTAGGGGGAAATATGGTGTTGTGTATGATTTATTAAGGTACTTACTAGCTTTTGACACTTCACCTGTTTTGGCTTTTTTGACATACCTTGTCCCTAGCCCCGTTACAACCCAATTAAAGACCTTTTGATTATCGTCATTGATGTAGGTTGTGTTAAGAGTTAGATTGAGACCAAATGTCAAGCATGTTTATGATTTTGTTGGAATTGAGTGATACACTTACCCTTGTTCTTGAGTGAATATTCTTTTGTCAGTGGATTGTGAGTGTTTGCTTGTTCTTGCGTATGAGATCCCGAGTGTTGTCTCAAAGATGTACTCTTGTAGGCTTAGCATGTTTACTAACTTATTCTTACACTTGACATGGGCTTGTGAGAACTTATGCATGTTCATTGAGTAGACTATGTGAATACTTGCACTTTCGACACCAAGACATTGCGTATTTACTTTGATTCTTAAGTTAATATGGCATGAGAGGATTTGAAGGTATGGTAGATTAGATTAATTGCATTTGCATATTAGTTGCATTCATGCATTGCATTGCATTAGGTTAAATGGATTTTGTGGGTACATTCGCTATAGGCCCTCACGAGACCTTACTCGTCCACTAGGGCTGCCTAGGGGTTTAAAGGGCTTGTTGCATATGCCAAATGCAACCGCGATCACCTACGGAAGTGGTACTAGTTAGTTAGTTGTAACTGTTTATGCTTGAGGACAAGCATCGGTTTAAGTTTGGGGGTGTGATAAGTGGATTTATATCCACTTGGAGCGTTCCATATCGGCTTAAATTGGTGTACTTGGACTCAAGTTTGTTGTAGTTTTGATGTGTTTTGCTTAATTGTGCAGGGTTGAAGAAATGTCGATTAAGGGTGTAGTTTCCGTCATTTTGGAGTTGATTTATGATATGGAATGAAGAATGGAGGCTAATGTTAGCTACCAAGAAGTATACAAGTCAAGAAGGATTAAAGACGGAAGCTATTGCAAAAGGAACGAGAAGAAAAAGCTGAAAAACGAGGAACAGAAAATTCCATCAGATTGTGGCCGGGCAGTCTGCCCCAGATTTCGAGCACCCTGCTCAGAATTCGAACTGGAATGCAGAATGTTGCTGGGCAGACTGCTCCAATCCTGAGCAGTCTGCTCAAAATCGCGCTGAAAATTTACAGTTTTGCCCTTTTTACGATTTTGGCCATATCTTGAGTTCTAGAAGTCAGTTTATGGCGATCTTACTGTCCACGCGAAGATAACAAGATTCTCTATCATTCTAAAGTGGTCCAGAGGTCCAATTACAACTGGAACGGTCCATAAATACTGAAGAAAAGTCAGCTACGAATTTTCCTTGAAAACAGAATCAGTTTAGGAAACGTATTTTACAGAAATTCTATTATAATTCTGTTTTGGTATTTTCTTGCTGGGCAAGACTTCTAGAGCCTATATAAACACATCCAACCCTTGTAATTGGAGATATACATTATCATAGCTTTATTATTGTAACCAGCTTAGATCTGCAAGGGAGAAAAGGAGAGAAGGATTCAACGCTCGTGACAAGCAACGGATCTAGATCTACTTCATCCTTTGTGTTACTTTGGATTATAGATTTGTTTTCTCAAACTCTTGTTTATTAATATAATTACTTCTTTTATTCATATCTTGTTATTTACCATGTTTTCATCAAATCCCATGGTGACGAAAGGTTTAGTTATGAACTAATCGTTGTCATGGGATCCTAGTGGATTTATCTATGTAGCTTAGTAGTTTGCATGCCTTAAAGATTTATGTGTGGTGAATTCTTGATATCCTCGTATGGTTAATCTTAATGCTTTTAGATGCGTAGCTAACATCTAAATTGAATTGTTAATCTCTTGTCAACTGAAAGTGGATCTTGAGATTTAGAACTTGCCATGCTAGCATAGGTTCATAATTGTTTATCAATATGATTTGTGGTGTGAGATGAAAATACTTATACTGCCCTGTGTGATCTTTATGGATAACTTGTTCTTCAACCGTTATGTTTTCAAATTCTATAGACATATAGGGTCTAAGCATAATTGGTGTCTATTCATCTTCTATCTCTTTTGTGGATGTATGTTTAGTTTGGTATGCGTATGCTGACAGGTAGCGTGTACTTGTTTCGTGTTATCCAATCAGATATCAAAACCATTGCACATAGTGATTAAAGGCTGCAACTCTAAGTGAAGTAGATGATGAAACTAGGATTCCATGTTTTATTCTCATATTAGTAATTCGACTTTAATCTCTTTAATTAGTTAATCTTTAGTTTGATAATTAATTTAGTAGTTAATAAAAATCCAATTTGTTATTTGTCTTAGCAGTGGATAAAAACCATACATCGGTGCATAGGTACATTAATTGAATTGAACATCATTCTAGATCTCTGTGGGAACGAACTTGATTTAATCATATATTACTTGTGACAACGTGCGCTTGCGTAATTTTGCATAACATTGGGAAAAAATAATCGAAAAATAAAAAGGCCAGGTTGGACGAGATCTTAACGAAAACGTGGTAAAAGTGCTACTTCCTATAACGAGACACGATCCAGATTCGCCGATCGAATAAACTTTTTTGAATGTTTTTTTGGACGATCGAACCGTACGAATGTTATTAAACCCTCATTTTAGTGCTGGGAAAAAATAATCGAAAAATAAAAAGGCCGGGTTGGACGAGATCTTAACGAAAACATGGTAAAAGTGCTACTTCCTATAACGAGACACGATCCAGATTCCCCGAATAAACTTTTTGGAATGTTTTTTTGGACGATCGAACCGTACGAATGTTATTAAACCCTCATTTTAGTGTTGGGAAAAAAATAATCGAAAAATAAAAAGGCCGGGTTGGAAGAGATCTTAACGAAAACGTGGTAAAAGTGCTACTTCCTATAACGAGACACGATCCAGATTCCCCGATCGAATTAACTTTTTGAATGTTTTTTGGACGATCGAACCATACGAATGTTATTAAACCCTTATTTTAATGCTGGGAAAAAATAATCGAAAAATAAAAAGGCCGGGTTGGACGAGATCTTAACGAAAATGTGGTAAAAGTGCTACTTCCTATAACGAGACACGATCCAGATTCCACGGTCGAATAAACTTTTTTGAATGTTTTTTTGGACGATTGAACCGTACGAATGTTATTAAACCCACATTTTAGTGCTGGGAAAAAATAATCGAAAAATAAAAAGGTCGGGTTTGACAAGATCTTAACGAAAACGTGGTGAAAGTGCTACTTCCTATAACGAGACACGATCCAGATTCCCCGAATAAACTTTTTTGAATGTTTTTTGGACGATCGAACCGTACCAATGTTATTAAACCCTCATTTTAGTGTTGGGAAAAAATAATCGAAAAATTAAAAGCCCGGGTTGGACGAGATCTTAACAAAAACGTGGTAAAAGTGCTACTTCTTATAACGAGACACGATCCAGATTCCCCGAATAAACTTTTTTGAATGTTTTTTTGACGATCGAACCGTACGAATGTTATTAAACCCTCATTTTAGTGTTGGGAAAAAATAATCAAAAATAAAAAGGCCGGGATGGACGAGATCTTAACGAAAACGTGGTAAAAGTGCTACTTCCTATAACGAGACACGATATAGATTCCCCGATCGAATAAACTTTTTTGAATGTTTTTTTGGAAGATCGAACCGTACAAATGTTATTAAACCCTCATTTTAGTGCTGGGAAAAAATAATCGAAAAATAAAAAGGCCGGGATGGACGAGATCTTAACGAAAACGTGGTAAAATTGCTACTTCCTATAACGAGACACGATCCAGATTCCCCGATCGAATAAACTTTTTTGAATGTTTTTTTAGACGATCAAACCATACGAATGTTATTAAACCCTCATTTTAGTGTTGGGAATAAATAATCGAAAAATAAAAAAGCCGGGTTGGACGAGATCTTATCGAAAACGTGGTAAAAGTGCTACTTCCTATAACGAGACACGATCCAGATTCCCCGATCGAATAAACTTTTTTGATTGTTTTTTTGGACGATCGAACCGTACGAATGTTATTAAACCCTCATTTTAGTGCTAGGAAAAAATAATCGAAAAATAAAAAGGTCGGGTTGGACGAGATCTTAACGAAAACGTGGTAAAAGTGCTACTTCCTATAACGAGACACGATCCAGATTCCCCGATCGAATAAACTTTTTTGAATGTTTTTTTGGACGATCGAACCGTACGAATGTTATCAAACCCTCATTTTAGTGCTGGGAAAAAATAATCGAAAAATAAAAAGGCCGGGTTGGACGAGATCTTAACGAAAACGTGGTAAAAGTGCTACTTCCTATAACGAGACACGATCCAGATTCCTCGAATAAACTTTTTTGAATGTTTTTTTGGATGATCGAACCGTACGAATGTTATTAAACCCTCATTTTAGTGCTGGGAAAAAATAATCGAAAAATAAAAAGGCCGGGTTGGACGAGATCTTAACGAAAACGTGGTAAAAGTGCTACTTCCTATAACGAGACACGATCCCGATTCCCCGAATAAACTTTTTTGAATGTTTTTTTGGACGATCGAACCGTACGACTGTTATTAAACCCTCATTTTAGTGTTGGGAAAAATAATCTAAAAATAAAAAGGCCGGGTTGGACGAGATCTTAACGAAAACGTGGTAAAAGTGCTACTTCCTATAACGAGACACGATCCAGATTCCCCGAATAAACTTTTTTGAATGTTTGTTTGGACGATCGAAGCATACGAATGTTATTAAACCCTCATTTTAGTATTGGGAAAAAATAATCGAAAAATAAAAAGGCCGGGTTGGACGAGATCTTAACGAAAACGTGGTAAAAGTGCTACTTCCGATAGCGAGACACGATCCAGATTCGCCGATCGAATAAACTTTTTTGAATGTTTTTTTGGACGATCGAACCGTACGAATGTTATTAAACCCTCATTTTAGTGCTGGGAAAAAATAATCGAAAAATAAAAAGGCCGGGTTGGACGAGATCTTAACGAAAACGTGGTAAAAGTGCTACTTCCTATAACGAGACACGATCCAGATTCCCCGAATAAACTTTTTGGAATGTTTTTTTGGACGATCGAACCGTACGAATGTTATTAAACCCTCATTTTAGTGTTGGGAAAAATAATCAAATTATAAAAAGGCCGGGTTGGACGAGATCTTAACGAAAACGTGGTAAGAGTGCTACTTCCTATAACGAGACACGATCCAGATTCCCCGAATAAACTTTTTTGAATGTTTTTTTGGACGATCGTACCGTACGAATGTTATTAAACCCTCATTTTAGTGTTGGGAAAAAATATTCGAAAAATAAAAAGGCCGGGTTGGAAGAGATCTTAACGAAAACGTGGTAAAAGTGCTACTTCCTATAACGAGACACGATCCAGATTCCCCGATCGAATAAACTTTTTTGAATGTTTTTTGGACGATCGAACCATACGAATGTTATTAAACCCTTATTTTAATGCTGGGAAAAAATAATCGAAAAATAAAAAGGCCGGGTTGGACGAGATCTTAACGAAAACGTGGTAAAAGTGCTACTTCCTATAACGAGACACGATCCAGATTCCACGATCGAATAAACTTTTTTGAATGTTTTTTTGGATGATCGAACCGTACGAATGTTATTAAACCCACATTTTAGTGCTGGGAAAAAATAATCGAAAAATAAAAAGGTCGGGTTTGACAAGATCTTAACGAAAACGTGGTGAAAGTGCTACTTCCTATAACGAGACACGATCCAGATTCCCCGAATAAACTTTTTTGAATGTTTTTTGGACGATCGAACCGTACCAATGTTATTAAACCCTCATTTTAGTGCTGGGAAAAAATAATCGAAAAATTAAAAGCCCGGGTTGGACGAGATCTTAACGAAAACGTGGTAAAAGTGCTACTTCTTATAACGAGACACGATCCAGATTCCCCGAATAAACTTTTTTGAATGTTTTTTTTGACGATCGAACCGTACGAATGTTATTAAACCCTCATTTTAGTGTTGGGAAAAAATAATCAAAAATAAAAAGGCCGGGATGGACGAGATCTTAACGAAAACGTGGTAAAAGTGCTACTTCCTATAACGAGACACGATATAGATTCCCTGATCGAATAAACTTTTTTGAATGTTTTTTTTGGACGATCGAACCGTATGAATGTTATTAAACCCTCATTTTAGTGCTGGGAAAAAATAATCGAAAAATAAAAAGGCCGGGTTGGACGAGATCTTAACGAAAACGTGGTAAAAGTGCTACTTCCTATAACGAGACACGATCCAGATTCCCCAATCGAATAAACTTTTTTGAATGTTTTTTTGGACGATCGAACCGTACGAATGTTATTAAACCATCATTTCAGTGCTGGGAAAAAATAATCGAAAAATAAAAAGGTCGGGTTGGACGAGATCTTAACGAAAACGTGGTAAAAGTGCTACTTCCTACAACGAGACACGATCCAGATTCCCCCAATAAACTTTTTCGAATGTTTTTTTGGATGATCGAACCGTACGAATGTTATTAAACCCTCATTTTAGTGTTGGGAAAAATAATCGAAAAATAAAAAGGCCGGGTTGGACGAGATCTTAACGAAAACGTGGTAAAAGTGCTACTTCCTATAACGAGACACGATCCAGATTCCCCGAATAAACTTTTTTGAATGTTTTTTTGGACGATCGAACCGTACGAATGTTATTAAAGCCTCATTTTAGTGTTGGGAAAAAATAATCAAAAAATAAAAAGGCCGAGTTGGAAGAGATCTTAACGAAAACGTGGTAAAAGTGCTACTTCCTATTACGAGACACGATCCAGATTCCCCGATCGATTAAACTTTTTTGAATGTTTTTTTGGACGATCGAACCGTACGAATGTTATTAAACCCTTATTTTAGTGCTGGGAAAAAATAATCAAAAAATAAAAAGGCCGGTTTGGACGAGATCTTAACGAAAACGTGGTAAAAGTGCTACTTCCTATAACGAGACACGATCCAGATTCCCCGATCGAATAAACTTTTTTAAATGTTTTTTTGGACGATCGAACCGTACGAATGTTATTAAACCCTCATTTTAGTGCTGGGAAAAAATAATCGAAAAATAAAAAGGTCGGGTTTGACAAGATTTAACGAAAACGTGGTAAAAGTGCTACTTCCTATAACGAGACACGATCCAGATTCCCCGTATAAACTTTTTTGAATTTTTTTTTGGACGATCGAACCGTACCAATGTTATTAAACCCTCATTTTAGTGCTGGGAAAAAATAATCGAAAAATTAAAAGGCCGGGTTGGACGAGATCTTAACGAAAACGTGGTAAAAGTGTTACTTCTTATAACGAGACACGATCCAGATTCCCCGAATAAACTTTTTTTAATGTTTTTTTTGACGATCGAACCGTACGAATGTTATTAAACCCTCATTTTAGTGTTTGGAAAAAATAATCGAAAAATAAAAAGGCCGGGATGGACGAGATCTTAACGAAAACGTGGTAAAAGTGCTACTTCCTATAACGAGACACGATACAGATTCCCCGATCGAATAAACTTTTTTGACTGTTTTTTTGGATGATCGAACCGTACGAATGTTATTAAACCCTCATTTTAGTGCTGGGAAAAAATAATCGAAAAATAAAAAGGCCGGGTTGGACGAGATCTTAATGAAAACGTGGTAAAAGTGCTACTTCCTATAACGAGACACGATCCAGATTCCCCGATCGAATAAACTTTTTTGAATGTTTTTTTGGACGATCGAACCGTACGAATGTTATTAAACCCTCATTTCAGTGCTGGGAAAAAATAATCGAAAAATAAAAAGGTCGGGTTGGACGAGATCTTAACGAAAACGTGGTAAAAGTGCTACTTCCCATAACGAGACACGATCCAGATTCCCCGAATAAACTTTTTTGAATGTTTTTTTGGACGATCGAACCGTACGAATGTTATTAAACCCTCATTTTAGTGTTGGGAAAAATAATCGAAAAATAAAAAGGCCGGGTTGGACGAGATCTTAACGAAAACGTGGTAAAAGAGCTACTTCCTATAACGAGACACGATCCAGATTCCCCGAATAAACTTTTTTGAATGTTTTTTTGGACGATCGAACCGTACGAATGTTATTAAACCCTCATTTTAGTGTTGGGAAAAAATAATTGAAAAATAAAAATGCCGGGTTGGAAGAGATATTAACGAAAACGTGGTAAAAGTGCTACTTCTATAACGAGACACGATCTAGATTCCCCGATCGAATAAACTTTTTTGAATGTTTTTTTGGACGATCGAACCATAAGAATGTTATTAAACCCTTATTTTAGTGCTGGGAAAAAATAATCGAAAAATATAAAGGCCGGGTTGGACGAGATCTTAAGGAAAACGTGGTAAAAGTGCTACTTCCTATAAGGAGACACGATCCAGATTCCCCGATCGAATAAACTTGTTTGAATGTTTTTTTGGACGATCGAACCATACGAATGTTATTAAACCCTCATTTTAGTGCTGGGAAAAAATATTCGAAAAATTAAAAGGTCGGGTTAGACAAGATCTTAACGAAAACGTGGTAAAAGTGCTACTTCCTATAACGAGACACGATACAGATTCCCCGATCGAATAAACTTTTTTGACTGTTTTTTTGGATGATCGAACCGTACGAATGTTATTAAACCCTCATTTTAGTGCTGGGAAAAAATAATCGAAAAATAAAAAGGTCGGGTTGGACGAGATCTTAACGAAAACGTGGTAAAAGTGCTACTTCCTATAACGAGACACGATCCAGATTCCCCGATCGAATAAACTTTTTTGAATGTTTTTTTGGACGATCGAACCGTACGAATGTTATTAAACCCTCATTTCAGTGCTGGGAAAAAATAATCGAAAAATAAAAAGGTCGGGTAGGACGAGATCTTAACGAAAACGTGGTAAAAGTGATACTTCCCAAAACGAGACACGATCCAGATTCCCCGAATAAACTTTTTTGAATGTTTTTTTGGACGATCGAACCGTACGAATGTTATTAAACCCTCATTTTAGTGTTGGGAAAAATAATCAAAAAATAAAAAGGCCGGGTTGGACGAGATCTTAACGAAAACGTGGTAAAAGTGCTACTTCCTATAACGAGACACGATCCAGATTCCCCGAATAAACTTTTTTGAATGTTTTTTTGGACGATCGAACCGTACGAATGTTATTAAACCCTCATTTTAGTGTTGGGAAAAAATAATTGAAAAATAAAAAGGCCGGGTTGGAAGAGATATTAACGAAAACGTGGTAAAAGTGCTACTTCTATAACGAGACACGATCTAGATTCCCCGATCGAATAAACTTTTTTGAATGTTTTTTTGGACGATCGAACCATAAGAATGTTATTAAACCCTTATTTCAGTGCTGGGAAAAAATAATCGAAAAATATAAAGGCCGGGTTGGACGAGATCTTAAGGAAAACGTGGTAAAAGTGCTACTTCCTATAAGGAGACACGATCCAGATTCCCCGATCGAATAAACTTGTTTGAATGTTTTTTTGGACGATCGAACCATACGAATGTTATTAAACCCTCATTTTAGTGCTGGGAAAAAATATTCGAAAAATAAAAAGGTCGGGTCAGACAAGATCTTAACGAAAACGTGGTAAAAGTGCTACTTCCTATAACGAGACACGATCCAGATTCCCCGATCGAATAAACTTTTTTGAATGTTTTTTTGGACGATCGAACCGTACGAATGTTATCAAACCCTCATTTTAGTGCTGGGAAAAAATAATCGAAAAATAAAAAGGCCGGGTTGGACGAGATCTTAACGAAAACGTGGTAAAAGTGCTACTTCCTATAACGAGACACGATCCAGATTCCTCGAATAAACTTTTTTGAATGTTTTTTTGGATGATCGAACCGTACGAATGTTATTAAACCCTCATTTTAGTGCTGGGAAAAAATAATCGAAAAATAAAAAGGCCGGGTTGGACGAGATCTTAACGAAAACGTGGTAAAAGTGCTACTTCCTATAACGAGACACGATCCCGATTCCCCGAATAAACTTTTTTGAATGTTTTTTTGGACGATCGAACCGTACGACTGTTATTAAACCCTCATTTTAGTGTTGGGAAAAATAATCTAAAAATAAAAAGGCCGGGTTGGACGAGATCTTAACGAAAACGTGGTAAAAGTGCTACTTCCTATAACGAGACACGATCCAGATTCCCCGAATAAACTTTTTTGAATGTTTGTTTGGACGATCGAAGCATACGAATGTTATTAAACCCTCATTTTAGTATTGGGAAAAAATAATCGAAAAATAAAAAGGCCGGGTTGGACGAGATCTTAACGAAAACGTGGTAAAAGTGCTACTTCCGATAGCGAGACACGATCCAGATTCGCCGATCGAATAAACTTTTTTGAATGTTTTTTTGGACGATCGAACCGTACGAATGTTATTAAACCCTCATTTTAGTGCTGGGAAAAAATAATCGAAAAATAAAAAGGCCGGGTTGGACGAGATCTTAACGAAAACGTGGTAAAAGTGCTACTTCCTATAACGAGACACGATCCAGATTCCCCGAATAAACTTTTTGGAATGTTTTTTTGGACGATCGAACCGTACGAATGTTATTAAACCCTCATTTTAGTGTTGGGAAAAATAATCAAATTATAAAAAGGCCGGGTTGGACGAGATCTTAACGAAAACGTGGTAAGAGTGCTACTTCCTATAACGAGACACGATCCAGATTCCCCGAATAAACTTTTTTGAATGTTTTTTTGGACGATCGTACCGTACGAATGTTATTAAACCCTCATTTTAGTGTTGGGAAAAAATATTCGAAAAATAAAAAGGCCGGGTTGGAAGAGATCTTAACGAAAACGTGGTAAAAGTGCTACTTCCTATAACGAGACACGATCCAGATTCCCCGATCGAATAAACTTTTTTGAATGTTTTTTGGACGATCGAACCATACGAATGTTATTAAACCCTTATTTTAATGCTGGGAAAAAATAATCGAAAAATAAAAAGGCCGGGTTGGACGAGATCTTAACGAAAACGTGGTAAAAGTGCTACTTCCTATAACGAGACACGATCCAGATTCCACGATCGAATAAACTTTTTTGAATGTTTTTTTGGATGATCGAACCGTACGAATGTTATTAAACCCACATTTTAGTGCTGGGAAAAAATAATCGAAAAATAAAAAGGTCGGGTTTGACAAGATCTTAACGAAAACGTGGTGAAAGTGCTACTTCCTATAACGAGACACGATCCAGATTCCCCGAATAAACTTTTTTGAATGTTTTTTGGACGATCGAACCGTACCAATGTTATTAAACCCTCATTTTAGTGCTGGGAAAAAATAATCGAAAAATTAAAAGCCCGGGTTGGACGAGATCTTAACGAAAACGTGGTAAAAGTGCTACTTCTTATAACGAGACACGATCCAGATTCCCCGAATAAACTTTTTTGAATGTTTTTTTTGACGATCGAACCGTACGAATGTTATTAAACCCTCATTTTAGTGTTGGGAAAAAATAATCAAAAATAAAAAGGCCGGGATGGACGAGATCTTAACGAAAACGTGGTAAAAGTGCTACTTCCTATAACGAGACACGATATAGATTCCCTGATCGAATAAACTTTTTTGAATGTTTTTTTTGGACGATCGAACCGTATGAATGTTATTAAACCCTCATTTTAGTGCTGGGAAAAAATAATCGAAAAATAAAAAGGCCGGGTTGGACGAGATCTTAACGAAAACGTGGTAAAAGTGCTACTTCCTATAACGAGACACGATCCAGATTCCCCAATCGAATAAACTTTTTTGAATGTTTTTTTGGACGATCGAACCGTACGAATGTTATTAAACCATCATTTCAGTGCTGGGAAAAAATAATCGAAAAATAAAAAGGTCGGGTTGGACGAGATCTTAACGAAAACGTGGTAAAAGTGCTACTTCCTACAACGAGACACGATCCAGATTCCCCCAATAAACTTTTTCGAATGTTTTTTTGGATGATCGAACCGTACGAATGTTATTAAACCCTCATTTTAGTGTTGGGAAAAATAATCGAAAAATAAAAAGGCCGGGTTGGACGAGATCTTAACGAAAACGTGGTAAAAGTGCTACTTCCTATAACGAGACACGATCCAGATTCCCCGAATAAACTTTTTTGAATGTTTTTTTGGACGATCGAACCGTACGAATGTTATTAAAGCCTCATTTTAGTGTTGGGAAAAAATAATCAAAAAATAAAAAGGCCGAGTTGGAAGAGATCTTAACGAAAACGTGGTAAAAGTGCTACTTCCTATTACGAGACACGATCCAGATTCCCCGATCGATTAAACTTTTTTGAATGTTTTTTTGGACGATCGAACCGTACGAATGTTATTAAACCCTTATTTTAGTGCTGGGAAAAAATAATCAAAAAATAAAAAGGCCGGTTTGGACGAGATCTTAACGAAAACGTGGTAAAAGTGCTACTTCCTATAACGAGACACGATCCAGATTCCCCGATCGAATAAACTTTTTTAAATGTTTTTTTGGACGATCGAACCGTACGAATGTTATTAAACCCTCATTTTAGTGCTGGGAAAAAATAATCGAAAAATAAAAAGGTCGGGTTTGACAAGATTTAACGAAAACGTGGTAAAAGTGCTACTTCCTATAACGAGACACGATCCAGATTCCCCGTATAAACTTTTTTGAATTTTTTTTTGGACGATCGAACCGTACCAATGTTATTAAACCCTCATTTTAGTGCTGGGAAAAAATAATCGAAAAATTAAAAGGCCGGGTTGGACGAGATCTTAACGAAAACGTGGTAAAAGTGTTACTTCTTATAACGAGACACGATCCAGATTCCCCGAATAAACTTTTTTTAATGTTTTTTTTGACGATCGAACCGTACGAATGTTATTAAACCCTCATTTTAGTGTTTGGAAAAAATAATCGAAAAATAAAAAGGCCGGGATGGACGAGATCTTAACGAAAACGTGGTAAAAGTGCTACTTCCTATAACGAGACACGATACAGATTCCCCGATCGAATAAACTTTTTTGACTGTTTTTTTGGATGATCGAACCGTACGAATGTTATTAAACCCTCATTTTAGTGCTGGGAAAAAATAATCGAAAAATAAAAAGGCCGGGTTGGACGAGATCTTAATGAAAACGTGGTAAAAGTGCTACTTCCTATAACGAGACACGATCCAGATTCCCCGATCGAATAAACTTTTTTGAATGTTTTTTTGGACGATCGAACCGTACGAATGTTATTAAACCCTCATTTCAGTGCTGGGAAAAAATAATCGAAAAATAAAAAGGTCGGGTTGGACGAGATCTTAACGAAAACGTGGTAAAAGTGCTACTTCCCATAACGAGACACGATCCAGATTCCCCGAATAAACTTTTTTGAATGTTTTTTTGGACGATCGAACCGTACGAATGTTATTAAACCCTCATTTTAGTGTTGGGAAAAATAATCGAAAAATAAAAAGGCCGGGTTGGACGAGATCTTAACGAAAACGTGGTAAAAGAGCTACTTCCTATAACGAGACACGATCCAGATTCCCCGAATAAACTTTTTTGAATGTTTTTTTGGACGATCGAACCGTACGAATGTTATTAAACCCTCATTTTAGTGTTGGGAAAAAATAATTGAAAAATAAAAATGCCGGGTTGGAAGAGATATTAACGAAAACGTGGTAAAAGTGCTACTTCTATAACGAGACACGATCTAGATTCCCCGATCGAATAAACTTTTTTGAATGTTTTTTTGGACGATCGAACCATAAGAATGTTATTAAACCCTTATTTTAGTGCTGGGAAAAAATAATCGAAAAATATAAAGGCCGGGTTGGACGAGATCTTAAGGAAAACGTGGTAAAAGTGCTACTTCCTATAAGGAGACACGATCCAGATTCCCCGATCGAATAAACTTGTTTGAATGTTTTTTTGGACGATCGAACCATACGAATGTTATTAAACCCTCATTTTAGTGCTGGGAAAAAATATTCGAAAAATTAAAAGGTCGGGTTAGACAAGATCTTAACGAAAACGTGGTAAAAGTGCTACTTCCTATAACGAGACACGATACAGATTCCCCGATCGAATAAACTTTTTTGACTGTTTTTTTGGATGATCGAACCGTACGAATGTTATTAAACCCTCATTTTAGTGCTGGGAAAAAATAATCGAAAAATAAAAAGGTCGGGTTGGACGAGATCTTAACGAAAACGTGGTAAAAGTGCTACTTCCTATAACGAGACACGATCCAGATTCCCCGATCGAATAAACTTTTTTGAATGTTTTTTTGGACGATCGAACCGTACGAATGTTATTAAACCCTCATTTCAGTGCTGGGAAAAAATAATCGAAAAATAAAAAGGTCGGGTAGGACGAGATCTTAACGAAAACGTGGTAAAAGTGATACTTCCCAAAACGAGACACGATCCAGATTCCCCGAATAAACTTTTTTGAATGTTTTTTTGGACGATCGAACCGTACGAATGTTATTAAACCCTCATTTTAGTGTTGGGAAAAATAATCAAAAAATAAAAAGGCCGGGTTGGACGAGATCTTAACGAAAACGTGGTAAAAGTGCTACTTCCTATAACGAGACACGATCCAGATTCCCCGAATAAACTTTTTTGAATGTTTTTTTGGACGATCGAACCGTACGAATGTTATTAAACCCTCATTTTAGTGTTGGGAAAAAATAATTGAAAAATAAAAAGGCCGGGTTGGAAGAGATATTAACGAAAACGTGGTAAAAGTGCTACTTCTATAACGAGACACGATCTAGATTCCCCGATCGAATAAACTTTTTTGAATGTTTTTTTGGACGATCGAACCATAAGAATGTTATTAAACCCTTATTTCAGTGCTGGGAAAAAATAATCGAAAAATATAAAGGCCGGGTTGGACGAGATCTTAAGGAAAACGTGGTAAAAGTGCTACTTCCTATAAGGAGACACGATCCAGATTCCCCGATCGAATAAACTTGTTTGAATGTTTTTTTGGACGATCGAACCATACGAATGTTATTAAACCCTCATTTTAGTGCTGGGAAAAAATATTCGAAAAATAAAAAGGTCGGGTCAGACAAGATCTTAACGAAAACGTGGTAAAAGTGCTACTTCCTATAACGAGACACGATCCAGATTCCCCGAATAAACTTTTTTGAATGTTTTTTGGACGATCGAACCATACCAATGTTATTAAACCCTCATTTCAGTGCTGGGAAAAAATAATCGAAAAATTAAAAGGCCGGGTTGAACGAGATCTTAACGAAAACGTGGTAAAAGTGCTACTTCTTATAATGAGACACGATCCAGATTCCTCGAATAAACTTTTTTGAATGTTTTTTTGACGATCGAACCGTACGAATGTTATTAAACCCTCATTTTAGTGTTGGGAAAAAATATTCGAAAAATAAAAAGGCCGGGATGGACGAGATCTTAACGAAAACGTGGTAAAGTGCTACTTCCTATAACGAGACACGATACAGATTCCCCGATCGAATAAACTTTTTTGAATGTTTTTTTGGACAATCGAACCGTACGAATGTTATTAAACCCTCATTTTAGTGCTGGGAAAAAATAATCGAAAAATAAAAAGGCCGGGTTGGACGAGATCTTAACGAAAACGTGGTTAAAGTGCTACTTCCTATAACGAGACACGATCCAGATTCCCCGATCGAATAAACTTTTTTGAATGTTTTTTTGGACGATCGAACCGTACGAATGTTATTAAACCCTCATTTCAGTGCTGGGAAAAAATAATCGAAAAATAAAAAGGCCGGGTTGGACGAGATCTTAACGAAAACGTGGTAAAAGTGCTACTTCCTATAACGAGACACGATCCAGATTCCCCGAATAAACCTTTTTGAATGTTTTTTGGACGATCGAACCGTACAAATGTTATTAAACCCTCATTTTAGTGCTGGGAAAAAATAATCGAAAAATTAAAAGGCCGGGTTGGACGAGATCTTAACGAAAACGTGGTAAAAGTGCTACTTCCTATAACGAGACACGATCCAGATTCCCCGAATAAACTTTTTTGAATGTTTTTTTGGACGATCGAACCGTACGAATGTTATTAAACCCTCATTTTAGTGTTGGGAAAAAATAATCGAAAAATAAAAAGGCTGGGTTGGACGAGATCTTAACGAAAATGTGGTAAAAGTGCTACTTCCTATAACGAGACACGAGACACGATCCAGATTCTCCGATCGAATAAACTTTTTTGAATGTTTTTTTGGACGATTGAACCATACGAATGTTATTAAACCCTCATTTTAGTGCTGGGAAAAAATAATCGAAAAATAAAAAGGCCGGGTTGGACGAGATCTTAACGAAAACGTGGTAAAAGTGCTACTTCAATTCCTATAACGAGACACGATCCAGATTCCCCGAATAAACTTGTAAAAATCATAATAAATTCATTTTTGATCCAAAAATTATTTTAAAAATATGGGGATGAATCTAATTTTGAGATCTTGTTTTTAAAATCAAAATTTCGATTTTAGAATATTATTTTATTTAAATATCTAATAATGAATGGTTTAAAGTTGATTTTCAAAAAGTAAATTAAATAAAAAATTATACCAAATATTCCCCCCCCCCAATCAGAACTTCCCCCCTTTACACTTCATATTTCCCCCCCTTAACAATTAAACCCTAAAATCACATCTCTCTCTCTCTCGACTGAATCTCACACACACAATTTAATCCTTTTTTTCCCTCTCCCAACAATACTTGGTTCAAGATTTAGCCCAAGAAGCTGAAAATTAAGATGAGTACGGAGGCGGAGCGTCACCGGGTGATAAGTGGATTTATATCCACTTGGAGCGTTCCATATCGGCTTAAATTGGTGTACTTGGACTCAAGTTTGTGGTATATGTGATGTGTTTTGTTTAAATATGCAGGTTTGCGAATTATCGATTAGGGTTGATGTTTCTGTCGGTTTTGGGAGTTGAATTCTAGCATCACTAGTACAGAATAGATTTTTTGCGTCGCACCTATAGCGTCGGTTGTTTGTAATAACCGACGCTAAAAGTTTTCTATCAGTACATGTAGCGTCGGTTCTTTTGAATACCCGACGCTTAAAGCTCTCAATTGCGTCGCTCACTAAAACCCGACGCTAGAAGTTGGGTCTTAAGCTCTTATAGCGTCGCTGGTCCATTAACCGACGCTAATAGTTACTCTTATAGCGTCGCTGTTCCTTTAACCGACGCTTTATGTTCTTTTTCTTCCTAGTTCTTTATTTTTTTAATATTTAACAAATAATATAATGTTTTATATTATTATATTATATATTTATATAAATATAATTTAATTTTGAAAAAACGTGAAAATGAGTAATCTTACACAAATTAATAATTTAAATAGTACGGATATATATTTTTCAACTTTTAAAATCGCGTTAAGTCGATCCAATTTTAAAAACATTAAATCGATTACTAACGTCTAGTAGTTACTTCCGGCAACTTAATTGTTAATTTTTAAAATATAAAATATAAATAATATCATATTTTATATCAAAAAATTATACTCTATTCCGAAAATTAATATGATTAATCAACTTAATTAACAAATATCAAATTAATTAATTTTTTATACCAAAAATTTCCTTAAAATTTTTGAAGTCAGTACAGATCGAAATTAACTAATTAATTGGATATGCCGCGGTAAGTTATATGCGCGCGGGGAATTGGATTTTGGGTCAAAATCCCTAATTTCTCAATCTCACATACCTATCTCATCTCGCCGACCTCTCTCTCACATAACTCTCATCGATCTCTCGCAAACCTCTCTCTCACAAACTCGTAATTGAGCTCTCTCTCTCTCTCTCACTCTCTCTCTTTCTCTCTCTCACTAAAACGTACGGTGTCAAAAAGCCCTCTTAACTCACAGCTAACCACTCACCACTCTATACTCAAATTCTACTCAGTGTACTCACCACCAGAAGCTGCTGAGCGAAGATTATACAGGAGGACAAGAACAAGACAGTGGTGATAAAAATTATCGTATTAAGGTATACATTTACATAGGTGCGTGTATATATTTATAGCAAACTCGGTGTTGAACTCATGGGTATTAATAGTTGTGTTAAAATTGAATCCTTGAATGTAAATTAGTACATTTTTATTGCTTTAAGAACTTCAAGTATTGATGTTTGATTCATTTGCTGTTGTGGTTTTTTCACAGTTATTAAAACAGTTATTAGAATTCAAATACAAGTAGATTAATTACAGCAGTTAAATTAGAATGCAAGCAGAAACTTCACTCAAAGCTTCTTAAAGATTGAAACTTTATTCTAAACTCTGATTGAACTGGGTAGTAAAATTTAGGATGATTTAATGGTAAAATTGATCTGGGTTTTGTACAAAAACTAAGTGGAGAAAGTGTAGATGAAACTAAACACTTGCCCATTTGAGAACACAGAAGAAAATTGTTATACTTGGTCTTCTTGTTACAACTTACAAGTCAGTGTATGTCTGTTAGACTGTTACCAGTGTTTTGCTTGGTGTTTGTTTGGAACAAGTAAATGCAATCTGATTATCGTGCGTCAGGAGCACACGTTTGAAGAATACATACATAGCAACATCGAAAATGTAAAAGTGTATACGACAGACGATAGTCGATTTGATTTTTCATTATGATTTGGGCCGGACGGCCCTGACATGTATTTAAATAAATTTAAAATTTATAAATATCAAAAGGAGAGAAACTTAGTGGTTCATGAAATTACAGCAGTTAAATTAGAATGCAAGCAGGAACTTCACCTGCCTCGGCAGATTAATTGATGCATCCTATCCTGTAATTGTTTGCCGGTTTACCTATCTTAATGGATGAACAATGAATATTGAATTAGTTTTTGGACTGTTCTTTCAGAATCGTGACATTTACTGTATATGAAGATTCCTGGCGTAGCTATATAGACTGTTAAATAAAGAAGTCCATCATCTGATTGCTAGCTGCTTTACTGTAATTGTACATTTTTATTTCTTAATCTGTTAACACTTTTAAGTATCAACTTAGTAAAAAACAATTTGTTAAGAAGTTATTCATTTACTTTTTTTTAGAATTTTGTGGTGTCTGTTAATGACAACATATATTTTGGTACAACTTATTTGTATCGTTTAATGAAAATAGTTACCTGCTTCTGCCCAGGCCTATAATTTGTATCAGGTCTTAGTAGCTTCACTATCTCTGAATGTTTTCTCTTAATATTCTATAGATAAATAACATGGACCGCCTTACGTGGATGTATAAAATATCACGAACATCCCATGAGTATATTAGCCGTGTTAATGACTTCATTGAATTTGCGGAGAAAAATCTAAAGAAGACCGAACATGGAAAAGAAAGGATGACATGTCCATGTCGCGATTGTTATAATTTAGAAAAGTATTCTAATGTCGATATAGTGCGTGAACATTTATTTCGACGTGGTTTCATGGATAATTATACCAAGTGGATCTGGCATGGTGAGGGAATACATTCTCGAAAGGCAGAATCATTTAGTGGGAATTCTGAAAGCTGTGGAGATGGTAATCCTACCAATAAAGAAGATGATGAGGAAAATGACAGATTTGATGAGATGATCCAAGATGTTGAAGAAATTTTGATGCACCAACCAAAAATTCTTGAGATCTTGGTTGATGATTCTAAAAAACCTCTTTATCCTGGGTGCAACGATCAGTTTACTAGGTTATCAACAACCTTGAAGTTCTGTAATCTCAAAGTAAAGAGTGGGTGGAGTGACAAGAGTTTCACAGAATTGCTGAAACTTGTATCAGACATACTTCCTTCGAATAATGAGCTTCCAACTTCCACCTATGAGGCGAAGAAGATATTGTGTCCCATGGGTTTGAATGTAAAGAAGATACACGCTTGTCCATATGATTGTGTGTTGTTTCGTAATGAGTATGAACATCTACACACATGTCCAAAGTGCGGAGCCTCTAGGTATAAGCGAGAGGGAAATGACTCTTCAAGTGATGACAAGAAAAGGCCTCCGTGCAAGGTGTTGCGGTATCTACCCATAGTGGAACGATTCAAATGTCTCTTTGCAAATATCAATGATGCGAAGCTTATGAGGTGGCATGAGGAAGGGAGAAAATCAGATGGGATGCTCAGACACCCTGCTGATTCTCCACAGTGGAGAACCATTGACAGAAAGTTCCCGGATTTTGGTGGAGAAGCAAGAAACCTGCGGCTTGGACTTTGCGCGGATGGGTTTAATCCGTATCGCACTCTCAGCTCTACACATAGCACTTGGCCGGTTCTTCTGACGATTTATAACTTGCCTCCTTGGTTATGCATGAAGCACAAGTATATCATGTTGACATTGTTAATTCCCGGTCCCAAAGAACCCGGAAATAACATAGATGTCTATCTTCAGCCACTTATTGAAGATCTGTTGTTATTATGGAATCAAGGTCAGAGGATATACGATGCATACAGTCAAACAAATTTCACTTTGCGTGCCATGATTTTTTGCACTATAAGCGATTTTCCTGGCTATGGAAACCTTTCAGGGTACACTATCAAAGGAGCTAAAGCTTGTCCGATTTGTGAAGATGCTACGATTGACCTTCGTTTAAACAATTGCAAAAAAAATGTATATATGGGTCATCGTACATTTCTTCCCAATAATCACCCTTATCGTAAGAGGAAAAGGTCTTTCGATGGGACTATCGAGACTCGAGTGGCTCGTTTGCCTTTGACCGGGAAGGAGGTTTTTGAACGAGTTAAAGACATTAATGTTGTACTTGGAAAGTTGTATAAAAAGCCAACTCCGAACAGTCTTTGGAAGAAGAGATCTATATTTTGGGATCTTCCATACTAGGAACACTTGCAAGTTAGACATTGTCTCGACTTTATGCATATCGAAAAAAATGTCTGTGAAAGCATTGTTGGGACACTTTTGAATATGCCAGGTAAGACAAAAGATGGGATGAATATAAGATTAGACATGCAAGAGATGGGTATACGGACGGAGTTAGCGCCTCAACAATCCGGTAAACATGCATATCTACCTCCAGCTTGTTTTACTCTGTCGAGAAAAGAGAAAATCAGCTTTTGTGAGTGTTTATCTAGTGTGAAAGTTCCAACTGGATATTCCTCAAACCCAAAAAACTTTGTTTCAATGAAAGATTTGAAGCTGGTAGGGATGAAGTCTCATGATTGTCACGTGTTAATGCAACATCTACTGCCGGTTGCCATTCGAGGCATATTGCCGAAGGATGTGAGATTGGTTATCACCAAACTGTGTTTCTTCTTTAATGCTATATGTAGTAAGGTGATTGATCCCATGACACTGGACAAATTACAAGCTGATATTATTGTGACACTTTGTGATTTTGAAATATATTTTTTTCGTTCATTCTTTGATATTATGGTGCATTTAGTGGTTCACCTAGTTAGAGAGATTAAAATTTGTGGTCCTTTATATGTGCGGCAAATGTATCCTTTTGAGAGATTTTTGTGCATCTTAAAAGCATATGTGAGAAATCGACGTCTACCTGAAGGTAGCATAGTTGAAGGGTATTCGGTTGAAGAGACTATTGAATTTTGCACAGACTATTTAGCATCTGCTGATCCAGTTGGAATTCCAAGATCTCGTCACGAAGGTAGACTTGAAGGTCAAGGGATATTGGGACGTAAAATGATCTCTCCTAGTGTTGGATTATATGAAAGAGCCCATCTATTTGTATTGCAACACATGACGGAAGTTAATCCTTACTTGCAAGAACACATAGACCAGATTTGACAAATGCATCCCTCTAAGAGTGGCAAGTGGGTTACAAATGAACACAATCGCTCGTTTGTGAAATGGTTTAAAGATCGAGTAATGTTTCAATATTCGGAAAGTCCTACCACCATTTCTAATGCACTCAAATGGTTGGCATATGGCCCCTACATGCCAGTGACATCTTACAAAGGTTATGATGTTAATGGGTATACTTTTTATACCCAATCTCAAGATAACAAGAGCACTGTGCAAAATAGCGGAGTATGTGTAGAAGCTTGTTCAACAGAATTTGATAGAGGCAATTCCGTCTTATCACGGGATATTAAAAAGTCATATTATGGGGTGATTGAAGAAATTTGGGAGCTCGACTACAAAGATTTTAAAGTTGCTCTATTCAAATGTAAATGGTTCGATGTCGGGCGTGGTGTTCTAGTGGATGAGTCAGGCTTCACCTTGGTTGACTTTGGCCGGTTTGGTCACGAAGATGACCCATTTATTTTTGCTACACAAGTTAAGCAAGTTTTCTATATTCGAGACCCCGCTGATTCTAGGTGGTCCATTGTTCTTCAAAGCAAGCGACGGATTCTTGGAATTGATAATGTTGAAGACGAGGAAGAGTATAACCAATTTGATGAGAATCCACCTTTCTCAATTGGTCTCCCTACCACAATGAGGGATGACAACATAGATTTAAATTATACACGTATTGACCATCAAGAAGGGCAATGGATTGATCGACAAGTCTGATTTGTAGGCTTCCTGGCGATAAAAAGGTAATTTATTAAATAGGTGCATCAGAGTTATAAGCAACAGAATATGCAGAAACAGAATATGCATTATGCAGAAACAGAATATGCATTATTTTCATATAGTGGCTTCTCTTTCTTTTACATAGTTATGTTACATACTTAACTTGTCAGTTTGTTGGTTAATTACTTGTTGATCGGTTAAATCATTTACTTCTTCGTTAGCTCTTAACATGTAATCGACGATATCAGTTTACGTATCTGATTTATAAACTTCAGGGTTCATAATAAAATTCGTGTTAAGATAGAGAGACATGTATAGGAGTATAATAATAGACAAATCAACACCCTCGTTCCTTTTACGCGTTGTAACATTTCGAATTTTGCTCTCTGTATTTGTTTCCCTAACTGTTTTATATTAGAGTTTACCTGTATCTTGAACGAAAGCATGCCAGAAGGAACAACTAGCAATACACATAAAAACAAAGAATAGTTCACATAACAAAGACTAGTTCACTTTTAAGTTACATAACAAGTATAGATAAACAAGTTGTGTGTTACAACATTACTTTTTTTTGACCATTAAAGCCTAGAAGCAACTGCTGTTCAGTGATTCCTGATGGGTTTATATGTGGGATTCAGTTTCTGATTTTACCTGTCAATTACTTTATAATAGTTGAATCATTACACTGAGATCACACTACGCCATAAACGCACAAATGCAACGCCATGTTTACTGTTGCTTTAGGCCAAAAAAGCATTGCGTTAGATCAAATGCAACACCAGGGGGCGTTGCATCCGCCACCGTCCTGTTAGACCCCCTAAGGCAACGCTTTCTGGCATCTAAGGCAACATCAATAAGCGTTGCATCTGACATATAATGCAACACCAGAGCATTCAAATGCAACACCAAAAGGGCGTTGCATTTGACATTAGATAAAATTACAATTCCACGTCACTAAGTGGGTCCCACTAGCTTGCCACGTCATCAATGGGTCCAGTTGGCATGCCACGTCATCAATGGGTCCAGCTGGCATGCCACGTCAGCAACAATCCAGCTGGCATGCCACGTCAGCATGTGGGTCCCACGTGCCACGTCAGTACAAGGGTCCCACGTGCCACGTCAGTACAGGGGTCCACAACTATGTAATGCAACGCTTTTTTTGCTTTTTAAAACACTAGAATATGATCAAAGGCAACACTATATTTACCCTACGGCAACACTAAAATATCTAATGCAACACTGGAATGATCAAATGCAACACTTTTATTAAAATTTCTGTAATATTATGTTTCTTACATAAAGAAACCCAGCAAAATACATTCAAAGGCATTCAAAGCCATCCCAAACATTCAACCAGCCACCAAATAGTTACAATCATCCACACCAATATCATACTAATACCTAATTAAACCATTACTAATACATCCAAAAAGAATCCAACATAATTCTAAACCAAGCACATAAGATTAAGTCTAAATTAATGTGCACAAAGGCATTAATATGTTTGCCAGTACTCTCCAGCCATGCCCACTGCAAGGACAAGACATTCTGATCCATACTAAAAAGCCGCCCAAAGTAGCATGCTCCATACCTCAAGATTGCGCCATTGCGAACTTTTCCAACGAGTGGCATCCAGATCACTGATGCCTGTGATGGTACCCATGTATCTGCGCACTCCTGACTCTTCTGTCTCAAACATCATTCTAAACCTCATTCCAAGTGAAGCTTGAGCATACATTGCTTTGTTATACTTGGCTAAAGGAATCACAAACTCAGCTGGGCTAGCCCTGTGTAAATTTACTACAATAAGTATTTGATATTTCGAAAATTCCAATGTCATAATAGAAAGTATCAACATCTGCAGTACCTTGGATTGTAAAATATAGTGAATGGGCTGTTATTAGCAGCAGCATGAAAATTAAGGTCAATGTCTTGATGAATAAAACTATATCCCCCTCCCTTGATTTATTTACTCCTACACTTATACAATTAAATTGACTTGCAGATAAAAGTAGTTGTAATTAAGATGTCTAGTAACAATGTTTCTTTGAGTCAATAATATATTGTTTACTTATTATCTACAAGTCAAGCATGCAAATTTGGTATCATTATACAGAAGCGACTGGAGCCTTTGATACCCTGTCATTGTTCTTATTAATATTAATTCTATTTAAAACTATGGAAGTGATAAACACAAAAAAGAAAAGAAACTAGTAACTTACAGCCTTAGCCTCCTTGTATTCAGTCACTGCTTTGTGTGAGGCATAAGAGAACGTCACGTCAGGTCCCAATTCAGGAACAATGTAATGGCTGAATAATTACATTACAATGTTTTGTCAGTACTAGATAAAAAATAGTACATTTTCAGTAGGAAGTCTTCAAGAGGGGTAAAAACTTACTAGTTGGTGTCAAACCACTTGGTCATTTCCATAGCAGGAACAGAGGCATTTCCTCTAGCCATAGAGAAGTAAGTGTCAAACCCGATCTCACCACCATTCCAGTTGTACCTACTGGGAACAGCTCCGAGCATAGCAGTTGTATCAAGTACCTGGTCATAATACGCAAAGGTGTTGCTGGGAATGTACTTGATTCCAGCAGCAGCCATCTGCATCCAGATGGATGATCTTAGGTCAGCAGCCACCTTTTGCAAGTCCTCAGCGAATGATTCAAGGGCAAATTTGAGCTCTCTCTTTGGGTCCATACGGGGATATCCAACAATATGTGATGCCATTGCTCTGAATAAATCAGAAGAGATACTAAACTTATTATATAAGTTACAGCATAATGACATACATATATGTTAAATCCACAAATTGCATTAGATTTCAAGAGCATCCTAATTTTACTTTAGTTATGACAGTCACATACTTGCTGCCACATAAAAGATCTTAAAATTAATTAAGTTAACACCGTATCTGCCTTAACTCTCAAATATAATGCAAATTCAGAAAATTAGCAAGCATCAAGGTTGATGGAATAACATCTATTCTTTTCAATCAATTATATCTATATAAAAGAAGATAATAAAGAACTGCACAAATATCAAAGTATAAAAAACACCACTGTACTACTCTAGGCAGTAAGCAGAGCAAGACATCAAACTGTAGTTCTGTAATTTTATCATTAGTACACCCATCACAAATGAAAAGGAAAACCAAATATTTTTTCTAAAGATCTTGTTCCCTAAAAAAATTATGATTGATCACTTGAACCAGTAAAAGCTCTTACTTAACAATGTTGTCATATAATACAAAGCTAAATTAGAAAAGAATGATAGCATACCCTCGTAAACGCTTGTGAGAGCTTCAGCTGTTTTTGCAGCCAGTTATATACAGATACATCCTCCTCTAATCTCTTTTGTTCAATTTCTAGCCTGCATATCTGCACACAACAGATATGGTGCTGGATAGGTGAGAGAGAAAATATATCATACTTCACTTTTAAGTACATTGTAATAGTTAACACACCAAACTTGAAGTACATTGTAAATTTGTAATGGTTACCACACCAACCTGTTGACAAAGACGATCAAATGAAGATCTCTCTGCCTTAAATAAAAGAGCCTTTGTTATTGTGTACTTGCGTTGGATGACACCAGATCTGTTCATCAAATAAATAACAATACAATGTGAACTATCCATGGTACATATCAAACAGATATTCATTCAAAAGTTGCCTTTCTGAATAAAAACCTACCAATTTCTTTGTACTTCTATGTCTCCCCTTCCCTCTCTATCTCCATCTATAGCTCTCCGCCTGTCACTAACACACAACTGATATGAAGTAAATTAGACCAAAACACAAAATCCAAAACATAAATTAGATCTCTAATTAGTCATATGTAATATCCTAGACCAGAAGCCAAATTAGATAGAGTACCAAATTGAAAGCCCCAAATTGAAAGTACCAAATTCACCTGCAAAATTAAAAAAAATTCAAACAATGAGTGTAGAGTAAAAAATAAGATCAAGAAAATATGTACTTACTTACCAATTCCCTAAATTGAAACCCTAAATTGAAACCTATACTAGTTAGAGATTGAATACCTAAATCAAAGCCCCAAATTTAATACCTAAATTAGTAGAGAGTAGAAAATCAAAAGCACGATAATGACTTATTAATTACCAATGGGAGTTTGCAATTCCAGATTGTCGAGAGAGAGATGGAGAGCGAGATTGAGAGACAGAGAGAGGAGATTGTCGAGAGAGAGAAAATGAGAAGAGAGGGAGGCGGCGAGAATGAATGTTTTTAGGGGGGAAGTTAGAATTTTTTAGGGTAAAGTTGAGTGCGCCTAAATTTGAGATGGGGGGAAAATCATCCGCCCAAATTTTTACCTAGTAATCAATGTTTTCTTTTCAATGTGTAATTTTATTTTATTTATTTTAATTTAAAAATTATAAAATTATAAAAAGTTTAAAAATGTGATAGATCAAAATTAAAATAGTAATTTAAAAAATTTGGGATTTGATTATGACAAAATCAAACCAAATAAATCTAAACTATTCAGGACAAAACTAGTTTGACCGATTTGATCGTTATAAAACCAAACAAAATACACCTAGCAAATTTTTTTAAAAAATTACCATTCGGGAAAAGACTAATTAAAAGGAAAGTCTACTTTGACCGGTTTGACTGTTATAAAACCAAACCAAATACATATAGCAAATTTTTTAAAACTTTTCCACATCACTAAAATCGTTAGATCATGACATTCGTATGTTTAGAACGTCGAAAAAATAATTTAAAAAATATTTTTGAACGATCCAACCGTACGGATGTCAATATATATCTAATGTAATGATATTCCCAAAGTTTTAGAAAATTAAAAATTAATTTGATTGGAGATCTTAGTAGATCAATACTATTTTCAATATGACTCGTAACTAGTGCTTTGTTACGGATTATTGTTTCTATTTTTTTAAAAATATTTTTGAACGATCCAACCATACGGATGTCATTATATATCTAATCTAATGATATTCCCCAAGTTTCGGAAAATAAAAAATTAATTTGATTGGAGATCTTAGTAGATCACTACTATTTTCAATATGACTCGTAACTAGTACTTTGTTACGGATTATTGTTTCTATTTTTTAAAAAATATTTTTGAACGATCCAACCGTACGGATGTCAATATATATCTAATGTAATGATATTCCCAAAGTTTTAGAAAATAAAAAATTAATTTGATTAGAGATCTTAGTAGATCACTACTATTTTCAATATGACTCGTAACTAGTGCTTTGTTACGGATTATTGTTTCTATTTTTTAAAAAATATTTTTGAACGATTCAACCGTACAGATGTCAATATATATCTAATGTAATGATATTCCCAAAGTTTTAGAAAATAAAAAATTAATTTGATTGGAGATCTTAGTAGATCACTACTATTTTCAATATGACTCGTAACTAGTTCTTTGTTACGGATTATTGTTTCTATTTTTTAAAAAATATTTTTGAACGATCCAACCGTACAGATGTCAATATATATCTAATTTATTGATATTCCCAAATTTTCAGAAAATAAAAATTGACACGTCACCCAGGTGGGTCCCACAACTGCCACGTCAGCATTTATTAAAAATTCAAAAATACCTAATGCAACGCTTTTAAACAACAAATGCAACACCTTTTTCACCTAATGCAACGCTTCTGCCACGTCAGCCAAGGACACGGCAGCAAATGTGGGTCCCACATTTGCCACGTCAGCAAATGTGGGCCCCACACTTGCCACGTCAGCACCTGTGGGCCTCTGCCACGTCACCCTGGTGGAACCCACACTGCCACGTCACCCTGGTGGGTCCCGCAACTGCCACGTCAGCATTTATTAAAAATTCAAAAATACCTAATGCAACGCTTTTAAACAGCAAATGCAACACCTCTTTCACCTAATGCAACGCTTCTGCCACGTCAGCAAATGGCACGTCAGCAAATGTGGGCCCCACAGTTGCCACGTCAGCAATTTTGGGCCCCACACTTGCCACGTCAGCACCTGTGGGCCTCAGCCACGTCACCCTGGTGGACCCCACACTACCACGTCAGCATTTATTAAAAATTCAAAAAACCTAATGCAACGCTTTTAAACAGCAAATGCAACACCTCTTTCACCTAATGCAACGCTTCTGCCACGTCAGCCAATGACACGTCAGCAAATGTGGGTCCCACATTTGCCACGTCAGCAAAAGTGGGCCCCACACTTGCCATGTCAGCACCTGTGGGCCTCTGCCACGTCACCCTGGTGGACCCCACACTGCCACGTCACCCTGGTGGGTCCCACAACTGCCACGTCAGCATTTATTAAAAATTCAAAAATACCTAATGCAACGCTTTTAAACAGCAAATGCAACACCTCTTTCACCTAATGCAACGCTTCTGCCATGTCAGCCAATGACACGTCAGCAAATGTGGGTCCCACATTTGCCACGTCAGCAAATGTGGGCCCCACACTTGCCACGTCATCAAATGCCACGTCAGCACGTGTGGACCCCACTGCTGCCACATCAGCATTTTTTAAAATTAAAAAATATCTAATGCAACGCCTGCTGCTAGTGTTACATTATGTGAAACACCGTGGATCAAATGCAACACTAAATTATATGTAATGCAACACCAGTTCAAGTTCTGTTTCGTTAGACCCAAAATTTCAAACCTAACGAAACACTTTCACTAAAACACTTTCGAAAAGCGTTGCATATGAGCATTTATGGCGTAGTGTCAGTATCACTGTTCTGAAATTAAGCTTAATGATATCATTGTTTATTATTGTAGGAACCTTTTGCCATGGATGAAGACAATGGTAACACAACGCCAAATTCTACTGAAGTATCCAAGAAACGGAAAAGGGTTAGAGGTCCAACCTTGTGCAAAAAATTGAAGAAAAGGATTGCGAAGCAGAATTTAGATTGTTCACTTTCTTTCAACGAGTTTGGTCGTCCAATGGGAGATTTGCTCAAAGATTTCAGGAATTATTTAGGATCAGTGGTTCGATGCCGAGTTGATATAAATATCGAAAGTTGGGATGTTGTTAATCAAGGACTAAAAGAACCAATCTGGGATGATGTTAAGGTAAGCATTTTTTCAGAATCTAGTACTTAATTATTTGTTTATTGCAATGGAAATAAAGGTACTCGTTACATGTGATTTTATTTGGTTTACTAAAAATTCAACAAAACACAGCGAAGAAAAATCTATGCACTCAAAACAACAGATCACGTAGCTCTTCTCTTTCGTTATCAACAGACAAACTCTTAAAAAACAATCAGAATCTAATGTTTAGTACATGACTGCTTGGAGGGTTGTCAGTTATTATAAGTAATGCCTACGCATATACTGCATTGATATTTTAGGCACAAATCACTTGAAAAGAGCTTTATTTTGAGAAAATGAGTAGTCACAACAAGTTCCTAGTTAACAAGGAACTTTTAGAGTTGCACTGTGTGTACATAAGTCCTAACATATTTATGATACAACCTACTTACGCAGCCAAAGTATTATGTGGTAACAATATAACGCTTTGTCTTAATTGTTATTAATTACACATGCTCAATTACTTCACATTTCATTTCAGTGATGATGAAATATCAATTATGTAAAGCTCGAAACTACAAATTTACAATTGGTCTGTCTCACAAATATCATATATAAATTCGCGTTCAGATGAGAAAAATCGTCGCATATGTTACGTAAAATGGAGGGATATATGGTCAACCAAAAAAGAACACATATGGAATGAAAGTGAATCAATTTAGTAACAACCTTGATGTTTAATATTATTATAAGGATAAAGAAATCTAATTCCAAAAGAAGTTCCTACAAGCCTCTTAATATCAACTTAAGAAGGATTTCAGAAAATTAACCGTTAGCCCATCTATATATATTAACTAAAAGCAGCAGAGACCAGCTTAACTACCCCTACAACAAAAAATATGCAAAATACAACCGCATAACCTGCAATCCTATTATCTACCTGACATTCTACCTCTTACTCTCTCAGTCCAGTCAACTATCTTAAAACAAACTGTGAAAAAGTAACTCGAAACAAAATATTTTAGAGGGGTAAGGAAACCTTTTAATCAAAGTGACATGGTAAATACGAATAAATTACAATACAAGATTCTTCAGTAGTTCAAATTTGGTTAGTGAACAGTAGTTTCCCCACCACAAAAGTATTAAGATAAACAAATAATATACCCAAACCACATTAATACCCAAACCACATTAAAATCGTCGTATTTTTTTCAGCATATGTTGGGACTAAGTTAGGATTAACACTTTAAACGTTAAATGGAGGGATTCTTAACGTTAAATGATGTACATTTTTTTTCAGAATCGCTGGAAATTTGATGATTCAAAAAAAAAACAAGTGCTAGAAAGAGCAGGGAAGCAATGGAGGGATTTTAAGGGTAAGCTGACAAAAAACTTTTTTCGCAAAGGGAAGGATGCATGTGAACGTTATCCTTATCTCAGCCAGGAGCAATGGGAAATATTCAAAAAGAGACGCCAAACTAATGAGTTTCAGGTACATATTCAATTAACTAATCAACATTGAATGGATAGATGGTAAACAAAATACATGTTGATGTAACTGATAATTTCAGATATGATTATCTGCCACATATGTCAAAATCTGACTTTTTTTGCAATCTTTATTTGTAAACAGGCAATAAGTATCAAAGCGCAAGAAAGTCAGAAACATAATGACCAAGTACATTTTATGGGACAAAGTGGATATGATGGTAAAAAACCCTTATGGATTGTTGATGATCCCCTCACTGCATTGGATTCTTCTGAATCCCTTAATCCATCAATGTTATCGAGTGATCGTACCGGGCGCAGTTTCGATTATCTTAGGGCACGAGCAAAAAAAAAGAAGGGCGGAGGTTATTATTTCCCCAGTGAACAAACTAGAAAGGTGGCTGATAAAATGGTAAAATCCTTGATCTTTCTTATTGATGTCATTTCTGAAAGGTGGCTTATTATATCGGGACCTGAAATTGTGTCGACATGAAATATGTGCCAAATGAAATATGCTGTCATACTTTTTTATTGATGTTGTTTTCTTATATTTAACATTTTTCTATCCCTATCATTCTAAATAGGGAGAGTTGCAGTCAGAACTTGTAGATGGCTTATGGACTCCAGAAGGTCAGGATGACATGTTGTCGCGTGCCTTGGGTCGTAAGGAGCACGGAGGGCATGTTAGAGGGGTTGGGGGGGAGTTAAAATTAAAGAAGCATTTAGATCGACAAGCAAACATAGTGGGGTGATATCGGTGGATCAGTTGGCTACAATCACGCAGGAAATTACCAAGAAGGTTCAGAAAGAGTGCGAGGACAGGATGAACCAAATGATGAATTCGAAACTGGAAGGCATCTTCAATCACTTGAAGCATATAGGTGTGTCATTGCCAGATGGTAATTTTGTGAATGAAATTGGAACCCCGCAAACTCTTCGAAGCAGCTGCCAATTTGTGGATCGACAAGATCATTTGTCGAGTCTCAAGGTACTGTTATAAAACAAGACCACTAGGTCAATTCCACCAATGTTTGAGTATGCACTTTCAATTAAATGTGAACTTAGGTGTAAACGTACAAAGGAAATGTAATAAAAAATCTGACCTAATTTAAATTCGTACCAGATCTATATTCCTAGTTTTGACGTAGTAGTTGAGACCTGGGGGGTTGTTCCTACATTAGAACACATCTCGGTTAGACAAGTAGTAACTAGTAAGCTTAAACTGCTAGGCACTTTCTCTAAGATTATACACCAGTAGCATGACTCAAATTTTGTAAACTTCTTAACTTGAGATTCCTATCTACTTTTTTCAAATTTAATCCAGGAATTCCACATAACTGTCTAAATTTCAGAGGGGTTAACTTTTAAAAATCATCAGAATGCAAAATGAAACCTCAAGCCTTATACAACACTTTTAAGACAAAAACTATATATCCATACACTTCCTAAAAAAAATAGTAAGTGTCATTCCACTTTCCGACGATTAAATGCCAACTATCTCTGTATTTCTAATATTAATGTATGCATCAATATAGTATACATAATTGTATTTGTATCTATACAGTTGGTTTCATGTTCATTAAAACAAATAGATGTAACAATGAACAGATTACATACTAAAACCGAAATATATCTTAATAAAACATGTGGACCAGTAATCCAGGGAAATTGTAATAAGTGAAAAAGAACGAAGGAAAGAATTATAATATAAGGAAAGAAAATATTATATGACTGTTCAGTTTGTGCTGAAAGCCTGAAAATTTATATACTAATTTTGTTTTGTATACTAATAATGCAGGGTCCGACCCCATGTCATCTTTGGGTGGTAGATCAGGAGAAAGGAAGAGTTATCGTGGCAAGGGGGACTTTTTTTCCGGCAAATAGTCAGAGTGATAATATGGTCCAAAATAATCCGATTGCTTCGCATAACGTAAGAGTGTCAATTGATGACGTTGTACCTGAATATCAGCTTACTCCACTTCCGGTGCCATGTGACGAACTTGAGACGGTAGGAAGTGCAGCGGGTAGTTTTGTCCAATGGCCAAATGACCTTGTGAAGTTGGGACATGTATATTTTTTGACATTTGAAGTGTTGAAATTTTTCTCTCATATATGTACTCTTTATTTGTGGCTAACTAGTCATGTTTGATCAGGATCCTCCCTTGGAGACCACTCCAGAAAAGGTTATTAGGCTGCCTAAAGTAGTTGAAAGCAAAGGTCCGACGACTCCTGTCAATAAAACACCACCGCTGCCATTACATGGTGATGATGCAAACTCAAGTGAACATTGCCGATCTTTACGTTATTTGCTTAAAAAGAGGGCCTTTGTTGAAAAAGATGTGGTATTCAAGTTTGAAGAAATTGGAAAACAACCTATATATGTACCCCCTGTAGATGTTGATGAGTTTTTAAGAATGGCTTGTTTAAGCGCATCGATTTTAGAAATTTTTATCAAGTAAGAAAAGTCTTTTTTGCTCAATTAACTTTAAATCATTCAACATACACGTGTTTATTGTGACAAGTTAATTTTGTAGGTATATTGAGACACTATGCAGTGAGTTGAATGAAGAAAGATTTGCATTTATGTTGCCATCAAGATTGGCAATATCAAATAAGCGTGACTACCAACGTAGCCAGGAAGCATGCGATTACTTGGAAACAAATTTGATTGCCAATAAAGAGAGGCAATTCATTCTAGCTCCTTACGTCCAAGAGTAAGAACAAATTGAAATTTAATTGTACATACTATTATATGCTACACGTGCATATTTTAACTGAATTTAATAGTAATGTATATACTTAATAATATAATGTATGTATGTGTTTTTGTTGTAGCAACCACTGGATGTTGCTTCTTTTCAGTCTCAAAGAAAGTATTATTTATGTGTTTGATTCTTTGAAAAGAGCAAGGGATATACGCTTGAAGACACCCGTGCAAACGTAAGTTAATTATGAATTTACATTTAACGTAGTCCACCTTTGTTAGAGATGTGAAATGTGACGTATACTTATTTCACAGTGCATTTAAAATATACACAATAAACGGTGGATTGAAGAATAATAGAAAAGAATTTCTCATGATTCACGAGGAGGTTCAGGTATAACGTACTTGAAATATGCATTTAAATTCGTCCATTGATTTATTCTTTGTATTTAATATATTTGTTGGTTTTTTGGTAGTGCCCTCAACAACAAGGAGGCACGGAGTGTGGTTTTTATGTTATGAAGTACATGCATGACATAATCATGCATTCTCAGAAAAAAATGGATATGGATTGGAAAGTGGTAAGAGACAGAACTAGTTAGCATTGTTTTACAAATATTGGACTACCTGATTTTTTAAAAATATGTAATCTTAATATATTTTGAAGGTTCTTTGTTCAAGAAGGTATACAAAAAAAGAAATCACTGAAATACGAGAGCTCTGGGCAAAAATTTTTATCCGAGAATGTCTATAATCAGGTACTAAAATATTTTATAATATATGACTTGTTCTATTGTGCAATTTTATAATAGTCGGCTTGTCTATAATCATTTTTTTTATTTCTGGTTTTTTTATAATATCGTTTCTACTTGTAATAAAATTATATACGACAGCGACAATTTTCTTGATTTTGCTAGACAGTGTAATGTTAACTAGAGAAAGATTTAATTAGACTTAGTAAAAAAAAGATTTAAAGAGCTTAAATTTCCAACTGATTTGGAGTAAATGAGCAAAATAAAGTTTTTATTTTGTTTTTCGTATAGTTGCAAGATATCAATTTTCTTGCATACCTGGGGAGTCTAGTTTATTTTCGTGGGAGCTCCCTTTGATCCAAAAGAAGTTTAATGGTTTGGTTTTGTTTGGTGAGGTATAAGGTAGTAGGGGTGTTTGTTTCTAGATGGTTTTGTTCTTCCTTTGCAAGAACTTTGCGACATGATCTGTTCTTTCTTTCACAGATTGGTCAAGCATGGAAAGCTTATGCTTGTCAAAATCGGCCAATTTGTAGACACTTCTGGTTTTCTTCTGAGACTTTTGGCTCTGTTCATCAGTACACTCCTCTCGGAAACATCACTTATGCTTGTTCTAGTACTAATACTAGCACTGCTGCTACTCCTGCTACTTGTACAACTACTCTGCGATGACATCAAGGAGTCCTTACTGCCCACGCTGCTTAATTGTCAGGCAGACTCAGGCTCACTGATCTAAAAATAGCAGTACTAAAGCTCAGAGATTTTGTTGGTGGACATGGAAACTCATGTGGCAAAAGCCTTCCATTCAAGAACAACTGGTCAGCAGGGGAGTTTGCACCAGTTGAAGTTTGTAGTTAAGTAATTAATGATATGTAAACTTAATTGATAGGAATTTTTTTAGTATTTTGAACATTAATGTACTTTTTAATTTCCAATTGTTTACTTTTAATTTAAATTTTATCTAAATCAAATTTCTGTTATAATTTATATTTTCTATTAGTTGAGGTTAAATTTGTGTTATAGTTTGATGTGTGTTCTGGTTAAAAGTAAAGGAGGCTTAAAAAAATAGATTTAAATAAAATATTGAAAAATCAATTTTTTATTACTTATAGCGTCGGTTTTTTATCCGGGCGACGCTATAGACCCTAATAAAACCAATTTTTTTTAATACTTATAGCGTCGGTTGTTTACTAATACGACGCTATAAAGTCCAATTAAAAGCGTCGGTTGTAAAGAGCACCGACGCAACAAGTCCAATTAAAAGCGTCGGTTGTAAAGAGCACCGACGCAACAAGTACCCAAAAAGCGTCGGTCATATGCTTTTTTGCGATGGCTTTTAAACCGACGCTAATGGATTTTTAGCAACGACACTTTAACCGACGCAATATGTGTAGACCTATTGCATCGCTTACATGTACTACGCCATTTGACCGTTGCAATAGGTCTATTTGACCGTTGCAATAGGGCCAGTTTGTACTAGTGCATGGAAAGGAGGAATGGAGACTTGTTCTGAGCCACCATGATGACTTGAAGTCTAGAGAATTGAAGACGGAAGTATTTGCAAAAGAAACGAAGGAAAAAGGAGTTAAAACGAAGGAAATCAGCCAAAATCAGCTCCTAACAGCAATTGTATGCGTCTGGAGCGCATAAATACGCGCCGGGAGAGCGTGCTACAGTGATTTTGTGCGCTGGGAGCGCACAAATACGAGCCGGGAGCGCGTTAAAATTCTGCCAGATTTTCGGATTTTGTTTTGGCCATATCTTGAGTTCTACAAGTCCGTTTTGGGGGATCTTACTGTCCACGCGAAGCTAACGAGATTATCTATCATTCTAAAGTGGTCAAGAGGTCCAGTTACGATTGGAACGGCCCAAAAATACTGAAGAAAAGTTAGCTACGAATTTTCCTTAAAAACAGAATCAGTTTAGGAAACGTATTTTGCAGAAATTCTATTTTAACTCTATTTTGGGGAATTTCTTGCTGGGCAAGACTTCTAGAGCCTATATAAACACATCCTACCATTGTAATTTGTATATCCATTATATATCAATTACTTAGGTTTATTTGTATTTTTTCATAATTTGTTTTTATCATGGTTTCACTTGAACCCATGATGACGAGAGGTTCAATTATGAGCTAATCGTTGTCATGGGATCCTAACGGATTTATTTATGGAGTTTTAGTATCTTGATGCTTTAAAGAACTGTGTATGATGTATATCTGATATCCTCGTATGGTTGTGCTTAATTGTTAGATGCGTAGCTAACATCTAATCTGTTAATCTCTTGTGAAGTGAAAGTGGATCTTGAGATTTAGAACTTGCCATGCTAGCATAGGTTCATGATTGTTTATCAACATGATTCGTAGTATGAGATAAGAATACTTGTATTGCCCTGTGTGATCTTAATGGATAAATTGCTCTTCAACCGTTATGTTTTCAAATTCTATAGACATATTAGGGTCTAAGCATAATTGGTGTCTATTCATCTTCTATCTCTTTTATGGATGTATGTTTAGTTTGGTATTCGTATACTGAGAGGTAGCGTGTACTTGTTTCGTGTTATCCGATCAGATATCATAACCATTGCATATAGTGATTAAAGGCGTCAAATCTAAGCAAAGTATTTAATGAAGTTAGGATCCCATGGTTTATCTTGTAGAAGTAATTCGATTCCAATTCTCATTAGTTAGTTAATTCTTAGTTTGTTAGTTTACTTCTTAGTTAATTTAGTTTATTAAACCCATTATTATTAATTGTCTTAACAGTGCATAATAACCATACATTATTGCATAGTTACAAACTGAATTAAAACCATAACCAGATCTCTGTGGGAACAAACTTGACTTATTCATATATTACTTGTGACTACGTACGCTTGCGTGATTTAGTGCAAACAAGTTTTTGGCGCCGCTACCGGGGATCATCGGTGTTTTATTTTTAGTTTATGTTCTTGTCAATAGTGGTCGTTAGAGTTCACTGACTCAGATTTTTTCTTACCTATCTTGTTTAGTTCGGTTCAGGTACTTATATGTTTGAAGATGGCATGCGAGGAGTTGCCATGGTGGGCATATTCGAGGACATCCATGCCTCAGCAATGTGAGCAGTGTTTGGGCATTCATGATCCCTCACAATATTGTTACTACGAAGGAGTTGATCCATATGTCACTTATGAGGAACAACCATATTCTCAATACCATCCTCAACAGTACCAGCAAGATGTTCCAAATATGTCATATTTCTTTGGTAGTGAAGAGTTTCAACATCAGCAACCTACTCCTACTTTTCAGTCAGATGAGGTTGATGCTATGGAGGAGCTTAGGATGCTTATAAAGAGTAATGAGGAGTCTCTCAAATCTTTGGAGATACTAGTTGCTCGAGTTGTGAGTGTTGTGGAACAAGAGAAACAACAATTCATACTAGAGGCAATTCCAGAAAAGAACGGTGACTTGGAGCAAGGTACTGCATGCTTAGTTGAGGAAGACAAATTCCAAGGTGAGGTGAGCATTCGCAAGCCATGTGAGGAATTTGATCATGTTAGGATGGTGGATGATTTGGAAAGGGCACTATTCGGGACAGACACTGATGAGCTGCACAAATTTCAAAAATTGGTATGTACGTACCAAGAGGGTGAAGAACATGGGAAAGATGCAGGTCTTCTACTTGTCTCAGAGTTTAAAGATGGAGGTAGCGCATTAGAGCCAATGAAGGAAGTTCTCTTTGAGGAACCAAAGGCTTCAGCAACTTACATTTACCCTCCTCCATTATATTCAAGCGAAGCCCGCGAGTGTGTGTTGTTCTACAAATTGACAGATTTTGGGTCAACAGATGAAGGCATTGGAATAGGACATAGTTGTTACATGAATAGGCCAAGCGAGGAAAAAGGGCAGAAAGTGTGTCGTCGTGATGACGATGAAGTCTCGCGAAGAGATGACCAGGCCAACTATTATCATCCTTAATGGAGGCTTGGACGTAGTCAAGCTAATTGACTCTAAACAAGCGCTTCGTGGGAGGCAACCCACGCTTTTCGGCATTTTTATTTAGGTATGTTTCCTACTATCCTTTGTATTACTCTCCATTGAATATTTTAAGTTTGGGGGTGGTTTGAGGGATAAGTAGTGTATAGTAGCTATTTTTGATTGTGTGTCATTGTGTTCATATAGATATCATATTTTGCATATTAGTAGTAATTCATCCATGTTTGTTCGTATTATTTATGTTTGTTCATGTAGGACATTCTGTTCTTTTGTTTTTATACCATGTGAATCCATTTTAGTTGCATTTTCATGGCATGCATATTTCATGATCCCTTAAGACGAGCTGATTCTGATTGATAGGTTGATGTTTAATTGAGTGTGGTGATGATGAGTAGAGGGCTGATTTATAGTTCCTAGGAATTGACGTGCATGTTACGGGAACAAAATAATTTCACATGCTCATTGGGTGCTTTTGGGCTAGGTTAGGGTCATGCTTGTTTGGTTGTTTTAGATTTAATCACCTGATTATATTTAGAATTTTCGTTATTCCCTTGATGGCGTAGGAGCATTAAAGTCTAAGTTTGGGGGAAACCATGGATTTCATCCTAATAATTGTCAATAATGGCTAGGTGTCAAATGGCTAGTAGCCGGCTCATATTTATATGAGTAGTCTAGGGTTGGAAATGAGAAAGGCTCATTCCAGATTGCAAAAAAAAAAAAACCAAAGAAAAAAAAAATCAATAAGTTTAATTGTTTTTATGCAAAATTAGCCACGAGTGAGCTCTTTAATACTCGAGTAATTAAGTCTGAGGGGACTTAGTCCTAGTAACCTAAAGCTCTTGTGGTTTGGGATTGCTGACCTAACACTCGCTACATGAGTATTATTGTATAAGCCTTTTGAGGTCTCACTCGTTGTACGGTTAAAAAAGCATGCGTATTGTATTATTTATCGTAGTAATAAAGCATGAATACCTGGCTAACTTGAATGAGGATGGAGGTGTTCCTAGGTTATGAAGTGTCTACAGTCTATTCTATTTATAAACCTGTGATTGTCTTGGCGAAGGATATGTATGATTTTTGACCTAGTTTTGGAAGTATTTCTGATGAGCATTGCACACACGCACGTTTCTGTCATGTTTTGTTAGTATACGGGGACTTAGTTGAGCCCTGCTTGGATTTATTTGCATTCTTTGAGATGTTTGCCTGTTAGTTGGTTTTGGTGAGTTTGAAAGGGATCGTTGCATTCTTCATATTAGTTGCATTCATGCATTTCATTGCATTAGGTTAGATGGATTTTGTGGGTACATTCACTATAGGCCCTCACGAGACCTTACTCGTCCACTAGGGCTGCCTAGGGGTTTAAAGGGCTTGTTGCATACGCCAAATGCAACCGTGATCACCTACGGAAGTGGTACTAGTTAGTTAGTTAGTTGTAATTGTTTATGCTTGAGGACAAGCATCGGTTTAAGTTTGGGGGTGTGATAAGTGGATTTATATCCACTTGGAGCGTTCCATATCGGCTTAAATTGGTGTACTTGGACTCAAGTTTGTGGTATTTGTGATGTGTTTTGTTTAAATGTGCAGGTTTGCGAATTAACGATTAGGGTTGATGTTTCTCTCGGTTTTGGGAGTTGAATTCTAGCATGGAAAGGAGGAATGAAGACTTTTTTTGAGCCACCATGATGACTTGAAGTCTAGAGTATTGAAGACGGAAGCATTTGCAAAAGCAAATGAAGGAAAAAGGAGTTAAAACGAAGAAAATCAGCCAAAATCAGCTCCCAACAGCAATTGTATGCGCCTGGAGCGCATAAATACGCGCCGGGAGCGTGTGCTACAGTGATTTTGTGCGCTGGGAGTGCACAAATACGAGCCGGGAGCGCGTAAAAATTCTGCCAGATTTTCGGATTTTGTTTTGGCCATATCTTGAGTTCTACAAGTCCGTTTTAGGCGATCTTACTGTCCACGCAAAGCTAACGAGATTCTCTATCATTCTAAAGTGGTCCAGAGGTCCAGTTACGATTGGAACGGCCCAGAAATACTGAAGAAAAGTCAGCTACGAATTTTCCTTAAAAATAGAATCAGTTTAGTAAACGTATTTTGCAGAAATTCTGTTTTAACTCTATTTTGGGGAATTTCTTGCTGGGCAAGACTTCTAGAGCCTATATAAACACATCCTACCATTGTAATTTGTATAACCATTATATATCAATTACTTAGGTTTATTTGTATTTTTTCATACTTTGTTTTTATCATGATTTCACTTGATCCCATGATGACGAGAGGTTCAGTTATGAGCTAATCGTTGTCATGGGATCCTAACGGATTTATTTATGAAGCTTTAGTATCTTGATGCTTTAAAGAACTGTGTGTGATGTATATCTGATATCCACGTATGGTTGTGCTTAATTATTAGATGCGTAGCTAACATCTAATCTATTAGTCTCTTGTGAAGTGAAAGTGGATCTTGAGATTTAGAACTTGCCATGCTAGCATAGGTTCATGATTGTTTATCAACATGATTCTTAGTATGAGATAAGAATACTTGTATTGCCCTGTGTGATCTTAATGGATAACTTGCTCTTCAACCGTTATGTTTTCAAATTCTATAGACATATAGGGTCTAAGCATAATTGGTGTTTATTCATCTTCTATCTCTTTTGTGGATGCATGTTTAGTTTGGTATACGTATGCTGACAGGTAGCGTGTACTTGTTTCGTGTTATCCGATCAGATATCATAACCATTGCATATAGTGATTAAAGGCGTCAGATCTAAGCAAAGTATTTAATGAAGTTAGGATCCCATGTTTTCTCTTGCAGAAGTAATTCGATTCCAATTCTCGTTAGTTAGTTAATTCTTAGTTTGTTAGTTTACTTCTTAGTTAATTTAGTTTATTAAAACCAAAATTGTTATTTGTCTTAGCAGTGAAAAATAATCATACATTTTTGCATAGGTATTAAACTGAATTAAAAACCAGATCTCTGTGGGAACGAACTTGACTTATTAATATATTACTTGTGACCACGTACGCTTGCGTGAATTAGTGCAAACACCGGGCCCTAGGTTTTCACCCCCTTTATGGCGAAGATGATATCCGGCAATTAGTACCTGTATGTGTTAGGAATAATTCATGAGTTGTGATGTTAAGAATAGAATTTTACTTATACTTCTTGTATATCCTGATTTATAAAGGATTTAGCACTTTGTATAGGATATATATAATAGACAGTGATCTGTAGAATTTAAGATAGGAACAGTGCATTGAGGACTACATGTCAGGAACTGAGATCGAATCCTGATAGAGCAAGTCAAGTACTGATGGGATGGTCAGATACTGATATTAGTCGTGTTACTGATGATGTCATTAAGGATGCTATAGAAACTGGCAAGAAGATAACATGAAGGAAAGAATTTTCTATTGATGGAAACTATCAACTGGACGGCAGAACATTGTCATGTATAGATTATCTTTCTGTTATTAGTTGATAGGAAGCATTATAAATACTCTCTCTATATCATTGTAAAAAGGGTGGTCATGCGAAGCAATTGTGAGTTTAGCGATTGAGTTTGTGTGCGTAGCTCTATATAAGGTTTGTATTCGAAAGTTAGAAACAAATAGAAAGAGATAGAAACAATTAGTACCTGTATGTGTTAGGAATAATTCATGAGTTGTGATGTTAAGAATAGAATTTTACTTATACTTCTTGTAATCCTGATCTTATAAAGGATTTAGCACTATATATAGAATTTATGTGTAAGACAGTTATCTGTACAGTTTAGTCAGGAATGAACAGTGTATCGGAGACTACATGTCAGGAACAAAGAGCAAATCCTGATGACGGTCTGATACTGATGATAATCAGATACTGATGCAAGATGAAATCCTGATATCAGTCTTGTTACTGATGATGTCATTATGGATGCTACAAAAACTGGCAAGTGCTATAAAACAGGATCGTTGTTTGAAGAACAAGCAAGAAGATATTATGAAGGAAAGAGTTTTCTATTGATGGAAACTATCGACTAGAAGGCAGAACATTTTCATGTATAGATTATATCTTTCTGTTATTAGTTGATAGGTAGCATTATAAATACTCTCTCTATATCATTGTAAAAAGTGTCGTAGTCGAACAAGTGTGTTGTGAGTTCGTGTGCGTAGCTCTGTATAAGGTTTGTATTCGAGAGTTCGAAACAAACAGAGAGAGAGTTTTATTTTGTCAACAGCTGCTAAAGGTATTGTACACCTTTGGTAGAGTTTGTATTTGATCTTATTAATACAAACAGAGTTTGATTCATTCGTTTATTCTTGTTCATATAATCAAGCAAAAATCAGACACGATTATATAACTTGTATTCAACCCCCCTTCTACAAGTTATTCGAGTTAACAATTGGTATCAGAGCAGGTTGATTTCGAATAATCATAAAGATCTGCAATCATGTCTGGTTACAAGGATGGAAATACTAAGATTCCTATGCTCAAGAGAAACGAATATACTCTATGGGAAGTAAAGATGTTGCATCATCTGGAAGCAACAGATCCTGATTATCTTGACAGAATCAGAGATGGACCTTTTGTTCCAACAAAGGTCGTTGGACAAGCAACTGTCGATGGTGTGGTTGTTCCAGAACATACAGCAGAGAAGCCAAAATCTGAATGGTCAGATAAGGACAAGGAGAATGTTCTTAAAGATGCTAAAGTGAGAAACATATTATTCAACAGTCTTGATTCTGTTCTCACTAACTATGTTCTCTCTTGTAAAACTGCTAAGGATATATGGGACAATCTTAAGGTTCACTGTGAAGGAACTAAGCCTGTCAGGAAGAATATGAGGACATTACTTATACAACAGTATGAGTACTTTGAATCCAAGTCTGGTGAGTCACTTACTGATACCTTTGATAGGTTTACAAAACTCATCAATGAGATGGCCATGCATGGTAAATATTATGACTTGGATGATATGAATACAAAGTTCATGAAAGCTTTGCCTGATTTCTACAATGAGAAGATATCTGCGATTGAGGAAGCTAATGATCTGGATGAGATTTCATTAGAGGCAGTATATGGAAAATTGAGAGCTTATGAACTTGACAAGCAGCAGAAGAAGAGCAGGAGTGAAGGAAAGATGAAGACTATTGCACTTACTGCTCAACCTGAAGTTAAGAAGCTTCCTGAAGAACAACATGAAGAGATTACTGTAAAGAATTCAAGGAAGAAGAAAAGCAAAGAAAGTTATGAGTCAGAAACTACTGATATGGACTCTGACAACAATGATTCTGAATCTGAGATGCAGGAACTCTTTGCTATGTTTGCTAAAGCCTTCAAGAAAGGAAGATTCAACAGAAGAAGATTTAGCAAAGGGCCTTTTCAAAAGAAGGAGGAGAAGAAGAGTGACAAAGGCAAAAGTACAATTGTCAAGCTTGATAAGGCCAAAATCAAGTGCTTTAACTGCAGCGACCTTGGACACTTTGCTAGTGAGTGTAAGAAGCCTATGAATTCAGGAAAGGGTAATGCACTTATGGTCACACTACTAGAAAATGTAGATTAGACATCACCCATTTTACATCGCTTTAGAAAACCACCGATGTTAAAAACATTTTTAACATCAAAAAATTAAAAAACGATGTTAAAGTGTTTTTCGGACATCAGTTGTTAAAATGGCTGTTGTCTTAACTTCTTTTTAAAAAATAAAAAACCTGCCTATATACTAATTTCCCCCCTTTTGTAAAAAACATTCCCCCCTTCTAAATTTTTTCATTCCCCGCCTCCCCCAAATTTTATTCCACCCACCCTCCCTAAACAGATCCACTCTCTCACAAATCACTCTCAGTCTCTCACAAACTCTCCCACTCTCACAAACTCTTACCTCCCTAAATTGATTTTAGGGTTCTAAATCGATTCTCTCACCTCCCTCTCACAATCTTATCTCCATAAATCGAATTACAAGCCCTAAATCTCTCCAAGAACCAAGAACCCTATCTTAAATTAGATGAAGGGGAAGCTAAAATCAGTCTATTCTCTCCGATTTCAAGAACCCTAGCTCGAATTAGTAAGTGATTTTCAATTTTTAACCAAGAACCGTAAACCCTAATTTTTAATTGGGCTTCTATAGGCTATTTGTACTCTCCTGCTACCTCAACTCGATTTGCCATCTTTGTCGGTAACCACTATGTATATATCTAATATTTTGCATATATTGACTGCATAAGTATGAATTGTGTTTTTAATGATAGAACTGTGTTTTGCTTCTAATATCAGCGCAAGTATTACTAATGAAAATTGGTTGTTAGATTTGTTAAGATTACTAGTACTCTGTGTTTTTCAACATGTACAGTTGTGTGTGCACAGCTGTTTACTGCTTGTGTTTATAGCTTGTGTTTATGCCCGCTAAGTGTTTGATAGAATTCCTGACAGAGATAAATCCTGAGATTTACTGGTTTAATGTTTATTCTAGGTAACTATTATTTTTATGGATGACAAGAAGCCATGGTACCAAGGTCTCAATAGTTGCTCATGGCTCCCAGTTGGTTAATGTTGGCAAGTTGAGGATTGATAATGAGCTAGGGAGGGAAAAGAAACGCGGTTGAATTGGCAAGTTCAAGTTGGAGGAGGCCAACAAGAAAGGGGAGCTTGTTGCCAAACACCATGACTAGGCCTATGGGGATTAAGGTTGATCATAATACTCAAATTAGTAGTATATATCTTCTTCACTTTATGTGTTTTTATCAACTGGTATCAGGTCTCTTTTGAAATAATTCACTAGCTAGCTGTTTTTCTCTACTTGTTCAACTATTGTCTCCTTAACATTGTTTAGTTATTGATGATTTTCACAATTATCATTCAATCAGGTGCCATTGATACACAACAACAAGAAGATGCTGTATAAAATTATGTGTGTACAGAAATTATTGGCCTTTTTAAATTAACGTGAGGGTACAGTTAATTCCAGAAATTATTGGCAAGACTTATTTGCAGGGAAATGAATTAGCCTTTTTAAATTAACGTGAGGGTACAGTTAATTCCTTGCAGAGCATAAACTTTTGGACTAATTTGGTTAAGCATCTGTATTGTATTTATGGTCAAATTTTAGAGGTCTTGCTGTTAAATTAAAGTTCTCAGGGATCAGAAATTCAGAATTGCAGAGGCTTACAATTATCCAATACATTTGTTCTCATTAATTCCAAGTAAGCATCATCAACTTCCCGTTTTCTTTGAAAGCAGTTTTCTATTTTTTTGTAAACATTAATCTTAACCAAGAAGTACAAAGTAGTCATCTACTTTGACATTTCCTAAAGATCTACTACATGTAGCTGATGACAAATAATATTATCATGATATTGTAGGGAATTCGTAGGTGATTCAAGATATTGTAGGGAGTACTGCTGCCGGAGTTGCTGCTAGAAAGGTACTAGTTTTAAAATTTTACTTTGTATTCAAACATGGGTTGCAAGTTGTAAGTTATAATTTATTTTTATGTTGAAGTATTGTACATTGCAGATTCACTAAACCCGATGCTTAATTGCTTTTACCTCAAAGACTAGTAGCTAAACCAGGTTGAATTCTTGAGCTTAATAAGCTTGGTTAGAATTCTACCAGGTTTATGTGTATCTAGAAAAAAAAAGGAAGATAAAAGACTAAAATGAAATGCTTGTGAGAGGGTGAATTCAGTTGAAATAAGATGACCTTTCCGAAGCGGATTCCCTTAATAGTTTTTTAGCCAGTGTGGGTCATATTCTTGTTGGTAGAGAGGAAGATATCAAAGGAGAAACTGATAAGTTGACAATATGGACTGCTGCCTTTGTATCGTTTTTGCTGAAAACATATTCATAGTTCATATGGAGTGCTAATTTCCCAAAATTAGTGATTCAGAAAGTGTATTTGTTTAAGTGTAAATTTAGTGCTTGTGATTGGTTTTTTATTATTAAAGATGTGGACACTTGCACAAATGCTGAGTTGGATAGGGAATGCAAGTGAAGAATGTAGAAGTCATATTCATTGTGAGACGGTATTTTTAAAAAGATTCTGTGATAGTTATTATTAAACTATATACATGTGTTTGTCAGGATCCAGGACTAGTTATGTACTAGTAATCTGATTCCTCCTAGAAACTGAGATATTTACCTTGGAAATCAATGTGATAATTAAATCACTTGCCTGTATCATTCTGTGAATTATTAAGCTAGGTATATCTTTACAAACCAGCAGGTAATTGTCAAGCTAGTTAAATCTGCAAATAATATTCTTTTAGATATATTTTGACCTTTAACCTTTTTCAGGGCCTATCCCTTCTATCCTCAATACTATCTGTACTTGATCCTATGTCTCTGTTAACAAGTCCCATGTTAATCTGACTGTGGAGTTAAAGATTTTACAGTTGAAAGGACATGTTTCCTGAAAGGACATGTTTCCTGTTTTGCTGTCGGAGTTGTTGAGAATTTAATAGTTGCAACTTGCATATGAATTTTTAATGAAATTACTTGTGCACTTTGCATTGATCAAATGTTTCTTTTCAAAGCCCACTTGAAAATGAGTCCTACACTTTGCATCGTGCTGATCAAATGTCTCTTTTCATCCTTTTGGTGGTCTTTGTAGGTTCAATTGTGTTAATGCATCTTCAACCGGACATGAAAAGGTAGCTCAAAGCAGAAGTGAATTACACCGAGGAAGAGCTTGAGGCATACATGCTGATATTTAAGCCAGTCTTTATTTTGTTTGTTATATGGTACTTGTAGTAGTTGGTTTTGGCATTGGTACTAATTTGCAATGTAGGGATGGATTTGGACTTGATAGTATATTAGCTTTAGGAATTTGCTTTCAGTTTTGTGTATACTGGATTGGTTTTGCAATGATAATTGAAGTTTGGTATTTGTTTTAGTTTGTTTTTTGTTGTGAATTTGGTATTTTTAAGTGCATTTATATTACATATAGGTATAATTGGAGCAGAGACATCAGTTGTATATGAAAAAACTGATGTCTTTTAGTAACTATAACATCAGTTAATTTAAGAAACCGATGTCTGTTAGGACATATAACATCGGTTTTACCAAGAAACCGATGTCAACTAGACAATGTAACATCATATAACATCGGTTTCACTAAGCAACTGATGTCTAGTAGAACATATAACATCGGTTTTTACCAAGAAATCGATGTATATGTCATTATTTAATTTGTCCGTGCTATGTTTATGTTGATCTAATGCACATAGTATATCATAATTTAAAAATAACTACTGCACATAATGAAGATTAGACATCAGAAATATTTAAGAAACTAATGTCTAAGTCGATAATAGACAACGGCTAAAAACCGATGTCTAAAATTTTTTACCTTTCTCTACACTCGCATAGACATCGGTCAGATTTTTTTTTAACAACGGCCAGAAACCGATGTTTATTGACATATTTCTAGTAGTGTCACACAGAAGGATTGGGCTGCTTCCAGAGATTCTGAAGATGAATTGGATTATGACAACATTGCATTGATGGCAAATGGTTCAGACAAACTTGGATCTCCAAAGAAAACTTCTCCATCCTCTGTTAAGGGCAAAGGAAAGAAGCATTCAATTATCTTGGACAGTGGATGCTCTGGACATATGACTGGAAAGAAGTCCCTGCTTACAAAGTTTGAGAGGAAAGCTGGCCCAGTAATATCTTTTGGAGATGGCAACACAGGAGAAACTCTGGGATATGGCTCAATTGTTTTGGGGAATGTCATCATAGAAAATGTAGCACTGGTTGAAGGCTTGAAACATACTCTTTTAAGCGTAAGTCAACTGGGTGATAAAGGTTACAAATCAATCTTTGATAGAGAAGGATGCAAAATCTTGAATATGCTGAATGGAGACATTGTTCTAACTGGTCAAAGACATGGTAACATATATGAAGCCAGCTTAAGTGATACATATAAAGGAATTGTTAGATGTCTCTACAGCAAAGCAACAAGTGATGAAAGCTGGAATTGGCACAAGAAGCTCTCACATCTTAATTTCAAGAAGCTTAATCAACTTGTTAAGCACAATCTTGTGAGAGGCCTACCTCAGGCAAATTATGTGCAAGATGGACTTTGTGATGCATGTCAGCTTGGAAAGCAAAGAAGAACCACTTTCAAGAGCAAGACTGAAAATTCAATTACTGAACCATTTCACATGCTACATCTTGATCTGTTTGGTCCAGTAAACATTATGTCTATCAGCAAGAAAAGATATGCTCTAGTGATAGTGGATGATTTCACAAGGTTTACATGGGTGTTCTTTCTACACAAGAAGGATGAAGCTCCTCAGCAAATCATTGAACTTATCAAGAATATCCATAATAACTCTGAGTACAAAGTCAAAGTACTTAGAAGTGACAATGGTACAGAATTCAAGAATTTTACAATGGAGGGGTTTTGTGCAGACAAAGGAATTACTCAACAGTTTTCTGCACCTAGTACACCTCAGCAGAATGGTGTAGTGGAAAGAAAGAACAGAACTCTCATAGAGGCAGCAAGAACCATGCTTGCAGATGCAAAACTTCCAACCTACTTTTGGGCAGAAGCTATTAACACTGCATGTTTCACTCAAAACTGTACCTTGGTAAATAGTCATGGAAAAACTCTCTATGAGATGATCAAAGGAAAGAAACCAAGTGTGAAATACTTTCACATCTTTGGATGCAAATGCTATGTCCTAAAAGTTCATCTAGAACAACTTGGAAAATTTGAAGCCAAATCGGATGAAGCAATTTTTCTAGGATATTCAGCATCTAAGGCCTTCAAAGTGTATAATCTAAGAACTTACATTGTTATGGAATCAATTCATGTTGCATTTGATGATAAGAAATTTGGAATTCTGCAAACTGATGAAAGCCATGACAAATTGGAATTTGAAAATCTGAAGAATTCTGAGATACTCTCCAGTGATGATGAAGGTTCTCCAGAAGGAATTTCTATTGCTTCTCAAAGGAATGCTACTGTTGAGGGGGAGCAAATAAATCAAAGAGAACACAGTGATCATCAGGAGCAGACTAATTATTCAGAGTCTACTCCATCAGGAATTGACGTTTCAGAGTCTACTCCATCAGTAACTCATCTTTCAGAGTCTACTGAGGAAAGATCAGTAACTAGCAGCAATATGGAATCTACTGATTCTATTGATCAAAGGAGAGTTTTTGAAGGTAGAGATAATTCTTCTACAAGAGATACCACTAACTTAGGGGGAGAGACTAGCAGAGTTAATCTACCACCTGTTAGAAAATGGACAAAGGATCATACTGAAGATTTGATAATTGGTGATCCAAATAGTGGTGTTCGAACTAGAAGATCAATTCAAAATGAATGCTTGTATAGTTGCTTTCTCTCAAAGAATGAACCTAAGAAGGTTGAAGAAGCCTTACAGGATCTTGATTGGGGAATTGCAATGCAGGAGGAGTTAAATGAGTTTGAGAGAAACAAAGTCTGGAAACTGGTACCAAGACCTAAAGATAAATCTATTGTTGGTGCAAGATGGGTTTTCAGAAACAAGCTAGATGAATCTGGTATGATTGTAAGAAACAAAGCAAGACTAGTGGCTAAGGGTTATTCTCAGGAAGAAGGCATTGATTATGATGAGACCTTTGCACCTGTAGCAAGATTAGAAGCAATCAGAATGTTTCTTACATTTGCAGCTCATTCAAAATTCAAGGTATATCAGATGGATGTAAAGAGTGCTTTTCTGAATGGCAAACTTGATGAGGAAGTGTATGTGGAACAGCCACCTGGATTTGTTGATCCAAAGTTTCCAAATCATGTCTACAAACTTGACAAGGCACTCTATGGACTAAAGCAGGCACCAAGAGCATGGTATGAGACTTTGTCTAAATTTCTTCTTGAAAATGGCTTCACAAGAGGTACAATTGACAAAACTCTATTCTTTAGAAAGATAAAAGGTGAATTGCTTTTAGTTCAAGTTTATGTTGATGATATTATTTTTGGTTCTACTAATGAAAAGTTGTGTGCTAAGTTTAGCAAGCTTATGCAGTCTAAGTATCAGATGAGCATGATGGGTGAATTAAATTATTTCTTAGGCTTGTAGGTCAAACAGACTGAGACTGGTATTTTCATTAATCAGTCAAAATATATCAAAGATCTTTTAAGAAGGTTTAACTTTCAAGACTGTGCAGTTGCAAAAACACCCATGGCAACAGCCACTAAACTAGACTCTGATCCTAAGGAGAAGAGTGTGGATAATACTAGTTATAGAGGCATGATAGGCTCATTGTTATATCTAACTGCAAGTAGGCCAGATATAATGTTTTCTACCTATTTATGTGCTAGATTCCAAAGTGATCCTAAGGAATCTCATTTAATTGCTGTGAAGAGAATTTTTAGATATCTCAAAGGAACTCCAAATCTTGGTTTGTGGTACCCTAGAGAATCTGATTTCTTTCTAATTGGCTATTCAGACTCTGATTATGCAGGGTGTAAGATAGACAGGAAAAGCACTACAGGTACATGTCAATTCTTGGGAAATAGATTGATTTCTTGGGCAAGCAAGAAACAACAATCTGTTTCAACCTCAATTGCAGAAGCTGAGTACATAGCAGCAGGTAGTTGTTGTGCACAGCTCCTTTGGATAAGAAATCAGTTGATGGATTATGGTATGACACTTAGTAATATTCCTATGTTTTGTGATAATACTAGTGCTATTAAAATTGCAGAAAATCCAGTTCAACATTCAAGGACTAAGCACATTGATGTCAGGTATCATTTTATTAGAGAACATATTGAGAATGGTACTGTGGAACTTCATTTTGTTCCTATTGACAAATAGCTTGCAGATATTCTAACTAAACCACTTGATGAGACTACATTCAGTAGATTAGTAAGTGAGTTAGGAATGTTAAATTTTTAGATCTTTAACATCTGCAATAGTAGCAAGGTATGTTGTTTTTAGCTTATAGACTTGATATTCTTGTCAGGATCTATATTTGACTATTAAATGCTTTAGCTATAACACTTTGCCTTGATAAATTTCCGTATGATAGACTTGTTAGTAATCATCAGGATTAGTTTTGTATCAGGATGCTGACGTCATCAGTATTGTGTCAGTATCAGGATTGTGAAGATTGTTTCAAATCCTGACGTTTACTTTGTGTAGTAATCTAATTCTGTGATGTGTTTAGTCTATGCCAGCAAGTTTTAATATTTGCATACTGATAATTTATACATCATCAAAAGACAAGTAGATAATAAGAAATTGTATTTTCATTAATTGAAAGCATTACATATATGGAAATAAAATACAACATATTTTTGCCTAATTTCTACTAATAATTCTATACTTGTCTATTGATATGAATTCTGAGGTATAGGACAAGGAGTATCTCAAGAAATCCATCAGGGGATTAAATAGCCTCGTCTACTCTTGGATTCCTTGTCTGGGCGACTTGAATGAGAGCAGCTAACTTATATGTATAGCATTCCCATCAAGATCAACCTTAGACTCTCAGCCAAATTCTTCATCCTCAAGTTTTGAGGAGGTTAGGGGAAGATTGTATCCAACAGATGGATGTTCTAGGAGAAACCTCTGGATATTATTGGAAACCAATCCATTCATGATTAGTCCGATGAGAAGAGTCGTCTTTTCAAAGAGATGATCAAGAACAGGATGTTCATCGACTGTGAAAAATCTAAAGAATGGGTTTGAATGGAATTTTGGTTTGAGAAGCATTGTTGAGAAGAAAAGAAATTGAAAGGTTTATAGAGAAAGGCATAAGGCATCTGTTTCTTTTAAAGAAAGACGTGAGAAGCTGAACAGTCATTTGGAAGTTTTAATGAAGTCAGATGCTAATTATTTCGTGTGACTGTATTTCTTGTTTTCAAGAAATATTGAATATATCTAACCAATTGATTTTTGTTCAGATTAATTGTTTATTTCTTTTTAGATAAAAGAAAAATGCCACGTGGAAACTCCATATTAAGTCTCTGGAATCAGGATGATATTGATCAGGATTTCATGTGTGACCATCAGGATTTGAGAATTATTATATTTTTAAATCACATTGTATTTTGTGATTATTTTGATGAGAGGTCAACAGGAAAAGGAAGATGATCAGTATTGATTATTTATACCCTGATTTATTTCATGAAAATCAATTTTGGATTTTATTTTCCAAAAATCGTGGGTAACCACACTTTTCAGGGACTGACACCTGTCAATCTACGTGTCAATGTGTGATAGTGGTCTGAAAGATTTGTGAAATATATTTGTTTTGAAACTCTAATCGTGTAATTGCTTTCTCTAATTTTACATTCTCTAAAGCAAAAACACTCTTGAGTTTTCAAAATCACTAATCCATTTCAAGAATTTTTCAAGTTCTTTTCAGATCAAAAATGGCAGCTCAGAGAAGATTACCTAAATCAGTAGCCTTCAAGTTTGGTGACTTCGATTTTATGACAACCAATCATGTAGCAGCTATCACCAACAAGGAAGGAGTGTCATCTGATTTTCATCCAATCATGGACTTTCTGGCGTGTGGACCATTAAGTTTTGCATTGACAGCATCTCCACAAATTAATCAAGCAGCTGTTACACAAGCTTGGGAGAATGCTGAGGTAATTAATTCTACTCAGAGTCAATCAGGTAAGATTATTCTACATTTAGGACAAGATTCATTTGACATTACTGAATCTGTTGTTAATTCAGTACTTCGCTTACCTGTTACTGATAATTATGTAAGTGAACCATCTGATGATAATGTAAGGACTATGTTGTCTGAATTAGGTTATAGTGGACCTCTAGACAACATGAGCCAGTTGAATAGGTCTTTTCTTAGAAAGGAATGGTCTTTCTTCTTTGATCAAATTGCTAAATGTTTTACTGGTAAATGTAGTTCTTTTCAACAAATTACTTCTGTTACATCACATATTGCTTATAGTTTGCTTTATGACAGAGTAATTAACATTGGTCACATTATCTTAAGTCAGATGAGTATTAAACTTGGGTTAAGAGATCAAAGCAGGAAAATGGTTTATTATCATAGATTCATACAATTGTTTATTAACCATTTTATTCCTGATGTTGAAGCTAGATTTGGTAGGGAACATTGTGTTTCTTCTTATGAACAGAAAAAGAGAATTTTCTCTGACATTATAAAGAAGGACAATGAAAAGAATCTAGATGAAATACCTGCAATTCATTATCCACATCATTTTCAGGTAATTCTTAAAACTCATCTTCCTATTCTCTACAATTCTTCTTTCTTTTGTGGTGAAATGACTCGGGAATCTCATTTGGAGGAGAACCCACCTGTGTCTACCCAAGTAGACCAAAACATTATAGTCTCTGAAACAATTCAAGAACCAAATTTTGATCCACAGCCTATTGTTTCAAAGAAACCAACCTCTGGTGTTTCTCAAAAGACATCAGTTGTAAGGAAGAGAAGATTTGTTGTGTCAAGTAGTAGTAATTCTAGTGAAGATGATGATGATTTAACTCTTGATGAGAGAGCAGAATTGAAGGCTGCAATTCAACTTTCTCTGTTAGCACAAAGAGATGAAAAACCTAGCCACAGCCAGACTGTAGTCTCCCAAAAGGCTGTAGTTCTTAAAAAGGGAAAACAGTTACTGGATACTGTCTCTCAAAAGACTGTGTCTATTGAACAAAGATCTCATCCCAAGATCACTTCTGTGTCTACACCTCTTGAGTCTTCTCAGGATAAATCTTTTGCTCACTATACCAGGAGAATAAGGAGAAAGATTCAATTGTCACCTACACACACAGAGTCTAGTCCAACTAACATTATGCAGGTTTCTACATATCAAGCTACATCTATGTCAGTATTTGACAAGAGAGATCTGGATATTGATTCTTCATGGGAAACTACATTGTCATACAGAATGGCTATGGGACTTATCTCTCTAAAAGTGAAGCTTTCCAGGCCAGTTCTAAATTTTCTAAGTGAAAGTGTTCCTAGACTTTCATTTCCTGAAGAATATGGACTTCTACATCAAAGACTTGACTTAATGAAGATGTATTTCTATGTATCTGTCAAAGACAATTAGTCAAGAAATTTGGACTCTCGAAGCATGTTGCACTTCAATCACTACATGCATATTTATTTGACAAGGATGTCATTATTGAAGATGCTTCAGCTCGAGGTGAACAACAGGAGGAAGTAGATAGAGGAATGCAGTCAACAGAAGATACTATTGCACCAGTAGTGAATAGTAGGAAAGATCAGATCACAGTCACTGCAAGACAAAGAACCATCTAGTCAGAGGTTGGATGACTCAGGAGCTGTGATAGCTGATGTTGAAAGGTCTTCTGTGATGATTGAAATTGCAAGTGAGAAACCCTATGATATGGAAGGAATAACTTTGGCTGGTTTTCTTGAAGATCAAACAAATTTTGTTCAGTCAGAGTCTATCCACCTTAAGGGTGAGTCTCAGCAAACAACACTTAAAGACGGTGATGTACTAACTATGGTGTCTAATGAAGTATTACTGAAGACATCAGAGTCTATTAAAGAACCTGAAAATGGTATACTGGAGCCTGTAGTCTTTGGAAGGAAAGAAGATGATTGTAAGGGTTCAGAGATTATAGCAGCTCACTTCTTGGAGAAAACCTCAAGCCCCTTGCCATATGAGGAACCCTCTCTCCATGTGAGTTCAGGTATAAAAACTCCTTCTAAACTCTATTTTTCTGTAGGTCATGAGAGCACTTATCCAAATTTGAGTGATACACTTGAAAAGATGGACTTAGATCCACAAACTGAGAGGCTGGCTCCTGACCAGGCAAAAGGTGAGGTAGAAAGAGTGTTGACTTTAGTAAGTCAAAGTGAGAATGAGGGTATGGATGATCAACTCCATAGTGAGGGAGAGAAAATTAGGAAACCATCATTTGATTTCTGGGATCAGGTTTTTCCTGAATCTTGGTCTGAAAATTTGGGTATGGATGCTGGTACTTATTCATTCATCAAAATGTATCAGAAGAATGACCTAGCACATCACAATGCAAAGCCAGAAGTTAGAGCTCAGAAGCAAAAGGAGAGGCTTGCAGGAATCATTAACAGAAGAGGTGCCAGGATAAAGCAATCTCTTGATACATATGTACCAGATAAAGTTCCTAATGATCCTAGTGTTCCTTTGTATGTACTTCCAATATCAGCTAGAATTGAGACATCTACAGTCTTTGATAACTCTAAGGAGGAGTCAGGATTTGAAGATGTAAGTGCACAGAATACTGGTGAAGGAGATGATGATCATGTTTCAGCTCCAGATCAGAAAGATGAAGATGTTGATACTTCTAATCAGGTTTTATTAATTGAATATCATACAACTCAAGCAACTTCTTCTACAAGACTTGAAGATACAGTTCTTTCTGATTCTGATTCTGAAGATACTAGAAGCACTTCCAACATTGAAGTTCATTCTGATGTTTTGAAAGATATTCAAAATTCTCAAATTGCTATGCAAACAAGACTTCAATCACTTGAAGATAACCAAGTCACAATTATGGAAAATCAAGCAGTTCTGATGAATATTATTTGTTCTGTTTCTGAATCTCTTGGAATTAATGTTGCTGATGTCAAAAAGGGGGAGATAAAGACAATTCAAAGACAACAACAACAACACCACCAGACTGGGGGAGATAAAGAGTAGACAAAGAGAAGTAAAAAGAAGAACTAGGAGTGACAGTGGTGAATCTTAGCTAGGAAGTGGTAAAGGAATAGCAGCATTAATAGTTAAAATTCTTTCTTCTAAGTACTAGAAAAACGTCTACGTCTGGGAAGGAGGTACTTAACTTCATAATTCTACATTCATAAATTCTATTCTGGTTGTATTGTTATATGTTTTGACATCCACAACTTAGATTTATGCTTCAGATTTTAAAGCATAAATAGGGGGAGATTGTTAGGAATAATTCATATGTTGTGATGTTAAGAATAGAATTTACACATTATACTTCTTGTAATCCTGATCTTATAAAGGATTTAGCACTATATATAGGATTCATGTGTAAGACAGTTATCTGTACAGTTTAGTCAGGAATGAATAGTGTATCGGAGACTACATGTCAGGAACAAAGAGCAAATCCTGATGACGGTCTAATACTGATGATAATCAGATACTGATGCAAGATGAAATCCTGATATCAGTCTTGTTACTGATGATGTCATTATGGATGCTACAAAAACTGGCAAGTGCTATAAAACAGGATCGTTGTTTGAAGAACAAGCAAGAAGATATTATGAAGGAAAGAGTTTTCTATTGATGGAAACTATCGACTAGAAGGCAGAACATTTTCATGTATAGATTATATCTTTCTGTTATTAGTTGGTAGGTAGCATTATAAATACTCTCTCTATATCATTGTAAAAAGTGTCGTAGTCGAACAAGTGTGTTGTGAGTTCGTGTGCGTAGCTCTGTATAAGGTTTGTATTCGAGAGTTCGAAACAAACAGAGAGAGAGTTTTATTTTGTCAGCAGCTGCTAAAGGTATTGTACACCTTTGGTAGAGTTTGTATTTGATCTTATTAATACAAACAGAGTTTGATTCATTCGTTTATTCTTGTTCATATAATCAAGTAAAAATCAGACACGATTATATAACTTGTATTCAACCCCCCTTCTACAAGTTATTCGATTTAACACTTAAGGTTCACTGTGAAGGAACTAAGCCTGTCAGGAAGAACCTAAGGACACTACTTATACAACAGTATGAGTACTTTGAATCCAAGTCTGGTGAGTCACTTACTGACACCTTTGATAGGTTTACAAAACTCATCAATGAGATGGCCATGCATGGTAAATATTATGACTTGGAGGATATGAATACTAAGTTTATGAAAGCCTTGCCTGATTTCTACAATGAGAAGATATCTGCAATTGAGGAGGCTAATGATCTTGATGAGATATCATTAGAGGCAGTGTATGGAAAACTGAGGGCTTATGAACTTGACAAGCAGCAGAAGAAGAGCAGGGGTGAAGGAAAGATGAAGACTGTTGCAATTACTGCTCAATCTGAATCAAAGAAGCTTCCAGAGGAACAGCATGATGAGCCTGATGTAAAGAACTCAAAGAAGAAGAAAAGCAAAGAAAGTTCTGAGTCAGAGACTACTAATATAGACTCTGACAATAGTGATTCCGAATCAGAGATGCAGGAACTCTTTGCTATGTTTGCTAAAGCTTTCAAGAAAGGAACATTCAACAGGAGAAGATTTAGCAAAGGACCTTTTCAAAAGAAGGAGGAGAAGAAGAGTGACAAAGGCAAAAGTACAATTGTCAAGCTTGATAAGGCCAAGATCAAGTGCTTTAACTGCAACGAGCTTGGACACTTTGTAAGTGAGTGTAAGAAGCCTAGGAATTCAGGAAAGGGTAATGCACTTATGGTCACACAGAAGGATTGGGCTGATTCTAGTGATTTTGAAGATGAATTGGATTATGACAACATTGCATTGATGGCAAATGTTTCGGACAAACCTGGATCTCCAAAGAAAACTTCTTCATCTTCTATTAAGGTATCACTTCACTCTCTTGATTCATTTGATAGCTTAAATTCTTATGAAATTAGATCTGTCCATGCTGAGTTTAAGAATCTTATGACTAACTTTAGAATTCTTATTAGTGAAAGAGATGAATTAATTTTAAGAATGATAAGTTAGTTGATAGAAATAATTTTCTTGAATCTGAGCTAGTTCAAATGGAAGAATACAAGTTAAGTTCTGATAAAGCTAAGCATGATTATAATGTTATTCTTGAAGCTTATGACTATGTCAGAAAAGAACTAGAGGAAGAGAGAGATGTGATTAAAACCATTAACATTTCTGGTAAAAAGACTCAAGAAATCATTGAAAGTGGAATTTGTGGTAAACTTAATGGTTTAGGTTTTGATAAGGCTAGACAAGAAGAAATAGTAGCTATTGTCAATGATGATAGTAAGTAGAAGCTAGCACATCTAAATCTGAAGGTAAGAAAATTGTTTCTGAACCTAAACATGTTAAATTTGTTGATTCAAAAGGTACTCCTGTTGTACACAAAAGAATTAACAATAGTAATTCAGATGAGAAAGTGTTAGAGAAACCTAAGAATGTAAACATAGGGTTTCTGTCTAAGTCTCAGTTGAAACAGAGACTAGATGATCTTTCAGAGTCTAGCAAGATCAAAAGAAATAGGAATGGAAAAGAAGGTATTAACAAAGAGAATAATTACAAGAATGTACCTGATGCACCTAGGAAAAAATGCTATAAGTGTGGAAATCATAATCATTTGGCCCTAGATTGCAATCAAAAATCTTCTTGGAAAACTGAGTCCAGATTCCCCAAGACTCAGAAAATTCAATACCAACCACAAAAAGCATGTTATCATTGTGGTAGTTTACTTTATTCTATTTACATGTGTAGAGAATATCATGAACTGTATTATGACTATTATTCTCTAAAATCTGAAACTCCTAGTCATAAATAGTTTGTGAAATCGGAGTCTAAGGTTGACTCTGCAATAGGTAAAGTAAAAGCAAAATCTTCAAAGCCTATTGTTTCTAAATCTAGTAAGAAAGGATCCAATCAAAGTTGGGTCCTAAAAAATTCTAACTAGTTACTTTTTGTTTGCAGGGCACAGGAAAGAAGCATTCAATTATCTTGGACAGTGGATGCTCTGGACATATGACTGGAAAGAAGTCCCTGCTTACAAAGTTTGAGAGGAAAGCTGGCCCAGTAATATCTTTTGGAGATGGCAACAAAGGAGAAACTCCGGGATATGGCTAAATTGTTTTGGGGAATGTCATCACAGAAGATGTAGCACTGGTTGAAGGCTTGAAACATACTCTTTTAAGCATAAGTCAACTGGGTGATAAAGGTTATCAATCAATCTTTGACAGAGAAGGATGCAAAATCTTGATGAATATGCAGAATGGAGACATTCTTCTAACTGGTCAAATACATGGTAACATATATGAAGCCAGCTTGAGTGATACATCTAAAGGAATTATTAGATGTCTCTACAGCAAAAAGCAACAAATGATGAAAGATGGAATTGGCAAAAGAAGCTCTCACATCTCAACTTCAAGAAGCTTAATCAACTTATTAAACACAATCTTGTGAGAGGTCTACCTAAGGCAAATTTTGTGCAAGATGGACTTTGTGATGCCTGTCAGCTTGGAAAACAGAGAAGAACCACTTTCAAGAGCAAGACTGCAAATTCAATTACTGAACCATTTCATATGCTACATCTTGATTTGTTTGGTCCAGTAAACATTATGTCTATCAGCAAGAAAAGATATGCTCTAGTTATAGTGGATGATTTCACAAGGTTCATATGGGTGTTCTTTCTACACAAGAAGGATGAAGCTCCTCAGCAAATCATTGAACTTGTCAAGAATATACAGAATAACTCTGAGTACAAAGTCAAAGTACTTAGGAGTGACAATGGTACAGAATTTAAGAATTCTATAATAGAGGAGTTTTGTGTAGACAATGGAATCACTCAACAGTTTTCTTCACCTGGTATACTTCAGCAGAATGGTGTAGTGGAAAGAAAGAACAGGACTCTCATAGAGGCAGCAAGAACCATGCTTGTAGATGCAAAACTTCCAACCTATTTTTGGGTAGAAGCTATTAACACTGCATGTTTCACTCAAAACTATACCTTGGTAAATAGTCATGGAAAAACTCCCTATTAGATGATCAAAGGAAAGAAACCAAGTGTGAAATACTTTCACATCTTTGGATGCAAATGCTATGTCCTAAAAGTTCATCTAGAACAACTTGGAAAATTTGAAGCCAAATCGGATGAAGCAATCTTTCTAGGATATTCAGCATCAAAGGCCTTCAAAGTTTATAATCTCAGAACTCACATTGTTATGGAATCAATTCATGTTGCATTTGATGACAAGAAATTTGGAATTCTGCAAACTGATGAAGTCCATGACAAATTGGAATTTGAAAATCTAAAGAATTCTGAGATACTCTCCAGTGATGATGAAGGTTCTCCAGAAGGGATTTCTAAATCAAGGAGGGGGGGCAAATAAATCAAGGAGGACATAGTGATCATCAGGAGCAGACTAGCTATTCAGAGTCTACTCCATCAGGAACTGATCCTTCAGAGTCTATAGAGGAAAGATCAGTAACTAGCATCAATATGGAATCTATTGATTCTATTGATCAAAGGGGAGTTTTTGAAGGCAGAGAGAACTCTTCTACAAGAGAAACCACTAACTTAGGGGGAGAGACTAGCAGAGTCAATCTACCACCTGTTAGAAAATGGGCAAAGGATCATACTGAAGATTTGATTATTGGTGATCCAAATAGTGGTGTTCGAACTAGAAGATCAATTCAAAATGAATGCTTGTATAGTTGCTTTCTCTCAAAGAATGAACCTAAGAAGGTTGAAGAAGCCTTATAGGATCCTGATTGGGTAATTGCAATGCAGGATGAATTAAATGAGTTTGAGAGAAACAAAGTCTGGAAACTGGTACCAAGACCTAAAGATAGATCTATTGTTGGTGCAAAATGGGTTTTCAGAAACAAGTTAGATGAATCTGGTATGATTGTAAGAAACAAAGCAAGACTGGTGGCCAAGGGTTACTCTCAGGAAGAAGTCATTGATTATGATGAAACCTTTGCACCTGTAGCAAGATTAGAAGCAATCAGAATGTTTCTTGCATTTGCAGCTCATTCAAAATTCAAGGTATATCAGATGGATGTAAAGAGTGCTTTTCTAAATGGCAAGCTTGATGAGGAAGTATATGTGGAACAGCCACCTGGATTTGTTGATCCAAAGTTTCAAAATCATGTCTACAAACTTGACAAGTCACTCTATGGACTAAAGCAGGCACCGAGAGCATGGTATGAGACTTTGTCTAAATTTCTTCTTGAAAATGGTTTCACAAGAGGTACAATTGACAAAACTCTATTCTTTAGAAAGATAAAAGGTGAAATGCTTTTAGTTCAAGTTTATGTTGATGATATCATATTTGGTTCTACAAATGAAAAGTTGTGTGCTAAGTTTAGTAAGCTTATGTAGTCTAAGTATCAGATGCGCATGATGGGTGAACTAAATTATTTCTTAGGCTTACATGTCAAACAGACTGAGACTGGTATTTTCATTAATCAGTCAAAGTATATCAAAGATCTTCTAAGAAGGTTTGACTTTCAAAACTGTGCAGTTGCAAAAACACCCATGGCAACAACCACTAAACTAGACTCTGATCCTAAGGGAAAGAGTGTGGATAACACTAGTTATAGAGGCATGATAGGCTCATTGTTATATTTAACTGCAAGTAGACCAGATATAATGTTTTCTACCTATTTATGTGCTAGATTCCAAAGTGATCCTAAGGAATCTCATTTAATTGCTGTGAAGAGAATTTTTAGATTTCTCAAAGGAACTCCAAATCTTGGTTTGTGGTATCCTAGAGAATCTGATTTCTCCCTAATTGGTTATTCAGACTATGATTATGCAGGGTGTAAAATAGACAGGAAAAGTACTACAGGTACATGTTAATTCTTGGGAAACAGATTGATTTCTTGGGCAAGCAAGAAGCAACAATCTGTCTCAACCTCAACTGCAGAAGCTGAGTACAAAGCAGCAGGTAGTTGTTGTGCAGAGCCCTTTGGATAAGAAATTAGTTGATGGATTATGGTATGACACTTAATAATATTCCTATGTTTTGTGATAATACTAGTGCTATCAAAATTGCAGAAAATCCAGTTCAACATTCAAGGACTAAGCACATTGATGTCAGGTATCATTTTATTAGAGAACATATTGAAAATGGTACTATGGAACTTCACTTTGTTTCTACTGACAAACAGCTTGCAGATATTCTAACTAAACCCCTTGATGAGGCTACATTCAGTAGGTTAGTGAGTGAGTTAGGAATGTTAAATTTCTAGATCTTTAACATCTGCAAAAGTAGCAAGGTATGTTGTTTTCAGCTTATAGACTTGATATTCTTGTCAAGATCTATATTTAATTGATAATTGCTTAAGCTGTAACATTTTACTTTGATAAATTTCAGTATGATAGACTTATTGTTAATTATCAGGATCAGGATTGCTATCAGTATGCTGACGTCATCAGGATTTTATCGTCAGTATCAGGATTGTGAAATTTGTGTGTACTATTGTTTCAAATCCTGAAGTTCATGTTATGTAGTAATCTAATTCTGAGTTTTGTTGAGTCTATGCTAGCAAGCTTTGATTCATTCATACTGATAATTTATATTTCAGATCAGTCAATAAACAACAACAGATAAGTAGATAATAAGAAATTATATTTTCATTAATTGAAAGCATTACATACATGGAAATGAAATACAAATATCTTTTTGTCTAACTTCTACTGATAACTCTATTCATGTCTAAAGTTGTAGCTGTTCTTAGTCTTTAAAGATCTACTTCAGGACAAGGAGCATCTCAAGAGTCACTTTGATGATTACTCCTGGATTTCTTGTCTGGGTGACTTGAATGAGAGCAGCTGACTAGAATGTATAGCATCTCCATCAAGATCAACCTCAGGCTCTCGGCCAAATTCTTCATCCTCAAGATTTGTGGAAGTTAGAGGGAGATTGTATCCAACAGATGGATGTATTAAGAGAAGGTTCTGGACATTATTTGGATCTACTCCAACCATGTCTAAAGCGATGAGAAAAGTCATCTCTTCAAAGAGACGAACTATGAATCTTTGGTAATGAAAAATTGGTTCATCATCTATAAGGAATCGAAAGATGGGGTTTAAGGTCATTGTATTTTGTTGGAAGCTCTGTGTTTACAGAGAGTTTTGTGTATTTTTGGAGTTAAGAAAGGAAAAGACATCAGGTGTTTATAAAGGAAAGAGTGAGAAGCTGAACAGTCATTTTGAAGTGTTCAATGTATCTGCGTATATATCTATGCGTATGACTGGTCCTTTCACATTTCCAAGATATTTTGACAATCTAACAAAATATTTTTGTTTGAAATATTGATGTTCTTTTCAGGTTAAAATTCTGAGATTGCCACGTGGAACTCCATTTATTCTCTGGAATCAGGATGATAGTGATAAGGAAAGCGAGAGTGATTTCATCAGGATTGATGATTATTTTTATTATTTTTAATCACATTAAGAGTTGTGATTATCTTGGTGAAAAAGATCACATTAGGAATGAAGCTGATCAGTATTGATTTAATTTTGATTTTACCCTGATTTATTCAATTAAAATCAATTTTGGATTTTATTTTCCAAAAATCGTGGGTAAACTGCATTTTTCAGGGGCTGACACCTGTCAACCTACGTGTCAACGTGAGTTAGTGGGTCTGAAGAATTTTTGAATATATTTTTATTTTGAGACTCTGATTGTTTATTGCTAACTTCTAAATTGTATTTCTTAAGGCAAAAACATTCATTTAAGTTCTCAAAATCTCTAATCAAGAAAGAAAGGAGTATCAGCTGATTTTCATCCTGTGATGGATTTTATGGCTATTGGACCTTTGCATTATGCATTGTCAGCATCTCCAGAAATAAATCAAGCTGCTATTTCACAAGCTTGGGAGAATGCTGAAGTAATTGATTCTACTCAGAGTCAATCAGGTAAGATTGTTCTATACTTAGGACAAGATACTTATGATATTACTGAATCTGTTGTTAATTCAGTACTTCATTTACCTGTTAATGTGGATTATGCAAGTGAACCATCTGATGATGATGTAAGAACTATGTTGTCTACACTAGGTTATAGTGGACCTCTAGACAACATGAGCCAGTTAAATAGATCTTTTCTTAGGAAAGAATGGTCTTTTTTCTATAATCAAATTGCTAAATGTTTTACTGGCAAATGTAGTTCTTTTCAGCAAATTACTTCTGTTACATCACATATTGCTTATAGTTTGCTTTATGACAGAGTAATTAACATTGGTCACATTATCTTAAGTCAGATGTGTATTAAACATGGGTCAAGAGATCATGACAGGAAAATGGTTTATTATCATAGATTTATGCAAATGTTAATTAACAATTTTATTCCTGATGTTGAAGCTAGATTTGGTAGCGAACATTGTGTTTCTTCTTATGTACAGTAAAATAGAATTTTCTCTGACATTACAAAGAAGGACAATGAAAAGAATCTAGATGAAATACCTGCAATTCATTATCCACATCATGTTCAGGTAATTCTTACAACTCATCTTCCTACTCTCTATAATTCTTCTTTCTTTTGTGGTGAAATGGCTCAGGAATCTCATTTGGAGGAGAACCCCCCCTGTGTCTACCCAAGTAGCCCAAAACATTATAGTCTCTGAAACAATTCAAGAACAAAGTTTTAATCCACAGCCTGTTGTTTCAAAGAAACCAACCTCTGGTGTTTCTCAAAAGACATCAGTTGTAAGGAAGAGAAGATTTGTTGTGTCAAGTAGTAGTAGTAGTAGTAGTTCTAGTGAAGATGATGATAATATATCTCTTGCTGAGAGAGAAGAATTGAAGGCTGCAATTCAACTTTCTAAGCTAAGACAAAGAGATGAAGCACCTAGTCACAGCCAGGCTGCAGTCTCTCAAAAGACTGTAGTACTTAATAAGGGAAAATAGTTACTAGATACTGTCTCTCAAAAGACTGTGTCTATTGAAAAAGGATCTCATCCTAAGATCACTTCTTTGTCTACACCTCTTGAGTCTTCTCAGGATAAATCTTTTGCTCACTATTTCAGGAGAACAAGGAGAAAGATTCAATTGTCACCTTCACACATAGAGTCTAGTCCAACTAACATCATGCAGGTCTCTACAAATGAAGCTACAATCAAGTCAGCAATTGACAATAGAGATTTCGATATTGATTCTTTATGGGAAACTACATTATCATACAGACTGGCTATAGGAGTTATTTCTATTAGAGTGAAGCTGTCCAGGCCGGTTCTAGATTTTCTAGTTGAAAGACTACCAAAACTTTCATTTCCTAAAGAATATGGACTTCTACATCAAAGACTTGACTTAATGAAGATGTATTTCTATGTCTCAGTCAGAAGACAATTAGTCAAGAAATTTGGACTCTCGAATCATGTTGCACTTCAATCACTTCATACATATTTATTTGACAAGGATGTCATTATTAAAGATGCTTCCGCTCAAGGTGAACAACAGGAGGACGTAGATAGAGGAATACAGTCAACAGGAGATACTATTGCACCAGTGGTGGATAGTAGGACAGATCATATCACAGTCACTGCAACACAAGAACCATCTAGTCAGAGGTTGGATGACTCAAGAGCTGTGATAGCTGAAGCTGAAAGGTCTTCTGTGATGACTGAAATTGGAAGTGAGAAACCCTATGATATGGGAGGAATAACTTTGACTAATTTTTCTGAAGATCAAACAAACATTGTTCAGTCAGAGTCTATCCACCTTGAGGGTGAGTCTCAGCAAACAACACTTAAAGATGGTGACATACTAACTATGGTGTCTAATGAAGTATTACTGAAGACATCAGAGTCTAGTAGAGAACCTTAAAGTGGTATACTGGAGCCTGTAGTCTCTGAAAGGAAAGAAGATGCTTGTGAGAATTCAGAGACTATAGCAGCTCACTCCTTGGAGAAAACCTCAAACCCTTTGCCGAATGAGGAACCCTCTCTCCATGTGAGTTCAGGTATAAAAACTTCTTCTAAACTCTATTTTTCTGTAGGTCATGAAAGCACTTTTCCAAAATTGAGTGATACACTTGAAAAGATGGATATTGATCCACAATCTGAGAGGATGGCTCCTGACCAGGCAAAAGGAGAGGTAGAAAGAGTGTTGGCTTTAGATAGTCAAAGTGAGAATGAGGGTATGGATGATCAACTCCATAGTAAGGGAGAGAAAATTAGGAAACCACCATCATTTGATTTCTGGGATCAGGTTTTTCCTGAATCTTGGTCTGACAATCTTGGTATGGATGCTGGTACTTATTCTTTTATCAAAATGTATGAGAAGCATGACTTAGCAAAGCACAATGCAAAGCCAGAAGTAAAAGCTCAGAAGCAGAAAGAAAGGCTTGCAGGAATTATCAACAGAAGAGGTGAAAGGCTAAGACAAACTTCTACACCACTTGTACCAGAAGAAATCTCTAATGATCCTAGTATTCCTATGTATGTACTTCCAATATCAGCCAGAATTGAGATATCAACGGTATCTGATCAATCTAAGGAGGAGTTAGGATTTGTAGATGTTAGTACACATAATACTGGTGAAGGACAGAATGCTCATATTTCAGTTTCAGATCAGAAAGATGAAGATGTTTGTAACTCTACTCGAGTATTATTACTTGAATATCATTCTACACAAGCAACTTCTTCTACACGGCTTGAATCTGAAGATATTCCAAATACTTCCAACATTGAAGTCAATTCTGAAGTTTTACAAGACATTCAGAAATCTCAAGTTGAAATTCAATCAAGACTTCAAACACTTGAAGATAACCAAGTCACTATTATGGAAAATCAAGCAGTTCTGATGAATCTCATTTGTTCTATTACTGAGTTTCTTGGAATTAATGTTGCTGATGTCAAAAAGGGGGAGATAAAAACAATTCAAAGGCAACATACTGGGGGAGATAAACAGATTGGGAAAGATAAAAGAAGAACTAAGGATGACAAAGGTGAATCTTATCGTGGAAGTGGTAAAGGAAAAGAAGCATCAAATAGTTGAATTCTTTTTTCTAAGTACTAGATACTTTGTCTACATCTGAAGAAGGAGGTAATTAACTTCATGATTTTTAAATTCATAAATTCTATTCTGAGTGTATTGTTATATGTTTTGACATCAACAACTCATATTTATGCTTCAGATCTTAAAGCATAAATAGGGGGAGATTGTTAGGAATAATTCATGAGTTGTGATGTTAAGAATAGAATTTTACTTATACTTCTTGTATATCCTGATTTATAATGGATTTAGCACTTTGTATAGGATATATATAATAGACAGTGATCTGTAAAATTTAAGTCAGGAACAGTGCATCGAGGACTACATGTCAGGAACTGAGATCGAATCCTGATAGAGCAAGTCAAGTACTGATGGGATGGTCAGATACTGATGCAGTGTGCAATCCTGATATTAGTCGTGTTACTGATGATGTCATTAAGGATGCTACAAAAACTGGCAAGTGCTATAAAATAGGATCTTTGTTTGAAGAACACGCAAGAAGATAACATGAAGGAAAGAATTTTCTATTGATGGAAACTATCAACTAGACGGCAGAACATTGTCATGTATAGATTATCTTTCTGTTATTAGTTGATAGGAAGCATTATAAATACTCTCTCTATATCATTGTAAAAAGGGTGGTCATGCGAAGTAATTGTGAGTTTAGCGATTGAGTTTGTGTGCGTAGCTCTGTATAAGGTTTTTATTCGAAAGTTCGAAATAAATAGAAAGAGATATTTATTTTGTCAGCAGCTGCTAAAGGTATTTGTACACCTTTGGTAGAGTTTGTATTTGATTTATTTAATACAAACAGAGTTTGATTTATTCGTTTGTTCTTGTTTATCTAGTCAAGCAAAAATCAGACACGATTATATAACTTGTATTCAACCCCTGTAACATCCCAAAATCCGAGGTACAGATATGGGGCCACTAACCAATAAACAATATTAAACATCTCTGAAAATAAACAACATTAACAATAAAAACCCCTTAAACCAAGATCTCTTACAGGTTATGGTATGAAACAAACTATCGAATTACATTACTACAACTCAATCTCAGAATAATAAAAATATACATTTGTGAATAAGTGAAATCACTATCTAACTATATCTTCAACCTTGACAATTCGCAATCCACTGTCTGGCGAAATCTATAACTCGACTGCCTCTACTCGCTGCCCGGAGATCAATACTCACTGTCCACTACTAGATTTACTTAACTCCACTATTAACTGAGGAAAACAAACAAAAGCAAGAGTGAGCCAACAATGCTCAGCAAGTGCATAAGGTGATAACAATTCAATATCGAAACAAATCTGATAACAAAAGAATTTCAGCTCATACTGTGAAAGAATCTATGATAATACTTTTAAATTGCCACGAGGGCCAATACTTCACCATTACTAAGGTGTAACAAGAACTAGAACGGATAAGATTTTTGTTCAATCAGAATAAACATTGTAAACTTCAAAGAAACCAGGCTATAACAATTCAATACTGATACTCGAAAACTCAAGATCAAATGATAACCATTCGATAAGAATACTTGGGAAATTCCTGGTCAAGCAATAAGAATCAAAGTCCAACTGGATACTCAATTTATAGATTAGAATTGGATTTTTCACTTCGACGCAACGAGTTAAAGTGGATGATCAGTCACACTAAAACTCTGGATATACTCTCTTGGTATATCCAAATACTCAACTGGATCCAAGGCCTCTTTTGGCCTAAAATATCATACTCATACTCTGACTGGCGTCCTCAGTCATGAAAACATTTTTATTTAATAAAAACTTCCAATTCTGTCTTTAATACTCAGGCCAGGGGTCGGGACAATCGACTACCCTGTGTCAACCAATAACTGGAAAACTCACGTTCCAGGAATACAACTCGTAATTGAAAATTCAACAGGGGAGCATTTACTATCATCAAGTATCGACAAGTTCGATACAATACAGGGGAATAAACGAATAACCAAGATTTTCAGTAGATATCGACAAGTTCGATAATAATTAGGGAGAAGATTATAAAGAGTAAAACTATGAATTCATATCAACAAGATAGGTATAAGTAGTTGGAGACATAACATCAATAACTCGATTACAGAGAAGGTCAAATTGGCGACAATAAAGGAAAACAATTGCGATTTGAATAACAACAATTTAAACTGTAACATAGAACAAGGATATAGTCGAGGACTAGGCATTTAATAAAATCTTCCAACATTTGAAGTAGTTTAAAAGGATCATTTGTGAGATAATCCCAAGAAAATTTATTTGTGAATTAGTTTAAAGAAAACACCACTTGGGTAAGCTATGTTTAAAATTAGGAATTTCGTTGACAGGTATTTTAAAATCTGGATTATCTCTATTCAACGAATTTCTTAAATACAATTGAAGATAGCAAAAGAATGGTATTCCACTGAGGAATCCAACGACATACCATGCGTAAGATATTGTGTAGAAAAAGTTATTGGGGAGGCTCGTTAAAAATTCAATAGTTGAACTGAGGGTGGAAATAAACATTTTCTCGCTAATTGAAGAAACATTACATTTTCTAAATATACTTCATTTTCATCATATACTACAACAAGAAATTGAACTGCATCACTTGAAAGATAAGTGAAGAGCAAAACACTTGCCTCGATTTACGGAGTTCCTGATCCTACCATGGATCCTCGACTCAAATTCATGTCATTCCTTACTTCATATACTCGTCGACTTCGCTACTTGTCCTTTTGCTTATATTTTTTACTCGTACTCTGCTCTTGGCCATGTCTCCTATTCAACCTTTACAAGGTCAGATACTGTTCAGTGCCAAATCAAGCAACTCTTACTTGCTCTACCCTACCCGTACGCGTCCTATAACGCTTATACACTTATCATAAATAACATATACAAACACATACCACTACATATAGACATATCCAATCATATCTATATAGTAGCCTTAGTATAATTACTAAGTCACATATACACGTCACATAATCACTTCAGAACAGCACACCATCAAATTTTCAAAACCATAATATATACTTGAAATACTCCACTGACACATATACGTAACCCTTTAAAAATCATAACATACTTTCAAGCCTTGAAATCAAATAACTCAAATAGACTTTTAAATAAATTTGCAGGGGATTTTTAGAAAATTTCGGCATGATGTATTCGTTTATCAGACTATGGGCACAGCCCCTCAAATACAATTTGATATGGGCTAAAAATAAGCCCTAAAGACACAATTAATGTTGCATTTATTAGACCTAGCCTGGTCCAAAGATGAAGCCCATTTATGAGGCCCAAAACCCTAATTAAATATTAATTTCGTAATTAATATTAAGGGATAAATAACAGCTGGGAAATACAAGTCAAATAAGGATATTATCTCTACAAAGAGTAGCCAACAAGGCACACAATTATACAAGGAAACAAACTCTTATTAAGAAGGAGTCTAGAACCTTCTCAAGGCTGACTTGCCCACCAAGTCACCTAACCCTACCACAATTCTTAGGCTTCTCAGCCTATATAAAGGGTCAGATCCCTCACCCTAGAACTACGTTTTTTGGCTTGATCTTTGATATTCATCAAAGTACGTAGGCATCTTGTGAAGGCAGATTCAGTCACGAGCACGAGAGCAGCCATTAAAGCACGAAGCTCACGCACCCTAACATTAAACACAAGCAAACCCTAGCCGCAATCTAATAACCTAATTTTTATTCCACAACACTTGGCGCCGTCTGTCTGTGGGAAGACAACATCAACCATGATGAACTCACGGAGAACATCGGTGACTATACACACCACGTCACCACCACTAGCACTTCTGTTAGTTCTACACTCGTGACTATGGAACAAGGGTCTATACCCCTTAAACAAATACCCATAGGGATGAATCCCCAAGGCTAGTAGATGAATCCCTTTTAAATGGTTGTTTTCCCTTCTGAGATACGGCTGACCCCCATGATGCACAGACCTCCACCACTGTGATCCTCACAAGAACGAATATAGCCTACGGGCTATCCATCTATCCCTCAAACATAGGAGACATTCGAGGAAGTGGTCACGCGTATCGAGTGCACCAGCCATATAAACCCCCAAGCATCACAGGCCTAGGACCTGTCTATGAAGGAGGGTACGAAGGTTATTCTGAACCCTATACTGAGGATTCATCATCTAAGGATGATCAAGATCGAGCCCCGAGGAAGAGGCGTACAGATAAGGTACCCACTGTCGGGCGTATCCGAGAAACTTCGGCCTGAATGTCAAGAACGACATAAGATAAGGTTAAGGCTCATAAGGCCGAGATCCAAAAGTTTAAACAAGACTTGGAGAAGGAACAACATAGGTAAAATTACCCTCCTACATTAAGAATATGAGAGATTCCCTTTGTCAATTTGGAGAGGCCTTCAAAGATGCATAGAAGGACTGGAGTCCCAAGGACAGAGATCCCAATGGCTAAGCCCAATGATTTGATTCGACCATGAGATCAGGTATCCTAACACACGGAGATCAACACTAATGGTCACTGAGTTTAATGCTAGCACCGCTGTGCCACCAACCACTGGACAAGGGTCGATACTCCAAGGAGAAGGTTTGCAAATCCCTCCTATTTATCCCCAAGAGACGAATCTTCAGGGGACAGGAACTCGAACTCGATGGTCACTGCCTTTAGTGGTTAACCCTCAGGAACAAAGAGCGAACTCCTATGGTGATTGCCCCTCTAGGCGGTCGCCCGCTATCCCGTGGAGCCCAGATCTCAACTACTGCGCTCCCCTTGAATACTAATCCTATGTGTGGACTACCTAATTACCCCCACTTCATGCTCATGAGCCATATAACCCCCCTTATGTGGGAGGCTCTCGGCACAACCAAAGGTTTAGAGATTACTCCGGACCCTACTCTGATTCTTCCTCTAAAGAAAGAAATCGAGATGAAGCCCTGAGGAGGCACCGAGCAAACCGAGAACCCCATAGGCGTTCTCAAAAATCCACGACCACACTCAACCACTGCCCTGGAAAGAATCCAAACCTTTGAGGCTAAGATTCAAAGGCTGAAAGAAGACATCGCAAGAGAGCAGCAGAGGCAAGGACGCCCACAGACGAGGGAGAGTATCCCTGTAGTGAATTTGGATGAAACCCCGAGGAGGGATAGAAGGACAGAGGTCCCTCTAACTGAAGCACCAAAGATGGCTGCCCCTAGGCCAAGGGCTGTAGACTTGGAGTTGCTCGGAAAACCTAACAATTATATACCCCCGTTTAATGAGGATGTGATGAGAGCTCACATCTCAAGAAAGTTTAAGATGCATACCATTAGGGCTTATGATGGAACGGGTGATCCCGCTAACAGGTGAGAACTTTTTCAAATGCACTTCTTCTGCAACCAGTAAGTGATGCTCTTAAGTGTAGGGCATTTCCTCAAACCTTAGCTGGGATGGCTCAGCGTTGGTACAGCCGTCTGCTCTTTTGAGGGGCTAAGCGACGCTTTCATCAACCAGTTCGTTAGTGGGGGACTCCACGAGAAAAGTTTTGTTTCTCTTATGAGCGTAGTGCAAGGGAAGAATGAGAACTTGAGGGATTACATCAAGAGATTCGTCAAGGAGACATTGGGTATCTCTGATCTAGAGAACAAGATAGCCATGGTGGCCTTACAGCATAGAACGACCAACGTCTATTTTAAGATGTCATTAGCCAAGCATCCCCCAGAGGACATGACTGAGTTCCAGCCGAGAGCAGGCGAGTATATTAAGGTTGAAGACAGCATGAGGAAAGATACTTCTGTTACTAGCAGTTGGAACAACGACAACTCTAAGAATAGAAGGGCGGAGCAAGAGTATGATGCTAGGGACAAGTATCCCCGAACTAGCGAAGACTCTGACTCTCCCCCTATGAACAACCAAGGACCCAGGTTCACTGAGTATGCAAGGCCTAGAATACCAATAAAGGAGCCATGATTTTTCGGACCCTATATTGTTGATGATTCATCATCCATTAATGAAGATAACAATCTCAGATGGAAAACCATGCAAGGAGTTCGAAGGAGGGTCAGGGCCTTCTCAGCCCTGTGGATCCAAAGGATTGGCTCCAAGACTTCAGGAGGGAGGATACTCGCTCATGAAGCCCATATTCAAAAATTGAAAAAAAACTTTGAAATACAGTAGGCTAGGCAGCCCCCATGGGCTAGGATCCCCTACGTTATTAACGAGAGTGATACCCCTAGGAGGAGAAGGGTTGATTGACAAAGGGCTGATCCCGATGGCTCGATGCCTCTAAGAGATCGTGACGATCCAATCTTGTCCTTCACTAACAAGACAAAGAATGCTCATATCTCAAGGCAACTCGCAAGTGAAGGAGTCTTGATAGACAATGGAACATCAATGGATATCTCGTTCATGATGCATTCTCGAAGATGGGACACAACGATTCTCAATTGACCCCCTCCAACATGCCCGTCTATGGGTTCGATAGAGTTGAATCAAGAGTTAAGAAACTATTCAGCTATCTATGATAATAGGACGAGAGCCTAGAGAGGCCATTCAGATGTTGAACTCTTTTGATAGTTAAAGCAAATACCGCTTACAGTGTTATCCTTAGAAGGACATGCTTGAATACCTTTAAGGCGGTTGCCTCAAGGTAAGACCTGATCAAATTTCATACAAGGAATGGAGTTGATGAAGAGAAGGGAGAACAAACAATAACAATGATTTGCTATCCAGCCACTTTGAGACCTGATGGAGTCGGGGGACAGGTCCTCCCGATTGAAGACATGAATGTCCAAGAAGATGAGAAATAAAGAAAGCTCACCAAGGACTTAGTCCTCATTCCCTTAGTTCATGAAGGACCTGAAAAGTTACCTATATAAGGCATGGCCGAACGAACCCTTGAAGAGAAAATTGGATACATTCCTACAAGAGAACAACGTTGTGTTTGCCTGGACAGTAGCTGATATGCCAAGGGTCGATCCCCAATTGATTACGTAAACTAGACGCCCAACCGAATAGGGAGATGATGAAACAGAAGAAAAGAAACTTTGCTCCCCAGAAGCAGGAAAGCCAATGGAGACTAAAGGATTTGTATAGACTTCGTTGATATGAATCCCCATGCACTCGCTGACTTCGTGGTTGAATACACCATTGACAACCAAGAAGTCGGGGGGTATGAGGTAGTACCCCGGGAGGGCAAAGGATTAGAGAAGTAGAATCCAGAAGTGGTACTTAAGGAGTATTGGATCAATTTTGATGGAGAATCAAAAACAAAATTAATTGAGAACATACCCCGATGGGTTCATGATCTCCCAACAACAAACAATGAGGCTGAACGCAAAGTCGTGATAGCTATACTTGGCTTAACCGGAGCCCCGAGGGTCAGAACCTCAAAATCTGTGGAGACTCAAGATTGGTAGTACCAAAAGTGAATGGTGAGTTCGAGGCCAGGGCTGGAGCCGTGACAAAATATTTGAAACTTGACTCAATTAGTGTTACGAGGGAAGAAAATGTAAAGGCTGATGTCCTATCTATGATTGCCTCCTCAGAGATAGAGAACGATGTGGAAAGTTCTTACTTCCAAGTCTTGGAGACCCGAAGTCTTGGAGACCTGAAGCGTTGATATAAAAGATGATAACATCTGTAGGTATGAAAAGTCGTTGGGTAGTTCCTACAAAGGCTCACCAGGAGACCGGTTGGTTACCCGACAATGCCTTAGAGGCATGGAAGTTGTTAGTAAGAACACTAAAGCATCAAAACGCGAATTTAGCCTTAAAAGAATCTCGTGCGAAAATATGTGGGCAGCACTCGGGGGGCAGGACCCTTGCCTATAAGATGGCCCAATTGGCATTAATAATAGCCTCGATGAAGCTACGGCCGTACTTCCAAGCACATATGATTGAAGTCCTGATGGACCAGCAGTTGAGAAACATATTGCACAGCCCGAAGGCTAGTGGAAGACTAATCAAGTGGGCGATTGAACTTGGAGAGTTTGACATCACATACAAGCCTCGGACAGCCATCAAGGCTCGGGCATTGGCTGACTTCGTGGTTGAATGTACCATTGTCAACCAAGAACTCGGGGGGCAAGAGATAGTAACCACCCTTGGAGTAGAGAATAAGGATGAAGAACTCATACCTGATCAAAAGGAATATTGGGTGCTCTATTTTGATGGAGCATCAAAAACAAAATCTAGTGGCGCGGGTTAAGTTCTGTAAAACCCCGATGGGTTCGCACTTGAGTATGCCTTGAAGTTGGACTTTCAAACAACCTACAGCGAGGCAGAGTATGAAGCTCTGATAGCCGACCTTGGATTGACAAGAGCCCTGAGGGTCAAGAATCTGAAAGTCTTTGGAGACTCAAAGTTGGTAGTCTCACAAGTCAATGGAGAGTTTGAGGCTATAGAAAATAATATGGCCAAGTACTTGAGGATTGTGAAAGCTGTGATAGCCCAGTTTGACGAGTGCCAGGTTGAGGATATACCAAGGGAGGAAAGTACAAAGGCCAATGCCTTCTCTCAGTATGCTTCTTCAAAGGTCGAGACCCATTCTGAAAGTGTCTACGTCCAAGTTCTGAGAACCCCTACAATTGATCCTATCAAAGCACACCTTTAGAATGGCTCTTTGCCAAACAATGCCATGCAGGCACGGAAGCTAGCTGTAAGGAACTTAAGGCTCGAATATGCCATGTTCCATCCATTGGAAGGCTCGAAGAAGCCGGGAAGACCCTTATTTCGATTAGAATCCTGATCTAAGGGGTCAGGATTCCTGATCAAGAATCCTTTCGAACAAGAAGCCGGGAAGGCCATTATTTCGATCAGAATCCTGATCTAAGAGGTCAAGATTCCTGATCGAAAATCCTTTCGACCAAGAAGATGGGAAGGCCTTATTTCGATCAGAATCCTGACTAAGGGGTTAGGATTTCTGATCGAAAATCCTGATCTAAGGGTCAGGATTCCTGATCGAAAATCCTTTCGACCAAGAAGCTGGGAAGACCCTTATTTCGATCAGAATCCTGACTATGGGGTTAGGGTCCTGATCGAAAATCCTGGTCTAAGGGGTCAGAAATCCTGATCGAAAATCCTTTCGACTAGAGTGTTGCCTTGCACCTTCCTTCGACCAAAATCCTGGTCTAAATCCTGATCGAAATCCTGGTCGAAAAAGACCAGGATCCTGGTCTAAATCACGTTCGACTAGAAGCTGGGAAATGAGCTGTAGTCCAAAAATACGATCCAAAATTACGAAAATATTAGGGCTGAGGACCCCTCTAAAATTACAAATATATTATTATTTACAATAATATATAAAAAAATTTATTATTAAAAATAATAATGATAAAATCCAGGTCGGACTTTATTCGAATGAAATTTTATCCAAGCAGGACACCTCCGATTTAGGGATTGAAATTATCCGAGATTAGGACAAAATAAATATTATTATTGAATAATAATATTCAAAAAAAAAATTTAATCATTCGACCAAAATCCTGGTCGAAAAAGACCAGGATCCTGATCGAAAAAAGCTTCGACTAGCAGCCAAAAGAGGCCTTATTTCGACCAGCCTTGATCAAGGGTGTGAAAAAAAAAAGAATTATTCGATCTCATTTCTGCTCGAAACGAGCAGGATTCCTACTCGAAAATGACTTCGACCAGAAAGAAAACAGACGCTTATTTCGATCAGGCCTGGTCGAAGGCGACCAGGTGACAATTGAAAATGGCGAAAATGCAAAATGATCACCAAAGTTTTGAAGATAAGGCAAGTTGCCCCATCTGCAAAAAAAAATATATTAATTATTTATAATAATTATTAGAAATATATTTATTATTATTACTAAATAATAATAAAAATCAAAATCCGGGTTGGACTTTATTCGAGTCAAATTTTATCCGAGTGGGACATCTCTGATTTAAGGATCGAAATTATCCGAGATTCGGACAAAAGAAATATTATTATTTTACAATAATATTTAAAAAGGAAGAATGCGAAAAAAAAAAAGAAGAAGAAAGGGTTCGACCAAAATCCTGGTCGAAAAAGACCAGGATCCTACTCGAGAAAGCGTTCAACTAGCAAGAAAATTGATGCTTATTTCGACCAGGTCTTGGTCGACTTCGACCAGGTTATATGGCAAAGTGTTGTTCAGTACCTGAGGTTTCGCTGAGTTGACAAGTTGATCCCACAGTTTATATATTGACAATCCAGCCCCTGAACTTTGTAAGTTGACAAACTTCCTGGAAAGTTACGAAATAGTTCCTCTAAAATGCCTGTGTGCACAAAATCGATATTTTCGATTAAAATATTCAAATTATTTTCAAGAAATTGTCTGATGATACCAAAAATTACAAATTTCGTAGGATTGAGATCCCATAAATTATTTTAAGTCTGGTAAAAGATCAGATAATTCGTGAATGACATATTAAATTATCAAGAATGATCCGAAAAATACCTGTCGGTACATAAAAATTCCTAAATTATTAGGAACAATTAAGGAAAATACCCGTGGGTACATAAAAATTCCTAAATTATTAGGAAAAATTACGAAAAATACCTGTTGGTACATTAAAATTCCTAAATTATTAGGAACAATTAAGGAAAATACCCGTGGGTACATAAAAATTCCTAAGTTATTAGGAAAAATTACGAAAAATACCTGTTGGTACATAAAAATTCCTAAATCATTAGGAACAATCAAGGAAAATACTCGTGGGTACATAAAAATTCCTAAATTATTAGGAAAAATTACGAAAAATACCTGTTGGTACATAAAAATTCCTAAGTTATTAGGAAAAATTACGAAAAATACCTGTTGGTACATAAAAATTCCTAAATTATCAGGAACAATTAAGGAAAATACCCGTGGGTATATAAAAATTCCTAAGTTATTAGGAAAAATTACGAAAAATACTTGTTGGTACATAAAAATTCCTAAATTATTAGGAACAATTAAGGAAAATACCTGTGTGTACAAGAAAATTCCTAACATATTAGGAATGATTGAAATAAATACTTGTGGGTACGTGAAAAATTCCTCAAATATTAGGAAAAGTACTAAAAAAATATGAGGAAAATTATAGACATATTTTCTTGATAAATTGAGCAATGATTTATGCTGATAATGCATAAAAGCCTTATGAAAGTGCCGAAATTGCTAAAAAGCAAGCACAACTTAAAGCCTCGAATAAGGCCAATCATCGTAAATGTGTAGGTCGCTCCACACTTTACAATCAAGACGATACTCGTGAAACACTAGTGTAAACCAAAATTCCCATATAAGGGTAGGAAAATTAAGAAGTCCCGGGTAAGGGATAAAAACGACCCCGAGTCTCGATTAAAGCAATTGTAACTTCTACGAAAACCTGATCAGTTTTCCTAGAAGTTGGGGGGCAAATGATATGGGCTAAAAATAAGCCCTAAAGACACAATTAATGTTGCATTTATTAGACCTAGCCTGGTCCAAAGATGAAGCCCATTTATGAGGCCCAAAACCCTAATTAAATATTAATTTCGTAATTAATATTAAGGGATAAATAACAGCTGGGAAATACAAGTCAAATAAGGATATTATCTCTACAAAGAGTAGCCAACAAGGCACACAATTATACAAAGAAACAAACTCCTATTAAGAAGGAGTCTAGAACCTTCTCAAGGCTGACTTGCCCACCAAGTCACCTAACCCTACCACAATTCTTAGGCTTCTCAGCCTATATAAAGGGTCAGACCCCTCACCCTAGAACTACGTTTTTTGGCTTGATCTTTGATATTCATCAAAGTACGTAGGCATCTTGTGAAGGCAGATTCAGTCACGAGCATGAGAGCAGCCATTAAAGCACGAAGCTCACGCACCCTAACATTAAACACAAGCAAACCCTAGCCGCAATCTAATAACCTAATTTTTATTCCACAACACAATTCAACCCTGTTTTTGCAAAAATAAAGCTGCCTCAACTTGCAGCAACATAAAAGTAAACAAATCAGAAAAGTACCTGCCCAGACATGCGGCACCTAGCACATAATGATTTACATTACACTACTACTTACGCTACACCAATGATCGTATTTCTCACGTATTTTAATGATACACGTGACAATCAATCATTGATGTTCGTAAGCCCTAGGGAACAACCCCTAGCACTAAATATTACTTACGCTATATCAATGATCACATCACTTAAGTATATTAATTATACTCGTGATAGTTAATCATGGATATTCGTAAGCCCGAGGAACTAGTTGAAGAGAATTACACAAGTCCTTAAATATTGACATTTAGGACTTGCGATCTCATTGCAACTCCTCGCAGATAAACATATAACAAAATGAATCTAACATTAATCTTTGATAAATAACATTTTAACAAATAATATGACTCGGCCTATAAAAATTAGCACATAGACATTTATAACTAGTATAACCACATAACTCCATGTATATGACCAATAATCATTTAACCACAGATGCTTCATTACCAAGTACTTAGTTGACTCCTACTAAACGACAATCACTTATTCCCATATAGACCAACACCAAGTAATTAACAATTATACATTCAACAAATACTAAGACTTGATTTATACCATTTAGGATTTAGCACATAAACATTTATAACTTGTAAAACCATATAACTTCACACACTATCCGACAATTAATAATTAACAATTATCGAATACTAAGCCCGGTTATATCATTCAACCAACAATTTCCACCAAAAATCATAATTAACTATACTCTCCGAATTAATAACGGAAATTACCATGATATCTCGCAATTTAAAACTAAATAAATTACAACCATAATATCACAATTCAAATCTAATTTAATTACAACAATTCACATAATTAATCTAAAATGAATATTACACATTTACATAAACAAAATTGAAATAAATAAATAAATCAACAAGAATTATACCTTTATCAATTTCCGATTTTCCCCAAAAATCTCTCTTCTTCTCTCTCTCACTCTCACTCTCTCTCTCTCTTCTGCTCTCTCTCTCCCACAACTGCTACACACGCACCTCTTCTCCTCCTCGCGCCACCTGCCTCGCCGGCCGCCACCACCGCCGGCCACCGCGCGGTGGGGCACCACCCCTCTCCCCCACTGCTGAAATTCCTGCTGTTGATAACTCGCGCAGCCTCCCTCTCTCATCTACACATACATACACAAATTATATGTATGTATATGTATATACATCTCTAACTTAATCTCAAATCTCCCTTCTTCTTCTTCTCCAATTTCTTTCTTCTCTCTTCTTCACTTTTTTTTTTCTTTTCCGACTTCTCTCGAAGGTTCAGCTGATATATCTCTTAATGGGCTTGGCCCATTTATTTGTTACTACTTACACTTATTCCGGGCCCAATTAGAACACTACTCATTCGCTTTTAAAACTAATACGTAACTTCATAAATCGAAATTAAATAAATATTCAGAAAATTTAACTTTTCACCTTTAAAAATAAAGAATATAAAATTATGAGCACGCCCATATTTTCAAAATATTTTTCGGATCAAAAATGAATTAAATATGAATTTTACAAGTTTTGATCCTTTAAATACAATAAAACTCTTAAAATAATTTTAAAATACTTAACCACCCAAATTAATCCACCCAATAATTTTAAAAACTCAATAAATATATAAAGATAATTTTACAAAAGATTTCATGATTTTTAAGCCCTCCGATAATTTTATAAAATTTACAGAGGGTCAAAAATACATGATTTAAATATACTTAAATCCTCAAAATTAAAAATAAAAATATACTGACCTTCACCACTTATCCAAATCATCATATAAGCACAAAAAAAATTTCACATACGTTTCACCTTTACAACAATACTCACATAATAAAATTCATAATTTATATTAAATAAATAATTCTAAATTCAAAATTTTCTAGGGCATTATAACCCCCCTTCTACAAGTTATTCGAGTTAACAGTATGTCTCATCTCTCTCTCTCTCACTCACCCTCTCTCTCTCTAAATCTGTTAAGTCTTGAATTTGTTGAAAAGATGCGTACCTATTGAGATGTTTCTCATTAGTCTTGCGTCTATTGGGAATATGTGTTTGAGAATATGTGTATTAATGGCTAAAACTATTAGAGTTTATTGTGTCTATTGGGAATCTAAGAGTCTAAAACTGCACTTAATTATGACATTCTTAGTTAATATGAGCGTTGTTTCATATGCCTTACAACTCCTCTATTTAAACCATCCCAGTTAATCCCCTTTCTCATCCTCTTAAACATTCTTAATTGTATCAAATATATCAAATGGCCTTCAACGCTCTAACCATACGTCTATCAAATGTATTGTTCAACTACGCAAACTTCACGATCGTAGTGGAAGGTGCAAGCTTTCCAGTGGACGATGTTCCAAAGAACATCAGCTCTGAGTTCTCCTATGATAAGGAGATGGAGTGGATGTTTCTAAGGATGGAGTTCGAGCTAGACAAGGAGAGGAGGGAGGCGGAGCGTCGCCGGGCCCTGGAGTTCCGTGAGAGGATCATTGGACTGGCTGTCACCATGTCCAGGATTTACAAGAGGAGGATGGAGACTGGTGCTTAGAGTTTCATTGTTATTATTTCTTTGTATCAAATGTTATGCAAGTGTTTGTCTTTAATGAATGGAAGTTAGTTCATTAATTCTGTTTAGTGCATGCTATATTGAGACAGTGGTTTCTTATCTATGCTATACATATTAACTCTATTTTCTTCTTGTTCGAGTTAATTTGGTGAAAATCTTCAATAATCTTGTTTGATACATAATTACAGTGATACTTTGGAGATGTAATCTAAAAGGAAACTGTTTTAGTTTGTTACTTTCGACGGTTTCTCTCATTGCTAATTAAAGAAGAAGAACAATCTGACAATGCTCTTATAAAAATACAGTTTGGCTATTGTGGTTAATTAATTGTTGATATTTTTAACAGCTCTATAATTCGCAAATACTTATTTTAATTCATGCTTAGAATTGGAATGTTATTGATCATTAGCTTGTAAGTATGCAGTTGTAGACCTGCAAAAGATGTGTACTGGATGAATATTCTACAGACACTACGTCAAATTTTGGCTTCCGTCACATCAAATATGAGTGGCTAAGCACTTTCCGTCACGTTTTAATTTTTTAGCCAAGTGTGACCTAAGGTCTCGTCATTTTATGCCCCCCTACGGCCACACCCCAGCTGTGTGGCTGTAACTCAAAACAGAGTGACTAAAGCATACCACCCCTTGGGTCTGACAGCCCCCATTTTAAGCTCAAAAGTGTGACTAAATACCAGCTTGCAGCCACAGGATGCGTCGTGGCTAAAGAGAAATAATAATGTGGCTAAATACCAACAATCATCAAAGGCCACATTTTATAATTTTTGTGTGGTCATTTCTATGTTTTATATACTATTAAACAATTGATTTTAGTCACTAATAATTGTAGTAACTATAGTACTGGCTAAAACCTATTTTTATAGAATTTTTGTAATATATAGTGTGGCTAAAGGATAGTAATAGCCACACACACTTAACTAAATTATACAGAATTTGGTTTGTATTATAAAGATCCATAATAAGTAATTAATAATACCAAAATGCCAAAATTGAAACACAATGCTATTCTATAAAATTCAAACACTTAGCCATACATAATCCATCACCAAACTAAATAGCAACATAATTAATGTATAGCTAAGAGCAATCCATACATAATCCATCACCAAACTAAAACCACAACTTTAATTAGAACAAAAGTATGATCAACTAGCTAGAAATGAAGGATGATATCTTGATCGTCAACCCAAAGGAGATGAGAGCACGCATAAATAGCTTTGCACTTGCTCTGGCTTCTTCAAAAGCTTTGCAGAATACTGTAGCTGGAAAAAGGATCCTTATATGCAGCCTGGTTATCTGAACAAAACCACAATTTTGTATATAAAGCTTGAATTCGGAACGAAGGGTGAGGATACTGACTATTGAAATGACATGGTTTACTATAAAAGTACTTTATGAATCAAAGTGTGTAAAGAGAAAGATACGAGGAGGTTAACATACCTCCAAAGAACACATCAGTCTGACCTTTGCTATAATGTGTTATAGTGCCAAAGAGACTAGTGTTATAAGCTAAAGCAAGAGCTGATAACATCCCAGGTGCCCCCGACGCCACGTGCATAGCTAAGCCAATCATAGCAGTAACAACATTTGATATACCAATAGCTTCACTAAATAATAAAAATTGTATTAGTTCTTGATAATGAATAATATAAATCAATAACTATGCAAGTCTTGAAAACACTTTGCCATAAGAACACTGCTTCAGTGAGTAGTTTAATCATTTGTAGCAACAATTTAAATGAGTTCGCAAAACCAGTTGTTCCCCAAAAAAAGCACTCTTCCAAAACCTTGATCTATACTAACTTTATCTATTGTCAAATCTCGATAAGTGATGTCCGGTGATATAATCATTTTTCTCTCCCGAATTTGGCCTATGAGCTAAGCTGCGAGCATAAAACCTGAATACCAAGAATGAGCAGAAGTTACACTCCCTTTTAGTAACCCAATGGAAAACATAAAATTAAAACTACATTAGTTAAAACAAAATTGTAGTGATACGTACAAGACTACAAGTGACAAGCATACATAATTACCATTCTGAGTACTTCCTTACCATTCTGAGTACTTACTACTCAGATGTATAACATGATTAAAAAACAGCAACAAAGTAGAGTATATAGCACGAAGTACTATCTATAGTTTCTATTACATTAGGGAGCACAGTATCTCCTTTCAAATACACACACAAATATTAGTATGTCTAGGTGTGGGTTCCTGTGTTTATGGTGTTTATGTGTATACTTCTGAACCCTGTCCCTTGGACTAAGCGTAGTGTACATATAATATATGTAACCCGTGATTTACTTGTGTATTAGACTGCAACAAAGGGCCTTAGTTATAACACAAAACACATGACTATTGTCCCGCTCAAAGTGGACTGTAACAACTGAAATTCTACTTAAAGTAGTCCTATAATAAAAAAATGTAAACAATATAACAATTGACGTTCTTAGTGGTATGTCCTGTTGAAAAAGTTATTGTAACTTGTAAGTAGAGGAACAGATCAAAACTAAGCTTAATCAGCATTACAACCATTAACATACCGTGCTGCATACTCTGAGAAGTGTTTTCCAGGTTGCCTCTGCCTCAAGGTGTGCAAATCACCACCTGGACAATTTTACATGACCAGGCACGTAAATCTATCGGTCTCAAAATGAGTATACAAAGTAGGCAAGAATGGATGGTTTAGCAACTGCAATATCTCCCTCTCAGTTTGAGCTCTGGTCAACTTCTTCCTGCTCGTAAGGGATGCCTTGTCCATCACTTTCATAGGAATTTATGTCTCCTACATGCGAGGCTGCGAGCACCATTTGTAAGAAAAAGATAATCAATTCAAGGACTTGCTGAAACTACTACAAGAAATAGGTGCAGATGAGAGGTAATAGCAGTAGAAACAATTATTTGAGTCATCCTTTTGTCTTATAACAATATAACAATAACTACGCCATAACATATACCTGCATCTTTTCAGTGAGGAGAACTGGCTTCAGAGAATCATACATTCCAAAGTAGAGATTCAATCACTTGCTAATGTCTTCTTGTTGACATAAACTAAACCATTAAACTGTCGAACAACAGCATTTTGTCGAACAACGGCGTGGTGCGTGATGAATTTCATTGCGGCATTTCATCAAACAACGTGGTGAGTGGCATTTTTTTTTGAAGACGAATCACAGGTATGCCCATAGCAAAAACAATTGTGCGAATCAATAAACGCAATCTGTAGAAACGGACTCTGTAGACACAATTTTGATTATTTGGGATAAAAGGGGGATTATTTGAGATAAAAGGGGGGAACCGAAAATTTGATTTAGGGGGAAAGTGAAATTGGGAAGGGGGGAAATGAAATATTGAAATGGGGCAAAATGAATGAGAGGGAATTTAAATTTGGATGCCAATAATTTTTACAAATAATTCTATATATTTATAAAATATGTGTTATTTAATATGTTATTATTTTTTCAGTTATTTGGTTAATGCATAAAAAAATTAAGATATGAGTATAGAAAAAAAATTAAATAAAAGTTACTTTGTTAAACCTCTTTCCCCATTAATAAAAGTATTATTAATGATTTTGAATGATCCAGATTCACTGAATATTTTTTTTGAATGATTTTTTCCACGATCGAACCGTACGGATGTTAATAAACACTCATTTCATGCTCTTTATTTTTAAAATATTAAGTTTTATTTTCACCTATTTTCCATTTAAATGTGTAATTTGTTGCAACGAATTTTAGAAATGTGAAGCGGGTCAAATAATATATTAAAATAATTTCGTATATGATCAAAAATATTTAAATATATTATCACAGATTATATATAAAGAATTAAATACTTAATGAAAAATTAAAATATTTTTCAAATAAATAAAAAAGAAACCAGAGAATAAATTGTTTTTTTGCTTATGACTTTATGAGCAAGTGGTACTACATATTTCTAGCTTAAAAGCTACAAATGAAACTTAGTAGTGCATCTTTTCCCTCCTGAATAAAATCTTATTTGCCCCAAAGCGTATGCAGAAAATAGACATTCAATGAACAAACTTGTAGTACCCAATTTTTCAAGTTTTAACGGGATGGTTACTACTGTTATTAACCTGTCATTTTTATTTTAGTGGTAAAGATAAACAAACTCTGATGCATGTATTTAATCTTTTTCATTTGCAGGTTTGACAGTTAAAGCCATATATTGTACCTGCTGAGAAACTAGGAAGACTGGCAGTCCAACTGGTAGCAGGTGGAAGTCGTGTAAAATCTGTAAAAGTAACCTATGCTTCTGCTAGAGCTCCTCATGATCTTGACACAAGGCTGCTCCATGCCATGATCACAAAGGGTATCATTGAGCCTATCTCAAGTGTTTTTGTTAACTTGGTGAATGCTGATTTCACTGCTAAACAGAGAGGAATCAGAATAAGTGAAAACTGGTCAAATTTTGGCTTCCGTAAAACTGGTCAATCATCATCTTCATTTTTTTTTTGCATTCGTTGGCTCCCTTTTAACTAGATTTAGCTTGAATGCCAACATTGTATCTAGATTTCTAGTTACAGTTGCCTAAATACAATGTGATTTATTTATAAGTAACATTGTGATTATAGTTGCCTAGCTAACATTGTAAATTAATACACACAATCTTTGTTCAGGACCAAAAGCATTTTGTATAAAATATTATGCCAATCTAAATTACACAGTTGTTGGAAGTTTTGAACATACGACAACTTTATCGGTCAGAATCCCGTCGAAACGAACCAAGAAAATCAAATTCCGGCGAGCTTCGCCCAGAATCCAGCGAACACTCGTAAATCCAAAAACGTGAACCAAATTCAGCGTTCTTAGTGTTAAAATGAAGCTTTAGTTGTCCTCAAACTGCTCACAACATCAAATTAACCGAACTATATCACATCAATCCAAACGAATGAATTAAAATCGGTAAAAAAAGAGAACTCGACTCAGTCTAATTCGAACATAAATCCTTCAATTACACACATAAATCACTTCACTATGATCGAACAATTCACACATCACAAGCTTTGCTTTGTTTTACAAGCTAGTAATAATGTTACATGAGTACTTTTTAGTCACACAATAATACAGTCACTAGTTTTTACCTTCTTTAAGCGAACAAAACTCTGACATATATGCAGAAAACTCTACTTTTTAGTCACATATAAAATGTAGTGACCATAGGTTATTTCCCATTTAGCCACATCACCGAAAAAGACTGTGGCCGTTTCGTAACATTTAGACACGGCAAAGAAGAGTCGCTAGTTATTGTCACACTTCTATCTCTCAAGTATGACTATAAATTTTGGAATTGGTCAAAGTCAACAAAAAACCATGTTGTTTTATCTCTCAATTGTCACACCTTTTTTAAATTGTGACTGAATCTGCCAAAAAATGTGTTTTCGGTCACTCAAAAAATAATTGTGTGGCTAAAACTTGGGACGATGACCTTTAGCCACTCGTTTTTTCCAAATTGTCACAGCCCTTACTATACAAAAGAGTGACAAAAGCCCAAATTTGACGTAGTGAGATTGACTTGCATGATGGTTAAATCTGATTTATGTTTACTCACATATTGAGGTATTGCATCCAGGCTGCAAGCAAGAGGAAGTCTGATCTCAGCAACATGTATAGAATACTTGTAATATCAGCAATACTAATACTGGTTTGGGTGCTCCTCAACATGTAGAGAATACTGGTTTCAAGGTTAGTGTATAGTCTGTGATTTAAAAGTATAATTGCTTATTCTTTTTCATATTTTAACTTGATTTTCATAATGATTTAGAGCAGTTGTGATTTTAAAAAGGAGATGAAACAGAGGTCTTTGTAATTACTGCTTTTGAGTTTTCTGAAAATTAATTAATTTTCGATTCGGAAGTTTTAATTTAATTTCTGAAAGTCTGTCCTTGATATATGTTGTTGCTTTGAATGTTTATAGATGTTAATCAATGACTGTTTGATTGGGCAGAAGTCAGTTTGCGATTGTACGTATCAATCTATGTTTGCCAGAATTCATTTTTGGTTTTGCCGGAATTAAGTGTTGATGATCTGCTACTAAAAACTTTTTGGAATTGACATGTAACTGATATATATGTGCTATTGTATCATCTTGTTGAGTTGTTGGGTAGTTCGTGGTACAGAGTCGAGATTGGTCGAGTTAACCGAGTAACCAAGGAAAGTTGGTCTCAAATGACACATCTAAATGGAGGGTCGGGCTTCCAGCTTTGTACCTGAATATTTTCTTCTTCTAGCACAAAAGACAAGGAGAGAAAGGAGATTGTCTTCTTGTACTTGAAATCTGTCTTTAGTAGGCAAAACTAGAGGTAGGGTTTTCTATGTACATTACATGGTATTTATATGTAGAATTGTATGGTTGATGGTGATTGGTGTGATTAGGCAACAAGGAAGTCACACGTGCATAAATCTGTCAAAAAAGCTCTTGAAGATTCTGGAACCCCACCTTCATTGCCGATTGAGGACGGTTCATTTTTACCTTCAAGATGATGATGTCCTATAAGCAGTTTCTTTTGTCAAGGGAGATAATTATGTAGTTTTCTTTTTCCTTGGGAAATGGATTTTTGTTTGTAATTTTTTGAGTTCATTCCTAAGTTTAATTGTTAAACCTTAATTATGCTTTTATTTTACAAGTAATTCGTCCAATATGTTAGCTTACTAATGAAATCTAGTGCACTTGTGTTGCAACTTGCAAAGGACATATCCCATACTAATGTTTCGAACTCCCTCAAGCCTGTTAAACAATTACGAGTGCAAGTTTGTCTATCTCTTATAATTCTATACAATTACATGCAAGTGCAAAATTTCAAAGCCATTCCTATATTTCTATTCCAGGGTTTGTTTTTTATGAAAACTAATTAATTTTCATTTTCTAGTGTAATAACTGAGATATAAATTAGAAAATTTATTTAACGAACTTTTTTTCCTAATACTCGTATTATGCGTAATTATTTTGTCCAGTTGTAATATTTTTTACCACACACAAATGAAATAAAGTGACCATATATAGGAAGGGTACTTTTTAGTCACACAATATTACAGTCACTAATTTTTATCTTCCTTAAGCAAAACAACTCTGACATAATAACATAAACCTCTACTTTTTAGTCACATCTACACATTAGTGACCATATGTTATTATCCATTTAGCCACTTCACTTAATATAACTGTGGTCGGTTCGATACATTTAGACACATCAAAGAAGCGTGGCTAGTGATTGTCACATTTCTGTCTGAAGGTGTCACTATATATTTTGGAATTGGTCAAAGTCAACAAAAAACCATGCAATTTTATCATATGTGGCCACTTATTTAAAACGTGGCTAACAAATGTCACACTTTTTCCTAAAATTGTGACTAAATCTACGGAAAAATGTATTTTTGGTCACGCAATCAAATATTGTGTGACTAAAACTAGGGACGATGACCTTTAGCCACACATTTTTTTCAAAGTGTCACAGCCCTTACTGTACAAAAGAGTGGTGGAATCCCAAATTTGACGTAGTGTAAAGTGCCATTTCTTTTATTTTCTTCGAAAGTGTTCGAGAAACGTTCTAAGCAGAGGAAATCCAAGATTTTAAATTCTTTTAAAAATCTTTTAACATGATTCATGGTTATAACATAATTCCACTCGATAGACCCTCTTTAAGGGGGGTTTTCTTCAAACTGACATACAAATTGACTATCCTGAGATTATCTCACAAATGTTCGTTTTAAACCACTTATTTCACTTATGTTGGTGCAAACTTAAAATGTGCTGGAAAATTTTATTAGATGTTTAGCACTTGACTATACCCTTATTCTTGTAGTCTCAGTTGTTGTTAATCATATTGCAAGTATTTCTTTTCACTTCTCGTTCAAGTGAAGCTGTTCTTTAATTATTTTGATGATAAAAATTTATCACCTCAATTATTTCTATTGAACTTATTGATACCTGTTGTTGTTACTAATTATTCATTTACACCCATTTATCGTATCAAACTTGTCGATACCTTTTGAGATTGTTGTTCATCATTTATTTCCCCATTTATTATGTCGAACTCGTCGACACCTGTTGACATTGTTGTTTTGAAGCCCTACTTTTGGGTTGTTTCCTGGAACGTGAGTTTCCAAGTTAGTTGATATGGCAAAGGTTGTCGATTGTTCCGACCCCTGGTGCGTTTGTTATAGAATTTGAATTCCTTAATACTGGGCTGATCTGTTATCAGTGAGTTTAAGGACGTGGTCGTGAGTTTCCAATTAGTTGTTATGATAAGGGTGGTCGATTGTTCCGACACCTAGTGCGTTGGGCTTAGAATTGGTAACGTTTTTAAAACAGATATGTCCCTTCAGGGAGACCATATTAATGGCCAACAGATGTCCCTTCGGGGAGACCATATTAATGGTCAACAGATGTCCCTTCGGGGAGACCAGTTTAATGGTCAGAAGTTGAGGCCAATATGTGCCATGGATCCATTTAGAGGGACTTTTCTGTGTGCATTGTCCGGAATTTGTGCGGGTCTGATCAGCCGCCTAACTCCAATATTTTTCTAAATATATAAAAATCCAATTCTAATCCATACATTGAGTTTGAATTGCTTAAAGCCTGATTCCTTTGAAGTCTATGATGATTATCTTTGATTATCATAACTTTTATCGGTTATCATTGTTGATGCATTTTATTCTAGCGGAGCCCTGTTGGCTCATCTTGGAGTTACGACACTTAATTTCTTCAGCTGATTTCTTTCGTACCATATTATGATTATTCTTGTTGATCAGAACCTATGTTATTCTTGATATTGCTATCACTGTTTACACTTGCTGAGCATTATTGGTTCACTCTTGCTTGTTTTTTTTTTCTTCAGTTAATAGAGGAGATTAGTGGACCTTATGGTCAGTGAGTTTTCCTACTCCAGCAGCGAGAGGTGACGTTCGAGTTATTGGTTTCGTCGGGTAGTGATTTGAGCTTGTCAGAGATTGGTTTACTAGTTCAGCAGATGGACTTAATTTGTTATTAATTTGTATAACAATGTTATTTTGAGATCAGATTGTAATAATGATGTAATTTGATAGTTGTTTCATACCATAGCATGTATGCGATCTTGGATCAGGGGTGTTTTATTTATGTTTTTGAGTTATATCCAGGTTTGTTTGTGTTTATAGTGGTTGGTGGTCCCAAATCTGTACCCCAGATTTTGGGAATGCCACAACTAAGTTGGGAAATTAGGTGCCAAGAATTGGAAGTTTTGTATAACAAGTATGGTAAGACTTGTAGAGCAAGTATGGTAAGTCTTGGTGGCTAAGTTTTGAATGACGATATATACATAGTCATATTGTATTTGTTAGATGTGGAGAATACTTAAGAGATGCGTGTGACCGCAGTTTTGTGGATCTTGTCATCTAATCGATTGGTTGTGTTTGTACTCTGTATTGGTTGTTTGTTAATCTCGGATTGTGTAAGTCCCCTAACCTAACAAGTGGTATCAAGAGCCAAGGTTCGGGTTCGTGATGGACAAGGTTGGAGACAAGTTCGAGGTCCAATTGGTATGGTAGAGTACGATGAAGAATTTGCTAACATGGAGACTACTAAAGCGGGAGGAGACAAAGTTACATGCGGTTTGGCAATTGGCTTGCACCATGGATCAATCCTGTGTTCAGACTTGAGATGGAAGAAGATGGAAGAGGTCATCGCAATTGTTTCAATGGCTCGATCAACCTGTTGAACTATTTGCATGATACTAGTGATTTTCTTCAAAAGACCGAAGGATTGTGAAAGCAAGGATCGGGTGACTCAACATGTGGAAGAGCACTCGTGGTGGATCATGCACTTGATTTTGTAGATGAATACATCGTTATGGTGAAGAACGGTGATTTGAAGGGTCACTATATGGGTTTTAGCGACACTAAATGTTTGGAAGAACAAGAGGAGGTTCTTGTTCGATGGGAGGCATTGGCGAATGAACGTCGATGGCTTGATGGTTACTGTTCAATCCGATATAGGTATTGGGTTGAAAGGGAGGATTGTTGAGTTTCAACCCAATATGATGTTATGGGTTTAGGTGATCCAAGATATATATGGTTAAGATAATAATTGTATGTGTAGACAATTATTAAACATGGTATGTCGTGATCACTAAGTTGGGTAATTAGGTGCCAAGAATTGGAAGGCTTGTATAACGAGTATGGTAAGTCTTGTAGAACAAGTATCGTTAGTCTTGGTGGCTAAGTTTTGAATGGTGATATATACATAGTCATATTGTATTTGTTTATTGTAGAGAATACTTAAGAGATGCGTGTGATCGCGTTTTTGTGGATCTTATCAACTAATCGATTGGTTGTGTGTGTGCTCTGTATTGGTTGTTTATGAATCTCGGATTGTGTAACTCCCCTAACCTAACAAGTCATATCAAGAGCCAATGTTCGGGTTCGTGATGGATAAGGTTGAAGGAAAGTGTGAGGTTCAATTGGTATGGCAGAGTACGATGATGGATTTGTTGACAGGGAGACTACTAAAGCGAGAAGAGACAAAGTTACGTGCGGTTTGGCGATTGGCTTGCACCGTGGAAAAATCCTGTGTTCGGACTCCAGATGGAAGAGGTTATCGTAATTGTTTCAATGGCTTGATCAACCAGGTGAACTACTTGCATGATACTAGTGATTTTCTTCATGAGACCGAAGGATTGTGAAAGCAAGGATCGGGTGACTCAACATGTGGAAGAGCACACGTGGTGGATGCACGTGATTTTGTAGATGGATACATCGTTATGGTGAAGAACGGTGATTTGAAGGGTCACTATATGGGTTTTAGCGACACTCAATGTTTGGAAGAACAGGAGGAGGTTCTTGTTCGAGGGGAGGCATTGGTGAATGGACGTCGATGGCGTGATTGTTACCGTTCAATCCGATATAGGTATCAGGTTGAAGGGGAGGATTGTTTAGTTTCAACCCAATATGATGTTATGGGTTTGAGTGATCCAAGATATATATGGTTAAGATAATAATTGTTTATATAGACATTTATTATAAATGGTATGTCGTGATCACAAAGTTGGGTAATTAGGTGCCAAGAATTGGAAGGCTTGTATAACGAGTATGGTAAGTCTTGTAGAACAAGTATGGTAAGTCTTGGTTGCTATGTTTTGAATGGCAATATATACATAGTCATATTGTATTTGTTTGATGTGGAGAATACTTAAGAGATACGTGTGACCGTGGTTTGTGGATCTTGTCAACTAATCGATTGGTTGTTTGTGTGCTTTGTATTGGTTGTTTGTAAATCTCGGATTGTGTCAGTCCCCTAACCTAACAAGTGGTATCAAGAGCCAAGGTTCGGGTTCGTTATGGATAAGGTTGGAGGAAAGTTCGAGGTTCAATTAGTATGGTAGAGTACGATGACGAATTTGCTGACACGGAGACTACTAAAGCGGGAAGAGACAAAGTTACGTGCGATTTGGCGTTGGCTTGCACCATGGATCAATCATGTGTTCGGACTCGAGATGCATGAAGATGGAAGAGGTCATCCCAATTCTTTCAATGGATCGATCAACCTGGTGAACTATTTGCATGATACTAGTGATTTTCTTCAAGAGACCGAAGGATTGTGAAAGCAAAGATCAGGTGACTCAACATGTGGAAAAGCACCCGTGGTGGTTCATGCACTTAATTTTGTAGATGAATACATCGTTATGGTGAAGAACGGTGATTTGAAGGGTCACTATATGGGTTTTAGCAACACTCAATGTTTGGAAGAACAAGAGGAGGTTCTTGTTCGAGGGGAGGCATTGGCGAATGAACGTTGATGGCTTGATGGTTACTGTTCAATCCGATATAGGTATTGGGTTGAAAGGGAGGATTGTTGAGTTTCAACCCAATATGATGTTATGGGTTTGGGTGATCCAAGATATATATGGTTAAGATAATAATTGTATGTGTAGACAATTATTATACATGGTATGTCGTGATCACTAAGTTGGGTAATTAGGTGCCAAGAATTGGAAGGCTTGTACAACAAGTATGGTAAGACTTGTAGAACAAGTATGGTAAGTCTTAGTGGCTAAGTTTTGAAGGGCAATATATACATAGTCATATTTTATTTGTTTGATGTGGAGAATACTTAGGAGATGCGTGTGACCGTGGTTTTGTGGATCTTGTCAACTAATCGATTGATTGTGTGTGTGCTCTGTATTGGTTGTTTGTGAATCTCGGATTGTGTAAGTCCCCTTACCTAACAAGTGGTATCAAGAGCCAAGGTTCGGGTTCGTTATGGATAAGGTTGGAGGAAAGTTCGAGGTTCAATTGGTATGGTAGAGTACGATGAAGGATTTGCTGACACGGAGACTACTAAAGCGGGAAGAGACAAAGTTACGTGCGGTTTGGCGATTGGCTTGCACCGTGGATCAATCCTTTGTTTGGACTCGAGATGCAAGAATATGGAAGAGGTCATCGCAATTGTTTCAATGGCTCGATCAACCTGGTGAACTATTTGCATGATACTAGTGATTTTCTTCAAGAGACCGAAGAATTGTGAAAGCAAAGATCAGGTGACTCAACATGTGGAAGAGCACTCGTGGTGGTTCATGCACTTGATTTTTTAGATGAATACATCGTTATGGTGAAGAACGGTGATTTGAAGGGTCACTATATGGGTTTTAACGACACTCAATGTTTGGAAGAATAAGAGGAGGTTCATGTTCGAGGGGAGGCATTGGCGAATGGACGTCGATGGCTTGATGGTTATCGTTCAATCCGATATAGGTATTGGGTTGAAAGGGAGGATTATTGGGTTTCAACCCAATATGATGTTATGGGTTTGGGTGATCCAAGATATATATGGTTAAGATAATAATTGTATGTGTAGATAATTATTATACATGGTATATCGTGATCACTAAGTTGGGTAATTATGTGCCAAAAATTGGAAGGTTTGTATAACAAGTATGGTAAGACTTGTGGACCAAGTATGGTAAGTCATGGTTGCTAAGTTTTGAATGGCGATATAAATAGTCATATTGTATTTGTTTGATGTGGAGAATACTTAAGAGATGCGTGTGACCGCGCTTTTGTGGATCTTGTCAACTAATCGATTGGTTGTGTGTGTGCTCTGTATTAGTTGGTTTTGAATCTCGGATTGTGTAAGTCCCCTAACCCAACAATTGGTATGAAGGATTTGCTGACAAGGAAACTACTAAAGCGGGAAGAGACAAAGTTACGCGCGGTTTGGCAGTTGGCTTGCATCGTGGATCAATCTTGTGTTTGGACTCGAGATGGAAGAAGATGGAAGAGGTCATCGCAATTGTTTAAATGGCTTGATCAACCAGGTGAACATTTGCATGATACTAGTGATTTTCTTCAAGAGACCGAAGGATTGTGAAAGCAAGGATCGGGTGACTCAACATGTGGAAGAGTACTCGTGGTGGTTGATACATGTGATTTTTTAGATGAATACATCGTTATGGTGAAGAAAGGTGATTTGAAGGGTCACTATATGGGTTTTAGCGACACTCAATGTTTGGAAGAACAATAGGAGTTTCTTGTTCGAGAGGAGGCATTGGCCAATGGACGTCGATGGCTTGATGGTTACCGTTCAATCCGATATAGGTATTAGGTTGAAGGGGAGGATTGTTGGGTTTCAACCCAATATGATGTTATGGGTTTGGGTGATCCAAGATATATATGGTTAAGATGATAATTGTATGTGTAGACAATTATTATATATGGTATGTCGTGATCACTAAGTTGGGTAATTAGGTGCCAAGAATTGGAAGGCTTGTATAACAAGTATGGTAAGACTTGTAGAACAAGTATGATAAGTCTTGGTAGTTAAGTTTTGAATGGCTATATACATACATAGTCATATTGTATTTGTTTGATGTGGAGAATACTTAAGAGATGTAGTCTTAGGTATTGTTTGGTAGATGCTTGAGCATTGTTGGCTTAAATATCGGGTTTGGGACACCATTGAGGTGTTATTGTTTTGATGAAATATTGATATTGCATGTTAAGATTAATAATACAAGTTTGGGGTGTGCGTGTTTCCACGTCAAATATTTGTGTGTGTTCTTGTTTTGTTTTTACTTATTGTTGATAGAAGTAGAAGTAATACTTGAATAACGTGTGATCACGCTTTGGTGGATCTTGCCAACTAATCGATTGGCTGTGTATGTGCTCTGTATTGGTTGTTTGTGAATCTCGGATTGTGTAAATCCCCTAACCTAACACAAGAGAGGTAGAATCATGTTAATGTTTAAAACTAATCATACGTATGCTGCACAAAATCATAAAATTTATGATTTCTATATACACCTTTCTCAAGTGATATTGTGAAAATTAAGCTTCCCTTCTTATTTCTCCAAAAATCCTAAAACTATATTTTAGTTTAGAAGCTATCATCGGAATTTTGGTTGATGATAAGCCCCCACTTATTTTTCCCATTGGTGGGTTTTGTTTCACCCATAAATTGTGTTTGTACACTCTCCTTAGGAGAATCTGTTTGTTTTAATATTCGGGATCGTAGAGTTTATTCTTTGTTCATTGAATTTGGTTGTATTTAATCGTAGCTTGGATGAAGTAAATTTTTTATTTACCTATTTAACTACAATTTTGTTCAATCTTAAGTTTTTTAAGATGTCGTATGCCTTTTAATTAAATGATTTTTGTTTTACCTATAAAAAAAAGTCTATAATTTGATTATACATAACTTTTACAAAAATTTTAACATTCCAAATTTAAACAAAAAGGTGATTGTAAATTATTTTCTACAATACAATCATTTTGGATGAATGTAATAGATAAAACTTAACCAAGATTTGGATTCTATTGTATAATCATTTCCAACTATTTCTTCATTGTCATGACTGATTTTCAACAATTTTTCAATAAAAAATTAGTTTAGTTCTATCTTTTTTTTTGATGAATAATGAGGTGGATACATGCATGAGGTGTAAATATAGTGCTTTTTTCTTGAATTCTATACAAGTATTTTCTCCATAAATGTATTCCATATATATGCAGGATATGTATTAATTTAGATATGTAAGATGATCCGGATTCATATAAGTTTGTGATTTATTACAAGTTTCTGATTTGTAATTTTTTATTTGTATAATTTGCATAGGTTTGATATATATATTTGTGTTCTTTATATTTAAATGACCTACATATGTTAGATGATCACGATTTTAGATGTAAATTTGGATTTTGTAATCGAAAATTGCAAATTTGTTGATAAGTTTTTTAGTTATGAATGTGTGGTATATAAATCGTTTTCTCGAATAAAATTTTACAAAGAAGTAGAGGTTAACATCAATACAAATCATCAAAATATCAATGAAAGGTGCAACTTAACTAGGAAAAGGAGGGCGAGACCCTAATTTTTGAGTGCCCAATTTTTAGTAATTCATAATAGAGTTAATTGAATTTCGTGTCCCTTTAATTTCGATCAACTGTATTTTTTATCCATATTTTGCATAATTGCACTGTACATCCTTTTATGCATCTGTTTACTATTTTTTGCGCACTCTTACTAGTTTTGGCACAACAATTTACACCCCTTCCATCTATTTTTCCTGGCACACTAAGAATGACAAGGGCAATTTAGGAATCAAGAATGTTAAATTTCATTTTGACCTTAGAACTATGACACAATTTACACATAAACACTTAAACAAAAAAATCAAGTGTTTTTGTCCCTCAACTATAAAAATTGTACATTTTTTTCTTTTATTAAAATTTCTTCCTATATTATTTTAAAATTTTATTTTTAGTATATGTTCAAATAAAAAAAATGGAAAACATAGGGTATTTTATAAAAATTATAGCAAAAAACAATAAATATCCCGAATTTTTTAAAATAAATTTTTGTTTACTAAAATTTACACAAATAACTTTAAAAAAACATAGTAATATTATAAAATGCGTAGTAAATTCAATTCATATCAGATTCCGATGATTTTAATAATTCCGGAAAACCTTTCAGTTGTCCACAAAAATGTGTATGGTATTTCTACATATTATATTTCGAATTATTCTCGAAATAATAAAAAAAAATCATAACTTGTTTTCCAATTTGCAAATTTCTTATATTTTATCAAATTCTTGGTTCCCTATAATTCGGTTTCTCATTACCTTTTCGTTTATTTTACAATTTTTGTTCTTTAAAATTTTCAATAAAAATATTATTTTGAGGGTAAGATCTTTAAATATTATTTTCCAAAAAAATTCCATGAAAAATTTCAGAAAAAATGTTATTTAAAATTTAAAATGCAATGTTTATATTTGATTATTAAAGACTGAATATGTTGCAAAATCTAATTATTTTAATCGAATTTTAATTCCTTAGCTTTATCAAATATTAATTTTTATCTATTTTCCGTATATTACACAAATTTTTTTAAATTAATATTATTTGTTATTTTTCATTTAAAGATATTTGAAAATTGGTTCAATTGTACAATTTTTATAGTTACGAGCAAAGATGTATTATTTTTTATTTAAGGGTTTATGTGTAAAAAGTGTCATAATTTAAGGATCAAAATTTAATTCAATATTTTTAATTCCTAAATTGCTCCTGCCATTTTTAAAGGGTCAAAATAGATGAAAGGGGTGCAGTCGTGCAGACTAACGGCAGTCGTGCACACTAACGTGCCAAAACTAATGAGAGAACGCTTAGTACAATTATGTAAAGTATGGGCAAAAAGTGTAGTTCGTTGAAACCAAGGGGATATGTATTCATTGTTTGACATATTGTTGATATTCAATTTTCTAAATAATTGTAAGTATTGTAAATATGTTAAAAAATGATCTTATCTTTCAGGTGTTTGAACTTGCTAATGCCTTGATACTAAATGTGTTCAAGCTATGAACGAAACCACGTAATGACCATTTATTTTGCATACTAAATTTTCAATTTAGACTTCTTATTAGAAACAAATGTTTAGACTTAAGATAAACAAGCTAGTTGAGGCGTTATTAGACTTAAGTACTAGGTTGAAACATCATTGAAGTGTTATTTTTCTTTTATTGTATTATTGATAATTGTTTTGATTAATGATACAAGTTGTGATGTGGTCCACGTCAAATATTTTTGTGTTCTTATTTTAATTTTACTCATTGATTTGATAAAAGTAAAAATGATATTTGAATAAAGTGTGAATCTCGGATTGTGTAGTCCCCTAACACTCGAGTCAAGTGATTCCACATTAGTACATGCTCAAAAAACAGATATACTAAGAAGTTAGGACCATCTCACTATCTAAAAACCAATAAAACTTAGCTCTAACATCAGAAAAATACAAAACAAAACAAGAATGTTACCTACTTAGTGATTTGACAAGCTCACTAAATCCAAAGTTCCATCTCTCACTATAAATTATAGATACTTTAAGTTCTAGCTTCTAATATCCAATTCCATTGAGAAACTAATTAAATCCAATGATAATGCAATACACATAACCTACTTAAAATTTTTTAAAAAAATAAACTGAAGATATTTGTTTCATAAGGGTGAAGTATCACAATTCTAGAAATTTAAGCAAATTACCATTTTATATCATTGAATCACCAAAAAATTAGAATTACAACCTTACAGATATAATTCTTTTAACAAGTAAATCTCACTATAAAAAAATTCAAATTTTCACAACTAAATAAAAAAACTTTATCATAAGGGATGAATACCATATTATCAAAAGGCTTATATCATTCTGAATGCAAATCACCATTTTTCAACACTCAAACACCAAAAAAAATATGTTTGTATAACAATTATCTCCAATAAAACATAAGTATCATTTAAAATGGGTGGATGAGCTAAATCATTACTGTATTATACTGAAATTTTCGTTTGAATTACCAGCCCAAAAAAAATTTCAATCAAATACTTGAACTATGTAAAACTTTCATTTAGGTTTACACCGTTACTCTCGTTAAATATCCTAAAGGAAAAGTGATGTGGCATACTGAAATAAAAGTGAAACAGCTAATTAATCACTCTAACTTTGTATAAGTTTCAATAAGATTATCAGCTAATTTTAATTTTAATTCAAAATTTTCAACTCAATTTTTTTCATGATTTATACCAAAAATATAAATTTTTTGACCTTAATGTTTTTCCGAATATCTACAATTTGATTAAATTTAAAAAAAAATATTTATTTAATATATTCACTTTTAAATCGATATAAACAAATGAACATTTATTAAATAACACATTTTTCACTCGAGCTCGGCTCGAAAGAAATATTCGAAGCTCGAGCCGAGCCGAACAGTGACATGCTCGAGCTCGGCCCGAAAGAAATATTCGAAGCTCGAGCTCGGTTCGAGTTCGATCGAGCCATAAAATTTGAGCTCGAAGCTCGACTCGTTAAATACTCGATAAGCTCGAGTTTGGCTCAAAAGCTCCATTAACTCAATAAATTCCTCCAATAATTCAGCTTAAAGACCAAACTCATCAAAATATATTGAACATGTAATAACAAATAGATTTAAAGAAATAGAATAAGAGTTAAATCCATATATTAGATATCACACCAAAAAAGAATTTATACAATATATACAAAGTGAAGTGTTGAATATTGAAGCTTAAAAAGGAAACAAATAATGGGATTTTGAATCCCATAATTAGTTAAAAAAAATGGTAAAAAAAAATAAAGATCAAACCTGTATTTGAGGAGGACAATTAATCAAGAGTTATAAAAGTTTGAATCTGAAAAAGAAATTGAGAAATCAAGAACAAGAGCTTGAATCAAGAATTGTAGTCCCCCATCCCATTTTGTTTGACACTTGTTATAGCCAAAATTCGGTTCGGGTATTTTCAAGATGGATTCGGGTCAAATGCAGGTTAAATTTGGGGAATTCTAGGATTAATTAGGGTTTTGGCAGAAAAGGGGAAAAATCAGGCCGCGCCCTCGCTTTCTCAATATAGAAGGCGCGCCCTAAATATAAAATATGGAGAAAAATTTATTCAAGGTGATTTTCTGAGAAGACATTGAAGAAATCTTTCTTAGGATTCTACTCAAGAGTGGATTCTATTCAAGATGGGATTCTACCCAAGTTGGAATTCCAGAAGTTGAAGAATTCCCTCCTGTCGTATCTCAGGAGGGGGATGTCCGTCGCAGAAGGCCTCCAGGGGTTTGCCTGGATATAAGGACCCTTCTTAAACACTAAGGGTGCGCCCTAAGGTGGAAAGATGGGAACTTTCTGGTGTGTGCTTTGGGAGCTCTGTTCCTGTAGCCAATGGGCGCGCCCTCATTGGGGAACTTTGGAGTAATCCTGCACTTTGCACCCAAAAGCTCTGGATCACCTGTCCTGCTATCTGGTGGGTGGTTCTCATTCGGGGGACAGGGATGCATTCTGCACTTGGGGTAAATCACGGCTATACCTGCATCCTTGAAATCAAGAAATAGCTGGTAGCGGATAGGACTAGTCCTCGACGGGGGAAGTTTCCTTATCCGTGAAGTCTTGAGATCTTGGATGAGCCTTGGGCCTTTTGTGGTTAGGCCTCATAGTAGAACATTCCGGAAGCTGGTTCGATATCCAAGCCCATTTGGGTTTCTTGCTCTTTAAGAACTACGTATGGCTTGATCCCCTATAAGTACCGGGGTACGTAGGCCGATTGGGGGGTCGAAAGTTGAGAGCTCACGGGCAACCCTTACGAACCCTAGTCAATCTCAGCCACCACTTACTTACAGCCACCCACACAACCACTTTTTCCGACGAAGAACCGCTGCTACAGATCTTGTTTCCGGTGACGTACCCGAATCCCAAATTCCTCCGTCAACAAATTGGCGCTAGAAGGAGGGCAGCCAATCAAGATCTTCATCTTAGGAGGAAAAGATGTCTCACAATCAACGCAGGGGTTCTCACGAAGAAGAGGGTTACGATTCTGAAGATAGCATGGGGGGAAATCCAACCCACCATGAGGCTTATGTTCCGGAGGAAGTCCATCAGGGGACTCCAATCACCGTGGGTGGTCAGCCGCCTGTTCTTATCAGTAACGCGGCATTAATGGAACAACTGTACCGCATGGGTGATGCCCTAAATAATTTCGGGGCAAGATTGTGTTCCGTGGAGGAAAATCAGGGATCAAGGAGAAAATCTCGGAGTATCCCACGAAATCATCATCGAACAGGGAAAGCCCTTCAAGTCGAGGAAAGCTCTCGTAGAGATGGCGAAGTGCAGGAGAAGAGATTTCAGCTAATTACTCCTCGAAGGTTAGAATACTCTGATCCTATTATTGAACATCCTAGTGAAGATAATTCTGAGCGCAGGTTGTTGAATCCTGAAGCTAGGGCGCGCCCTCACCCTCACCGGTCAGGGCGCACCCCTAGTGAGATTCAGCGGGATGAGGAACAGATTGCTAAGGAGAAGAGAGATTTTGCCAGTTTGAAAGAACGCCTTGGAATAAGGCTTAATGATGATGACCTTCGGATATATCTCCTCGAACTTCAGAAGAAAGACAAAAATTTGGAATCGCGGCCCCGTGATCCACAGCGCGCGCCCCCTGTCGGTGACAGGTCGAGGCCCCTTGGACATGAGCGAGCCCTTCCTCAGAATGGAAATCCACAGCGTGCGCCCCCTGTTAATGACAGGACGCGGCCCCTTTGACTTGAACAAACTCCTTACAGAGGCAATGCTGGAAGGCGAAATAACCATGCTGACGGTGATAGAAGAATGGAGTTATACAGAGGAGATGTGCGACCTCATAATAGAGAGGGCGCGCCCTCAGGTTATAGACCCCCTCGCATTCATCAAGTTCCTTCGAGCACTTCAAGTGAGTCCAGGTCAAGGACGCGCCCTAACTCAGGGGAACAATATCAAAGAGGATCGCGAGAAAATCAATGGTCTCAAGGAAATCCAGAGAATGAGGAAAATCCACAAGGTCAGCAAACTCAAACTCAAGGGGATGTAGAGGTTCAATTTCAAGCAGGAACTCAAGGAGGTGTTCTGACAGCGGCTCCACCTCCACCCCCGGGGGGTACTCAAACTACGGCACAACCAAATATTCAAAATGTTCCCGGGGTTGGGACTTTCAATGTGGATGACTTGAAGAAGCTCCTTGCTCACTTGGATGGAGGAAGAATATCTGCTACTGCACAAACATCCTCTCCATTTTCAACCGAAGTAAGAGAGGCGTAGCTTCCTACTGGGTATAGATCTATGACAAATGATTTGCGCTTTCATGGAAATGCAGACCCTGTTGAATTCCTCGGACGCTTTGATATCGAGATGGATGTCTATCAAGTGACAGAGCTGGCTAGGTGTCGATTGTTGGCAGCAACTTTCAGGGAAAGTGCTTAGCAATGGTTTCAGAAACTTGGCCCGGGAGTTATTACATCTTGGCAGGTGATGAGGAATTTGTTTTTGACTAAATTCCAGGAGGCAGTGAAATATGCCCCTCCAGTAACAACTTTGGCCAATATCAAGCAGAGGGAAGGTGAAAGTCTGCAATCCTACTTCAAGAGGTTTAACTCGGAATCAACTCTGGTGAGAGGAGCAACTGATGAAACGCTCAAGAGTTTTCTAATAGCTGGATTATCGGTGGGAACTGATTTCTGGAAACATCTTCAAGGACGAGATCCACCAACATTGGCTGATGTGTTTGCACAAGCTGAATCTTTCAAGATTGTGGAACAGTCTTTGGCAGATAATCGAAAGACCGATAATCAAAACAGTTCTAAGGTAAAGGTCGGAAAGAGGAAGGATAGGTCTCCTAGTCCAACTCGCCGGATAGCAACTGGTGCCAATCGGGTGAACTTAACTGAATCTGGCAGAAATTGGGGTCCCCCAGATACTTACACCTATGATCAAAGGCTAGGTAGTTATACACCTCTGGCAGCCTCCATTGAACATATTTTTGAAGTGAACAAAAATAAAGGATTCTTCAGAAAGCCAGAGCCTCTCTCTTCTTGGCAAAGTAAAGATAAGAGAAAGTACAGTGAATTTCATGAGTCTTCTGGGCACAATACTCATGAGTGCCGTCAATTGAAGGATGAAATTGAGGATCTAATCAAGGAAGGATATCTAACAGAATGGATTGTCAGAGAGGTGAAAAAACATAGGGAGAATCCTGATAAGAGAGATGGAGGGCGCGCCCTCCATGTTGATGGCAAGCCTGAAGAGAAGAAGTTTGTTAAGGAAGGAAGTATTCACACTATCTTTGGTGGACACCACCTGGGAGGTGACAGCAATCATGCTATGGAGAGGTATACCAGGGAAGCAAGATACCGACCTCTTACAAATGTGAATAGTTTGGAATTAAGGCCGCCTAAATTGTTCAAAGGAGAATTTGCTGATATCACTTTCACTGAAGAAGAAGCAAGATGGGTACACCATCCTCACAATGATGCTTTGGTAGTGGCAATTCAGATTGGGTCCAAGAATGTGCATCGAGTTTTTGTTGATAATGGAAGTTCGGTAAATATTCTGTATTACAGCACTTACCAAAAGCTGGGACTTCTAGATAAGGATATGATTCAAGATAACGGATGGATCTATGGTTTTTCGGGCGAATCTGTAAAGGTCATGGGAGCTATCAGGTTACCGGTAACTCTCGGGGAAGGAACTCTTTCTGTGACTCAAATGATGGATTTCATGATTTTGAATGTGGAATCATCACACAACGCTTTAGTAGGACGTCCTTTGTTAAAAGAAATGAAGGTTGTGACCTCCATATATCATCTTGCAATGAAATTTCCTACACCAAACGGTGTGGGGACAATCCGAGGATCCCAGCATGATTCGAGAGATTGTTATCATAAGGCAATCAAGGGATTCAGGAAACTACAGAATGGAGGGCGCGCCCTCAATGAAAGTAGTTCAGGGGTTATGAGTATTGTCCCGGGAGAAGTAAAATTACACTATCTTGTCCAAGAACCAGTAGAAGACGTGCCCCCATTTAGGGCGCGCCCTGAGGAGAGTATTCCAGTGCTGGATGATCTTCAGGATGGGATTCTGGAGGAAATTGAAGAAGACTCAGAGGAGGTGATTTCAGTTAATATCAGAGGTGAACAGGTTGAAGGGAGGCAAATGTTACTTGAAGGCTTGGTGCATACCCTTGTTGAGGAAGACTTCCCTCTTAAAGAGGACGCGCCCTCCAAGGATGCAGCACCAATCGAGGATCCACGAAACTTTGATTTTGATCTAGATCCGAGAACACCACAACCTGTGGAAAAGACTGGTCTTGCAGAGGATACCATCCCAATCATGGTGGATGAGGAAGATGCAGGTAAAATTTTGAGAATTGGATCTCAACTGAATTCCAAGCTGAGAGGTATGCTCACCAATTTTCTCTTGAATAACTTGGATGTATTTGCTTGGAGTCATGCTGATATGGTGGGAATCGATCCAGAGGTTATGTGTCATCATCTGAACATAAATCCCACCAAGAAGGGAATTCGTCATAAACGTCGACCTATGAGTGGAGAAAGAGCTATAGCATTAAAAGAAGAAGTTGATAGACTTCTAGATGTTGGTTTGATCAAGGAATCATATTATCCAAATTGGTTGGCTAATCCAGTTCTTGTCAAGAAGCCTAATGGAAAGTGGAGAACTTGTGTGGATTTCACGGATCTGAACAAGGCTTGTCCTAAAGATAGTTTTCCTCTCCCTCGAATTGATCAGTTGGTGGATGCTACAGCTGGCCATGCTCTTTTGAGTTTCATGGATGCTTACTCGGGCTACAATCAGATTCCTATGTATGAGCCAGATCAGGAGCATACTTCTTTCATCACAGATAGAGGTTTGTACTGTTACATTGGAATGCCATTCGGTTTGATTAACGCCGGAGCCACCTATCAAAGGTTGGTAAACAAGATGTTCAAAGACCTGATTGGGAAAACTATGGAAGTGTATGTGGATGATATGCTAGTTAAATCTTTGAGGGCAGAAGACCATGTGAAGCATGTAGAGCAGATGTTCGAAGTATTAAGAAAGTTCAGAATGAAGTTGAATCCTCAAAAATGTGTGTTTGGAGTGGAATCCGGAAAGTTTTTGGGATTCATTGTCAACCATCGCGGGATTGAGGCGAATCCAGCCAAGATTAAAGCTTTACTTGACATGAAATCTCCATCTAGTGTGAAGCAAGTTCAGAGTTTGGCTGGAAGAATTGCTGCATTAAATCGCTTTGTGTCAAAATCTTCGGATAGATGCAGGGAATTCTTCAAGGCAATCAAGGGAGCATCCAAAGATTTTGTGTGGACTCCTGAGTGTGAAGAAGCTTTTCAGAAAATCAAGGAGTAGTTGGGGAATCCTCCGCTCTTAGCCAAGCCCGTGGAAGGAGAAACTTTGATATTATACTTGGCAGTTTCGGAATACTTCATTAGTGCAGTATTGGTAAGAGAAGAGATTGATCATCAGTCCCCGGTTTACTATGTGAGCAAAAGTTTGCATGATGCAGAGACCCGATATACCAGTATGGAAAAGTTGGTTTACGCTTTAATCTTGGCGGCAAGAAAACTTCGTCCTTACTTTCAAGCTCATAAGATCGAGGTTCGTACTGCCTATCCATTAAGGAGTATTCTTCACAAACCGGAAGCTTCAGGAAGAATGTTGAAATGGGCCATCGAATTAGGGCAGTTTGATTTGGAATATACACCAAGAACAGCAATTAAAGGTCAGGCTTTAGCGGATTTCATCCTGGAGTTTGATTCAGAGACCGAGGAAAAGTCGATTGTATTAGTGGAACCTGGAATTCCTCCTAAGAGGGCGCGTCCTCTTGAGGAAGTTCCCCAACCTTGGTGGAAGTTGCACGTAGATGGAGCTGTGAACAATGGGGGAGCTGGTGCAGGAGTAATTTTGGTGACGCCGGAAGGAAATCAATTCATGAGTGCAATTCACTTCAAATTCGAGGCAACTAATAATGATGCGGAGTATGACGCTTTGATTAACGGATTGAAGATGGCTTTGGAAATGAAGGTAGTAAATTTGATCGTATCGAGTGATTCGAAATTAGTAGTCAGGCAGATCAAAGGGGGTTTTCAGTGTAGAGGTCCAAGAACAGAGCTTTACATGAAGTGTGCACAGCGATTAATTCAGAAGTTTCGAGAAGTAAGGTTGGACTGTATTCCTCGGGATGAAAATTGCAGTGCGGATGTTTTAGCTAAGTTAGGATCTCAGAAGGATGTTATGTTGTTGGGAACGGTTCCTCTACAAGTTCAAGAAGTACCCAGTATTCCGGAAGTAGAAATTATGGAAGTGGAAATGGTACTGCAAGCTATTTGGATGACTCCAATTTTAGAGTATCTCCGTAAGGGGATTCTTCCGATCAATAAGATTGAAGCAAGACGTCTTCGATATCATGCTACCAGGTTTGTAGAGTATGATGAAATTCTATATAAGAGAGGTTTCAATCAACCGCTTCTGAAGTGCATAGATGGAGATGAATGTAATTATATCCTAAGGGAAGTGCATGAAGGAATTTGTGGAAATCGCTCGGGGGGTGGTTCGTTGGCAATGAAGGTGTTAAGGCAAGGTTATTATTGGCCTACTATGAAGAAGGATGCCTATGGGTTTGTCAAGGCATGTGATAAATGTCAAAGGTTTGCCAATTTTTCAACGCTTCGGGTGACTACTTTGACTTCTATGATGAGTCCATGGTCGTTTGCTATGTGGGGAATCGATCTTATTGGAGAACTCCCCAAGTCTAAGGGAGGAGTCAAGTATGCTGTTGTTGCTGTAGATTACTTCACCAAATGGGCGGAAGCAATGCCCTTGGCCACAATCACAGCAAAGAAAATCAGGGATTTTGTGTTTAATTCCATTGTGTGCAGGTTCGGGATTCCCTACAAGCTTATTTCAGATAATGGAAAGCAGTTTGATAGCAAAGAGTTGCGAAAGCTATGTGAAGATTTAGGAATCAAGAAAGAGTTTGCAGCTGTATATCACCCTCAGAGTAATGGGCAGACTGAAGCTATTAACAAGATAATCAAGCACACTTTGAAGACCAAGTTGGAAGAAAGCAAAGGAAATTGGCCCGAGGAACTTCCTATGGTCTTGTGGTCGTATAACACAACTCCAAGAACCACAACTGGAGAGTCTCCTTTCATGTTATCTTATGGGTGTGAGGCAATGGTTCCAGTAGAAATTGGAGCAGGGTCATTCCGAAGAGATTTCTATGAGGAAGAATCGAATATGGTGAACCAAAGGCTAAATCTTGATTTTCTGGAGGAGACAAGGACTAACTCACAGTTGAGGTTGGCAACTTATCAGCAAAGGATTGCAAGGTATTACAACAGGAAAGTGAAGACTCGTCCTTTTAGTGTAGGTGATTTGGTTCTTCGGAAGGTTATGCCAAATACAAGAATTGCAGCTCATGGAGTTTTTGGTCCAAACTGGGAAGGACCGTACAAGATCAAGTCAATCATTTGGGAAGGAACTTATCATCTGGAAGACTTGGATGGCTATACAATCCCAAGAGCATGGAATGCAGAGCATTTGAAGAAATATTATCAGTAGGGTGTGGCTTTGGCCCCCTATTATATGAAGGCTTATATTTAAGTTATAGACTAGCATAAATAAATCTTCTCCTAGTCTAGGAGGGTAGTGCATATACGCCTTCCTTGGTTCTAGTTGAGATTTGTTATTTTTATATTGTGGTTTTTCGAAGATTATTCTCCTTAGCTCGGGGGGTAATACATCTATACCTTCCCCTGTTCTGTCGAGATTTAAATTTAATAAAGAAGTCATTTGAAGATTATTGAAGTATGTCAAGATATTTTTAGCTGTTTCTTGAAGATTTTTTGATTAAAGAACGAGAAGTCGTGCCCCATATCTTAGGGCGCGCCCTATTAAATTCTGCATAATTACAAGTAATATTGACATGATAAAGGGATACTGGAAATGCCCTAGGGCGCGTCCTGAACCTATATTTAAAGAATTCCTGAAGATATTAAATCAAAGTTAAAGTTTAAGTTGAAGATATTTTCTTAAATGAGGTCACGCCCCTGGTTAGGGCGCGCCCTGAAATTATTTTTTGAAGATCTAGAAGAACAAAACAATATCTATGGCAAAAGCAATTCGGAAGCATAATCAAAAGAAGGCATGAAAGTTAGGAATTACAACTTGCAGGGTTTTACAAAGGACCCGCGCCTTAAAAGTTAAAGTAAAAATTCGGACAGGGTTTGAATGTAGAACCCTAGGACGCGTCCTTGGAAGGTGAAGGGGGCGCGTCCTGGGCATTGTTTGGACGAATGACTGTAATGGGAGATATATCTTCGGGAGGTGAGCTTGGATTGGGGATCGCTGTAGAACTTGGATTAGGAATATCTTGGGCTGCAGGAACGTTTTCAGTGGAAGGCGCGCCTTCAGGGTCTTCTTCCAGGCCAAGTTCGATCCTTTTTGCCTTGATGGCATTTGCATGCAGTATCTTGAATTGCTTAATGTCCTCAGCACTTTCTGGACCAAACTTTTCTTCCCAATTGTAATCAGGATCGTTTGCTAGAAAACCAAGAAGATAGAAGTCAAACCCGGCTTGGAAATTTCGATCTTCCATGGCTTGCTTTTCATCTTTCCAGCAATCAGCTTTTTCATTTTCAAGAGTGTTACATTGCACCTTCAATTCCTCCACCTCTTTCTCCAGCTTGTCATTTTTGGTATTCAAAATATGACGATGTTCAATAGATTCATCCAGATCATGCTTCAGATCAGTAATTCTGTCATCTTTGGCATCCAGATCTTTCTTCCATTTGTTGTTATTTTCAACAATCATCTTTGAATATTTTCTATTTTCAGCCTCAAGCTTATTAATATAGAGCTTTTCCTTGTGAACTCTCTGGGCGCGCCCTAGAGATTGAATAAGCAATTGAGCAGATGCCCGAATCATGGATTGAGATTCCTCATCCGTATTCATATTTTGCCAAGTGTCAACTTCATTTTCTCCAACAAGGGAAGCAGCAGCAGGGCCAATTAAGGTTTCCACATATGAGGGCGCGCCCTCGGTTCTTGGCTTCTTGCCCCTGTCAGTGGTAGGGTTTTGAGTATCAGCATTTCTTTTCAGGGATTCTGTGGACGGAGTAACTAGGTCACTAGATTCCTTTCCCTGCACAGGGCGCGCCCTGGAGTCGGATGTACCCGCTTGGTCGTTTTTCTTTTCTTTGTTATTTTTCTTGGCAGCTCCAAACCCGCGAGGAATCTTGGGAGCCATACCTGTACAAGACAAAAGAGAAGAAAGGTCAGGGCGCGCCCTGGGTAAAGAAGGCAAATTATAAAAAGAAACATAAGAAATAAAGGAAAAACGGGTATTCCCTACATTATAACTATTACCTTCATCAGAATCAGAATTCTCACTATTACTAGATGAGATTGTGAGAATAGGTATTCCTTTTATAAACCTTTTAAATTTACAAATGTATCCAACTCTATCAGATAAAATTCCTACTCTCTTTAAGTTATCTTCTGTGATTAAAGATTGGAGGTTGAATTTCTCTGATGCAACTTTCAGAACGGCTTTTGCCCGAGTTAAGGCTGCGCCCTCAAGCGTTTTCTGTGTTCTCTTATCTGTTGGGATTCAAAGGAGTCAATAAATGATTGAAAATTAAAAATGTAGAAAAAGGTAAAGGGCGCGTCCTCACTTACAAGGATTCGTGTTGAATTGTATCCGAACTCGGGAAACATCCCAGACATAAAAGAAAGGTTCTTTCCAATACTTCAGATGGCTGATTCTTCCTTCGGAAAAACCTTTGTTGTTGTGAGGTTTGTTGATTACAAGGTAGTAGTAACCAATGCTGGATTGTCGAATGCTGAAGAAATAGCTGACCTCATGCATAGAAGGAGTTCCTAACTCAAGATCATGATAAAGAATGAATAAAGCAAGTACAAGTTTGTAACTGTTGGGGGAAAGTTGAATGGGTGCTATGTCATACCACCTCAGAATCTGTTGAAGGTAAGGGTGTAAGGGCGCGCCCACGCCTAGAGCTACAAGTTTTGGTGTTAGAACCATCCTTGGAATTTTGAAATTTTTCCCGTAATTGAAGATGTGGGGGCGGTGATGAGCATGTGGGATGGCCCAGATGCCTTCTTGACCATAATACTGCATAGCCCATCCCACTTCGTCACTTGTGGCAATGGAAGACATGTTGACACGGGCAAGTTTGCCCTGTTTCTTTCTTAGTTGATTTTTCTCTTTCTCAGACATGCCATCATATCTTCCCCAGTCAATGTCAATTTCTTCATCAAGAACTTCCCAGTGTTCAAACGGGATAGGAGAAGGTAGTGGAGATGTTGGTTCGGAATCAGCCATGGGTGAAATAGAGGAAGCTGAAGGCGCACCCTCCGAAGAATAAGTATCAGAAGAGTGTGTATCGCTAGAAGAATTAGAGTCCGGAGTGAAATCGTTGTCAGAAGGATCTGTGTATAGGGGATTTGGAGTCTTTTCAGGTAGTGGTGTTGGAGTGTTTTCAGGTATTTGAGTGTTAATAGGAATACCATCAAAGGAATCTTCACTGGAGAAATTCATCCTGCCTTCGTTAAAATCTTCAATAAGGCGCGCTTTGTCTTCAGGAGAAATAAACGAGAAGGGACTCCTATAATGTTCAGGAGATAAGGGGGTGGCAATGGAGAATGGATCCCTAAACGATCGTTGAATTCCCTAAAAGGGTGGAAAGGCGGAGACGCGCCCTCCAGCTGCAAAATCAAAAATAAGAGCACTAAGGGCGCGCCCCAGGGAAGAAAAATGAAGGAAAAGTTTGTACTACGAATTAAATTAATTATGTGACTTAACATTATTAGTTGGACGTTCAAAATTGCTCAGAAGACATTAAGGCGCGCCCTACGTGTAAGACACGCCCAAGAAAGATTTTATGAAGAATCAAACTTTTAAAGTTACATTGTGGTATCAGAAGAATCCAGGATGCGCCCTGTGTCAAAGGCGCGCCCTGAGAATTGGTTAACTTTATTTTATCAGAAACATATTTTGAAGAAGACAATAACAGCAAAAGAAGATTAAACGTGCATACACACAAATATATATATGATGGAAATGAAGAACACAGCGGAACACGAACAGTTGAATCACCAAATCAAGCAATTTATACGGAGAAATCATGAAATAAAAGCGTAAAAATGTACCTTTTGAGTTGTAGAACGAGATTTGTGGAAAAGAATTGAGGAAGAACGCTGCGTTTAGCCGGATTTTCGCTCGAAAAAGAAGAAATCGTCGGAGTAAGTTTCTGTAGAGAGAGAATAGAAAAAGAGTAAAGTAAGAGAGAAGGGGGGTATTTATAGGGGTTTGGAAAGATAGTGGATTACAGCTATAAACCGTTTGGAATTCTGAGGACGCGCCCTCTTCCAAGGCGCGCCCTGATGAAATATTGTGGGAATTTTGTATTTTTAAAGAAAATTCCATATTTTATCTCTGATTTCATAAGGAATTGGGGGGTAGTTGTTATAGCCAAAATTCGGTTCGGGTATTTTCAAGATGGATTCGGGTCAAATGCAGGTTAAATTTGGGGAATTCTAGGATTAGTTAGGGTTTTGGCAGAAAAGGGGAAAAATCAGGCTGCGCCCTCGCTTTCTCAATATAGAGGGCGCGCCCAAAATATAAAATATGGAGACAAATTGATTCAAGGTGATTTTCTGAGAAGACATTGAAGAAATCTTTGTTAGGATTCTACTCAAGAGTGGATTCCATTCAAGATGGGATTCTACCCAAGCTAGAATTCCAGAAGTTGAAGAATTCCCTCCTGTCGTATCTCAGGAGGGGGATGTCCGTCGCAGAAGGCCTCCAGGGGTTTGCCTGGATATAAGGACCCTTCTTAAACACTAATGACGCGCCCTAAGGTGGAAAGATGGGGACTTTCTGGTGTGTGCTTTGGGAGCTCTGTTCCTGTAGCCAATGGGCGCGCCCTCATTGGGGAACTTTGGAGTAATCCTGCACTTTGCACCCAAAAGCTCTGGATCACCTGTCCTGCTATCTGGTGGGTGCTTCTCATTCGGGGGACAGGGATGCGTTCTGCACTTGGGGTAAATCACGGCTATACCTGCATCCTTGAAATCAAGAAATAGCTGGTAGCGGATAGGACTAGTCCTCGACGGGGGAAGTTTCCTTATCCGTGAAGTCTTGAGATCTTGGATGAGCCTTGGGCCTTTTGTGGTTAGGCCTCATAGTAGAACATTCCGGAAGCTGGTTCGATATCCAAGCCCATTTGGGTTTCTTGCTCTTTAAGAACTACGTATGGCTTGATCCCCTATAAATACCGGGGTACGTAGGCCGATTGGGGGGTCGAAAGTTGAGAGCTCACGGGCAACCCTTACGAACCCTAGTCAATCTCAGCCACCACTTACTTACAGCCACCCACACAACCACTTTTTCCGACGAAGAACCGCTGCTACAGATCTTGTTTCCGGTGACGTACCCGAAATTTTGTTGTTCCCAAATTCCTCCGTCAACAACACTCTTCTTTTTGCATGCATTTCAATGTGCTTGGACGGGATACTTATAAAAAATATTTTTAAAATTTTTTTGTTTCGTATAAAAATATAGATTCTATAATTTTATATAAATAAAAAAAATTAAAAAATATAATTCACAAATACCCGATCCGAGCACATTGAAATGCGTGAAAAATTCAGAGGGTCTTACAATTTGGGACGGAGGTAGTACTAATATAGAATATAATTTACAAGAACAGTGAATCGGTTCCCTTACCTCTATTCTCTAATCCGCAAAGGAGATGCAGCCACGATAATACTAAGATTTTTTCTTTCTAAAGTGGTAATTATGCAAATTAAATCATAAATAAATATTTTTTGTCAACAAATCATTAATATATGTTAGTACATATAAAATATATATTAAATAAAGGTAAGGCTCTCACGAACCTTACGAAGCAAACACTTTTAAGTTCGGGCTCGGCTCGTTGTACTGTTCGAGCTCGAGTTTGGCTCGATTAGTATCGAATTCGAAAACGAATCGAGCTCGAGCCGCTCACGAGCTATTTGGCTCATTTACAGTCCTAGTTATATAGTTGTATCATCGTATATTAAATAACCTTTTCACAACATAATCACCAAAGCAAACAGCGCAAAGTATCATCTTATTTTCAAAATTACAAATCAACTTCTTAACTAAAAAATCTAGAAATCTATATATATATATATGTGTGTGTGTGTATGTGTGTTAACGTAGACCAATGGAGGAAAGATAGCAGTAAGTAGAGATATGTTATGTGAAGATGTATAATGCATTAGTGCGCCTAAAGATTAGGGTTTTAACTTTTAAGATAGAATTAAAAGAAATATTAATGCAAGTGTAAGATACATGTGAGGCATAAAACGAAATGATTAAATATAATATATTATATTAGCAATATCGATAAGATCTGGTTCGATCTCAACGATCGATATAGATATGAAAACCGAATCGAATCGAAAAATAATGATTTTATTTATATCAAACCTAAACCAAAATCAAACCGTCAAAAAAAACCCAAAAACAAAAAATAAAAGCAATTCAATCAATTCGATCCGGTCCGGTCCATTTGTTTTTTTTTTCTCAGCCCTAACCTCATTGCCACCTTCCCCGTGCATACACGAAATTTGTTGCACATTTCCTTACAAAGATAAATTTATATACCTCACATAGGTTTTTACAGATTGCACCTTCCCTTGCAAATTACACATACGATATATTTTTGCACCCAAGTTTACCAGGCACACCACTTCTAAATCCAGACTAACACCATGTAACAGTAACTCATGCCTTTCACTAGTGTAGACTCTAGGCTTAATTAAGTCTCTATCATCCAATCACTTTATATACCATACATTCAATATGCTAAATCATATCCAAACTTCTACCCAGGCCATATCGGAATGCATTCATACATAGCACCAGTAACATGAAAAAAGAATGAAGTTCTTGAATGCTAACATTTAATCATCACATAATCACTAATAAAAAAAAAAGGTATCTCACTACAGTGTATCTAACATATTAACAACAATTTACAAAGGAAGACTACCAAGCTGAATCTAAATTCTTTTTATTTGCTTTCGGTTCCAAACATCAGGAAACACGCCTAATGTAACATCTGTGAATGATCAAAATCTCCCTAGCAAAACTGAAAGTATTAGCCTACCGGGACAAATGTGCATTCTAAGCATCAATAAATAGTAAAATAACTACATGCCATCCCCCACATCCCATCTCCTGTAACTACAACAATTCTGATGGTACACAGATGTCATATACATAATTTTGATTGCTCTAAATAAAAACATGATAGACAAATGTCAGAACTGTGCTAATACAATCTAACCACCTTGTAAAGAAATTTCATTTGTCCAGTACCCAGCTCGCAACAAGTACATACAACTATACTTCCAGCATCTCCTGTCAAACACTCGGATATACTAGCAAACCTCTGTACCGACAAAGGCAAATCAGCAAGTACGTCCGATTATGACATGTCTGATATGAGGTATTTCAACTGGCGATTATATATAAACAGGCTTCACATCATTGGCACCAAAGCTTGTGGCACAGTCTGGGCACTTGCGATGCCTTCCTTCAGTGATCTTTTGAACACAGGGGCCGCAGAACAGGTGATAACACTTTGTGATGACAACCTGAAAATCAAGAAATAAGCAGTGTCAGATACAGTAACCAAGAGAAGATAACCAACCTAATCATTTATCATGCAATAAAAGTAGAGGCATCAATAAGTCAATAATGTCACAATTACAACACACTATGGGATTAGCTATTATGATCTCCCTACCGTAAGATCTGGTGCTATGCACTGATTTAGTTACGCACATTAAGCTAATTTGAAAACTGATAAAACTTTCCACAATTACAAATAATATTAGTATTCTGGCATAATGAAAACCAAAGCATTCTTAAAACGGGAGCTGTTAGCATTGTCAGAGTAAATTGTGGTCTAAAAGCTTAAAAACACCTGTAATTTGGTAAGAATATCATATGCAAATATAAAATAATAAATATCAACAACTCAGATGCGACCAAGAAACACTAAAGATATCTAAACCGGAGTTGTTAGCACTTAGCCCTTTTTAATCAGATCAGAGTTTTTTATTAAACAAAAAGGATTGCAGGGGATCTCAGATGCACATATATGTCATAATGACTGAGGATACAGTTTCCATTCTACCATGTTCTTGGATAATATTGGAAGAATTTTTTAGGAGCATTTATCATAATGTGTAATCAAAAGCTTGTCCACTACGGTCCCGAATATAATTATCTTAGATAAAAGGATGTAGTTCTAAATATAATTCCCACAATCAGGTAGCTGCCACAGTTTTGATATGCACAAGGGATTTTGAATTGTTCACAATTACTAAGCAAAAGAAAAGAATGTTCTCAATTATTTACTCCAGTTACTTCTGTCCACTTTATTCAATTCTTTGTGCCTTTTGAATCTGATCCATTACTTCAATTCAAATTGCCTTTTTAATTTCTATAATTGTGCCTGAATCTATTCACAATCGAATATTATCAAGCCGAGGCGAGAAGGAGCTGGAAAACGGGTAGGCATTCGACACAAAATAGAACTTTACGGGGTAGTCAATGCCTAGGGGTCCTTAGGTGGCTATTAGACGACTAGGCAACGCCTAAATCCGGATGATTCTGGTTGTATCTGGCCCAACCCCTTTTTAGCCCAGTCCATCCCATACTTCTATAAAGAAAACAGTCGTAAGATCCTAACCTCCATCAGTCTAAAGAGGAAAGAAGCATCTACTCAGTTGCTTTAAGAATCTGAATATCATATACATATGCTACTATCTTTTCATAGTTTTCTTCCCGGAGTTTTACACGCATACTCCCTCCGACCCATATATCTTGTCTTAATTGACTTTTTTAAGGTGAAATTGATCAATTTTGACCAATAAATTATACTCCCTCTGTCCCACCCATTTCTTTACATTTGACACGCATTTTAAGGAAAGTCTTATTTTTATAAAAAAAAAAGAAAATATCAAAAATAAGTTATAGAACTATCCTTAAAATGCACCTTAGAACGGAAACTGGTCCACAAACGTAAAGAATTCAAAGGGACGGAGGGAGTATATATTATAAAATTAATATATAATATATATGTCAAAAAATCATAAAAAAACTTTGGTTAATCTATTTTTAGAAGCAATTTGCAAATTTATTTTTATTAAATAAATATATATAGGTATATATATATATATATATATATATATATATATATATGCTAGTGATCAAATAGAAACTAAAATAGGAACTAAAAACCACTATCTCCACACCCTATTTTACTATCTCCACTCCTATGTGACATCACCCACCCCCAATATGACCCACTCCCAATATGACACCCCACCCCACCCCACCCCACCCCACCCCACCCCACCCCACCCCACCCCACCCCATCCCATCCCATCCCATCCCATCCTTCTCTAATTAGCCCCTCCTTCTCCGATCAGTTCATCCGATCAACCCACCCTGAGTTTATTACCGACGGCGCCGCAGGCGTTTCGACGCCGACAACGAAATCGTCTTCTCCGACGAGAATCCGACCTAAAATCATTATTTCCGATTTGCAAATGATCTGAAAATCCGATCGATTGGTTTGAAATTCAGTCGACCTTTTACTACCTTTTACTGATTTAGACTAATTTGAAATTCAATCCATCTAAAAATCAAATCGATCTGAAATCCAATCGATTCAGTATGCTCTTTATGATCTCGGCTTATGATCGTTTCAATGGTAGTTGCGATTTGAGATGTAGTTCGTGAGAGGAGATGCATTGGCAGGAGAAGATGATATTATGATTGGGGGTGTATTTTAGTGATTGGGGTGGGGTGGGGTGGGGTGGGGTGGGGTGGGGTGGGGTGGGGGTATTAGTGATTTTTAGCTATATATTAGTGATTCCAGGTGGTGGTGGTGTTGACAGGTGGTGTGGTGGCGATGGCAGGTGGAGGTGGGGTGGGGTGGGGTGTTAGTGATTTTTACCTATATATTAGTGATTCCAGGTGGGGTGGGGGCTGAATTATTATACTTTTAAATTAGTGATTTTTATTGTACATATTGGTGATTTCTGTTGAGCTGGGGTTTGGTTTCTAGTTTCTATTCTAATATTGATTTCTAGTGGAGTAGGACCCCCTATATATATATATAAGTGTTCACCTAAGCGATCGCCTTACAGCCTACTGCCTAGGCGTCTAGGAAATAGGAATATAAACTATCTCCTTAGTACGAACAATAACACTCCCCCCCCCCCCACTGTTCCGCCTAACCAATCCCTTCCCTTCCCCCTCGTTTATTTTCTTGCATTAGACAGTAACTTTTAAATTATAATATTGGTTTCCGTTAATGTCTACCTCAAATGCATTCAATGTAAGGACCAAATTTAGCAACCAGGTGAGCACAATACTATTTAGAAAAAATTTGGGCAAGTTGTCATGTATTTAAGTATATTAAATACTTTAAGGAATCTAGTATACTTGTATTTAATCATCCTCAAGAACTAGAAATTTGTTGGTAATAAATCTGTCTATTGCAATTCTTGGTATTTACAATTACGGATCCCAATTGAACTAATGCAAATTCAGAATCTCGATTATAACCTACCAACAACGGAACCTAGTGCTATTTAAGGTGAGGTGTGTGTCTCACTGAAAAGAGGCGAAAGAGTTGCAAAAGATTGATATATCTCAACTGATTTACCAAATAAAGCATACTAGTGACGTATTTAGGAACCAAATACTACATACTACAGTAAAACCTAGACAAATTAACACTCGATAAATTAATAACCACTATAAATTAATATTTTCAAAATAATTTTTTGGTCCCAACATAATTGCGATAGCGTATATTTAACCTCGATTAATTAATAATCTCGCTAAATTAATAAAATTTTCCGGTCCCAATACTATTAATTTATAGAGGTTTTACTTTATAGTATAATCTTGATTAAACCAATAAAATTCATAATTAAATAATTACCTACCATAAAACGCTAATAACAATTATAATATTCCAACACATGAAGAGAGCACTAACCAAATTAACAATATGCAAGTTTTAACACGTTAAGAAATGATAACAGTTATAGTGATATTTTTGCATAATGCAATTAGAAATTACTATTAATTCAAAATGTCTAAGATTTTGTAGTCTTCTTATTGATGTATTTCCATCCGATGAATTATTGCAAACATCACAGGGACAACCTTACATATATATAGTGTACGATTGCAATTATTTAAAACCATTAATTAACTTGCAAGTTTGTTTATACTATTTACTAATGTAAGTGCTTATTATCAACATAATGCACATAAAAAAAATATTAGCAGATCGCACCCAAGGATGAAGGAAAATTTATCACAACAGTGGAGAGGTTAAAAAATTGGACTAGCCCACAACTTTTTTCTTTGAAATAGGTTAAATGTGGTTTCGCTTTAAAAAAGCGCAACCCATTCCCATTCGTGCCTTGCCTCACTAATGAGGCGAACATAAGTCAAACTGGATTACACTTTGACCAGGGGCACCACTTGCGCCTTGCCTCACCACTGAGGCATGCACCTCTTTCAAGTCACCTCGTGTAGGGCAAGTGAGGCAAGTATGTGAATATATAACCAAGTGACATATATTTATCTTTCAAGTCACCTCGTCTAGACCCCAAGCAATATATTTATCTGAATTTTGATATATAACCAAGTGACAAACATGTATGAGAATAAACTACAATACGAGCCAGAGGCATTGTAATTCATTGTAGCAAAAAACTTTTTGATCTGGTTCATACATAACTAGAAACCTTGACACCAGAACAGAATGAATGTGCCGTCAGACATCCAATCCAATACATGTAGATCAATGAAGCTTAGCTAAATACTTCACAGAATATGTAACTAAACAGAAGATATAACGCATACAAAACTCCGTGTCAAGTAAATCAAACCTATAAATACAAGTTCACTGGTATCTACTGGCCAACCCGCATTTCACAGCTTCTTGTTGTTAATCACATTCACGTGTCTTATATCAAGTTTCACACTTTATAATAGTCAAGAATTGTATTATTACTACCAAACCTACTCCATAACCTCATCCAGATGACTTAGGAAAAATGACAAGAACTTCTAATGAGTAATGCCCGTGTGCACAGCATCATTAAGACCTGAATTCCAAAGACTGAAACTTGGCAGATAATGTAATAAAAATTAAATTACCTCTTTCCGCCTTTCAAGGCAAATATTGCACTTTAGGATGTCTTTATATTCCTTAAGCTCTTGTTGAAGCCTCTGGATCACGGGTGATCCGTCTATCTGTGAGCGTAAACACGAAACCTTTCGCCTAACAACTTCTACCTCCTCTTCAACTCTTTTCCTCTCATATCTACATAAAGATAGAAAGTCTTATGCTGGTACTTACTAAAAATCCACAAAAATACTAGATAAATATATATATATATATATATTGGTGTGGCTCAAAAGAGAACTCATTTTTTGAAGAAAACTAAGGTACTAATCCTAACCATTGGATGTATTATAATCAATGGCCCCGCCAGGGGCACCCACACACTAATCAAATACACCCTCACACACACAATCTCACCTAATCACCTCCGTTTTTTATTTGATTTTTCCCGTCAATCGGTGATATTTTTTTAAAATCTAATTTCACCATATTTTTCTTCATCTCACAACGATCAGTTTGCATACCATATGTGCTATATTTTAATTTAGTTTTCTAAGTTCTCCTTTTAAAGGGGTTCTCTCTAGATCCCTACTATATATATATATATATATATATATATATATATATATATATATATATAGGGAGCTACTCTAGTGAAAACCTCTTATAATGAGAACTTAGTCCCCAAAGCAAATCACCAAAATCCAGCAGAATCACCAAATCACAAAAAAAATATCATTTTCCAGCGCCACGTCACTGCTGACGTCAGCATGACATCATTGATGACGACGTGGCAGTGGGGCCCACAAAAAAATATTTTTTGGAGGGTGGGATTTTGGCGGGAAAATTGCCCAAATCACCAATTTTTTGGCGGGAAAAATTTCCAAATCACCAATTTTTTGGCGGGAATTTTTGCCAAATCATCATTTTTTGGTGGGAAATTTTGCCAAATCACCATTTTTTTGGTAGGAAAAAACGTGCCCAAAAATATTTTTTATTTTTTTGGTGGGAAAAATTTTCCGGGAAAATTTCTACCATGTCAGCAGTGACGTCATCATGCTGATGTAAGCACTAAATTGATTTTTTATTTATTTTTATTAATTTTAGGGTTTTTTTCTAATATGTCCCATTATAAAAGGTCAATTATAATTGTGTCCCATATTTATTTATAATTATAAATATATCCCATTTTTCTAATATGTCCATTTTTTAATTGTAACCATGATTAACTCACTAACTATACATTATTAAAAGCTTTTTTGTCCTCCTAACAATCCCAACATCACCCACAAACCACACACATATATTTTGCCCACCAGATTTTCACCCAGCAGCAACAAGTTAGAAAAAGGCAAAAAAACGAACCCTGCACGCTCGGTTAATTCTTGTGACCCCAATTCGGAAACCAACCACCAATCGACCTATTTTTTCCCGATCTACAACTCTAAAAAATTAACATCATTGAAAACAATCTCAAGCTGAAAATTCGAACAAAAATTCAAATTCACCCAGAATAGTTTTTACTCTGAATCAATTGATATGTATATAAATGGATGTGTTGCAGAATGATTCAAGGGTGCCCCTGCGGGGCCGGAGACCGGAGTCGATGGCGGCATGGCGATGTTCAGAGGATGAATTGTGGCGGAGACGGTGAGTGAGATATGATTTAATTGTGTGTACGTATAGGTAATAGAACATAAGGATATAAAATATATAAGGATTCTTTGTATGTTAATTGGGATGGTTTGCACTTAACCGAAGCTGCATAAACTTTATTTTTCAAGATTTATTTGAAGGACCTCATACAATTCCTCCTTTCAGTTCCTTATGTACAGCAGCATCACACCCTCAGTCTCTTTAAGCTATTGGAAATCTAAGATACATAAAATATACATCATACATAAGGGTGGGCGAGGATTAGAGAAAAAGAGAAGGGTATTATGGTCATAAAATATATATTATATATCTATATTTATATATATATGAGTTAAATTTAATCATGGCCATATTTATAAATGTTATATAAAAAAGGATATATTTGTAATTGACTTGTTAATTTGGGACATATCAAACTAATACCCTTAATTTTAACGATTTGGTGATTCTGTTGGAATTTGGTCCATTTTGTTTTGTTGTTTTTCAAAAGGATTGAAACAAAGTTGAGGGGGAAACTCTTGCTTTCGAACAAACAGAGACAGAGACAAAGGCAGCAGTCTAGCTTTTTCCTTTTGTTTTCGTCTTTCTACTTTCTGTCAGCTATAACCAAGTTGCTATTTCGGGGTTAAGGAAGTTAGTTGTAAGTCTATGCTTTGGGGATTAAGTTCTCATTTTAAGAGTGGTTCTCATTTGAGCACTTGCCTATATATATATATATATATATAAAGTTGCACTCCATAACAAACACCTTATATAACAAACAATAAAGAACACCTTAGATCTAATAGATCCATTGCGCCCTAATAGATCCATTGCGCCCCTGGCGGGACCACCCTATACAAAAAGTTCTTATTTTTTTAACCTCTATCCATCCATCATCTCAAAAAAAAAAAAAAGTTACTGTTCATGACGATGACGTCATCAGTGACGTCATCATGAACGGTAAAAAAAAAAATAAAAATTTGCAGGCTTGATAGAGGGTAAAAAAATAACTTTTTGTATTGGGTGCCCCTGGCGGGGCCATTGGAACTATTAGATCTAAGGTGTTCTTTATTGTTTGTTATATAAGAGTGTTCTGTATGGAGCAATGGCCTATATATATATATAGGCAAGTGCTCAAATACAAACTACTCTTAAAATACAAACCTACAAACCAACACTAAATTAATTATATTTCATCTATTCTAAGGTTTCCGCCAAGGGTACCTTCACAAAAAATGCTTAAAATAATTGGCTCTATCCAACAAAAAAAAAAAATTCGAAAAAAAAAAAAATCTTGCCGTGGAAATGCGAAGCATTTAAGACAGTAAACGGATGAGTTAGGTAGTCATGAGGGCCGAAGGCTCTCGACACACCCGTCAATCGTCTATTGCCTTTACCATTGATTGCCATTCCTTACAACTTTAGAATGATAAAGGCGCGAAGCGCCGTACAATAAGGTGCGAAGCACCGTTAACCAGTGAAATCCACTGCCACGTCATCACGTGAACAATGATTTTTTTTTTATTTTTTTTATTTTTTTATTTTTTTTTGTTGGATAGAGCCAATTATTTTAAGCATTTTTTGTATTGGGGTACCCCTAGTTTGGTCATTAGATTAGCTTGAAATATTAGATTATGCTTGGTTTGTAGGTTTGTATTTTAAGGAGGTTTGTATTGGAGTAGCCCCCTATATATATATATATATATATATATATATGTGTGTGGGTAAGTCTCAATGAGTAGTTATATGAGTAACTAAGTAACTTTTAATTCTAACCACTAGAATATAATAAAAAAGAAACTGATTCAACCTAAACACGTGATCTTGTAATTGATCCTCTAACTATAAACACAATACATGTATCACAGTTTACCAAACTATTTTCACGAGCCACTTTCTCTTATATCATTATCATCCAACTATCACAAAATCAATGCATAACACACTTTTTTATACGTGTCTTCTGTAATTATAAATTTCATTCTTGAAATTTTTTTGTTCTGTATATTAACTAACCATAAATTTTATTCTTGAAATTTTTTTGTTTTGTATATTAACTAACTAGAAATGTGTATTTTTTGAGTTCTGTATTTTACACATAAAGTTTATAAGTGTTTTTAGAATACAGAACATGAGTAAAATATTATTTAATAAAAATTAATTTTAAACAAAAAGAATTTGTTTTATTTGTTATTAATTTGTTATAGAATAAGACATAAAAATATCTTTAAAAAAATTTTAGGACAAGAAATTGTCATTTAGTGTGTTCTGTAATTTTTCAGTAAAAGAAATCATTTTATTTGTTTTGTATTTTCGACAGAATATTGATAATACTCCCTCTTGAGGGGGACAGAGGGAGTACAATACATAACGTAAAAATTAAATTTTTAAAATTAGAAACATAAAATATTAATTTAGGTAAAATATTGAAAACATTATTTGTGCTTATTTATTTTAAAAGTATTAATGTTGAATTTTTAAATATAATTTTTTCTATGTTTGAAATTCACTTAAAATCAATTCATAAAATAGAGAACTTAAAAATTGAAAAGTTAAAATTGAAAATATGTAATTTAATTTAGTTAAAAGCACATAACAAACTTTTTGTACATTAGTTTTAGAAATACAGAACCCATGCAACACTTGTTCCTTTATATTTTCCCATGAACCTGTATATTTTCCTATGACTCTTGCATACGTGTTTTGTATCTTTTGCATGTTATAAAGAGTGTGTTCTATAATTTTTTTATGTAGAAAATGGGTGTACCGTAAAATCTCTTCACATTAATTTGCATAAAGTAGAATTACAAAAAGGAAAAGAGAGGTTCTTATTTGGTATTTTCTACTTTCTAGGATCTCAATTTGTATTATATTGTCTCACCTTTTCCTTTAAATTTTATAAAAACTTTGAATACAAGGGTTTATTCTATATTAAAATTTTGTATGTGTGTATTTCAACTTTTTTGTATGTTTTGTATTTTTTAATTTATTTTTGGTTGTATTCTGTAATTTCAGTTAATTATTTTTGTTTTGTATTTTTTTAAGTGTTGTAAAAATGTGTTGAATTGCTACAATAACAATTTTAACAGAAGGAGAAACAAATATTAGTTGAGAGTGTATGATTGTTTGATAAAATCAAAATAATATTAATAATGAGTTAGTTATGCGTTTAGAATTTGGAGTTAGTTGTCAGGTGTTTAAAGTTTTAACATGTAACTATAGCACGTGATATCTATTTCAAATCCACCAATCAGTATGAGTTACTTGGTTACCCAAATAAATTAGTTCCTAATTGAACCCAAGCCATATATATGTAGGCTTTTGCTCAAATACAAACCAATCTTTAAATACAAACTACAAACCAACACTAAATATTTTATATTTCATTTATTATAAGGGCCCCGCCAGGGGCACCTTCACAAAAAATGTCATAAATTAAGTGACCAATACTCAGCAAAAAAAAATATTGTTCACTGCTGACGTCACTGCCATGTCAGCAGTGAACAGTATTTTTTTTTTTTGCTGGATAGAGGGTAGATTATTATACATTTTTTGTATTGGGGTACCCCTAGTTTGGTTATTAGATTAACTTGATATGTTGAATTGGGGTTTGGTTTGTAGTTTGTAGTTAATTTTGGTTTGTAGTTTGTAGTTAATTTTGGTTTGTAGTTGAGTAGGACTCTCTATATATATATATATATATATATGGTTTTGCTCACATGAGAACCCATATTATAGGTGAGAACTGAGATCTAATCTCAGCCCTCTACTCTTCATTAAATCTTTTAATCTTAGCCTTTCATTTTATCACACACCACACACACAAACACACACAAAACACAAGCATACACACTCTGTACACACACAAAACATACGTAAAACATAGACCACCCCCTCCCCCACCCCCCACCCCCCACCCCCCACCCCCACCGCATCCCCCCGCCCTCGCCCCACCGCGGCCGTCGCTGCCGCCCTCCCCCAATCTGCTGCAACTCTATCTCCCCCCATTTCTCTCTCTTTCTCTCCTCTCTCCCTCTCCTATCTCTTTCTCTTTCACCTATTCTCCGTTCATCCGGCGCCGCCGCGCTAGCTCGCCTTCTTCTTCATCTGATTACTCGAGTTATTGCCGGAATTAAAGAACGTAATTATACGAATTATAATTCAGATTTTAATTATAGATTCGTAATGTATATATTTACACGAATAGTGGTGAATTATACAACTGTAAATTGTGATTTGGAGTGTTTGGTTCGGAAGTGGTGGTTGGAGGTGGTGGTGGTTGGAGGTGGCCGGAGGTGGCCGGAGGTGATTTGTATTTTGTATTGGTGATTTTGTACGATTCTTGCTGATTTTTGTGTTGATTGTGGTGATTTTCGAGCTGTTGGTGGTGATTTTTGTTGGTGGCCGGAGATTGTGGTCGGAGATGAAGGTTTTGGTCGCGGTGATTTTTGTACGCAGGTGGTATTTTTGTTGGTGGCGGCGGCGGTGTGGTGGCCGGAGGTGTTGGAGTGCGGTGATTTTCTGTTTAAAAGTGGTGATTTTTGTTGGTAGTGGCGGCGGCGCGGTGGCCGGAGGTGGCGGCAGTGGTGATTTTCTGTTTACCGGTGGTGATTTTCTGGGTTGACCGAAATTTGTCTCCGGAGATGGTGATCGGAAATGGTGACCGGAGTAGGAAAGAAATGATTGTGGAAGATGATGTTGAATTAAATGAATAATAAAAAAATAAAATTTTAAAATATTAATTGTGGGGCTAGGATTTAATTTACATATAAAAAATGTATGGCTATGATTAGATCTCATATCTCACCATAAGTGAGGGTTCTCATTGGAGCAAGACCCTATATATATATATATATATATATATATATATATAAGTAGTTGAGTAGGACTCTATATATATATATATACTGTATCACTTACCTCTCTTTTTCAAGTTCTATCTGCAGGTCGGCAAGAGCAGCACGCCTTCTTGCAAGCTTAGATTGTGATTCTTCCAATAATTTTGTCATACGCTGAGATGATTTATTCGCATCTGACAGCCTCCTCTGTGTGTTTTCCAAGGAGACTGATTTTTGAACCCTATCTTCAGCATGTCTCTGAACCTGATCGGAGCACATTCTCACCTGCATCATATAAATAAGAACATATTACATTCGGTACAAATAATAAAATTCTATGAAGAAACAAAACTGCAAGTACCTGATCTTCTATCCTAGAAGTTTTACTCTCAAAATAATCAACTAATGAACTAGCTTGTTGAAATGTTCTGTACATGGTTTGCTTTTCCATCAGAAGTGTATCTCTCAATTGTCTTGCACGTGCACCTTCGACAACAAGCTGAAGAGATGATATACATAGTCAAGTGCAAGGTCAAGATTATGTAGAAGCAGAGTTTTAGGATGTAAAGCATTGGGAAAATCATATGAAGGATACTTATTAATCTCAAACCAGATTTCACCAGGTACTACATATAGGCAAGGACTAAGAGGACAGACATACAGTAGAAACAAACAAAACACATGTAAACATAACAATTTCTGCCGTGTACAAACACATATATTAAGACAATGTCAGTAAGAATCTAATATTCATTTTCCAAAGGAAATTTCAAGTTTGATCTTTTAAGACTGGAAGAAAGGTAAAGAAGCTATATTTTTATTCAATGAACACTGCATGTTCTACTACATAAGCTTCCAAATATCATATATATTTTACACACTACCACCTCTACTACCCACCACTTGATGAACAAGTAAGCCACAGTAGCTTACTGAACTATGTTATAACCCTATGTTCAAGGTTATCACGGCACCAAATCGAGCCTCGACGCTCGAGTACCTTCGAGAAGACTAGTCGACAAGTCGCCCGACTAGTCGTAAAAAGTCAACAAAGTGCTAATTATACATGTATTTACTAGATTAATATATAGTATAACTAAACACATCAATTTCAATTTAAATCAAAAGTAATAACTGTGTAACTATACAAGAGTATAAGTTTTGAAAATGTTAAGAAGTCGGGCTTCGAGGTTTGTGGTTCTCAACGCTCGAGTACAAGGGTACTCGTAGCTTTGAGTAAAAGTTGTAAAAAGTCGGGCTTCGAGGTTCTCGGCGCCCGAGTACCTTCGTGTTGACTAGTCGTCTTCGTGATAACAGTGCCTATGTTACTATTCACCTAAACCATGAAATTATGAATACAGGTTAACCTAATAATGGTTGCCACCCAGCTTCTCTGTCCAAATGTGTATTACTCTTGTTATGTAGAGGCAACGACTGCCAATATCTACTGTACTAAAAGATATTATGAGAGATGGGAAATAAAATTTCAAAGAAAACTGATCAATAAATTTTTAGTAAATAAAACTGGGAAGGCAGATCTAACAGACAAGAAGTTTACATCTTATTAAAACAAAAAAAGAAATTGAAAAACAGAGGTATCAAGTGACCTTGCCTTAAATATATTTATAACAAAAACCTCACCCCTTAATTACATCAATAACCTTTAGAGCAGAGAATAACCTTGAAAACAACCAAGAAACCAAAAACAGGAAAGACCAAAGCAAAAGCAGAACTCCCCACGAAGAACAAAAAGTACAAAAAATTTATCCCAATCCCCACTAAAATCTTCAAAGGAAATACTCTTGAAACCTTTAGGTCAATACAACAAGGTGGAAACCCAACACTAAGGAGCAAGCATCTAAATAAAGTACACTAATATCTTATGAAAATGAGAAAAAAATATACCAATCATTCAAGTTCAAACTCAAACTGATTTTCGACAAACAAGAGACCTCTTCCAGAAAAGAATATCCTTTAGACCTATGGACCTAAATATAATAACAAATAACACATCTTTTCAATCAGAAAAATATAAAAAAAAATCCTTACGTCAACTGATTCGCATCAATTAATGTGCTCCCTAAAAAAAATTGACAACCCAACTTTACTCAATCTGAACTGCTCGTGTCATTCAGCACTCTAGAGCAGTATATATATACACAGATATATTATTTATCCGACATTAAGTATAAATGCTTGGATTCTGGATTGCTTCATTTCATAAAAACCAACATTAATGCAAATTTCGAACTGTATAATTTCTACAGGTGCTTATGTTTAGAAATTACCCTAGTTCTAACAGCAACCGAAATATGATACACGACAATCGTTTATATAACTGAACCAGAAACAGATAAATAATGGAGATGGGGAGTTTACGGTAGAAGCAAATATCAGTCCTAGGATATTGGAGAAACATGGTTTCTCTAGTCTAGAGCACACTAAAATATATATTAGACATCCTAACCCTTCCCAGTTCACCCGTTTTTTCCTCCTCAATTACTCTTTAAACAAGAGGAATCTAATCAGAAATAAATGAACCAAATATTTAACCAAATCAGCAAACTTCCCGAAAATATCTGTCTCACAACCTGCTCATTCATTGCAGCATCGCCTAGCAAATAGAATCAGAAACAAATAATCAAAATAAGTAAACAAACAAGCAACCCTCCTGTGTATTTATTCCTCACAATCTTCTCTTTTATTCTGGTACTAAACATTAATGCATAGGTGTATCATATATGTGGTGTAAATTTAGTAAGTCTGCTCTGGGATTTTTATTATTATTAACTAGATAGAAAAGAAACGGGTAACTAAACAAAATGGCCTATTTAAATACTAAAATAAATATATTACATATATATTAAAATAGAAGATATATGATCCGTGCATTGCACTGCTTGAAGTAAGTAATAAATAATCAGAAGTCCCAGCTTAACTTCCCCAAGAATGTATACATATATCAATATCTCAATCAAACTAGGGATACTGATATAGTTTTACTGTTACAGTTAATATAGTCTGACTGCTTCTGTTACTGTGTTTATTGATGTTTACTGATTTATCAATATCGATATCTCAAATTATCAAAATAGTTGACTGCTTCTATTACTGTTAATTGACGTTTACTCATATAGGTTTACTGTTTGTGATCTCTAATTCTTTCGAGCCAGGAATCTCCACGGTAACAGTCTCTCTACTCTAAACTCTTAGGTCCGCAACTCCGCATACATCTTACCCTCCCCAGGCCCTACTCTTGAGCAGGATTATACTGTCTTTGAGCGAGATCTTACTAAGTATGATTGGTTTGGTTTGGCTTGGATACATGCAAGTTACTTGTTACTATACGTGCACATCAATTGTCGAGATAATGGGAGCAGGCACATTTTGCTAATTCAGTTACTTCTGGGATGGAACTTGCAATTAGGGAGCACAAGACAACAGTTGCGCCACATTTGGTAACCAAATATTCGAAAGATTACAATTTTGATATCCTCAACAGTCCAAAGTACAAAATTTAACCGTCCAAGAATAAGACAGAGTGGTAAAGTTTTGATTCTGCAAAGTTCCTTACCTTGGTGTTGTAGTCATCTCTTTCGGTGATTTGCTGCAAAAGATGTTGGTTTTGAGTTTGTACAACATCATATGCCTGTCCAATAGTCTGAACAAAGAAATGAAAATAACGATTTAGGCAGCATGTACAATTGGATCCAGATAGCTAACATCCAGAAATGTTGAGAAGGAAACTAACTTCTATCTCGGATAAGTAGACTAAATTCTCCTCTTGTTTAGATTTCAGCACATCAGAAAGTTTGATTTTTTCCCTGCAAGCATGCATTAAGGATTGTAGTAAGATTAGAACCACCCACCCCCCCCCCCCCAAAAAAAACAAAAAAAGACAACAATATCTAGAAAAGAAATACTCTATTCACGAAGAAGCTACTATTAAATAACTATGTCAACATAGAAAGCGATTAGTACTTCAAAAAACATGGATAATCTACTATGATAAGTTGTACGCAAGTACAGCATAATTCAATACTCAATAGATACGTAAAAGCTACCTTGTATCCAATAACAACAGTAAATAGTACTGTAATTAGTTTTAAAACTCGCAATAAGGCAATACACACCACTAAAAAGAATTACATGGTATAGTCAATACTAATAATAAATGAATGTTGTTGGTATATATAAACAGTATCTATTACATACCAATAATACTGGATATTTCCTATTTTCCATCTAGTGTCAAGTAGAAGAGGATATGAAAACTTCACTATATTTATACAGATATCTGTAAATACTTGTAAAAATTCTTCAGTCAGTAGTGTAATATTATTATGGACAATAAAAAGCAACGTAAGGATAAAATATAGACCTCTTAGAAGTTTCAAAATTCTGTCTTAAATCAGCAATCTCAGCTTCCGCGGCAGCTAACTTCTGCTGGGTAGTAGCCTCAGCTTCAATAGCTTTCTTAACACGTGATTCCAAATTTTGCTCGTCAAGGGCAGAATTCAGGCTCTGAACCTGAGCCCATGCTTTATATTCAGCAGTCCTAGCTTCTGAGATGTCCCTGCAGATTATCTTAAACATTACAGGTCAAAGTCTAAAGAAGATGCTTGGTATAAAATCATACAGCAGCATACTAATAAGCACCACTTGTTTTACACAAGTTCTTAAATAATGCAGAAGCGAGAATGAAGATGAATAGGGGGGTCCAGTCAAGAAATATCTAACGTGCATCCCTTCCAAACTAACTAAAAGACTTAAACAAATTCACTGTTTACAACCCATTATTTCCCCAATTAAGGAGATTTGTTTTAAAAACGGGCCACACCTATGCAACGAAAAATATTAAGATATGTAGTTATATGGCTACTAACTAATTAAGCTTGTTTTCAAGATTAATGTATAAATTATCATTCACAACCAGAGAACTAGGTAAATAAATGTCACCATTCACTACTGAGCATGTAAATATATATACTCATCACTTACCTTCGCTACCAAATGACACCTATGTTAGGAAATCAAGTTTCAATCCAGTAGCTTAAAAGTTAAAACCCATGTGATGTACACCTTTGTCTTGTGTTTAATTCATTTAATATTAGAGTTACATAATTATAGATAGTGATGTGGAGCAAAAATTTACAGATTACCTTTTTTTATTTTACATGATTCATTAAGAAAAAAATTGATCGAAATTTATTTTAAAGTATAATTATATCAGATAGGTGGATTACTTAAAACAACACGGGCTTGTTATAGCAGAATAATACAAGGATTTTATTTCTTTATTTGTATCAGTAGATTAATATAAAGAAGTAGATATTTGATAGGACCTTGTTATTAGAAATATACTTAATGGTTAAGTCTCAGGGTTTAATGTCAGGAACTAGGGTTTGACATTTTGTATATTTGAATGTTTTTGTATTTTTAATGACAACAGCAGTAGAGAACAAGTTTTAAGCAGGAATTATAGGCATAAACACGGGGGAGAGGGAGAGTGAGGGGGAGAGAGAGAGAGAGAGAGAGAGAGAGAGAGAGAGAGGGAGGGAGAGTGAGTGAGGGAGGGAGAGGGAGAGGGAGAGGGAGAGGGGGAGGGGGAGGGGGAGGAGGAGGGGGAGGGGGAGGGGGAGGGGGAGGGGGAGGGGGCGAGGGGGCGGGGGAGAGAGAGAGAGAGAGAGGGGGAGGGGGAGGGGGAGGGGGAGGGGGAGGGGGAGAGAGAGAGAGAGAGAGAGAGAGAGAGAGGAGAGAGAGGAGAGAGAGAGAGAGAGAGAGAGAGAGAGAACTCTACTATTGTAAAACAAAGTTGGTTTAAAGTGAATTCTGATGCACAACCCCTTCACCCCTGCTATCTCAGGGGATGAACCTGAGTTGAGTTCTTCTCCAGAACCCCTGCTATCATAGGTATTCTCTTATAATATAGGGTATCGACCCCCAATATCACAATTTTAAAGGAAATGGCCCAAATATCACAGCTCAAAAACTTTGCCCCCAATATCACTCCATAACAAAGTTTCGTCTAGCGTTTTCTTTTTTTTCCTCAAAACGCTAAAGCGTCTAGCGTTTAGGCCTTTTTTATTTTTTTAAACCTGAAAACGCTATATAAAGTCACGTTTCCAGCTTTCCATAAACGCTAGTTAAACTTATGTTTTGGGCTCAAAACACAAGACCATCTTTCGTTTTCTTAAGTTTTGTTTTTATTTTTTTTTTTTTTTGTTAGAAACGCGATCTAAAATTTGGTTTTGGGTTTCCAATTCCAAAACGCTACTTTATTTAAAGTTGTACCCTTAAAATTTAATTGTTGAACCCCAAAATTTAATTAAATTTGTAATTTTTAAATTTAAAATTTTAATTAAAAAATTGAATATTTCTGAATATTTCTAAAACCCAAAATGGAAATGTTGAACCCCAAAAAGTTAATTGTTGAACCTCTAAATTTAATTAAAATTGTTTTTTTTAATTTTAAAATTTTAATTAAAAATTTGAATCCGGCGGCCTGATTTTTAAACGCTAACGTGTTTAAAAATCAGGATAAGTTAGGGTTTAGGGTCTAGGGTTAAACAACCCTAAACCTCAAACCATAAACCCTAAGTTCGTATACGGTTTATTCATCTTTCTGAATATTTCTAAACCCAAAATGGAACTATTGAACCCTAAAAGTTAACCGTTATAACCCTAAGGAAATAAAAATAAAATTTAAAACTTTTAAACCCAAAATGGAAACGTTTAACCCCAAAGGTTAATTATTGAACCCGGAAGGTTAATTATATGCACCCTCACTCATTATATTTAAAAAAAAATGAAAGCTTTAAATGGCGTTTACTTTTGAAAACAATGTTCTATCTAGAGTTTCCACCCCCAAACCACAATACTATCTAGCGTTTTTTTTAAAAAAAAAAAATCTCCCTCCGCCCAGAACGCTAGACGCATTATCGTTTTTGAAAATAAAAAATAAAAAATCTATATAAAACGCTACACAAAGTAGCGTTTTACTGAAAAATTAAAACGCTACACGATACTGTGTTATGGAGTAATATTTGGGGCCAACTTTTTGAACTGTGATATTTGGGGCCATTTAGCTTCAAATTGTGATATTGAGGACCTTTTTTCTATAATATTTATCAATTATCATAGTTTATGTTCTACCAGAATATAAATTACCTAAAATTTTCTTGGGTATTCTATAAGAACAAAAACATTTAGTAGCACATAAGAAGTGCAAATTAAGAGCAATAGTCAATTAAACCCAAGAAAAAGATTTGCAGTTATACCACAAATTTTATTCATATTCGTGGGCATTCTTATAACTAAATAATTCTGACACTGTGATATTACTGTTTTTACCTTGACCATCCATGCGTCCTTTACAATGTCAAGGCCCCATGGTGGTACTGGATTGTCACCTCTCAATAATGGTTTTTTCTTCAAATTTTTATGGTGGTTATCAACACTCAATAATGGTTTTCCCTTCAAATTCTTTCTTAATTATTCTTGATAATAGTCCTACATCATGTTCCACTATTCTGCTGTATTTAGCATTCGCTATCTTCCACAAAATTACAGAACACAAGAGGTAAACTCAAAGAAAATATAATGACAGGTAACAAAAATAAGGATTATTAGCACTTTGCAGCCCTATATTTAAGCCAAAATTCACTTTGCACTCAAAACTTTAACATCCTAAAAGTTTTGCATCCTAAAAGTTTTCAACCGCTACAGTTTGCATCCCTTTAACGATTTTATGTTAACTTTGGCCGTTACTATTAGCCAAAACGAGGGTATTTCAGTCATTATAATCAATAATAATTTTTAAAATTACATTATTTCAATTATTATTGTAAATTTTAAATTACCAAAATTTTATCTATAATTTACAGATTTTTTAAAATATAATTTATAATTCAATTTTTTATGAAAAAATTACATTACTAAATTCTCGTAAAATATAATTTAAAATATAAACCATAATTGTTATAATTTTCAAAGTATTCTACATAAAATATATATCATAAATTTAAGGTTTCATTTTTTTTCAAATTTTTAGAAACAAAAATCAATTTTTAACTTGTGTTTCTTTGTTTTTTTAAAACTTTTGTGTTAATATAATAATTAATGACTGAAATACCCTCAAATTGACTAATGGTAACGGTAAAATTTAACAAAAAATCATTAAACGGATGCAAAAAATAGGTATTGTGGATAATCTACAGGGATGGAAAATGCAATTTGTTAAAAATTCAAGTGCAAAGTGAATTTTGACTTAAATACAAGGATGCAAAAAGCAAATAAGTCTAAAAATAATGAACATAAAAATCCAAACACATAACATCCTACAACTAAACTCCTAGTCCCCTACAAAGCATAGCATTCATGCATAAATTCTTTAGCTCATTTAAGTGAAAATAGAAGAGGATGTAACAATAATACTCACTCCATCCCACTTATTTTGTCCACATTTCCTATTTTGTCTATCCCAAAACTATTGTCCACATTTAATTAATATGGCAAATTTTGTATCAATAATGTCAAGTTTTTTTTTAAATAATACAATTTTTTGGTAACTATCAATTTATTTAATATGATTGAATAAAATGTGAATTTCTAATTGATGACAAAGTGGGACGGAGGGAGTACTATTTACTCAAAGAAAGAAAAGAACAGCAGTTTATAAATTAAAAAGACCTTAAAATTTTATATGCTACCTGAATGACGAACTCACAGTCAAACTAATGATGACTTGAAAATTTATTTATGATCACAACAGACCCTAGGGAATTTGTCAAAAAAATCACAAACAATTGAAATGAACCACAACTCATTAAGTCGGTAAAATGTGTAGTTTAATAATCTAACCTTGAGTCGACAGATTCACAATTATACATTTCCAAAATAAGCTTTAAGTCAAAATCACTCTCCTGCAAATCTTCAACCTGCAACATAACATACTTAAGTGGCTAACAAACCACAACCTAGAAACCCTCAAGAAAAGATGACATATGCACATATAAGGAACTTTATTTGAAGAAACAAATGTGCACAAATTTTATACAGATGCAGAGAGATGGAAAGAAACCATGACGAAACAAGAGAAATCCAAATTAAGAGGCATCAAAATCCAAAGAGATACAGCAATATGACGTTATATACCACTTCAATAACAGCCAACTTTATGTTTCACATAACAAAATTTCAAGCCACCAAAGCATATCATACCACAGATTGCAACTTCTTCATCTCAGCAACTTGGTCAGATGATCTAACAGATAATGTTTCCACCTCTTTCACCTGTATGTATAAAACAAGTGGTTCATGGTTTAACCAAGCTGCATTGACGAATACATGTTCTATATAACTGATACCAACCTTTCGATTAAAGACATCTGAAAGAGATTGAACATCAGCTCGCAGGGAATGAACATCAGAAGCAACATCTTTGTATTTAGTCAGTTGCTCTTGCATGCTGCGCATGTTCTCGGGAAATGAAGACACCAATGCTTTGAATTCCGCAATGATTTCCTTTCGACCTGAAATCAAAATGTTTTAAATAAAATAACATATTACATTAAACTGACTATAACTAAACGTATCATTGAAGATTTTAAGGAATATATCAACTTTGTGTACCAGGTTCTCTTGATGCTTCTTCCAACTTAGTTTCAATCAAATGCCTAGCAGTAATCTGCTTTTCTATTTCCTTTTCCAAATCATGTATTCTATATTCATTAACTATTGTGGATTGATGGAAGACATCAACTACATCATTTTCCATGATACTCTCCTTTTCCCGCCACGCAAGGTTATCTTTCTCAACCTACAATATGGATTGGAAATGATGTTATTTAATTCACTGCAAAATCAAAAAACAAACAAAAAATGTGCTTTAAAACCATGGAATGAAAGATAAGAATGGTTGAAACCTGTAATTTTTCATATAAAGCTTGATACTGGACTACAGATGCTTTCGCTTTTGCAAGTTGATCTTTTACCGATAAGTAGGCCCGGGAGGAAGATACAGACTTTACACTCTTCATGGTATTCTGTGAGTGAACGTCACCATGAAGAGCAAAAGTTAGATGCCATTTTACAAAAAAAAAAAAAAAAAATAAAATTGCAAACAAGTACTCGATATCAGAAAATAAATATTACAAACAATAATTAACTAAAGCAATGCATCAGAATAAAGAATCAACCTGGAGATCAGCTAATTGCTTCAGTAATCCAATTCTTTCTTCATAAAGACGTTTGAGTTCAATTAATCGAGAAGAAGATTGATCCTGTACAAAAGCCGCTTGACTGTGAAATTTACCCGCTTCGACCAAAAGGCAAAAAACAAAGAAAAAAGCGATGTAAATCTCTATCAAATACTTGCCAGTAACTCCTTCAGTGTAGACTCCATGTCTTGCAAATCTTCTTGTTTGTCCCTAGCCCTGTCGCTAGTAACATGCTTATTCCCGACAAGTACAGGAAAATTCACTCCCTTCTCAACGTATTTTTCTGCTTTTAGGGTCGCCAGTCTACAGTTGCTTTCATCAAGTTCAGCTATAGTACTCTCCAACTCGCCTTTATGAAAACAAACACCCAACAAGATAATTGATTTTATTATTTACAAACAAAAACACAAAAATTATTCATCCTAAGATAGTCGAATAAACCAAAAACAAACTCACAGAAGAAAGCACAAAACTTAACATCAAAACAGTCACACTGACATCTGTTCGCTAACCAATCGTGTTCTATCCTGACTTGTAAGGAATTACTTCTACTTGGTACTAAGTTCAGAACCCACATAACCATAATATATATGTGCCAACTTTAAATTAGTCCATGAGTAACAAAATTTCCTTATCTATGAACTAAAGAGTATCAGACTTTGTCAGGATAAGCCTGTATTAGTAATAATAGGAAGGGAAGGCCGGAAGGGTACTTTAGTCTTTTTAGTTGTATTAGTAGAAGTACTATAAATAGCTGCAAGTTGTTATATTTCTGTTATGTTAAATTTGAAATATGAAAAGGAACATGATTCCACCACTCTCTCTCTCTTCTAGGTCTTTTCTCTCTCTAATCTGTTATCTTCTTCTGCAAGATATTTCTGATCTGCTTCTTCTCTGCAGAAACTCTGCATTTCTGTGTTCTTATCTCTGATTCTATCTCTATTTCTGTCTAATCTCTCTCTATCCTAGCTTATTCTATCTGTTATCTCTGTTATAAATACTTAAAACACCAAAAACAGAAGTAAAACATTGCCAGGATTCACTAAAACCTGACATATTGGTATCAGAGCTGTAGAATTCGATCAATCACTGCTTCGATAGTGTTGTGCTGTTCAAAACGAGCTGAGCGGTTGTGGAAGTGCAGTAATCGCAGTTTTCAAACTCAAGTTATGGCTGATTCTTCTCAGGTGCTCTGTTTTATATTAGTTCTGTTCAGATCTGTGATTGTAGTGGTTAGATCTGTTAATTTCAGTTGAGTTCTAGTAGTTTCTAGCTCGTTTCAGTTGCTTTAGTTGTTTCTGTGTTCATACTATCAGAAAATCACAAAAATATTAGAGTAATTGCTGTTTGTGAAGTTGAATTGGTGAGTTGACTCAGTCAATTAAGAAATTCACTTTAATTCTGTGTGAGTGAGAAATATAGAGGTGTTAGTGCTGAAGTATTGTAAGCATCAATGGATGTGAATGATGAAACTGCTTTTAATGAGGCAGTAGATGAGTTTCAGCAACAGTTTGCTTGTTATAAAGAGGTTGCTGGAAGGAGATTTCAGGAGTTAGAGAAACTAATGGAGTTAGCTGCTAGGAAAATGGAGATTCTACAAAGAAGAAAGGCTCTTAAGAAAAAGAGAGAAATGTTTGTGAATCCTTTTGCTGATAGTGAAGAAGTGTTCCTTTACATCATTTGAGGCTTAAGTTACCTAAGTTTGAAGGGAATTCAGATGTTAATGAGTGGTTGAAGGACTGTGAACAGTACTTTGAGATTTTTTCAATTACTGAAAGCAAGAAGGTGTCTATAGCTGGAATGCATCTGGAAGGAGTGGCTAAGAGTTGGTTTAAAACCTATATTGCTGTCAGGAATAGTTGGAGCTGGAATGAGTTTGGTGATCAGCTGGTGGCTAGATTTGGAGTATGGGAGCAGAGTTTGATCTATGACAGTTTCAAACAGCTGCAACAGACTACAACTGTGGAGCAGTACTATGCTCAGTTTGAGAAGTTTAGGTCACAAATGGTGGAGAAAATTCCTAATCTTACAGAAGAATTCTTTGTTGAAAGTTTCATAGGAGGTTTGAAGGGTTCAGCAAAGGAAACCTTAAGGTTACTCAATCCTAGCACCTTGGAACAAGCCTACAGGCTAGCCAAAGGGTGTCAAGAGCCTGTGAAGGAGGTTAAGAAACGAAATGAAGACAACTCCAATGGCAACAAAACTCATATGACTTTAAGATCAGGGAGATTGTCTAACATACAAGAAGTATGTAGTGAGTCAAACCAACAGATTTCAGTGGTACATCTAACTGAGCAACAGCTGGAAAGCAGATTGAGTGAGGGTTACTGTCCCTATTGTTATGAAAAAGACAGCCTTATTCATGAGTGTCAACAGCCCTGTCAATTCAGTATAGTACCAGAAGATCCAAGGCTCTGCTTGGAGAAGCTTAAAGAGCCAGAAATACCAATACAGACATCAGAAAAGGTTGAAGAGGTAGTGGTGAGTAAGTGTGAAAATCAGAAGACAAGCTGGGATCAAATGGAGATCTCAGTCCATGCCATAGAAGGATTACACAATAACAAAACCATTACTCTCACTGGGAAGAAAGGGAATCAAAATTTCTCAATTCTGATTGATGGAGGTAGCACTCATAGCTTCCTGGATGAACATACAGCAACCAAACTGAGATGTGAATTGGTTAAAACTCAACCAATGAAAGTACAGGTGGCTAATGGGAATCATTTGATTAGTCAATTTGAGTGTGCAGATTTCTCTAGGACAATGGGTGACAAAAAGTACACTACTGAAGTCAGAACACTACCAATGGGAGGATATGATCTGGTATTAGGAGTTGACTGGTTAGGATCTCTTGGCTTGGTTACTTTCGATTATAAGAAATTGTTGCTACAGTTTCAATATCAAGGAGAAGAGGTAATTCTACATGGAAATGGTGGTATGAGCAGACCTAGGATACAGCAGATGAGTGCTAAGGGACTTGTGAGATCCTGTCAGAGACAAGGCAATGGGTTCATTTATATAGTAAATCAAGTATGTGATTCACCTGATGAGCAAGGTACCATTGATAAACAGGGGAATACAAGAATAAGGGAAGTGCAAACTCAGTTGCAAGGCCTTCTTGACAAGTATGATGATATCTTTCATACACCAAAGGGACTTCCCCCTCATAGAGAGATTGAGCATTCCATAGAATTGAAAGAAGGATCTCAGCCTTTTTCAATAAGACCATATAGGAACTCTTTTGATCAGAAGAATGAGGTGGAGAAACTTATAGCAAAAATGTTGGAATCAGGGGTTATAAGACCAAGTACTTCACCATTTGCTTCTCCTATTCTGCTGGTGAAGAAAAAGGATGGAACTTGGAGATTTTGCAATGATTATAGAAAGCTCAATTCATTGACAATCAAGAATAAATTTCCAATTCCACTGATTGAGGAGCTATTGGATGAATTAAGTGGGGCAGAATTCTTTACTAAGCTTGATCTTAGGGCAGGGTATCATCAAGTCAGAATGAAAGCTAGAGACATAGAGAAAACAGCCTTTAGAACTCATTTAGGTCATTATGAGTTCACTGTCATGCCCTTTGGGCTGACTAATGCTCCTGCTACTTTTCAGCACTTGATGAATAAAGTTTTTGAGCCTTATTTGAGGAAGTTCTCACTGGTCTTCTTTTATGACATTCTAATCTACTCTAAGACTGCTTTGGAGCATCTACAACACTTGGAGGTGATATTTGCAACTATGAGGCAGCATCAACTGTTTGCCAAAGTGTGAGTTTATGAAGGACCAAGTAACTTATTTGGGTCATGTGATCAACAAGGCTGGAGTTGCAGTTGATGCCAGCAAGGTAGCAGATATGCTTGCCTGGCCATTGCCACATAATATCAAGGCCCTTAGAGGTTTTTTAGGGTTGAGTGGATACTATAGAAAGTTTGCTGAAGGGTATGGCTCAATTGCTAGACCTTTAACAGTGTTGCTGCAGAAAGATAACTTTGTATGGAATGAAGAAGCCACTACAGCCTTCACTGCTCTAAAACAGGCTATGTCTAGTACCCCTGTACTCAAACTACCAGATTTTTGTAAGGCATTTACAGTGGAGACTGATGCATCCCACACTGGCATTGGAGCTGTACTAACACAGGATGGTCATCCCTTGGCATATTTCAGTAAAGCTTTAGGGGTAAAAGGACAGGCTATGTCTACCTATGAGAAAGAATTAATGGCTGTAGTCACTGCTGTCAAGAAATGGACTACATACTTGATGGACAAGCACTTTTTCATCAAAACAGACCATTATGCTTTGAAATTCTTGGCTGATCAGAAAGTTAGTAATCTCCTACAGCAGAAGTGGAATAGCAAATTGCATGGTTACAACTACACTATTGTCTACAGAAAGGGCTCTGAGAACATTGTTGCTGGTACCCTAAGTAGAAAGTTTGAAGAAACTGCATCAGGCAAAGCTGATATTTCCATTCATGAGGACATGAACGATGTTAAGGGGAAGGGGATGTCAGGATAAGCTTGTATTAGTAATAGTAGTAAGGGAAGGGTACTTTAGTCTTTTCAGTTGTATTAGTAGAAGTACTATAAATAGCTGCAAGTTGTTATATTTCTATTATGTTAAATTTGAAATATGAAAAGGAACACGATTCCACCACTCTCTCTCTCTCTCTCTCTTCTAGGTCTTTTCTCTCTCTAATATGTTATCTTCTTCTGCAAGATATTTCTGATCTGCTTCTTCTCTGCAGAAACTCGGCATTTCTGTGTTCTTATCTCTGATTCTATCTCTATTTCTGTCTAATCTATCTCTATCCTAGCTTATTCTATCTGTTATCTCTGTTATAAATACTTAAAACACCAAAAACAGAAGTAAAACATTGCCAGGATTCACTAAAACCTGACAGACTTCTACACCAAATTGCGCCAAAACAACATTAGAAAGATGCGAAACAAATTAACTTCTGTCACAAACAGGACTGCTTCATTATTGCTCCAAATACCAGTGACTAGATGGCAGAATGCAACCAAAACCTCACTTTAATATCATCTTACAATTCCAACAGCTGCCAAGATATCTCATATCTATTCAAGTAAAAGAAAATTTCTTCTATATAATGCCTTGGCAGAACAATGTTCAGCACTTCAAACAAAATAAGTTTATAACTACCACTAGTATTTAATACATCCGAACATGTACAATACCAAGTATGATAATATCAAATTCCCTTCAACGTACCTAACAGCTATCAACACGCAATGAACTAAAACAAGAATTACATAACTAGAATACAACCAGCCAGAATCTTGTACACTGCTAATTTATAAATAAAGTGTGAAATTCCCGTTAGAGGAACGTCATTTGTCTAAGAAAACAAAATGGAGAGCCATATCAAGCTAACCATAAGAAACCTATACAAACACTCGTTACCCTTTACAAAAACTGCAGATTCCTCAACCAAAACCACAAAAGTCTTAGAAAGTTGACCAGATCCAATCAATCACCCTCTACAAAATTAAATGAAAGCTAATCTATATAAATTTACCCGAACTGGCATAAATAAGGAACAAGCTACCTGAAATAATGAATGCGAGTCTATAGACTGGTTTTGCATATTCAACCTAATCTCAGCTAATACATCACATGAACTTTTGACGGTTGGAAAATTACCTTTTAAATGTTTCAGATTAGCTTTATTTTTCGCATCAATATCTCGGTGGCTCTGCAATTCCCTAGAAAGTGTTCTGTGCTTCAAATGAAGATCACTTATTAGCAATCTTAATGTCTTAACTTCTTCTTCTAAATTACTACTTGTATTCTGCCTGCACTGACCTGCAAAAGAGAGTAGCAAGTACTAAAGTTGATTGAAAACAATATAGTGGTCAGTGGTCACGTACGTCAAGAACAAATACATTATAAGTCTCACCATCTTCTGGATGTTGAGCTGAAGCATATAATTCTCCCTTCAAGCACCAAAGATCATTAATCCCACCGACCACATTAGATAATATCTTCTTGGTTTTTGCACCTACTGCTTGTGTAATTTCATTCACCTGACTAGGGATGTTACTCAAATGGCTACTCTCTGTTGCACCTGTTTCTACAAGCCGTCTAATAAATTCGTCATCCCGAGGAGATGAGCAGCCATCTGGCAGAAAAGGAAAAAAAAAAATTCAATCTTTAAAGTATATATTTTATAAGCAATGTTAAACGAGTACCAATAAATAAATTTTCATTATTTAACAAACATACATAATTTCTGATAGAAATTTCAACATGGTTACATTCTACATAGCTTCAGATAGAAAGAACAATATAGAATGGAGATCCATATCCACTAAATGATCAAGAAAGTTTCACTGTGCTAGAAAGAGAGATTATTACGCAATACACATAGAAGCTATATGAAACGGAATTTTTAACAGACAGACTGAAGCCATACGATGAAAATACCACGATGCTAAATAGCAATTAGATAATTTGCAAGATAATTTAGGGTAAATAAATTCAACGATACAACTTGAGAAATTTGGAACAAAGAGAAAAGGTAGACAGATGAAGATATGTTATGACTTCTGACATCATTTCACAAGTAGAAACTTGCTACAAATCAAAACACATGGAGAAAAAATTATATAACAAACAACATACTTAAAAAAACAAGTAAAATGAGTGTTTGGGGAGCAATGTACAACCCAGAAGTCTCTCATGCACGCAGACTCTCCTAAGGACAACTTATATTTATTTATTTATTTTTGCATTTACGGGTCTGCAACTCATAGGACTTCGTTCGCATTTAGTTTTCGGGTATCCAATATGATAGGGTGCATGTATAAAATTGGATTACTGCGGTCACAGAATTCTCTTACAAGAAAAAACCAATATCTGCATATCTCAATCCTCAATAATAATCATCTCCGTTTCCATTTCACAATATGAGATTCAATGAAACCTATTCAACTTTCCTAGTTGAATATATATACTAAAATGATGAAATTTCCTAATCTTCTCCTAAAACATAATAATAAAAATAATTAATAACCTAAGAAGCACAGGTGCGGGGACACGGGTGCGGGTGCGTAGTACGGGGATTCAGGAATTCGGCAAATTTCAAAATATGGGGATTCGGGTGCGGCGGGATATGGCGAATATTTAAAAATTATAAAAAAAAAATATATATAATTTAATATTTGCATTTTATTTGGATAATTAAGAAATAATTTAATCAACCTTAAAAATTAAAGTAGCAAAAAGTGGTAATCTAATTAATTAAAATACACAACAAAAAGTAGTAAGTAGCCTAACACGTACTCAGCTGAGCACAGCATATATAATACTAACTTATTATTTGTAGAACAATTATAGTCAAAGTCAACAATACATAAGCCTCAACACGCTAACAGTCTGTACACCCCATATATAGACACACAATACACACAACATACAGACACACATGTACACAAATATAACTGTACTACACATCTCAATGATTCAAACAAACCCAGATCGGCAACGAAATCGAGTCTACTTAACCAACAAATAAAGGTGGAAAGGAGATGTGACGATGGAACGCCGGAGGCGATGAGAACGACCGGAGATAATCAACGGTGACGACGACGGGTCGTTTCTCTCTTCTCAATCTTATCTTTTAATTACGATTCATGCCCTTCCCGCACCCCCCTTCTCGCACCCCCACGAATTGGAACAGTAAAATACGGGGACACGCCAGGTGGCGCATCCCGTACGTATTTGGCCGCACCCCGCGCACCCCCGCACCCGAATGTATCCGGTGCGCAGTACGCTGGGTAGGTGCCGCACCCCTGCTTTCTAGTTAATAACCAACTCACTCCAGAATATTCTAAGCATTGGGATTCCAAAGTATTCCATCTTGCTGCCAAATACTTTCTGTGGGCTTTATAAAAGCCTGTCCAGCATCACAATCTACAGAGCATAGCTTTCAGATCCTACTTTTTCCATCTATTTAAGTTTTATTATAAACTTTTAAAACCAATAATGATCGAGGAGCAACAGATCTTTTCAGATTAAAGTTTGGGATTACGACAGTAATTTTGCACTACAATTAATCATGTAAAATATTTATTCTGGACAATTTTATTATTTCATTACAGTTCTCTTACTGATCTTGTATGGAAAAGAAGCTCAGCCTGTTTGGCTAACAACGCTTAAAGGAGAAAGCTCCTTTAAGGAGATTTTGGTGTGTTTGTGTACACCGGCTTTAAGTTAAAAAACTGTTTTAAGTCCTAAGTTACATTTAGGTACTTTTGACTTATGACTTATGACTTATGTAGTTTTTTTTTTTCACAATTCTTGTAAAGCTTAAATATCATGAATTTAAAAATTTTTTAAGTCAAATTTCATTAAGTCAAAATTATTAAACCCCCATTTAACTTTAAGTAAAATTACCCAAACACTTTCATTTAACTTAAAGTAAACAACTTTACTTTCTCCTTTAAGTTAAAAATACCTCCATTAAGTCAAAAGTAACTTATTTTAAGCAATTCCAAACACCCTCGCTGTCTTATTTTGTCATTGCATTCTCAAATCCATTCCAGGCTACAGAAGGTGATCCCTCATTTCTAGTTAATAATCATATAGTTGAATATAACAAATTTCCCCCTTCTTTTCATAGTTTGTATCAAAGTAAAATGTGTATGTATGTACATGTATAACTGATTTTTGCTAAACATTTTTGTTATAACGAGAAACTATGTCAACCAGTACATCTTGAAAATAGGCACATCCAACAAATCGGTAACTAAGAGTAATTCATAAACTGATAGTATATGAATAAAAGGCTTCAAATTTATGCAGAGATGATTATCAAAAATAAAAGTCTGGAAAAATGAAAATATTAATAAATATAAAAAAGAACTCACCTCCTTCATCAAATTCATTTCCAGCATCTACACGTATTCCCGCACAGTTCTTGATACGTTTGGAACTTGACTCCAAATCTACGATGACCTAATGAGCCGTATATCCATAAAGTCATTACACACCACAACTCATTACAAGAAATAGAAACCAAAAATGAGCTGGAGAGGGGGGAGAGACAGTTACCTCTTCCCAAGCCTTATGAACTACATTCAATGTATTATCGTAAGGTAATTGTTTATCCCTCAGCTGAATGAATTTGTTCTCAAGGGCAATACACTCGGCCTTTTGAGCTTCTAACTTCTGAACAAGCTTTAGATTTTGAAATTGAAGAACTTTCGTATCAAGCTAGAACAGAATGTCAAAGAAAGATGTTAAAACACAAAAAATCAAGTAGCAAGCATAAATGGGGAACCCTAATGCTCTGTTCCTTTTGTTTCTTCTTTAACGTAATTCTCCATGTAAACACTGAATCACTTCTATTTTGCCCAGATAAACTATCAAAGATAAAATAAAATAATAAATCTTGAACCTAAAACTAGAGCAACTAGTCCTACAATAACCAAAAACCATAAAATTTACATCTTTACACACAAATACACATCTTTATATATAAAAGCAAAACATAAAACAACCATGGAATTGTTAATTATCACACAATCAAACCCTAGAATTGGTGAATTAATACACAATCAAACCCTAAAAACAACAAATTACACAAAAAAAACACCTGAAAAGAGCTAAACAAAAGTACAAAACTCTAATCAACCTATCCCCTCGTCCAATCACCAGAAATCATTACACAGTCACACACACACAAAAACCCCTAGAATTGGTAAAGTAGAACAGACACCCGCACACATATCGAAATCAAAAGCTCATAAACAATAAATTCATAATCAATTACACAAATATAACACCTAAAAAGAGCCCAACAAACCTAAATTCAAATCACTTGAAGTCAAATAAAAATCACAACTTTATAGATATACATCTTTTTATATATTTATCTTTACACTAACACATAGATAGCCCTAGATTTGGCAAACACGCACACATATAGAGAGGGAGAGGGGGGAGAGGGAGAGAGAGAGAGAGGGAGAGAGATTACAGAGAGATATAGGGAGAGAGGGAGAGAGAGAGAGAGAGAGAGAGAGAGAGAGAGAGAGAGAGAGAGATAGGGAGAGAGAGATTACATAGAGATATAGGAGAGTGGGGGGAGAGAGAGAGAGAGAGAGAGAGAGAGAGAGAGAGAGAGAGAGAGAGAGATGGAGAGAGAGAGAGAGAGAGAGAGAGAGAGAGCTAAAAATCTGAAATTGAATGAATTGAAAGAACAACAAATTGAAAACACACACACAACAAAATAAAACCCAATTAACAAGAAATTACACAATCAAACCACCAAAAAAGGCTGAAATTGAATGAATTGAGACAACAATAAACCTGATATTCCATGGAGTGATTGAAAGAATCGGACTTGAAATGATTCGCCGCAGAGATTGTACTTGAATTATCTTTAGGGTTCATCTGAAAAATAAAAACAAGGATATATATATAGATATAGATATAGATATAGATACACAATTCAAGTGTAAGTACTATTGTGTTTCCTCCCTCAGATACTACAACATCCCGCCGGGTGGGTGTATTCTTTTCTGGGTATCTATTGTCTTGTCTTTTTACTCCCTTTCTTTTTAGGGATATCATGAATGGTAAATTCTGGTATTGGCTTTTCTGAATGGTACCACTGTATATTTTTGATTTACGAGTGGTATCATCAAGGTTTTGTCTTCTCAATAAAAATACCCCTCCGTCATTAAAAAGTTAGTCAAACGTTAGTCAAACAGTAATTTTAATTAATATTCTGAATGGTACCCTTTTGGTATTGGCTTTTCCGAATAGTACCACTGCATATTTTTTAAAATCGAAATTTAACTTCTAAAAATCAAAATTAAATGAAAAATTGGTGAAAAATTAAAATTTAAATTTTTAAAATGAAGAGTATGAAATTACAAACACCCACATATTTTTAAAATATTTTTAGGATCAGAAGCTCACTTCAGGGCACCCATTTAGTGGGTACAAGTACATACCATGACATGATTTGATGTTACTGCCATAGTTGAACAAAGTAAATGAAGAATTGAAATTCAGCTTTAATAATTTTATGAAGAAAACTGAGATCTCTAGCTCTTGTGCATGAAAGTGTCGGAGGATGAACCGTTTAAGATAATAATAATGAAATGAAAATAAACTATGTTCAGAGATTCAGATATCCGGTAATTATTTCCGTCTGTCTATTGGTTCATTGTTCAACTTACAGATGCATGCAATTACACACTGGCATGCTGTTCTTATACATGTATATTTGTAACTTAATTTTATTCAAGTCAAACTTAGTGGAGGCAAATTGGAAGACACAGCAGTCCTACATATTTAAGGTCAAAAATAGAAAAAGAACAATATTTATGTTCTGAAATAAATTTAAATTAAGTAATCATATTTGAGCTTTTCAAACAAGCATGATCCAACCACATTCCCTGTTCATGTCAAAAATATGTGGGTGTTTGTAATTTCATACTCTTCATTTTAAAATTTTAAAAATATTGTAAGTCAAAAATATACAATGGTACCATTCAGAAAAGCCAATACCAGAAGGGTACCATTCAGAATATTAATTAAAATTACTGTTTGACTAACGTTTGACTAACTTTCTAATGATGGAGGGTCATTTTTATTGAGAAGACAAAACCTTGATGGTACCACTCGTAAGTCAAAAATAGGCAGTGGTACCATTCAGAAAAGTCAATACCACAAGGGTACCATTCATAATATCCCTTCTTTTTATTTGCTTTTTCTTCTGGATGTGTGCCACGTGGATTTTCATATACAAAACAAATATTAAGGAAAGGTAGAATTTTTTTTTTTAGTACAAATTTTTGGTGAATAAATCGACTATATATATAATAGCACAACATGTCATATTTTATTCAATGTAATTTACGTTTATGCCCCTTATAATGATATGTTATGAAAAAACTTAAAATACTAGGCATTGGTGAGGATCGAACCCATGACATATGAATTCAAATGTCATTAAGTTGTCCACTATAACCATTGAGCTACACATTTATTTGGTTAAATAGTAGAATTCACTATTTATATCCATCAATGTTTTTTTCATTAATTTGATTTTATTCCTTATCAAATGACTATTTTAGTCCTTGATCGTATAATTAATATACATCATTTAATAATTTAATATTCAATATGTCTATTTAATATTTACTTAAATATTATGTAATTAATTACATCGAAAATAACAGCCATTATTTTTCGTGATTAATAATTTATATTTGTGCAAATATTTATATTCGCGCATATATTTATGACATTCGTCAGTAATCAGATTTAAATTCTCAGTTCTGAATTAAGTGAATTTAAATTCACAATTGAAAACATAGATGACTATCTTAATAGATATTATAAAGTTTAGACATATCATGTTGAAAATGAAGCCGTTAAAAATGAAACCCTCCAAAAGAGAGTTTGCTGAGCTATATTTAGACAACACCGCTACAAATTGAAAGGTGTTCACGACCACAAAGTTGAATTATTCACGACCACAATGTTATGAAATCGTTATTTAATCTTCACATTGTTCAGAATTGAAACGGTGACATCTCAGTTCTAAATATAATGAATTTAAATTTATAACTAAAATCATTGAATTAGATGACTAATTGATTGGATATTAGAATTTTTTGAACACAACCTGTTACAAAGTGAGCGCACTTTAAAAGAGAGTAAGTTAATCTGTATTTAGCCAACATTTCAGCAAATTGAATAATATTCATGATCACAATTATTAAAAACCAAAATCTCCAATAAAGCTAAAATATCCCCGTGCCCTGCACGGGTAATGAAGCTAGTTTTTATATAGTAAAGGATATCATATTTTAATAAAAGATTTCATTTCGGGTTAGACAAATATTCATTTTAAGCTGTAAATTATTATATATGTTCTTTGTAATGAATTCCATCGAGCGGATATATACTTAAAAAGAATTATATTCTATTATATAATAAGAGTAAGAGGGATAATAAATAAGTATTACTATAGGTTAAGAGATCGATTCTCATAGACGACATATTAAATAAAGAATTTATATATGAATAAAATAAAACTAAAATAATATAATTGATTTTCAAATAATTAACATGCAAGTAATTTTAAAGTATTTTTAAAAGTCGAGAGTTCAATGCATATGAATAACAATTTAATATCGAATATTTAAAATATATTGAAAATTAAGTTTAAAATTACGTAGAACCCCTGCAGAGCGCAAAGCCATTAGATGCTCGGCTAAAAAAGGATTATAGAAAAACGCGACATAAACTTTGAAGTATAGAATATAGGATTGTTCTAAAAAGCAGTCTAGGCAGTCGATTAATCGGCGCCTAGCCGCTAGCGGTCATTAAACGCCTAAATTCTGTAAATATTGGTCATTAGACATTTTTTTGATTAGGCGGCGCCTAGGTGGTCCAAGGCGGGATTAGGCGGGATTAAGCGAGATTAGGTGGTTTAATGAGTTAGGCGGGAATAATCGAGGCAGTGATTAATCGGATTTAATCGTGATTAATCGGTTAAATTTTAAAAAAATGATCAAATTAAGAATAAAACTTTAAAAATATAATTTTTTTTTTAATAAAAAATATTATCTACACATAAAATGGTAAATTCACTCATCATATTTAATAATAAAATAAAGATATTTATATTTTTAATTATATAAAATATATTTTTAAACATTAAAATTAAATTACATAAAAAATAATATTTTAATACATCCGATTAATGTTCCGATTAATCATTCCGATTAATCGCCACCTAGCCGATTAATCGCTAGAAGGTAGGCTCACCGCCTAGACCCGCCTAACAATTTTTACAACATTCAATATAGATGATAAACTACCGTATAGATGATAAACTACCGTAACAAAGGATCACTATGCAAAGTACCATATACTTGATGCCCGATGCAGCCTATCATTTTAATAATATATTGGTGTTGTAATTCATGCAATTCACGGCTCTTTTTTTAATATCTATAATTATGTTATTTTTTTTATATTTAAATATTATTAATTTACATATCAAGTTGTTGTTTAAAAAAAATAATATACTTAATATTTGTGCTCTATCTTGAATTCTTAAAATTGGATTTGGACAATTTAAAGCCCGCATGAAATTAACAAAATAATCTTTAGTTTAGTGATAATTTAATAATTATTTTCCAATTAAAATTACGCATATATAAAAAAGATAAGAAATTGACGATTTTTTACGTTAAATTTGTTGTAAAATCTACTTATACTTTGATATGGGCTAAAAGTAAGCCCTAAAGTTAGACCTAGAATGGTCCAAACGTGGGGCCCACCAGATGGGCCCAAACCCCAATTATAATATTAATTTCGTAATTAATATTATGGGTAATAAACAGCTCAGCAAATAAGAGTCAAACAAGGATATAACTCTAGCCTGGCTTAGCCTCCAAGATACATATCTCAACATGGAAACTGATTCCTAAAAGGAAGGGATTTAGAACCTTCCTTGAGGCGGTGACTTGCTCACCAAGTCTCCTACTCCTACCATAATTCTTAGGCTTCTCAGCCTATATAAGGGCCTGACCCCTCATTCTCAGAACTACGTCTTGGCTTGATTCTCAATAACGAGATACGTAGACACTCTGTGAGGACCGATCAGTCTCGTAACACGGAAACAACCATTAAAGCTCGAAGCTCAACCACCCTAGCATTGATTACAAATCGTAACCTAGTTTTTATTCCACAACATTTGGCACCGTCTGTGGGACAAGACATCAACCATGGTTCAAACACGAAGGACACCAACAATTACCGAGTTCTGCACCGCCCACTACGGATCCGGCGCCCCAGACGACCGGGGCGATTGTTCAACATCAAGTTTCTCAACCTCTAGGGACAACTTCCCATGTTGAGAGTACGTTACCTCCGATCATCCACACAAATCAAGGGACCAATCCTCTTCAGGTGGTGGTTTCTCCCTTGGTTATCGATCACACCAACCCAATGTATGGGCTGCCTAACTACCCTCCTACTCAAGGAGCTGGACCTAGTGGCCACGCCTTGCAAATCCGAGATCGAGAGTATGTCGACTACTCTGGCCCCTATACTGATGATTCATTGTAACGGTCCCAAAATCCGGGGTACAGATTTGGGGGCCACCAACCAAAATCAACATTGTACATCTCTGAATATAAACAACATTTAATAATATAAACCCCTTAACCAAGATCGCATACAGGTTATGGTATGAAACAAACTATCGAATTACTTTAATACAACTCCATCTCAGAATAAAATTATTATACAATTCTGTGAATATTCAAAACCACTAACTACGTATCCAACCTTGGCAATTTGCAATCCATTGTCTGGCAAAATCTATAACTCAACTGCCTCTTCTTGCTATCCGGAGATCAATACTCACTGTCCACTACTAGATTTACTTAACTCCACTATTAACTGAGGAAAACAAACAAAAGCAAGAGTGAGCCAACAATGCTCATCAAGTGCATAAGGTGATAACAATTCAATATCGAAACAATCTGATAACAAAAGAATTTCAACTCATACTGTGAAAGAATCTATGATGATACTTTTAAATTGCCAGGAGGGCCAATACTTCACCATTACTGAGGTGTAACAAGAACTAGAACGGATAAGAGTTTTGTTCAATCAGAATAAACATTGTAAACTTCAAAGAAACCAGGCTTTAACAATTCAATACTGATACTCGAAAACTCAAGATCAAATGATAACCATTCGATAAGAATACTTGGGAAATTCCTGGTCAAGCAATAAGAATCAAAGTCCAACTGGATACTCAATTTATAGATTAGAATTGGATTTTTCACTTCGACGCAACGAGTTAAAGTGGATGATCAGTCACACTAAAACTCCGGATATACTCTCTTGGTATATCCAAATACTCAACTGGATCCAAGGTCTCTTTTGGCCTAAAATATCATACTCATACTCTGACTGGCGTCCTCAGTCATGAAAACATTTTTATTTAATAAAAACTTTCAATTCTATCTTTAATACTCAGGCCAGGGGTCGGGACGATCGACTGCCCTGTCTCAACCAATAACTGGAAAACTCACGTTCCAGGATAATAACTTAAGATTAGGAATTTAATAAGAACGACATCATTGTCTGGTATCGACAGATTCGATACCACATAGGGGAAATTATAAAGAACGTCAACTCAAAAAGGTAACAACAAAATCGATATGAATACTTCAAATTATAACCACAGTAGATTAGGCAAGGAGAAATTCCATTTTCAAACGAGAAGTAATAATTCAGGTTCAGCATACATAGAATCAAGTGAATACGATCAAAGGAATATGATTCAGCATTAATGAATTGACTTGATATCAAAAGGGAAAGTAAATCAACACAACATGATGTATCTACAGAGGTAGGGTTGTATGATCAAGTACGAATGAAACAATGTTCGATATAATTGAAGAAATAAGTTAAGGTCACTTGGGTTAAATATACTAAAATCGGGAATTTTGTTAACAGATATTTACAAGGATTTTGAAATCAGGATTCTTCTCTATTCAACAAATTTCTTAACATAATCGAAGGAAATAAAGAAATAGCATTGTGTAGAAAAGGTATTGGTGAGGTTTATTAAAATTCCATAGTTGAACTGAGGGTGTGGAAATAAACATTTTCCCGCTAATTGAAGAAACATTATATTTTCTAAATATACTTTATTCTCATCATATACTACAACAAGAAATTGAACTGCATCACTTGAAAGATAAGTGAAGAGCAAAACACTTGCCTCGATTTACGGAGTTCCTGATCCTACCATGGATCCTCGACTCAAATTCATGTCATCCCTTACTTCATACACTCGTCGACTCTGAAACTTGTCCTTCTCCTCCAACTTCTTCCCTTTATACTCGTACTGGCTCTCAACCAAATTCTCACTGGTACCTATATAAAAATAAAGTACTACTTTAGTATGCTTATAACCGTAACCGTCTAACTATGTGCTACCCGAACGCGTCCTAATACGCTTTACAACTTAATATATACAACACGTATTAATCAAATTCTTGAAATAGTAATATATACATACATATATATATATACATGACCACATAAATCACATAACACTTAGCACGTATTATTAACTCTTATATCTCTTCAACATGTACATCATATTAATTCACAAATAACTCTTATCAATTTACTATACGAATTACAAAATAATTCTATTAAAATTTGGACAGCACTTCCTTTACAATATAGTCTAACCTGTCGAAATACAATTTACCAAACCAGCAATCAGACATTCCTTGCTTTACTACCAATCTCAATACAATCTCATAATCTTCACCATCTTACTAACATACATCAATTATAATTTCTTCTGACCATCAACATACCTACCATTTAATATACATCCTTGCACCATTCACAATCCAAATCACAGTATATACATTTCACTTTAGCTCCCCGAATCCATTTAATACCCTTAATAACCCTTACAATTATCACTCTAAATCCATCACATAAATTACTAATCATATAACGCATCCGACAAAGACAATCAACAATGATAATTTCCCGTACATTATACCATTGTATATTACACCTTAACAATTAGAATCAAAAATGCAATTACAATCAACATCGATAATTTGCAGTCAACTTTACCGACATACAACAATAAAATTATCTCCGAAAACAATATATAGCATTTAGTCAGGACTCTCGTCTGAATAGCTCAATACAACTCATAATTCGAGGAAGTCAAGAAACTTTTAAATTTCATTGCAATACCGTATCGCATATTTCTGCTTCCAAAATTAACTTAACAACAATTCAACAGTGCTTATCCAGTTGAAAACTGAATTCGCACAATCAACAAAGGAACTGAACAGGACTTGTACACTCATCAGAACTTACCAGCCTTCAACATATATACGGTTACACACACAACCAAGCAGAGACTACCACACGATTTCAACATCATCACTGAAAGAAAACCACTCGGCAACAGCACATAGCAGCCATTACACCAGCCAATACAACTACTAGGACACCCACACTCCGGTCACGACATCCACACGCCACTACCTCCTTCTTCCTAACATTGTAAACCATGAACACATCACAGCCGCAGTTTCCCCTGAACACCTGAACTGAACCCCCAATCATCAATACAGACGCTACACTATACACACAAACCACGCACACAATACATGAAAAGCTTGGCTGAATACATTCACTCTACACCACCGTACACCGCTGTATCACCATACCCATACACATACTGTATTTACACATAGAATCGTATACACACATAAACATACACTCTGTTTTCAAGATAAGAAAAAGAGTGAAGAGAGAAAGGAGGGGAGCTTAAAGATATTAACGAGAGATTGAGAGAGGTCTTTGAGAAATAACACATCCAATACACACGCATCGAACACTCTCCCCATCTTCCTTACACGCACAAGTATACAATCACACCTCTGAAAATACACACACACGACTACCAACAACACCGCTGCAAGCACAGACGCGGCCACACACATACACGGAACAATATACGGGAGATAGGTTATTTTGCGAGCAAGAACCGAGTAGAACATAGCTTTACCGGAGAGGGAAGAGTCAATCGAGAGAGAGATTGGCGAGGGAGAGAGATGTTTCCAGAGAGATTGAGAGATTGCGAGAGATGCTGAGAGAGAAAGAGAGAAATCGAAGGGAGAGATGAAAGAATTGAGATAGAGAGAGTGCTGGAAAGTTCAAGAAATTGATGTACATAGCAACCGACTGAAATTTGGGGAAAGTGAACTGGGTTTTGATATGAACAGAGGATAAAACCACTATACTGAAAAACAATAAATAAATCAATTTAAATCAATTTAAATCAGTTCTAAAAATCGTAATAAAAGGGAAAATTGGTGAACAATTACACTTTTCATTTTTTAAAATAAGGAGTGTAAAATTAGGAACACCCACATATTTTTAAAATATTTTTAGGATAAAAAATGAATTAAATATAAATTTTACAAATTTTGATCCTTTAAATATAATAGATCACTTAAAATAATTTTTTCTAAAATACTAAAACACCAAACTTAATTCAACCAACAATTTTAAAAACCAACTAATTATGCAAAGATAATATTACAAAAGATTTCATGATTTTTAAGCCCTCCGATATTTTTATAAAATTTACAGAGGATAAAAAATACATGATTTAAATATACTTAAATCCTCAAAAATACAAATAAAAATATACTGACATTCACCACTTATCCAAATCATCATATAAGCACATAAGTAAAATTTTCACATACGTTTCACCTTTACAACAATACTCACATAATAAAATTCATAATTTATATTAAATAAATAATTCTAAATTCGAAATTTTCTAGGGCGTTATATCTGGAATTTCTCCTTGCCTAATCTACTGTGGTTATAATTTGAAGTATTCATATCAATTTTGTTGATACCTTTTTGAGTTGACGTTCTTTATAATTTCCCCTATGTGGTATCGAATCTGTCGATACCAGACAATGATGTCGTTCTTATTAAATTCCTAATCTTAAGTTATTATCCTGGAACGTGAGTTTTCCAGTTATTGGTTGAGACAGGGCAGTCGATCGTCCCGACCCTTGGCCTGAGTATTAAAGATAGAATTGAAAGTTTTTATTAAATAAAAATGTTTTCATGACTGAGGACGCCAGTCAGAGTATGAGTATGATATTTTAGGCCAAAAGAGGCCTTGGATCCAGTTGAGTATTTGGATATACCAAGAGAGTATATCCGGAGTTTTAGTGTGACAGATCATCCACTTTAACTCGTTGCGTCGAAGTGAAAAATCCAATTCTAATCTATAAATTGAGTATCCAGTTGGACTTTGATTCTTATTGCTTGACCAAGAATTTCCCACGTATTCTTATCGAATGGTTATCATTTGATCTTGAGTTTTCGAGTATCAGTATTGAATTGTTAAAGCCTGGTTTCTTTGAAGTTTACAATGTTTATTCTGATTGAACAAAACTCTTATCCGTTCTAGTTCTTGTTACACCTCAGTAATGGTGAAGTATTGGCCCTCGTGGCAATTTAAAAGTATCATCATAGATTCTTTCACAGTATGAGTTGAAATTCTTTTGTTATCAGATTGTTTCGATATTGAATTGTTATCACCTTATGCACTTGCTGAGCATTATTGGCTCACTCTTGCTTTTGTTTGTTTTCCGTAGTTAATAGTGGAGTTAAGTAAATCTAGTAGTGGACAGTGAGTATTGATCTCCGGACAGCGAGAAGAGGCAGTTGAGTTATAGATTTCGCCAGACAGTGGATTGCAAATTGCCAAGGTTGGATACGTAGTTAGTGGTTTTGAATATTCACAGAATTGTATAATAATTTTATTCTGAGATTGAGTTGTATTAAAGTAATTCGATAGTTTGTTTCACACCATAACCTGTATGCGATCTTGGTAAGGGGATTATATTATTAAATGTTTTTTATATTCAGAGATGTACAATGTTGATTTTGATTGGTGGCCCCCAAATCTGTACCCCGGATTTTGGGACCGTTACAAGTTTGTATCAGAGCTACAGGTTATGGTCACTGAAACAGATTAGGAGGGTTAGGGTAGATAGACGTTGGGTAGAACGGTTTAGGATAAGGATTGTGTTAGGATACTTCGGCAAGCGTTGCGACGTTAATTGGTCTTTCGGCATATCGCGTGAGTAGGAGTTCGAATAGTTTAAGGATTGGGCTATGAGCGAAGCAGCGGACCCGAAGCGGCATAAGCTAAGTGGGCAGCTGGAGCTATCAGTCCGGGGACGTTATCTCGAGATTTTGCGTAGAATTTAGGACATTCTACGATATTAGTTTCGATGTGAACGTTTCGAAGATGGTGCGAGAAGGTTAAGAATGCGAAGTGAGAAACGATTATTAGCAAGAATTGGAAGTTAATCGTAGCTGTGCACCCTTAATCGTTGATTCCGTTCAGTTTATTGTCTAGAGAAATTTCATATTCTTTCTTTGAATTGTCGTAAATTAATTCCCGGTTCGCATCGTTGCTGAGGCATTCGTTGCGCAGTGACGGTTCAAAAATCGAGAATGAATTGAGATCTTCTTATTTATTCAACTCATTATTGTCAGGCCGGTTTGGCAGCTAAGTATAGTAGTGCTTAGTCGACAAGAGTGAGACTGAATAATTAAGAATTTCTTAAATGTTTGCCTAATCAGTAGTTGATGCTACAGTTGAAAAGTCTAATACCCATCAATTGATGATGAGCTTCGCACATAAAATTTATTCAAATTCAATTCCATTCTTTTAGAAATATTTATATTTCCAGATGATACTTGATCCATCTTTACAGAAAGATTTTTGAAACTCTTGAATCCTTTCCATTTTCATGAATACTTGATTTCTCTATTCCAGCTGAGATGAACATAGATAGGGAATTCAGGGACATCTTATCTTTGTGATAGAAGTCCAGTGGGACGCCACTGATTGTGTTTGTCATGAAAGTACTAAGGACTGGCCCTCCTTATGTACTATGGTGGTTAACCTAGTGACAAATGCAACCTGAAAATAGTTCAAAGATCATAATTGATCTCTCGGTTGAATTCCTTTCTAAAGGTTTTGTCAAACAAACTCAGTATATATTCATATTGATACCCCATTCATTTCGTTGACCTCCTTTGTCGGAGATTTGATGATTTCAAAATTTCTAATGATAACGAGACACGAAGTTAGACGCGACGACGTCTTAAGTGATGTAACTATAATGGTGCTGATGAAGAACTGGTTATGTAAGTTCAAGAATTTGGTGGTTAAGACGGATGTGTTATGTCAAATGGGAATAGTACTGATTCAAAGAATCATGAACAGGAGTTGAGACTAATAAGAAGTGAATAACGGAAAAGAGCAGTAAATGAGAGCACATTATCGCAAATATAGTAAAAAGGGCGAAAAGAGAATAATAATGAAGGTGTTGGTATAAGACATTCAATGTTAAAGAAGACGTACATGATTTAGTTAAGAAAAGAAGGTGGGATCCCGAAGATGTGGAGTTAGAAGAGAAAAGGCACCGTAGTTGCCGATAGAAAGAGAATTTACAGAAATTAACGAGATCCCATGGTCATAAGGTAAGATTTCGGGAGTAGAATCCCTAGAGATTTTATTAAGAGAAATGTGGGAAGTTGTGGTTGTAACTAGAAGGGCAGTATGATGACAAGTAGTAGAGTCAGAAGTCGAAGCTATGTGTTATGAGCTTGGAAAGATGCAAATTTTTCCAGAATAGTATTATATTAATCTTAGTGGAATTATGAAGAAAGTAATAAGACTACTGTTATAATTATCAAGAATAGAGAAATTCAATGCGATTATAAGGTAAGTTATCAGGAAATGGATGGTGATGACTATAAAGAGAGTCAAATATGATTCAGGATTAGATTTAGTTCCTTATAATGAAGGGGAGATTTTGATCTTAAGAAACGTGGAAATGATGTTTGAAGTCGAAAGCGGATATAGAAGTCTTACCAACCAAGCAGATCCGGAAATGGTGATATTAAAGGAATGAAGTCGTTTTGTATAAGAAGAAGGTAGCAGAAAGGAGATGATTAAGTAAAGCATATTTCAATGAGTAAGATTTCAAACAGTAATCGGACGAAGAATTTGATATGATCATAGATCACGAATCATGATGTTCGAAGGTTAGTGAAGCGTATGCAATCCAATGGAGAATGACCTTGAAAGGTTCCAAGTATGCAGAATCTCAATGTGAGTGGTGTTAAATGCCGAAGTCGTAACGGGTAGAGTCAAATCTGAGGACTCATCAAGTATGCAGAGTAAAGGATTGAAGTTGACTCTAGAAGGAATGTATTAGCGTATTATGAATGAGATATATATGATTTAAAGAGTAAGAATGATTGAGGATTTCTTAATATTCTTTTCTCAAAAAAAATTTATCTGAGGAAGGTTTATTTCAGGAGATGTAAATAAGTGGCGATGCAGGTTAAGTGGAAGATTCGTGTGGATAAAAGCGGGAGTTGTTGGAAATCATGGAAGAAGTGTTTCGTGAGTAGTATCGAGTGAAGTTGTGATGGCAGAAGAATTGGTAATAAATGGGATATTTCAATCTTGTGGTTGTATTGAGTGAAGTCACAGTCAAGGTGACAAGTATATTAGTTATCAAAACTGAAAATAATCGAGGCTATGTTCTTCGCAAGACTTAGCAAACCAGAATATTTTGTAAGAGTGAGAATCGAGTGCGAGTTGAAGTATGCTTGATGTACGTCTAAGAACGTGTATGTTAATTATAATATTCGATTGCAAGGATGCGACTGAAAATGAACGAAATGATGTTAAGTTTCCATAATGGGTATTCAGTAAGAATATAGGATTAAAGACAAGAAGAAACTTTTAATTATTCCAATTTCGATCGACATAGTACTTGGAAGCGGAGTGGAAGCGATCAGAGAACTTCTTGAGATTCTTTCTCGAAGATCTAATTAAAATCGTGTGGTTATAAGTAAAGCGTGGGAGTTGTACCAAAGTGTAGGTCGTTGTAAATTTAGGTAAATTTGCACGATAGTATTATTGTGAAGGATTGGCGTGGTAATATAGTTTTAACGCAAGGTATAGATCATTATGCGAAAAGTTATATTGATTGTCGGGGAAAGATATTTGTTCCCGTGAGTTAAGCATCTAGAGTTAAAAAAACTCGGAAGTCAAAGTTTAAGGTTATTTCGGAATTGGAGGGCTCGCAGAATGAGCTTATTAAAGTTTGAGTTGATATGATGGAATCCTAAAGGTTGAAAGATACAACCTGGGAGTGGAAGTAGGATGCGGTGTCCTTAGCGTTGATTCTGAGGACAGAATCCTATTAAGGGGGGAAGGATATAACGCCCTAGAAAATTTCGAATTTAGAATTATTTATTTAATATAAATTATGAATTTTATTATGTGAGTATTGTTGTAAAGGTGAAACGTATGTGAAAATTTTGCTTATGTGCTTATATGATGATTTGGATAAGTGGTGAAGGTCAGTATATTTTTATTTGTATTTTTGAGGATTTAAGTATATTTAAATCATGTATTTTTTATCCTCTGTAAATTTTATAAAATTATCGGAGGGCTTAAAAATCATGAAATCTTTTGTAATATTATCTTTGCATAATTAGTTGGTTTTTAAAATTGTTGGGTGAATTAATTTTGGTGTTTTGGTATTTTAAAAAAAAAATATTTTAAGTGATCTATTATATTTAAAGGATCAAAATTTGTAAAATTTATATTTAATTCATTTTTGATCCTAAAAATATTTTAAAAATATGTGGGTGTTCCTAATTTTACACTCCTTATTTTAAAAATGAAAAGTGTAATTGTTCACCAATTTTCCCTTTTATTACGATTTTTAGAACTGATTTAAATTGATTTATTTATTGTTTTTCAGTATAGTGGTTTTATCCTCTGTTCATATCAAAACCCAGTTCACTTTCCCCAAATTTCAGTCGGTTGCTATGTACATCAATTTTTCGAACTTTCCAGCACTCTCTATCTCAATTCTTTCATCTCTCCCTTCGATTTCTCTCTTTCTCTCTCAGCATCTCTCGCAATCTCTCAATCTCTCTGGAAACATCTCTCTCCCTCGCCAATATCTCTCTCGATTTACTCTTCCCTCTCCGGTAAAGCTATGTTCTACTCGGTTCTTGCTCGCAAAACAACCTCTCTCCCGTATATTGTTTCGTGTATGTGTGTGGCCGCGTCTTTGCTTGCAGCGGTGTTGTTGGTAGCCGTGTGTGTGTATTTTCAGAGGTGTGATTGTATACTTGTGCGTGTAAGGAAGATGGGGAGAGTGTTCGATGCGTGTGTATTGGATGTGTTATCTCTCAAAGACCTCTCTCAGTCTCTCGTTAATCTCTTTAAGCTCCCCTCCTTTCTCACTCCTCTTCACTCTTTTTCTTATCTTGAAAACAGAGTGTATGTTTATGTGTGTATACGATTCTATGTGTAAATGCAGTCTGTGTATGGGTATGGTGATACAGCGGTGTACGGTGGTGTAGAGTGAATGTATTCATCCAAGCTTTTCATGTATTGTGTGCGTGGTTTGTGTGTATAGTGTAGCGTCTGTGTTGATGATTGGGGGTTCAGTTCAGGTGTTTAGGGGAAACTGCGGCTGTGATGTGTTCATGGTTTACAATGTTAGGAGGAAGGAGGTAGTGGCGTGTGGATGTCGTGACCGGAGTGTGGGTGTCCTAGTAGTTGTATTGGCTGGTGTAATGTTTGCTATGTGCTGTTGCCGAGTGGTTTTCTTTCAGTGATGATGTTGAAATCGTGTGGTAGTCTCTGCTTGGTTGTGTGTGTAACCGTATATGTGTTGAAGGCTGGTAAGTTCTGATGAGTGTACAAGTCCTATTCAGTTCCTTTGTTGAATGTGCGAATTCAGTTTTCAACTGGATAAGCACTGTTGAATTGTTGTTAAGTTAATTTTGGAAGCAGAAATATGCGATACCGTATTGCAATGAAATTTAAAAGTTTCTTGACTTCCTCGAATTATGAGTTGTATTGAGCTATTCAGACAAGAGTCCTGACTAAATCCTATATATTGTTTTTGGAGATAATTTTATTGTTGTATGTCGGTAAAGTTGACTGCAAATTATCGATGTTGATTGTAATTGCATTTTTGATTCTAATTGTTAAGGTGTAATATACAATGGTATAATGTACGGGAAATTATCATTGTTGATTGTCTTTGTCGGATGCGTTATATGATTAGTAATTTATGTGATGGATTTAAAGTGATAATTGTAAGGGTTATTAAGGGTATTAAATGGATTCGGGGAGCTAAAGTGAAATGTATATACTGTGATTTGGATTGTGAATGGTGCAAGGATGTATATTAAATGGTAGGTATGTTGATGGTCAGAAGAAATTATAATTGATGTATGTTAGTAAGATGGTGAAGATTATGAGATTGTATTGAGATTGGTAGTAAAGCAAGGAATGTCTGATTGCTGGTTTGGTAAATTGTATTTCGACAGGTTAGACTATATTGTAAAGGAGGTGCTGTCCAAATTTTAATAGAATTATTTTGTAATTCGTATAGTAAATTGATAAGAGTTATTTGTGAATTAATATGATGTACATGTTGAAGAGATATAAGAGTTAATAATACATGCTAAGTGTTATGTGATTTATGTGGTCATGTATATATATGTATGTATATATTACTATTTCAAGAATTTGATTAATACGTGTTGTATATATTAAGTTGTAAAGCGTATTAGGACGCGTTCGGGTAGCACATAGTTAGACGGTTACGGTTATAAGCGTACTAAAGTAGTACTTTATTTTTATATAGGTACCAGTGAGAATTTGGTTGAGAGCCAGTACGAGTATAAAGGGAAGAAGTTGGAGGAGAAGGACAAGTTTCAGAGTCGACGAGTGTATGAAGTAAGGGATGACATGAATTTGAGTCGAGGATCCATGGTAGGATCAGGAACTCCGTAAATCGAGGCAAGTGTTTTGCTCTTCACTTATCTTTCAAGTGATGCAGTTCAATTTCTTGTTGTAGTATATGATGAGAATAAAGTATATTTAGAAAATGTAATGTTTCTTCAATTAGCGGGAAAATGTTTATTTCCACACCCTCAGTTCAACTATGGAATTTTAATAAACCTCACCAATACCTTTTCTACACAATGCTATTTCTTTATTTCCTTCGATTGTGTTAAGAAATTTGTTGAATAGAGAAGAATCCGGATTTCAAAATCCTTGTAAATATCTGTTAACAAAATTCCCGATTTTAGTATATTTAACCCAAGTGACCTTAACTTATTTCTTCAATTATATCGAACATTGTTTCATTCGTACTTGATCATACAACCCTACCTCTGTAGATACATCATGTTGTGTTGATTTACTTTCCCTTTTGATATCAAGTCAATTCATTAATGCTGAATCATATTCCTTTGATCGTATTCACTTGATTCTATGTATGCTGAACCTGAATTATTACTTCTCGTTTGAAAATAGAATTTCTCCTTGCCTAATCTACTGTGGTTATAATTTGAAGTATTCATATCGATTTTATTGATACCTTTTTGAGTTGACGTTCTTTATAATTTCCCCTATGTGGTATCGAATCTGTCGATACCAGACAATGATGTCGTTCTTATTAAATTCCTAATCTTAAGTTATTATCCTGGAACGTGAGTTTTCCAGTTATTGGTTGAGACAGGGCAGTCGATCGTCCCGACCCCTGGCCTGAGTATTAAAGATAGAATTGGAAGTTTTTATTAAATAAAAATGGTTTCATGACTGAGGACACCAGTCAGAGTATGAGTATGATATTTTAGGCCAAAAGATGCCTTGGATCCAGTTGAGTATTTGGATATACCAAGAGAGTATATCCGGAGTTTTAGTGTGACAGATCATCCACTTTAACTCGTTGCGTCGAAGTGAAAAATCCAATTCTAATCTATAAATTGAGTATCCAGTTGGACTTTGATTCTTATTGCTTGACCAGGAATTTCCCAAGTATTCTTATCGAATGGTTATCATTTGATCTTGAGTTTTCGAGTATCAGTATTGAATTGTTAAAGCCTGGTTTCTTTGAAGTTTACAATGTTTATTCTGATTGAACAAAACTCTTATCCGTTCTAGTTCTTGTTACACCTCAGTAATGGTGAAGTATTGGCCCTCGTGGCAATTTAAAAGTATCATCATAGATTCTTTCACAGTATGAGTTGAAATTCTTTTGTTATCAGATTGTTTCGATATTGAATTGTTATCACCTTATGCACTTGCTGAGCATTGTTGGCTCACTCTTGCTTTTGTTTATTTTCCTCAGTTAATAGTGGAGTTAAGTAAATCTAGTAGTGGACAGTGAGTATTGATCTCCGGACAGCGAGAAGAGGCAGTTGAGTTATAGATTTCGCCAGACAGTGGATTGCAAATTGCCAAGGTTGGATACGTAGTTAGTGGTTTTGAATATTCACAGAATTGTATAATAATTTTATTCTGAGATTGAGTTGTATTAAAGTAATTCGATAGTTTGTTTCACACCATAACCTGTATGCGATCTTGGTTAAGGGGTTTATATTATTAAATGTTGTTTATATTCAGAGATGTACAATGTTGATTTTGGTTAGTGGCCCCCAAATCTGTACCCCGGATTTTGGGACCGTTACATTCATCATCTGATGAGGATGATCGTGATGAAGCCCCGAGGAGGCGACGTGCTAGCAGAGAGCCAAGAAGAAGAACACAAACCATTCATAACGGACCTCCTTTGACAGCCGCTGAGAGGATCAGGGCTCATGAGGCCGAGATCTTAAGGTTGAAGGACGATATTGCAAGAGAACAAGCTAGGTTAAATCAGACTCAACCTCCTCCAACATCAGGACCGATTCCCTTTATAGATCTGGAGAGGTCTTCACGAAGGCAAAGAAGGGCTGATGTCCCAACTGGAAGAACAACGAGGGTGGAAACCCCTAAGAGCAACCCCAAGGATCAGATGCCACTTGGGGATCCTGATGATCCCACACCCCCGTCTACTGAGGAGGTGATGAATGCTCGTATTTCAAAGAAGTTTAAGATGTCGACAATTAAAGCTTATGATGGAACGGGTGATCCCGCAAACCACGTTAGGACATTCTCAAACGCACTGCTGTTACAGCCTGCAAGTGACGCTTTGAAGTGCAGGGCATTCCCTTAAACTTTGTCGGGCATGGCTCAAAGATGGTATAGTCGGCTGCCTGTAAACTAAATTGGCTCCTTTAAGGAGTTAAGTGCTGCTTTCGTTAGTCAGTTTATCAGCGGAAGAGTTCATGAGAAAAGTTCTGCATCCCATATGTATGTGGTACAAGGGAAGAACGAAAATCTGAGAGACTACCTTAAGAGGTTCACCAAGGAGACTTTGAACATCACTGATCTGGAAAATAAGGTGGCAATGGTAGCCTTAGAGCATGGCACCACCGACCTATACTTTAAAAGGTCATTGGCGAAGCATCCTCCCGAGAATATGGCTGAGCTCCAGCAAAGGGCTGACAAGTATATCAAGGCTGAGGATAGTATAAAGAAGGAGGCCACAGTAAGCAATGGCCGAGGTAACAATGATACAAAGAAGAGAAAGTAGGATCAGGAGTATGATGCTAGGGACAAGTATCCCCGTACTAGCAAAGATTCTGAATCAGCACCAAAAAAGAATCTTGGACCAAGGTTTTCTGACTATGCAAGGTGTTTGTACTAAATCACGCAAGCGTACGTGGTCACAAGTAATACATATATAAGTCAAGTTCGTTCCCACAGAGATCTTGGTTTTTAATTCAGTTTAGTACCTATGCAACAATGTATGATTATTATTCACTGCTAAGACAATTAACAAATTGGGTTTTTATTAACTAAGATTAACTAAAAAAAACAAATTAACAAACTAAGAATTAACTAACTAACGAGAATTTAAATCAAATTACTTCTGCAAGATTAACCATGGAATCCTAACTTCATTAAATACTTCGCTTAGATCTGACGCCTTTAATCACTATATGCAATGGTTATGATATCTGATCGGATAACACGAAACAAGTATACACTACTTCTCAGTATACGAATACCAAACTAAACATACATCCACAAAAGAGATAGAAGATGAATAGACACCAATTATGCTTAGACCCTATATCTCTATAGAATTTGAAAACATAACGGTTGAAGAACAAGTTATCCACATTGATCACATAGGGCAGCATAATATCTCTATTGACGCCACAAATCATGATGTTAAAACATCAACCTATCCTATGCTAGCATGGCAAGTTCTAAATCTCAAGATCCACTCTCGCTTCACAAGAGATTAACAAATTAGATGTTAGCTACGCATCTAAATACATGAAACACAACCATACGAGGATATCAGATATACATTACACACAGATCTGTAAAGCATCAAAATACTAAAGCTCCATAAATAAATCCGTTAGAACCCATGACAACGATTAGTTCATAATCGAACCTCTCGTCATCATGGGATCTGATGAAACCATGATAATGAAACAAAGTATGAAAAGATACAAATAAATCTAAGTAATTGATATGTAATGATGTGTAATGGTTCTTCTCCTAATGATACAAATTACAAAGGTTGGATGTGTTTATATAGGCTCTAGAAGTCTTGCCCAGCAAGAAAATACCAAAACAAAATTATAATAGAATTTCTGCAAAATACGTTTCCTAAACTGATTCTGTTTTTAAGGAAAATTCGTAGCTGACTTTTCTTCAGTATTTCTGGACCGTTGCATTTGTATTTGGACCTCTGGACCACTTTAGAATGATAGAGAATTCCGTTATCTTCGCGTGGACTGCTTACGGGCCTCAAACGGACTTCTAAAACTCAAGATATGGCCAAAATAGTAAAAACTGTAATTTTTCAGCACCGCGCGCGTGCAACCTGCGCCCATCAGTCTGTTTGTCGCGCAACCTGCGCCCACCACGCGCAACCTGCTCGTGCAACACCTGTCCCATATTGTAGAAAATCTCCCAAGCTTCGCGTGGGCAGTAAGATCGCTAAAAACGGACTTCTAGAACTCCAGATATGTCCAAAACAGTGTAGACTGCGCAACCGTCTCAGAAATCCGAATTTTAATCAATTTATTCTCCAAAAACGATAGAAGCATCAACCTTAATCAACATTCTCGTAAATCTGCACAACTAAACAAAACACATCAAAACCACCACAAACTTGAGTCCAAGACAATCAATTTAAGCCGATATGGAACGATCCAAGTGGATATAAATCCACTTATCACACCCCCAAACTTAAACCGATGCTTGTCCTCAAGCATAAACAATTACAACTAACTAACTAACTAGTACCACTTCCGTAGGTGATCACGGTTGCATTTGGCATATGTAACAAGCCCTTTAAACCCCTAGGCAGCCCTAGTGGACGAGTAAGGTCTCGTGAGGGCCTATAGCGAATGTACCCACAAAATCCATATAACCTAATATGAAAATGCAATTAATCTAGTACTAATATCCTACCATACCTTCAAATCCTCTCATGCCATATCAACTTAAGAATCAAAGTAAATACGCAATGTCTTGGTGTCGAAAGTGCAAGCATTCACATAGTCTACTCAATGAACATGCATAAGTTCTCACAAGCCCATGTCAAATGTAAGAATAAGTTAGTAAACATGCTAAGCCTACAAGAGTACATCTTTGAGACAAAACTCGGGATCTCATACGCAAAAACAAGCAAACACTCACAATCCACTCACAAAAGAATATTCACTCAAGAACAAGGGTAAGTGTATCACTCAATTCCAACAAAATCATAAACATGCTTGACATTTGGTATCAATCTAACTCTTAACACAACATACATCAATGACGATAATCAAAAGGTCTTTATTTGGGTTGTAACGGGGCTAGGGACAAGGTATGTCAAATAAGCCAAATCAGGTGAAGTGTCAAAAGCTAGTAAGTACCATAATAAATCATACACAACACCCTATTCCCCCCCCCCACATAATTTTTCTATTTTTCTTCCAACAAAAACAATCGACGAGTCGACTAAAGTAGGATCACAACAAACACAAACATGCTCTCATAATATATATATATTTTTTCTTTTTTTTTTTCTTTTTTTTTCTTTTCTTTTTTTTTCCTTTTTTTTTTCGAGAGCTAAATATAACACAAACAATAATATAAATAATAACAATGATTCCACAATTTTATTACACATGCCGACTATCAAGTAAACAAACCCAACTTTCAATATTTCCCCCAAAAGTATGACCAACAATAACCCCTCCCTGGCACACCTTATTACTCCCTTAAGCACTCTACTAGCCTTTGACAATGCGGGTTCAAATTAATGTAAGGCTACTACAAGAAAAAGGTCTAGGCAAGTAATGTGGTATGTCACCGAAAATTAGGATTAAGATCAATGGGTTAACTAATTGATCATGTAAATATGGTATGGTAATATGGGAAAATATGCGGTTATTCCTAAATGCCTTTATCATTTTAATCGTCAAATAATGTCATGCGTTTCAAGAAAGACCTCAAACAACTGCTAGCAATGCAAACAATCCGTGGACACTCAAGCAAATGAATAGATTGCAACATATATTCAATAAGGCTCAAAATCTCACTTGGTGGAAAAACATACTCAATTCCAACCAAAAATCTCTCTAACGCACCTATTTGTATTCAAAGCATGCAAACTAAATCATCTTGCACATATTCATGTCCTTCTAATCACTTACCACATTCAATAAGTCTACTAGCTTCAACTTACTAGTGTATGTGTGTGCACAAGAACAAAGCATATCACTTTTCAATCAAAAGCATCAACAACACAAAATTCCTATCAAGCATGGGTGCAAATGCAAACTATTATGAACTCACATGATATACGAAAATAAAAAAAACAGAATGTCCTATATGAAACAAACGTAGATAACACAAACATAAATGCATAATTTACTACTACTAATATGCAAAGCATGAAATCCTACATGAACGCATAATACAACAACTACTACTAATCCCTCAAACAACCCCCAAACTTAAAATATTCAATGTCCACATTGAATGGAAAGTAATACGAGGGATAGTAGAAAACATACCTAAATAAAAATGCCGAAAAGCGTGGGTTGCCTCCCACGAAGCGCTTCTTTAACGTCAATAGCTTGACGTTACTTCCAAGCCTCCATTAAGGATGATAATAGTTTGCCTGGTCATCTCTTCGCGAGACTTCATCATCATCACGACGGCACACTTTTTGCCCTTTATCCTCGTTTGGCGTATTCGTGTAACAACTATGTCCTATTCCAATGCCTTCATCTGTTGACCCAAAATCTGTCAATTTGTAGAACAACACACATTCGCGGGCTTCACTTAAATATAATGGAGGAGGGTAAATGTAAGTTACTGAAGCCTTTGGTTCCTCAAAAAGAACTTCCTCCATTGGCTCTAATGCGCTACCTCCATCTTTAAACTCTGAGACAAGTAGAAGACCTGCATCTTTCCCATGGTCATCAGCCTCTTGGTACGCACATACCAATTTTTGAAATTTGTGCAGCTCATCAGTGTCTGTCCCAAATAGTGCCCTCTCCAAATCATCCATCATCCTAGCATGATCAAATTCCTCACATGGCTTGGGAATGCTCACCTCACCTTGGAATTTGTTTTCCTCAATTAAGCATGCAGTACCTTGCTCCAAGTCACCGTTATTCTCTGGAATTGCCTCTAGTATGAATTGTTTATTCTCTTGTTCTAAGGCACTCAAAACTTGAGCAATTAGTGTCCCCATAGATTTGGTAGACTCCTCATAACTCTTTGCAAGCATCCTAATCTCTTCCATAGCATAAACCTCATCTGACTGAAAAGTAGGAGTAGGTTGCTGATGTTGAAACTCTTCACTACCAAAGACATATGACATATCTGGAACATCTTGCTGGTACTGTTGAGGATGGTACTGAAAATATGGTTGTTCCTCATAAGTGACATATGGATCAACTCCTTCGTAGTAACAACATTGTGAGGGATCATGAACGCCCAAACACCGCTCACATTGCTGAGGCTGTTGAATACCACCTTGGTTGCTCCAGCACTGGTGCGTCTCATGTGCGCCCGCACATAGCTCACAAACACTAACCACCTGCTGAACTCCATAGTAATTTAGAAAATCCATCTTCAACGACAATGCTCTCTGACAAGTACCTGAAACACCAACGAACTACAAGAATAGATGAGAAAAAGCAATCCAAGTCAGTGAACTTTAACGACCACTATTGACAAGCACATAAACCAAAAATAAAACACCGATGATCCCCGGCAGCGGCGCCAAAAACTTGTTTGTACTAAATCACGCAAGCATACGTGGTCACAAGTAATACATATATAAGTCAAGTTCGTTCCCACAGAGATCTTGGTTTTTAATTCAGTTTAGTACCTATGCAACAATGTATGATTATTATTCACTGCTAAGACAATTAACAAATTGGGTTTTGATTAACTAAGATTAACTAAAAAAAACAAATTAACAAACTAAGAATTAACTAACTAACGAGAATTTAAATCAAATTACTTCTGCAAGATTAACCATGGAATCCTAACTTCATTAAATACTTCGCTTAGATCTGACGCCTTTAATCACTATATGCAATGGTTATGATATCTGATCGGATAACACGAAACAAGTATACACTACTTCTCAGTATACGAATACCAAACTAAACATACATCCACAAAAGAGATAGAAGATGAATAGACACCAATTATGCTTAGACCCTATATCTCTACAGAATTTGAAAACATAACGGTTGAAGAACAAGTTATCCACATTGATCACATAGGGCAGCATAATATCTCTATTGACGCCACAAATCATGATGTTAAAACATCAACCTATCCTATGCTAGCATGGCAAGTTCTAAATCTCAAGATCCACTCTCGCTTCACAAGAGATTAACAAATTAGATGTTAGCTACGCATCTAAATACATGAAACACAACCATACGAGGATATCAGATATACATTACACACAGATCTGTAAAGCATCAAAATACTAAAGCTCCATAAATAAATCCGTTAGAACCCATGACAACGATTAGTTCATAATCGAACCTCTCGTCATCATGGGATCTGATGAAACCATGATAATGAAACAAAGTATGAAAAGATACAAATAAATCTAAGTAATTGATATGTAATGATGTGTAATGGTTCTTCTCCTAATGATACAAATTACAAAGGTTGGATGTGTTTATATAGGCTCTAGAAGTCTTGCCCAGCAAGAAAATACCAAAACAGAATTATAATAGAATTTCTGCAAAATACGTTTCCTAAACTGATTCTGTTTTTAAGGAAAATTCGTAGCTGACTTTTCTTCAGTATTTCTGGACCGTTGCATTTGTATTTGGACCTCTGGACCACTTTAGAATGATAGAGAATTCCGTTATCTTCGCGTGGACTGCTTACGGGCCTCAAACGGACTTCTAAAACTCAAGATATGGCCAAAATAGTAAAAACTGTAATTTTTCAGCACCGCGCGCGTGCAACCTGCGCCCATCAGTCTGTTTGTCGCGCAACCTGCGCCCACCACGCGCAACCTGCTCGTGCAACACCTGTCCCATATTGTAGAAAATCTCCCAAGCTTCGCGTGGGCAGTAAGATCGCTAAAAACGGACTTCTAGAACTCCAGATATGTCCAAAACAGTGTAGACTGCGCAACCGTCTCAGAAATCCGAATTTTAATCAATTTATTCTCCAAAAACGATAGAAGCATCAACCTTAATCAAAATTCTCGTAAATCTGCACAACTAAACAAAACACATCAAAACCACCACAAACTTGAGTCCAAGACAATCAATTTAAGCCGATATGGAACGATCCAAGTGGATATAAATCCACTTATCACAAGGATGAATGCTCCTAGAAGTCAAATTCTGCTAGAGATTGAGAAGGATAAGGACTTTCGATGGCCGAAGCCACTAAAAGGTGACCCCACAAAGAGAGACAAGGGCCAATACTGCAGGTTCCACCGAGATGTGGGGCATGATATAGATGATTGTAGGCAATTAAAGGATGAGATTGAGTTCTTAATCCGTAAAGGAAAATTGAACAAATTCACTAAGGGTGAAGATCGTGGAACCCAAAGAAGGGACTACGATAGGAGAGACAATGACAGAAGGGATCATGATCGTGATCGTAACACACAGCCCCGAGGGCCAGTTGTCAACATGATCTGGGGAGGCCCGATAGCGGCCGGTACAACTCGAAACTCTCGGAAAGTGTATGCCAGAGAGGTGATTCACATCGTGGGAGAGGCCCCGAAGCGTGCAAGGACTGAAACAGTGATTGATTTTGATGATTCTGATCTTGAAGGGGTGAAGTTCCCCCATGACGACCCGTTGGTCATAACCCCTGTGATTGGGAACTCAGAAGTGAAGCGAGTCTTGATAGACAATGGAGCTTCTGTTGATATTTTATTTCATGACGCATTTATAAAGATGGGGTACACCGACTCTCAGTTGACCCCGACCAACATGCCAATTTACGGATTTAACGGAGTTGAGTCCAAGGTTGAAGGAACTATTTAGTTACCCATGACTATTGGGCAAGAACCTAAGGAGGCTACCCAAATGCTAACTTTTCTGGTGATTAAGGCATCCTCGACTTATAATGCAATCTTGGGAAGGACTGGACTTCATGCGTTCAAGGCTATTGCCTCTACTTATCATATGAAGATTAAGTTTCCAACCCGAAACGGAGTTGGAGAATAGAAGGGAGACCAGAAAATGGCAAGGAGTTGTTATGTATCTGCTTTAAGAGTTGATGGAGTCGGGGGGCAGGTACTCCCGATTGAAGACATGGATGTCCGCGATGATGATGAACACCGAGGGAAACCAGCTGAGGATTTAGCTCCTATCCCTCTAGAGCCGGGCAACCCTGAGAAAGTAAATTATGTGGGAGCATCTTTGAAAGAACCCCTGAAGGGCAATTTAATAGCATTCTTACAAGAAAATAGTGATGTGTTTGCTTGGACTGCAGCTGACATGCCAGGGATTTATCCCCAACTCATATCTCACAAGTTGAATGTTGATCCTGGGCGGAAGACAATAAAGCAGAAGAAGAGAAATTTTGCTCCTAAAAGGCAGGAGGCCATTAAACAAGAAGTTGACAAGCTCTTAGAGGCTGGGTTTATTGAAGAAATTCAGTTTCCCGAATGGTTAGCAAACCCTGTAATGGTCAAGAAAGCGAATGGAAAGTGGAGGATGTGTATAGACTTCACTGATTTGAATGATGCATGTCCGAAGGATTGTTTTCCCCTGCCAAGGATTGATATTTTGATAGATTCCACAGCTGGACATGAGATGTTGAGCTTCATGGATGGGTTCAGCGGCTACAATCAGATTAAGATGCACAAGGATGACGTCCCTAAGGTATCTTTCATAACTGACTTTGGTGTTTTCTGCTATCTTGTTATGGCTTTTGGTCTAAAGAATGCAGGAGCTACTTACCAACGACTGGTGAATAAGATATTCGCCCATCTGATTGGAAAAACCATGGAGGTCTATGTTGATGACATGTTAGTCAAGAGCCTACTCAAGGCAGATCACATTAAGCACCTCAGAGAGGCATTTGAAGTGCTGAGGCACCACAAGATGATGTTGAATCCAGCCAAGTGTGCTTTTGGCGTTGGATCTGGAAAGTTCTTGGGTTTGATGGTTTCGAAAAGAGGCATAGAGGCCAATCCCGACAAGATCAAAGCAATCTTAGACATGGAACCACCCCGTTCTGTGAGGGACGTACAGAAGTTAACGGGCAGAGTGGCCGCTCTAGGGAGATTCATCTCCAAGTCTGGTGATAAGTGCTTGCCTTTCTTTCAAGCATTAAAGAAGGTGAAAAATTTCGAATGGACTGATAAAAGCCAAGAGGCCTTTGAGCAGCTGAAGAGATACTTGGCTGAGGCCCCGTTGTTGGCCAAACCAAGCCCTGGGGAAACTCTCTACTTATACCTGGCGGTATCTGAGCAAGCATTTAGTGCTGTTCTTGTTCGAGAAGAGAAAAAGATTCAGAAACCTATTTACTATGTGAGCAAGGTTTTGCATGGGGCTGATTTGAATTACTCAACCATAGAGAAGTTTGCATTGGCTTTGGTAACAGCCTCGAGGAAGCTACGACCATACTTCTAGTCGTACAAAATTGAAGTCCTGACGGACCAGCAGTTAAGGAACATATTGCATAGCCCAAAGGCCAGCGGAAGGCTAATCAAATGGGCCATAGAGCTTGGAGAGTTTGATATCAAGTATAAGCCTCGGACAGCCATCAAGGCTCAGGCATTGGCTGACTTCGTGGTTGAATGCACCATTAACAACCAAGAAGTCGGGGGGCAGGAGATGATAACCACCCCTGAGAATGGAGATAAAGATGAAGAACTGGTGGCTGATCAGAAAGAATATTGGGTGCTCTATTTTGATGGAGCATCAAAAACAAAATCTAGTGGTGCAGGTTTGGTTTTGCAAAGCCCCGATGGGTTCACAGTTGAGTATGCTTTGAAGTTGGATTTTCCTACTACCAACAATGAAGTTGAGTATGAGGCATTGATAGCCGGATTGGGTTTGGCTAGAGTCATGAGGGTCAAGAACCTCAAAGTGTGTGGATATTCAAGATTGGTGGTCTCGCAAGTGAATGGTGAATTTGAGGACAAGGATGAAACTATGGCAAAGTATCTGCGAGTTGTGAAAGCTGTCATGACTCAGTTTGATGAGTGCTATGTGTTAGTGTATACTGAAAATATTTATTTTAAGTATATACATTTATTTCTGGCCCGGTTTTATTGAGAATCATTTAAATGTTTACATGCTGTCTAATATTATATATTGTGGACAATCTAGTATCAAATGGGATACAGAATATTAGATTGTTAAATACGGTTTATATAATATAATAAGGTTCACAGCACAGGTGGTGTTGGACAATCCACTAGTATGGCTGTAGTATTATTTAGATTGGTTTATATTGACTAATAAATAATACTAGTATACTTTGTGTATATTGAACATGATCAAATTTAGAATTGTTCCCTTATACTGATTAAGAAGGATAACTAAGATTCTATGTTATTATTAATGCTTAGGTTCTTAATCCGGATATAGTAATTGACACGTGTATATTATTTACATGCTTTGATTTATATATGAAATAATTCTTTTGAATTATATCATTATATTTTGGGTGATGGAATTATATACATGGTGAATATTATTTATAGAAGGAATCCATGTCCTGATAATATTCGGGTTAATGATGTCCCCTTGAAAGCTCAAAAAGATTTAATTATGTGAAACCCTGCAGGTGGATTTATTCCGGCATAATTAAATAAAGGTTGAGTGGATAATCAAGGATAAAAGATATTAATTAAATAAATTATCAGTAATTGATTTAATTAATGGGCATGCGCTATTTTAAACATGGGGAGTTTAATAAGCAAATAATATTGGAACCCAATTAAATAATTAAGTTGCGGTATTAGGAAAGGTAGTGCAAATATTAATTCTTTAGTGGATTGAATTAATATTTAATTACATTGGGCTAGGCCCAAGATGTAATTAGAAGGCCCAACCTAATTATCCATGATCCCTATTGTAGCCCTATATATATTCTTATTCTCCTCTTGCTAGGGGGGGTTAAGAAAAATTTTGTAGCCACCTAGGAGCAAGAAGAGAGGTTAACTTGAGAAGACGAAGGCCACACTTCGCTCAAGGGAATTTGGGAATACAATAGAAGAGCGTGGAATCAACCGTTAACAAGGTGACTTTTGTATTCGTATTCATTAATTTATTGTATCAAAAATCGCAGGGCCACGATCGGATTGTCCCAATAATTGGCATCAAGAGCAAGGTTCTATGGTTTTGCGATTTTTGATATGATGTCCATGTCATAATTATATATGCATGTATATAGTGGTAGGCTTGTATAATTTTGTTTTGCAGGTTGTTATCCACTATTATGGCCATGTATATTTTAATTATGTGTTTGGATCCCACATGATTTAATCGTGGTTAATTTTTGTTTTGGTTTCCACGTGGTTTATCATGGTTGTAAACACGAGGGTTGATCGTGTTAGATTAGATTTTACAAAATTAGTTTTTGTATTAGATCTATTTTTCTTGTAATTGTTTGATGGATTTTGTATAAATCCGGGTATTTTGTAACAATTACGTGCCGCTGAAAATCAAATTCGGAGTTGTTTTTTGTTCCGCTGTGATACTCTGATGGGGCTGCTTTCGCTGGTGATTAAATGTCGGCAAAAGAAGAAGCAGGCGGCTGATCAACAGAAATGAGAAAAAAAAAATGGAAACATGGAGTCACGCAGTTTCATTATGCGCAACAGGTTAGCGGAGGAAAATGTGGTCTCACGCACATCAGTGATGCGTGACAGAATGGGCACTCGCGGGACCTCTGGATTGCACGGAGTGACAGGCGCGTATGGAACAGTCAATAGATTGGTTTTGATTTCTTCCATGGCCAGCAATATTTCTGACGAACAGGGGCAGCTATGCTAATTAATTCGGGGCCATAATAGTGGAATATTTTTTATTATAATTCTGCTAATTAAATTTTAATTATTGCTTTAAATAATTATTATGTGTGTTGTTAATTATGTGTGTAATTTTTAATTACATGTTTAACATAATTAGGATGACATGGACATAGATATTTTATTTATTTCTTTAATTAAATGTTTTATGTTGTTAAATTATGTGTGTATTTGGAATGCATGTTGGACATAATTGTAACGACATAGGTCCCATTTAATTTTAAAATTCCTCAATTTATAAATAAAAATTCTAAGTGGGTGAGGGAATTAATTAGGAATTAAATCCCACGGTCTCCATTATTTTGTATGTAATATAACCTTTTAAATAATGTAGATGGTATATATGATCACCTATCGTGGCGTACTATTTACGGTATTATTAAAAGTTATGGAAATTACTAGAACAAAATTCTTAAATTAAATTACGAATATTGAAAGGTATACATGCCACCCAACGTGGCGTACCAAGTTTCATAGAATTCGATTAATTAGAAGGGTACCAATGATTGAATATAGATTTTCGATATTGAGAGAAATGATGATTCTGTCTAGAAAGGGGTCTTAAGTGACGCCTCTTGACAATGCTCCCCCCGATCTGGGAATTATCCTATTATTGATTGTTGATTTGAAATATTTAATGGTGGTATCCAGTCTTATTGTTATTAATTTAAGATTTAATAATGGTATACACTTAGCTATGAAAAATAATATATAGTCCACCCTAACGTGGCGTATTATTTAGTAATAGGACCAAAGTAATATTTAAACGAATTTAAGTGGTATATATGTCACCCATCGTGGCGTACCAGATACTTATGGTGTTTAAGTATTAGTGCATTAATTTTAATTAATTGTAAGAGGAAATCAATAGGTTTTAAGATTTGTGCAACCCTCTGATTATGTGTTACATGTATGATTCTCAGGATTAGATAATTATGGGCTTTAATCCACTATTCACCATACTTAAGGATAACAAACTTACTGGACCAAACTATATTGAATGGAAACGTAATTTGGACATAGTGTTGACTGTTGAGGAGTACAAATTTTGTACTTATGAACCCAAGCCAGATCAGCCTGCTGAAGATGCTCCTAAAAGTGAGAAGGAGTATTATAAGCGGTGGATTAAGGCTGATGAGATGTCGCGATGTTACATTCTGGCAGCAATGTCGGGTGTTTTGCAGCATCAGCATCAAGCTATGCCCACAGCTTCAGATATGCTCTTTAATCTCAAGGAACTTTTTGGAGAACAGAATAGGGCTGCTAGGCAAGTAGCAATGAAGGCTTTAATGAACACTCAGATGGCCGAAGGAACACCTATAAGGGATCATGTTCTCAGGATGATGTCTCATCTGAATGAGATGGAGATCCTTGGTGCTGATATTGATGGGGAAACCCAGATCGATATCATCCTTATGAGTTTGCCCAAAAGTTTTTAGCAGTTCTGCTTGAATTACACTATGAACAAAATGATGTATAGTCTCGCGGAACTTCTGACAGAACTTCAGGCAGCTGAAGGACTCTTTAAGCAGAATGTTCAAGTAAATGTGGCTGAGAAAACTTCTTCCTCTAAGCCGAAAGGCAAGAAGAAGAAAAAGGTTCAGACATGGAAAGCTGGAAAGGTTGTTAATGCAGTGGGAGTTCAAGGTGGTGTGAAAAAGCCTAAGGGCAAGTGCTTCAGGTGCAAGCAGTCAAGTCACTGGAAACAGGATTGTCCTCTTCCTAAGAAGACAAACAATACTGGTATGTCTCTTTCTCTAGTTAAAGAAACATATATAGCGGCTATATCTACGAGCACTTGGTGTGTAGATACAGGAGCCACTGACCATGTTTGTAACTCTATGCAGGGGTTCCAGCAAACCAGAATGCTTAGAGATGGCGAGATATATGTGTTCATGGGAGATGCTACGAAAGTAGCAGTAGTTGCAGTTGAAATAATTACATTGTCTTTTGGCGATGATAGGATTTTGGTTTTGAACAATTGTCTACTTTCGTTTAGAAGGAATTTGATTTCGGTTTCTAAACTTGCCATGGATGGTTATAATGTTTGTTTGGATCGTAATGTTTCTATTATGATGAATAAACGAGTTATATGTTCTGGTACATTGCAAGACAATTTATATATTATTAATCCTATTCAACCAATGCTACAACAAAAGAAATCTAATAACATTCTTTCTAGCTCAAACAAAAGAAAGAAACCTTCTGAATTGAGCCAAACATATCTTTGGCACTTAAGATTAGGTCATATTAACTTGAGGAGGATTCAAAGACTGGTAGTAGATGGGCCATTAGGCTCGTTGGCAGTGGAGCCATTTCCGGTTTGTGAATCCTGCTTGGAAGGTAATATGACTAATAGACCTTTTAAAGGAAAGGGGAATAGAGCCAAAGAAGTATTAGAATTGGTTCATACTGATTTATGTGGACCTATGAATATCCAAGCAAGAGGTGGTTATGAATATTTTGTCATTTTTATTGACGATTATTCTAGATATGGATACATTTATTTGTTGCGCCGTAAATCAGAATGCTTTGACAAATTTAAGTTGTTCAAAGCTGAAACGGAGAAACGACATAGGAAATGTATCAAGTCACTACGATCAGATCGTGGTGGCGAATACTTGCTTGGAGAATTTAGGGAATATTTATCAGAAAATGGGATTACATCCTAGTTGTCTGCACCTGGCACACCTCAGCAGAATGGTGTAGCAGAGAGAAGGAATCAGACTCTTTTAGAGAGTGTTAGATCGATGATGAGTTATTCAGATTTACCCAAGTCGTTTTGGGGATATGTTATAGAAACAGCGGCTTACCTTCTGAACTTGGTACCTTCTAAGTCAGTTCCCTAGACTCCAATAGAATTATGGACTGGTAACAAACCAAGTCTAAGACATATTCGGATTTGGGGATGTCCAGCACATGTGCTGAATAAGAACGTGACCAAACTAGAATCTCGTATAGAAGTAAGGCTGTTTGAAGGCTGTCCCATGGGAACGAAAGGTTATTCATTTTATAGTCCTAGGGATCGAGATGTCATTGTTAGCACCAATGCTAGATTCTTAGAGGAAGACTATATTATGAATCATAAACCCATGAGTAGTATCGTTTTAGAAGAATTAGTGGGAGGGACGGATAATCCCCAAGTGCCAATAGTACAAGTAGAACAACCACAAGAAAATGCACAACTTGACACTAGTACCGCACCAGTGCCTCGTCGTAGTGGGAGGGTTGTTCGACAACCTGACAGATTCGTGTTTTTGGGAGAGTCTTCGGACTTGGTCTCTGGTGAACATGATGAGGATCCCAGGACATACGAAGAGGCAATTCTAGATAAAGATGCAGATCTATGGCAAAAGGCAATGGAATCTGAGATGGAATCTATGTATTTCAATCAAGTTTGGGAGCTCGTGGAACCACCCAAAGGTGTAAAACCCATTGGATGTAGGTGGATCTACAAGAAGAAAAGAGGATCTGACAAAAAGGTGAAAGCCTGGAAAGCACGACTTGTTGCGAAAGGGTATACTCAGAAAGAAGGGATCGATTATGAGGAAACCTTTTCGCCGGTTGTTATGCTTAAGTCGATCCGGATTCTTTTATCTATATCAGCTCATCTCGATTATGAGATTTTGCAAATGGATGTCAAGACAGCTTTCCTTAATGGAAGTCTTGAGGAAACCATCTATATGCAGCAACCAAAAGGATTCATTAAGGAAGGCCAAGAGCATCTGGTTTGTAAGCTTAAGAGGTCTATTTATGGACTTAAACAAGCTTCTAGGGACTGGAATATTCGTTTTGATCAGGCAGTCCAGTCACATGGATTTGATCAAAGTCCAAGCGAATCATGCGTGTATAAGAGAAGTGAGGGTAATGCAGTGGTTTTTCTAGTACTATATGTAGATGACATTTTACTCATTTGAAACAATGTTAAGATGTTGTCATCAGTAAAGGCATGGTTGTTCAAACAATTTGACATGAAGGACTTAGGTGAAGCGGCATACATCCTTGGGATCAAAGTAATAAGGGATCGCAAAAAAAGGATGTTGGCTTTATCTCAAGAGCCTAACATTGATGAAGTATTAGCTCGTTTTAACATGCAGAACTCTAAGAAAGGTTTTCTACCTTTTAAGTATGGAGTTGCTCTATCTAAGAAGCAGTGTCCTTCGACACCTAAGGATATAGAGAGCATGAAAGCAGTTCCTTATGCCTCGGCATGTGGAAGCTTAATGTATGCTATGTTATGTACGAGGCCTGACATCTGCTTTGCTGTAGGCATGGTTAGTAGATATCAGTCGAACCCAGGTCAGGAACATTGGAGTGCAGTAAAAACTATACTCAAGTACCTGAGAAGGACTAAGGAGTATATGTTAATTTACAAGGCCTCAGATCTATTTCCTTTGGGATATACTGATTCAGATTTTCAATCAGATAGGGATAAGAGGAAATCAACCTTGGGATATGTTTTTACTTTAGGAGGTGGAGCCGTTATATGGCGGAGTGTAAAGCAGAAATGCATTGCAGACTCCACCATGGAAGCCGAGTATGTAGCGGCCTCTGAGGTTGCTAAGGAGGCTGTATGGTTCAGGAACTTCCTTTTGGACTTAGATGTGGTACCTAATTTGCCTAGAAGCTTGACAGTGTATTGTGATAACACTGGTGCTGTGGCAAATTCAAGGAACCGCGAGACCACAAAGCAGCTAAACATATTGAACGTAAGTATCATCTCATACGTGAAATCGTAAAGCGAGGAGATATAGTTGTGGCTCACATATCATCAGAAGACAACCGGGCAGATCCTTTCACGAAGAGCTTGTCAGCCAAAGTTTTTGACAGGCATATGGAAGCGATAGGAGTCAGATGGATGGACACATAGTTTTCAATGTAATAGTGGATTAAATAAACACTGATATACTCATAGAATTTTTTGAGTATAAGTGGGAGATTGTTAGTGTATATTGAAAATATTTATTTTAAGTATATACATTTATTTCTGGCCCGGTTTTATTGAGAATCATTTAAATGTTTACATGCTGTCTAATATTATATATTGTGGACAATCTAGTATCAAATGTGATACAGAATATTAGATTGTTAAATACGGTTTATATAATATAATAAGGTTCACAGCACAGGTGGTGTTAGACAATCCACTGGTATGGCTGTAGTATTATTTAGATTGGTTTATATTGACTAATAAATAATACTAGTATACTTTGTGTATATTGAACATGATCAAATTTAGAATTGTTCCCTTATACTGATTAAGAAGGAGAACTAAGATTCTATGTTATTATTAATGCTTAGGTTCTTAATCCGGATATAGTAATTGACACGTGTATATTATTTACATGCTTTGATTTATATATGAAATAATTCTTTTGAATTATATCATTATATTTTGGGTGATGGAATTATATACATGGTGAATATTATTTATAGAAGGAATCCATGTCCTGATAATATTCGGGTTAATGATGTCCCCTTGAAAGCTCAAAAAGATTTAATTATGTGAAACCCTGCAGGTGGATTTATTCCGGCATAATTAAATAAAGGTTGAGTGGATAATCAAGGATAAAAGATATTAATTAAATAAATTATCAGTAATTTATTTAATTAATGGGCATGCGCTATTTTAAACATGGGGAATTTAATAAGCAAATAATATTGGAACCCAATTAAATAATTAAGTTGCAGTATTAGGAAAGGTAGTGCAAATATTAATTCTTTAGTGGATTGAATTAATATTTAATTACATTGGGCTAGGCCCAAGATGTAATTAGAAGGCCCAACCTAATTATCCATGATCCCTATTGTAGCCCTATATATATTCTTATTCTCTTCTTGCTAGGGGGGGTTAAGAAAAATTTTGTAGCCACCTAGGAGCAAGAAGAGAGGTTAACTTGAGAAGACGAAGGCCACACTTCGCTCAAGGGAATTTGGGAATACAATAGAAGAGCGTGGAATCAACCGTTAACAAGGTGACTTTTGTATTCGTATTCATTAATTTATTGTATAAAAAATTGCAGGGCCACGATCTGATTGTCCCAACACTATGTAGAACACATTCCGAGAGAAGAGAACATTAAGGCCGATGCCCTATCTAAGTTCGCTTCTTCTAAAATAGAAAATTATGCAGGAAGTGTTTACTTCCAGGTCTTGAAGGCCCCGACTGTCAATTCTAAGTTGGTGGCACCAGTTGATATATGAAGCTGTTGGATAGATCCTATTAAAGCTCACATTGAAACAGGTTGGCTCCCTGACAATGCCTTGGAGGCACGAAAACTGTCAGTGAGAGCATTGAGATATGCTCTGATCGAAGGCATCCTGTACAAGAGATCGTTTATCATCCCGTACTTGAAATGCTTGAGGCCCCAAGAGGCAAGAGAGGCTTTGGAGGAAGTTCATGAAGGAATATGTGGGCAACACTTGGGGGGCAGAGCCCTAGCTCACAAGATTACTCGACTGGGATTCTATTGGCCGGAGATGTTGGCCGATGCACAGAATTACGTCAAGAAATGTGACAGATGTCTGAAGCACGCTCCAATTGTAAGGCAGTCGCCTGAGATGTTAACGTCAATCAGCTCTCCCATCCCATTTGCAATGTGGGGGATGGACATACTTGGTCCTTTCCCTATGGCTTCAGCACAAAGGAAGTTTCTGATAGTCGCCATTGACTACTTCACTAAGTGGATTGAAGCTAAGCCTCTAGCCAAGATAACCACCAAACAAGTTACCCAGTTCTTTTGGGAGAACATAATTTGTAGGCATGGAATCCCGCGAATCCTTGTGACGGATAATGGGACACAGTTTAACAATGAGGAGTTCAAGAAGTACTGTGAGGAAAACGCTATTGAGCTTCGATTTACTTCAGTAGCACACCCGCAAGCTAATGGACAGGCCGAGGTAGCCAATCAGATCATCCTTGATGGACTAAAGAAAAGGGTCGAACGCTCAAGGAACACTTAGGTGGATGAGTTGCTGCCTATACTCTGGGCTTATCGCACCACTTGTAAGGTAACCACTGGAGCAACCCCGTTTCTGCTGGCTTATGGAGCTGAGGCAGTTGTGCCACTGGAGATTATGCGTGCGTCACCTCGAGTTGAGGCATTTGAACCAGAGACTAATGAAGAGGGCATGAGACTCGCCCTAGACCTGATTGATGAAGTCAGGGATGAGGCAAACGCTAGAAATATGGAGCATCAAAAGAAAGCATCCTTTTATTACAACCACAGGGTTAAGGAAAGGTTCTTCCAGCAAGGTGACTTAGTTCTGAGGAAGATCGAGGCTTCTGGAGTTGGCCAGAAGGGAAAACTAGCCCCTAACTCGGAAGGGCCGTATCGAGTCAAGAAGACGTTGGGACGAGGATCATACAAGTTGGAGACCTTGGACGGGGTTGAGGTGCCCCGTACTTGGCATGCCTTGAACCTCAAAGTTTGTTATGTTTGAGCTATCCTTGTAAGGACTTAGCTCATTATCTATTTATTAGGAGAAGTAGAAATAAGGTTCGATGAAACCATTTCAGGACTTAACGCCCCGAGTAGGACAATAATAAGTTATGTAAGGGTTGAACCCCATTCTGAGTTATTAATACAAGTTTGTTTTCCATTCCATGATTCTATGTTTTATTTATGTACCGAGCACCTGCTGAGTGTAAGCCTAGAAAGGCCAAGTACCAAAAATAAATGAACATACGAATAAGGGAAACAAATGCATAAATAAAACGCCCCGAAGGGCCACAATTCGAGTTAAGGTTACAACACAACGAAATCAGAGTTTAAGTCCCGAAGGACGCTGAATAAAAAGCTGATAAAGTAAAGCCACAATGGCTAATTATTCCACGCAAGGCCACAAACCAACTCCAGCTACTCCTCTGCAGACTCCTCTTCGCCGCTCTCCTCCTCCGACTCTTCACCGGAGTCATTGTCAGGCTCGCCCACCACCATAGGCTGAACCACAACAACTCCGGCCCCTTCTTCTTCAGAGGATGTATCAGAAGAAGAACTGCCTCGTTTCGGATCAGCCTCTTGCCAGGGATTGGTTGTCGAACCACTCCAACTTTCCTTGCGGGCGGGGGTTTCTTCCCACGGGAGCTAGAAGAAGATGAGTCTTGGCTAGCAACTTGGACAGCTCCCTTGGAGTTGGATCCAGAGCGTCGATGACTGCCTTTGGAGCCGGATCCTGATGTCTGAGGAACAACTTTAGTTCCCGAACCAGAAGCTAGAGTAGCCGGGTTGACACCCTAGTTAGGGCAAGGAAAATCAGCCGGGTTGACAACAGAAGGATGCCTATGGCTCACAGCGTTGATGGCCTTATCCCAACCAACAGACATGTTGAAGGGACGCATCTCATCATCATGATCATCGATGAACTTAAGAAAATCTTGGGTCTTATGATAGGCCTGGATCACCTTATCAGCATCAGACGCCTTCTTTCGGGCTAAAGAAGAAAGTTGTTTATGGGTGGATGCAGCATTAGCTTCTGCACGAACAATTTGGGAGTGCAGATCTTCAATCTCTTCCTTTAACCTTGCAGAGTCATTTTTTAAGTTAATATTCTCATCCCTAAAAGCCCGGCCTTGAGTTGAGACAGTTTGAAAGTAAGCATTGGCCTGCAATAAGAAAATGGGTGAGCTACAAGGAATACACAAAGTCGAAATCAATAATAGTATCGAACTTAACAGAGGGAATTTCATACCTGATACAAGGCTTGAGCGCCCATAAGCTGTGACTCATTCATTTTGTCACCTGCGTGCATAGTCACTTGATCGGGAGGAGTGATTGAAAGCTTGGACCAGTCTAGAGCTAGATGAGGGCTCCCGAAGACTGAGTCTTGTTCCCATATACCCCAAGGAGGTATGAAAGGAGTCCTGACATCCCCATTAACATTCTGGGATCGTTTCCCGCCCTGAGAACAGCGCTCCAAGAAGTTAGGGATATGAGGCTTAATAGGATTCAGTAGTTCTTCAGCCTTCTTCTTCATCCTTTTAGTCACAGTCGGCTGGTTTTGAGGATGACTATCAATCTCCTCGGAAGCTGAAATACAAAAAGAAAAAGATCGGGATAAGAACAAACAGAGCTCATAATAAGCTCAAGTAAGAAAGTTACCCTCAATGGAAAGAAAGCTAAGGCCAGCCTCAATAAGATTCTTTTCAATCAGAAAAGTTTTATAGTGTGTACGGCCGTCGTCAGCAAGAAGCCTATCTCGATCCCACAATTCTGAGTCACTAAGATCACATACGAAATGTGAACTATCTTCCACGGATCCAAATCTCTTCACAAAGAAGTTACCCCAATCACCGCCTTTCCATTCAAGAACTACAAACTCCCTTTCCCATAAATGCTGTGAATCTGGAAAGGAGAAGGGATTCACTATGTGTGGAAGTTTAGCTCGGTGCTTGAGGCTAACCCATCCTTTCTTATGGTCAGAAGAATTACTGGCCCCAAAGATACTTCGAAACATTGTAGTAGTCGGTAGAATCTCCAATTGATGACACCTTATTAAGAAAATAGAGATGTACCTCCAAGCGTTGGGATACAGCTGACAAGGATGGATTTGATACTCCGCCAGCAATCTAATGATAAAATTATCAACTGGGAATCTAAACCCATCATATAAGGCACCATAGTGAATGCAAATCCTTTCAGGATGCCAGTTGCATGTTCTATCTGATGGGTTTGGAAGACGAACCTTAATGGCACTTGGAAAGTGGTATGTCTCCCTTATTTCTTGGACATTTCGTTCCGACAACTTACTTGGACTGTTAAAAGAATCTAAGCTAGTACAGATTGGGAATGCTTCCCTCATAATGTTTAGAAGATCTAGCAAGGATTCAAATCTATGTTCAACATATGAAGGAGGTTTGATTTGTTCTTTACCTTTGGCGGTCCTCATTTTACTCCTCTTTGCTATAGCTTCCATCATGGAGACAGGGGGGCCAGTGGGCGATCACCTTCCAACATCTTGATCTTGAAGCTGAAACTTGATCTTGAAGCTTGAACTTGATCTTGCAACTTGAAGGCTAAAGAACTTAAGAATTTAAGAGTTTTGAAATGAAGAAGTGAAGTGAAATGAAGGTTGCTTCTCCTCTTTTATAGAAAATGCATGACCTGCTACATCAGGTTGAATCTCAGTTTGGTTCGCGTTTACAGGTCATCTATCGTTTATAGATGAAAAAAAGGACAGAAATTATCCGCGTTTTACAGAAATAATCGTTATAATTCATATATGCCAGAAGAAAAATAGCAGATATAATCGCTGGAGCTGCAAAACAAGTGACTTCTTAAAAGCTAAATACGCTTAAGGAGTTAATTAAGGAGATCAACCATAATCACAAGATTAGCAGTGCTAATCATAAGTTAAGGAGTAATATCGTCAGAAGTCACGAATGACCAAACTGACGACTTAAGATCAAGATCAAGGTTCTTGATCCTTCGGACCACGGATGATTTTAGATCCTAGATCCATGACGACTTAAGATCAAGATCAAGGTTCTTGATCCTTAAGATAACGAAGTCACGAATGACCAAGATAGTAACTTGAGATCAAGATCAAGATTCTTGATCCTCAAGATCACGAATGGTTTTCAGGTCCGGGTTTCCTAGCCAACCACGAGGTAGCCGACCGCCGAGCCCGAGGAACGACGGCCGACCACGAAGAAGCCGACCACGGTGCACGAGGGACAGCAGCCGACCACCTCACGGCCGACCACGGCGCCTCGGGAAGCTCCAGCCGATCAGCCTCCGGCCAATCACCTTGAATCCGGACCCTTTGGCCGATCAGGTGCTAGCTGACCACGAGCTAGCCCTTGATCCGGCCGATCACGGGTTAGTTCGTGGTCCTGGAACTTGAATTTTTCAGCAACCTCGGGTAGTTTTCAGACCTAGATCTTGACTTTTTCAGCGAATCTCGGATGAATTTCAATACTAAAAAGAGGTCAAGATTAGCACTGTTTAGTGCCTGTTAGCACAGTTTAGTGCCGATTAGCACCGTTTAGTGCTATTTAAGCACAGTTAGTGCCTGTTTGCACAGTTTAGTGCCGATTAGCACCGTTTAGTGCTGTTTAAGCACTGTTAGTGCCTGTTAGCACAGTTTAGTGCCGATTAGCACCGTTTAGTGCTGTTTAAGCACTATTTAGTGTCTGTTAGCATAGTTTAGTGCCGATTAGCACCGTTTAGCACCAGTTAGTGCCGTTAGTGCCGTTTTATGCCATTTAACATTGTTTAACACTGTTTAAACGTTGTTTAAGGCTGATTACCGCTGTCTAGTGCCATTTAACACCGTTTAGTGTCGTTCAAACATCGTTGTAAATGCGTCGGTCGCTCCACGCTTTATATTAAGATGATATTGTTGAAAATACTCACGTAAGAGCAATAAACCCTGACCCAAGTCTTGAATAAGGCCGTTATAACTTCAAGGAAAACCTGATCAGTTTTCCTAGAAGTTGGGGGGCAAATGATATGGGCTAAAAGTAAGCCCTAAACACACATTTAATGTGGCATTAATTAGACATAGAATGGTCCAAATGTGGGGCCCACCAGATGGGCCCAAACCCCAATTATAATATTAATTTCGTAATTAATATTAAGGGTAATAAAGAGCTCAACAAATAAGAGTCAAACATGGATATAACTCTTGCCTGGCTTAGCCTCCAAGATACATATCTCAACATGGAAACTGATTCATAAAAGGAAGGGATTTAGAACCTTGCTTGAGGCGGTGACTTGCTCACCAAGTCTCCTACTCCTACCATAATTCTTTGGCTTCTCAGCCTATATAAGGGCCTGACCCCTCATTCTCAGAACTACGTCTTAGCTTGATTCTCAATAACGAGATACGTAGGCACTCTATGAGGACCGATCAGTCTCGTAACACGGAAACATCCATTAAAGCTCGAAGCTCAACCACCCTAGCATTGATTACAAATCGTAACCTAGTTTTTATTCCACAACATACATCTTTTTTATTATCAAAATACCCTTCTTATTATTTGAAGATAGTTTTACTAACAACCAAATATAATTTTAATAAAACGTGTAAAAGCGATTTTGTCCAAAATTTTGATAGTCGGTAGTCTGGTCTTCAGTACGACAAAATAAAAAAGAATCGTTAGATCATAAAATAAATAAGTGAAAAACGATGGATCTAACATAAAAAATATTTTATTTTTTAACATGTAAACTAAAAAGTGTATTTATATTTAAATACGAAAAGTATATGTTAATAATTTAAATCATATAATTTGCTTTTCTACATTTAATAGGATTATTCAATGTAGGTCTTCTACACTGAATAGGATTAATGTAAAAATTCGTAATTATATTTTCTATTGATATTCCGAGTGTTTCCCTTTTGATAATAATTGTTAAGTCATAACTAAATTAAATATTATTTTTTGAGCTAACTGTAAAATCATCTAAATATGAATTCTAGATTTCAAGATAGAGCCAAAATCGTAAATATGAACTATTTTTAATATAAATTAAAAAAAACATTCAATTGTATCTTTTTTTTAGTTATATCCTTTTCATATTATATTTTTTTAAAAAAATTCAATTCTAATACAAACTTTTTAATTATATATACTTTTTAGATTATAATTTTCTTTTTAATATGATATAACCTTGATTGTCTGTTTTTAAAAATATTAGATTCAACGGTTAAGATTATTTTGGTAGTATAGTGACCAAATCAAAAGACCAAACCAAAATTATGGATAAGATCCTTCTTACGCTTATTATATATAACTAGCATAATAACCCATGCGAGGCACGGGTCATCCTCTAGCAATTGCTACAAATTCTGTATAATTTTACGATTTAAGGATATTTTTGAATATAATTGCACCTTTTATATTCATACATATTATAATATCAGTATTTTAATTTATGTATTATTTTATTTATGTATAGATCATATGAGCATAAAAAATGATGTTTGATAGCATAAAATATATTATATAAGTTATAACACAATTTCTTTTAGAACAATGATAAAAAGATATATCATTAATGTGAATAATACTCATCATACAATACTTTCCAGATAAAATTAGTACGCTCCTTAATATATATTCCTTAATATTTATTTCTTTAAATATCTCATCAAGATATATAAGTCGCATAGAATTATAATCCGAAATTACGAGATGGCTGATTCCCAACACCAACATATTTCATATATTGTTTGCATAAATATTAAAGGGGTGGTACTTTTGTAATTTTTAAACATATAGAAATATTATCGTAAGTTCACGACCATTAAAATGACACTTTTTGCACTTGTGTTGTGGTTTAATTTATAGTAATAGATAGATTGTGTACCATATTGTGAAACCTAAAATATAATATTTTTAAAATAATATGAGTCACCATTATTTTTACTAAAAAATTAAAATAATAGTAAAAATAAGATAATGGAGAGGTCGGGTTTGTGTAAAAGGTTTATTAACTCAAAATAATAAAGTCCATGCAGCACAAATGTTAGTAGGATAAATTGTGTAGAGGAGGTTCTAGGTACGATTCACTATAAAAATAAAATTCACTCATTTTTTCCATTTAAATAAGAGAGTGAAATTTCATGTAATTTTATAACTTGTAAGGGTAACTGTAATTTCATAGGGATTTATTGGCTCAAAAGCCCCCTAAAAATCCCCTTGTTCTCTTATTATATGTAGAAAGAATGGATGGATGTGTACCATATTGTGAAAGCTAAAATATAATATTTTTAAAATAATAGTAAAAAATAAGATAATTGTTGTGGAATAAAAACTAGGTTACAATTTGTAATCAATGCTAGGGTGGTTAAGCTTCGAGCTTTAATGGCTGTTTCCGTGTTACGAGACTGATCGGTCCTCACAGAGTGCCTACGTATCTCGTTATTGAGAATCAAGCCAAGACGTAGTTCTAAGAATGAGGGGTCAGGCCCTTATATAGGCTGAGAAGCCTAAGAATTATGGTAGGAGTAAGAGACTTGGTGAGCAAGTCACCGCCTCAGGGAAGGTTCTAAATCCCTTCCTTTTAGGAATCAGTTTCCATGTTGAGATATGTATCTTGGAGGCTAAGCCAGGCAAGAGTTATATCCTTGTTTGACTCTTATTTGCTGAGCTGTTTATTACCCCTAATATTAATTACAAAATTAATATTATAATTGGGGTTTAGGCCCATCTGGTGGGCCCCACGTTTGGACCATTCTAGGTCTAATTAATGCCACATTAAATGTGTCTTTAGGGCTTACTTTTAGCCAATATCATTTGCCCCCCAACTTCTAGGAAAACTGATCAGGTTTTCCTTGAAGTTATAACGGCCTTATTCAAGACTTGGGTCAGGGTTTATTGCTCTTACGTGAGTATTTTCAACAATATCATCTTAATGTAAAGCGTGGAGCGACCGACACATGTAAAACGATGTTTAAACGACACTAAACGGTGTTAAATGGCACTAGACAGCGCTAATCAGCCTTAAACAACGTTTAAATAGTGTTAAACAAAGTTAAATGGCATAAAACGGTACTAACGGCACTAACCGGTGCTAATCGGCACTAAACTGTGCTAACAGACACTAAACAGTGCTTAAACAACACTAAACGGTGCTAATCGGCACTAAACTGTGCTAACAGGCACTAATAGTGCTTAAACAGCACTAAACGGTGCTAATCGGCACTGAACTGTGCTAACAGGCATTAACAGTGCTTAAACAGCACTAAACGGTGCTAATCGGCACTAAACTGTGCTAACAGGCACTAACAGTGCTTAAACAGCACTAAACGGCTAATCGGCACTAAACTGTGCTAACATGCACTAAACAGTGCTAATCTTGACCTCTTTTTAGTACTGAAATTCATCCGAGATTCGCTGAAAAAGTCGAGATCTAGGTCTGAAAACTACCCGAGGTTCGTTGAAAAATTCAAGTTCCAGGACCACGAACTAACCCGTGATCGGCCGGATCAAGGGCTAGCTCGTGGTCGGCTAGCACCTGATCGGCCAAAGGGTCCGGATTCAAGGTGATCGGCCGGAGGCTGATCGGCTGGAACTTCCCGAGGCACCGTGGTCGGCCGTGAGGTGGTCGGCTGCGGTCCCTCGTGCACCGTGGTCGGCTGCTTCGTGGTCGGCCGTCGTCCCTCGGGCTCGGCGGTCGGCTACCTCATGGTTGGCTAGGAAACCCGGACCTGAAAACCATCCGTGATCTTGAGGATCAAGAATCTTGATCTTGATCTCAAGTTACTATCTTGGTCATTCGTGACTTCGTTATCTTAAGGATCAAGAACCTTGATCTTGATCTTAAGTCGTTAGGGATCTAGGATCTAAAATCATCCTTGGTCTTAAGGATCAAGAACCTTGATCTTGATCTTAAGTCGTCAGTTTGGTCATTCGTGACTTCTGACGATATTACTCCTTAACTTATGATTAGCACTGCTAATCTTGTGATTATGGCTGATCTCCTTAATTAACTCCTTAAGCGTATTTAGCTTTTCAGAAGTCACTTGGTTTGCAGCTCCAGCGATTATATCTGCTATTTTTCTTCTGGCATATATGAATTATAATGATTATTTCTATAAAACGTGGATAATTTCGGTCCTTTTTTCATCTATAAACGATAGATGACCTGTAAACGCGAACCAAACTGTGATTCAACCTAATGTAGCAGGTCATGCATTTTCTATAAAAGAGGAGAAGCAACCTTCATTTCACTTCACTTCTTCATTTCGAAACTCTTAAATTCTTAAGTTCTCTAGCCTTAAAGTTGTAAGATCAAGTTCAAGCTTCAAGATCAAGTTTCAGCTTCAAGATCAAGATGTCGGAAGGTGATCGCCCACTGGCCCCCCTGTCTCCATGATGGAAGCTATGGCGAAGAGGAGTAAAATGAGGACCGCCAAAGGTAAAGAACAAATCAAACCTCCTTCATATGTTGAACATAGATTTGAATCCATGCTAGATCTTCTAAACATTATGAGGGAAGCATTCCCAAACTGTGCTAGCTTAGATTCTTTTAACAGTCCAAGTAAGTTGTCCGAACGAAATGTCCAAGAAATAAGGGAGACATACCACTTTCCAAGTGCCATTAAGGTTCATCTTTCAAACCCATCAGATAGAACATGCAACTGGCATCCTGAAAGGATTTGCGTTCACTGGGGTGCCTTAGATGCTGGGTTCAGATTCCCGGTTGATAATTTTATCATTACATTGCTGGCGGAGTATCAAATCCATCCTTGTCAGCTGTATCCCAATGCTTGGAGGTACATCTCTATTTTCTTAATAAAGTGTCGTCAATTGGAGATTCTACCGACTACTACAATGTTTCGAAGTATCTTTGGGGCCAGTAACTCTTCTGACCACAAGAAAGGATGGGTTAGCCTCAAGTACCGAGCTAAACTTCCACACATAGTGAATCCCTTCTCCTTTCCAGATTCACAGCATTTCTGGGAAAGGGAGTGTGTAGTTCTTGAATGGAAAGGCGGTGACTGGGGTAACTTCTTTGTGAAGAGATTTGGATCCGTATAAGATAGTTCACATTTCGTGTGTGATCTTAGTGACTCAGAATTGTGGGATCGAGATAGGCTTCTTGCTGACGACGGCCGTACACACTATAAAACTTTTCTGAATGAAAAGAATCTTATTGAGGCTGGCCTTAGCTTTCTTTCCATTGAGGATAACTTTCTTACTTGAGCTTATTATGAGCTCTGTTTGTTCTTATCCCGATGTTTTTCTCTTTGTATTTCAGCTGCCGAGGAGATTGATAGTCGTCCTCAAAACCTGTCGACTGTGACTAAAAGGATGAAGAAGAAGGCTGAAGAACTACTGAATCCTACTAAGCCTCATATCCCTAACTTCTTGGAGCGCTGTTCTCAGGGCGGAAAACGATCCTGGAACGCTGATAGGGATGTCAGGACTCCTTTCATACCTCCTTTATGTGAACAAGACTCAGTCTTCGGGAGCCCTCATCTAGCTCTAGACTGGTCCAAGCTTTCAATCACTCCTCCCGATCAAGTGACTATGCACGCAGGTGACAAAATGGATGAGTCACAGCATATGGGTGCTCAAGCCTTGTATCAGGTATGAAATTCCCTCTGTTAAGTTCAATACTGTTATTGATTTCGACTTTGTGTATTCCTTGTAGCTCACCCATTTCCTTATTGCAGGCCAATGCTTACTTTTAAACTGTCTCAACTCAAGGCTGGGCTTTTAGGGATGAGAATATTAGCTTGAAAAATGACTCTGCAAGGTTCAAGGAAGAGATTGAAGATCTGCACTCCAAAATTATTCGTGCAGAAGCTAATGCTGCATCCACCCGTAAACAACTTTCTTCTTTAGCCCGAAAGAAGGCGTCTGATGCTGATAAGGTGATCCAGGCCTATCATAAGATCCAAGATTTTCTTAAGTTCATCGATGATCATGATGATGAGATGCGTCCCTTCAACATGTCTGTTGGTTGGGATAAGGCCATCAATGTTGTGAGTCGTAGGCATCCTTCTATTGTCAACCCGGCTGATTTTCCTTGCCCTAACTGGGGTGTCAACCCGGCTACTCTAGCTTCTGGTTCAGGAACTAAAGTTGTTCCTCAGACATCAGGATCCAGCTCCAAAGGCAGTCATCGACGCTCTGGATCCAACTCCAAGGGAGCTGTCCAAGTTGCTAGCCAAGACTCATCTTCTTCTGGCTCCGGTGGGAAGAAAACCCCACCCGCAAGGAAAGTTGGAGTGGTTCGACAACCAGTCCCTGGCAAGAGGCTGATCCGAAACGAGGGCATTTCTTCTTCTGATTCATCCTCTGAGGAAGAAGGGGCCGGAGTTGCTGTGGTTCAGCCTATGGTGGTGGGCGAGCCTGACAATGACTCCGGTGAAGACTCGGAGGAAGAGAGCGGGGAAGAGGAGAGCGGTGAAGAGGAGTCTGCGGAGGAGTAGCTGGAGTTGGTTTGTGGCCTTTCGTGGCCTAATTAGCCGCTTGTGGCTTTACTTTATCAGCTTTTTATTCAGCGTCCTTCGGGACTTAAACTCTGATTTCGTTGTGTTGTAACCTTAACTCGAATTGTGGCCCTTCGAGGCATTTTATTTATGCATTTGTTTCCCTTATTCGTATGTTCATTTATTTTCGGTACTTGGCCTTTCTAGGCTTACACTCAGCAGGTGCTCGGTACATAAATAAAACATAGAATCATGGAATGGAAAACAAACTTGTATTAATAACTCAGAATGGAGTTCAACCCTTACATAACTTATTATTGTCCTACTCGGGGCGTTAAGCCCTGAAATGGTTTCATCGAACCTTATTTCTACTTCTCCTAATAAATAGATAATGAGCTAAGTCCTTACAAGGATAGCTCAAACATAATAAACTTTGAGGTTCAAGGCATGCCAAGTACGGGGCACCTCAACCCCGTCCAAGGTCTCCAACTTGTATGATCCTCGTCCCAGCATCTTCTTGACTCGATACGGCCCTTCCCAGTTAGGGGCTAGTTTTCCCTTCTGGCCAACTCCAGAAGCCTCGATCTTCCTCAGAACTAAGTCACCTTGCTGGAAGAACTTTTCCTTAACCCTGTGGTTGTAATAAAAGGATGCTTTCTTTTGATGCTCCACATTTCTAGCATTTGCCTCGTCCCTGACTTCATCAACCAGGTCTAGGGCGAGTCTCATGCCCTCTTCATTAGTCTCTGGTTCAAATGCCTCAACTCGAGGTGACGCATGCATAATCTCCATTGGCACAACTGCCTCGGCTCCATAAGCCAGCAGAAACGGGGTTGCACCAGTGGTTCCTTTACAAGTGGTGCGATAAGCCCAGAGTATAGGCAGCAACTCATGCACCCAAGTGTTCCTTGAGCGTTTGACCCTTTTCTTTAGTCCATCAAGGATGATCCGATTGGCTACCTCGGCCTATCCATTAGCTTGCGGGTGTACTACTGAAGTAAATCGAAGCTCAATAGCGTTTTCCTCACAGTACTTCTTGAACTCCTCATTGTTAAACTGTGTCCCATTATCCGTCACAAGGATTCGCGGGATTCCATACCTACAAATTATGTTCTCCCAAAAGAACTGGGCAACTTGTTTGGTGGTTATCTTGGGAAACTTCCTTTGTGCTGAAGCAATAGGGAAAGGACCAAGTATGTCCATCCCCCACATTACAAACGGGATGGGAGAGCTGACTGACGTTAACATCTCAGGCGGCTGCCTTACAATTGGAGCGTGCTTCTGACATCTGTCACATTTCTTGACGTAATTCTGTGCATCGGCCAACATCTCCGGCCAATAGACACCTAGTCGAGTAATCTTGTGAGCTAGGGCTCTGCCCCCCAAGTGTTGCCCACATATTCCTTCATGAACTTCCTCCAAAGCCTCTCTTGCCTCTTGGGGCCTCAAGCATTTCAAGTACGGGATGATAAACGATCTCTTGTACAGGATGCCTTCGATCAGGGCATATCTCAATGCTCTCACTGACAATTTTCGTGCCTCCAAGGCATTGTCAGGGAGCCAACCTGTTTCAAGGTCAGCTTTAATAGGATCTATCCAACAACTTCCTATATCAATTGGTGCCACCAACTTAGAATTGACAGTCGGGGCCTTCAAGACCTGGAAGTAAACACATCCTTCATAATTTTCTATTTTAGAATAAGCGAACTTAGATAGGGCATCGGCCTTAATGTTCTCTTCTCTCGGAATGTGTTCTACATAGCACTCATCAAACTGAGTCATGACAGCTTTCATAACTCGCAGATACTTTGCCATAGTTTCATCCTTGGCCTCAAATTCACCATTCACTTGCGAGACCACCAATCTTGAATCTCCACTCACTTTGAGGTTCTTGACCCTCATGACTCTAGCCAAACCCAATCCGTCTATCAATGCCTCATACTCAGCTTCATTGTTGGTAGTAGGAAAATCCAACTTCAAAGCATACTCAACTATGAACCCATCGGGGCTTTGCAAAACCAAACCTGCACCACAAGATTTTGTTTTTGATGCTCCATCAAAATAGAGCACCCAATATTCTTTCTGATCAGCCACCAATTCTTCATCTTTATCTCCATTCTCAGGGGTGGTTATCATCTCCTGCCCCCCGACTTCTTGGTTGTTAATGGTGCATTCAACCACGAAGTCAGCCAATGCCTGAGCCTTGATGGCTGTCCGAGGCTTATACTTGATATCAAACTCTCCAAGCTCTATGGCCCATTTGATTAGCCTTCCGCTGGCCTTTGGGCTATGCAATATGTTCCTTAACTGCTGGTCCGTCAGGACTTCAATTTTGTGCGACTGGAAGTATGGTCGTAGCTTCCTCGAGGCTATTACCAAAGCCAATGCAAACTTCTCTATGGTTGAGTAATTCAACTCAGCCCCATGCAAAACCTTGCTCACATAATAAATAGGTTTCTGAATCTTTTTCTCTTCTCGAACAAGAACAGCACTCAATGCTTGCTCGGATACCGCCAGGTATAAGTAGAGAGTTTCCCCAGGGCTTGGTTTGGCTAACAACGGGGCCTCAGCCATGTATCTCTTCAGCTGCTCAAAGGCCTCTTGGCTTTTATCAGTCCATTCGAAAATTTTCACCTTCTTTAATGCTTGAAAGAAAGGCAAGCACTTATCACCAGACTTGGAGATGAATCTCCCTAGAGCGGCCACTCTGCCCGTTAACTTCTGTACGTCCCTCATAGAATGGGGTGGTTCCATGTCTAAGATTGCTTTGATCTTGTCGGGATTGGCCTCTATGCCTCTTTTCGAAACCATCAAAACCCAAGAACTTTCCAGATCCAATGCCGAAAGCACACTTGGCTGGATTCAACATCATCTTGTGGTGCCTCAGCACTTCAAATGCCTCTCTGAGGTGCTTAATGTGATCTGCCTTGAGTAGGCTCTTGACTAACATGTCATCAATATAGACCTGCATGGTTTTTCCAATCAGATGGGCGAATATCTTATTCACCAGTCGTTGGTAAGTAGCTCCTGCATTCTTTAGACCAAAAGCCATAACAAGATAACAGAAAACACCAAAGTCAGTTATGAAAGTTACCTTAGGGACGTCATCCTTGTGCATTTTAATCTGATTGTAGCCGCTGAACCCATCCATGAAGCTCAACATCTCATGTCCAGCTATGGAATCTATCAACGTATCAATCCTTGGCAGTGGAAAACAATCCTTCGGACATGCATCATTCAAATCAGTGAAGTCTATACACATCCTCCACTTCCCATTCGCTTTCTTGACCATTACAGGGTTTGCTAACCATTCGGGAAACTAAATTTCTTCAATAAACCCAGCCTCTAAGAGCTTGTCAACTTCTTGTTAATGGCCTCCTGCCTTTCAGGAGCAAAATTTCTCTTCTTCTGCTTTATTGTCTTCCGCCCAGGATCAACATTCAACTTGTGAGTTATGAGTTGGGGATCAATCCCTGGCATGTCAGCTGCAGTCCAAGCAAACACATCACTATTTTCTTGCAAGAATGCTATTAACTTGCCCTTCAGGGGTTCTTTCAAAGATGCTCCCACATAAGTTACTTTCTCAGGGTTGCCCGACTCTAGAGGACATCATCATCGCGGACATCCATGTCTTCAATCAGGAGTACCTGCCCCCCGACTCCATCAGCTCTTAAAGCAGATACATAACAACTCCTTGCCATTTTCTGGTCGCCCTTCTGTTCTCCTACTCCGTTTCGGGTTGGAAACTTAATCTTCATATGATAAGTCGAGGCAATAGCCTTGAATGCATGAAGTCCAGTCCTTCCTAAGATTGCATTATAAGTCGAGGATGCCGTAATCACCAGAAAATTTAGCATCTGGGTAGCCTCCTTAGGTTCTTGCCCAATAGTCATGGGTAACTGAATAGTTCCTTCAACCTTGGACTCAACTCCGTTAAATCCGTAAATTGGCATGTTGGTCGGGGTCAATTGAGAGTCGGTGTACCCCATCTTTATAAATGCGTCATGAAACAAAATATCAACAGAAGCTCCATTGTCTATCAAGACTCGCTTCACTTCCGAGTTCTCAATCACAGGGGTTATGACCAACGGGTCATCATGGGGGAACTTCACCCCTTCAAGATCAGAATCATCAAAATCAATCACTGTTTCAGTCCTAGCACGCTTCGGGGCCTCTCCCACGATGTGCATCACCTCTCTAGCATACGCTTTTCGAGAGTTTCGAGTTGTACCGGCCGCTGTCGGGCCTCCCCAGATCATGTTGACAACTGGCCCTCGGGGCTGTTTGTTATGATTACGATCATGATCCCTTCTATCATTGTCTCTCCTATCGTAGTCCCTTCTTTGGGTTCCACGATCTTCACCCTTAGTGAATTTGTTCAATTTTCCTTTACGGATTAAGAACTCAATCTCATCCTTCAATTGCCTACAATCATCTGTATCATGCCCCACATCTCGGTGGAACCTGCAGTATTGGCCCTTGTCTCTCTTTACGGGGTCACCTTTTAGTGGCTTCGACTATCGAAAGTCCTTATCATTCTCAATCTCTAACAGAATTTGACTCCTAGGAGCATTCAGCCTTGCATAGTCAGAAAACCTTGGTCCAAGATTCTTTTTTGGTGCTGATTCAGAATCTTTGCTAGTATGGGGATACTTGTCCCTAGCATCATACTCCTGATCCTGCTTTCTCTTCTTTGTATCATTGTTACCTTGGCCATTGCTTACTATGGCCTCCTTCTCTATACTATCCTCAGCCTTGATATACTATCCTCGGTAATTGTTGGTGTCCTTCGTGTTTAAACCATGGTTGATGTTTTTTCCCACAGACGGCGACAAATGTTGTGGAATAAAAACTAGGTTACGATTTGTAATCAATGCTAGGGTGGTTGAGCTTCGAGCTTTAATGGCTGTTTCCATGTTACGAGACTGATCGGTCCTCACAGAGTGCCTACGTATCTCGTTATTGAGAATCAAGCCAAGACGTAGTTCTGAGAATGAGGGGTCAGGCCCTTATATAGGCTGAGAAGCCTAAGAATTATGGTAGGAGTAGGAGACTTGGTGAGCAAGTCACCGCCTCAAGGAAGGTTCTAAATCCCTTCCTTTTAGGAATCAGTTTCCATGTTGAGATATGTATCTTGGAGGCTAAGCCAGGCAAGAGTTATATCCTTGTTTGACTCTTATTTGCTGAGCTGTTTATTACCCCTAAAATTAATTACGAAATTAATATTATAATTGGGGTTTGGGCCCATCTGGTGGGCCCCACATTTGGACCATTCTAGGTCTAATTAATGCCACAATAAATGTGTCTTTAGGGCTTACTTTTAGCCCATATCAATAATGGAGAGGTCGGGTTTATGTAAAAGATTTTTTAACTCAAAACAAAAAAGTTCACGTAGCACAGTGGTTGGTAGGATAACTTATGTAGAGGAGGTTCTAGGTTCGATTCATCACAAAAACTCATTTTTTCCATTTAAATAAAAGAGTGGCATTTCATGTAATTTTATAAATTGTAAGGGCATAACTGTAATTTCACAGGGGGTTTATTGGCTCACAATTATCCCCTTGTTGCTCTATTATATATAGAAAGAGATAATATAAATTAAATATATTTATATAAGATCAGGATTAAATACAAAATTACAATTTTTTTTATTTAACACATTTATAACTTCGATTATCAAATAATAATTAAATTTTTATTAAGCTCACATAATTAAATTATTCAAAATCCTTTTGGGATTAACCAATACCAAAATAGGGTATAACTTCGATTCAACATCGATTATCAACTAATAATTAAAATTTTATTCAATACACATAATTTATTTATTAAAAATTCTTTTGGGGTCCATCAATACCAAAATAGGATATATAAATCTGAAATTTTATTTATTTAATACGAGGTGTGTTGAATCGTAGTTCAAAATATACCCAGGTATAGAAATATGAAATATTATTAATTTAATAAACTTTTCTTAATTATACCACTGTAATTGTTTTTTATATTTGGATTCAACACAAGTATAAATATTGTTCAACAGATGATGTTGAACTTAAGTTATGTATCTGTTGAACATTCATTATAAAATAATTTCAAATTTTCGTAAAAAGTGTTGCAAATATGTTTTTAATAAATTATAAAATGTTATAAATATGCTACCGATTTCAATTATGTGTATTCAATAAAATCTTAATTATTATTTTATAAATGATGTTGAACCTATGTTGAATAAAATTATTATTTAATAAAGTTTTTACTAGAATTCAATTCTATTTATATATATGATGCAGGGGCATTCTATACAACTAGCTTTATAGCCCGTGCTAGGCACGTGCAAGCTCTAGCCTTATTTATCGTAAATCCTTGTTTTCGAGGAAAAGAAGGTCCTGATCCTTTAAAATAAATGCTGAAGCAAGATGTAAAAAATAAAGCAATGAATAGGAGAAAAAGAATTAATTATGCATGTTACATTGTTATCTAACATTTGTAAAGAATAAAATTAATGAGTAGGAAAAAAGGTATTAATAATGCACCATGCGGAAATATTACATTATTATCTAAAATATTTGGATGTGCTTAGTAGCTAGCTATATTCAATATTTGAGTATAAGAATTTTCCAGAAAAACAATATATTATAATTTATACAACAAACATTAAGAAGCTCTCATATAAAGTATTCTATTTATGAAATACCTATAGTTGGCAAACCATTTATGCTTTAAAAGAGAAAGTTTATATGAAATCCAATGCATTAGTAGCACCGAATATTTCTTTCAAGGTTCCTTCTAACTATTGGTTTTGATGGAGAAAATAAGGGCTCCCCAAAAACTTAAATTCTTTAAACTTAAGTGATATAAACCAACACACGGTCAACTTAAAAAGTACATGGCCGCAACTCCTGCATTATAATGATATTAAATGTCTGTCAGTATTTTGTTCGGGCTATCTAAAGCAAGTAGTTCCATGACCAAGCTCATAAAAAGGTAGCTTATGGAATCAATGATATGATACTATAAAGGACATGAGGATTATGAAAGTAGAGCATGATTAATGGCAAAACATACCCTTTTATGTTTTCATTACACTTTGCATCATAATTTTCATCTTCATTTCTGATTTGTCGTCCATGTCGGGGGCAAGAAGAGTCAGCTCTCTATAGATATCTTGCACAAACCTGCATATATCCTTAGCATATTCAAGCTCTCCACCCGAAATCCTCCCCGTTGCCAACCTCATTAGCTCTTCTGTTAAGTCAGCAAGCTACACCAAAAATTAGTAGAATCACTTTCAGCATATAGAAATCAATGAAAAATGTTGCAGCATATCCTGACATGCAAAATATAGAGAATATCAACTGCTTTAATGGAACTCCTTTTCTAGGCTTAGGAGAATATTAAAACAGGATACTAATTTTTATATTATTTTTCGTGGTTGAAATGAAGGAGTTAGAGGGAACGTTGTACCTGATCCTGCTCATTGTACCAGCAAGAATTTAAATTGTCATAGTGGCTACGAAATGACAGCATTGTCTGACCAGACCACATGCTCAATGCCTAAGAAGATCAGTTTTAATATATGAGCTCATTTGATAAGAAACTTGTTCAATACTAGACAGTGAAAGGTAGAGAAATGTCATTACTTTCACAGTTGACATGCATGGGACAAAAACAAGGTCAGAATCTGGGGATACAGCCAACTGCATCGCCTTGCTGGTCTGAAGCCGCACAATGTCAAAGTTCACGAGCGTATTGCATCAGGATTCTACATCCCACAACCTTAATCTTGAATCAGATGCTGAAATAGAAACCCGGAAGGGTAAAACAAACGAATTCACATTCAATGTGTTATTTGGTTAACAATGAGGACTAGCAAAATCCTATATAACTTCTTTTCCTTTTTTTTTTGCTAAATTACATCCGATTTACTTATTCAGATATAGATTGGCAGTTACAAAGAAGAGCAGGGATTAGGGAAGGATAGGTGTTCCCTCCATTTCAACATACAGTACACAGATAAACTGTTTACTCAGTTAATAGATAAACATTATTTCAAATTAGGTAATAAATGTAAATTCCTAGTAAATATATAACTAACTACGCATATTTTTTTAAACACCAAGAGTTCGAAGATTTAAATCTTACCATTTTGCAGAAAAACACAAATTAGAGCTCATGTCAACAAAGAAACCCCCCCTCATTTCATTTTCACTCATAACCCAACTACTTGTTTGCTACAAATAAATTCTAATTTGAGTATCTATTTTGTAAAGGGAGCAGACTATCAGTTTGCACAAATAACAGTGTACACCTTCATGTGCCAAATGGAATTTAATCCGATGGCCACTCTAACTTAAGGGAGTCCCAAAGTGCGACTCATAGAACAGAAAGCTGTAAACCAGTAGCTTCCTTTCAGATTTCTTTTGATCCTAATACTGACTATTTATTTGATAATGGAAGAGACAATAATAAAGAAATAATGCAAAGTACAACACAAAGAACCTTCTCAGCTATATAATCATAACAGAAAGAAAAACGATAGACTGCTAGTTTACCTTGACTCGCACCAAATACAGTAAATTCAAAAAATCCAGTAGAAATTATCGAAGATAAAACCAATATATGCTTAAAATAGTGGTTAAACAGAATTCCCTTGAGTATAACTTAAACCAATTCTGATCCTTATAACAGAGTAATTTTGTTTTTGACATTGAACCCTCAAACTCCGGTAAACGAGGTGAGGGCTATACAGTTAGAGCAAAAGCCATTTACTTCCAAGTTCCAAGTATAGTTTTGAAAAACATATCGTATAAATAGAGATAGAAAATCAGTGTATAAAACATTTTTTAACTAATTTAAATTACATAGCAAGAGATATTCATCAATTCTTCTATCTTATTAACACACAAAAATAGAGCAAAAGCCATTTACTTCCAAGTTCCAAGTATAGTTTTAAAAAACATATCGTATTCAGTGCCTAAAACATTTTTTTATCTAATTTAAATTTCATAGCAAGGATATTCATCAATTCATCTATCTTATTAACACACAAAAAAGAAGATAAACTAACATACTCTAAAGTAGAAATCACTTAACCTGCACTAAGCAGATAAAGCCCATCTGAAGTCATCTTTAGTCCAATTACAGCTCCATAATGAGCAGTAGAACGATCCTGGCTAGAGATTAACCCTGGATGAACGATCCTGGACTCAGCAGACTTTAAGTAGCATACTCTATGTACAATATCAAATAATTTTGTGAAACTACGTGAACTGGATCGCATGTGTTTCATAGGCAACAGAAAATATATGAAAGTAAAATAAGTAATTAGAAGAAATCCAAATCAACGATACATGTTTTCAAAAAAATATAAATGTCCCAAAACAACAATTAGTCTTAAAGTTTACTTTCCAAGTTTAGAACACTGGCTCTAGATCTCCAAAAGATGGTGCCAGATATTAAGAATGGCTTGATGTGCCATTTAACAAATCATTACCGATTAATAAACTACAGCTTAGCCCTGGCCCCTATGCAAGTATTAAAATCAAACTTCCATAACATAAAATATTTTTTAGCCATTTTGTCTGGAGATTCTTTTTTCTCCAAGAACTGATCCTTCTCTTTCAATTTTCATTTTTGTTACATGCAACAAAACAGTTAGATTGAACAGGATACTACAGTGACATTGAAAACTCTAGTACCATCCTACAAAATTAGAACAATACTCGGAGCGAATTTATTTCACAAGTGTGAAGCAATCAAGTGACTTGGATAAGACATTATTCAGTTTTATTAACACTATAATATGAATGCCCGAAAATTATCAGGTACTAATACAAATATCTCAAGATATTCTGCTAAGGATAAATCTACAAAAATATGCCGAGACTTGTTTTAGCTTGAAGTATGTAACTTTAGACAACCTGTTAGGTCCGGAATAACGTAGAAGGGGGGTTGAATACGTTATTTAAAAAATATTTCAATTTTTGATGTGGATATGAGATCAAAAATACTGAATCGAAATAACACAACTATTTGGGAAATATCTTTTAATAGATAAAACCCGAAGGTTTGTTACACAATCTAATCCTATGGATCAGCTACAAAATCAAACACTCCTAGGATAGTTTAGGCACGAGGACCTTCTACCCGACACTTCCCGAAAGCGGGCTAAGCCGGCTTTCCTACTAGATGGACTGTCTAGCAGCTTACAAAGAGAAGATATAAGAGAGAGAATAGAAAGTTGTGTGTTGAGGTGTGTTTTGAAATGAAATACAACATGCTTATTTATAGATTTTAGAAAGTCACTATGCTGTACTATTCCAACAACTCCCGCGGGCCCCACCAGCCACTTTTTGAATAGTACCACTATTCATCACCTACCAAAAACGTGTCTGCTGAAATTTTCTTTTCACGTGGGCCCCACCAGCCATTATTTGAACAGTACTATTCACGTGGGCCCCACCTGCATAGTAACCACTATTTGCATAGTAACTACTATTTGCATAGTAACCTGCATAGTAACCGCGCATAGTAACCACGCATAGTAACCGTGCATAGTAATCTTGCATAGTAACCTTGCATAGTAATCATGCATAGTAACTTTGCATAGTATTACTATTTTTGGCTGCTTCCTTTGGACTTCTCTCTTCTGTTTCAAATATTCTGCTTGAGATATTATGTCTGTCCTTGATCATCAATAGGCTTTGGCAATTCTTTTTGTGAATTAAAGTGTTGATCCTTCTCTTATGTGCTAACACTTAGTGCACTGGTCTGGTTCATAAGTGACTAGCACTGATCTTGATCTTCACACCTTCGTTACATTCCAATTGATTAGCCTGCATCAATATCTTCAAATAATATAAATACATGGAATCTTTTGGTCCTTCAACTAAATCATCTGTACATCTTATTCTGTCACTGAGGCTTGATCATGTTAATGAACTTCTTTCAGCGACTTGATCCTTGTCGGTGCCTATTCTTCTTATTTCATGATCCCTGTATAAAGTTAATATTATTTATCTTTTATCCTAGTTGAGTTATATATGTCATCTATTACATATTACATTACATTATGCTTTACAATCTCCCCCTATTTGATTGTTAGGGTTTGACAAGCAAATTCCTAGAGGATAACTCAACTGATACAACAAAAAATGAAATACAAAGATAAATAATATTAAAGTACATTCTGGATCATATATACATTTTCCAGATTTCCAAGTGTAAGACAATTGTTCCTCTAGACTGAACATATCTTCAAGTTTGCCTTTGCTTTCTTTCCACATAGCACTAATACTCCCATTAGCTTTTCCTTTCCCAAAATAAAGTTAATTCCGTGTCAACAACCTTTTCCTTGCCCTTACGCCTAGTAGATTTTTCTTGATCATTCACCTTCTCCCCCTCAGTTGGGTTATCCTCCAGATTAGTAGGATCTGGAGTTGGTAAATTAGACGAAGATGGCTTTACCAAGGAGTTGATTGCATGACTAAACTGGGCTGCCATGGAACTTAATTGAACCTGGAATGCATCATGTTGAATAAGTTGCAAATTTTAATTTCTCCAATGGACTTACAAATATTTGACAACTCTTTCTCCATTGTTTGGACCCGTGTAAGGAGTCTGCTATATTCCTTTCTGGGTACAAGTGCATGTGGTTGAGTAGGTTGCTCACTTGTACGTTCTGCAGGTGTTTCACTCAACACTCTATATTCACTCGGTTTAGTGGTTTGGGTTACACTTACATGTTCTGTTGGTGTTTCCCTCAACTTTCCTCTAGAGCTTCCACCGATATGTGTACCTGCAAATGAAATCATCCTAGCCCCTTTTTCAGAGGTCACGGATGGTGCAATGAAAGTTCGTGAGCTTCCGTCCTCGCGTGAAGCGAGTTGCCGACCATTGGTAAAGAGTGGTAAATCTCGAAAGAGATCCAGAGATTTTCTCTCCGGGAGGTTAAACTTGAATCGATTAAATGGCACAAAACCCAAGTTTCCCTCGTACGTCTGTAAAGACACTTGGTTCATAACAGAACCACCCACCGATGGATCTTTCCGTAAAATGGAAGATTCACCAGCAGTTATTGAGGTAGGTAATTCCACCTCGGATGCCTGTGAAGGTATTTGATCTTTAGAAAGATCATCAACCACTCGTATGTTCCGTGAAATGGAACTCAAGATAGTTGCTCCCGTCAATTCAACCTCATTTACATTTGCACTCATTGGATAAGAAAGAATTGTTTCACTAACAGTTGCAGTTACCTCAGGTTCATTGGGTTAACTTCGTTTAGAATGAGGAAGAGCGGTTGATGTAACTAACTCCTTATGTGGTGCTGTTGAGGCACTATCTCCCTCAATAATGTGGATGACTGGTCGTTTAAGTGACAATTGAGGTGTAGGAGTTTGTTGTGTTTGTGTTTGCATTTGTAGAATGGGCTCTTCGACATGTGTTAGAGTCGGTGGGATTTCCTGCTCTTGGTCGGGTAAGATGGCCATTAGGGGCTGTAGAAACTGTATTTCCTGTGACACAATATGGAATACAGAGGTTGAAATAGCAGGGATTGAAATATTACCTTGTCGTATACCTGCTCTCACTGGTCGTGGTAACAACGAAACTGGGACAGTCTTTAGATATTCAGTTAGGACTGTAGGCACATCTGTATATTTCTTTTTGCTTATGTAATTAATTACATTCGTCTTCATGGAAGAACATTCCACCTTTTGACCATTTTCCAAGCGTACCCTGTCTTTATCATTCAAAAAATCATTTAATATTAACTATAGAAACCTTGGATATAGACATTTGACATTTTGAGTCCGAACATCTCTTGTTCCCAAGCATTTCATTTTTAAAATGATTTGACCAAGCACTATTTTCCAAAATTAATCCTCAAATTATTTTCGACCGCATACCCTATTATTTGAATAAATTCAGGTATTCGATCTTGATTTGTTCTATCTGAGGAAAAAACATTGTTAAGAGTGTGAAAGAAGAAATTCCAATACTGTGTTAGAAACATTCTAGAAAGAGTACCAGTGTTGAAATTGCCATCTTGGTACCTTATGAAGTGAAAGAACATTTCAATCTGTTCAGGTGTAGGATCAGAAACGAGATTTTCCATAGGAAAATGGAGAATTCGATTAACATCTCGTTCAGTGACCCTAATCGACCTACCAAACAGTCGATATGTGATTGCACACCCGTCCTGTCCAGAAGTGTTATCCGCACTGCAATATAGTTCACGCAATGCATCATGGTTAAGCTGCATCTGTGTAACTAAAGCATAGCGGATTAATGAATGTTCATTCAGAAATTGTGTCCAAGCCCGAAATTACTCATCCTGAATAGTTTCGATTTGCTGAATGGAAATAGGATTAACTTTAGCAATTAAAAAGCTTCCCTGCAATGCCATTTTCAAAACTTTGAGGAAACAAAAAAACAAGGGTTATTTTTATAAAGGATGATGTATAAAGCAAGAATATGAAATCCGATCTAAAAACCACCAGCTAGATTAAGAGATGTTTCCGATCAAAGCTCGAAATATTCAACAATTGTGTGTTTATGCTCTGTATATCTGAAAAATGATGATGTTAACACAGACAAAAAACTCATCATTTATAAAGTTTCAAGGTTTAGTGGGTTAGGTGTAATAGTGATAGGTTATGTTTGAAAAACTAACACCGCTCAATAATTTCTCACCTAACACCCTAATTAGCCGAAAAAACATCTTATCGCCGAAACCTGTCGGCCGAAAAACATCTTATCACCAAGACCTATCAGCCTATAAACATATACACATATTTAATACTTCTAATTATTATGGATTTAAAAATAATCACGCAGTGAATCAAGAAATTATCCACAATAATCAGATAAACTCACAATTAAATAGACATAAAATTAACAAAATATCATTAACTGATATATGCCAATAAAATATTTATTAAATTATGCTACAATTAACACAATTATTTACTAACTAATTACCATAAAATATAGCATTTATAAGCATGGTAATTAATATAGAGATAACTATAAAAAGAGGACTGGATGCAAAACAAATTCACAAGTCCTAAACATATGGACATTTAAAATACATGTGAACTTATAACAAATTGCAGTTATTGATTATCCAAAATTAATTACACAGATTTAACATCCCAAGTTCACCAACTAACCTGGAGAAAGTGGATTCATCCAGTGGTATAGTAAAGATGTCTGCAATTTGTTGATCTGTGGGAACAAAATATAATACCACAGTTCCATTCATGACATGCTATCGTAAGAAATGATACCTGATATCAATATGTTTAGTCCTGGTATGTTGAACTGGATTGTTGGCAATGGCACTCGTGTTGTCACATAGAATTGGAATTTTGTCCAACATGAGTCCATAATCCTGAAGTTGATTCCTCATCCACAGGATCTGAGCACAACAACTACCTACCATAATGTATTCTGCTTCGGCTGTCGAAATAGATACTGAGTGTTGCTTCTTGCTGTACCAAGATACCAACCTCCTTCGTAGAAACTGACAGCTTCTAGAAGTACTTTTCCGATCAATCTTACAACCCACGAAGTCAGAATCTGTATATCCAACTAGGTCAAAACCTGTTCCTTTAGGGTACCAAATCCCAAGATTGGGGGTTCCCTTAAGGTATCTGAAAATACATTTAACAGCTATAAGATGTGACTCTTTAAGGTTAGCTTGGAATCTAGCACATAAACAAGTTGCGAACATAATATCTGGTCTACTAGCAGTTAAGTATAAGAGAGAGCCGATCATACCTCGATACTTCGTGATGCCAACTGACTTACCAGATTTATCTTGATCAAGCTTGACAGCAGTTGGCATCGGGGTCTTGGCAGTAGCTGCTTCTTCCATCCCATACTTCTTCAGAAGATCCTTTATGTATTTTGACTGGCAGATGAAAATACCATCAGGCTTCTGAACAACTTGAAGTCCAAGGAAGAAGGACAGCTCACCCATCATGCTCATCTCGTACTTGCTCTACATTAGCTTAGCAAATCTCTTGCATAATAAATCATTAGTAGAACCAAATATTATATCATCCACATATACTTGCACCAGAATTATATCATTTTTATTCTTTTTATGAAAGAGAGTTTTGTCGATGATACCTCTTTTAAAACCATTTTCAAGTAAAAACTTGGAGAGAGTATCATACCATGTTCGAGGGGCTTGCTTGAGACCATAGAGAGCTTTGAAGAGAAAGTACACAAAACCTTCAAATTCCTTGTCTTCGAACCCAGGGGGTTGTTTAACATAGACTTCTTCCTCTAGATCTCCGTTCAAAAATACACTCTTCACATCCATCTGAAAAACCTTAAAGTTATAGTGTGCAGCAAATGCTAAGAACATCCTGATTGCTTCAATTCTTGCAACTGGAGCATAGGTTTCATCAAAATAAATTCCCTCTTCTTGAGAGTAACCCTTTGCTACCAATCGAGCCTTGTTCCTCATAACAATACCATTTTCATCTAGTTTATTCCTAAACACCCATCTAGTGCCAATTACAGATTTATCTTTTGGTCTTGGCACCAGCTTCCAAACTTTCTGCCTTTCGAACTGATTGAGTTCTTCCTGCATTGTAGTTACCCAATCTGGATCATCAAGAGCTTCATTAACCTTTTTAGGTTCAATTTGAGATAAAAATCCTATGAAATTGCATTCATTCTGTGTTGCTCTTCTAGTATGTACACCCTTGTCCGGTTCATCAATGATCTGTTCAAAAGGATGCGCTTCACTCCATACCCTTTGTCTTGGCAAATTTGATCTTGATGATTCCCCAAGTTCATAATTGTGTTGAGTGTGGTGACTAGTAGATCCAAAATCATTGTTCGCTCCCCCTGAGCTGTTTCTTTCAAAGTTTGATGAATCAGAGTTTAATGCATCATTAGCAGTAGATGCATTCTTTGATGTTTCTTCATGTTATGCTATAATTACGCAAGCGTACGTAGTCACAAGTAATACAATTAAAGTTCGTTCCACAGAGATCTGGTTAAGTTTTATTCAGAAAATATGCCTATGCAACAATGTATGGTTTTAATTCACTGCTAAGAAAAATAACAAATTGGATTTGATTATCTAAATTTAACTAAGATGCAAATTATAAATTGAAGAATTAACTAATTGACAAGAATTAAAATCAAATTACTTATGTGAGAATAAACATGGAATCCTAGTTTCATTATCTACTTCACTTAGAGTTGCAGCCTTTAATTAAAACATGCGATGGCTTTGATATCTGATCGAATAACACGAAACAAGTAAAAGTTACCTCTCGGTATACTAGTACCATTCTACACATACATCCACAAAAGAGATAGAAGATGAATAGTCACCTATTATGTTTAGACCCTATATCTCTATAGAATTTGAAAACATAAAGGTTGAAGCACAAGTTTTCCACTTAGATCACATAGGGTAGCATAATATCTCTATTGATGCCACAAATCATGATGTTAAAACATCAACCTATCCTATTGATGTACCGAAAATATGACAATTAATATCGCAAGCGCACGATCATCGTTTTAATATTTAAGATTCGATCCACAGGGACTAATATTTTCGCAAACCTTAATTTCTTAATTTAATCGAATTAGAACAATTTGGTTTTGAGAAATTGTTTTAAACTAATTAATTGTTGATTCTAAAAATTCTAAAATTATTCTAAAAAATCCTAAATTCAAATTAAAATTAGATTTTATTCTAAAACTCCTTTTTTATTGAATTAAAAATTATTTACCAAAAATTTTAGAAAAAAAAAATGAAGTGAAAAGCAGAAACCACAGAGCAGACAAAGACACAATTTCGAAAACAAGACACGATCTTAGTGACTCTAAACTCGGCAAACACTACAACTACTCGCACATAACTCGATGAAGCAGCACGCATACATCGCCCAGAACGTAGTTAAACATCGACTCAACATCATCAAATAAACAGAACGCAGTGACTACTGACTACTAGTTAACTCAGCAAACAAACTTGGCACTATGGCATTAAAAGATTCAACACAAAACTCAACAATACAACCTCAGCAAAACATGAACTCACTAACAAACCCAAACCCAGTAGCACAGAAATTCAACAAACCACAGACTCGACATAAACAGCAAACAACCGCAACATGGCAGACTCGAAAACCAGTAAGACTACGAACCCGAACTACACAGCAACTGACATTTCGAAACTAAAAACAAGCAAACTAACTCGGCAAAACAACAACCACTACAACTCCATCAATCACACACTGCGAAACAAACAAAAACCCATTCGACTCAGCCAAATAACAAGCAGCGGTTTACAATAACGAACAAGCAATTCAGAACCAACCAATTCAACTCGCCAAAACATAAAGTCAAACGGAAAATAAAAAACAGAAGAAATCGTAGAAGAAAAAGGGAGAAAGGGGGTTTCGGTTTGGACAGCAAAGGAGGAAGAGAGGAAGGAGAAATCGAAAGAATGAAAGGGAAAGATAGTGATAGGCTCGCGTGATTGAAACAAAAGCAGGGGAGAGATGCTAGTTCTAGGGAAGAGAGGGGAAACAAGTGCTGGGTTTTGATTTTATCTCTAAAAAGTAAAGACTTAAAGGAACAAGGGAGATGAGATTAAGCTTCGAATAAAAACAGAGGAACAGGAAATAAAGCTTTGAATTTAACAATTAAAACGAACTGAAAAAATTTGCTTACAAGAACTGAAAAAATTACAACTGCTCATTATCTAAGGGTCCTAATCTATTCTAAGGGGCTATTCCCCGGGGGTGTCTTTATCTGTCTGTCTAACTCTTCTTTTATAGCAGTTAACAGCCTTCATCTTTGACAACTTCTAGCTGGCTAAACCAATTTTGTCAAAAATCGGTGCCTAATTTAAAAGGGTTCCGTAGAAATGCTTTTTAACCCGCATAACTAATAATCTTTAATTAATAAATAATTAATTTAATTCAGAAATTATAAAAATAAATACCTAATATTATTAGATATTTATAAATATAATTTTCTAATTTAAAAAAAATATTTATTAACCAAAAATTAAATTCTTATGTTCCGAGCTGCGGTCTACTGAGGGTCTGGAACTGGACTCCTTAAGCTTTCCTTCTTTCACCAAACTCCTAATTCTTTTGCCTTTTTGCATTTTGGTCATTTTCTTCTCTTTTTGGCCCTTCCTTGCTCTTTATTCTTTTATTTTGCCATTTCTTTATTTTTCTTCAAATTTCCTGAAATGCAACAGAATAATTTATTAAAATACGAATTCAAGCAATAAATAGGAAATAAAAATATGCAAAATTATGCACTTATCAAATGCCCCCATACCTATCTTTTGCTCATCCTCGAGTAAAACAAAAAGAAAAAATGCAAAATAAAAACCTATACTCACTGTCGTAGGAATCACGGGTAATTTTAGGTTTACCAACCCGTTAAACCCATAGACGATCTCTACAGGAGGAGTGCTGTCTCCTAAGGGTTTACAGAAGATACACCCATAAAATCTATTTTTTTTCCTGCAAAGTCTCAAGTATGCAACATATCATAGTACTCCACACAAGTAAACCTCAATCGCACAATACTGAAAGTCTGTTCACTTACACATCATATGTACAAGACTATCCAAGTGAGCACACAGTCTAGATAGACAAAAAGATCATGAAATATACATCAATGCTGCATTCAATGAGTAACATGCTATGGATAGAAAATCTCACATAACTCTCAAATCACACAAGTGTTTAGGCGAGTGTATTCGCTCAAGTTCAATCAATTAAGTCATGTGCTACCATATGCTTGGTTGTCCACCAAATCTCCACTACTTTGTATACATGCATGCACAAATCAAAAGGTCTTTGTTAAAGGTTGTAACGTGGCTTAGGTGAAGGGTAGGGAATCAAGAAAAAGGCTAACAAGTGGCTAACTCGACAAACTAATAGAGCACAATGTTCATTTCTAATTTAAGCACTCAACATGAAATTTCGATCATGTAAAAGGTGATCAGACTCTCACAAGCATTAAACCCCAAGCACATATTGCCATGTACTTTTCCATTTTCATATTGCACAAACCAATGAACACAATTCCACTTGACCTTTTATTCTATTTTTTATTTTTTTTTATAATATTCCCACCCAATTTTCACACATTAACAAAGAAATCCCCACACTATGCACTCACCAACCCTCAAATGAATCAAAATGCTCTACTAGTCAATCAAGAGAAGAATAAACAAGTAGGCTCAAGAATTTAGATTGGTGATACAAAAATAACGGATATAAAGCTCAAAGGGGTTCACTAGGGATAAATGATTCAAGGGTACTGTTTGGATAAATACGGTTAATCCTAGTGCCTTTATCATTTTTATGCATACAGATATCATGTAATCTCAAAATGGTTTAAAGCAAGTTCTAGAGCAACATGCTAAATGATGAACTACACACAACAATAAAATTTGATCGATATAACATGTACCAATCATAAATTAGGCTCAAGATCTCACAAGGTGAAAGCATGCTTTAGTACTCACTAATTTTGACAAAGACACATCTGAAGTTTTAAAATTTTCGCAAGCACGTACAAGGAATCATCAAGTAACAAATAACTTTCAGAGATATGACATGTCAAATAATCATGCAAAATAAGCTCACAAGATGTGTACCTATCCCTGTTAACACACTATGAGACGAGGCAATTAATTTTAAAATTTTTCAATTTTTTTGGATTTTTCAATTTTTATGTATTTACGCTAAGAACTCTCCCCCATACCTAAATCATGCATTGTCCTCAATGTATGCAAATAAAAATGAGGTATGAAAAAGTGAACGAAAACTCCCCTGAAAATGAGCAAGATAATTGTTCCTCTAGACTGAACATATCTTCAAGTTTTTCTTGCTTTCCACATAGCATAAATAATCCCCTTAGCTTTTCCTTCCCAAGAATAAATTTAAATCTGTGTCAGCAACCTTTTTCTTGCCTTTATTACGCCTTCTAGCTTCTTGCTCATCCACCTGCTCCCCCTCAGTTGGGTTATCCTCCGGAATAGTTGGATGTGGAGTTGGGATATTAGAAGAAGCTGTCTTCACCAAGGAATTAATTGCATGACTAAATTGGGCTGCCATGGAACTCAATTGAGCCTGGAATACATCATTCTGACTAAGTTGCAAATTTTTAATTTCCGCAATGGACTCACGGATATGTGGCAACTCGTTCTCCAGTGATTGGACCCGTGCAAGGAGTCTGTTGTATCCCGCTCTGGTTATAGGTGCATGTGGTTGAGTCTGTTGCCCACTCTCATGTCCTGCTGGTGTATCTGCAAATGAAATCATCCTAGGGCCTTTGTCGGATGGTGCAATGAAAGTTCGGGAGCTTCCCACCTCTCTTGAAGCAGTTTGCTGACCACTGGTAAAGAGTGGCAAATCTGGAAAAAGATCCAGGGATTTTCTCTCCGGGAGGTTAAACTTGAATGGATTGAATGGCACAAGGCCCAAGTTTCCCTCGAATGTCTCGGGTTCGCTAGTTTTACTCCGTTTAGCATGAGGTAGATCGGCTGCTGTAGCAACCTGCATATGTGGTGCTGCTCTTACTGAATTTGGTAGCAACGGAAGTGGGACAGTCTTTAAATATTCAGTTAGGACTGTAGGCACATCCGTATAGCTCTTATTGCTTATGTAATTAATTACATTCGCCTTCATGTAAGAACATTCCACATCTCTACCATGGTCCAAGCGTAACCTGTCTGCATCACTCAAAAAATCATTTAATATTAGTTGCAGAAATCTTGGGTATAGACATTTTACCCTTTGAGTTTGGACATCCCTGGTTCCTGGTTGCTTCATCTTCAAAATAATTTGACCAAGCACTATCTTACCAAAATTAATCCTCAAATTATTGGCGATCGAATACCCTATTGTTTGAATAAATTCAGATATTCGATCTAGATTTGTTCTTTCGGAGGAAAAGACATTGTTAAGAATGTGGAAGAAGAAATTCCAATACTGGGTTAGATATGATCTAGAGAGATTACCAGTATTGAAATTACCATCTTGGTACCTTATAAGACGAAAGAACCTTTTGATCTGGTCAGGTGTGGGATCAGAAACGAGATTTTCTATAGGAAAATGAAGAATTCGATTAACATCTCGTTCAGTGACCCTGATCGACCTACCAAACAGTTGATAGGTGATTGCTAACCCGTCATTTCCAGAAGTGTTCACTGCACTGCAATACAATTCACGTAAGGCATCATAGTTGGGCGGCACTGGTGTAACTAAAGCATAGCGAATGATTGAATGCTCATTCAGAAATTGTGCCCAAGCTCTAAATTGCTCATCCCGGATGGTTGATAGAGTATATTTTTATATATATTTTAGATGATTTTATTCTCATATTTATTATGTTTTGCATTGATTTGGATTTTTATTTAATAGATTTAATTGTTTTATTGTAGGAAATAAAGAATTCATGACTTGGAAGGATTTGGAGCAAAAAGAGCTATTTTGGAGATAAAATAGGAGAAAATTCGTAATATTGGGCTATACGGGCTGTCTGCACTGTTTGGGCCATATCTTGAGTTCCAGAAGTCAGAATTTGACGATCTTACTGTCCACGCGAAGCTTAGGGAATTATCTTTAATTCAGAGGTGGTCCAATAAGCAAAATCCAACTGGAAGAGCCCAGAAACAGAGGAGCAAAATTAGTGACGAATTTTACAAGAAAATCCTATTCAATTATGGATATCTTTTTGTAAATTGATTAGGATATTAAAAATACTTTTATTAGAAGATAGAGATGAGATTTTATTGGGAGGTTATATTATAAAAACGTGAAAAGATGAGAGAGGAAGACACGTATTTTTTACTTTTTGACAAAAGCTAGGGTTTTGGTTTTCTTTCTTCATCTCTTCCTTTGTAAGCACTTGGTTTAATTTGGATCTTTATTGTTCTTCGTTTATACAAAGTTTAAGGTACTCTTTATCTCATCTTGATTATTAGTACATGTTTATTATGGCTTTCTTGATTATTATTATTAGTTTTTATTCTACCATGAGTGAGTAGTTTAATTCTAGGGTATTAAGGGGAGCCATGTTTGCACCATGATTTGGGCTTAATTTGATTAGTAGATTGATGGGTAAAGAGTAATTCTGATTGATATGTTATAATTCTTAATTTGTGTAATTGCGCAATATCACGGATTAATTGATTGCAATAGGAGTAATAGATCGAAAGATTTTACTACTAGAGGCTTACATACAATTAGCAGGATTGAAGGTGAGTGTGAAAACATCATTAGATATTCTGAGAGTGTTAATGCTTGAGAAAGATTAACCATTGCTTTAATTACTTAATCCCATTGAAAAGCTATACTTTTGTGATTTGTTTGGTGTAAGCATGGTGAACCTGAATTGCCCTAGATCCTTTAATTAATTGATTTAAAACTTTGTTAAATTTGCTTAAGTAGTTAATAAAATTCCAAAACAATCGTTGTGACTAGAAACAATTGATAGCAATTGAATTGAAACTGAAACTGTCTCCTTGAGGATTCGACCCGTATTTGCTAGTATCTACTACAATTGATACCGTGCGCTTGCGGTTAGGTATAATTTAACACATCAAGTTTTTGGCGCCGCTGCCGGGGAGACGCCTAGTTTCTATAATTTTAGTTTGATTGTTTTAGATTGTTTCTCTTGTCTCTTTGGAACTCTTGTTCCAACTGAGACCGATCTTACTGCTTTTCCTTGTTTAGTTGTTGATGCCCAAGACCAGGTCTCAAACGAAAGAAGATCAAGCGAAAGAGGATACAGCTCCTCTTAGTCCAGATTCTGGAATTACTTGTCAACAATACATAGATTTACAAAGGAAAGAGAAGCAGCAAAAGATATCTGAACCAAAGATTGAGATGGCGGACCTTCCTCCCAAATCTTTGAAGAATTACTCACAGCCCTCTCCGAGTGGGGTACCTACTGGCCTTGCTATGCCAGCGATTCAAGCAGCAAATTTCGAGATCAAGCCTGCTTTGCTTACTATGATCCAACAGAATCAATTTGCTGGGCTTGCCTCTGAAGACCCTACACTTCATCTGCAACGGTTTCAACAGCTCTGTTCTACAATTAAACATCAGGGAGTCACTCCAGACCAGTTGAAAGTCATGTTGTTCGGTTTCTCTCTTCGTGATAAAACTCAAAAGTGGTTGAACGATATTGAATTGACCAAGTGGGATGAGATTGCTCAAGCCTTCTTAACTGAGTTTTTCCCTCCTAACAGAACCGACGATTTGATCGACAAGATGATGGGTTTTAAGCAAGATTATGGTGAATCTCTACGGGATGCTTGGGACAGATTCAAGGATTATCAATGTGCATGCCCTCACCATGGTCTTGAGAAGTGGTTTCTGCTTAAACGCTTCTACAATGGTCTTGATCCTGAGACAAAAGGTATGGTTGATAACGCTGCAGGTGGTGTATTTCTGGATAAAGGAGTTGATGATGCATATGCTTTTCTTTCAAATTTGGCTGCCAATCACTTCAGTAATCCGAGAACAACCAAGAAAGGGGGTAAACTTGAAGTGGATGCTTATTCTTTATTATCATCTCAACTAGCTGCATTGACTCAGGAGATCCACTCATTGAAGACATCTCAGCCCTCTACTCAACCTATGAGTATCAATGCATTGTCATCCATGGCTCCTATGAATAATCCTGTTTGTGAAGTCTGTGGCATCCAAGGCCACTATGGTAATGATTGCCAATACAATGCTCAAAATTCACAACATTTTCAGATGGAGCAAGCAAATGTTTTCCAACAGAGGCAGCAGTACAATCCATACTCCAACACTTACAATCCTGGTTGGAAAGATCATCCGAACTTCTCGTATAGGAATAATAATACTCAGAATTCAAATGTTCCTAATCAGCAGTAATATCAGCAGTCGTACCAGCCTCCTCCACAGCAGCAGTATAGGCCTCCTCAAGGACCTATGAATCCCCCTGGATTCCAAAGGCCTCCTCAGAATTATGCTCCTCAAGCAAATCAAGCTGCACAGGCTGATAATCAAGGTGACATGATGAAGATATTGTTACAAATGCAAAAGAGTATGGATGATACCAATAGAAAGATGAACCAGATGGAGATTCATAACAAGATGTTGGAAACTCAGATTGCTCAAATGGCTAGTTCTTCATCTACAAGGCAACAAGGCTCTCTACCAGCACAATCAACTCAGCCAAAGGAAAATGTGAATGCCATTGCTCTTAGGAGTGGTCGTACATATGATGCTCCTCCAATGCCTACTGACGATGTTCCTACTGAGAAAGAAGAAGAGAATTCTGAGGAAGACAAGGTAGAGAAAGTTGTTGAAGATACAAACGAAGATGGAACTGAGGAAAGCAAGAAAAAGGACAAAGAGAAGACTGCAGTTACTCCTCCACCATTTGTGCCAAAGCTCCCATTCCCTAGCAGGATGAACAGAACCACCAGCAGTTTGGTAAGTTCATGACACTTGTCAAGAATCTTGAGGTAACAGTTCCTTTCACTGATTTAATTTCTCAAGTTCCATCATATGCAAAGTTTCTTAAGGATATTCTCACTAAGAAAAGGTCTTTTGGTGAGGTAGAGACAGTAGCTTTTACTGAAGAGTGTAGTGCTGTTTTACAGAATAAGTCTCCACCTAAGCTTAAAGATCCTGGTAGTTTTTCGATCCCATGTCATTTAGGTGCATTGTTCATTGATAAAGCTTTATGTGATTTAGGCGCTAGTGTCTCAGTCATGCCTCTCTCGGTTTTTCAAAAACTAAATATGGGAGAATTAAAATGCACACAGATGACTTTGCAAATGGTAGACCGTTCGATAAAATATCCCCTTGGAATTTTAGAGGATGTGCCTGTTAGGGTTGGAAAATTCTATATTCCTGTAGACTTTGTAGTTCTAGATATGGAAGAGGATAGTCAGATACCTATTATTTTAGGTAGACCATTTCTCTGTACTGCAGGTACTGTTATTGATGTTAAAAGTGGGACTCTCACATTGAGTGTTGGTGATGATAAAATTACTTTTACTCTAACCTCTGCTCTTAAATCCCCTTTGCTTGAGAATACTTGCTGCAGGATTGATGTTATAGATAGAATTGTCCAAGATGAGACGCCTCAGATTCTATTGAATGATGCATTGGAAGCAGTGCTCATGCTTGAAGCTACAGAAGGAGAAGGACATGCTGAAGTCGATTCATTGATTCTTGAATTGGATGGTGCAGCTGATCCGAATTGTGAGGTAACCAACACTGTCACTTCTTGTGGTGAACCTCAGGTAAACAAGTTAGAGTTAAAGTCTTTGCCATCTAATCTTAAGTATGTGTTTCTTGATGATGAAAAGACTTGTCCTGTGATTGTTAGCTCTAGTCTTGATGATAGCCAGGTTTTTAAACTTCTTACTGTTTTGCATGCGCATAGAAAAGCTATTGGGTATAGTATTGATGATCTCACGGGGATTAGCCCAGACTTTTGCATGCATAGAATTCACTTAGATGATGACCATAAGCCTTGCATACAGGGACAACGTCGCTTGAACCCTAACATGCAAGAGGTTGTTAAAAAAGAAGTTTTGAAATTGTTAGATGCGGGCATCATTTACCCAATTTTTGATTCTAAATGGGTAAGCCCAGTTCAGGTAGTCCCTAAGAAAGGAGGAACAACGGTAATTAAGAATGATAAAGATGAATTAATTCCCACTCGAATTGTCACCTGTTGGCGAATGTGCATTGATTACCGTAAGTTAAACACTGCTACTAGAAAAGACCATTACCCTCTTCCTTTCATTGATCAGATGTTAGAAAGACTTGCTAAGCATAAGTACTTTTGCTATTTAGATGGATATTCAGGGTTCTTTCAGATCCCTATACATCCTGATGATCAAGAAAAGACTACATTTACTTGCCCATATGGTACCTTTGCATATCGTAGAGTGCCTTTTGGTTTGTGCAATGCCCCTGCTACTTTTCAGCGTTGCATGACTGCCATATTTTCTGATTTCATAGAGTCTATCATGGAAGTATTTATGGATGATTTCAGTGTTTATGGGTCTGATTTTGATGTATGTCTGCATAATCTTTCTAAAGTGCTTAAACGTTGTGAAGAGGTGAATTTGGTTTTGAATTGGGAAAAGTGCCACTTCATGGTCAATGAAGGAGTGGTACTTGGTCATTTGATTTCTGAACGTGGCATCCAGGTTGATAAAGCAAAAACTGAGGTGATTGAGAAACTTCCTCCTCCTGTTAATGTCAAGGGAGTGAGGAGTTTCCTTGGTCATGCGGGTTTTTATCGTCGTTTTATAAAAGATTTTTCAAAAATTGCAAAACCCCTCACTCAATTGTTGCTTAAGGATGCCACCTTTGTGTTTACTGACGCTTGTTTGGAGTCTTTTAACAGGATTAAGGAAGCTTTGATAAGTGCACCAATCATTCAATCTCCAGATTGGAATCTTCCATTTGAAATCATGTGTGATGCAAGTGATTATGCAGTTGGAGCAGTTCTCGATCAAAGGAAAGACAAGGTATTGCACGCCATCTACTATGCAAGTAAAACCTTGGATGAAGCTCAAGTCAATTATGCTACGACTGAGAAGGAACTTCTAGCTGTGGTCTACGCTCTTGACAAATTCCGATCCTATCTCATTGGCTCAAAAGTCATTGTTCACACTGATCATTCTGCACTTAAATATCTGTTGGCGAAGAAGGAAGCAAAGCCAAGGCTTATTCGTTGGATTCTGCTACTCCAAGAATTTGACTTAGAAATCAAAGACAAGAAGGGTGCTGAGAATGTGGTTGCGGATCATCTTTCACGGTTGCGTTTCAAATCTGATATTGCGTCAAACACTCTTATTGACGACTCTTTTCCAGATGATCACTTGTTTTCGGTTGCTACTCAAACTCCATGGTATGCAGATTTTGCAAATTTTTGTGTTAGTGGATCTCACCCTCCAGAATTGACTTATCAGCAAAGAAAGAGGTTTTATCATTATGCTAAACAATATTTTTGGGATGATCCTTTCTTGTATCGAAAGTGTGCTGATGGAATTTTTCGTAGATGTGTCCCTGAGTTCGAAGTACATGACATTCTCAAGCATTGTCATTCTCTCGCATGTGGAGGTCACCATGGTCCTTCCAAAACTGCTGCTAAGGTACTTCAATCTGGGTTCTTTTGGCCTTCTCTATTTAAGGATGCTCGTGCTTTCTGTTTGGCGTGTGATGCATGTCAAAGGACGGGTAATATTTCTAAACGCCATGAGATGCCTCTAACTGGTATTCTTGAAGTCGAGATATTTGACGTATGGGGTGTTGATTTTATGGGACCTTTCCCAAGTTCTTGTGGAATGAGATACATCTTAGTTGCTGTTGATTATGTGTCCAAGTGGGTTGAAGCAGTTGGATCAGTAACCAATGATTCCAAGGTTGTTATGAAGCTTTTCAAGAATATTATCTTCCCTCGTTTTGGAGTTCCAAGGACAGTGATAAGTGATGGTGGTTCTCATTTTCGCCATCGACAGTTCGAAACTTTGTTGAAGAAATATGGCGTTACTCACAAGGTTGCTCTTGCATATCACCCTCAAACAAGTGGCCAAGTGGAGGTTTCCAATCGACAAATTAAGAGCATTTTGGAGAAGATGGTTGTAAAGTCAAGGAAAGATTGGTACTTGAAGTTAGATGATGCTTTGTGGGCTTATCGGACGGCTTATAAAACACCTATAGGAACCACTCCTTATCGGTTGATCTATGGTAAAGCATGTCACTTGCCAGTGGAGTTGGAACATCGCGCTTTTTGGGCTATCAAAGAACTCAACATGGATTTGAAGGCTGCGGGGCAAGCGAGACTTCTTCAACTTAATGAGTTAGATGAGCTTCGTTTTGATGCTTACGACAATTCTCGGCTTTACAAGGAGAGAACGAAGAAGATGCATGATAAGATGATTCAGAGAAGAGATTTTCAGGTTGGTGACAAGGTGTTGTTGTTCAATTCCAGACTTCGACTTTTTCCGGGGAAGCTCAAATCAAGATGGTCTGGACCTTTTACCGTCACCGATGTCAAATTTTATGGTGCTATTGAAGTTATGGCACCGGATGGAAGAAAATTTAAGGTTAATGGTCAACGCCTTAAATTGTATGTGGATGGTGCATTCGTAGGAAAGATGGAAGTGATTTACCTTGACAACCCCTCCATGGAGATCTGAACCAGCTGAGTCGAGCCAACGACGTTAAACAAAAGCGCTTGGTGGGAGGCAACCCATGCATTAGTGTAGAAAAAAAAAGAGAGAAACGAGAAAAAATTTTGAGTGTTGTATGAAGGGAAAAAAAATGAGAGTAGAAAAAAAAGAGAAAAAAATAGGGAGTGTAGTAGTAGTGAAAAAAAAAAACCGCCACATGTTTCGAGGGCACCGAAGGTGGCTAGAGCAGGTTCTTCGCAGAGTCAGGTGGATATGTCTGTTTTTGAATCTTATTTTCGTCGAATGACTAGGCGGATGGATGCTATGCATGCTAGCAGTCGCCAGTATTCTGAGGATATGGGCATAGCTTTGGAGGCAAAGTTTCAGTCACCTAGTACTCCTATGCAGTGGCCTATATTTGGAGCTCGGACTCCGTACCCTCCGCCTGATTCATCTGATGAGGATGACGAGGGTGACGACAGCGAGGCTGAGTAGGACACCTTGATTCCAGGGGAGTTTTCTTTCTTTTCTTTTTAGTGTAGTTTTATTTTGTTTTTAGTTGTAGTTTTATATCTTGTTCATTAGTTCATTGAGGACAATGAACCGCTTAAGTGTGGGGAGGTGTTCTCAACGTAGTATATTACTTGTTAAAAAAAAAAAAAAATCCAAAAAAAATTTAAAAATTTAAAAAATACCAAAAATAATTCTAGCCATGCAATTTGATTAGTTGTTGTATTTTGCTTGATACACCCATGCATGCGTAGAATTCTTGTGTTTATTGACGCTTTTGTATGAGAAGTGACGTGCTTTGTTCTTGTGCACACACTTACACTAGCAAGTTGAAGCTGGTAGACTTAATTGGATGTTGTAAGTGATTAGAATGACATGAATATGTGCAAGATGACTTGGTTTTCATGCTTTGAGTACAAGTAGGTGCGTTAGAGAGTCTTGTTACCTGGGATTGATTATGTTTTGTCACACCAAGTGAGTTTTGAGCCTATATGCATATCTTTTGCATGATTTTTCGCTTGCTTGAGTGTCCACATGTTGTTTACATTGCTAGCACTTACTTGAGATCTTTCTTGAAATGCATGATATTACTTGATGATGAGATGATAAAGGCACTTAGGTTTAACCTCGTATTTCCCATATTTCCACACCTTTTAAACATGATCAATTAGTTAACCCCTTTGAGCTTAATCCTATTCTTTCGGTGACACACTACATTACTTGCCTATATCCTTTTCTTGTATTGGCCTTACATTGAATTTGATCCTAAATTGTCAAAGGCTAGTATCGTGCTTAAGGGAGTAATAAGGTGTTCATAAAAGGGGGGTTATTGATGATCATACTTTTGGGGAATATTAATTTTGGGTTGATGCTTGCTAGTCGAAATTCATAAAAATATCTATGGATCATTGTGCTTATTCCATTAGCTCTCAAAAGAAAAAAAAGAAAAAAGAAAAAGAAAAAAAAGGAATAAATTTGAGAGCATTTTTATGTTTGTATGGTCCTTCTTCATTCGACTAGTCAAGTTATTATGTAAGAGTTATTGAAAAATCCAAGTGTGGGGAAGTATTTGTTTTAATAGAAAGGGAATGGAATGAATTATTGTTGGGTACTAGCTTTTGACATTAACCTGTTTTAGCTTTACTTGACATACCTGGTCCCTAGCCCACGCTACAACCCGAATAAAGACCTTTTGATTGTCATCAGTGATGTATGTTGTGTTGAGAGTGAGATTGATTGCGAGTGTCAAGTTGTGTTTATGATTTTGTTGGAATTGAGTGATACACTTAACCTTGTTCTTGAGTGAATATTCGTTTTTGAGTGAAAGGTGAGCTATTACTTGTTTTGGCATAGGAGATCCCAGGTTTAGACTTAAAGATGTATTTCTTGTGGGCTTAGCATGATTACCAACGATTTTTACACTTGACATGAATTTTTATGACCTTCTGCATGTTGGTTGAGTAGACTACGTGAATACTTGCACTTTCGACACCAAGACATCGTATGTTTGCTTTGATTCTTAAGTTGATGTGGCATGAGAGGACTTGTGTTTGTGGTGTTGTGTTGGCATTGATCTTTTGCATGGTTAGATGAATTTTGTGGGTACATTCACTATAAACCCTCACGAGACAACACTCGTCCTACTAGGGCTGCCTAGGGGTTTAACGGCTTGTTGCATATGCTCAATGCAATCGTGTCATCTACGAAAGTGATGTTTGTTAGGACTTAGTTTTTATTTCACTTATTTGCCCGAGGACGTGCAAATGCTAAGTGTGGGGATGTTTGATAGAGTATATTTTTATATATATTTTAGATGATTTTATTCTCATATTTATTATGTTTTGCATTGATTTGGATTTTTATTTAATAGATTTTATTGTTTTATTGTAGGAAATAAAGAATTCATGACTTGGAAGGATTTGGAGCAAAAAGAGCTATTTTGGAGATAAAGTAGGAGAAAATTCGTAATATTGGGCTATACGGGTTGTCTGCACTGTTTGGGCCATATCTTGAGTTCCAGAAGTCAGAATTTGACGATCTTACTGTCCACGCGAAGCTTAGGGAATTATCTTTAATTAAGAGGTGGTCCAATAAGCAAAATCCAACTGGAAGAGCCCAGAAACAGAGGAGCAAAATTAGTGACGAATTTTACAAGAAAATCCTATTCAATTATGGATATCTTTTTGTAAATTGATTAGGATATTAAAAATACTTTTATTAGAAGATAGAGATGAGATTTTATTGGGAGGTTATATTATAAAAACGTGAAAAGAGGAGAGAGGAAGACACGTATTTTTTACTTTTTGACAAAAGCTAGGGTTTTGGTTTTCTTTCTTCATCTCTTCCTTTGTAAGCACTTGGTTTAATTTGGATCTTTATTGTTCTTCGTTTATACAAAGTTTAAGGTACTCTTTATCTCATCTTGTTTATTAGTACATGTTTATTATGGCTTTCTTGATTATTATTATTAGTTTTTATTCTACCATGAGTGAGTAGTTTAATTCTAGGGTATTAAGGGGAGCCATGTTTGCACCATGATTTGGGCTTAATTTGATTAGTAGATTGATGGGTAAAGAGTAATTCTGATTGATATGTTATAATTCTTAATTTGTGTAATTGCGCAATATCACGGATTAATTGATTGCAATAGGAGTAATAGATCGAAAGATTTTACTACTAGAGGCTTACATACAATTAGCAGGATTGAAGGTGAGTGTGAAAACATCATTAGATATTCTGAGAGTGTTAATGCTTGAGAAAGATTAACCATTGCTTTAATTACTTAATCCCATTGAAAAGCTATACTTTTGTGATTTGTTTGGTGTAAGCATGGTGAACCTGAATTGCCCTAGATCCTTTAATTAATTGATTTAAAACTTGGTTAAATTTGCTTTAGTAGTTAATAAAATTCCAAAACAATCGTTGTGACTAGAAACAATTGATAGCAATTGAATTGAAACTGAAACTGTCTCCTTGAGGATTCGACCCGTATTTGCTAGTATCTACTACAATTGATACCGTGCGCTTGCGGTTAGGTATAATTTAACACATCAATGGTGCTGATTTCCAGAATGGAAGTAGGATTAACTCTAGCAATCGAGAAGCTTCCCTGCAATGCCATTTTCTAGACAGCTAGATTTTGAGATTTTCTTCTTTGGGAGGTTGAAGTTTTCAGCAATTTTGTGTGAATACGCTCTGTATATCTGAAACGATGAATTAACACAGACAGAAACTCAATGATTATAAGGTTTCAAAAATTAGCGGTTAGGTGATATAGTACAAGCTATGGTATCCGCTTTTCTTCTTTTAGCCCCAACCCTACTCTCACTTTTTTTCTTTCAAAGTCCTCCTCGAGCCACACAATGCTCCTTCTATTTTCAACGACAACAATATCTGCATGGTACTATTAAATCAGTTCAGTGGGGATGAGTTCTAGATGAAAAATTCTATAAAAGAGGAAAATAAAAAAAAAAAAAAAGAACACAACAAATCCTAAAAATTATAGAATAAATAACTAAAAATAAAAATAAAAGAAATTGGAAAAACTCCCCTATTGCATAAGCATGAAGTGTCGTGTCGAGGCATGAAGTGACACTCCAAAAAGACCAAAAATTGGTGGCACGAGACTACCACAAATAAAATCCAGAGCATTAACAGTTGTTTTAATCCTGCAAAAAGTCTCCAAACAAGCATCAGTAAAATAAAATATGACATTAATAAGTAACAACTGATTAAGTGCTTGTGTAATTTTGAAAAACTTTGTGATAAAATAACGGTAAAATTCGACACCATGAAAACGTCGAACTCTCTTGACATAAGGTGGAGGCTCTGGTGGTGGCTTTTCTTCACTTCTTACTTTCACTGAAGCCATTTGAACTACTGGGCTTATCACATCAAAGATTAAGGATTCACTTCCATCTTTTCCCCTTTCTTGAGGAACATGATCTGCCGCCAATATAAAACTCATACCACTAACATCATTCATAGACCAATTAAATGCTTCTTTATTTTGTTTAAGCAAATTAATTACTTGAATTTCTTGGTTATGAACAATGTCTCTAGAAATAAAAGCATGATGAGTTTCATTATCACCTAAGACCATTTGATCAAGAGTGGAATTAAGCGGCTTCAAATCGGGTGTCGATGGCTCGCCTACGGAATCCTTAACAATGAATTTATGATCAAAAGAACTATCCTCAATTATGTTTTCATGCTCGGAACAAATGTCATTCAATTCATCTAACATCTCATCCGAAGTCATCTCTTTAAAGGACTCATGAATTTCTCGATTAGTCTCGTGATTAAGTTCGAAATCCTCTTTAAGAAAAGTCTCAACTTCACTATCCTCCAAATTCGACCATGTGACACTTTTATTTACTGAATCAGTTTGGTCTAGACCATGATTCAAGAGAGATGGATTAGGTTCAGAAATCAAATTCTCTCTCTCTCATAAAAGGTGTTGACTAACTGACGCATTTGAACCTCTAACTTAGATATGGCTTGAGCATGAGCATTCAAAATCTGCCTATCTTGGGTCACGGTTTTCATGAAGGTTTGTTGGGATTTTATCAACTCCTCCGTGCTCTTTTCTAAAGAATTAAATCTCTCATCTGAAAATTCAGGAGGGTTCAAAGGTTCCTGAATCAGGTTCAGATAAGGACTATGATTTTGATCAACAAAAGAGCTATGATTGAGGTTTTAAAAGGAGGGTTGAGCATGAATTAAATGAGTTTGTGCTTCTAATAACACCTCAATACCCCTTTCAAAAAAATTTACAGCCTTATCTGAATCACTAAAGTTGCAGCTTGAAGGTGTTTGAATCGGGTTTATTCGAGTGTGATGAGGGTAATGATTTGGCATTTGAAAATAAGGATGAGGATCGCGGTAGTTTTGATCATAATCCCATGAAAAATTTGTGTGATTCCCCCAACCGGGATTGTAGCTAGGTGCATAATGGTCAGTCCTAAGGGTTTGTTGACACATAGAATTATCTTGCTCAAATTCATAACCATTTGTAAACCCTTGAGTATTATAATTAGACCACATTATTAATCACACAAAATAAGCACACAAAATAAACACTCAAAATAAAGGGTGAAAAAACAAAAGAAAAATTCTAGACCTAAGGTTCCCTAAAAAAAATGAGTTAGACATTGCTCCTATTCTAAGGACCACCAGAAATTCGGTAAATCAAGATTTATTCGAACCGAATTGGCCAGGTAGGTGCAAGCATTGCCAAGAGGCTAAACACCAGCCTAGACACCAAATCTTAATTGGCCAGGTAAGCTTTCGCTTGCCTAGACACTAAAGAATCGGAATAATTAATGATTACTTCGTTTCTTAGGTACCTTCCTAATTGAGCGCGAAATTCCTAGGGCAAACGTCTAATTAATTTTATTAAAGCTACAAATAATGCAACAAACAACAAGATATATACAAAAGCGGTAAACAAATATGGATGCTTACACTACGTGTCCTAATCTAAAAGAAAGAAGAATTTAACGTACCTTTGGGTCTTCCAGCAATCACCACAATTTATAAGGTACGGAAAATTAAAAACAAAGAAATAAAAATCTAGATGATGTGCTCCTAAGTGATTAAATGCATGATGCAACAATTATGTATTTACAACTAATTTTTTTTTATTATTATTTCAATTTTCAATTTTTTTTTTTAATTTTTTTTTGTGATTTTCTAAAAATAAAAAGGCGAAAAGAGTGAGATACGGGTTACCGAAGCACGCTTCCAAAAATTCCGAATTATTCCAAACTCCGTGAAAAGATTCCCGAAATTTCAAACTTCCCTGAAAAAAACGATACAAAAATAAGGCAAGAAAAATTACAAATCAAGACGCGAAAAATAATTAGTCCCCGGCAGCGGCGCCAAAAACTTGATGTGCCGAAAATATGACAATTAATATCGCAAGCGCACGATCATCGTTTTAATATTTAAGATTCGATCCACAGGGACTAATATTTTCGCAAACCTTAATTTCTTAATTTAATCGAATTAGAACAATTTGGTTTTGAGAAATTGTTTTAAACTAATTAATTGCTGATTCTAAAAATTCTAAAATTATTCTAAAAAATCCTAAATTCAAAATAAAATTAGATTTTATTCTAAAACTCCTTTTTTATTGAATTAAAAATTATTTACCAAAAATTTTAGAAAAAAAAATGAAGTGAAAAGCAGAAACCACAGAGCAGACAAAGACACAATTTCGAAAACAAGACACGATCTTAGTGACTCTAAACTCGGCAAACACTACAACTACTCGCACATAACTCGATGAAGCAGCACGCATACATCGCCCAGAACGTAGTTAAACATCGACTCAACATCATCAAATAAACAGAACGCAGTGGCTACTGACTACTAGTTAACTCAGCAAACAAACTTGGCACTATGGCATTAAAAGATTCAACACAAAACTCAACAATACAACCTCAGCAAAATATGAACTCACTAACAAACCCAAACCCAGTAGAACAGAAATTCAACAAACCACAGACTTGACATAAACAGCAAACAACCGCAACATGGCAGACTCGAAAACCAGCAAGACTACGAACCCGAACTACACAGCAACTGACATTTCGAAACTAAAAACAAGCAAACTAACTCGGCAAAACAACAACCACTACAACTCCATCAATCACACACTGCGAAACAAACAAAAACCCATTCGACTCAGCCAAATAACAAGCAGCGGTTTACAATAACGAACAAGCAATTCAGAACCAACCAATTCAACTCACCAAAACATAAAGTCAAACGGAAAATAAAAAACAGAAGAAATCGCAGAAGAAAAAGGGAGAAAGGGGGTTTCGGTTTGGACAGCAAAGGAGGAAGAGAGGAAGGAGAAATCGAAAGAATGAAAGGGAAAGATAGTGATAGGCTCGCGTGATTGAAACAAAAGCAGGGGAGAGATGCTAGTTCTAGGGAAGAGACGGGAAACAAGTGCTGGGTTTTGATTTTATCTCTAAAAAGTAAAGACTTAAAGGAACAAGGGAGATGAGATTAAGCTTCGAATAAAAACAGAGGAACAGGAAATAAAGCTTTGAATTTAACAATTAAAACGGAATGAAAAATTTGCTTACAAGAACTGAAAAAATTACAACTGCTCATTATCTAAGGGTCCTAATCTATTCTAAGGGGCTATTCCCCGGGGGTGTCTTTATCTGTCTGTCTAACTCTTCTTTTATAGCAGTTAACAGCCTTCATCTTTGACAACTTCTAGTTGGCTAAACCAATTTTGTCAAAAATCGGTGCCTAATTTAAAAGGGTTCCGTAGAAATGCTTTTTAACCCGCATAACTAATAATCTTTAATTAATAAATAATTAATTTAATTCAGAAATTATAAAAATAAATACCTAATATTATTTGATATTTATAAATATAATTTTCTAATTTAAATAAAATATTTATTAACCAAAAATTAAATTCTTATGTTCCGAGCTGCGGTATACTGAGGGTCTGGAACTGGACTCCTTAAGCTTTCCTTCTTTCACCAAACTCCTAATTCTTTTGCCTTTTTGCATTTTGGTCATTTTCTTCTCTTTTTGGCCCTTCCTTGCTCTTTATTCTTTTATTTTGCCATTTCTTTATTTTTCTTCAAATTTCCTGAAATGCAACAGAATAATTTATTAAAATACAAATTCAAGCAATAAATAGGAAATAAAAATATGCAAAATTATGCACTTATCACCTATGCTAGCATGGCAAGTTCTAAATCTCAAGATCCACTCTCGTTTAGCAAGAGATTAACATATTAGATGTTCGCGACGCACCTAAATACAATAAGCACAACCATACAAGGATATCAAGAGTTCACCACACATAAATCTTTAAGGCATGCAAACTACTAAACTACATAGATAAATCCACTAGGATCCCACGATAACGATTAGTTCATAATCGAACCTTTCGTCACCATGGGATTTGACGAAAGCATGGTATTGAACAAGATAAAGAAGATGAATAAATCAATAATAGAATAAGGTTTAGCGAACAAATCCGGAAAAGTAACAAGCATCCAAAAGATACGTCTAAACAAAGAATACAAGAAACTATGACTAGATCTTCTTGTTGTCACAATCTTCGCCTTGGCTTCTCTCTCTTCGTGCTCTGAACGAATTTTAGTGAGTAGATGATGATTTTGATGTGCCCCAAGGTGTGTATTTATAGCCCCAAGTGCCCTCTTGACCAAGCAATTACCGTCTTTGAATTAGAATAGAATTCCGGTAATTTTCCATCTTTGATTGGAATAAAATTGCAATTCCCATGTTTTAATTGAATTCCAGAAGCTTCTAATCGTTCATAACAATTGCCATATCGATTAGGAGATGATTTAAGGCAATTTTCGATTAAAAATAGAATTCCAGGAAGTTCCAACCGAAGCTCCGCGCGCCCGCGCGGCTTTTGTATATATATTCAGCGCGCCCGCGCGGCTTTAGCAAATTCTGCCCCTCTCGCGCGCCCGCGCCAGTCCTGTGTCATCCAAGCGCGGCTGCGCTGACCTATTCTGCTCGCAGCTGATTTTCTTCAATTTGCTGACTAACTTCCGCTTTCGATTGCAATTCCAACCACTTGTTCTTTTGAGTTAAAAAACACCACATGGCTATTCCATCACCTTAAAATGCATCCTACACAATTCTCACAAAAATAGATTAAAACACACCAATACTTGAGATACAAAACACAAATTTAAGCCGAAATGGAACGATCCAAGTAGATATAAATCCACTTATCACATCCCCAAACTTAAACCGATGCTTGTCCTCAAGCATAAACAGACAAAAATATATATACAACTAACTAGTACCACTTCCGTAGGTGATCACGGTTGCATTTGGCATATGCAACAAGCCCTTTAAACCCCTAGGCAGCCCTAGTGGACGAGTAAGGTCTCGTGAGGGCCTATAGCGAATGAACCCACAAAATCCAATGCAATGCAATGCATGAATGCAACTAATATGAAAATGCAAGATCCCCTTCAAACTTACCAAAACCAACTAACAAGCAAATATCTCAAAGAATGCAACAAATCCAAGCAGAGCTCGACTAAGTCCCTGTATACTAACAATACATGAACAGAAACGTGCGTGTGTGCGATGCTCATCAGAAATACTCCTAACACTAGGTCAACAATCATACATGCTTTCCGTCAAGACAATCACAGGTTTATAACTAGAATAGACTGTAAACACTCCATAACCTAGGAACACCTCCACCCTTATCCAAGATAGACAGGAACTCATGCTTTATTGCTACGACACACAATACTATATACAATACGCATGCTTATTTAACCGTGCAATGAATGAGACCCCTAAAGGCTTATACAATAATACCCATGTAGCGAGTGTTAGGTCAGCAATCCCAAACCACAAGGGCCTTAGGTTACTAGGACTAAGTCCCCTCTGACTTAATTACTCGAGTATTAAAGAGCTCACTCTGGTTAATTTTGCATAACAAACAAAAAATTTGACTCTTTTTTTTTCTTTCTTCTTTTTTTTTTTCATTTTTTTTTTCATGCAATCTTTAATGAGCCTTTCTCATTTCCAACCCTAGACTACTCATATAAATATGAGCTGGCTACTAGCCATTTGACACCTAGCCATTATTGACAAATATTACAACTAGCTTGAAATTCCTGTTTTCCCCTAAACTCAAATTTTAGTGTTCCTACGCTATAAAGGGAATAACGAAAATTCTAAGAATAAACAAGTGATTAAATCTCAAAACATCCAACAGGCATGACCCTAACCTAGCCCAAAAGCACCCCAATGAGACTGTGTAATTAGTTTTGTTCCCGTAACATGCAAGTCAATTCCTAGGAACTATAAATCAGCCCTCTACTCATCATTACCACACTCAATTAAACATCTACCTATCAATCAAAATCAGCTCGTCTTAAGGGATCATGAAATATGCATGCCATGAAAATGCAACTAAAATGTACTCACATGATAAAACAAAGAAAAAGAACAGAATGTCCTATATGAAACACACGTAAATAATACGAACATAAATGCATGAATTACTACTACTAATATGCAAAACATGGTATCTATATGAACACAATGAGACACTAATACTACATATAATACTTTTCCCCCAAACCACCCCCAAACTTAAGATATTCAATGACCTCATTGAATGGAAGTAAATACGAGGGAAAGTAGAAACATACCTATGCCGCAGCATCATCACCCTCCTCGGGTGGAGAATCAGGTGGTGGATAAACAGTGTCCGATCCAAAGACTGGCCACTCAACATGGGCACCACTAGCTCCAAAAGCAGTACTGAAAGCCTGTGTCAATCTCGTAGAAAAACGGCTCTGACTCTCATATAAGGCATCCATACGCCTCATCATTCGCCTATCATGGGAAGCACTCGAGACTACAACAGGAGCCTGCTGAACCGGAGGAGCACCAGCAATCTCATAACCTAAACCCCCAGGATGAGGAATGCCGCCAGGCCATTACACCAACTTCGACGCATCAATGGGTCCAGCCGGCATCTGAATCTACTCCTCGGAAGACCATGTAACTCCAGCCATCGAGCACAACCTCGTAATAATAGAGCCATGGGGAATCGCTCCTATCGAACTCCTCAGAAACCGGAGAATATTCTGATTAACCAGATAACTAACATCTATATAATGCCCATTCAGAATACCCCACAACAAGATCGCTCTATCCACTGTCACCTCATGTGTATGCGTAGTAGGCAACAGATTAGCACAAATGAATGAGTTCTAGGCCCTAGCATACCTATTCATAGTAGCAGCTTGGAAAGTAGCCTTCTCCGTCGACCCTGGCTTTAACTTCCAAGACGTTCCTGGCACACACAAACGTGCCACAATCTCATCCAAATCTACCTCGGTCCGGGACTTAAAAGTCCAGTCCTCCGCCCCAGCAGGTCTATCTGGCAAACCAAGCAAAAGCCGAATAGCACGTGCAGTATAATCCACAGTAACCCCTCTAACAATCGAATAACCATCCCTAGTCTCTTTAGCATTAGCATAAAACTCGCGGACTATGCTCAATGGGACCGCAGATGCAATTTCACACAGACTCTGCCAACCCCTAGTCTGGACCATACCCAAAATCTCACCATCAGCAGCAGTCACCAACCAAATCCTCTCCTTCCCTACAGACCGAGTCATCAATTTACCATACTCATTCTGAGCCTCAACGGACCGGAACTTATTCATGTCATCATCCGAACTAGAATCCGAACCCGACAACGACCGACCATGGGAACTACTACCCACAACCCGAGCTCTTTTTGGGGCCATAGCAATCAAGAACAACAACAAAAATCACCACAAACTGCCCAAATTCGATGCTAAAAATCTGCCCAATAATCTCACACAAACACCACAATTTGCAAGCCCACAATTCGCAATTAAAAATCAATTAGAACAAGAGATTACCCAAATCGAATTTGTAGAGAAAACTCGTGCAAAATCAGCCCCCAAACTCAAAATTCGTAGCCCCCTTAAAGTTTGAATGATTCGGAGAAAAATGGAGATGTGTGTATGGATGTGTATGTATATATGTGTTGAGATATGAGTTTGGAAAGATTTAAGATTGATATGAAGATGTAGAGAGACTGAGAATTAGCTTTGTAGAGGTTAGGGTTCGATTTGAGTAAGAAAAATTTAGAATTAGGGATAAAAGAACACACTGCCCTACTTTCTGTTCTTTTTTTTTTTTCACAGAAACCTCCGCGCGCCCGCGCCACTATCACATATAAAATCCGCGCGCCCGCGCCAAACAAAAATTCCAGATTTAAAAAAAAAAAAAACAACTCCTACCTACTGAATACTAACAAAAATTCATGACACCATGGGTTGCCTCCCAAGAAGCGCTTGTTTTACGTCAATAGCTCGACGTACTTCCGAAACTTCATGTTTTTGACAAAACAGCGGCAACCTTCTCACGGTTCACCGTTCCTCCATAATAAGGCTTAAGTCGATGTCCATTCACTTTGAAAGCATCATTGATAGACCCCCTAAATATCTCCACCGCTCCATGTGGAAATACCTCCTTGACTGTAAAAGGACCTGACCACTTCGACTTCAATTTACCAGGAAAAAGTTTAAGGCGAGAGTTGTATAGCAAAACCTGTTGACCCGGCACAAATGTCTTGTGCACCAGCTTCCTATCATGCCACCTTTTAACCTTCTCCTTGTACATCTTAACATTCTCGTAGGCCTGCTCACGGAACTCCTCAAGCTCATTCAACTGAAGTAGACGCTTTTCACCCGCAGCTGAAATATCCAAATTTAACTTCTTCAACGCCCAATAAGCCTTGTGCTCTAGCTCGGCCGGCAAATGACAAGCCTTGCCGAAAACCAACTGATAAGGAGACATCCCAAGAGGTGTCTTATAAGCAGTTCTGTATGCCCAAACAGCCTCGTCTAACTTCAACGACCAATCCTTACGAGATGGATTCACTACTTTCTCAAGAATTCTTTTGATTTCACGATTCGAAACCTCCGCTTGACCATTAGTTTGGGGATGATAAGCAGTGGCAACACGATGCGTCACATTGTACCTTGCCATCATAGCAGTAAATTGACGATTACAAAAGTGTGTCCCCTCATCACTGATTATAGCTCGTGGAGTCCCAAAACGCGTGAAAATCTGCTTGTGAAGAAAATTTAGCACCACCTTAGCATCATTGGTCGGTAAGGCTTTAACCTCGACCCATTTAGACACGTAATCCACAGCTAAGAGAATGTACTGATTATTGCAAGACGAAACAAACGGACCCATGAAATCAATCCCCCACACATCAAAAATCTCGACTTCAAGTATAGTATTAAGAGGCATCTCGTTCCTCCTACAGATATTACCAACCCTTTGACATCGATCACAACTCATCACATACCTATGAGCATCTTTAAACAGAGTTGGCCAATAGAATCCCGCTTGAAGTACTTTCTGAGCTGTTTTATCAATACCATAATGGCCTCCATATGTGGTAGAATGACAATCATGAAAAATACTCTCCGTTTCACTATAAGGAATGCACCTCCTCAAAATTTGATCCACACCAAGCTTGAACAGGAATGGCTCATCCCAACGGTACCACTTCACATCATGTAGAAACTTCTTCTTTTGAGCATACGAAAATTCCGGGGGAATCACATTACTAACAAGATAGTTCACATAATCTGCAAACCCTGGCTCTTCACCGTGCACCCCAAAAAGTTGCTCATCTGGAAAAAATTCATTAATAAGAGATTTGGCATGTGAATCCTTACCGTGGTCCTCCAAACGTGATAGATGATCAGCCACCTGATTTTTTGTGCCCTTTCTATCCTTGATTTCCACATCAAACTCTTGCAATAACAGCACCCATCGAATCAATCTAGGCTTTGAATCCTTCTTCGACATGAGATATCAAATAGTAGCATGATCCGTATACACAATCACCTTCGTACCAAGCAAATAAGATCTGAATTTTTCGAAAGCATAAACAACTGCTAGCAATTCCTTCTCAGTAGTAGTGTAGTTAAGATGTGCATCATTAAGGGTTTTACTAGCATAGTAAACCACATGAAAAATTTTGTCCTTTCTTTGCCCAAGCACAGCTCCCACAGCATAGTCACTAGCATCACACATAAGCTCGAACGGTTCATCCCAATTCGGTGCGGTAATGATAGGTGTAGTTGTCAACTTCTTCTTCAAAATCTCAAAAGATGCCAGGCACTCATCATCAAACTTGAAAGGAACATCCTTCTCCAACAGGTTGCACAAAGGTTTAGAAATCTTCGAGAAGTCTTGAATGAATCGCCGATAGAATCCCGCATGACCAAGAAAACTTCGAATTCCCTTAATAGAGATAGGTGGAGGAAGATTTTCGATTGTCTCCACCTTAGCCCTATCCATTTCAAGCCCTTTACTAGATACCTTGTGCCCAAGAATAATTCCTTCTTGCACCATAAAGTGACACTTCTCCCAATTAAGTACCAAATTTGTCTCCACACAACGTTTCAATACCAAGCCAAAATTATGCAAGCACTCGTCATATGAAGTACCAAAAACTGAGAAGTCATCCATAAAAACTTCCACATTCGTACCAATCATGTCTGAAAAAATCGCCATCATACACCTTTGGAAAGTAGCAGGAGCACCACAAAGTCCGAAAGAAACTCGTCAAAAAGCAAAAGTACCTAAAGGACATGTGAATGTGGTCTTCTCTTGATCTTCCGGAGCAATGCAAATCTGATTATAACCAGAATAACCATCAAGCAAACAATAATACTCATGTCCTGCCAATCTGTCTAACATCTGATCAATAAATGGTAGAGGAAAGTGATCTTTTCTCGTGGCTTTGTTGAGCTTTCGATAGTCCATGCAAACTCTCCACCCCGTGACTGTCCGAGTAGGGATGAGCTCGTTCTTCTCATTAGCAACAACTGTCATGCCTCCTTTCTTTGGCACACATTGAACCGGACTCACCCAAGAACTGTCTGAGATAGGATAGATAATACCAGCATCTAACCACTTTAGAATTTCCTTCTTCACCACCTCTTTCATAATAGGATTAAGTCTGCGCTGATGTTCAACAGTAGGCTTAGCTCCTTCCTCTAGTAGAATTTTGTGCATGCAATAAGAAGGGCTGATTCCCTTGATATCTGCTACAGTCCAACCAATTGCTGACTTGAACTCCCTCAAAATTCGTAAGAGCTTTTCTTCCGCACTAGCTGACAAATTAGAAGCAATAATAACAGGTAATGTAGATGCATCACCCAGAAAAGCATACCTCAAGTGCTCAGGAAGTGGTTTGAGTTCAAGTATAGGAGCTTCCTCAATAGATGGTTTAAGATGCCCCTCAAAATTTTTCAACTCTGCTAACCCAAGAGATTCAAAAGGCATGTCAACCCTCCTTCTCCACGGTGCTGAATTTAACTGTTGTAACTGCTCGGCTATATCATCCTCTACAAAATCAGACTCACCAACTAGAACTTTTTCCAAAGAATCAGATTTTAGCAACTGCTCAATCTCCATAGTAACTGCAGAATCAACCAAATCCACCTTCAAGCATTCTTCTTCATCCGTAGGAAATTTCATGCCATTGAACACATTAAACGTGACATTCTGGTCTTGCACCCTCATGGTGAGTTCCCCTTTCTGCACATCAATCAAAGTACGGCCCATAGCCAAGAACGGTCTTCCTAAGATTATGGGAATCTTCTTATCTTCTTCAAAATCCAAGATCACAAAATCAGATGGAAAGATGAGTTTATCAACTTTTACCAAAATGTCCTCCACTATGCCTCTAGGATAAGTGATAGATCGATCAGCCAACTGCAAAGAGATGTTAGTTGGCTTTGGTTCCGGTAGACCAAGCTGCATGTAGACTGACAAGGGCATGAGATTAATGCTAGCTCCCAAATCACACAAACACTTGCTGAACGAAAGGTTGCCAATAGTGCATGGGATGGTGAAACTTCCCGGATCTTTAAGCTTAGGTGGTAACTTCTGTTGAAGAACGACACTACACTCTTCCGTTAGAGCAACGGTCTCCAATTCATCGAGCTTCAACTTACGAGTAAGAATACCCTTCATGAACTTGGCATAGCTTGGCATCTGTTCAAGAGCTTCCGCAAAAGGAATGTTAATCTGCAACTTCTTGAACACCTCTAAGAACTTAGCAAACTTCTTGTCCAAATTCTGCTTCTGGAGTCTTCTAGGATATGGAGGAGGAGGATAGATCTGAGTATTATTTGCAGACTTCTCCACAGAATTTTTATCAAGTTCCTTGCTCTTCTCTACTTCACCATCCAGCTCCTCAGCTACTAAGTCAGATTTCTCATTGTCAGACACTACAGATTTTTCAACTTGCTGATTCTGCACTTCTTCATCTTCTTTAGTGGCTGATTTAGGATCTGATGTCACCTTTCCCGATCTCAGGGTCACAGCCTTCACCTGCTCCTTGTTGTCCCTCCTACCTGGATTTGCTTCCGTATCACTGGGAAGAGTTCCTTGAGGCCTACTAAGTAAGGCACTTGCAATCTGTCCTATCTGGGTTTCAAAGACTTTCTGGCCAGCTTGTAGGTTCTTTACCGCTATCCACACATCATCTGATTTATCATTAGATGCTTGCCCCATATGAGTCTGGGGCTGTTGCTGCTGAAATCCTGGAGGTTGATATGGTGCCCTCTGAGCATAAGGCTGCTGATAGCCTTAATTGAATGGCTTCGCTTGCTGATAAGATTGTTGTGCATTCTGATTGTTGCTCTAGCTGAAATTGGGATGATTCCTGTTGCTAGGATGATAAGTAGCCGGAACTGGTACATTAGATCTCTGGAAATTGCTCACAAACTGTGCTGATTCAGAAGAGATAGTACACTGATTCGTCTCATGTGCGCCCGCACATAGCTCACAAACGCTAGCAACCTGCTGGACTCCATAATTTGCAAGAGAATCCACCTTCATAGTCAAAGCCTTCAACTGAGCTGCAATAGCTGAAGCTGTATCCACCTCAAACATACCTGCTACCTTGCCTTGAGAAAGCCTCTGGGTTGGATTATGATATTCATTAGCAGCCATCGTCTCAATTAGTTCATAAGCTTCATCATAGCTATTAGCCCATAGAGCTCCTCCTGATGCTGCATCTAGCATAGGTCTAGATTATGCTCCCAACTCATTGTAGAAACTATTGATCACCATCCAGTCAGGCATACCATGATGTGGACACCTACGAAGCATCTCCTTGTATCGTTCCCAAGCCTCACACAGAGATTCTCCTGATTGTTGCTGAAATTGGGATAGCTGATTCCTCAATGCTGCAGTTTTCGCCATAGAAAAGAATTTAGTAAGAAACTTCTGAGCAAGATCCTCCCATGTAGTAATGGAACCAGGTGGTAGAGAGTGTAACCAGCCCTTAGCCTTATCCTTCAGAGAGAATGGGAAAAGTCTCAACTTGATAGCATCATCCGAAACACCATTGAACTTAAAAGTATCACAGATCTCGATAAAGTCCCGAATATGCATGTTAGGATCCTCCGTAGGAGCACCCCCAAACTGAACCGAATTCTATAGCATCTGAATAGTGCCCGGCTTGATCTCGAAGTTATTAGCCGTGATGGCTGGCCTGATGATACTAGACTGGATATCATTGATCTTCGGCTGAGAATACTCCTTCAAAGCTTTAGCATCACCCATCTCGATTGTAGTTTCAGTTTCCTCGTTCTTATTCTCTAAATTCTCAACACGATCGTCTTCCGCCAGTGCTTCTAAACGAGCTTGTAAGCGCGTTCGCATACAAACCTAAGTACCTGAAACACCACGAAACAAACAAACTAAGTAAGATATCCGAGTCAGTGAACGCTAACGACCACTATTGACAAGCACATAAACTAAAAATAAAACACCGATGATCCCCGGCAGCGGCGCTAAAAACTTGTTATGCTATAATTACGCAAGCGCACGTAGTCACAAGTAATACAATTAAAGTTCGTTCCACAGAGATCTGGTTAAGTTTTATTCAGAAAATATGCCTATGCAACAATGTATGGTTTTAATTCACTACTAAGAAAAATAACAAATTGGATTTGATTATCTAAATTTAACTAAGATGCAAATTATAAATTGAAGAATTAACTAATTGACAAGAATTAAAATCAAATTACTTATGTGAGAATAAACATGGAATCCTAGTTTCATTATCTACTTCACTTAGAGTTGCAGCCTTTAATTAAAACATGCGATGACTTTGATATCTGATCGAATAACACGAAACAAGTAAAAGTTACCTCTCGGTATACTAGTACCATTCTACACATACATCCACAAAAGAGATAGAAGATGAATAGTCACCTATTATGTTTAGACCCTATATCTCTATAGAATTTGAAAACATAAAGGTTGAAGCACAAGTTATCCACTTAGATCACATAGGGTAGCATAATATCTCTATTGATGCCACAAATCATGATGTTAAAACATCAACCTATCCTATGCTAGCATGGCAAGTTCTAAATCTCAAGATCCACTCTCGTTTAGCAAGAGATTAACATATTAGATGTTCGCGACGCACCTAAATACAATAAGCACAACCATACAAGGATATCAAGAGTTCACCACACATAAATCTTTAAGGCATGCAAACTACTAAACTACATAGATAAATCCACTAGGATCCCACGATAATGATTAGTTCATAATCGAACCTTTCGTCACCATGGGATTTGATGAAAGCATAGTATTAAACAAGATAAAGAAGATGAATAAATCAATAATAGAATAAGGTTTAGCGAATAAATCCGGAAAAGTAACAAGCATCCAAAAGATACGCCTAAACAAAGAATACAAGAAACTATGACTAGATCTTCTTGTCGTCACAATCCTTGCCTTGGCTTCTCTCTCTTCGTGCTTTGAACGAATTTTAGTGAGTAGATGATGATTTTGATGTGCCCCAAGGTGTGTATTTATAGACCCAAGTGCCCTCTTGACCAAGCAATTACCGTCTTTGAATTAGAATAGAATTCCGGTAATTTTCCATCTTTGATTGGAATAAAATTGCAATTCCCATGTTTTAATTGAATTCCAGAAGCTTCTAATCGTTCATAACAATTGCCATATCGATTAGGAGATGATTTAAGGCAATTTCCCATTAAAAATAGAATTCCAGGAAGTTCAAACCGAAGCTCCGCGCGCCCGCGCGGCTTTTGTATATATATTCAGCGCGCCCGCGCGGCTTTAGCAAATTCTACCCCTCTCGCGCGCCCGCGCGCCAGTCCTGTGTCATCCAGGCGCGGCCGCGCTGACCTATTCTGCTCGCAGCTGATTTTCTTCAATTTGCTGACTAACTTCCGCTTTCGATTGCAATTCCAACCATTTGTTCTTTTGAGTTAAAAAACACCACATGGCTACTGGAAACTCCATTCCATCACCTTAAAATGCATCCTACACAATTCTCACAAAAATAGATTAAAACACACCAATACTTGAGATACAAAACACCAATTTAATCCGAAATGGAACGATCCAAGTGGATATAAATCCACTTATCACTTCACTTAATTGGGGTTCATTTTCATCGTTCACTTGCTCCCCCTCAACATGTGCTGCTGTCTGATCTACTGGTATATATTGAACAATAGAGTCTGAAAGAGTATCAGAATTTTGTAGATCAGCATTTATTTCTTCATTCTCAAATCTCAGATGGTCATGTTCATCAAAATCTTCAAGTCCTGTTATCTTTTTATCATCAAAAGACACATGGATAGATTCCATGACCACTTTTGTTCTCAGATTATAGACTCTGAATGCTTTTGTCGATAGTGGGTATCCAACAAAGATTTCTTCATCAGCTTTTAAATCAAATTTGGAAAGCTGTTCTGAATGAGTCTTAAGAACAAAACATTTACATCCAAACACAAGAAAGTACTTCAGGTTCGGCTTCTTATTTTTCACCATCTCTTATGGTGTTTTACCATGCTTGTTTATGAGTGTAGCATTCTGTGTGAAACAAGCAGCTTGCACAGCTTCAGCCCAGAAGTAAGTTGGCAGCTTTGCTTCATCAAGCATGGTCCTTGCAGCTTCTATGAGAGTCCTGTTCTTTCTCTCTACTACTCCATTTTGTTGTGGAGTTCCAGGTGCAGAGAATTCTTGCTTTATTCCATTTTCTTTACAAAACTCTTCCATGGCTACATTCTTGAACTCAGTGCCATTATCACTCCTTATGATTTTCACTGTATGCTTAGATCCTTTGTCCAGTTGTCTGACATGCTCTGTTAAGATTGATGCAGTTTTTTCTTTCTTGTGCATGAAATACACCCATGTATATCTGGTGTATTCATCAACAATAACCAAAGCATATTTTTTCTTTCCAATAGACATTATATTCACTGGACCTAATAAATCAACATGCAATAAGTGATATGGCTCAAGAATTAAGGATTCAGTCTTAACTTTGAATGAAGTTTTCCTTTGTTTTGCCTTTTGACATGAGTCACATAGGCCATCTAGAGTAAAAACTGATTTGGGCAATCCTATCACAAGATCTTTCTTCTCTAGCTCATTAATGCTGTTGAAATTTAGATGAGAAAGTCTCTTGTGCCAATCCCAACTTTCTTCAATTGATGCTCTACTCAGTAGACAGATTGCAGAGCCATCAGAGTTTGTTGAAAGCTTGGCTTCATAAATGTTACCATGCCTGTATCCCTTTAGAAAAACTTTGCCTGTAGATTTGCTTATAACTTCACAGTGTTCTTCAAAGAAATCCACATGATAACCTCTGTCACAGATTTGACTCACACTTAGCAGATTATGTTTGAGTCCCGAGACTAGAGCTACAGCTTCAATGATGACATTCCCAAGATTGATATTGCCATATCCCAGAGTCCTTCCTATGTTGCCATCTCCATAAGAAACACTTGGGCCAGCTTTTTTCTCAAATTCTGATAGCAGGGCTTTATTTCCAGTCATGTGTCCTGAGCATCCACTGTCCAGAACAAGGATATTTTTCCTGTTACCCTGCAATCACAAAAACTACTAATGATTAGTTTTAAGGACCAAGACTTGCTTGGATCCTTTGGCCTTATTAAGTTTGTTAGCTTTTGCAGTAGAAGTCTTATCAGAGTTTGTGCTAACATACTTTTTATCAGAATTTATACATGTAGAATCAATTTTGAATTTATTCAAAGAGGGTTTAAGTTCATAATAATCATAATACAAATTATGATACTCTTTGCATGTATAAATAGAATGCCAAATACTTCCACAGTGAAAACAAGAATTCCGTGGCTTAAACCTAACTGAACCACTCTTAACTCCTGACTTAGGAGGTATAGAGTTTATATTTTTATTCTTCTTGCAAAAAGTAGCAAGATAGTTAGGATTTCCACAATTGTAACATTTCTTCCTAGGAGCATTGGGAATAGGCATATAGTTGTTGCTTTTATTGATGCCTACCTTTCCATTTCTGTTTTTCCTAGGCTCTTTTACCTTGTTTACTCTTTTTATCTCCTTCAGCTTGTGTTTAGGCTGAGATATTAAGCCAATATTTACTGATTTACGTGGGCCCCACCTGCATAGTAACCACTATTTGCATAGTAACTACTATTTACATAGTAACCACTTTTGCACAGTAACCTGCATAGTAACCACGCATAGTAATCTTGCATAGTAACCGTGCACAGTAACCGTGCATAGTAATCTTGCATAGTAACCTTGCATAGTAATCGTGCATAGTAACTTTGCATAGTGTTACTATTTTTGGCTGCTTCTTTTGGGCTTCTCTCTTCTGTTTCAAATGTTCTGCTTGAGATATTATGTCTGTCCTTGATCGTCAATAGGCTTTGGCAATTCTTTCTTTGAATTAAAGTGTTGATCCTTCTCTTATGTGTTGACAATTAGTGCACTAGTCTGGTTCACAAGTGACTAGCACTGATCTTGATCTTCACACCTTTGTTACATTCCAATTGATTAGCCTGCAGCAATATCTTCAAATAATATAAATACATGGAATCTTTTGGCCCTTCAACTGAATCATCTGTACATCTTATTCTGTCACTGAGGCTTGATCATGTTAATGAACTTCTTTCAGCGACTTGATCCTTGTCGGTGCCTATTCTTCAAATTTCACGATCCCTGTATAGAGTTAATATTATTTATCTTTTATCCTAGTTGAGTTATATATGTCCTCTATTACATATTACATTACATTATGATTTACACAACTAATCAAGAATTACATAATTATGTATGAATGAAACCTAAACCCAAAATGTTATAAGTTCATATTATGCTAAAGTTGTTGTAATTTAGTTTTAAGTCTTTGCATACTTCATATCCGCATTAGTTCTAATTTACATCGTTAAAAAAGAATAAAAAGAAAATAGGCTAATACTGCCTCAACTTGCTGCAGCAGTGATTGCACATAGTTAATAATCTCATCAAGAATTACAGCCTTACCAGTAATCCGTAGAAGAAACAATAAGAACAATCAGTATCTCTGTAGGGAATTAATAACATAACAATAAAAAAATTGCATTTTAGTTCAGTTACCTTATCGCATCTTGGTACAAGTTCTTGCAGCAACCTTATACGCTTGCTGATACTATCCCTTCTCACATGGAAATCAAGTATCTCCAGTGGCATCTCCGATTTCAGAATTTTCTGTAGAGTTTTCAACAGTTTGCTTACCCCTCAAAGTTGAAGCAATGTTTTGCTCAAATTTTTGTTTCTTATCATCCTCTTCTAAGCTTATTGCAGAAGGATCCCGTTGCTCCACTTCATTCTGAAATGTATAACAGCTCTAAGCAGCAAGCTGGACCTGTTATCCTTTTTAAGCAGCTATACACCAAAAAAATTCAAAAAAATCGATTAAAACTTGCAGAAAGTTTCAGATAAAAATGTCTTCATATATGTTGCCACACACCAATATCAACCTCAATCATACATGCCTTCTAGTTTCCATCTCTCCACTAAAACCCAACCATCTCCTATCAATTGGAGCCATTTATAGTAAGTAACAACCTGCATATTTCATGAATCCCACACAAATTTAGCAAGATTGAAGTGCTTACTGAAAGAGGAATTAGCTTATGAAACCTTTTGTTAGCCCCGAGCAAGCTCTCGTAAGTTGCATTCCAACTACAAGAACAAGTTACATTAGACATATATAGCAATAACTTCTTTCTTATCGAAAAAGAGGTGTCACTTATTATAGCTATGGAGAAGGCAAACCATCAGACATCATCTATTTTAACAAATTTTTAAACAAAAACATACAGGTCATATGGCAAACATTCCAATTGCAAAATTTCGTTCAAATTAATTTTAAGCAGTACCCCCACCAGAAGAAAAATTAAGCATTAAGACGAACAAACCTAAAAAACAGGATGCCTCTTTTTTGGTTCATTCCCCGAACTTTTAGGGTCCGTTTGGATTGGGGGTGGAGAAGGGTTGGGTTGGGTCGGGTTTAAATTTAAAAATTCATTTTTGAGAAAATTTTAAAAGTAAAGCGTTGGATTTTAAATTTAATATGTAATACTATTTTAATTCTTTCGTAAACTACCAAAACCTAACACTTTATTTTTAAAATTTTCTCAAAAACAAAATTTTAAATTTGAACCCGACCCTTCTCAACCCCCCATCCAAACGGACCCTTAGTTTCAGTCCACTGAAGCCTCGTCTGCTTCCACCGAAGATAACCTGTTATCAAAAGATCTTAAAGATTCTTTACACTAATACAAGGACAGAAACAAAATTATAAACAATTACAACACATATACAAAAGAAGAAAAATAACCAAGTGACTACAGAGCACAAGTGTCCATAATAGGTTCATTGATGGTTGCTAGAAAGAATTCCCAAATTCATTCTGCAAATTAAAACCTTTTAAACATACCATGGTTTACGAATCCGGAATGATTGCTAGTGCTGCCGATGAGATAAGCTTCTCTGAGACGCAATTCTGCCGAATAGGCGGTGGGTCGTGGGCATGTTGAAAAGTTTAGAGAGAATAAGAAGAGTTGGAGAGGGATGAAAAGCACCGAGCACGTCAAACAAATGTATACATATAATATGCAGGGTAAAAACGTCATTTCAATGGAATAAAATCATTCAACAAAGGTGTATTTTGCCGTATTAGATATATAATAAATTTGTGAGCCCAGGGCAAAACATTTTTATAAAAATGTGCCCTCATTTCTTCCTAAACATCTATACTATCTATATTATACTATAATAAATAAAAAGGGATATATTTTGTAGTTTGGTTAACCCCTATTTTTTGGTTATCCTCGCTTTTTTGGTTATCACATTAATTAACAATTGTTAGATTTTCAACTCAAATAAATAATGAACATCAAATACAATAATACTAAAAGTTGTTACATACGGAGGACTAAGGTTTGATTCCCACTAACAATATATTTAATACTAATAGTTGTTTTATACAAAAATGTAAGATTCAAATTTTTCCAATTAAGGTTCAAATTTTTCCAATAATAAATTATAATTAATATTTATAATATTACATATACTCTACTATGAAGAAATTATAAAAAATTAAAATTAACCGTACTTTGCACGGGTTATAAGCTAGTGAATACTAGTATTGGGAGCCCGCTTCGCAGGGCATATACTTTGTTCTAAGTATTTTTTGGTATTAACTGAAATAAATAGAGTAATATACTTTGATTGGTACATAAATCATAAGTTTTGTGAAACTTTCTTCTGTTTTTCTAAGTTATGGAGCAGAATTCATATAAAACGTAAATAATATGATAGAATAAGCCAATAGCTTGATTACATAGCCAGAGCAAAAGTATACTACATAATAAAACATACTTAAACGGAAAGACATCATCAGATTACATGCTTCCTGATTCCCTTTTGATTCCCTTCTTGATTTTGCATGCTTCGATCCTTAACTTTTGAATCTCTTCAAAGAGTAGCTCTTGTTGTTTGATAAAATTTGCAGTGTATTCTTGGTGGTTCTTGGTTAGTTGTTCAAAGAGTAGCTCTTGCTGTTTTTTAAAATTCGCTGTGAATTCTTGCACTACGCCATAAACGCACATACGCAACCCCCATTTTCAGTTGCGTAAGGCCTGAAAAGTGTTGCGTAAGGTCTTACGCAACGCTTTTGGGGCGTTACCAATACTGGCGTTGCGTAAGACCCCTAACGCAACGCTTTTCCAAGCTATTGCAACACTTCAAAAAGCATTGCATAAGAGGCCTTATGCAACACCAAAAGCATGCAAACGCAACACTTCATGGGGTTGCATAAGATGTTTCAGCCATGTCAGCATGCTGACATGGAAGCAAGGTGCCACGTCAGCATGCTGACATGTAAGCAAGTGCCACGTCAGCATGATGATGTGTCATTAGTGAGGCCCACAAATGCCACGTCACAAATGGGGGACCACGCCACGTCAGCAGTGGGGCCCACCAAGGTGCCACGTCAGCAATGGGACCCACATGCCACGTCAGCAGTAGGGCCCACATGCCACGTCAGCAGTAGGGCCCACATGCCAACTCAGTCGTGGGTCCCACATGCCACGTCAACAGTAGGCCCCTCCACATGCCACGTCAACAGTGGGGTCCACTATTTAACGCAACGCTATTTGAGTCTAATGCAACGCTAAATTTTTTTTTTAAGCAACCCCATTCTTTTCAAATGCAACATTAAAACTATGCTAATGCAACATTAAATAGAGTCAAATGCAACGGTTTTTTATACAAAATTTGAAATGGTTGCTTGGTTATACATAAAACAACCTGTCCAAATCAAGCCAACAAACAACTAATACAAATGTTACATAGAACAAAGCCATAGAACGCTAATTCATCTGCCATAGAACAAAGCCACCAAATTCTGAAGCTCTAGAGGAATTTCTGCTCTTTACGACCTTCCCAGCTGTTTCTCTTTCAAACGCTTACATTTGCACCTTGCCTGTTGCATATGCATTGTGAATGCAGTTCTGGAACTTCTGCTCTCCAGATGCTACTATGCACTGTTGCAATATGTACTGAGTAGTTGATGTCTCCTGCACAATGTTACATTAAATTAACATTCAACTTGTCTGCGTCCTTGACTGGAATTTCTATTTAAAATTGCAATTCTAGATAATCGAAACAAAGGCATTTTAAAATTGCCTGTTAAAAAAGCAAGAAATTTGGGTGACAACCACAATCAAGGTTCTAACTTCACATACTTAAAAATAAATGTCTTCTATTATTATTATCATGTATCATCACATAATTACTTTATAATAGAATAGCCTCTTATCAACAGTAACAAGTTTTAAAATATTATCTACCATCAAATTTAAGCAGTACATAACATGCCATAGTCCCACAGAAATTTCAAAAGTAAAAATGAATGAGTAAACAGTTGAAGATTCAGGGTAGAAAGATAAACTATAAAAATTTCTACTTCTACATGAACAATCTGTATATACAAAATAAAAAAACTCACTAAGAATACTGATTGGTTTGGTGATTGTGTTCAGACGAGGCTGCTGTATTTGGAGAATCGCATCTCTGAATATACACCATTCCTGACTGCAAGAATTAGTAGAAAATTTAATGTAAGATCAATGGTTTTAACAATATATTAAAACTGATATAAATTATCATGCAGCAACTTGGAAATAACAAAAGGCAAAATTGTTCATTCACAAATTTCTGTGGTAGATAGATACTGATATAGGTCATCTTATTTAATACAAAAATTTCAACATACCAAAAATACAAATACAGAGAGATAAATATGTCATATAGATATAAGTTGTGTTAGCGACATAACGTACTACATGGTCATACGAATCATACCTGGTCATAAATCGCAGCGAGATAACAACAAATATAGATTGCATTTACAACGTCAACACTTAACATTAAACATTAAAAACGGGTTCCAATCATAAAACAGAACAACCTTAAGATTTATTTCTTCTTGACATGTAGGCAGACAATGGAAAAATGGAATTGAATAAAGAGGAGTGACATACATACCCTGATAGGTTTGGTGATAAGCAGCTGCTGACAAGAAACAAATAAGATTTGGTTAGGTACTAGTAATTTAAATGAAAAGGGGCATCATAAAATCAAATTGAATCACTACAACCAAACAAACTGAATCAAACTTTACTAGCAAATGACAAATCACATATAATCCAGCAGCAAAAACTGTCAGCAAGAGTCCTTCATAGTACCTCAACCTTGGAGCTTCATATCCTGCCAAATCAAATTATAAAAAAAATATTAATTCAAATATTAAACAAATGACATCAAACTAGTACATATTTGATATTTAAATTGAATATAGCCATAATAATGCTTCCGATGACAATAATAAATCAAAGAACTTCGAAGTCTCAACCTTAAAGTTAATTACTCCTTTCCATCTGCTAAGTCCGTAGAAGAATCATAGTTTGCTGGGGTCCCTGAACATATGTATAACAACTTTAGTGCATAAAAAATAAAAACAATACAAGTTTTAACCAATATCAGACATCATTTGTCAGTGAATAGAAATTGTGCACACAACTCTGTTCTATGTAGTCGCCTCTAGTCTAACAATGCATTATCTCAATATGGTCTGAGATGATCATACTCAATGGTATTTGTGATTTATTAAATCCTCGAATTGAGATAACTACCAAGTACCAACCATGATACCTTCGGCCAACAGGGAATTTACAGGGATTAGACTCAAAGCAAGTGCCCCTGCTCCTAGCAATAGTTTCCACATGTATTAGCAGAAACAAACATATGAATCATTTGACAATGTTACGAAGTACATAGGGAAAAAACAAGTTCAAAAAATATCAAAAGAAACTACAATAATAAGCATCTAAAAAATCCCATAAATAAAACAAAAGTTAGAATTCTTTGCTTACTTTCTTCCCCCAAAACTTGGTTTTACTCTGAATCACGCATTCCCCCAAAATTTGCTTCAGCATCAGCAATTGCCTGTCTTAGCTGAGTTCTAAACTTGTTTGATAAATCAACTTTTCTTCTATAAACCTCTAGGCACGCTCGTTCAAGCTCAAGAAAGTAAAGAGTAATCCGTATTAACAAAGTTATGCACAGTGATAGTAAAAGCACAGTAAGCACAGTGATAGCCCTAATTGAAGCCCCAAAGAGAAAGCCCCAATTAAATCCCTAGTTGAATATCAAAATAAAAGAGTTAAGAAGAGCTAAATTAAACAAGCAACGAATAACATAATCAAAATCAAAAATAGAGAATATGTTTACCCATTAATTAAATCGATAATCCGATTTATCACCTGCAAAATCAAAAATAATTTACCCATTAATTTAGCCCTAATTTTGAAAAGAATAGAATAAAGTAGAGAAGAGAGGAGAGGAGTGTTTTTTGATTTGATACAAAAAGAGTCGAGATAGTATGAGAGTGGAGAGAGGGGAGGAGTTGAAATTCTTCGATTGAAGTTCTTCGATTCAGTCCAAAGAGAGCCGAGAGAGTATGAGAGTAGATAGAGAGTCTGAAGTGTTTTAGATTACAGAGAGTAATAAGGGGGAGGCGGCTAGGTATTTTCGTTTAAGGGGGAAATGTGGGCTTGAAAATTTTGTTGGAGGGAAAATTTCCGCCTCATTAATTTTCATATCTACTTTTTTTATTTTGATTTTTTTAATTTACTTTTTAAAAAATCAAAATTCAAAATTAAATAAATATCATGTGGATGTATATGTAAAAATGTAATATATTTTTAACAAACAATATATTAACCAGTCAATATCACTAAACAAAATTTCTAAGGTCAATCATATAAAAAATTATTGGTGATTTAAAAATATTCTAATTTTTAAATGTTAATTAGTTTAGGGTTTAAGGATTCGATTTTCTAAAAAATATTTCTCGACCACCCAACCATACGGGAATCAAGATCCATCATATTAATGTTATTCCTAAAAGTTTAGAAAAAAAAAAATTTTGATCGGGTAATTCAACGGTCAACTATCACTTTGACCGGAACCCCTAAACAGGGTTTCGTCAGGGTTTAAGGATTCGATTTTATATATCTAATATAATGATATTCCCCAAGTTTCAGAAAATAAAAAATTAATTTGATTGGAGATCTTAGTAGATCACTACTATTTTCAATATGACTCGTAACTAGTGCTTTGTTACGGATTATTATTTCTATTTTTTAAAAAATAGTTTTGAACGATCCAACCGTACGGATGTCAATATATATCTAATATAATGATATTCCCCAAGTTTCAGAAAATAAAAAATTAATTTGATTGGAGATCTTAGTAGATCACTACTATTTTCAATATGACTCGTAACTAGTGCTTTGTTACGGATTATTATTTCTATTTTTAAAAAAATATTTTTGAACGATCCAACCGTACGGATGTCAATATATATCTAATATAATGATATTTCCCAAGTTTCAGAAAATATAGAATTAATTTGATTGGAGATCTTAGTAGATCACTATTATTTTCAATATGACTCGGAGCTAGTGCTTTGTTACGGATTACTGTTTCTATTTTTTAAAAAATATTTTTGAACGATCCAACCGTACGGATGGCAATATATATCTAATATAATGATATTCCCCAAGTTTCAGAAAATAAAAAATTAATTTGATTGGAGATCTTAGTAGATCACTACTATTTTCAATATGACTCGTAACTAGTGCTTTGTTACGGATTATTATTTCTATTTTTTAAAAAATAGTTTTGAACGATCCAACCGTACGGATGTCAATATATATCTAATATAATGATATTCCCCAAGTTTCAGAAAATAAAAAATTAATTTGATTGGAGATCTTAGTAGATCACTACTATTTTCAATATGACTCGTAACTAGTGCTTTGTTACGGATTATTATTTCTATTTTTTAAAAAATATTTTTGAACGATCCAACCGTACGGATGGCAATATATATCTAATATAATGATATTCCCCAAGTTTCAGAAAATAAAAAATTAATTTGATTGGAGATCTTAGTAGATCACTACTATTTTCAATATGACTCGTAACTAGTGCTTTGTTACGGATTATTATTTCTATTTTTTAAAAAATAGTTTTGAACGATCCAACCATACGATGTCAATATATATCTAATATAATGATATTCCCCAAGTTTCAGAAAATAAAAAATTAATTTGATTGGAGATCTTAGTAGATCACTACTATTTTCAATATGACTCGTAACTAGTGCTTTGTTACGGATTATTGTTTCTATTTTTTAAAAAATATTTTTGAATGATCCAACCGTACGGATGGCAATATATATCTAATATAATGATATTCCCCAAGTTTCAGAAAATAAAAAATTAATTTGATTGGAGATCTTAGTAGATCAGTACTATTTTCAATATGACTCGTAACTAGTGCTTTGTTATGGATTATTATTTCTATTTTAAAAAAAATAGTTTTGAACGATCCAACCGTACGGATGTCAATATATATCTAATATAATGATATTCCCCAAGTTTCAGAAAATAAAAAATTAATTTGATTGGAGATCTTAGTAGATCACTACTATTTTCAATATGACTCGTAACTAGTGCTTTGTTACGGATTATTATTTCTATTTTTTAAAAAATATTTTTGAACGATCCGACCGTACGGATGGCAATATATATCTAATATAATGATATTCCCCAAGTTTCAGAAAATAAAAAATTAATTTGATTGGAGATCTTAGTAGATCACTACTATTTTCAATATGACTCGTAACTAGTGCTTTGTTACGGATTATTGTTTCTATTTTTTAAAAAATATTTTTGAACGATCCAACCGTACGAATGTCAATATATATCTAATATAATGATATTACACGTCAACCTTATGGGTCCCACACTGCCACGTCAGCAGTGGTGGGTCCCACATCTGCCACGTCATATTTTTTAAAAAAATATATAAATTTATCTAATGCAACACTTCAAACAGCAAATGCAACACTACAGGTATCTAATGCAACGCTTTCTGCCACGTCAGCAAATGCCACGTCAGCAAAGGTGGGCCCCACTTCTACCACGTCAGCAATTGTGGGTCCCACAATTGCCACGTCAGCATGATGGGCCTCCTGCCACGTCACCCTTGTGGGTCCCACACTGCCACGTCAGCAGTTGTGGGGCCCACATCTGCCACGTCATATTTTTTTTAAAAATATGAATATATCTAATGCAACACTTCAAAGAGCAAACGCAACACTACTGGTATCTAATGCAACGTTTTTTGCCACATCAGCAAATGCCACGTCAGCAAAGGTGGGCCCCACTTCTGCCACGTCAGCAAAGGTGGGCCCCACTTCTGCCACGTCAGCAAATGTGGGTCCCACATGTGCCACGTTAGCAAATGCCACGTCAGCACATGTGGGTCCCACTCCTGCCACGTCACCATTTATAAAAATAAAAAATTATCTAACGCAACGCCATCAGTTAGTGTTGCATAATGTGAAACACTGTGGGTAATACGCAACGCTAATCTATATCTAACGCAACACCAATTCAGCTCAGTTGCAAAAGACCCAAAACTTCTATCTAACGAAACGCTTTCTGTGCAACGCTTTGTAAAAAGGGTTGCGTATGCTCACTTATGGCGTAGTGTTGGTGGCTCTTTGTTAGTTCTTCGTGTTGTCCTGCCATGATAGAGATGTTGGTGTTTAAGTTGGATAGAGACTTTTCGAGGATTTCGTCCATGTCTGTGTGGTATTCATCGATTGATCTCATGAGGTCGTCATCATCATCAGAAAAGCTGTTACTTTTGTATGGCTGAGTTTGCCTGAGAAAAGAAGAGAATCAGTAGATTTATAGTAATGTAAAGTAAAAAATTAGTGCATGAAAAGCTGTTAGTTTTGAAGACAAACCTCATTTTTGAAGAACTTGCCATCGTTCTTTTCACCTTTGATCGTAGTATGTTGTTGAGTAATGGTGGGTAAGTGAATCACAGGCTTATATAGAAGAGGAGGAAGAGGTGTAAATTAAAGGCTGGTAGATGGTAGTTGCGATTATTAAAAATCCTGTAAGCTGAAAAGACTCATACTTTGCATAGCACGCTTTCGTGGTTAATGCAGCTACTTAGTGGTCATTAGCTGTAAATTATACGTTATCTCCTCGATCGATTGGGAGCAATGAACATTGGCAGTTTTGGTCACACTTTTTGATTCACTGAACAACGTAATGATGTTATATTGGTGTTGTATTCTCAATGTTTTTGACATTGAATAATGTATGTTTTATGTAGTAAATTTAAGTAAATAGAAAATGAATCAATACTATTATAGAAAAGCCGAAACATTGAAAGTTTTGGTACTTCGTGAATTTACTTTTTGTATCTATACTATTATATAAAAGCCGAAGCATTCAAAATATCACAACATATTTCCCAATTAGGAAGAAAATATATTAAAAATCGTATACGTTTTTTGAATAAGAATTAATGGTATTGTATTGAATTAAAAATTGAATTAATCTATTAAAAACTTTTTTAGAAAGATTGAAAAAAAAATGAATAGATTTGTAATTTCTAAATTTTTTAATTTGTACAATACCATAAATTAGTTTATATGGCGAAGAATAGGGCATGGAGTGTTTTCTAGATTTTGTAATTTCTAGAATACAATATATTAGTAAAAGTCAGAAAAAAATGTTATTAAAAAAATTTGATGTCATGTGAATATAAGTAAATAGGAAATGTATCTATACTATTAAATAAAAAGTGAAATATTGAAAGTTTTGGTACATGTTTTTTGGTACTTCGTGAATTGAGTTCGTGTATCTATACTATTGTATAAAAGCCGAAACATTGAAAATATGCCCCCATATTTCTCAATTAGGAAGAAAATATATTCAAAATCGTATACGTTGTTTGTATAAGAATTAATGGTATTCTATTGAAGTAAGAAATTTTGTAATTTCTAGGATACCATATATTAGTAAAAGTAAAAAAAAAAATTATGAATTTTTTGGCTTTACTTTGCTAATTGGTTAGGAAAACATTACTGAGATGTGAGCTACCACATTTGGCCAGTGTTGTTGTGTTAATAATCGGAAAGCAAACTTGTTGTAATAGGGAAAAAGTTGATAGCAGTGATAATATATTACAAACAAAAGAAGATGGAAGTTCGATTGGTACGAATGTAATACTAAGAAAGTCTTAGGGATAAATAAGTTCATAGTGGCAGAAGAACGTAAACAAAAGTTGTTGAAAATTTCCTTTCGTGCATGTTTCTTTTTGTCCCATTAAAGTAGCAGTACAAAAGGGTCCAAGTTCATAAAAGTGTTGTTGTTGCTTGTTTTTTTCTTCTTCTTTGATGGATACTTTGATATGATACGGATGACTCCACACCAAGATGAAACATGCCATCAAGGTGGTGATGAGTTGGAAGCCTGTTTCATAAATGATTTATCTTAAATGAATGAAGAAGATTATAATGGATGTATAACCACTGGAAATAACTACGAACCTGCATAGTTGAGGTCTCTGGTTCAGACCTGGGTTCTATGAATCCATGGCAAAGATTAGTTCCCCAGTATGTATGTATTTTATTGACAATGTTGAGTTCTTTAATGAGGAGTTTCATTGTGTACTTTGCTTTGATCAACTGCTTTAGGTCCTTTGGGAAACTGTCATCACCTCGAGCCTACAGGAAAAATTTGCATGAGATATAAAATTTGTTGTAAAAGAAGATATAAAACTGTCAACTTCTTTTGTATGTATTTCACCTCTTTTATCAAATCTGCCACCCTTTTATGAATGATCGTACGAACTTGTTGATCTCCTAAAACAACATCAATTCCTCCAGTTTCGTCTGTTGCGTGGACAATGATTTTATATCTGTTTACAAACATTGTTAGAATGTAGACATGTAATATATAACGTGACATGAAAAAAGTTTGATCATGCATGAAAATACTTCTTCTCTGGGTATGGTTTCTGGCAGTTACAATTGTCGCAAAACCATGTATTCTCCTGGTGTTCAACATCTTTGTTACATGAGGTGCAAATAATGTGATACCACTTGTCCTTTTTTTCACAGAGCTCACGGATAGATGTGCAAGAACCTCAGTCTAACAAAGCATCATGGTTAATTAGTATACTCTGGAATGAAAGATGTTATAGTTGTTGATAAACACTGACCTCAATATACTGTGGTCCTAAAGTTATGATGTTTGAGACTGTTAAGACTTCAAGGTTTTTCTGTCGGTCTACAGCAAATATTTTCCTACTGAAAGCAGGGTTATTCAATCTGCAGAGTGGATTTCTTGTAACTAATGTTGAAGTAATATAAGTTAAAGTATGAATCTTTCTATATATAATAGGCTAACATGGTGAAAATATTAGTGAGATATTTTAATCTCAGTAAAAGACAATTTTACCCTTTTAAGGGCAGCCCACAAGGCACAAAAACTTTATGAAGATACAGATCACGGTTCTCTTCCTCCTGCATAGTCTTTCGTGCAATTCCCCTCAATTAGATACTTACTTTGTGATTTCTCTTATCCGTTAATGGCGTCATTGAACCTTCTGACCTGAATCCGAATTGTATGCGATACCCGCATTCCATCCTTCAGCCTCCCGTATACCCATAAGAATTAACCTGCATCCCCTCCACCTATACACCGTTACTAGTTTATCCACCGGTGCTTTTCCGATTGCAAATCATCCTTAAATTTCTGTTATATGTGATGAACGCATATTTGAGTTTGGATAAGCCCACCTACCATAACTTATTCTTAAATCAGAAGTTTGGGAATCGAGACTCAGGAGTTCGATAATGGGATATTTGGATTTAAATATAGAGTTAATATCGATATTTCGGCTACGTCTCAATGAATATTATGAATTCTGCGACACTCTAGGTAATTACATGATCCTTTTCCATGCTTTTTGTTTGAATTTAATCAAATATGAATTCCTGTGAATTGCTGAAATCAGTTTAATATTTTCTTTTATTATTTCGTAATGGATTTTTCAATTTTGGATTTGTTGAGTCTTCATTGTCTTTTGATGGGGTGTGATTCTTTTGGCATCATATGGAGTTATATGGTGCAGTGTTTTACTTTCAAGCCGTCATTACAAACTATAAAGAAAAAATCTTTTAAGTCTCTTTTGGCACTTTCACAATGTTTTAAGATTCAATGGGATGGTTTTGAATCACTAACATTTAGCAGGCATGATACCCTTTTTTTGTGTAGTATTCAACCAAACTTTAACAAGGCCAAGCCAAACACCCTAACATCAACCCTGTAATGACGGTCTAATAATCTTACATATAAAAGCTTTACAAAGTTACAATCTGTTGGCTGAATCACAAATTACAATCAAATTTTGAATTAGTAGTTGATTGCTGGTTTCAGTCAAACTAGATAAATTTTGGTTAGTCAATGCATCCATCTTACGTGAGTGTTTGTCATTTTTTGACGAAAGTTTGGGTTACTCTTAAGATCATATTAGTCTTTAAGTCAACTGTTTGGCGGATGGGCCGAGGGGTGCAAAAGAATATTTTACTTTAAAAACAAAAATTTACACGCAATAAATATTAAATGTAATTAGCTAATAAAAGGCACAAGGTGTATACAATCCTATGCAAGAGCCGAGAATTGTGCAGCATTTTCTGCATCTTTTTGGAAATTTAACATCAGTGATAAATTGTTTTCGACAATATCCATCCTCCTACATATCTCAAACGTGCCAAGTAGTGTTGATTTAAGCATTGCCCAGAATGAAAATTGGTTTGAAAAGAAGATGCAGTAAGGCCGCCTTGTCGAAAGGAATAAAAAAAAGAGGCACCAGGTTGAATGAGGCAAAATCCTCTTGGTGTTTAGATCAGGTGTATGATTCTTGATAATAAATATTAGCCAAACTACGTGCATTTCTAAGTAATTACGGTGCAATTCGCAGTTTATGTAGTTATGTACATGGAAAGGTTCTCAGCCTGATCAATCAGTCATCAATGTGAAGTGTGTAGCCTAGGTGTATGATTCTTGATAATAAATATTAGCCGATCAACATGCGTTTCTAAGTAACTATAGTACGATTTACACTCTATGTAAATTGAAAGGTTCTTAGCTAGATAATTCAAAAAATAGTCGTGTATTGGGTATGTATGTGCTTCTTGAATGCTAGTTTTAATGAGCATTTCATTTGCAGTTTCGTTGACAATTCTCAAGGCGTTGTGAGTTTGCGTTATGGTTTTGTCTCATTCATATCTAATTAAATCTGAACTGTCTACAAATAATAGGGTTTCTCCTTGCAAGTTTAAAGTTTTGGAATCTATTTTTTGATAAGTGATCTATTTGCTGTTGTTTGTGTCAATTAGCATCGAAAATTCGCGATCTGGCTATTCTTTGAAAAGGTCTTCATGTAAGCTGGTGGATAAAGATTTTTCTCAATTTCTATCTTTAAGGTATAGGTTATAAGTCAAATAAGCAGGAACCTGATTTTAGTGGAAAAAACACTGCAAGTACAGTTTTGACTGCAGGTGTGCATAGTCCAGCTCTTTTATGTTGTAAATGCTTTACTCCTGATATGATTATAATTATCACTGTGAACTACTTCCTAGTGTGGCCTAATTGATTAAATTATATGTTAAATTTTACCACTATCATAATTTCTTTCTTTGTAAAAAAGAATTTTAACAGGTAGGTACCTCTCTGAATACCCCCAATTGGGGTTTCTGTACTCAAATAGTTTACGCGAGGATATGTATCACTGTATTACTTGTCAAAAGCGTAAAACCTCTTCTATAAAAGTAGGGCAAACAACAATCTCCTGAATTTCGAGTTATTTACTTTTGATTTGTCTTTCTTTAAAAAATAGTTGTGAGTAAACATTCTATGTCATATTAACAACCTATTCTAAAATCGACTTTCTGAAATTTCCAATGTAGATATGGTGATGTGACAGCTCAACAACTTAGCTGGATTTTACGAGTGATTGACAAAATATATAAGCATGCTATAGTTTTTGTATTTGTAAATACCAAGATAAAAGGAGAGGGAAGTGTTTGAACTATCTCTAATATATATTTGACCTTGGCAACCAACAAAACAAGCATTTTGACAAGGTATAAATTTGACACCTATATCTTCCATGTTAAAAGACTTGGTTTTTGTTTAATGGCAATTGGTCTGCAATGGATGTGCATGCATACACTTTCGAATTACATTAGCTCAGTGTAAAGATAAAATGGTTACTAATACTATTAGCAATTACATTGTCTCAAAAAATCTAGAATATTAATTAAGCCTCATTTGCATATGACTTAGGATCACACTATATATAGACGAGATTATACTCGCTGAGCTGATCACTTACTTGACGAATTTAGATGTCTTGAGTGGAGGTAGGATAAAATCTTGGCTTGCTCAAGTAATCCGTAGAGAAATTTAACCATGCAATTTGTGATTACAGCCTTATTTAGTTTCCATTTGATTGCGAAGTGTTTTTTGAATATTATTGTTATTCTTTGTTTAGGGACTAACATGAATTGATATATGATAATATCAGGGCTACATTCGGTAGCCAAATGATACTTTAAATTTTGATTCCTTAGCATGAATTTTGAATCACTTGCTATATTATATTCAGCGTACCGTGTACTCCAAATGAGCGCAACTTATTTATACACACATGCCAGATCAAGAATTGTGGCAACATAGGAGCAAAGAAATCTTTAACGGGGCAACTTGCAGGTTGTCGACCTCCCTCGCAAGAATTCTTTAATTTTTTTTAGAGAAATGTCACGCCCTCCCGACCCGGGGCCTAGATCGGAGGGTCACTGACACACTCTAGATACAAACAACCTAAAAATATATAAATATAGATATAGCATGCTGACTGGCCCCAACTCTACTATCCAAGATCTTTCACAGGTAATGGTATGAAATAGCAAGCCATCGTCTAACTACTTATTATTACAAACCATAATCAAATTATTATTACAAACCTTAAATTCAAATTCTTAACAAACTCGTTCTCACAACTATCTTATCAACCAAACCACTAGAACATCCTCACTGAGCTGTTATTACATCTACCTCGGGAGCTATCTGAAACTGGACCAACTTGGGACCACGGTAGGTGCGCTTCCTTGCGGTTTAGATAGTACAGACCATGATTCTTAAGTTACTGTCAAAAGGTTAGATAAAATAATAATGAGCTAACGCTCAGCAAGTAAATCATGATCTCAACTGAAAACTGAAAGGTTGACAGTAGGAAAGAATATGGCATAGCTCTCTGAAAGTAATAACAATGATCCTGGTATATGGACTTGACAGGGGATCAACTGATAAGAGGATAGCAATAGATATTCTGGAGATAATAAAACAATACTGGCATTTGATAATGACTTGGCATAATTTGATAAATAAAGCAACAGTAGATATTTCAAATTCTGTGTAAAGCAATTGACATTTCAAGTGGTAAAACAATTTAATTTCACTGTAAAGTAAAAGTAATCATCACTTTGATAAAAACTGATTGGAGGTTTTATATCCATTTTTAACAAGACAGAATGGGTGATCAGCCCATAAAGTCCCCCCATATCGGACACAAAGTCCCCCTGGGTATCAATCCTTTCATTAGGATTACTTGGGTTCCCAAGAGGCAACACATTGGCCTATAAATAAAAGTGTCGAACTGGACAAACCAGAACTACACTATAATACACAACCAGACGGAACCAGCATTACCCGTTCGCCCCGTCTCTCCAATCGTCAGGAATCCGTATATAAAAACATTTTGACGGAATTCCTAACACTTTCACAAAATCTCTTTCGGAAAACACTTTTGAAAACATTTTAAATCTGGAAAACATTTTAGTACTCAAATCCTTTCAAAAACCTTTACCCTGAAGTACCTTCGACTCACTGATAACAGATTAGCCCAGTCTAAGTAGCTTCAAAGCATTTTTATAGAAAACATTTCATTTTGATTTGCAATGATAAAAGTCAAAGGGTTTGACTCAGTATTCTGACATCAAGGAATAGAGGTACAAGTTTGAATCAACAAGATATAGGCTCAAATGGAATCAAGGCTTCGATCAGGGTATAAGGGAACATTTCAAATCAAAGGGCAAAGATATAGGATAAGTGTTAGTTTGAAAACATTTGATCAAGTCATAAGGTTTTAGAATTTTTGATAAAAGAAATCAAGTTTGTAAAATAGGGTTGAAGTCAAAAATGAGTTTTGATAAGTATTTTAAAATCGACATAGGGTATCCTGGTCACGGACATAGGTTAACTTTTAACAATGGTTTATCGATTAGTCAATTAGGTTTGACTTTGGAAAACAGTTAAAAAGAATTTAACAATAGGTATCAGGGTTATGGCATAAGTATATGAAAGCAGGATATATAAACATGGCTCAACATGGTATAACAATCTCAGGATTATGAACTTTCAAGAAGAGACAGAATTACTTGCCTTCGGCAGTATGCAACAGCAAACAGCTCAGCCTACTGGTACTCAGTCTTAGCCTTTCCTTTATCGCTAGGGCCTACGTCCTTCAAATCTACATAAGCCATAATCACTCTCTTAGTACACTATACTCCTAATACGACTCATCCTAATCTACCCAAACGATTCCTATATTGCATCACCACTTAATATATATATAACATACTTGTCGTTATTCAAATAAGCACTTAACATATAGCAGTTAAGGCATGCAATTCATATAAGTCACTTAAGCACTTAACATATAAGGTCATCTTGACTTGTAATCGACATATAAGAATATACTATAGGTTTTAATACTTATAATTCTGACGAAAATTGGGCAGAGTTTCCTTTGTAAAGAGGACTAGCCCGTCGGAATACAACCGACTCAAAATACACTCAAACAACCACTTAAGGCAGCAATGGTTCAATATCATCACAACAATCTATTTTAACACAACTATTAACTTCAATTTACATAGACAACTTATATTTACGACTTGCAATTCACTACTCCATTATATGCTTATAATACAACAATGATCATTATTACCAAGATGTTCATCCAAACTTTATGAATCAAACACGCTCACTAAATATATTCTAAACACACCTCAAGAACTCAAGAACACAAAACTTGTAGACAACTTAAAGAGCGTTTCAAAATGATAAGAAACATAAAAAACGACGAAGTAATATATTTAGAAACAATTAGAATGTGGACTTGTCAAAACAGATTTTACACAGTCCTGACTAGTTCTAAAGATTACCAATTTTCAGTATCAATATGGACTCAAATGAAACAGTGTATAACATAAAAGTTATAGAAAATTCCGAGACCTTTCCAGAATGGTAAGGCTCATAATTATTGAAAAATTCTTCTATTAACTACGATTTTTCAAAGTTCAGGGATCAAAATTACGAAGTTAATATCACTGGTTACATAAACTGCTGAAAAACTCATATTTGAAAGCAACATCTCAGAAAACTTAAAGAATGAAAGTTGTAGATAATTAAATTATCTTTCCAGAAAATCTAGAATCAAAACATTCTGGTTAATATTGAATTAACTACGAATTTTCAAAGTTCAACAATCAGAATTCTGAAATCAAATGGACAGGTTCTACAAATCGCACAAAAACACATACATGCAAGCAGAATCTCAGAAAACTTAAAACACGAAAGTTGAAGATAATTGAATTATCTTTCCAAGGGAACTGGAGTCAAAACAATCCGATAAATAATGAGTCCTCTACGAATTTGTCAACTTAAACAGATTCATGTGTTCAATAAAAATCAGATTTTAGTTAAACCATTCATTTAATCCGAAACAAAAATGAGATAAAATAAATTTTAATGATCTTGATCTATACCCTTAATTCAGAAATGATAAAAGAGAGGAGAGACTTGATTATTTTATGCTTTGAATTTGAATAACTCCTTATATGAAAAACCAAAACCGAAAATTCTTGTCCAAATACTCTTTTACATGAAACTAATAATGGAATGATGGAAAAAGGTGAAGAAATTGGGTTGGTGCCTTGGTGGGAGGGAGATGATGATTCAGTGGTTTAGGGGGGAGATGAGAGAACAAAAGAGTGAAGAGGATCAAAATGATAGAATGTGAGAATGTGAGTTTTGATTGATTTCTTTTTTTTTCTTTTTTTTCATTTGGTGGACACATGCACACACTCTAAAGGTGACTCACCTCTTTGAGTCCTCCATCATGTGATATGTGTCACACATGCAAAAATACTGAAGGTTAAAATCGTCATTTACAAATTATTGAATCTGATTTAACAATAAAAATTGATTTATTTGCCTTTAAAAAAAATCGAAATAAATAAAAAGTTTGGGGGAAAATAACTTTTAAAATTTGTAAATAAAATTTAGGAAATTACAGACCTCCCCATATATTTAAAATAATATTTGGCTCAAAAATGAATTTTATAAGAATTTTCGAAATAAAGGTTCTTTAAAAGAAATAAAGCTTTTTAAATCATTTTAAAATACTAAAACACATAATTAAATATCCACACTAATTTTAAAAACTAAATCACCTCTCAAAGATGATAATGCAAAAGATTTCATGATTTAAATCGACTCAAATGATTTTATATAATTTTCGAAAGATTGAAAATGCACTTTAAAAATAGTTTTAATGTTCTAAAAATATAAATAAAATTCCACAATCATATATGACACATATCAGTCATCATAGAATCACATAAACATGATTTCACACATATCTTGATATCACAAAAATTTATCTATCACATAATTCACATAATTTCCATATTTAACAATTAACTAAGCATTTATAAATTACGAAAATTCTAGGTCATTATAAGAAAAGATGCCATGCTCGAATTTGGTGATGCCCAAAGTACATATTAGAGCATGAATTCATTGATTGTGATAAATGTAAGATTTTTATGATTGGTAGAGCTATCGAAATAAAGCAAGTAATAAATTGTGTTTCAGCAACCAGTAAGTTTAATATAGTTTTATAGTCACCAATGTATAAAAACATAGAAATAAGATGACTCATTGCTTCCATAAATAGCTCTAATGTTTTCTTTTCTTTGCATCTTAGCCCGTACATGCAACTTACAAGTAGATGTGAAGTGAAATGTATGTTAGAAATTAAAGTTATGGGTTCAGGAAAAGAAAATGGATGGAGTTATATGAATCTTTCGAGTCAACATCATAATTCATTGGTATTTAATCGCACTTACAATCAACAACCAAGTGGCTAGTTGATAACATCAAATAAGATAATGAAGGTACATTAGGTCGTCATAGTGAAATTCGATGCTCGCCTTTGCTATTGTTAGTACCCCTCCAAGGACTACCATTAGAATTGTAAAGATTCCGAGACAATTTCCAACTTAAAAGTACGTACTTAACACACTCTTATGTGTCTATATATGTTAAATTCATTTTACTTGTATATTTATTAACATTTATGGCATCATAGAAAATTTGAGAAAAATGTTTAATTCATAGATATGAATTAGATATAGAATGTACTGTTTAAGTGTTTGATTAGGTTTATTAACTATGAGCCTCAGCGAGGTTCTTGGAAAAACATAACAAGTGCGTGATACAAGAATATGAAAATGCTCACGGGTACACATTTGTATTTTGTTTTTGTGATCAGGTGATATTTTCGTGCCTTATGTTACCGAACATGATGATAAATCCAAGTCTACATACATTGGAAGTTATAGCTTCAGAGTTTCAAGGATGCACATAGAAATTTAGGATCATCTACATACATTGAAAATTACAGATTCAGAGTTCCAAGGATGCACAAAGAAATTCAGGATCATCCCTATGAAAACACTTGAGGTATGGTTGATTGAGCTTCTGTTTTCAATGATTATGTCATTACTTGGATTTTATTTGAAGCAATCAATAAGGTCAGTTAGTAGAAAATTTCACTTTTTAACTGGATAAATTTCAGGTTATCTTTTACTTTCTATAGGCACAACCTGATCATATTGTTGACTTAATATATCAACATCCATATTCTAATTTTTCTGTCAAGTTTAGAAATTGTAATTCTGCTAGATTATTGGTCTTCATTCAAAGTGAAACCTAAAAAATTCAAACAATTACTCCTTGCATAGAAAAAGTTTGAACATCGATGTATTTGCATATTTTCTCTTAATTTGGACCAAATTAGGTATAAAGAAGTTTCAAATGAAGAAAGGAGCTCCAGTATGGTGCCTGTAAAGAAATAGTTACGACCAACAGAAGCTAGAGAGTCCCATTATAGCTTCGGCATCCCAACCGCGAGCTAATTAAAATCGTTGGATCATTATATGTTTTCAGGTGCTGAATTCCCATGTTCACACTTACTTGGGTCACTTCTTAGTGAATTAGATTAATACGGTGGCAAATTTGTAGTCGCTAAACCAATTTGAATAATTTTTTTAGAGAACCACCTGTACCTGTTCTTATATCTGAAATTCGGGAATCGAGACTCGGGAGTTCAAGAATTTGAGAATTGGATTTAATATAGAGTTACTATTGAGCTTCCTTCTACGTCTCAGTGAACATTATGAATTTTAGGGCTACTCCAGGACATTATGAATTTTAGGGCTGCTCCAGTTAATTACATGACCTATTTCCTATGTTTTTTGTTCTTTTTGTGTCGTTTAAATTGTTACCCTCCTGGTTTGGCCTGGTTTGTGTCGAACAACAATGTTGTTCCAAACCGAATCACTCTTATTTTGGGTTGATCCGATCCTGCCTTTTACTTTAATTCTGAAAACCTTCCTCACACTTTAATGCTAACGAATCTTTTTGAGTTCTTAAAACTTGCACCAAGACAGACATGGTACAAACCAAATTGAATATTAATGTCCGGAAGAATCACTCACTTACCAAAAAATTAAATAAATTGCCTAAAGGTAAAGTCTGCGTGCTAAGAAAATAAATTTACCAAGGGTAAAAGTTATAAATTAATATATTATTCATATGTTCTCTAATAGAAAGAAAGGGTTTTACACCTATATTTGCAGCGAAAATGACATACATAGGTACCTTTATGGCCTTTAAACTAGAATTTAGAATTTTGGTACAGCTAAGTTGTGGTAGCTTCTGATAAAATTCTTAGAATAAGCAATTACTAATACAAGAGGCATTGAATAATTATATATTTGCATTGTTTAACTTAGAAACTGAAATGTGATTTCAAAGATACCAAGTGAAGTAAAGTGAGTTAATTAGCTGCATAACTGTAAACTACTTCTAAAATTCTTAGCATGAGCAATTCCTGATATTATAATCATCCGGTAACTTTATATCTACGCTATCCCACTTGGAAACTTGATCTATAAATCAAAAGATAACTGAAGTCAGTCAGTGCAAGAACCACAATATAATCTTACGAGTCTTGCTTGGACCTTGATTTTCAGATTTACCGATTCTCGAAAATGTATAGAACAAGTTTGTACAATCTCAAGATAGAAATATCATTTGAGATTTTTCATGCTGACAAGTGCAACGAATGTATCACTCATAATCCCATGAAATGCCTTGTAAGCTCTCATTTTATCTGTACAACTTGTATTTCTTGAACTTCATTATAATGTTCTCATATCACCGGAAGTTCTGAAGTTTATATTAGTAAAAGTATTGCTGCATGTTATTATTTGAATTAATGTGAAGTAGATTACAGTTTAAAATTCTTGTGCATTTATGTTGCAGTAAGATAAGGAGGGGATCTACTTGCTGATACTTGGTCAACTGGCTGAAGTGTTTGCTGCATGAGGTTTTGCTGTAGAAACTGCTGGTGGTGGTGCTATTTTTATTGCAGAAAGAAACAACTGAGGTACATCATTTCTACACATCAGTGTACAACTTCATCTTTGTTTACTTGTCCATGGATGTTAATAGTCCAATGAATGGTGTTTGGATTTTCTAAATAGTTCATGGTTTAGATTATTGTTGTCCAAGTGTGTTCTTGATTTTTGAGGCAAGCTTTGAACCATGTTCAAATTGTGCAAGACTTTATCTTGTATGTGCAAATCATCATTAATTCTCTAACTAATTTGTTATTCCAAATGCTATTAGGTGCTTTTTGATACCTTTAGATTCAATTATAAGCTATTAGATAAGTAAGATGCCCTTTAAGAAATTAGCAATTTGCTAAAAAAATAGATCACTGCTTCTTATCGATTTGACCTATAAGTATTAGCTGTTCTTACCTTATTAGTTTCTTATACTTTAACTAAGGTCAATCCACGTCAGCGATAAGTAACTTGAGAGAGTTGATTTTTTTGGCAGAAAGTTTACATTTGTTTTAAAAAAAATCTAGGTTTAACTTTTCAAAAAAGGTCATAGGTAAATTCTGCCCAAAAAACAAGTTCATTGGATTTTTAATTTTTAGTTTAAAGGTGTCATTGAGCTAACTCATCTATCATTACTTGTGAAATACACATTTAAGATTTTGTTATTAAAGTTTATATTTTTGTATATTCAGGCTCTCATTGTATTCTTGTCCACCACCTAAACATGTGCTAATATGATTTTGTTTGTAATATGTTCCTATTCAAATGAAAAGGGATCACGTTTCATATGTAAGCGTTGAGACCTGGTTAGATAATTAGATATGCTACATAACATCTTACAAATGTGACATTTTACTCATTGACAGAAGATTGAGAATCATGATTGTGAGGATTATATTGTTACACGTCGAAGCGACTGCTCAACAAAAGCAAGCCTCGTGGACGATAATGCTTCCGACAACAATTGAAGAAAAACAAAAGTGTGCTAAGATGATTAAAAAAATAGTTACTGTGTATATATTCCAATCATGTTTCCAAAATTTGCATTTTATTTGGTTTCCTCTTTATCCGAAGACCTTCACCTCATTTGTATGGACTGAATTCCATTGCTTCATTTGTTGTGATAGTCATCTACTATAGTCATGTTCTAATTTTAATTGATTTTTTAGTTAACAACCACAACCATTACAAATAATATGCTTCCAGTGGCAGTCTAAGGACTTGCTCATTTTATTTTTTCACAAAACATTTTCATTCGGCAATCTCAAATTTTAAGTGCCGTACATTTTCTTACAATGCTAGAAAATAGCCCGTGCCTCGCACGGGGGTTATTATGCTAGTTAAAATATAAAGTCTTACAATTTTCTTAGTTGTGCTACACTGTAATGGTTGTGGTTTAGGAAACATTCTGTAGCCGACACATTACGCAAATCCACTTCATCTATGTATTAGCAAAAACGTTAATGTTTAACAGAAAACATAGATAATATCATTGTTAGTAATGTATATTGTGAAAATGGATTATACCATTCCAGAATCCCACTCGATAGCTAGAAAGAATTATTATTACTAGTTGTGCCACAACTAACATTTGTTTCTCAAATTTCAGAGCAAAAGAATCCCATAAAGTGAATCTGATATTATATCTATTAATACAGATAATGGAAGTGAACATAGTTAGGTAATGCAATTGCAAAAATTTACTAACTTAATTTAGTTTCAACATTTTACCTTCTATCAGTAATGGTAAACTTGGATTGTTTCTGCGGGTCACCATGTCTGTTTACTACGTCAGTTATTGTTTGATGGCTTAATGACCTTTTAGCCCTCGAAGTTTTATTCGAAATACCTATCAGCCCTCACTGTTTCAAAACGTTCCTTTTAGCCCCTGAAGTATCCGTAAAGGTCCAATTAACCCTTGTACCAGTACAAAAAATTGTAACGGTACGTATCGGATGGGCAAAATAGACATTACATGTGTCCGTTACAATTTTTTTTTAATTTGTACCGGTATAAGGGTTAATAGGACCTTTCCGGATACTTCAGGGGCTAAAAGGTACAACGTATTAAACTTGAGGGTTTGATGGGTACAAAAGGTCATTACTATATCTACTAGTTTAATTCAGCCACCATTATCTCCATACCCCTCGAGTAAGACTTACATACACTCTTCCCTCTTTGCTTACCACTACCAAAATAAGTATAGGGAATTCATAATGCTACATCTTATAGCAGATCGAAGCAGAGGCCATTGCAACGAAGGCATGAATGGGTATTAAACCTCCATGGAGGCTGTGAAAATTAAATTGAAAATGATGTAGTAGAAACTGAGAAATTTTTGAAGTATACATGTTTGGTGCATACTAGTATAATTTCCATGTAATCAGTTTGAATACCTTTTATTCAATTAAGGTCCAACTGTTTTTCATTTTAGCATTGTCTTATCTTTATAGATCTTTGAAACTATCTTGGTAGTTACAACTTTGAATGCCTTGAAAATTTATTATTGACTGTTATGGCCAATGCATGTTGAGGGTGATGAGCTTGAATTTAATGCATAATCTATTATATAAACACCATCATTGGATGTAAGTCTTAATCAATCAATTAAAAGTAAACCTCTTTTAATTTAAAAAGGCAATCGACTTATTATCACTAATTATATTATTTTACTATTTATTTTAATAATTAGGATGACTTTGCTGAAAATCGAACCAAAAAACTTTCAATGCCCGTGCGATGCACGGGTTTCTTTTATTATGTTATAAATTTTATTTAACATTACAATTATGTATTTATATGATCATTATTTTTCGTATTTTTTAAATTTTAATTTTATATAATTTAATATACTCTTGTTTACAGATTATACTAATGTTTCCCTATTATAAATAATGTATACGATTTTTAATAAATTTTATTAATAATTAAAAAATATGGTGTGATATTTTTGGGTATATATTAATGATTATAATATTAGTTTTAAATCAAAATGGTAACATGTTTTAATTAGAAAGAAAATATTAATGATTGAAAGATATGATACGATTGATTTTTTAGGTGTTTATAAGGCAATATATTCAACTAAAAAGTAAATGTGAAAAATACAAACGGTTAATTACCATTAATTATATTATTGTTATTATTTATTTTAATAAATAGGATAACTATACTGAAGACCAAAACAATCAAAACTTGCAATATTTCGGCTTTAATATAATAGTATAGATATTATTATAAATTTTAATTTTAATATGTTATTGGAAGAATTCAAACCTTACATTTTTTTATAGAATAATTTTTAGTATTAAATTTAAATTAACATGTTGGCGGGAATCCAACCTTACATTTTCGCTTATTATAGTATACTATAGTATAGATGAGTGGAGAGCGCATCTCATAGTATAGTATAGATGAGTAGATATAGTAATGACCTTTTGTACCCATCAAACCCTCAAGTTTAATACGTTGTACCTTTTAGCCCCTGAAGTATCCGAAAAGGTCCTATTAACCCTTATACTGGTACAAATTAAAAAAAATGTAACGGACACATGTAATGTCTATTTTGCCTATCCGATACGTACCGTTACAATTTTTTGTACCGGTACAAGGGTTAATTGGACCTTTACGGATACTTCAGGGGCTAAAAGGAACGTTTTGAAACAGTAAGGGTTGATGGGTATTTTGGTGGAAACTTTGAGGGCTAAAAGGCCATTAAGCCTTGTTTGATCAAATTTGATTATACCAACCACATCTACAAAATAAAACTTAAGATTTGGTTGCGATATAAACTGAATATGTGTTCATGGACAACATTTGTTTCAGAGGAAATAAAAGTTGTACCTGCTAAGTATGTAGTTTGCTTTGCTAGTTCTTTCAGTTCACTGTGATCGTACAAATCAAAAGCATTCTGCCCTATAGTTCTGTCGTCATCTTCTACTTCTTTTATCTGGGTATCGTTTGAGAATATGAGCTGGACAGCCTTTCTAAGGCACCTATACTTGTCTTCCATCTTATAGTCTTGCATAGTAAAATTTCTAATTACATAGACTTTCCCTGCATACAGTTTGTATTCCAATTCATCGGCACATATAGTGGGTACGAATGCGTGAATCCTATTATCCTGCAAATGAAGTTGATTTACATTAGCATGTTTTCATACTCTTTAGCACATTTATAAAATTCATACCTTGCTATCTAGCAACATGAGGTTGAATTATTTAAAAGTCTCTCCTTTTGCTGTTACTCCTCTCCAAATACGTGTAACCCTGATCTTGATTTTCCAATCATATTTGCCTTTTTGGAGCTCTGTGAGATCTGCATATTTAGATTTGGACATGTTGATAAGGTATGGAGTATTAGAGTTTTGAAGAGTTGTTAATGGTAATGTAAAAGAGGTCTTGTTAAGGACCGGTTGTAGAAGTCTTCTTAATTAGATGACTACATCTCAACTACTAATACTACATTTATGTCTGATTTGATGTTTGTCATTTCTCAACCATGCATTTGTTACGAATAAATTTGGGACAATTTTTCATAATTTTTTTATATATGTATGTTATATTCTTGTAATTATGTCTGCTTCATAAAAAATATTAAGTTTGGTAGTTTATTATGGGTTTCTCTCTTTACATATGTAGTAAATTATCAGTTATGGATGTTTTCATATTGTTTGTTCTATGCATGTGTTAATATTAGTTGTTGTATGAAAATCTTGAAAGATATAATGTACATAAGTTTAACAAAAGTTACTTAATTCATCAAGTTCTTTCATCGGTTACATATAAGTAGTGTCGGGCAAAAAGAAATCTGTCATTGGTAACATGACTTTAGTCAACAAAAGGAAACAAAACTGCCACATTTTTTGGACTTGAGGCAGCTTTTGATCGCATTGGACATTTCACTTGTTTTTCTTCTTCTTAAAAAGAAAAGAATTGAATGTTTACTCAATGTTATATGATGTTCTATTTTCAATAGATTATAGAAATAGTCTGAAAACTTACGTGATCATTTTTCTCCTTTTTCACTGGGATTTCAAATGGTACAGAGTTTTCCAACTTCCTTGATCTGGTCTTTGAGTTAATTGATCTCCCATTTTCTGGTGTCTGAGTTGGTGTCGAAGATGTTGTTCCGTCCTGTTTGAGAAATTTAAAAATATAAGGATGTTTGGGACCTATTAGGGAATCAATGTAGTATGAAATTTGCTTACATTGGTGATTGACATATCTTGCTTTTGCATTGTTTCTTGTATTGATGGAGTCAAATATGTCATTGATGCCATTACTTCAACAATTTGAATTGCTTCATACACCATTTCTTCGTTTAATTTTTTTACTTCTTTCAAAGTAACTGTTAGTCTAAATTTTTGTTTCACAATCTGTTTGAGGATATCAGGAAGTGGTTGTTCTCCATTCACCTACAAAAAGAGTGGTTAGTCACAAACTTTTGATTAACTATAAATGTTGTATGACATTTTATAGGCAGTATATTACCTCTTTCTCTAGACAGTACAAATCATCAACTGTTTTGTTAATCAATCTACAAACTTCTGAGTCAGTGAATACAACATAGAATGAGCTTGAGAGATCTGAGCACAGTGTTAAAATGTTGAACCTGTGTATATACAGATAGTTATTGTAACGCCCCCAAATCCGGGGTCAGGGATTTGGTCGTCACACGGAAAACCTTAATAACAAATCAACTGTTTAACCACATTAAACCATCTGTAGCCATTAATAATTGAGTTACAACATTTGAGACCCCAACCACCAAGCATCTTTTAGGTTATAGGGCTAGAAACAAGAATCAACTCCTTACTACTAGTACAACTTCGTTGAGAAGTACACCAGTAACTAATACTATTTTGCGCAAAGTAATATATATATTACACATCAATATACTTACATATAACTTACTCCAGATATAAACTTTCTAGATCATATCGTCTTCATAAGGGCACGCTGCCCGCTTCATCTAAGCCATGCAGATAACCTCGTCCGGCTACCTTCCACTGAAAAGTTAATATTTGAAAACAAGCAAGTATGAGCGAAAGAATTGCTCAGCAAGTTATTACTAGAGTTTAACAAAATATCCCATCAGGTGCATGGGTTTCCAACATTCAACCGATACCTAATATCATTCTTGAACATTTATAACCACGAAATTCTATAGGGAAAGTATAATGTTTGAAAATAATATCAACTGAACAATGTACCAATATAATATAAAAGGTGTCGTTACAAAGTAATTAAATAGCCGCATCTTGTTTGCGTAGTAATACACCAACATAAACTTGCTGGTTATTCAATATGAAATCACTTACTTATTGATAATATAATATCAGTTCTCTTCTATAACAAGATAATATTCACTACATCATCTAGTATAATACCTCAAGGTAATATAACATTTAAAATCAAGCTCTCAATATAATCTTTCCATTTCCTTTTATACCACAATTGTATATAAAAGTAATATAAAATCAGTTTCTCTTCTTACTGTAAAACAATTCCATCATTTCATACTATTTTCCTTTTTCAGTACACAACCCTGAAAACCATTATTAATTCTTTCTTTTAAGTTTTGGGGATTTTCACTGTTGCCGAATACGTGAGGCACGATGATCAGTCGTCCTCCGTACCCGTCCCTTTTTACTACCGGTAGAAGGAATGAAGGCCACCTGCTAACATCATCCCTGGAGGAAGGCCACCTGCTAACATCCTCCCTTGGCATCTTCGTGCCGAATCATATAATGAATGCTAGACTATGTCGCACACAGCCCTGACACAGCCTTTTACGCAAGTTTGTTGCTAATCCCCCTTTTTCAAATCATTTTATCATTATCAATACCATTTCACGTTTTTCCACTTTTCCGTTTCCATTCGCATTTCCATTCACATATATCATTTTCATTTCCATTTCACATTTCACCTTTCCATTTTCATATCCGTATTATAATCATTTGAAAACATATATACCGGTATATCAATTCAAGACATACATTCATTTCACTATAAAATTCCTTAAACCACCTTTTAACAATATATAATCACCCTTAGAACACTTAGAATATTTAAAGAATAACTATTCAATAATCCCTTTTAAATGAATATTATAATTAATATTCATTGAGTTAAATAACCAATAAAATAACATTTATCAATATCATTCCAGACATTTTTAACCACAAATGTCTCATTTATATCCATCGAAACATCTTTATTATTATTCCGGAACAAAGCGATTTTAAGAAAACATTTTAAAAATAATATTCATCTAATTAAATAAATTTAATTAGACGAATAAGGTTTATTTAATTAGTAGATGCTTCGAGAGGTATCTAATAATTAAATAAACACTAGTTTATTGGTGATGTTGCCATTAGGTTAATTATTGCGAAATCCTTTCTAAAAACTTTGTCCGGGTTTTCGAAAATATACATTTCAAGATAACCCCTTCCACTTTTCCATTCATATATCCATACATTTAAATTATACCAACTAAAATACTTTACATGTAAATCCCTTTTTAAGAAAATCTGTAAACCTCAACCCTTGTCCCCTTATATAACAAAATATTTGTTAATAACGTCTGAAACAATTTAGAACCCAAATATCCCCAATTTACACCTAATTATAATATCATAAAATAACTTTAGATAACAACTGATATCATTCCCTCCCATATCACTTTACTCCTTATAGTATACCACTCTCTACATATCACATATATTTCCAATCAAACCATTTTACTTAAAAGTAAACAATTTATCAAGATAAAGATAGAAGAAATCTTGCAAATATGGACTGAAGTCTTATTCCACATATTTCATATATTTCAAAATAAATATACTCTGAACGATAGAGTATGTATAAATAAACTTGCCTCTGGTCCTTAGCACCAAACGGAACACAGCGAATAAATCCTTGGCGTTTCAACCAAGCAGTTCCATGAACTTTACGCGACGCCTCGATCCTTCCTTTTTGATACACGTTGCTCCACTTGATCACGCCCTAATGGTACTGTAATTGTTACGAGTACGTGTCAGTCCCCCCTCGTATCTCGAGTAGACACCACTCGGAATTACCACTAAGCCACCTAAAGTCGTATATAGTTGTTATCCCTATAACTGACTACTCAAATACCAATTAATGCACATAACACATTTAGTCAACTTTACTTAACATATACAATTATAATACTAGTGTCATTCTATGACAAAACTAAGTTTATAAATAATCCTCAAAACGCATTTAATCCCCGAAACACATAAATCCTTGAATTAAATCACTTAGCACATAAATCCTCGAGACAACAATGACCCTCGAATTAATTCACTTAACACATATACACATAAACAGTTAACACCCAATCATACCTTTAAACCATTGAAATCAAATAAGTTAAATAAATTAAAAATGCAGGGGATTTTTAGAAAATTTCGGCATGACCTATTCGTTTATCGGACTACGGGCTCAGCCCCTCCATGCCAAACAAAACAATTTATAACCCTGTTTTTGATAAAATAAAAGCCGCCTCAATTGCAGCAACATAAATTAAACATATAATGGAAAGTACCCGCCCAGACATGCGGCACCTAGCACATAAGGAAAAGTATCCGCCCAGACATGCGGCACCTAGCACATAAAGAAAAGTATCCGCCCAGACATGCGGCACCTCAACATTTAAAGAAAGTAAACTAAGTTTATCCACATTTAAGCCAACACCACGTAGTTGGCACTCATGACCTCTAACAAATACTATTACTCGTTTATTACATTTAGCATATAACCATTTATAGCTAATAAAACCTTCAATTACTATGACTCAATTCATACCATTTAGCACATAGCATTTACAGTTTAGCCAACTCACATAACTATACCTCATATGACAATAACAATTAGCACTTAGCACTTAGCAATTAAAATTACAATTTGGAAACTAACAATTAGCAATTAGCACTAAACATTTAGCAATCACTAAACTCAACAATTACGATTAATCACAAATATAGACTCTCCGAATAAAATACGGAAATCCCAATAATATTCACAATCCACCATATTAATCTAATTACGAAAATTAGCATATTAACTTACAATTTAAATCCAACTTAATTACCTCAATAATCTCACCATTACTAATTAATAACTCACAATTAATCACAACAATATTCTCAAAATTCAATATAATCTAATTATCAAAATTAACACGTACATCTCACAATTTACAACTAATTAAATTACAACAATAAAATAAATTTAAAATACGGAAATTAAATAAGTAGACACGAAATTATACCATTTCGATTTGGTCCGATTCGACTCGCACACAAACCCATCTCCATCTCTCTATCTCTCTTCTTCACTGCTGCCTTTACGCATATACACACGCTGGAATACACACACCGGAACACACACAAACGCGCACATCTGCCTCAAAACTCGTGGCCGCCACTTCCGCGCACCTCCTCCGTGCACAGCTGGAGAGTCGCCACCTGCCCGACGCCATCGCCGCCGGCCTGCTCCTCCGCCGACTCCCGGTCGCCTCCCACAACACAAACACGACTCCCTTACTACATATATACACACACACGCATGCTTATATATACACACACACGACGCACACATATACGCGAGTATATACACACACCTATGCGTATATATATGTATATACTACCCAATTAATTCAACAATCAACCCCCAAATTGAAAACCCCCAATTTCTATGAACCCTAATTTCTTCCCCCAATCTCTACTCTCTCTCCCCGTCTGTTGCCTGCTGCGTTTTTGATATATTGGGCTTGGCCCAATGCTAATATATCACTCCTACAATTCATTCCGGGCCCAATTAAAACACTAAATCTTCACTTTTAAAACTAATAAACAGCTTTATAAATCGAAATTAAATAAAATTTCAGAAAATTAAACTTTTCATTTTTAAAATAAAGAATATAAAATTACGAACTCCCACATATTTTCGAAATATTTTTCGGATCAAAAATGAATTAAATATGAATTTTCAAAGTTTTGATCCTTTAAATACAATAAAACTCTTAAAATCATTTTAAAATACCGAAACATCCAAATTAATTCACCCAACCATTTTAAAAACTAAATAATATTATAAAGATAATATTACAAAAGATTTCATGATTTTTAATTTCTCCGATAATTTTATAAAATTAACAGAGGATCAAAATGCATGTTTTAAATATATTTAAATCCTAAAAAATATAAATAAAATACATCAGCCTTCACAACTCACACAATCATCATACAAACACATAAACACAACTTCACATACATTCCACCTTCCAACAATAATCACATAATATAGTTCATAATTATACTGAACTAGACAATAATTAAATAATTCGCTTTTGAAATTCCTTGAACTGGAATAATGAACAATAAAATAAAATAAAAAAATTTCCTCCTCATTTTAGGAAAACATTAATATTCTTAAAATAATACTAAAATCATTTTTCTGAAAATTCGGGTTATTACAGTTATGACAATGATTTAGCAGTTAGCAGATAGTTTAACATGTAGGAGTATACAAATGGAAATTACTTGTTCTGTAACATTTCGACACTGTAGTGTTGTGGTTGAACATACAACCTCGTCGCTGGATAATTAGTTAGTTGTGGCTGACCTATTTGAAATTCAAATACAAAGGTAAAATTATCTGCTTCTACATAACAAAAAAATTTGAAAAAAGTACTAATAAATTAGATCTTGCCTTCATATCTTGTTACTTTTTCACATGCAATGATGATTATCACATTTTCGCTTTTAAGCTCTCCTAAAACCTTGTCAATTTGAAGAGCAAATTTGTCGAATAGTGTGACTTTAACACTATGCCTAGTATTCATAAAACAAAATTCTTAGGATACTTGTAGTGAAAAAATTTCTCAAGGGTTTAAAAGTTAAAGTTTTTTATTAGTAGACTAACCTTCCATCGACCAAGTCAAATTTCATTCGATATTTGTCATGATTGTCCTTAACTGAATGAACAATTTGGTGGCGATTCTTCAGTAATCCAACCATATCTACATTTCAAAGATATAAAAAATTTTAATTATGTCCTAAGCAAGTGTAAAATAAATTAGTACTTGTTTATTTCACTACAATTACCTACTAAGAAGCGATTGTCCTTTGCAAGTCTTTCTATATCCATCATATGGAATAGATCAAAAGCATATTGCTCTATTTCCAGTCCTCATTCGGTATCTTTGCTGAATTCTTTGTCTTGGGTAAAATAAATTCGTTTGTCGTTTCTGATAGGACGATAGGTTTCAGCTCCTAGAAAATGCTTGACTACTTTAAAGTTCTTCAGAATATAAACATTGAAAAGATACCAACAGTCTGGTATACATCTCCTAGAAATGGTATACATCGTACGGAATAAACCCCAATAGTCTGGTAAATCAGTAACTATAGTAGATGTAGTTAGAACAATGCGCATGTTTGCTTCAAAACATTTACTGCTTCCAACAAAAGGTTCTACATTAAAGTTTCTTAGACTAAATTTCTTCCACAGTCAAATGTATAGTAGTTCGGAATTAGTTCGGAAGGAACCCAGACATGTATACATTTGTGATGTTGAATAAGAAGATTCAAATTATATAATGAAGATAGTATATTCATTCATGTAGGAAATGAGGATGAAAATAACCACATGCTTATTAATATTGAAGAACTTACACATTCATCTATGACAATCAAATTTAGTCCTTGGAAATGACCCTCTGGGCTCGTTGTTTCCCATTTTCTTGAAACTTTTACCATGATCTTCCAGTTGTTTTTCGGATGTAATTGCAATTCCATGAGGTTTTGATACTCAGTTTCCATGGATGACATGTTTTTGAAGTGCTCCTCATAGGCTACTTCGTTCATGTGTATGTTGACTTTGCTGTATTTAGTTTATTTGGTTTATATATTGTAATTGGTTTTCTCACTGATAGGCGAGAAATTCAACGATCCTTAGTTGTTAATGAAAGTGTTGGTATTGATTCTAAATAGGCACATAGTATGTATTACATTTGTACTTAATGTTAGAAATGTATTGCTATTGTACTAAGGGAAATAATGATGCACTACTATTTAGTGGTAAAATAGTTGAAAATGATAGTTACATTTCCCGCGCATTGGGTTTCGAGATTCGTACACTGACATATTGAACAACATCAGTATTGTCATATATGTGATTGATGTATACAGTGTTTTATGTTTCTTGTGTATTATTGGTAAGTTTTTTATGACTGATATTTTCAAAGCCCATAAAGAAGTCAATTTAAAGTAATATAGTAGCAAATAGAAGGAAAACAGGGAGTTTATACATGGAAGAAAAAGTGCATTACATAGCAACAAACATTACATAAACGGTCTTCACTCTTCAGATGAGTGTTAGTTCAAATCCGTTAAGTTCCCAGAATCTGAAAAACAGAAGATAAATTTGTTATGTTCAAACAAATCTTCCATATTTGAAACGAAATGATAGCCATGATAATAACTTTTTCGTAGATTATCAGCACGGCAGCAGTTGGAATTAATGGCAAACGTGGTCGCCGGAACATTTGCCAAGCTTGTTTTCCCAGTGTAGTTATTGCGAAGAAATTTGCAGGAGCTAAGTATCACGAGAACGGGGTGTTCCGTTGCATCGTGATACTTTTGTTGAAATGACATAGCTAAATCATCCCAAAAGCGTACTTTGACTTCATGGCTATAAGAATAACAAAAAAACCTAATTAAAACATAAATCTTCAAGGAATCTTTAGAAACATAAAGGGTGTACTTACATGAAATCAGTAATGATAAAATCAATGTAAAACTGTTGTTGTTTTCGTGGATTAGTAACTGCTACGATTCCTTTCATATCGATGACATTTCCAACAAAATCTACGTAAGATGTAATACGAATTAGTAACTTAAATAAGCTTATACATCAAGAAACAATTGGACTTACCTATTAAATAAGTGTCTTCAGGCGGATGTTGTTCAATATGTCGGAGGTTGGTGAAGTAGAATGTCTGATCTGGTATAAGACCCCAGCTATCGGGTAATCGTTGGATTCGAGTGGATGTTGTTAAAACTATGTGTTTATCTGCTTCAAAACAACGATACATCCCTGTAAAAGGCTCAACATTGAAGTTCTGCACACAGTAGTTCTTCCCAGCTTCAAGCTGATAATCTAATTCTGGTGTTCCAGTTAAACTTATCCAAGCATACATAGGCTTATGCTGTGCAAAACAGGTGTAAAGAAGAATCAGCTGGCAAATATTTTTAGTTTCATACAAACAACGTTGGTTTAGTTAACTTACGCCTTCGTTGATAAATGCCAAATGTACTCCTTCACCAACACCATTGTTGTTAGCTTCAGACTATTTCCTTGCTACTCGAACCATGATTGTCCAGTTGGTTTTGGGTATAATTTCCAAATCCACCAGGTGATGATATTGTATTGGAATCACTACTAAAAATCTGTTAATAGACATCATGGTCTTTAACATCGATTAAAATAAAACTGATGTTAAAAGTCTTTTTAACATCAGTGAAAATAAATCCGATGTCTTTTAACATTCAGGCATCACTTCATTTATGAATCGATGTCTAAATCTTTCCTTAAAAACATTTAGACATCACTTCATTTATGAACCGATGTCTAAATCTCTCCTTAAAAAATTAAATGTGCGCCCCCTCTGAAATATTCCCCCCCTTAATTTTATTTTCCCCCTTTAAGTTTCATTTGCCCGCTATTTATTCCCCCCTTAGCTGAAATTTTTGTATCCCCCCCCCTCAATTCTAATACTACATTCAGACAAATTAAATCAAAATAATTAATTAAAACTAAAAACAAAACCCACCTCTCTCCCTCTCTCGACAGACCTGACCTCTCTCTCTCTCGACTCTCACCTCTCTCAACTCTCACCTTTCTCCACTCTCACCTCTCTCTTTCGACTATCACCTATCTTTCCTCTCTCACCAGTTGTCTCTCCTCTCTCCCGACTCTCTCTCAGTTCGAAGCTCTGTCACTACTCAAAGCTGCTCTCTCACACTCGAATCCGCTCTCTCTTACCGCTCAAATTCGCTCGAAATCGATTTGTTCAAAGCTTGAATTAGTTCGATTTGTAAGTGGGTAAGCTTGATTTTGTAATAAAATCTCGATTAGTTCAATTTCATTATAAATTGGGGGTTTAAATCGAAACCCTAAGTTTTTAATTCATTTTTTTTGTTTTAAATACAGGAGCATTAGATACAAGAAACATTTATTTGGGTAAGCATTAGTTATTTTGATTCACTAATTTTTGATTTTGTTTTTTTATACAGGAGTATTTTTTTGGGTAAGACATCTATGAAATGCATTTTTTAGTTCTTATATTACTTATTGATTGATTGTTTGGTTGTTTAATTATTTTTGGGGGACAATATGGACTTCTAAAAACTGACCATCAAAAGGGCCAATGAACAGAGAGTGTCAGTATCATATCTAGTAATTGCATCTTGTTTCTATCATATTACATTAGCTAGATATTGGTCTCAGTTAAGGTATTGATATAATACTGTTGAGTCCGACACAACTTTAGTGATACCTCCCATATATGTTGATATAACTCTTGTTTAGTTAACCATTTTGTTTACTAACATCTTTGCTAGGAAAATCAACACATTAAATCAGAGATGTGTTCTTAAATTCTTTCAGTTTGGTGATTTAATAATGCATCCATCAGTTAATAAAACCGATATATTCTTTAATTTATTTTACTTTCAATTTTTACTTCTCTGAACTAAAGCTGTGATGTTCTGAAATTTAAAGGTGTGGTCACTCTAGCTAGACACTCATTTGCTATATTTATATATAAGAGATGTATCGACTTAGCTTAGATAAAAAGTGATTTTCACAATATTATTATACTATTAAACAAGTTTAAATCACATGTTAATAGCTGTTTCCTAGGTGTACAATGATGGTATAATCTTGCATGCACGTAAACACACACTCTTGGGATTGTCTACTCTATAGTCAACTTTACTTGGCTTATTTGGCTGTTTATAATTTTGCTTGGGTTCACCATTTATCCTTCTCCTCGGGTGCTTATTAGTTAGCTTCTATTTAACTATACCGCTTTGATTATTAGCACATTAACTCTGTTCACTTGTGTTTGTGGTAGCCGCCATGGTCCTCTTTCTCGTTTAATTCATTTCCATTTATTTGTTTCTCAGTAATATGCTCCAGATCATTATTGATTAGTCCATGCATAATGTGAACCACCTGAAACCTCAAAAAGGCATAAAAACATTTATATTTATACATAAAGGATGCTAGTCCTTTTAAACTGCTAATGTATATGTAGTTGTATATGGCTTGACTGAAAACATTGTTGATTGCAGGTCTCAACTGCAGTTGTGGAGCCATACAATAATGTGCTCTCCACACATTCCCTTCTTGAGCACACATGTAGCTGTGCGTTTGTATGTCCTCTTCTGTTAGAACTCTATTATTTCTTTTTCTTAAATATTAGTGAACTTTGTCTCATTCCTTAGATGTGTAAAACAGACTAGGAAATTCAGATATGTAACTTACAGATTTTTGCTATCATGTTAATCAAATATACATTCCATTTTCTATATTTACCCATTTTGTGTAATGATAATATACATTCCATTTGCTATATTTACCCATTTTGTGTAATGGTCTGTTTTTCAGGGCGAAAGCTTGTGGGAGGAAGTGATATTGGAGGAATAAAAGAGACATAGGAGATGCTAGAATTTTGTGCAAAGCATAACATAGTTTCAGAAATTGAGTTGATCCGCATGGACTACTTCAACACAGCTATGGAAAAGCTTGCCAAATCTGATATGAGGTATCGCTTTGTCATCGATGTAGCAAACTCCTTGTCATCAACTGAAATGAATGTGTGTTTACAGAGGCATGACATTGAGCAGGAATACACACTTCTTTACAAGGTTGTGGAATGGCCTAATGGCTGGCCAGTTTGTGGTTTCCCCGGACTACAGGTATTCTACTTTTTTTACATAATTTTGCTATTTTCCACCAAAATGTACTTGGTATGCCTCTTTTATAAAAAGAGTAAATCAAGATAAATGCAAATGTTACTCAAAATTATTATCTATATGTTGGACGTTATTTAACAAATTGGTCATGCCTGGAATATTCTTTCTATATGTTAATAGTACCATGATTTGTACTTTTGGGTACATGGGTCAGCCACTTTTGGGTATATTTTGCTGATTCAGTAATGAAAAATTTGTATAATTTTTGTTTTACTTACTTTACAGCTTTTCATTTCTGTCTATCATGCAGCTACAACATGAATTGGTTTGCATTTTCTTATGACAACCTTGAGGAGTTTGCTGCAATGATGAAGTCTGGAATAGATTGGAAAAAACCTCAAGATAGTGTTCACAAGAACGATAAAATAGGCTGAGCTAGTTTTTGTGGATGTTGTTCTGCTAGTTTTTGTGGATATATTGATGTACTAGTCATTCTTATTTTGGTATAGACAGCTTTATTATTGTAAGCCATTTTGGTTTACTTTGTACATTGACTTGTATATACTGAATTTCTTTGGTAATGATAATTGAGTTTTGGTTATTTTGGTGTGAGACTGAGTTTTTGCTTGTTTCTGGTATTAATTTGGTGCATATATATATATATATATATATATATATATATATATATATATATATATATATATATATATATATGTAAAGACCTCAGACATCGGTTTTAAAAATAGATAACCAATGCAATAGATATCTTCAGCATCGTCTAAACTGATGTCTATGGTCACATTATACATCGGTTTTCTTAATATTTATCGAAGTTAATAAAGGCTTAGACATCAATATTTGGAAAAAAACAGATGTCTAGGTCGAATTATTCTATGTTTGCTATATGTTAAATAATATCTAAGACCTGTAATATAACAATTAAAAAGTTAATCTCATGCAGTTAGCCCAAGAAGACAGTACATAAACATCAGAAATATATTTAAAACTGATGTGTTATATGCTACTAGACATCGGCCAAAAACCGATGTCTAAACTTTCGACTTTAGACATCACCGACAAAGACATCGGTCAGGATTTTTCAAAGACATCGGCCAGAAACCGATGTCTATCAGCGTTTTTTTAGTAGTGAATATCGGACATGTTTGTTTGTTGTACTTAAGAAAAGTGGTTAGCTATATGTTAAAAGTGAAGCAAGGCCTTTGGAATAGTTGGCTGTATAGACGGAATGGTTTGACTAAAGGACAATATTTATATGCTACATCATAATAAAAAAGATAAGATCTTACGTATTTTGTTTTCATTTATTTGAGAAAATATTTGTTATAAAAGTGATGTATATACGAAAATGATTATTTGATTATTTTACAAAATTTTCTTATTATAACAGAAAATTTGTACTTTGGAGGAATCGAACCAAGTATTATAACTAAAAATATTTAATTTTAATATTGGCTATTTTTGTCAAGATCCATATAATTTCAATCAGTAATTAATAATATCAACTATCCTCCAATTGACGCAGTTTCATATATCTATATTAAACTTCATATACAGTAACAACAATTTTTCATGTACCACAAAGACCGAGATTGAAGATATATCATAATGGATTCGATTGCAAACATTAGACTTTTTTGGTGGTCATTATTTTGTAAAAGATAGACGAACTATTCCGCATTTCTTTTGCTGCAAAATTGGTGTTTGTTTAGTATTTTAAGATTACTAAGTTCATTAGTTGTACCAAGATTTAGTATATAGCATGTTTTATTTAAATGTAAACAAATTTGATTTTAATTATGTTTTATATTTCACTATTATAAAATTATTTTTGAAATTTCATAAATGAAACGTTTTTTAAGTTCCGAAACACGTACACATCTGACATGTTAATTTTTCCAGTAAAAATTGTTATAAGAAATTTGTATGAGTTAATTTCTCCTTTAAAAAATGTTGACTTGGACATGTTAAATTGATCATTCCTAATTTAGATGACAATTAAATAAGCGGTTGGGATAATATACTATGAATGTTTCTTATGATATGGATCATTACAAGGTTTGTCATGGCCAAAAACTCTTTTTCCTTGTGCAAAATTGTTGTTTGTTTCGTATTTTAATATTGAAATTCATTTTGACCAATGAATAGTTTGGCTCTGTACTTGTACCGAGATTTAGTATATAGCATATTTTAATAAAATGTAAACTTATTTGATTTTAATTATGTTTTATATATATTAAATAAACATATTTTTGAAATTTTATAATTGAGATGTAAACGCAGTTTTATATATTAGCTTTAAACTTCATTTAGAGCAACAACTACTTTTCATGTACCACAAAAACTGAGATTGAAGATATATCGTAATGGATTCAATTGCAAAAGACAAATTATTTTAGTGATAATCAAGATATACTTGATTTCTTTTCGTGGTAATTATATATTTTTAAAAGACAAATTCAATATTTAGCATGTTCTCGTTATGGAAATTTGTTATGTTTCGTATTTTAATATTAAAGTTCCGTTGGACCAATCCCCGTAATTTATAATTTTTCTCTCAAAATCCCTATAATTTGTTTTTTATATTTTATAATTTAGACCAAAAATTGATTTAGGGAATTTGATATGTATATGGAAAATTTTCGACCATTAGGAACAAATTAGATGTTATTTCTGACTAATAACGTCACAACCGAGAAGAAACGTAGTGTTGTACTATACTGCATTGCTCTGTTACATCAATTCAATAACATCAACTACTTCTTTTTACAGCCCCAAGATTATTAACTACATGACTGAAGCATTTTCCCTAATCAGTTGACTTTTTTCGCATCATCTTGAGTAGTGGTATAATTTCTTCCCAAAAACCAGTAGACAATCGCCTTTTTCATTACAGTAGGAGGCTAAGTAAGTATTCTTCCTCTTGTTTCGCCATTTCAGTCACATGAATAGCTTTCCTCTGCTAATCTATTTACCATTTGTGATCTTATAGTTATTGTCCTATAGTATATTGTACGTACATATTGTAGGAAAACATTGATAAAGAGATATGAGTGGAAGTAAAATATTATGTATCAATTTGGAAACAGCAGTTGCAAAAGGAGAATTGGTAAACTATTATTTCCTTACAATCTATATGTCAGTGTTTTATTTCTACAAAAATATAAAATAATATAGTAGTTTTGGTATTTGAAACTGCAGATAATTCCCCAAAAATTTGTTTCACTGCATGGTGATAACATTCCGAAATAGGTTTCTTTGGAAATCCCAAACGGTGATATATGGCCTGCCATGTTTCGATCAGATACTAAACGCATTGAAGGTTTGGCTGGAATGATCAAAGCAGATGACCTAAAATCGTACTATATATTTGTCCTTGAATTCGTAGGTATAGCAAAGTTTAATATGGAAATTTTTACCAATGATGCTGTTGAGATAAAGTATCCAAGTTTGTATGCAAAAAAAAAAACCCAAGGATATCTAGAATTGTTGGAGGAAGAGGAAACCAAGTGCTCGTAGGAGGTAGTACTATGGAATTGGAAAAAACAAAAAGTAAGTTCTTTTACAACACAATGAAGCTTTCTATGATGAGCTACGATATTATCATAACTACTGATCTTCTACGCAAAGATTGATGGAAGGAGGTTATTGAATTTGTGCCTCTTTTTTTATCCTATTTGTATTCTCTTTTGATGTTGTATTTTTATGTGATTACTCCATGGTTTTGCAATCTGCAGGTTTTGTCGGTGGAAGGTTGCTCCAAGCTAGGTTTGAACAACTCAATGACATGGATTGAGATAGGTTTTGAAACATATAACTGGTTAGTCAATTTGAAATGGGAGAACACAAAATTGTTATTTGACAACCAATGGGCTAAGTTTATAGAGGAAGCAATTATAAGAGTAGGTGATATTTGTGTTTTCTCATTCACAACTCATTGCCAAAAGTTCAAAATGGTAGTTCTTGAAAATCAAATAAAAAGTAACATTAGGCAGCGTGGTACATTTCTTTTGCCTTAGTTAATATTCAGAACTTATTACAAAATTGTGTTGTGTACATGCATTGTTATGATATTTACCATATAGGGGAGGCCTTGAATGAAATGAAATGCTTAAGAATGGTGACCGATGAGATGCTTGCAGGAGGCGGAGTGGTAATTGGTTGAATAATTCTTTTCTTTATTATAGATCTTCTTGATGCAATTTCTGTATTATTGGTTCAACTTTATTCATATGTCATAATATAGGAGTTACCAAGAAAGTTCATGGCACTGTATGGTTCAACCTTGAATGACAGAATTGATCTGTTAATGGCTGATGGGTCTCTCTTTACTACAAATTTCTGCTGTGTGAATAAGATAATCTTTGGGTTAAAAGAGTTGTTCAGGACCTATTCAATTAAAAAGAGTTACTTCTTATTTTTCCATTTTGTTGGCGACTCAACATTTGAGATAACTATTTTCAGCAAATCACTTATGAGCATTTGTAATCCAATTAGCAATGAAGAAGATATTTCTGAGAGCAGTGATGATCTTAGTGGAGGTATGATAGATTCAATGTTTAGTATATTAAAGTGGGTCAAGCTAGTACTAATATTACATTGGTCTAACGGTATGCAGATTCTGATAGTTCAATGTCAACTACTGATTCGAGTTCCGTTTATGGTAACTAATTTATTTGGTTGGCTTTGTTGTTTTTTACTATATATTGTTGTATTGATTTAATTTCTAAACTGATAATGTTGTGCAGGTTTGGTGAATTCAATAGTTTGTCCTACAAGAAACTCTGATGCAGATTCTGATACTTCAATGTCAACAGATGATTCTGATAGTTCCAATTATGGTAAACAGTTTACATCCTTGCCTGGCTTGTATTCTGTATATATTACTCATGTCACATTGCTTTTAACCGTTAACATTTTCTATACTCAATTGTGATGCAGGTTTGGTGCATTCAAATGTTTCAAGGGACGTTAGTGAAGGTGCAAATAACGAACCAAGCGTACGCGTAGAAATGGTGGTGGAAAACCCCTTATGTTCTTTTACAGTTCGTTTAACACCTTCACATGTTGATCAAAAAGGACATGGAGTGGTATGTTCATCTACCATAATATATATAAACTATGAAAAACAGAATATGTTTATATTGGATTACAACTGATAATTTAGTTTATATATGTAGTACTGCCCAATATATCTTTTTAGTGCATATCAGAGTTGGAAAAATGGTATTGTGGTTACTATTCGATATGGTAATAAAGAATGGAAGGTTGCTATGCATCGCAAGCTGAAAATATGTCGTTTTGGCCATGGATGGGATAATTTCACACACGACAACAGTTTCAAAGTAGGAAGGAAATTGCAGTTCTTTTATGATGATAATATGGGGTTTAATGTCAGGGCAGTTGAATAGTTGAAAACCCGTTTCACTATCTGTATATAAGTTTATTATGCAGAGTAGTACATTGTTCCTTGTTGAAATGTTATTATGTAGTACATTGTTGCTTCTTAAATCCTACCTATTGCATTCACTCTTACAAACATGTTGCTATGATGATATATAACAACAAAAACTTTGCTACAGTTAATTACATAATGAACTCGATCATAAGCTACATTGAATACATTAAACAGATAACAAAAAACGTACTTAAGGTATTTTACTTATTTAGGCAATGCATAAAATACTTCTTTGAAAACAACATTCTGCGTTATGTTTTTTGGGTGACCTCTTTCATCATCAACAAAAATTGTCAAACCTTGCGGAGATGTAACCCTACTAATTGATACTCCTATGATTTTGATGATCACAATCAGCAAGCTATTTGCTTACAGTTTGATATAAAACATCATGTTATGTTTGTATTGTACTAACATGGTTTTGCAGGGTATATTAGCCTACTAGTTGTTTAAACAGGATATACAAACAGCAAGCCATTTGGTGCTACAACAGAGACAGTCTGGTAAGCCATTTCCAACAGTCAGACACAAACAGCAAGCCATTTCCAACTGCCAGAAATCCTGAAGATAAAGATCAAGATTGATTCTCAAGGATTTATTTCAGGAAATATATTGTGAGGATTCTTTATTATATAATACGTACACAATATATTCTAGAGCTCAAATCTTTTCAAATATCTTTCTTTAAATCATTTTATAAACCTTATGGGAGTTTCCTTATTTAAAAGATTTCTGTCTACAAAATCTCCTATACAAGTTTTCTATCTATACAAACAGAAGGGTTATGTTTTCTACGATTCATCTCTTCCAAACCTTCTGTCAAACAGTCACAAGAACGTTGCAAAATCTCTCTAACCAATTGAACGTTAGAAATTGATTTCTAATCGTGAATAAATTGATTGATTGATTTTTGAACGTTGGTTGTGAAGCTTTATAAGGTTGCTCTGGTGTTCATTCGTTTTTAATCAATCAGAGAAGCACACAAAGAATACACAACTCAGTTTTTCATTGCTATATCCTTTCGATTCTCTCGAGCTCTTAATATATCATATACGTGCTATATCTTAGAGAGTTCATTAGGTTGAGTTGTATTGATTCAAACATTGTATTGTTCAATTTGTATTGAATAATTGCTGTACAAGTTTGGCTTAAAGTTTTGGGTGTGTGGAACTAGACTAGAGAAGGATACTTTGGAAGTATTGCTTAGAGAGTTAGTTCAGCACAGCAAACAACAAGCCATTTGTCAGCAGGATTGGTAAGGTTGAGTTGCTGGGCATATTGGCTAAGGAACAAGGGTTTGGTGAACGTTGCTAGAGAAGTATACTTGGAAAGTATAGCTTAGAGAGCAAGTTCAGAAACAGGTGTTCAGCAAGCCATTTGTCAGCAGCTGGGATAAAAGGGAGATATATTATTGTTCTTGTAATTGGTTTATTTCGTTGATCAATAATATATTCTCTTACCAAGTTGGCAAGGGACCAGGACATAGACCATAGGGGATTAGGGGTCGAACCTGGCTAAAAGTCTCTATGTTCTTTATTTTTCTGCCCTCACTATTTCTGCACTTTTCTTTACTTATTGTCTTTACATTCGGCTTACTGTTTACAATTAGCTTACCATTTGTCTCTATATAAAACGAAATCAGTAAGCTATTTCTGGTAATTTTTTAAAATCAGAATTAGTTGAATATAGTTAGCCATTTACACCTATTCACCCCCTCTAGGTGTGCATTTTCATTTGGTATCAGAGCTTTGGTGTACTAACATTTCTGTAACAGGAAAGTACAGATCCTATGGCACCCGCTTATGTAGAAGGAGATTATTTAGACATGCCACCACTTCTCAATGGGATTGAAAATTATGATGCTTGGAAACGGAGAATGAAGGTACTTCTCAACAGAGATGATGCAATTGAATAGAGAGTCGTTAATAAGGGTCCCTTCACTTTTTTGGACAAAGACGGCAAGCCAAAAGACATTAACGATCTCTCAAAATCAGAATTGATAAAATCAGGCTATAATGGAAAAGCAAAGTATACATTAATATGTGGTCTTTCAGAGTCAGATTATGACATGGTCTCTTCATGTAGCACTGCAAAAGACATATGGGATACCTTAAAAATGCATTATAAAGCTATAACAACAAAACAACGTGCTGATTTGAAATATAAAAGGAAGTCAAAGGCTCAATTGACTTCGAATGATGAAAAAGCTATTTCTGGTGAAGTATCAAGTGGAGAGATAATAAACTCTGCATTTGTTGGCATTGATGATATAGGAAACACGGAAGAAGTTCTTGTAGATAAAGATGTGTCTGATTCAGAATCAGATTCTAGTGAGGTAAACTCTTTTCATTCCTGGAAATCTTCTGAAAATATTATTATGGGATCACTAACAATGCAGGAATCAAAAAGTGTAACCATTGAAGAACATTTGGCACTAAAGGCTGAAATCAGCAAGCTGACTGATAAGAACGCCTATCTATCCAAAATGGTTAAAGATTTGTTACCAAAAATGGAAGAATGGGATTCAACTTCAGTAGGCAAAGCTACAGAGATCAAGGAGCTAAATGTCAAGAATAGTCATTTAGAGGCTAATATCAAGTTGCTTGAAAGAAGAAACAAGACCTTGACCGAAGAAATCAAAGAGCTAAGGTCTGATGTTAAAACTAAAGCTGAAGCATTGGAATCATATAAGATGAAGGAATCTAGTCAAGCCGAATCCTCAAAAACTGCTGAAAAGAGAGTTCAGCAAGCTGAACTCATCAAACAGCAAGCTGAAGTGATCACCCTCCTAGAAACAGAAGTTAAAGATCTCAAGAAGGGCATGAAAACTTTTGTTCAAGGTGAAAACACTTTAAAAACAATGATGAAGAAGGCAAATGTACCTTTGGTCAGAGAAGGTGTTGGTCTAAACTTCAACAAGAAAGATAAGGTGCTCAAATATGATGAAGGAATGGCATACCCTATGACTATGCTATGCCCTGGAAGACATGCAATAAATGTGGTGCAAAAGGTCATCTGGAAAAACATTGTGTGGTTCAAGTAAATCATAAAGTGAAAACAGCTTACCAAAATGGACCAGTTAGGCGACAAACAGCTTACCAGAATGGACCAGTCAGGCGACAAACAACATACCAGAAAGCAAATGACAGAAGACAAACAGCTTACCATAATCAGTCTAACAAAACAAAAAGGACCAGAAATCAGGAGCCAAAAGTGATACAACAGTGGATTAAGAAATCTGATTTACATGTTCTTTATGTTCTATCAACAAACCATGGTGGATCCAATAAAATTTGGTTACTCAAGTAGTAAGTTTGTTATTTGTCCTCGTACATTTCTTTGAATATGAGTATATTATTATTGTGGTACTAACGAGATTCCTCTAGTATGTAGATGGGACAAATATATGTATATGTAGTGTATTGTGCAGGAAACATGAAAAAAGAAAACTATTATGATCATTCGGAATGTGTATCGTCTAATCAGCAAGCTATTTTGCTATCTAGAAGAACAATTGCTATCGTTGAATATCCTGGAAATGTGTTTTTAGCATGCTGAGGGATCATTGGTTTAGGGGGAGCAACATAGTCTCTCTGATGTATTCTAAAAGTATTGATCATCGATTAAGGGGGAGCTTTTAGCTCAATCACATTTTGGAAACTTGGTTGATGATATGGAAATGCAAAAGTTAAAGCCATTGGCTGAGGAAACTTTTTCAGCCATACGAATGGAGCTTGGCATGTGTAATGTGTAGTCAACAAGCTGATAAGCACAAAATGGGTAACATTGGCTTACCGTTTGTATCTGAACAGTTTATATGCTACTATCATGATTTGTTTGTTCTCTATGCTTATTCCAGACCTTAACTAATGTTTCTTTTTGATGGATTAAGGGGGAGAAATTTAGGAGAACTTATTTGCTTGTTTGGTCAAGATATTCGATTTGGATATGATTGATGATGCTTGTCTATCTTGAATTTGTTTTATATCAAAATGTACTAATATGCAGGGATTTAGGGGGAGCTTTCTTATTCTCCTAAATATTGTGTAATCATCAAAAAGGGGGAGATTGATACTCCTATGGTTTTGATGATCACAATCAGCAAGCTATTTGCTTATAGTTTGATATAAAACATCATGTTATGTTTGTATGGTACTAACATGGTTTTGCAGGGTATATTAGCCTACTGGTTGTTTAAACAGGATATACAAACAGCAAGCCATTTGGTGCTACAACAGAGACAGTCTGGCAAGCCATTTCCAACAGTCAGACACAAACAGCAAGCCATTTCCAACTGCCAGAAATCCTGAAGATAAAGATCAAGATTGATTCTCATGGATTTATTTCAGGAAATATATTGTGAGGATTCTTTATTATATAATACGTACACAATATATTCTAGAGCTCAAATCTTTTCAAATATCTTTCTTTAAATCATTTTATAAAACTTATGGGAGTTTCCTTATTTAAAAGATTTCTTTCTACAAAATCTCCTATACACGTTTTCTATCTATACAAACAGAAGGGTTATGTTTTCTACGATTCATCTCTTCCAAACCTTCTGTCAAACGGTCACAAGAACGTTGCAAAATCTCTCTAACCAATTGAACGTTAGAAATTGATTTCTAATCGTGAATAAATTGATTGATTGATTTTTGAACGTTGGTTGTGAAGCTTTATAAGGTTGCTCTGGTGTTCATTCGTTTTTAATCAATCAGAGAAGCACACAAAGAATACACAACTCAGTTTTTCATTGCTATATCCTTTCGATTCTCTCGAGCTCTTAATATATCATATACGTGCTATATCTTAGAGAGTTCATTAGGTTGAGTTGTATTGATTCAAACATTGTATTGTTCAATTTGTTTTGAATAGTTGCTGTACAAGTTTGGCTTAAAGTTTTGGGTGGGTCGAACTAGACTAGAGAAGGATACTTTGGAAGTATTGCTTAGAGAGTTAGTTCAGCACAGCAAACAGCAAGCCATTTGTCAGCAGGATTGGTAAGGTTGAGTTGTTGGGCATATTGGCTAAGGAACAAGGGTTTGTGAACGTTGCTAGAGAAGTATACTTGGAAAGTATAGCTTAGAGAGCAAATTCAGAAACAGGTGTTCGATCAGCAAGCCATTTGTCAGCAGCTGGGATAAAAGGGAGATATATTATTGTTCTTGTAATTGGTTTATTTCGTTGATCAATAATATATTCTCTTACCAAGTTGGTAAGGGACCAGGACGTAGACCATAGGGGATTAGGGGTCGAACCTGGCTAAAAGTCTCTGTGTTCTTTATTTTTCTTCCCTTACTGTTTCTGCACTTTTCTTTACTTATTGTCTTTACATTCAGCTTACTGTTTACAATTAGCTTACCATTTTTATCTGTATAAAACGAAATCAGTAAGCTGTTTCTGGTAATTTTTTAAAATCAGACTTAGTTGAATATAGTTAGCCATTTACACTTATTCACCCCCTCTAGGTATGCATTTTCACTAATGGCAACAAAAAATTGTCCATGAGAAAAAACAGAATTTGGTGAATACAAACCCACAGTTTCAAGTGACTGCCCTTGAGCCTTATTGATCGTCATTGCATAGCAAAGTTGTAAAGGCATTTGTTTGCGAACCAACTTGAATGGCATGTTCGTGTCACTGGGACATATATAACTCCATACGGGGAATAAAATGCCGAGTACCAACAAACGATCCACAAATCACCTCACATTTCACACAAAATTTTAAACACTTTGTCACCATCATCCGTGTTCCGTTGCACAAACCCAAAGCTTGATTCAAATTTCGCATTAGCATTACGACAACACCAACCTTCAGTACCAATTCATGCAGTGGCATGCCTGGTATGTTAATAGAGTTAAGATACTCCACAGGAAAAGAAGAGTTTAGATCGTCGTCAGTACCACCAAAATCTTCTACAACGTCAACACTGAAGTATTAAAAAGAATCATCGGCAACCTTTTCAACAATAAGAGAGTTGAGCTGTCCAACAGTCTGGTTAGTAGCTGTTAAAATTGCCCTTTCACTTAAATACTTGGAGTTCATCACTTCCTTACTAATATCAGGATAGGTACTTAAAATCATATTCTTAACTGAATTTTCTGTTTCGACATCACAAAAACTATTCGGTATTAAAATTTGATCATCTAACTTTTGCGACACAAGAGATTGTGGAGGTGGAACATTACCATCACCAACATCAAGAACCCACTGGGAAAATTCTTTATTTCTTCAATTTCTGATGGACAATTTCCTTGATTAAGTCTCATGTTTTGTTTGAGCTCAAAAAAATTGCATATATCCCACAGACGCGATCTGGTGATGCAAGCAGATACAATATCAACACGTTCACCATGTGGTATTACTGGCAAATCTGACAGAAATCACCACCAAGGACAAGAGTAATACCACCAAATGGCATGTTTAACCGTGCATAGTCAACAGATTTCATAATATCCTTCAAAGATCGATCCAAGCACTCAAAGGCATACCTATGTTACATAGGAGCTTCATCCCAAATAATTAATTTAGTTTCCTTTATTAGTTGAGCTATGTCAGAATCAAGCACAATACTGCATAAAGAAAACTCATCAAGAATAATCGAAACTTAAAATGCGAGTGAGCAGTCCGACCTCCAGGCATTAAAGTGGCAGCAATTCCAGAAGTAGCAACAGGTAGCACAATTTTACCTTCAGGTCTTAATTTCAAGATTAAAGTTCTCCATAAATATGTTTTACCACACCCACCGCTGCCATAAACAAAGAAAAGACCACCTTCACTGCTTTCTACAGATTCCATAATCGTGCTGTATACTTTCTTCTGATCTTTATTGCAGTTTTGCCAGAATTGTTTGTGTTGTTCCTCCATTTCTTTGATGTCGTAGCTGGTCTCTTCAATGATTAAGTTGTTTGAACCAAAATTGAGGTAATTATCAGGAGGTCGCGACAATTGATCAAAGTTTTTCAATGATTTCCCAATGGATCGAAGCAAATCATGAATCTCTGTAGATATATATCATAAATTAAATACATGAATAAATGATTAAGTTTTTTAAACTTTTGCAAAAATATATCAGGTAAGGCTAAAACATACCACCAAGAGCATAGAATTCCAGTTGTTTGTCATTGAGCATTAAATTTAGATTTGTTATTTTTTCTCGCATCTTGACCAAAATGTCATCAACCATATGTTGCCAATGACAATTCCACAAATTCTTCAGATCAGTGACTTTGCAATTTACTATAATATGTACAAAAAGTTGTCGAATTTGAGGAGAAAATCCACCAGCAACACACTGTGATATTACTTCATGCCACTCCTTGTCATCATCAAGCAAACCAAGTTCTTTACATGCATCACGAAAGCTTGCAAATTCTACACCATTTACAGTTCTAATATTTTCAAATGAAGTTGGGCCGCGAACTTTCGTCAATAGCATATGTAAAAACCAAGGTTCACCACTGCTATGGTGAGTGTAGCATAATCTTCCAATCTGAACTCCTCTTTTCCTTCTATTCTGTTAGTTACAGAGGCATGCCTGTTTACATCTAATAACAAGCCTAATTGTTTGTAATGCTTTGCATTACTTACATGACCTCTTAACTGAGGGAACCTCTAGCTGTAGAGTTTCTGTTTGTATTGTACTTGTAGCAGGCATCAAATCCTAGTTGTGTAACTGTACTTATAGAGTCTAGAATAATGCTTGAAATAAGTTCCAAGGTTCATGCCTCAAGCAAGAAGATAAAGACTGTCAAATAATCACAGTTGGGATTTGAAGAGATGAAGAATTTGCCTAAGTACCAATTTGAGAAGTATATTTGTCTATTCGAGAAGTCCAGCATTCGAGAAGTCAGGGATTCGATATCTCAAGACACTATTCGATATCTCTGAATACACTGTTCGATATCTCATTCGATATCTCAGAGATTCGATATGTCTATGTACTCTATTCGAGAACTCAGGAAGTCAACAAGTCAAAGTAGTGTTCGAGTTCTCAAGGAGTCAACAAGTCAAAGTTCCATTCGATATCTCAAGGACTCAGAAAGCTATTCGATATCTCAAGGATTCGACAAGTCAAGTGTTCTATTCGACAACTCAAGGAATCCTGAAGAAAAGAGCTATTCGAGAAGTAATTCGATATGTCAATATAACAGTGTTCGAGAACTCAGAGTTATCGATCAAGTCAATTCTAGTTCTCGAATCAACTACTTAGTCACTTCTCGAATACATTCTTGGAGACAAAATACTGAAGAAATTGTACAAGTCAGAAACCAGCAACAAGCCAATGCACTTTATGGACCACAATTTGTAACGTGCTCTGGAAAGCCTACTAGGAAGCTTGGAGAGATATAGAAGAGACAAGGGGCTAAAGAAGTGGATCTGAACATGCTTTGCAAAGTCAAATCTATAACCGTTTGGACGCTTACTCAAAAAGGATAGACAGACTAGAAAGTAATTTGTTTAGCTACCTTATTTGGTGTAAGTAGGTTGTATCCATGTTCTATAAGGATACAACCTCACTTCCTTAGTCATTAACTTAGTAACTTTGTGAGTCAAGTTTTTCATACACTACAAGCTGTATCTCTCTGAGAAAAATGAAGCTGAGAATACTATCATTTGTATTCACAGATTGTAGCAACCTTTATCTAATAATACATTAGATTAAAGTGAAATTGTGTCTTGTGTTATTCTTTATCCGCACCTTCTATCTTGCACACACAAACACTCTTGCTACATAGACTCGAACGAGAAAAGTTCAAGAATCCATTCACCCCCCCCCCTCTGTATTCTTTTACTGTATTCAATACTCAACAAGTGGTATCAGAGAGGGCTGTTTATTCAAAAACAGAAAAATGATCATGAGTTTGAATACACCAAAGACTATAGGAACGGTGAAAGTCCCTAAGTTTGACAAAGATAACTTCAACCTCTAGAAGATAAAGATGATGTTGTTCATCAAAGCCTCTCATCCTTTGTATCCTGAGATTCTTAAGAATGGTCCTTTTGTTCCACAACAAGAGATACCAGAGAAGAATGTTGGAACCACAACTATCCTAAGATCTTATGAGGCCAAGGATCCATCAAAATGGAAAGAATCAGAAAGGGAGAAGGTTGCTCTTGACAGCCACCTCATGTTGCTTATCATTGATTCCATGGACATGTCAATGTTTGCAAACATTGCATCATGTACATCTACCAAAGAAATGTGGGATCACATTGAGGTGTTGTGTGAAGGAACTGATGAGGTTAAGGAAAACAAGAAACAGATACTGGTCACACAGTATGAGGCTTTCATGGCACAGCCCAAGGAAAGCATTACTGAGATTTTTGAGAGATTTCACAAGCTAGTTACTGAGTTGCAGATGAATGGCAAGGTTTACAGTACCAAGGAGTTAAACATGAAGTTTCTGCTATCCTCACCAAACCATCTAGAGAAAAGGGTCATTTCTCTAAGGGAAAAAGATTTAAACAAAGTTACATATGATGTGCTCTATGGAGTCTTAAAAACTCATGAGATTGAGTTGCTTCAGAAAAGGGCTATCCAAGCCAATCAAGGCAGAATGGTAAACACATCATGTGCCTTGATTGTCAACAAATCTATTCAAGACCTAGAAGCATCCACAAGCCAGTTAAGGATAGAGGAGGTAGTAGAAGAGGAAGAAACTGAACCTGAGGTAAGTGAACCTGTTGAGGAGAAGGAGGAAGAAGAGTTTTACACTCTTGAAGAACTAGATGGGATGGAAAACACTTCATATGCTTTCATGGCCAGAAAATTTCCAAACATCAGATTCAAAAGGAATCAACCCTTCAAACCCAAAACCCAAGACCATTCATTCAACAAAAGCAAGGCACTTGTGAAACCAAACAAGAATAAGTTTAAATCCAGCCATGTGGATAGGTCATCTGTAAGGTGCTATAAATGCAATGACCTAGGGCATTTTGCCAGTGAATGCAAGAAGCCTAAAAAGAAGGATAGAGATTATCTTGAGCTTGAAGCTAAGTATGAGGCCCTTCTGAAAAAGTAGACACAAGGTAAGGCCTACATAGCTGAAGGGAAGTGTTGGGATGATTCTGACAGTGATGGAGAGGAGCAAGAATTCTGCAATTATGCCTTGATGGCTAATTCCAAGGATGACACATCTCCATCAGACCCTCAGGTACCATCTCTCACTACTATAGACATGTCTGTTTCAGAGTATAAATGCATGATTGAACAACTATCTGTTGAAATGTTTAACATTCATACTAGTATGACTGCTGCTAATGAAGAGATTGCTAAACTGTCTACTAGAAATGAAATGTTAACCAAAAAGAATGAGGAACTTGAGCTAACTGCTATGCAAATAGAAAACCTTAAGAAAGAAGTTGAATATCTGCAGAATAAGGTTTTGTGTGCTAGTCAGGTTGAAAAGGCTCTTAGGGATGAATTAGTTGAAAATGAATTCAAACTAAAAACTTTCAAGATATCATCTGGTCTAGTGAAATCCTACTGTGAGAAAGTTGAAGCAAAACCCAAGGCTGCTATTGGACTTGATTATGACACTCTTAAACAGAGAAAAGGCTATGCTGTCATTGAAGATGACACAGTTGTTCATGAGGAAGTGCCTCACATTTTGAAAAAGACTGAAAATCCAATTTTTAAGGAACCAACATTTGAAATTGATGAGGATGCCTTACTCATCAAACAAATGTTGAATGATGAGGATGAGGCACAATCAAATGAACAACAAGCATCATCCAAGAGTGAGAGTGTCAAGTCAAAAGATAAGGAGCCAGTAGTTGATAGGCCAAGACCTAAGAAGTTTGTTAAGTTTGTTTCAGCTGGGAAGAGTGAATCAGAAAAGAAAGTGACTAAGAAGAAACAGAACAGAAATGGCAAGTTAGGGATTAACAAGGATAACAACTATGCTTATATGCCTAATGCCCCTAGGAAAACTTGTCAGAACTGTTTCAGTACCAATCATTTAACTCATGCATGCAAGAAACCTGTTGGTAGTATGTCCAAACCTTTCTATGATTGTTCTGTGCCTCTAAGACATAGAGATGCACCATTTTGTGATAAATTTGACTGTATGCCATGCAATATGAATGTAATGACTAGTTGTTTCAATCTGAGAAGGCAATTCATTGATGGTTGTATCAGTCACAATTTCACACACACTACACCAGGTCAAAGTCTTCAAGTCCTCCTAAAGCTAGGAAGGTACCTCTATCACCTAAGTCTGAAACCTCAGGTTCCAAGACTTCTAACAGTGACAAGAAGACTAATGCCAAGAAAGTTGACAAGCATGTTGTTTATGATAAAACAGTTTCTAAGTCACATGGACCCAAACTTGTTTGGGTACCAAAGGAAAAGTAATACCTTTGTGTTTGTAGGGCAAAGAAAGTGAAAAGAAGGTCATGTGGATTTTGGACAGTGGATGCTCAAATCATATGACTGGTGATATGGCCCTGCTATCACAATATGAGGAAAAGGCTGGCCCAATGGTTGCTTTTGGAGATGACAGCATGGGTAACACATTGGGATATGGCAAGTTGAAAGTTGGTAATGTCATCATTGAAGATGTAGCACTAGTCAAGGGGCTCAAGCATAATCTTCTAAGTGTTGGTCAGTTTACTGATAGGGGATTCAAGGTGGATTTTGACAAAGATGAATGTTTGATCACCCACAAGAAGACTGGTGATTTTGCTCTATCTGGAGTAAGGAAGGGAAGCCTGTTTGTAGCCAATATGGATTCTGCAAACAAGGACAAAATTTGTTGCTTTTACTCAAAAGCATCAAATGAAGATTGTTGGCTGTGGCACAAGAAACTATCACATCTGAACTTGAAAGCCATTAATTCTCTAGTCAAAAGAGAGCTAGTGAGAGGCATGCCCACACTTGAATTCTGTCAAGAAGGAGTGTGTGAGGCTTGTCAAAAAGGAAAGATGAAAAGATCAAGCCACAAGACAAAGACAGTGACATTAATAACCAAGCCCCTACAACTCATTCATATGGATTTGTTTGGGCCTGTCAACATTATGTCACTAGGAAGAAAGAAATATGCCTTGGTGATGGTTGATGATTTTATAAGGTATACATGGGTGGAATTTCTGGCATCAAAAGATGAGACTCCACAAGTAATCATTGAGCATATAAAGAAAGTTGACAAGGAAGCAAAGGCCAACAATGCAAGTGTGATTGCACTGAGAAGTGATAATGGAATAGAGTTCAGAAATGCCATACTTGAAGCATTCTGTAAAGAGAATGGTATTTCTCAGCAATTCTCAGCTCCAAGGACTCCACAACAAAATGGTGTTGTTGAGAGAAAGAATAGAACTCTAATTGAGGCTGCTAGAACAATGTTACTTGATGCAAAAATGCCTACATGTTTTTGGGCTGAGGCTGTAAGCACTGCATGCTATATTGTTAGGAATAATTCATAAGTTGTGATGTTAAGAATAGAATTTACACATTATATTTCTTGTAATCCTGATCTTATAAAGGATTTAGCACTGTATATAGGATTTATGTGTAAGACAGTTATTTGTATAGTTTAGTCAGGAATGAACAGTGTATCGGAGACTACATGTCAGGAACAGAGAGCAAATCCTGATGATGGTCCAATACTGATGATTGATCAGATACTGATGCAGTGTGCAGATCCTGATATCAGTTTTGTTACTGATGATGTCATTATGGATGCTACAGAAACTGGCAAGTGCTATAAAACAGGATCGTTGTTTGAAGAACAAGCAAGAAGATATTATGAAGGAAAGAGTTTTCTATTGATGGAAACTATCGACTAGAAGGCAGAACATTGTCATGTATAGATTATATCATTCTGTTATTAGTTGATAGGTAGCATTATAAATACTCTCTCTATATCATTGTAAAAAGAGTTGAAAAGTGTGTTAAGCAAGTGTGCGTAGCTCTGTATAAGGTTTGTATTCGAGAGTTCGAAATAAACAAAGAGAGAGATTTGTATTGTCAGCAGCTGCTAAAGGTATTGTACACCTTTGGTAGAGTTTGTATTTGATCTTATTAATACAAACAGAGTTTGATTCATTCGTTTATTCTTGTTCATATAATCAAGCCAAAAATCAGACACGATTATATAACTTGTATTCAACCCCCCCCTTCTACAAGTTATTCGAGTTAACAATTGGTATCAGGGCAGGTTGATTTCGAATAATCATAAAGATCTGCAATCATGTCTGGTTACAAGGATGGGAATACTAAAATTCCTATGCTCAAGAGAAACGAATATACTCTATGGGAAGTAAAGATGTTGCATCATCTGGAAGCAACAGATCCTGATTATCTTGACAGAATCAGAGATGGACCTTTTGTTCCAACAAAGGTCGTTGGACAAGCAACTGTTGATGGTGTGGTTGTTCCAGAACATACAGCAGAGAAGCCAAAATCTGAATGGTCAGATAAGGACAAAGAGAATGTTCTTAAAGATGCTAAAGTAAGAAACATATTATTCAATAGTCTTGATTCTGTTCTCACTAACTATGTTCTCTCTTGTAAAACTGCTAAGGATATATGGGACAATCTTAAGGTTCACTGTGAAGGAACTAAGCCTGTCAGGAAGAATATGAGAACATTACTTATACAAAAGTATGAGTACTTTGAATCCAAGTCTGGTGAGTCACTTACTGATACCTTTGATAGGTTTACAAAACTCATCAATGAGATGGCCATGCATGGTAAATATTATGACTTGGAGGATATGAATACAAAGTTCATGAAAGCTTTGCCTGATTTCTACAATGAGAAGATATCTGCGATTGAGGAAGCTAATGATTTAGATGAGATTTCATTAGAGGCAGTATATGGAAAATTGAGAGCTTATGAACTTGACAAGCAGCAGAAGAAGAGCAGGAGTGAAGGAAAGATGAAGACTATTGCACTTACTGCTCAATCTGAAGTTAAGAAGCTTCCTGAAGAACAGCATGAAGAGATTGCTGTAAAGAATTCAAGGAAGAAGAAAAGCAAAGAAAGTTCTGAGTCAGAGACTACTGATATAGACTCTGACAACAATGATTCTGAATCTGAGATGCAGGAACTCTTTGCTATGTTTGCTAAAGCTTTCAAGAAAGGAAGATTCAACAGGAGAAGATTTAGCAAAGGACCTTTTCAAAAGAAGGAAGAGAAGAAGAGTGACAAAAGCAAAAGTACAATTGTCAAGCTTGATAAGGCCAAGATCAAGTGCTTTAACTGCAGCGAGCTTGGACACTTTGCTAGTGAGTGTAAGAAGCCTAGGAATTCAGGAAAGGGTAATGCACTTATGGTCACACAGAAGGATTGGGCTGATTCCAGTGACTCTGAAGATGAATTGGATTATGACAACATTGCATTGATGGCCAATAGTTCAGACAAACCTGGATCTCCAAAGAAAACTTCTCCATCCTCTGTTAAGGTATCACTTCACTCTCTTGATTCATTTGATAGCTTAAATTCTGATGAAATTAGATCTATCCATGCTGAGTTTAAGAATCTTATGACTAATTTTAGAATTCTTACTTGTGAAAGAGATGAACTTAAGGTTAAGAATGATAAATTAGTTGATAGAAATAATTTTCTTGAGTCTGAATTAATTCAAATGGAAGAATACAAGTTAAGTTCTGATAAAGCTAAGCATGATTATAGTGTTATTCTTGAGGCTTATGACTATGTCAGAAAAGAACTAGAAGAAGAGAGAGATGTGATTAAGACCATTAACAATTCCAGTAAAAAGACTATAGAAATCTTTGAAAGTGGAATTCGTGGTAAGGTTAATGGTTTAGGTTTTGATAAGGCTAGACAAGAAGAAAAAGTAGCTATTGTCAATGATGATAGTAAGGTAGAAGCTAACACATCTAAATCTGAAGGTAAGAAAAGTGTTTCTGAACCTAATCATGTTAAATTTGTTGATTCAAAAGGTACCCTTGTTGTACACAAAAGGATTAACAATAGTAATTCAGATGAGAAAGTGTTAGAGAAACCTAAGAATGTAAACATAGGGTTTCTGTCTAAGTCTCAGTTGAAACAGAGATTAGATGGTCTTTCAGAGTCTAGCAAGATCAAAAGAAATAGGAATGGAAAAGAAGGTATTAACAAAGAGAATAATTACAAGAATGTACCTGATGCACCTAGGAAAAAAATGCTATAAGTGTGGAAATCATAATCATTTGGCCCTAGACTGCAATCAAAAACCTTCTTGGAAAACTGAGTCCAGATTCCCCAAGACTCAGAAAATTCAATACCAACCACAAAAAGCTTGTTATCATTGTGGTAGTTTACTTCATTCCATTTACATGTGTAGAGAATATCATGAACTGTATTATGACTATTATTCTTTGAAATCTGAAACTCCTAGTCACAAACAGTTTGTGAAATCAGAGTCTAAAGTTGACTCTGCAACAGGTAAAATAAAAGTAAAATCTTTAAAGCCTGTTGTCTCTAAATCTAGTAAGAAAGGATCCAATCAAAGTTGGGTCCTAAAAAATTCTAACTAGTTACTTTTTGTTTGCAGGGCACAGGAAAGAAGCATTCAATTATCTTGGACATTGGATGCTCTGGACATATGACTGGAAAGAAGTCCCTGCTTACAAAGTTTGAGAGGAAAGCTGGCCCAGTAATATATTTTGGAGATGGCAACAAAGGAGAAACTCTGGGATATGGCTCAATTGTTTTTGGGAATGTCATCATAGAAAATGTAGCACTGGTTGAAGGCTTGAAACATACTCTTTTAAGCATAAGTCAACTGGGTGATAAAGGTTACAAATCAATCTTTGACAGAGAAGGATGCAAAATCTTGAATATGCAGAATGGAGACATTGTTCTAACTGGTCAAAGACATGGTAACATATATGAAGCTAGCTTAAGTGATACATCTAAAGGAATTGTTAGATGTCTCTACAGTAAAGCAACAAGTGATGAAAACTGGAATTGGCACAAGAAGCTCTCACATCTTAATTTCAAGAAGCTTAATCAACTTGTTAAGCACAATTTGGTGAGAGGCCTACCACAGGCAAATTTTGTGCAAGATGGACTTTGTGATGCATGTCAGCTTGGAAAGCAAAGAAGAACCACTTTCAAGAGCAAGACTGAAAATTCGATTACTGAACCATTTCACATGCTACATCTTGATCTGTTTGGTCCAGTAAACATTATGTCTATCAGCAAGAAAAGATATGCTCTAGTTATGGTGGATGATTTCACAAGGTTCACATGGGTGTTCTTTCTACACAAGAAGGATGAAGCTCCTCAACAAATCATTGAACTTATCAAGAATATTCATAATAACTCTGAGTACAAAATCAAGGTACTTAGAAGTGACAATGGTACAGAATTCAAGAATTCTACAATGGAGGGGTTTTGTGCAGACAATGGAATTACTCAACAGTTTTCTGCACCTGGTACACCTCAGCAGAATGGTGTAGTGGAAAGAAAGAACAGGACTCTCATAGAGGCAGCAAGAACCATGCTTGCAGATGCAAAACTTCCAACCTACTTTTGGGCAGAAGCTATTAACACTGCATGTTTCACTCAAAATTGTACCTTGGTAAATAGTCATGGAAAAACTCCCTATGAGATGATTAAAGGAAAGAAACCAAGTGTGAAATACTTTCACATCTTTGGATGCAAATGCTATGTCCTAAAAATTCATCCAGAACATCTTGGAAAATTTGAAGCCAAATCGGATGAAGCAATTTTTCTAGGATATTCAGCATCTAAGGCCTTCAAAGTTTATAATCTCAGAACTCATATTGTTATGGAATCAATTCATGTTGCATTTGATGATAAGAAATTTGAAATTTTGCAAACTGATGAAAGCCATGACAAATTGGAATTTGAAAATCTGAAGATTTCTGAGATACTCTCCAGTGATGATGAAGGTTCTCCAGAAGGAATTTCTATTGCTTCTCAAAGGAATGCTACTGTTGAGGGGGAGCAAATAAATCAAAGAGAACACAGTGATCATCAGGAGCAGACTAGTCTTTCAGAGTCTATTCCATCAGGAATTGACGTTTCAGAGTCTATTCCATCAGGAATTGACGTTTCAGAGTCTACTCCATCAGGAACTGACCTTTCAGAGTCTACTGAGGAAAGATCAGTAACTAGCAACAATATGGAATCTACTGATTCTATTGATCAAAGGAGAGTTTTTGAAGGTAGAGAGAATTCTTCTACAAGAGATACCACTAACTTAGGGGGAGAGACTAGCAGAGTTAATCTACCACCTGTTAGAAAATGGACAAAGGATCATATTGAAGATTTGATAATTGGTGATCCAAATAGTGGTGTTCGAACTAGAAGATCAATTCAAAATGAATGCTTGTATAGTTGCTTTCTCTCAAAGAATGAACCTAAGAAGGTTGAAGAAGCCTTACAGGATCCTGATTGGGTAATTGCAATGCAGGAGGAGTTAAATGAGTTTGAGAGAAACAAAGTCTGGAAACTAGTACCAAGACCTAAAGATAGATCTATTGTTGGTGCAAGATGGGTTTTCAGAAACAAGCTAGATGAATCTGGTATGATTGTAAGAAACAAAGCAAGACTGGTGGCCAAGGGTTATTCTCAGGAAGAAGGCATTGATTATGATGAGACCTTTGCACCTGTAGCAAGATTGGAAGCAATCAGAATGTTTCTTGCATTTGCAGCTCATTCAAAATTCAAGGTATACCAGATGGATGTAAAGAGTGCTTTTCTAAATGGCAAACTTGATGAGGAAGTGTATGTGGAACAGCCACATGGATTTGTTGATCCAAAGTTTCCAAATCATGTCTACAAACTTGACAAGGCACTCTATGGACTAAAGTAGGCACCAAGAGCATGGTATGAGACTTTGTCTAAATTTCTTCTTGAAAATGGCTTCACAAGAGGTACAATTGACAAAACTCTATTCTTTAGAAAGATAAAAGGTGAATTGCTTTTAGTTCAAGTTTATGTTGATGATATTATTTTTGGTTCTGCTAATGAAAAGTTGTGTGCTAAGTTTAGCAAGCTTATGCAGTCTAAGTATCAGATGAGCATGATGGGTGAATTAAATTATTTCTTAGGCTTGCAGGTCAGACAGACTGAGACTGGTATTTTCATTAATCAGTCAAAGTATATCAAAGATCTTTTAAAAAGGTTTGACTTTCAAGAATGTGCAGTTGCAAAAACACCCATGGCAACAGCCACTAAACTAGACTCTGATCCTAAAGGAAAGAGTGTGGATAATACTAGTTATAGAGGCATGATAGGCTCATTGTCATATCTAACTGCAAGTAGGCCAGATATAATGTTTTCTACCTGTTTATGTGCTAGATTCCAAAGTGATCCTAAGGAATCTCATTTAATTGCTGTGAAGAGAATTTTTAGATATCTCAAAGGAACTCCAAATCTTGGTTTGTGGTATCCTAGAGAATCTGATTTCTTTCTAATTGGCTATTCAGACTCTGATTATGCAGGGTGTAAGATAGACAGGAAAAGCACTACAGGTACATGTCAATTCTTGGGAAATAGATTGATTTCTTGGGCAAGCAAGAAGCAACAATCTGTTTCAACCTCAACTGCAGAAGCTGAGTACATAGCAGCAAGCAGTTGTTGTGCACAGCTCCTTTGGATAAGAAATCAGTTGATGGATTATGGTATGACACTTAGTAATATTCCTATGTTTTGTGATAATACTAGTGCTATTAAAATTGCAGAAAATCCAGTTCAACATTCAAGGACTAAGCACATTGATGTCAGGTATCATTTTATTAGAGAACATATTGAAAATGGTACTGTGGAACTTCATTTTGTTCCTACTGACAAACAGCTTGCAGATATTCTAACTAAACCACTTGATGAGACTACATTCAGTAGATTAGTAAGTGAGTTAGGAATGTTAAATTTTTAGATCTTTAACATCTGCAAAAGTAGCAAGGTATGTTGTTCTTAGCTTATAGACTTGATATTCCTGTCAAGATCTATAATTGATAGTTAAATCCTTGAGCTATAACACATTGCCTTGATAAATTTCAGTATGATAGACTTGTTAATAATCATCAGGATTAGATTTGTCATCAGGATGCTGACGTCGTCAGTATTGTGTCAGTATCAGGATTATGAAAATTGTTTCAGATCCTGACGTTTACTTTGTGTAGTAATCTGATTTTGTGATGTGTTAAGTCTATGCTAGCAAGTTTTAATATTTACATACTGATGATTTATACATCATTCAATAATCAAAAGACAAGTAGATAATAAGAAATTGTATTTTCATTAATTGAAAGCATTACATATATGGAAATGAAATACAACATCTTTTTGTCTAACTTCTACTGATAATTCTATACTTGTCTATTGATATGAATTCTGAGGTACAGGACAAGGAGCATCTCAAGAAATCCATCAGGGGATTGAGGATTCCTTGTCTGGGCGACTTGAATGAGAGTAGCTAACTTAAATGGATAGCATCTCCATCAAGATCAACCTCAGACTCTCGGCCAAATTCTTCATCCTCAAGTTTTGAGGAGATTAGGGGAAGATTGTATCCAACAGATGGATGTTCTAGGAGAAACCTCTGGATATTATCAGAAACCAATCCATTCATGATTAGTTCGATGAGAAGAGTCGTTTGTTCAAAGAGATGGTCAAGAACAAGATGTTCATCGACTGAGAAAGATTTAAAGAATGGGTTTGAATGGAATTTTGGTTTGAGGAGCATTGTTGAGAAGAAAAGAAATTGAAAGGATTATGGAGAATGGCATAAGGCGTCTGGTTCTTTTAAAGAAAGATGTGAGAAGCTGAACAGTCACTTGGAAGTTTTAATGAAGTCAAATGCTAATTATTGCATGTGACTGTGTTTCTTGTTTTCAAGAAATATTGAATATATCTTCTGTTCAGATTATTTGTTTATTTCTTTTTCAGATAAAAGAAAAATGCCACGTGGAAACTCCATATTAAGTCTCTGATGATATTGATCATGATTTCATGTGTGACCATCAGGATTTGAGAATTATTATCACATGTTTTGTGATTATTTTTATGAAAGGTCAACAGGAAAAGGAAGCTGATCAGTATTGATTATTTATACCCTGATTTATTTCATGAAAATCAATTTTGGATTTTATTTTCCAAAAATCGTGGGTAACCGCATTTTTCAGGGACTGACACCTGTCAATCTACGTGTCAACGTGGGATAGTGGTCTGAAAGATTTGTGAAATATATTTGTTTTGAAACTCTAATCGTGTAATTGCTTTCTCTAATTTCACATTCTCTAAAGCAAAAACACTCTTGAGTTTTCAAAATCACTAATCCATTTCAAGAATTTTTCAAGTTCTTTTCAGATCAAAAATGGCAGCTCAGAGAAGATTACCTAAATCAGTAGCCTTCAAGTTTGGTGACTTTGATTTTATGACAAACAATCATGTTGCAGCTATCACCAACAAGGAAGGAGTGTCATCTGATTTTCATCCAATCATGGACTTTCTGGCGTATGGACCATTAAGTTATGCATTGACAGCATCTCCACAAATTAATCAAGTAGATATTTCACAAGCTTGGGAGAATGCTGAGGTAATTGATTCTACTCAGAGTCAATCAGGTAAGATTGTTCTACATTTAGGACAAGATTCATTTGACATTACTGAATATGTTGTTAATTCAGTACTTTGCTTACCTGTTACTGATAGTTATGAGAATGTACCATCTGATGATAATATAAGAACTATGTTGTCTGAATTAGGTTATAGTGGACCTCTAGATAACATGAGCCAGTTGAATAGGTCTTTTCTTAGAAAGGAATGGTCTTTTTACTTTGATCAAATTGCTAAATGTTTTACTGGCAAATGTAGTTCTTTTCAGCAAATTACTTCTGTTACATCACATATTGGTTATAGTTTGCTTTATGACAGAGTAATTAACATTGGTCATATTATCTTAAGTCAGATGAGTATCAAACTTGGGTCAAGAGATCAAAACAGGAAAATGGTTTATTATCATAGATTTATGCAAATGTTTGTTAACCATTTCATTCCTGATGTTGAAGCTAGATTTGATAGGGAACATTGTGTTTCTTCTTATGAACAGCAAAAGAGAATTTTCTCTGATATTACAAAGAAGGACAATGAAAAGAATCTAGATGAAATACCTGCAATTCATTATCCACATCATGTTCAGGTAATTCTTAAAACTCATCTTCCTACTCTCTACAATTCTTCTTTCTTTCGTGGTGAAATGGCTCAGGAATCTCAATTGGAGGAGAACCCACCTGTGTCTACCCAAGTAGCCCAAAACATTATAGTCTCTGAAACAATTCAAAAACCAAATTTTGATCCACAGCCTATTGTTTCAAAGAAACCAACCTCTGGTGTTTCTCAAAAGACATCAGTTGTAAGGAAGAGAAGATTTGTTGTGTCAAGTAGTAGTAGTAATTCTAGTGAAGATGATGATTTAACTCTTGCTGAGAGAGCAGAATTGAAGGCTGCAATTCAACTTTCTTTGTTAGCACAAAGAGATGAAAAACCTAGTCACAGCCAGGCTGCAGTCTCTCAAAAGGCTGTAGTTCTTAAAAAGGGAAAACAGTTACTGGATACTGTCTCTCAAAAGACCGTGTCTATTGAAAAAGGATCTCATCCCAAGATCACTTCTGTGTCTACACCTCTTGAGTCTTATCAGGATAAATCTTTTGCTCACTATATCAGGAGAACAAGGAGAAAGATTCAATTGTCACCTACACACACAGAGTCTAGTCCAATTAATATCATGCAGGTTTCTACAAATCAAGCTACATCTATGTCAGTATTCGACAAGAGAGATCTGGATATTGATTCTTCATGGGAAACTACATTATCATATAGACTGGCTATGGGACTAATTTCTCTCAAAGTGAAGTTGTCAAGGCCTGTTCTAGATTTTCTGGTTGAAAGAGTACCAAAACTTTTATTTCCAGATGAATATGGACTTCTGCATCAAAGACTTGACTTAATGAAGATGTATTTCTATGTATCTGTCAGAAGACAATTAGTCAAGAAATTTGGACTCTCAAAGCATGTTGCACTTCAATCACTTCATGCATATTTATTTGACAAGAATGTCATTATTGAAGATGCTTTAGCTCAAGGTGAACAACTGGAGGAAGTAGATAGAGAGAAGCAGTCAACAGAAGATACTATTGCACCAGTGGTGAATAGTAGGAAAGATCAGATCACAGTCACTGCAACACAAGAACCATCTAGTCAGAGGAAGGATGACTCAGGAGCTGTGATAGCTGATGTTGAAAGGTCTTCTGTGATGACTGAGAATGCAAGTGAGATACCCTATGATATGGGAGGAATGACTTTGGTTGATTTTTCTGAAGATCAAACAAATTTTGTTCAGTCAGAGTCTATCCACCTTGAGGGTGAGTCTCAGAAAACAACAGTTAAAAACGATGATGTACTAACTACGGTGTCTAATGAAGTATTACTGAAGACATCAGAGTCTAGTAAAGAACCTGAAAGTGGTATACTGGAGCCTGTAGTTTCTGAAAGGAAAGAAGATGATTGTAAGGGTTCAGAGACTATAGCAGCTCACTCCTTGGAGAAAACCTCAAGCCACATGCCATATGAGGAACCCTCTCTCCATGTGAGTTCAGGTATAAAAACTCCTTCTAAACCCTATTTTTCTGTAGGTCATGAGAGCACTTATCTAAATTTGAGTGATACACTTGAAAAGATGGACTTAGATCCACAATTTGAGCGGCTGGCTCCTGACCAGGCAAAAGGTGAGGTAGAAAGAGTGTTGACTTTAGTAAGTCAAAGTGAGAATGAGGGTATGGATGATCAACTCCATAGTGAGGGAGAGAAAATTAGGAAACCATCATTTGATTTCTGGGATCAGGTTTTTCCTGAATCTTGGTCTGAAAATTTGGATATGGATGCTGGTACTTATTCATTCATCAAAATGTATCAGAAGAATGACCTAGCACATCACAATGCAAAGCCAGAAGTTAAAGCTCAGAAGCAAAAGGAGAGGCTTGCAGGAATCATTAACAGAAGAGGTGCCAGGATAAAGCAATCTCTTGATACATATGTACCAGATGAAGATCCTAATGATCCTAGTGTTCCTTTGTATGTACTTCCAATATCAGCTGGAATTGAGACATCTACAGTCTCTGATCACTCTAAGGAGGAGTCAGGATTTGAAGATGTTAGTACACAGAATACTGGTGAAGGAGATGATGATCATGTTTCAGTTCCAGATCAGAAAGATGAAGATGTTGATACTTCTAATCAGGTTTTATTACTTGAATATCATACAATTCAAGCAACTTCTTCTACAAGACTTGAAGATATAGTTCTTTCTGATTCTGATACTGAAGATACTAGAAGCACTTCCAACATTGAAGTTCATTCTGATGTTTTGAAAGATATTCAGAATTCTCAAATTGCTATTCAAACAAGACTTCAATCACTTGAAGATAACCAAGTCACAATTATGGAAAATCAAGCAGTTCTTATGAATCTCATTTGTTCTGTTTCTGAATCTCTTGGAATTAATGTTGCTGATGTCAAAAAGGGGGAGATAAAGACAGTTCAAAGACAACAACAACACCACCAGACTGGAGGAGATAAAGCTGGGGGAGATAAAGAGCAGACAAAGGGTAGTAAAAAGAAGAACCAGGAGTGACAGTGGTGAATCTCAGCTAGGAAGTGGTAAAGGAAGAGCAGCATTAATAGTTAAAATTCTTACTTCTAAGTACTAGATAAATGTCTACATCTGAGAAGGAGGTACTTAACTTCATAATTCTACATTCATAAATTCTATTCTGGTTGTATTGTTATATGTTTTGACATCCACAACTTAGATTTATGCTTCAGATTTTAAAGCATAAATAGGGGGAGATTGTTAGGAATAATTCATAAGTTGTGATGTTAAGAATAGAATTTACACATTATATTTCTTGTAATCCTGATCTTATAAAGGATTTAGCACTGTATATAGGATTTATGTGTAAGACAGTTATCTGTATAGTTTAGTCAGGAATGAACAGTGTATCGGAGACTACATGTCAGGAACAGAGAGCAAATCCTGATGATGGTCCAATACTGATGATTGATCAGATACTGATGCAGTGTGCAGATCCTGATATCAGTTTTGTTACTGATGATGTCATTATGGATGCTACAGAAACTGGCAAGTGCTATAAAACAGGATCGTTGTTTGAAGAACAAGCAAGAAGATATTATGAAGGAAAGAGTTTTCTATTGATGGAAACTATCGACTAGAAGGCAGAACATTGTCATGTATAGATTATATCTTTCTGTTATTAGTTGATAGGTAGCATTATAAATACTCTCTCTATATCATTGTAAAAAGAGTTGAAAAGTGTGTTAAGCAAGTGTGCGTAGCTCTGTATAAGGTTTGTATTCGAGAGTTCGAAACAAACAAAGAGAGAGATTTGTATTGTCAGCAGCTGCTAAAGGTATTGTACACCTTTGGTAGAGTTTGTATTTGATCTTATTAATACAAACAGAGTTTGATTCATTCGTTTATTCTTGTTCATATAATCAAGCCAAAAATCAGACACGATTATATAACTTGTATTCAACCCCCCCTTCTACAAGTTATTCGAGTTAACATATATCCAGAACAGAACCCTCATCAACAAAAACACTGGAAAGACACCTTATAACTTGATGACTGGAAAGAAGCCTACTCTAAAGTATGTTCATACTTTTGGAAGCAAATGCTTTGTATTGAAGGATAATTCTGAATATGTTGGAAAATTTGATGCAAAAGCATTTGAAGGAATTTTTTTTGGCTACACTATGGAAAGAATTGCATACAAGGTTTATGTCATCAGTCAAAAGAAAGTTATGGAAAGCACAGATGTGACATTTGATGACAGCAAACTACCTGGACTAGAAGAAGCCAATGATGAAGATAAAGATCCATTGAAGTTTAATAATCACTACACCATATATGGCCTTCTTTAACCAAAAAATTATGTTACCTTAGGGTGCTAAAATGTTAATATAGACCCATTTTTGGGCTAAGGTAACATAAATTATAAGTTACAATTTTCGATGTTACCCTAGGGTACCTAAGGTAATATATTGCATCCCTAGGGTAACATGCCCTATCGGTTACCTTAGAGGTCTACTGTAACATAAAAATGACATATTGCAACATAAAATTCGGTTACCTTAGGGTGCTTCAATTTTTTTTAAAAAGTGGGGCCACCAGTGGGCCCCACTACTGGGCCCACCAGTGGGCCCCACCAATGGGCCCCACCAATGGGCACCACTACTGGGGCCCACCTATGGACCCCACCTGTGCCCCTATTTTTTAACCAGGCTAATGTAACACTTTAACAGTCTAATGTAACACTTTAACTGGCTAATGTAACACTTTACCAAAAAACAATTGAACAACACCTCTTTAAAAGTATACAATCCCAAAATACCATTCCACCACAATGAACCACAAAGAGATCCATCTCTACATCCAAACAAACTTATAAATTCTGATTCAACATCCAAACAAAACAAACTAATTTAACATCCGAATTAGAAAATAAAATCTAGTACAAAATAACCAAAGTTATACTACTTCTAGCTAAAAGCTACAGAATAAAATCCCTAAGTTGTGCCAGCTTTATGTTGCATGAAGTTCAGCCACATCACGAGCAATGTCTGCCCCATATCTGTAAAATAAGTCATCAAAAATAGAGGATTACATTCAATACTAACACAATGACATAAATACTTCAAAAACACAATTTAGCACTGGGTACTCAGGTAATCCAGATAGAATGCAGGAACGACGACTACAATGCACTGTCCATCCTTTCCAAACTTGTAAGGGGATCACGTATGGACTAATCTTAAATTTTTAAAATGGTTTAGTGAAATATTAACTGAATCACTTCGAGATATTACAAATATCCTCCAAAATTTCAGGTTGCTTCATCAAAAAAAAAATCCAGAAAGAGGCTTAAAAAAGAAGGAAAGAGTTTGAAGATAAAATTTTACTGCAAGCACCTTCTTGCTTAACACCTTTAAGAACTCTTTCTTAATACAGTGCATAGCTTATAACAATGGGAATTCAATTATGAAAAGGTCTGACCTTGATTTATTTGCCGATTCTACCACAACTCGCCTTAGTATGCTCAATACAATTCTGTCCTGCACTTTTCTTATGAACCAGTCCAAAGGAGACCATGTATCTAGCAAAGGCAGAAGTAAGCATACTCTCCTGGAAACAAAATATTAACTTCACATAAAGTTGCACTAAAAGAGGAACCTTATCTAAGATCTTACTACCTAACTGCTTAATGATTATTAAATAGTTTTCCTTGATAGTTTCATGGTACTCTTGGCCAATGGTTAGCTCAAAAGGATGAAGTAAAGAAAGAGTTCTTTGGAATAATAAGCAGTGCATAGATTATAACAATGATTAATAAGATACTTACAATAAACGTTATGAAGAATGCTCAGATGAAAACTCATGTGATTCTTTAAAACTATATTATTACAACTTAAGTTTCTAACATATAATAAATGTTAGGATGAATATATTACTATAATATCATGAATGTTCGGCTATGATAATTCTGGGGAGACCTCATTGTGACAGACCAGCTCTGAAGAAAATAATCAAGTATGCAGGACTCGTTCAAAAAAAAAAAAAGTATGCAGGAGATGCCCATATATATACAACGAGAAAATTAGAATGCAAGATATACCTGAATGACTTTGCAGCATCAACAATTTCATTTATGTACACATCGGATGGAAATATTTGCAATTTAAGAGCACAAAGCATTAGACAAAGGACAAAGTATATGCACTTGTAGCTTAATGACATGCTTGATCTAAAGTTAGAGGATTGAGCAAATCACTGAAAATTGATCATGTTACAAGTGGCTAGCTATATGACTGAAAGAAATTAGCGTCAGAGAAATAAATGGAACGGTAGGTTTTAAGACCAACCACCTGCCCAACCACTGAAAACCATGAGACTATATATTGATCTACCAGCAGTCCTTTAACCATGGGAGCCTTATTGGCGTAAAACAATTTCATCCACTCACAGGTTCCACAAGGATGTAATGTATACTAGGGTCTGTTCAGGTATGGGTGCTCCTACACTTGATATTAGCCAGATTAACTTTTTGGTATCAATGTTCTCTAAACGTCTAAAACTAAAAATCCTCTAATTATCTTCATACTAAAACAAAAAAGACAAACATACATGCATTTTAAAGATTACTACTGTCCGGTACTGGAGCTACAAACAAATATGAATATGGAAACTAATTTTGAAGTAATGTTGATTTAAGGGAAATCTAAACTGCAGATAATTGATTGTCAATCTTGCAAGCAGAGTGGTTGTTTTTAGTGAAAGAAACAGGGTGAGAAAGAACTTTGCAACTCATACCTTTACAGCCTTTTGCCAGAAAATAATGTAGGCCGGATAAAGGAGCTACAGATACTGCGGGCAAGAACCTGTTCCCTTGCAAGTTTTTGGAGCTTTGTTTTCCAAGACAAGGCCTTTAATATAACTATAAAAGCAAGTAACGTGAGCAACACTGCTCGGGTTCTATTAATATCTAATATAAGCTTCTTCCAGCTTTTTGGTTAACACAAAATCTCTACATTGAGAATACGTAGAGTGCCTGAACTCTCTTTAGAAAAATCAACTTGTTAGATTCTAGGCTGAGGCACCGGAAAAAGACACCAATTTTTTATGTTAAGGAAGAGTAAAAGGATAGCCATAAGCCTCAATACACCCTACTACATAACAAAATTAAAAAGGGAATGACCAATTTATTTTAGCATGGTATACATGTTTATATGATTATGTTCCAGTGAAAGTCAAATAAAGTGATAAGTATAACAAAAGAGTGTTACCTCTTGAGTTATGAACGTCCACTTTGACTCCGTAAGCATCTTAGAAGAGTTTGCAGGGAGGTCTTTCTCAATGTCATCTAACACAAGAGGTTGTTCATCTGTATACATGGCAATATAATGCTTATAATCAACTTGGTTCGAATCACAACTGATATTATTGTAAGCATAACAATTCATGATATGTATAACTGTTATCTTTTTAGGGCTACTAGAATCAGAAAAACAAAATATTGCAATTGATCTTTGACAACAGGGGTCAAATTGGACAAAATGTGAGTCATGTGACCTTCCACTGCCGAAATAACCAATGAGAAAAATATAGGTCTAAACTCTAAACTACTTCAGTCTTAAATATTCTATATACATTATGTTAACCGCAAATTTGACGAATAAACTAATAGTTGTACGAAGAGATCATACCAATGCAGTATCCACGGAAATATAGCACTTGAACCCTATATGAATTGTTGTACACTATATGGAAATCATAATAATGTGCTTCATCATCACTGTTTTGGACCTTGCAGAATTAGAAAATATATAAATTAACTTGACAAAATGAGAATCAATATTTAAAAGATAATTGATTTTATGTCGAGTTCTATCTCAAGGTTAGGAAAACAAATAATCTGAATCTTTTAGTAAACTATAATATTTAGTGCGCAAAAAAAAACCACTTCTAGTCACAGTAATCCCCACTTGGCAATGTACTCACATATAGTTCAAAGTTTCTTGAAGACTAACAAACAAGATCATACTACCAAAGTAGCATTATCGATTGGGTCATCCTCACTGTCAAAACAGGGCTCCTCTTTGCTCTTGCCAGTGCTAGCTTCGTCACAAGAATTGTCCTGTATAAAGATAGTAAGTTGGCTGCAATCAGTTGTAACAGAAAATTTACAGAAGTTACTTGCTTTTAAGAATACCAATGCCGGACCTTATTGCCTTTGGGAATTAGGATACTTTGAAGACACAAATATCCCTCTACCTGAAAGAGGGCATGAGTTAATATCAAAAACAAGAAACAAAATCTTAAGCATACTGAATTCCTCAACGAATCGGATGCATAACAGAATATTGGCCAAAATACTAACATTATCAGCTGCAACCCCAAGCCTATTCGGACATAAACAATGAACAAGTTAAATCGAACAAGAAAATCAAGTAAACAAATTCAACCACATATATAATCAAGTTTATCAAGTTAATTAACACACACACACGCACATAATAGTTAATTCATACACACACACACACATAATAGTAACAGAACATATAATAAAGCACAAAATGAAGAACAAAAACAGAGGCTTACACACGAGGCTTACAAATAGAACAAAAACACCAAATCAACATCAAAATGAAAAAACATCAAAGTAAAAACAGAAAATACCTAATTGGAGGAAGCCTAATTGCTGGGTGGAGAAGAAGCCCTAATTAGAGGAAGCCCTAATTGCTGAGATTTCTCTTCTTGCAATCTGAGAAGAAGCCCGAAGCTACTCTCGTCTTTTGGTGGAGAAGTGCGGCTACTCTCGTTTTTGCTGAGAGAAGGTAAAGTGATTTGGGGTAAAGTAAAGTGACCTTATCTATGTCCTTATCCCACTCAGCCGAAAAAAAACATCCCGCCCAACCCAACAAAAAATCCCCCCAAAACCTCCCGCCCAGCCCAACAAAAAATCCCCCCAAAATATACAGTGATTTTTTTGTTTTTCTGTTTTTTTTGAAAAGCTGTTTTTTTGTTAATAATATTTTATTAAAATACTTATAATTTAATATATAAAATTTACTAAACAAATGTAAAGTATTTATTAAAAAAATATTAATTTTGATATTTTTTTATAAAAAAATTTTATTCGATTTTTTTAAAAAATTCGAGAAAAATTTTAACAATTTTAAAAAAAATCTTTACAAAAAAATTGTGAGCAGGATTTTAAAAAAAATTATAATTTCTAAAAAATATTACAATTTCTGAAAAAAAGTTATTTTTTGAAAAAAAATTAATTTTAAAAAATAAAATAATTTTCCAACTCATTTAATAAAAAAGTTAACAAATTTTAAAAACTAAATTTATTTAAAGAAATTAAAATAAATTTAAATTAGATGAAAAGAGTTGGCATGGTCAACTCTAATGTAACACTTACATATTTATGTTACATGCTTTAACACTTTCTAGCTAATGTAACATCATAGTTTTGGCTAAGGTAACATAAAAAACATAATGTTACCTCGGGATGTAAGTAGTATAGCTAAGGTAACATATTGGGGTAACATTTCTCCGGTAGGGGTTACGGTAGGCCATATATGGTGTAGTGAATCTAGATGATTCTGATGTAGAGACTGAAACTGAAGTTGAAACTCGAGTTCAACAAACTCAAGTGAATGATGATACAAGAGAAGAATTTGTGCCAATCAATAGTGAAGGAACAAGCATCCAAGACACACCTGTGAGTAGTGGCAACTTCACAGGGGGAGGAAATGAGAATGACCATGATGTGGATGATGAAGCAACATCAAGAATGAGAAATCAGGCTGAGCGTACTCAAGAAAATGGGATAGATCACACACTGCAGAGCAAATCATTGGAGATCCTAATGCAGGAGTAAGGACTAGGAGAGCAACTCAGAATAAGTGCCTCTATGGCTGTTTTCTATCACAAGTTGAGCCTAAGAAACTTGATGATGCACTGTTGGATCCAGATTGGATTATTGCTATGCAAGAGGAGCTGAATCAATTAGAAAGAAACAAAGTATGGGAACTTGTGCCTATACCAAAGAACAGAACCATTGTTGGAACAAAATGGGTTCTAAAGAATAAGATGGATGAAGATGGTGTAAATATAAGGAATAAAGCAAGGTTGGTTGCAAAAGGATACTCTCAACAGGAAGGCATTGATTATGATGAGACATTTGCTCCTGTTGCTAGATTGGAAGCCATCAGAATATTCTTGGCATTTGCTGCTCATTCAAACTTTAAAATATATCAAATGGATGTCAAAAGTGCATTTCTGAATGGAGAGTTGGAAGAAGAAGTTTATCTGCAACAACCACCTGGTTTTGAGGATCCACATTTCCCAGAATTTGTCTACAGATTGCTCAAGGCATTGTATGGACTTAAGCAGGCTCCAAGAGCATGGTATGATACTTTATCACAATTTCTTCTTGAGAATCAATTCAATAGAGGCACACTGGACAAGACATTGTTTTACAAGAAGCATGGTGATGATTTTATCTTAGTTCAGATTTATGTAGATGATATCATTTTTGGTTCTACAAATGAGAAGCTGTGTGAGAAATTTTCTAAACTCATGCAGAGCTGATATGAGATGAGTATGATGGGGAGTTGACATTCTTTCTTGGGTTGCAAGTCAGTCAAAGGAAGGATGGTATCTTTATCAGTCAGACAAGTATATCAAGGATTTATTGAAGAAGTTTGACTTGGAAGATTGCTCACCTGCAAAGACACCCATGGCCACTACCACTAAATTGGATGAAGATGCTAAAGGCAAGAAGGTAGATATCTCAGTCTACAGAGGCATGGTTGGTTCTCTACTCTATCTCACTGCAAGTAGGCCAGACATCATGTTTGCTACATGCTTGTGTGCAAGGTTTCAATCAAATCCAAAAGAATCACATTTGGTTGCTATAAAAAGGATCTTTAGATATCTGAAGGGCACTCTAAACTTGGGACTATGGTATCCTAAGGACACAGGGTTCAATCTGGTTGGTTATTCTGATGCTGATTATGCTGGATGCAGAGTGGATAGGAAAAGCACCTCAGGTAGCTGCCAGTTTCTTGGACAAAGGTTAGTCTCTTGGTATAGCAAGAAACAACAATCTGTGTCAACTTCTACAACTGAGGCTGAATACATAGCTGCTGGAAGTTGCTGTGCTCAAGTGCTTTGGATTAGAAATCAACTTAGAGACTATGGACTTGTGTTGGAAAGAATTCCAATCATGTGTGACTAGGGCTGAGCAAAACCGATCCGAACCTGAAAAACCGAACCGAAATTTGTTATTTCGGTTCGGTTCTAAATATTTTAAAATTCCGGTTATTTCGGTTTTCGGTCTTGGACCGAAATATATTTCGGTTCGGTCCAGTTCTTTTCAAAAAAATTCGGTTCTGGACCGAATAAACCGAAATATTTAAAACATATATTTACATTTATATATTATATATATAATATTTATTTTACCCAGTAACTTAAGTCAGTACTCAGTAACCTATAGGCTATATGCGTGTATGAGTATTATACGACCATGTGAAATCAGGAAATTTTCTTCCCCTGTCCATCTTAATCAGCGCTTCTGGCGGCCACTTTATCCATTTTAGGGGAAAGAAAAATGCAAGTGATTTCCTTGTTGTGCAATTGCCACAGCTCTGTGCAAACAACTCTTGTAAATTCCATTGGATAGGGCCTAAAAAGGAATCACAGAACAATATTACTATATTCTGTTGTTCAGTATTAGAACTATGTAAATTACTTGATTGACTTCCAACATCGTTTTGCTGTGAATAATAGAAATATGCTGCTAAGAGTGAACTTACAATAAGCGTAAAGAAAAGGTGCTGAAAACAGGGGTTTTTAAATTTCGGTTCTGCTGGGACCGAACCAAAATAACCGAAATATTTCGGTTCGGTTCCGATCCGGTCCATGTTCATAATTCGGTTCGGTCCGGTTCCAAAAAATGTACTTATTCGGTTTTCGGTTCTTTCGGTTCGGTTCGGTTTTGGACCGAACCGACCGAATGCTCAGCCCTATGTGTGACAACACAAGTGCAATCTCTATAGTTGCCAATCCTGTCAATCATTCTAGGACAAAGCACATTGACATCAGATATCATTTCATAAGGGAACATGCAACTAATGGAACCATTGAGTTGCATTATGTTTCTACAGACAAACAACTAGCTGATATATTCACTAAGCCATTAGATGAAGCCACCTTCACAAGGTTGGTTAGTGAGATTGGAATGCTGAATTCTTCAGATTCTGGCTAAGTGAATACAGCATCTAGATTGTTACAGCAGTAAACACTTACTTTATCTAAATTCTAAATATTTTTGGAGTAAGTGTTGGCTGAAATATGATTTATAAATATTTCAAATCTGTTGCATATTTGGAAAATCATATTCTCTTGTTAACTCGAAATTTCTATGAAATTTTGAGAAAATCACTGTTTAATTTGCTAGAATATTCGTGAATGAATATGGCTGGTAAATTTTAAAAAGATAGTGAAAATTGAGTTTCTATGAGTATAATTCGACAAGTCAGACTTCTCAAGTGATTCACTATTCGACATCTCTAACAAGTCTCATTAGAGCACTCTCGAGTTCTCGAATAGAGTCTTTTAGAGTTCTCGAATAGAGGTTTCCTTGACTTCTCGAATATAGTGTTTTAGTTCTCGATTGACTGAGTTCTCGAATACTATATTTGAGTTCTCGAATCATTTGAAAAGGCTGATTTTTCGCTGAATTATAACCGATTTTGGATTTTTATTCAGAATTCAGAATTACTCATAAAACATATTTTACCTAATTTAGATTTATTTCTAAGTTAGATAACTGCCAGCTGTGAGCTACAACCTGCTTGAGTTATCGAATAAGCCTTTCTTGACTTCTCGAATAGTTGTTTTCTACTTCTCGAATGCCTGACTTGTCGATACAGAACATACCTCTAATCGACAATTCAAGTACTTCATACTTTTACAACTTCACACCTATTCGATTCATTTCATTCGATTTCTCAAGCATCCAAACTCCCAAAACCTCTGAAACCCTAACTGCAAAAGCTAAATTTCTTCTTCAACCTTCGATTTCTTCTCTCTCTCTCACACACAAATGGCAACAGTAAAGTTCAACACCAATTTCATTGCTCTAACTAGTGATGTTGAAGCACCCAACGCCAATTTCAAGTGCTTTGTGAAGTGGATGTCTGAATCGTACATTAAGAATGCTCTATCTGTTAACCTAACTCTGTACCTCAACATTCTAGAACAGTTTTGGTAGTCTGCTACAGTGGAGGTGGTGGCTCTTGACTCTGCAATATTCTCGTACATCATCTACTGCAAGATTCAAGACAAAAATCTCACTATCACCACAGAGGATATGAATGAGGCACTTGGGATGGGTACCAAAGGAGAGGTGTATGACCCACTTACTACAAATGCTGAATTAGAAGAATTCTTTGATTTCATCAAATATGCAGACAGAATCAGTCTTGGGCACTTGAACAGGAAGCATTTGAGGAAGGAATGGAGTTATGTGTTTGCTACACTTCTTCAAGTCTTCACTGCAAGAAAATCTAGCTATGACCAAATCAGTACTCCTGCACAGCAAATAGGTTATGCCTTAGCTTATGGAAAGAAGATGGACGTTGGTCTCATCATTCTGCAGGAGCTGTATGGGAGACTTGGTAAGAATTCATCCAAGAGAGGTAATGAAATTTTCTTCCCTCGTTTTATTCAATCTGTCCTTAATTTCTTAGATGATAAATTGATTGAATTAGATGGGATGAATAAAAATAGAATAGGCTATCCTAAATCCATGACCAAACTCGTTTTTGGTAATTTGGAGACTAGGAATGATGTGGATGTAAGACTTAACATAACTCCCTATATGGAGAGTCTGTTTAGAACTTACCCCCACAACATGCCAACATTTGCCTCTAAGTCTGAGTTAGCTAAGCCCAAGCAAGTCGAACAAAATGCTAACCCAGGGCTAGCTAACCAACCCTCTCAACCAAACACTCTATCAATCACTGAGCCAACTGCATCATCCTCTCAAAAGGGTGATGTTAGTAAAAAGAAGAAAGGAAGTAATGTCTGCACCTTTAAATATTCTATCTGAAGCAGCATTAGCTGTTGGACTAGGTCTAGAAAGTGAGGAACCAGAGTCACCCTTACTAAGGCCAAAGAAGAAGAAGAAAACTAAGACCACCTCTTCAGTCACATAAATGGCTGAAGTTGTAAAATCAGGGGCAAACAGCTCACTAGATGTGTCCTCTCAACAGGGTGCATCTATAGAATCAAGCATCCTCCCCAATGCACCTTCTTGTATTGAGTCAGCATATGGGAGTGATAAGGCTGGCACTACACTGAGTGGAGAGCACATCACACTTGAAACTCCCTCTATCTCTCAGGGGGAGTTGCCAAAATCTACTCTACAAGACACTCCTCTTCCAGAATCTAACACTGAAATTTCTTTGGAACCTTCAACTCAGGTAACTGAGATGCAAGGCATTGATCATCAAGAATTGTTTTCTCTTGATGAGCCAATAATTTTAAGTGACTTAGTGCATGACACTCTGCTCACCACCCAGGACCTACATTTAGATGGTGAGGGAATGCATGCTGGGGCATATCCTAATGACACCATCACAAACACAGAGGCTTCACTAGTTTTTACTAGAGACTCTGTGCCTGTGTCAACTGCTGGTGTAACTCATCCAACTTCTATGGAGACACCAGTAGTAGAGTCAATCCATCCGGTTACAGAAGTTGCATCTGTAACTGAGGAGTCTAGTTTACCTAGCTCTAGCTCTGACTTTATGTCACAATGGCTGAAGCCTGTGCAACATGACAGTGCTTCAGGATCAGGGTCTGTTCCGCAAAAATTGACGGTTGAAGCACTTCAAAGCTTAATTGTGGATCAGATTCCTGAGTTTGTAAAAATAGCTCAGAACCTTGTCACCTCCAACATCTCTAATCCAGACTATGAGGCCATCTTACTATGCCATAGGGATGATGTGGAGATGCAGAAGGCCAAGATTATTGTTAGGTCCAAATGTGTTGTAGAGGGGGGGTGAATACAACTTTTCGAATATGAGAAGCAATAAATGAACACACAGATTCAAGGAATATATTTCTTTATATATAACTTGAAAAGGTTGCTACAACATTCATTACAAAGTATAACAGAAGTTCAGAGAGAAGTGAATGATTCTAAGCTCTGTGAATATACTCTCTCTCTTTTTCTTTTGTTTTTCTCAATATTGCTAACTAACTAAAAACATTACACAAGTGCTTCTATTTATACTACATGTAATCTATGTCCTGTAGTCTTCAAAGACTAAGATATACGTGGCCCAATGATGTCCACATAAATCTTGCCTTATCTTGAAAGCTTGGAAATCTGCCAATCAGAAGATGCCATGTGTCATGTTGAAGCTGCACTCTAAGTAGAACTTCTACTTGAGAATTTCTACTTAGCCATCTCGAAATTTCTAAGTCGAACTTCTACTTAGAAATATTCTACTTGGCCATCCAGAACATTTAGTACTTAGAAAATATTCTGGTCTTCAACTTGAAACTTCAATGCACATCTTGAGCTTGTGATATCTTTATGTCTTCTTTATTCTTCAGCAAGCTCTTGAACATGGATCTTTATTACTGACATAAACTTGCTATCAATGTCCTGACACTTGATGCACTGGTCTGGTTCATAAGTGACTAGTCTTGATAGTGTTTCTGCTTCTTGAATAAATTACCATATTCACTTAGTAACTTGGCTTTCCAATATTCGCTTTCCTTCTTGTTCACTTGAAATCAATTGGTCTTGTTGATACTGATAGTTATGATCTTGATTCTCGAATTCTCAAATCACTGAGGCATGAACAACTTTGACTTGAACTTCTCTCAATGATTTCTTCTTGGCTTGATCATAGTTAACATGTTCAATTGTATCAATTACCTTGTCTTCATATAGTGTTGATTTCTTGTGACTTCTTGTTCTTGATTGTCTTCTGGTTAAGTATCTTTTCTTTTAATTGAGTTACATTAGTTATAGTGTTACAAGTTTATACACTCTGCCTTTCAATCTCCCCCAATTTGATTGTCTAACAATGACATTCAAATTAATGAAGGATAACTCAACTAAACAATGAGACGAGAAAAGATAATTAACATTACAGTCTTGAAAAATATACAATTGAAAAGTACTTGAAAACAATACAAAGAACTTAAACTAGAAACAGAATTCGAACCTCGAATTAAAGATCATTTGAATGATTCCTATCACCTGGATTATTTCATATCTTTTAGTCAAACTTATATCACCTTATTGGATTCACTCTAAGGTGAATTTTCCTCAAGTGAGTTAAAGCAACCGAAAGACATGAAGTTTTTCCAACTTCAAGTTCACACCACTCTGACCTTTAACCCTAATTTCGTTTCCTTTTCCTAGCTTCAGCAGCTTGGTCTTTTTCTTCTTTCTGCCTTCTGCGCTTCTCCTCCTGCTGCTTTTGTTTCTTATATACTGGATCATGAAGCTGCGTCCACCTAGCATTCAATAAACTTACTGCTTCCATTTCTAGAGGGTTCCTGGGTTCTGGGTAAGGATGTTTGAAAAGCCTTTTGAGTTTGTCCACCTCCTGAGTAGTCCTGATCTTTGGAATGTCCTCAAATTTCTTCATTATAAGCTGAGGTTTCCAATGAGCTTTATCAGCTTTAAACTGACAATAGATCATTTTGGGATAGCCTTTGACACGGTTAGTATTGTGGACACTCGCCGCATCTTGCTCCATTCGCTTCTTTTCCACTACTACATCAGACAGGTAACTCACGAGTCTCTGCTTTTCTTTCACATACTTAACTTCCACATCTTCCCATTTGAACACATATAACACTTTCTCCAGAAATGCAGCATCTTGAGTCTGCAACAGCCATTTTCTACTCATATGCAAGAGTGTTTTATTCTGGTCTGCATCTATGAATACTAAGGCATCAGCTGTATCGTCAACAAAAGAGTGTATCCAGTATACACTGTCTCTTCCTGGAACACCAACTGACTCCCTTATCTCTCCTTGTTCCAGTTCTCCAGAAGGAAGATTCAGAGCTTCATCTACATTCTTCATTGCTTGAAGAATATTCCATTTCTTCTCTATTAGCTCTGGTTCAACCTTCACATTATCAAGAGGGTTTGGAGCAATGATATCACACTTCCACACCTCATTGCTCTTCTTGAATATGGCACTTTCAATGATCTTCACTGATTTATCTTTAAGCTCAGACGCGAATCCCTTACTCATCATTTGTCTACAGACGGCCTTAAGAGATTCCACTGAAAGTTCCATTAAGTCCTTTTCCTCCATGCTCACCCTCTTCAATTTACTGTCAACTACCATCCGGACAACATTAGGATATGCTGAGAATTCTGGACCCTTGTCCTCTGCTAGCTGCATTAACTGATCCCTATACAGAATGCTTAGATTCTCAGAATGAGAGTATTGAATTTTTGTTGCTAGCAAGAACAACTCTGATGCAGATCTTCTCGTCATGAATTGGTCATCCACATATAAGAAAGACATTTGGACTCCTTCTGTCAAAGACAATATAATCTGCCACTCCTTAAGTGTTGCATTGTATCCAACCCTGACTTTAGAAATTAATCTCTTTAAAGCACTCATGTAGTCCGCAGCCATTGGATTCTGCAAATTTAGGTTGTAGAACAGATCATCTGCCTCCTTGTTATGAACTCCTTTCGCACAGGGTCCCATCATTATCTTCCTTGCTTCATCCCACTTCTGCCCTATCCTTCTATTGTCCAGATCAAATTGAGGATCAGCTAGCCTTGCAAGCTCATGATCGTACTGCTTCCCTTGTAGCTCCACTTTCTTTTCTAGAAACACAGCACGTTCTTGCATTGCCTTCATTTTAAAGAACTCAGCTTGTTCCAAGGCTAACCGTTGAGACTTAAGGGTTTCCTCATCAACAGAAACTTCTTCAGGCATTCCGAAAGACATCCCAGCACCTCCACCTTGATCCTTCAAAGATCTCTTTATAGCATGTTCCAAAGGTATGTCTTCCATATCAGAATCTGAGTCATGTACCACCTGTACTTTTTCTTGATGACTCTGGTCAACGAATGGCTCATCTTGCTCAATCGCTATTGCCTTACCCTTTCTCCTCCTCAGAGCCTCTTCATCAATAGACGGCTCAATTTCTTTTTCTTTGACAAGATCAGCTTGTTCTTGAATTTCTTCGATTTGAACTCCCTGCTGTCTCGTCTCCTTTCCACTCTCCCCCTTAGGTGAGTTATCCTGAACTCCACCTTGGTCTCCAGATCCACCAGCTGCATAAGAATCTTCAAAACCAGAACCATAGGCTTCTGTTCCACTAGCACCACCTGTACCAGCATCGGGGGGAGGTTGTTGCGGGTTGAAACACTCCTGGGGCACAAAACTTCTGATTGCGAACATCACTCTACTGATCTCCACAGCCAGAGTATCCATTGTAATCTCCATTGCTCCCATCCTCTCATTCAGAGTGTTTCCCAAGACACCACCAGCATGGCCCAAGTCATTTACCTTGTTTGTCAAATCATTAAAAGCTGTAGCTTGACTTGCCATTCGTGCTGCGTAGTCATCAAGAGCCCTTTGATTGTTTCCAATGTTCATCCCTAACTGCCCCATTGTCTGCCCAAACTGCTTCATTTGATTTTCCATAGAAGTCATACGTGTATCAAGATTTTCAATATTAAGGGACGGTGTTTGGTTTAGGTGACCTCGCTCTAATACTCGTTCTGTTAGTATTTGGCGCTCGGTTTCGGGCCTTAAAAATGAAGGTCCCTCTCTCCCTAACCTCTCACACACACTCCCTGTCTCACGCTCGTGTATGTCTTCAATAATTGATCCAAAACATGAAGCAGTACCTGCAGAAACTGGATAAGCAATATAAGTTGCAGTTATGGGATCAATTGCTGTTGGTTCCTGAGTTGGAATCTCAGGCTGAGAGGCTACAAAGTGTTCTTGTACAACATCAGAACCGATCCTCTTTGCAGCATCAGTACGTACCGGTGAAGGTACGGCTGAAGCTTTTAAAGCTTCATGTCCTTTTGAAGCAACAGTATCTTCAAGAGGTACATAATCATCATCAAAATCCCTATGTGCAGATTGTTCAAGGGGAGAACCACTCTCGTGAGGTGGAGTGGTTGCGTGTGACACACTAGGGTTTGACTGAGGTTTAGAAGTAGCAGCATGAGAAAATTTGGCTTTCTTTCGAGTAAGAGGCTGCTCTTCGGGGTCACTCTCCTCATCATATCCTACATTTTCATGTGCTGGCTGTTTGGATTCCAGTGACAGGGGTGGCAGAAAATTAGAAATATAGCTCTCACCCTGGGATAGATCCTGCGGGCTAGCAGTCTCTTGGGTCTGGGAATCAGAAACATAGGAAGAGGAATGAGTAGTATGTAGAGAGAGATTACCTGATTCATTACCTTGTTCGTCACCGCTTTGCTCATCAGGAATCTCTTCAAATGCCTCAGCATGAGCAGACCGATTCTGAGCATATGATGAAACTTGCGATGATTCCACCAAGGTGGTAACTCCTGCATCATATATAAGCCACTGTTGAATGTTTTCAGGAATTGACATTGGTTTACCTTGATGTTTGTCCTGATTATCAATTGTTGAAAGTGACTTAGTGCCCATCTCTAGTGGTGCAGATGTTGGACTTCTGGCAAAACTCTGTCTAACTGCAAGAGCATCCTTCGATATTAAATCATTAATCAGCATCTGTAGGAACCGAGGAAACCAGCAGACAACATCTGTTGTGTTGAGGTCTCTGCTTGCAGGAGATCCCATTACACCCACTATCTCAGAGAGAACTATGCGTCCATAATTTATATCCAGTTCTCTTGCTAGGGCAATTCCAAAGGTTTGCATGGGAATGGAAATTTGATGGAAATCGCTTTCTCGTGCCCGAAAACATCTTGTGATAGCCTCGAAAAAGTAATTCCATTCCACATGAAAGAATTGTTTTTGGATGTTTCCAGTGATCCGGCCAGACGGAGGATAACATCCTATTTCTTCAAAGAAACTGAGGCGTTCTGCAGCTGTAGGTTCTGGATCATAAGCATCTTTTATCGGGAATCCCAGAACCCTGTTGACAATTTCTTCATTGACCTCATATTCCTGACCCGCTAAGGTAAACCTGAAACCATAGGGGGTTGATTTGCTCCCAAAAGAAACCGCACTAGTCCATAATTGCTGTAAAGCATCATGTACTAGTGTAGGTTTAGCAGTAAAAGCATCGCTAGCTTTGGAATACAAATTGAGAAATCGTATCCAAGACTTAAAGCGCGGGAGTTGATCACCAATTTCCGTAGAAATATTATAAAAATTGTTTTTAGCAAGTGAAAATTGGTGAGCCATTTTAATTAAAATGTTTTTCCTTAACAAATGTGAATTTTAATTCTAATTTTCGAAAAACAATTAATTAAAGAATTATCAGTTACAGCCCTTTTAATTTAACAAAAAGACCAAAAGTCACTCTTGAAAAATTAAACTACGGGTTATAGATAATTATCACTGTGAGAGGCGAAAATCAACAACCAATTAACAGAATCTGATACCAGTGAAATCAGTGAAGTTATGTGTGTACACACCAGTGAAATCGTGTGTATATGACTGTGAAGTGGTGTGTGTATATACGTGTGTATATATATCGAGAAAGAAGAACAGATACACAAACACACAAACTCAGATATTACTAGTCACTCAGATAATGGCTGTTAAAAAAAATCGGGCAGTAATTCGTGGTCTGTATGAGTTTTATCACAAAAATCACGAACAGTGGTTGTAAGTCGAAATCGCCTGAATGTATATGGAGGCGGCTGTAAAACTTAATTAGGTAAAAGTGAATGTATTGATCGAGTTAGAGATGTATATATAGACATGAATGTGAAATGACAAAAGTAACCCTGTTAAAAAGAGTGAAAACACTAAGTACATACAGGGAGAACCTAAGTCGAAGTCTATCTCGAAGTCTAAGTCGAAGTCTATCTCGAAGTCTATCTCGAACATTTTAAGTCGAACTTCGAGATGGAGTTCGAGATAGATGTTAACTCGAAAAACTTGAACCATTTAACTATTAAAGACCATGTAAACAGCACAAACCACCAACAGTACTAGGGAAACCTATCTCGAAATTCAAGTGGAAATTCGAGATAAGTTTCGAGTTAGGAGTTAACTCGAAAAATCCCCTTAACCAACTGAGAACTCTATCTCGAACATCAAGTCGAAATTCGAGTTGAGTTTCGAGATAGAGACTAACTCGAAGTTCTTCTCAGTTCTTTTCAAAATATCCCCAAAAATGGAACCTTATCTCAACCTTCGAGATAAAGTTCGAGATAGAACTTATCTCGAATATTTTGAAGAGAATAAATAGGCACACTGGTAACTCAAATTCGAACCCTAAGTCGAATTTCGAGATAAATTTCGAGATAGAGGCTAACTCGAAATTCTTCCCAGACTTAGAATTTTCAAAACTTCACTCTGGAAGCTCAAATCGAAATTCAACTAGAATTTCAAGATGAGTTTCGAGATAGTGATTAACTCGAAATTTTGAAGATACTTAGAATAATTTGACAATTTTTCTTTGAAAAACTCAACAATTAATTTTGCCAAATTAATATAAATATCAATTCAAGGATTTTAATATATGACATAATTAAAACATTCCTTGATAATTCTAAGGCCTCTAATTACATGAAAAACACAGGTAAATTCATCTAAAAATCATGCAAAATTTAGAATATTATGAATTTAACTCCCCCTATGATCATGCAATCTAACAAGCATAAATTCAAAGATTTGTGCTATAAAAGACACTTAAAACACAATGAATTCATGTAAAATGACACTATATGCAACCTATAACAATCATTAATTAGGCATATTAAAGTCTAAGCACATAATGATTAAGTAGCTTGCATATACAAACATAAACATGGATTTTACAGATGGAAGGCTTTACTAACTTGTGTTAAGCATTCCCAATTCACCAACCAACCTATTGAATGTTACTTCATCAAGAGGTTTGGTGAATATATCTGCAATTTGGTGCATTGTGGGCACAAAATGTAGCTCCACAGTCCCCTCCTCGACATGTTCTCTTATGAAGTGATACCTGATGTCGATGTGCTTGGTTCTTGAGTGATCTACAGGATTGTTGGTTATGGCAATAGCACTTGTGTTGTCACACATAATTGGAATTTTCTTGTGCTCCATGCCATAATCCTTCAATTGGTTCCTCATCCACAGTATTTGAGCTACACAGCTTCCAGCAGCAATGTACTCAGCTTCAGCAGTAGAAGTAGATACTGTATGTTGCTTTTTACTTTGCCAGGACACCAATCTTCTGCCAAGAAATTGACAAGCACCAGATGTGCTTTTCCTATCAATCCTGCAACCTGCATAGTCTGAATCCGTATAGCCAATTAGATTAAAACCTGTATCTCTTGGGTACCAAATCCCTAGATTTGGTGTGCCCTTGAGATACCTAAAAATTCTTTTGACGGCTATGAGATGTGATTCTCTAGGATCCGCTTGGAATCTTGCACATAAACAAGTCGCGAACATTATATCAGGTCTACTTGCAGTTAAATAGAGAAGTGAGCCAATCATACCTCGATAGCTTGTGATGTCAACTGGTTTACCTGTTTTGTCTTCATCAAGCTTCGTGGCTGTTGCCATGGGAGTCTTAGCTGCTGATGCATCTTCTAGATTATACTTCTTGAGTAAATCTCTGACGTACTTAGATTGACAGATACAGATACCATCTTTTCTCTGACTGATCTGTAATCCAAGGAAGAAAGACAGCTCTCCCATCATGCTCATCTCGTATTTGTCTTGCATTAGCTTAGCAAATTTCTCGCACAAGCGCTCATTCGATGACCCGAAGATAATATCGTCCACATAGACTTGAACAAGTATTAAATCATTCTTCACATTCTTATAGAACAATGTTTTGTCAATTACTCCCCTAGTAAAACCACTTTCAATTAAGAATACGGATAGGGTTTCATACCAACATCTTGGGGATTGCCTGAGGCCATAGACAGATTTGAAGAGAAGATACACAAAATCTACAAGTTCTGGATCAATGAAGCCAGGCGGCTGTTCCAGATACACCTCTTCTTCTAACTCTCCGTTCAGGAAGGCACTTTTCACATCCATTTGAAAAACCTTGAAGTTCTTATGTGCTGCAAATGCCAAGAACATTCTGACTGCCTCAAGTCTTGCAACTGGTGCATAGGTCTCATCATAATCAATTCCTTCTCGCTGAGAATAACCTTTTGCAACCAAACGAGCCTTGTTTCGTGTTACAAGTCCGTTTTCATCCATTTTATTTCTGAATACCCACCTTGCTCCAATTACTGATTTGTTCTTTGGTCGGGGTACCAGTTTCCAAACTTTCTGCCTTTCAAACTGATTGAGTTCCTCTTGCATTGCAATCACCCAATCAGCATCACCAAGAGCTTCTTCTATTTCTTTAGGTTCAAGCTTGGATAAGAACCCAGAATATAAGCAAATATTAGCCAGATCAGCTCTTGCATTTCTTCTAGTAGACACACCAGCTTCTGGATCACCAATAATTAATTCAAACGGATGGTCTCTATTCCATACCCGTTCTCTTGGAAATTGTCTTGATGATTCAGCATGACTTTCTGAGTTGTGGTGCTGACTACTTTGATTACTTTCACTAACTCCCCCTGAGTTAGTGCCAGCTCCTACAGAACTAGAGTCAACTCGACTCGAGCCTTGAACAGTAGTTCTTGAGCTGCTATTTACTCCCCCTGAGTTGTTGCCGGTTCGTACTGAAGAAGTCTCTCCTGATCTTGTAGGATTAGCTTGTTCACTAGACTCAGGTTCTTCACGTACACTTGGAACATTTAATGGGACAACCAACTCAGGTTCATCTTCAAGTTCTTCTAAGTCCAGATTCTGAAATTTTAGGGACTCAGGTTCACTAGAATCTCTTGAAATTGATGAGAGTTTGGTATCGTCAAATCTGACGTTGTAGCTTTCAGTCACTTTTCGATCATTTACTAAGAACACCCTATAAGCTGCTACCACATCTGTGGAGTAACCAACAAAGATTCCTTCACGAGCTTTTGCTGCAAACTTACCTAGATTTTCATCATCTATAAGTACATAGCATTTTGCTCCAAATACATGAAAGTATTTGATTGTTGGTCTTCTGCCGTTCATTAGCTCACATGGTGTCTTTTCTTTATCTTTTATGATCAAGGATCGATTTTGAGTGTAACACACGGTACTCACTGCTTCTGCCCAGAAATACAGAGGAAGTTTCGAATCATACAACAAAGTTCTTGCTGCTTCAACCAATGTTCTATTCTTCCTTTCAACTACTCCGTTTTGTTGTGGAGTTCTCGGGGCTGAATACTGACGACGTATTCCCTTAGATACACAGAAGTCATTTAGCACTGCGTTTTTGAATTCAGTGCCATTGTCTGATCTAATCGTCTTCACAGTAAGTGTTGAAACATTCTCAATTTGAGTGATGTGATCAATGATTAGGAAAGGTACTTCGTCTTTCGTCATTGCGAACAATACCCATGTATACTTGGAGAAGTCATCCACGATTACCAATGCATATCTTTTCCTAGACAAAGATAGGACATTCACTGGGCCGAACAAATCCATATGAAGAAGTTGCAGAGGCTCAGTAATACTAGAAATTTCTTTGCTTTTATGCGATGCTCGTTTCGACTTTCCCATTTCACAAGCTTCACAGAGTCCTTTCGGAGCGAACACCATTTGAGGTAGATCTCTCACCAATTCTCGCCTCGCGAGAGCATTCATCGTTTTGAAGTTTAAGTGAGATAGCTTTTTGTGCCATAACCAGCTTTCATCATCCGAGGCTTTGCTGTAGAAACAGGTGACCTCATTTTGATTTGCTGAATCCATGTCTGCAACAAAAAGATCTGCCTTTCGAACTCCTCTCAAAGCTAGTGAGCCTTCCTTGATGTGAGTGATTGATACACCTTTCTTGTTGAAGACAATTTCATAACCTTTATCACAGAATTGACTGATACTCAACAAATTGTGCTTTAATCCCTCAACATAGGAAATATCTTCAATGATGACATTGCCAGTTTTCAGTTTGCCATATCCCTTTGTCACACCTATGCTGTCATCTCCAAAGGTAACATAAGGGCCAGCTTTCATAACCAACTCTGTAAGCAGGGACTTGTTTCCAGTCATATGCCTCGATGCTCCACTGTCTAGCACCCATATAACTTTATTTCTATTCTGCTTAACGCCCTGCAATGACAGATTGATTAGACTTTCTTCGGAACCCAACTTTGATTGGGCCCGGCTTTTCGATAAGATCGATAATCAACAGATTTAACAACAGGAGATGCACTTTTCTTAACATTACTAGAGCTTTCGACTTCCTCCTTTCCTTTCTCAGACTTGACATGTTTGTCAGTCCTAGGAGAAGGTTTGTCACTCCTAACTTTAGGAGGACTGACAGTCTTGGCTCTCACATGCTTTTTCTTTATGTTTGAACTAGCAGCAGTATTTAAGCATGACTGGCTAGATGCATTCATTAAATTCACAAAAGTTTGCATGACATTAAAAGTGCATGGCATACAATTAGGTTGACCACACTGTGCATGATTCGGATGCAGATTATTCATTGTATGTGTGACATGCATGGCATGTGCAGCAGGAACATTTATGTTAGCTTTACATGCATAAGAAAGATGTTCAGTAGATTTGCAGTGATAACATGCTTTCTTTATTCGTTCAGCCTTAACCTCTTTTATGCCTTTCTTCCCTGGTTGTTTAACAGCCTTAGCTCCTATTCCTAGTCTAGATTCATCACTAGGGAAATTGATTTTAACTTGTTTGATAGGAGTTATAGGTTGTGCTTTCTGGCGATCTTCCATCTCAATCTCATATCTAGCTATCAATTCAGTCTCTTCTTCTTCTATTCTAGGAACAAGGTGTTTGTAGATGGGTTTGACAGAAGATTTAAAAATGCTAGGAATTTCATTTTTAAGGTCACTGGAACTAGAGTCGATAGGTCTCTTCCCTTCTTTCTTAGAAAGGTTAGAATAATCAAGTCCTACACCTACTCCAGTTATCTTCTTAAATACGTCATTATCTACATACACTTTACTAGCAGCTAGTTTGTAAGCTTCACATTTAGTTTCTAACTCAGCTAGTTTGTTCCTAAGACATGATTCTATTTCTGCCTTAAGGACGAGCTTGTGTTCCAAAGATTTAATAAAATCTCTTAGGGAAGTATCTACAGTGCAAGCAGCCTCTAACTCTTCCACTTTTGCCTCAAGCATTCTGCTTTTGGCGACAAGTGTTTTCTGTTCCTTTTGAGAAGTGTCTAGGCTTTTGCACAACATGTAGATCTCTTCGCTAAGAGCCCCGTTCTGTTCCTTATAATCATCAATAGACATTTCTACTTTAAGGGTTAGAACTGGTACCTCTGGTTCCTCTGATGTCTCAGCCATGAGCGCAAAGTTTGCTACATGAGTAACATCTTCCTCATCTGAATCATCCCAAGCTCTTCCTTCTGTTACTACTAAAGCTCTTTTACCATGTTTTTCTTTCACCAGCGATTCATACTTGCTTTTGAGGGCTTCAAATGTCTCTTTTGGATAAGTCTGTTTAGGCTTTTTGCAGTCCGAGGCAAAATGTCCAGGTTCACCACAATTATAGCAATTGAACTTCATTTTGAAATCCAACGGAGATTTGTAGCTGGTACTCTTGCCTTTACTTTTGTAGCCTGACGAACTACCACCACCCTTAGCAGCCCGATAGTAAGATGAAGAATTTCTCTGTGGTCGGTTGCTCTTTCTAAATCTCATGTTGCTGAACTTCCTTGCCATGTATGCCACGACACTATCGTCCATGTTGTCCAGCTCTTCTTGGGTGAAGTAGTCATCATCACTGTTAGATGCGCACTCATCATCATTATCAACTTGATGTGGTGCAAGTGATGATTTAGGCTTTGCTGCAACCATTGCCTTCTTAGACTCTTCCTCATCAGCAACTAATCCTGATGCAGTTTCTTTTCCTTTTGAATCATTGTCCCATGCTTGATCTTGAAGTGTCTCCAGCTCATAGGTCTTTAGAATTCCATAATATTCTTCCAGAGAAGTTGTATGCAAATCTCTGGTTTCTCTGATTGCGTAGACCCTATGTTCAATGCTCTTTGGCTGGTTCCTCAGATATCTCGTATTGGTCTCAACCATGGGGAGAGTAACACCTCTCAGATTCAAATCTAATACCAACTGACTGAATCTTAGATAGACGTCTGTTATGCTTTCACCTTTTCTTATTCTGAAGGTGTCATACTCCATCTTGAGTATAAGTGTCTTGTTTCTTCTAACCTCTGCAGATCCTTCCATGACAACTTCTATCTTGTCCCAAATCTTCTTTGCTGTATTCAAACCTTTGACTATGTTGAACATTTCATGATCAAGGGATTCCATCAAGGTTTGTCTTACAGAAGTATCATAAGCTATTTGCTCCTTGTCAGCATCCGTAAAGTCCGCTGCCTTTTTAGGCTCAGACCGAGCAGGTATAACCTCCTCTCCTTCCGTACGCTCAGGAATAGCTTTCATTGGAACAAATTTACCCTTTTCAAGGACTTCCAGATACTCAGGGTTAATTGTCTCTAAGTAGAGTCTCATTCTGAAAACCCATTCTTCATAGTGATCTCGGTTGAACATTGGGATCTTGAAAGAATTTTTAGGAGCCATTTCAAATCTTGTCACTAAAAAATTCTAAGTACCCAAGACTAGGCTATGTAGAATATCTATGTAGAAATTTTGCCAAGTCGAAATTTCTCTAAGTAGAAATTTTGCTCAAGTCGAAATTCACCAAGTAGAAATTGTCCAAGTCGAAATTCTATGTAGAAAATCTCAAGTAGAAATTCTATGTAGAACTTTTGTCCTTGGAATAAATTTTCTGCAGATTTCTTTAATATTGAATAAACAATATTATCACTTTAACACCTTTTTGACTTTTGATACTTTACACACCGAAAGCAACTAACCCACTTGCTAGGCACTGAGTATGTCTTGTTACACTTTCGGCCAAGGAATAATTATCAAATCAAAAGTACAAAAACACCTTTTTGACTATCTTATCTGTTTGAAAAAGGAGATTAAAAAGTTGTTGGGTTATCTTCTTTGATAAGAACAGATGATGAACACTCAAGAACACCAAATATCAATGAACCCAGATTAATTCACAAAAATTAATTAAAATACACCCAAGCTAAATAATCACACCTGGAGTATTTAAATAATTTTTCGGATGAGTTTTCACTACCAACGAATTAAAGCACACTTTTCGAGAAAATGAAAAGTAGATCTAGAAAATGAAAACTCACGATTCTTCTACCAAACACAAGGATCTATGTTTTGTATGTTAAACATCCGCTCTGATACCAATTGTTAGGTCCAAATGTGTTGTAGAGGGGGGGGTGAATACAACTTTTCGAATATGAGAAGCAATAAATACGATGCAATAAATGAACACACAGATTCAAGGAATATATTTCTTTATATATAACTTGAAAAGGTTGCTACAACATTCATTACAAAGTATAACAGAAGTTCAGAGAGAAGTGAATGATTCTAAGCTCTGTGAATATACTCTCTCTCTTTTTCTTGTGTTTTTCTCAATATTGCTAACTAACTAAAAACATTACACAAGTGCTTCTATTTATACTACATGTAATCTATGTCCTGTAGTCTTCAAAGACTAAGATATACGTGGCCCAATGATGTCCACATAAATCTTGCCTTATCTTGAAAGCTTGGAAATCTGCCAATCAGAAGATGCCATGTGTCATGTTGAAGCTGCACTCTAAGTAGAACTTCTACTTGAGAATTTCTACTTAGCCATCTCGAAATTTCTAAGTCGAACTTCTACTTAGAAATATTCTACTTGGCCATCCAGAACATTTAGTACTTAGAAAATATTCTGGTCTTCAACTTGAAACTTCAATGCACATCTTGAGCTTGTGATATCTTTATGTCTTCTTTATTCTTCAGCAAGCTCTTGAACATGGATCTTTATTACTGACATAAACTTGCTATCAATGTCCTGACACTTGATGCACTGGTCTGGTTCATAAGTGACTAGTCTTGATAGTGTTTCTGCTTCTTGAATAAATTACCATATTCACTTAGTAACTTGGCTTTCCAATATTCGCTTTCCTTCTTGTTCACTTGAAATCAATTGGTCTTGTTGATACTGATAGTTATGATCTTGATTCTCGAATTCTCAAATCACTGAGGCATGAACAACTTTGACTTGAACTTCTCTCAATGATTTCTTCTTGGCTTGATCATAGTTAACATGTTCAATTGTATCAATTACCTTGTCTTCATATAGTGTTGATTTCTTGTGACTTCTTGTTCTTGATTGTCTTCTGGTTAAGTATCTTTTCTTTTAATTGAGTTACATTAGTTATAGTGTTACAAGTTTATACACTCTGCCTTTCAATTATTGATGATGCTGAGAGAGATGGCAATGCAGATGCCTGGCTGTAAGGAAAGTATGATGTAACTCTCAATGAAGCACTTCAATATCTTAGAGAGGAATACTATGCCATAGGGATGATGTGGAGATGCAGAAGGCCAAGATTATTGATGATGCTGAGAGAGATGGCAATGCAGATGCTTGGCTGCAAGGAAAGTATGATGTAACTCTCAATGAAGCACTTCAATATCTTAGAGAGGAATACATCACTTCACTGGGCTCCAATGCAAAATCCCTATCTCCTGGTGAAGTGTATGAAGCTGTCAATGATTCCTACAAGGGTTTCCTCAAGGCTGCACACTATCTTGGCAAGGGAGTCAAAACTGAAGTCAACAGGGTGTGTGACAAGACAGCCACTTCAGTAGCAGAAGTAAATAGGGCCTTTGATGCTAAATTTCCTCAACTAGACAGTGTGGTCAAAGATCTCAAACACTGCAACACCACCTACACCAAGATGGACAATGGCCTAGCCAAACTCACAGACACAGTCACAGGCCTAGGAAACAGATTTCAAAATCTATCTGACCAGACTACAGAGGCCAATGCCATGCTCAGAACACTGTTCAAAAATCAGTATGGAGACAAGCTGGTCACTGAAGTCCCTGTGCATGAAATGACCAAGTCTGAAGTGAAAAGACTGCAAGATCAATCCTTAACTGGTTTCAAGGCCACTGCACTGTTCACCAAGGTTGATACTCTAGAAAGGGAGGTGGTGTCTCTCAAAGAATCCAATGCCCATCTGGCAGGAAAAGTTACAAATCTAACTGAGCAATTGAACACTCAAGCCACTACCATTGCTAATGTTCTTCTGGATCAACAATCTATGCTGTCTGCCATGATGAAGCACATGGGTATCCCTCTACTTGAAGAATTTTCAACTCCAAAGGCTCCTACTACAGCCGCTGTGCCTGACAACAAGCCTAAGGGGGAGAAGAGGATAACAAGGAACTCAAAATCTAAGGGGGAGCCTCAGACTAAGGGGGAGAAATCTCAAACCAAAGGAATTACAACCAATGAGGGTGGCCAACCAAGAACTGCTAAGTCATCTCAGTCTGAGAAATCTACATCCAAGGATGACAAGCTGAAGAAAGTGGTTGTAGATGAAGTTGCCAAGCCATCTGAAACTGAAGGGAAGTCAGAATATGAATTTGACATCCCTGACATTCCTAAACAATCCCTTCAATCTGAACCTTCAGAATTCAGAAATGTGCTTACTCAAAGGGTATGTCAAGAAACTGCAAATTCTAGACTATACCATGACATAGCCTTTTTGAAGCATCTACAAGAGTTAAGGAAAAGAGCCAATTTCCATTACTTTGACTACATCAAGCTTCTTGTGCAAGATGTGTTTCTAGTCACTTTAGTGAGGAGAGAAATTGTGCAAACCAATCCTCATGCCATCATTCTTTCGAATGATAGAGAAGTCTTAGTTCACACTGCCAAGAACCTCTTTCACATCCACATTGAAGCCTTTCAAATTCTATCTAGCTCTGACCTTGGAACAATCAACAAGAAGATAGAAAGGAATAACTCACTAGACAATGAAATGCTCAAAGAGATTCTCACCAAGTGCATGAAATCTCAACTGCCTCAAGTAGTTCCTCAGCCTCATTGTATTCTATATGAAAAGGATCAAGACATTGTTGCTTTCATATTTGGCCAACATCTAAAAGCAAACAACATGTCCACCATAAAGTTTCTGGCTGGAGTTCTACATTCAAGAAATGGAAAATCTGAATCTGAAAAGGAGGCTCTTAACATTTTGGTGAAGTTTATCAACTCTCAATTAGACATCAAGCCTATTGCTCAAGGTGGAAAGTCAAATCAAGACAAGGATGATCATGATAAAAGTGGAAGCAGGGGTGGAGATCAAAGGAGATATAAGGGTAGTGATGACAAGAAGAAAAGGGATGATAAAAACAGAAATAAGGATGATGACAAGGATGGAGGAAAGGTATATGAAAAGAAGAGTGGAAAACAGCAAGCCATGAACATTATTAATGACACTTCTACCATAACACAAGGCTCAATGTCTAGTGTGGATGTCACTAGTAATGATTCATCAAGATCTACATCTCTGGCGTATGCAACTATTTTGGCACCTCATGAAGTGAAGGGGATTCAAATCAAGAAACCATGTATATGTTTTAGAAAGCAAACTACTAATGGAATACTACTATGGTCTACCAACAAGGGTCATAAGTTTCTGCCTAGCAATCATACAAGGAGGAGTAAAATTAAGCATGCTACAAGAAGGGTGAAGATATCGAAATCAAAGGCACTGACAATAATTCCAGGATTGAACCTACCAACTCTGGATGAAATCTATGATGAAGACCAACTGCAGTTCATATGGGCTCAAAGAATCTATCATGTTGCCATTGTTGATGATTTTCTTGAAATAAAATATACTGATGGAAGACAGAAGAAATTCAGACAAGGAACATGTCAGCACTGGGGCAAGCTATATGACATAGAAAGAATAATTGCAATGTTGGATTCTGAAGACAGAGTGGAAAGGGTATGGAAGCTGGAGTTAATTGACTTTGTCAAAATGAAGAGAGATCACCAGGCAGAAATGAGAAAGAACAGTGAGGAGCTTCTAAAGAAAAGGGAGGAGGAGTTTGCTGCAATGGAAACTAAGGCTGATGAATTGAGAGCTATGGGTCTGTGTAGCGTCAAGTTTAATCCTTACATCATTTAGTACAAGAAATATGGTAGAAATGTAAAGATTAGAATGGACTACATCAGTTCCTATTCTGAGAAACAGCTGAATGAAGTACTTAAGGATTTATCAGGCTCCCCTCTAATTGAAGAACTCACTGCAATGGAAGACATTATTCTTTCCATGGAGGAAAATGCAAAGAAGAAAGCCAAAGAAGCTGAGGAGAAAATGAAAAATGAGAATCTGCAAGCCAAAGCTCAAGAGATGAATCCAAAAGGGTATGGCTAGTAGTTTCTCATAACTTATAAGAACACTTCTGTGAACTTTCTTCAATCAATCTACATACCTGTACTTTTAAAGTTTTATCTTTATGTATGTTAGGCTTGTTATCAGACATGAAATTCTGACTAAGGGTCTCACTCACAATTTGGGGGAGATTGTTAGTTACAGAGGCATGCTTGTATACATCTAATAATAAGCCTAATTGTTTATAATGCTTTGCATTACTTACATGACCTCTTAATTGAGGGAACCTCTAGCTGTAGAGTTTCTGTTTGTATTGTACTTGTAGCAGGCATCAAATCCTAGTTGTGTAACTGTACTTATATAGTCTAGAATAATGCTTGAAAGAAGTTCCAAGGTTCATGCCTCAAGCAAGAAGATAAAGACTGTCAAATAATCACAGTTGGGATTTGAAGAAATGAAGAATTTGCCTAAGTACCAATTCGAGAAGTATATTTGTCTATTCGAGAAGTCAGGGATTCGATATCTCAAGACACTATTCGATATCTCTGAATACACTGTTCGATATCTCATTCGATATCTCAGAGATTCGATATTGTTAGGAATATGTTGTAGTTGATGATAACTTAACATTTAAGCAAAATTGTATAAGTCAAGTTTTGTAACTGTCAACGGATAAGACCTTATAACTCTATTCGTTGACAGGTAGCTCATCAATGGATGAGGTTTTGTAGCATACTGCAATATCTCTATTTATCAGTTGATAGTGTTTTTATTCAGAGTCATGTTGACCATCAATGGATAGGCAGAATAGGGTAGCCAATTGTAAATAATCTATGCTATGTAATTCTGTCTAATTGAAAGTGTATCAACGGATGAGAACAGGGCTCTATCAACGGATACAACTCAAATCTACTCGATCAACGGATACAGCTCAATCTACCATCAACGGATAACTGTGCACAACATCAACGGATAATCATTATCACTTTATCCTATGCTAGCTGGGAATTAGCAGTTGATAAGGACAGGTTTGACTGACAGATCACATGGGTTGATAGTAGGTATAAAAAGCAGTATGGCAGCCATACTTTGGAAACACAGAAGAAAGAAGCATTCCATTTACACACTACATACAAGAAAGGTGCAGGGGACATTTCTGTTCACAAGGACAACCTTTCGGCTGCATGTGGATTTGGAGTGGAGTAGCAAGTCAACTTGAATTAGATTAGTATTATCTTATTCCTGTAGTACTTGTAAACTTGGGATATATAACAAAGTGTAGCAACTCTTTAGAAACTAAGAAAATAGACATATTTGCTTAGGGTTTCTTGAATATCCTTAGAAGCAAAGAGTTGTAAAAATAGAAGTTGTGTACATTTGTATCACAGAGTTTTCTTCAAATAAAAGTCTCAGGTGGTACATTTAACCACCTGATTTTTTATGTTTTTGTGAACCATTTCTTATTCAGCAATTATTTCCTTATAGATTTCTGTGGTTTATATAAGAAATTTATAACTATCAAGAATTGTATTCATCCCCCCCTTCTACAATTATACAAGTGTGTAATCTGGGAATAACAATTGGTATCAGAGCAAGCTTTTAATATATTTGATGTTTAAAGATCAACACACTTCCAACATGTCTAAGAAGGATTATGGAGTGAAGATACCGGTTCTTGATAGAGAAAATTACTTTCGCTGGAAAGTAAAAATGCGTCTACATCTCATGTCTATTGATGTAGGCTTTGTAGACTGCATTGAGAAGGGTCCTCATGTTCCAATGAAGGCTGCTTCAAGAGTTGGTCTTGCTACAGATGCACCAGACACTTACATTCCAAAACCTGTTTCTGAGTGGAGTACTGAGGATGTTGCAGAAGTCCACAAAGATAAAAAGACCATGAATATTCTGTTTAATGGTTTAGAAACAGACATGGTTGACAATGTTATCAACTGTACTACCGCCAAGGAAGTATGGGACATTGTTCAAACCCTTTGTGAAGGTACAGAACAGGTAAGGGAAAACAAGATGCAGCTACTGATCCAACAGTATGAGCACTTTCATTTCAAGAATGGAGAGACATTGAATGACACATTTAGTAGATTTCAAAAGCTACTGAATGGCTTGAAACTGTATGGAAGAATCTACCAAGTGAAAGATTCCAATCTCAAATTTCTGAGATCACTGCCCAAGGAGTGGAAGCCTATGACTGTCTCTCTAAGAAACACTCAAGAGTACAAGTCATTTACTCTTGAAAGGCTCTATGGAACTTTAAAGACATACGAACTAGAAATGGAGCAGGATGAAGAAATTGAGAATGCCCAAAAGAAAAGTGGGTCAGTTGCACTTGTTGCCAACTTGGAGCAGAAGGAGGAGAAGAGGACTGAAGCTGCTAAATCTACACCAAACAAGGAGGTTTGTGAAGGTAGAGCAGAATAAAGCAAAAGCAAGGAAAAGGTGTCTGAAGAAATGAGTGTCCTACAGCAGGATGAATTGGATGAGATAGATGAGCATTTAGCCTTTCTATCTAGGAGATTCTCTAAGCTAAAATTCAGAAGAAACTCTGGGGTGGCCAAGCCATTTAACAAGGATTTTTCTACAAGCAACTATGTGGATAAATCCAAAATTAAATGCTATAATTGTGGAATTGCTGGTCACATGATAAGTGAATGCAGGAAGCCTAGATCAGAGAACAAGGGAAAGCCAACTGAAACTGTTGACTACAAGAAGAAATATTTTGATCTTCTCAGACAGAAAGGAAAGGCATTCATGACCCAAGAGTATGACTGGGCTGCTGATGGAAATCATTCTGATGATGATGCTGAGTTTGTCAACCTTGCATTAATGGGTGATTCTGAGCAGGAAGCAAGTTCAACTAGCAATCAGGTATTTTCTACTAATCTCTCTGAGCTCACCAAAGAGGAATGCAATAGTGTTATAGATGAAATGTCTACTGAACTATATCACTTGAGTGTTACTCTTAAATCACTTACTAAAGAGAACAATATGATTAAAGAAACTAATCAGTTCTTAAGTGATAGAAATGCAGTTCTAGAAGTTCAATTTCTAGAATTTGAGAAAATGAGAGTTGATTGCAATAATGCTAAAAATGAACTTGAAGCTATGTTAAAAAGAGAACTGATTTTAAGAGACCAGCTTGAAAAAGAACAAGGGATAATTGCTAAATTTCAAAGTTGTAGGAATATCTCTCAAAACATAATAGAAGTCCAGGGAATAGAATCATTTGTGAGGGATACCTGGACTCAAAAGAAAAAGGAGCTAGAACCTTGCCTTGAGGATCTAGAGACTATTTGTGAATCAACGGATAGTGATCATCCGTTGATAGATGAACCATCAACGGATGAGAGGTATCCGTCGACTAACAAAAAGTCTGTTAGTAAGAAGGAACTCAAGAAACTGAATGATCAGTATGGTCCAGTAGCCAAGAACTTTGTTTCTGGTGAAAGTAGCCAAGCCAAATCAAGTGAGAAGGCTAAGGCAGGTGATTTACTTAACAAAAAGGTTGTTGGTAAATCAGTTAATGAAAAGGTAGAGACTGAGGGTAAAAAGAAAAAGAACAGAAATGGTAAGATAGGCATTTACAAGAAAAACAATTATTCTCCTAACAAGTTTGCTCCTAGGAAAACTTGTGGTAATTGCAATAGTGTCAATCACCTATCTTCTAATTGCAAGTCTGTTAAAAGGACTCCTGTTCATGTACCTCAATCTATGCCAAGTATACCTACAATGCCTGTTATGCCTGGTTTGTATCAGAATGCTAGTTTTTCAAATCCATATGTGAACATGCCATATGTTCCTAATCCTTATTTTCAATATGTGAATATGCCACAAATGTCATGGAGCATTCCTAGCATGGATAATATGTATGCCAATTTTTCACAAATGCATGCATCAAATATTTATGCAAATGAGCATCTGTCAAAACCTATCACTCAAGCATCTACACCCAAAGTGAAGATTGCTAAGAGTGTAAAACCAAAGGCTAACAAGAAAGGACCCAAGGAAACTTGGGTACCATAATCAACTTGATTTGTATTTTGGATTGTGTGCAGGGAAATAAGAGGAATCTATGGTACCCAGACAGTGGATGTTCTAGGCATATGACAGGAGATTCAACCCTGCTCACAGAGTTCAAGGAGGAAGCTGGCCCTAGAATTACCTTTGGAGATGACAGCAAAGGATATACTAAGGGATATGGCTTGATTACAAAGGTCAATGTCATCATTGAAGAAGTGGCTTTAGTTGAAGGTTTGAAGCACAATTTGCTGAGTGTCAGTCAAATTTGTGACAAAGACTATGAAGTAAAGTTCACTAAAGAAGCCTGTGTTGTTTCTACCAAGGAAAACAACAATGTGGTTCTGACAGGCTTTAGAAAAGGAAAATGTTTACATAGCTGATTTCAACTCAGTGTGCTCAGAATCCATTACTTGTCTCTTCAGCAAAGCAAGCAAGGATGAGAGTTGGCTATGGCATAAAAAGCTGTCTCATTTGAATTTTAAAGTTATGAATTATTTGGTAAGAAAGGATCTTGCTAGAGGAATCCCTCAATTGGAGTTCATCAAGGATGGATTGTGTGATGCCTGCCAATTAGGGAAGAAAAAGAAATCATCCTTCAAGAGCAAGACAGAGTCATCCATTGTTAAGCCCCTTCAATTGCTGCATATGGACTTATTTGGTCCAGTAAATGTCATGTCCATTTCAAAGAAGAAATACTGCCTGGTGATTGTAGATGATTTTTCTAAGTTTTCATGGACCTTCTTTCTGCACTCCAAAGATTGTGCAAGTGAAATCATCATCAATCATCTCAGACTAGTAAACAATGGTTCTGAAGTAAAAGTACAAAGAATCAGGAGTGACAATGGCACTGAATTCAAAAATTCCACAATGAAGATTTTCTGTGAAGAGAATGGAATTGTCCATGAGTTTTCTGCTGCTAGAACACCTCAACAAAATGGGGTTGTTGAAAGGAAAAACAGAACTCTCATTGAAGCAGCTAGAACAATGTTAAGTGAATCAAGATTGCCAACATATTTCTGGGCTGAAGCTGTCAACACTGCCTGCTTCACTCAGAATATTTCATTGATAAATCAAGCTAGAGGAATGACTCCTTATCAGTTATTCACCAACAAGAAACCAACGTTAGCTTTTCTTCATGTCTTTGGATGTAAGTGTTTTGTGCTACGAAATCATGGAGATAACCTGGGCAAATTTGAAGCAAAGGCAGATGAAGCTATCTTTGTTGGATATGCAGCAGGGAAAGCCTATAGAGTCTACAATCTAAGAACCAACATTGTTATGGAATCTGTACATGTTGTGTTTGATGATCAAAAGATTCTAGGTCTAAATGATGAAGGCTTCCATGAAAAGTTGAGATTTGAAAATGTGGTAGAAAGAAGAATGTACATTGATGATGATGAGGAAAATGAAGATCATGGCCTTGGAAATTCACCTAGAGTTGTTGGTCCAACTAGAAGTGATGCTAACACTGGAAATGAAGCATCCGTTGACAGTCATACTAGATCATCAGATGCATCCGTTGACAGGCATTCTCATGTATCCGTCGACAGGCAAAATGGAGCATCCGTTGATAGACAAAATGATGCATCTGTTGACAGTCAACTTCATAACTCCTCAAGGACAACAAACTCAGGGGGAGTTTCTCAAAGTCAAAACTCAATGATCAATCAACAAGATCATGCTCACGTAGATGAAACAACCTCATCTAGATCAAACCTTCCACCTTCAAGAAAATGGACCAGAGATCATCCTTTTGAGTTAATCATTGGTGACTCAAACTCAAGAGTCCAAACTAGGAGGGCCACACAAGAAGAATGTCTATACAGTAGTTTCCTGTCTCAAGAGGAACCTAAGAAAGTGGAAGATGCCCTTCTAGATCCAGATTGGGTCTTAGCAATGCAAGAAGAGCTAAACCAATTTGAGAGAAATAATGTATGGAAGCTTGTGCCCAAACCTGATGATAGAGGTATCATAGGTACCAAATGGGTTCTCAAGAATAAGACTGATGAAAATGGCATAATTGTGAGGAATAAAGCTAGATTAGTGGCAAAGGGCTATTCTCAAGAAGAAGGAATAGATTTTGATGAAACTTTTGCTCCAGTGGCAAGACTTGAGGCAATTATAATTTTCCTAGCCTATGCAGCACATGCCAATTTCAAAGTCTATCAGATGGATGTCAAAAGTGCCTTTCTAAATGGGGAACTGGAAGAAGAGGTATATGTCCATCAACCTCCTGGCTTTGAAGATCCAGAATTTCCAGATTATGTATATCTTCTCTTGAAAGCACTTTATGGTTTGAAGCAAGCACCAAGAGCCTGGTATGACACTTTATCTCAATTTCTTTTGGAGAATCACTTCACTAGAGGTACAGTAGATAAAACCTTATTTCATAGAAATGTCAATGGTTCTTCAATACTTGTTCAAATCTATGTAGATGATATTATTTTTGGGTCTACAGATGAGAAGCTTTGCAAAAGGTTTGCCAAACTTATGCAAAGTAGGTATGAAATGAGCATGATGGGTGAATTAACTTACTTTCTTGGTTTACAAGTAAAGCAAGTTAATGAGGGAATTTTCATAAGTCAAACAAAATATATTTATGATCTCTTAAAGAAATTTGACTTAATGGATTGTGCCTCTGCAAAAACACCTATGGCCACTGCAACTAAGCTTGAGCTGAATACTAAGGAAAAATCTGTGGACATCTCAAGCTATAGAGGCATGGTAGGCTCACTTCTATATCTAACAGCTAGTAGACCTGATATAATGTTTTCCACATGTCTTTGTGCTAGATTTCAAGCTGACCCTAGAGAGTCTCACTTGATTGCTATTAAGAGAATTTTCAGGTATCTCAAGGGAACACCAAATCTTGGCATTTGGTGTTGGGACAATCAGATCGTGGCCCTGCGATTTTTGATACAATTAATTAACGAGTACGAAAACAAAAGTCACCTTGTTAACGGTTGATTCCACGCTCTTCTATTGTATTCCCAAATTCCCTTGAGCGAAGTGTGGCCTTCGTCTTCTCAAGTTAACCTCTCTTCTTGCTCCTAGGTGGCTACAATATTTTTCTTAACCCACCCTAGCAAGAAGAGAATAAGAATATATATAGGGCTACAATAGGGATCATGGATAATTAGGTTAGGCCTTCTAATTACATCTTGGGCCTAGCCCAATGTAATTAAATATTAATTCAATCCACTAAAGAATTAATATTTGCACTACCTTTCCTAATATCGCAAATTAATTATTTAATTGGGTTCCAATATTATTTGCTTATTAAATTCCCCATGTTCAAAATAGCGCATGCCCATTAATTAAATAAATTACTGATAATTTATTTAATTAATATCTTTTATCCTTGATTATCCACTCAACCTTCATTTAATTATGCCGGAATAAATCCACCTGCAGGGTTTCACATAATTAAATCTTTTTGAGCTTTCAAGGGGACATCATTAACCCGAATATTATCAGGACATGGATTCCTTAAATAAATAATATCCACCATATATATTATTCCATCACCCAAAATATAATGAAATAAATCAAAAGAATTATTTCATATATAAATCAAAGCATGTAAATAATATACACGTGTCAATTACTATATCCGGATTAAGAACCTAAGCATTAATAATAACATAGAATCTTAGTTCTCCTTCTTAATCAGTATAAGGGAACAATTCTAAATTTGATCCTGTTCAATATACACAAAGTATACTAGTATTATTTATTAGTCAATATAAACTAATCTAAATAATACTACAGCCATACCACTGGATTGTCCAACACCACCTGTGCTGTGAACCTTGTTATATTATATAAACTGTATTTAACAATCTAATATTCTGTATCCCATTTGATACTAGATTGTCCACAATATATAATATTAGACAACATGTAAACATTTAAATGATTCTCAATAAAACTGGGCCAGAAATAAATGTATATACTTAAAATAAATATTTTCAGTATACACTAACAATCTCCCACTTATACTCAAAATATTTCAATGAGTATATCAGTGTTTATTTAATCCACTATTACACTGAAAACTATGTGCCCATCCATCTGACTCCTATCGCTTCCACATGCCTGTCAAAAACCTTGGCTGGCAAGCTCTTTGTGAAAGGATCTGCCCGGTTGTCTTCTGATGATATGTGAGCCACAACTATATCTCCTCGCTTTACGATTCCTCGTATGAGATGATACCTACGTTCAATATGTTTAGCTGCTTTGTGGTCTCGTGGTTCTTTTGAATTTGCCACAGCACCAGTGTTATCACAATACACTGTCAGACTCCTAGGCAAATTAGGTACCACATCTAAGTCCAAAAGGAAGTTCCTGAACCATACAGCCTCCTTTGCAGCCTCAGAGGCCGCCACGTACTCGGCTTCCATAGTAGAGTCTGCAATGCATTTCTGCTTTACACTCCTCCATATAACGGCTCCACCTCCCAAAGTAAAAACATTTCCCGAGGTTGATTTCCTCTTATCCCTATCCGATTGAAAATCTGAATCAGTATATCCCAAAGGAAATAGATCCGAGGCCTTGTAAATTAACATATACTCTTTAGTCCTTCTCAGGTACTTGAGTATAGTTTTTACTGCACTCCAATGTTCCTGACCTGGGTTCGACTGATATCTACTAACCATGCCTACAGCAAAGTAGATGTCAGGCCTCGTACATAAAATAACATACATTAAGCTTCCACATGCCGAGGCATAAGGAACTGCTTTCATGCTCTCTATATCCTTAGGTGTCGAAGGACACTGCTCCTTGGATAGAGCAACTCCATGTTTAAAAGGTAGAAAACCATTCTTAGAGTTCTGCATGTTAAAACGAGCTAATACTTCATCAATGTAGGGCTCTTGAGATAAAGCCAACATCCTTTTCTTGCGATCCCTTATTACTTTGATCCCAAGGATGTATGCCGCTTCACCTAAGTCCTTCATTTCAAATTGTTTGAACAACCATGCCTTTACTGATGATAACATCTTAACATTGTTTCCAATGAGTAAAATGTCATCTACATATAGTACTAGAAAAACCACTGCATTACCCTCACTTCTCTTATACACGCATGACTCGCTTGGACTTTGATCAAATCCATATGACTGGACTGCCTGATCAAAACGAATATTCCAGTCCCTAGAAGCTTGTTTAAGTCCATAAATAGACCTCTTAAGCTTACAAACCAGATGCTCTTGGCCTTCTTTAATGAATCCTTTTGGTTGTTGCATATAGATGGTTTCCTCAAGACTTCCATTAAGGAAAGCTGTCTTGACATCCATTTGCCAAATCTCGTAATCGAGATGAGCTGCTATAGATAAAAGAATCCGGATCGACTTAAGCATAACAACTAGTGAAAAGGTTTCCTCATAATCGATTCCTTCTTTCTGAGTATACCCTTTCGCAACAAGTCGTGCTTTCCAGGCTTTCACCTTTTTGTCAGATCCTCTTTTCTTCTTGTAGATCCACATACTTCCAATGGGTTTTATACCTTTGGATGGTTCCACGAGCTCCCAAACTTGATTGGAATACATAGATTCCATCTCAGATTCCATTGCCTTTTGCCAAAGATTTGCATCTGTATCTAGAATTGCCTGTTCGTATGTCCTGGGATCCTCATCATGTTCACCAGAGACCAAGTCTGAAGACTCTCCCAAAAACATGAATCTTTCAGGTTGTCGAACAACCCTCCCACTACGACGAGGCACTGGTGCGGTACTAGTGTCAAGTTGTGCATTTTCTTGTGGTTGTTCTACTTGTACTATTGGCACTTGGGGATTATCTGTCCCTCCCACTAATTCCTCTAAAACAACACTACTCATGGGTTTGTGGTTCATTATATAGTCTTCCTCTAAGAATCTGGCATTGGTGCTAACAATGATATCTCGATCCCTAGGACTATAAAATGAATAACCTTTTGTTCCCATGGGATAGCCTACAAACAACCTTACTTCTGTACGAGATTCCAGCTTGGTCGCGTTCTTGTTCAGCACATGTGCTGGACAACCCCAAATCCGAATATGTCTTAGACTTGGTTTGCTACCAGTCCACAATTCTATTGGAGTCTTGGGAACCGACTTAGAAGGTACCAAGTTCAGAAGGTAAGCCGCTGTTTCAATAGCATATCCCCAGAACGACTTAGGTAAATCTGAATAACTCATCATTGATCTAACACTCTCCAAAAGAGTCCGATTCCTTCTCTCTGCTACACCATTCTGCTGAGGTGTGCCAGGTGCAGACAACTGGGATGTAATCCCACTTTCTGATAAATAGTCCCTAAATTCTCCAAGCAAGTATTCGCCACCACGATCTGATCGTAGTGACTTGATACATTTTCCAAGATGTCGTTTCTCCGCACTTGCTTTGTACTCTTTGAATTTTTCAAAGCACTCAGACTTGCGGCGCAACAAATAAATGTACCCATATCTAGAATAATCGTCAATGAAAGTGACAAAATACTCATAACCTCCTCTTGCTTGGATACTCACAGGACCACATAAAATAGTATGAACCAATTCTAATACTTCTTTGGCTCTATTCCCCTTTGCTTTAAAAGGCCTATTAGTCATCCTACCTTCCAAGCAAGATTCACAAACTGGAAATGGCTCCACTGCCAACAAGCCTAATGGCCCATCTACTACCAGTCTTTGAATCCTCCTCAAGTTAATATGACCTAATCTTAAGTGCCAAAGATATGTTTGGTTCAATTCGGAAGGTTTCTTTCTTTTGTTTGAGCTAGAAAGAATGTTATTAGATTCCTTCTGTTGCAGCATTGGTTGGATAGGATTAATAATATATAAATTGTCTTGCAATGTACCAGAACATATAACTCGTTTATTCATCATAATAGAAACATTACGATCCAAACAAACATTATAACCATCCATGGCAAGTTTAGAAACCGAAATCAAATTCCTTCTAAATGAAGGTACATAAAGACAATTGTTCAAAACCAAAATCCTATCATCGCCAAAAGATAATGTAATCATTCCAACTGCAACTACTGCTACTTTCGTAGCATCTCCCATGAACACATATATCTCGCCATCTCTAAGCATTCTGGTTTGCTGGAACCCCTGCATAGAGTTACAAACATGGTCAGTGGCTCCTGTATCTACACACCAAGTGCTCGTAGATATAGCCGCTATATATGTTTCTGTAACTAGAGAAAGAAACATACCAGTATTGTTTATCTTCTTAGGAAGAGGACAATCCTGTTTCCAGTGACCTGACTGCTTGCACCTGAAGCACTTGCCCTTAGGCTTTTTCACACCGCCTTGAACTCCCACTGCATTAGCAACCTTTCCAGCTTTCTGTGTCTGAACCTTTTTCTTCTTCTTGCCTTTCGGCTTAGAGGAAGAAGCTTTCTCAGCCACATTCACTTGAACATTCTGCTTAAAGAGTCCTTCAGCTGCCTGAAGTTCTGTCAGAAGTTCCGCGAGACTATACATCATTTTGTTCATAGTGTAATTCAAGCGAAATTGCTCAAAACTTTTGGGCAGACTCATAAGGATGATATCGATCTGGGTTTCCCCATCAATATCAGCACCAAGGATCTCCATCTCATTCAGATGAGACATCATCCTGAGAACATGATCCCTTACAGGTGTTCCTTCAGCCATCTGAGTGTTCATTAAAGCCTTCATTGCTACTTGCCTAGCAGCCCTATTCTGTTCCCCAAAAAGTTCCTTGAGATTAAAGAGCATATCTGAAGCAGTGGCCATAGCCTGATGCTGATGCTGCAAAACACCCGACATTGCTGCCAGAATGTAACATCGCGACATCTCATCAGCCTTAATCCACCGCTTATAATACTCCTTCTCACTTTCAGGAGCATCTTCAGCAGGCTGATCTGGCTTGGGTTCATAAGTGCAAAATTTGTACTCCTCAGCAGTCAACACTATGTCCAAATTACGTTTCCATTCAATATAGTTTGGTCCAGTAAGTTTGTTATCCTTAAGTATGGTGAATAGTGGATTAAAGCCCATAATGATCTAATCCTGAGAATCATACATGTAACACATAATCAGAGAGTTGCACAAATCTTAAAACCTATTGGTTTCCTCTAACAATTAATTAAAATTAATGCACTAATATTTAAACACCATAAGTATCTGGTACGCCACGATGGGTGACATATATACCACTTAAATTCGCTTAAATATTACTTCGGTCCTATTACTAAATAATACGCCACGTTAGGGTGGACTATATATTATTTTTCATAGCTAAGTGTATACCATTATCAAATCTTAAATTAATAACAATAAGACCGGATGCCACCATTAAATATTTCAAATCAATAATCGATAATAGGATAATTCCCAGATCGGGGGGAGCATTGTCAAGAGGCGTCACTTAAGACCCATTTCTAGACAGAATCATCCTTTCTCTCAATATTGAAAATCTATATTCAATAATTGGTACCCGTCTAATTAATCGAATTCTATGAAACTTGGTACGCCACGTTGGGTGGCATGTATACCTTTCAATATTCGTAATTAATTTAGGAAGTTTGTCCTAGTAATATCCATAACACTATCTGACACCATATATCATATGCCACGTTAGGGTGGACAATATATAATTTATATTCGTCTTAGTGTTAAATTACATACAAAAAATAATGGAGACCGTGGGATTTAATTCCTAATTAATTCCCTCACCCACGTAGAATTTTTATTAATAAATTGAGGAATTTTAAAATTAAATGGGGCCTATGTAGTTATAATTATGTCTAACATGCATTCAAAATACACACATAATTAAACAACATATAACATTTAATTAAAGCAATAAATAAATAATCTATGTCCATGTCGTCCTAATTATGTTAAACATGCAATTAAAAATTACACACATAATTAACAACACACATAATAATTATTTAAAGCAATAATTAAAAAAATAAATAGCGGAATTAAAACAATAATTAAATCCACTATTATGGCCCCAAAATTAATTTGCTGCAGCCCCTGTTCGAACTTAGCTGGCCTCCTAAACCACAGCGCCTTACATGCCTTTACATGACAAGATATGAAAAAACTAAAAAGCTTTTCCAACTTAACCTGCCAAAACAAAAGTCAACAAAAAAATAAATATTCCTCTTCCAGCACCGCGCGTGTATCTTGTCCAAAGCACCGCGCGTGTGTTCCACGCGCTGGACACACGCCAGACGCTCTTGTACTGCTGCCGCAGGAAAATACCATCTGCTTCAGGCCTTTTGGAGTCACGCAGCGGATATAATTTTTTTTTTTGTCCGATTTTGATCTTCAGTCGTACGCAATTGTTACAAGATACCCGGATTTTTATAAAATCCATCAAACAATTACAAAGAAAATAGATCTAATACAAAACTAATTTTGTAAAATCTATTCTAACACGATCAACCCTCGTGTAAATTACAATCACGATAAACCACGTGAAAATCAAACAAAATAACCATGATTAAACCACGTGGGATCCAATCACATAATTATAAAAACATGGCCATAATAGTGGATAACAACCTGCAAAACAAAATATACAAGCCTACCACTATATACATGCATATATAATTACGACATGGACATCATATCAAAAATCGCAAAACCATAGAACCTAGCTCTAGATGCCAATTGTTGGGACAATCAGATCGTGGCCCTGCGATTTTTGATACAATTAATTAACGAGTACGAAAACAAAAGTCACCTTGTTAACGGTTGATTCCACGCTCTTCTATTGTATTCCCAAATTCCCTTGAGCGAAGTGTAGCCTTCGTCTTCTCAAGTTAACCTCTTTTCTTGCTCCTAGGTGGCTACAATATTTTTCTTAACACACCCTAGCAAGAAGAGAATAAGAATATATATAGGGCTACAATAGGGATCATGGATAATTAGGTTAGGCCTTCTAATTACATCTTGGGCCTAGCCCAATGTAATTAAATATTAATTCAATCCACTAAAGAATTAATATTTGCACTACCTTTCCTAATACCGCAACTTAATTATTTAATTGGGTTCCAATATTATTTGCTTATTAAATTTCCCATGTTTAAAATAGCGCATGCCCATTAATTAAATAAATTACTGATAATTTATTTAATTAATATCTTTTATCCTTGATTATCCACTCAACCTTCATTTAATTATGCCGGAATAAATCCACCTGCAGGGTTTCACATAATTAAATCTTTTTGAGCTTTCAAGGGGACATCATTAACCCGAATATTATCAGGACATGGATTCCTTCAATAAATAATATCCACCATATATATTATTCCATCACCCAAAATATAATGAAATAAATCAAAAGAATTATTTCATATATAAATCAAAGCATGTAAATAATATACACGTGTCAATTACTATATCCGGATTAAGAACCTAAGCATTAATAATAACATAGAATCTTAGTTCTCCTTCTTAATCAGTATAAGGGAACAATTCTAAATTTGATCCTGTTCAATATACACAAAGTATACTAGTATTATTTATTAGTCAATATAAACTAATCTAAATAACACTACAGCCATACCAATGGATTGTCCAACACCACCTGTGCTGTGAACCTTGTTATATTATATAAACTGTATTTAACAATCTAATATTCTGTATCCCATTTGATACTAGATTGTCCACAATATATAATATTAGACAACATGTAAACATTTAAATGATTCTCAATAAAACTGGGCCAGAAATAAATGTATATACTTAAAATAAATATTTTCAGTATACACTAACATTTGGTACCCAAGAGATTCTGGCTTTGAGCTAATTGGCTATTCAGATGCAGACTATGCAGGTTGCAGAATTGATAGGAAAAGTACTACAGGCTCCTGTCAATTTCTAGGGAACAGGCTTGTGTCATGGTTCAGTAAGAAACAGAACTCAGTCTCCACTTCTACAGCCGAAGCTGAGTACATTGCAGCTGGTAGTTGTTGTGCACAGATTCTTTGGATGAAAAATCAACTTATCGACTATGGTCTAAAAGTTGAGAAGATTCCTATTTTCTGTGACAACACTAGTGCTATTGCCATCACAGAGAATCCAGTGTAACATTCGAGAACCAAGCATATTGACATCAAATACCACTTCATTAGAGAGCATGTAATGAATGGTACAGTAGAAATGCACTTTGTGCCAAGTGAAATGCAGCTTGCAGATATCTTCACCATGCCTCTTGATGAATCTTCATTCACAAGGTTGGTAGGTGAACTAGGTATGCTTAATTTTTCATAATTCCTAGTGGTATCTAATCATATTGTATTGCAGCTAGAATTGTGTTTTGATTTACTTGAGAATTAAAAGCTCTTAGAATAACTCTTAGCAGAAATTTTGTTTAAGGCAAATTTGCTTATCAGCGGATATCCTTTTATCCGTTGGTAGTATAAACACATTACTAGATTTTCGTATGTCAACAGATAACAGGTTGTCCACGTCATCGATGGATAAACTGTTTTCTCAACCGTCCAATCTTTATCCGTTGATATACATATTTCTCTTTATAGCCGTTGGTAAACGTGTATAATTAATCACGGCTGTACTTCTTTTCTTTTCATTTATTATCTGACAGTTACTTTTGTCCAATGGGGTAATTACTTCTGATTATTTCATTTTTAATTCTTGAAAAATATAAAAGGCTGTCTTGTGTCCTCACATCTCACCTTTATTCATTTTCAAGAATCTCATTAGTTAACTGCATCTTCTTCACTAAATCTCTCTCTGCAACAAAAGTTCAAACACTTCAATGGCGCCTATTGTTAAGATGATGTCTTCCACTGGGTTTACCTATGAGAAGAACAATTTCGCGGCCTTTGTTGATACAGTGAACGCTCCAGAAGCATATCACACCATGATGAATTTCGTGAAGAAATGCAAACTATCATATGCTATGACTGCCACCACTCCTCTAATCCATGAGGTAATTGAAGAGGTGTGGGCATCTGCTGAGTACAATGGCACAGACGGTATACTTGCTTTTTCTTTGAAGGGTAAAAACTATGTAGTTAATTCTGATGTGATAACTGCTTACTTAAAATTGCCTGAGAATAACTGTCTGAATGTACCCAGTAATACTGAAATTGTTACCATGCTTAATTCCATAAATTATACCCTTAGTACTGAGAACTTAGGGAAAATTGTTTGGAAAGGTATGGTTAAATAATGGAGTTATCTTTGTGATGCCTTCATTAAAACTTTTTCTGGCAAGATTAGTAACTTTGATGCTGTTACCAATTCCATGCTAGTTATGCTATGTATGCTTTTGACTGATAAATTCTATAATTTTGGCACACTAGTCATGTATGAGATAGCAGCTAAATCAGGTAAAAAGGAAACTAGGAGCAAGAATGTTTATTTTGCTAGATTTTTGATGCTCCTAGCACTGCATGTATTTGAGAATGAGCTATCCATTGCTAACCCGGATAGCAAGTTCAATTGTTTTATTTTGGAGAAGAGAGTCTTAAGTGATTTGATTCGAATGAACCTAAATGCAGAAGTACAATTGGTATATCTACCAATTGTTCAGGTAACTGTTTCCAACCCTGAAACTCCTATCTCCAACCCACAAATTTCTTTGCCTTCTAGTGTCACAATGGAGTCTGTGGCTGTGACCAAACAGGCTCCTACCAAAGTGACCAAATCCAGAGTTCCAAAACCACAATCTAAAAGACAAACCTCTGGTGTCTCTCAAAAGGCACCTGTTGCAAAAACTACCAAAACTCTTGAGGGGAGTGTGAAGGTGGTAGTGAGTGGTGAGGGACAGGGTGAACATCAAAGAAGTCCTAAGGATAAGGAAGGTGAGGCAGGTGCAACCAACATTTCCGTCTCTCAAAAGACTGTTAATGAACCCTCAAACCAAATTCTAGTTACATCCTCTCAACAGGGTGTGACTACTGATTTAAGTTCCACTCCAGGAACACTGCACAAAAGGGGAAGAGACACAGATAACTCTCACTCAAAAACCTATGGTAGAAGAGTAAAATCCAAAACCATTGGGGAATCACAGGGTGCACACACTGTACAGCAAATTGTACCTTCTCAAATTCATTTTGATGTGACTTCAATAAATGTGGAGTCACAGCCCCTTGATCTTGACCTTCAAATCGATACACATTTTAATCCACCGTCACCAACTCCATCTCTGGATGTGGATATGATATCTACATCAATTCCTGATTCTCCATCTTTAAAATTCTTGGAGAAGCCCCACTCAACAATTGGTGGTCATCATCTTTTAGATGATTTGTTGGGCCATCAATCTTCCATTCCTGAATTCACAACACTATCTGTGGCCTCTTCCTTAAAATCAATCACCACAGATTCAGTGTTGGTTTTCACTTCAACGGATATTCTTTTTCCTTCATCAACGGATATCCTTCATTCGTTGACAAGTGTTTCTCCATCAACGGATGTGTCTACAACTAATCATCCGTTGACAGCAATAACTACTACATCAACGGATACACTTTATCCGTTGATAACTCTCTGTACCACTGCAAAATGTGACATTCCCATGTCAATTGTGGAGGAGTTTGTAGTAGTTGAAACACTTTTAGGAATGAGGGAAGGGAGTGAGAGGCTACCTTGTGAGCAGGCAAAAGGAGAGAAAAACAATGAGAGGCTGACCATTTCTTCCGGTCAGGCAAAAGGAGAGCTAGAGAGTTCCACCTTAGTAGGTGAAGGTGAGGGTGTGAGCCAGGGGGAGCCCCTGATGTAAGAAAAGAAAGATGAGAGGAGAGAAGGGACTACATGAGAAATAAGGCAGGAAGATTCAGCCATTGCAAGTGAGTTAATGGAGGTTAATGAAGCTTCCAAAGAGATGGAATTTCGACAAGAATATCAGTCAATTATTGACTTCATCTCTTTGGATCCTGAAACCTTTACTCATCCTATTTCTGCCTATCAAGTCATGGCACAACAGGGCAATGTGGAGGCAGAGAAGGCAATGCACCTAGTACACACCTCAGAATCTCTTCAAAGAGCAAAAGAAGCTTTACAAAGAAGATAGCCTGGCTAAGTCTGTTCAGCTTCTTTCCTCCAAAGTGGATAGTATGGAATCTCAAATGCAAACTATCATTGCCAATCAATCAAAACAAACTCAACTACTGGAAATGCTACTTGCAGCTTCAACTCCAACCCTTGATGCTAACAAAAAGGGGGAGAAAATGGGAACAAGCACAGAAGAGGCTGCAACATCTACTGGCCAAATTCAAGCTACCAGTAGTAAGATAGCACAGATTGAGGGGGAGCAACAGCCAATTGTAGTGGTCATAGCCAATTGTAGTGGTGAATCCAACAGAGTTTGAAATAAAGGCTTCCCCTATGAAGAAACAAGTGGCTTTGCCTGAGATTCAAAGTTTAGAAGAAATCTCAGATGGTGAAAGGCAAGCCCGAATAGAAGCTTTGGAAAAGATCAACTAGGAGACTAATGAAAGAATTCTAAAGGCAGAGAGGATGATCAATGAATCAATTGCATCATCTCTGTTCCTTAATGCTCAATCTTCTGCTCCAACAATATCAACCACAATCATGAAGGTGCTCACTCCAAGGGTTGTGGCTCCTACATTCTATGATGCTGAGCCAACATATGTCAAAGAATTTGAACCAGTCATCAAAACCAGAGCCTACTCACCACCAAAGGAAAATGGGAAGAACAAGCTTCAATTGGACTACCCATTTCCCAAGAATGATGAAGAAAAGCTAATGGGAAAAACAATCATAGAGTTCAAAGAGCAGACAAATAAGAGTGTAAGAGATTGGATGGCTGTAATTATAAGGAATGGAAAAGTATTAAATATATCCAACAGCCATCCTAGATTTGTGGAAGCTAAAAGAGAAGAAGTCTCTAGAATCCAAAGGGAAGCTCATCCAAGTACAGAAAATCAACATGAAAACTCAGATGAGAAGCAAGCCAGGCTGGCTCAAGAGTTAATGGATGAGGTAGAGGTTGAAATGAAGAAACCTGAGGAAGTTCCAAAATCCAAACCTAAAAGAAGGAAAGCTAAAACCAAGAGGGTTCTTTCTCCAGAACCCTCTCCAGAAAAAGAAACCACTGGCTCATCAGTACCTATATCTGCAACAGTAATCGACCCAACTGTGAACTTTCATGGTGACCCCATAATGCCTAAAAAAGAACCAATGAATCTTGATTCAATTGAAGTTCCTTCATTCTTGCTGAATCCAAAACAGAAGAAAAGGGCTCCAAAGAAGCAACTCTCAAAGGGACCAGTTCAAGTTGCTAGGGTACCTGCTATTGTCAAACAGCCAATCTTGGAAAACAAAGAAGACTTTATCTATCAGGCAGAAATTGAAGAATACTCTGGCATGAATCTATATTTGGATGAATTGTCAGAAGTAAGAGGAATTGACAAGTACAAGAATCAGCCTAAGAGATTAGTGTTTGTCCACAAGGGAGGAAGTCAGAGGACATGGCCATTGCAAAAGGTTCTTGGAGAGAATTATCATACATTGACCAAAGTGTTCTCAGCATTCAAGAGACACACAGGGTTCTCTGAGACAGCTAGAAGGGAGATAATTAGCAGAATAGAAGAAATAAGGAGAGAATGGAACTCACCCTCAAGTCTACCAAAGAAAATGAAGATCCCATATAATGGACATAAAATCCACATTCTACCCTTTTGGATGATGGAGTTCTGGGATGAAGAGGGCACTAGGAGATTCTTCAGGTTAGAAGATCAACTGTCAAAGGCTAGTTCTGATTACCTAAGATGGTTACAACTAAAGCTAAATCCAAAAATTGTTGAAGAAGATACCTTCTATAGGCAACTTCAAGTGCAAATTGAGTCCAACTCTGCCAAGGAAGGAAAGTCAAGGGTACAGCCAACCAGAGAGAGGAAACATCATTAATCTGCTCAATCTAAAGGAGCACATCTCTGATAAGTTTCTTAAAGCTTTATGTTTTCAATTTTTGTAGCTTAAATACAATTTTTGCATACTGTAGTGTGTATATATCTTTAGGAATGTTTTGTTATCATCAAGGTTCCGAATTTATGCTTTATTGCCATCAAGTATAAATTGGGGGAGATTGTTAGGAATATGTTGTAGTTGATGATAACTTAACATTCAAGCAAAATTGTATAAGTCAAGTTTTGTAACTATCAACGGATAAGACCTTATAACTCTATTCATTGACAGGTAGCTCATCAACGGATGAGGTTTTGTAGCATACTGCAATATCTCTATTTATCAGTTGATTGTGTTTTTATTCAGAGTCATGTTGACCATCAATGGATAGGCAGAATAGGGTAGCCAATTGTAAATAAGCTATGCTATGTAATTCTGTCTAAGTGAAAGTGTATCAACGGATGAGAACAGGGCTCTATCAACGGATACAACTCAAATCTACTCGATCAACGGATATAGCTCAATCTACCATCAACGGATAACTGTGCATAACATCAACGGATAATCATTATCACTTTATCCTATGCTAGCTGGGAATTAGCAGTTGATAAGGACAGGTTTGACTGACAGATCACATGGGTTGATAGTAGGTATAAAAAGTAGTATGGCAGCCATACTTTGGAAACACAGAACAAAGAAGCATTCCATTTACACAGTACATACAAGAAAGGTGCAGGGGACATATCTGTTCACAAGGACAACCTTTCGGCTACATGTGGATTTGGAGTGGAGTAGCAAGTCAACTTGAATTAGATTAGTATTATCTTATTCCTGTAGTACTTGTAAACTTGGGATATATAACCAAGTGTAGCAACTCTTTAGAAACTAAGAAAACAGACATATTTGCTTAGGGTTTCTTGAATATCCTTAGAAGCAAAGAGTTGTAAAATAGAAGCTGTGTACATTTGTATCACAGAGTTTTCTTCAAATAAAAGTCTCAGGTGGTACATTTAACCACCTGATTTTTTATGTGTTTGTGAACCATTTCTTATTCAGCAATTATTTCCTTATAGATTTCTGTGGTTTTTATCAGAAATTTATAACTATCAAGAATTGTATTCAACCCCCCCTTCTACAATTATACAAGTGTGTAATCTGGGAATAACAGATATGTCTATGTACTCTATTCGAGAACTCAGGAAGTCAACAAGTCAAAGTAGTGTTCGAGTTCTCAAGGAGTCAACAAGTCAAAGTTCCATTCGATATCTCAAGGACTCAGAAAGCTATTCGATATCTCAAGGATTCGACAAGTCAAGTGTTCTATTCGACAACTCAAGGAATCCTGAAGAAAAGATCTATTCGAGAAGTAATTCGATATGTCAATATAACAGTGTTCGAGAACTCAGAGTTATCGATCAAGTCAATTCTAGTTCTCGAATCAACTACTTAGTCACTTCTCGAATACATTCTTGGAGACAAAATACTGAAGAAATTGTACAAGTCAGAAACCAGCAACAAGCCAATGCACTTTATGGACCACAATCTGTAACATGCTCTGGAAAGCCTACAAGGAAGCTTGGAGAGATATAGAAGAGACAAGGGGCTAAAGAAGTGGATCTGAACAGGCTTTGCAAAGTCAAATCTGTAACCATTTGGACACTTACTCAAAAAGGATAGACAGACTAGAAAGTAATTTGTTTAGCTACCTTATTTGGTGTAAGTAGGTTGTATCCATGTTCTATAAGGATACAGCCTCACTTCCTTAGTCATTAACTTAGTAACTTTGTGAGTCAAGTTTTTCATACACTACAAGTTGTATCTCTCTGAGAAAAACGAAGCTGAGAATACTATCATTTGTATTCACAGATTGTAGCAACCTTTATCTAATAATACATTAGATTAAAGTGAAATTGTGTCTTGTGTTATTCTTTATCCGCACCTTCTATCTTGCACACACAAACACTCTTGCTACATAGACTCGAACGAGAAAAGTTCAAGAATCCATTCACCCCCCCTCTGTATTCTTTTACTGTATTCAATACTCAACATATTCCATGTTCTATCGCTATCGTTGCATACATAATGTTGTGGAATCTCATCGTAAGTGTAATTACGGGCATCACAATTAACTGTATTGAGATAGAAGAAAGCTTTCAGCTTGCTATTGCGGTATTTTTCACGTGATGCAACTTTTTGCAATGATTCATTTGTTCTGAAAGTGCAATTTTTCTTCCCAGGTAAATGAAATGGTAGACGCCCAACTGATATACTCCTATGATGAATCGGAAAACCAAATATCCGATATGCAGCCTCAGTACCACATAAGTACCGACCATCGAAATAAGCATTGATTTCATCAACAGAATCATCTTCAACATCACCTTTTCTCCTTCTTTTCCCGCGGTTAACTTGAACAGTTGCTCGGTCATAACCTTTAAGGCAATACTTGAAAAGATATTTTAAACTCCGAGCATGGCAACAAATCTCTACATTCATATGGTATTGATATTTGACCAATAAATCACGATTGTATGGCACAACCCATTGATTGTCTAAATCAGCTTTTCGTACATGAACAATTTTATTTTGTCTGCGTCGTCTATAGATAGGAAAACCACTTTCATCAAATGTTGTCCTAGAACAGTACCTACGCAATAAAATGAAAATGTTAAAAACTTAATCATGTCAAAGAAAATGGTATTAACTTAATAATACGGTAAGTATAAAGGAAAATGCTATTAACTTAATAATGTCAAAGAAGTGGTAAATAAAACGGTCAATATACATTTTCTTACTTCTTTGGAAAATGCCTAATACAACGCATATTTTTCATGCAAGCACTTTCACATTCTGCAAACCACATGGACCATGAATCATAAACTCTTTTACAGTAGCATGTCCAACCGGATCTAAAAGCGAATCTGGAATCTTCGCAGATACAAACTTGTCAACAATTTTCTTTCAAATATTTTTTCGACTTTTGGTCAAGCCATATTAGCATATGAACATGTGGAAGACCTCTTTTCTGGAATTCAACCACATACATAACTACAACAAACACCAAATATTAATTAGCTATACTATGGTATTATTAAAGTGAACATAAAAAGACATAGCTCAACATAATTACCTCCTGCACATGTACCAAAAACTTTCTTGTTTTTTACATCAGCTAGCAACTGATCAAGCTTCAATCTAAATACCCGTGATATAATGTCAGGACAATTTGCGGAAATTCAGCCTGGAAGATGTTCCATCATTTTAATAATTTCATCCCAAAGGGGATAAAAGGTCATTGTTAGGAAGATATCTGGATGACCAACATAACGACAAACAGCAAGCGCATCTTGGAAGTTCTGTTGCATGTAACGCTTGGATCCAACAAAGCCAGTAGGAAGTATAATACATGTACCAACATTAGATGTATCTGAATCACCTTTCCTCATAGAATCACAGATATGGCTATAAAATTCATTCCGTAAGATTGTTTGATGAGTACGGAACCACCATAATCGAGTCTGTTCAATAGAGGAGAAAGCATCCACCATATATTGTTGAAAAAGTCTTCCACCCAATCGAGGTGTCAAACCTGTATTGGAAAAAGTGAATCAGTTAGAGCAAAAGCAACTGACATGTCATCACCAAAAAAATATTTTTAGTATCAAAATTTGTGCAATAATATTATAAGTACCTTCATTGTCTCTGACTTGGAAAGAATATGAATAATAATCCTTCATTGACAAATAATCACGACACTTCTTTGAATTTTGATATGTCTTGAGAAATTTTATTCTTGGGTGGAAACCGTCTTCACCCCATGGGAACAGAATTGGGTATTGAAGAGACATAAGTTTTGGATGAACATATGATGCATGTACTAAACCATGGATTTTATCATCCATGATTATATCACGGTATCCACACGTATCATCAGTATCACCAACCATAATTCCTGTAACTTCATCAGACTCAGCAAAATGATTTTCACGTCCGCTTTCTGATCGACAAACTTTTAGAGTTATTTCCAGATCAAAAATCTCATCACTTTCAAAACGGTCACGTTGCTGCCTAAATTGCTGCACCAATTCGTTGGTTTCATCCAACATGTTTATATGCCCTTGCACAACTTCAACATCAACAGTGTTTTGATCCTCAGTACTAACCCAACGCATCCTATTATCGACTTCATTCGTCGTGTCATAAATATAAAGTTGACAGAATTTAAGTGTCCGTCATTAGGAATCAAAGATCCAAATACGTGGTGGTTTTGACCATTCAATCGATAAACGTAGGGAGCCCTACCTGAATTTATCGAATGATCAATATTACCACCAGTGGACGTAAAAGAAATCATAGAGTTGTATAACCTGATCAGTCGATAAAAATTAGTTCCTTTCTCCGCATGATTATACAGTTCCATTAGGTACGGTGGAGTAGGCTGAACTGGTGGCAATTTCACTGTACCTTTCATACACCAAAGAGAGAATATAGGAGTAACTTTGGTAACATTCTTATTTACCCTTTCTTCTTTCCACATTTGAGCATTGCAAAATGAACATTTTGCAGCAGGAGCACCCAAGGTCGCATATTCTTCTGGCACAATACATTTTCGTCGTGTTTTTGGTTTTGCTAGTGTTGTATTCATATCATTGTCTGCAGCACACACAAAACATAATTATTTCATAGGGCTACTGATGAAGAAATAATTTTTATGGATTTATGGCCAAACGTACACATACCGTGTTCTACATTTTCTTCATCACTATAGAAAACATCATCATAGTAACTATCCTCTTCTGTGGACATGGAACTAAAACTACTATTCGAATAATCTGAATCTTCAGAATCATCACTCAACAATGGAGGTCCATGAACATTAGGAGCTTGCCATAATTGAATAAAGTCATAATTGTCAATAACCTACAAAGCAATGACTTATATTTAATAATTATTAACATAAAACAACTATTACCTTCTTCGAAATCAGAATAAGATCCATCAACAGTTTGTTTAGTAAATAAGGTACGTCCATAATCAGTGTTGAAGGTTCTCGATTTTCTCTTGGAGACTTGATCAGTAGGATTTGAAACCTTCTTCTGACTACCTAAATGTTGTAAAGAAACATTAAGACATGTACACCTGTAACTGAAGAAATGTACTTGTACAGAACAGTGACATTATGAATGTAGCTTACCTTTTGATGTGCTCCCTACATTGGTTGAATTACACAGAGGAGTTCTGTACATGTCTTCATTAGGAGCAGTATATGGATTACTGAGCACTTGAACTACAAATTGGAATAAACATATTGTACAGAACATAAGAATAAAAAAGGCATAGCACAGAAGAAAAAGTTACTAACCGATTCCATGATGTCTTTTGTCTACCCTAGTTTTGTTTGTTGTTGTGAGATTAGTTATATTCGATAAAGGACTGCGCACAACAACTTGCTCAGATGATCGATCTATACCTACAACATAATGAAGACAACTAATAGTAGTAAATCCATAAATAAAAATATTCTCCAAAAGACAAAACTAAAATATGCATAGCTTGAAACAAAAGTTAGATTCGATTATGGACTACGCAGAATAAGTTCCTCAGGAGTCTGATTTGTACCTAGGAAAAAGTGACAAAACTAATCCATAAATAAAAGTAGGATTCAAAGGACTAAGGTTGTATATATAACATTGCATAAACTTACCATCGTTAGTGATTACTGCAAGAGGAGAATGTGATCCAACAAGAGCACATGACAAATTGAGGTCTTTGTGGTAGACTTTCTTCGCTTTTTTGGGTTTCTTCCGCTCAAAAACACTATTCATATCTTCATAATTAAATAGATGCCATCGATTTCCTAAGCATCTTTCTGTTAAACATCGATTTAAAAAAAACATAAAGGAAATCGTAATTTCAAATCTTATATATACCTTGTTCATAGTACAGAAGGAGAAACTCAATGATCATAATTACACTACGAACAAAAAAGATCTCAACTTCGTATGAATACCACAATTTTCTCTCCAGCAAAGCAAAGAAGAAGATGAAAATTGAAGTTCAAATTTGAATGAATAAAAAATAAGTTGATAAAGGTAATAACGTACGAAGCTTTGGATGTAAGCTTCACATTTAGTACTATTTCCTATTATATATATTTAGTTTGCAGTGCTAAGTGTAGTAAAAGCTATATTACCTTGACAATTAGCACGGTGGCATGAGTTGTAAATGTTAGCAAGATTTAAGGGCAAAAGTCATCATACAATTTTACTGTATATAATAGGTAGTAGGAACTATTATGTTAAGGGATTTAATGTTGAAAACTAAACTCATTTTGTTTTAAAATAATAGCTCAGTTTAATTTTTTTAACCACATATTTAATATGTTTTGATCAGATTGTTGTATAAATTATTTTTTGAATGTATTTGTTATGAATAAAAGAATTTTATTTAAATTTTTATTTTGAAAAGAAAAAATTTATAAATAATTTTTGTAATTACTATGTAAGCAATACATTTTAAAATACATGTGTTCAAGTCAAATGTGATAACGTTATGAGAGAAAGTCAAATGTGATAACGTTATGAGAGAGTACTCAAGCATCCACTTTTTTATGGCTTTAACTTTAAAGATCTACTACCATAATTTAATACAACCATCAAAATCACGAATAAAGGCCCTCAATATCACAATTTAAAAGCAAATGGCCACAAATATCACAAACAGAAAAGCTGGCCCCGTATATCACAGTAAAACGCTACATAATGTAGCGTTTTTTTTTGGAAAAGACGCCAATGCGTCTAGCGTATACTGTGTTCTCTGTGAGCCTGTGTGGTGAGTGAGTGGTGAGGGTGCATGGGAATGCCACATAGTGTGGCGTTTTGGGATTTTTTTTTTTTTCAGGGATTAAACAATTAATTTTTAGGGTTCAATGATTCCATTTTGTGGTTTAGAAATATTCGGAACTACGAATAAACCGTATACGAATTTAGGATTTAGGGCTGTCGGATTCAATTTTTTAATTAAAATTTTTAAATTAAAAAAGAATTATCTAAATTTAGGGGTTCAGCAATTAACTTTTGGGGTTCAACTTTTTCATTTTGGGTTTTAAAAATGTTCAGAACGAACCGTATATATTTAGGAGAAAAAAGAAAAAAAAATAAAAAACAAAGAAACGCCACATAAAGTGGCGTTGCATCACACAAACACATAACTTTATCCAACGTTTCCCCCCCAAAACACAATACTACCTAGCGTTAACAAGAAAAAAAAAATTCATCCTCCCATAAAACGCTAAACGCATTAGCGTTTTTGAATAAAAAAGAAAAAAAATATGAGACGCTACACGAAGTAGCGTTTTTGTATAAAAATTGAAAACGCTACAGGCAACTGTGTTTTGGAGTGATATTTGGGGTCAAGTTTTTGAGCTGTTATATTTGGGGTCATTTCTTTTCAAATTGTGATATATAGGGTCAACACCCAAAATCACCAAGACTCTCATCTTTAACACATATAAAGCTATATAATTCATGAGCATGGCTTACAACATAAAAACTAACATAAATGTGATATGTATCACCTTGTATATAATGTAAGGTAGCTAGTAGTCAATTTTTCCAAGCCTAGGTAGCCTTTTTAGCTTGATTCTAAGCCTAGTTACTAGACTAAACTCTTGGTGATCCATTATTCATGGAAAGATGTTACTAACTATCTAGTTAGTAAGCTAACTAGTTGCCAACCATTTAGTTGCGTGCTCTTTGACTTGCCACATTCCTTGACCAACTACTTGCATGTATTTTGCATGGAATTTGCATGGGTGTTTGCCAACTTTCTTATTTTCCAAATTTTATTACTACATTTCCTTGTTAATCTTAATTAATCCTTGAAATATTCTTTAAGTAGAAATTCTCAATTTATTCTCAATATTCCAATCCTCCCACCTTCATATGTCGGCTATATGGAGTTTCCAAATTTTAATTCTCTTGGCCTCGTCATCATCATATTTATTAATTTCTCGTGAAAATGTAGATCGTTAGAGAAGTAGGATTTTTTCAAATTCTGAAGGTTTTTGCATACACTCATTTCACTTATATAATCTCAATATAAATTCAAAATCTCAATTTTTCCATTATTTAAAAGTGGGTGGGAATTGCTTTCCTTACATACCTGAATTACTATTCATCCGAGTCTTTTACAATTGTGCAAAAATTAGGGTTATTACAGTTTGTTAAAATGAAAAGAGATCACCAGGCAATATTGAGAAAGAAGAGTGAGGAGTTGTTATAGAAGAAAGAGGAGGAACTAAAAATATTTGAAGCTCGGGCTAATGATTTAAGAGCTAAAGAATTGTGCAGAGTCAAGTACAATCCTTACATTGTAGAATACAAGAAGAAAATCAGAATGGACTGTCTCAATGCTACCCAAAAGCCAAGCTAAGCGAAGTAATCAAAGACCTATCAAACTCACCTCTACTTAAAGAACTCAATGCCATGCAAGACATTATACTATCACTGGATGAGAATGCAAAGAGAACAAAAGTGAAAGAAAAGAAAAGATATGATAATTTGGAAGCTAAAGCTCAAAGGATGAAATCAATGAATAATGGCTAACATTTTATTCATAAATCAATTGTAAGATTGTTCTCTTTGTGTTGTGGAATAAAAACTAGGTTATGATTTGTAATTAATGCTAGGGTGGTTGAGCTTCGAGCTTTAATGGATGTTTCCGTGTTACGAGACTGATCGGTCCTCACAGAGTGCCTACGTATCTCGTTATTGAGAATCAAGCCAAGACGTAGTTCTGAGAATGAGGGGTCAGGCCCTTATATAGGCTGAGAAGCCTAAGAATTATGGTAGGAGTAGGAGACTTGGTGAGCAAGTCACCGCCTGAAGGAAGGTTCTAAATCCCTTCCTTTTAGGAATCAGTTTCCATGTTGAGATATGTATCTTGGAGGCTAAGCCAGGCAAGAGTTATATCCTTGTTTGACTCTTATTTGCTGAGCTGTTTATTACCCCTAATATTAATTACGAAATTAATATTATAATTGGGGTTTGGGCCCATCTGGTGGGCCCCACGTTTGGACCATTCTAGGTCTAATTAATGCCACATTAAATGTGTCTTTAGGGCTTACTTTTAGCCCATATCATTTGCCCCCCAACTTCTAGGAAAACTGATCAGGTTTTCCTTGAAGTTATAACGGCTTTATTCAAGACTTGGGTCAGGGTTTATTGCTCTTACGTGAGTATTTTCAATAATATCATCTTAATGTAAAGCGTAGAGCGACCGACGCATTTACAACGATGTTTGAACGACACTAAACGGTGTTAAATGGCACTAGACAGTACTAACCAGCCTTAAACAACGTTTAAATAGTGTTAACCAATGTTAAATGGCATAAAATGGCACTAACGGTACTAAACGGTGCTAAACGGTGCTAATCGGCACTAAACTGTGCTAACAGGCACTAACAGTGCTTAAACAGCACTAAACGGTGCTAATCGGCACTAAACTGTGCTAACAGGCACTAACAGTGCTTAAACAACACTAAACAGTGCTAATAGGCACTAAACTGTGCTAACAGGCACTAAACATTGCTAATCTTGACCTCTTTTTAGTACTGAAATTCATCTGAGATTCGCTGAAAAAGTCGAGATCTAGGTCTGAAAACTACCCGAGGTTCGCTGAAAAATTCAAGTTCTAGGACCACGAACTAACCCGTGATCGGCCGGATCAAGGTCTAGCTCGTGGTCGGCTAGCACCTGATCGGCCAAAGGGTCTGGATTCAAGGTGATCGGCCGGAGGCTGATCGGCTGGAGCTTCTCGAGGCGCTGTGGTTGGCCGTGAGGTGATCGGCTGCGGTCCCTCATGCACCGTGGTCGGCTGCTTCGTGGTCGGCCGTCGTCCCTCGGGCTCGGCGGTCGGCTACCTCCTGGCTGGCTAGGAAACCCGGACCCGAAAACCATCCGTGATCTTGAGGATCAAGAATCTTGATCTTGATCTCAAGTTATTATCTTGGTCATTCATGACTTTGTTATCTTAAGGATCAAGAACCTTGATCTTGATCTTAAGTCGTCAGGGATCTAGGATCTAAAATCATCCGTGGTCCTAAGGATCAAGAACCTTGATCTTGATCTTAAGTCGTCAGTTTGGTCATTCGTGACTTCTGATGATATTACTCCTTAACTTATGATTAGCACTGCTAATCTTGTGATTATGGCTGATCTCCTTAATTAACTACTTAAGCGTATTTAGCTTTTCAGAAGTCACTTGTTTTGCAGCTCCAGCGATTATATCTGCTATTTCTCTTCTGGCATATATGAATTATAACTATTATTTCTGTAAAACGCGGATAATTTCTGTCCTTTTTTCCATCTACAAACGATAGATGACCTGTAAACGCGAACCAAACTGAGATTCAACCTGATGTAGCAGGTCATGCATTTTCTATAAAAGAGGAGAAGCAACCTTCATTTCACTTCACTTCTTCATTTCGAAACTCTTAAATTCTTAAGTTCTCTAGCCTTCAAGTTACAAGATCAAGTTCAAGCTTCAAGATCAAGTTTCAGCTTCAAGATCAATATGTCGGAAGGTGATCGCCCACTGGCTCCCCCTGTCTCCATGATGGAAGCTATGGCGAAGAGGAGTAAAATGAGGACCGCCAAAGGTAAAGAACAAATCAAACCTCCTTCATATGTTGAACATAGATTTGAATCCTTGCTAGATCTTCTAAACATTATGAGGGAAACATTCCCAAACTGTGCTAGCTTAGATTCTTTTAACAGTCCAAGTAAGTTGTCGGAAAGAAATGTCTAAGAAATAAGGGAGACATGCCACTTTCCAAGTGCCATTAAGGTTCGTCTTCCAAACCCATCAGATAGAACATGCAACTGGCATCCTGAAAGGATTTGCGTTCACTGGGGTGCCTTAGATGCTAGGTTCAGATTCCCGGTTGATAATTTCATCATTAGATTGCTAGCGGAGTATCAAATCCATCCTTGTCAGCTGTATCCCAACGCTTGGAGGTACATCTCTATTTTCTTAATAAGGTGTCGTCAATTGGAGATTCTACAGACTACTACAATGTTTCGAAGTATATTTGGGGCCAGTAACTCTTATGACCACAATAAAGGATGGGTTAGCCTCAAGCACCGAGCTAAACTTCCACACATAGTGAATCCCTTCTACTTTCCAGATTCACAATATTTCTGGGAAAGGGAGTTTGTTGTTCTTGAATGGAAAGGCGGTGACTGGGGTAACTTCTTTGTGAAGAGATTTGGATCCGTAGAAGATAGTTCACATTTCGTGTGTGATCTTAGTGACTCAGAATTGTGGGATCGAGATAGGCTTCTTGTTGACGACGGCCGTACACACTATAAAACTTTTCTGAATGAAAAGAATCTTATTGAGGCTGGCCTTAGCTTTCTTTCCATTGAGGGTAACTTTCTTACTTGAGCTTATTATGAGCTCTGTTTGTTCTTATCCCGATGTTTTTCTCTTTGTATTTCAGTTGCCGAGGAGATTGATAGTCGTCCTCAAAACCAGCCGACTGTGACTAAAAGGATGAAGAAGAAGGCTGAAGAACTACTGAATCCTACTAAGCCTCATATCCCTAACTTCTTGGAGCGCTGTTCTCAGTGCGGGAAACGATCCCGGAACGCTGATGGGGATGTCAGGACTCCTTTCATACCTCCTTGGGGTATATGTGAACAAGACTCAGTTTTCGGGAGCCCTCATCTAGCTCTAGACTGGTCCAAGCTTTCAATCACTCCTCCCGATCAAGTGACTATGCACGCAGGTGACAAAATGGATGAGTCTCAGCTTATGGGCGCTCAAGCCTTGTATCAGGTATGAAATTCCCTCTGTTAAGTTCAATACTGTTATTGATTTCGACTTTGTGTATTCCTTGTAGCTCACCCATTTCCTTATTGCAACCCAATGCTTACTTTCAAACTGTCTCAACTCAAGGCCGGGCTTTTAGGGATGAGAATATTAGCTTGAAAAATGACTCTGCAAGGTTCAAGGAAGAGATTAAAGATCTGCACTCCCAAATTGTTCATGCAGAAGCTAATGCTGCATCCACCCGTAAACAACTTTCTTCTTTAGCCCAAAAGAAGGCGTCTGATGCTGATAAGATGATCCAGGCCTATCATAAGACCCAAGATTTTCTTAAGTTCATCGATGATCATGATGATGAGATACGTCCCTTCAACATGTCTGTTGGTTGGGATAAGGCCATCAACGCTGTGAGCCATAGGCATCCTTCTATTGTCAACCTGGCTGATTTTCCTTGCCCTAACTGGGGTGTCAACCCGGCTACTCTAGCTTCTGGTTCGGGAACTAAAGTTGTTCCTCAGACATCAGGATCCTGCTCCAAAGGCAGTCATCGACGCTCTGGATCCAACTCCAAGGGAGCTGTCCAAGTTGCTAGCCAAGACTCATCTTCTTCTGGCTCCCGTGGGAAGAAACCCCCGCCCGCAAGGAAAGTTGGAGTGGTTCGACAACCAATCCCTGGCAAGAGGCTGATCCGAAACGAGGACAGTTCTTCTTCTGATTCATCCTCTGAAGAAGAAGGGGCCGGAGTTGCTGTGGTTCAGCCTATGGTGGTGTGCGAGCCTGATAATGACTCCGGTGAAAACTCGGAGGAGGAGAGCGGGGAAGAGGAGAGCGGCGAAGAGGAGTCTGCAGAGGAGTAGCTGGAGTTGGTTTGTGGCCTTGCGTGGCCTAATTAGCCGCTTGTGGCTTTACTTTATCAGCTTTTTATTCAGCGTCCTTCGGGACTTAAACTCTGATTTCGTTGTGTTGTAACCTTAACTCGAATTGTGGCCCTTCGGGGCGTTTTATTTATGCATTTGTTTCCCTTATTCGTATGTTCATTTATTTTCGGTACTTGGCCTTTCTAGGCTTACACTCAGCAGGTGCTCGGTACATAAATAAAACATAGAATCATGGAATGAAAAACAAACTTGTATTAATAACTCAGAATGGGGTTCAACCCTTACATAACATATTATTGTCCTACTCGGGGCGTTAAGCCTTGAAATGGTTTCATCGAACCTTATTTCTACTTCTCCTAATAAATAGATAATGAGCTAAGTCCTTACAAGGATAGCTCAAACATAATAAACTTTGAGGTTCAAGGCATGCCAAGTACGGGGCACCTCAACCCCGTCCAAGGTCTCCAACTTGTGTGATCCTCGTCCCAACGACTTCTTGACTCGATACGGCCCTTCCCAATTAGGGGCTAGTTTTCCCTTCTGGCCAACTCCAGAAGCCTCGATCTTCCTCAGAACTAAGTCACCTTGCTGGAAGAACCTTTCCTTAACCCTGTGGTTGTAATAAAAGGATGCTTTCTTTTGATGCTCCACATTTCTAGCGTTTGCCTCGTCCCTGACTTCATTAATTAGGTCTAGGACGAGTCTCATGCCCTCTTCATTAGTCTCTGGTTCAAATGCCTCAACTCGAGGTGACGCATGCATAATCTCCAGTGGCACAACTGCCTCGGCTCCATAAGCCAGCAGAAACGGGGTTACTCCAGTGGTTACCTTACAAGTGGTGCGATAAGCCCAGAGTATAGGCAGCAACTCATCCACCCAAGTGTTCCTTGAGCGTTCGACCCTTTTCTTTAGTCCATCGATGATGATCCGATTGGCTACCTTGGCATGTCCATTAGCTTGCGGGTGTGCTACTGAAGTAAATCGAAGCTCAATAGCGTTTTCCTCACAGTACTTCTTGAACTCCTCATTGTTAAATTGTGTCCCATTATCCGTCACAAGGATTCGCGGGATTCCATACCTACAAATTATGTTCTCCCAAAAGAGCTGGGCAACTTGTTTGGTGGTTATCTTGGCTAGAGGCTTAGCCTCAATCCACTTGGTGAAGTTGTCAATGGAGACTATCAGAAACTTCCTTTGTGCTGAAGCCATAGGGAAAGGACCAAGTATGTCCATCCCCCACATTGCAAACGGGATGGGAGAGCTGATTGACGTTAACATCTCAGGCGGCTGCCTTACAATTGGAGCGTGCTTCTGACATCTGTCACATTTCTTGACGTAATTCTGTGCATCGGCCAACATCTCCGGCCAATAGAATCCTAGTCGAGTAATCTTGTGAGCTAGGGCTCTGCCCCCAAGTGTTGCCCACATATTCCTTCATGAACTTCCTCCAAAGCCTCTCTTGCCTCTTGGGGCCTCAAGCATTTCAAGTACGGGATGACAAACGATCTCTTGTACAGGATGCCTTCGATCAGGGCATATCTCAATGCTCTCACTGACAGTTTTCGTGCCTCCAAGGCATTTTCAGGGAGCCAACCTGTTTCAAGGTGAGCTTTAATAGGATCTATCCAACAGCTTCCTATATCAATTGGTGCCACCAACTTAGAATTGACAGTCGGGGCCTTCAAGACCTGGAAGTAAACACTTCCTGCATAATTTTCTATTTCAGAAGAAGCGAACTTAGATAGGGCATCGACCTTAATGTTCTCTTCTCTCGGAATGTGTTCTACATAGCACTCATCAAACTGAGTCATGACAGCTTTCACAACTCGCAGATACTTTGCCATAGTTTCATCCTTGGCCTCAAATTCACCATTCACTTGCGAGACCACCAATCTTGAATCTCCACACACTTTGAGGTTCTTGACCCTCATGACTCTAGCCAAACCCAATCCGGCTATCAATGCCTCATACTCAGCTTCATTGTTGGTAGTAGGAAAATCCAACTTCAAAGCATACTCAATTGTGAAGCCATCGGGGCTTTGCAAAACCAAACCTGCACCACTAGATTTTGTTTTTGATGCTCCATCAAAATAGAGCACCCAATATTCTTTCTGATCAGCCACCAGTTCTTCATCTTTATCTCCATTCTCAGGGGATCATCTCCTGCCCCCCGACTTCTTGGTTGTTAATGGTGCATTCAACCACGAAGTCAGCCAATGCCTGAGCCTTGATGGCTGTCCGAGGCTTATACTTGATATCAAACTCTTCAATCTCTATGGCCCATTTGATTAGCCTTCCGCTGGCCTTTGGGCTATGCAATATGTTCCTTAACTGCTGGTCCGTCAGGACTTCAATTTTGTGCGACTGGAAGTATGGTCGTAGATTCCTCGAGGCTATTACCAAAGCCAATGCAAACTTCTCTATGGTTGAGTAATTCAACTCAGCCCCATGCAAAACCTTACTCATATAATAAATAGGTTTCTGAATCTTTTTCTCTTCTCGAACAAGAACAACACTCAATGCTTGCTCAGATACCGCCAGGTATAAGTAGAGAGTTTCCCCAGGGCTTGGTTTGGCCAACAACGGGGCCTCAACCATGTATTTCTTCAACTATTAAAAGTCCTCTTGGCTTTTATCAGTCCATTCGAAATTTTTCACCTTCTTTAATGCTTGAAAGAAAGGCAAGCACTTATCACCAGACTTGGAGATGAATCTCCCTAGAGCGGTCACTCTGTCCGTTAACTTCTGTACGTCCCTCACAGAACGAGGTGGTTCCATGTCTAAGATTGCTTTGATCTTGTCGGGATTGGCCTCTATGCCTCTTTTCGAAACCATCAAACCCAAGAACTTTCCAGATCCAATGCCAAAAGCACACTTGGCTGGATTCAACATCATCTTGTGGTGCCTCAGCACTTCAAATGCCTCTCTGAGGTGCTTAATGTGATCTTCCTTGAGTAGGCTCTTGACTAACATGTCATCAACATAGACCTCCGTGGTTTTTCCAATCAGATGGGCGAATATCTTATTCACCAGTCGTTGGTAAGTAGCTCCTGCATTCTTTAGACCAAAAGCCATAACAAGATAGCAGAAAACACCAAAGTCAGTTATGAAAGATACCTTAGGGACGTCATCCTTGTGCATCTTAATCTGATTGTAGCCGCTGAACCCATCCATGAAGCTCAACATCTCATGTCCAGCTGTGGAATCTATCAACATATCAATCCTTGGCAGGGGAAAACAATCCTTCAGACATGCATCATTCAAATAAGTGAAGTCTATACACATCCTCCACTTCCCATTCGCTTTCTTGACCATTACAGGGTTTGCTAACCATTCGGGAAACTGAATTTCTTCAATAAACCCAGCCTCTAAGAGCTTGTCTTTCAGGAGCAAAATTTCAGGAGCAAAATTTCTCTTCTTCTGCTTTAGTGCATTCCGCCCAGGATCAACATTCAACTTGTGAGTTATGAGTTGGGGATCAATCCATGGCATGTCAGCTACAGTCCAAGAAAACACATCACTATTTTCTTGCAAGAATGCTATTAACTTGCCCTTCAGGGGTTCTTTCAAAGATGCTCCCACATAAGTTACTTTCTCAGGGTTGCCCGGCTCTAGAGAGGTAGGAACTAAATCCTCAGCTGGTTTCCCTCGGTGTTCATCATCATCGCGGACATCCATGTCTTCAATCGAGAATACCTGCCCCCCGACTCTATCAGCTCTTAAAGCAGATACATAACAACTCCTTGCCATTTTCTAGTCGCCCTTCTGTTCTCCAACTCCGTTTCGGGTTGGAAACTTAATCTTCATATGATAAGTAGAGGCAACAGCCTTGAACGCATGAAGTCTAGTCCTTCCCAAGATTGCATTATAAGTCGAGGATGCTTTAATCACCAGAAAATTTAGCATCTGGGTAGCCTCCTTAGGTTCTTGCCCAATAGTCATGGGTAACTGAATAGTTCCTTCAACCTTGGACTCAACTCCGTTAAATCCGTAAATTGGTATGTTGGTCGGGGTCAACTGAGATTCGGTGTACCCCATCTTTATAAATGCGTCATGAAACAAAATATCAACAGAAGTTCCATTGTCTATCAAGACTCGCTTCACTTCCGAGTTCCCAATCACAGGGGTTATGACCAACGGGTCGTCATGGGGGAACTTCACCCCTTCAAGATCAGAATCATCAAAACCAATCACTGATTCGGTCCTAGGACGCTTCAGGGCCTCTCCCACGATCTGCATCACCTCTCTGGCATACGCTTTCCGAGAGTTTCGAGTTGTACCGGCCGCTGTCGGGCCTCCCCAGATCATGTTGACAACTGGCCCTCGGGGCTGTGTGTTACGATCATGATCCCTTCTGTCATTGTCTCTGCTATCGTAGTCCCTTCTTTGGGTTCCACGATCTTCACCCTTAGTGAATTTGTTCAATTTTCCTTTACGGATTAAGAACTCAATCTCATCCTTCAATTGCCTACAATCATCTGTATCATGCCCCACATCTCGGTGGAACCTGCAGTATTGGCCCTTGTCTCTCTTTGCGGGGTCACCTTTTAGTGGCTTCGGCCATCGAAAGTCCTTATCCTTCCCAATCTCTAGCAGAATTTGACTCCTAGGAGCATTCAACCTTGCATAGTCAGAAAACCTTGGTCCAAGATTCTTTTTTGGTGCTGATTCAGAATCTTTGCTAGTACGGGGATACTTGTCCCTAGCATCATACTCCTGATCCTCCTTTCTCTTCTTTGTATCATTGTTACCTCGGCCATTGCTTACTTTGGCCTCCTTCTTTATACTATCCTCAGCCTTGATATACTTGTCAGCCCTTTGCTAGAGCTCAGCCATATTCTCTGGAGGATGCTTCGCCAATGACTTTTTAAAGTATAGGTTGGTGGTGCCATGCTCCAAGGCTACCATTGCCACCTTATTTTCCAGATCAGTGATGTTCAAAATCTCCTTGGTGAACCTCTTAAGGTAGTCTCTCAGATTTTCGTTCTTCCCTTGTACCACATACATAAGGGATGCAGAACTTTTCTCATGAACTCTTCCGCTGATAAACTGACTAACGAAAGCAGCACTTAACTCCTTAAAGGAGCCAATTGAGTTTGCAGGTAGCCGGCTATACCATCTTTGAGCCATGCCCGACAAAATTTTGAGGGAATGCCCTGCACTTCAAAGCGTCACTTACAGGCTGCAACAACAGTGCGTTTGAGAATGTCCTAACGTGGTTTGCGGGATCACCCGTTCCATCATAAGCTTTAATTGTCGGCATCTTAAACTTCTTTGAGATACGAGCATTCATCACCTCCTCAGTAAACGGGGGTGTGGGATCATCAGGATCCCCAAGTGGCATCAGATCCTTGGGGTTGCTCTTGGGGGTTTCCACCCTCGTTGTTCTTCCAGTTGGGACATCAGCCCTTCTTTGCCTTCGTGAAGACCTCTCCAGATCTATAAAGGGACCGGTCCTGATGTTGGAGGAGGTTGAGTCTGATTTAACCTAGCTTGTTCTCTTGCAATATCGTCCTTCAACCTTAAGATCTCGGCCTCTTGAGCCCTGATCCTCTCAGCAGCTGTCAAAGGAGATCCGTCATGGACGCTTTGTATTCTTCTTCTTGGCTCTCTGCTAGCACATCGCCTCCTCGGGGCTTCATCACGATCATCCTCATCAGACGATGAATCATCAGTATAGGGGCCAGAGTAGTCGACATACTCTCGATCTCGGATTTGCAAGGCGTGGCCACTAGGTCCAGCTCCTTGAGTAGGAGGGTAGTTAGGCAGCCCATACATTGGGTTGGTGTTCATGGGGAGATCCGTAGTATGGATCTAGACCCCATGTGGGGGGTTGTTAGGATCGACAACCAAGGGAGAAACCACCACCTGAAGAGGATTGGTCCCTTGATTTGTGTGGATGATCGGAGGTAACGTACTCTCAACATGGGAAGTTGTCCCTAGAGGTTGAGAAACTTGATGTTGAACAATCGCCCCGGTCGTCTGGGGCGCCGGATCCGTAGTGGGCGGTGCAGAACTGAGTGGCAGAGGCTCGGTAATTGTTGGTGTCCTTCGTGTTTGAACCATGGTTGATGTCTTCTTCCCACAGACGGCGCCAAATGTTGTGGAATAAAAACTAAGTTACGATTTGTAATTAATGCTAGGGTGGTTGAGTTTCGAGCTTTAATGGCTGTTTCCGTGTTACGAGACTGATCGGTCCTCACAGAGTGCCTACGTATCTCGTTATTGAGAATCAAGCCAAGACGTAGTTCTGAGAATTAGGGGTCAGGCCCTTATATAGGCTGAGAAGCCTAAGAATTATGGTAGGAGTAGGAGACTTGGTGAGCAAGTCACCGCCTCAAGGAAGGTTCTAAATCCCTTCCTTTTAGGAATCAGTTTCCATGTTGAGATATGTATCTTAGAGGCTAAGCCAGGCAAGAGTTATATCCTTGTTTGACTCTTATTTGCTGAGCTGTTTATTACCGCTAATATTAATTACGAAATTAATATTATAATTGGAGTTTAAGCCCATCTGGTGGGCCCCACATTTGGACCATTGTAGGTCTAATTAATGGCACATTAAATGTGTCTTTAGGACTTACTTTTAGCCCATATCACTTTGTATTTAAAGTTTTAATCAGACTGTAAATTATATCTTTATGTATGTTAGGCGCTCTATATTTATCAAACACTCTTTCAAGCTACATACAAAAATACCACAATTCACAACAGGTTGTCAAAGCAAAGAGAATCAACAAAGTAATGAAAATACATTCACCTCCTTTATATTTTCGTGTGTGTATTTCATACTCAACATGATATATGTATCAGCCTATTAACCGTATGGATGTCATCTTTAAGGAGATTTGTGCGGCATTGCTTCCACCTGATCTGTTGGGTTTATAGTACAGTTAACTATTGTATTTTAGACGTATTCATTGAAGATTTTGAAAAAAAATTTGGATTTTGAAAATCCAAATATACTTAGTTTGTATATTAAATAATCTATTAAAATCTTAAAATGTTCAATTAAGATTTAAAAGACTTAAAATCTTGGAGTATTTATTCACAATTTTAAAAATTACTTTAAAATTTGATGGAATTCAATGAAGTTTTGAAAGAATCCTATAAAATTTTATAGTACTAAAAATCATGAATTTTTTTGGATTTTATAAAATGCTAGATGCTAATGGGTTTTCTAGTGTTTTTTATATTTTTTGAAATCATGACAAATTTTATAAAATTTTAAATTTTTTTACTAAAATCAGTAAAAAATTTATGAAATTTCATATCAAATGTGACAAACTTTGTATAAATTTTAAATTAACCACAATCTTTAAATATTTATCGATTATTAATCCGTTAAAATTTTTTAAAATCCGAAGTTACAATCCCATTAAAAACAGTTTGTAACTTTATAAAGTTATCATGCTAGAAGCACACACTTATATCATTACCTTGGTTATTATGGATTCTTTAAGACGGCCGGCTTGTAAACTCGCTCTCTCACTCTTATATAATCTCTTTGTAGGTTTTGTTATTTATATGAATTTATTTAAAATTTAAGTTATAAAAGTGTGAAGTGGTGAGTTCAAGCTTGAGAAGGTGGCAGGCGCCACAAAAAGGATGGGTGAAGGTTATTATTGATGCATCTACGTTTGCTGCTACACTGTTATTGGTATTGAAGAAGTAATTCGACATGAAAAAGGAGATTTCTTGCGAGCTATGTGCAAGCAGGTGGAAGATTCGTGGTCGCCTAGAGAGGCTGAGGCTTTAAGTCTCAAGAAGTGCTACGCTGGGTGAAATGCCATGGATTTACAAGATGTGTGGTCTTGTGAACATTTTAGAAGCACTTATTAATTAATTAAATATTGTTTTAAGTTAGACATTTATTTTATTTAAATTGTTACTCCATTAATTATGTCATGTCAGCTTTATTCTCCTACTATTATTACAATTGATTTTAATTTAGGGAAATGCTAACTATAGCCTAAGGACTATGGTTAAGCATTAAATATTCTCATGTTTTCAACATTTAGTCTTAGTTATTTAATTAATTTTTGGTTTTCCAATACTTCTTTATAACACTAATTGAATTTTTCAAGTAATAATAGTGGACCCCATGTATTAACATCAATTTCCATTAATAAAAATTTCCAAATTGCTAAATAATATATTGAGATAGGTGCAAAATTGATGAATTCCGTGCAAAACTGACATATTAAATGCATTTATCCACTTACATTTATTCTTAACCATAGTTAGGGCTATGGTTACCATTACCCTTTAATTTAAATGCATTAAATGAGTTTATATTTAGGCTTCTTTAAACGTTTTTTTTTTTGCTTTCTTTACTATTTGAATTAGGGTAACACTGATTTAGTATTTAGTTTAGTGTTTAAAAAACCTTTCCTCGTTTATGTGATTATAATAAGAAATACTCTTTCCTTGTTTGCACTGTGGGTAACTGGTGGCCATGATTTTGGCTTAATTTATGATTATGATAATCAATTTCATATCTTTATTGGGGGCCATTAATGATGGCATTTTTTGTGCTTTAAAAGAGGTAATTTGGGGGCCATAAATGATGGCATATATTTGTGTCTTGAAGAGATAATTATGTCATAAGTGATGACGAGATGTGTATAGTACTCTTTTAACCTAATAAAAATGAGTAATTAATATTTATTATCTTTTTAAATTACCAACTAAATTTTAGATATGGTTTAAATATATCCTATTATATACTTGCTCAATATATGTATTAATTTTATAAGTTTAGTGAGTTAATATTTATTTTCATTTATAATTTTTAATATTTTTTATTTTCTCTTATTTTTGCTTAAATATGCTATTGTTGAAAACCAAATTGATAAGATAGAATTCACAATGGCTTCTAACTTAATAGCAAGATATAGAATTAGGGATTCTCTGTCTCTTTCATGTCTCAAAATTCATAACGGCTTCTACTTTGACGAGCTGGGTCATTATTGATGATTATTGTTTTGTCATTTTTGTAATCAATAATTATTAATTACAAATATAGAGTTTTAAAGAATAAATTTAATGTATTTTGATATTGAATTACATGTCTAATTAAGGGGATTCTCTTTGGTTAGCAGTGAACAAAGTTTTTCAAAATTTAGATAAGTTTTAGCATATTTAATACTATATTTGTTAGGTTTTATTACTATATGAGTTTTATATAATTTTAACATTTTTTCATGTTACTTTATTATATTTTTTATATAACCAAAGGGGTCCTCTTTGATTAAAAGATTATCACTTCATTTTATTTGTATTACAAAATGCTATAATATTTGTAGTCTTATTTTTTTTGTTTTGTCAAATCGACTAATTAGCTCTTGGTTTGATTTGTTTTGGTAACTTCAGATGAAGAGAAGTTGGATGAAGGTGGGAACTGGTGCAATAAGAAGTTTATAGTATTTTGCTTATTAGGATTTTTGTTAATTTTAGTAGGCACTCTTTTTTCCTTGAGATTTTCTCTCATAGGGTTTTACTCTTGTGTGAGGCCTTATTTGATGGATATAAAGGCTTTTATTATCTAAACTTCCGGGAAAATCTATTTCCTATGGATCCTGTGATCCATTACTCTTGTGTGAGACCTTATTTGGTGGATATAAAGGTTTTTATTATCTAAACTTTCAGGGGAATTTCTTTCATATGAATCCTGCCATCCATGTATTGGCTAAGCATAGCTTTCGATTAGATAATGAGTTTTTATCATCTTTTTGAGATGTATTATCTGATTTTATATCAATAAAATGATTTATGATTTTAGAAAAAAAAAAAGCATACAAGTATGATTTTAATCAATAGTAAATCAATTCGTACAAATATATTAAAGATATAATCGGCAATTGGAATAAGCTGAACAAAGAATCACTTCAATATCTAAAGCGTTCTTGCCGTTAGGAATATTGTCAATAAAAATTGCATTATAAGCGTAGCTCAGCTAATTCAGCTTCAATATCTAAAGCGTTCTTGCCGTTAGGAATATTGTCAATTTTAAGGGAGGATCGACAATTAAGATAAAAATAAAACAAAATAGTTGAACTTCTTTAGTTTGTTGTTTTGCATGCGGGCCTCTCAATCTTGTTTTCATTCTTTTAAGTTCTCTTTGTTATGTACGCACAGGTACGAGTGATGCATTGTTTGTTTCACTGCACATGCTTGAAATCTTTGCATAAAATCCACACTCTTAGTTCTCTCAAATAACACTTCTCGGTTTATGTAAAATCGATCCAAACTTATGGCTTGTAAACAACTGCCCAGCCTGCCTACTTTAGATCTTACAGGTAAAAATCTGAATCCTGATTCAAGTACTTGGATTGCGACATGTGATGATGTTCGGAATGCACTTGAAGAATACGGATGTTTCGTTGCGATGTATGATCAAATTTCTTCGGAACTTAGCAACACAATGGTTACTTGTTTGGACGATTTATTCTCCTTACCTACCGAAACAAAAGTTCAGAACCTTTCCAATAACAAATACTTTGGCCATGTTGCTCCAAATACTCTGTTTCCTCTGTATGAAAGTATAGGTATTAAAGGAGTGAATACACCTGAAGGAACTCAAACTTTTACAGACCTCATGTGGCCTTCGGGAAATGATATTTTTTGGTACGTGCATGTTTAAGATTCTTGAATCCTAGCTATCCGAATACATCTTTTTGAAATCGGTGTTTTTGTTGTTTTTAATCACCTGAAAATTATCTTCTAATTGATTTACTAGCAAAACACTACTGTCATACGCAAAGCAAGCATCGGAGTTAGAACAGCTCATAAAGAGAATGGTGTTCCAGAGCTACGGAGTACTGAGAAGTTGTGATTCTCATTTTAACGATGATTCTTATAGTTACACGTTACGAGGAACAAAATATACAAGCCCCCAGCTGAATGAGTCGAATATAGGCCTCCAGATTCATACTGATAAGACCTTTCTAACTGTACTTCAACAAAACGAAGTTAACGGATTAGAAGTGGAAACAAAGAACGGGAAATGGATTGCTTTCGAGAACAATCCTTCATCTTTTGTTATCATTGCTGGTGATGCTTTTATGGTGAGCCAAATTAAGTTCCTTCCACTCATTAAAAATACAGTTTGATAACGTTTACTGGTTACTTATTGGTTTCTTCTACCTGCATTAAGAGATGAATCCCTTGGTTTCTCTTGTCTTGGTTGGTTGTAAGGCTAGTGTCAGTACGTGAGTATTTAAATTTCTGTGGCCGTAATAAACATCTTATGGACAAAACATTGACATTAAAGTATTAAACCATACTACTGATTGATATACTCTGTTTCAGTCTGTTAAATGTGTAATCGTGATCACGCATTAAATTTTTACATTTGTAGCGCAAATAATGAGTTGTTGCTACCATTGGCCTAGGCTTGGAGCAATGGTCGAATACATACTCCATACCATCGAGTCGTGATGCATGCCGGGAGCAAAGTCAGATACTCGATTACAATAAAATCATACAAAAACGGCTTGGTACAAACACCAGCAGAACTAGTTGATGACGAGCACCCTTTGCAGTTTGAAGATTTTGATCACCTTGGATATATGAAGTTTACTAACATAGCTGATCAAGATAGCCCACATGAACGTCTAGCTAAGTATCATTCTGCAGTACTAGGAATGCCAATCAAGATCTACAAAACTCCTAGTTAAAGTTGCATCTTGTATACCTGTTTTATTGAAATGTGACAACTATTATACTTGTAATAAGCTTTCTGTATAACTGAAGAATTACACAAATATTTGATTCCAAACATTGTTTATTGAATAATTTTTGTGTCTAACAAATGAAATATGCAAGCCTATTTATAGGCTTCAAATTACAACAAAAACATCATTGCATACATCACCTAGTTGATATATTTGACTAAGTTTATTTGAATGTTGAATGTTGAAAGTTGAATGTTGAATGTTGAATAGATGGCCTTAATACCCCCCCTCAAGTTGGAGCATGGGGTTCAAAAATGCCCAACTTGGAAAGAAGGAAATCAAAACGAGATTTCCCGAGAGCCTTAGTAAAAATATCCGCCAATTGCGTAGATGCTGAAACATGTGACGGAGATAACAAACCATCATTAATCGCATCACGGACGAAGTGACAATCAACCTCTATGTGCTTCGTGCGCTCGTGAAAAACAGGATTCTTTGCAATATGTAACGCAGACTCACTATCACAAAACAACTTGATCGCGTTAGGGTGTTGGACTCCTAAGCTCGACAGCAAACCTTTAAGCCACTTCAACTCATACGTGATAGCAGACATAGATCTATATTCAGCCTCCGCAGAGGACCGGGACACAGTGTGTTGCTTCTTTGTTTTCCAAGAAATATGAGAGTTACCAAGAAATACCAGCCAACCTGTCAATGACCACGAGTAAGCGGACAAGCCGCCCAATCGGAATCACACCAACCCTGTAAGGTTAGCTCACTATCTACACGCAGCAAAATGCCCAGACCTGGTGTGCCTTTTAAATAACGAACTACACGCAAAGCCCCTTCCCAATGTTCATGGCGGGGCGCCTGCATAAACTGAGAAAGAATGTGGACTGAATAGGCTAAATCCGGCCTTGTGACCGCAAGATAGATCAAGCGACCGACCAGCCATCGGTAGGACTCGGGATCTGAAAGAAAGTCTCCGTTGGCAAGACCCAGTTTGTGATTTTGCTCAATGGGAAAACCACTCGGCTTTGCACCCAACAAACCTGATTCAGAGATAATATCCAAAGTATACTTTCGTTGACACAAAAACAAGCCTGCTGAGCTACGGGCAACCTCAATACCCAGAAAATACTTCAAAGAGCAAAGATCTTTCATTTTGAAACAATCACTGAGATACGCTTTGAAAACAGTAAGTGCAGTGGAGTCATTCCCATAAATAATAAGGTCGTCCACATAGACTAAGACATTTATTTGAATATTGTCATTAGTATATGTGAAAAGAGAATAATCAGAATAAGACTGAAGAAAACCGTACCCTTTCAAAGCAGCAACTAACTTTGCAAACCAACATCTGGGAGCTTGTTTCAGGCCATACAATGATTTTCTCAATTGGCACACCAAAGAAGAATCCGAACTAGAAAATCTGGAAGGTAATTTCATGTATACCTCTTCATCAAGATCTCCGTGCAAAAAAGCATTGTGAACATCCATCTGATGAAGTTCCCAGTTTTTGGATGCCTCAATAGCAAGAAAGACTCGTACTGTAGTCATTTTTGCAACCGGGGCAAAAGTCTCGTTGTAATCTATTCCTGACTGTTGATGATTACCCAACACAACCAAACGGGATTTTAAACGCTCAACTTCTCCATTGGACTGAAATTTTGTTTTATATACCCATTGACAACCAAGAGCACGTTTTCCAGGAGGGAGATGCTCTAAAGTCCATGTCCCATTGTCTTCCAAGGCTTTTATTTATTCTTTCATGGATTGACGCCAACCCTGATGTGTCATGGCCTCCTTAAATGATCTGGGATCTTTTGTATTCACAGTTGCTGCAATAAACTTTCGATAATTCACAGAATAATTCTCACAATTTATATAATGTGCTAAATGATAAAGAGTACCTGAAGAAGGATCAGAAGACGGAATGGAGGGGGACGTACTATTAGCAAACACCGAATGAGTCACAAAATCGCGAAGCAAGACCGAGGGATATTTTTCACAAAATCCACGACCCACAGACTCCGTGGGTTGTTGCTGTTCTGCGGCTGCTGTGTGACCAGCCTCGTCAGTGCCTGCTTGTTCTGTATATGGGGGGTTGTCTGTTTGCTCCTCAACATTTTCCCCACCATTATCATAAAAAATTTCAGTATTTTCATCCTCCGACTCGGATGTAACAAAATCATCATGAATGTCACCACTCGTTTCATAGGCATCTAACATAATATTCTCGTCTTCTGGACAACTAAAAGGAAACACATTCTCAACAAATTTAACATCCCGAGAAACAAAGAAAACTTTTGAATCGAGGTCATACAATCTCCACCCTTTCTTTCCAAACGGATAGCCGACAAAAACACATTTTCGACTTCTACTAGCAAATTTGTCTCCATCTGTTTTTTGATTATGAGCAAAGCACAAACACCCAAACGTGCGAATTGCATCAAAGATAGGTGGTTTTTTAAAAATAATTTCAAATGGAGTTCTATTTTGAAGCAAAGGAGTTGGCGTACGATTAATTAAATGGGCTGCAACAAGAACACACTCCCCCCAAAAATAAATTGGCAATTTTGCTTGAAATCGCAAAGCTCTCCTAATTGTTAATATATGTCTGTGTTTTCTCTCGACCCGCCCGTTTTGTTGCGGTGTTCCCACACAAGAGGTTTGAAAAACAATCCCAGTTGTGGCAAAATAATCAAGCAAACATTGAAACTATGTACCATTGTCACTTTGCACAACTTGAATTGTTTGTGAAAATTGTCTATCAATCATAGCAACAAAGCCCAAAAATACATGAAATACTTCAGTTTTATCAACCAACAAATAAATCCAAACTATTCTAGAATAGTCGTCAACAATTGTCAAAACATAACGGGCTCCACACGACGAAACATGCCGATACGGACCCCACAAATCACAATGTACTTTTTCAAAAATTCTAGAATCTTTATTATTACTCAAGAAAAATTTGTTTCTAGGATGTTTAGCACGCATGCATACTTCACACCCCTTATCTAGACTGTCTTTATTACTAACATGAAGAAGCAACTTAACTACTTTCTCGGAAGGATGCCTCATACGACGGTGCCACAACTCCAAGTCGGACCTTGCTTCAATAGATCCCATATGGTGCACCGAATCCGGTTTGCTAAAATAGTACAATTCGTCCCTCCTAGTTCCCGTTCCAATCAGCTCCTTCATGTGGTCCTGTATAGCACACATATAAGAAGTAAATTGGACAACACAATTAAGTGCATCATTAAGCTGTGAAACAGAAAGTAAATTACAACTCAAATTAGGAACATAAAGGACCCCAGTTAAAGTGATCTTGTCCGATAAACGAACAGATCCCACCAAAGAGGCCAACACAGTTTCACCGTTTGGCAATCCTACGGGACATATAAAACTCTTTGTGTCAAATAACCAATATTTTACTCCTGTAACATGATGTGTGGCTCCAGTGTCAATAATCCAAGAGGTAATATCAAACTTACCATTCAAGCGGTTTTCGGCAATCTGGACATTACCCATCAAACCTGTGAGTGCTTTCCATTGTTCACTTGTGAATAATTGACCAGGAGAAGGAGTAATTGCATCATTCGAACTCGAACCAAAGTTGTTACCTGAGGCTGCATTAGCCCTTACAAAACCTCGACCACGCCCAAACGAAGGTTTCCCCCCCTTACTACCGTATGTCCATACTTCTGGAAAACCGTGAATTTGATAACAACGGCTCTCGTCATGACCCTTTTTTTTACAATGGGTGCAGTTTTTATCAGACCAACAACGAGAGGTCTCGTGGCCCTGTTTCTTGCACTTATCACAAACCAGCCTTTCAGGCCCGCCACGACCCCTCCATGCGCCAGTATGAACGGTAAATCCGAGGGCCGAGGGTGTCTCCTCTTTGATGTGAGCAATCCCTCGAACACGTTCTTCTTGAGCAATTGTTTGAAATGCCCTGTTTAATGAAGGCAAAGGATATTGAGATAGCAGCGTGGATCGGAGAGGAGCAAAATAATCAAAGTTCAGGCCAAGCAAAAATTGTTGTAGACGATCCCCTTCACGCCTATCAGCATGCTTCTTGCCTATATTACAGGTACACTTTCCACACTCACAATTAATTAAAGGCTCATGTTTATCAAGTTCATCCCATAAAACAGAGAGTTTGCTGAAATAAACCGTAACCGGCATGGTTTTGGACTGCTCACATCGATTAATGTCAGATTTAATTTATTGAATACGGGGTCCATTAACAAGACAAAATCTTTCATGTAAATCATCCCACAATTTTTTAGCATCAACATAATTAGAGAGCATAGACTTTACCTCCGGGTCGATGGTGTTCATAAGCCAAGAGACAAGCATACAACGAATTGTTACCCAATCATCCTTCGTACATGGAGGAGCAAAACTTTTGATTGTACCATCTAGAAATCCGAATTTCCTCCTAGAGGACAGAGCTATGAAAATTGCATGAGACCAATCATTGAAATTGTCAAGTTTGAGCCTTTGGGAGGTGATAAAATCCCCTGGCCGATCTTGCGGTCCAAGGTAAAAAGGAGAATTAGACTCGATTTTTGTAGGTGGTCGTGGTGTTTCTCCGTCGTCCACCATGGTTTAAGATACAAAAAAATGGTTTAAAGAAGATATAGTGAACAATACCGTATGAACAGTACCGTATGAATAGTAACGTATGAATAGTACCGTATGAACAGTGAACAGTACTATTTGTAACTGTTCATCGTCTTCAACATTTGCAACTGTTCATCGTCTTCAACAATCGCCGGAATAGTAACTTGCCGGAATAGTAACTTGCCGGAAAATTTTGCAGAAAATAGAGATTAAAATGCGGAAGAATGCCTCAAAAATCAGAGGCTCTGATACCATGAAGAATTACACAAATATTTGATTCCAAACATTGTTTATTAAATAACTTTTTGTGTCTAACAAATGAAATATGCAAGCCTATTTATAGGCTTCAAATTACAACAAAAACATCATTACATACATCACATAGTTGATATATTTGACTAAGTTTATTTGCATGTTGAATGTTGAAAGTTGAATGTTGAATGTTGAATTTGTTGAATGTTGAATAGATGGCCTTAATAATAACCAATTTGTGTTTTAATCAACTGCTGCTTCCAACAAGCGGACAGCTCGATTCGTCTGCGTCTCTGGTACACATAATTTGAGACCAGCAATACCAAAATTTGTAAAAATTTAACTACCAAGAATAATATTAGAGGAATTAAATAAACTTGTCAACACATTCAACTTCAAACAAATAAAGATGCTTACTTAGATGTTGTATGGAAACAAATAAAGTGCACTTGCCATATACTATACTTCTACACTTAAGATTTCCAAACAACAACATATGTGTAAACATGTAAGCCCTTATTCAGAGTTTGGAAGCTAGAGTTATATGTGCTGGCTTTTCCTCCTTGCTAGTACTTGCTTCGCTTTTATTTTTCTGTCCAGCCTCACCTTTTTCCTGCAGTAAAAAAGTTGAATTTTAGCATCCAAAATATGACTAAAAACTGTATAAATAAATATAAATTCCAAGACACATAATTTCATTCCGATTCTCGTTAACCGGATTAAATTCCATGATCCCCACTTTCTATGAGTAAAATTTATGTCCAACCGAGGGATTGAAGTTTCTATCTAGATACAATAATAAATTTCTAAAAGGAACTAGAAATAATCGGATACGTAAAAAATAGTGCCTGCATAAAAATAGGATACGTACATGAGCATCTTGTTCTTGTCGAGTGTTAATTTTGACAGCAAATTCCGGGGAGTACAACTTTCCTTGCCCATCATCGTCGACATCCATAGATTTGGTTGTCGACTTTTCTTGCTTTTCATCTTTAATTCCCTTCATTTTCTTCTTTTTGCAGGTACTAATTTCATTTCGTATTATGTGCGTCCATACTGATAGCAATATATAGACGGCTTATAACTCATTGTTTAATTTTATCAAATTGAATAATGTGACATATACATAGTCAGTGCTGCATGACTTACACGTGTCTACTTTGTAGTTGTAAAAAGTGCCACGTGGTTACCAATAAATAGAAAGTTGAAAAATGTAGTTGTTACCAAATAACATTACACTAATTACTAGTCTATTAAGGAGTAAGGATAGTAATGTAATGTAGTGAGAAGTGGTAGTATAGTCAATGACTAAGCTTCTATATATATGTATTAAGGATATAGTTGGCAACCGAATTTCAAGTGAGGAACAATGTAACCGTTTATGCAAAATCAGTTTGTAAATATATTTTATATCTTTTTGTTTATCTCTTTATTCTACAATTACTTGTCTTTGATCCTCAAATTTACAAAGTCATCATGGTATCAGAGCCTCCGATTCTCGAGGCCTATCAATTTATACGTATTGTTCTTCATTGATTCGCTGCAATGACGACGTTGTTCACTGCCTTCGTCTTGGTTTCTGATTTACGATTAAAATGATATTGCTGTTAGTGGTTACAAACCCTATCCTACTAGCCCTAATTGAAGAAGATGGAGTTTTGGTTAATTTGCAATGTGAAATTCTGTGAGGACATTCATCGAACAGTTGGAGTGCGAACGTTATATCGTTTTCTCACCAATTTTGGCTGTTTTCTATAGTTTCTCAAGTGTATTCTACACTTTTCTTTGTGTTGTGTTTTCGATATAGTTTGCGTGTTTGATTTTTATGTGAAAAATGAATAGACTTGGAGGAAGAGTGTTATGCACAGGAGGTGTTTGCACAATTGTCTGTGAGTCTTGTATTGAATTGAGATTGGTATTGGTATTGGCTGAGATTTACAAAAGGACCATTGTTTAAGGAACTATTAGACATGGGTGTTATGTATCAGCTGGTTGATGTTTGTTGTGTTCTCTTCATCTTGCATCTGATGGTATTACCGAGTTGTAGCGTGGATTCAACATTTCTTGTGTTGGCATCATTGCGTACCGAAAGTTGCAGGATAGTGTCTTTAATGGAATAAAGCTTATTGCAGTAAAAGGAAGCTGGTGGTTGAGATATCAAAGTATATGGTTGGTTACAGCTCAGGGCGACCAGTTATTTCATCAAATTTTTCCTTTCTCAAGTGTTTTCTAGTTTCTACACCATTTGTTATGTTTTCTACACATATAAAGTGTTCTCAACACATTTCTACCATATAAAGTGTTTACTTCACCACAAAGAAATACGACTGCTCGGGGCATCAAGATTACTGCACAGGGTCTTGAGCTTGCAATTGCTGGCACTGGCACTGTTGGAGATTTGTTTTACATAAGGGCCTAATGTTTGGTGAATTGTTGTTAAAGGAGCACATAACATAAGGTGACACCTAGATGATCAGCAAGGATCAGTGAGAGTTTCTATGTCATTTGCAGTTGAGCTTGACGCATCAAGTTGGCTGATTTTTTAAATAGCGCTTGCATAACCAAGTCGTTAAAATTGTGCCTATATTCTCCGACAAATATTCCATCATATTCTGTTAGAAGCTGAAATTACTGGGGAGCTCACCAAATTCTGTTGAGAGCAGAAATTACAGGCGATTCCACCATATTCCGTTAGAAACAGAAATTACTGGGGACAAGAGAGATCGATGGTATTATAATGAGGGTGATAAGCTTGTCTTGCTTTGTCAAGTCGCTATCATTCCTAAATTCTATGATGAGCTAGTCTTGCTTTTGTCAAGTCGCCATCATTCCTAAAAGCCAGGAGTTCGTTCTGAAATGAGCAGAATGAATGAGTACTTGAGCTAATTCTACAGCTTAGCTTGCATCGTCAAGTTGTTGAATTTTAATAGCTTAGCTTGCATAGTCAAGTTGCTATAATTATGTCCAGAAATCGCACAGAGATTGGGCTACCTCTAAATACTCTCTAAGTGATTGATTTGGGAACCTGTATGGCTCACAATTATTGGGTTATGGAACCTAATGTTTAATAATCATCGAGTATGGAGCCTTGTTTACTCGAAATTGTGCCTAGATTCTCTGTTTAAAATTCCGTCAAGATCTGTTGGGGTAGGCTATAAGCCTTGAAGTGCCTTTGGAAGCAGATGTTAATGGTGAAGGAATTAAGAGATCGATGGAGATTCAAGAAAAGAAGCCATGAATAGGTTTTCTTTTATTAATTTTCTGATAAGCTTATCTTGCATTGTCAAGTTGCTATCATTTTCTTCCTCTATAAATTTGTCAGCTTAGCTTGCACTGAGCCAAGTTACTGTTATTCTTCTCCCTTTAAATTTTACACTTTATCTTGCATCGATTCAAGCTACTGTGATTCTAAAATCCTCACCTCTGATTTCTCTTTTAATCTATTTCTTTAGATTTTCTCCATTTCTACTCCTTCCTTTACTTCTATCTTCTCTGGTTTATGTTTAGTCGAATAGATATTAGGAGTTTTGAGTTTGTTTAGCTCTACTCTAAGGCTCGAGCAAGGTTCATTGACGGGAGAGAGTGAGGCTCTAAGCAAGACAGTGAAGCCTGTGTTCCTGAAGATTGTGAGATTCAGGGGAAGAAATGTATGGTGTTTGCAGGAACAACTGTTGTCAATGGAAATTGTATCAGCTTGGTCACTCAAACCGGTATGAATACAGAGATCGGAAATGTGCATTCACAAATTCATGAAGCATCCCAGAATGAGGAAGATACGCCATTGAAAAAGAAATTGAATGAGTTTGGAGAGGTTCTGACTCTTTTAATTGGTCTGATTTGTGCACTAGTTTGGCTTATTAATGTTAAGTATTTTCTATCTTGAGACTATGTTGATGGGTGGCCAACAAATTTCAAGTTCTCATTCGAGAAATGCACTTACTACTTTGAAATTGTTGTGGCATTAGCTGGCGCTGCCATTCCAGAAGGATTACCTGCAGTTATTACAACATGCTTGACCCTTAGTACGCGTAACTCAGAAGAATACTCTTGTTCGCAAGCTGCCAAGCGTTGAAACTCTTGGTTGTACAACTGTCATATGTTCTGATAAAACCGGTACTCTGAACCGTGATCTATCATTGTATACCGACCATCAGTGCGGAAAGGATCATATTCCTTCTGAGACCTTGCAGATATTGCAAGAACACAAGGATGAAGTGTGGTTTCAAGAAAAGTTTTGTCTTTCATGGCCAGGAGTATGATTTGTCTACTTACATGAATCAGCAAGGTGCTGGAGACATTAACATCAACATATTAGATAAAGGAGTGAGAATTGTCAGCAAGAAGAAGAGGCAGTATTTCCAAACTGCTTCACTAGCCAAGATGCAGCAGCAGTGTTTCCAGACTGATCCAGTTATGAAGTGACTTGAATTTTCTGCGCTATAATTTCTTCAAGCCAAGAGTTTCACTTTGTTTTCACTCATTGGCTTGAGGGGGAGTATTAAGGAGTAAGGGTAGTAATGTAATGTAGTGAGGAAGGGTAGTATAGTCAATGACTAACCTTCTATATATATGTATTAAGGATGTAGTTGGCAACCCAATTTCAAGTGAGGAACATTGTAGCCGTTTATGCAAAATCAGTTTGTAAATATATTTTATATCTTTTTGTTCATCTCTTTATTCTACAATTACTTGTCTTTGATCCTCAAATTTACAAAGTCATCAATTACTTGACATATTGGATTGTTTGGATGATCTGACGGGTCTATTATAATTTTAACTAATCAAAACAATGTCATGTAATTTGGTAACAATTTTTGATACATAATTTGGTATCTCTAGCATTTTTCTTATGGTATAACCCATCGCTTAGTAATAAATCCTAGTGTCTGCATAATTTATTTTTGTCGTGATTACAGAATAATGAATATACTTTGCACGTGATAGAAGTAGAAAATAAGATGAAAACATATCGTGAGCTACAACATTCATAGAACAATTTTCAAAGACGAAAAGCCTTCATGGTACACTCTGTTTTATGGTCATCATCCTTGGCATAGAAATCCATTAAATCATAATGATGAAATGGCTTATATTGTCGAGGGTGTTCTTCGTCGACCAGTTCTTCCGGTGCTTGTATTATTCCATTCACGAACGAAAATAGCCCTAGCGAATATCTTTCTTTTTCACCTCTGATGATCACTTGATGGAATGCAGAGTGTATTTTGTCATTGCTCCAGGCCTGGTCCAGAAAAAAACAAACAAAAATTAATCTTAACGATTGCTCTGTTTCTATGCCAAATTTTCGATAAAATTGAAATGTAGTTAGAGCAATTGAACTAGTAGCTTTCAAGTTACAGTAGATAGAGATCAGCTGAGATGGATTATAATCGTACAAATAAGACCTCAAACTTGATTTCGATAGCAGATTCTTTTCTTCTTTTTCTTTTTTTTCTGCTAAATGGATTTCGATAGCAGATTCTTGTGTACTCAAACCAAACATGGAGGTCATATTGAATGTACTAAGTTTTTTTTTTTTTTTTTTTTAACTAATATGCAAAAGGAAGATTATGACTTACCAACAATGCATCGCCAGCCATCACTAAGTAACAAAATGGTGGAATTGTCATAGCAATCCATTCATTAGCCTTGGTTTTTATTTCTATACCACCGACTTGATCCTCGTGAAGTATTGTTATGAAACTCTTATCTGTATGTACGTGAGCACCAACATTACTCTCCCCCTTCTGTGGTAGCCTATATTTCATCATTCGTAGAAGATAAGTCATAGATTTAAGATAGGACTCGTAGTGTTTCTCGACACCATAGCTTTCGAATACCATCTGAGCCACCGTTTGTTCAAGTTCTGATAGTTGATTTGCATGAAAATGCATGGTTTTACTAATTTCAAATTCAACAAAACAAGATTAAATCAATACTGTATTTTAGTGGTAAGAAGGTAAAAAAGGTAAAAAGATATTAACAAGTATTTCATTCTGCGCTTATACCAGAAATGGTCATTCCCATAAGGGAACATAATATTGCTAAAACTTTGAATTCCTTCAAAAGTTGTTGCGTTTCTTATCCCCAAGCTTTCATAAAGAGGAATCACTGGTAGTTTAAGATAACCGTAGTAAATGTTATCCGAAACATTCTTAACCTTTGTTTCTAAAGGGAGGTCAAACAATTCCCTCGATGCGCGAAAAACATCATTGTTCATCTGCACATTTATCTTATCGTAAACAGCTACAAAACAGCCAAACTCTTCAAATGCATGCCGGACTTCATTACAGGTCAAGATCCAAGAATTTGAGCCAGGCCGAAGCTTGTCCTTTGTGAAATTGATTGTAGGAAGCTGTGGTGGCTTCGCTTTGTGATCCATCGATCACAAAATTCGTTCTAAGATTAGCTAATTTAAGATGCTGATAGGTTTTCGATAAGTGTCACTAGACAGTGAATACACTTTTAACCTGTTTCTTACATATAAATGTCCAACAAGTATAGACAAATCCACCCAAAACAATATGTTAAATTGGTCGGGAAAAAACGAAGAAACTCTGGATAATATCTTTCAAATTTATGTAGGAAACTCCGCTGGCTACTACATATCCCATATACTGATGTACTCCCTCCGTTTCAATATATCTGCATCTTAACTTTTTGACACGAATTCTAAGATGTTTTGATCGCATAGTTAAAAATGTTATTTTTAAAAATTTTAATGTATAGTAGTAACTATTATGGTAAACAGCATTGTTAATGTTTTGAATTCTTAGGCTATGTTCACTTGGATTGAATGGAATGAGGGGAGAATGGAATGAAATTTATACTATTATTTAGGGGAGATTGAGGAAAGTGTTTATAAATTTCATTCCTTGCTTCATTCCCTCCAAATAATTTGAACTAGAATTCTAACCCACATGTTTTGGAAGGAATGCCCCATTCCCAATCTTCATCATTTTCCTTGCAATCTTCATCATAAAAAACTTCTTCTCCCCTCATATTTGTTCATTATTTCCCCCAATATCCTCCTTCATTCATAAATTTTGTTTACAATTTTCATTCTATTCCTACCTCATTCCATTCTTTCCAAGTGAACACACCATTAACGTATTTAGATTTGTATCTTCTGGCTTGAAAGGACGGCAGGCGGCTGTCATTTGAATGTATTGAATATACTAGCTTGAAAAATTCTGGCACAAACAGGACCTAGACACATGTGATAATTAAGTTTAAAAGAGTAATACAGATCCAAACTCCTATATGAATCTTAATCCTTTACACAAACCTGACCTTAACATGTCATGCTTGTTTTAATAGACTTCCTTGATTCCGAATCCTAGAGGTTTTAAGGTATATCCCTAGACATTGTAGCTTAATATAAATTCGTCTTTCTGTGTAACAAATGATCGTTGCAATCTCACCGAAGCTGTGTGTGATTAAATTTAACAGATGCCAATTATACTTGGCTGGCGTTCATTAGCAGATGTTTGCTAAAGTACTGTTAATCAACATATGGTTTTATACCGTTGGATCAGTTATTCAACGGCTGAGATTTAAAAAAAATTTGTACCATACCGTAGAAATTTTCTGCGGTACGGGTAAATTACTAAAATGGTCCTTGTTTTCACATCAAAAATCTACTGTTCATCGTATCGCAGAAACTTTCCGCAGTACGGGTAAATTACCAAAATGTCCCTTACTTTCTATTGTAGATGGGGGCATTTTGGTAATTTGCCCGTACCGCGGAAAGTTTCTGCGGTACGGTATATATTTTTTTTAAATCAGAGCCGTTGGATCAACCATCCAACGTTTGAGAGACCATATGTTAAGTAATCGTACTTTAGCATATGTTTGCTAAATAACGCGCCCCATTATACATAGATCATATGTGTGCTTAGTTTTCTCTTGGTAACAGAATATTGTTGCAATCTCACTAGAGGTGTGTGTGAGTATTGGAAGTTTTTGCACTGTACTTTAATTCTAATGTTCTTATCTCTCCCTTCCTCTTAGTAGATTTCATCAACTTGCTGATCCCGTTGTTTGTAATTTTAAGTGCTTTGATATATTATATTCAATCTCAATGTATGAAATGTACGTAGTTGATGCCTAGTGTTGAGTATACAACAACGAAAGTAAAAGCCAAAGCGAATAAACAATAACAAGAAAATAAACGACAATCACACAAGACAAAGATTTATGTGGTTCGGAAATTCCTACTCCACAAGCCGCACTAATTTTGTATTGATCTTTCACATTGTGTTGTGTTGTTGTGTTACAATTACATGAGTATTTATAAGAGAAGAAACTGGGTCTATGTTAGTCACAGAGACATGCCTGTTTAACTCTAATAACAAGCCTAATTGTTTGTACTGCTTTGCATTACTTACATGACCTCTTAACTGAGTGAACCTCTAGTTGTAGAGTTTCTACTTGTTCTGTACTTGAAGTAGGCATCAAATTCTAGCTGTGTAACTGTACTTATTGAGTCAAGAATAATGCTTGAAAGAAGTTCCAAGGTTCATGCCTCAAGCAAAGAGATGAAGACTGTCAAATAAATCACAGTTGGGATTTGAAGAAATGAAGAATTTGCCTAAGTACCAGTTCGAGAAGTAGTTTTGTCTATTCGAGAAGTCCAGCATTCGAGAAGTCAGGGATTCGATATCTCAAGACACTATTCGATATCTCTGAATACACTATTCGATATCTCATTCGATATGTCTACTGCTCTATTCGAGAACTCAAGAAGTCAACAAGTCAAAGTGGTATTCGAGTTCTCAAGGAGTCAACAATTCAAAGTTCCATTCGATATCTCAAGTACTCAGAAAGTTATTCGATATCTCAGGGATTCGACATGTCAAAATGCTCTATTCGACAACTCAAGGATTTCCAGAGAAAAGAACTATTCGAGAAGTGATTCGATATGTCATATAACAGTATTCGAGAACTCAGAGTTATCGATCAAGTCAATCCTAGTTCTCGAACCACTTAGTCACTTATCGAATACATTCTTGGAGACAAAATACTGAAGAAATTGTACAAGTCAAAAGCCTGCAACAAGCCAATGCACTTTATGGACCACAATCTGTAATGTGCTCTGGAAAGCCTACAAGGAAGCTTGGAGAGATATAGAAGAGACAAAGGGGTAAAGAAGTGGATCTGAACAGGCTTTGCAAAGTCAAATTTGTAACCGTTTGGACACTTACTCAAAAAGAATAGACAGACTAGAAAGTAATTTGTTCAGCTACCTTATTTGCAGTAAGTAGGTTGTATCCATGTTCTATAAGGATACAGCCTCACTTACTTAGTAGTTAACTTTTGAGGAGTCAAGTTTTTCATACATTGTAAGTCATATCTCTCTGAGAAAAACGAAGCTGAGAATACTATCATTTGTATTCACAGATTGTAGCAACCTTTATCTAATATAATATTAGATTAAAGTGATATCGTGTCTTGTGTTGTTTTTATCCGCACTCATATCCATGCACACACAAACACCTATCTTGCTACATAGACTCAAGAACAAAAAAAGTTCAAGAATCCATTCACCCCCCCTCTGTATTCTTTTACTGTATTCAATAATCAGCAGTCTAAACAAATCAGAGTCTAATTCTGAAATTCCTAACTCTAATCCTAACTCTAATTAGAGTCCAATTCATGAATTCCTAACTCAAGTCAGAATCCATGTAATAACCCGGATTTTTTAAGAAATGAATTTATTATTATTTCAATAATAATAATGTTTTCCTAAAATGAGGAGGAATTTTTTATTTATTTATTTTATTATTCAATTATTTAATTATTTTCGGTTAAGTGGAGCCTGGTGCTCCTATTTAAAATTATATTGACTGTGTAGATAGCTCGAGTCAATAGTTTATTTGTGCAAAGATTTAATTTTGGAGTGTGAAATTATTCAGTAAAGATTTTATTTTAAATTATTGAATAATTTAGAGATTTTAAAATCCTTAGAAAATGATTATTTTAATTATTTGAGGATTTGCAGAAATTACTCGATTAATTTATAATATCGAGAATTTGGGATTTTACTGAAACAATAATGTTTGTAGTATTTTTATAAAGCCCTTTGAATTGTGGTTTATGAATTACAATTATTATTTCTATGAATTGTTTTTATAAATTATTATTGATTTGTAAAATACATATCAATTTAGAAAATTTAGATTTAATTCTAATTCTTTCGCCAAAAGTCTTTAAAAATATTCTAGTATTTAATTATGCTAAAAATTTTATTTTTACAAATTAGAGTTATTAGTGTAAAATATTATTTAAAGTGTGTAGTGTTTAAATGTATTACTATTTGAATAGTGTTGGGCTTGAGCCCATTAGGGTTAAAAACACACAACAGATACATACACACACAGAAACAAACACAGACGCAGCACACAACAGAGGTCGGGGAGAGAGAAGTAAAATTGGGGGAAAAATTAGGGTTCCTGAAATTCAATTTGGGGGTTTGATTAAAATCAGTTGGTATATATATATATATAGTCGTGTGTGTGTGTGTGTGTGTGTATAAGTGTGTGTATCGTGTGTGTGTATATATATACGCGTGTGTGTGTGTTGTGTGTGTTATAGAGGAGAAGCCGCGCGAGGGAGATGAAACGAGGCGGTCGATGGTGGGTCTGATTCTGGCCGGAGAAAGGCGGCATCGACGCCGTTCAGTGGTGGCAGGCGCGCGCAGCACGGAGGAGAGAGACCAGCGGGGTTAGAGAGAGAGAGAGAGAGAGAGAGAGGGAGAGAGAGAGATTGTTGCGGGGAATTGATGAATTCGGAAGGTATAATCTCGCGTTTTATCTATGTAATTTTCGTATTTAATTGTGGTAATTTAATTAATTATTTGTCGTGATTTGATTGATTTTAAATTGCGAGTATTGTTTAATTGTTGTAATTAATTAATTGTAAATGGTGAGATTATTGTGGTAATTAAGTTGGATTTAAATTGTAAGTTAATATGCTAATTTTCGTAATTAGATTAATATGGTGGATTGTGAATATTATTGGGATTTCCGTATTTTATTCGGAGAGTCTATATTTGTGATTAATCGTAATTGTTGAGTTTAGTGATTGCTAAATGTTTAGTGCTAATTGCTAATTGTTAGTTCCCAAATTGTAATTTTTAAATTGCTAAGTGCTAAGTGCTAATTGTTATTGTCATATGAGGTATAGTTATAAGAGTTGGCTTATCGGTAAATGTCTAAGTGCTAAATGGTATGAATCAAGTTATAGTATATGTTGATAGTATAAGTGCCAACTACGTGGTGTTGGCTTAAATGTGGATAAACCTAGTTTACTTTTCCTTATGTGCTAGTTGCCGCAAGTCTGGGCGGGTACTTTTCCTTATGTGCTAGTTGCCGCAAGTCTGGGCGGGTACTTTTCCTTATGTGCTAGTTGCCGCATGTCTAGGCGGGTACTTTTCTTACTTGTTTACCTTGCTGCAAGTTGAGGCAGCTTTATTTTTATTTAAAACAGGGTTGAAATGTTTTGATTGGCATGGAGGGGCTATGCCCATAGTCCGATAAACGAATACCTCATGCCCAAATTTTCTGAAAATCCCCTGCAATCAAATTTATTTAATTTAGTTAAATATAATGGTCTAGAAGCATGAAATGGATATTAATTGTTATGTGAATATGTGCTAAGTGGACTATTTGAGGGTTAATTGTTATTTCGAGGGTTATGTGCTAATTTGCTGATTTGATGTGTCTCGAGGATTAATTATGTTTGAGGACTATCTATATACTAAGTTGATTAAGTGGTATGGTTTGAGGTGTTTAGCACCAGGAATTGTCCACTTTAAAAAGGGGACTTTTCCATTTCATTTTCTTTACTAAAATATGTTATGTGCAATAAGTGGTATTAGAATAGTCAACTATAGGGAGGACACCTATAGTTTGACTTTATGTTATTTAGTGATAATCCCGAGTTGTGTCTACTCGATATACGAGGTATGACTGACACGTACTCGTAACCATTTCAGTACCATTAGGGCGAAATCAAATTGGAGCGACGTACATCCAAAAAGGAAGATCGAGACGTCAGGTAAGGTCCATGGAATTACTTGGACGATGTGCGAAGGATTTGTTCGCGGTTTCTATTTTCTGCTAAGGACCAGAGGCAAGTTTACTATGCATACTCTATTGTTCAGAGTATATTTATTTTAAATATATGAAATGTGTTAAATAAGTTTTCAATCCATAATCGCGAGTTTTTCCAACCTTGTACTTCTTCTCCCAAATCATTGTATTCCTTGCTTTGCCAACAATATTAAATCCTGCTCGTGCAATAACCAAAACCCCATGGATTATAATACTGTTGATGGGCAGTGATATTTTTATGGCTCTATATCTTGATTTATACGGTATATATATATATATCTATAAACTTTTCGTACTATGGAAGTGGACTATATGTTAAGAGGTATATATTTATGTATCGGAATAAGAAAGGCTCAGAGGGTAGGGCATGTATTGAGTTTTAGAACTTAGCCGCGTGTTGGGGGCTATTATGTATTGTATGTTTTCGAAAACCCGGGCAAAGCTTTTAAAAGAGAATTTCGCAATAATTAACCTAAAGGCAACATCACCAATAAACCAGTGTTTATTTAATTAATAGGTGCTCCTGAAAGCATTTATTAATTAAATAAACCTCATTCGCCTAATTAAATTTATTTAATTAGATGAATATCATTTTCAAAACGCTTTCTTAAAATCACTTTGTCCCGGAGAAATAATAAAACAATTTAATGGAGTGATTCTATCTAGTATATTATTTATCGGCGATAGTTTATTTTCAATACGGATTAAAGATATTCCAATGGTTATAAATTGGTTACTTTCAGCTTAAAACAGCTAGATTGATATCGATATATGTTATTTGAATGCTTATTTAATTCGATGAATATTAATTATAATATTCATTAAGAAACAAAAAAAAAAGGGGGAAAGAGAAGAAGGATTTTCATGCTTATTAATTATTTCTTATTGACCGAGAGTTAGTAGTAGTTATTTGATAAAGTGGCTAAAGTTTGGAGACTGCTGGAGAGATTGTGTCTCGATTTTGATTAGAAACATTCCAAAAGTTGTATTTGGGTGTTTTGAGGTTATTAAATATTCCAGTATTAATAGTAAATATTATTTGAATATTACTTAATAAATGAATATTAATTTGAGTATTCTTTTAAAAAGGGATTATTGAATATTTATTATTTGTTACATAGTAGTCAAATATTTATTAAATACTCTAAGTGTTTTGAAGGTTATAAAACACTATTTAAAGGTTGTCTAAGGACTTTCATAGTCATTTAAAATATTATATTTTGAATCTATCTAGGTAAGTTACTTTTCAAGAACTTGTATATATATGGAATTACCCTGTTGTGGTTACAAGCTTTATGCGTACCATTTTCCATGTGTGGTCACAAAACCCTGTGTCGAGATTGATATCGGTACAAGTGTATATCTATACTTGAACTCTTTTGAACTCAAAACATTTTCGAAAACCCCCAGTCAGGTTTTACTCTCTTGCTCGTTTTTCAAGAAATTATCGGTCGACTGAAGTCGAACTTCAACTACTCAAGTTTTCTATCAAAATGATTTTGACAAGAAAAGAAAAAGGGGACTCTGGCAGGTGTGGGAATCGTTGACGAACGATTCCCGGGATGTGTAAGCGGCCGTGAGCCAGGCGTTCCATCAATTATTATTCCGGCCCAGGTGTTGCCGACGGATGATTACGGATGTAGTTTTCATCGAGGGTGATTACGGATGTAGTTTTCACCCGGGGATAGTTACGGATGTAGTTTCTATCCTTTTACCGGTAGAAAAGACCCGCGGATTATTGGACTTGGATGTGGCGACTGATCATCGTCAATCCTTGTCAGGTTTTTATGTTTTCTTTAAGTCCCATCCTCCACTTTGGAAAAATACTCAAACACTGCTTCTTAGGCCTAAGTGCCAAGTAGCCGATAGTGTTGTTTTCAATTTTGAAAGATGATGAATTCATGCAGTATCTAGAACTGCAAGATTATTCTAACAATAATGGCACGTGCTTGTGCACTTTTGCAATTATTCAAAAGATGACAGATGGTTCATCGGTTATTGATGGTAAGTCCCAAATGTTTTGCTTCAAGAGCTTTGACTCTCTTCCTATCAGTTATTTCTGAGTTTAGACTTATCAAGTGGTTAAAGAACTTATACCCGGTACATGATGTCGAACTGTAAGGTGTTTTGATGATAATGATATACTCATGTGTATATACTTACAAACTTGAGGAGTATTAAAAAGGGAACTTAATAATGGTTTGGTTTATGAAGGGTGGTAATAACTATCTTAGCAGCATATTGAACTGCATATTTTGAAAAGCTCCCTAAGAGGTTATCAATACTATGAGTATGGTATGTGGATAAGGTATGAGGATTACTATTGTTGACATGAACTTACTTTATTTATCTGATGTTACTCGAAATGTCATATATCCCCTACTGAGGTTTCATTGTTGTAAATATTTCGAAATTGATATTAAGTATCGTTATATTTCGAAAACTCCATGTGTATATTGATATATATTGTTGTGCTCTATTAATACTTGTTGGGCAATTCTTTCGCTCATACTTGCTTGTTTTAAATATTAACCTTTCAGAGGAAGGTAGATGATTGAGGCTTATCTGCATGGCTCAGGAGAAGCAGGCAGTGTGCCCTTGTGAAGATGATATGATCCAGAACATAGATAGCTGGAGTAAGTTATATATAAGTGTATTGATGTGTAATATGTATATATCACTTTGTACAGGATAGTACTAGTGCTAGTGTACTTCTCAACGAAGCTACACTAGTAGTATAGGATTTGTAATACTCAGTGTGATGTAATTAAATGGATGTAATGAGAAATGTAAGGATCGATTCTTGTTTCTAGCCCTATAACCTAAAAGATGCTTGGTGGTTGGGGTCACAGATGTTGTAATTCAGTTATTAAATGATTACAGGTGGTTTAATATTGTCAAACAGGTGATTTGATGTTAAGGATTTCCGCATGACGACCAAATCCCTGACCCCGGATTTGGGGCGTTACAATCCAATTCTGAAACCTGATATACTCCACAAACCCAACAATCTCCACTTGGAGTCTAACCACATCTTCACTTCACTCTTGTAAGTCTAGTATCACCCAATCCTTCGATCAATAACTCTAACTAGTGCAGCACCTTCACATCAATCAGTTCTGAAGGCTAGTTGAAGCTATGCAAAGCTTCAACTTTTCATTAATAACCACCTTAATCAACATATTTGCGGGATTCTTTGAACCAAGGATTTTCTTCAAGAACAAAGTACCATTGCTAATCAACTCTCTTGTAAAGTGATATCTCAGCTGAATATGTTTTGTCCTAGCATGAAACACAGGATTCTTCGCAAGATGAATAGCACTTTGATTGTCGCTATACAAAGCACTGTCCGCCTGTTTCTTGCCCAAATCCTCAAGAAAATTCTTCAACCAAATCATCTTCTTGCTAGCTTCAGAGATAGCCATATATTCTGCTTCTGTGGTTGAAAGAGCAACACTCTTTTGAAGTCGAGACATCCAACTAACTGTTGTGCCACCCAACGTGAAAATATATCCCGTAGTACTTTTTCTTGTATCCAAACATCCACCCAAATCTGCATCAGAGAACCCTTCCAAGATAACATCTTTCTTGCTGAAACATAACGCAACCTTGGATGTGCCTTTCAAGTAGCGTAACAACCACTTGACTGCTTCCCAATGCTCTCTTCCTGGATTAGACATGAACCTGCTAACAACTCCCACTGCATGAGCAATATCTGGCCTTGTACACACCATAGCATACATCAAACTGCCAACTGCGGACGCATATGGAACTTTAGCCATATCTTTCTTGCCTTCATCCGTTTTAGGTGACTGCTTCTTCGTGAGATTAAAGTGAGTCGCCAATGGTGTACTTCTGGTCTTCGCATCCTGGACACTGAATTTCTGTAACAATTTCTCAATATACTTTTCTTGAGATAATTTCAAAGTACCTTCAGATCTATCCCTTATGATTCTCATACCAAGTATCTGTTTTGCTGTACCCATATCTTTCATCTCAAACTCCTCAGACATTTGTCTCTTTAACCTGTTGATTTCCCTCATATTTGATCCTGCTATCAACATGTCACCAACATACAACAACAATATGATATAAGATGAATCAAATTGTTTAAAATAACAACAATGATCCATAGCACTCCTAGTGTACCCATTCTTCATCATAAAGCTATCAAACTTCAAGTACCATTGTCTTGGTGCTTGCTTCAAACCATACAAGCTTTTTATAAGCTTGCAAACAAGGTTTTCTTTCCCATCTACGAAATCCTTCTTGCTGTACCATGTAGATGTCTTCCTCAAGATCACTATGTAAGAACGCGGTCTTAACATCTAGTTGCTCTAGATGTAACTTCTCTGCAGCCACAATACTTAGCGCAATTCTAACTATAGTCATCTTAACAACCGGAGAAAATATATCAGTATAGTCAATATCCTTTGTTAACTCGAATAACTTGTAGAAGGGGGGGTTGAATACAAGTTATATAATCGTGTCTGATTTTTGCTTGATTATAAGAACAGGAATAAACGAATGAATCAAACTCTTGTTTGTATTAATAAGATCAAATACAAACTCTACCAAAGGTGTACAATACCTTTAGCAGCTGCTGACAATACAAATATCTCTCTGTTTGTTTCGAACTCTCGAATACAAACCTTATACAGAGCTACGCACACGAACTCACAACTTCGTCGCTCTTTACAATGATATTGAGAGAGTATTTATAATGCTACCTATCAACTAATAACAGAAAGATATAATCTATACATGACAATGTTCTGCCTTCTAGTCGATAGTTTCCATCAATAAAAAACTCTTTCCTTCATAATATCTTCTTGCTTGTTCTTCAAACAACGATCCTGTTTTATAGCACTTGCCAGTTTCTGTAGCATCCATAATGACATCATCAGTAGCATGACTGATATCAGGATCTGCACACTGCATCAGTATCTGATCAACCATCAGTATTGGACCGTCATCAGGATTTGCTCTCTGTTCCTGGCATGTAGTCTCCGATACACTGTTCATTCCTGACTAAACTATACAGATAACTGTTTTACACATAAAACCTATATACAGTGCTAAATCCTTTATAAGATCAGGATTACAAGAAGTATAATGTGTAAATTCTATTCTTAACATCACAACTTATGAATTATTCCTAACAATCTCCCCCTATTTATGCTTTACAATCTGAAGCATAAATCTAAGTTGTGGATGTCAAAACATATAACAATACAACTAGAATAGAATTTATGAATGTAGAATTATGAAGTTAAGTACCTCCTTCTCAGATGTAGACATTTATCCAGTACTTAGAAGAAAGAATTTTAACTATTAATGCTGCTCTTCCTTACCACTTCCTAGCTGAGATTCACCACTGTCACTCCTGGTTCTTCTTTTTACTACCATTTGTCTGATCTTTATCTCCCCCAGCTTTAGCTTTATCTTTATCTCCTTCAGTCTGGTAGTGTTGTTGGTAGTGTTGTTGTTGTCTTTGAATTGTCTTTATCTCCCCCTTTTTGACATCAACAACATTAATTCCAAGAGATTCAGAAACAGAACAAATGAGATTCATAAGAACTGCTTGATTTTCCATAATTGTGACTTGGTTATCTTCAAGTGATTGAAGTCTTGTTTGAATAGCAATTTGAGAATTCTGAATATCTTTCAAAACATCAGAATGAACTTCAATATTGGAAGTGCTTCTAGTATCTTCAGTATCAGAATCAGAAAGAACTTTATCTTCAAGTCTTGTAGAAGAAGTTGCTTGAGTTGTATAATATTCAAGTAATAAAACCTGATTAGAAGTATCAACGTCTTCATCTTTCTGTTCTGTAACTGAAACATGATCATCATCTCCTTCACCAGTATTCTGTGTACTAACATCTTCAAATCCTGACTCCTCCTTAGAGTGATCAGAGACTGTAGATGTCTCAATTCTAGCTGATATTGGAAGTACATACAAAGGAACACTAGGATCATTAGGATCTTCATCTGGTACATATGTATCAAGAGATTGCTTTATCCTGGCACCTCTCCTGTTAATGATTTCTGCAAGCCTCTCCTTTTGCTTCTGAGCTTTAACTTCTGGCTTTGCATTGTGATGTGCTAGGTCATTCTTCTGATACATTTTGATGAATGAATAAGTACCAGCATCCATATCCAAATTTTCAGACCAAGATTCAGGAAAAACCTGATCCCAGAAATCAAATGATGGTTTCCTAATTTTCTCTCCCTCACTATGGAGTTGATCATCCATACCCTCATTCTCACTTTGACTTACTAAAGTCAACACTCTTTCTACCTCACCTTTTGCCTGGTCAGGAGCCAGCCGCTCAAATTGTGGATCAATATCCATCTTTTCAAGTGTATCACTCAAATTTGGATAAGTGCTCTCATGACCTACAGAAAAATAGAGTTTAAAAGGAGTTTTTATACCTGAACTCACATGGAGAGAGGGTTCCTCATATGGCATGTGGCTTGAGGTTTTCTCCAAGGAGTGAGCTGCTATAGTCTCTGAACCCATACAATCATCTTCTTTCCTTTCAGAAACTACAGGCTCCAGTATACCACTTTCAGGTTCTTTACTAGACTCTGATGTCTTCAGTAATACTTCATTAGACATCATAGTTAGTACATCACCGTCTTTAAGTGTTGTTTGCTGAGACACACCCTCAAGGTGGATAGACTCTGACTGAACAAAATTTGTTTGATCTTCAGAAAAATCAACCAAAGTCATTCCTCCCATATCATAGGGTATCTCACTTGCATTCTCAGTCATCACAGAAGACCTTTCAACATCAGCTATCACAGCTCCTGAGTCATCCTTCCTCTGACTAGATGGTTCTTGTGTTGCAGTGACCGTGATCTGATCTTTCCTACTACTCACCACTGGTGCAATAGTATCTTCTGTTGACTGCTTCCCTCTATCTACTTCCTCCAGTTGTTCACCTTGAGCTGAAGCATCTTCAATAATTACATCCTTGTCAAATAAATATGCATGAAGTGATTGAAGTGCAACATGCTTCGAGAGTCCAAATTTCTTGACTAATTGTCTTCTGACAGATACATAGAAATACATCTTCATTAAGTCAAGTCTTTGATGTAGAAGTCCATATTCATCTGGAAATAAAAGTTTTGGTACTCTTTCAACCAAAAAATCTAGAACAGGCCTTGACAACTTCACTTTGAGAGAAATTAGTCCCATAGCCAGTCTGTATGATAATGTAGTTTCCCATGAAGAATCAATATCCAGATCTCTCTTGTCAAATACTGACATAGATGTAGCTTGATTTGTAGAAACCTGCATGATATTAGTTGGACTAGACTCTGTGTGTGTAGGTGACAATTGAATCTTTCTCCTTGTTCTCCTGATATAGTGAGCAAAAGATTTATCCTGAGAAGACTCAAGAGGTGTAGACACAGAAGTGATCTTGGGATGAGATCTTTGTTCAATAGACAAAGTCTTTTGAGAGACAGTATCCAGTAACTGTTTTCCCTTTTTAAGAACTACAGCCTTTTGTGAGACTGCAGCCTGGCTGTGACTAGGTTTTTCATCTCTTTGTACTAACACAGAAAGTTGAATTGCAGCCTTAAATTCTGCTCTCTCTGCAAGAGTTAAATCATCATCATCTTCACTAGAATTACTACTACTACTTGACACAACAAATCTTCTCTTCCTTACAACTGATGTCTTTTGAGAAACACCAGAGGTTGGTTTCTTTGAAACAATAGGCTGTGGATCAAAATTTGGTTCTTGAATTGTTTCAGAGACTATGATGTTTTCGGCTACTTGGGTAGACACAGGTGGGTTCTCCTCCAATTGAGATTCCTGAGCCATTTCACCACAAAAGAAAGAAGAATTGTAGAGAGTAGGAAGATGAGTTTTAAGAATTACCTGAAAATGATGTGGATAATGAATTGCAGGTATTTCATCTAGATTCTTTTCATTGTCCTTCTTTGTAATATCAGAGAAAATTCTCTTTTGCTGTTCATAAGAAGAAACACAGTATTCCCTACCAAATCTAGCTTCAACATCAGGAATAAAATGGTTAATAAACAATTGCATAAATCTATGATAATAAACCATTTTCCTGTTTTGATCTCTTGACCCAAGTTTAATACTCATCTGACTTAAGATAATATGACCAATGTTAATTACTCTGTCATAAAGCAAACTATAAGCAATATGTGATGTAACAGAAGTAATTTGTTGAAAAGAACTACATTTGCCAGTAAAACATTTAGCAATTTGATCAAAATAAAAAGACCATTCCTTTCTAAGAAAAGACCTATTCAACTGGCTCATGTTATCTAGAGGTCCACTATAACCTAATTCAGACAACATAGTTCTTATATTATCATCAGATGGTACATTCTCATAACTATCAGTAACAGGTAAGCAAAGTACTGAACTAACAACAGATTCAGTAATGTCAAATGAATCTTGTCCTAAATGTAGAACAATCTTACCTGATTGACTCTGAGTAGAATCAATTACCTCAGCATTCTCCCAAGCTTGTGAAACAGCTACTTGATTAATCTGTGGAGATGCTGTCAATGCATAACTTAATGGTCCATACGCCAGAAAGTCCATGATTGGATGAAAATCAGATGACACTCCTTCCTTGTTGGTGATAGCTGCAACATGATTGTTTGTCATAAAATCAAAGTCACCAAACTTGAAGGCTACTGATTTAGGTAATCTTCTCTGAGCTGCCATTCTTGATATGATTAGAGTTTCAAAACAAATATATTTCACAAATCTTTCAGACCACTATCCCACGTTGACACGTAAATTGACAGGTGTCAGTCCCTGAAAAAAAATGCGGTTACCCACGATTTTTGTAAAATAAAATCCAAAATTGATTTTCATGAAATAAATCAGGGTATAAATAAGTAATACTGATCAGCTTCCTTTTCCTGATGATCTCTCATCAAAATAATCACAAAATGCAATTTGATTTAAAAATATAATTTTTAAATCCTGATGATCACTCATGAAATCCTGATCAATATCATCTGAGACTTAATATGTGGCATCTTTCTTTTATCTGAAAAAGAAAATAAACAATTAATCTGAACAGAAAATCAATTGGTTAGATATTTTCAATATTTCTTGAAACAAGAAATACAGTCTCATGCAATAATTAGCATTTGACTTCATTAAGACTTCCAAGTGACTGCTCAGCTTCTCACGTCTTCCTTTAAAAGAACCAAACGCCTTGTGCCATTCTCCATAACCTTTCAATTTCTTTTCTTCTCAACAATGCTTCTCAAACCAAAAATCCCTTCAAACCCATTTTTCAGATTTTTCTTGGTCGATGAACATCCTGTTCTTGATCATCTCTTTGAACAAACGACTCTTCTTATCGAACTAATCATGAATGGATTGGTTTTCGATAATATCCAGAGGTTTCTCCTAGAACATCCATCTGTTGGATACAATCTTCCCCTAACCTCCTCAAAACTTGAGGATGAAGAATTTGGCCGAGAGTCTGAGGTTGATCTTGATGGAGATGCTATTCATTTAAGTTAGCTGCTCTCATTCAAGTCGCCCAGACAAGGAATCCAAGAGCAAACGAGGCTTTCATCCCCTGATGGATTTCTTGAGATGCTCCTTGTCCTGTTTCTCAGAGTTCATATCAATAGACAAGTATAGAATAGAAATTTAGACAAAAAGATGTTGTATTTCATTTCCATGTAATGATTTTTATTAATGAAAATACAATTTCTTGTTATCTGCTTGTCTTTTGATTTCTGAATGATGTATAAATTATCAGTATGCAAATATCAAAACTTGCTAGCATAGACTTAACACATCACAGAATCAGATTACTACACAAAGTAAACGTCAGGATCTGAAACAATTTTCATAATCCTGATACTGACACAATACTGATGACGTCAGCATCCTGATAACAAATCTAATCCTGATGATTATTAACAAGTCTATCATACTGAAATTTATCAAGGCAATGTGTTATAGCTAAAGCATTTAACAATCAAATATAGATCCTGATAGGAATATCAAGTCTATAAGCTAAGAACAACATACCTTGCTACTTTTGCAGATGTTAAAGATCTAAAAATTTAACATTCCTAACTCACTTACTAGTCTACTGAATGTAGTCTCATCAAGTGGTTTAGTTAGAATATCTGCAAGCTGTTTGTCAGTAGGAACAAAATGAAGTTCCACAGTACCATTCTCAATATGTTCTCTAATAAAATGATACCTGACATCAATGTGCTTAGTCCTTGAATGTTGAACTGGATTTTCTGCAATTTTAATAGCACTAGTATTATCACAAAACATAGGAATATTACTAAGTGTCATTCCATAATCCAGCAACTGATTTCTTATCCAAAGGAGCTGTGCACAACAACTGCCTGCTGCTATGTACTCAGCTTCTGCAGTTGAGGTTGAAACAGATTGTTGCTTCTTGCTTGCCCAAGAAATCAATCTATTTCCCAAAAATTGACATGTACCTGTAGTGCTTTTCCTGTCTATCTTACACCCTGCATAATCAGAGTCTGAATAGCCAATTAGAAAGAAATCAGATTCTCTAGGATACCACAAACCAAGATTTGGAGTTCCTTTGAGATATCTAAAGATTCTCTTCACAGCAATTAAATGAGATTCCTTAGGATTACTTTGGAATCTAGCACATAAACAGGTAGAAAACATTATATCTAGCCTACTTGCAGTTAGATATAACAATGAGCCTATCATGCCTCTATAACTAGTATTATCCACACTCTTCCCCTTAGGATCAGAGTCTAGTTTAGTGGCTGTTGCCATGGGTGTTTTTGCAACTGCACAGTCTTGAAAGTCAAACCTTCTTAAAAGATCTTTGATATACTTTGACTGATTAATGAAAATACCAGTCTCAGTCTGTTTGACCTGCAAGCCTAAGAAATAATTTAGTTCACCCATCATGCTCATCTGATACTTAGACTGCATAAGCTTGCTAAACTTAGCACACAACTTTTCATTAGTAGAACCAAAAATAATATCATCAACATAAACTTGAACTAAAAGCAATTCACCTTTTATCTTTCTAAAGAATAGAGTTTTGTCAATTGTACCTCTTGTGAAGCCATTTTCAAGAAGAAATTTAGACAAAGTCTCATACCATGCTCTTGGTGCCTGCTTTAGTCCATAGAGTGCCTTGTCAAGTTTGTAGACATGATTTGGAAACTTTGGATCAACAAATCCAGGTGGCTGTTCTACATACACTTCTTCATCAAGTTTGCCATTTAGAAAAGCACTCTTTACATCCATCTGGTATACCTTGAATTTTGAATGAGCTGCAAATGCAAGAAACATTCTGATTGCTTCCAATCTTGCTACAGGTGCAAAGGTCTCATCATAATCAATGCCTTCTTCCTGAGAATAACCTTTGGCCACCAGTCTTGCTTTGTTTCTTACAATCATACCAGATTCATCTAGCTTGTTTCTGAAAACCCATCTTGCACCAACAATAGATCTATCTTTAGGTCTTGGTACCAGTTTCCAAACTTTGTTTCTCTCAAACTCATTTAACTCCTCCTGCATTGCAATTACCCAATCAGGATCCTGTAAGGCTTCTTCAACCTTCTTAGGTTCATTCTTTGAGAGAAAGCAACTATACAAGCATTTATTTTGAATTGATCTTCTAGTTCGAACACCACTATTTGGATCACCAATTATCAAATCTTCAGTATGATCCTTTGTCCATTTTCTAACAGGTGGTAAATCAACTCTGCTAGTCTCTCCCCCTAAGTTAGTGGTATCTCTTGTAGAAGAATTCTCTCTACCTTCAAAAACTCTCCTTTGATCAATAGAATCAGTAGATTCCATATTGCTGCTAGTTACTGATCTTTCCTCAGTAGACTCTGAAAGGTCAGTTCCTGATGGAGTAGACTCTGAAACATTAATTCCTGATGGAATAGATTCTGAAAGACTAGTCTGCTCCTGATGATCACTGTGTTCTCTCTGATTTATTTGCTCCCCCTCAACAGTAGCATTCCTTTGAGAAGCAATAGAAATTTCTTCTGGAGAACCTTCATCATCACTTGAGAGTATCTCAGAATTCTTCAGATTTTCAAATTCCAATTTGTCATGGCTTTCATCAGTTTGCAAAATTCCAAATTTCTTATCATCAAATGCAACATGAATTGATTCCATAACAATGTGAGTTCTGAGATTATAAACTTTGAAGGCCTTAGATGCTGAATATCCTAGAAAAATTGCTTCATCCGATTTGGCTTCAAATTTTCCAAGTTGTTCTGGATGAACTTTTAGGACATAGCATTTGCATCCAAAGATGTGAAAATATTTCACACTTGGTTTCTTTCCTTTGATCATCTCATAGGGAGTTTTTCCATGACTATTTACCAAGGTACAGTTCTGAGTGAAACATGCAGTGTTAATAGCTTCTGCCCAAAAGTAGGTTGGAAGTTTTGCATCTGCAAGCATGGTTCTTGCTGCCTCTATGAGAGTCCTGTTCTTTCTTTCCACTACACCATTTTGTTGAGGTGTACCAGGTGCAGAAAACTGTTGAGTGATTCCATTGTCTGCACAAAACCCCTCCATTGTAGAATTCTTGAATTCTGTACCATTGTCACTCCTAAGTACTCTGACTTTGTACTCAGAGTTATTATGAATATTCTTGATGAGTTCAATGATTTGCTGAGGAGCTTCATCCTTCTTGTGTAGAAAGAACACCCATGTGAACCTTGTGAAATCATCCACCATAACTAGAGCATATCTTTTCTTGCTGATAGACATAATGTTTACTGGACCAAACAGATCAAGATGTAGCATGTGAAATGGTTCAGTAATTGAATTTTCAGTCTTGCTCTTGAAGGTGGTTCTTCTTTGCTTTCCAAACTGACATGCATCACAAAGTCCATCTTGCACAAAATTCGCCTGAGGTAGGCCTCTCACCAAATTGTGTTTAACAAGTTGATTAAGCTTCTTGAAATTAAGATGTGAGAGCTTCTTGTGCCAATTCCAGCTTTCATCATTTGTTGCTTTGCTGTAGAGACATCTAACAATTCCTTTAGATGTATCACTTAAGCTGGCTTCATATATGTTACCATGCCTTTGACCAGTTAGAACAATTTCTCCATTCTGCATATTCAAGACTTTGCATCCTTCTCTGTCAAAGATTGATTTGTAACCTTTATCACCCAGTTGACTTATACTTAAAAGAGTATGTTTCAAGCCTTCAACCAGTGCTACATTTTCTATGATGACATTCCCCAAAATAATTGAGCCATATCCCAGAGTTTCTCCTTTGTTGCCATCTCCAAAAGATATTACTGGGCCAGCTTTCCTCTCAAACTTTGTAAGCAGGGACTTCTTTCCAGTCATATGTCCAGAGCATCCACTGTCCAAGATAATTGAATGCTTCTTTCCTATGCCCTGCAAACAAAAAGTAACTAGTTAGAATTTTTTAGGACCCAACTTTGATTGGATCCTTTCTTACTAGATTTAGAGACAACAGACTTTGAAGATTTTGCATTTATTTTACCTGTTGCAGAGTCAACTTTAGACTCTGATCTCACAAGCTGTTTGTGACTAGGAGTTTCAGATTTCAAAGAATAATAGTCATAATACAGTTCATGATATTCTCTACACATGTAAATGGAATGAAGTAAACTACCACAATGATAACAAGCTTTTTGTGGTTGGTATTGAATTTTCTGAGTCTTGGGGAATCTGGACTCAGTTTTCCAAGAAGGTTTTTGATTGCAGTCTAGGGCCAAATGATTATGATTTCCACACTTATAGCATTTTTTTCTAGGTGCATCAGATACATTCTTGTAATTATTCTCTTTGTTAATACCTTCTTTTCCATTCCTATTTCTCTTGATCTTGCTAGACTCTGAAAGATCATCTAATCTCTGTTTCAACTGAGACTTAGACAGAAACCCTATGTTTACATTCTTAGGTTTCTCTAACACTTTCTCATCTGAATAACTATTGTTAATTCTCTTGTGTACAACAGGGGTACCTTTTGAATCAACAAATTTAACATGATTAGGTTCAGAAACAATTTTCTTACCTTCAGATTTAGATGTGTTAGCTTCTACCTTACTATCATCATTGACAATAGCTACTTTTTCTTCTTGTCTAGCCTTATCAAAACCTAAACCATTAACCTTACCACGAATTCCACTCTCAAAGATTTCTATTGTCTTCTTACTGGAATTGTTAATGGTCTTAATCACATCTCTCTCTTCTTCTAGTTCTTTTCTGACATAGTCATAAGCCTCAAGAATTACACTATAATCATGCTTAGCTTTATCAGAACTCAACTTGTATTCTTCCATTTGAATTAATTCAGATTCAAGAAAATTATTTCTATCAACTAATTTATCATTCTTAACCTTAAGTTCATCTCTTTCACAAGTAAGAATTCTAAAATTAGTCATAAGATTCTTAAACTCAGCATGGATAGATCTAATTTCATCAGAATTTAAGCTATCAAATGAATCAAGAGAGTGAAGTGATACCTTAACAGAAGATGGAGAAGTTTTCTTTGGAGATCCAGGTTTGTCTGAACTATTGGCCATCAATGCAATGTTTTCATAATCCAATTCATCTTCAGAGTCACTGGAATCAGCCCAATCCTTCTGTGTGACCATAAGTGCATTACCCTTTCCTGAATTCCTAGGCTTCTTACACTCACTAGCAAAGTGTCCAAGCTCGCTGCAGTTAAAGCACTTGATCTTGGCCTTATCAAGCTTGACAATTGTACTTTTGCTCTTGTCACTCTTCTTCTCATCCTTCTTTTGAAAAGGTCCTTTGCTAAATCTTCTTCTGTTGAATCTTCCTTTCTTGAAAGCTTTAGCAAACATAGCAAAGAGTTCTTGCATCTCAGATTCAGAATCATTGTTGTCAGAGTCCATATCAGTAGTCTCTGACTCAGAACTTTCTTTGCTTTTCTTCTTCCTCGAATTCTTTACAGCAATCTCTTCATGCTGTTCTTCAGGAAGCTTCTTTACTTCAGATTGAGCAGTAAGTGCAATAGTCTTCATCTTTCCTTCACTCCTGCTCTTCTTCTGCTGCTTGTCAAGTTCATAAGCTCTCAATTTTCCATATACTGCCTCTAATGAATTCTCATCCAGATCATTAGCTTCCTCAATCGCAGATATCTTCTCATTGTAGAAATCAGGCAAAGCTTTCATGAACTTTGTATTCATATCCTCCAAGTCATAATATTTACCATGCATGGCCATCTCATTGATGAGTTTTGTAAACCTATCAAAGGTATCAGTAAGTGACTCACCAGACTTGGATTCAAAGTACTCATACTGTTGTATAAGTAATGTCCTCATATTCTTCCTGACAGGCTTAGTTCCTTCACAGTGAACCTTAAGATTGTCCCATATATCCTTAGCAGTTTTACAAGAGAGAACATAGTTAGTGAGAACAGAATCAAGACTGTTGAATAATATGTTTCTCACTTTAGCATCTTTGAGAACATTCTCCTTGTCCTTATCTGACCATTCAGATTTTGGCTTCTCTGCTGTATGTTCTGGAACAACCACACCATCAACTGTTGCTTGTCCAACGACCTTTGTTGGAACAAAAGGTCCATCTCTGATTCTGTCAAGATAATCAGGATCTGTTGCTTCCAGATGATGCAACATCTTTACTTCCCATAGAGTATATTCGTTTCTCTTGAGCATAGGGATTTTAGTATTCCCATCCTTGTAACCAGACATGATTGCAGATCTTTATGATTACTCGAAATCAACCTGCTCTGATACCAATTGTTAACTCGAATAACTTGTAGAAGGGGGGGTTGAATACAAGTTATATAATCGTGTCTGATTTTTGCTTGATTATAAGAACAGGAATAAACGAATGAATCAAACTCTTGTTTGTATTAATAAGATCAAATACAAACTCTACCAAAGGTGTACAATACCTTTAGCAGCTGCTGACAATACAAATATCTCTCTGTTTGTTTCGAACTCTCGAATACAAACCTTATACAGAGCTACGCACACGAACTCACAACTTCGTCGCTCTTTACAATGATATTGAGAGAGTATTTATAATGCTACCTATCAACTAATAACAGAAAGATATAATCTATACATGACAATGTTCTGCCTTCTAGTCGATAGTTTCCATCAATAAAAAACTCTTTCCTTCATAATATCTTCTTGCTTGTTCTTCAAACAACGATCCTGTTTTATAGCACTTGCCAGTTTCTGTAGCATCCATAATGACATCATCAGTAGCATGACTGATATCAGGATCTGCACACTGCATCAGTATCTGATCAACCATCAGTATTGGACCGTCATCAGGATTTGCTCTCTGTTCCTGACATGTAGTCTCCGATACACTGTTCATTCCTGACTAAACTATACAGATAACTGTTTTACACATAAAACCTATATACAGTGCTAAATCCTTTATAAGATCAGGATTACAAGAAGTATAATGTGTAAATTCTATTCTTAACATCACAACTTATGAATTATTCCTAACATCCTTTTTATGTTGATAACCCTTGACTACTAACCTCGCCTTGTATCTCTTGCTGCCATCATGTTCTTCTTTGATCCGGAACACCCACTTAATCTGTAAAGCCTTCTTTCCTGCTGGTAATTCTGTTAAAGACCAAGTTTCATTCTTCTCAAGAGAACTCATCTCTTCTTCCATGGCTGATTTCCACTGAACTGAATCATCCACCTGAACTGCCTCTGAATAACACTGAGGCTCTCCATCCTCGGTCAATAACATTTAATATGCTGAAGGAGAAAATCTGTGTGGTGGCCTCACTATTCTGCTAGATCTTCTTACCTCAACCTGTGGAGTACGTAACTAGAACTGTGTCATCACCATTCCCCGAACTCCCACTATTTCCTGCAAGATCTTCTTCTGTAATATCTTCAAGCACTGTTTTCTCTTTCTCAGGTTTTTCTTTTATAAACTCAGAATCGACTGCAAGCTTATCCTTATACACTGCATTCTCATTAAAAATAACATCTCTACTTCTAACGACCTTTCTCGTCAGTTCATCCCAGAAACGATAACCCATATCATCTGAGCCATAACCAATGAAGATACACTTCTTTGCTTTCGGATCAAGCTTGTCTCTGTCAGAATCTTTAACATGCACATAAGAAACACAACCAAAAACTCGCAAGCGTGAAAGATTTACCTCCTTTTTCTGCCATTCTTCTTCATGAATCTTGAACCCCAAAGGAACTGAAGGTCCTCTATTTATGAGATACGCTGCTGTGCTAACTACATCTACCCAAAAAGTCTTTGGCAACCCTGCATGCAACCTCATACTCTTGGCCCTCTCATTCAAGGTTCTATTCATGCGCTCTGTAGCACCATTCTGCTGCGGTGTCTCTGGAATTGTTTTGATCATTCTAATACCATATTCTGCGCAATAGCTTTTAAACTCATCACTACTGTACTCACCACCATTATCTGACATCAAACTCTTAATCTTCAAACCGGTCTAATTTTTAACTTCGGTCTTCTACTTCTTGAAAGTAGCAAACACATCTGATTTATTCTTCAAGAAATAAACCCATACCTTTCTAGTGGAATCGTCAATGAAAGTGACATAGTAGCGAGATCCTCCCAACGACGCAACTGTTGTTGGACCATATACATCTGTATGCACTAGCTCTAACCTCTCAGCCTTGGGTGTCCTCCCTGATTTTGCAAAAGTAACTCGTTTCTGCTTTCCAAGAACACATGGTTCACAGAACCCAACTTCCACATTCTTCAGCTATGGAATCTTCCCCTTCGAAGTTAACAGCTTCATACCCTTTTCACTCATATGACCAAGTCTTTGGTGCCACAAAGTTGAAAACCCAATCTCATCAGCAACTGCATTTGCTTCATAGCTAGATTGTTCAACTATATACAATGTCCCTTTTTTGTCGCAACAACTAGATTCCCCTTTATAACCTTCCACTGTCCATCTCTGAAAGTAACTCGATACCCTTCCTTATCTAACTGACCCACAGATATCAGCATCTTCTTCAGTCCAGGAATGTACCTTACATCTTTCAACGTCCAGCTAGTCCCCAAAGAGGTCTTGAGATTAATATTTCCCATTCCCGTAATATCCAAAATCTCATCATCAGCAAGACGAACTTTACCAAAATTTCTAAGTCTGAAATTTAACATCAAATCCTTGCAAGGGGTAGCATGGAATGATGCACCAGAATACATAACCCATGATTCAACCGAACATTCAACACAACAAATCAAAGTATCGTCATCCGCCACTTCTTCAACTACATTAGCTGAATTATCCATTTCTTCTTTCCTTTAGGAGCTGCGGGAGCCGTACACTGATTTCTGAAGTGACCTTTCTTCTGACAATTCCAACAAACAATCTCCTTGCGATCTTTGGATTGTCCTCTCTTCTGTGACTTCGATCTGCTACGCCCCTTATTTTGCCCCCTATCGGACTTTCTGCCTCTACTCTCAGTACTCAACAAGGAACCTGACGACTCTCCTGAGTTTCTCCTACGAATATCTTCTCCAAGAATCGCATCTTGAACTCCATCAAAAGTCATCTTACTGCTCCCAGATGAATTACAAATAGCAGTGACAAATCCTGACCAACTGTCAGGTAACGAGGATATCAACAACAAGGCTTGTACTTCATCATCGAATTTAATATCCACTGATGTCAATCTTGATAAGATAGAGTTAAATTCGTTCACATGATCAGCAACACAATCACCTTCATTCAATCTCGTGGCAAACAACAAGCGACACAATTATACCTTATTTGAAGCAGACGACTTCTCATACATATTTGATAACGCCTTGATCAATCCATAAGTTGTCATTTCCTTGACGATATTGTAAGCAACGTTCTTCGTCAAAGTTAATCTGACAACACCCAGAGCCTGCCAATCCAATAGCTTCCATTCTTTCTCATCCATTGAATATGGCTTTTTCTCCTCCAGCGGTTCGTGTAGTTTTTTCTGATACAAATAATCTTCAATTTGCATCTTCCAAAACGAAAAATCTCTGTCATCAAATTTGTCGATCTTTAGTTTCCTTTCTTCTTCCATCGCTCCCACTCGCCTGAAAACCTATGCTCTTGATACCAGTTGTTGAGTATACAACAACGAAAGCAAAACCCAAAGCGAATAAACAAGAACAATAAAATAAACGACAATCATACAAGACAAAGATTTACGTGGTTCGGAAATTCCTACTCCACAAGCCGCACTAATTTTGTATTGATTTTTCACATTGTGTTGTGTTGTTGTGTTACAATTACATGAGTATTTATAAGAGAAGAAACTGGGTCTAAACAAATCGGAGTCTAATTCTGAAATTCCTAACTCTAATCCTAACTCTAATTAGAATCCAATTCAGGAATTCCTAACTCAAGTCAGAATCCAATTATGAAACCTAATAGACTCCACAAATCCAACACCTAGATCGATAAATGAGTGATAGACTCCACAAACCCAACACCTAGGTCGGTAAATGAGATGAGACACTCATTAGCATTTCGATGTGACTCGGTAAAGAGTAATCCTACTATCTAAAATTTGTACAAAAAATAGTTATAAAATGATGTTATAAAGAGTAATGAGATAATAAAAAATGTTTTTATTGATTGATATTGGTGTAAATACATAAATCAATTATATTTAATTGAGTTATAAATAAAACCATTTATCTTTTTGTAAAAAATTTTGTACTTAATTTGATATTTCTAAGACTTTTCCTCAGTTAAAATATCAACTCAAGCTCCATCAATCATACGGAGAAGACGGGTCCGATGACATGACGTCTTTCAAATTGCTCCGTTTTCAAGTTTTTATAGATTTTTGCAATTTTTAATGTCAAAATTTTTCATTTTCTTCATATTTTTCGAATTTCTAATGTTAATAAATTCAATTTTCATTTTTATATTCGAATTTTTGATGTTAATAAAAACAACTTTCATTTTTATGTTTTTTATAGTTAATAAATACAACTTCCCATTTTGTGTTCGAATTTTGAGTGTCAATAATTACAACTTCCCTTTTTTATGTTTTTAGTGTTAATAAATATAATTTTTCTTTTTTGTTCAAATTTTTATTATTCCGATCTATTTTTCTAATTTTTACAATTTTTTGCAATTTTTAATGTTAAAATTGTAAATTTCTTTTACTTTTGGAATTTCTAGTGTTAATAAATAGAATTTCTCTTTTTATGTTTAAATGTTTATTGTTAATAATTATAACTTCTCTTTTATGTTTTTATAATTAATAAAACAATTTTCCCTTTTATGTTCGAATTTGTGTAAATAATTGCAATATGGAGGATAATCATACATAATTTTCCCTTTTATGTTTGAATTTGTGTAAAATCATACAAATTTTATTAATGAGAAGGATAATCATACATAAGACTCTCCAACACACAATATGGAGGAGAAATAAACATATTAGAGCTGAAAGGATATCTTCGATATATTATTTATTTTGATATTTGTATGATTTAACATAAAATTTAATTACACTTAGTTATCCTCTCCACTAGGTCATTAATTTAATTGATTCTGTCAAAAGTCAAATTCTAGCAATATCTATTTTTTTAAGAGATATTCCATTATTGCGAAAAATTAAATTATATTTTTATGGAATATATCTCTACACCAAGGCAATAAGATCGAAAAAGAAATATTGATATTTATTATTTTTTAGATCTCCGTTGCAAAATTGATAAGGCGATAGACTCGAACAAAGAATATTTGAGGATTAATATTCTTTAGAGAACTCGTGCTATAGTTAAAAACGATAAGTTCTTATTCAAAAATATTCCGCCTTAGAACTCAAAATACCTTTATCCTCAAGAATATTAATATTCAGTGGTAGAATATTAATACTCATTGTTATCTCGTGCCAGAAATATTTAAAGTAATTTTTCTCCCATATCTCAAATTTATTCCATTTTCGGAGAAAATTATTTTAAATACTCAAAAATATTTCCTACACTCTTAATATATTTTATATATTAGGAAATATATTCTAAGTATTTATTCAAGTCAAAACATTGGTCAAAAGATGCATCTATTTAATAGAAAGACCAATCGTATTTTATTCGGAACCGAAACCTGATTTAATCGTATTTAATCCAAATAAAATACTTCCACTTGCTAGAATGACTTTAAACTTGAGATGGGTCACTTAAATACTATTTTCTATGTATGGTAAAAGTTTCGTAATTTTCTGAGAATTTTGGTCTGGGCACGAAAATCAAGGCAGTGGGTCTATGTTTGACCACATTTGACCAAGTCAACATTGACCATTTTTGACCAAAACTTACAGAATATTATTTTATAATATTCCTAAATGCTCCATAATTTTAGGATTATTTATTGGGTATTTTCGTATTTTTCGGGTATTTAATTAACGAAACATGTTACGTATTTATTCGTTAATTGATACGAGTACGATACAATTAATTAGAGCCCAAACACAGCTGGGATACTTTACCACAAACCACTTGGAAGAAACACAAAACTACTCCAAAGAAACACAATACCACTTTCCACCTCATCAATCCAAGTGCTTTTCAATCTCAACCACTCCTTTTACTTTAAATCCTAACCCTTCCTTCCACCCAACTCCTCCTATAAATAAACCCCTTCCCCCAACCATTTCTACCAAGCTAAAGAGCCAAATAAGTGCTGGGAATTTAGAAGTGGAAGCTTGTTGGTCCCGGAGTATTGCAGAAGGGGGGGGTCGAATGCAATACTGATAAAATCGAATCTTTAAATCAACAACGAAAATAAAGATTATAGATTATCAGTAGATGTATGCAAGCAATAAGTGAAACAAGATTTCTCACAAAATAAATGTTTTATTTATTTTGTGTAAAGTGTTGCTACAACCTGGAGAGAGTTTCTCCAGCTTCGATATCTCAAGAGATACAGATTGCTTCGTGTGCGTACATGAATAGAAAAGAATCTAAGATGTATCTAAGTAGACTAAGATACTCTATTGTCCCTATCGCATGGGGTGTTGAGCTGCTGTCGTTTTCAAGTGGCAGCTCATTACAATTTGTACACCCATGTGACTTTCCCTAATTGCTATACAGACATGATAAACCTTATACGTAAAGAAACCTAGATTCTTTCTATTTCTAGCTAATACAATTCTAGTAGATGTGGATATCACATGCTCCTCGAATTGACCAGCCTTGTCCTGTGAATCTCTTAAGCTTCTGTCGTAGTCTTGCAGGTCTGCTACAAACGATAGTGTGTTGCAGCAAATTTGTTTCTTGAACATGTAACCTGTCACGGGCTTTGACTGAGAAAAGCATTTAAGGATTCTCTTCTCTTTCTGTCTAGCTTTGGATCTTCATCTCTCCTTTGATCAAATATAACCTCTAGTTCCCAAGCAACTAGCATTTCGAGCTTATGAACAGATCCAACAACTTTCCAGTAGAGATCCTTCAGTATACTTGTCCTCAGTTTGCGAAAACTATCAACATAGATTTCTTGCTTGTCATCATTGATTCTCAAAGGATTATCCAGTACACAGGGCTGATAACCTGCTTCCTCACTGAATAGCTTGTTGAGTTTCTTGTAGCTTTCCTTCAGTTGAGCTTCTAGGTCTTCAGCACCTTGTTTGGCAGATGTGGCAGGTTTGGTAGGTTTGGTGGATTGGGATGATTTAGCTTTAGCAGCCTGATAAGCTTGTTCTGCTTCATATTCAGCCATGCCAGCCTTTGTAAAAGGATGATGTGCTGCTACCAGGTCCACATCAGGCATTGGTTCCCCATCAGAACTAACTTCAAGGTCTGCATCATCATGTGCTCTCCAGTCACCATACTTCTCATAGAATTCAGCATATCTTTGAGCATAGTATTCTTTGACATGCTCTAAGATACTGCTGGAAACATCTTGGTTTGTTTCCATGAGAGTGATCATCCTTTCCAAAATGAAGAAATCAATTCTTCTCCTTACCTTTACCTTATTGCATGAGAGATCACGCATGCCTACCACATTTGAGACTATCTCCATAGTGAAGTCTGGTTCTACAGTTATACATGTAGTTCCACAGTCCTTAAGATCATACTTTCGTACCTTTTTGTTGACTGGGTCCAGTTCCACTGAGACAGATGATATGCTCCCATCAATTGACTTTTTCAATAGTTCAAAACTATTTACTTTTATCTTATAAATGGGCTTCTCTGTCAAAACTGCTCCATGCTTCTTTTTCTTTGCTGCTACAACTGTCTTCCCTTTTATCTTGGTTGTACGATAGGCTTGGGCTCTTGTCTTCCTTCTGTTAGATGTGAAATTCTTGACAAGCTTTCGTACTTTGACAGTTTCTTCAAGTTGATCCTTGACAGCATCTTTCATGACAGCAACTTTGACAGCTTCGACTGTTTGGCTCTTGACAGCAACTTTCACTTGGGTGTCTTCAGCCAATTTGACAGTATCCTTGTTGACAGTATCTTTTTCAGCATTAAAGCATTCAACAGCTAATCTCAAGACACTTGCCTCCAAGGCTTCACAAATTTCTAACTCCCCTTTTTCCTTGACAGCATCTTTCTTTTCAATACTGGGAGTTTCTTGCTCTTCTTGGGTAGCATCCATCTAAGTTTGTGTAGCAACATTCTCAGATGCTTCTTTTCTAGAACTCCTGAATCTTCCAGGTTCACCACTTCCTCCAATTTCATCCTCATCATCATCCAAAGCATCATCATAGTTGCAGCTTCCTCCCATCTTGGCATTAGCATCAGAGATCATCTTCTTTATGATTGAGCTAATTTCCTCATCTCTTTTTGCTAACAGCCTATGAATATCTTTGACAGCTTTAACTTTTTCACTTGTGATACTGGATTTGAGAAGTTTCTTCAGCACTGTCATGATTGTTTCAGTGCTTAGTCCTGAGAATTTATCCAATGGTAAGAAATCCAACCTTCTAGCTCCTGTCTTTGTGATCCTTCTGAAACACACACCATAAGGATTTTGAATCACCTCATGGAGTTTGTCTTCAACCATCCTTTTAATTTGGGCTATCAGACTATCATTGAAGGTTGTTGAATTTCTGACTACCAGGGTTCCAAGGACTTGGAGTACTCTAGCATGCAAACTTTGTAAAAGTTACATTGTGATGAATATGGTCAACCGGTTTCTCAAATAAACCTGAACAGCCCATCTTCTTTCCAAGTTGATTCTCACAGAGATACTTAATCGTGTCTGATTTTTGCTTGGTTATATGAACAAGAATAAACGAATGAATCAAATTCTGTTTGTATTAATCAGATCAAATACAAACTCTACCAAAGGTGTACAAATACCTTTAGCAGCTGCTAACAAAATAAAAATCTCTCTGTTTGTTTCGATCTTTCGAATACAAACCTTATACAGAGCTTCTAACGAACTTACAATTCGTTCAATCACAATCGTTCTTTTACAATGATATAGAGAGAGTATTTATAATGCTTCATATCAACTAATCACAGAAAGATAATCTATACATGACAATGTTCTGCCGTCCAGTTGATAGTTTCCATCAATAGAAAATTCTTTCCTTCATAATATCTTCTTGCTTGTTCCTCAAACAAAGATCCTATTTTATAGCACTTGCCAGTTTCTGTAGCATCCATAATGACATCATCAGTAACACGACTGATATCAAGATTCCATCAGGATCTGACCATCCCATCAGTACTTGATCAGTAGTTAACTTGACATATCAGGATTCAATCTCAGTTCCTGACATGTAGTACTCGATGCACTGTTCATTCCTGACTAAACTTTACAGATAACTGTCTAACACATATTTCCTATACAAAGTGCTAAATCCTTTATAAATCAGGATATACAAGAAGTATAAGTAAAATTCTATTCTTAACATCACAACTAATGAATTATTCCCAACAATCTCCCCCTATTTATGCTTTAAAATCTGAAGCATAAATCTGAGTTGTTGATGTCAAAACATATAACAATACAATCAGAATAGAATTTATGAATTCAAAAATCATGAAGTTAAGTACCTCCTCTTTCAGATATAGACATAGTATCCAGTACTTAGAAGAAAGAATTCAACTGTTTGATGCTTCTTTTCCTTTACCACTTCCATGATGAGATTCACCTCTATCACAATCTTTATCTCCCCTAGTTCTTCTTTTATCCCCAGTCTGTTGTTGTTGTTGTCTTTGAATTGTCTTTATCTCCCCCTTTTTGACATCAGCAACATTAATTCCAAGAGATTCAGTAACAGAATAAATGAGATTCATCAGAGCTGCTTGATTTTCCATAATAGTGACTTGGTTATCTTCAAGTGTTTGAAGTCTTGATTGAATTTGAACTTGAGATTTCTGAATATCTTGTAGAACTTCAGAATTGACTTCAATTTTGGAATGTTTGGAATATCTTCAGATTCAAGTCTTGTAGAAGAAGTTGCCTGTGTAGAATGATATTCAAGTAATAAAACTCGATTAGATTTACAAACATCTTCATCTTCCTGATCTGGAGTTGCAATATGATCATCTTGTCCTTCACCAGTATTCTGTGTACTAACATCTACAAAACCTAACTCCTCCTTAGATTGATCAGATACTGTTGATGTCTCAATTCTTGCTGATATTGGTAGTACAAACAAAGGAATACTTGGACATTAGAAATATCTTCTGGTACTGATGGTGTAGAAGTTTGTCTTAGCCTTTCACCTCTTTTGTTGATAATTCCTGCAAGCCTTTCTTTTTGCTTCTGAGCTTTAACTTCTGGCTTTGAGTTGTGCTTCGCTAAGTCATTCTTCTCATACATCTTGATAAAAGAATAAGTACCAGCATCCATACCAAGATTAATAGACCAAGATTCAGGAAAAACCTGATCCCAGAAATCAAACGATGGTGGTTTCCTAATTTTCTCTCCCTCACTATGGAGTTGATCATCCATACCCTCAATCTTACTTTGACTATCTAAAGTCAACACTCTTTCTACCTCTCCTTTTGCCTGGTCAGGAGCCAGCCGCTCTGATTGTGGATCAATATCCATCTTTTCAAGTGTATCACTCAAATTTGGATAAGTGCTCTCATGACCTACAGAAAAATAGAGTTTAGAAGAAGTTTTTATAGCTAAACTCACATGGAGAGAGTGTTCCTCATTTGGCAAGGGGCTTGAGGTTTTCTCCAAGGAGTGAGCTGCTATAATCTCTGAACCCTTACAATCGTCTTCTTTCCTTCCAGAGACTACAGGCTCCAGTATACCACTTTCAGATTCTTTACTAGACTCTGATGTCTTCAGTAATACTTCATTAGACACCATAGTTAGTACATCACCGTCTTTAAGTGTTATTTGCTGAGACTCACCCTCAAGGTGGATAGACTCTGACTGAACAATGTTTGTTTGATCTTCAAGAAAATCAGTCAAAGTTATTCCTCCCATATCATAGGGTTTCTCACTTGCACTTTCAGTCATCACAGAAGACCTTTCAACATCAGCTATCACAGCTCCTGAGTCATCCAACCTTTGACTAGATGGTTCTTGTGTTGCAGTGACTGTGATCTGATCTTTCCTACTATCCACCACTAGTGCAATAGTATCTTCTGTTGACTACATTCCACTATCTACTTCCTCTAGTTGTTCACCGTTAGCTGAAGCATCTTCAATAATGACATCCTTGTCAAATAAATATGCATGAAGTGATTGAAGTGCAACATGCTTCGAGAGTCCAAATTTCTTGACTAATTATCTTCTGACAGATACATAGAAATACATCTTCATTAAGTCAAGTCTTTGATGTAGAAGTCCATATTCATCTGGAAATAAAAGTTTTGGTACTCTTTCAACCAGAAAATCTAGAACAGGCCTTGACAACTTCACTTTGAGAGAAATTAGTCCCATAGCCAGTCTGTATGATAATGTAGTTTCCCATGAAGAATCAATATCCAGATCTCTATGGTCATTTGCTGACTTCATTGTAGCTTCATTTGTAGAGACCTGCATGATATTAGTTGGACTAGACTCTGTGTGTAGGTGACAATTGAATCTTTCTCCTTGTTCTCTTGGTATAGTGAGCAAAAGATTTATCCTGAGAAGACTCAAGAGGTATAGACACAGAATTGATCTTGAGATGAGATCTTTTTTCAATAGACACAGTCTTTTGAGAGACAGTATCCAGTAACTATTTTCCATTTTTAAGTACTACAGTCTTTTGAGAAACTACAGCCTGGCTGTGACTAGGTGCTTCATCTCTTTGTCCTAGCTTAGAAAGTCGAATTGCAGCCTTCAATTTTTCTCTCTCAGCAAGAGATATATTATCATCATCTTCACTAGAACTACTACTACTTGACACAACAAATCTTCTCTTCCTTACAACTGATGTCTTTTGAGAAACACCAGAGGTTGGTTTCTTTGAAACAATAGGCTGTGGATTAAGACTTTGTTCTTGAATTGTTTCAGAGACTATAATGTTTTGGGCTACTTGGGTAGACACAGGTGGGTTCTCCTCCAAATGAGATTCCTGAGCCATTTCACCACAAAAGAAAGAAGAATTGTAGAGAGTAGGAAGATGAGTTTTAAGAATTACCTGAACATGATGTGGATAATGAATTGCAGGTATTTCATCTAGATTCTTTTCATTGTCCTTCTTTGTAATGTCAGAGAAAATTCTCTTTTACTGTACATAAGAAGAAACACAATGTTCTCTACCAAATCTAGTTTCAACATCAGGAATAAAATGGTTAATAAACATTTGCATAAATCTATGATAATAAACCATTTTCCTGTTTTGATCTCTTAAACCAAGTTTAATACACATCTGACTTAAGATAATGTGACCAATGTTTATTACTCTAGCATAAAGTAAACTGTAAGCAATATGTGAAGTAACAGAAGTAATTTGATCAAAAGAACTACATTTACCAGTAAAGCATTTAGCTAATTGATCAAAGAAGAAAGACCACTCTTTCCTAAGACAAGATCTTCTTAACTAGCTCATGTTATCTAAAGGTCCATTATAACCTAATACAGATAACATAGTTCTTACATCATTATCAGATGGTACATTCTCATAATTCAAACTAACAGGTAAGTGAAGTACTGAATTAACAACAGATTCAGTAATATCAAAAGAATCTTGTCCTAAGTGTAGAACAATCTTACCTGATTGACTCTGAGTAGAATCAATTACCTCAGCATTCTCCCAAGCTTGTGCAACAGCTGCTTGATTAATCTGTGGAGATGCTGTCAATGCATAACTTAATGGTCCATATTCCAGAAAGTTCATGATTGGATGAAAATCAGTTAATACTCCTTCGTTGTTGGTGATAGCTGCTACATGATTGTTCGTCATAAAATCGAAGTCACCAAACTTGAAGGCTACTGACTTAGGTAATCTTCTTTGAGCTGCCATTTTTGATCTGAAAAGAACTTGAAAAATTCTTGAAATGGATTAGTGATTTTGAAAACTCGAGAGTGTTTTTGCTTTAGAGAATGTGAAATTAGAGAAAGCAATTACACGATTAGAGTTTCAAAACAAATATATTTCACAAATCTTTCAGACCACTATCCCACGTCGACACGTAGATTGACAGGTGTCAGTCCCTGAAAAGTGCGGTTACCCACGATTTTTGGAAAATAAAATCCAAAATTGATTTTCATGAAATAAATCAGGGTATTATCAAGATAAAAATCAATACTGATCAGCTTCCTTTTCCTGTTGTGACCTCCCATCAAAATAATCACAAAATGCAATGTGATCTAAAAATAATAATTCTCAAATCCTGATGGTCACACTTGAAATCCTGATCAATAGCATCCTGATTCCAGAGACTTAAATGGAGTTTCCACGTGGCATTTTTTCTTTTATTTGAAAAAGAAATAAACAATTAATCTGAACAAAATCAATTGATTAGATATATTAGACATTTCTTGAAAATACAAGAAATACATTCACACGCGATAATTAGCATCTGACTTCATTGATAGTTCCAAGTGACTGTTCAGCTTCTCACGCCTTTCTATAAAAGAAACAGACGCCTTATGCCATTTTCCATAAACCTTTCAATTTCTTTTCTTCTCAACAATGATTCTCAAACCAAAACTCCATTCAAACCCATTCTTTAGGTTTTTCACAGTCGATGAACATCCTGTTCTTGATCATCTCTTTGAAGAGATGACTTTTCTCATCGAACTAGTCATGGATGGAGTAGTTTTAGATAATATCCAGAGGTTTCTCCTAGAACATCCATCTGTTGGATACAATCTTCCCCTAATCTCCTCAAAACTTGAGGATGAAGAATCCGAGAGTCTGAGGTTGATCTTGATGGAGATGCTATTCATTTAAGTTAGCTACTCTCATTCAAGTCACCCAGACAAGGAATCCAAGAGTAGACGAGGCTGTTCAAATCTCCTGATAGATTTCTAGAGATGCTCCTTGTCCTGTGTCTCAGGATTATTAGTAGAAGTTAGACAAAAAGATGTTGTATTTCATTTCCATGTATGTAATCCTTTCAATTAATGAAAATACAATTTCTTATTATCTACTTGTCTTTTGATTATTGAATGATGTATAAATTATCAGTATACAAATATTAAAACTTGCTAGCATAGACTTAACACATCACAGAATTAGATTACTACACAAAGTAAACGTCAGGATCTGAAACAATTTTCACAATCCTGATACTAACACAATACTGATGATGTCAGCATCCTGATAACAACTCTAATCCTGATGATTATTAACAAGTCTATCATACTAAAATTTATCAAGGCAAAGTGTTATAGCTAAAGCATTTAACAATCAAATATAGATCCTGACAAGAATGTCAAGTCTATAAGCTAAAAACAACATACCTTGCTACTTTGCAGATGTTAAAGATCTAGAAATTTAACATTCCTAACTCACTTACTAATCTACTGAATGTAGTCTCATCAAGTGGTTTAGTTAGAATATCTGCAAGCTGTTTGTCAGTCGGAACAAAATAAAGTTCCACAGTACCATTCTCAATATGTTCTCTAATAAAATGATGCCTGACATCAATGTGCTTAGTCCTTGAATGTTGAACTGGATTTTCTGCAATTTTGATAGAACTAGTATTATCACAAAACATAGGAATATTACTAAGTGTCATAGCATAATCCATCAACTGATTTCTTATCCAAAGGAGCTGTGCACAACAACTGCCTGCTGCTATGTACTCAGCTTCTACAGTTGAGGTTGAGACAGATTGTTGCTTCTTGCTTGCCCAAGAAATCAATCTATTTCCCAAGAATTGACATGTACCTGTATTGCTTTTCCTGTCTATCTTACACCCAGCATAATCAGAGTCTGAATAGCCAATTAGGAAGAAATCAGATTCTCTAGGATACCACAAACCAAGATTTAGAGTTCCTTTGAGATATCTAAAAATTCTCTTCACATCAATTAAATGAGATTCCTTAGGATCACTTTGGAATCTAGCACATAAACAGGTAGAAAACATTACATCTGGCCTACTTGCAGTTAGATATAACAATGAGCCTATCATGCCTCTATAACTAGTATTATCCACACTCTTTCCCTTAGGATCAGAGTCTAGTTTAGTGGTTGTTGTCATGGGTGTTTTTGCAACTGCACGGTCTTGAAAGTTAAACCTTCTTAAAAGATCTTTGATATACTTTGACTGATTAATGAAAATACCAGTCTCAGTCTGTTTGACCTGCAAGCCTAAGAAATAATTTAATTCACCTATCATGCTCATCTGATACTTAGACTGCATAAGCCTGCTAAACTTAGCACACAATTTTTCATTAGTAGAACCAAATATGATATCATCAACATAAATTTGAACTAAAAGCAATTCATCTTTTATCTTTCTAAAGAATAGAGTTTTGTCAATTGTACCTCTTGTGAAGCCATTTTCAAGAAGAAATTTAGACAAAGTCTCATACCATGCTCTTGGTGCCTGCTTTAGTCCATAGAGTGCCTTGTCAAGTTTGTAGACATGATTTGGAAACTTTGGATCAACAAATCCAGGTGGCTGTTCCACATACACTTCTTCATCAAGTTTTCCATTTAGAAAAGCACTTTTTACATCCATCTGGTATACCTTGAATTTTGAATGAGCTGCAAATGCAAGAAACATTCTGATTGCTTCCAATCTTGCTACAGGTGCAAAGGTCTCATCATAATCAATGCCTTCTTCCTGAGAATAACCCTTGGCCACCAGTCTTGCTTTGTTTCTTACAATCATACCAGATTCATCTAGCTTGCTTATGAAAACCCATCTTGCAACAACAATAGATCTATCTTTAGGTCTTGGTACTAGTTTTTAGACTTTGTTTCTCTCAAACTCATTTAACTCCTCCTGTATTGCAATTACCCAATCAGGATCCTGTAAGGCTTCTTCAACCTTCTTAGGTTCATTCTTTGAGAGAAAGCAACTATACAAGCATTCATTTTGAATTGATCTTCTAGTTCGAACACCACTATTTAGATCACCAATAATCAAATCTTCAGTATGATCCTTTGTCCATTTTCTAACAGGTGGTAGATTGACTCTTCTAGTCTCTCCCCCTAAGTTAGTGGTATCTCTTGTAGAAGAATTCTCTCTGCCTTCAATAACTCCCCTTTGATCAATAGAATCAGTAGATTCCATATTGCTGCTAGTTACTGATCTTTCCTCAGTAGACTCTGAAAGATCAGTTCCTGATGGAGTAGACTCTGAATAGCTAGTCTGCTCCTGATGATCACTGTGTTCTTCTTGATTCATTTGCTCCCCTTCAACAATAGCATTCCTTTGAGAAGCAATAGAAATTCCTTCTGGAGAACCTTCATCATCACTGGAGAGCATCTCAGAATTCTTCAGATTTTCAAATTCCAATTTGTCATGACTCTCATCAGTTTGCAGAATTCCAAATTTCTTATCATCAAATGCAACATGAATTGATTCCATAACAATGTGAGTTCTGAGATTATAAACTTTGAAGGCCTTAGATGCTGAATATCCTAGAAAGATTGCTTCATCCAATTTGGCTTCAAATTTTCCAAGTTGTTCTGGATGAACTTTTAGGACATAGCATTTACATCCAAAGATGTGAAAGTATTTCACACTTGGTTTCTTTCCTTTGATCATCTCATAGGGAGTTTTTCCATGACTATTTACCAAGGTACAGTTTTGAGTGAAACATACAGTGTTAATAGCTTCTGCCCAAAAATAGGTTGGAAGTTTTGCATCTGCAAGCATGGTTCTTGCTGCCTCTATGAGAGTCCTATTCTTTCTTTCTACTACACCATTTTGCTGAGGTGTACCAGGTGCAGAAAATTGTTGATTGATTCCATTGTCTGCACAATACTCCTCCATTGTAGAATTCTTGAATTCTGTACCATTCTCACTCCTAAGTACTTTGACTTTGTACTCAGAGTTATTCTGAATATTCTTGACAAGTTCAATGATTTGCTGAGGAGCTTCATCCTTCTTGTGTAGAAAGAACACCCATGTGAACCTTGTGAAATCATCCACTATCACTAGAGCATATCTTTTCTTGCTGATAGACATAATGTTTACTGGACCAAACAGATCAAGATGTAGCATGTGAAATGGTTCAGTAATTGAATTTTCAGTCTTGCTCTTGAAAATGGTTCTTCTTTGTTTTCCAAGCTGACATGCATCACAAAGTCCATCTTGCACATAATTTGCCTGAGGTAGGCCTCTCACCAGATTATGCTTAACAAGTTGATTAAGCTTCTTGAAGTTGAGATGTGAGAGTTTCTTATGCCAATTCCAGCTTTCATCACTTGTTGCTTTGCTGTAGAGACATCTAATAATTCCTTTAGATGTATCACTTAAGCTGGCTTCATATATGTTACCATGTCTTTGACCAGTTAGAACAATGTCTCCATTCTGCATATTCAAGATTTTGCATCCTTCTCTGTCAAAGATTGATTTGTAACCTTTATCACCCAGTTAACTTATGCTTAAAAGAGTATGTTTCAAGCCTTCAACCAGTGCTACATTTTCTATGATGACATTCCCCAAAACAATTGAGCCATATCCTAGAGTTTCTCCTTTGTTGTCATCTCCAAAAGATATTACTGGGCCAGCTTTCCTCTCAAACTTTGTAAACAGGGACTTCTTTCCAGTCATATGTCCAGAGCATCCACTGTCCAAGATAATTGAATGCTTCTTTCCTGTGCCCTGCAAACAAAAAGTGACTATGTTAGATATAATTGATGTGATTTGATGTCAGTGTTTAAGTGTTACAGGTAAAAAGAGTTTAACTTGTTAATGAAAGCAATCGTAGCAGAGTTTGAGTATACGCTGATAGTTGGAAGCGCAAACGCTGACAGAAGGAAGCGCAAACACTGCTGGCTGACAGAAGGAAGCGTGAACACTGCTGGCTAGGAGAGCAACAGAGTTTGCTAAAGTCTGTCTACTGGAAGCGTCTACAAGTCAACAGAGTTTGAAGATTTATTTAAGATAAATATAGAAGCAATATCTTTGAAGATTGGATAGCTGTCAAAGAGATTGAGTTGACTTAGGAGACGTGTAGCAATCGTAATTGATATCAATTGTATAGCTTAATTTTAGGAGAATCAATTAACGATTGTACGTAGCTGTATATCTTATAAATACAGTTAGGTTAACCCTAGAAGGGTATCCATCGTAAACGAATATCATTCATTGTAACCTAAGCAGCTCTCTGTGATATTTTACATCACTGAGAGAGGAATTATTAATTCCAAACAGTTTTAAGTACTAAAACGTGTGTTCTTGTTATTTACTTATACAGTACTTGATTATATATTGTGTATTTGGCCTAACAAGTGGTATCAGAGCCAATCTGTTACTTTATTACAGTTTAAGATCCAAAACACAATAGTAATCAATGGCAGAGATTCCTCCTCCATCAGGTTCTGAGAAAGCCCCTACTACTGTTAGTAGGTATGAAACGATTAGGGTTCCTATACTCAAGCCATCAGAGTATGCAATCTGGAAGGTAAAGATGACCATGTTTCTGGAAGCCACAGATCCAGAATATCTTGATAGAATTTATGAAGGTCCTCATAAACCTACAAAGTTAACTGCTGCTGTTGCTGGTGAGGAATCGAAGGTGATTCCTAAGGAAAAGAAAGATCTAACTGCTGAGGATCTTTCATCTATTACTAAGGATGCCAAAGTAAGGCATTTACTTCACAGTGCTCTAGACAATGTTATGTCTAACAAAGTGATTAACTGCACAACTGCAAAGGAAATTTTGGATGCACTTGAGGTTAGATGTCAAGGAACTGCTGCAATCAAGAAGAATAGAAGGAACATACTCACACAGGAGTATGAGCATTTTGAGGCAAAGTCTGAAGAAACCATGACAGAAACATTTGACAGATTCTGTAAACTGCTCAATGATCTGTCATTGGTTAACAAAGAGTATGATTTAGAAGACTCAAATCTCAAGTTTCTTCTCTCTCTACCTGAAAAGTGGGATGTGAAAACAACCACTATAAGAGATAACTATGATCTTGATAATACTGAGATTGATGAAATCTATGGATTGCTCAAGACTCATGAGTTAGAAATGGAGCAAAGAAACAGAAGATCAAGCAAGAAATCAAAGTCTGTTGCTCTGAAAGTTGAAGAAAAATCTTCAAAGAGAGAGGCATCAAGGAAGAAGGCAAAAGGAAAAGCCTTGGTCACTCATTCTGAAAGTGAGTCATCAAACACTGATGTTGACTCAAACACAGATGAATCATCTGATTCTGAAGATGATGAAGAGATGATGCAAATGGCTGCATTGATGGTAAAGACCTTCAAGAAGATGGGATTCAAGAACTTCAAGAAGGGAAAGAGATTCTCCAAAGATTACTCAAAGTCTGACAAAAAAAATTTCAGAAAATTTGAGGGAAAGGACTCCAAATCTGGGAAGAAAGATAAGTCTGAAATTCAATGCTACAAGTGTAAGGAGATGGGTCACTATGCTCCTGAGTGCAAAAAGGGTAAAACTGAAAAGGCACTCTACAACAAAGGCAGAGATTGGGTAGACACCTCAGATTCAGATGAGGAGGTAAACTATGCACTCATGGCCTCTACTCGGAATGAAGATTCTGAACTTAAGGTACCTCCAACAACCTATGCTTATAATACTGATAATATAACTGAATTGAGAATTTATCTTAAAGCATTACATATCAGTTATAGGGATCAGACTTTAGAGAATGAGAGAATCAAGAATGAGTGTTCTCAACTCAAAGAAAGAAATAAACTTGTTGAAGAACAACTTGAAAACATGAACAAAATTCAGAAAGAAAGAGATGATGTTGTTTTTATAGAACAGGAGTTGCTAGGTAAGTATAAGCAACTAGAATCTGAATTGGAGGATGCAAAGAACATTATTAAAACTTGGACACACTCTGGAAAAGACACTCAAGAGGTTTTTCAATCAAACACAGTAGGTCTAGGTTATTCTGAGGATGATGTACTTAGATTTCAGAATACAGTTAAGATTAGACCACCACTTTCTACTAAAAAATTTGGAACATTTGTTCATGGTACTGTTAAAACTGAACATGGAGCTATTGAAAGTGAGCCAGTAAAAACCTGTGTCAAACAGGTTAATATTGGTTCAATGACAGATAAACAAATCAAGCATAAGCTTAAAGAAATAAAATCTGTCAATAAACAGAAAATGCCTAGGAGAAACAGAAATGGAAAGGTAGGCATTACATCAGGAAATAGGCCAATGCTTGCTACACTTGCACCTAGAAAAACTTGTCATAACTGTGGTAGCACTAATCATCTTGCTAGTTTTTGCAGGAAGAACAAAGACATTAATTCTTTACCCTCCAAATCTGGAGTGAAAAAGGATAATGTCAAACCTAGACCACAAACTCTGTGCAAACATTGTGGAAGTACTTGGCACTCAATTTATACTTGCAAGAATTATCATGCTATTTATCATAATTACTATGAACTGAAACCTAATTTGAAATGGGTTAAAGTTGATTCTGCAAGTGCTAAGACTGAAAATGTTAGTTTAAACTCTGATAATGACAAATCCGCTGCAAAAACTAACAGATTCAATAAAGCAAAAGGATCCAAGCAAGTCTGGATCCTTAAATCTAACAATCAGTGATTGTTTGTGATTGCAGGGCACCAGGGAAAGTACCCTAGTCGTGGACAGTGGATGTTCAGGACACATGACTGGAAATAAAGCCCTGCTATCAGAGTATGTGGAGAAGGCTGGCCCAAAAGTTTCCTATGGAGATGGCAACATAGGACATACTCTGGGATATGGCAATATAAATCTTGGAAGTGTCATCATCACAAATGTAGCTCTTGTTCCAGGACTCAAGCATGATCTGTTATCTGTGAGTCAAATCTGTGACAGAGGATATCATGTAGATTTTCAGCCTGAATATTGTCAAGTCATCAGTAAATCTACAGGGAAAGTTGCTCTAGTTGGAAATAGACACAATAACATCTATGAAATAAAATTGTCAACAAACTCTGATGGCAAAGCAGTGTGTCTGTCAACAAGGATGTCCAGTGAAGAGAGTTGGAAGTGGCATAAGAAACTCTCTCATTTGAATCTGAACAACATCAATGAGCTAATAAAGAGTGATCTTGTAAGAGGACTACCAAAGTCTTTGTTGAATGCAGAAGGCCTGTGTGATTCTTGTCAAAAGGCCAAATAGAGAAAAGCCTCTTTCAAAAGCAAGTCTGAGTCTTCAATTGTTGATCCTTATCATCTTCTACATGTTGATCTGTTTGGACCAGTGAATGTTATGTCTCTTGGAAAGAAGAAATATGCTCTAGTCATTGTTGATGAATACACCAGATACACTTGGGTGTATTTTCTAGCAAAGAAGGACGAAACTGCATTAACACTGATAGAACATATAATGCAGTTGGACAAAGGGTCAAAGAATCAAGTGAAGATTATAAGAAGTGACAATGGAACTGAATTCAGGAATTCAACAATGGAAGAATTTTGCAAGAACAAAGGAATTAAACAAGAGTTTTCTGCACCTGGCACTCCACAACAGAATGGTGTAGTTGAAAGGAAGAATAGAACTTTGATAGAAGCTGCCAGAACTATGCTTGATGAAGCAAAATTACCAACCTATTTCTGGGTAGAAGCTGTTCAAACTGCTTGTTTTACTCAGAATATCACTCTAATAAATAAGCATGGAAAAACACCATATGAAATGGTGAGAGAAAAGAAGCCAAACCTAAAATATTTTCATATTTTTGGGTGCAAATGCTTTGTGCTGAAAACTCATCCTGAATAGTTGACCAAATTTGATCTGAAGGCAGATGAAGGAATTTTTGTTGGCTATCCACTGTCAACTAAGGCGTTCAGAGTTTATAATCTGAGAACCAGAGTGATCATGGAATCTATTCATGTGTCTTTTGATGACAAGAAAATAACTGGACTTGAAGATGTAAATGGACATGATCAACTACACTTCGAAAATGAAGATTTAATCTCTGATGAATTAAACTCTGGTGAGTCTGATCTGACAAACTCTGAACCTCTACTGATAAATACTGAAGAGACCTTTCAGCCACAATCAAGAGAAGAACCAGTTGAGGGGGAGCATGAAGAAACTCATCAAAGTGATAACTCAAATTCTGATAATGACTCAGCTGAAAATTCTGAATCAAACTCTGGTGACTCAAACTCTGGAAGTCCAAAATCAGACAGTTCACACACTGAGCAGTCACATTCAGGGGGAGCCTCAGAGAATGAAGAAAGATATCAAGAAAATCAGGAGAACATGGATCGAGGGGGAGGATCCAACTTTGAAAGAAGTCAATTGCCTTCAGCTAGGAAATGGACCAAATCTCACACACCTGATTTGATCATTGGTGATCCAGATGCAAGAGTAAGGACAAGAAGTGCAACAACAAATGAATGCCTGTTTCATGCATTCTTGTCACAAAATGAACCAAAGAAAGTTGAAGAAGCTCTTAAAGATGCTGACTGGATAACAGCAATGCAAGAAGAGTTAAATGAATTTGAGAGAAATGAAGTGTGGACACTAGTACCAAGACCAAAGAGCAGGTCTATTGTTGGTACTAAGTGGGTTTTTAGAAACAAAACTGATAGTGAAGGGGTTGTTACAAGAAACAAAGCCAGACTAGTTGCAAAAGGCTATTCACAGCAATAGGGGATAGATTATGATGAGACTTTTGCACCAGTTGCCAGGTTGGAGGCAATAAGGATGTTTCTTGCTTATGCTTCTCACAAGAAATTCAAGGTGTTTCAAATGGATGTGAAAAGTGCTTTTCTGAATGGAAAACTTGAAGAAGAAGTGTTTGTTGAACAACCACCTGGTTTTGTAGATCCAAAATATCCAGACCATGTCTACAGGCTAGACAAGGCACTCTATGGACTTAAGCAGGCACCAAGAGCATGGTATGAAACTCTGGCTCAATTTCTTTTAGAAAGTGGGTTCAACAGAGGTACAATTGATAAAACTCTGTTTTATTTCAAATCTGGAAGTGACTTGCTTTTAGTTCAGATATATGTTGATGACATCATTTTTGGATCTACTAATGATAAACTCTGTAAGAAGTTTGCCAAGCTCATGCAGTCCAGATATCAAATGAGTATGATGGGAGAGCTAAGTTATTTTCTAGGCTTACAGGTAAAGCAAACAGATGATGGAATTTTTATCAATCAAGCAAAATATATCAGAAATCTTCTCAAGAAATTTGGCATGCTTGACTGTTCATCTGCAACAACTCCCATGGCAACTGCAACTAAATTGGACAAAGATACAGGGTCATCGGTAGATATGACAAGTTACAGAGGAATGATTGGCTCTCTTCTCTATCTAACAGCAAGTAGACCTGATATCATGTATGTCAGGCAGATCCAAGGGAACCACATTTAACAGCTGTGAAGAGGATTTTCAAGTATCTCAAGGGCACTGTAACAAGTCTGATGCAGACTTTGCAGGCTGTAAGATTGATAGAAAAAGTACAAGTGGAAGTTGTCAATTTCTTGGTGACAGACTTGTTTCTTGGTATAGCAAGAAACAGAAATCAATATCCACATCTACAGCTGAAGCAGAGTATATTGCTGCTGGTAGCTGCTGTGCACAGATTCTATGGATGAAGAATCAATTGCTGGATTATGGATTGAGGTATAGCAAAATACCTATTTTCTGTGATAACCAAAGTGCTATTGCAATGACAGGTAATCCAGTACAACACTCAGTGACCAAGCACATCAGCATAAGGTATCACTTTATCAGAGAGCATGTAGAGGAAGGCAACATTGAGCTCCACTTTGTGTCTACAGATCAACAACTTGCAGATGTCTTCACCAAGCCCTTGAGTGAAGCAGCATTTACAAGGCTGGTCAATGAACTAGGAATGGTCTCTGGTTTTGACTAAAAATGTTGGTTAGACTCAAAACTTTGTTATAAAATGTGTTGCTTATTTTTCTGTGAATTGTTAAGTGCTATGTGAACCTTGTTGATTAAACTCTGTTCACATGTTTTTGTTCTCACACTGTTAAACTCTGTCAGCATGTCTGTCTGTCATACACTGTTAATATGTTTGATAAACTCTGTGAATTCTGAATTGGTCCTTGTCTGGATGAAATCACCAATGAAGAAATATGTATGAAGCATGATTCTCAGTGAATAAATCAAGACTCTTTCTGAGTCACTGTGACCTAATCAGAAACTGTGCAGTAAGTTAACACAACATGATACTGGTTCATATTTAGAGCATCTCTTAGTTTATTTGGTCCTAAACTCTGAGTCTATGAATACTGTGTGCATTGTCTCTCATGAATAACTTCTGATATTGATGAACTCTAAACTCTGATTAGTGACACTCTGTTCCCAAGACATACATAGTTCTTGATGATTCCTTGTTTGTACTTGTGAAAATTTTAAAACTTGAGATGTGTCATTGTTTAGTTTGGTGAGAAACAATTCATGTCTGCACCCTGTGAGATTTTGAGCCAAATCAGTGATTGATACACTTTATATCAATCAGATTTTATTGATGTGTGATGTTCATCAGTGAGTATGTTGCTCTAGAACTTGTATTAAACCATTTTGAGACTACATGATATGTGTGTGCATGAAAATGATAAAGGCACTAGGATTTACCATCTTTCTCCAAACACTGTTCATAAATTCCACCCTTAGTAAACCCCTTTGAGCCTCATTAACTGCTCCTTTTAAACTCTGCAGTATGTTGACTCGTAAACAAGCAAGTATACGCGATCACAAATAGCAAGTGATAAGTAAGATTCGTTCCGCAGAGACTAGGTGTAAATGCCAATTTAATACCTATGCAACAGTGTATGGTTACTTCTTAATGCTTGAACAATTATCAAATTGGGTTTTAGATTAAACTATTTTAATTAACTAAGCAAGACTAAATTAACAATTAAGAGTTCTTATAATAGAGAAAGCATGGGATTCCAATTTCATCGAAACTTCACTAAAGGCTGACACAATAATTCGACACGGGTGATAAACATGATAATTAATCAGATAACACGACAATAATACGAGCTACCTTTCAGTACACTCGTATCATACCACTTAATATCCACAAGAGATAGAAATCAAGAGGACACCACATTACGTTCAAATCATATATGTCTATACAATCTGGAAACACAATTGGTTTAAGCACAAGTTATCTTTTGCAATTACATGAGGCAATATGGATTGGGTAAAAACATACTACTAATCATGAATAACAATTAATTCATGAACTCATGCTAATATGGCATATTCTCAATCCTAGAATCCACTTTCGCAATCATCAAGGATTAATAAATTAGATGCTAGCTACACATCTATCAATTAAATCAACCATATTAGATTATCACAATAAAATCACCCAATAATCAATTACATGTCAAGCACAATAATTACGTATTCAAATCCATTGGAACCCCATGAAAATGATTTAGTCCATAATTAAACTAATCACCATCATGGGTTCTAGAGAAAACATGATTCTAAAATAATAACAATTAAATAAGGAAGAGAAAATGATACAGAAAATAATTCCCCAAATTGTAGAAGAAAAATACAAAGAAGAAATTAATGGGCCTCCTTGCTTGTTGCTTGAAGATCCCTCTCTATTTCTTATTTCTAAGATAATAATGTTGATAGATGATAAAAAGAACTCTCTAACTGATGATGATATGTTTTTTTAAGACCTAAGATGATACATAATAAAAACAAACAGCTGAAAGCCCTAATAAAAATGGGCCCAAAAGTTTTTGACCCGAAAGAAATTATAAGTCCAGGAAAAATAATTCTCCAAGGCACTGCTGCTCGATACCCACAAATTCCAGGGAACAAGTCGCGCCCCTGCTCTATATTATGCGCTCCTGCGCCTTCGAACTCCTGGACAAATGTTGCGCCAACCAAAATTCCTGAGCAGCTGCGCCTTAAAACTGAGAGGCAGCGCCTGAAACGCGCTGTTGCGCCTAGGGACGCGCTGCAACGCCTGTGAAGCCCTATCCAGATTTGTAGACAATCCTCTCCTCTTCGCGTGGGCTTTTGAATCGCCCAATTCCGATGTCTGGAACTCCAGTTATGGCCAAAACAGTGATGCATGCGCATTGTGCTCAAATTCCTGAGTTTCTCTTGCCCTGGACTTCCTGTAATTTGTACTTTAACTCACAGATTACCACCATTTCTTCACCAACACCACCAATGCCGCCCGACTATGCAACCTACACAAATTAGATGAAAACACATCAAACTAACACGAAACTTGAGAACTCGCAATCGTTTTAAGTCCGAATGGAATGCAAATAGTGGATATAAAATCCACTTATCACAGTATTAAGAGCAGTTATATTTTTTTTTTGAAAAGCAAATGCAAGCAGGTGAAACTTTCTCTACAAAAGAAAAGTTTACTCAGTATATTATATACATAAAAAAAAATGTGTATATACTGATCATCTTGTACAAATATGTACTAACAGTGTGACTGAACACTTTGGTCTATTAAATTGTTCAGTTCGCAATTTATTCAGTTAATACATCTCTTCTCACCTGTTTGATCTTACTAAATTACAACCCTGATAAAGTCCTTTTGATTTGTGCATATATGTACTCAAAGTAGTGTAGATTTGGTGGAAATTCAAGCCTATGGAAGTATCTGCTTTTTACTGATTGAATTTGAGTTAAAACACTTCACCTAAACACTTGTGTGCTTTGAGAGTTTGTGAGTTTATCAAATCCCTGACATGTTACTCACTGAATGAAGCTTTGATACCTATCTCTTGATCTTTTTGTCTATAATGACTGTGTGCTTACGTGGATAATCATGAACATCAATGGGAATAGGGTTATTCAGATTTCTGTATTTAAGGAACTACGGAGTTTAGCATTCATCACATACTCAGTGTTTAATATTAGAGTTTGTGCATTCGGTGTTTATTGATTCATTTTATGGATCTTATGAAATATTAGATGCTATAAAAATTGATTTGGTAACCTCTGCTACACACACACATATATTCACGACTGTGCAATTTTTGAAAGGGTTTTAGTGATAAAGTTAGAAAATTTGACAAACACTGATGGATTGTGCTCCGTACTCTGAGGTAAATTTTCATTAAGATATTTTGAAAATTTTGAGTAAATAGAGTGTTTGACAACTGTTAATGAGTGTAAATGTGGTAAAGTGTCTTGATAATAGGAAAGACAGCGGTAATAATTACTTTTTACTGCGCGTGATTGATTGTTTCGCTGCATGTTTGACACGTGTCCCACTCACCCATTATTGTGTCCCACTTTCACACTACTCTAGGAACGGTTGCGTGTTTTCAAGGTAAAAACGATTGAGTTTTAATTTTTAATTACTACTCAAATCACTTTTTGTTACTATCACTTCACATCCACTCATATTCACTTTACCAAAACACAGAACTCCTTTATTTTTCACTTCGTCCTTTTCACAAACACCTTTCCTACATATCATTCTCACTGTCATTTCTTGCTTATTTCTTGATCTAATGGCTACAAAACCTTTTACTTCGTTTGGTCTTCTTTTTGTACCTAACAATTTTTGCAGCTCTACTTGAGAACGACCGTGCTCCCGAAGCGTTTCACCTTATACAAAATTTTCTCCGTGACTCTGAGATTGGGCAAGCATTGATTGAACCTGCTATTCTATCTGCATCTCAGATTGTCACTTTCTGGCAAAACTCAAGGTATATAGATGGAGGAGAGAATGGGACTCCAACTATAATCTTCACTCATGATGAACAAGAGTTTGTGATTACTCCACAAACTGTTCGAGAGACCATGGACTTTGACACACATACCTCATATGTTGTTGTCTCTGAGCAAAATCTGCGGGACATGTTAACATAAATTGGTTACATGGATTCTCTGGCAAAGCTTGGCAGTGTCAAACGGCCAAATCTTCGTAAGGAATGGAACTTTTTCTTTGACTGCATCACCAGGACATTCCAGAAGAAAGTCACCAACTGGGATGCCATTCCTATGGACAGTCTGCAAATTGGGTATTCTCTACTCTATGGCAGTAATTTTGATTTTGGTCGATATGTGTTAATGAATTTAGGTGATAAATTGTCAGAATCTACTACAGTATATTTTGCTAGATTTTGTCAACTTTTGTTCAATGCCTGTGTACCTGGTTTAGAAATTGATGCAGTTGATGTGATTCAACCTTTTTGAGTCAATAAGAGAATATTCTCTGATATAACTAATAAAGATGTTGGTAAAGATGTACCTGAACTTGTTTTGCCACTTGCCCTGCAAAACTTTCTAAATCAACCTCAAGATTCCCAATCACCACCACAAGAACCACAACAGCCACAACAACCAGAAACACACCAAATGCCTGAACCTTTAGCCACTGACCACACTGAAACCATACACTCTCATCCTATACCATCACCTGAGTCAACACCAACAAACACTGTACCTACTACATCAAATCAACCACAACCTGAACCAATCATTAAACCAACAAACCCTGAGCCTGTCACTACTACTCAACCTCAACCAACATCTAAACCAAAAAGGCAAAAGCATACTGCCCTTAACACAAAGCATTCCAAGGCTAAACAGACATCTCCTAGAGCTGTTTATACCAGAAGAGTCATTAAAAGGGCAAATAGGAATTCATCACCACCAGTTGAGGACAGTTCTAGTGAAGAAGAAGAGGTGATTGAAGTGCCTCAAGCAAAGAGGAGGAGGCCGATTCTTACAGAATCTGATGATGAGCAAGTTGTTGAAGCTCAAGAGAATATTTCTAAGGATATTCCTACTGTTGAGACAGAGGTGATCATAGAACCTACTGTCGAAGAATCAGGTTTCAAGATTGATGAACCAGAACTTGCTAAGGTTCAGACTGATAAAGATGACAGAGATGCTTTACCTATAATGGAAGAGTTTGATGAAACTCCCACTCCATTTTCTTTTGACAATGAAGCATCTACTCCAACACCCATGGTAGTTACAAACTCTTTTGATACTGGTGTTGCAGATGGGCCTACTGTTGTCTTAGAAGACACTGAGGTTGCATCTCATACAGAGTTATACTCTGATGCACATCATGTTTCTGATCATGGTGAAGAGATTGATCAACCACCAAAGGTTGTTTCTTCAGAGCATGCACAAGGTGATAAAGGAAAACATGTTGCTCCAGAAACAGTTGCTGCTCTAAATGAAGACATTGCTTCAGTTGCACCTACTGATGTGTCAGTTAGTGATTCGTTTGAAGACAAGAGTACAGAAGCTAATAAAGAAAATTTTCAAACTGATGGACAGAAAATAGGAGAAAAACCAGATTTTGCTGGACCTTCTGTTCATGAAATTGATGATAATTATTTGACCAAGCAAACTGTAGATTGGTACAAATCAGATTGTATTTTTCCTCCTGGCAGAGCAGCTACCTTTCTCAAGGCAAATTCGTCAAAGATTTCAAATCCTGATATTTTCACTTGTCTACAAGGAATAGTGATTCAGATCAAGTCTTTAAATCATAGGTTTGATGACAATCAGAAGGCAATTGTTTATCTTAGAACAGAGGTTGCTACTCATGAGGAGAAATCTCAAAGAGCTAATTCTAAGCTATATCACCAATTTTCCAAAGCTCAGGAGACTCTTAATGACAGATTGAGCAAAGTTGAACAGAATCAGCTTTTGCTGACTGAGAAGGTTGATTCTATTGCAAACTCTCTTGAGTTAATCACCTCTATTCTGATTCCAGATGGTGATGATGTCAAAAAGGGGGAGAGAATTGCTAAAACTAAGTGTAAGCAAACTTAAACTCTGTCAAAGAAGGATCATCTGGATGAAGAAGGTGCAAATGCTGATAAGGGGTTAAGAAGTGCAAATCTAAGACATGGACTTGGAAGGTCTACAAGGTCAAAGTCAAATTTGGTAGCAGATACAAATCTTCAGAGTACTTCTACTTCAAGGCAAAAGGATTTGTCATTCACTGATAATCCACAAACAGATGAAGAGTTGGCTGCTAAGATTTTTCGTGAGGAAAATGCTGAGGCTACACTTGACGATATACATGCTGAAGAAAAACTGTTGCAAAAAGAACATTTGAAGGCATTAAAGTCCAAGAAAGGAAAGAAAGTTGTCAAAGCTTCAAGGCCTGTAACAAAAGGAATTGAAATTAAAGAGAATTTATCTGGTATTCAAGAAGAAGAAGAAGAAGGAAAGTTGGTAAGAAAATCTTCTCTTGATGCTAAGTTAAAACTGAAAGGGGTGATGGGTGAAGAAAGCAAAGGTAAAAAGACAGTTACAACCTCTGTTGCCACACAAGTTGTACAGATTCAAAGCAAACCTTTACCTGGATTTTCAAGACCAAAGATTCCAGTTCAAGCACAAACAAAAGGAATTGGTGATTATCAACATAATGTTGCTTGTTCAGGAAAGCCACCAGGCAGGAATACTTCTGGCTTAGGTTCAAGAAGAGATTTGAGAGTTAGTAACAGTCCAAGAGATCCCTCTGCACTTGTCTCTCTTGGTTCTGGTATTATTCAAGAGAATCTGGACAAATTGGAATCAGTTCAACTAGTTCATCAAAATAGCTTAGATATTCATTTTCTGTTGTACTTCATGGCAGATGGAACAGTGTATAGATTGAATGAAGAAGCGATCAAGCTCAAGTTGTTTGAAGAACTCCAGTATGTTCTGCATATATTCGGAGTCAGAAATCGACGAACAGAACTCATTGCAAATTCTATAAGAGAATATATGCTGAGAGCTAAAGTCTTTACAGGATCAAAGACTACTGAAGAGTATGTTCCTAAATACAGAGATTGGAATGGAAATCTTGTTGAAATGAAGAAGGGAACTGCAAAGTTAAAGACTGATCTGGGTATTACAGTTCTTGATTTTAATTCTCAATCAGAAGCAGTTAAGTTCATAAGACTGGGGAATGAGATGAGGAGAAATAAAATCTATGATCTAAGAGCTGCTATCTATCAGACTGATGAGAGTGATCCAGAGTTAAAAGTGATCAAGGAAGCTATGCAGAGAGAACTTGAAAATGCTGAGAGAAGACTGTTGATAGATTATCTCAGAACAACTCCAGATCTTGAGGAGGTTAGGTAGACAGAATTTATAAGTAATTTGAATTTTCTGTAGATTTTGTTAAGTCAAGATTAAACTCTGGTTATATGTTAAACACTGTGTTTTTATTTGATTGTTTTGACATCATCAATTACTGTGAACTTGTACATTTTTCTAATGAATAAGTTGGGGGAGATTGTTAGATATAATTGATGTGATTTGATGTCAGTGTTTAAGTGTTACAGGTAAAAAGAGTTTAACTTGTTAATGAAAGCAATCGTAGCAGAGTTTGAGTATACGCTGATAGTTGGAAGCGCAAACGCTGACAGAAGGAAGCGCAAACACTGCTGGCTGACAGAAGGAAGCGCAAACACTGCCGGCTAGGAGAGTAACAGAGTTTGCTAAAGTCTGTCTACTGGAAGCGTCTACAAGTCAAAAGAATTTGAAGATTGATTTAAGATAAATATAGAAGCAATATCTTTGAAGATTGGATAGCTGTCAAAGAGATTGAGTTGACTTAGGAGACGTGTAGCAATCGTAATTGATATCAATTGTATAGCTTAATTTTAGGAGAATCAATTAACGATTGTACGTAGCTGTATATCTTATAAATACAGTTAGGTTAACCCTAGTAGGGTATCCATCGTAAACGAATATCATTCATTGTAACCTAAGCAGCTCTCTGTGATATTTTACATCACTGAGAGAGGAATTATTAATTCCAAACAGTTTTAAGCACTAAAATGTGTGTTCTTGTTATTTACTTATACAGTACTTGTTTATATTTTGTATTCGGCCTAACAAACTAGTTAGAATTTTTTAGGACCCAACTTTGATTGGATCCTTTCTTACTAGATTTAGAAACAACATGCTTTGAAGATTTTACCTTTACTTTACCTGTTGCAGAGTCAACCTTAGACTCTGATTTCACAAACTGTTTGTGACTAGGAGTTTCAGATTTCAGAGAATAATACTCATAATACAGTTCATGATATTCTCTACACATGTAAATGGAATGAAGTAAACTACCATAATGATAACAAGATTTTTGTGGTTGGTATTGAATTTTCTGAGTCTTGGGGAATCTGGACTCAGTTTTCCAAGAAGGTTTTTTATTGCAGTCTAGGGCCAAATGATTATGATTTCGACACTTATAGCATTTTTCCCTAGGTGCATCAGGTACATTCTTGTAATTATTCTCTTTGTTAATACCTTCTTTTCCATTCCTATTTCTTTTGATCTTGCTAGACTCTGAAAGACCATCTAATCTCTGTTTCAACTGAGACTTAGACAGAAACCCTATGTTTACATTCTTAGGTTTCTCTAACACTTTCTCATCTGAATTACTATTGTTAATCCTTTTGTGTACAATAGGGGTACCTTTTGAATTAACAAATTTAACATGATTAGGTTCAGAAACAATTTTCTTACCTTCAGATTTAGATGTGCTAGCTTCTATTTTACTATCATCATTGACAATAGCTACTTTTTCTTCTTGTCTAGCCTTATCAAAACCTAAACCATTAACCTTACCACGAATTCCATTTTCGATGATTTCTTGTGTCTTTTTACCAGAAATGTTAATGGTCTTAATCACATCTCTCTCTTCCTCTAGTTCTTTTCTGACATAGTCATAAGCCTCAAGAATAACACTGTAAACATGCTTAGCTTTATTAGAACTTAACTTGTATTCTTCCATTTGAATTAACTCAGATTCAAGAAAATTATTTCTATTAACTAATTTATCATTCTTAATCTTAAGTTCATCTCTTTCACAAGTAAGAATTCTAAAATTAGTCATAAGATTCTTAAACTCAGCATGGATAGATCTAATTTCATCAGAATTTAAGTTATCAAATGAATCAAGATAGTGAAGTGATACCTTAACAGAGGATGGAGAAGTTTTCTTTGGAGATCCAGGTTTGTCTGAAACATTTTCCATCAGTGCAATGTTGTCATAATCCAATTCATCTCCAGAATCACTGGAATCAGCCCAATCCTTCTGTGTGACCATAAGTGCATTATCCTTTCCTGAATTCCTAGGCTTATTACACTCACTAGCAAAGTGTCCAAGCTCACTGCAATTAAAACACTTGATCTTGGCCTTATCAAGCTTGACAATTGTACTTTTGCCTTTGTCACTCTTCTTCTCCTCCTTCTTTTGAAAAGGTCCTTTGCTAAATGTTCTCCTGTTGAATCTTCCTTTCTTGAAAGCTTTAGCAAACATAGCAAAGAGTTCCTGCATCTCAGATTCAGAATCATTGTTGTCAGAGTCCATATCAGTAGTCTCTGACTCAGAACTTTCTTTGCTTTTCTTTTTCCTTGAGTTCTTTACAGTAATCTCTTCATGCTGTTCTTCCGGAAGCTTCTTTAATTCAGATTGAGCAGTAAGTGCAACAGTCTTCATCTTTCCTTCACTCCTGCTCTTCTTCTGCTGCTTGTCAAGTTCATAAGCTCTCAGTTTTCCATATACTGCCTCTAATGATATCTCATCCAGATCATTAGCTTCCTCAATCGCAGATATCTTCTCATTGTAGAAATCAGGCAAAGCTTTCATGAACTTTGTATTCATATCCTCCAAGTCATAATATTTACCATGCATGGCCATCTCATTGATGAGTTTTGTAAACCTATCAAAGGTATCAGTAAGTGACTCACCAGACTTGGATTCAAAGTACTCATACTGTTGTATAAGTAGTGTCCTCATATTCTTCCTGACAGGCTTAGTTCCTTCACAATGAACCTTAAGATTGTCCCATATATCCTTAGCAGTTTTACAAGAGAGAACATAGTTAGTGAGAACAGAATCAAGACTGTTAAATAATATATTTCTCACTTTAGCATCTTTAAGAACATTCTCCTTGTCCTTATCTGACCACTCAGATTTTGGCTTCTCTGCTGTATGTTCTGGAATAACTTGACCATCAACAGTTGCTTGTCCAATAACCTTAGTTGGGATAAAAGGTCCATCTCTGATTCTGTCAAGATAATCAGGATCTGTTGCTTCTAGATGATGCAACATCTTTACTTCCCATCGAGTATATTCGTTTCTCTTAAGCATAGGAATCTTAGTATTCCCATCCTTGTAACCAGACATGATTGCAGATCTTTATGATTATTCAAAATCAACCTGCTCTGATACCAATTGTTAACTCGAATAACTTGTAGAAGGGAGGGTTGAATACAAGTTATATAATCGTGTCTAATTTTTGCTTGGTTATATGAACAAGAATAAATGAATGAATCAAATTCTGTTTGTATTAATAAGATCAAATACAAACTCTACCAAAGGTGTACAAATACCTTTAGTAGTTGCTGACAAAATAAAAATCTCTCTGTTTGTTTCGATCTTTCGAATACAAACCTTATACAGAGCTTCTAACGAACTTACAATTCGTTCAATGACAATCACTCTTTTACAATGATATAGAGAGAGTATTTATAATGCTTCCTATCAACTAATCACAGAAAGATAATCTATACATGACAATGTTCTGCCATCCAGTTGATAGTTTCAATCAATAGAAAATTCTTTCCTTCATAATATCTTCTTGCTTGTTCCTCAAACAAAGATCCTGTTTTATAGCACTTGCCAGTTTCTGTAGCATCCATAATGACATCATCAGTAACACGACTGATATCAGGATTCCATCAGGATCTGACCATCCCATCAGTACTTGATCAGTAGTTAACTTGACATATCAGGATTCAATCTCAGTTCCTGACATGTAGTACTCGATGCACTGTTCATTCCTGACTAAACTTTACAGATAACTGTCTAACACATATTTCCTATACAAAGTGCTAAATCCTTTATAAATCAGGATATACAAGAAGTATAAGTAAAATTCTATTCTTAACATCACAACTCATGAATTATTCCCAACATTATTACTTTGCTCTTCATTGTTGATACCAATTTTGTAAAAGCTCCCCCTGCTTCACTAATTGATTCATCCACCAACTTACTGAATTCTTCATCTTTGTTGTTCAAAGTACTCTCCATATGATCAACCATCATCAATTCTGCATCTTCAAGGGCGTATTCACTTCCATCTGACCAAGTAGTTCCAGTAGATATGCCAGCAGATATGTCCATTTACTCAGGCATTTTGCCTTTGCCTTTACCCAGAGCATTTTGAATTTCTTTTTCTCTCCATTCCTTCTGCAACTTCTGGAATGGAGCTTCGACTTCCTCAGGATTTGGCTCATTGATTTTCAGTGGAGGCAATACTGTTCTTTTAGACTATTGAGTCCCCTTTAATTGCTCCAACACTTCCTTGGATAATAATACTGCCTCACCAAAGTTTCTTTCTTCTTTCTCTTGCTCCCCCTCACTTTCATTTCCATCTTTTTCTTCCAAAACTTCCTCCCCCTCACTTGTAGGCTCCCCCTCACTTGCAGCTTCACCTTGTTTCTCCTTCTCTACCAGGTTTGCTTTTTTCTGATCTACCACTTTCTCTCCCTCACCCTCATTCACCATTTTCTTTCCCTCATCCTCATTCTGATCTACCACTTTCTCCCCCTTAGTTGAGTTGGCAGCACTAAGGATGGTAGAGAACGAGTGAAGAGTTTGTTGAATATCAGCAAAACCAGTAGCTACCATAGTGGACAGAGCATCAAGTTTAGCTTCCATGGATGCACATCTGCCCTCAAGGGATTTCAACCTTGATTCAGCTTGTTTAGAAGGACCACCGGTTCTCAGCCTTTTTGGATATAAAGGAAGAGACTGGGGCAAGGAGGCTGTGGGGTTTTTCACACACTCATTGTTTTTCTGAGTGATCTCATCACTCCTCACAGAATGACTCTCAAGGCCTAGTGCCTTTGTGTGTGGGGTTCCCTCAAGTTCACTCTGGACATGCTCAAGTCCCTCACCTTTTGCCAGCTCGTTTGGCTGCCTCTCATTTTTATGCTCACCGCTCTTTTCTTTTATCTCTCTTTTTCTTTTCACTCCCTCACTCAGCCTAGATGCATGGGTATGAGAAGTACTTGCATGCATTTTAGTTGAAGAAGTAGAAAGTTTAGATTTTACCTTCAAAGCAGAGATCAAACTTTGTAGAGGCGACATCATCTTTACCCAAAATGTTACTATCCATAGGTGGGTTGACAACAACTTTTGTGGTGTCTTTGACAGTAACTGAGGCTGTGACAGCAACTTCCGGAAGGTCAGTTGCTCTTTGGAGTTCGACCAAGATGTTAGTTGTTTCATTTTCTGGCAGAGTACCATCTTGATCTAGCTCAGTGTTTGAGTGAGTGGTGTCCATTTCACTTTGAGAAATGGGTTCTTGTGGACCACTTGATGGGGGCTCATCCATGACTTGAGATGGATGATCAAAACCTAAAGGGATTGGACTGTCCCCTTCTCTAGGTTGTTGAGAAGAAACAATTGATGGATTAGAGAATAAAGAAGGTGACGGTTTAGAAAAGATTTTTGGCTGTTCCACAAGGTTAACTTGTGGAACATCAAGAGTAGAAGTTTCATGACCCTCACTGTGCCCTATCTCTGTGTGCATTTCTACAAGTATAGGCTCCCCATGAGTGAGTACATGAGGTTGTGTTGACTTTTTACAGGATGCCTTGGGAGACAGGCCAGCTTCAATAGATACTTCTTGTTGAGAAGAAGCACCTAGGGATGTGTTTGATTCCCTTTTACTCTCCACAGCCTTTTGTGAGACTGTGGGGTGGCTGATAGTGGCTTTGGCCCTCTTAGCTCTCTTCTTCTTAGGCTCAAGAGGAACCACTGTGGGTTCACTTTCACTAACATCCTTATTTGCTGCATCATGTACAGTTTTTCCCTCAACATTCTCAGAACTACTACCAACACCAGTTTCCAAGGGTCTTTTCTTGGATTCTTGCAAAGTTCTTTTTGTGGTTTTTGGTTGTCTAGAGGTTCTGATAGGAATGTATGCAGTAGAATGTGGGTTAACTGAATTTGGGTCTAATTCAGCTTCATTCTTAAGGGAGAAGACAACATACCCAGAGGGTAGTGCTACGTCAAGATGAGGCTCTTGATCAGCCATGTGCTTGGTGAAACAGAGTGGAATATGTGCATTTGAATTTTGTGAATTGAGTGATGTGTGTGTATTTCTTTTCAAAACATTGCATTCTATAGAGAGAGATGCATTATCATCAATACCACATAATGAATTCAAACACATAGTAAGAAAGCGAGGATAAACATGTACCTTCCTTCTTAGAGCTGACTCTAGTTGACTCATAAGCAACTTTCCTACATCCACTTTGTATCCATGGACAAGAGAGTGAGTAAGCTTCTTGATATAGGAGGGAATTCCATTCCATCCAGAGGTTTTGGTTGAGGAAACCTTCACAATGACATCAAAAATCATGCTCCATTCTTTTCTCAAATGCTTTCTATCCATTTCACCAGTCGAGTACCATTTCGATGTACCCTCTTCAAGAACAGGACCAGAATACCCAATTTTCAAGAAAAACTTCTTTAGGGTTTCATCATTTGCAAGTTCCTTGTATGATTCTTTAGCTTGCAGTCCGGTTCCCAAATCTTCGTTGATGCCTTTGATTGTGAGGATGCAGATGATTCCTTTGATTTTGCATTGTATTGTGTCTTTACCTGCACCTCCTGGAACATAGGCAGTGTTCCAAAATTCTTCAAGCCTTTCCGGGTTCAAGGATGGTGTAGATGTTATAGCATTACCCAAATATGACTTGTTGATAAAGGATACGAGTCCTTTATATCCTTTACCAGCATCTTCAGCAATGAGAATACCAGTAAAGTTTGTTTGAGAAGAGGATTGTTTGGGTGCCATTTCTTGCTTTGAGCTTGTTAACTCGAATAACTTGTAGAAGGGGGGGGGGGGTTGAATACAAGTTATATAATCGTGTCTGATTTTTGCTTGGTTATATGAACAAGAATAAACGAATGAATCAAACTCTGTTTGTATTAAATAAATCAAATACAAACTCTACCAAAGGTGTACAAATACCTTTAGCAGCTGCTGACAATATAAATTTCTCTCTGTTTGCACTCTCGTATACTTACGATTACAAACCTCATGAACACCTTTTACAATGATATAGAGAGAGTATTTATAATGCTTCCTATCAACTAATCACAGAAAGATAATCTATACATGACAATGTTCTGCCGTCCAGTTGATAGTTTCCACCAATAGAAAATTCTTTCCTTCATAAAATCTTCTTGCTTGTTCCTCAAACAAAGATCCTGTTTTATAGCACTTGCCAGTTTTTGTAGCATCCATAATGACATCATCAGTAACACGACTGATATCAGGATTTCCATCTAGCATCAGGATCTGACCATCTCATCAGTACTTGATCAGTAGTTAACTTGACATATCAGGATTCAACCTCAGTTCCTGACATGTAGTACTTGATGCACTGTTCATTCCTGACTAAACTTTACAGATAACTGTCTAAAACATATTTCCTATACAAAGTGCTAAATCCTTTATAAATCAGGATATACAAGAAGTATAAGTAAAATTCTATTCTTAACATCACAACTCATGAATTATTCCTAACAATCTCCCCCTATTTATGCTTTAAAATCTGAAGCATAAATCTGAGTTGTTGATGTCAAAACATATAACAATACAATCAGAATAGAATTTATGAATTCAAAAATCATGAAGTTAAGTACCTCATCTTTTAGATATAGACATAGTATCCAGTACTTAGAAGAAAGAATTCAACTATTTGATGCTTCTTTTCCTTTACCACTTCCATGATGAGATTCACCTCTGTCACAATCTTTATCTCCCCCAGTTCCTCTTTTATCCCCAGTCTATTGTTGTTGTCTTTGAATTGTCTTTATCTCCCCCTTTTTGACATCAGCAACATTAATTCCAAGAGATTCAGTAACAGAACAAATGAGATTCATCAGAACTGCTTGATTTTCCATAAAAGTGACTTGGTTATCTTCAAGTGTTTGAAGTCTTGATTGAATTTCAACTTGAGATTTCTGAATATCTTGTATAACTTCAGAATCGACTTCAACTTTGGAAGTGTTTGGAATATCTTCAGATTCAAGTCTTGTAGAAGAAGTTGCCTGTGTAGAATGATATTCAAGTAATAAAACTTGATTAGATTTACAAACATCTTCATCTCTCTGATCTGAAGCTGCAATATGATCTTCTTGTCCTTCACCAGTATTCTGTGTACTAACATCTTCAAAACCTGACTCCTCCTTATATTGATCAGATACTGTTGATGTCTCAATTCTTGCTGATATTGGTAGTACATACAACGGAATACTTGGATCATTAGAAATATCTTCTGGTACTGATGGTGTAGAAGTTTGTCTTAGCCTTTCACCTCTTCTGTTTATAATTCCTGCCAGCCTTTCTTTTTGCTTCTGAGCTTTAACTTCTGGCTTTGAGTTGTGCTTTGCTAAGTCATTCTTCTCATACATCTTGAGAAAAGAATAAGTACCAGCATCCATACCAAGATTATTAGACCAAGATTAAGGAAAAACCTGATCCCAGAAATCAAACGATGGTGGTTTCCTAATTTTCTCTCCCTCACTATGGAGTTGATCATCCATACCCTCATTCTCACTTTGACTATCTAAAGTCAACACTCTTTCTACCTCTCCTTTTTCCTGGTCAGGAGCCAACCGCTCTGATTGTGGATCAATATCCATCTTTTCAAGTGTATCACTCAAATTTGGATAAGTGCTCTCATGACCTACAGAAAAATAGAGTTTAGAAGAAGTTTTTATACCTGAACTCACATGGAGAGAGGGTTCCTCATTTGGCAAGGGGCTTGAGGTTTTCTCCAAGGAGTGAGCTGCTATAATCTCTGAACCCTTACAATCATCTTCTTTCCTTCCAGAGACTGCAGGCTCCAGTATACCACTTTCAGGATCTTTACTAGACTCTGATGTATTCAGTAATACTTCAATAGACACCATAGTTATTATGTCACCGTCTTTAAGTGTTGTTTGCTGAGACTCACCCTCAAGGTGGATAGACTCTGACAGAATAATATTTGTTTGATCTTAAAAAAAACAGTCAAAGTTATTCCTCCCATATCATAGGGTTTCTCACTTGCAATTTCAGTCATTACAGAAGACCTTTCAACATCAGCTATCACAGCTCCTGAGTCATCCAACCTCTGACTAGATGGTTCTTGTGTTGTAGTGACTGTGATCTGATCTTTCCTACTATCCACCACTGGTGCAATAGTATCTTCTGTTGACTGCATTCCTCTATCTACTTCCTCCAGTTGTTCACCTTGAGCTGAAGCATCTTCAATAATGACATCCTTGTCAAATAAATATGCATGAAGTGATTGAAGTGCAACATGCTTCGAGAGTCCAAATTTCTTGACTAATTGTCTTCTGACAGATACATAGAAATACATCTTCATTAAGTAAAGTCTTTGATGTAGAAGTCCATATTCATCTGGAAATAAAAGTTTTGGTACTCTTTCAACCAGAAAATCTAGAACAGGCCTTGACAACTTCACTTTGAGAGAAATTAGTCCCATAGCAAGTCTGTATGATAATGTAGTTTCCCATGAAGAATCAATATCCAGATCTCTATAGTCATTTGCTGACTTGATTGTAGCTTCATTTTTAGAGACCTGCATGATATTAGTTGGACTAGACTCTGTGTGTGTAGGTGACAATTGAATCTTTCTCCTTGTTCTCCTGGTATAGTGAGCAAAAGATTTATCCTGAGAAGACTCAAGAGGTGTAGACACAGAAGTGATCTTGGGATGAGATCTTTTTCAATAGACACATTCTTTTGAGAGACAGTATCCAGTAACTATTTTCCCTTTTTAAGTACTACAGTCTTTTGAGAGACTGCAGCCTGGCTGTGACTAGGTGCTTCATCTCTTTGTCCTAGCTTAGAAAGTCGAATTGCAGCCTTCAATTCTTCTCTCTCAGCAAGAGATATATGATCATCATCTTCACTAGAACTACTACTACTTGACACAACAAATCTTCTCTTCCTTACAACTGATGTCTTTTGAGAAACACCAGAGGTTGGTTTCTTTGAAACAATAGGCTGTGGATTAAAACTTTGTTCTTGAATTGTTTTAGAGACTATAATGTTTTGGGCTACTTGGGTAGACACAAGTAGGTTCTCCTCCAAATGAGATTCCTGAGCCATTTCACCACAAAAGAAAGAAGAATTGTAGAGAGTAGGAAGATGAGTTTTAAGAATTACCTGAACATGATGTGGATAATGAATTGCAGGTATTTCATCTAGATTCTTTTCATTGTCCTTCTTTGTAATGTCAGAAAAAATTCTCTTTTGCTGTACATAAGAAGAAACACAATGTTCTCTACCAAATCTAGCTTCAACATCAGGAATACAATGGTTAATAAACATTTGTATAAATCTATGATAATAAACCATTTTCCTGTTTTCATCTCTTAACCCAAGTTTAATACACATCTGACTTAAGATAATGTGACCAATGTTAATTACTCTGTCATGAAGCAAACTGTAAGCAATATGTGAAGTAACAGAAGTAATTTGATCAAAAGAACTACATTTACCAGTAAAGCATTTAGCTAATTAATCAAAGAAGAAAGACCATTCTTTCCTAAGACAAGATCTTCTTAACTGGATCATGTTATCTAAAGGTCCATTATAACCTAATGTAGATAACATAGTTCTTACATCATCATCAGATGGTACATTCTCATAATTCAAACTAACAGGTAAGTGAAGTACTGAATTAACAACAGATTCAGTAATATCAAAAGAATCTTGTCCTAAGTGTAGAACAATCTTACCTGATTGACTCTGAGTAGAATCAATTACCTCAGCATTCTCCCAAGCTTGTGTAACAGCTGCTTAATTAATCTGTGGAGATGCTGTCAATGCATAACTTAATGGTCCATTTGCCAGAAAGTCCATGATTGGATGAAAATCAGTTAATACTCCTTCCTTGTTGGTGATAGCTGCTACATTATTGTTCGTCATAAAATCAAAGTCACCAAACTTGAAAGCTACTGATTTAGGTAATCTTCTTTGAGCTGCCATTTTTGATCTGAAAAGAACTTGAAAAATTCTTGAAATGGATTAGTGATTTTGAAAACTCGAGAGTGTTTTTGCTTTAGAGAATGTGAAATTAGAGAAAGCAATTACACGATTAGAGTTTCAAAACAAATATATTTCACAAATCTTTCAGACCACTATCCCACGTTGACACGTAGATTGACAGGTGTTAGTACCTGAAAAGTGCGGTTATCCACGATTTTTGGAAAATAAAATCCAAAATTGATTTTCATGAATTAAATAAATCAGGGTAAAATCAAAATAAAGTCAATACTGATCAGCTTCACTTTTTGATGTGATCTTTTTCACCAAGATAATCACAACTCTGAATGTGATTAAAAATAATAAAAATAATCATCAATCCTGATGAAATCACTTTCGTTTTCCTGATCACTATCATCCTGATTCCAAAGATTAAATGGAGTTCCACGTGGCAATTTTAGAATTTATCCTGAAAAGAACATCAATAATCTAAACACAAAACTTGTTAGATTGTCAACAATATCTTGGAAATATGAAAGGACCAGTCATACGTATAGATATATACGCCAATACATTGAATATTTAAAATGACTGTTCAGCTTCTCACTCTTTCCTTTTTAAACCCTTGATGTCTTTTGAATTTCTTAACTCCAAAAACACACAAAATCTCTCTGTAAACACAGAGCTTCCAATCTTGATACAGGTGCAAAGGTCTCATCATAATCAATGCCTTCTTCCTGAGAATAACCCTTGGCCACCAGTCTTGCTTTGTTTCTTACAATCATACCAGATTCATCTAGCTTTTTTTGAAAACCCATCTTGCACCAACAATAGATCTATCTTTAGGTCTTGGTACTAGTTTCCAGACTTTGTTTCTCTCAAACTCATTTAACTCCTCCTGCATTGCAATTACCCAATCAGGATCCTGTAAGGCTTCTTCAACCTTCTTAGGTTCATTCTTTGAGAGAAAGCAACTATACAAGCATTCATTTTAAATTGATCTTCTAGTTCGAACACCACTATTTGGATCACCAATAATCAAATCTTCAGTATGATCCTTTGTCCATTTTCTAACAGGTGGTAGATTGACTCTGCTAGATTCTCCCCCTAAGTTAGTGGTATCTCTTGTAGAAGAATTCTCTCTGCCTTCAATAACTCCCCTTTGATTAATAGAATCAGTAGATTCCATATTGCTGCTAGTTACTGATCTTTCCTCAGTAGACTCTGAAAGATCAGTTCCTGATGGAGTAGACTCTGAAAGGCTAGTCTGCTCCTGATGATCATTGTGTTCTTCTTGATTCATTTGCTCCCCCTCAATAGTAGCACTCCTTTGAGAAGCAATAGAAATTCCTTCTGGAGAACCTTCATCATCACTGGAGAGTATCTCAGAATTCTTCAGATTTTCAAATTCCAATTTGTCATGACTCTCATCAGTTTGCAGAATTCCAAATTTCTTATCATCAAATGCAACATGAATTGATTCCATAACAATGTGAGTTATGAGATTATAAACTTTGAAGGCCTTAGATGCTGAATATCCTAGAAAGATTGCTTCATCTGATTTGGCTTCAAATTTTCCAAGTTGTTCTGGATGAACTTTTAGGACATAACATTTGCATCCAAAGATGAGAAAGTATTTCACACTTGGTTTCTTTCCTTTGATCATCTCATAGGGAGTTTTTCCATGACTATTTACCAAGGTACAATTTTGAGTGAAACATGCTGTAATAACCCTAACTTTAGCAAAGCTACAGTGGTCACATTAATAGTAAATTTCGAGGATTTAGAGAAATGGTATGTAAGTACTCCATAATGGAAACGAAAAATGAATAAACAGAAACCAAGGGATTAGAAGATTTAGGTTAAACCAAGGGATTAATAAGTTAAGAGAATACCAAGGGAAATTGGATTTGTAAATGATTTCGAAAACCACTGAGATAATGAGGTACACTCAAAACGAACCACAACTAGACGAGTATAGAAACCAAGAAACCAAGATTAGTAATATAACAAGGATACATACCACATTATTATTATCCAAGATTATTAGCATAATACTTAGAAAAACAATATAATGAGATTAAAGAAGGATTAATGACATCATCATCCACTAACATTGTTTTAAGGGGTAGATTAGTCTTTTAACATGATTTTAACCACAAAACTCTCTTCCCCTTCTTGAATACACCATTCGGCCAAGAAGAAAAAAAAATAAAAAATTTCAAAACCTTAGCTAGCTTCAAGATTAAATCAAGAGGAAAATCATGGATGCTCTTGGAGGATAGAAAGAGAGATTCACAAAGTTTCATAGCCACCCATCATCATTTAGTAAGGTAACAAAATTCTCAAAGTTGAAGATGAATAGTGAATGAATAGTAATTTTCAAGTGTTAACTTTGTTTTAATGGTTCTTTTAGTTGATTCAAGCTAATTCAAGGTGGTTTAAGGTGTACCCAAGGTTTATTAAGTGTCTTTAAAGCTTCAAGAAGGTATAACTACTCTTGCTCTTTTGTATTTATGGTGGAACTTGAGTGGGTTAGTAGCTTAGTGATGTAAATGTAAAGTTTATGATGATTATGTGTTATTTGTGAGTTGTTTTGATATGGGAGTTGTGATGTGGACTTGTAACCAAGGTTGGGATGTAGACCACTTGGTGTATGGTTTGAAATGAGTGTGGAATGGTGGTTTTGGAGAGGTTAAAATATGGAAAGTACGAAAGTACAGCAGTTATAATGTCCGATTTTCGTTAGGATGTAAATTGCCCTGTTTTGGACCCCTGTATCCGGACGGTACCCAACTGTCTAGGTTACCAATTGACCATGATGAGATAGAGCTTGGTTCATAGATCGTTTTGATATAAGGTGCATTAAAATCTGATGAACGGTTTAGGAGAAAAGTCAGTTTTAGTGAAAGACGTTCGGAAACCGAGAAAATGTAATTTTGTTAACTTTGAAGCTATGATCGTCCTACTTAGACATTTTTAAATATTATGAAATTTTGGGATATTGTAGTAGCGTGGTCAGAGAGACATTACCAACTGACCTTATGTCAAAATTCGAAATTTATGAATTATGAGAATTTTTACAGTTGGGAGTGGTTGTTAAGGGAATAATGGAAATCGTTAAAAACTTTAATCGGGAATAAGATTGGTTAAGTCCTCGAAACCTTTTGAGATAGTAATAGGATATTAAAAGATTGTTATTATACAAGGGTAAGGTGAGTAAGAGATGTGGTATTCTAATGACGGTCCTTTTTGTGTTTATAGAAACTTCGGGAGAGCCACGAGCCATACTGCCAGGATACAGAGATCGAGGCAAGATTTCTTCTATCCTTACTTTGGAAAACTACTTATCTTCACAATAATATGATTTCATGGAATATGTATATGTTATTCTATGGTTGCTATATTGCTCTGAATTATTTTTCCCTGATAGTGGGAATTAAAGAGAAGTGGATATGAATTATGAAATATGAATGTGGATATGATTATGAATGGAGCGAATATGATTTATGGAAAAAGGGATATGAAAGAGAATGGTATCAGTTGTTATCTAGGGTTATGTGAATTATAATATTTTGCTAAAGATATTCTTTTAAAACATTGTGGTTTAATAAATATTATTTGATTATTATCTACTATTCTAAAAGTAGATGGAATAGTATATATATATGTATATGGGAGCTGAATTTCAGTGAATGCAGAAAAGATGTCTGAGTCATAATCAGAGTATTATGGCATAAGCTTTAAGAGTAATGACATATGTGAATGTAAACGGAAATGTAAATTGAAAGGAAAATGTGGAATGATGTGATAAGTGGAATAATGGTTATAAAAAGGAGGATGTAGCAGTTTGAGCCTTCCTACGGCCCAAGAGTTGCCGAAGGGGGATGTAGCAGTTTGAGCCTTCCTCCCAAAATTATTATTACGGCCCAAGAGTTGCCGAAGGAGGATGTAGCAGATAGAGCCTTCCTCCAGGGATGATGTTAGCAGTTAGAGCCTTCATTCCTTCTACCGGTAGTAAAAAGGGACGGGTACGGAGGGCGACTGATCATCGTCCTTACGTATTCGGCAATAGTGGAAATCCTCAACGTTTTCTATAAAGGAAAGAATTGAAAAAAATGGTTTTCAGATTTTTATACTGAAAACAGAAAAATGATATGAAATAATGGAATTATTGTTATAGATGAAGAGAAACTGATTTTATATTAATATAATTGTTGCATAAGAAGGAAATGAGAAGATGATAGTGAAAGATTTGTTCAGGTTTTCATATTGTCTTGGAAGAGTACACTAAGATGGTATTTTGATTGTTATAGAAATTAAGAAGAGGAACTGATATTATATGATATTAGAAGAGAGACTGAGATTATAATATTATATATTTCTTTTCGTACAAAGCTAATTGGAAGGTATATGTCTTGAACGAAAATAAAATTTCTTTCCATAATAACTGAAAAATTGTTTTGTTTAATATATATATATATATATATATATATATATATATATATATATATGATGATTTATTTCCCTTTGATGCTAGTTGATAGAAATTATCTTGCTGAGCTATTTTAGCTCATTCTTGCTATTTATGTATTACAACAGCTAGGTATGCCGATACTCCGCACTACGCCCCGCAAGAGGGTAGGGGGAAGGCGACCTTCTGAGAGCACGCTAGCATCGATTCCTGAGGTAGCGTAGAGGCAGACGGGTTCTGAGAGCTTATGTATAATTAAGGATGTAAGAATGTAATAAACTTTTGATTGTTGGAACGCTTCATGTCGAAGTGTTATTCAACAATGTACTTAAGTATGATCCTGGTTTGTAATAACTATTCAACTCTTAACTTTATTATGGTGAATGTTGTTCTCTGAGCATATGACTGGTGTGTGTGTGTGTTTATTATTGCGGGGTCAATGGCATAAGTATTAATTTTTTAAAAAAAAAACTCAAGAGATATTGATATTGAATGGAAATTGGTCCGTGATGGCCCGGATTTATGACCCCGGATTTGGGGCTGTCACAGTTTGGTATCAGAGCCTAGAGTCATATTGCTCAGGAACAAGAGTGATAGTAATATACGCGTATAGATATATAGGTAATGATATAGAATATGAACTCACATCGAGTTCAAGGGGGGTTTATCAAACGAAGCGTTTATTCTAAGTAGTGATTATAATTTTATAGATTATTGCTAATAAAGGTTATTATGCCAAAAGTGTTAAGTTTATGTAGCACACGAGATCGATATGAGAAAGGGAATACTTGATGTATCGGGAAGTGTACGTTAGATAACCTCGTAAGAAATTCCAGGGTGACCTATCATCTCTTATTCAAAAAGGGGCCGGTATCTTTTCAAAACTTTCTGGTACCTTTGGAATGTGTTTCAAAATTTTATTTTATCTATTGTAGTCAAAATATTTCCCTAAGATTATTTTTTGAAGAGGGTATTTATCATCGTGATTAAATATTTTCTTTATATTTCTTACTCCAACAAAAAGGAACAGCCCTATATGTATACACAAGGACGATCTGTCTGTGTGATAGAAAGTCGGAGGGGACGCCCTCACTTGTGTGACGTACGGGTTCTTCCATCAGATTGATTTCCCAAATATCCTTTTGTTTCAAATAAAAGTTATTTAAAACTCTTAATTTTATAAATTGTTGTGGGACCCTTGCTTGTTTCTGGGTCCGTTTCAATTCAAAGTTTCTTGAATTCTATCAATTGTTTCGAATATAGAAGATTTCCTTAATGGATGGAAAAATGGAAGCCAAGTTTAAAGTATACGTGATTATACGAGGAAACTCGAGATTTCAAGGGAAATTTCAATAAGAGATAATTATAGCTAGAAGCGTTTCGATATAAAAGAGAAAGGAATTTTGTGAGAAGAAATGGGTATGTTTGAGGACTAGTGAGATAAAAGAATATGAGGAATTTTAAGGTATAATTGAGATTTACTATTGAGAGTAAGGTGTATTTTGAGGAAAAAGTCAGAATAAGGATAAACAAAGGAAGTGGGGATAATTAATGAAGTTTGTGTATTTTGTCTAAATTCTATCGTATTTTGATATTAAATGTTGAGATTCAAGGATATTGATGTATATAAGGTGATTGACTTGAATGAAAAGGTTATTGTGCTAAAGGTGATACGCTTAATTACTAAAGTTGAGTTAAGAATATTATGGTATATAAATGAGTTAACTATTGATATAATTGTGTATATGAGAATGATGTATATGGGAATGATGTATATTATACCCTAAATTTGGGTAATTAATGAAGAATATTGTTATATACAGAATCATGCCGCCTAAGCGTAATAATAGAGCGAATGCAAGGGAAAATGAGAGAGAGGAAGGAAGTCATAATAGGCAGGGTGAAAACGTTCATAATGAACAAAATCATGAGGAAGAGGAAGATGAATCAACTGGCCAACATGGAAATCAGGGTGGTAACCCCTTTAACCAATTTATGGAACTATTGAGGCAGAATTTAGCTAATCCACAGGATCCTCAACAACCACATGTTCTTCCCAATCAGGAAGCTAACTCCTTTCGTGCCTTTAAGTCATTAAAACCCCCAGAGTTTGAGGGAACTGCTAACCCAGTAGTAGCCAGAGCCTGGTTAAAAGAGATGGAGAAAGCTTTTGAGATATTGAGGATCGAAGAGGATCAGAAAACAACCTTTGCAGCCTATCTCTTAAAGGGAGAGGCAAATTATTGGTGGGAAGCTAAGAAAAATCTAGAGGGAGCGGGAGTGATAACTTGGGAACGTTTCACTAGAGTGTTTTTAGAGAAGTACTCCCCTAGGTATCTGGAAAACCAAATGGAGATGAAATTTCTGGAGTTAAAACAGGATAACCTAACAGTGGCAGTGTATGAAACGAAATTTACTGAATTGTCTAGGTTTGTTCCAAAATTTGTGCGTGCTGAGGAACAACGAGCAAAAAGGTTCCAACAAGGATTGAAACCATGGCTACGGACGAGAGTGGCGCCATTTGAGTTGATTGATTATGCTGTAGTGGTTCAAAAGGCATCTATTATTGAAACTGAGAGTGAACAGACTCAAATAGGTCGAGAGAATAAGAAAAGGAAATTTGAGGGTCAGAAAGGAGGTGCAAGTGAAGGAAGTTACTTTAGCAAGGTCAGCAAAGGACAAAAATCTCAGTTTGTAGGAAAGTCAGGGAATAACAAGACTGTTAGTGAGACTGTGAATCAGGGTGGTAAGTCCTCAGGAACATTTCAGTCTAATCAATCAAGACCACCATTACCAGATTGTCATACGTGTGGTAGGAAGCATACAGGGGTGTGTAGAGCATTGGGAATAACTTGTTATAAGTGTGGACAACAAGGACACTATTTTAGCCAATGCCCGACTGAGAATAGTGGTGTCAAGTGTTACCAGTGTGGGAAATTAGGCCATATAGCCCGAGATTGCCGTTTCGGTGGGTCATCTGCGCCGGGACAAAGTATGAATGCTTCAAATAAACCTACTGCCAGAGTGTACAATATGACCTTAGGGGAAGCATTGAAAAAGCCGGATATAGATGCAGGGGAACATTTTTATTTAACCTTCTAAGTGTAAATGTTTGGTTAGGAATCAATTTGGTCAATGAATGGTGTAGGTAGGTTGACAATCTAGATAAGGAAAATTAGTATCTGTTAGGGGTTAGAAATTCTATGGAAAGGAGAGTAATAGTATTTTTGGGAAAAACACAAACTTGTTTAGATACGAACAGGAAATATATATTATAGGTAGTATTTTCTTACAATTGTTTCAAGGAATAATGTTATAGTTAAATTTCTGGAGGATTTTACAGAGACAAGATATAATAAGATCGAAGTGTTCATCTTTTATGCCATGATAGAGATCAAAATACAGAGAAACCATAGTGAGATACACTACCATTCAGGGGAGGCCAATGTGGTGGCCGACACCCGTAGCAAAAAAAAAGGAATGTTGATGAATGACAAGCAAGTTTATGTTGGTGTATTTTTGCACAAACAAGATAGAAATAGTGTGAAGGAAAAATAATGGAGAAAGTGGTATAGAAGTTAGAAGGTGTGGATGAAAAAGGTATCTATGGACATTTTCAGCATGATTCCGGGACGGAATCCTTTTAAGGGGGGAAGGATGTAATAACCCTAACTTTAGCAAAGCTATAGTGGTCACATGAATAGTAAATTTCGAGGATTTAGAGAAATGGTATGTAAGTACTCCATAATGGAAACGAAAAATGAATAAACAGAAACCATATTAGTGTTGTACATTGGAAATAAGTGACTCGAAATGACGATAGATTCCAGAAATTCCTGAACATGGATTTTTAAGATTTTGATTTCGAATAAGTTTCTATTGGACATTAAGGAGCATGGAAATATTAAAGGAATCATATATTGAGGAATTAGAAGATTTAGGTTAAACCAAGGGATTAATAAGTTAAGAGAATACCAAGGGAAATTGGATTTGTAAATGATTTCGAAAACCACTGAGATAATGAGGTACACTCAAAACGAACCACAACTAGACGAGTATAGAAACCAAGAAACCAAGATTAGTAATATAACAAGGATACATACCACATTATTATTATCCAAGATTATTAGCATAATACTTAGAAAAACAATATAATGAGATTAAAGAAGGATTAATGACATCATCATCCACTAACATTGTTTTAAGGGGTAGATTAGTCTTTTAACATGATTTTAACCACAAAATATCTTACCAAGCTTCTGAGACAAGCTAGAAGGATCAAGATTAAGCCAAGATAAGAACAACAAAACACAAAACTCTCTTCCCCTTCTTGAATACACCATTCGGCCAAGAAGAAAAAAAAAATAAATTTCAAAACCTTAGCTAGGTTCAAGATTAAATCAAGAGGAAAATCATGGATGCCCTTGGAGGATAGAAAGAGAGATTCACAAAGTTTCATAGCCACCCATCATCATTTAGTAAGGTAACAAAATTCTCAAAGTTGATGATGAATAGTGAATGAATAGTAATTTTCAAGTGTTAACTTTGTTTTAATGGTTCCTTTAGTTGATTCAAACTAATTCAAGGTGGTTTAAGGTGTACCCAAGGTTTATTAAGTGTCTTTAAAGCTTCAAGAAGGTATAACTACTCTTGCCCTTTTGTATTTATGGTGGAACTTGAGTGGGTTAGTAGCTTAGTGATGTAAATGTAAAGTTTATGATGATTATGTGTTATTTGTGAGTTGTTTTGATATGGGAGTTGTGATGTGGACTTGTAACCAAGGTTGGGATGTAGACCACTTGGTGTATGGTTTGAAATGAGTGTGGAATGGTGGTTTTGGAGCGGTTAAAATATGGAAAGTACGAAAGTACAGCAGTTATAATGTCCGATTTTCGTTAGGATGTAAATTGCCCTGTTTTGGACCCCTGTATCCGGACGGTACCCTACTGTCTAGGTTACCAATTGACCATGATGAGATAGAGCTTGGTTCATAGATCGTTTTGATATAAGGTGCATTAAAATCTGATGAACGGTTTAGGAGAAAAGTCAGTTTTAGTGAAAGACGTTCGGAAACCGAGAAAATGTAATTTTGTTAACTTTGAGGCTATGATCGTCCTACTTAGACATTTTTAAATATTATGAAATTTTGGGATATTGTAGTAGGGTGGTCAGAGAGACATTACCAACTGACCTTATGTCAAAATTCGAAATTTATGAATTATGAGAATTTTTACAGTTGGGAGTGGTTGTTAAGGGAATAATGGAAATCGTTAAAAACTTTAATCGGGAATAAGATTGGTTAAGTCCTCGAAACCTTTTGAGATGGTAATGGGATATTAAAAGATTGTTATTATACAAGGGTAAGGTGAGTAAGAGATGTGGTATTCTAATGACGGTCCTTTTGTGTTTATAGAAACTTCGGGAGAGCCACGAGCCATACTGCCAGGATACAGAGATCGAGGCAAGATTTCTTCTATCCTTACTTTGGAAAACTACTTATCTTCACAATAATATGATTTCATGGAATATGTATATGTTATTCTATGGTTGCTATATTGCTCTGAATTATTTTTCCCTGATAGTGGGAATTAAAGAGAAGTGGATATGAATTATGAAATATGAATGTGGATATGATTATGAATGGAGCGAATATGATTTATGGAAAAAGGGATATGAAAGAGAATGGTATCAGTTGTTATCTAGGGTTATGTGATTTATAATATTTTGCTAAAGATATTCTTTTAAAACATTGTGGTTTAATAAATATTATTTGATTATTATCTACTATTCTAAAAGTAGATGGAATAGTATATATATATGTATATGGGAGCTGAATTTCAGTGAATGCAGAAAAGATGTCTGAGTCATAATCAGAGTATTATGGCATAAGCTTTAAGAGTAATGACATATGTGAATGTAAACGGAAATGTAAATTGAAAGGAAAATGTGGAATGATGTGATAAGTGGAATAATGGTTATAAAAAGGAGGATGTAGCAGTTTGAGCCTTCCTCCAGAATGTTATTACGGCCCAAGAGTTGCCGAAGGGGGATGTAGCAGTTTGAGCCTTCCTCCCAAAATTATTATTACGGCCCAAGAGTTACCGAAGGAGGATGTAGCAGTTAGAGCCTTCCTCCAGGGATGATGTTAGCAGTTAGAGCCTTCATTCCTTCTACCGGTAGTAAAAAGGGACGGGTACGGAGGGCGACTGATCATCGTCCTTACGTATTCGGCAACAGTGGAAATCCTCAACGTTTTCTATAAAGGAAAGAATTGAAAAAAATGGTTTTCAGATTTTTATACTGAAAACAGAAAAATGATATGAAATAATGGAATTATTGTTATAGATGAAGAGAAACTAATTTTATATTAATATAATTGTTGCATAAGAAGGAAATGAGAAGATGATAGTGAAAGATTTGTTCAGGTTTTCATATTGTCTAGGAAGAGTACACTGAGATGGTATTTTGATTGTTATAGAAATTAAGAAGAGGAACTGATATTATATGATATTAGAAGAGAGACTGAGATTATAATATTATATATTTCTTTTCGTACAAAGATAATTGGAAGGTATATGTCTTGAACGAAAATAAAATTTCTTTCAATAATAACTGAAAAATTGTTTTGTTTAATATATATATATATATATATATATGATGATTTATTTCCCTTTGATGCTAGTTGATAGAAATTATCTTGCTGAGCTATTTTAGCTCATTATTGCTATTTATGTATTACAACAGCTAGGTATGCCGATACTCCGCACTACGCCCCGCAAGAGGGTAGGGGGAAGGCGACCTTCTGAGAGCACGCTAGCATCGATTCCTGAGGTAGCGTAGAGGCAGACGGGTTCTGAGAGCTTATGTATAATTAAGGGTGTAAGAATGTAATAAACTTTTGATTGTTGGAACGCTTCATGTCGAAGTGTTATTCAACAATGTACTTAAGTGTGATCCTGGTTTGTAATAACTATTCAACTCTTAACTTTATTATGGTGAATGTTGTTCTCTGAGCATATGACTGGTGTGTGTGTGTGTTTATTATTGCGGGGTCAATGGCATAAGTATTAATTGTTAAAAAAAAAACTCAAGAGATATTGATATTGAATGGAAATTGGTCTGTGATGGCCCGGATTTATGACCTCGGATTTGGGGCTGTCACACATGCAGTGTTAATAGCTTCTGCCCAAAAATAGGTTGGAAGTTTTGCATCTGCAAGCATGGTTCTTGCTGCCTCTATGAGAGTCCTGTCCTTTCTTTCCACTACACCATTTTGCTGAGGTGTACCAGGTGCAGAAAATTGTTGAGTGATTCCATTGTCTGCACAATAATTCTCCATTGTAGAATTCTTGAATTCTGTACCATTGTCACTCCTAAGTACTTTGACTTTGTACTCAGAGCTATTCTGAATATTCTTGACAAGTTCAATGATTTGCTGAGGAGCTTCATCCTTCTTGTGTAGAAAGAACACCCATGTGAACCTTGTGAAATCCTCCACTATTACTAGAGCAAATCTTTTCTTGCTGATAGACATAATGTTTACTGGACCAAACAGATCAAGATGTAGCATGTGAAATGGTTCAGTAATTGAATTTTCAGTCTTGCTCTTGAAAGTGGTTCTTCTCTGTTTTCCAAGCTGACATGCATCACAAAGTCCATCTTGCACAAAATTTGCCTGAGGTAGGCCTCTCACTAAATTGTGCTTAACAAGTTGATTAAGCTTCTTGAAGTTGAGATGTGAGAGTTTCTTGTGCCAATTCCAGCTTTCATCACTTGTTGATTTGCTGTAGAGACATCTAACAATTCCTTTAGATGTATCACTTAAGTTGGCTTCATATATGTTACCATGTCTTTGACCAGTTAGAATAATGTCTCCATTCTGAATATTCAAGATTTTGCATCGTTCTCTGTCAAAGATTGATTTGTAACCTTTATCACCCAGTTGACTTATGCTTAAAAGAGTATGTTTCAAGCCTTCAACCAGTGCTACATTTTCTATGATGACATTCCCCAAAACAATTGAGTCATATCCCAGAGTTTCTCCTTTGTTGCCATCTCCAAAAGATATTACTTGGCCAGCTTTCCTCTCAAACTTTGTAAGCAGGGACTTCTTTCCAGTCATATGTCCAGAGCATCCACTGTCCAAGATAATTGAATGCTTCTTTCCTGTGCCCTACAAACAAAAAGTAACTAGTTAGAATTTTTTAGGACCCAACTTTGATTGGATCCTTTCTTACTAGATTTAGAAACAACAGGCTTTGAAGATTTTGCCTTTACTTTACCTGTTGCAGAGTCAACCTTAGACTCTGATTTCGCAAACTGTTTGTGACTAGAAGTTTCAGATTTCAGTGAATAATAGTCATAATACAGTTCATGATATTCTCTACACATGTAAATGGAATGAAATAAACTACCACAATGATAACAAGCTTTTTGTGGTTGGTATTGAATTTTCTGAGTCTTGGGGAATCTGGACTTAGTTTTCCAAGAAGGTTTTTTATTGCAGTCTAGGGCCAAATGATTATGATTTCCACATTTATAGCATTTTTTCCTAGGTGCATCAGGCACATTCTTGTAATTATTCTCTTTGTTAATACCTTCTTTTCCATTCCTATTTCTCTTGATCTTGCTAGACTCTGAAAGACCATATAATCTCTGTTTCAACTGAGACTTAGACAGAAACCCTATGTTTACATTCTTAGGTTTCTCTAACACTTTCTCATCTGAATTACTATTGTTAATCCTTTTGTGTACAACAGGTGTCATAACCCTAACTTTAGCAATGCTACAGTGATCCCATGAATAGTAAATTTTGAGGATTTAGAGAAATGGTATGTAGGTACTCTACAATGGAAACATAAAATGAATAAACAAAAACCATATTAGTGTTGTACAATGAAATTAAGTGACTCGAAATGACGATAGATTTCAGATATTCCTGAATATGGATTTTGAGGATTTTGACTTCTAAAGAGCTTCTATTGGATATTAAGGAGCATGGAAATATTATAAGAAGTAGATATTGAGGGATTAGTGAATTTAGATTAAACCAGGGGATTATTAAGTTAAGATAATACCCAAGGAATTTGGATTGTTAAATGATGTCAGAACCACTGAGATAATGAGGTACATTCGAAACGAATCACAAGTAGACGAGTATGGAGATCAAGCAACCAAGATTAGTAATATAACAAGGATACATACCACATTATTAATTACCAAAAGTATTAGCATAATACTTAGAAAAAATAAGGAAAAAGAATTATGAGATCACCATGCATGACATCATTTTCCACTAATATGTTTTAAGGGTAAATTAGTACTTTTGCTAGGCTTTAATCACAAATATCTTCCAAGGATTCCAAGACAAGCTAGAATTAACAAGATTAACACAAGATAAGATCAAAAAAATTAGCAAAAGAAACCTCTCCCCATCCATTTCTTCCATTCGGCTATTCAAGAGAAAAAGAAGAAAAATAAAATCCAAAACCCTAGCTAGCAACCATATTAAATCAAGAGAAAAATCATGGAGCTTCTTGGAGGTTAGGAAGGATCATCTAAAAAGTTTCATAGCAAACCAACATCATTTGCCAAGGTAATAAAATCATGGAAGTTGCTTGATGAATAGTGATGAATGGTGTTTTCTAAGAACTAACTTGATTTTTATGGTTTCTTTAGTTGATTCAAGCTAGGATAAGGTTGTTTAAGGATATATCAAGGATTTTTAAGTGTTGTCAAAACTTCAAGAAGGTATAAACATGCTTGCCCTTTTTTTATTATGATGGATATTGTTTGGTTTAGTGATTAAGTGGTATAAATGTTATGATTATGATGTTATAAGTGTTTGTAAGTGATTAAAGTTGAATATGGAAGGAGTATGTGCTTGTAACCATGGTTGGTAAGGTGACCACATGGTGTAGGTGATGGTGTATAAGGTGGATGATTGATTTGGAGGACGAGCTTGATTTTTGAAAGTATGAAAATATAGCCGTTATAATGTCCGATTTTCGTTGGACCAAGAAACTGCCCTGTTTTTGGACCCTATACCCGTACGGTACCTTACTGTCCAGACCCCCAAGTGACCATGAGGAGATAGAGCTTGGTTCATAGATCGTTTTGATATAAAGTGCGTTAAAATCTGATGAACGGTTTAGGAGAAAAGTCGGTTTTAGTGAAAGACGTTCGAAAACCGAGAAAACGTAGTTGTACCAACTTTGAGGCTATAACTACCATACTTATACATTTTTAAAAATTATAATATTTTGGGATATGGTAGTAGGGTAGTCAAAGAAGCATTACCAGTTGGCCTTATGGTAAAATTCGAAATCCATATTTTCTGAGAATTTTTACAGTTAAGTGTAGTCGTTAGGGGAAATGGTGAAAAACCCCTGAAACTTCGATTGAGCTTATAAATGGTTAAGTTCTTGAACCTTTGGGGTAATAGTGATACGTTAAACATATATTAAAGTGTCAAGGGTAATGTTATACAAGAGTGTAGTGAGTAAGAGATAGTATTCTAACGACGGTCCTTTTGTGTTTATAGAAACTCCGGAAGAGACACGGGCCATACCGTCAGGATACCGAAACCGAGGCAAGATCTTTTCTATCCCTACTTGGAAATTATTTATCTTCACAGAAAATTGATTTTATGGAATATATATAAATGTGATGCTATTGTTAAGAATTTGTTTTCCTTGATTATTGATATTAAAAGGAGAGGTATATGAGTATGATATGAATATGAATATGGATATGAGTATGAGATGGATATGAATATACATAGAGATGATTGTGCATAAAGTGAACATGCCATATGAATAAGGGAATATGAAAGAATGGTATCAGTTGTTATCTAAAGATATATAAAGGAATGGTATCAGTTATTATCTAGGGTTATATGATTTATAATATTATGTTAAAAATATTCTTTCTAAATGTTGTGATGGATATTATTGAGTATTATTTAATATTTTTAAAATAAATGGAACACTTATATATATAAAAGCATATTGATTTCATTGAATACAGAGGATATGTCTGAGTCATAATCAAAGTATTACGACATATATAATTTTTAAAGGTGAATGGAAATGTGAATGGAAATAGAAAATGTGAAATGGTATTTGATAATGGAAAAATGATTTGAAAAAGGGGGATTGCAACAGTAAGCGTAAGAGGCTGTGTGGTAGTGGCACAGTCCAGCATCCAATATTTTTCCGACCCAAGAGTGCCGAGGGAGGATGTAGTGGTGAACCTTCCTCCTCGGGGATGGTGGAGAACCTACCTCCGTCTACCGGTAGTAAAAAGGGACGGGTACGGAGGGCGACTGATCATCATCCTTACGTATTCGGCAACAGTGGAAATCCCCAACATTTTCTTTAAAGGAAAGATTTGGAAATGGTTTTCAGATTTCTATACTGAAAACAGAACAATGATATGAGAAGATGGAATGATTGTTACTGATGAAGAGAAACTGATTTTGCATTAATTTATATAATTGTTACATAAGAAAGATATGAGAAATGATCGTGAAAGATTGTACAGGTTTCATATTATTTTAGAAGAGTACACTGAGATGGTATTTTGATTGTTATTTTATTTAAGAAGAGGAACTGATATTATATGATATTAGAAGAGAGACTGAGATTTTAATATTATATATTTCTTTCGTACAAAGATAATTGAAAAATATATGTATATTGAACAAAGGTAAAATTTTCTTCTATAATAACTGAAAATTGTTTTGTTAATATATATATATAATGGTTTGTTTCCCTTTAATGTTAGTTGATAGAATTATCTTGATGAGCTATTATAGCTCACTCTTGCTACTTATCTATATACAGCTATGTATGCCGATTCTACGCAGAACGCCTCGCAAGAGGGTAGGGGGAAGGCGACCTTCTGAGAGCACGCTAGCATCGATTCCTGAGGTAGCATAGAGGCAGACGGGTTCTGGGAGCTTATTTATAATTAAGTGTGTAAGAATGTAATAAACTTTTGATTGTTGGAACACTTCATGTCGAAGTGTTATTCAACAATGTACTTAAGTATGATCCTGGTTTGTAATAACTCTTTTAACTCTCAACTCTAAACTGTTATTATGGTGAATGTTGTTCTCTGAGCATATGACTGGTGTGTGTGTGTATTATTGTGGGGTCAATTGCATCAGTATTGATTGTTATAAAAAAAAAGACCTAAGAGATATTGATATTAAATGGAAATTGGTCCGTGATGGCCCGGATTCATGACCCCGGATTTGGGGCTGTCACAACAGGGGTACCTTTTGAATCAACAAATTTAACATGATTAGGTTCAGAAACAATTTTCTTACCTTCAGATTTAGATGTGCTAGCTTCTACTTTACTATCATCATTGACAATAGCTACTTTTTCTTCTTGTCTACCCTTATCAAAACCTAAACCATTAACTTTACCACGAATTACATTTTCGATGATTTCTTGTGTCTTTTTACCAGAAATGTTAATGGTCTTAATCACATCTCTCTCTTCCTCTAGTTCTTTTCTGACATAGTCATAAGCCTCAAGAATAACACTGTAATCATGCTTAGCTTTATCAGAACTTAACTTGTATTCTTCCATTTGAATTAACTCAGATTCAAGAAAATTATTTCTATCAACTAATTTATCATTCTTAATCTTAAGTTCATCTCTTTCACAAGTAAGAATTCTAAAATTAGTCATAAGATTCTTAAACTCAGCATGGATAGATCTAATTTCTTCAGAATTTAAGTTATCAAATGAATCAAGAGAGTGTAGTGATACCTTAACAGAGGATGGAGAAGTTTTCTTTGGAGATCCAGGTTTGTCTGAAACATTTGCCATCAGTGCAATGTTGTCATAATCCAATTCATCTTCAGAATCACTGGAATCTGCCCAATCCTTTTGTGTGACCATAAGTGCATTACCCTTTCCTGAATTCCTAGGCTTCTTACACTCACTAGCAAAGTGTCCAAGCTCGCTATAATTAAAGCACTTGATCGTGGCCTTATCAAGCTTGACAATTGTACTTTTGCCTTTGTCACTCTTCTTCTCCTCCTTCTTTTGAAAAGGTCCTTTGCTCAATCTTCTCCTGTTGAATCTTCCTTTCCTGAAAGCTTTAGCAAACATAGCAAAGAGTTCCTGCATCTCAGATTCATAATCATTGTTGTCAGAGTCCATATCAGTAGTCTCTGACTCAGAACTCTCTTTGCTTTTCTTCTTCCTTGAGTTCTTTACAGCAATCTCTTCATGCTGTTCTTCCGGAAGCTTCTTTAATTCAGATTGAGCAGTAAGTGCAACAGTCTTCATCTTTCCTTCACTCCTGCTCTTCTTCTGCTGCTTGTCAAGTTCATAAGCTCTCAGTTTTCCATATACTGCCTCTAATGATATCTCATCCAGATCATTAGCTTCCTCAATCGCAGATATCTTCTCATTGTAGAAATCAGGCAAAGCTTTCATGAACTTTGTATTCATATCCTCCAAGTCATAATATTTACCATGCATGGCCATCTCATTGATGAGTTTTGTAAACCTATCAAAGGTATCAGTAAGTGACTCACCAGACTTGGATTCAAAGTACTCATACTGTTGTATAAGTAGTGTCCTCATATTCTTCCTGACAGGCTTAGTTCCTTCACAGTGAACCTTTAGATTGTCCCATATATCCTTAGCAGTTTTACAAGAGAGAACATAGTTAGTGAGAACAGAATCAAGACTGTTGAATAATATGTTTCTCACTTTAGCATCTTTAAGAACATTTTCCTTGTCCTTATCTGACCACTCAGATTTTGGCTTCTCTGCTGTATGTTCTGGAACAACCACACTATCAACAGTTGCTTGTCCAACGATCTTTGTTAGAACAAAAGGTCCATCTCTGATTCTGTCAAGATAATCAGGATCTGTTGCTTCCAGATGATGCAACATCTTTACTTCCTATAGAGTATATTCGTTTCTCTTGAGCATAGGAATCATAGTATTCCCATCCCTGTAACCAGACATGATTGAAGATCTTTATGATTATTTGAAATCAACCTGCTCTGATACCAATTGTTAACTCGAATAACTTGTAGAAGGGGGGGTTGAATACAAGTTATATAATCGTGTCTGATTTTTGCTTGGTTATATGAACAAGAATAAATGAATGAATCAAACTCTGTTTGTATTAAATAAATCAAATACAAACTCTACCAAAGGTGTACAAATACCTTTAGCAGCTGCTGACAATATAAATTTCTCTCTGTTTGCACTCTCGTATACTTACGATTACAAACCTCATGAACACCTTTTACAATGATATAGAGAGAGTATTTATAATGCTTCCTATCAACTAATCACAGAAAGATAATCTATACATGACAATGTTCTGCCGTCCAGTTGATAGTTTCCATCAATAGAAAATTCTTTCCTTCATAATATCTTCTTGCTTGTTCCTCAAACAAAGATCCTATTTTATAGTACTTGCCAGTTTCTATAGCATCCATAATGACATCATCAGTAACACGACTGATATCAGGATTCCATCTTGCATCAGGATCTGACCATCTCATCAGTACTTGATCAGTAGTTAACTTGACATATCAGGATTCAACCTCAGTTCCTGACATGTAGTACTTGATGCACTGTTCATTCCTGACTAAACTTTACAGATAACTGTCTAAAACATATTTCCTATACAAAGTGCTAAATCCTTTATAAATCAGGATATACAAGAAGTATAAGTAAAATTCTATTCTTAACATCACAACTCATGAATTATTCCTAACAGAGCATCGGAGAGAGAATTTTGCTTTTGAGAGAGAGAGAGGTTTTGTTGAAAGTTGTGTGTTTGTGTGTTTGACAGTTGCTTACATGAAAATAGCAAATGTCTTACTGAGAAAGGGAAAGTAACTGTGTCTTAGCCCATTAATCAGTCACGTGGAGTCGTGGGTAGTTACTTTTTAGTGGCTGTAAATCGTGGAGGTAAAATCCCAATTAATTCGGTCCACTAATCTTGATAGTAACCTGTGCGCTGTAACAAATTCATTAGCAATTTTGAGAGGATGACAACAAGTTTTGCTTGATAGAAATATCGTTGCAAGAACATACTGTCACCATTAAGCAATTTATACATTTTCCTTTAAATTTCATGATAGAGACTTTTCCAATTGTGTCATCTAAGAAACTTGCTGTCAAGGCACTTCATGACAGCATATTTACTTATTGACAGCAACTTAGGCGGAAATAATTTATGTCATGAATTTTAATCGACTTTGCCTATTGCTTAAGCAAAAATTACCAAATAGCATTTTAATCGATTTAGGCACATATTTGTTATTTTTAGCACACATCCACAAACATCCATTCACACAAACAAGTAAACAACCAACTATTCGAAGATAGATAGAATGAGATGACAATAATAAATTACATGCAAGAGAACTAAGAAGATAAAACGGTCATTTCATTAAATAAAAACTTAAAACAATACAAGAAGTTCTTAAAAACTGGAAATTATTTTAAGTTTGGAAAAGCTTCTAGCAGCAGCCTTTCCGCAATCTTCTCCATCTCCTTTTGATCGGAGATCCCCTCTTCTTCGAGATAAGTATGAAACTTATCTACCCAGAGATCAAGCTGCTCATTAGTAGCAGCTATCTCCATCTCCTTCTTGAGACTAGGAGGCTCTGGCTTCACTCCTCCGCTTGCTCCTGGCGCCGATGACGATGACATGTCTTCTGCCTTCCTCTTGCTCATTTTGGACTCTAGAGTTCTTAGGGTGTTAAGTGAGAACAAAGGGTTTAGCTTTGGTCTTATTTATAACACATTAAGTGACTCTACAGCTTCCAACTGCCTTTTTTTAATGTAGTAATTTAACTTTTAAATTACAAAAAACTGACAAATACCCGTAGTCATATCAAATGACACAAGTACTTATCACTAAGTAGGCGTATGAGATAAGTTAATGTCACGTGACTACTCATTACAAAAATTGAAACAGGCATGTGATTTGAATTTAGCATAGTCATAGCAAACATGCTGTCAAATAAACAAGTAGCACATAGGAAAGTAACTTCTCATGACAGTAACATTGAAAGTTAAGGTCACGAGCTGCAATTTTAACCACATTGAAAATGTAAAGACTAGTAAGTTAACATACCAGATTTAGCATTCCCAATTCACTTACCAACTTGTTGAAGGTTGCTTCATCTAGTGGCTTCGTAAAAATATCTACAAGTTGTTTTTCATCCAAAGAATTTGAGCACAGCAACTTCCAGTTGCGATATATTCAGCTTCTGCAGTTGAAGTGGATACAGAATGCTGCTTCTTGTTAAACCATGACACTAATCTTCCACCCAGAAATTGACAGCTTCCTGTTGTACTTTTCCTGTCAATCTTGCATCCAACATAGTCTGAATCCGAATAACCAACCAAGTCAAATCCAGTATCTTTAGGATACCAAAGGCCTAGGTTTAGAGTGCCTTTGAGATATCTAAAGATTCTCTTAATTGCTACTAAGTGTGATTCTTTTGGATCAGCTTGAAACCTTGCACAGAGACATGTAGCAAACATGATGTCTAGTCTGCTAGCAGTTACGTACAGCAACGATCCCACCAGACCTCTGTAGGTACTAGAATCCACTTTCTTTCCTTTAGGATTCAAATCCAGCTTGGTTGCAGTAGAGATAGGTGTCTTGGCAGGTGATGCATCTTCCATATTGAACTTTTTGAGAAGTTCCTTGACATATTTCGATTGGCCTATGAAGATACCATCATCCTTTTGATGAATTTGTAGACCTAGGAAAAATGATAGTTCTCCCATCATGCTCATCTCATACTTGCTCTTCATAAGAGATGAAAACTTTTCACACAGCATCTCATTTGTAGAACCAAAGATTATGTCATCAACATAAATATGAACCAGAATGATGTCCTTGCCATGGTGCTTGTAGAACAGTGTCTTATCCACTACACCTCTTGTAAATTGATTCTCAATGAAAAAAGTAGATAGAGTTTCATACCAAGCTCGAGGGGCTTGCTTCAATCCATAAAGTGCTTTGAACAGCTTGTAGACAAAGTCATACAACTCAGCATCCTCGAATCCAGGTGGTTGTTCAACATACACTTCCTCTTCTAATTCTCCATTAAGAAAGGCACTTTTGACATCGATTTGGAACACTTTGAAGTTACAGTGTGCATCATAGGATAAAAATATCCGAATAGCTTCAAGTCTGGCAACAGGAGCAAATGTTTCATCATAATTGATTCCTTCCTGTTGACAGTAACCTTTAGCTATTAGCCTTGCCTTGTTTCTTGTCACATTTCCACTTTCATCCAACTTGTTTCTGAAAACCCACTTTGTGTCAACTACTGACTTCCCTTTGGGTCTAGGGACCAGCTTCCATACATTGTTTCTCTCAAATTGATTTAGCTCTTCTTGCAAAGCTATCACCCAATCTGAATCCAACAATGCTTCATCAATTGACTTTGGCTCAGTTTGAGATAGAAAACATGACAACATGCTGTCAGCAGAAATATTTCTTCTCGTCCTTATACCAGTAGTGGGATCACCAATGATTAGATTGCTAGTGTGATCTCTATTCCACTTAGTAGTTCTGGGCAAGCTTCTTTCTTGATCTGCTTCATCATTTCCTCTTTGAGGTGTTGACTCTCCGCCATTGATGTTTTCTCCTTCATGTTCTTCAACGTCTCCAGAATCATTCTCATTCTGATGATTAGCTGATATAGTTTGAGATTGAGCTAGAGTTTGAGTAGCATCATTGGTGTTGACAGCATTTCTTTCAAACTCAATATCCTGAGTACCAGTAGGTTCATCAGCAACAATTTCTTCTTCTTCCAAATACCCTTGATTTTCAAATCTAAGAGGCTCCATTTGACCATCCTCTTGTAGTCCTGGGAATTTGGTTTCATCAAATGAGACATTCACACTTTCTTCAATGACATAGACTCTGTAGGCAGTCCTCTCCAAACCATATCCCATGAAAATGCCTTCATAAGCTTTAGCATCGAACTTTCCTTTTCTTTCATGGTTGTCAATCATCATGAAACACTTACTTTAAAATACATGAAAATACTTGATAGTAGGTTTCTTTCCTGTTAACAGATAGTAAGGAGTGTTTCCATGAGTCTTGTTGATCAAGGTTCTATTCTGTGTGTAACAAGCCGTATTAATAGCTTCTGCCCAGAAGTATGTTGGTAATTTAGAATCATTCAACATAGTTCTCGCAGCTTCGATGAGAGTTCTGTTCTTCCTTTCTACAACTCCATTTTGTTGTGGTGTCCTGGCAGTGGAGAATTGTTGGACAATGCCCTCTTCTTTGCAGAAGTTTCCTAGAGTGGCATTTCTGAACTCAGTACCATTGTCACTTCTCAGATATTGAACTTGAGCATTGGGGGTTCTTTCAAGAACTCTTATGTGATCAATGATTTCTTGAGCAGCTTCGTCCTTTGTCTCTAAAAATTTCACCCAAGTGTACCTTGAGTAGTCATCCACCATTACCAGGGCATATTTCTTCCTTGCAAGAGATTGAACATTTACTGGACCAAACAAATCTATGTGAATTAATTTAAGTGGCTCAGTGTTGGTATTCACTTGCTTTGATTTGTGCATAGATCTTTTCAATTTGCCCATTTGACAATCCTCACATAGTCCTTCTTGACAGAATTCCTATTGAGGTAGTCCTCTCACTAAATCCTTCTTCATCAAAATATTCATATTCTTGAAATTGAGATGTGAGAGCTTCTTGTGCCAAAGCATGCTTTCACCAACTGATGCTTTACTGTAAAAATAGTAAGCCTTGTCTTTATTGACAGAATTTAAATCTGCAACAAACAAGCTTCCTTTCCTGACTCCTTTCAAAGAGAGGCTTCGATCTTTCTTGTGATAGATATCATAAACCATCATATCAAAATCAACCTTGAATCCCCTGTCACTGAACTGGCTGACACTGAGTAGGTTGTGCTTCAATCCATCAACAAGAGCAATATTTTCAATGACAACATTTCCAATTTCCAAACAGCCATATCCCACAGTGTAACCTTTGCTGTTGTCTCCAAAAGTTATGATTGAGCCGGCTTTCTCCACAAAATGTGATAGCAGGGCTATATCACCAGTCATGTGCCTGGAGCATCCACTGTCGATGATCCACATGACCTGCTTCTATTTCTTGCCCTGTAAAATAGATGATTTTAATTTGCATCTGGTACCCAAACTCTGTTGGGTCCTACAGTTACAGCATCATTGTTCATATCATTCTGTTTCACATTTAAATCGACACTAGAATCCTCCTGTCTGACTTCTTTTACTGTCCACTTGGTTCTAGAGTTAGACTTAGTCTTTCTCTTGGTGGAAGCTGCCTTTTTACCAACATAGGCAGGCACAGAAGTCTCAGCAGTTTCTAAATGGGAGCATCTTTCAGTAGATAGAATAGGTAGATTGAAGCAAGTACTCTTAACAACAATTTTGCATGGCATACAATCAATGTTATTACAGACATCCATACTTCTTTGCATAATGGGGGTTCTATGTAAGTTACCACTAACATTTGATGCATTAACCTTATCCTATTTGGGTTTCTTACAAACAAATGTTAAATGATGAGATGATCCACAATTATTGCAAAGCTTCCTAGGGGCATCCTTAACATGACTATATCCATTCTTCTTATCAATCCCTAACTTACCATTCCTATTCTTAGGCTTGTAGGCATTAGCTTTGACAATATGTTCTGAAGTTGTTGTCGAGCCACCCTTGACAGTACCTTTCTTTGCCTCTGTCGTGACAGCAGGTTTGAAAGTTGCTGTCTTGGGTTCTCTCTTGACAGTATCTTTTGAAGTTTCTGTCTCATCCTTGTTGTTAGCTACTTTAGAACATTCTGTCTGATTGCTTGGTAGAGTTTCTGTCATGGGGAACTTGACAGTATCTTTTCCTTTGCTTAGTGTGCTATCAATACACTTATCTTCATCAAGTAGCTCTTGTTTAATGAACAAGGAGGTTTCATCAAAATTAGCTTGAAGATTTTTGAAAATCGGATTGTTAACTCTTTTGAGAATTTGAGGTTTGACAGCATCACTATCATCATGAACAATTGCCTTTCCATGCCTTCTACCATACTCGAAACCTATTCCTACCTTTTGATTCTCAGTGTGATTATCATGATATTCCTGGACTAACCTAGAAGAGTTTCTAAAAGCTTTGAGTTTAAACTCGTTTTCCGTAATTTGACTCCTGAGAAAATCTTCTATTTCCTTAGCACAGATAATATCATTCTTCAATCTAGCATTCTCTTGAACTAATGAATCTAGGGGACTGGTTCTTAGCAACAACATTTCATTTTCAGATTTAAGAGTTTCATTCTGTTTAGTTAACTTAGCAATTTCTTCATGAGCAGCAGATAAACTAACATGAATGTTAAACATCTCAGCACTTAAATCCTCAATGGTATGCTCATACTCAGTTTTAGACATATCAAGTAAGACTAGAGATGGTACCTGATTTGATGAACTTGAAGCTTCTTCATCGGATTTAGCCATGAGGGCTAAGTTCACAAACTCCTCTTCTTCTTCATCTTCAGAATCATCCCAGCATTTTCCTTCAGCCACATAGGCTTTCCATTGATTTCTCTTAAACTGATTTCCAGATCCCTTTCCTTGATTCTGTCTTGGTCTTCTACACTCAGTAGCAAAATGACCTAGCTCATTGCAGTTGTAACATCTGAACTTCGACCTATCCACCAACCCTGTCTTGTATCGTCCTCTTGTGGCTCCACCAGTGGGCTTTGAAAAACTTCCCTTGTTGAATTTAGATTATTGACCCTGTGGCTTGTATGACTTGTCCCTTCTGAACTTGATATTCTTGAATCTCTTAGCCATATAAGCCATGGTTGGATTATCCATGCTTTCAATCTCTTCTACTGTGTAGAAGTCTTCATCTTCAACATCTTTCAGCTGCAGAACCACCTTCTCCTCGTCATCCAACACTTCTTCAATCTTCAAAGATGGCATCTTTGTTGGTTGTGAACTTTATGATGGTTCACTTGGACAAGCTACTTGTGGCTCATGAGCTATGAGGGCTCCTGACATGTTTGCTAACTTTCCTTTGGTTCCAGTTTGAATAGCTCTCTTTTGAAAAAGCTCAAGTTCGTATGATTTGAGCACACCATAGAGAGTATCAAGAGAGACATCACTCAAGTTTCTTCCCTCTCTTATGGCTATGACTTTGTGCTCAAGATGCTCAGGAAGAGTGAGCAGAAATTTGATGTTAATCTCCTTTCTATCATAGAACTTCCCATGAATTTGTAACTCAGCTATTAGCTTACTGAACCTCTCAAACATGTGTGTAAGTTCTTCGCCTGGTTTAGCCATAAAGGCTTCATATTGTGATACAAGAATTTGTCTTTGATTCTCGCGAACCTCTTCACTTCCTTCACACAGCAACTCTACCTTACTCCACATCTCGTTTGCAAATGTACATCCCATGACATTACCACACATGGCTTTGTCTAATGTAAGTGAGTTGATAGAGTGTATTTTATATATACTTTATAGGATTTTATTCCCACATTTACGGTGCTTTTGTGAATAATCATGTGGATTTAATTAGTTTTTGATGAGTTTGTCGCAGGAAATAAAGAATTACCAAGTTGGAAGGAGTTTAATGATTTTTAGTTGAAGAATTGAGATTAAGGGTGTAGCTCCGTCATTTTTGGAGTTGATTTATGATATGGAATGAAGAATGGGAAGTGGCAAAAGATTCGGAAGATAAAACGGAGGAGAAAGGAGGAATTTGTGTAAAATTCGGATGGTTGCGCAGTCTACACTGTTTTGGCCATATCTGGAGTTCTACAAGTCCGTTTGAGACCCGTAAGCTGTCCACGCGAAGCCTGAGGAATTTTCTTGAAGTTTGAAGCAACATCAAATTCTGGACAGGAACTGGTCGCGCAGGGTGCGCCAGAATTCGCGTAGACTGCGGTAGAATTGCAAAAATCAGAAACTGTTGGGGCAAACTGCCCCAACATTGGGGCAAACTGCGCTAGCTTTCGCTGGAAATTTACAAAAATGCCCTTTTTCAAGTCCTACTTGTATTTCAGGCAGTTCTTGCACCAAAAATCGAATTCTACTTGTATTCTAGGATGTTTCCTTGCTGGGCAAGACTTGGAGTGCCTATATAAACACATCTAGGGTATTATTTTAGGGGGGATATATCATTTTACACACAATTTTTACATACGTTCTTAATATTAAAAGCTAGGGTTTTATTTTCTTCTCTCCATCTTTGCAAGCTCAATTTAATTCTTGGATTTAATTGTTCTTCATTATTCAAAGGTTTAAGGTATTTCTTATCTTCTCCTTATTAATTACATGTTTATTATGGCTTTCTTGATTATTATTGTTAGTTTTAATCCTAGAATGAGTGAGTAATTTAATTCTAGGGTATTAAGGGGAGCCATGTTTGCACCATGATTTGGGCTTAATTTGATTAGTAGATTGATGGGTAGAGAGTAATTCTGATTGATATGTTCTAATTCTTAATTTGTGTAATTGCGCAATATCACGGATTAATCGAATGTAATAGGAGTAATAGATCGAAAGATTTTACTACTAGAGGCTTACATACCATTAGCGGAATTGAAGGTGATTGTGGAAGCATCATTAGATATTCTGAGAGTGTTAATGCTTGAAAAAGATTAACCATTGCATTAATTACTTAATCCCATTAAAAAACTATACCTTTGTGATTTGTTTGGTGTAAGCATGGTGAACCTGAATTGCCCTAGATCCCATTATTAATTGATTTAAATCATAGTTAAATTTGTTTTAGTAGTTAATAAAATTCTCTAAAAATCGTTTGTGACTAGAAACAATTGATAATAGTTGAATTGAAATTAAAACTGTCTCCTTGAGGAAACGACCCGTATTTGCTAGTATCTACTACAATTGATACCGTGCGCTTGCGGTTAGACATAATTTTACACATCAAGTTTTTGGCGCCGCTGCCGGGGAGACGTCTAGTTTCTATTATTTTAGTTTGATTGTTTTAGATTGTTTCTCTTGTCTCTTTGGAACTCTTGTTCCAACTGAGACCGATCTTACTGCTTTTCCTTGTTTAGTTATTGATGCCCAGGACCAGGTCTCAAACGAAAGAAGATCAAGCGAAAGAGGATACAACTCCTCTTAGTCCAGATTCTGAACTTTCTTGTCAACAATACATAGATCAACAAAGGAAAGAAAAGCAGCAAAAGATACCTGAACCAAAGATTGAGATGGCAGACCCTCCCAAATCTTTGAAGAACTACTCACAGCCCTCTCCGAGTGGGGTACCTACTGGCCTTGCTATGCCAGCGATTCAAGCAGCAAATTTCGAGATCAAGCCTGCTTTGCTCACTATGATCCAACAGAATCAATTTGCTGGGCTTGCCTCTGAAGACCCTACAAATCATCTGCAATGCTTTCAACAGCTCTGTTCTACAATTAAACATCAGGGAGTCACTCCAGACCAGTTGAAAGTCATGTTGTTCGGTTTCTCTCTTCGTGACAAAGCTCAAAAATGGTTGAATGATATTGACTTGACCAAGTGGGATGAGATTGCTCAGGCTTTCTTAACTGAGTTCTTCCCTCCTAACAGAACCGACGATTTGATCGACAAGATGATGGGTTTTAAGCAAGATTATGGTGAATCTCTTCGGGATGCTTGGGACAGATTTAAGGATTATCAACGTGCATGCCCTCACCATGGTCTTGAGAAGTGGTTTCTGCTTAAACGCTTCTATAATGGTCTTGATCCTGAAACAAAAGGTATGGTTGATAACGCTGCAGGTGGCGTGTTTTTAGACAAAGGAGTTGATGATGCACATGCTTTTCTTTCCAATTTGGCTGCCAATCACTTCAGTAATCCGAGAGCAACCAAGAAAGGGGGTAAACTTGAAGTGGATGCATACTCTCTATTATCATCTCAACTCGCTGCATTGACTCAGGAGATCCACTCATTGAAGACATCTCCGCCCTGTACTCAACCTATGAGTATCAATGCATTGTCATCCATGGCTCCTATGAATAATCCTGTTTGTGAAGTCTGTGGCATCCAAGGCCACTATGGTAATGATTGCCAATACAATGCTCAAAATTCACAACATTTTTAGATGGAGCAAGCAAATGTTTTCCAACAGAGGCAGCAGTACAATCCGTACTCCAACACTTACAATCCTGGTTGGAAAGATCATCCGAACTTCTTATATATGAACAATAATGCTCAGAATTCAAATGTTCCTAATCAGCAGCAAAATCAGCAGTCATACCAGCCTCCTCCACAGCAACAGTATAGGCCTCCTCAAGGACCTATGAATCCCCCTGGATTCCAAAGGCCTCTTTAGAATTCTGCTCCTCAAGCAAATCAAGCTGCACAGGCTGATAATCAAGGTGATATGATGAAGATATTGTTACAAATGTAAACAAAGATGAACCAGATGGAGATACATAACAAGATGCTGGAAACTCAGATTGCTCAAATGGCTAGTTCTTCATCTATAAGACAACAAGGCTCTCTACCAGCACAACCAACTCAGCCGAAGGAAAATGTGAATGCCATTGCTCTTAGGAGTGGTCGTACATATGATACTCCTCCAATGCCTACTGATGATGTTCCTACTAAGAAAGAAGAAGAGGGTTCTGAGGAAGACAAGGTAGAGAAAGTTGTTGAAGATGCAAACGAAGGTGAAACTGAGGAAAGCAAGAAAAAGGACAAAGAGAAGACTGCAGTTACTCCTCCACCATTTGTGCCAAAGCTCCCATTCCCTAGTAGGATGAATAGAACTAAGGTGGACCAGCAGTTTGGTAAGTTCATGACACTTGTCAAGAATCTTGAGGTAACAGTTCCTTTCACTGATTTAATTTCTCAAGTTCCATCATATGCAAAGTTTCTTAAGGATATTCTCACTAAGAAAAGGTCTTTTGGTGAGGTGGAGACAGTAGCTTTTACTGAAGAGTGTAGTGCTGTTTTAAAAAATAAGTCTCCACCTAAGCTTAAAGATCCTGGTAGTTTTTCGATCCCGTGTCATTTAGGTGCATTGTTCATTGATAAAGCTTTATGTGATTTGGGCGCTAGCGTCTCAGTCATGCCTCTCTCGGTTTTTCAAAAACTAAATATGGGAGAATTAAAATGTACACAGATGACTTTGCAAATGGCAGACCGTTCGATAAAATATCCCCTTGGAATTTTAGAGGATGTGCCTGTTAGGGTTGGAAAATTTTATATTCCTGTAGACTTTGTAGTTCTAGATATGGAAGAGGATAGCCAGATACCTATTATTTTAGGTAGACCATTTCTCGGTGCTGTTATTGACGTTAAAAGTGGGACTCTCACATTGAGCGTTGGTGATGATAAAATTAATTTTACTCTAACCTCTGCTCTTAAATCCCCTTTGCTTGAGAATACTTGTTGCAGGATTGATGTTATAGATGGAATTGTCCAAGATGAGACACCTCAGATTCTATTGAATGATGCATTGGAAGCAGTGCTCATGCTTGAAGCTTACGAAGGAGAAGGACATGCTGAAGTCGATTCATTGATTCTTGAGTTGGATGGTGCATCTGATCTGAATTGTGAGGTAACCAACACTGTCACTTCTTGTGGTGAACCTCAGGTAAATAAGTTAGAGCTAAAGCCTTTGCCATCTAATCTGAAATATGTGTTTCTTGATGATGAAAAGACTTGTCCTGTGATTGTTAGCTCTACTCTTGATGATAACCAGGTTTTTAAGCTTCTTACTATTTTGCGTGCGCATAGAAAATCTATTGGGTATAGTATCGATGATCTTACAGGGATTAGCCTAGACTTTTGCATGCATAGAATTCACTTAGATGATGACTATAAGCCTTGCATACAGGGACAACGTCGCTTGAACCCTAACATGCAAGAGGTTGTTAAAAAAGAAGTTTTGAAGTTGTTAGATGCGGGCATCATTTACCCAATTTCTGATTCTAAATGGGTAAGCCCAGTTCAGGTAGTCCCTAAGAAAGGAGGAACAACGGTAATTAAAAATGAAAAAGATGAACTAATTCCCACTCCAATTGTCACCGGTTGGCGAATGTGCATTGATTACCGTAATTTAAACACTGCTACTAGAAAAGACTGATAAGTGGATGTTATCTCCACTTGGAGCATTCTAAATCGGCTTAAATTGATTGTCTTAGGCTCAAGTTTCTTGTAGTTTTGATGTGTTTTGTTTAGTTGTGCGGATTTACAAGGATGTTGATTATGGTGGATGTTTTTGTCGTTTTTGGAGATTTAATTTATTAAAATTCGGATTTATTGGGCTGCACGCGTGAGATTCACTGTTTGGGCCATATCTTGAGTTCTAGAAGTCAGTTTTGGGCGATCTTACTGTCCAGAGGCCCAATTGCAGCTGGAACGTTCCAGAATTACTGAATAAAATACAGCTGCGAATTTCCCTTTAAATCAGAATCAGTTTAGGAAACGTACTTCTATTATAATTCTGATTTGGTATTTTCTTGTTGGGCAAGATGTCTAGAGCCTATATAAACACATCCAACCCTTGTAATTTATCATTATCATCATTAGGAGTAGAACCATTACATATCAATTACTTAGGTTTATTTGTATATTTTCATACTTTGTTTTTATCATGGTTTCATCAGATCCCATGATGACGAGAGGTTCAATTATGAACTAATTGTTGTCATGGGATTCTAACGGATTTATTTATGGAGCTTTAGTATCTTGATGCTTTAAAGATCTATGTGTGGTGTATAATTGATATCCTCGTATGGTTGTGCTTATTGAATTTAGATGCGTAGCTAACATCTAATCTTTTAATCTCTGGTGAAGTGAAAGTGGATCTTGAGATTTAGAACTTGCCATGCTAGCATAGGTTCATGATTGTTTATCAACATGATTCGTAGTATGAGATGAGAATACTTATATTGCCCTATGTGATCAATGTGGATAACTTGTTCTTCAACCGTTATGTTTTCAAATTCTATAGAGATATAGGGTCTAAGCATAATTGGTGTCTATTCATCTTCTATCTCTTTTGTGGATGTATGTTTAGTTTGGTATTCGTATACTGAGAAGTAGCGTATACCTGTTTCGTGTTATTCGATCAGATATCATAACCATTGCATATAGTGATTAAAGGCGTCAGATCTAAGCAAAGTATTTAATGAAGTTAGGATTCCATGGTTTTTCTTGCAGAAGTAATTAGATTTCAATTCTTTCTAGTTAGTTAATTTGTAGTTTTGTTAATTTGTTTTTTAGTTAATTTAGATAGTTAAAACCCATATTTGTTATTTGTCTTAGCAGTGCATAATAACTATACACTATTGCATAGGTACATCTACTGAATTAAAACCATAACCAGATCCTTGTGGGAACGAATTTGGACTTAACCTTATATATTACTTGTGACCACGTACGCTTGCGTATTTTTGTGTAAACAAAGACCATTACCCTCTCCCTTTCATTGATCAGATGTTAGAAAGACTTGCTAAGCATAAGTACTTTTGCTATTTAGACGGATATTCAGGGTTCTTTCAGATCCCTATACATCCTAATGACCAAGAAAAGACTACATTTACTTGCCCATATGGTACTTTTGCATATCGTAGAGTGCCTTTTGGTTTGTGCAATGCCCCTGCTACTTTTCAGCGTTGCATGACTGCCATATTTTCTGATTTCATAGAGTCTATCATGGAAATATTTATGGATGATTTCAGTGTTTATGGGTCTGATTTTGATGTATGTCTGCATAATCTTTCTAAAGTGCTTAAACGTTGTGAAGAGGTGAATTTGGTTTTGAATTGGGAAAAGTGCCACTTCATGGTCAATGAAGGAGTGGTACTTGGTCATTTGATTTCTGAACGTGGCATCCAAGTTGACAAAGCAAAAATTGAAATGATTGATAAACTTCCTCCTCATGTTAATGTCAAGGGAGTGAGGAGTTTCCTTGGTCATGCGGGTTTTTATCGTCGTTTTATAAAAGATTTTTCAAAAATTGCAAAACTCCTCACTCAATTGTTGCTTAAGGATGCCACCTTTGTGTTTACTGATGCTTGTTTGGAGTCTTTTAATAGAATTAAGGAAGCTTTGATAAGTGCACCAATCATTCAATCTCCAGATTGGAATCTTTCATTTGAAATCATGTGTGATGCAAGTGATTATGCTGTTGGAGCAGTTCTCGGTCAAAGGAAAGACAAGGTATTGCACGCCATCTACTATGCAAGTAAAACCTTGGATGAAGCTCAAGTCAATACAACTGAGAAGGAACTTCTAGTTGTGGTCTACGCTCTTGACAAATTCTGAGCCTATCTCATTGGCTCCAAAGTCATTGTTCACACTGATCATTCGGCACTTAAGTATCTGTTGGCGAAGAAAGAAGCAAAGCCAAGGCTTATTCGTTGGATTCTGTTACTCCAAGAATTTGACTTGGAAATCAAAGACAAGAAGGGTGCTGAGAATGTGGTTGCGGATCATCTCTCACGGTTGCGTTTCAAATCTGATATTGCGTCAAGTACTCCTATTGACGATTCTTTTCCAGATGATCACCTGTTTTTGGTTGCTACTCAAACTCCATGGTATGCAGATTTTGCAAATTTCTGTGTTAGTGGATCTCACCCTCCAGAATTGACTTATCAGCAAAGAAAGAGGTTCTATTATGATGCTAAACAATATTTTTGGGATGACCCTTTCTTGTACCGCAAGTGTGCTGATGGAATCTTTCGTAGATGTGTCCTTGAGTTCGAAGTACATGACATTCTCAAGCATTGTCATTCTCTCGCATGTGGAGGCCACCATGGTTCTTCAAAAATTGCTGCTAAGGTACTTCAATCCGGTTTCTTTTGGCCGTCTCTATTTAAGGATGCTCGTGCTTTCTGTTTAGCGTGTGATGCATGTCAAAGAACGGGTAATATTTCTAAACGTCATGAGATGCCTCAAACTGGTATTCTTGAGGTCGAGATATTTGACGTATGGGGTGTTGATTTTATGGGACCCTTCCCAAGTTCTTGTGGGATGAGATACATCTTAGTTGCTGTCGATTATGTGTCCAAGTGGGTTGAAGCAGTTGGATCAGTAACCAATGATTCCAAGGTAGTTATGAAGCTTTTCAAGAATATTATCTTCCCTCGTTTTGGAGTTCCTAGAACAGTGATAAGTGATGGTGGTTCTCATTTTCGCCATCGCCAGTTTGAAACTTTGTTGAAGAAATATGGTGTTACTCACAAGGTTGCTCTTGCATATCACCCCCAAACAAGTGGCCAAGTGGAGGTTTCTAACCGCCAAATCAAAAGCATTTTGGAGAAAATGGTTGCAAAGTCAAGGAAAGATTGGTACTTGAAGTTAGATGATGCTTTGTGGGCTTATCGTACGGCGTACAAAACACCTATAGGAACCACTCCTTATTGGTTGATCTATGGTAAAGCATGTCACTTGCCAGTGGAATTGGAACATCGCGCTTTCTGGGCTATAAAAGAACTCAACATGGATTTGAAGGCTGCGGGGCAAGCGAGACTTCTTCAACTTAATGAGTTAGATGAGCTTCATTTTGATGCTTATGACAACTCTCGGTTTTACAAGGAGAGAACGAAGAAGATGCATGATAAGATGATTCAGAGAAGAGATTTTCAGGTTGGTGACAAGGTGGTGTTGTTCAATTCTAGACTTTGACTTTTTCCGGGGAAGCTCAAATCAAGATGGTCCGGACCTTTTACTGTCACCGATGTCAAATTGTATGGTGCTATTGAAGTTATGTGACGAGATGGAACAAAATTTAAGGTCAACGGTCAACGCCTTAAATTATATGTGGATGGTGCATTCGTAGGGAAGATGGAAGTGATTTATCTTGACAACCTCTCCACGGAGATCTGAACCAGCTGAGTCGAGCCAACGACGTTAAACAAAAGCGCTTCTTGGGAGGCAACCCATGGATCATGCTTCTGCAAAGGGGAGTTCTTCTTTCCTTCTGTTTTATATATTGTAGATTTCTTTGTTTAGTTAATGAGTCATTGAGGATATTGACTCGCTTAAGTGTGGGGAGGTGTTCTCGGTGTTCTCAACGTAGTGTATATAAAAAAATTAAAGAAAAAATTAAAAAAATTAAAAAAATTGAAAAATTCCAAAAATAATTCTAGCCATGTGAAGATTACTTGTGTAAATGCACCCATGCATGCTTAGGAATCTTGTGTTTATGGATGCTTTTGTATGAGAAGTGATATGTGATGTTCTTGTGCACACACTTTCACTAGCAAGTAGAAACTAGTAGACTTATTGAATGTGCTAATTGATTAGAATGACATGAATATGTGCAAGGTAATTTGGTCTATATGCTTTGAGTACAAGTAGGTGCGTTAGAGAGACTGTTACTTGGGATTGATTATGTTTTGTCATACCAAGCGAGTTTTGAGCCTATATGCATATCTCTTGCATGATTTTGTTTGCTTGAGTGTCCACATGTTGTTTGCATTGCTAGCACTTGCTTGAAGTCTTTCTTAAGATGCATAACATTAATTGATGATAACATGATAAAGGTAATTAGGTATAACCTCATATTTCCTATATATCCAAACCATTTATACATGATCCATTAGTTAACCCTTTGAGCCTAATCTTATTCTTTCGGTGACACACCACATTACTTGCCATTATCCTTTTTATTGTATTAGCCTTACATTAAATTTGAACCCAATTGTCAAAGGCTAGTATTGTTCGTAAGGGAGTGATAAGGTGTGCATAAAAGGGGGGTTTTATTGATGATCATAATTTTGGGGGATATTTGGGGTTTGGTTCATAGCTTGTTAGTCGAAGTTTGAAATCATATTTATGGGATCATTGTTCTTGCTATTACTAAGCTCTCTTCTAAAAAAAATAAAAAAAAAATATGAGAGCATATTTATTCTTTGTGATCCTACTTTGATTCGACTAGTCAAGTTGTTTATAAATAAAGGCTCAAGTGTGGGGAGGTATTTAGTGGTTTTAATAAGTAAGGGAGTTGTTTGAATTTCAATGTCAGGTACTAGCTTTTGACTTAACCTTCTTTGGATTTCTTGGCATACCTTGTCCCTAGCCCCGTTACAACCTTAACAAAGACCTTTTGATTGTCATTGATGATGTATGTTGCGTTAAAGGTTAGATTGATAACAAGGACGAAGCATGTTTATGATATTGTTGGAGTTGAGTGAAACACTTACCAATTGTTTTGAGTGAATATTTTTGTGAGTGAACGGTGAGTTGTTGCTTTTGCATAGGATATCCCAGGTTGTGTCTCAAAGATGTGCTCTTGTGTGCTTAGCATGTTTACCAACCTATTCTTACATTTGACATGAATTTCTATGATCTTATGCATCTTCTTTGAGTAGACTATGTGGATACTTGCACTTTAGACACCAAGGCATTGCATGTTCATTTTGATTCATAAGTTGAAGTGGCATGAGAGGACGTGTGTGTGTGGTGTTGTGTTGGCATTAATCTTTTGCATGGTTGGATGAATTTTGTGGGTATATTCACTATAAACCCTCACGAGACCTTACTCGTCCACTAGGGCTACCTAGGGGTTTAAAGGACTTGTTGCATATGTCAAATGCAACCGTGATCACCTACGGAAGTGATAATAATTAGTTAGTGTAATTATTATTTTAGTTTGCACGAGGACGCGCAAAGTGCTAAGTGTGGGGATATTTGATAGAGTGTATTTTATATATACTTTATAGGATTTTATTCCCGCATTTACGGTGCTTTTGTGAATAATCGTGTGGATTTAATTAGTTTTAGATGAGTTTGTCGCAAGAAATAAAGAATTACCAAGTTGGAAGGAGTTTAACGATTTTTAGTTGAATAATTGAGATTAAGGGTGTAGCTCCGTCATTTTTGGAGTTGATTTATGATAGGGAATGAAGAATGGGAAGTGGCAAAAGATTCGGAAGATAAAACGGAGGAGAAAGGAGCAAATTGTGTAAAATTTGGATGGTTGCGCAGTCTACACTGTTTTGGCCATAACTGGAGTTCTACAAGTCCGTTTGAGGCCCGTAAGCTGTCCACGCGAAGCATGGGGAATTTTCTTGAAGTTTGAAGCAACATCAAATTCTGGACAGGAACTGGTCGCGCAGGGTGCGCCAGAATTTGCGCAGACTGCGCCAGAATTGCTAAAATCAGAAACTGTTGGGGCAAACTGCCCCAACATTGGGGCAAACTGCGCCAGCTTTCGCTGGAAATTTACAAAAATGCCCTTTTTCGAGTCCTACTCGTATTTCAGGCAGTTCTTGCACCAAAAATCAAATTCTACTTGTATTCTAGGATGTTTCCTTGCTGGGCAAGACTTGGAGTGCCTATATAAACACATCTAGGGTATTATTTTAGGGAGGATATATCTTTTTACACACAATTTTTACATACGTTCTTAATATTAAAAGCTAGGGTTTTATTTTCTTCTCTCCATCTTTGCAAGCTCAATTTAATTCTTGGATTTAATTGTTCTTCGTTATTCAAAGGTTTAAGGTATTTCTTATCTTCTCCTTATTAATTACATGTTTATTATGGCTTTCTTGATTATTATTGTTAGTTTTAATCCTAGAATGAGTGAGTAATTTAATTCTAGGGTATTAAGGGGAGCCATGTTTGCACCATGATTTGGGCTTAATTTGATTAGTAGATTGATGGGTAGAGAGTAATTCTGATTGATATGTTCTAATTCTTAATTTGTGTAATTGCGCAATATCACGGATTAATCGATTGCAATAGGAGTAATAGATCGAAAGATTTTACTACTAGAGACTTACATACAATTAGCGGAATTGAAGGTGATTGTGGAAGCATCATTAGATATTCTGAAAGTGTTAATGCTTGAAAAAGATTAACCATTGCTTTAATTACTTAATCCCATTAAAAAACTATACCTTTGTGATTTGTTTGGTGTAAGCATGGTGAACCTGAATTGCCCTAGATCCCATTATTAATTGATTTAAATCATAGTTAAATTTGTTTTAGTAGTTAATAAAATTCTCTAAAAATCGTTTGTGACTAGAAACAATTGATAATAGTTGAATTGAAATTGAAACTGTCTTCTTGAGGAAACGACCCGTATTTGCTAGTATCTACTACAATTGATACCGTGCGCTTGCGGTTAGACATAATTTTACACATCATGAGTCGATTAAGATGAGTTGTAAATAGTCATCCAAGACTACTTTCTCCTTTTCGGTTTTTGTGTACTCTGAAGGCTTCTTTGCAACCCAATGGGATGGAATGACTTCATGATTCAAAGTAGCAGCAGCTACTTCCTTATGAGGTATGAAGGGGCCGTTCTCAAGAATTCCCAAATACAGTGGATGGGCAGCTTTGATAAATAACAAGATTTTTCTTTTCCAGAAATTGTAGTTCTCTTTATCAAAGACTGGAATCTTGATTCCACTTGACTTCTGAATACTCGTCATGATCTTCAGATTTGTGTATCAATCTGTACGCTCTGATACCAGTTGTTGGTCCCGGAGTATTGCAGAAGGGGGGGTTGAATGCAATACTGATAAAATCGAATCTTTAAATCAACAACGAAAATAAAGATTATAGATTATCAGTAGATGTATGCAAGAAATAAGTGAAACAAGATTTCTCACAAAGTAAATGTTTTATTTATTTTGTGTGAAGTGTTGCTACAACCTGGAGAGAGTTTCTCCAGCTTCGATATCTCAAGAGATACAGATTGCTTCGTGTGCGTACATGAATAGAAAAGAATCTAAGATGTATCTAAGTAGACTAAGATACTCTATTGTCCATATCGCAAGGGGTGTTGAGCTGCTGTCGTTTTCAAGTGGCAGCTCATTACAATTTGCACACCCATGTGACTTTCCCTAATTGCTATACAGATAGGATAAACCTTATAAGTAAAGCAACCTAGATTCTTTCTATTTCTAGCTAATACAATTCTAGTAGATGTGGATATCACATGCTCCTCGAATTGACCAGCCTTGTCTTGTGAATCTCTTAAGCTTCTGTCGTAGTCTTGCAGGTCTGCTACAAACGATAGTGTGTTGCAGTAAATCTGTTTCTTGAACATGTAACCTGTCACGGGCTTTGACTGAGAAAATACCCAATTCAAATAATTCAAGGTGACAGTAACCTTAACCGCAGAGTCTGCTGTCAAAGGAATATTCAGAGGTTGACAGTACTAGCTCCCGCCAATGTTGCTGTCGGAGCTCCAGACTTGCTGTCAAGTGTGAGAATGTTATTGTCTCTTGCTTCGGCCAATGTTGCTGTCAAATGTAGCTTTGTCGTGACTTTGCAACATTTGTCTTCTTGTAACATTACTGTCAGGGACATGACAATAACTTTTATTCTTGCTGTCTTCTGGATGCATTCCTTGAGGCTTGAACAAACATATGAACTTCTCCCAAATCATACATTTATTACATGCCAGCAATTATTCGAATACAAAGACATACTCTGGCTGTGACAATATGTTCAACTTAGTAAAAACTAAGTACTGGGAAATATAGTTAAGTTGTCTCTATGCTATCACCCATAAATCCCAACAAAGCTCTCTCAATATATCCAAACACTTTCTACACCCACTTCATCTCAAAAACCTTCTCTTTCTTACATATACTTAAATATATTCAAGGTTTTTGTTCCATAAAGCTTAGTTCCTTCAACCAAGCTCTCTCCCACCTAGCAAGCTCCTCTACCACTACTATTCGGCCTCCCGAAGGGCTGCCCAAGTTCGTCCATAAGCCAAAATCCGGCCGAACCTCCGGCGAATTTTTCCGGCGAACTTTTTCTGGCGAACTCCAAAAGTGGTAATTTTTAGCTTCATATCCGAGTTTTAACCGACCATATTTTATATACATATAAGAGCTCTGTACCTTCATCTTATCTTCTTTATTAAGTTCTTATATCGGATCTCGAAACGAGACCATAAAAATCCGGACAAGGATTAATATTCGAACAAAGATTCGAAATATCACAACACCTCAAAAAGAGGTTATATTTGACGACGGTCAAATTATTATATCGAGCTTGATTTAATTCCCTTCTATCACTTTAGTGTTCCGAGGGAAAAGAATCTATAAGCCACTTATTTAAAACTTTAACGCACTAACTTTGGCCATTAATATCTTATTATTGTGATATATATAATTGTGGTAAAGCGTGATTTGTTTCCCTTCTATCACCTCTAGTGTTCCGAGGGAAATAAGTCATTAAGCTTATATTTATATATTTTCTGCATATTTTTTTTCTTCCTCACACTTGTGAGTGATTTTATTTTCCGCACTTTTTATTCTCGTCCTCACACTTGTGAATGATTTTATTTTCCGCACCTTTTTTTCCTCGTCCTCACACTTGTGAGTGATTTTACTTTTCGCACTAATTTAACGCATAATAGCGGCCCTCGGTTTATCCTATAGATAAAACGAGCTACTTTTCTGCACGTGTGTGTTATATTTGTGTGTGGTGTTTATTTGGCCAAATTAATATTCGTATTAGAATATTATAGTCACTCTAGGACATATCAGTCCAAAACCTCTCTATATATTACGGTTTATTTCGTAGATATTGTTTTCTAACTTTTGTAGTGAGTTGAAGTTGAAGTGAGGTGATTCTCATTCTAAGACCCAAGTCCTAGGCACTAGCGGGGAGTTAGTGGCCTTTGCACCGTGAAGAAGAGGAAAGACCCAAGACCTTTCATCTAAGATCCAAGACCGGCAAAAGCGAGGAATTCAAAGACTACACCAAGGGTTCTACATCAACTTTGAAGAAGTAGCGGGGAGTTGCTGTCTAAGATAAGTTGTGTAGGTTTTTTCACAATGACTTTGAGGGTGTAACGGGGAGTTACGACCCAAGACGAGTCTTGTGGGTTTTTATATTTATTGTGAGGTAATATCTTGGAGATACGTACCAAGACCAATATTTATAGGGTTGTAAAGGCTTCTCCGCCTACTAAAGGAGCGAGTTATTTTTAAGGAAAAATCTCGAGTCCGGAGAGGAGCTCGGGGACTGGAGTAGGGGTGAGCGAATCCATTAGGGGTTGCGCCATCGCGAACCAGGATAAAATCTCCTGTGTGGTATTTTCTTTCCTTGTCTTTCATTTCTACACTTATAAACTGCATAACGACTCGGTAAAAGTTTTAAAAAGGGAAAATTATTTCAAAACGCCATAATAATTTTTAAATTGGTTATTAAGCTATTAAACCCCCCCTTCTAGCTTAATATAGCCCTCTTACGGGATCTAACAAGAGCAACCTATCAAACAGGGAATTTTAGCCAGATTATGTGGTACCCTATTTGCGTGCTTTTTGACATACCGAACAATCAAGTCATTCTGGTTTTGCAGAACACTGAGACAATCATCCAGAATATTTCCAACTTCTTCATAGTATTCAAAACGTTGCAGCAGAGGACTTATTATTTTATTTTTTAATAATTTTATTTGTAGCAAAATTTGTTTTCAACCTAAGGTCAATATATTTATTACATCATTTAAAGTATTTAATACTTTTTAATAGAGTAATTAAACGTAAAATTTACTTTATTTACTGTTACAAAGGTACAATGCAATCTCATAAGAAATCAAGGTGAACCTGAGAATTCTAAGAGGATTTAAATAGGGTTTTAGGATAATATCATGAAAAAGTTAGAATAAAACCAAACCAAACATACCTAGTATATCCCGCTCTAAGCAGGGTCTGGGGAGGGTAAGATGTACGCAGACCATACCCCTACTTTTTACAGTAGAGAGGCTGTTTCCGTGAAGACCCCCGGCTTAGTGCACAACAGAACAGTGTGATTTAAGTGCTAGGAAGATAAAGATGGGGAAAGTAAACGACCAAACCTGAGCCCATGGCCTGGACCTCATGGGACTTACCTAAGCGGGAACACCTCTCCTGATTAACCTCATGCCATGCTCCCTGCATCTGCAAGAACCAGAAAACAAAAGATAGTATGAAAACGAAAAGCCAAACTACTAAAATAGCGCTAACCGAGAAAACCCAACTCTGAGTCTCTCAACAACAGAACCGCTCCCTAGCAGAGAATCCACGACTATAATCTGTCGCCTCCAAGAACTCCTATCGGCGGTCAAGGTCTCTTTCAAGTTAAGGGCTTTCAAATCTAACCTGAGCTGCTCTTCCCACGTCCTCCTCGGTCTGCCTCTCCTTCTAACCCCAACAACCACAAGACTCTCAACCTTCCTCACCGGGGCTTCCGGCAACCTCCTACGGACGTGACCGAACCATCTCAACCTCCCTTCCCTAACTTTCGCAGAAAGAGGCGCCACCTCCAACTCGCTCCTGAAAACCGCATTTGGGATAAATCCATTATATCTATTATAGGCCAACATGGGTTTTGTGCCTATTTAGTAAATTACAAATTTGTCCTTACATTTATATTAATGTTAAAAAAATTGTAGTTGGAAGGAATTGAACCCATGACCTTTCAACAACTGTAAATTTATGTTTACATGTCCAACCACTAGACCAAATCACTTCACTTTTATATCTATTATAGGCCAACATGGGTTTTGTGCCTATTTAGTAAATTACAAATTTGTCCTTACATTTATATTAATGTTAAAAAAATTGTAGTTGGAAGGAATTGAACCTATGACCTTTCAACAACTGTAAATTTATGTTTACATGTCCAACCACTAGACCAAATCACTTTTTTGTGAAACATTTGAAACTCATTCACTACATCATGCTCAAATAACCACCTATTAGCAATATTTATTTTTAACCTTCCAACAACTGTAACTTTATGTTTACATATCCAACCACTAGACAAAATCACTTTTTTTTGGAACATTTTAAACTCATTCACTACATGCTCAAATAACCACCAATTAGCAATATTTATTTTATAATTTATTCAGGATAAAAGTGCCCACATAATTTTACTAATTTTAATAAGTTGAATTTTGATAAGAATTAAAACAATGACATTCATATACTCATAAATTTATGCTCACGTTTATTTTTATGATTTATTAGGGATAAAATCGTTCAAATATTTTCACATATAATAGTAAAAAATGGTAGTCGGGGAGGGAAAATATAGATTGACAAAGATGATGTTGTCAAAGTCAATTAAGAAAGGTACCGAGTGGCCGAAAATTGGTCAAAAAAAAAAATCAAAGTGAGGAGGTAGGTGACGAAAAATAAGTATAAGTCTATCTCAACTAGGTAAACGGGCGGAAGTGAAAATAGATCTATAAAAATTTATTACAATATTTCTCTCTTTTAACAATTATGTCTATATATTAGTCAAATAGCCAAAATATGTTTATTATTAAATTGTTACAAAAAATGATGAATGAAGTGTATAACATATTTTTACTCGATATCAGTAGATTTATTAGGGATAAAATCGTTAAAATATTTTCACATATAATAGTAAAAAATGGTAGTCGGGGAGGGAAAATATAGATTGACAAAGATGATGTCGTCAAAGTCAATTAAGAAAGGTACTGAGTGGCCGAAAATTGGTCAAAAAATCAAAGTGAGGAGGTAGGTGACGAAAAATAAGTAGACGTCTATCTCAAGTAGGTAAACGGATGGAAGTGAAAATAAATCTATAAAAATTTATTACAATATTTCTCTCTTTTAACAATTATGTCTATATATTAGTCAAATAGCTAGAATATGTTTATTATTAAATTGTTACAAAAAAGGATGAATGAAGTGTATAACATATTTTTACTCGATAAGAGTATAATATTTTATTTTAAGTATGAAAGGTACTGAGTGGCCGAAAATTGGTCAAAAAAAATCAAAGTGAGAAGGTAGTTGACGAAAAATAAGTAGAAGTTTATCTCAAGTAGGTAAACGGGCGAAAGTGAAAATAGATCCATAAAAATTTATTACAATATTTCTCTCTTTTAAAAATTATGTCTATATATTAGTCAAATAGCCAGAATATGTTTATTATTAAATTGTTACAAAAATTGATGAATGAAGTGTATAACATATTTTTACTCGATATCAGTAAAATATTTTATTTTAAGTATGAAAGGTACTGAGGTGGCCGAAAATTGGTAAAAAAAAAAAATCAAAGTGAGGAGGCAGGTGACCGAAAATTAGTAGAATTTTATTTCAAGTAGGTAAACGTGCGCAAGTGAAAATAGGTATATCAAAATTTATTACAATATTTCTCTTTTAACAATTATGTCTATATTAGTCGAATGACCAGAATATGTTTATTATTAACACTAGTACAGAATAGGCTTTTAGCATCGGTCAAAATAGGCATTAGGCGTCGGTTATTGGGCGTAGTATATGAAGGCGACGCTATAGATATAGACCTAGAGCGTCGGTTAAGATGGCGACGATAAAAGTATGCTATAGGCGTCGGTCATTTAAACAACCGACGCTAAAAGTTTGTTTTAAGCGTCAGTCATCTAAATATTAACGGTTAAAGACATGATCAGTATCTTTCATTAGCCCAAGTAATACAGTAAATGCAATGGACATAATTATATAGCTTACCTCTTCATATATAATGCGAGGGGAAATGCTTCCGGAAGCTAACCAAGGAGAAAACTTTGTGGAGTAGTCAGGTCCCAACATCCCATTCCGGGTCTCTTTATATATCCGTGGCAAATTCTGGATAAATTGTTATGCTAATAGAATTTAAACACCAACTTTGTAACAAACTACCTATCTTTCATAATTTTCTCATATTGATATCTTTGCAGCATGTCATTTTAACTGACTAATGTCATAGGGACAGAAAGTGTATTTGCCTTCTTCCAGAAATATTCATGTATCCTTGTCAGGGTAGCAGTTTCACCCCCAACAAACCTCATTCCTTTTCTGATCTGCATAATTGGAATGATATTCATGTCAAGTGAATATGTAATAGTAATTGAACTTCTTTTATCTTATGCACTTCTTACACAAAAATTTAAGCTACCTTCTCTTCATGGCTGCCCAGTTCACTAATTGCAGGAACACGTCCCCAGTCCTCAATGTCAGGTGGGGGACCTAGTGACGTTGAGATCTTAATAGAGCTTCTGACAGAAGACTTCGACTCGACATTATGTTAGTTGAAACTATAGGAGGAAAGCTGACATGTTATTTAAGCCTCTTCTAGAAGTTCAGGCATATGAACGAGGGGACACCAAATTATGAGATAACTGTACCTTACAAAACTGAGTATAAACGTCTGGTAAATTGCTACAATCAAATGGGTCCAAGTTGCATACAAAAAAATAGATAATTGGCCAATTATATTTGGGACACAGCATGTACTATATCAAGCCACACACAAATCAAGTTGGACCTTTTTTTTTCTCTGCTCAAGTTAGCTAATGCCTAACATTATAAGTGATGTCAGACTAATCTTAATCACCAAATAGTTTATGTCAAATTTGTTCAAATGTATCAAAAGATGCATCCAACAAAAAAAAACTCACATGTTATCGACGTTACATAAATGAACAAAACGTCTTATGGTTTTAGTTGGCTAAAAGTCACAAAGGTAAGAAACGAGACATAGGGAACACTATCTAACCAACAACTATAGCAATAAAAGTACCTTACCTTCCGAAGTTGGGGTACTTTCATTTGGTTTCTCCAACGGCAAGGAGCCTCGAATTGACTTGTTGGAGCCACCAACTGAATCTTCTTTGGATGGCAAGACCTAGGGATTCTGAAACCAACTTTGTACCTATTTAAAACCCACATAAACAGAAGTTATGAACTGAACATACAAAGTCTTGTACATAGCAAAATAAGTGTATACAACATTAAAAGAACCTCAGTCCACTTCAAAGTAGGTTTCCCAGCTCGACCCTTCGAGGAGCTTCCAAGTTATAAAAACAACATAAACAAATAATTAAGTTAACACTCACCCTGGAGGCACTACAAGATATTTAATTTTTACCTACTAATAATTTACTTACCAATAATTATTGGTAGATAAAAGTTACTCCATATTTACTTACTAATGCATGATTGTAAAAACAAATTGTACTTACAAGTCAAACTGGATGCATTATCATGCGTAGGATACTCTAACATGTAGTTAGTGCCGTGTGGCATGTCCAAGGGCTTGTCACTTATCCTATCTGTCAACAATTATCAATAACTTGTTACTGTTTCCTTTACTGCACTTCCGTTTTAGCCTCATTTTTCTTTTTATCTTCGATCCACGTGTTCTTAACTTCTTATTGAAGTATATACTAGTACATTACTTTTCTTTTATCACAACTACGTTATTTTTATTTACATACGACACCATATGTTAATTTTATTTTTCAAGTTTAAACTTAATATCTGCACTTTTTATTATAATATCTAAAACACATAAAAAATTACTAAAATTTTATATACTTTTAACAAAGTATTAATATAATAATCTACAACACATTTAATAGACTTCTAACTAATAAATTAAATTTGTATTTTATATTAACATGTATTCACATATACTAAGATATTACTATTATAAAGAAAAACTCTACTATATAATGCACACACAAATATATATATAAAAGGGATACAATTTTTTAAGAACGAAAAAAAAGCAATATAATTATAATTAAAGAATAAATCATATGTACAAGAAGAAAATACATAAATAAAGTACAAATAAATCCTAACTTTTTTTAAATCTAGCATTACGAATACCAGCAACCCTTTTTATTTTTTAAAAAAGAGCATATATGCATCTTATTTTTATTTCAAATATAAAATGTAGAGTACTTGAAAACAGTTTAGTTTAGATGAATAGAAATGATAATCGTACGTAATGCACGTCCTTAGTAGTAGTGGCCTTTTTTTTGGCCAGTGGGTACCATTATATCCGCCTATTTGGTAAGGCAGTAACAAACGTGATCTGTTTTGGGAAATAAAATGCAGTAGAGTAGTAGTCCATATTATTCATTTTCCTGAAGATGTGGATCTCAATCATATATTTTTCTACCCCTGTCCATTCTTTTCTATGTAATTTTTATTTTATCCTATTATTTGCAAATGCATTTTTGTAACAGGTCTATTGTGAAAGTATCGTGTGCATCGCTCTGGTGAGTCATGAATCGATGAATACATTTAAATTGATGTGATATATAGATATATATCGATGGCTTGTACCATTCATATATGTGTATAATTTGCATGTGTGACTAATTTATTTTGTTATTGTTTTACAGGAACGAATGACTTGGCAGAACTTCTCTAATCATCATGTATAATCATATTTTGAGTGTTAGACCTGGTCACTTCTTAAAACTAAAACTATCTGCGAAGTTATTCTCATAAGGATTATTGTAAGTACTTCTTGAGTGTTGTACCATTCATATTTGATTTATGCATAAACACATACCTACAAAATAAGATGAATCCAAAATAAGAAAAAATAAATGCGGATTTCTGTTATATTATTTTAATCATATAAATCACACCCACCGACCCATTTTTGCATTTTACAAAACTTGAACCCTCTCAGTATAGCAATGCCCCTTTGGTGCTGGTTTAGATAATTGAATAACGAATATGCAAAAGTTACATTTTGCAAAAAGTGCACACTATCATTGAAGAGTTTTAACATCTGAAAAACTGAAACTTGATAATAAATGGAAACAAATTAGCAGCCTTTCTAAAGTTACCAAACTACTCCACTTCTTGTACTAATTCGTACTAAGATTCTAAGAACTAATATAAACATGACCCTACAACTAACCCATCTCAAAGTACATAAAAATACAACATGAATAATATATAAATTAAACCAAAAACACATGAAATGAACAAAAAAACTTAAGCAGGATCAAAATAATTAAGAGATATGAGAGAGGGAGAGAGAGAGATAGAGGGAGAGAGAGAGAGAGAGAGAGAGAGAGAGAGAGAGAGAGAGAGAGATAGATAGAGAGAGAGTGTATTACCTGAAAATCAAAGAACAAATCTCTAAATCACCCAAATCGTTGAACTCAAATTAATCAAAGCTTGAACTCGATTGAAACCAAAACTGAAGTTGAAACCATAATTGGAGCCCATTGCAGGTTGAACCCCTAAATCAAGAAAACCCCTAAATCAAACAACAAATTGAACCACTAATCGAACCCCTAAAGAGAGAGAGTGTTATGGATTTACTAATTGAACCCCTAAATCGTTGATTTAGTAATTGTTTTCATCTTGCGTATTATGAATTTTGAGAGAGAGAGTGTTTTTTATAGGAGAGAGTATTAGGTTAAGAGAGACGAAGAGGGAGAGATAAAGAGACCGAGAGGGATTTTGTGCGGGTTAAAAAACTTGAGCGATCCTTTTGATTTTTCATCTCCCGCTCAACCATCACTCTGTCCACTTCACACCCACATATATAATTTTCACATCAAAATTATTAAAAATATATATTACTTTTATTTTATATATTCAATTTTTAAAACGTATAAATATATAAAGGTAATATTACAAAAGATTTCATGATTTTTAATAACTCCAATTATTTATAAAATTCCCAGAAGATCCATAATGCATATTTTAAATATATTTAATCAATAAAATGCAATTAAAAGGAAAGTCTACTTTGACCGGTTTGACCGTTATAAAATCAAACCAAATACAAATAGCAAATTTTTTAAAAATTTACCACTTTACTAAAACCGTTATATCTTGCCATTCGTACGATTAGAACATCGAAAAAATAATTTAAAAAAATAGATTCATCAATCGCGACAAGACTAGTTAAAAGGAAAGTCTACTTTGACCAGTTTGGCCATTATAAAACCAAACCAAATACATCTATGAAATTTTTAAAAAAATTACAACATCACTAAAATCGTTATATCTTGACATCCGTCCGTTTGGAACGTCAAAAATTTAATTTAAAAAAATAGAATCTTCATTTTGGGAAGAGACTAGTTAAAAAGAAAGTCTACTTTGACCGATTTGACCGGTACAAAACCAAACCAAATACATCTATGAAATTTTTTAAAAAATTACCACATCACTAAAATCGTTATATCTTGACATCCGTACGTTTGAAATGTCGAAAATTTAATTTAAAAAATAGAATCTTCATTCGGGAAGAGACTAGTTAAACAGAAAGTCTACTTTGACCGATTTGACCGTTATCAAACCAAACCAAGTACATCTCGCAAATTTTTTAAAAATTTACCATATCACTAAAATCGTTATATCTTGTCATCCGTACAATTGGAACGTCGAAAAAATAATTTTAAAAAATAAATTCATCATTCGGGACAAGACTAGTTAAAAGGAAAGTCTACTTTGACCGGTTTGACCGGTACAAAACCAAACCAAATACATCTATAAAATTTTAAAAAAAATTACCACATCACTAAAATCGTTATATCTTCACATCCGTACGTTTGGAATGTCGAAAATTTAATTTAAAAAAATAGAATCTTCATTCGGGAAGAGACTAGTTAAAAAGAACGTCTACTTTGACCGATTTGACCGTTATCAAACCAAACCAAATACATCTCGCAAATTTTTAAAAATTTACCATATCACTACAATCGTTATACTTGAGACCCGTACGTTTGGAACGTCGAAAAAATTATTTAAAAAAATAGATTCATCAATCGGGACAAGACTAGTTAAAAGGAATGTCTACTTTGACCGGTTTGACCGTTATAAAACCAAAACAAATACATCTAGCAAATTTTTTGAAAATTTACCACTTCACTAAAATCGTTATATCTCGACATCCGTACGATTGGAACGTCGAAAAAAAATTAAAAAAATAGTTTCATCATTCCGGATAAGACTAGTTAAAAGGAAAGTCTATTTTGACCGGTTTGACCGTTATAAAACCAAACCAAGTACATCTAGAAAATTTTTCGAAAATTTACCACTTCACTAAAATCGTTATATCTCGACATCCGTACGATTGGAACGTCGAAAAAAGAATTTAAAAAAATAGTTTCATCATTCCGGACAAGACTAATTAAAAGGAAAGTCTACTTTGACCGGTTTGACCGTTATAAAACCAAACCAAGTACATCTAGCAAATTTTTCTAAAATTTACCACTTCACTAAAATCATTATATCTCGACATCCGTACGATTGGAACGTCAAAAAAAGAATTTAAAAAAATAGTTTCATCATTCCGGACAAGACTAGTTAAAAGGAAAGTCTACTTTGACCGGTTTGACCGTTATAAAACCAAACCAAGTACATCTAGCAAATTTTTCGAAAATTTACCACTTCACTAAAATCATTATATCTCGACATCCGTACGATTGGAACGTCAAAAAAAGAATTTAAAAAAATAGTTTCATCATTCCGGACAAGACTAGTTAAAAGGAAAGTCTACTTTGACCGGTTTGACCGTTATAAAACCAAACCAAGTACATCTAGCAAATTTTTTGAAAATTTACCACTTCACTAAAATCGTTATATCTCGACATCCGTATGATTGGAACGTCGAAAAAAGAATTTAAAAAAATAGTTTCATCATTCCGGACAAGACTAGTTAAAAAGAAAGTCTACTTTGACCGGTTTGACCGTTATAAAACCAAACCAAGTACATCTAGCAAATTTTTCGAAAATTTACCAATTCACTAAAAACGTTATATCTCGACATCCGTACGATTTGAACGTCGAAAAAAGAATTTAAAAAAATAGTTTCATCATTCCGGTAAGAGAAGTATCTAATGCAACGCTTTTAAAGGCAAATGCAACACCTTTTTCACCTAATGCAACGCTTTTGCCATGTCAGCAAATGCCACGTCAGCAATTGTGGACCCCACATCTGCCACGTCAGCAATTGTGGGCCCCACACTTGCCACGTCAGTATCTGTGGGCCTCTTGCCACGTCACCCTGGTGGGCCCCACATTGACACGTCACCCAGGTGGGTCCCACAACTGCCACCTAAGCATTTTTTAAAAATTCAAAAATAGCTAATGCAACGCTTTTAAAGGCAAATGCAACACCTTTTTCACCTAATGCAACGCTACTGCCACGTCAGTCAATGCCACGTCAGCAAATGTTGGCCCCACATCTGCCACGTCAGCAATTGTGGGCCCCACACTTGCCACGTCAACATCTATGGGCCTCTGTCACGTCACCCTGGTGAACCCCACACTGCCACGTCACCCTGGTGGGTCCCACAACTGCCACGTCAACATTTATTAAAAATTCAAAAATATCTAATGCAACGCTTTTAAACAGCAAATACAACACCTTTTTCGCCTAATGCAACGCTTCTGCCACGTCAGCAAATGTGGGTCCCACATTTGCCACGTCAGCAATTGTGGACCCCACTGCTGCCACATCAGCATTTTTCAATATTAAAAAAAATCTAATGCAACGCCTGCTGTTAGTGTTGGATTATGTGAAACACCGTGGATCAAATGCAACACTAAATTATATGTAATGCAACACCAGTTCAAGTTCTGTTTCGTTAGAGCCAAAATTTCATACCTAACGAAACACTTTCACTAAAACACTTTCTAAAAACGTTGCATATGAGCATTTATGGCGTAGTGAATAAACTATCGAATGTGGGGTTGGGAATGTGGTTGGAACTCGGTGATAAAAATGTTCATAAATTATTGCTAGAGTGATGATTGATTTGGTGACACGAATGAATGATTGAGTGAGAATGGTGTATATATGCACGCATTATACATTTGAGCATGAGATTAGTTCTCAGTCCTCATTATAATATGAGTTATCATTTGAGCACTTTCCTATATATGTCTATACGTGAGTCTTCTAAGTCAAGGATAAATTTTTCAAAATACTTATTGTTCTGTCTTTCTAAACTAAATTTTTTAATTTATTTATAAAAATGCATACGGATTCTTAAGTGTAAGTAAAATATTACGATAATATCTGAAATTCGGGTAAGAAATTCGACTACTATTAATCTTCATAAAATATATATTTGATTAAATATATCACACTAATAACGTATAATATTTCAAAAATTATGAAATTACGAGTCATCTACTTCAAAAAAAAAAAAATGAATTACAAGAATTTAAATGGTGTCCGTGCTTTGCACGGGCTTTCATGCTAGTTGGATCTTAATTTAGAACTCATAATATATCATTCAAGTTTAGTTAAAGTTAATTATTAAATTTAAACATGGGGACAAAATTTACAAGAAAGTACAACATTTACAACAAATTATTTAATCTGGAAGCTTTAAATAAATAGAAAAATATGACGTACATGCAGGATGAGCTTTCATCAAATAAATAGAAAGATTTGACGTACATGGAGGTGAGCTTTCATCAAATTGGAGGCATTTTTTACACGCATTATGAAAAAACAATTCCACAGATGCTGAAATAAGGAAATTTCTTGTATTAATACATATTGCTTCATGTAATTCTATATCAAACATGTTAAGTGATCACTGTGTCAAATGTGTAATTTATGCGGTGCAGAAAAATGTAGTCTATCATTTCGAAGAACACAAAAATTGAATTGTTCTCTTTTTTGTATGGTGGGGTTGAATATTTACAATCATTTGTATTTCTTCCCATTATAATGAAAGGTGAGATGCTGACAAGGCTAAGAAAACAGGTTCTATGCAATGCAGAACCATCCCTGGGTTGTTTTACCAGACTTGTATTAGTTCACTTTCGATGCAGCTGCTGTTTTGCATGCTTACATTTCATGCATTTAATCAATAAGGAGTAAGGACCATAGATTTTGGTTTTACATTGGAGAATCAAATCTCATATTAGAGTCGTTTGGAATATGATGATTACAGAAATGTGAATGAAATTTCAAGTATGTAAGTTCAAATCTCAAATTTCATATTTACTCCGTTTTTTATCACACTATCACATAGGACTAATTATAGGAGTAGCAGATACATCATGTTACCAGCCTGGACTGAATTTTCCCATGACACAACTAAAGATGATTACATTGTTTGTGTATTACAGTATTTTCTTAGCGGAAGTAGAGTTCTTCATTTACCTACTCTATTTCTCTACATATAAAAATAACTTTCAGGAAAGGAGGAATTGACTGATTACAAACTTGGATTAAAAAGAAAAATTAAAACATCATGCTCCCTGTTCCGTACCTAAAAAACGATCATCTCAAGTAAAAGAATTTTCCATATAAATTGGATTGCCAATCAGGTTGGTTTCTAATCATGTCTGATATATTGTCTTTCCTACTAAAATATAATCAGAAATTCAAAAGTTTATTGAAGATTACTCAATTACCCTGCATGAAATAAACTGCTTTGATAAATTAGAAAAGAATAATTTATACAGTATGATTTGTTTTATGTTTATTCTATTTAATTATGTTGTGGAATAAAAACTAGGTTATTAGATTGCGGCTAGGGTTTGATGTATTTAATGCTAGGGTGCGTGAGCTTCGTGCTCTAATGGCTGCTTCTGCGTTCGAGACTTAAACGGTCCTCACAGAATGCCTACGTATCTCTGTATTAAGAGAATCAAGCCAATAAAACGTAGTTCTGAGTTGAGGGGTCTGACCCTTTATATAGGCTGAGAAGCCTCAAAATTAGGGTAGGGTTGAGTGACTTGGCGGACAAGTCAATCTTGAGGAAAGTTCTAGACCCCTTCCTTGTAGGAGTCTGTTTCCTTGTATGAGTGTATGCCTTGGAGGCTACTCCTTGTAGAGATAATGTTCTGACACTTATTGCTGAGCTGTTTATTATCCCTAATATTTATTACGAAATTAATATTGTAAATAGGATTTGGGCCCATCTGGTGGGCCCCACGTTTGGACCATTCTAGGTCTAATTAATGCCACATTAAATGTGTCTTTAGGGCTTACTTTCAGCCCACATCAAATTATTTTTAAAATATCGTATAATTTTTCATTATTGAATTAATTCTCCTTCAATAAATAAACTATAAAATCTCTCTCTTGTTCCTCTATCCTTCTCTCCGAATAATTGATGAGAGCATAAAAGAAGGCATTAAATCACATGGGGGTAGAGGAAGATGTGTCTGACAAACACCAGACAGTTCGTACAATTAGAGTCAATTTCCTTGTCAGCCCCCTTGCCTTCTCCTTTTACTCCACAGACCATCCTCATCCCACCAATGCATACTGTTTAGAAGTTCTATTATCGGAATTAGAATAAATATTTATAAGGCATATGATTAAAAGTTTAAAATTGTATTAGAAGTAGAATAGGAGTTCGAATTTATAGAAAATAAGAGTTCGAATTTATAGAAAAAACATATAAATAGAAATTCTATTAGAAGTAGAATAGCTGTTTGAATAGATAGAGCGGACATATAATTAAATATTTTATAGAAAGTACTATCTTCTTAAATTATATGATTAGAAGTTCTATTGAAAGTAGAATAAGTATTTGTAAGGCATATGATTAAAAGTTCTATTAGAAGTAAAATAGGAGTTCAATTTTATAGAAAAAACATATAAATAAAAGTTCTATTAGAAGTAAAATAGGTGTTTGAATATATGGAGCAGACATATAATTAAATATTTTATAGAAAGTACGATCTTTTTAAATTATACTTTTCTTATTAGTTAATTATAGGAAAATTTATTCATAAATCCAATACTATTGTTATAAAAAAAAGTCATCATATTTAAAAAGAAAAGAATTGATGTGTTAACATAATAAAAGAACATTCTCATGCTGAGTAATTCTAAATAAATACAGGAGTATCTATAATATAAAGAGAAAATAGGATGAAACTCCATAAATTTTAGAAAGTCTAGAGAAAATATTAATTGGAATTCACTTTATTTTCTAGGTTTTGATTTTAAGGAAAAAAGTTATTGTGTAAGATAAGTATTATCAATAATATGTAATGAAGTTGGAATTTTGATCCCAAACGAGAGCGGCTCGAAACGTGTCTAACGGGAAGACGGCTCACTATAAAAGATTGTATTAGCTATTAAATTATCATATTGATATTATAAATTTTATTTATTTTTAGGATTTAATTTTTATTGATAAATATTATCATACAAGTGATATATGTAAAAGTTAGGTTTTTGATCTTAATGAGAGAGCGGATCAAGAGTAATAACCGTGTTCAATGAGAAAGCAGTTCATTAGAGAAGACCATATAAAAGATGTTTGAATATATGAGGAATACATAAAATAACATGTTTTATTGGAAGTAGAATATGAGGACGATGGAGACGTTTTATACGAATTTTTTAAAATTATATATCTTTTTTCCTAGAAATCCTTTATTTTAACTTTTTATATTAATTATACTTGCATTAGAAAAATATATACATGTTGTGGAATAAAAACTAGGTTATTAGATTGCGGCTAGAGTTTGATGTATTTAATGCTAGGGTACGTGAGCTTCGTGCTTTAATGGCTGCTTCTGCGTTCGAGACTTAAACGGTCCTCATAGAATGCCTACGTATCTCTGTTTTAAGAGAATCAAGCCAATAAAACGTAGTTCTGAGTTGAGGGGTCTGACCCTTTATATAGGATGAGAAGCCTCAGAATTAGGGTAGGGTTAAGTGACTTGGTGGACAAGTCATTCTTGAGGAAAGTTCTAGACCCCTTCCTTGTAGGAGTCTGTTTCCTTGTATGAGTGTATGCCTTGGAGGCTACTCTTTGTAGGGATAATGTTCTTATCTGACACTTATTGCTGAGCTGTTTATTACCCCCAATATTAATTACGAAATTAATATTGTAAATAGGGTTTGGGCCTACTTGGTGGGCCCCACGTTTGGACCATTCCGAGTCTAATTAATGTCACATTAAATGTGTCTTTAGGGCTTACTTTTAGCCCATATCATTTGCCCCCCAACTTCTAGGAAAACTGATCAGGTTTTCCTTGAAGTTATAACGGCCTTTTATGAGACTTGAGTCAGGGTTTATTGCTCTTACATGAGTATTTTCAACTTATCATCTTAACGTAAAGCGTGGAGCGACCGACGCAATTTACGAAGATGTTGAACGACACTAAGCGGTGTTAAATGGCACTAGACAGCGCTAATCAGCCTTAAACAATGTTTAAACAGTGTTAAACAATGTCGAATGGCATAAAACGGCACTAACGGCACTAATCGGCGCTAAACGGTGCTATACCGGCACTAAACGGTGCTTAAATGTAAAATTTTTTCCATGTTTCTGGAATTTTTTAAGCTTTCCTCTTTTTTTAAGCTAAATTTCGAGCTCAATTTTCGAGCTCAAACTCCCCCAGGTCGCAGCCATTTCACCTATTTCCTAAGTCATTTTCGACCTGGATATTTCGAGCTCAACTAGTACACTTTCGAGCTCAAAAACGAGCTCAAACAGCCCCAGGTCGTAACCTTTTTCCAGGAAATCCAGTGTTTTTTCGACCTGAAATGGACGAGCTCAAATAATGTTGAAATGACCTCAAATTGGGAGTGAGGTCGTGAGAAATTTCCATCTTTTCTAGTTCATTTTCGAGCTCAGACTCACGATCTCAATTCTAGGAGATATCGACCTCAAATTGGCTTCAAGTCGCATGGCTTTTCGCGAATTTCCGCTCTTTTTCGATCTCAAATTTACGATCTAGCCATAACATACTTTCGACCTCAAAATGGGTTTTTAATCGACTTTTCTGGTCGTTTGATCGAGCTCGAAAACATACTACAAAATGAGGTCGTTGGTCTCGACCTCAGGCAACTTTGTTTGGGACTTTCGTTTGCTTTTGGGCCTTAGAATCATCAGAATTTGGGGCCTCTCCTCGTGGGCCCTAGCCACATGTTTGGGCTCTTCTTTATTGAAGCCCTAATTGACTTTGACTTGGGCCTTAACAGGCCTGGTGTTGTTTGGGCTTTTTAGAGCCCAATTTGTGTTGATGGCCCACAAAGGTTTCTAATGGGCTACAACCGGTTGATATTCACTTTAACCGGTAGATATTCACTCTTAACCGGTTGGGATGCTTTAGATTTTTGCCTATATAAAGGTCAAGGCTTTCATTTTCATTTCACCACAAAAGTTTCTAAAAAACTCTCTCAAAAGTTCCAAATTTCTTTAAGAAATTTTCTTTGAAGAATCTGAGTTTGATCCTCGTTCTTTGAGGATTCGAAGGCATCCTTCAAGTTTTCTGGCGATTTTTCTTCCAATCTTTGAAGGTTTGAAGATTGCTCAAGGATTTCTGGAAATTTTTTCAGAAATTTTCTAGTTGCTGTTGAAGATTCGAAGAACACTCAAGGTACTTTCCAGAATTTCTAGTTTTATAGTTTGAAGATTACCCTTTCTCTGGGTTTTTTCTTCAATTCCTTTGAAGATTTGAAGATTGTTCTAAAAATTTCTTCGTTCTTTGCAGATTTCCTTTGAAGATCAAAACTTTTCTTTGAAGATTTGAAGAAATGGCTGAGGATCGTGCTACTCAACGTTTCCAGAAACTGCAAGGGGCCTCAAAAAGAGGTATCATCATTCGTTCTCCCCTCATGAGTTTACAGGATATGATTTTAAATCGTAAAGAGGATTTTCCATCCTTATCACACCTTGATTCCTTTAATCATAGTAACATTTTCCATGACATAGAAAAAATCACTGACTATAACAGGATGTATAAAATAGAATCACCCTATAGACTTATCCCAGCTGAGCCTGGGGATCGATCTTGCCATTGGCGCCCCAATGCACTTTGTATTTATAGGGGTGCCATTGTTGCAGGGGTTCGATTCCCTTTCCATGAGTTTATTCCTAGGCTCTTAGCAGATGTAGGAAATAACCCTTGCCAACTTCTTCCCAACTCCTGGAGGGTGATCAATTGTTTTATGGTCCTCTGCCTTAAAAACAAATTCCCTCTTTCTGTAGCTCTTTTTAGGAAGATTTTTCAATTTAAAAATTCTGCTGAATCTACCCCGGGTTGGGTTTACATTAGTCACCGTACTTCCACTCCTCCAATTTTTCACCCCCAATCTATTCCTGACTCCAACCCAAAGTGGAAGAAGGAGTTCATGTATTTGACATGGGAAGGTGGAGATTGGGGCAATGTTTTTCGTAGTACCTTCGGTAAGGTTGTAGATGGCAGTGCCAGTGATATTGAGCTAAACGAGGAAGAGACCCATGCCTACCAGGAGCTCACCAAAGATAATCATTCTACTATGGCTTGGGATCTCCTGAATGAGTTCCAGCTTAAAACTTTGGGACTTTCCCGAGTGACCAATAAGGGTAATTTCCTTTCTTTTTGCATTCCTTTATCTGAATATGATTGTCTCATACCCATTATTTGTCTTTTGTTTTGTAATCGCAGCTGCAGCTTTTATCAACAAGACTAATGAGCCTGAAGATGGAGACACTGCTAGGTTGAAAAGGGCTCGTTCAGGGAAAGATCCTCGAGCCCCAACAGCCACAGATGCCTACCTGAGGCCCCATGTAGCTGATGTTGAAGAAGTAGATGGCTCTTCCAAGAGCGCTTGGCGTCCCAACTGGGGAATTAGGAAGAAGGACTCCATTGTTGGTGTTCGCACTTATTCACGCAAGAGAACGTGGTCAACAAGTAATATAGAGTAAATAGGATTCGTTCCCACAGAGACTCAAATTGTTCGTTATGTTCACTTATGCACCAGCTAATGATTTACACTCACTGCTAAGACAATCACAATTTTGGTTTGATTTAACTAATGATTGATTACCAACTAAGCCAATTACGAGAAAATAACTTACTTTAACCTTATAATAAATAAACATGGGATTTCAATTTCAATTACTACTTCATCTAGAATCTTATGCCCTTTAGCCTAGCATGTGACCGAGTTGATTACTGATTAGATGCACTAAACTGATACATACCAACTTTCGTTGTGCATATACCATCCTACTGATCATCCACAAATGATAGAAGTCAAGTAGTCACCAAATATGTGTAGTCCCTATATGTCTATAGCAATTGAACACATACCGGTTGAAAATCAAGCACCCATTAAACCACATAGTCGATGCAAGACGGTTAGAATTACACCACAAATTAATACATGTTCTTCACATGCAAAAACCTATGCTAGCATGAATTGTTCTAAACCCTAGATCCACTTTCGCATTCACTAGGATTAAACAAACAATTACAAGTGTTCGCGACGCACTTATAACGAATAAGCATAAACATACTAGGTAATCAATACATTCAATCACACACCAAGGCATAATTAACACTCAATAACTAGAATCCATAGCAAAATCCATTAAAACCCCATGATAACGAATTAGCCCATAATTGACCTAATTGTCATCATGGGTTCTTTGGAAAACATAATTCTAAAATCAACAAGTAAAAATAAAGAAGAAGAATAAGGTTTAGAATTAAATCCCCACAATAGAAGAATACAAAGGTTTCAAGAATAATCCTTGCTTGTCACTAGCTTGGAAGAATTCCTTCTCCTCCTCTCTCTTCTGACAAAAACTAGGTTATAATATGTAACGTATGTATATCTTATGATTACAAGGGTAGGACGTTGATATATAAAAAACGTTTCCTCCCTCTTGCCCAATAAAAATATTTAATATTCTATTACAATTAGAATTTAATTAAGGTGCTAAAACCTGCCCGGAATATAATTAGAACTCGAAAAGGGCAAAACAGGAATTTCCCAGCCATGCTTCACAAAGTCTGCACGCGCGAATTAATTCAGTACTTTACTTGCACGTGATTCCTATTCCAGGTTGTAGAAAATCTCTCAAGCTTCGCGTGGGCAGTAAGATCGCTAAAAACGGACTTACAGAACTCCAGATATGGCCAAAACAGTATAAGCTGCGCAGCCTTCCCAGAAAATCCGAATTTAAATCAATTAATTCCCAAAAAATTGTAGAAGCATCCACCTTAATCAACATTCTCGTAAACCTGCACAACTAAGCAAAACACATCAAAACTACAAGAAACTTGAGTCCAAGACAATCAATTTAAGCCGAATTAGAATGTTCCAAGTGGATATAAAATCCACTTATCACACCCCCAAACTTAAACCGATGCTTGTCCTCAAGCATTAACAATTACAACTAACTAACTAGTACCACTTCCGTAGGTGATCACGGTTGCATTTGGCATATGCAACAAGCCCTTTAAACCCCTAGGCAGCCCTAGTGGACGAGTAAGGTCTCGTGAGGGCCTATAGCGAATGTACCCACAAAATCCAATGCAATGCAATGCATGAATGCAACTACTATGAAAATGCAAGATCCCCTTCAAACTCACCAAAACCAACTAACAAGCAAATATCTCAATGAACGTAACACATCCAAGCAGAGCTCGACTAAGTCCCCGTATACTAACAATACATGAACAGAAACGTGCGTGTGTGCAATGCTCATCAGAAATACCCCCAGAACTAGGTCAAAAATCATACATGCTTTCCGTCAAGACAATCACAGGTTTATAACTAGAATAGACTGTAGACACTCCATAACCTAGGAACACCTCCACCCTCATCCAAGGTAGACAGAAACTCATGCTTTATTACTATACTACGACACTACATATACAATAAGCATGCTTATTTAACCGTGCAATGAATGAGACCCCAAAAGGCTTATACAATAATACCCATGTAGCGAGTGTTGGGTCAGTGGATCCCAGACTATAAAGCCTTAGGTCACTAGGACTAAGTCCCCTCAGACTTAATTACTCGAGTATTAAAGAGCTCACTCTGGTTAATTTTGCATTAACAAACAATACTTGACTCTTTTTTTCTTTTCTTTTTTCCTTTTTTTTTCCTTTATATTTTTTTTCTTTTTTTTTTCCGCAGTCTGGAATGAGCCTTTCTCATTTCCAACCCTAGACTACTCATATAAATATGAGCTGGCTACTAGCCATTTGACGCCTAGCCATTATTAACAATTATGAACAACTAGCATGAAAATTCCTGGTTTCCCCCAAACTTAGACTTTAATGTTCCTACGCTATAAAGGGAATAACGAAAATTCTAAATATAAACAAGTGATTAAATCTCAAAACATCTCACAGGCATGACCCTAACCTAGCCCAAAAGCACCCCAATGAGACTGTGTAATAAATTTTGTTCCCGTAACATGCAAGTCAATTTCATAGAAACTATAAATCAGCCCTCTACTCATCATCATCACACCCAAATCAACATCCACCTATCAATCAGAATCAGCTCGTCCTAAGGGATCATGAAATATGCATGCCATGAAAATGCAACTAAATGAAAACTCACATGGTATACGAAAATAAAACAAAATGTCCTATATGAAACAAACGTAGATAATACAAACATAACAATCATGCATGAACTATCACTACTATGCAAACATGATATCCTATATGAACACAAAATACAACAATAAATACAACTACTAATCCCCCAAATTACCCCCAAACTTAAAATATTCAATGCCCTCATTGAATGGAAGTAAATACAAGGGATAGCAGAAAACATACCTACTCGTCCTCCTCTTCGGAGGAATCATAATCTGGCGGTGGATACTGCGCACGAGCTCCATAGACTGGCCACCTTGCCTGAATACTACAAAACCCACAATTGACAAGAACACAAATTCGTAATAAAAATAAGATTAGAGAAAAAGATTTACCCAATACGAATCAAAGAGGTGAACTTGCAATTAATTCCTCTTTAGAATTGAATTTATTTAGAGATTAAAAGAAAATAGAAGAGGAATTGGATTTTTAGGTGGGTATAAAAATAAAAATAAAAATATTAATAATAAAAATAATAAATAATAATAATAATAATACTAAAGATAATAATAATAAAGAAAGTTCGATCCCCGGCAGCGGCGCCAAAAACTTGTTCGCACTTATTCACGCAAGAGAACGTGGTCAACAAGTAATATAGAGTAAATAGGATTCGTTCCCACAGAGACTCAAATTGTTCGTTATGTTCACTTATGCACCAGCTAATGATTTACACTCACTGCTAAGACAATCACAATTTTGGTTTGATTTAACTAATGATTGATTACCAACTAAGCCAATTACGAGAAAATAACTTACTTTAACCTTATAATAAATAAACATGGGATTTCAATTTCAATTACTACTTCATCTAGAATCTTATGCCCTTTAGCCTAGCATGTGACCGAGTTGATTACTGATTAGATGCACTAAACTGATACATACCAACTTTCGTTGTGCATATACCATCCTACTGATCATCCACAAATGATAGAAGTCAAGTAGTCACCAAATATGTGTAGTCCCTATATGTCTATAGCAATTGAACACATACCGGTTGAAAATCAAGCACCCATTAAACCACATAGTCGATGCAAGACGGTTAGAATTACACCACAAATTAATACATGTTCTTCACATGCAAAAACCTATGCTAGCATGAATTGTTCTAAACCCTAGATCCACTTTCGCATTCACTAGGATTAAACAAACAATTACAAGTGTTCGCGACGCACTTATAACGAATAAGCATAAACATACTAGGTAATCAATACATTCAATCACACACCAAGGCATAATTAACACTCAATAACTAGAATCCATAGCAAAATCCATTAAAACCCCATGATAACGAATTAGCCCATAATTGACCTAATTGTCATCATGGGTTCTTTGGAAAACATAATTCTAAAATCAACAAGTAAAAATAAAGAAGAAGAATAAGGTTTAGAATTAAATCCCCACAATAGAAGAATACAAAGGTTTCAAGAATAATCCTTGCTTGTCACTAGCTTGGAAGAATTCCTTCTCCTCCTCTCTCTTCTGACAAAAACTAGGTTATAATATGTAACGTATGTATATCTTATGATTACAAGGGTAGGACGTTGATATATAAAAAACGTTTCCTCCCTCTTGCCCAATAAAAATATTTAATATTCTATTACAATTAGAATTTAATTAAGGTGCTAAAACCTGCCCGGAATATAATTAGAACTCGAAAAGGGCAAAACAGGAATTTCCCAGCCATGCTTCACAAAGTCTGCACGCGCGAATTAATTCAGTACTTTACTTGCACGTGATTCCTATTCCAGGTTGTAGAAAATCTCTCAAGCTTCGCGTGGGCAGTAAGATCGCTAAAAACGGACTTACAGAACTCCAGATATGGCCAAAACAGTATAAGCTGCGCAGCCTTCCCAGAAAATCCGAATTTAAATCAATTAATTCCCAAAAAATTGTAGAAGCATCCACCTTAATCAACATTCTCGTAAACCTGCACAACTAAGCAAAACACATCAAAACTACAAGAAACTTGAGTCCAAGACAATCAATTTAAGCCGAATTAGAATGTTCCAAGTGGATATAAAATCCACTTATCAGTTGGAGACTGCAGGCATGCTATGGATTGGTCCTATCATTCCATAACCCCTGGTGACTTCAAGGATTATGTATCCAGCTCCACTCTTGAAGGAGCTGAGAGTGCTGGAGCTCAGGCCTTTGCTGCTGTAAGCTCCTTACTATCCATTCTCTTATATACTTGTTTTGTTATTTGAATCGTGGTTTTAACTTTGTCTTTTGTAGGCTAATGCCAACTTCCAGGGGGCCATATTCCAGGCTAAGACTTGGCGTTCCAACTATGAGACTTACAAAGCAAAGTATGATGACTCTCAGGATGAACTGGGCTCTGTCAAAGCTACCTTAGCGAGGAGGGAGAAAGAGCTTTTAGAGTCTCAGGCTGAAAATGTCACTCTCAGGAAGGGCAAGGACGACCTGATTGATGACTACCTTTCCTCCCAGGAGTATGTGGGCTTCATGGAGAAGCATGACGACTCTCTGTTCCCTTACCAGTTTACTCAGGGATGGGACGGAGCTCTTGCTGAGGTTACTAGGAGATTTCCTGGTACCCTTAGTGTTTCAGACTTCCCTAGCCCTCATGCTCCTATGGCTTTGGCAGTGCAGGACACCCAGGAGGAGGACCAGGAGGATGATGAGAGGATCCTGGAGCCAGATCCTTCTGCTCATCTTGGGGCAGATGAAGAGGATGAGCATACTGGAGATGCTTAGTAGTTGATCTCTTTATCTATCTATTTATGTACTCTGCCTTCGGGCATGACTTTGTTCTTTTGTTAACTTATTTTGAACTAGGCGTTTATGTATTCTGCCTTCGGGCATAACTTTTTAATTCGTAATCCATTGTCCTTGATGCTTCTCAACTTATTCATATTCGCATGTGTAGCCTAGCATTTTGTGCATATATATCAATAAGTAATGTTCATATCTTATGCGAAAATGTAGGATAATCTTATTAGTATGAAGAAATGGACACAGCCCTTACATAGATACTTTATTTCCAATATCTCAAGTTTAAAAACTTGGAATGGTTTCATCGACCTTATTTCTACTTCTATTACATAGGCAAAAAGCTAGGTCCTTTTCAGGAGAGCTTAAACATAGTAAACCTTGAGGTTCAATGCATGCCAAGTCCGGGGCACCTCAACCCCGTCCAAGGTTTCCAGTTTGTAAGATCCTCGTCCTAGCGTCTTCTTGACTCGATACGGCCCTTCCCAGTTCGGGGCTAGCTTTCCCTTCTGACCGACTCCAGAAGCCTCGATCTTCCTAAGAACCAAATCCCCTTGCTGAAAGAACCTCTCCTTAACCCTGTGGTTGTAGTAAAAGGATGCTTTCTTTTGATGCTCCGCATTTCTGGCATTTGCCTCGTCCCTGACTTCATCAATCAAATCTAGGGCGAGCCTCATGCCTTCTTCATTAGTCTCTGGTTCAAATGCCTCAATTCTAGGTGATGCATGCATGACTTCTAGTGGTACAACTGCCTCGGCTCCATAAGCCAGTAGGAAAGGAGTTTCCCCAGTTGTTACTTTGCAAGTAGTACGATACGCCCAAAGTATAGGCAGTAATTCATCCACCCAAGTATTTCTCGATCGTTCGACCCTCTTCTTAAGTCCATCAAGAATAATCCGATTGGCTACCTCAGCCTGTCCATTAGCTTGCGGGTGAGCTACTGAAGTAAAACGAAGCTCGATAGCATTTTCCTCACAGTACTTCCTGAACTCTTCATTGTTGAATTGTGTCCCATTATCTGTCACAAGGATTCGGGGGATTCCATACCTGCAGATTATGTTCTCCCAAAAGAACTGGGAAACTTGCTTGGTGGTTATCTTTGCTAAAGGCTTAGCCTCAATCCACTTAGTGAAGTAATCAATGGCGACAATCAGAAATTTCCTTTGTGCTGAAGCCATGGGGAAAGGACCAAGAATGTCCATCCCCCACATCGCAAACGGAATGGGAGAGCTGATTGAGGTTAACCTCTCAGGCGGCTGCCTTACAACAGGGGCATGTTTTTGACATCTGTCACACCTCTTGACATAATCCTGTGCATCTGCTAACATCTCCGGCCAATAGAATCCCAGGCGGGTAATCTTGTGAGCTAGGGCTCTGCCCCCCAAGTGCTGCCCACAGATCCCTTCGTGAACTTCCTCCAATGCTTCTCTTGCCTCTTGGGGCCTTAGGCACTTCAAGTACGGGATGACAAACGATCTCTTGTATAAGATGCCTTCAATCAAGGCATATCTCAATGCTCTCACTGACAATTTTCGTGCCTCCAAGGCATTGTTAGGGAGCCATCCGGTTTCTAGATGAGCTTTAATAGGATCTATCCAACAGCTTCCAACATCGATAGGTGCTACCAACTTAGAGTTGATGGTCGGGGCCTTCAAGACCTGGAAGTAAACACTGCCTGCATAATTCTCTATCTCAGAAGAAGCGAACTTAGAGAGGGCATCGGCCTTAACGTTCTCTTCCCTAGGAATGTGCTCCAGATAGCACTCCTCAAACTGAGTCATAACAGCTTTCACGACTCTGAGGCATTTTGCAATAGTTTCATCCTTGGCCTCAAACTCACCATTCACTTGCGAGACTACCAGTCTCGAATCTCCACACACTTTGAGGTTCTTGACCCTCATGACTCTGGCCAATCCCAATCCAGCTATTAATGCCTCATACTCAGCTTCATTGTTGGTTATTGGAAAGTCCAACTTCAAAGCGTATTCAACTGTGAATCCATCGGGGCTTTGCAAAACCAAACCTGCACCACTAGATTTTGTTTTTGATGCTCCATCAAAATAGAGCACCCAATACTCTTTCTGATCAGGTACAAGTTCTTCATCCTTACTCTCAACCCCAGGGGTGGTTATTATCTCCTGCCCCCCGACTTCTTGGTTGCCAATGGTACATTCAACCACGAAGTCAGCTAATGCCTGAGCCTTGATGGCTGTCCGAGGCTTATATGCAATGTCAAATTCTCCGAGTTCGATTGCCCACTTAATTAGCCTTCCACTGACCTTAGGGCTATGCAGGATACTTCTCAACTGCTGGTCCGTCAGGACTTCAATCTTGTGCGACTGAAAGTAAGGTCGTAGTTTTCTTGAAGCTGTTACCAATGCTAAAGCAAACTTCTCAATGGTAGAATAGTTCAACTCAGCTCCGTGCAACACCTTACTCACGTAGTAGATGGGTTTCTGAACCTTATTCTCTTTCTTTATGAGGACGGCACTCAATGCTTGCTCAGATACCGCCAGGTATAGATAAAGTGTCTCTCCGATGTTAGGCTTGGCCAACAATGGGGCTTCGGCCATGTATTTCTTCAATTGTTCAAAGGCCTCTTGGCTTTCAGGTGTCCATTCAAAATTCTTTACCTTCTTTAACGCTTGAAAGAAAGGTAAACACTTATCACCCGACTTGGAGATAAACCTTCCTAAGGCTGCCACTCGGCCTGTCAACTTCTGCACATCTCTTACAGAACGTGGTGGCTCCATGTCTAAAATCGCCTTGATCTTGTCAGGATTGGCCTCAATGCCTCTCTTTGAAACCATCAGCCCTAAAAACTTTCCAGATCCGACGCCAAAGGCACACTTGGCGGGATTCAACATCATTTTATGGTGCCTCAGCACTTCAAATGCCTCTTCGAGGTGCTTAATGTGATCAGCCTTGAGTAGGCTCTTGACTAACATGTCATCAACATACACCTCCATGGTTCTTCCAATCAGATGGGCAAATATCTTGTTCACCAAGCGTTGGTAAGTAGCTCCTGCATTCTTTAGACCAAACGCCATAACAAGATAACAGAAGACACCAAAGTCAGTTATGAAAGATACCTTAGGGATGTCATCTTTGTGCATCTTAATCTGATTATAGCCGCTGAATCCATCCATGAAGCTTAACATCTCATGTCCAGATGTGGCATCTATCAACATATCTATCCTTGGAAGGGGAAAACAATCTTTTGGACATGCATCGTTCAGGTCAGTGAAGTCTATACACATCCTCCACTTCCCATTCGCTTTTTTGACCATCACAGGGTTTGCTAACCATTCGGGAAACTGAATCTCTTCAATAAAACCAGCTTCCAAGAGCTTATCCACTTCTTGCTTAATGGCCTCTTGCCTCTCCGGAGCAAAGTTTCTCTTCTTCTGCTTTATTGTCTTCCTCTTGGGATCAACATTCAACTTATGGGTTATAAGTTGGGGGTCAATCCCTGGCATATCAGCTGCTGTCCAAGCGAACACGTCGCTATTCTTTTGTAAGAATTCTATCAACTTGCCCTTCAAGGGTTCTTTCAGAGATGCTCCAACATAAGTAACTTTTTCAGGATCGTTCGGCTCTAGGGGTATGGGAATCAAATCCTCTGCTGGCTTCCCTCTATGCTCTTCATCATCACGGACATCCATGTCTTCAATTGGAAGGACCTGCCCCCCGACTCCATCGGCCCTTAGCGCGGCTACATAGCAACTTCTTGCCATCTTCTGATCACCCTTCTGTTCTCCGACACCATTCCGTGTCGGAAACTTAACCTTCATATGATATGAAGAGGCCACAGCCTTGAACGCATGAAGTCCAGTCCTTCCAAGGATTGCGTTGTATGTTGAGACTGCCTTAATCACCAAGAAGTTCAGCATCTGAGTCGCCTCCTTAGGCTCCTGCCCAATAGTCACGGGTAACTGAATAGTCCCTTCAACGTTGGACTCCACTCCATTAAATCCATATATAGGCATGTTTGCAGGGGTCAACTGAGAGTCGTTGTATCCCATCTTCACAAACGCATCATGAAACAAAATATCCACAGAAGCTCCATTGTCTATCAAGACTCGTTTTACTTCTGAATTTCCAATCACAGGAGTTATGACCAGCGGGTCATCATGGGGGAACTTCACCCCTTCCAAGTCTGAATCATCGAAACCAATTACCATCTCAGTTTTAGCACGCTTCGGGGCCTCTCCCACAATGTGCATTACTTCTCTTGCGTATGCCTTTCGAGAGTTTCGAGTTGTACCGGCCGCTGTCGGGCCTCCCCAGATCATGTTGATAACTGGCCCTCGGGGCTGCGTGTTACGGTCACGATCATTATCCCTTCTGTCATTGTTTCTCCTGTTGTAATCCCCTCTTTGGGTTCCATGATCTCCACCCTTTGTGAAATTATTCAGCTTTCCTTTACGGATCAAGAATTCAATCTCGTCCTTCAACTGTCTGCAATCATCCGTGTCATGTCCCACGTCTCGGTGGAACCTACAGTATTGATCCTTGTTTCTCTTTGCGGGGTCACCCCTGAGTGGCTTCGGCCATCGGAAGTCTTTATCCTTCTCGATCTCTGACAAGATTTGGCTCCTAGGAGCATTCAACCTTGCATAGTCAGAAAATCTTGGTCCCATACTCTTCTTTGATGTTGACTCAGAATCTTTGCTAGTACGGGGATATTTGTCCCTAGCATCATACTCTTGGTCTTGCTTTCGCTTCTTCGTTTCATTATTACCCTTGCCATTGTTTATCACGACATCCTTCATGGTGCTGTCCTCGGCCTTGATATACTTATCAGCTCTTAACTGGAGCTCAGCCATATTCTCGGGTGGGTGCTTTGCCAATGACCTTTTAAAGTAAAGATCAGTAGTGCCGTGCTCTAGGGCTACCATGGCCACCTTGTTCTCTAAATCAGTAATATTTAATGTCTCCTTGGTGAATCTCTTAAGATAATCTCTCAGATTCTCATTCTTCCCTTGTACCACATACATGAGGGATGCAGAACTTTTCTCATGAACTCTCCCGCTGATAAATTGACTAACAAAAGCAGCACTTAACTCCTTAAAGGAGCCAATTGAGTTTGCAGGAAGTCGGCTATACCATCTTTGAGCCATGCCCGGCAAGGTTTGAGGGAACGCCCTACACTTCAAGGCGTCACTTGCAGGCTGTAGTAATAGTGCGTTTGAGAACGTCCTAACATGATTTGCGGGATCACCCGTTCCATCGTAAGCCTTAATTGTCGGCATCTTGAACTTCCTTGATATGTGGGCATTCATCACCTCCTCGGTGAATGGGGGCGTGGGATCATCCGGATCCCCAAGTGGCATCAGATCCTTGGGGTTGCTTTTAGGGGTTTCCACCCTTGGAGTCCTTCCAGTTGGGACGGTAGCCCTTCTTTGCCTTCTTGGAGGCCTTTCCAGATCTATGAAAGGAATCGGTCCTGACGTGGGAGGTGGCAAAGTCTGATTTGATCTGGCTTGCTCCCTGGCCATATCTTCCTTTAATCTTAAGATCTCGGCTTCATAAGCCTTAATCCTCTCAGCAGCTGTTGAAGGGAGTCCATCATGAGTATTTCGAGTTCTCCCCATAGGTTCTTTACTTGCACGTCGCCTCCTTGGAGCTTCATCACGCTCGTAATCATCGTCAGAAGATGATTCATCCGTATAAGGACCAGAAAAATCGCGATAATCTCGATCTCGAATATACAGGGCATGACCACTTGGTCCAGCTCCGTAGTTAGGCATCCCGTACATTGGACTGGTACTTACGGGGAGATCCGTAGTGTGGATCTGAACCCCTCGTGTAGGGTTGTTGGGGTCTACACTCAAGGAGGAAATCCCCACCTGGCGGGGGTTAGTCCCTGGAATTGTGTGGACGATCGGAGGTAGCGTACTCTCAATATGGGTAGTCGTCCCTAGGGGTTGAGAAACTTGATACGGAACGATAGTCCCGGATGTCAGAGGTACTTGCTCAGATGTCGGAAGTACTTGTTCAGTAAGGGGCGGAGCAGAGCTAAGAGGTAGAGCCTCGGTAGCGATTGGCTCGGTAGTGCTTGGTGCAGTTCTTCGTGTTTGAACCATGGTTGATGTCTTCTTCCCACAGACGGCGCCAAATGTTGTGGAATAAAAACTAGGTTATTAGATTGCGGCTAGGGTTTGATGTATTTAATGCTAGGGTACGTGAGCTTCGTGCTTTAATGGCTGCTTCTGCGTTCGAGACTTAAACGGTCCTCATAGAATGCCTACGTATCTCTGTTTTAAGAGAATCAAGCCAATAAAACGTAGTTCTGAGTTGAGGGGTCTGACCCTTTATATAGGCTGAGAAGCCTCAGAATTAGGGTAGGGTTAAGTGACTTGGTGGACAAGTCATTCTTGAGGAAAGTTCTAGACCCCTTCCTTGTAGGAGTCTGTTTCCTTGTATGAGTGTATGCCTTGGAGGCTACTCTTTGTAGGGATAATGTTCTTATCTGACACTTATTGCTGAGCTGTTTATTACCCCCAATATTAATTACGAAATTAATATTGTAAATAGGGTTTGGGCCTACTTGGTGGGCCCCACGTTTGGACCATTCCGGGTCTAATTAATGCCACATTAAATGTGTCTTTAGGGCTTACTTTTAGCCCATATCAATACATAAATTTAATATTATTCCTGTCACGAAAGTCTTCGTATTCAAATTTTTTTTTATATGTTAATATAACAGAAAGACATTCACATGCGGAACCTGTAAATAAATACATGAATATCTATAATATACAGAAAATTTAAGATGTATTTTCAATGCTCGAAACGTATTTAACGGGAAGACGGCTCACTAGAAAAGATTGTATTAACTATTAGAATTTGATACTGATGTCATATATATATTTTTTAATTTTTAATGTTCGATTTTATGGATAAAAATTATTATATAAGTCTTTTAATATATGTTAAAGTTGGGATTTCGGTTTTAACAAGAGAGCGGCTCAATCAAAAGAATCGTGTTTAAAAAGAAATCGATTCATTGGAGAAAATTATTTAATTAAATATTGTAACGCCGTCGCGAAGCGCGGCTTTATCAACTAGTTAATTATAAATTTTCAATCTTCGTCAGAGATTTTACTAAACTAGTTGATTTATATTATGTCCTTAATCAATTATGTACGGAGTATATCCTCACAAACTGTCTTGGTATCTTACACCATTATGAGAATCAGAGAATTATGTCATTTTCATACTTCTTAAAAAGAAAATGCTAGAGTTCCCAAATTGGATCCCAAAAAAATTCTCAAATGTCATGTGTCATCTTCTAATTGGTTATATTATGATGGGGCCCCCTGTATTCACATCAATCACACCAATTAAAACATCCCATACTGCCAAATCAGCAATGCCACGTCATTTGGGAACTCTTTTTGGGATCCAATTTGAGGTACTTAGCACTACTCAAAAATATACTCACTCTGTCCCAAAATACATGTCCCTTTTCTAAAAATCATACATATTAAGGTAAAGGTTAGTTGAATAATATTTTACAACTAATACCCTTAATTAATACATTGAAAAATGAGAATAGTGTTAAATTTGAAAAAAAGTCAAAGTTTAGATACAATAAATGTAGGGATAATTTTGGAAAATCATCTTGTATTTGTATTGAAAAAAGAAAAGGAACATGTAAAATGGGATAAATTCATTTTTCAAAAGAGACATGTATTTTGGGACGGAGTGAGTATTGAATGAAAATTGTTTGTCCTAGAATTTTACATTGAAATCTATAACCTTTATTAACAAGTGAAACAGCCTTTTAACGTACCACTTTTGGTTTCACCCAATTTTGGTTTCACTCCTACAATCCTATTTCTACTATAATTCTATGTTGTTTTTTAATAAAATAGAAATCCTATTGTATATAATTCTTTTATTACAACTTTAAATAAAAAAATAGTTTCATCCCTAGAATCATATTCACTTACAATTCTATGTTTTTTTAAAAGAAAATTATAAAATTGAAATCCTGTTATAATTATAAAACAATTTTTTTTATCATAATTTAGAATAAAAAAAGTAATACGATCAATTCTCCAAAAGATTTTTCAAGGTGAACAACTAGAACATGTTTCTATACACTACTCTAGAACATTCTTCCCTGCGATTATATGTTATTTTTTTAAAAAAAATATTATAATACTAAAATCTTATTATTATTATAATTCTTACAATGTATTAGCAATTTTTTTTATTATAACTTATAATAAAAAAAATTACGATAAATTATCCTAAATATTTTTCAATGAAAACAATCGAAACGTGTTTTCATGTACTTCTATTAAACAATCTAAGTTTATAGTTTATTAATCGCATAAATTTTTTTATGCAAATAACATAATTCTTTTTATAATTTTTGTAATATAATTTTATAAATATTTAATTGTATAAAAATTAGTAATATTTAACATAAATATCGGAGTCCGCACATATTATTATACAAAATACGGACATACATCATACTAAAATACACGACACCGTACCATTATTGGGTCTAATTCAGAGTAGTGTTACAGATCATCTGGATTGTTTATTCAGAATTACTTTCAAATGACACACTTATCATGACAAATATATGTACAATTTGTCATAGGATCTATAAATCAATTTGCAGTAGATATCTGCAAATACAATTTAAATGAAGAATATTGTTAATGAGCTACATCATACATATCAATATACAGTAGCAGAAAGATGAAGATGATATATATTGTGTGTGTACTGTGTACCATGACTAACCCTACCAAGGGATTAAGATTAACAAAGTGAGAAGTGGCTGCCTGTTAGAGCATGTCGAATGGTTTGCTATATGGTGTGCTATAGCTATATTATAGCACAAAAATTTAAAAACATCACTCCAATGGTGTGCTAAATTTTGTACTAAAATATCACAATGCTATAGTTTGTGCTATATTTAACACAAAATATAGATGGAGCTATAATTGCTACATCATCAAAAAGTGAAAAAATGGAGGGAAATGGTAGATGAGGTACATCAATTTTCTACCTATATTCAAAATAGTGGGGTGCTTGGAGAGTTATTTAAATTTAGAGCAAAATTTAGCACAAATCATTGGAGACATGGTGCTATTTTAGCATCAAAAATCACTTTTTAATGCTAAATTATAGCAATAGCTCCATCTATTTTAACACAACCATTGGACTTGCTCTTAAGTGTTACCTAAGTACAATTCAGTTGAGTAACATTTTTGAGCTTTAATTTCTTGCATCCCACTTGCATGTCAAGACTTTCCATCATTCTTTTGCTGGAGTTCTCTTTTCTCAGATATTAGTCCTTGGCTAGTACTCCCTCTGTCTCATTATACCTTGTTCATTTGAAATGTCGGCCCTGTTCATAACATGAGATAAATTACTAATTTACGTTTAATCTATAAGACCAAATATAGTCATGAGTGATCTTGTTGGATTCGTATTTATGAGTACTTTAATACAGTGAAGTTTTTATATTTAATACAAATACGAAATTGAAGATATTAACGATCAAAAGTGTGCGTTGGCAAACGTGTCCATTTGAAATGGGAAAAGTATTTAGAGACAGAGGGAGTACAAACTAAAAATGTGTTCTCCAAAAGCCAATCAATTCCAAACCTTAGTTACTTGTTGGTACTTCCTTAATTTTGTTCAGTGTACTCTCGATCTTCGGCTTTTTTAATAGCCTTCATGCCTTCATGTATTCAAAACAAATTATTTCCTCCGTCTCTAAATATTTTTCTCATTTTAGTTGGACACGTTTGCTAACACACACTTTTGATCATTAATATTTTCAATTTCGTATTAATATTAAATATAAAAACTTCATTGGATTAAAGTACTCATAAATATGAATCCAACAAGATCACTCATGACTATATTTGGTCTTATAGATTAGACGTAAATTAGTAATTTATCTCATGTTATGAATAGTCCCGACATATGAAATGAGAGTAGCATTATGAGACGGAGGGAGTAGTAATTAGTTATAAATACGATACTCCCTCCGTTTCATAATAATCTTCTCGTTTCATATGTCGGGATTGTTCATGACATGAGACAAATTACTAATTTACGTCTAATCTATATGACCAAATATAGTCATGAGTGATCTTATTAGATTCGTATTTGTTAGTACTTTAATACAGTGAAGTTTTTATATTTAAAACTAATACGAAATTAAAGATATTAACGATTAAAAGTGTGCATTGGCAAACGTGTCCAAGTGAAATGGGAAGAGTTTTTTGAGAGAGAAGGAATAGATGTTAATTATCTTGTCTTGTTCGCTTATAATTAATTATCTTATAATTAATTTATAGAAGAAATTAATTACCAATCATGAAATTTTCTAGTATGTACTTTGTAGAATTGTAGGTGCATACAATGTATATTCAAAATAGAAAAATGTTATTTTTAAAGTTCTTTTTTTATTTTCAAAGCTGTATTTACAATATATTGTATCATAATATGCAACATTTTGTGAATAAAGAGAATATATGCTACAAATACAGATCTGAAAATTAAAAAAAAATATTTACTGAAAATAACATTTCGCTCAAAATAACCTAGTTTGTGGTTCTATTATGTATTGTCTATAATGTACCTCATCAACGTATTCACACGGGACTATGAGAGAAAGCATATTACAATTAATGTCGTTTCTCGAAATTTTTGCCCTTTTAGCTTTTGTAATCTGAACCTAGGGTTTGAAGAAAATTGGGAGTGACCAGGAGGATAAAAAGGTAATTTTAAATTCTAGAAAGGGTAAAACCCAAAGTCTTCCTAAATTCTCTAACCAATGAGAACTCATTAATCAGCTCCTTCTCAGCTCTCACCTACACTCTGAGATACAGTATTACAGTGTGTTGTAAGTGATGCCATGCTATTAATATACTACGGAGTAGAACAGAGAGTGAAAGAAAGAAAGAAAGAAAGAAAGAAAGTGAAGGAAAGCTAGGCTAGCTACTAGCTATTTTTGCAGCCAACCACTTGGTAGATCTATAAATTAGCCTGTAACATGCTCATCACCTATTCTCCAGTGATTTGGTAAGTTTTATAATGAACAGAATCGATCTCTATCTCTACAAGTTCGCAACTACTGTATACACTTAAGTATGCACTGTGCATCTTTCCTAGCTATCTACTCATCACTTGCTAATGCCGTCCTCAAATGCACAATTCACCCACATACTGACTTTTCTAACATAATATGATTATCTCAACATAAATCAGTTTTCGGGTCTAATGTGTATACATAAGCTAGTTCAGTGTTTGCAGCTTTTGTTTTGCACACAAATTTATAAAATTTTATATGTAAATATGTCTATGTCAGTAGCTTGATTTGATTCTTGCTTTCTTGAACTCAGATATTGCAGCACTTGGAAATGGAAATACACTAGTAGTACTTCTCTGATCCCTTTCTTAATTTCTACAACAAGATACTTGCAAGCCTACACATTTCATCAAAACCAAAATGTTAGACTATGAATGGAGCAACCCATCAAATTTGATGGTAAATGGAGATGACCCACCCGACCAAGATTCGGGTCAAAACCCACAACTTTACAATCATTGCACTCAAAATTTCAACCAACATCTCATAAACCTTAATCATGATCATGACCATCAAAATACCTATGAAAACCCAACTCACCACCAATATTTTCACTACCCACCAACCCATAACACTCATTTACAATCCCACTATGACCCAAACTGTTACGGGTCATACCCGAACCCGGATCCAAGAATGATAGACCAGACCGGGTTCATGACTGTGCCAAAAAGTGAACCGGCCGGTTTTGAGTATACTACTACTACTAGTAGGATTGGTCTCAATTTAGGAGGCCGGACTTATTTCTCTTCTACCGAGGATGACTTTGTGAACCGGTTGTACCACCGGTCCAGTATGGTTGAACCCGGTTCAATGAACGTCCCGCGCTGTCAAGCAGCAGGATGTAATGCTAATCTTACTCATGCAAAGCACTACCACCGCAGGCATAAGGTGTGCGAATTTCACTCCAAGGCAGCTACCGTCATCGCCGCCGGATTGACTCAGCGCTTCTGCCAACAGTGTAGCCGGTTTGTTATGAAATTAAAAAATAACCTAGCCATGCACTTAAATTTAATTTCATCAAAAATTCATGGTATTACACTCAAGTTATGCGGTAACATTTTAGTATGTTCGTTTAAAATTATTACGATTGTGAAATTAATGTCCTCGGAATTATCTTAATTACCACGGTAACTATTAGTTTGGGTTGATTCGTACGTGGGATGATCCCGAGGGCATTTGAATCCGTAAGTTTCTGCATTTGAGTTAACGTACGTACTAAACGTCAGTTTGTTTTTGCTTCTTATAGTAAGACCAATCATCACATAAATTTGATACTGTACTGGTCCAAACATAATTATACTAGTAATTTTTTGTTGAACAAGTGCATTTATTTTTTTATTTTTTTTCATTCTGAATTTTGACACTGGAATTGGAAAATGTAACAGATTTCATCTACTGACCGAATTTGACAATGGCAAAAGAAGCTGCCGGAAAAGATTAGCGGATCACAACCGTAGAAGGCGAAAAACTCAGCAAATGGATCAAGATAATAATAAGTTGCAGCTCCAAATTGCTCGTAATTCATCATCTGAAAACCTTACAAGTAAATCATTTCGATATATCCTTTACGTTAATCTGAAAATACCGTTTCTATGAGTTGTTTCTAAGTGCATAAAGATTATCACGTATAAGTCCGTCTCCTATTACCTCATTAGGTAATTTAACTTTAGCATGATAGCGCACATTTATATTTTGTGGACTCAAGTTGGAATCTATATTATCCTTATAATTAATATATATTAGGAATGCTAAAATTAAGTTAACAAATTTATATTTAGGGGAATTTAATTTGTTCTTGTTCACAATTGTAGGGTCTCCACCAGATTCCAGTGTGCATTCATCTTCATCGGTGACAATTGCAGTTTCACCCCCACGGACTTCATTTGATAAATTCCGGCAAAGATCTGACTATCAGGCCTCTAGTTCTTCAACAAACTCTCTGTTTTAGACAATTGCGAGATTTTATTATTTATTCTCTGAGGAGAAATTAATTCATTATCGTGGTCTTGTTTGAAATATATATAGGATTAATTACAACTCTATTAGCAAGAAATTAGTGTACTCCTCCGTCCCTTTTTAGTTGGTACATTTGCAAAAAACACACATATTAGCTTTAATTATATAATTTGTTTCCATACCTGCCCTTAATCTTAACATTAAATGATGAGTTATGACTTATGAGGGTGTATGTTAAATATAAAGTAAAACATTGGTATTAGAAATAGAGGGATATAAATGGAAAAATTGGTAAAAAAATATATTGGAACAAGGAATGTGACAACTATTTAGGGACAATTTTTTTTTGCAAATGTGCCAACTAAAAAGGGACGGAGGGAGTGTCATTTAAGGAACAAGTTTTAACAATTAGCTATTTCATCATAAAATTGCAAAGAAAACTTAATTTTTCTTTGGCTATGTGTGGAATACTATTGTGTTTCAGGGTTTGAATTGAGGCAGGCTCATGCATGTAAGGTCAATTATATTTCCATTTTAGCATTTGCAGTTGAATTATTTTCTTTTGTCTTCTCCCTTGATATTTTTTTATTTCCACATGACAGTTAAAAAATGAGTTTATAAGGTAATTTGCTATGAAAATGCTCTTTTATCCCTTTGGTTTCAACTCATTATTTTCTACAAAAACAACAGTTTGTTTAACCTGAAATTATTACTCCACTAAACACACACACACAGACATGCTCATAATTTTCGGAAAATAATGAAATAATTAGTGCATTCGATAACAATTTAATTTCCGTAAATTTACTTATTTTTTTAATCTAAAAGATCACATGAATTACTACTCCCTCCGTCCCGGCCATTTGTTTACATTTGGTTTGGGCACGGAGACCAAGAATAGTGGGTGTAATATTGTTAAAATAAATGAAGTAGTGGATGTAATAGTGATTTTATTATTAAAATAAGTGAAGTAGTGAGTGTAATAGTGATTTTATTGTTAAAATAAGTGAAGTAGTGGGTGTAATAGTGTAAAGTATTGTTAAAATAAGTGAAGTAATGGGTGTAATAGTGTTAAAACTTACTATTTTAGGAAACGTAAAGAATTAGTTGGGACGTCCCAAAAAAGAAAGTGTAAACAATTGGTTGGGACAGAGGGAGTACTTGATATGTTGATTACATAATTAATTTCGACAGAGAAAGGAGACTGTAATTTCCTTAATTGAGAAAAAGGGTCAAGAAATCAAGCTGTCTCCTGCCCGGGGGCTATTTTTGATCAAACGTAATTATTGCTATTTGGTGGCCTGGTGGGTCCTATATCCTATCTAATGACCACAAAATTGATCGGACGGTAGTTACGTCTCAATACTCTATGGTTGTATAGTACAGTATATATCTCTCTTACATGGATGATGGATGATGGATGATGAGAGAGGGGGAATGAATGAGAGATTGTATACTATGTGCATCTACTATTATGTTCTTTTTAGTTTTATCACGATTCAAAATCTCGTACGTTCACCTGACAAAAAAAAAAAAAAAAAAATCTCGTACGTTCAACACGTTACGAAAATGAACACGAACAAGAACACTTTGAGCCGGAAAGAAGAATTCGTTTCATCCCAAAATATTGATTTATGATATAATTTGTATTGTCGGATGTATAAGTGATAGTAGCAGTGTTGTAAAAAGCGGGAATCGGAATTAATCGGTAGAGGCACTGTCCAGGGATTAATCGGGGATCTGAGAATTAATCGGAATGATTAATCAAATAATCGAATTATTAATCAGTTCGGCAACCCATGGAACAGGGATTAATCGGTGATTAATCATGATTAATCACCGATTTTTAGAACAGAGGATAGTAGTAGATTTAAACTTGATTAAGAATGTCACTCGTTCAAATTACGTCTTAGAGCTATTAATGTAAAAATGTTAACAATTCCATGATAATAATAATTGATAAGGGGAGCTCATCATGTTAAACACACTTGACAAGTATGAGTTACACATTTCCCTTTTGTACCATCCTAACATGAATAAGGATGTCATCTATCTATAGTATAAATCCTGTTGTATTTTTAAGCATGAAATGACTAAATAACCCTTCCGTATTTTTAGTATTTACGTTATAATGCCATTTGACCTGGTTGATTTATACAGCAATTCATTACAAACCACATGTTCATACTCTTGCTGCTGTGTCAAGCTTCCTTGAGAAGTTTTTACTCTTTTCAATACATACTCTTCGATTCCAATTTCAATTCAAAGTTACAGTTTCGTCTATTTCTTTTAAATTTCAAACTCAATTTAATTTTCAAATTCTTAATTAAATCCTCAATATTCCTAATTCTATTGTTTGTTTTTGTTTTCATTGCAGATTCTATTAGAATTGTGAACTCTGATATTATTCACTCTAAAGGTAGTGAACGATGATACTACTCACTGTAAGATTTTTAAATCCCTTTTTCTCTATATCTTTCTTCAATTTACGATAGATTTGTGTTATTTTTTTTGGTTATTTTTGTGTTTATCCGATGGGTTTTATTCATATGTGTTTTATTCATATGTTCATATTTGTTACAAAAACAGCGTTGTTTCGGTGATCTTTGTATATATATTGTACTTTCGATAATTTTTTAGAATGATTTAATCAATATTATATGTTTTTGTTTTTGCAGCTTAACTGTTTGTTGAAAGTTTTGAGTGAACTTTAATTCTCTTTTTAGCTTCCATTAATAGTATGTTACTTACTGATCTTTGTATAGATAGATGTATTGTTTGGTTCAAGTTATGATTTTACTTTCTCTTTTTTGTAGGTTAGATTATTTATTTTGTGTCAACTTATAACGTATTTGGTGATTTTTGACATCATGATATAGGATTTATAAAGATGAGAGACAAAATTATGGGTGTAAAAGAGGTTCTCCTGGAAAAGCTTTAATAAAAGAGATTTCTATGAACTTGAATGTTTCACCAAAGTAGTCCAATCAAAAGGGGAAGTGAAATTTAGTAAGGATATTAGCTTCTGATGATACTTAGTTGTAATGTAGTAACTTTTATGTTTTATGTCTTATGACTTTTAGATATCTTAGAGTTTTGGAGTAGTTAATTATGGGTTGGTAATTGAAATGGTTAAAGTCAGCGATTATTTTGCTTGCTTTTTTTATGTTAAAGCTAAGATATTAGTGGTTGTACCAAATTTTTGCTAATGAATTATTTTAATTTATGATATTTGTTTATGTACGGGATTTGAATATCAAATTTTCAGCATTTTCTCCTTTCCCTTGTTTCTTACTCTCACACAATCACTCTATTCTTCTTTTAGTATTCTATTTTTCCAATTTTATTGTCATTATTTTAGTTTTCTGATGTGTTCTTCTTTTTAAATTTTTGCAGGTTGAACTTTGTAGATCTGATATGTACATTGAAAGGGAAAAGATTTTGGTGTTTGTTTACATCTCTTTATTCTTTGTTTAAATTTTAGGGTTTATGTTGTAGTTAATTGTGAATTGGAATTTGTTGGAATCATTTGATTGAAATTACCATTTGTGGAAATTTTTTTATTAATATATTTTATAATTTTAACAGCTCATGGTTCAACAGTCAAGGAGGAAGCTTGACTGCAAGCAAATTTCTTGGTATCTGCAGTGTGCTAATGTTTGTGAGTACACGACTTCTCTTTATGTGTTTAATGCTGATATTGCAAAATTTGTGTGTTTAGTGATGATATTGCAAAATTTGGATATTCAATTTGTTAGAATTTAGTCCCCTGAACTAATCATGCTGCTACTTCTTTGATTGTTAGTGAGACATGGTATATATGATATGTGCATTCTAAAGGTTTTACAACTTAACATTGTGCAGGTTGAATCAGGATGTTGGAATATGAGGTTGATGAGCTAACTTTGGATACCTTAAATTAAGTACCTTATATATTGGTTATGGTATATATGATAGTTCTGTGTTGGTATATATAATACCTCATTTGTAGCATGCTCATTCGACAAAGAATTTCGTGATTAGTTCAATAAGTGGAATAGACAATGAGGTTATAATCCAGAATTTGAGAATCATTGCTCCTCTTGATTCACCAAACAATGAGAGGATTGATCGAGATTAGTTTTCTCGACTTGAACAAGGTTTGTCCATGGCATATATTTAATGCCTTTCGTGACTCGTGACTAATATTCTTTTTCGTAGCTTTATATGAGTATTTATTCCTTTTATAATTTCTGTGTAACAGATTATTTTTACCTAAAACACACCTACAGTTGTAGTTATATATGAAGGAGATTAATGTGTGATCAAAGAAGAGTGGTTAAGCTTTTATGAAGTTATCTTTTAGAATATTTTCATAATGAACATTTTAAAATGATGTTATATCAACATCTAAATCTTATTAAAGCTTTAAACTAATATGGATCAACAAATCTACAATAATGTTTCGAATCGGTTTTTAAACTCTATGCAATTCTTTCTTGGGCTCAACCAACTCAGGTTGCCAGTCATGCTTGGAAATATTTATAAGACAAGCACATAACTTTTCGGACAAAGGGTCAGTGATGGAAAGTAGAAAGCTCAATAGCAGCCAATTGATCACCCAAGCATTTGCAGAAATTGCAGAAAGACATTCTTCAGTGCCATCAATTTGGTAATTATGATTCATTTTCTTAGATGCAGCAATGCAACACATATAACCAATTAATCAAGTGGGAAGTTTGTTCAATAAAATATTAAGGATTCAATGTTCTATCAAGATAATGTGCTCAATGGACTACTTTATTAGACATTAAACTGGCATGATAACTAATATGATTATATCTTAATTTTTTTTTAGAGTGCTTGCTATGTATTTTGATTTCTTAGTATATTTGGAAGAAGCTCTATTTTTGACAAAATATATATAATATACATGCATATGTAGTTGTTAACTATTATTTTTTACTGATATATTTACTTATGTTTATTATTGTGTTTGTGACAATCTAGCAGACCACATGGTAAGTTGAAAGATTAGATTTGAAATATGTTGGGTGTGGGTGAAATTTTGCTATACTGAATTTTTTTTTAAAATTGTCTTAGGATATGTCTATGAGTGTTGTCTTGACTATCTAATATTTTCTGGTTCAGGATGACCTTTTGTCTTGCTCTTTTCATAATACGTTCGGTGATTGATGTGACACTATAGAGCAGGAGGTGATCGTAGAAGATTTTATCATGGGCAAAGGTTTCTCTATAGTGGTACCAGCTCACGAGGTGATCGTAGAAGATTTTATCATGGGAAAAGGTTTCTCTACTTCAATTCATCTGGAAGTCTCGATTGTCAGTTTATTATCGCAAGTAGTATGTGTAATAAGTTGATGTGTGTCATGTTTAGAATTGTTATGTCTGATTATGTAGTCTTTTGTCTTAGAGTCGGGAGTAGTTCTCTACCTTATTAGTAGCATCAAGCATGCAGTCGTTTAGTTTTTGTACCCACATTATTTGAACCTTTCATATCAATTTGAACGTGTCAATATCAAGTTTAAACAGAGAAAGGACTTTACATGTGTTAATATATAGACTATTATTTCAATTAACAATCCTAAAACATTATTATCGACAAAAATTATCTATATATTGGTCTTGGGTTTATATAACGAATAATTAATAAATAAATTATTTCAACTTAGATTCAAAAACAAAATTAAAAGATAGCATATTACATGGTATAGCCCCGCACAGCGGGCACACATACTAGTATTAGGATTTTTTGTAATGCACGAGCACTACTACACATTTAAACTTAGGAGACATCACTTGCATAGCGTTTTTTGGGAAGCGTTATGCAAGTATGTTGCTTAGATAGCGTTTTTGAAAAAAAATGCTATGTAAGTAATTTTTATTTATTTTTCTTTTTTTGCCAAATCATTATGCAAATAATTACATAGCGTTTAATTATGAAACGCTATGTAAGAGTACACTTACATAACGTTTTTAAAAATGCTATGTTAAGTTCCGTATTTTAAGTAATATTTTTTTAATTTTTATAAATTTATAAATAGTTGTTTACTCTTAAATAGCGCTTTTGAAAGAACTATCATAGTTAACAAGTATTATTTTAGAAAATACCCAATACGGCATTCATTAATTCATCTCAAATGACCTAAATTACATCAGTACTCTCTCCCTCGCCGCTCTCAATCATCTCTTCCTCTCCATCGCCCTCGTCGCTTTCAATATCTCTCCATCTCCGTCAGATTCATGTCTCCGTCTCCGTGTTCAAGCTCTCAATAGATGTATCTACGATTTGGGTGTTCTTTGATTCAATTTGATTTGGGTATTCTCTCCGACTCATCTTCAAAATGTTTCGCTGTATCTTCAATCTAAATCGGTTTGTCATGTATAAATGAAATCCAGGGTATTCTCTCTCTCTCTCCCCCCCTCCCCCTCTCCCTCTCTCTCCCTCCCTCTCTCTCCCCTCCCTCTCTCCCTCACTCTCTCTCTCTCTCTCTCTCTCTCTCTGCGTGTAGGTGTTTGTTTTGTTAAGTTGTGATTTGTTATAGGTTTTCACGATTTGTTATAGGTTTTTGATTCGGTGATTTAGTATTCTGTCAAGACAATTGTTGTTGTTCTGTGTTCTTAAATTAATTGTATGTTTGTTCCATGTGATGATGAAGCTGTTTTGTAGAGATGTGTTTTTAGCTAAGGTAATGATTTTTCTCTTTCCCCTGTACAGGCTTATTAGAAGGCTGCTGATGGCAATTTTGGTGATGGAGAACTGCAAATCATTGGTTGGCCGTTGAAATCTCTTGTGGTAAGATAGATTTGATCTGTTTGTTAGCCGATGCTTATACTATAAATATTAGACCCTCCTCCCAACACCTACTTTATTTAAACTACTGCCCTATGTGCCGAAAGAAATGTTTGTTAAGAAGGGGAAGATTCCACTGAGGTATGCTTTTGACTTGTAGCTAATTTTTACAAGGGCTAGCGACATATGCTTAGAATGTTTATCTATCTCATCTGCCTGGTGTATAAGGGTGAACTTCAGGTTCTATCATTGTATTGGCCTTGAATGTGAAAATCCAATTGCTTTCATACGAAAAAATCAATTGCATCCTTACTGCACAAATGGGTGTCTTAATGAAGTGGTACATTTCGACACCTGTGTTTGTAATGTTGTATCAAGAGTGCTTATATTTTAGCGGGAAACAGATTCATATCTCATCAGCTACAAGTCAGAATCACAAACATGGGATTCCCAGCCATTGCTAGCTTATCAATACTTTAAAAATGTTAGAAACTTTTGGTAGCTGCAGAAAAGTTAAAGCTAACAACTTTTGAAGCACCTGTTTTCGAAAGGGTGTGTGACAAACTAACTTCACTTTTGATAGAATTTATTGTTTTCGACTATTCGTGTATCTTACTTGTGCAGATGACTGACTTATGTATCTTATTAGGATACCCACGAACTTGAAGGTTAATTCTCCCCGTTATCCAATTGATCATTTACTGGTTTACATGCTAGCTGGATGCTTGTTACATACTTTAGCAGTACATATTCTACTAAGATGATTCATATGAGCTATAGATCTAATTGGCTAGTTCTAAATGCGATTTGAGTTTGTGGTAGTTGCATGTATACTATTATTACCTTACCTTTTTATTCACCAGTTACATCCTAATTGCACCTTAATTATTGCTAGCAGTGGAGGTAATTTGATGAATTATTGCTATAGTTGCACCTTAATTATTTCTTGCATAATTGTGAAACCCTTGCCTAGAAAAATGAAAAAAAAAATTACACTGGAAGGTCTCTGTGCAGGTATATATCATCATATGTTGCCGGGTTCAGAGAAACATATATAAAAAAGGGATCTATGGCATATGTATGTACTTGTATTTTCCTTGTAGCTACTCTAAATGCCAACTATCAATTTTGGCTTTAGCTAACAGGTCAACTATGTTGTAGAGTCATTTATGTCATTTCGTCAACTATCCTCTTTTATGGTGTAGGATACAGGGATGATGATCACGATATCTTTTCTTATGATGTAGTTTTGTGGTTGTGCTTACAAAGTTGTTTATACTTATTGAACTAGAATAATCATGTGCCGTCACTATTTTATATGCACATGTATTTTGTATATTTAATTGATAGTAGATACTTCTTTTGCAGGCCAGTGATTTTCTGAAGCGTGATGGTAAGCTCTTAGATTAGTGCTTTAAATCCACTTATATATATACTCCATGACTTGCAAATATGAAGTGAACTAGAGTTTCGATGTATCTAGCTTTTTTGTAACCCGTAGAGTAATGTATATACTCTCTTGACCCTATGTATGTCCTGAATTGTGGTATCAATACAGTGCTGCATGCTCCTTGGTCCTTACCCTTTTTCATGCTTGGCATAGAACATCTTCAATAATGATTAATTGGCATGCAGACATTGTCCTTATAGATCTGCCAAATCTCTATTTCTTGTCACAAAAAGAAAACGCAGTAACAATGAAAATAAATAGTGCAACCAGGAGGCATTTGTTGTGACCGACTTTAGCTTTTCAAAAGTGTTGTCACTATATAAGAAGCATACATAGTTAAAAGTATATATTTGGATTATGTGTTTCTTTTTTTTTCATTTTCTGATTCTTGTGGTTTTGCAAGATTATCTGTAAACTATCACAATTTGTTTTAATTTGTTTTCTTTTTAAATTTACAGCAATTTCCCACCCCAGGATTACACTTTTCTTGATTATTTCACTTAATTACAAAGAATAATTTAATTAATTTTCTGAAGTTAGTAATCACTAACCAGTGCTTCTTGTTAGAAATTTCTAATTTTTGTGCAATAATGGTGTGCAGGTAAGCATTTGGTACTCTGTAACTACCTGTTGTGTCAAGAGCTCGTTTTCTTTTCTAAGAACCTTTTCCTACACAAAAAGGTTAGCAAAAGCCATTACAGTTTCAATTGTTATATTAGTTTTATGTAATAATGTTGATGTGCATGTTTAACGTGGCCTTCTGAACTCTGTACAAATTGCTTTGACAAATTGAAGTTTTCAACAAAGAAGCATTAATCGATCATTAAATATGCTCTAGCATTGTCACGATATTGGTATGTTTTATACTTTTTTAGCTTTAAAGTTCTACTCCTGTGTTAATACTTTAGCTCTTGTGCCTTTGAAAGTGTTTGATTTTTGTTGCTTGCAGGCAGTCTCATTATGGATATGAGATCGTCCAGACACTGATAGTTGATATTGAACCTAATGAGCATGTCTATTAATAAGTCCATTATTAGTACAATAGTTCTACATGGCTAAGATGCAGGGGGTAGAACCATGACATATATCCTCGTTCCCAGACTAAGTTCGTGATGTTGCTACCCAGATTCGTGAAGGGCTTCTTCAGGGATCTTCTGCCCAGCAATAACTTTCCCGCCCTCTTAAACATGTATCCTGAAATTCGGATTCAGTCTATACTTAGCTTTGATATCTGAAATATGTATAGTTTTAGGAGAAATATGAAAGTGTATGATATCTGACACTTAGATTTGTTTGTACAGCTTATACTTTTTTCTTTGAATTAATGATAATTACAGTTTGGAGTTTGATTATGTATTTGGCATTTGTTTGTTTTTCGTTTTATTTCTGAATTTTTAAAGATTTTAACACGTAAAGATATGGAAGAAAAATAAATATATTATGAATTTTCAAAAATTGTTTTACTTGCATATCGTTTTTCTTAGTGCTATAGAAGTAGTGGTGCACTTAGACAACACCTACTTGTATAGCGTTTTAGAAACAGTTATTGAAGAATGTTACTTGCATAGCTCAAAAAAAGCGCTATGTAGGTTATATGTACTTGCATAGCGGCGGCTTATACAGCGCTCAAAAGCGCTATGTAAGTAAAAAAAAAACGCTATGCAAGTGCAAATTTGTAGTAGTGGAGTCTTGTATATTGTATACGATTTTCAGAATACGTGGATTTACGAAGTGCCTAACTTGTCAGCCTAGATCTAGCGTGATGAAAACCTTTAACCTTAAGGTTGTGTTTAGTTGGGGAGAATGAAATAGAATGGAATGGAATGAATAGAAATTAAAAGAATACAACGAACATGAGAAGTGAGATTTAAAAAAAAAAAAAAGAATGGGTGCAAATTTTGTATGATAGAATTTGGGAAGAAAATAGGTTGGAGGGAGAATGGATCATTCCTTTTCAAAATGGTGTGTTTAAACTTTAGCTTAGGCAATTAAGAATGGAATGATGTAAGTAATGAAATTTTTAAACAATTAACTATAATCTTATTCAAATTACATTCCATTCCCTCCAATTTCATTTACGTCAACCAAACACAACATAAAGCTGGTATATCAAACACAAAAAGGGTAGAGGAAGATGCTTTCTTCTTCCCCACAGAATAATTATCTAGGAGGAAGCTTGTCATGTACAATTCAAACACAGTTGCCCACTTTCTTCAAATTTCTGTAACTAATACACGTTCATGTTATATATTCCACACAAATTTGGTCATGAATCATGACGAAGTAACCTAACATATATTATTATAAATATATGTTAATTACTAGTTCGGAGAAATGTCTCTTTCCCTTTCTCACCTATCACTTCAAATATTTCTGTCTTGTTATACTACGACTATGAATTTGTTTTCTGTTTACATCTCTCCCTTGGATTTGGTTGCACGGTTAATTCCGAAGGTCTTGCACATTCAGAAATATAGTATTCCCTCCGTCTCTAAATACTTTTCCTGTTTTGACTGGACACGTTTGCCAATGCATAATTTTTATCGTTAATATCTTTAATTTCGTATTAGTATTAAATATAAAAACTTCATTGTATTAAAATACTCATAAATACGAATTCAACAAGATCACTCATGACTATATTTGGTCTTATAGATTAGACGTAAATTAATAATTTGTCTCATGTTATGAACAATCCCGACATATGAAACGAGAATGATAATATGAGACGGAGGGAGTATGAAACAAATTTGGAGTACATTACACGATTAATTCTGAAGGTCTTGTCAAGGTAAACAAATCATTTTATACATAATCACTGCCATGGTCCTTCATAAAATTTTTAAAGTAGAGAGTCGTATTTGACAAATTTATCAAGGACAGTACTAGAGTATACTTTTACTTGGTGAGGCATGGAGGCTAGTGTGGTAAAGATAATGACGCTAGTGTCGAAAAAATTGATAACTCCATTGAGTTCTTAACGAAAAAGATCCCTAATATCATAATTTTAAAATAATTAATTCAAAATATTCATTCCAAATATTACACTAATCCATATTATCGTGTAGCTTTTTCGACTCTTTTTTATAACACTATATCATTTGACGTTTAGTGTAGATATATGTATACGCTAAAAAACTTAGAACACTTTGTGTGCTTGTCAAAAGACCACACCTTTTATTATTTTACAGGACTATTACGAGTAGAAAACTAAACAACTGAACTACATGTCACGATTTTCCTTAAACAAACTTCATGATCCTACAATCTTGCTACTGTTTATTCGACCAAATCAATTTACTTATCTGACTATATCATACTAATGACTAGAATTGCATAATTAAATCATAACTAAATTAAACAAATAAGTTTAAGATGACAACTCCAACAAGGTCTTTAGTAAATTACAAAAAAAAACATATTACTTTTAATAATTGTACACTAATATTTTCACAATTGAATAAAAAACAAAATTGAGATCTGATTAGACATTCGAATACTTGTTTTAAGCATTTTCAAATTAAAGATAAACATTGAGCCGACAAACATAGCTTTCAACTGTACATTCACCCCAATACTAAAGATAAACAATGTGATCGATCATTCATTTTTTCAACTGTACATTTACCCCAATAATAAAGATAAACATTGAGGCGGCAAATATAACTTTTGTGGCGCTTAAGTGAATTTAAGAAAAAGAAAACGCATTCCTAGAAATTGATCCCCTTTCATGTTTTGACACCTATGGAGGTAGTGTTTTTCGTAAGTTCGTTCACAGGGAAGGACTATCAATATTGATTTCAAGTAGATTATCTCTTATAATTTAGAAGTGTGGACAAAGGGGGGTTTTGAGTTTGGTTGAGGTGTTTTATCAAACACCTTGCATACAATAAATAAATTCCTATGGATATACAACTAAGTTAATGGCAATCATCCAAATTTACCAACACAACAACACAATGAGTGAATTAGCAAGTTATAGAGATATTTGACCCAAGGATAATTGAAACTCAAGCACTTCAACCCAAACAAGCAAAATATATCCACTCTACCTAACCAAGATAATTGGTGAAGCACACAATCACTTATTTCTCTTCTATTATAAACACTAATTTAGTGAAGCACATAAATTAGCTCTCTTGACACTAGCAACCAATAATGAAGCACTATCAATTTAACCAAGTCAAGGAATTAAACAAAGAGAGGCTAGGACAAACCCAAGGATGAGAAGCTCAACCTAGGTATTTGCACTTGAATCTTGAGAATTTAGGTACACTAAACTTGTGCTACTATAATGAATGCACTAACAATTACGGATTAGCACAAACAATTAGCAATTGAAATTACAAGAAGAGCAAGATGAAGCAACTTACAATCTCCAAGCAAAATCATAAACAATACATCACAAGTATTCAAGATAGAGTGAAATAGATCTTACTTAAAATGAAATGGGTTTAGTACAAGAGATGCTTCCTTGAGCCAAATATATGGAGTTAGTTACTCATAATCAATGCTAGATTACAAGTAATTAATGTTTTTCTCTCTACTTGGCTAACCCTAATTTTGTTCTTGAAGAGGCTAGAAAAAGATGAAGTTAGATGTGTTAGAGAGAATATTAGGTTATGAGGTTAGATGGATGATATGTTTTGAGCCCTTCTCTTTTAATACACAGCAGATTTTTGCACGGCCGTGTACATGCTTGCACGGCCGTGCAAAAGACTGCAACACTTAAACTCTTTGAACGGCCTAGCGAACGGCTTGCGGAGCGGTCGTGCGAGACAAAATCTTCAAGATAACGCATTAAAAACCTCCCGGCATCGCGAGCTTGCATCTTCTAACTTCCTTCTTGAATAATCTTCACTTTCAAGCCCAAAATAAGCCATCTTTTCAACAATTAAGCAAATGGCACTACAAATGGAAACAAAGCAAATATAAGTAAAATACTCATGAAACTAAAATAAAATCAAGATAAAGAAATACAAAATCGTGTATAAAATACACGTTATCAAATATTCCCCCACTTAAACTTTGCTAGTCCCGAGCAAACTGAATACAACATAACTATATACTCCTAACTAGTACCACTTCCGTAGGTGATCACGGTTGCATTTGGCATATGCAACAAGCCCTTGGAACCCCTATGTAGTCCTAGTGGACGAGTGAGGTCTCGTGAGGGTTTATAGATGATGTACCCACAAAATCATAAAAATCACCAATAAACAAAAAACTAACAATACCTACTAATTAAACTAACTACTACACTCACATGTCCGATTCGTCATACGAATAGAAAACAGGTCAAGCATGGTGCTATATCTACTTGTAACTAAAATCAAACATATAGAGCTATTCACCTTGTCATCCACTCTAACGAGCTAACAACCAATTCAAGAATCAAGATAACACACCTTGTGCAAAATGTAACCATGACATTAAAGCTAGAATGAATGCACTTCAATCGTGAACACTAGACAAGATTATCACAAAGCATACATGGCTTCGCAATAAGAAGATGAAATTGTATGGTGAAAAATCTCACACCTCTCAATTATGCATCACACAAGTATGGGCTAGAGATTTCACTCAACTCCAAGTCTAAATGCATGCGCTCTACTTGACCTTGCATGTCCACCTAAATTCCGGATTGCACCAAAAACAAGGAATTCATAAAATGGGTTGTAACGAGGCTTGGTTGAAGGTAGGAAAATTTAAGTTCAAGGAAGGTGTAAAAGTCTCGCTAGTTGAGTCAAAATGACACTTGCTCTCTTCATGCACCAAATTCTCAAACTAAAGCATATCTCCACTCATTTACAATTACAAAACACAACCACAATTACCAAGAAAATTGTAACAAAATAAAGTACAAAGATTTATTGTTTTCTTTTTCTCTTTTTTTTTTCATTTTTCATTTTTTTTTTCATACCCCTTTACTTACTGCTTTCTTTTTTTTTTCTTTTTTCTTTTTTTTTTTTTTAGCAAAGGGGATGCATAACATAAATAAATACTACAAAGAACTTTGAACCACATCTAGATATACACAAACTAGTTCCCACTTACAAAAAAAAATAACATTATTCTTCTTCACAACATCCCCAAATTCTCATGCTCATCAATCAATTCTTTCCAAGACTCAACTAGCTCAACTAGGTCAAGAGTGAAGTATTTGGCTATGACTCATGTATAAAAGGGGAGAGTGACGAAGAAAAATATGGATATAAGCTTCAAAAGGGGTAACTAGGGATTACATTCATGGTTCACAAGCTAGAAAGGCCAAAAAGGCTATCCTAAAAAGAATTTCCTTATTATAGTGCATCCATAAATGAAGGTTTAATGCAAGCCCTAGAGCAACAAACATACATAAAGACGAAGAAACACACAAGCAAAAGAAATCATCGTTCAAGGTCTCACAAGGTTTACGTTATAATAACATCTTCTCGATTTGATTCCATGCATGCTAAGAGATAATCGTCATGCTCACAATTTATTTACAACAATCTAGACTTTTCATGTCATTTAAGTGTGTGTGTGCAAAAAGGTGCATCAAACTTATAGATTCACAACAAATTGGTCATGTTAGGCACGAAATAGGAGAAAACATGGTTACAAGCTCAATACAATGTCTTAAATTTTACAAACAAGTAAACAAGCTTTATGACCAAACTTGTTTCTAAATGCAAACGAGGCGGACATCAAATGAAACAAATTAAAAAAATAGTACTACTAGCTACATATTACACTACAATTATGAACAAAAACAATCCTTCCCCCACTTAAAACATGGCATGACCTCATGACAAATAAAAATGAAGTAGAGATAAGAGTGAAAGAGGGCTCCCCTGAAAATAAACAACAACGACCGGGAGTCAGGACAAGAATCACCACTCATATTTGTCAAAATCCAAATCCAACATTTGACGCCAAGAATTGATTAAAGCCACGCACCACAAATAACCCAACAAAAATAACCGACACGCCAACCTCACAACCAATCTGCGACAAAAGCTCGACACCCTCCAAATCCTGAATTGAACGAAAGTCGCGCCACAAACAACCCCACTAAAATACAAGCCCAAATCCACACCCTTCCAAGTAACTTTAAGACGCTAATTAAGGATATACAAATAATTAACATTTTTGATTTTTTTTTTAAAATAAATAAATAAAAATAAAATAAAATAAAATAAAATAAAATAACTAACTAATTATTAGTAAAATCAAAAATCAAATTTAAATAATTGATTTTTGAATTTACATAAATTATTTAACTAGAAAATTAAAAATTGAAAATTAAAATCAAAATCAAAATTAAAAATAAAAACTAAAATCAAAATTAAAACGAAAGAGAAAAAAAAAATCTGAACAAAACTAAAACAAAACAACAAAAGAAAATTAAAACTAAAACAAGGGGATGGGGATATAAAAAAAAACCGTGGGGGGGGGGGATTTAGAATTAACAGGGGAGGGGGAGTTTTGCGGTGTTTGGGTCGTGTGCAGATTGTTGGCGTTGAATTGAAGGAGAGGGGAGGAGACAATGAGATGGGGAGGTGGTTGAAGGGAAAAGATGGGAATGGGAGCAGCGAAATGGTTGATGGAGTCGCGGGTTGAACGGAAATGGGAGGATGGTTGTTGGAGTAGATGAAATGGTGGTGTTTAGGGGGAAGCGCGGTGCTGTGAGTAAACAGCGGCGGAAATGGAGGTTATGGGTGGAGGAGTGTTGGTGAAATGCGTGGTGAACGGGAAAGCATTGGAGGCGGTGCAGGAGATGAACTGGGTTGTGGAGAGGAAGTGGTGAATTGATGGTTGCTGTTGAACAAAAGGGTGAAGAGAGGAAGAGGAAGGTTGTGGTGTTGAAGTAGCAGCAGCGGCGGCTGATTCACGAACGGTGGTGGTGTGTTAGAGGGAGGGGAGGAAATGAACGGAGTGAGGAGGAAATGGAGGTTGTTTCGGGTGTTGTTGAATGAAGAGGAGGGGCTGTTGGGCTGGGTTTGTTTTGAGAGAAGCAGCGGAGGGGAGGACGGTGGTTGAAGGTGTGTTAGTGGCGAGGTGATTGAAAAGGGGATGAGGCGGAGAAATGGGAAGAAGGTGCAGGCTGCAGGTCGGAGAAATGGCTGCTGCATTGGTAAATTGCAGGCTGAGTCGCGAGGTGAGTGGAGACGGAGTGAAGAACAGATGAAGGGCGGAGTGGCGGGGTGATGCGCTGGGCGAAAGGGATTGCTCTGTTTTGTATAAGTCCCCCTATTTTTATTTAGAACGCTGCACGCCCGTGCAATTGATGTTGAACCATAAACTGGACAAAAGCAACAGATTTGTACACGGTCTGTTGCACGGCCGTGCACATGCCCGTGTATAAATCTGTTAAAATTGTTGCAATGTCTCTAAAATCTCACGACTGATAAGCAATTTCATGGCCGTGCAGAACCAAAAATCACACAAAAAAAATTATAAATAATTCTCATTTTTTTTTATTTAATAACCCGCACATAAATCCTTGAATACTTGAATAAAATCCTGAAAACATGAACAAACACATCAAGGCAAGTGTGACATAAATATAAAAATTAGAATTAATGACCCTAAATATTATTGAGAGGGGCACAATTATTTTTTTTTTTTTTAACTCTAAAATCTAACACACACACACACACACAAAATATATAAATACATGCGTACCTTGGGTTGCCTCCCAAAAAGCGCTTTGTTTATTGTCGTTGGCTCGACTTATTTATACAACTATTCTAACTAATGAGGTGAAAAAGCAAATAAATGCACATACCTACGAATCAATAATAAGAATAAGGTGTGCAAATATACCTTCGATCCATAAAAATATAAAAATATTTTTATGATATTCACATCTTCGGGAGACTTTGAAAAGGCAAAATAGTTAGAAAAATCGTCAGAATAATCATTATAACTACGACTCAAAAATTGTTCCCAAATTGGATCCTTATATACCCAAGAAAAAAATTCAACCTCATCAATCTTAAGCTCAAATTCCTTCTCAATTTCAATTGGACATTCATCAATTTTTATCTCATCTACCAATTCATTAAGCACAAAAGTATTTTCTATGTTTGGTAGATCCTCAACTACATCCAATTTATCATTGTCAAGCTTAGGGCAATCGTCAACTAAACAAGCAGATTCATCATGCACAAAATTTTCATCAATAACAAAACAAGAATCATGATTAGTAGGAGAATTGACCTCCTCTAATCGACTCACGGCTTCGGCTAGTTGACTCATTTGCTCTTCCAAGTTGGATATGATTTGAGAAGTGTTCTTTTCCATTTGAGAAGTGCTCTTTTCCCAGTTGGATATACTTTGAAGAGTGGTGTTTTGAAATTTGAGGTTATTTGCCGCCATTTGCTTCATCATTTCTTCCAATGACAATGTCGATGAAGAAGACCCTTGATGATCTCGGGGATTATATTGTGGATCATAACATTGATGTTCAATAGCAAATTGGAGGTTGTTTGCCGCCATTTGTTTTATTATCTCCTCTATTGATGATAAGGAAGATGAAGAAGACTCTTGATGGCCTTGGGAATTATATTGCGGATCATAACATTGATTTTCAAAAGCATATGAATATTGCGAATCATGACATTGATTTTCAAAAGCATATGAATATTGCGAATCATGACATTGATTTTCAAAAGCATATGAATGATCAATGCTAGGAGGGTAAGGAGCATAGCATGAGTTTGTAGAATATAAAGAATTCACCTGATACGCATTTAAATTCTGAAAAGAATTAAAATCTTGATATCGTTCTTGATCGTAGGTGAAATCTTGAGCGTTATTCCAACCAAAATAACCATCCATCGTCTCCTGAAAGGGTTAGTTCATGTCTATATCCAATAAACATGAAGACACACCAATAAAAAAAACAAACAAAGAAAGAAAAAAATTATATACAAAGATAAAATCTAAAATGTAAGAAACAATTAACTCAAAATTAATATTGTTGCCTTCCCCGGCAGCGGCGCCAATTTGGAGGTAGTGTTTTTCGTAAGTTCGTTCACAGGGAAGGACTATCAATATTGATTTCAAGTAGATTATCTCTTATAATTTAGAAGTGTGGACAAAGGGGGGTTTTGAGTTTGGTTGAGGTGTTTTATCAAACACCTTGCATACAATAAATAAATTCCTATGGATATACAACTAAGTTAATGGCAATCATCCAAATTTACCAACACAACAACACAATGAGTGAATTAGCAAGTTATAGAGATATTTGACCCAAGGATAATTGAAACTCAAGCACTTCAACCCAAACAAGCAAAATATATCCACTCTACCTAACCAAGATAATTGGTGAAGCACACAATCACTTATTTCTCTTCTATTATAAACACTAATTTAGTGAAGCACATAAATTAGCTCTCTTGACACTAGCAACCAATAATGAAGCACTATCAATTTAACCAAGTCAAGGAATTAAACAAAGAGAGGCTAGGACAAACCCAAGGATGAGAAGCTCAACCTAGGTATTTGCACTTGAATCTTGAGAATTTAGGTACACTAAACTTGTGCTACTATAATGAATGCACTAACAATTACGGATTAGCACAAACAATTAGCAATTGAAATTACAAGAAGAGCAAGATGAAGCAACTTACAATCTCCAAGCAAAATCATAAACAATACATCACAAGTATTCAAGATAGAGTGAAATAGATCTTACTTAAAATGAAATGGGTTTAGTACAAGAGATGCTTCCTTGAGCCAAATATATGGAGTTAGTTACTCATAATCAATGCTAGATTACAAGTAATTAATGTTTTTCTCTCTACTTGGCTAACCCTAATTTTGTTCTTGAAGAGGCTAGAAAAAGATGAAGTTAGATGTGTTAGAGAGAATATTAGGTTATGAGGTTAGATGGATGATATGTTTTGAGCCCTTCTCTTTTAATACACAGCAGATTTTTGCACGGCCGTGTACATGCTTGCACGGCCGTGCAAAAGACTGCAACACTTAAACTCTTTGAACGGCCTAGCGAACGGCTTGCGGAGCGGTCGTGCGAGACAAAATCTTCAAGATAACGCATTAAAAACCTCCCGGCATCGCGAGCTTGCATCTTCTAACTTCCTTCTTGAATAATCTTCACTTTCAAGCCCAAAATAAGCCATCTTTTCAACAATTAAGCAAATGGCACTACAAATGGAAACAAAGCAAATATAAGTAAAATACTCATGAAACTAAAATAAAATCAAGATAAAGAAATACAAAATCGTGTATAAAATACACGTTATCAACCTACGATCTAATAGATCGACTAAAAACTCAATTGTCTAAGAACAACTCCAACAACTTTGCTTCCGTTCTTAACTTAAAATTAAGGAAATTAGACATAAAATGAAACTCGAAGGGGTCATTTTTTAAATCTGAACAATAATTTCTGAATAAATAAAATTCTGAACGAATGATTAATCTGGATGCTGAACAAGTGATGTCGTTTTTTAAGTTAATTAATTTTTCTGGATGATAAAATTAAGCATTTTTTAAAAAAATGTCTAAAATTAGAAACTTTTTTGCAAAAATATTCCATTTTTTAAAATTATTTTGTAAAAGTACCAAAATTACCAAATTATTTATTATATCATTAAATTTATGATAATTTATGTTCATCAATATATTACTTGTATAGTTCTATGTGTTCATCAATATGTTTTTAATTGTAAATTTTTTTGTTAAAAGTACATGTATCAAGAAAAATTTGCAAATGTTAGTAAAATTTTAAAATTGAATTAGTGAAACCTATTACAATTTACAAGGATTAATAGTAATATAAGGAGGTTGTCTTTAATGCAAATACTAGTTGAATAATAAATTTGACAGACTAGTAATAACATTTTTAATTAGTTAGAAATAAATATTAGACACAAGCATAATTTTGATAATTTTATATTTATTTATATTTTAATAAAGTGAACACAAAAAAATTCAATATTATAATTACTTATTACTATTATACAATTTTGACTATAATTTATGTAAAAAAGATTACAACTGTAATTGTTATTATTATGCAATTACCGGAAAGAAATAAAATAATCAATTACATGTAAAACTGTATACTAGTTGTTGTGGAATAAAAACTAGGTTTAAATTATTGCGGCTAGGGTTTGCGTATTTAATGCTAGGGTTCGTGAGCTTCGCGCTTTAATGGCTGCTTCTGTGTTCGAGACTTAAACGGTCCTCACAGAATGCCTACGTATCTCTGTAATTAGAGAATCAAGCCAATAAAAACGTAGTTCTGAGAATGAGGGGTCAGGCCCTTTATATAGGCTGAGAAGCCCTAAAATCGTAGTAGGGTTAGGTGACTTGGTAGGCAAGTCACCGCCTCAAGGAAGGTTCTAGACTCCTTCCTTGTAGGAGTCAGTTTCCATGTTGGAATATGTATCTTGGAGACTAAGTCAGGCAAGAGTAATATCCTTGTTTGACCCTTACTTGCTGAGCTGTTTATTACCCCTAATATTAATTACGAAATTAATATTATAGTTAGGGTTTGGGCCCATCTGGTGGGCCCCACGTTTGGACCATTCTAGGTCTAATTAATGCCACATTAAATGTGTCTTAGGGCTTACTTTTAGCCCATATCATTTGCCCCCCAACTTCTAGGAAAACTGATCAGGTTTTCTTTGAAGTTATAACGGCCTTATTCGAGACTTGGGTCAGGGTTTGTTGCTCTTACGCGAGTATTTTCAACAATATCATCTTAATGTAAAGCGTGGAGCGACCGACGCATTTACGATGACGTTGAACGACACTAATCAGTGTTAAACGGCACTACACAGCGCTAATCAGCCTTAAACAATGTTTAAACAGTGTTAAACAATGTTAAGTGGCATCAGAAGGCACTAACGGCACTAATCGGCGCTAAACAGTGCTAACCGGCACTAAACAGTGCTTAAACAGCACTAAACGGTGCTAATCTCAATCTCTTTTCATCATTAACAAAAGTCGAGATTTAGGTTTAAAAGTTCACTGAAAAAGTAGGGATCCAGGACCAAGAACTGAACCTGGACCGGGGGGATCCAGGTTCAGAAGCTGGTCGGCCTGACCCCCCTGAAAATGACCTGGTCGGCCAAAAGCTGGTCGGCTGGGACCTGGTCGGCCAGAAGCTGGTCGGCTGGCCCTCCTCCAGGGGAGCTGGTCGGCCAGAAGCTGGTCTTCCGGGACCTGGTTGGCTGAAATTCTTCTTCTAGGGCTAACTAGTCAGTAATTGGCCTAAAAACTTGAACTTAGACTCCTTCTTGATTTCAATAGAGAATGTGGATTTAGGATCAGAAACCATCCATGGTCCTAAGGACCCATAATCTTGACCTTGATTACGAATCGTCAGTATGGTCGTTTGTGACTTCACGGCTAACTTTGGCCTTCATGACTCATCTTGGCCTTCATGGCTAACCTTGGCCTCTCTTTAACATTGATAATCATCTGATATTCGCTGAAAAAGTCGAGAACCATGTCCAAAATCATTTGCTGAAAAAGTAGGGATCCAGGACCAAGAACTGAACCTGGACCCGGGGGATCCAGGTTCAGAAGCTGGTCGGCTGAACCCCTCCAAAATAAGTTGGTCGGCCGGGACCTGGTCTTCCGGGACCTGGTCGGCTGACCCCCTTTGAAATAGGTTGGTCGGCCGGGACCTGGTCTTCCGGGACCTGGTCGGCTGAGGCCCCTAGTGCGTCGCGGTCGATTGCTTCTTGGCTAGCTAGTTAACCCAGACGTGAAAATCATTCATGATCTTGAGGATCAAAGACTTTGATCTGAATCTCAAACCATCATTTTAGCCATCCATGAATTTGTTATCTTCAGGATCAAGGAACTTGACCTTGATCTTGGGTCGTCAGTTTGGTCACTCGTGACTTCCGACGATATTATTCAAACATCAGCTATTTCTTCTTTGGCATATTTGAATTTTAACGATCCTTTCTGTATAAAACGAGCAATTTCTGTCCTTTTTTCATCTTTAAACGATAGATGACCTGTAAACGCGAACCAGACTGAACTTCAACCTTTTATAGCAGGTCATGCTTCTTTTATAAAAGAAGTGTGGTAGCTTTCATTTCATTCACTTCTTCACTTCTGGGTTTTCAAATTCTTAAGCTCTCTAGCCTTCAAGTTTCAAGATCAAGTTCCAGCTTTGTAATCAAGATGTCAGAAGGTAACCGGCCAGTGGCTCCCCCTGTATCCATGATGGAAGCCATGGCAAAGAGGAGTAAGATGAGGACAGCTAAAGGTAAGGAAGAAATCAAACCCTCTTCATTCGTTGATCGTAAATTTGAATCCTTACTAGATCTTCTTAATATTATGAGGGACACATTCCCGAACTGTGCTAGTTTAGATGCTTTTAGCAGTCCCAGTAAGTTAAACGAAAAAGATGTCCAGAAAATAAAGGACTCATATCACTTTCCGAGTGCTATCAAAGTTCGTCTCGCAAAACCATCAGACAGGACCTGTAACTGGCACCCCGAGAGGCTTTGTGTCCACTGGGGTGCTCTGGATGCTGGGTTCAGATTCCCCGTTGATAACTTCATCATAAGATTGCTGGCAGAGTATCAGATCCATCCCTGTCAGTTGTATCCCAACTCTTGGAGATATATCTCTATATTTTTAATAAGATGCCGTCAATTGGGGATTCACCCGACTACTACATTATTTCGAAGTATCTTCGTAGCCAGTAACTCTTCCGACCAAAAGAAAGGATGGGTCAGTCTCAAGCACAGGGCCAGAATTCCACACATGGTGAACCCCTATTCTTTACCAGATTCCCAACATTTCTGGGAGAGAGAGTTTGTAATTCTTGAATGGAAAGGCGGTGATTGGGGTAACTTCTTCGTAAAGAGATTCGGAGTCGTGAAAGATAGTAAACACTTCGTTTGCGACCTTGATGATTCGGAGTTACAGGATCGAGATTGGCTTCTGGCCGATGATGGCAGTACCCATTATAAAATGTTTCTGAATGAAAAGAACCTTATCGAAGCTGGCCTTAGCTTTCTTTCCGTTGAGGGTAATTTCCTTACTTAAGCTTCTTATGAACTCTGTTTGTTCTTATATCTGTGTTTTCTCTTTGTGTTTCAGCTGCGGAGGAGATTGACAGTCGTCCTCAAAATCAGCCGACTGTGACTCAAAGAATGAAGAAAAAAGCTGAGGAGCTTTTGAATCCCGCTAAGCCTCGGATTCCCAACTTCTTGGAAGGTTGCTCTCAAGGCGGGAAGAGATCCCGTGGAAGTATCAGAACCCCCTTTATGCCATCCTGGGGTATATGCGAACAAGACTCGGTTTCTGGGAGTCCTGAACTATCCCTAGACTGGTCGAAGCTTTCTGTTACTCCTCCTGATAGACTGTCCTTACTTGCTGGGGACAAAATGAATGAGAATCAACTTCTGGGCTCCCAAGCCTTGTATCAGGTAAGATACTTTTCCTACCGATTCTGGTATGATTTACCTCTTTCACATTCCTTATGCTTCGTGAACTTTGATTGTAGGCTAATGCCTTCTTCCAAGCTGTCTGTACCCAAGGCCTGGCTTTCAGGGATGAGAATATATCCTTGAAGACTGACTCAGCTAGGTTCCAGGAAGAGATTGATGACCTGCATTCTCAAGTTACCCATGCCGAAGCGGATGCCTTATCCTCCCGAAAGCAACTTGCCTCCTTGGCTCAAAAGAAGATGAATGATGCTAACAAATTGATTAAGGCATATCATAAATCTGAAGAGTTTCTAAAGTTCATTGACGATCATGATGATGAGGTACGTCCTTACAACATGTCTGTTGGTTGGGACAAGGCAATCAATGCTGTAAGTAGCAAACATCCCTCAGTGGTTATCCCCTCTGATTTTCCTTGCCCTTTCTGGACTGCGGGTGACGAGGACCGTGCAAACCTTGCCTCTGGATCGGGAACCAAGATTGTTCCCCAAGCATCAGGTTCAGGCTCTAAAGGTAGCCGTAGATCTTCGGGATCCAGGAGGCGTCCTCCAGCTGCTAGTCAAGACTCAAGTTCTTCGGGATCCCGTGGAAAGAAGCCCCCGCCTGCCAGGATAGTTGGAGTTGTTCGACAACCGATCCCAGGCAAGAGGGTGATCCGTAACGAAGACAGTTCGACTTCATCCTCCGGGGAGGAGGAAACCGAAGATGTGGAGACTACTACTCAACCTATGGCGGTCGTTGATCAAGCCGAGGAAGAAACTTCAGGTGAAGAGTCCGGCGAGGAAGAGGATTCAGGTGAGGAGGAGTCGGGCGAGGAGAGCAGCGAGGAAGAATCCCCAGCTAAGTAGGATGGGTTCCCCATGGCCTTGCATGGCCCTTATCTAGCCGTTTGTGGCTTTATTTTATCATCTTTCAATTAATGTCCTTCGGGACTTAACTTTTATTCGTGTGTTGTAGCTTAACTTAAACCATGGCCCTTCGGGGCGTTTTATTTATGCATCTGTTTCCTTTATTCATATGCTTATTTACTTTCAGTACTTGATCTTTCCAGACTTGCACTCAACAGGTGCTTGGTACATAAACAAAACATAGAATCATAGAATGGAAAACAGATTTGCATTGATATCTTGAAAGAGGGTTCAACCCTTACATAGATACTATGGTCCTACTCGGGGTACTAGTCCCTGGAATGGTTTCATCGAACCTTATTTCTACTTTTATTAATAAATAGCTAAAAGCCAAGTCCTTGCTAGGAAGGCTTATACATAATAAATCTTCAAGTTCAGAGCATGCCAAGTTCGGGGCACTTCATTCCCATCTAAGGTCTCCAACTTGTATGATCCTCGTCCTAGCGTCCTTCTGACTCGATATGGTCCTTCCCAGTTGGGGGCTAATTTCCCTTTCTGGCCAACTCCAGAAGCTTCAATCTTCCTGAGAACCAAGTCACCTTGCTGAAAGAACCTCTCCTTAACCCTGTGGTTGTAATAGAAAGACGCTTTCTTTTGATGCTCCGCATTTCTGGCGTTTGCCTCATCTCTAACTTCATCAATCAGATCTAGAGCGAGCCTCATGCCTTCTTCATTAGCTTCAGGTTCATATGCCTCAACTCGAGGTGATGCCTGCATGATTTCCAGCGGCACAACAGCCTCAGCTCCATAAGCTAGCAAAAACGGGGTTGCTCCGGTAGTTACTTTACAAGTAGTGCGATAAGCCCAGAGTATAGGTAGCAGCTCATCCACCCAAGTGTTTCTTGAGCGCTCGACCCTTTTCTTTAGTCCATCCAGGATAATTCGATTGGCCACCTCGGCTTGCCCATTCGCTTGCGGATGTGCCACAGAGGTAAAACGAAGCTCAATAGCATTTTCCTCACAATACTTCTTGAATTCCTCATTGTTAAATTGTGTCCCATTATCTGTCACAAGAATTCGCGGGATTCCATATCTACAAATTATGTTCTCCCAAAAGAACTGGGAAACTTGTTTGGTGGTTATCTTGGCTAAAGGTTTAGCCTCAATCCACTTGGTGAAGTAGTCAATGGCGACTATCAGAAACTTCCTCTGTGCCGAAGCCATAGGGAAAGGACCTAATATGTCCATTCCCCACATTGCAAACGGGATGGGAGAATTGATCGAAGTTAACATCTCAGGCGGCTGCCTTACAATTGGAGCGTGCTTTTGACATCTGTCACACTTCTTGACATAGTCCTGGGCATCCGCCAACATCTCTGGCCAATAGAATCCCAGGCGGGTAATCTTGTGAGCTAGGGCTCTGCCCCCCAAGTGCTGCCCACAGATCCCTCCATGAACTTCCTCCAAAGCTTCTCTTGCCTCTTGGGGCCTTAGGCACTTCAAGTACGGGATGACAAACGATCTCTTGTATAAGATGCCTTCAATCAAGGCATATCTCAATGCTCTTACTGACAATTTTCGTGCCTCCAAGGCATTGTCTGGAAGCCATCCAGTTTCTAGATGAGCTTTAATAGGATCTATCCAACAGCTTCCCACATCGATAGGTGCTACCAACTTAGAGTTGATGGTCGGGGCCTTCAAGACCTGGAAGTAAACACTACCTGCATAGTTCTCAATTTCAGAAGAAGCAAATTTAGACAAGGCATCGGCCTTAGCGTTCTCCTCTCTCGGAATGTGTTCCACATAGCATTCTTCAAACTGAGTCATAACAGCCTTCACGACTCTTAGGTATTTTGCCATAGTCTCATCCTTGGCTTCAAACTCGCCATTCACTTGTGAGACCACCAGTCTCGAATCTCCACATACTTTGAGATTCTTGACCCTCATGATTCTGGCCAAGCCTAATCCGGCTATCAGGGCTTCATACTCAGCTTCATTGTTGGTTGTTGGAAAGTCCAACTTCAAAGCGTACTCAACTGTGAACCCATCGGGGCTTTGCAGAACTAAACCTGCACCACTAGATTTTGTTTTTGATGCTCCATCAAAATAGAGCACCCAATATTCCTTCTGACCAGTTATAAGTTCTTCACCTTTATCCTCGTTCTCAGGGGTGGTTATCATCTCCTGCCCCCCGACTTCTTGGTTGTCAATAGTGCATTCAACCACGAAGTCAGCCAATGCCTGAGCCTTGATGGCTGTCCGAGGCTTATACTTGATATCAAACTCTCCAAGTTCTATAGCCCATTTGATCAATCTTCCACTTGCTTTCGGACTGTGCAATATGCTTCTCAGCTGTTGGTCTGTCAAGACTTCGATTTTGTGAGCCTGGAAGTACGGTCTCAATTTCCTTGAAGCAGTGATTAATGCTAATGCAAACTTCTCAATGGAAGAGTAATTCAATTCCGCCCCATGCAACACCTTACTCACATAGTAGATGGGTTTCTGAACTTTCTTTTCTTCTTTGACTAGAACAGCACTCAATGCTTGTTCGGATACCGCCAGGTATAGGTACAGAATCTCTCCAGGACTAGGTTTGGCCAACAACGGGGCTTCAGCCATGTATTTCTTCAACTGTTCAAAGGCCTCCTGGCTCTCTGTGGTCCACTCAAAATTTTTCACCTTTTTTAATGCCTGAAAGAAAGGCAAGCATTTGTCACCAGACTTGGAGATGAACCTTCCTAAGGCCGCAACCCGGCCAGTTAATTTCTGTACATCTCGTATTGAGCGGGGTGACTCCATGTCCAGAATAGCCTTAATCTTGTCCGGGTTGGCCTCTATGCCTCTCTTGGAAACCATCAGCCCCAAAAATTTTCCCGATCCAACACCAAAAGCACACTTTGCTGGATTTAGCATCATCTTATGGTGCCTTAGCACTTCAAATGCCTCTCTGAGGTGCCTTATATGATCTGCCTTGAGTAGGCTCTTGACTAACATGTCATCAACATAGACCTCCATGGTTTTTCCAATCAGATGGGCGAATATCTTATTCACCAATCGTTGGTAGGTAGCTCCTGCATTCTTTAGACCGAAAGCCATAACAAGATAGCAGAAAACACCAAAGTCGGTTATGAAAGATACCTTAGGAATGTCGTCCTTGTGCATCTTTATCTGATTGTATCCGCTGAAACCATCCATGAAACTTAACATCTCGTGTCCAGCTGTAGCATCTATTAGGGTGTCAATCCTTGGTAGAGGGAAACAATCCTTTGGGCATGCATCGTTCAAATCTGTGAAGTCGATGCACATTCTCCATTTTCCATTCGCTTTCTTGACCATGACGGGATTAGCCAACCATTCAGGGAACTGAATCTCCTCAATAAACCCAGCTTCCAAAAGCTTATCAACTTCTTGCTTAATGGCCTCTTGCCTTTCAGGAGCAAAATTCCTCTTTTTCTACTTTATTTTCTTCCGTTCAGGATCGACGTTCAATCTATGAGTTATAAGTTGGGGGTCAATCCCTGGCATGTCTGCTGCTGTCCAAGCAAACACATCGCTATTCTCTTGCAAGAACGCTATCAATTCGCCCTTCAGGGGTTCCTTCAGAGATGCTCCTATGTATGTAACCTTCCCCGGGTCGCTCAGCTCTAGAGGGACAGGTATTAAATCCTCTGCTGGCTTTCCTCGCTGTTCATCATCACTACGGACATCCATGTCTTCAATTGGGAGTACCTGCCCCCCGACTCCATCAGCTCTTAGGGCGGACACATAACAACTTCTTGCCATCTTCTGGTCGCCTTTCTGTTCTCCAACCCCGTTTCGGGTTGGAAACTTAATCTTCATGTGATACGTTGAGGCAACATCCTTGAACGCATGAAGTCCAGTCCTTCCCAGGATTGCGTTATAAGTCGAGGCTGCCTTAATTACCAGAAAGTTTAGCATTTGAGTAGCTTCCTTAGGTTCCTGCCCGATTGTCACGGGTAACTGGATAGTACCCTCGACCTTGGACTCAACCCCATTGAACCCATAAATAGGCATGTTAGTCGGAGTTAGCTGAGAATCGGTATATCCCATCTTCACAAACGCATCATGAAACAGAATGTCAACAGAAGCTCCATTGTCTATCAAGACTCGTTTTACCTCCGAGTTCCCAATCACAGGGGTTATAACTAATGGGTCATCATGGGGGAATTTCACCCCTTCCAGATCAGAGTCATCAAAACCAATCACGGTTTCTGTTCTAGCACGCTTCGGGGCCTCTCCCACAATATGCATCACTTCCCTTGCGTATGCCTTTCGAGAATTGCGGGTTGTACCGGCCGCTGTCGGGCCTCCCCAGATCATGTTGATAACTGGCCCTCGGGGCTGCGTGTTGCGGTCACGATCGTTATCTCTCCTGTCATTGTTTCTCCTGTTGTAATCCCCTCTTTGGGTTCCATGATCTCCACCCCTTGTGAAATTACTCAGCTTTCCTTTACGGATCAAGAATTCAATCTCGTCCTTCAACTGCCTGCAATCATCCGTGTCATGTCCCACGTCTCGGTGGAACCTACAGTATTGATCCTTGTTTCTCTTTGCGGGGTCACCCCTGAGTGGCTTCGGCCATCGGAAGTCTTTATCCTTCTCGATTTCTAACAAGATTTGGCTCCTAGGGGCATTCAACCTTGCATAGTCAGAAAATCTTGGTCCCATATTCTTCTTTGGTGATGAGTCGGAGTCCTTGCTAGTCCGGGGATATTTGTCCCTAGCATCATACTCCTGCTCTTGCTTTCGCTTCTTTGTACCATTGTCACCCTTACCATTGTGCACCACTACATCCTTCTTGGTACTATCCTCAGCCTTGATATACTTATCAGCCCTTCGTTGTAGTTCCGCCATATTCTCAGGTGGGTGCTTTGCCAATGATCTTTTAAAGTACAAATCAGTGGTGCCATGCTCCAGGGCTACCATGGCCACCTTGTTCTCTAAATCAGTGATATTTAATGTCTCCTTGGTGAATCTCTTAAGATAATCTCTTAGATTCTCATTCTTCCCTTGTACCACATACATGAGAGACGCAGAACTTTTCTCATGAATTCTTCCACTGATGAATTGACTCACAAAGGCAGCGCTCAACTCCTTAAAAGAGCCAATCGAGTTTGCAGGTAAACGGCTGTACCATCTTTGAGCCATACCCGACAGGGTTTGAGGGAACGCCCTACACTTCAAGGCATCACTTGCAGGTTGCAATAACAATGCGTTTGAAAACGTCCTGACGTGATTTGCGGGATCGCCCGTTCCGTCATAGGCCTTAATAGTTGGCATCTTGAACTTCTTGGAGATACGAGCATTCATTACCTCCTCAGTGAACGGAGGTGTGGGATCATCAGGGTCCCCAAGTGGCATCAGATCCTAGGGGTTGCTCTTAGGGGTTTCCACCCTTGTAGTTCTTTCAGGTGGGACGGTAGTCCTTCTTTGCCTCCTTGGAGGTCTCTCCAGATCTATGAAAGGAATTGGTCCTGACGTGGGAGGTGGCAAAGTCTGATTTGATCTGGCTTGCTCCCTGGCCATATCTTCCTTTAACTTTAAGATCTCGGCTTCATAAGCCTTAATCCTTTCAGCAGTTGTTGAAGGGAGTCCATCATGGATAGTTCGAGTTCTCCCCATAGGTTCTTTACTTGCACGTCGCCTCCTTGGAGCTTCATCACGCTCGTAATCATCGTCAGAAGATGATTCATCTGTATAAGGACCAGAAAAATCGCGATAATCTCGATCTCGAATGTACAGGGCATGACCACTTGGTCCAGCTCCGTAGTTAGACATCCCGTACATTGGACTGGTGCTTATGGGGAGATCCGTAGTATGGATCTGAACCCCTCGTGTAAGGTTGTTGGGGTCTACAATCAGGGAAGAAATCCCCATCTGAGGGGGGTCAGTCCCTGGAACTGTGTGGACGATCGGAGGTAGCGTACTCTCAACATGGGTAGTCGTCCCTAGAGGTTGAGAAACTTGATGAGGAACGATAGCCCCGGATGCCGGAGGTACTTGCTCAGTAAGGGGCGGAGCAGAGCTAAGAGGTAGAGCCTCAGTGGCAACTGGCTCTGTAGTGCTTGGTGCAGTTCTTCGTGTTTGAACCATGGTTGACGTCTTTTTCCCACAGACGGCGCCAAATGTTGTGGAATAAAAACTAGGTTTAAATTATTGCGGCTAGGGTTTGCGTATTTAATGCTAGGGTTCGTGAGCTTCGCGCTTTAATGGCTGCTTCTGTGTTCGAGACTTAAACGGTCCTCACAGAATGCCTACGTATCTCTGTAATTAGAGAATCAAGCCAATAAAAACGTAGTTCTGAGAATGAGGGGTCAGGCCCTTTATATAGGCTGAGAAGCCCTAAAATCGTAGTAGGGTTAGGTGACTTGGTAGGCAAGTCACCGCCTCAAGGAAGGTTCTAGACTCCTTCCTTGTAGGAGTCATTTTCCATGTTGGAATATGTATCTTGGAGACTAAGTCAGGCAAGAGTAATATCCTTGTTTGACTCTTACTTGCTGAGCTGTTTATTACCCCTAATATTAATTACGAAATTAATATTATAGTTAGGGTTTGGGCCCATCTGGTGGGCCCCACGTTTGGACCATTCTAGGTCTAATTAATGCCACATTAAATGTGTCTTAGGGCTTACTTTTAGCCCATATCATTTAATGTTGTTAAATGATTTGACTCATTCAGCTAGAATTTAGAGGGGTAATCGTCCAGAGATATTTGCAGTGTTGTCCAGATCATTTTGGTGTCGTCCAAATTTTAAGAAACTTAGCAAACATTCTGAACAGATGTACATGATTGGTCCAGTTAATCTGCTTTCATTCATAGGTTAACAAATGACCCCTTAGTGATTTCATAAATCACTAAAAATTTATAGCCATTACCTATTTTTGGAAACCACTAGTAATCACTAAGTTTATTTCCATCAATTACAAATTGTTTCCCTCCATTTTCCCACTAGTTATCTTTACATCATTTCCTATAGTTAGTTTAAAATTATTTTATTGCTAAGGATTGAATATAAGGAATATTGTTGTAGTTGGTATATATAACAAGATTCCTAAAAAAAGTAAAAATTCTTACAAATTTAGTCCCCAAATGACATGCCCATTTTAATTATAACCAATCACATTCATTTGGTAACAATTTTTGGTACCCAATTTGGTACCTCTAGCATTTTTCTTTATAGAGAATCAACTAGCATTGCTTGACTTGCTCTAACCACGAACAGTAGCAGCAGCAGTAGTATAGTTCTAATGTTTCTACTTTGTATGACTATCTGGGTACAAATGTACAATCAACAATGCTTCTCTGCCCTCTGGTAATGCAAGTTGAATTTAGTATTTCATGACTAATATGGAACAAATTTCCACACAATGATTTTTAATTGTATTTTTTTCCATAGTTCAGAAAGGAATATTTTTTTCCACTTCCTTTTCATTTTTTGTTTCGATAGAGGGAAAATGATTTGTACCAATGAACCTTATATTAGTCGGGTCTAGAAGATTGGAATCGGGGCTTAAAAATTCAACAAAACACTGCAAACTTTCACCAACTGATTGTGTAGTCGAATCCAGAAAAAATATTTGACAAATTTATCAAGGACAGTACTAGAGTATACTTTTACTTGGTGAGGTATGGAGGCTAGGGTGGTAAAGATAATGAGTCTAGTGTCAAAAAAAATCCATAACTCCACTGAGTTCTTAAAAAGAAAAGATTACAAAATAAAAAGAAAAGATTCCTAATATCATAATTTTAAAATAATTAATTCAAAATATCATAATTCAAAATATTCATTCCAAATATCAAACTAATCCATATTATCATGTAGCATTTTCGACTCTTTCTTATAACACTATATCATATGGCGTTTAGTGTAGATATATGTATACGCTAAGAAACTTAGAACACCGTGTGTGCTTGTCAAAAGACCACACCTTTTATTATTCTACAGGACTATTACGTGTAGAAAACTAAACAACTGAATACGAGAAAATCAGGAACAACATGTCACGATTTTCCTTAAACAGACTTCATGATCCTACAATCTTGCTACTGTTTATTCGACCAAATAAATCTACTTATTTGACTATATCAATTTACTAATGACTAGAATTGCATAATTAAATCATAACTAAATTAAACAAATAAGTTTAAGATGACAACTCCAACAAGATCATTAGTAAATTACAAAAAAAAAAAATTACTTTTAATAATTGTACACTAAAATTTTCACAATTGAATAAAAAAACAAAATTGAGATCTAACCATTCGAATACTTGTTTCAAGCATTTTCAAATTAAAGATAAATGTTGAGCAGACAAACATAACTTTCAATTGTACATTCACCCCAATATTAAAGATGAACAATGTGATCGATCATTCATTTCTTTCAACTGTACATTTACCACAATATTAAAGATAAATGTTGAGCCGGCAAATATAACTTTTGTGGCGCTCAAGTGAATTTAAGAAAAAAAAATGCATTCCTAGAAATTGATCCCCTTTCATGTTTTGACACCTACGATCTAATAGACTAAAAACTCAATTGTCTAAGAACAACTCCAACAACTTTGCTTCCTTATCTACGTTCTTAACATAAAATTAAGGAAATTAGACATAAAATGAAACTCCAACAGTCTCTTAGTGATTTCATAAATCACTAAAAATTTATAGTCATTACCTATTTTTGGAAACCACTAGTCATTACTAACTTTATTTCTATCAATTACAAATTGTTTCCCTCCATTTTCCCACTAGTTATCTCTACATCATTTCCTAGGCCTCGTTTGTTTATGCAATTTTGAAATTACACATGAATTCAAAGATCCTTGGAACTAACATACTAAGATAAAGTTCCCTGGATAATTAAAAACATGTGTTTGGTTAATGACTATGTAACTTGAGATTACAAAGTTATAATTTAGAAATTATTACAAAATTGCTATGTATTAAAAAAGGGAATGTGTAATTATGGATACAAATAATAAAATAAAAGGAAAGTTAAAGCTATTTTACTATGTAACTCCTGGTGACCACGCCTCAGCTAGGTAATTGGGTTCCGGTGTTTTGTAGTAACTCAAAATACCTGGGAAGTGTAGGTTACACCATTCATTTAAAAAATTGCCCATCCAAACGGTGTAACTTATTAGAGTTCCAAGGTAATTGAAGTTACGTAGTTGGGTTTTATCCAACCAAACGAGCCCTTAGTTAGTTTAAAATTATTTTACTGCTAAGGATTGAATATAAGGATTATTGTTGTAGTTGGTATATATAACAAGATTACTAAAAAACTAAAAATTCTTATTTTATAATATTTTTAGTCGGGTCCAGAAGAATGGAATCGGGGCTTAAAAATTCAACAAAACACTGCAAAGTTTCACCAACTGATTGTTTAGTCGAATCCAGAAAAAATTGAATCCGATACAAACACACCCCGTGTAATTAAAAATTTACACAAAAATGTTATATCAATAGAGGACCCTAAACTTTAATGCATGCAAACTACTTCACCAACTGTGACTGTTCATAACTCTCTAGGAGCCAGTTTGACTCATTTTATTTTAAGTATTTATGAACTTATTTTCGGATAAATATTTCATATTCTAATAAAAAAAATTATATAAATATTTAGTGCATGTTTGAGATTTTATAAGTTAGAAAAAAAAAATTAACTTTTTTCAAAAAAAAAGTTAAGAATCTCTAATTTTTTCTTAAAATAAATTGATTTATTCTGAAAAAAAGTTTCGAAACACCCCTAAGAACATACCCTTCTTTTCAAAGCTTGCAGGTGTAAAAATGACACAGAAAAGTAACAGTCCCACGTGCATAGCACGTGCTCAACTAAAGAATTGTACACATTGTAGGGTCCTTAATCCTTATAAGCCCTTACCTTTCAGTCATGGACAAAGTTGAAGATTTGCCAAGATTTTGTACAAATTTGAAGAATAATAAGTGGTAGGGCATTCGAGATCGTATTTAAAGGGATGAATATGTGCTAGACTGCCGGGAACTTGAGGATTGTCCTCACGCACGAGCGAAAGCTTTATGTTCTTGAAATCCCGTTACCTACTGCTACGAGTCTGAGATATATTAAGAATCCTCTCGAAATTTTAGTTTCATAAGAAAAAAAATTGTACCATGAGTTTCGACGACCCTGAATTCGTACCTAAATTTAAAGTCCAGTTACACAATGACATATGATGGAGCAGACTACACATCTTTGAAAGTAGAACAAGTTACAATGGCTGCTTATTTAGCATCAATGTTCAATTCCTGATCATCTAAGTCACAAATTTAGTCTCAAAATATACAATTCTTTGCATAAAAAATGGAAATGACTAAAGTTACAACAAGTTATTAGTCTTGAATCAAAGCTTGAAATCTCACGAGCTTAGCTAAAAGAATTCCACAACTGAGAACACTCGTCTTCTTCTTTAGACTTCCCCCTCATCGACAACAATTGAAATGCTGAAGTTGGAGCCTGCATGAGATCCAGTGTCACATTATTCGTGCCTGGTTCATCAAATCGGTCCCAACCCTGTGGCTCCGAAAACATATGGTTCTCGTTGCTTGAAACAAGAGGATGATGATAATGCTGATGGGTAGACTGATAATGTTGTTGCACATTTACATCTTCTGCATGGTGAAAAGGCCAGTCTTTGTCATAGACGAACTGTTTAGCAAGGAGGGCTGCCCGATTTTCTGCAATTAGTTCCCGGAGCGCAGCACTGCATCTTGAAGAGAGATCAGGGGATGAAATCGAGGATTCGTTCCTCGATGACAGAAGAGAGAGAGCACGGCCTGAGGATCATACTGGTAAATGTGAAAATCGGCCTTCCATTTACATCAACTATTAATGTGTTGCAAGTGCAAAGTCCATCAACTTAATTGCATAGCAGTATATGTCTTCTACTCACAATTTCTTCTTTCGTAGAAAATAGAAATATTACCTTAAATGAGAATCGAACTCTAAACCTCTTCTATTATCACCGTTGGGACACTCGATAGTCGATACTCCTTAAGTTACTTAATTTTAGCAATTTAGAACTTAATCGCAGCCTAGTTATCCTAAAATTTTAGGATCTTGGATAAGCTGAACCAAACCAAATACAGTAAAATATTCAGTATTTCCAACTCGGAAATAAGGTTTTGGGAGTGTCACTCATGTATAAATTTGACATACCAAAAACTATGCAGATTACTTAATCAGGTCCCAAACTTTAGATGATTAGAGTTTAATATAGGATAATGCGAAACATAGCCCTTAGTACTATGCTTAAACATTAATGCAAGTGGATAAATGCATTTAAAATGTCAAATTTGCATTCAATACATTAAGTTTGCACGAATTTCAATACAATTATTTAGCAATTTGGGATTTTTTTATTAGTGAAAATTAATGTGAATGCAGGGGGTCCACTGTTACTTAGAAAATTGAATTGATGATGTAAAAGAGCATTGAAAAACTAAAAAACAATTAAATAACTAAAGTCAATATTGAAAAGATGAGAATATTTAATGTTTAATCATAGTCCTTAGGTTATATTGTTAGCATTTCTCTTTAATATACTCCGTATCATGCTACAAACTCAGTGGTTTACTATTCTCCTTCAAACTATATTGGCAGAGTTGTTTGTTGTGTCCTATATCAGATTCCAGGATATAAATCTTTACTCAGCACAACTTTAGTGTCATACCAAGGACAATAGATATTGCAGCATCACAGAAATTTATGCACTCTTAATCTAAAGTCTTCCCTAAGTATGAACTCTGAACTTATCCGGTAATCTAGACTACAATGCTTTAGGCTTAGAAGGAAAAATTCTCTAAAAATTGAAGAATTAAACAGTAATAAGTACTCTATTAAACATGGGTTTTGGTCCCTGACAATCATTTGTCAGGGACCGGTTATTTAACAATCGGTTCCTAAACCGTTGGATCAACGATCCAACGGCCCCCCTGGATTACAAAATTTTTTTACTGTCCGCTATAATTTTCCGCGGATAGGCAGATTGCCTGTCCGCGGAAATTTTCCGCGGACAGGCAATCTGCCTATCCGCGGAAAATTATAGCGGACAGTAAAAAAAATTTTTTTTTAATCTCAGCCGTTGGATCAACGATCCAACGGCTGGGGAACCGATTGTTAAATAATCGGTCCTGACAAATGATTGTCAGGGACCAGGACCCATTAAACATTATGTCTGCAGCGACAATTTATAGGTGAACGTACTTCGTCATTGAATTTAAGGTTTAAAGCACATTCTTCACTAATTTAGTTCTCCCCCGTCCCATAAACGTTTTACTTGAACACGTTTGCTAATGCATACTTTTAATAGTTAATATCTTTAATTTCGTATTAATATTAAATATTAAAATTTCACTGTATTAAAGTATTCATAAATACAAATCAAACAAAATCACTCATGTCTATATTTTATCTTATAAATTATGCGTAAATTAGTAATTAATCGCTTATAATGAACAATACCAAAAATCAAACGAGAAGATCATTATGGCAGAGAGGGAGTAGTTCCATTTCTTAACATAAAAAACTGCATATCTAACACGCATTTTAAGGATAGTTCTATAACTTATTTTTGATATTTTCTTCTTTTTTTTTTGTATAAAAATAAAATAAGTTATACAACTATCCTTAAAATGCACCTTAAAATCCGTGCCGAAAACTGGTCCGCAAATGTTAATAATTCAATGGGACGGAGTACCTCATAACGGAAAGGCTGATTCTGAGCTTGTTTGAGTAAATTTAAAATTATTATTTATAATTTAAAGTTCTCATAACTAAGTGGAAAATGAAAATTTTAAGCTAATATGTGTTTGGATATATTTATATTTGCGGTAACTTGTAAGTTTTTAAAAATATAAAATAAAAATAAATTTGATAAATTGTCCATTTGAATAATGACATTAGTTTTTATCAAATAAAATCAACAGAATAAATTAAGTTGTTCAAAAAATAATAAAATTTACCAACTTTTAAATTTAAATTATTTTTTGAACTTTAAATCAATTTTTAATTTATTACACAGACATTTTCAGTGAGAAATGACTTTCAACTGGGACATTTAAGCAAGCGAAGATTTTTGAAGAGTGGAAATGAACAATTTGTATTTATAAAAATAAATTTGCCCCATAATTCAAAATAAACCAGTTGCATAGAATTCCTTGAATTGTTTGTAGCCATAATAAACACTTAAAATTAAAACCCTAGAATTTTTTGTGAAATTTGTGATAGCTATCCTGTAGAGCTACCCTAGCTGTGGACAAGACTTTTCTTTCCTTCCATACTTGTAAGTCAGAGAGTCTCAGACTCCCAGTAATGACTTCTGTCATTGTTTCAAGAATCCAATTTTCGTGTTAGTATTTTCACTTCTTCTGTGTAATTTGTAGTACTGCTTTCTGACTCATTCAAATTTAAAAAAATTGTTTTTATGAATAATTATTAAAGAAGTACTGTACAACAATTGGAAGCATATTTTTAAGTAAGGCTTAGCAAGCGGTTGCCAATTATTGTTACAGAATATACGGATTCCCAGCCATTGGATTGTTGATTTAACGGCTGGGATCCGCGATACGGGACACGTACCGCAGAAAAGACCCCATGTTTTCACACCAAAAACAATATTGTACACGTACGGCAGAAACTTTTTGCGGCACGTGTTTGACAGCATACGCTTTGCACAGAAACGCGCCCCTTTAAGTAAAGTTGTTATATGATCATATCCTGATTGATGTAATGAATTTGGGAAGGGAATTACCTTGAGAAGGATTATTGTTTCTAGGAGTTGTAGTTGATTGCTCATGAGAACTTTTTCGTCTTCTCTCATTGTGTCCTGCTAATCTCCTCCTGCAACTTCTCTTTGTATCATCAAACTCCGTCACCAAATGAAACCTACATGAAAACCCACTCCTTATGTTAGGAAAAAATCCCACACACAATATTTATAAATAAAAACTCACTACAACAAAAATGGCCAATTCCCGCGAAATTGATACAAATAATTTGTCACAATAACCCGTTTCTCTTGCTGTAACGCTATATACCACAAATCCACAATACATAAATACTCCCAAATATAGTATAGACAAAAATACACACTATAAAACAAACAAACACAACAAACACACACACACCCTAAGAAACTATGTAAATGTAAATTTATAAACACCTGCTGCATTGTTGACAAAAGCGTTGTTCCATTCCAAGCACAACGACTTTGGGAGACTTGGAATGAACCTCACAAACTTTATGCCTCCTATGATACTCCTTAGCATTCAACAAAGCCACGTGGCACCCCTCCACCTGACACCTGGGCACCGTAGCTGGAATCGCCACCGTCACCGCCTCCTCTTGACCACCACCGTTATAATAACCCTTCCCCCGTTTCGATATCGATAACCCGGTATGCACATGTCTCCCATTAGGGTCCTCAAAATAATTCCTCTTCCCTAGCTTCAAACACATCAAGTGAGGGTCCGGATGGTTGTGGGGTCCACTCACACCACCACCGCCATAGAGTGCATGGCTACCGCCATATAACATCTCCGGAGCAGCGGTGGCGTGGTGGTGAAATAATTCCATGTGATGGCGAAGATCGTAGTGTGAAGTCGTCGTATCGGAATTAGTAGTCGTGGTGGTAGTAGTACATGATGTAGCGGAAGTGGTACCAAGCTCCCAGTTGGTGTTGTTGATATTATTATCCCATGCAAAATTAGTGAAATTATAAATTTGACCTCTTGAGGAATTATTATTATTATTGGAATTGTTGTGGAATAAGTTGCAGGCAGTTTCCATTGGTGAGACAGAAATGGGGATGATTTTCTACAGATAAGGGAAACTAGTAGTAGTACTGGTGCATGTGGAGGAAGATCTGGTTTGTTGTCTTTGTAAAACAAGAAATAAAGGTAAGTATGGTATATAATAGTACTCTCCCGGTCCCATGGTTGTTTACATGGTGGATGGACACGAAAACCAAGAAAATTTGTAAAAAAAAATGAGTAAAATTAGATCAAAAGTGAGTAAAGTTTTGAGACCTATTAATATTTAATTATAGATTTGAGATAGTGGAGGAAAGTAGTGGGTGTAATAGTGTTTTTTATTGTTAAATACTCCCTCCGTCTCGCAAAACATTGCCCGTTTGACTAAAAACACGGGTTTTAAAAAAAAGTGGGTATTGAATATTATTTGTAAGAAGTAGTGGGTATTGAATATTGTTTTTAAGGAGTAGTGGGTATTGAATATTGTTTTTTTGGAGTAGTGGGTGGAGTAGTGGATATTGAATATTATTGTTAAGGAGTAGTGGGTGGAATAGTAGGTATTGAATATTGTTTTTTTGAAGTAGTGGGTGGAATAGTGGGTGTTGAATATTGTTCGTAATGATTAGTGGGTGGAGTAATAGGTATTGAATATTATTTTTAAGGAGTAGTGGGTGGAGTAGTGGGTATTGAATATTATTGTTTATGGCTTAAAATAGAAAGGGGAAAAGTATTTTGATAGTCCCGATTTAGTAAATGAGAAATGTTTTTAGAGACAGAGGGAGTATATGAGATAGTGGGTGTAATAGTGGAAGAAACTTATTATTTTTGGGATGTAAAGAAATGAGATGTACACCCCAAAATAGTAACCGTAAAGAAATGAGAGGGACAGAGGGAGGGAGTAATAAAATAAGGGATATAGTGCGTGTGCGAATATATACATTTAAGAATGAGAGAAGTTCAATGGTAATAGTAAAATAGTATAATCATTGATATATTTTGAAATCTGATTGAACTTGAATATTTTAAGTATTAAAGAAATAAATTCTAACAACAAATCATTTCATGTAACTTTCGCATGGATCGTGTCATTTTAAAATTTTGTGTACAAATTGGATCCAGGTCGATTCATGTGTTGCCGTAGAGCTGTAATCGAGTTGGGCGGCTTGTGAGTTCTTTGAGTTCGAACTCGTTTATCATTGTGCAGTTCAATTTGAGCTCGTAAACGGGTTGAATTCGAATATAAATTTGAGTTCATTTAGTTAAACAAGTTGAGCCGAGTATGTGTCGAATCCGAATAATCTCATTTGAAACTCAAAAAGTCGGTTTGGTTCGAGCCTAAACTCGTTTGTAATTCCTAATATAAAAATATTAAAATGTATTTTGATTATTTAAATAATGAAAATACTAAAAAAGAAAAAATTATTTAATTAATGATTCTAATTGTTCAGCTCTAACCCGGTTCAGTTCGTTTAAACTCGCCTCGTTTGGCTTGCGAGTAGACTTGATTCGTTCATTAAACGAATCGGGTTCGGTCAGAGGTTTAAGGTCGTTTAACTTGATCGAGCGACTCGTCTCATTTATTAGACAACATGAACTCGTTTAGTAAATATTCGGCTCCAGCTTGACCCGAAATACAGACCTATATTCCGGATAATATGTGATAAACATCAATAAAAATAAAAATAAAATAAAAAGATTCCAAATATTAGGGCTAGTCTGGTTTACTTCTAAGTTGCACCAGCATCGACGGGCAACGATTAGCTAGGACTAGGAGACATGCCGATGTCTCCGACGACCAACCATGCGGTTGGCTTTAATTATGTTTTCGATCTTGTAATTTAAACGCTGCGCATGTACGTATTGATCTTTGATCATATTGAAGTAAAATTCTAAAGTATATTAAACCAGAAAAGTTCTTAAATTTTTGTGACCTTATATAATGAAAAATTTTGATTGATAAATGAAAGGATGTGATATTTGAAAAATAATTTGGTTATTATTTTAAATTTCCTAACATTTTCCATATACGGACGTAAGCGATGGTTGTGAGATGTACTGCAATTCAAAGATTCAATGAGTGTTGTTTGGCTGGATTTAAAATAAATTTTTAATAAATTTATTTTTAAGTAAAAAATTCATTTTTAATATTTTATATAAATATTTAATGTATATTTAAAATTTCATAAATTCCAATAAACAAACTTTTTAAAAAAAAAACTAAAAATTTTAACTTATTATTCAAAATAAATCAACTTTAACATAAAATAAACTCATCTCAACGCCTCCTAACTAAACAGCAGAGGCTGTAGAGGAGAAAAGTGAGTAACTAGGCTGTAAATGAGTCGAATCGAGCCGAACTCTTAACTGTTCGTGTATCAACTCGTTATAAATACATTGAACTTGAACTCGAGCTCGAACTTTAATCGAGCCAATATTTTTGTTTGTGTATCAACTCGTTAAGAAAAATTTTATTCCTGAACATGTTCGTGAATAGTTTACGAACATGTCTAATGAGCTACTATTCACGAACGTCTCATAAATAGTGTTCATGATTTCGTGTTCATGAACACTTCAACCTTTTTTTTCTGGAAAATTTTTAATGCAATTAAAATAAAAATAAAATTTGGGGATGAAACATCGAAAACTCGAGAAATGCTTCGAATTTAGAATTATCAAGGAATCAAATTTGGATCAAGTTTAGTTAATATATAAAGAACTAATGTTATAATTTATAATGTAACATATGTATAATTTAATTAATATTAATAAAAATAATTTATAAATTTAAACAAAGAAAATATAATGAATAGACAAAGTAAAGTAACATATTACTTCGTAACACTTACTTATACAATTATTTACAAATTATCATGAATTCAAGAACTCCCGTTAAATGTTAAAGAAATTATGTTCACGAACGTATATATATATGAAGTTTGTGCACAAACTATATTTATGAACAAGGTTCACGAACTATATTAATGAACTTGCTCATGAACTATATAATCGAACTTGTTCGCGAACTTTCGAACCGAACTATGTCGTGTTCAGGTTCAACTCATTTACGAGACGAACCTCAAAATCGTGTTCATATTCGACTCATCTACAAATTAAACCGAACTCGAATCGAACTTTTTTCGAATCGGACACTGAATTGTTCGTGAGCGTATCGACTCATTTACAGCACTAGAGTAACATATAAAATTAATGTTTTTCTTAGATATTAATATAAAAATGTCTTTATTTTATTAATTTTATGTCAATAACTTAGGAGTGAAGCACGTGAGAGGAGATAAGCTCACGTGAGGAGTAAAGGAGAAAATGGGACCCACTAAAGGTTTGCAGGTTGGAGAGACACGATGATGAGTAAGTCCAACAATGTCCTACATTATGCCCTATAAATATTATAAAAATTATTGTCCTAGTGATTTAGGACATTATTTTTATGTATCAATTCCAACAATATACTTTATCCTTGTGCCATATTATTAAAATAATAATATATATGATAAAAGAAGGGAAGAAAAAGAGGAAAGTGAATTTTTTTATTGATAAAAAATGAAATAAGGCATGACTATTGGTGTCCTAAAAATAGGGCATGAGATGAATGTCTTAGTGTTTTAAGGCACCACTAAGACATTATTGGAGCATATTTTTTCCCAAATGCCCTAAATTTTAGCTAAGGACATCAGTTTAGGACATTGTTGGACTTGCTCTAAGGCCCGAGGAAATGAGTTCAATGAACTGATTAATTTGGTTGTGCATTTTTACTAACGCCTGGCAACCTAGCTGTCCGGTTTTATTATTTTATCTTTAAAAAATACCTAAAACTTTAAGAGTAACTAGCCCTTTGTTGCTGGAATTCGCTGAAAGTGTTCAATATAATAAATATACAATGTCCGATTCAACAATCTATTGAAACATGTATTTATTTTTTATTTTGAATTAGTGTTTGATAGGTTAAAAATAGCCCAAGCTCAACTTTGGACCCAAAACTACAAGCAGACCCGATCCTTGAGAATGAGAGGAAGGCCGATCCAGACTAATGGGACCGGTCCGGGGGACACGTGGCATCTACCCCAGACTAGAGGACCCCAGACTAGTGACACTCAGCACGCGTGGCACTCCAGATCAGCTGAAATTCCCACACTCAGGCCCACATCCCAGCAATTCAGCGAATTGTCCCCCAGATCCGACGGTCAGGAGTAGAGGTAAAAACCCCTAAACCCTAGTAAATACCCCTAGAGAATGGGGTTTATGGGTTGGACATTATTACACACCTACTCACAATTATTACTCTTGTGATGCTCTACTCGACTATTATCTTCCAAAGCCAACTCTTATTCTCACGCCGGAGGCACCTCGGGGCCAACCCCCCTCCGATGTTGTTTTGCAGAAACACCACAACAGCTACACTACTTCCGAGGCAGGAGTTGGCGAGGAAGAACCTGGTCGAGTTCCAGAGTTATCATTGGCGCTAGAATGAGGGGTGAACCTCCAAACCCCACAACCCCGAACTAAACACAGAGAGATTAGCCCGAACCCTGAAAACCCCAAGCTTGAGCATGTGGTAAGGCAGACAAAAGGAGAGTACAATTCCAGACCCCAAATTATCCTGGAATATCAAATCAACCAGATCAACAGAGGAGAACTCTGAAGCAGATGAGCTCTCCGAACTAGTTCAAAAATGAGGCACGGAGATTTGTAAACCAGCCATTGATCAAGAGGAAGTTATGGAAATTGAAGACGACCCGAATTGGATGACCCCCTTCATCCTTTATTTGGAAAATGGGGAGTTTCCCGAGGACAAGAATGAGGCACGGAGACTAAAAAGTAAAGCAGTTAAATTTTTTATTGCAGGACAGCTATTCCGAAGAACTTTCATGAGAAGGCTACTACTGACCAACCATCCATTCAGTTGTTGTGGAATTTGTAAAGAAGTGCAGAAACTACCAGTTATTTAGAACAGATGGCCCGAAGAGCTGCCAAATGTGTTATGGTCACACCATACTAGCCACAGGTCCGGAACGGGAGGAACTCCATTCAAGTTGGCTTATGGATCCGAAGCAGTGCTACATACTGAGGTAGGATCCCCTTACCACAGAGCAAAGGGAGTACTTCGGAAAGAAATCCAGGGTTAAAAACTCAGGTCGGAGACCTAGTACTTAGGGACACAGAAGCCTCAGACCCCACCAAAACGGGCAACTTATGCCCAAGTGGGAGGGTCCTTACAAAGTCAGAGAAATATACCGATCCGGAACCTACAAGCTTAGTTGTATGGATGACACTGAAGTTCCCCAAACTTGGCACGGCCTCAGGCTCAGAAAGTACTTCCAGTAGGCCCAAGAAAATCAGCTAAAATATGTTTATTTTTTGTTGTAGTTGAAATGAAATGAAATTTGTAATCCAGTTATTCATGAAAAAAGAGCATGATTCCCTATTAAACATTTTTAATTCAATATTTTTCCTTCATAAATCCTTGGCCATAACAAGGATTTGGCTCGGAGCTCGGCAACAAAGTAACCTCATATTTGGAAAGCTAGCAAGCTTTTCCAAGTATGGCAAAATCCCGGGCCATAGCAAAACTTTGGCCCGGAGCTTAGCAACAAAGCAACTTCCTACTTGGAAAATTTGCTAGCATTCCAAAGTATGGCAAAATTCCGGGTCATAGAAAGACTTTGGCTCGGAGCTCAGCAACAAAGCAACTTCCTATTTGGAAAATTTGCTAGTTTCCAAGTATGGTTAAATCCCGGGTCAAAGCAAGACTTTGGTCCGGGGCTCAGCAACAAAGAAACTTCCTACTTGGAAAATTTGCTAGCTTTCCAAGTATGGCTAAATCCCGGGCTAGAGCATAACTTTGGCCCAGAGCTCAGCAACAAAGCAACTTCCTACTTGGAAAGTTTGCTAGCTTTACAAGTATGGCAAAATCCCGGGACGTAGCAACTTCGGCCCGGAGCTCAGCAGCAAAACAACTTTCTACTTGAAAAGTTTGCTAGCATTCCAAAGTATGGCAAAATCCCGGGCCATAGCAAGACTTTGGCCGAGAGCTCAGCAACAAAGCAACATCCTACATGGAAAATTTGCTAGTTTCTAAGTACGGCTAAATCCCGGGCCATAACAAGACTTTGGCCCGGAGCTCAGCAACAAAGCAACTTCCTACTTGGAAAATTTGCTAGCTTTCCAAGTATGGCTAAATCCCGGGCCAGAGTATAACTTTGGACCGGAGCTCAGCAACAAAGCAACTTCCTACTTGGAAAGTTTGCTAGCTTTTCAAGTGTGGCTAAATCCCGGGTCATAACAGAATTTTGGCCCGAAGCTCAAAAGCAAAGCAAATTCCTGCTTTGAAAGTTTGTTCGCATTCTAAATATGGCAACTCCGGGTGAGGGAGCTAAATACTTTGGTCCAGAGCTCAAAAATAAGACACAAACCTCGCCCTACTCCCCCATCCGGAGAATCCAAATAAGGGAGTGGGGGGAAACACAAGTACAAGAAGCTAAGATTGATTACCCTAAAAAAATTTCAAAACAAAAAAAACTATACTCCGAGGTGCATAAAAGTGCATAATTGGTCATAAACAGGTCGGGCTGACCAGCAGCCCGAAACACCTGCGAGTTGTATGGATAAACAGGCTGGGCTGACCAACAGCCCGAAACACCTGCCAATTAAAGTTACAACCATAAAGTTGCACAAGACCGAATCAAGATTATTAAAGAATAAACGGGCACGGCTCGGATTCTGGACACAGCCAATCTTGCGCTTCAAGCTTCGGGATGCCAGGGTTGGATGGAGCAACATAAGGAGCAGGCTCCCCTTCGCCCCAGACCAATGCCCTTTCAGCATCAATATAGGCTTTGACAAAGGTGTCTCAATTGGCCTCGTAGTCAATCTTACAAAGCTTCTCGGCCACAATCCAGCAACGATGAATCTTTTCTGCAACAAAATTAGCTAGCTCCTGGTTATAGACATCGGACTTCCAGAACTCGGCGATGATTTGTTCCTCGAATTTCCTAGCCATCAGCTCGTCCCGAAGCCTCCTCGCCTCGTCCTCATAACCTTTAACTTGCTCTTTGACTGAATCTCGCTCCTCGACCATGGTCTTCAAACCCTCTTCATACTTTCTAATCCGGACCTCCTGTCTCAGAGTAGCCATCTCTTTTTCCCTTTCCCGGGCCTCGTCAATCGCCGCAATCTCCCGGCAGGCCATCGCAACGCACCCCGCCATCCGGACTCCAAGCTACAAAAGGAAAAACACAAGTTAAATAAAAGATAGAGCAGGAATGAATAGGGACCCAAAATGCAACATACCTGGCCACAGACCCCCACCATATCCTCAAAAAGGGAGATGGTTGTATCCCGGCCCATATCTTCCCACTCCTTTTTGCTAGGAAGCTAGGACAAGAACCCGAAGAAATTCATCCCCTCCGGAGGAACTGAGGCCTCATCCTCCTCAACTTGGCAATCGGTGGTCATGTCCCCAAACATCTCCATTTGAGAAGTGGTCCGGGTGCGTTTTCTCGGATTAGCCACTCTAGTCTCAATGCCACCCTCGGCACTGACCTGGGAATCACTACCATCCCTTGGGGCCTTCTCTCGGATATTGCCGCGGACACCTCCAAGGCCTCGGAGTGCTGATTCCAACCACGGATTTTCGCTTGACATTTTTAAAAAACGCTTCCAACCTGAAAGACATGGCAAAAGATGTTAGCCCCGAAAACAGGAATGCAATGAATGAAAAGGAAACCCGGGGAGACTCAAACTGTGTTACGATCCATGAGGTCATCCCTAGTGAGCCGCATTCCCAAGCCCCGGAAGAATGCATATATCCGATCCAGCCCCTCATCCTGGACATCATAAACCTGGAAAGATATGGCCAGAGGCTTCTCGCGGAAGACGGGGATAAACCGGATATCCAAACCCCGACGATATAGGAACTAATAAAATAATTCTGGGTATCAGCCAAGCTACAATCAGGTCCACAAAGGGGATACCCCGGTCCCAGATCCTTTGTGAATTTTCTTAATCAAATGGAGTTCTTCTTAAGAACTACTGGAATCAGAAAAGGGAATCAACTATAGGGTTTTTCTAACAGTAAAAGGGGAATACTACCCCGGGCCAAATCCCGGAATAAAAAAATTGTAATCAAGTTATCCAAGAGTCCGGAGTAGACGCAACAGAGCAGCAAATCACAAAACCAATGTGAAGACGCAATTGATGGTGACAGACCCTATTTGTAGGGGAAAAATCCACCGCCACGACACGTGGCACCCGCGACTGGCCACCGGTTCGAAAATCCGGATAACAAAAAAAGATATAAAAAAATATATATATGAAAAATAAATTCAGTAAAAAACCAAAAGCCTCATCACTCTTAGCCCCGGAGGGGCGTACTTCCGTACACACCCCAGGCCTGGGGGACATCCAAAGCGAAAACTCTCTCAAGTCACCCAAAGCAAAAAAATCTTTGGACTTGTTAAGAAGCAAAAACACTCCTACCCCGGGAGTGTACCAAGCTATACACCCCGGGCCTGGGGGCAGTAAAAGCAAACTAAGGCACCCAAAGCAAAAAAGATTTGCACTTGTGAAGAAGCAAAAACACTCCTAGCCCCGGGGGGTGTATAACCAAACTATACACCCTGGGCCTTGGATGCAACAAAAGCAAAAACTTTTTCTTCCAAGGTACCAAAAGCAACAAAGGTTTGGACTCGTGAAGAAACAACAATACTCCATGCCCGGGGGTGTACCAAGTTATATACCCCGTGTCGGGAGCAACAAAAACAACAACTTTTTTCAGAACTATAGCATTGCAATTCCTACTACTCCCCCATCCGGTGAATCCGCATAAGGGAGTGGGGGCAAATGATAGGCTAAAAATAGCTCAAGCCCAACTTTTGGTCCAAAACTACAAGCAGACCCAATCCTTGATAATGAGAGGAAGCCCGATCCAGACTAGTGGGACCGGCCCGGGGGACACGTGGCATCTACCCCAGCCTAGTGACACTCAGCACGCGTGGCACTCCAGATCAGCCAAAATTCCCACACTCAGGCCCACATCCCAGCAATTCAGCGGATTGTCCCCCAGATCTGACGGTCAGGAGCAGAGGTAATAACCCCTAAACCCTAGTAAATACCCCTAGAGAATGGGGTTTAGGGATTTGACATTATTACACTCCTACTCACAATTATTACTCTTGTGATGCTCTACTCGACAATTATCTTCCAAAGTCAACTCTTATTCTCACGCCGGAGGCACCTCGGGGCCGACCCCCTCCAGTGTTGTTTTGCAGAAACACCACAACAGCTACACCACTTTCGATGCAGGAGTTGGCGAGGAAGAACCTGATCGAGTTCTAGAGTTATCAGCAGAGGCGGATCTGGGGGGCGAGAGGGTGCCTTGGCCCCCCCTAAAATTTGAATATGTACAGGGTAGTATGTCTCTATACATAACGTGTTTGTAGGTCAGCTGGTTAAAGTATGTGTTTACTTCCCAAAAGACCAAGATTCGAGTCTAGGTTCTAGCATTTTGTTAATTTTTTCCTTTTTCCCCGACTTTGTTTCTTGCTACAACTCCAACTCTCCTTTGTTACTTCGTGTGTATCATTGTATCAATATTACATGCACAGTAGCTAGCCTTTTATAGGCTTCAAATACACCAACTTACATCATTGCTTACATATACTATTGGAGATTTCAGATCATTTTATCACCTGCGTGCCAAGGCATGGTGGAATATTTGGAGGTTGCATGGCCCTTGTCCCTAGATTTTGGAATGCAATAACAATTTTTCCAAAACCAGCCCCCCCAAAAAAAAATTCTACGTCCGCCATTGGTTATCAGTGTTAATATACAAATATATTGTTATAGTGACCGACAACAATACTAGGGCCAAAATGAAGAATACATGTAATGTAAATGTTAGCATATAATATAAGATCATCATTCTATTTTAACGGGATTTTATATTATATTCTAAACTTCTTCCTCATTCGAAAATCCATTTTTGATTCCAATAATAAATCTTGACACCATATTTGAGGTATAATACCTTAATTCTAATAGCATACTAAATTACCAATTCTTTTAAAATTTTATAACGGTAGGAAAGCAAAATTTAATTTACATTGCATTGCATTTTCTTCAACTTATTGATGAAATATGCGATCGAAACGTGTGGACATGGACTTCTGTCTTTTAAGTTCTTGTCTAGTAATCTTACAACAGTCTTGTATTGTTTCTCAGTTTCTATATGTTAGGTTCTGTTATAGCCAAAATTCGGTCCGGATATTTCAAGATAGATTCGGGTCGAATACGGGTTCAATTTGGGTTATAATTTGGGGAATTCTATGATTAATTAGGGTTTTGGCAGAAAAGGTAGAAGTCAGGCCGCGCCCTCTCTTTTCTATAAAGAGGGCGCGCCCTAAATATAAAACATAGTGACATTCAAGATGGGATTCTACTCAAGCTGGAATTCTAGAAGTTGAAGAATTCCCTCCTGTCATATCTCAGGAGGGGGATGTCCGTCGCAGAAGGCCTCCAGGGGTTTGCCTGGATATAAGGACCCTTCTTAAACACTAAGGGTGCACCCTAAGGTGGAAAGATGGGGACTTTATGGTATGTGTTTTGGGAGCTCTGTTCCTGTAGCCAATGGGCGCGCCCTCATTGGGGAACTTTGGAGTAATCCTGCACTTTGCACCCAAAAGCTTTGGATCACCTGTCCTGCTATCTGGTGGGTGCTTCTCATTCGGGGGACAGGGATGCGTTCTGCACTTGGGGTAAATCACGGCTATACCTGCATCCTTGAAATCAAGAAATAGCTGGTAGCGGATAGGACTAGTCCTCGATGGGGGAAGTTTCCTTATCCGTGAAGTCTTGAGATCCTGGATGAGCCTTGGGCCTTTGTGGTTAGGCCTCAGAGTAGAACATTCCGGAAGCTGGTCCGTTATCCAAGCCCATTTGGGTTTCTTGCTCTCCAAGAACTACGTATGGCTTGATCCCCTATAAATACCGGGGTACGTAGGCCGATTGAGGGGTTGGAAGTCGAGAGCTCTGAATAGCCGCCACTAACCCTATCAATCTCAGCCACCAATCATAAACAGCCACCACACGCCACCACTTTTTCCGATGAAGGACCACCGCTGTAGATCTTGTTTCCGGCGAAGTACCTCGAATTTTGTTGTTACCAAATTCCTCCGTCAACAAATTGGCGCTAGAAGGAGGGGAGCCAATCAAGATCTGAATCTTAGGAGGAAAAGATGTCTCACAATCAACGCAGGGGTTCTCACGAAGAAGAGGATTACGACTCTGAAGATAGCATGGGGGGAAATCCAACCCACCATGAGGCTTATGTTCCGGAGGAAATCTCCGCTCCTCCGCACCATCAGGGGACTCCAATCACCGTGGGTGGTCAGCCGCCTGTTCTTATCAGTAACGCGGCATTAATGGAACAACTGTACCGCATGGGTGATGCCCTAAATAATTTCGGGGCAAGGTTGTGTTCCGTGGAGGAAAATCAGGAGTCAAGGAGAAAATCTCGGAGTATCCCGCGAAATCATCGCCGGTCAGGAAAATCTCCACAGATTGAGGAAGATTCCCAAAGTAGGGAGGCAAATCAGGAAAGGAGATTTCAGCTGGTCACTCCTCGAAGGTTAGATTATTCAGATCCTATTATTGAACATCCTAGTGAAGATAATTTTGAGCGCAGGTTGTCGAATCCTCAAGAGAGGGCGCGCCCTCACCCTCACCGTTCAGGGCATACCCCTAATGAGATTCAAAGGGATGAAGAGCAGATGGCTAGAGAGAGGAGAGATTATGCCAGCTTAAAAGAACGCCTTGGAATAAGGCTTAATGATGACGATTTAAGGATGGTACTCCTTGAGCAACAGAAGAAAAGTAAATATTTGGAATCAAGACCCCATGATTCACAGCGTGCGCCCCCTGACAACATGTCGCGGCCCCTTGGACATGGGCGAGCCCTTCCACAGAATCATGATCCACAGCGCGCGCCCCCTGATGATAGGTCGAGACCCCTTGGTCATCAACGGTCTCTTGTACGCAATGACAATCCACAGCGCACGCCCCCTGTGCACAACAGGTCGCGGCCCCTTGGATCTAAACAAGCTCCTCATCATGACAACCCCGGAAGAAGAGGAAACCGAGATAACGGAGATAAAAGAACGGGGTGGTATCAAGGAAACGGGCGACCCCTTCTTCAGGGCGCGCCCTCAGGTGGAAGATCCCCCCGTATCCATCAAGTTCCCTCAAGTACTTCTGGTGAGTCTAGGTCGAGGACGCGCCCACACTCAGGAGAACAGTATCAGAGAAATTCTGAAGGGAATCCACAACCTCATGGAAACCCTGAAGGACAGCAAACTCAAACTCAAACCCAAGAAGATGTTGTGATTCAACCACAGGCAGGACCTCAAGGAGGTGCCCATACTGCGGCTCCACCTCCGCCTCCACTCCCGGGGGGTATTCAGACCGTGGCACAACCAAATATCCAAAATATTCCCGGAGTGGGAACATTCAATGTGGATGATTTAAAGAAGCTTTTAGCACATTTGGATGGAGGAAGAATATCCGCTACTGTACAAACATCCTCTCCATTCTCGGTCAAGGTCAGGGAAGCTCAGCATCCTACTGGATATAGGTCTATGACTAATGATCTTCGCTTTCATGGAAATGCTGATCCCGTGGAATTTTTGGGACGCTTTGATATTGAGATGGATGTTTATCAGGTAGCAGAACTGGCTAGATGTCGGTTGTTGGCGGCAACTTTCAGAGAAGGAGCTCAACAATGGTTTCAAAAACTTGGTCCAGGAGTAATTACATCCTGGAAAGTAATGAGGAATTTGTTTTTGACAAAGTTCCAAGCTGCAGTAAAATATAGCCCTCCAGTTACAACTTTGGCTAATGTCAAACAGAGAGAGGGGGAAAGTTTGCAATCTTACTTCAAGAGATTTAATTCAGAGTCTACTTTGGTCAGGGGAACAACTGATGAAACGCTCAAGAGTTTTCTAATAGCTGGATTATCAGTGGAAACTGATTTCTGGAAACATCTTCAAGGACGAGATCCACCGACATTGGTTGATGTGTTTGCACAAGCTGAATCTTTCAAGATTGTAGAACAGTCTTTGGCAGATAATCGAAAGATCGATGATCAAAACAGTTCTAAGGTAAAGGTCGGAAAGAGGAAGGATAGGTCTCCTAGTCCAACTCGCCGTATAGCAACTGGTGCCAATCGGGTGAATTTAGCCGAATCTGGCAGAAATTGGGGTCCCCCAGATACTTACACCTACGATCAAAGGCCGGGTAGTTATACACCTCTGGCAGCCTCCATTGAACATATTTTCGAAGTAAACAAAAATAAAGGATTCTTCAGGAAGCCAGAGCCTCTCTCTTCTTGGCAAAGCAAAGATAAGAGGAAGTACTGTGAATTCCATGAGTCTTAATGGCATAATACTCATGAATGTCGTCAATTGAATGGCATAATCAAAGAAGGATATTTGACGGAATGGATTGTCAGAGAGGTGAAGAAACATAGGGAGAATCCTGATAAGAGAGATGGAGGGCGCGCCCTCCATGTTGACGGCAAGCCTGAAGAGAAGAAGTTAGTCAAGGAAGGAAGTATTCACACCATCTTTGGTGGACACCACCTGGGAGGTGACAGCAATCATGCTATGGAGAGGTATACTAGGGAAGCAAGATACCGACCTCGTACAAATGTAAATAGTTTGGAATTGAGGCCGCCTAAATTATTCAAAGGAGAATGTGCTGATATCACTTTCACTGAAGAAGAAGCAAGGTGGGTACACCATCCTCACAATGATGCTTTGGTGGTGGCAATTCAGATTGGGTCCAAGAATGTGCATCGAGTTTTTGTTGATAATGGAAGTTCGGTGAATATTCTGTATTACAGCACTTATCAAAAGCTGGGACTCCTAGATAAGGATATGATTCAAGATAACGGATGGATCTATGGTTTTTCGGGCGAATCTGTAAAGGTCATGGGAGCTATCAAGTTACCAGTAACTCTCGGGGAAGGAACTCTTTCTGTGACTCAAATGATGGATTTCATGATTTTGAATGTGGAATCGTCACATAATGCTTTGGTAGGACGTCCCTTGTTGAAAGAAATGAAGGTTGTGACCTTCATCTATCATCTTGCAATGAAGTTTCCTAGGCCAAATGGTGTGGGAACAATTCGAGGATCCCAGCATGATTCGAGAGATTGTTATCACAAGGCAATCAAGGGATTCAGAAAACAACAGAATGGAGGGCGCGCCCTCAATGAAAGTAGTTCAGGGATTATGAGTATTGTCCCGGGAGAAGTAAAAGTCCACTATCTTGTCCAAGAACCAGTAGAAGACGCGCCCCCATTTAGGGCGCGCCCTGAGGAGAGTATTCCAGTACTTGATGATCTTCAGGATGGAATTCTGGAGGAAATTGAAGAAGACTCAGAGGAGGTGATTTCAGTTAATATCAAAGGTGAGCAGGTCGAAGGGAGGCGAATGTTACTTGAAGGCTTGGTGCATACCCTTGTTGAGGAAGACTTCCCTCTTAAAGAGGACGCGCCCTCCAAGGATGCAGCACCAATCGAGGATCCACGAATCTTTGATTTTGATCTAGATCCAAGAACACCACAACCCGTGGAAAAGACTGGTCCTGTAGAGGATATCATCCCAATCATGGTGGATGAGAAAGATGCAGGTAAAGTTTTGAGAATTGGATCTCAACTGAATTCCAAGTTGAGAGGAATGCTCACCAATTTTCTCTTGAATAATTTGGATGTCTTTGCTTGGAGTCATGCTGATATGGTGGGAATCGATCCAAAGGTTATGTGTCACCATCTGAACATAGATCCCACCAAGAAAGGAATTCGCCAGAAACGTCGACCTGTGAGTGGAGAAAGAGCTATAGCATTGAAAGAGGAAGTTGATAGACTTCTAGATGTTGGTTTGATCAAGGAATCATATTATCCAGATTGGTTAGCTAATCCAGTTCTTGTCAAGAAGCCTAATGGAAAGTGGAGAACTTGCGTGGATTTCACGGATTTGAACAAGGCTTGTCCTAAAGATAGTTTTCCTCTTCCTCGAATTGATCAACTGGTGGATGCTACAGCTGGCCACGCTCTTTTGAGTTTCATGGATGCTTACTCGGGCTACAATCAGATTCCTATGTATGAGCCAGATCAAGAGCATACTTCTTTCATCACAGATAGAGGTTTGTACTGTTACATTGGAATGCCATTCGGTTTGATCAACGCCGGATCCACCTATCAGAGGTTGGTAAACATGATGTTCAAAGATCTGATTGGGAAAACTATGGAAGTGTATGTGGATGATATGCTTGTTAAATCTTTGAGGGCGGAAGACCATGTGAAGAACTTAGAGCAGATGTTCGGAGTATTGAGGAAGTTCAGGATGAAGTTGAATCCTCAAAAATGTGTGTTTGGAGTGGAATTTGGAAAGTTCATGGGATTCATTATCAACCATCGTGGGATCGAGGCGAATCCAGCCAAAATTAAAGTCTTGCTTGACATGAAATCTCCATCTAGTGTGAAGCAAGTTCAGAGTTTGGCTGGGAGAATTGCCGCACTAAATCGCTTTGTGTCAAAATCTTCGGATAGATGCAGAGAATTCTTCAAGGCAATCAAAGGAGCATCCAAAGATTTCACGTGGACACCCGAGTGTGAAGAAGCTTTTCAGAAAATCAAGGAGCAGTTGAGGAATCCTCCGCTCTTAGCCAAGCCCGTGGAAGGAGAAACTTTGATATTGTACTTGGCAGTTTCAGAGTACTCCATTAGTGCAGTGTTGGTAAAAGAAGAGATTGATCATCAGTCCCCGGTTTACTATGTAAGCAAGCGTTTACATGATGCAGAGACTCGATACACTAGCATGGAAAAATTGGTTTACGCTTTAATCTTGGCGGAAAGGAAACTTCGTCCTTACTTTCAAGCTCATAAGATCGAGGTTCGTACTGCTTATCCATTGAGAAGTATTCTTCACAAACTGGAAGCTTCAGGAAGAATGTTGAAATGGGCCATCGAATTAGGGCAGTTCGATCTGGAATATACACCAAGAACAACAATTAAAGGCCAGGCTTTAGCAGATTTCATCCTGGAGTTTGATTTAGAGACCGAGGAAAAGTCACTTGTATAGTGGAAGGAATTCCTCCTAAGAGGGCGCGCCCTATTGAGGAAGTTCCCCAACCTTGGTGGAGGTTGCACGTAGATGGAGCAGTGAACAATGGGGGAGCTGGTGCAGGAGTAATTTTTGTGACGCCTGAAGGAAATCAATTCATGAGTGCAATTCACTTCAAATTCGAGGCAACTAATAATGATGCGGAGTATGAAGCTTTGATTAACGGATTGAAGATGGCTTTGGAAATGAAGGTAGCAAATTTGATCGTGTCAAGTGATTCGGAGTTAGTAGTCAGGCAGATCAAAGGAGGTTTTCAGTGTAGAGGTCCGAGAACAGAGCTTTACATGAAGTGTGCACATCGATTAATTCAGAAGTTTCGTGAAGTAAGGTTGGAATGTATTCCTCGGGATGAAAATTGCAGTGCGGATGTTTTAGCTAAGTTAGGATCTCAGAAAGATGCTATGTTGTTGGGAACGGTTCCTTTACAAGTTCAAGAAGTGCCAAGTATTCCGAAAGTAGAAATCATGGAAGTGGAAATTGTCCCGCAAGTTACTTGGACGACTCCAATTTTAGAGTATCTCCGTAAGGGGATTCTTCCGAGCAATAAGATTGAAGCAAGGCGTCTTCGATATCATACTGCTAGGTTTGTAGAGTATGATGGAATTCTATACAAGAGAGGTTTCAATCAACCGCTTCTGAAATGCATAGATGGAGATGAATGTAATTATATCCTAAGGGAGGTGCATGAAGGAATTTGTGGAAATCACTCGGGGGGTGGTTCGTTGGCAATGAAGGTGTTAAGGCAAGGTTATTATTGGCCTACTATGAAGAAGGATGCCTATGAGTTTGTCAAGGCATGTGATAAATGTCAGAGGTTTGCCAATTTTTCAACAGTTCCGGTGACTACTTTGACTTCTATGATAAGTCCATGGCCATTTGCTATGTGGGGAATAGATCTTATTGGAGAACTCCCTAAATCTAAGGGAGGAGTCAAATATGCTGTGGTTGCTGTGGATTACTTCACCAAATGGGCGGAAGCAATGCCCTTGGCCACAATCACTGCAAAGAAAATCAAGGATTTTGTGTTCAACTCAATTGTGTGCAGGTTCGGGATTCCTTACAAACTTATTTCAGATAATGGAAAGCAGTTTGATAGCAAAGAGTTGCGAAAGCTATGTGAAGATTTAGGAATCAAGAAAGAGTTTGCAGCTGTGTATCACCCTCAGAGTAATGGGCAGACTGAAGCTATTAACAAGATAATCAAGCACACTTTGAAGACCAAGTTGGAAGAAAGCAAAGGGAATTGGCCCGAGGAACTTTCTATGGTCTTATGGTCGTATAACACAACTCCAAGAACCATAACTGGAGAGTCTCCTTTCATGTTGTCTTATGGGTGTGAGGCAATGGTTCCAGTAGAAACTGGAGTAGGGTCATTCCGAAGAGATTTCTAAGAGGAAGAATTGAATATGGTGAACCAAAGGCTAAATCTTGATTTCCTGGAAGAGATAAGGGGAAATTCGCAGCTGAGGTTGGCAACCTATCAACAAAGAGTTGCAAGATACTATAACCGGAAAGTGAAGACACATCCTTTCAACGTGGGAGATTTGGTTCTTCGGAAGGTCATGCCGAATACAAGGATAGCTGCGCATGGAGTCTTCGGTCCAAATTGGGAAGGACCTTACAAGATCAAGTCTATCATTTGGGAAGGCACTTATCATCTGGAAGACTTGGATGGCAACACAATTCCAAGAGCATGGAATGCAGAGCATTTGAAGAAGTACTACCAGTAGGGTGCGGCTTCGGCCCCCTATTTTATGAAGGCTTATATATAAGTTAGACTAGAATCAATAATTGTTCTCCTAGTCTAGGGGGGTAGTACACATACGCCTTTCCTAGTTCTAGTCGAGATTTGCAGTTTTTACATCGTGTTTTTTCAAGAAATTATTCTCTTTAGCTCGGGGGGTAGTACATGTATACATTCCCTTGGTTTTGTCGAGACTTGAGTTTAATAAATAATTTGTTTGAAGATTAATGAAGTATATTAAGACATTTTTTCAAGTTTTTTGAAGTGTCCCATGCCTTAGGGCGCGCCCTGTAAAGAAGTGCATAATTACAAGCAAATTTTTTACGAGTTCAAGTTCTGAAAAGGGCAATGCCTTAGGACGCGCCCTCGACTTATATTTAAAGGTTTTATGGAGGTGTTCTTTTCTCACGGTTACAAATCCATGTTGAAGATGTCTTTTTAGATAAAGTTAAGATGTCAAATAAATTAAAATTATGAAGGAAAGGTTGCGCCCCTCGCATAGGGCGCGCCCCTATTGGAAGTAATTATCAAATTAAAAGCATTAAACATAATGAAGTTCAAGAGACATCAAAGTTATGTATTACAACTTGCAGGGTCTTACAAAGGACCCGCACCTTGGAAAGTTAATGAACTTCAAAGCAAAAGGGTGAAATGAATAAATCTTAAGGAGCATCCTTGCTTGGGGAAGTATCCTTGATTGGAGAAGGTTGGACACCAGAAATAATTTCAGATACCTTGTCTGGATTTGGGATGGCAGTTTCATTTTGTTCATTATTTTGCACGGTTTCAAGGGGTACTTCCTCTGTAGAGGGCACGCCCTCAAGAGGTGGTTCTAGCCCCAGTTCGACTCTTTTTGCTTTGATAGTATCAGCATTATCGATTTTGAACTTTGTTATATCTTCAGCACAGCCAGGTCCGAACTTGCTCCAGTCATAATCAGGATCATTGGATATAAAGCCAAGAAGATAGAAATCGAAACCTGCTTGAAAGTTGCGATCTTCAACAGCTTGTTTTTCCTCTTTCCATCAGTCAAGTTTTTCGATTTCAAGAGCATCACGTTGTACTTTTAACTCTTCAAATTCCTTTTCCAATTTGTCATTCTTGTCACAAAGGAACTGGTGGTGATCAAATGATTCTTTAAGCTCATTTCTCATAGCAGCAAGATCAACATCCTTAGCATCGCAGACTTTCTTCCATTTGTTATCACTCTCTACCACCATCTTTTCAAGCTTCCTGTTGTCAGACTCCAGTTTGTTGAGATGAAGTTTCTCTTTATGAAGTCTTTGGGCGCGCCCTAAAGATTGAATTAGTAGTTGTGATGAGGCTTGAATCATAGAGTGAATCTCGTCCTCAGCATTTAGATTCTGCCAAGTTTGGACTTTGTCACTTCCGACATAGGGGGCTGCTTTTGGACCAATGAGTGTTTCGACATATGAGGACGCATCCTCAACCCTTTGCCTTTTGTTATGATCATTGATCAAGCTTTGAGAAACTTCAACACTCCTCTTTGAAGCCTCTGTAGGAACAGATGAAACTTTCTTATCTTTAGGATCTCTCTTTTGCAGAGGGCGTGCTCTCACTACACCATATATGGGCTATTGCAACGCCAAAGTACATTTATGTTGCATAAAGTGTTACAATAGACAAGAAACTTGTTCATTTATTGCAATACTTTTAAAAATGTTACATAAAGTAGGAAAGTGTTGCAAGCGAAGTAATCAATTTGACATTTTTAAACAATTGCAACACCTTCAAAAAAACGTTACAATACAATTTACACTTTTAGTGAAATTGACCAAAATATCAAGGCGGGCTTTTGATTTTTCATTGGGCGGGCTTGTGAAAAGTTGGCACCAAAACGTTTTGTACCAAAACTTTAATTAAACAAAATAGAATTCTATTTCACAAATATCCTAACTCACCTCCTCTCTCGCTGTCTCACTCATCTCAGTCATCTCTCGCCCACCGCTCTCTGACTCATCTCTCTCGATCACCCTTCTCTCACACTCATCTCTTACACCTCTCTCAAACCCCTAATATTGATTAGACCAAAACCCTGAAATTGATTAGATCAAATATCCAATTAAATCTTCGATTGAGGTAAAATACCCAATTTTTTACAATTATGTTCGATTATGTAAGTATATGTATGTATGCCTATGAAACTTTCACATTATAATTTTATGTTCATTATTATGTGTTCGATTAATGGTATTAAGTGTTAAATTAGTGGGACTTTTGTAGGATTTTTGTGTTAAATTTGTGGGAATTTGTGTTAATTACTAGAGCTTTTGTATTATATTTTATGGCAATTCTATCTACATCAATAGAGAATTTTGTGTTAACTAGTGAGAATAACCCGGGATGACTGAGTTTTCCTTCTCTTATGCTTGGCCTTTTATATGTATCCTTGATTAGTTTTAGTGGCCCTCAACTTGAGTTTAGATACTCACTTTGTGTAATAATCAACTGACTTTCACATTTTCCTTTAGGGATTCATTTTAAATATCCTAGTTATTTTTTGAGTTGAGATATTTTGTTTTTATATTTGCTCTCTCACACTTGTGTTCTTGCAAAATTTCAGGAAAAAAATTTAATGATCAAGTTAAAAAGTTGTTAAATCCCAAAATTGTGATTAAGGGTATCAACGATGACTTGTTTATATGTATCTGGGGTTTGGAATTAATGCTTACAAAAGGTAAAAGAATGCCTCAGACTTTTTCTTTTTGTTTCTGTATATGCTAATTAGTACTATCCCATATTGTATACTGATGAAAGTTTGACATACAGACCAAAGTTTAGCTGATCAGCTAAGATTTGATGTTGTTGTCCGCCTTGTTAAGTTTCTTAGTGTGATTGACTCGGAAGCAATTAAGGTTTGCTGTGTTAATACGCTGTGTTCATTTGAAATGTATTCAGGAATTTTATTCGATTATAGGGACTCATTTCTGGAATAATCTTGCACTTTTTTCAGTCTTGGTGTGTTATCATTCTCTCGTATGCAAGATCTGATGAATGCAGCGGTGTAATGAAAGACGAGGAACTTCCACTCTTTTTGAAACTTATGGATAGTGACACTCGTAATTTAATGGTTGAGGTAATCTTCATTCACTAGTTCATCAGTTTCTCCATACTTAATTATGTGAATTGTGAGTGCATGTGACTAGAAATGCTTTCGAAATGTGAAGGATGTAATTGCATTGACAAGATTAGCTTATGCTCGCCCCAATTATGTACATGTTATCATCAAGAACAATGCTTTGGTAGTTGAACAGAAAATTTCTAGTCTTTATTGAGATGACGTTTCTGTTGTAGGTGCAGCTCTAGCTATTTTAGACAACCTTTTTCAACCGAGGATAAATACGACAGTCTAATTAGAATCACAGACTCCAAAATTATGGAGGAGGATTGGGGTAATGCTTTTTTATATTACTCGGTGTTTGCGTGTTGTGTATTGTTTGGTTGATTACATTAGGAGTACTGCATTGCTGTCTAATTAGAATATTACATGATTTCCGATTTTATAATTGTAGCTCTAACTTATAATTGGAAAATACGACAGTCTTGGTAGCTAGTGATGTTGTGGACATGCTATATAATTATATATTATGTTTATATGCTACTGAATTGAATGCTAGTGCTGTGTAGTCGTGAAACAATGTCATCTTTTTCTATTTGAGTAGTTATTTGATACTTTTGTTTGTCTTCTATTGATTTTATGGCATCAGCCACAAGACCGTCTCTTAAGCTAAGGTTAACCAGAATGATATCTCACATCTAAATTATAATTTAGAATTCTGGAATAAAAGCCTTGACAACTAGAAGTTTTAGAATTCTGGAATAAAAGCCTTGACAATTATAATTTAAGCATGACTTGTATTTAGTTGTTCAAATAAGTATAGTTGCTGCTCTGAAAATTAGTAGTTTAGATACTGTTTTTAGAATCAAGTGCTATTAATACGTATTGTGTAGAACTTCTGTTGCAAATTTACATTTCATCGCATTTATATTGACATAATGTTCTTTCTAAATCTGTTGCCAACTTCTTTGTAGAGCTTTTTTGTTATTTAGGGTTCAATTTTGGCTCGTTTATCTCAACGGTTTTGTGGGATTCAAAACAATGAGATTTCCTCCATTTCTGTTATCGATGATGAATGTCAACTTAACCTAATTTAAGTTTTATCTAAAATTCCCCCATTCTCCCTCTTAAACTACACACGACCAGTTCTTACGACAACTTAGAATTATAAAAAAAAATTGATTTATTAACCTGATTCCATGCAACCTTGCACACTAAAGGTCTTGAATTCAAAATTTGTCACAGATATGAAGTTGTGGATATTTTGGCATTTGTTGCTACATGCTCTTTGACCGGATTACTGGGTAAATGTGGAGCTTGCTTTTAGTTATCCAGATTACTACAGGAAAGTAAAGTACATATATTATTCCCATCTCTGTTAGCTAGATGTGTCATGTGTCAAATTGCTGTAATTTCCATTGCCTAGAACCCAATATTTTATGAAAGAGCAGAAAACCTAGATTTGGATTGTCATTCTATGCAATAAAAGGTAAATTTCCTGTATCATTTCTCGATGTTAGCTGATGTGTTAACCAAGATACTTACTGAAGTTCGGAACAATAGCATTATAGCCAAGTGGGGCTTTTCTATACAACTATAATGTCTTTATACATTTTATGTTCCTCTTGTAGCAAACGTTTCCACCTGGTTTCAGTTAGTTTGGCTGAAATCTAAGGTACTAGTGCATTTTAGCCTATCTCGTTAATGTTTATTTATTAAGTAAAGACTTCTTCGGTGCTTTTTTTTTTTTCTGCAAAATTCAACTTTTTGTGCAACTTTCACAAACAAGACCAAGCATACAATCTTTGCCATCTTCTGTCTTGGGTTGTAATATGTACTCTGTTTTCTCTACATGGATACAGATTGTGTGTCGATTAGTTATGGATATGTTTTGCATCTAGACCTTGGGGTTCTGGGAGTATATAGGCAACTTAGGGGACTTCTTTAGGTACTTGTCAAGTAATTAAATTATTCATGTACCTCAGTATTTCATTTTTCATCTTTGATTTGATCAAATTTCATAAACTGATTTGTTTATGAAACTACATTATTAAGACTGCTTTTCCCTGCAACAAAGTGGCATCAATTCACGCTGCATATAATGTTCAAGAAAAAAATTAGAAAGCCATATGTGACCATCAAGTTTATTAATAATGTGCATCGTTTGCCTATAAAGATGGAAAACTAATGAAACTCAAAAGTGATTAGAGTTACTTACGTGTTGCAGTCGAATTTAGGATCAGCAGAGAATAGAAAAGTAAGTCCACATTTTTCTGATAGAGAATCAAATCTTGGAATACGAGCAGCGGGATTAGCAGTAGCACCACGGGATTAGCAGCGCGTAATGCTCTATACGCATTGCAGCACTCACCAGATGGCTCAGGTTGATCACCTCTGGTAAAAACATTGCACAAGGCTCCTGTTCTCTGTTCCTCTGGTGCACCACATGTCAGAGCTCCACCTGGCCGCATCAACATAGCCACCATCATCAATACTACTGCCAACTGCCAAGTATATAACCCTTGCCATTTTTCTTACTAAATGCAAATGTTGAGGTTATAAGTTGCAGAATGATCCAGGAAGTATTTATAGGATAGCTGGGGAGAATAATCTATAATGAATTAGCTTGTTTCATAGTATTTCTTGTGTTTAATAGTATGTGATTTATAGTATGTGATTTCTTATGTTTGTGCATTTATAGTATTTGATAAGTATTTATAGTATTTATAAGTAACTTTTTTTTACTCAACTTGTTTCATAGTATGTGATTTCTTGTGTTTGTGCATTTGATCATGCTTAATCTAGCTGGACTTGACTGGACAATATGCTGTAAAAAGCTGATGTATGTAACAAACTAATTGACAAAAATGACCAATCACTTGCAGCAAAAGAACCTAGTGATGGCCGGTGTCAAGTCTGTTACTTTGTATGATGAAGGAAATGTGGAGTTGTGGGATTTGTCCAGCAATTTCATTTTCACAGAGAATGATATTGGTAAGAACGGAGCACTTGCTTCTGTTCAAAAGCTTCAGGAACTCAACAATGTCATGGCTGCATCTACCTTAACGTCGAAATTGACAAAAGAGAAGCTATCTGATTTTCAGGTACCATGCTATTACCAATTTAAGAGGATCATAATTGCTATATTATCAAATGAAAGCTGTTGATTAAGCTTTCTTACTCCTACCATCTTCCTGGTGCTTTATAATAGCATAAGTCAATTACATAGATTGTATTTTTCTAAGTTAATAGATTGCTATCTGTCTTCTTACTTTCTGATGCAAACTCTGTTTTGAAGAAGTTTCAAGCCAGATAACGAGGATAGTTAAATAAGTCTGTACCATAAACAAAATAAACACTCGTCTTTATGTGGCGTGTTTGAACTAGTATCATGTGTTAACACATCCATTATATAACTCTGTTTGTTCTGTGTATTTATAATTAATCTCAGTACTAATTTTGGGTGAGCTAACAACTTGTTTTACAGGATTTGCTGAGGTCCATATTGGATGCAGTCTTTGCAGAGGCTTTACAGTGATCATATGATCGCGAGGATGACAATGATCACGAGGACAACAAAAGTAATGATTGATGATCAGTACTTAACTACTTATATTCTTTATGTGTGTACTTTTGGTAGTAGTTGGTATTTTGATCATTGGAAGACTAAGTTTAATGTAGAATTGTGATGTATTTAGTCGACATGTGTTTCGATCTACTGTATTGACATTATCTTGTTGGATTTTAAATGTCATTTCTGGGTTTGATATTCTTTTGTGTAAGGCATATTAAAATTTCAAACATGACATTGCAATTTGGACTAATAAAAAGTGTTGCAAATAAGTGTTTCCAACTAAATTTAAAAGTATTACAACAGGGATAAAAATGTTGCAGAAAAATATTGCAAAAAAACATAAAGTGTTGCAAAATGCATCAAAATGTTGCAGATTATTGTTGCAAAAATATCAAAAAGTATTGCAAAAGGTTCCAAAATGTTGCATATAAATGTTGCAAAAAAACCAAAAGTATTGCAAAATGCATAATAATGTTGCAAAAAAATGTTGCAATAAACTCACTTTGTAACATTTTTAAGTCAATTAATGTTGCAAAAAAGTGTTGCATTCGTATGTTGTAACACATTCAAAATGTTGCTAAAACATGCAAAAGTGTTACAAAAAACTACACCAAACTCTTTTTGTAATACTTTGAAAAGCGTTGCAATAAGTTCAAAAAGCGTTGCTATAGAAGGCTATTGCAACGCCGGCAAATGCAACACCGAGTTTTAGCAAAAGCGTTGCATAAACATCTATTGTATCACTTTTGGGGCCTAAAGTTACACTTTTTTGGTGTTGCAACAGCCCATATTTGGTGTAGTGTCTTGAATCAGAAGGGACTGCAGTATCATCCTTTTTCTTGGTGGTTCCAAACCCACGAGGAATCTTTGGTGCCATGTCTGAAATGAAAAATACAGAAATGATTAATATAAGTCATTAAGTACATATGGCACATAAGCATAGGGCATGTATAGCATGAATGTGATAAGTAATAACAAGAGAACGCGTCCCCAGGATACCATGATCAAAGGACGCGTCTTCTTCGACTATATCATCATTTTCAGCATCCTCAAGGTCTTCATCTTCGTCATCGAAAGGATTATTTATGGGTAATCCATTCCTAAAGTGTTGGAAAGGAACTATTGTTCCAACCTCTTTGGAAAGGATCCCCACTCTTTTAAGGTTTTCCTCAGTTACAAGGGTCTTCAAGTCAAAGCTGCCGGGAGGGAGTTCCAGAATAGATTGTGCACGAAGTAAAGGCTCGCCAAATAAATCATTTTGAATTCTTTTGACTAAAAACAAAGAATGGAAGAAGGAAGATTAGCGGTTGAATAAAAATAATTAAAGGAAATAAACTTAAGAGGGCGCGTCCTTACAAGGTTTTGGGTTGAAAACAACTCTGATCCTTTCAACGTCCCAGAGGTAAAAGAATGGCTCCTTCCATTTCTTTATATGAGAAACCTTGCCTTCAGAAAAACCTTTCTTATTGTGTTTTTTATTCTCACAAAGTAGAAGTAACCTTTGTTACTCTTCCTGATTCCAAAAAAGTAACTGAATTCGGGCAAACTTGTAGCATTATATCCTTTATCACGGTAAAGAATATATAGGGCAGCAGCTAATTTAAAGCTATTGGGAGATAGTTGTGCAGGCGCTATATTGTACCATTCAATGATTTCTTTGTAATTAGGGTGTAAAGGCGCGCCTAATCCTAAGGCAATCAATTTGGGAGTTAATACCATTCTTGGAATTCTGAAGTCACCCCCGTAATTAAAGATATATGGTCTCATCATGTCAGGAGGGATTCCCCATATCCCATTCATGTTATAGTACCTCATGCACCATTCGACTTCCGCAGCAGTGGCAGTACTGGATGGGCCAACACAAGAAAATTTGCCTGCCAATTTTCGTTTTCTGTTTCTTTCTACCTCGGTGAAATCCTCAGAAAAATCGCTCCAGTTCAAATCTAAGGCATCTCCATCAATTGGAGAGTGGATGTATGGATTTGGGGAAGGAGGTGGAGAGAGAGGATTCTGAGGAAAAATAGCACCAGACGAGGGCGCGCCCTGAGAATTGACATGGTCACTGTTTTCGTCTGAAACAACTTTTTTCCCGATATTTTGGGAAGGCCCAATGTCAGTAAGGTCATCATCTAACCAATCCTCCAGGTAGGGTTTGTAGATAGTGGGAGATTTTGGGGGAATTTTAAGTTTACCTTTTCTGGAGTTAAGGGGGATATCATTAAGGGAATCTTCAATGGAAAAACTCATCCTGCCCTCGTTAAAATCTTCGATAAGGCGCGCCTTGTCTTCTGGAGAAATAAACGAGAAAGGAATCCTATAATGTTCAGGAGATAAGGGGGGTGGTAATGGAGAATAAATTCCAAGACGAACGTTGAATTCTTTAAAAGGATGGAATGGAGAGGACGCGCCCTTGTCCTCCAGTTGCAAAATTAAATAAAAAGGGACTTAGGGCGCGCCCAGGAATTAAATAAGTCGACATCTAAGGACGTTTGCAAAAGCTATTCTAGGAATCTAGGGCGTGTTACATGTTCTATTAAAGGTGTATCATAAGAAGCTGAGACGCGCCCTGTGTCGAAGGCGCGCCCTGATAATTATTGTGAGTTAATCAATCATGTCCGTTTATTAAAAACGTTATGTGGGAGAGAATTGCAGTTAAGTGAGATCAAACAGCATTATATACATATATACATACAAACAATATTGAAGAACACGAAGGTAACCAACAGTCAAAGTACGAAGTCAGGCAAAAAGAACGGTGAAAACTTGAAATAAGGGCATCAAAACGTACCTTGTAAGTTCTAGAATACGATTTGGTGAAGAAATGCACGAAAACGTGATGGAATTGACCGGATTAGTGCTCGGAAAAAAGAAGTCGCCGGAGAGGTTTCTAGAGAGAAGAAGAGTAGAGTAAGAGAGAAGGGGGGTATTTATAGAGATTTGAGAAGATACTGGATGACAGCTGTGGTACGGGTCGGTTCAACTTCATAGGACGCGTCTTGATGCAGGGCGCGCCCTTAGGGTATTTTGTGAGAATTTTGGGTTTTTTCAGAAGAATTCCATACATCATCTCTGATTTCATATGGAATTGGGGGGGTAGTTGTTATAGCCAAAATTCGGTCCGGATATTTCAAGATAGATTCGGGTCGAATACGGGTTCAATTTGGGTTATAATTTGGGGAATTCTATGATTAATTAGGGTTTTGGCAGAAAAGGTAGAAGTCAGGCCGCGCCCTCTCTTTTCTATAAAGAGGGCGCGCCCTAAATATAAAACATAGCGACATTCAAGATGGGATTCTACTCAAGCTGGAATTCTAGAAGTTGAAGAATTCCCTCCTGTCGTATCTCAGGAGGGGGATGTCCGTCGCAGAAGGCCTCCAGGGGTTTGCCTGGATATAAGGACCCTTCTTAAACACTAAGGGCGCGCCCTAAGGTGGAAAGATGGGGACTTTCTGGTGTGTGCTTTAGGAGCTCTGTTTGTAGCCAATGGGCGCGCCCTCATTGGGGAACTTTGGAGTAATCCTGCACTTTACACCAAAAAGCTCTGGATCACCTGTCCTGCTATCTGGTGGGTGCTTCTCATTCGGGGGACAGGGATGCGTTCTGCACTTGGGGTAAATCACGGCTATACCTGCATCCTTGAAATCAAGAAATAGCTGGTAGCGGATAGGACTAGTCCTCGACGGGGGAAGTTTCCTTATCCGTGAAGTCTTGAGATCCTGGATGAGCCTTGGGCCTTTGTGGTTAGGCCTCATAGTAGAACATTCCGGAAGCTGGTCCGTTATCCAAGCCCATTTGGGTTTCTTGCTCTCCAAGAACTACGTATGGCTTGATCCCCTATAAATACCGGGGTACGTAGGCCGATTGAGGGGTTGGAAGTCGAGAGCTCTGAATAGCCGCCACTAACCCTATCAATCTCAGCCACCAATCATAAACAGCCACCACACGCCACCACTTTTTCCGACGAAGGACCACCGCTGTAGATCTTGTTTCCGGCGAAGTATCTCGAATTTTGTTGTTACCAAATTCCTCCGTCAACAGGTTCTTCACACCTTTCCTGTACTATAGTTACTAGGATAACATCATAATGCTAATTGTATCAATAGAGTCTTTTCTAAATTACTTCATATATCGTACTACTTCCGTTTCAAATTATATGAATCATTTTGAATTTTACGGAGATTAAAGAAAGGTAGTAGAAATATAATAAAATTAGTTGAAAAATGGATAAAGTGGTTGGATCTAGTAATATTTAATTATAGATTTAAGATAGTGGAGAAAATTAATGGGTGTAATAGTATTTATTTAATAAAAAAAAGTATAAAATGGAAAAGTAGTGGATGTAAAAGTGAAAATTAGTGTTAAAAAATAGTAAGTATAATAGGTTCATTATTTTTGATACGTACCAAAAAGGAATAAGGATTATAAGAAATGAGCTCTGTTCTAAAAATCGCTGATTAATCACGATTAATCACCGATTAATCCCGATTAATCACCGATTAATCCTTGTTCCATTGGTTACCGTACTGATTAATAATCTGATTATTCGATTAATTATTCCGATTAATTCCCAAATACCTGATTAATCCCCGATTAATCCCTGGACAGTGCCTCTACAGATTAAGTCCAATTCCCGCTTTTTACAACACTGGAAATGAGACAGAGAATAATTCTTTTATATTATATAAAGTGTACATATTCAAATGTTTCACACACCACATTTTTTCATTAAATATTATTTGGTACTATTTAAGGAAGGTATCAATTCCACATACTACATCAAAAATAAAAAATATAGAAAAATTAACCTCATTGATATATATATATATATATATATATATATATATATATATATATATATATATATATATATATATATATATATATATAGGGTAAGGTTCTAGGGAGAACCTTCTTAGCAAGAGAACCAGAAGACTCAATCCTAACCATTCAATATTTAGATCTTTAATAAATCTAATAATAATGTGTATAATGGCATTGCTGTAAATACAACTAATAATCAAGGCTGGGTTCTTTGTATAAATCTTCATAATATACTGCCTATCTTGATTTACTTAAGGAATCTGTATATCAAACAATATTTGATTGAATAGTTGGATCTTTTTAAATTTGGAAACAAATCCTTGATTGAACATACTTCTCTGTACTGCTTTACGATATATATTGATTGCATTTGACGACATTATCAAACTTCTAAAAATAGATAGACAAAGAAAATCATAGAAGCGTGAAGAAAAACCCAGATAAACACACACAGAACATTGAAATTTTACGGTATATAGTTTTTTAATTTATATACTTTGTTGATGTTAAACGAACACTAAACAGAATCTTGTGTTTTCTGGCATGCAGTTTTATTATGGAATCGTCATCAAAACCAGACTTATCACAAAAAGATGGAGAAAAACAATCGTTATATAGTCTCAGAACTACTATCACAAAAAGATGCATTTTTATTATGTAAGATGTTTTGCAGTTTAAGTAGTATATTAATTGAGATTCTGTAAGATGTTCTGCAATGATTAAGCTTTTTCAGGTCAAAGGTAACAATTATCAAGCTTTTTCAGATCAAGGTAACGATTCTCTAAGGTGTTCTGTAAATACCTTTGCAATGAATTGGGTGAATATTTTCTTAAAGCTAGGTTTTCTATATTGTGTATATTCTGCTAAAAATTCTATATTGTGTTGTATATAAAGACTTCCCAGAACGTTGCATAACGTTATTATAACTTATATCTAACCTACAAATGTTTCTATGGTAGACATGAGTCTCAGATTGTCTATGATAGAGAATTCCCATATTTTCTTTAGTGTTTTAAGGAGGTTTCCTTACCTAGTTTTGGATTCTAGACCTAATACCTTAGTTAAAATAGAGTTGTCACATTTTGTTTGATTTCGTGATGCATTCTGTTTAATGATCTCATAGTATTGTCTTTTATCATCATTATTTTGGTCCATTGACTCCGTCGCTCTGTATTTCATGTGCTGAATTATAGTCTCAGCCAATTCTTTTGTTTTGAGTAGAATCCTTGTATTTGTTAAAGACTTCATTAATTTCAGATTATCATTGTATTGATAACATGTGAATATTTTTCTATATTTCAGTTCTCTAGACAACAAAATCGGAGTATTTGACTTCCATGATAGCATTGCATTTTTAGGACTATCACTGTGATGAGTTCAGTGAAGGGCTTCCTCATTCTGCACTGCAATTCCTTTTAAGTTTCACTTGTTGTGTAAAGCAATGACAAGCTTCTTGGTGGTTTAGCTTTTGATGCTCAACTTTGTAACTAAAAAATTGATACATTTATGAAGATTACATCCAATAGTAAAAGGACATTCTGTTTGCAAAACAGCGGGACTTTTACTTTTCTTTAAACAAGCAAGACTCTTGTATACTGGTTGGCTAGATTCTTTAAGAAATTTTAAAACTTTTAATGGAATCTTAAGTATTTTTAAATAATTTAAGGCTTATCCATCGAAAAGAAAATAATTTAAGGCTTAAAACGACCTTTTCACACATTCTACTTGCCAAAAAAATTTAAGTTTCCGATTAATATTTGAAAAGTATTTAAAATATGTAAAAACAATTTGTATAGTATAGAAATTTTTTTATTTTATATTAAATTTTGTATTTTATCCGAAAAGTAATGATGTTTCGTTAAAAATTTTGTATATAATTTTCTTTATATTTTATTTAACACTTAACATAATCTTTTATAAATTAATAAAAATTAAAAACAATTAACGAAATCTTTAAATAGATTAGTAAAACACTTAACGGAATCTTTAATAAAATAATAAAAACAGCGAACGAAGTTTCTAATAAATTGAATCATTATTATCTTTTTGAGATTCCTTCGAGAATTATTTTAAAAGACATGGTATAAAAAAAATCAATTGTATTTAAAAAAAATTATATAGATTTTCTTAAATTTTCGATGAATCATTTATAATGTTGTACTTGTGCCTAACTATATTCAAAACTTATTTTAGATCAATAAAATATTTAGTAGAATTTTAATATAAACATCTAATGAAGTAGCATTATGATTTCAAAGTAATTAACAAAACACATAAGAGAATCTTGGTATATTACTTAATATTTTCATATACTTCTTTTCTTTAAAAAAAAACTTATACATTTCTTCTAAAATTAGGTTATGTTTAGAAATATTATGTTACACACCAAGATTCTCTTACATGTTAAAGGACCAATATTGGTCGCTTTTGATTGAGGGAAATTCACCAAAATTCTTGGTGGGTTATATAATATTTTTATACATTTCTTTTAAAATTAAGTCACATATAAAAATATCATCAAGATTCTCTTACGTGTTTCAAATCATTATATCAATTTATTTCCTTTTATTATCTTTTTGAAATTCCTTCAACAATTATTTTAGAAGACATGGTATAAAAAAATTGAATTCTAATAAAAAAATTATTTTTATAGATTTTCTTAAATTTTCGATGAATCATTTGTAGTGATGTATTTGTGCCTAACTATTCAAAATAGATCAATAAAATATTTAATAGAATTTTGATATAAATACCTAATAAAGTAGTATTAAAATTTCAAAGTAATTAAGAAAACACCTAAGAGAATCTTGGTGTATTACATAATATTTTTATATTTTTCTTTTTTTAAAAAAATATATACATTTCTTCTAAAATTAAGTTAGATTTAGAAATATTATGTTACACACCAAGATTATCTTACATGTTAAAGGACCAATATTGGTCGCTTTTGATTGAGGGAAATTCACCAAAATTCTTGGTGGGTTATATAATATTTTTATACATTTAAAAAAAAACTATACATTTCTTTTAAAATTAAGTCACATATAAAAATATCACCAAGATTCTCTTACGTGTTTCAAATCATTATATCAATTTATTTCCTTTTATTATCTTTTTGAAATTCCTTCAACAATTATTTTAAAAGACATGGTATAAAAAAATTGAATTCTAATAAAAAAATTATTTTTATAGATTTTCTTAAATTTTCGATGAATCATTTGTAGTGATGTATTTGTGCCTAACTATTCAAAATAGATCAATAAAATATTTAGTAGAATTTTAATATAAATACCTAATAAAGTAGTATTAAGATTTCAAAGTAATTAAGAAAACACCTAAGAGAATCTTGGTGTATTACATAATATTTTTATATATTTCTTTTTTAAAAAAAATATACACATTTCTTTTAAAATTAAGTTACATTTAGAAATATTATGTTACACACCAAGATTCTCTTACGTGTTTCAAATAATCAACATATCAGTTTATTATCTTTTTGAGATTCCTTCGAAAATTGTTTTAAATAGATATGCTATAAAAAAAAATGAAATATATTTCAAAAAAATTTCAAAAATTAAAAATATTTTTTAAATAAAAATGTGATAATACTTTGAAGAATTTCAAAAAAGTTTAAAAAATGTTGTTAAAAGTAATTGATGTATACTATAAAAAACGAAATTTGATAACTAACAATATTTAACGACGTAAAGAAAACTAAAAATATCATCTAATATTTAACTAAAAATATTGATAACTAACAATATTTTTAGTTTGATAACTAAAAAATTTATTTTAAAATTAAGTCACATAAAAAAAGAAAAGTATGCATTTCTTTTAAAATTAAGTTACATATAAAAATATCATCTAATACACCAAGATTCTCTTACGTGTTTCAATCATTTATCAATTTATTTCCTTTGATTATCTTTTGAGATTCCTTCAAAAATTATTTTAAAAGACTTGCTATAAAAAAATTGAATTCTAATTCAAAAAAAATTATTTAAATTTTCTTAAATTTTCGATGAATCATTTATAGTGTTGTACTTGTGCATAACTATATTCAAAACTTATTTTAGATCAAAAAAATATTTAGTAGAATTTTAATATAAATATCTAATAAAGTAGTATTACTAATTCAAAGTAATTAACAAAACACCTAAGAGAATCTTGGTGTATTACATAATATTTCCATATATTTATTTTTTATTTTTTTTTAAATTATTCATTTCTTCTAAAATTTAGTTATATTTAGAAATATTATGTTACACACCAAGATTCTCTTACGTGTTTCAAAAAAAAAATTCTAATTCAAAAAACGTATTAATTATTCTATTTCCTCCTCTAATTTTTTCTCAAAAAATTAATAAATTGCAAGATTCTCATAGGTGTTGCCAATTGATGTATAATTTGTTATTATTTATTTTAGTGTTAAGGTTAATTTATTTTTAGGAATCCTTTATTTTTTTGACCTTTTTGGATTTTAGTTTTCGATCTAAGATTCCATTAATTGTTTTGGATTAAGTGTTTTGGATCCATATTTTAATTATTTTATTATTAAGTGTTTTCGATCCATATTTTAATTATTTTATGAGTAAGATTATCTTACCTTAGGTGTTGCACATTGATATATTAATTGTTATATCTTTTCTAGTGTTAACATTATGATCTTTTATTTCCTTTTTGGGTTTTTTTAAATTTATTTTTTAAGATTTCAATCTAAGATCCCATTCAATGTTTTGTAAGATTTCAATCTAAGATTCCATTCAAAGTGTTATTCAAACGTACTAAAACATTTAAAACCAATTTATATTTGCCAAACACGTTAGAGAACCTTGCCTTACTTCAAGAAATTGGAAATAAATTTTAAATTACTCTAAATATGGGCGATAATCATCTGACACCAATATTACTCTAAGCATGGAAGAAATTAATAAATATTATTTCCTTGTAACAACGTTATTAAGAAGTTTATTTTCATTACTAAAGCAGATCACACGATGGGTAATATTTTTGAAAAATCAATGGATTGTGTTTATTGAATTAATCTGCTATCAAGAACACTTTCCAGAACACCACAAAGAACATCATGAAGAACACGCAAAGCTGAAATTTATAAGTGTTCTCTAATTTGATGTTAATCCTGATTCGTTCTCCATGAGAACACCTTTTATTGATGTAAACGTACTAAGTTGGGTCCACTGCAAGATTCTGCAAACCACATTTTTTTAGTGTAACAAAAAGAAAAGATTGACATATGGTACGTGATAATGACTAACATATCATCAACGGTGATTTGATTTTGTTTTGATTTTATTTTGTTATGCAGTGTATCAAATAAGAAAAATATATGAGTGAAGCTCAGTGAAGTGCACTCAATGCCCTCCTTTTACACACTGGTGATCAGTCAAAAGACATAGTCCTTGCACTGGCAACAAACCGTCCTGGCGATCTTGATTCAGCAGTTGCTGATCGTATTGATGAAGTCCTAGAATTTCCTTTACCTGGGGAAGATGAAAGATATAAGATGAAAGATGAAAGTTCTATATTCAAGAGAATATGCATATTCAAAAAAAAAAATCAATTGTAAGGATGATAAAGTTTGAACTGATATTGTCATGATTCTTAATCAAAATTAATAAATATTCAATGAATCGGTTACATGATATAAATTGATAACTGTTATATGGAAAGTGTATAAATTACAATAGAACATATTTAATCATATCTTTAGAAACATGGTAATGAATTTAAGGATATACGTATGTGTGTAATATATTTTTCTTTAGTCAAATACTACCCTTGTACTATAAAACAAGTAATATACTAGTATATCTATACAGAATCTAAGCCACAAGATCAAAATTAAATTAATGGTGATGATGAGGGTCTTCTGGTTCTCTTGCTAAGAAGGGTTCTCTCTTGAACCTCCTCCTATATATATATATATATATATATATATATATATATATATATATATATATATATATATATATATATATATATATATATATATATTTGAGAGTAGGGAGTCTTAAATGTATCTCAGCTAAGTTCCCCCTGAGATAGTCTAATCTTATATATATATATGGGTGGACATTTTTGTAAAATCAAAATTTATTTAAAATTTTATTAATTAACCATGTGGATCCAATAAATTTTAAAATGTATATGAGGAAAGTTTCCTATATTAATCTCAGCGTCTTTTTTTTCTATATATTTTTTTGTCAGGAAATGAAATATATTTCATACATGAATTGTATGGGAATACAATATTCTAATAAAAATTTCTTTGGATGAAGAAAATTCAAGTGCACACATGTTGCCTACGGGAAAAAAATTCAGTACGGATTTATCCATTTGGTCCAAAATAAATAATATTACATATTTTTTTTAATGGTAAAACTTTGAGGTAGAAATGAACTAGGCATTCATCCTTTCTCCCAGGCCCTATAATTCAGATTATACATTTACATGGATATATAGATGTTTGTTGTTTCAATGATGAGCAATATGGTCACTATTCCACGAAAAACCTTATTATATAGAATTTGGAGAGAATTATTGGTTATATTATAAAATGTTATACACAATTCTAAATTGAAACTTTTAAGTAAAAAAATTGATTCTAAGTTAGAATTAGTAATATATAAACTTTATCAAAAATTTAATACTAGAAACTTGAACAAAAAACTTGATTTTGAATTTGATCGAATCATTGCGAATGATTTTGATTCTATGGTAGAATCGCTTTAAATTATTTTAATAATTTTTAATGGTTTAAAAAAAATTGCATTACTTCATTTTTAGTTTACTAATTTAAACTTTTAATTATATTTCTTATAAAATAATATAAATAAATGCATTTTGTAATGATTCACTTGCACACTGACTCTATATAAGAGTTCTTTGGATTGTCGGCCTAAACCACTGGAGTGTTTGAGAAATTTATTTTAAGACAAATTTTAAGATTTTTTTTAAAATATGTTTTTAATAATTTATAAAATCTCAAACATATATTAAATTAAATACTTATAATTTTTTTTTTAAAATATAAAATTTTTATTCAAAAATTTATTTTAAGTCATAATCGGCCAAATATATCGCCTTACATTTTATCTTATCCTATCCTACTAGGGTGCTGTATAATTGAATCTCTCTTGAGAAAGAGTCGATCATGCAACTATGTGTCCGTTGGCAAATATGTTGCTCAACTTATAAGTTATTTATTTTGAAAAAAAAATTATATTTATATATTTTTTTTTAGAAAAAAATATGTATGGAAAATTTAATATTCGTAATTTTGCAAAAATAAGTTACTTATTTTAGAAAATAATTTAAATTTTTTAACTTTTTTTCAAAATAATTAACTTAATTTCGAAAAATAAAATTTCCCAAACTACCTCTATAAAAGCAACTCTAACTCCTACAGGCTACAGATTAACATTTAGATTGTCATACATACAACGCAAGTGCAAAAGTGCTCATCTAAATGCAAACAACTGTAAAGTGATGAATATAACTGCACACTTTCATATTTGTATACACCTGGGCCGTACACGTGTCCACTTCAATCTCTCTTTTAAGATCTTCCATCACCACCTAAGATTGACTGCATTGCCTCTGATTGCGACCTGTCTGTGCTTGCATCTTCTTTTTATATTATTACATCAATTTTATCATTTTCTTTTCTTCTGTTCATGCATGCCTTTTTTTCAAAGTCATAGAATCTCAATGGCACGTTTCCTTTGATCATTTTATAATCATACGTAATTATCATCAGTTTACTATACAAAGTCATAGTACAATCACAATGTTACAATGATATACTCCCTCCGTCCCAATGAGTTCTTAACATTTGCTTTTTGCACGGAAACCAAGATAATGGGTGTAATATTATTAAAATAAATGAAGTAGTGGATGTAATAGTGATTTTATTGTTAAAATAAGTTAAGTAGTGGGTGTAATAGTGTAAAGTATTGTTAAAATAAGTGAAGTAGTGGGTGTAATAGTGGTAAAACTTACTATTTTAGGAAATGTTAAGAATCTACTGGGACATCCCAAAATAAAAAGTGTTAAGAATCAAAAGGGACGGAGGGAGTACATATTTTCCTACGATAAAAAGCACTCACTGCTACTAAACATGGTATCTAGTGAGACTCGAATACTCAATCAGTCTATTGAGAAATAGAGTAGTATATCATCTTTTCGAATTTCGGAGATATGTAAGATATTGCTTTGGTCCGAACTTGATCTTGTTAACTATTGTACTCCCTAAAATATATTGGCATAAGTTTAGTTACGACATTTAGCTCAAATTATTCGGGTTACAGTTTGATGGTTACTAAAGTATCTTCAAAGGTTGCCATTATCACTTAGGTTTGTTACTTAATTGAGTTCTTACACAAAAACATGATATCTAAAGTAACACTCCAATACTTTTCAGTAAAAGTGAACAAACGTGTATAAATCATACTCCCTCCGTCCCAAAAAGAATGACCCTCTAACTTTTTCACGCATTTCAATGTGCTCGGTTGAATTACTTATAAGTAATATTTTTTAATTTTTTTTATTTTGTATAAAAATATAAGATATATATTTTAATACAAAACAAAAAAATTGAAAAAATAATATTTACAAGTACCTCAACCGAGCGCATTGAAATGCGTGAAAAAGTCAAAGGATCATTCTTTTTGGGACGGAGGGAGTAGTATAATTTAAAGTAATGGGCATATTTAGTTGATAAGCTGAAGAAACTAGATGCTTTTTACATGATACTAGAAAAGTAGCTAGGGCTTGTTTTTTGATGGATAAAGGCAAGACAACAAGAGCCAGAACAATGGCAGTCCTGTAAATAGTAATAAATGACGACTGCCTCTGCATTTTTTTTGCATCAATAGTAAATCACAGAATAATATTAAATACACTAGTACAAACAAACGAATTAATAATTGTTATAATAATGTATATTTGTGTGTATTTATAGTCTTTTCATGTACCTAAATAGACATCAAGAGAAGTTCTACTGATTTTTAAGTTTTGTTTGAACTAAAAATTATAAAGAGTTTTAAACGTTGAGCTTCGCCCTTGTTAATTTCTTGAGGTTGAAGAGTGGATCATTAAGTAATTCTATTCCGATTTCGAATCGATGGTATTGATCAACTTTAATTCTACCATACTAGAAATTAATCAATAAGTTATAGAAGAGCATCATGTTATAAGAGTAATTTACTAAATTTATCTAGTAAAAATCAGTTATAATAGTTGTTAGTATAGACATACTTTTCTACATAATGGAACATGATAGTTATGAATTGGTATCCTAAGTTTTGGGTAAAAGACCAACTCCCCACCATGCTTCTGCAAGATGTAGGGCATCTTTTTCTGGTGATGTAGTACAAACTGTGACAGATACTTTTTTTTACTCAATTATTCTGCACCATACTTGAATGCAACTTTCATGAATGTGTGTATACATACACACAGTGTAAGTAAATAGATAGGAGGGTACCATTTTCTCTTTCATTGCACTACTTTTCTAGTGGTGACATAGGTACTTGCCAAGTGGACAATATTTCAAGAAACATCCCCACAATTTTTACCGTACTCACCAGAGCTTTGGGAACTCTGAATTTTTTACACGCAACTTCTCTTCATCTTCTTCATGGGGGGTTCTGAAACACAAACATACCATACTATTGTTTCTTTTAATGAAACAATATCAAGATAAAAAGATAAAGTCAAGAGTGTAAGGGATTACTAAATTTGGGGACCATTTTTTCTTCGTTATTTGTTACTCCTACTTTATTTTTGTTTTGCGATTAAATTTTGTTTGTTTTTTTCTCCATCTTCATTGCTTTTAAGCATGAATTTTGTAGGGGACCATTCTACATTTTGTTTTTTGTTTTTTGTTTTTTGTTTTGATTATAATGGCTTGGCTTACAAGTGAATATCTGTTCCAATTGCGCTATCGAGATTTAAGGATTCAAATTTAGTTGACAGACTATTTTTTATGTCTACTTTAAAATTTTACCTAAGATAAATCAACTCAAAATTATTCGCCAATTTACTGGAGCTGGGATCCTCTGTCCCCTTCCTCCGTGTCCCCTTATCTTTTCAATACAAAAAGAGTGCCCCTGCGGGGCCCATTTTAAATAAAAAAATATTTTTATTTAAAATGGGCCCCGCAGGGGCACTCTTTTTGTATTGAAAAGAGAAGGGGACACGGAGGGGACACGGAGGAAGGGGACAGAGGATCCAGACCCAATTTACTGCTACTTTCTGAACCAAATCCATGTCTTAATTTTCCTTTTATGAAATTGTTATCCACTTTTTCCCAAATTATATGAATATTACGGAAATTGCTGGGGAAAAAAGGTAAAAAAGGAAAAGGGCATCAACTATGGCAAACTACCATACTCTAAATTAAAATGGGTTACTGGTTACTTGAGACTGACTCAGGATATGCCCATTAAGGTGAAAGATCTATTGGAGTCATGGGCCCTAAAAAAGTTCAAATTGCAACGGCTCTAGGGGAGCAACATTTATTGAAATGGGCCTAAGTGACCAACATTACCTCTCCTTTTCCATAAAATCTGGCAGACGAGATTGTCGTCAAGTTCACGAAATCCTAATAAAATCTACTCTATCGATTATATATCTAAGGGTTTTGCTCAAATGAAAACCTCCATTTATGGTGAGAATTGAGATCTAATTTCAGCCTTCAATTTTTAATATACACATTAAATCTATACCACTTAAATTAAACACATGTAGTGCACACGCATTACATGTAAGAATCCTAAAACTGTTCTATAAGATCTAGATACAAGGTTGGGTTGGCTGTGAATGCATCCTTGATGTAAGACTCTAACGTCCATCTCACAAAGTACTTAAAATTAGCATTGGGTGCTTCAACATCACTGGAGATAGCGATGAAGTTGGTGGTTTGGGGATGATTGAACTGTTTGTTTGCCATTTGTAAGGATTATAGAGAAAAGAATTGAAGTCTGAAGAAGAAAGTTTAGCTTTGGCAGTTGTGGTTTTCAAAGGTCTTGGAAATTTGAATGCTTGAGAAATTGATTGAATGGATAGAATAATTGTGGGGGTATATATAAGTATGAGATACCTAAGTTGTCGATTAGATACATGTTTTGTATCGACAAGTCAGGTATTCAAGAAGTGAAAAATAACTATTCGATATGTCAAGAATGGTTAATTCGATAACTCAAGCAGTTAGAAACCTACACCTGGCAGTTTACCCAATTTCAAATTGAGTAAAGTGTATTCTTATGAGAGAGTTAAGATTGTCGACCGCAATCCAAAAGCGGTTGTGGCTCAGCAAGAATTCAGCCTTTTAAAATGATTCGAGAACTCAAAGTATACTATTCGAGAACTCAGACATTAAAGAACTCAAATACCATATTTGAGAAGTCGTATGTCCTTGTTCGATATCTCCACAAGAGACTTTGTTTGAGAACTCAGAAGTGCTCTAAAAAGACTAAGTAGAGAAGTCGAGCATGAACATATAATGAATCATTAGAGAAGTCTGACTTATCGAGATGTTCCTTCTCTCAAAAGATTCAATTTTCACTATCTTTTAAAATTCACCAGAAATATTCACTGAGAAATATTCTAATGAATTAAATAGTGATTTCCTTAAAAAATTTCATGAAAATTTCAAGTTAACAAAATATGACTTTTGAACATATGCAACAGACTTGAAATATTTATAAATCATGTTTCAGCCAACACTTACTTCAAAAATATTGAGCATTTCGATAAAGTAAGTGTTTACTGCTGCAACAATTTAGTTGACACTTTCACTTAGCTAGAATCTGAAGATTTCAGCATTCCAATCTCACTAACCAACATTGTGAAGATGACTTCATCTAATGGCTTAGTAAATATGTCAACTAATTGTTTATCTGTGGGAACATAATGTAACTCAATGGTTCCATTATTTGCATGCTCCTTAATAAAATGATATCTGATATCAATGTGCTTTGTCCTAGAATGATTAACAGGATTTGCAACTATAGAGATAGCACTTGTGTTGTCACACATAATGGGAATCTTTTTCAAAACAAGTTCATAGTCTCTAAGTTGGTTTCTAATCGAAAGCACTTAAGCACAGAAATTCCCAGCATCTATGTATTCAGCCTCAGTTGTGGAAGTTGACACAGATTGTTGTTTCTTGCTATACCAAGATACTAACCTTTGTCCAAGAAACTGGCAGCTACCTGAAGTACTTTTCCTATCCACTCTGCATCTAGCATAATCAGCATCAGAATAACCAACCATATTGAACCCTGTGTCCTTGGGATACCATAGACCTAAGTTTGGAGTGCCCTTCAGATATTTAAAGATCCTTTCGATAGCAATCATGTGTGATTCTTTTGGATTTGACTGGAACCTTGCACACAGACATGTTACAAACATAATGAGCCTACTGGCAGTGAGGTAGAGTAGATAACCAACCATGCCTCTGTAGACTGAAATATCCACTTCTTGCCCCTAGCATCTTCATCCAATTTAGTGGCAGTGGCCATGGGTGTCTTTGCAGGTGAGCTATCTTCTAAATCAAACTTCTTCAAAAAATCCTTGATGTACTTAGTTTGACTGATAAAGATACCATCCTTTCTCTAACTAACTTGCAATCCAAGAAAGAATGTCAACTCTCCCATCATGCTCATCTCATATCTACTTTGCATTAACTTGGAGAATCTTTCACACAGCTCCTCAATTATAAAACCAAAAATGATATCATCCACATAGATCTGAACTAGGATAATATCACCACCATGTTACTTATAAAATAATGTTTTGTCTACTGTGCCTCTAGTGAAATGATTTTCTAGCAAGAATTGTGACAAAGTGTCATACCATGCCCTAGGAGCTTGCTTAAGTCCATACAGTGCTTTAAGCAGTCTGTAGACAAAGTCTGGGAAATGTGGATCCTCAAAGCCATGTTGTTGTTACACATATACCTCTTCTTCCAATTCTCCATTCAAAAATGCACTCTTGACATCCATTTGATAGACTTTAAAATTTGAATGTGCAGCAAATGCCAAGAAAATTCTGATGGCTTCCAATCTAGCAACAGGGGCAAAAGTCTCATCATAATCAGTGCCTTCCTGTTGAGAATAACCTTTTGCAACTAACCTTGCTGTTTGCACTAAATCACGCAAGCGTACGTGGTCACAAGTAATATATGAATAAGTCAAGTTCGTTCCCATAGAGATCTGGTTATGGTTTTAATTCAGTAGATGTACCTATGCAACAATGTATGATTATTATTCACTGCTAAGACAATTAACAAATTTGGGTTTTAACTAACTAAAATTAACTAAATAAAACAAATAAACAATCTAAGAATTAATTATCTAATGAAAATTAAAATCGAATTACTTCTACAAGAGTAAACATGGGATCCTAACTTCATTAAATATTACGCTTAGAGTTGATGCCTTTAATCAATGCATGTGATGGTTATGATATCTGATCAGACAACACGAAAAAAGTAAACGCTACCTCTCAGTATACGAATACCAAACTAAACATACATCCACAAAAGAGATAGAAGATGAATAGACACCAATTATGCTTAGACCCTATATCTTTATAAGATTTGAAAACATAACGGTTGAAGAACAAGTTGTCTATTAAGATCACATAGGGCAGCATAATATCTCTATTTACGCTACAAATCATGATGTTAAAACATCAACCTATCCTATGCTAGCATGGCAAGTTCTAAATCTCAAGATCCACTCCCGTTTCACAAGAGATTAACAAATTAGATGTTCGCGACGCATCTAAACACATGAAACACAACCATACAAGGATATCAAGAATTCACCACACATAAATCTTTAAAGCAATCACACTGCTAAGCTACATAGATAAATCCGTTAGAATCCCATGACAACAATTATCTCATAATCGAACCGTTTGCCATAATGGGAATTGATGAAAACATGATAATAAACAAGATATGAATGGAAGAAGTAATATTAATAAAACAAGAGTTGAGAAAACAAATCTAGAATCCAAAGTATCGCCTAAGAGAAGAATACAAAAGATGAAGTAGATCTAGATACGTTGATTGTCACGAGCTTGAATCCCTCTCTCCTTTTCTCCCTTGTGTTTCTACATTATGATCTCTAATAATTCTAATTTACAAGGATGAGATGTTTTTGTATAGGTCCCAGAAGTCTTATCCAACAAGAAATACCAAATCAGAATTAAAATAGAATACGTTTCATAAACTGATTCTGTTTTGAAGGAAAATTCGTAACTGACTTTTCTTCAGTATTTCTGGACCGTTCCAGTTGTATTTGGACATCTGAACCACTTTATAATGAAAGAGAATTCCGTTATCTTCGCGTGGACTGTAAGATCGTCCAAAACGGACTTGTAGAACTCAAGATGTGGTCCAAACAATAAATCAGAATTTTTAGGACAAATTTCGGGCTAGACAGAATGCTTCCCGCGCTGCGGCGCGCCTATACCACGCTGCGGCCTAGCATGGAACCTGTTGGAACAGATCCATCTTCTTCCGAGCTTTCCAACGACTGCTTACGGGCCTCAAACGGACTTGTAAAACTCCAGATATGGCCAAAACAGTGAAGACTGCGCAACCTACCCGGAAATCCGAATTTTACGCAATTTGCTCCTTTCTCCTTCGTTTTCTATTCCGATTCTTTTGCCACTTCCCGTTTTCAATCCTTTTGCCTTATGATCTTCATGGTAGCCTAGGGAAATACGCCATCCTTCATTCCATTGCTCAATTTCAACTCCAAGACCAATGAAACCACCACTCCTAGCCGATAATTAAAATCCTGCACAACTACACAAAACACATAAAAAATACAACAAACTTGAGGCCAAGTGAATCAATTTAAGCCGATATGGAACGCTCCAAGTGGATATAAAATCCACTTATCACACCCCAAACTTAAACCGATGCTTGTCCTCAAGCATAAACAACTAGACACTAACTAATTAGTACCACTTCCGTAGGTGATCACAGTTGCATTTGACATATGCAACAAGCCCTTTGAACCCCTAGGCAGCCCTAGTGGACGAGTGAGGTCTCGTGAGGGCCTATAACGAATGTACCCACAAAATCCATCTAACTAAACAATGCAATGCATGAATGCAACTATTATGACAATGCAAAGATCCCCTTTAAACTAACCAAAACCAACTAGCAAGCAAATATCTCAAAGAATGCAACTAAATCCAAATAGAGCTCGACTAAGTCCCCGTACTCTAACAATACATGAACAGAAATGTGCGTGTGTGCGATGCTCATCAAAAATACTCCCGAACTAGATTAAAAATCATATCTATTCTTCGCCAAGACAAACACAGGTTTATAAATAGAATAGACTGTGGACACTTCATAACCTAGGAACACCTCCATCCTTATCTGAGTTAGCCAGAAATTCATGCTTTATTACTATACTACGACACATAATAATATACAAGCATGCTTATTTAACCGTGCAATGAATGAGACCCCAAAAGGCTTATACAATAATACCCACGTAGCGAGTGTTAGGTCAGCAATCCCAAACCACAAGGGCTTTAGGTTACTAGGACTAAGTCCCCTCAGACTTAATTACTCGAGTATTAAAGAGCTCACCCTGGTTAATTATGCATTTAACAATTGAACTTTTGACTATTTTTTTTTTCATTTTTTTCAGAATTTTTTTTCTCTTTTTTTTCATGCAATCTGGAATGAGAATTCTCAATTCCAACCCTAGACTACTCATATAAATATGAGCCGGCTACTAGCCATTTGACGCCTAGCCATTATTAACAACTATAACAACTAGCATGAAATTCATGTTTTCCCCCAAACTTAGACTTTAGCATTCCTACGCCATCAAGGAAATAACGAAATTTCTAAATATAATCAAGTGATTAAATCTAAAACAACCAAATAAGCATGACCTCAACCTAGCTCAAAAGCAAACGATGAGACTGTGTAAAAGTTTTGTTTTCGTAACATGCAAGTCAATTCCTAGGAACTATAAATCAACCCTCTATTCATCATTATCACACTCAATTAAACATCTACTTACCAATCAGAATTAGCTCGTCCTAAGGGATCATAAAAAATGCATGCCTTGAAAATGCAACTAAAATGAACTCACATGGTATACGAAAACAAAATAACAGAATGTCCTATATGAAACAAACATAAATAATACGAACGAAACATGCATGAACTACCACTAACATGCAAAATATAATATCCTACATGAACACAATGACTCACAATCACAAATAACTACCTATACACTACTCATCCCCCCCAACCACCCCCAAAATTGAAATATTCAATGGAAGGTAATACAAAGGATAGTAGGAAACATACCTAATCATCGAAATACATGGGTTGCCTCCCACGACGCGCCTTTGTTTAAAGTCTTTAGCTAGACATGGCAATGGCTTTTTCTCTTAAAAATTTCTACACCGTATCTCTATATGGCCATTTAATTATCTTTTCCGGGGCTACATCCTCGATGACAAGTTTCCGCCTTCCTTGCTCCTCAAAAGTGTTCGTAACATTGTTCTCTTCACTACCTGACAAGTTAGCAACAATAATAATAGGCAAAGTAGATGATTGATCCAAATATACATACCTCAGTTGATCTGGTGGTTTAAACTCGAGTCTAGAAGTTTTTTCAACATGAAGATTTTCATTATTAACCACCAAAGACTGAGCAAGAGTGGAAATAGACGGATTAGGAACGAAAGTGGGTAGTTCACCAACAGAAGTCTTCACAACAGACTTAGGATCAAAAGAACTTTCCTCACGTTGAATTTTATGCTTAGAACAAATAGCATTTAATTCATCTAACATCTCATCAAAAGTAAAATTCCTATACAACTCATGAAGTTCTTCATTGCTCTCATAGTCTAACCAAGCATCTTTCTCAAGAAAAGACTCAATTGCACTATCCTCAAGATTTGACCATGAAACAACCGCATCAATCAGCACCTTAGAATTCCAGAGATCAGCCAAGCCTAGCGACTCACACTCATCCTCCTCATCACTATCCACCACAGGTTTTGACAAAACAGAATGTTCTTCTTTTTCTGTAGGGTTTTGATCTTGAATTCCTTCTTCATCCTCAATTGCTGAATTCTGATTGTTCGTGACCTTTCCAGATCTGAGTGTTATGGCATTAACCTGCTCCATGCCATCTTGTTTTCCTGGATTCACCTCTGTGTCACTAGGAAGAACTCCCTGCGGTCCGTTGAGAAAGGCACTGGCAATTTGCCCAATCTGATTCTCCAATGTGTTGAGAGATACCGCCTGACTTTTAATCATCAACCTTAATTCATCCAATACAGATTTTTCATTCAAAGATTGACCATCATCCCCATGAAACTGTTGCTGCTGAAAATCTTGATTGTTGCTCCAGTCGAAATTGGGATGATAGGTGGCTGGAGCTGGTTGCGAAGGTTGCTGGAAGTTGCTCACAAACTGTGCCGATTCAGAAGATATGGCACATTGACTTGTCTCATGTGCGCCCTCACATAGCTCACAAACACTAGCAACTTAAGGCACCCCATGCTTTGACATAAAATCCAATTTCTTATTAAGTGCCTCTAGCTGAGCTGCTAGAGCTGTGACTGTATTAACTTCCAGAATTCCTGCTAATTTGCCTTGTGATAATCTCTGAGTTGGATTCTGGTATTCATTCGCAGCCATCATCTCAATTAGCTCATAAGCTTCCGCATAGCTCTTAGCCCATAAAGCTCCACCTGATGCTGCATCTAGCATGGGTCTTGACAGTGCACCCAAGCCATTATAAAAGCAGTTAATCACCATCCAATCAGGCATCCCATGATGTGGACACTTCCTTAGCATCTCCTTATATCGCTCCCAAGCCTCGCATAAAGATTCTTCAGACTGCTGTGAAAATTGAGTAATAGCGTTCCTGATTGCTATGGTCTTTACCATGGGGAAAAATTTAGTGAGAAATCTCTGAGCAAGATCCTCCCATGTCAAAATAGAACCTGCTGGTAGAGAGTGTAACCAGCCCTTAGCCTTATCCCTAAGAGAGAATGGGAAAAGTCTCAATTTGATAGAATCTTCCGACACACCATTGATGTAACACCCCGACTTCCCAATAGTGAAAATATATTTTTTTATAATAAAATAGACTTTGATACAGGGGAATTTTAGAAAATTTCGACATGAAGTATTCGTAAATCGGACTATCCACCTGTAATTCAACCCAAACCAAATTCCCATTTAACTAATACAAATAAAACTTAATACAACCACGATTCCTCACCGAGGATCGATTCCAGGTTATGGTATGAAACAAGAATCTAGACTATACAAATTATTATAACTTCTATTTCTGATCCGAATACAAAATTACTATACCATCTAATATGTAGCGCAATCCCAATCTGTGCTTACCTGCTCTATCTCCGAAATCTATCCTGTATAGAATGCCTCAACGCTCTCATTCGCAGGGATAAATGTAGTAGATCATCTTTAATCCTAACTGCAAAGGGTTAGGTAAAACAAAACAAAAGTGAGCCAAAGAACGCTCAGCAAGTTAATAATATAGTGAAACAAATGTATTACAATAATTCATTGATGAACAATATCAATGAATATTTTATCTCAAGAGATCATTCAATTTCAATCATAAGGTAAAACTTTTTCCATTTACTACAAACCATCACTGCCTCAGATAAAACTTTGAGAAAAAGAATATCAAGAAATCCCCCAATCATTCTTACTCCACTTTCAACGTACAATGTTACTCGCGAAGGGAATAACTGGGAAACTTCTATCCATCCTTAGTCTCATTGCTTTACTGAGTTTCCAAATTTTTATCAAGTAGAAACAACTAACTCTGATATCCACAATTTCGAAACTAAAAATCATTTACCTTGAAACACATATATACATTCTATCAAAACATTCATTTCTTTAAAACCATTCCCTTTTTGAAACATACTTTTCATAAAACCTTTTTAAAAACATTTAATTTGATTGGAGTCTTTCCTTTAACATCGGACAATACGGGTGATCAGCCACGTAAAGTCCCCCTTCCTTTGAAATTGGGTTCCCAATTAGGCAACACATTGGCCTTTCAAATGCTGGACTGGGCACTCCCCCAGCCTCTTACGCTAAAAATGCTGGACTGGGCACTCCCCCAGCCTCTTACGCTTCTCCAATCTATAAAACCTTTAAAAACATTTTAAAACATTTTTCAGTCCTTAAACTCACTGGCAAAAGACCAGCCCAGTATAAGGAAATTTTAAAATCATCTTTAATTAATAAACCATTTTTCTTTTATGTGCATTGATAAATGATGGAAGATCATGGAAGCAATTGATGTAAGAAAGCAAGCAGCAAGGCGAAAATATTGAACTAAGCATGACACAATTAAGCAAGACATAATAATAACTCAATAAGACATAATTAACAAATTAAGGAACAACACTATCATTAAGATTCTAGAATTGGACAACAATTTATAAGGAAATCTTACAATAAAGGAATCTGAAGCTCAATAGAACAGAATTATATATCAACAAGGAAAACATCAATAATTTAAGGAACAAAACAATTGTCAAGATTTTATAAATTCACAACAATTTATAAGGAATCATGGAATAGGAAAATCTGAATTCAAGAGAAGATTTAAGAAATTCTCAATTACTCAAGTCTCACTCTTGTCGACTAAGCATTTACATGCATTAGCTGCCAAAACCGGCCTGACAATAATGAGTTGAGTAAATAAGAAGATCTCAAGTCATTCTCGGTTTTAACCATCATTGAGCAACACATGCTCCAACGACAATTTAAACCTCGAATTAATTTATAACAATTCATAGTGAAAATAATCAAAAGAATCAACACCTGAACAATAGGTGGAGAGAATAACAATTGAAAATAATCTGAGAATAGTTAATTACATATTAATTGAAGGGAATGTTACTTAAACCAAATCAAGGGGTACAGATACTAGCAAAACGATTTAGAAGGCAACCTTACAATTAACAGAACATGTTCGCACCATTCAGACTAATATGAAAAGTATAGATGATTGCAAGAAAGGATTCACCAGAACATATAAACAATACAAGAAGGTTCACATCACTTGATCAATAAGTGAGGGTAGAATACTTGCCTCAATACACAGGGTTTCCATTTCCAATACATTAACTTCTTATCACTTTACATCCATCTCCACTTCTTATTTGTTGGCCTTTACTTGGTCATACTTCCGTATTTTCTTTATCACTTGTCAGCCTCTTCACGAGCACCCTTGTGATCAAGTCCGATAATTATCTTCCTTCCCAAAATTCCATCTACACGTGCGCTGGCTCGTAATCGGCCTCCTACTCGTACCATCAAACTTCTCTGCTCCAAATTCGACTAAACAGAACATATATTCGACCCTATACCACTGCACAAACCACCGAGACATCAAAATGACCCACACTCCCAATAACAATCCGACTGTCTCTACTTCTTCCCTCGACTTCACCATAACCATACCCACGGTTACACTTACACAACCACAATATATATACAATCATAGTCCCAAGCCGAGACACATACAATTAAATACACTAATACCACCCGTTTTTCCTATTCTCACACCGTTACAATCCCACAACTCACTTGTTCTCCTGCTTCAGACCCATAAATCACCATTTATGCAACTCCACCATTCCTGCAACACACATCCACCTCTCGATCCCTTTTCTCTTAACAGTTAACACACATACGACTCACACCTCCTGTACTCCTTATTCCTCCATAAGCTCCCAAAACAAAGCCCAACCAAGCTTACACCCACACATACGCACTCCAGCTCGAATTAAACATACACACATACCCTGTTCTTCATATATACACGCACACCACAGTTAACACATACACTGAACCAACACTCCAGCCCCATTCGAACTCTAAACAGCACCACGACAAACCTACGACTCAATTGACACACAATATATATATACCTACACGCCTGAGACCATTCGACCAAGCCCCAAACTCGACCAAACTCTTGGCTTTACAAACAATCCACACACCCAGTCAAAAACAAACATATAACCATAGCTTACACATACGGTGCTGAAGAGAATCGACCATAAACATTCAAGGAGCTTTAGCTGAGCTCGGATTTTTTTTAGAGGAAGCAACAAATTGCTGAGCTCGAATTTAGAGAGATGTACCAGCGGGAGGAAGGAGTGAATAGAGAGGGAGGTTCGTAGGAGGGAAGAGAGGAGAGAACGGCGAGGGAGACGGTGGGTTTGAGCGAGAGATTCCCCAGGGAGAGATTGGGAGAGAGATAGGGAAATAAGGAGAGAGACTGTCGAGAGGAACAATCCAGAGAAATCGAGAGGGGCCAAAAACAGAGCTGAGAAAAAGGAAATGGAAACTGGGGTTTTAAGATAGAGAGATAAGGAACATTTACTAATTTCAATATTCTGAAAATCTAATTTAAAAAGAATTAATTAATCAACATTTAAAAATCGAAATCAAATAAAAAAATTGGGGAAAAAATTATCTTTTCATTTTTAAATTAAAGAATATAAAATTACGAAGACAAAGATATTTTTAAAATATTTTCAGGATCAAGATTAATTAAATATGGATTTTTACAAATTAAGATCCTTTAAATGCCATAAAAATCTTAAAATCATTTTAAAATACTTAAACACCCAAAATAATTCATCCAAAAATTTTAAAATCTAAATAATTATACAAATATTATATTGCAAAAGATTTCATGATTTTTAATAACTCCGATGATTTTATATAAAAAAAAAAATTTCAAAGATTAATAATGCACAATTTAAATAGATTTTAATCATAAAAATTCAAATAAAAATACACAGACCTACACGACACACATACATCACCATATAATCATTTAAACATGATGTCACATATGTTCAATCCTAAAAAAAAATTCACCTCCTATAATTCACATTTAATATTAAATAATAATAATAAATACCAAATTTCTAAGGCGTTATAATTGATCTTGAAGGTGTCGCAGATCTCAATAAAGTCCCGGATGTGCATATTAGGAACCTCCGTAGGAGCACCCCCGAACTGAACTAAATTCTGCACCATCTGAATTATGCTAGGTTTGATTTCGAAAGTATTAGCTGCAATAGCTGGCCTGACAATGCTAAATTGGATGTCATTGATATTTGGTTGAGAATAATACATCAATGCTTTCGCTGCTGCTGGTTCTCCCATTGCTACCTGCAACACATAAAACTAAAAAACTATGTAAGAAACAATCCGAGTCAGTGAACTTTAACGACCACTGATGACAAGCACATAAACTAAAAATAAAACACCGATGATCCCCGGCAGCGCCGCCAAAAACTTGTTTGCACTAAATCACGCAAGCGTACGTGGTCACAAGTAATATATGAATAAGTCAAGTTCGTTCCCACAGAGATCTGGTTATGGTTTTAATTCAGTGGATGTACCTATGCAACAATGTATGATCATTATTCACTGCTAAGACAATTAACAAATTTGGGTTTTAACTAAATAAAATTAACTAAATAAAACAAATAAACAATCTAAGAATTAATTATCTAATGAAAAGTAAAATCGAATTACTTCTACAAGAGTAAACATGGGATCCTAACTTCATTAAATACTTCGCTTAGAGTTGATGCCTTTAATCAATGCATGTGATGGTTATGATATCTGATCAGACAACACGAAACAAGTAAATGCTACCTCTCAGTATACGAATACCAAACTAAACATACATCCACAAAAGAGATAGAAGATGAATAGACACCAATTATGCTTAGACCCTATATCTCTATAAGATTTGAAAACATAACGGTTGAAGAACAAGTTGTCTATTAAGATCACTTAGGGCAACATAATATCTCTATTTACGCTATAAATCATGATGTTAAAACATCAACCTATCCTATGCTAGCATGACAAGTTCTAAATCTCAAGATCCACTCTCGTTTCACAAGAGATTAACAAATTAGATTTTCGCAACGCATCTAAACACATGAAACACAACCATACAAGGATATCAAGAATTCACCACACATAAATCTTTAAAGCAATCAAACTACTAAGATACATAGATAAATCCATTAGAATCCCATGACAAAAATTAGTTCATAATCGAACCGTTCGTCACCATGGGAATTGATGAAAACATGATAATAAACAAGATATGAATGGAAGAAGTAATATTAATAAAACAAGAGTTGAGAAAACAAATCTAGAATCCAAAGTATCGCCTAAGAGAAGAATACAAAAGGTGAAGTAGATCTAGATCTGTTGCTTGTCACGAGCTTGAATCCCTCTCTCCTTTTCTCCCTTGTGTTTCTACATTATGATCTCTAATAATTCTAATTTACAAGGATGAGATGTATTTTTATAGGCCCTAGAAGTCTTATCCAACAAGAAATACTAAATCAGAATTAAAATAGAATACGTTTCCTAAACTGATTCTGTTTTGAAGGAAAATTCGTAACTGACTTTTCTTCAGTATTTCTGGGCCGTTCCAGTTGTCTTTGGAAATCTGAACCACTTTATAATGAAAGATAATTCCATTATCTTCGCGTGGACTGTAAGATCGTCCAAAACGGACTTGTAGAACTCAAGATATGGTCTAAACAATAAATCAGAATTTTTAGGACAAATTTCGGGCTGGACAGAATGCTTCCCGCACTGCGGCGCGCCTATGCCGCGCTGCAGCCTAGCATGGAACCTGTTGGAATAGATCCGTCTTCTTCCGAGCTTTCCAACGACTACTTACGGGCCTCAAATGGACTTGTAAAACTCCAGATATGGGCAAAACAGTGAAGACTGCGCAACCTACCCGGAAATCCGAATTTTACACAATTTGCTCCTTTCTCCTTCGTTTTCTATTCCGATTCTTTTGCCACTTTCCGTTCTCAATCATTTTGCCTTATGATCTTCTTGGTAGCCTAGGGAAATACGCCATCCTTCATTCCATTGCTCAATTTCAACTCCAAGACCAATGAAACCACCACTCCTAGCCGATAATTAAAATCCTGCACAACTACACAAAACACATCAAAAATACAACAAACTTGAGGCCAAGTGAATCAATTTAAGCCGATATGGAACGCTCCAAGTGGATATAAAATCCAATTATCACTTGCTTTGTTTCTTACAATCACACCATCTTCATCCATCTTATTTTTCAGAACCCATTTTGTTCCAACAATGGTTCTGTCTTTTGGTGCAACCACTAATTCCCATACTTTGTTTCTTTCAAATTGGTTCAGCTCCTCTTGCATAGCAATAATCCAGTCTGGATCCAACACTGCATCATCAAGTTTCTTAGGTTTAATTTGGGATAGGAAACAACCAAAGAGACACTCATTTTGAGTTGCTCTTCTTGTTCTCACTCCTGCATTTATATCTCCAATAATTTGTTCTGCAGTATGTGATCTATTCCATTTCCTTGAATGCTCAGTTTGATTTCTCAAATTTGATGTTGCTTCATCATCCAAGTTATGATCATATTCATTTCATCCCCCTGTGAAAGTGCTCCCATTCACAGGTGTGTCTTGGGTGGTTGTATTCACACTGTTGATTGGCAAACACTCTTCTCTTGTTTCATCATTCACTGGAGTTTGTTGGGCTGTAATCTCAACTTCAGCTTCAGTCTTTTCATCAGAATCATCTATGTTTTCAAATCTTAATGGATCTCTATCTTCATCATTGGCTTCTTCTAGACCAGGTAGTTTGCTGTCATCAAATATCACATCTGTGCTTTCCATAAATTTCTTTTGACTGATGACATAAACCTTGTAAGCAATTCTCTCCATACAATAGCCAAGAAATATTTCTTCAAATGCCTTTGCATCAAATTTTCCAAAAAATTCTAAATTATCCTTTAGCACAAAGCATTTGCTTCCAAAAGCATAAACATGCTTAAGTGTGGGCTTCTTTCCAGTCATCAAATTGTAAGGTATCTTACCAGTGTTTTTATTGATGAGGGTTCTATTTTGAATGTAGCATGCAGTGCTAACAGCCTCAGCCCAAAAACATGTTGGCATCTTTGCATCAAGTAACATTGTTCTAGCAGCCTCAATAAGAGTCCTATTCTTTCTCTCAACAACCCCATTTTGTTGTGGAGTTCTTGGAGCTGAGAATTATTCTGAAATACCATTCTCTTTGCAAAATGCCTCAAGAATGGCATTTCTGAACTCTGTTCCATTGTCACTACTTACTGCAATCACACTTGCATTGTTGGCCTTTGCTTCTTTATCAACCTTCTTTCAATACGCCATAGATGGGCGCATGTAACGCACTCTTACTGTTGCATTAGACACATTTTTTGTTACATTAGGCCTAAAGTAACAAACTTTTACCATTTCATCCACTAATGTTACCTTTGACCTCAAATGTAACGCTCAGCTTCTCAATGGTAACACAAGTAAAAGCGTTACATCAGGACCATAGAGTAACACAAAATCAAGCAAATGCAACACTAGCAAACTGTTACCTTAGCTGGGCCAGAAACATTAGGATACACGTGGCATGTAACGCCCACGTGACACGTGGCATCCTGACACGTGGCACCCCATTTTCACGTGGCATTTTGTGGGGCCCACTGCCACGTGGCATATGTGGGGCCCACACTGACCCGTGGTAGGTGTGGGGCCCACACTAACATGTGGCAGGTATGGGGCCCACTCTCTAATGCAACACTGCATAATTATCTAATGCAACACTGCAATCTTTTTTTAAAAAATACAAAAAATAAGGCTAATGTAACACTTTGTTATTCTAATGTTACAGTAAGTCTGCTTATTAGTAACACAAAATTAAATATTGCAACATTAGTAACTTTAGCAATTGCAACACTAACAATGAACATTTTACAATATACCGTTTGTACATGTAATAATCCCATTAACAACAATACTAATCAATACAAAATGTCATTGATCAATACTAATCTCCATCCACAAATTCACCAAAATACAATCTCTACGTACCAACAACCAAAATAAAATCCACCATTTCGTCAAAATAAAATCCTAGTACCAAACCACCTTCTTGCACCTTGTCCACAGCTGCGACTAATTCTGAACTGATCTCAACTTCTACTATTTCATCACTTCTTTAAGCTGCCATAACTTTGTTGCTCCAAAAATGGCAATAACAATCGGAGGGTGCTTCAAGACAGGCTACAAAGGGAAAAAAAATAAGATTCGAGTAAAGAAACAAGTCTGTAAAGGCAACATTAGGTACCAGTATCTCAATTTTGCTAAACAGGAGGCAAGGATTCATGTAAATGTCAGAAACAAGGCCTCCGATAAGTGTCAGCAAAAAGGTAGTGCCTAGGATGTTGGTGGTGGTCTTTGCCGGACAAATTAAAATGTATGACAGCTGAAAAATGAAAAACCAGGCTTACCATATTTGCAACAAAGCTTATGTTATCCAGCAACATTAGCACTGCTGTATACATGAAAATGAATACAAATAGGCCTTTCTTAGTGGCCTTTCTTAGTTCACAGAACAGCTAAAAAAATGCTTTTTATTCGGGAAATATGAAAAAATATGTATTAATAATAGGGTTTTTGGTACTTACCGAAGACAAAAAGGACGGGCTTATAACCACCTTGTCTAGGATTATGCATGGTCTGGTAAGATAGATCTTCCACAACTTCATTATTTGGTGCCTGAACATATTCAATTGATAATATAAACGTTAAACATGCCTAATCATATATTCAACTTCCCTGAACACTTTCATACAAAAATTCAAATTATAATGTTAAAATTGATTGCATCATCGATGGAGTCCATAATTATAAAGAATAGATGTTATAATGTAGTAAGATGACTGAATGAAACTGATAAGATTACCATTGTTTAAAAACTGCCGACCAACGGAAACCAAGTTAAAGATGGAAATATGCAATGAAATGAAGAAGTGAGATTCCTAATGTATACTCAGAAATACATTCTTGCATGAGAAGGCCTCAAAACTGGATAACACGCAATAATTAATTATTTAAATAGTTCTAATTATTTAAGCAACTACGCCAATAATAAGTGAAAATGAAAAACAAAAACTAGCATGGTACAGAGTACATTTCCAGCAGAATTATACCCATTGCACTGGAATTACGATTCCAGATTCGAAGAGATCAGCCCATCAGACTGATACTATTACATGCATGTTACACAAGTTTAATCAACTTTGTAATAGACATCTCTCTATTTTTAAAAATAATACCTCATCTCCGCTACACTACATCTATAAGAGGCCGCTTAACATAATTTGTGCAAGCTTCACAGTAGAACTATTTTTAAAAATAATACCTCATCTCCGCTTAACACTGCATCTTTCTTGTGTATACCAAGATGCTCTCACTGTACTCCAATCTGAGGAGGTAAATAATTCAGACTTTTTAAATTAAGAAATGCCTCATAGACATAGATTATATATTATACCAAAGGTACCAGTGTTGATATGGTTATTCATCTATACATGCTTTTAGAAATTTCAAATAGTCCAATTCATTTAGAAGCTTATATCGAGATTATACAGATTTATCTAGTTTATCAATACATGGACAGATATTTTAGCTTCTTTAATAATTTACAAGAAACATCTAACATCTAGTAAAAGGGAAGAACTATAGAGTGCTAATTTAAAACAGTTGTAAGGATGTTAAAGCAATACACTTTGGATAGTCTGGTCAGGTGCTCCATAATTCATTATATCTAGACTAGATATTTATCTAAAGTCTTTAATAAAAAGTCACAATTTTTGCTAAATGTTGTAATAATGTTCCACTAGCATTTGAAGCAATACATGTCAAGTTTGAATAAGCTTAAATCAATACTCAGAAACACTACAACCACCTTACACTTTAAACTGCATTATCGGGGGAAGATCTAATAACAAGCTCTTTCAATATAATTGTTAGGCAATTGATGGCTACAGGAATTCCACAAGTAGGGTGGGAAGGAGCATGACTAATTCAAGATCTGCTTCCAAATACAAGTTTATAACTACTTCACAGCTAAAAGGAAACTTACATGTTCTTCAAATAGAGATCTGCAATCTCCTGCTTCAGACATTGTACTTCCTGAACCTCTTTTTTCTGAGACACATCAAGAAACATAAAAATGAAGCAATATAAGTAAATAAAACTAGAAGATAGATTTAACTAGAATGATCATCTCATACATTGATTTTATAGAATTGATTAACTGCTGGTGACTCTTTAGAGTAATACAAGTGACCAATAAGGAAATTACCCATCATTTAGAGTAATAAAAATGATCATAAGGAGCCCATCCTTGAAGGAATATGAGTGCCCTAGTAATTAATGCTAGAAAGTGAAACACGCTACGAAACTAGAGGTTAGGCCTCCAGATCGCCACAGTTCAAATCAACCGTTCGACTCACTCAACAAAAAGGAACAGAGGTTAACACCTCTGTATACTTAAAAAATAAATGATATATCTTTAACATTGTTAATGTCATCAATGAAGCACCATGTCAGCAGACACTAAATAATTCAAGAATTAAAAAGAAAATTTTCTATCCATTCAGATACATGTCTACTTACTGGAGTGTCTAAATAAAAGTAAGCCGTAAGGTGTTAGGGGGCCCGAATATTATAAGCATTTGGGGCCCAATCCAATAAGCCTTTGGGCTCATTACCTTTGGAACTATATGAAAGGATCAAGCCCATCCGATCAGCCCAGCCGAAGTTGCTAAAAAATAGTCGACCGTTGTCAGTGTAACGCCTTAAACATTTATTTCCCTCCATAACTGAGAATCAACAACGGTATACTCCTGGACACAATATAAATAGACTCAATTGTCAGGTGATAAAGAGAACAATCACACACACTCTGAAATACACTGGTTTTACATAAGGCTTTACGTTTACGTTTCCACTATAGTTTACTGATTCTCACACCGGAGGTGAATCGGGGGGGTAATTCCCTCGCATTCTTCTCTTTGCAGGAGCTATGGAAACCTGTTCTTGGCATACCGAAGGTTGGTATGACAGAGGCATATTTTGAGTCCTGACATTTGGCATCGTCTGTGGGAATGCGCAAGCTTCTTTTGTGAACCATGTTACCAGAGGATCCCAAAAATCTCAATACAGAAACTCCCACTTCCGAAGAAATAAGGCAACAGAAGGAGAAAAGAAAAGCCACTGAAGTGGAAGGATCCTAAGGAACAAAAAAACGAGCCTTGCAGAAGAAGGCAGATGAGTTAAGGTTAGAGGCCATAAAACTCCGACGCGAAGAGGTTGAGTTGGAAGAAAGGTTAGCACGGGAAGCCCTTCAAACTGGAGAAGAGGAGCCCGTGAGCGAACCTCAGAGAACAGCCTCTAGGGGTCGAAGAGAAAAAAGGTCTCGACCTCATCAGGAGGAGTCTTCAGAATCCGAAACACATTCCTCACACCCGTCCCAAGATCCTTCGAACTTAGAGGGAGAAGAAATAGGCTCTCAATGGAAAGACAGGCTCCGAAGAATGGAAAAATGTATGTTTGGAGATCAGAAGAGGATGCGTTGGGAGCCCGTTGTGATGGAAGAGATTGAACAGTATAGACCACCCCCAGGTCGTCAGTTCCCAAAAATGACCGAATTTAACGGCAAGGGAGACCCAGAAGACCACTATGAAAAATATGAAAGTGTGATGACAGGAATGGGTCATGATGATATTATGCTTTGCAAAATGTTTAAAACCTATTTGAAGGGTTCCGCCTCCTTGTGGTATCGATCGATGAGGCCTAGATCCATACCTTCTTACGATCGGCTGAAAAGTAAGTTTTTGAGGCATTATTCCCATCTGTGCCGAAGAAAGAAGGATACCGAATCGCTCATTCATTGTCGCCAAAGATCTAATGAAGAGTTGGGTGATTACCTAGCCCGTTTTAAAGAAGAAGCTGGCATGGTGACCAACCTAGATAAAGTCAAGGCAGCAGGGTTTCTGACGGCTGGCCTCGACTCAGTTAAAGGGAAAAAGCTTTGGTCGTCCTTATATGATGTTCCCCCGAAGTCTCTAAACGACATCTATATCCGAGGAGAGAGTATCAGAAGGAAAATGGAGTCTATCGACGGTTACAAAGAATCGTCAAAAGATAGCCGAAGAAAAGGTAGTCATGGGAAGAACGATCGAAGGAAAGATGACAAGCGAGATGGTGATCGAAGGGATGATAGAAGAAATGATTCAAAAAGGGAGAGGGAGCCAATGGTGTTTACCCCACTAAACACTCCTATCTATAAGATACTGAACGAAATCAAAGGCAGGCCTGATTTCCGAAGGCCGGCGAAGCTGATGGTACCAGATCATAAGAAGAATGGGAATAAATACTGTGATTACCATCAGGACAAAGGCCACAATACAGATGAATGTTTTCATCTTAAGAAATTGATCAAAAGAATGGTAAAAACAGGTGACCTAAATCAGTTTGTTAAAGATTTAAGGGATCGTCTGGAGCCAAAAAGGAATGACTCAGGCCCGAAAGAGGCCAGAAACCGTAACAAAGAGGAGGACAACCCTAGGCAAAGGGAAAGAGACGAAGCCCCTCGATATAGAGGGGAGGTAAGAACAATCATGGGGGGTACAGTACTAGATCGTTGTAGCAAAATGGCCAAAAAGAGGTATACACGACAAGTCTACAACCTATATCAATATACCGCACAGGGCAAGCAGCCGCAGCCTATCATGTTTACTGAAGAAGATTACGAAGATGTCATTTGTCCGCATGAAGACCCTTTGGTGGTAAATCTGATCATCGGGCAGAACAAAGTATGGAAGGTACTGATAGATGGTGGTAGTTCGGTCAACATTTTGTATCACCGGACTTATGAAAAAATGAATATGGGGGGAGAACAGCTGGAATCTTGCAACGAACCCCCACTCTACGGCTTTGGCAACTCACTGGTTCTGATCGAGGGAATGATCATATTGTCCCTAATATTGGGCAAACCTCCCTGCAATGTGGAAAACCATGTGAAATTTTATGTCGTCCGAGTGGATAGCCCGTACAATGGCATCCTCGGGTGCCCTACTTTAATAGTTTTCCAAGCTATAGCTTCGATACACCATTTGAAGTTAAAGTTCCCTACCGATCATGGCATCGGCGAGATGAGAAGAGAACAAAAGGCAGCCCGGATCATTATGCTAGAAGATCTAGACAAGTCCGAAGAAGAAACCGAAGATGAAGGGAAGAAGAAAAGGCATATGAACGATCAATCCGGAAGCGTTCACCACACGATGAACATTGAGCTAGAAAAATTTGGTGACAACCTCTCAAACCCTATAGCCGAACCAGCGGTGGAGACCGAAGAGGTCGAATTGTATGCAGGCACCTTGGGTCGAATGATTCGCCTCGGGAAAAACATGAACGAAGATTTAAAAGCAAAAGTGATTGCCGTGATTCGAGAATATCATGACGTATTTGCCTGGGGTCCTGAAGACATGCCCTGGCTTGATCCGAGCATTGCCCAATACAGTTTAAATCTGAAAGAAGGGGCAAAGCCAATCAAGCAGAAGAAGAGAAATTTTGCCATGGAAAGACAAAAAGTGATTCAAGCAGAGGTAGAAAAGCTTTTGGAAGCAGATTTTATTGAAGAGATCAAATACCCCGAATGGCTAGCCAATGTGGTAGTGGTCGAAAAGGCAAATGGCAAATGGAGGATGTCCTCGATTATACCGATCTCAACCTCTCCCGCCCGAAAGACCATTATCCGCTTCCCAACATCGACCAGCTCATTGATGCTCCATCATGATATGAAATTCTAAGTTTCCTAGATGCCTTCTCCGGTTACCATCAAATCGCCATGAAATCTGAAGACATCCCTAAAACAGCATTCATCACCCCGAAAGGAACGTATGCATTCACTATCATGCCACCTTTCAGAAGATGATCAACAATGTTTTCAAAGATCAGATCAGAAGAAATATGGAGTGTTATGTGGACGACATGATACTGAAGTCTTTGTTTCGTGACCACGCCGATGACTTGAGAGAGTGCTTCGAGACTCTAAGAAGAAATAACATGCAAATCAACCCGAATAAATGCACGTTCTGAGTGTTCAACGGTAAATTCCTTGGTTATATGGTGAGTGCTCGAGGCATTGAAGCCAATCCAGAAAAAATAAGAGCAATCATTGACATGGAAGCTCCGAAAACAATTCGAGATATTCAGAAATTAACGGGAAGATTGGCTGCCCTAAGAAGATTCATCTCCAAATCGGCAGATAAAGCTTTACCCTTCTTTGAGGTATTGAAAGGTACGAAGACTTTTTCGTGGGGTCTAGAATGTGAAAAAGATTTCGAAGATATCAAGGAGTATTTGACGAAGGCTCCGTTGCTAATGACACCAGATCCATAAGAGACATTACAACTATACTTGGCTGTAAATGATCGGACATTGGGGGCCGTCTTAGTCAAGCTACACAATGGAAATCAATATCCAGTTTTCTACATCAGCCACATGCTAAAAGTAGCAGAAGCCAGATACCCGAATGCCGAGAAATTCGCCTATGGGTTGGTCATGGCCTCAAGAAAACTGCGACATTATTTCCAGGGGAGAACGATACAGGTTACGACCGATCAACCTTTAAAAAAGATTTTAAATAGACCAGAGGCTTCGAGCAGAGTTGTTGCCTGGGCCATCGAGATGGGACAATTCGATCTAGAGTATGTGCCGAGGACTGCGATAAAAGCATAAGCCCTGGAAGATTTTATAGTAGAGTGTTCGTTCACTGGTTCCGAAGGGGTGCAAGTCGAAGAAAAATTGATCCAAACTCCTGGCAAGTGGAAGTTGTTCGTGGATGGTTCGGTGGCCGGAAGTAAATGCGGAGCAGGTCTAATTCTTACAAGCCCTGAAGGTTTCGAGATATGTCATCCGATTCACTTTTTCCTTAACCAACAACGAAGCTAAATACGAAGCACTTCTGGCTGGTGATAAGTGGAGTTATATCCACTTGGAGCGTTCCAAATCGGCTAAAATTGATTGCTTTGGCCTCAAGTTTGTTGTAGTTTTGATGTGTTTTGTGTAAGTGTGTAGGTTTGGAAGAATGTTGATTAAGATCGTTGTTTCCGTCACTTTTGGAGTTGAATTCGGGCTTAATAATGTAGAATGGAGTCTTGTTGTGGTTCACCATGAGGATTCCAAGCATAGAGGATTGAAAACGGAAGAGAACGCAAAAAGAACGGGAGCAAACGGAGCAAAAACGAAGGAAATAGAGCTGAAAAACGAGGAACAGAAAAATCCATCAGATTGCATCCGGGCAGTCTGCCCAAGATTTCGAGCAGACTGTGCCAGATTTGTCCTGGAATGCAGATTGTGCCCGGGCAGACTGCTCCAATCTCGAGCAGTCTGCTCAAAGTCGCGCTGAAAATTTACAGTTTTGCCCTTTTTACGATTTTGGCCATATCTTGAGTTCTAGAAGTCAGTTTTGGGCGATCTTACTGTCCACGCGAAGATAACGAGATTTTCTATCATTCTAAAGTGCTCCAGAGGCCCAATTGCAGCTGGAACGTTCCAGAAAATCTGAAGAAAAGTCAGCTGCGAATTTCCCTTTAAATCAGAATTAGTTTAGGAAACGTACTTCTATTATAATTCTGATTTGGTATTTTCTTGTTGGGCAAGATGTCTAGAGCCTATATAAACACATCCAACCCTTGTAATAGAAGATCATTAAGATCATCATTAGGAGTAGAACCATTACATATCAATTACTCTAGTTTATTTGTATTTTTTCATACTTTGTTTTTATCATGGTTTCATCAGATCCCATGATGACGAGAGGTTCAATTATGAACTAATCGTTGTCATGGGATTCTAACGGATTTATTTATGGAGTTTAGTATCTTGATTGCTTTAAAGATCTGTGTGTGATGTATATCTGATATCCTCGTATGGTTATGCTTAATTGATAGATGCGTCATGAACATCTAATTTGTTAATCTCTTGTGAAGTGAAAGTGGATCTTGAGATTTAGAACTTGCCATGCTAGCATAGGTTCATAATTGTTTATCAATATGATTCGTGGTGTGAGATGAAAATACTTATACTGCCCTGTGTGATCTTAATGGATAACTTGCTCTTCAACCGTTATGTTTTCAAATTCTATAGACATATAGGGTCTAAGCATAATTGGTGTCTATTCATCTTCTATCTCTTTTGTGGATGTATGTTTAGTTTGGTATACGTATGCTGACAGGTAGCGTGTACTTGTTTCGTGTTATCCGATCAGATATCATAACCATTGCATATAGTGATTAAAGGCGTCAGATCTAAGCAAAGTATTTAATGAAGTTAGGATTCCATGTTTACTCTTGCAGACGTAATTAGATTTTAATTCTTGTTAGTTAGTTAATTCTTAGTTTGTTAATTTGTTTTTTTTAGTTAATCTTAGTTTAATAAACCCAAAATTGTTATTGTCTTAGCAGTGCATAATAACCATACATTGTTGCATAGGCATATTTACTGAATAGAACCATAGCTTGATCCCTGTGGGAACGAATTTGGACTTAACCTATATATTACTTGTGACCACGTACGCTTGCGTGATTTAGTGCAAACAAGTTTTTGGCGCCGCTGCCGGGGATCATCGGTGTTTTATTTTTGGTTTATGTGCTTGTCAATAGTGGTCGTTAGCGTTCACTGACTCGGATTTCTTACTTAGTTAGTTTGTTTGTAGTGTTTCAGGTACTTGTCAGATTGTGTGGGCGTTAAAGATGGATTTTCTAAATTACTATGGAGTTCAGCAGGTGGTTAGTGTTTGTGAGCTATGTGCGGGCGCACATGAGACGTATCAGTGCTGGAGCAACCATGGTGGTATTCAACAACCTTATCAATGTGAGCGGTGTTTGGGCGTTCATGATCCCTCACAATATTGTTACTACGAAGGAGTTGATCCATATGTCAGTTATGAGGAACAACCATATTTTCAATACTATCCTCAACAGTACCAGCAAGATGTTCCAGATATGTCATATGTCTTTGGTAGTGAAGAGTTTCAACATCAGCAACCTACTCCTACTTTTCAGTCAGATGATGATTTGAAGGAGATTAGGAAGGAGATTAGGATGCTTGCAGAGAATAATGAGAAGCTTATCAAATCTATGGGGACATTAGCTGCTCAAGTTTTGAGAGTCTTGGAACAAGAGAATCAGCAATTCATACAAGAAGCAATTCCAGAAAATAACGATGACTTGGATCAAGGTACTGCATGCTTAATTGAGGAAGACAAATTCCAAGAGGAGGAGAGTGTTCACAAGCCATGTGAGGAATTTGATCAAGCTAGTGAGGTGGATGATTTGGAAAGGGCACTATTTGAGACAGACACTGATGAGCTACGCAAATTTCAAGAATTGTTATGTGCGAACCAAGAAGACACTGTTGGGCTACAGAAATTTCAAGAATTGGTATGTGCGAACCAAGAGGCTGATGAACATGAGAAGGATGCAGATCTTCTACTTGTTTTAGAGTATAAAGATGGAGGTAGCGCATTAGAGCCAATGGAGAAAGTTCTCTTTGAGGAACCAAAGGCTTCAGCAACTTACATTTACCCTCCTCCATTATATTCAAACAAAGCCCGCGAGTGTGTGTTGTTCTATAAATTGACAGATTTTGGGTCAACAGAGGAAGTCATTGGAATAGGACAGAGTTGTTACACGAATAGGCTAAACAAGGTGAAGGAGCAGAAAGTGTGCCACCGTGATGACGATGAAGTCTCACGAAGAGAGGATCAGGCCAACTATTATCATCCTTAATGGAGGCTTGGAAGTAACGTCAAGCTATTGACGTTAAAGAAGCGCTTCTTGGGAGGCAACCCAAGGTATGTTTTCTACTTTCCCTCGTATTTACTTCCATTCAATGCGGACATTGAATATTTTAAGTTTGGGGGTGGTTTGAGGGAGTAGTAGTTGTTGTTGTATTATTTGTTCATATAGGATTTCATGCTTTGCATATTAGTAGTAGTAAATTATGCATTTATGTTCGTGTTATCTACGTTTGTTTCATATAGGACATTTTGTTATTCTGTTTTTATTTTCGTATACCATGTGAGTTCATAATAGTTGCATTTGCACCCATGCTTGATAGGAATTTTGTGTTGTTGACGCTTTTGATTGAGAAGTGATATGCTTTGTTCTTGTGCACACACATTACACTAGTAAGTTGAAGCTAGTAGACTTATTGAATGTTGTAAGTAATTAGAAGGACATGAATATGTGCAAGATGATTTAGTTTTCAGGCTTTGAATACAAGTAGGTGCATTGGAGAGATTTTTTGCATGGGATTGAGTATGTTTTTCCACCAAGTGAGTTTTTGAGCCTTATTGCATATTTGTTGCAATTTATTCATTTGCTTGAGTGTCCACGGATTGTTTGCATTGCTAGCAGTTGTTTGAGGTCTTTCTTGAAACGCATGACATTATTTGGCGTTTAAAATGATAAAGGCATTTAGGAATAACCGCGTATTTTCCCATATTACCACACCATGTTTACATGATCAATTAGTTAACCCGTTGAGCTTAATCCTATTTTTTTGGTGACATACCACATTACTTGCCTAGACCTTTTTCTTGTATTGGCCTTACATTAATTTGAACCCGTATTGTCAAAGGCTAGTCGAGTGCTTAAGGGAGTAATAAGGTGTGCAAAGAGGGGTTTATTGTTGGTCTTACTTTTGGGGGAAATATTGAAAATTGGGTTTGGTTGTTTACTTGATAGTCGACATATGTAATAAATTATGGGATCATTGTTATTGTTTATATTATTGTTTGTGTTCTATTTAGCTCTCGAAAAAAAAAATTGAAAAAAAAATGAAAAAAAAAAGAAAAAAAAAAGAAAAAAAAAGAGAAAAATATATTATGAGAGCATGTTTGTGTTTGTTGTGATCCTACTTAAGTCGACTAGTCGAGTGTTGGTTTTAGTAAAAATTATGTGGGGGGAAATAGGGTGTTGTGTATGATTTATTATGGTACTTACTAGCTTTTGACACTTCACCTATTTTGGCTTATTTGACATACCTTGTCCCTAGCCCCGTTACAACCCAATTAAAGACCTTTTGATTATCGTCATTGATGTAGGTTGTGTTAAGAGTTAGATTGATACCAAATGTCAAGCATGCTTATGATTTTGTTGGAATTGAGTGATACACTTACCCTTGTTCTTGAGTGAATATTCTTTTGTGAGTGGATTGTGAGTGTTTGCTTGTTCTTGCGTATGAGATCCCGAGTGTTGTCTCAAAGATGTGCTCTTGTAGGCTTAGCATGTTTACTAACTTATTCTTACACTTGACATGGACTTGTGAGAACTTATGCATGTTCATTGAGTAGACTATGTGAATACTTGCACTTTCGACACCAAGACATTGCGTATTTACTTTGATTCTTAAGTTGATATGGCATGAGAGGATTTGAAGGTATGGTAGATTAGATTAATTGCATTTGCATAGTAGTTGCATTCATGCATTGCATTGCATTAAGTTAAATGGATTTTGTGGGTACATTCGCTATAGGCCCTCACGAGACCTTACTCGTCCACTAGGGCTGCCTAGGGGTTTAAAGGGCTTGTTGCATATGCCAAATGCAACCGTGATCACCTACGGAAGTGGTACTAGTTAGTTAATTCGTTGTAATTGTTTATGCTTGAGGACAAGCATCGGTTTAAGTTTGGGGGTGTGATAAGTGGAGTTATATCCACTTGGAGCGTTCCAAATCGGCTAAAATTGATTGCTTTGGCCTCAAGTTTGTTGTAGTTTTGATGTGTTTTGTGTAAGTGTGTAGGTTTGGAAGAATGTTGATTAAGATCGTTGTTTCCGTCACTTTTGGAGTTGAATTCGGGCTTAATAATGTAGAATGGAGTCTTGTTGTGGTTCACCATGAGGATTCCAAGCATAGAGGATTGAAAACGGAAGAGAACGCAAAAAGAACGGGAGCAAACGGAGCAAAAACGAAGGAAATAGAGCTGAAAAACGAGGAACAGAAAAATCCATCAGATTGCATCCGGGCAGTCTGCCCAAGATTTCGAGCAGACTGTGCCAGATTTGTCCTGGAATGCAGATTGTGCCCGGGCAGACTGCTCCAATCTCGAGCAGTCTGCTCAAAGTCGCGCTGAAAATTTACAGTTTTGCCCTTTTTACGATTTTGGCCATATCTTGAGTTCTAGAAGTCAGTTTTGGGCGATCTTACTGTCCACGCGAAGATAACGAGATTTTCTATCATTCTAAAGTGGTCCAGAGGCCCAATTGCAGCTGGAACGTTCCAGAAAATCTGAAGAAAAGTCAGCTGCGAATTTCCCTTTAAATCAGAATTAGTTTAGGAAACGTACTTCTATTATAATTCTGATTTGGTATTTTCTTGTTGGGCAAGATGTCTAGAGCCTATATAAACACATCCAATCCTTGTAATAGAAGATCATTAAGATCATCATTAGGAGTAGAACCATTACATATCAATTACTCTAGTTTATTTGTATTTTTTCATACTTTGTTTTTATCATGGTTTCATCAGATCCCATGATGACGAGAGGTTCAATTATGAACTAATCGTTGTCATGGGATTCTAACGGATTTATTTATGGAGTTTAGTATCTTGATTGCTTTAAAGATCTGTGTGTGATGTATATCTGATATCCTCGTATGGTTATGCTTAATTGATAGATGCGTCATGAACATCTAATTTGTTAATCTCTTGTGAAGTGAAAGTGGATCTTGAGATTTAGAACTTGCCATGCTAGCATAGGTTCATAATTGTTTATCAATATGATTCGTGGTGTGAGATGAAAATACTTATACTGCCCTGTGTGATCTTAATGGATAACTTGCTCTTCAACCGTTATGTTTTCAAATTCTATAGACATATAGGGTCTAAGCATAATTGGTGTCTATTCATCTTCTATCTCTTTTGTGGATGTATGTTTAGTTTGGTATACGTATGCTGACAGGTAGCGTGTACTTGTTTCGTGTTATCCGATCAGATATCATAACCATTGCATATAGTGATTAAAGGCGTCAGATCTAAGCAAAGTATTTAATGACGTTAGGATTCCATGTTTACTCTTGCAGACGTAATTAGATTTTAATTCTTGTTAGTTAGTTAATTCTTAGTTTGTTAATTTGTTTTTTTTAGTTAATCTTAGTTTAATAAACCCAAAATTGTTATTGTCTTAGCAGTGCATAATAACCATACATTGTTGCATAGGCATATTTACTGAATAGAACCATAGCTTGATCCCTGTGGGAACGAATTTGGACTTAACCTTATATATTACTTGTGACCACGTACGCTTGCGTGATTTAGTGCAAACAGCTGGGATGAACTTGTCGAAGAACCTAGAGGTCAGACACCTTCGGGCATTCAGCGATTCGATGTTAGTGGTAAAACATTTCTCAGGAGAATATGAACAAAGGGACGCCCGAACCAAAGCCTACGCAGCCAAGGTAAAAGCAAATTCTCTGTTGTTCGAGTCTTTTGAATTAACCACTGTAGCCAGAGAAAACAACAGCCGAGCAGATGCATTATCTAGGCTAGCTTCGGCCGACACCCAGATTCTCATAGGTTCAATCTACCTCACTAAGGTCAACGCGCCCTCCATCAATAAGAAGGTATGTTTCGAGATTCACCAAGGGATAGATTGGATGACCCCAATTCGACTATTCCTAGAGAAGGGGACACTACCATTGGAAAAAACCGAGGCTCAAAAAATCAAAAATCGGGCCACCAGGTACAGAATTATAGCAGGAAAAATGTACCGAAGATCGGCTACCGAACCACTGCTAAGATGCCTGGCTCCCCAAGAACAAAAAACAGCTCTTGAAGCAGTTCATGAAGGAATCTGTGGGGAACACTTGGCAGGCCATTCCCTGGCCTTTAAAATCCTAAGGCAAGGATTCTTTTGGCCGACCCTACGAGCCGATGCACTGAATTATGCGAGGAAATGCAGGCAATGTCAGCTTTTCAGCAACATTCCAAAACAACCTCCCGAAGAAATGACTTCTGTCTTAAACCCCATTCCCTTCGCCATATGGGCCGTGGATATCGTTGGGATCCTACCTACCAGCACCAAACAAGCCAAATATTGCATTGTGGCCATCGATTACATGACTAAGTGGGTAGCAGCACGCCCTTTGTCTTCCATCACTGAAGAAGCTGCCAAGAAATTTATGTCGGTGATCTAGAGGGTGTTTGGGGTTGCTTAAAATAAGTTACTTTTGACTTAATGGAGGTGTTTTTAACTTAAAGGAGAAAGTGAAGTTGTTTACTTTAAATTGAATGAAAGTGTTTGGGTGATTTTACTTAAAGTTAAATTGGGATTTAATAATTTTGACTTAAAGTGAAATTTGACTTAAAAAAATTTTAAACTCATTATATTTAAGCTTTAAAAGAATTGTGAAAAAAAAATCATAAGTCATAAGTCATAAGTCAAAAGTACCTAAATGGAACTTATGACTTAAAGCAGTTTTTTAACTTAAAGCGGGCTTAAAGCCTCATTTTCCAAACAGTTCGAAATCAGCTTAAAGCCGGCAAAAGCAATAAGCAGTGTTGCCCAAACGGGCTCCTAGTCCTTCGGGAGTTAGCAACTTCTAAGTCAAACAAGCAAGGGAAGCTTCAGCCAAACTGGGAAGGGCCCTATGTGATCATCCAAGTCGTTCGACCAGGGACTTACAAACTAACTAAACTAGATGGGAGTCCGATCAAAAACACATGGCATGCTTCCCGCTTACGCAAGTTTTATCAGTAAGCTTTTTGTAAGAAAAAATTTAAAATTTCGATTATCAATAAAGGCTTAATTCTGTTTGGTCCTTTTATATTTTTATCGATTACCTAACCCGAATGGCCGAAGCATTGCTCGGTTGGGAACAAAAAAAAACCCCAAAAACACAAGTCCCAGTTTGTCCAAACGGTCTTCGGGAGGCATGATTCGCCCAAAACCAAAAGAAGAAACCTTCGGCCGAACTGAGACTCGGGGGCAACACGAGGCAAGTCCGAAGAGACTTCGCCCGAAGCATTGAATTTCCGAAGATTACTCAAGTAAAGAAAACTTCGAGTATAGGAACACCCAGCTAGAAAACCTCTAAAGAGGATATTATAAAAAATTGTTTAAGCAAAAGGAAATACAAGTTACTTAAAAAATCCAAAAATTGCACATGCATAGGGAAAAAAAGTAACTTAAATCCGAATTTTTGCCCAATAAACAATGTGAAACAAAAGTGCCCAAAGTCTTGATTTCATTAATTAAAAATTACAAATTAGCCTAAAAAGGCAAAAGAAAAAAATATATATACAATAAGTCAAGGAACTGCACTATCCAGTTCCCCCATTTGGCTTAGCTCGACCTTTCGGTTTGCCATCCAGTCGAGCAGTTCCTCTGTATCGGCCATCATCTTGTCATTCTGCTGCCACAAAGAATTATTCTCTTGGAGAAGTTCAGCATTCTCGGCCCAAAAGATTGGTAGTAGCTTCGGCTGTATCAGCAGCGTCATAAAGGGAACGGTCCTTCGGAAGAATGAAGGACTGGCAAAGATCCCCAGCAATCTTCTTTGACGCCGCCGAAGCAGGAGCCCCAAAGGAATCTGACTCCATCACAGCCCATGAGGGCCGATGAGAGTTTTTATTAAACTCCGTATCCTCGATGTGACTTTTCTTCTCTGAGATGTTCGGAGGATCATCCTTCGGGGAAGAAGGAAAAACAGAGGAACTAGCAGTTGGAATATTCATAGCACGTCTCTCAGCCGCTCTCCTTCTCATTTCTGATCGACTCGACACTGGAACCAAAAAGAAAAAGTGTTAGTCGCTACAAGCAATCAAATCAACTACATATCAAGATGAAAGGAACAAACATCAGAACACACTTACTGATTATCCACAAGATAAGTCCGAAGAAACTGGAGAAGGACGGAAATCAAGGAAAGGATGGAGAAATTTTGAGCGAGATAAAAAATGGAGTGAGATGTGATTGAAAGCATATATTTATAAAAGAAATTAATGGCCCTGATGAAGTGCCGCTTGAACAATCTCTGCCTAGGATAAGGGCACGTGTCTTCCAAGAAAAAAGCGGTCAAACTACCATTAAATGGGGGAAATACTAAGAGTCTCCACATTCAAAAAAAATGTGGAGAAAAGATCTTTGTCATGACACAAATAATCAAGTCCCAGTTCGCCCTAAAGGTCTTCGGGAGGCAGACTCGGGGGCAACACGAGGCAAGACTTCGCCGAAGAGAGTCCGAAGAGACTTAATACTTCAAATAAAGAAAAAATTACAAGGATGAAAAATCCCGAAGAGACTTCGCCCGAAGCATTGAATTTCCGAAAATTACTCCAAGTAAGTGATTTTTGAGTATATTTTGAATTATCGAGAAATACATGCATGTTAGTTCAGGTATGATTTATTAATAAGGGGAAAATGACTTGAAAAAAGTTATTTAAAGAACAAATTGATTATGGAACGAAAAGTTAATGGAAATTCAGCAATAAAAGCCCGAAGGAATAGTTACATCACAAGCCCGAAGGCATAAGTTCAATACACAATTTAAATTACATCATTCTGAATCGGGATCGGAGGAAACAACTAGAGGCACATCAGGGATCTCCCGCCGAAGGACTGGATCATCTTCGGGGTTGAAAAGGATTTGCTTATATTCAAAACCTGCCTTGTGAGCAGCCATGACAGCATCATCATATCCCACTGCAAAACCCCTGTTAGGCCGAATACATAAATATAATCAAGCTTTGTATGAGAGATTAACAAGAACACACTTTTAATAATTAAAAACTGTTTGGAATTAATAATTCCTCTCTCAATTATGTAAAATATCACAGAGAGCTGCTTAGGTTACAATGAATGAATAATTCGTTGTTTGATACCCTTCTAGGGTTAACCTAACTGTATTTATAAAACATATAGCTACAGTACAATCATAAATTGATACTCCTATAATTTAGCTATACAATTGATATCAATCACGATTGCTACACGTCTTCTAAGTCAACACAATCTCTTTGACAGCTATTCAATCTTCAAAGATATTACTTCCATATTTATCTTCAATTAATCTTTAGATAATGTTGACAAGTAGATGCTTCCGCCATACAGAGTTTAACAAACTCTGTTGCGCTTCCATCCGTCAGCGTTTGCGCTTTCATTCGTCCGCGTTTAACCAAACTCTGATTGCTTCCAGCTAAACTCTGATTTATCACTGTATCACTTAAACACTGATCAATACATACATCAATTATATTTAACAATCTCCCCCAACTTGTTCATTAGCAAAAATGCACAAGTTAACAATAATTGATGATGTCAAAACAAAATAGACAAATGCAGTGTTTAACAAATAAACAGAGTTTAAACTACTTACTTAGACAAAATCTACATAAAACAAGAAATTCTTACAGAGCATCATTTATCAAATCTCTTCAACATCTGGTGTCGTTCTGAGATAATCTATCAGCAATCTTCTCTCTGCATTCTCAAGTTCTCTCTGCATTATCTCCTTGATTTCTCTTAACCTGGGATCATTCTCACCAGTTTGATAAATAGCAGCTCTCAGAGAATAAATCTTGTTTCTTCTCATCTCATTACCCAATCTGATGAAGTGTGCTTCCTTTAATTCAGAGTTAAAATCAAGAACAGTTATTCCCAAATCTGTCTTCAGCTTAGCACTATTTTTCTTCATCTCAACAAAATTTAACCCCGATGATCTCTGTACTTAGGAACATACTTACTGTTAAACTTATCACCTCTAACTGCCACATTTTGTAGCATCTTCTTTCTCAGTACATCTGTAGCTTTTCGAGTTCTCTGATTTCTCACTTTGAAAATATAGAGAACATACTCTAATTCCTCCCAAGTCTTCAAATCAAGATCGAACTCACCAATTTTAAACACAGTTCCATCTGCCATAAAGTACAAAAGAAAATCCCTTTCCAAACTCTTCTGGTGTATTAACTGAACTGATTCCAGTCTATCCAAACTTTCTTGTGTAACTCCAAGACCTGGAACAGTCAGTGATGATGGATCTTGAGGACAGGTATTTGTTCTTTTCTCTCTATGAGAACCCAAACCAGCTTTATCACCTTCAATTTTTCCATCTTGAGTTCTACCATGTACAAAAGTACCTCTACTTCTTTCAATATCTAGAGTTTGTTCATATACTGATGCTTTTCCAAAAACTGATTGTAGTGGAGTAGACAAAGAGTTCTGCATAACTTGTGTAGCAACAGAGGTTGTTTTTCCTTTCTTAGAGACTCTTTCCTCCTCTACAACTTTACCTTTCAGTTTCAACTTAGCTTCTGCTTCTGTTGGTTTTCTGGATACTTGCATCCTCTGATCAGCACCAACATTCTCTTTAATTGTAATGCCTTTAAGAACAGGCTTAGCAGCTTTCACATTTCTCTTAAACTTGCCAGACTTCAAAGCTCTCTGATGTTCTTTTTGAAGATTTTTCTCCTCAGCTTGAATGTATGCAAGTGTAACTCCCTCTTCATTCTCTTCTAGAAACACTTTAGCAGCCAATTCCTCATCAGTCTGTGGATTAAAAGTTAATACCAAACTCCGAGTCTTGGAAGTACCCTGAGTATCAGTGTTTACACCATCAGACTTTAACTTAGAATTGTTGCCAGCTTGAAAACTCTTATCAATAGCCCTTGACTTTAAACTCTTCTGACCTCTTGCTCCTCCATCTCCAGCATCATCCTTCTGAGTCAGAGTTTGAGACTGCCTGCATTTAGCCACACAAGCATTGAATAATAATTGACAGAATCTAGCAAAGTAAACAGTAGTAGACTCTGACAACCTATCACCTAAGTTCATTAAGACAAATCTACCAAAATCGAAATTACTTCCATAGAGAAGAGAATACCCAATTCGAAGACTGTCCATCGGAATCGCATCCCAGTTGGTGACCTTCTTGCCAAAAGCCCTAGTTATACAGTCAAAGAAAAAACTCCACTCCTTTCTCAGCTTTGGTCTTTTGACATTGCCTAGTCTAGCAAGAGAATCTGAGTAGCCGATTTGTTGTAACATCTCTCTTAAAGCATTTTCAGAAACAACACTATAGGAAGTGTGATTATCAAAATCCATAATTTCTCTGACAGTATTTGGAGTAATCACATACTGTGTCTCATCATGAGTGAACACAATAGATGGAGTCCCATTTGCTCCTCCATCATCATAGGTTGAGTTTTGCCAGAAGATAACAATCTGTTAGGCAGATAGTGTTGGTGGGTCGACCAGAGCTTTACCAATCTCTGAGTCCCTCAAGAAATTCTGCATCAAGTGAAACGCATCTGGAACATTTGCAGTGTTTAGTGGAGCTGCATAGTTGTTAGTAACAAATAAGAGTCCAAGAGCATTGAAAGGTTTGGTTGCCATTAGAACGATGTGAGAAGAAAATACGAAAGAAAAGGATATGAGTGAAAGGTGTTTGATGAAATGTTCAAGTGAAAAATGTTAAGTAACTGTGTAGTCGTGTAAAAAAAATAATTTGAAGTGTGTGTGAAAGTATAGGAGTGAATATGAATCGTGTTTGATATGTAAAACAAAACAAACCCAATCGTTTTACCATTAATTACGCAACCACTGACCATGTGCTAGTGGGACATGTTCATAGAAATTTGTGTGAGTGGGACACGTGGCATACATGCAATGAACCAACTAAGCACGCGTAGTAAATATAGCAATAATTACCGCTGTTTTCTCTTTCCCATTACAAATACACTTTAACACATTTACACCCATTAACAGTTGTCAAAAACTCTTGTTACCCCAAACTTTTCAAATTATCTGAATAAAAATTTACCTTAGAGTACCAGACAAAATCCAACAGCATTTGTCAATTCTCCAACTTTATCAAAATAATCCTTTCAAAAACTGCACAGTTGTGAATGTATTTGTTTGTGTAGCAGAGGTTACCAAATCAATTTTTAGAGCATCTAATTTTTCATAACATCACTAAAGTAAATCAGTAAACACTGGATGCACAAACTCTCATAATAAACACTGAATGTATGATGAAAGCTAAACTCTGTAGTAAACAATTTATAGACAGTAACATTTAATTTATTTATACCCCCCCTTATGTACTAATAATTTTTATTTTTTTTATTTCTATTCATTCCAGTAATTAGAGGTTGGAGCTAGTCACCAAAAATCCTAAAATTTTAGCCCTTATCATTTTGATAAGTTCCTGGGTCATCCTAGTCTTTGACTAGTCACTAAAAATTAGATAGTTTTAGCCCATACTATATACCGGTAAGTTCCTGGGTCATCCTAGTCACCAACATAATCTTAAAGGAGTTTAGCAACCTATATACATTTTCTTTGGGGGTATTATAGTAATAGCATTTTATTAAATAGAGTATAACTAACAGAGTTTAGAGTTCATCAACACCTTATACATTTTTCATGAGAGGCAATGCACACAATAGTTACAGACTCAGAGTTTAGGATAAATAAACTAATAGATGCTATAAATATGAAACAGTATCATGCTGTGTTAACTTTCTGCACAGTCTAAGATTAGATTACTATAACTCAGAAAGATTCATGATTAATTACTGAGAATCATGCTTCATATATATTTCTTCATTGGTATTTACATCCAGACAATAATCAATTCAGAGTTAACAGAGTTTACCCAGTATGTCAACAGTGTTTGACTGACAAAACATGCGAGCAGAGTTTAACAGTCTACTGACAGAGTTTACATTGCAGAGTTTAAAAACAGAGTTCACATAGCATTTAACACATCACATAAACATAAGTAATGCATTACATAAGTGAAGTTTGAGTCTAACCAATATCTCTAGTCAAAACCAGAGACCATTCCTAGTTCATTAACCAGCCTTGTAAATATAGCTTCACACAATGGCTTGGTGAAGATGTCTGCAAGCTGTTGGTCTGTAGACACAAATTGAATCAATGTTTTCTTCCTCTACATGCTCTCTGATAAAGTGACACCTTATGCTGATGTACTTGGTCATTGAATGCTGTACTGGATTACCTGTCATAGCAATAGCACTTTGATTATCACAGTAAATATGAATTTTACTGTACCTTAAACCATAATCCAGCAATTGATTCTTCATCCATAGAATCTGTGCACAATAGCTACCAGCAGCAATATACTCTGCCTCAGCTGTAGATGTAGAAATTGATTTCTGTTTCTTACTGTACCAAGAAACCAGTCTTTCACCCAGAAATTGACAACTTCCACTGGTACTTTTTCTGTCTATCTTACAGCCTGCAAAGTCTGCATCAGAGTAACCAAGTAGCTTGAAATCTGACTCTCTGTGTAACACCCCTAGATCCGGGGTCGGAGATCCAGGCTGTCACTATATCCTTAATTCCCATTTTAATAAACATTACTCTCAATCTTCATTTTAGCATGCTGTGACCCCTCAGTCAAACATAACATTTACAGATTATAGGCTCAGAGACGAAATTAAAACGTTACTAAGTTATTACAACCATCTTGAAATAGTTATTACAAACCCAAATTGTCATAATCTTAAAAGTTCAACTTAAAAGGATTACCATCTAAGGCGGCATCTACAGCCACAATACGGTTTGGTTTTCAGAAGCTTACACAAGTCATGCTTGTAAATAAACCTAACCAACATAAGCTGTAAACCTATCCAACTTAGTCTGCTCACCTGTGGTAATGCTACTGGGTGCGACCTCGGCACCTACCTCGTAAATAGTCTCCTATACTGCTGACCGTTTAGCACGATTTTGCGGGGGTTTGCCTTGTTCTTGCCATGCTTATCTGTTGTTGTGTGGTGGTATATATAAAAGAAAAGCAAGAGTGAGCAATATAGCTCAGCCATATAATGATAGTTTTCAAAGTACTTTTGTTAACGTAAACCATATGACATATCATATACTGATATTGTATCATCATTAAACATTTTCATTCTTTATCCAGAAATATAACGAAGAATTTCTGAGGTACTTTGAATAGTTCATCATTATGTCAACACTATCGGTAATTGAGCACCTAGGCTTTCATTACAGTGTTGCAATACAATTCCAATTGGAAGAATGGGATTATGCTGGAGCCTCTTCCACGATATTTGGTGATCAGCCAATATACCATGCCTCTACTTCTCTACTAGTAGAAGGACAACGTTCCCTTATCGGGTTGCACCCTGACCGCATATGGGCTGTTAACTCGAATAACTTGTAGAAGGGGGGTTGAATACAAGTTATATAATCGTGTCTGATTTTTGCTTGATTATATGAACAAGAATAAACGAATGAATCAAACTCTTGTTTGCATTAATAAGATCAAATACAAACTCTACCAAAGGTGTACAATACCTTTAGCAGCTGCTGACAATATAAATCTCTCTCTGTTTGTTTCGAACTTCTCGAATACAAACCTTATACAGAGCTACGCACTCAAACTTTTTCCTCACGAGCTACACTCTTTACAATGATATTGAGAGAGTATTTATAATGCTACCTATCAACTAATAACAGAAAGATATAATCTATACATGACAATGTTCTGCCTTCTAGTCGATAGTTTCCTTTAATAGAAAAACTCTTTCCTTCATAATATCTTCTTGCTTGTTCTTCAAACAATGATCCTGTTTTATAGCACTTGCCAGTTTCTGTAGCATCCATAATGACATCATCAGTAACACAACTGATATCAGGATCTGTACACTGCATCAGTATCTGATCAACCATCAGTATTGGACCATCATCAGGATTTGCTCTCTGTTCCTGACATGTAGTCTCCGATACACTGTTCATTCCTGACTAAACTATACAGATAACTGTCTTACACATAAATCCTAAATACAGTGCTAAATCCTTTATAAGATCAGGATTACAAGAAGTATAATGTGTAAATTCTATTCTTAACATCACAACTTATGAATTATTCCTAACAATCTCCCCCTATTTATGCTTTAAAATCTGAAGCATAAATCTAAGTTGTGGATGTCAAAACATATAACAATACAACCAGAATAGAATTTATGAATGTAGAATTATGAAGTTAAGTACCTCCTTCTCAGATGTAGACGTTTATCTAGTACTTAGAAGAAAGAATTTTAACTATTAATGCTGCTCTTCCTTTACCACTTCCTAGCTGAGATTCACCACTGTCACTCCTGGTTCTTCTTTTTACTACCCTTTGTCTGATCTTTATCTCCCCCAGCTTTATCATCCTCAGTCTGGTGGTGTTGTTGTTGTTGTCTTTGAATTGTCTTTATCTCCCCCTTTTTGACATCAGCAACATTAATTCCAAGAGATTCAGAAACAGAACAAATGAGATTCATAAGAACTGCTTGATTTTCCATAATTGTGACTTGGTTATCTTCAAGTGATTGAAGTCTTGTTTGAATATCAATTTGAGAATTCTGAATATCTTTCAAAACATCAGAATGAACTTCAATGTTGGAAGTGCTTCTAGTATCTCTAGTATCAGAATCAGAAAGAACTGTATCTTCAAGTCTTGTAGAAGAAGTTGCTTGATTTGTATGATATTCAAGTAATAAAACCTGATTAGAAGTATCAACATCTTCATCTTTCTGTTCTGAAACTGAAACATGATAATCATCTCGTTCACCAGTATTCTGTGTACTAACATCTTCAAATCCTGACTCCTCCTTAGAGTGATCAAAGACTGTTGATGTCTCAATTCTAGCTGATATTGGAAGTACATACAAAGGAACACTAGGATCATTAGGATCTTCATCTGGTACATATGTATCAAGAGATTGCTTTATCCTGGCACCTCTTCTATTAATGATTTCTGCAAGCCTCTCCTTTTGCTTCTGAGCTTTAACTTCTGGCTTTGCATTGTGATGTGCTAGGTCATTCTTCTGATACATTTTGATGAATGAATAAGTACCAGCATCCATACCCAAATTTTCAGACCAAGATTCAGGAAAAACCTGATCCCAGAAATCAAATGATGGTTTCCTAATTTTCACTCCCTTACTATGGAGTTGATCATCCATACCCTCATTCTCACTTTGACTTACTAAAGTCAACACTCTTTCTACCTTACCTTTTGCCTGGTCAGGAGCCAGCCGCTCAAATTGTGGATCTAAGTCCATCTTTTCAAGTGTATCACTCAAATTTAGATAAGTGCTCTCATGACCTACAGAAAAATAGAGTTTAGAAGAAGTTTTTATACCTGAACTCACATGGAGAGAGGGTTCCTCATTTGGCATGTGGCTTGAGGTTTTCTCCAAGGAGTGAGCTGCTATAGTCTCTGAACCCTTACAATCATCTTCTTTCCTTTCAGAAACTACAGGCTCCAGTATACCACTTTCAGGTTCTTTACTAGACTCTGATGTCTTCAGTAATACTTCATTAGACACCATAGTTAGTACATCACCGTCTTTAAGTGTTGTTTGCTGAGACACACCCTCAAGTTGGATAGACTCTGACTGAACAAAATTTGTTTGATCTTCAGAAAAATCAACCAAAGTCATTCCTCCCATATCATAGGGTATCTCACTTGCATTTTCAGTCATCACAGAAGTCCTTTCAACATCAGCTATCACAGCTCCTGAGTCATCCTTCCTCTGACTAGATGGTTCTTGTGTTACAGTGACTGTGATCTGATCTTTCCTACTATTCACCACTGGTGCAATAGTATCTTCTGTTGACTGCATTCCTCTATCTACTTCCTCCAGTTGTTCACCTTGAGCTGAAGCATCTTCAATAATGACATTCTTATCAAATAAATATGCATGAAGTGATTGAAGTGCACCATGCTTCGAGAGTCCAAATTTTTTGACTAATTGTCTTCTGACAGACACATAGAAATACATCTTCATTAAGTCAAGTCTTTGATGTAGAAGTCCATATTCATCTGGAAATAAAAGTTTTGGTACTCATTCAACCAAAAAGTCTAGAACAGGCCTTGACAACTTCACTTTGAGAGAAATTAGTCCCATAGCCAGTCTGTATGATAATGTAGTTTCCCATGAAGAATCAATATCCAGATCTCTCTTGTCAAATACTGACATAGATGTATCTTGATTTGTAGAAACCTGCATGATATTAATTGGACTAGACTCTGTGTGTGTAGGTGACAATTGAATCTTTCTCCTTGTTCTCCTGATATAGTGAGCAAAAGATTTATCCTGAGAAGACTCAAGAGGTGTAGACACAGAAGTGATCTTGGGATGAGATCTTTGTTCAATAGACACAGTCTTTTGAGAGTCAGTATCTAGTAACTGTTTTCCCTTTTTAAGAACTACAGCCTTTTGAGAGACTGCAGCCTGGCTGTGACTAGGTTTTTCATCTCTTTGTGCTAACAAAGAAAGTTGAATTGCAGCCTTCAATTCTGCTCTCTCAGCAAGAGTTAAATCATCATCATCTTCACTAGAATTACTACTACTACTTGACACAACAAATCTTCTCTTCCTTACAACTGATGTCTTTTGAGAAACACCAGAGGTTGGTTTCTTTGAAACAATAGGCTGTGGATCAAAATTTGGTTCTTGAATTGTTTCAGAGACTATAATGTTTTGGGCTACTTGGGTAGACACAGGTGGGTTCTCCTCCAATTGAGATTCCTGAGCCATTTCACCACAAAAGAAAGAAGAATTGTAGAAAGTAGGAAGATGAGTTTTAAGAATTACCTGAACATGATATGGATAATGAATTGCAGGTATTTCATCTAGATTCTTTTCATTGTCCTTCTTTGTAATATCAGAGAAAATTCTCTTTTGCTGTTCATAAGAAGAAACACAATGTTCTCTACCAAATCTAGTTTCAACATCAGGAATAAAATGGTTAACAAACATTTGCATAAATCTATGATAATAAACCATTTTCCTGTTTTGATCTCTTAACCCAAGTTTAATACTCATCTGACTTAAGATAATATGACCAAATGTTTGTTACTGAATTAACAACAGATTTAGTAATGTCAAATGAATCTTGTCCTAAATGTAGAACAATCTTACCTGATTGACTCTGAGTAGAATCAATTACCTCAGCATTCTTCCAAGCTTGTGAAACAGCTACTTGATTAATCTGTGGAGATGCTGTCAATGCATAACTTAATGGTCCATTCGCCAGAAAGTCCATGATTGGATGAAAATCAGATGACACTCCTTCCTTGTTGGTGATAGCTGCAACATGATTGTTTGTCATAAAATCAAAGTCACCAAACTTGAAGGCTACTGATTTAGGTAATCTTCTCTGAGCTGCCATTTTTGATCTGAAAAGAAACTTGAAAAATTCTTGAAATGGATTAGTGATTTTGAAAACTCAAGAGTGATTTTTTGCTTTAGAGAATGTAAAATTAGAGAAAGCAATTGCACGATTAGAGTTTCAAAACAAATATATTTCACAAATCTTTCAGACCACTATCCCACGTTGACACGTAGATTGACAGGTGTCGGTCCCTGAAAAATGTGGTTACCCACGATTTTTGGAAAATAAAATCCAAAATTGATTTTCATGAAATAAATCAGGGTATAAATAAGCAATACTGATCAGCTTCCTTTTCCTGATGACCTCTCATCAAAATAATCACAAAATGCAATGTGATTTAAAAATATAATTTTCAAATCCTGATGGTCACACATGAAATCCTGACCAATATCATCAGAGACTTAATATGGAGTTTTCCACGTGGCATTTTTCTTTTATCTGAAAAACAAATAAACAATTAATCTGAACAAAAATCAATTGGTTAGATATTTTCAATATTTCTTGAAAACAAGAAATACAGTCACATGCAATAATTAGCATTTGACTTCATTAAAACTTCCAAGTGACTGTTCAGCTTCTCACGTCTTTCTTTAAAAGAACCAGACGCCTTATGCCATTCTCCAAAACCTTTCAATTTCTTTTCTTCTCAACAATGCTTCTCAAACCAAAAATCCCTTCAAACCCATTTTCCAGATTTTTCTTGATCGATGAACATCCTATTCTTGATCATCTCTTTGAACAAATGACTCTTCTCATCGAACTAATCATGAATGGATTGGTTTTCAAAAATATCCAGAGGTTTCTCCTAGAACATCCATCTGTTGGATACAATCTTCCCCTAACCTCCTCAAAACTTGAGGATGAAGAATTTGGCCGAGAGTCTGAGGTTGATCTTGATGGAGATGCTATTCATTTAAGTTAGCTGCTCTCATTCAAGTCGCCCAGACAAGGAATCCAAGAGCAAACGATGCTTTCATCCCCTGATGGATTTCTTGAGATGCTCCTTGTCCTGTACCTCAGAGTTCATATCAATAGACAAGTATAGAATTATCAATAGAAATTTAGACAGAAAGATGTTGTATTTCATTTCCATGTAATGATTTCTATTAATGAAAATACAGTTTCTTGTTATCTGCTTGTCTTTTGATTTTTGAATGATGTATAAATTATCAGTATGCAAATATCAAAACTTGCTAGCATAGACTTAACACATCACAGAATTAGATTACTACACAAAGTAAACGTCAGGATTTGAAACAATTTTCATAATCCTGATACTGACACAATACTGATGACGTCAGCATCCTGATAACAAATCTAATCCTGATGATTATTAACAAGTCTATCATACTGAAATTTATCAAGGCAAAGTGTTATAGTTAAAGCATTTAACAATCAAATATAGATCCTGACAGGAATATCAAGTCTATAAGCTAAGAACAACATACCTTGCTACTTTTGCAGATGTTAAAGATCTAAAAATTTAACATTCCTAACTCACTTACTAGTCTACTGAATGTAGTCTCATCAAGTGGTTTAGTTAGAATATCTGCAAGCTGTTTGTCAGTAGGAACAAAATGAAGTTCCACAGTACCATTCTCAATATGTTCTCTAATAAAATGATACCTGACATCAATGTGCTTAGTCCTTGAATGTTGAACTGGATTTTCTGCAATTTTAATAGCACTAGTATTATCACAAAACATAGGAATATTACTAAGTGTTATACCATAATCCAACAACTGATTTCTTATCCAAAGGAGCTGTGCACAACAACTGCCTGCTGCTATGTACTCAGCTTCTGCAGTTGAGGTTGAAACAGATTGTTGCTTCTTGCTTGCCCAAGAAATCAATCTATTTCCCAAGAATTGACATGTACCTGTAGTGCTTTTCCTGTCTATCTTACACCCTGCATAATCAGAGTCTGAATAGCCAATTAGAAAGAAATCAGATTCTCTAGGATACCACAAACCAAGATTTGGAGTTCCTTTGAGATATCTAAAAATTCTCTTCACAGCAGTTAAATGAGATTCCTTAGGATCACTTTGGAATCTAGCACATAAACAGGTAGAAAACATTATATCTGGCCTACTTGCAGTTAGATATAACAATGAGCCTATCATGCCTCTATAACTAATATTATCCACACTCTTTCCTTGAGGATCAGAGTCTAGTTTAGTGGCTGTTGCCATGGGTGTTTTTGCAACTGCACAGTCTTGAAAGTCAAACCTTCTTAAAAGATCTTTGATATACTTTGACTGATTAATGAAAATACCAGTCTCAGTCTGTTTGACCTGCAAGCCTAAGAAATAATTTAGTTCACCCATCATGCTCATCTGATACTTAGACTGCATAAGCTTGCTAAACTTAGCACACAACTTTTCATTAGCAGAACCAAAAATAATATCATCAACATAAACTTGAACTAAAAGCAATTCACCTTTTATCTTTCTAAAGAATAGAGTTTTGTCAATTGTACCTCTTGTGAAGCCATTTTCAAGAAGAAATTTAGACAAAGTCTCATACCATGCTCTTGGTGCCTGCTTTAGTCCATAGAGTGCCTTGTCAAGTTTGTAGACATGATTTGGAAACTTTGGATCAACAAATCCAGGTGGCTGTTCTACATACACTTCTTCATCAAGTTTGCCATTTAGAAAAGCACTCTTTACATCCATCTGGTATACCTTGAATTTTGAATGAGCTGCAAATGCAAGAAACATTCTGATTGCTTCCAATCTTGCTACAGGTGCAAAGGTCTCATCATATTCAATGCCTTGTTCCTGAGAATAACCCTTGGCCACCAGTCTTGCTTTGTTTCTTACAATCATACCAGATTCATCTAGCTTGTTTCTGAAAACCCATCTTGCACCAACAATAGATCTATCTTTAGGTCTTGGTACCAGTTTCCAAACTTTGTTTCTCTCAAACTCATTTAACTCCTCCTGCATTGCAATTACCCAATCAGGATCCTGTAAGGCTTCTTCAACCTTCTTAGGTTCATTCTTTGAGAGAAAGCAACTATACAAGCATTCATTTTGAATTGATCTTCTAGTTCGAACACCACTATTTGGATCACCAATTATCAAATCTTCAGTATGATCCTTTGTCCATTTTCTAATAGGTGGTAAATTAACTCTGCTAGTCTCTCCCCCTAAGTTAGTGGTATCTCTTGTAGAAGAATTCTCTCTACCTTCAAAAACTCTCCTTTGATCAATAGAATCAGTAGATTCCATATTGCTGCTAGTTACTGATCTTTCCTCAGTAGACTCTGAAAGGTCAGTTCTTGATGGAGTAGACTCTGAAACGTCAATTCCTGATGGAATAGATTCTGAAAGACTAGTCTGCTCCTGATGATCACTGTGTTCTCTTTGATTTATTTGCTCCCCCTCAACAGTAGCATTCCTTTGAGAAGCAATAGAAATTCCTTCTGGAGAACCTTCATCATCACTTGAGAGTATCTCAGAATTCTTCAGATTTTCAAATTCCAATTCGTCATGGCTTTCATCAGTTTGCAAAATTCCAAATTTCTTATCATCAAATGCAACATGAATTGATTCCATAACAACGTGAGTTCTGAGATTATAAACTTTGAAGGCCTTAGATGCTGAATATCCTAGAAAAATTGCTTCATCCGATTTGGCTTCAAATTTTCCAAGTTATTCTGGATGAACTTTTAGGACATAGCATTTGCATCCAAAGATGTGAAAATATTTCACACTTGGTTTCTTTCCTTTGATCATCTCATAGGGAGTTTTTCCATGACTATTTACCAAGGTACAGTTCTGAGTGAAACATGCAGTGTTAATAGCTTCTGCCCAAAAGTAGGTTGGAAGTTTTGCATCTGCAAGCATGGTTCTTGCTGCCTCTATGAGAGTCCTGTTCTTTCTTTCCACTACACCATTTTGTTGAGGTGTACCAGGTGCAGAAAACTGTTGAGTGATTCCATTGTCTGCACAAAACCCCTCCATTGTAGAATTCTTGAATTCTGTACCATTGTCACTCCTAAGTACTTTGACTTTGTACTCAGAGTTGTTATGAATATTCTTGATGAGTTCAATGATTTGCTGAGGAGCTTCATCCTTCTTGTGTAGAAAGAACACCCATGTGAACCTTGTGAAATCATCCACCATAACTAGAGCATATCTTTTCTTGCTGATAGACATAATGTTTACTGGACCAAACAGATCAAGATGTAGCATGTGAAATGGTTCAGTAATTGAATTTTCAGTCTTGCTCTTGAAAGTGGTTCTTCTTTGCTTTCCAAGCTGACATGCATCACAAAGTCCATCTTGCACAAAATTTGCCTGTGGTAGGCCTCTCACCAAATTGTGTTTAACAAGTTGATTAAGCTTCTTGAAATTAAGATGTGAGAGCTTCTTGTGCCAATTCCAGCTTTCATCACTTGTTGCTTTGCTGTAGAGACATCTAACAATTCCTTTAGATGTATCACTTAAGCTGGCTTCATATATGTTACCATGTCTTTGACCAGTTAGAACAATGTCTCCATTCTGCATATTCAAGATTTTGCATCCTTCTCTGTCAAAGATTGATTTGTAACCTTTATCACCCAGTTGACTTATGCTTAAAAGAGTATGTTTCAAGCCTTCAACCAGTGCTACATTTTCTATGATGACATTCCCCAAAATAATTGAGCCATATCCCAGAGTTTCTCCTTTGTTGCCATCTCCAAAAGATATTACTGGGCCAGCTTTCCTCTCAAACTTTGTAAGCAGGGACTTCTTTCCAGTCATGTGTCCAGAGCATCCACTGTCCAAGATAATTGAATGCTTCTTTCCTGTGCCCTGCAAACAAAAAGTAACTAGTTAGAATTTTTTAGGACCCAACTTTGATTGGATCCTTTCTTACTAGATTTAGAGACAACAGACTTTGAAGATTTTGCTTTTATTTTACCTGTTGCAGAGTCAACTTTAGACTCTGATCTCACAAACTGTTTGTGACTAGGAGTTTCAGATTTCAAAGAATAATAGTCATAATACAGTTCATGATATTCTCTACACATGTAAATGGAATGAAGTAAACTACCACAATGATAACAAGCTTTTTGTGGTTGGTATTGAATTTTCTGAGTCTTGGGGAATCTGGACTCAGTTTTCCAAGAAGGTTTTTGATTGCAGTCTAGGGCCAAATGATTATGATTTCCACACTTATAGCATTTTTTCCTAGGTGCATCAGGTACATTCTTGTAATTATTCTCTTTGTTAATACCTTCTTTTCCATTCCTATTTCTCTTGATCTTGCTAGACTCTGAAAGACCATCTAATCTCTGTTTCAACTGAGACTTAGACAGAAACCCTATGTTTACATTCTTAGGTTTCTCTAACAATTTCTCATCTGAATTACTATTGTTAATCTTTTTGTGTACAACAGGGGTACCTTTTGAATTAACAAATTTAACATGATTAGGTTCAGAAACAATTTTCTTACCTTCAGATTTAGATGTGTTAGCTTCTACCTTACTATCATCATTGACAATAGCTACTTTTTCTTCTTGTCTAGCCTTATCAAAACCTAAACCATTAACCTTACCACGAATTCCACTCTCAAAGATTTCTATTGTCTTCTTACTGGAATTGTTAATGGTCTTAATCACATCTCTCTCTTCTTCTAGTTCTTTTCTGACATAGTCATAAGCCTCAAGAATAACACTATAATCATGCTTAGCTTTATCAGAACTTAACTTGTATTCTTCCATTTGAATTAATTCAGATTCAAGAAAATTATTTCTATCAACTAATTTATCATTCTTAACCTTAAGTTCATCTCTTTCACAAGTAAGAATTCTAAAATTAGTCATAAGATTCTTAAACTCAGCATGGATAGATCTAATTTCATCAGAATTTAAGCTATCAAATGAATCAAGAGAGTGAAGTGATACCTTAACAGAGGATGGAGAAGTTTTCTTTGGAGATCCAGGTTTGTCTGAACTATTGGCCATCAATGCAATGTTGTCATAATCCAATTCATCTTCAGAGTCACTGGAATCAGCCCAATCCTTCTGTGTGACCATAAGTGCATTACCCTTTCCTGAATTCCTAGGCTTCTTACACTCACTAGCAAAATGTCCAAGCTTGCTGCAGTTAAAGCACCTGATCTTGGCCTTATCAAGCTTGACAATTGTACTTTTGCTTTTGTCACTCTTCTTCTCCTCCTTCTTTTGAAAAGGTCCTTTGCTAAATCTTCTCCTGTTGAATCTTCCTTTCTTGAAAGCTTTAGCAAACATAGCAAAGAGTTCTTGCATATCAGATTCAGAATCATTGTTGTCAGAGTCCATATCAGTAGTCTCTGAATCAGAACTTTCTTTGCTTTTCTTCTTCCTTGAATTCTTTACAGCAATCTCTTCATGCTGTTCTTCAGGAAGCTTCTTAACTTCAGATTGAGCAGTAAGTGCAATAGTCTTCATCTTTCCTTCACTCCTGCTCTTCTTCTGCTGCTTGTCAAGTTCATAAGCTCTCAATTTTCCATATACTGCCTCTAATGAAATCTCATCCAGATCATTAGCTTCCTCGATCGCAGATATCTTCTCATTGTAGAAATCGGGCAAAGCTTTCATGAACTTTGTATTCATATCCTCCAAGTCATAATATTTACCATGCATGGCCATCTCATTGATGAGTTTTGTAAACCTATCAAAGGTATCAGTAAGTGACTCACCAGACTTGGATTCAAAGTACTCATACTGTTGTATAAGTAATGTCCTCATATTCTTCCTGTCAGGCTTAGTTCCTTCACAGTGAACCTTAAGATTGTCCCATATATCCTTAGCAGTTTTACAAGAGAGAACATAGTTAGTGAGAACAGAATCAAGACTGTTGAATAATATGTTTCTCACTTTAGCATCTTTGAGAACATTCTCCTTGTCCTTATCTGACCATTCAGATTTTGGCTTCTCTGCTGTATGTTCTGGAACAACCACACCATCAAGTTGCTTATCCAACGACCTTTGTTGGAACAAAAGGTCCATCTCTGATTCTGTCAAGATAATCAGGATCTATTGCTTCCAGATGATGCAACATCTTTACTTCCCATAGAGTATATTCGTTTCTCTTGAGCATAGGAATTTTAGTATTCCCATCCTTGTAACCAGACATGATTGCAGATCTTTATGATTACTCGAAATCAACCTTCTCTGATACAAATTGTTAACTCGAATAACTTGTAGAAGGGGGGTTGAATACAAGTTATATAATCGTGTCTGATTTTTGCTTGATTATATGAACAAGAATAAACGAATGAATCAAACTCTTGTTTGCATTAATAAGATCAAATACAAACTCTACCAAAGGTGTACAATACCTTTAGCAGCTGCTGACAATATAAATCTCTCTCTCTGTTTGTTTCGAACTTCTCGAATACAAACCTTATACAGAGCTACGCACTCGAACTTTTTCCTCACGAGCTACACTCTTTACAATGATATTGAGAGAGTATTTATAATGCTACCTATCAACTAATAACAGAAAGATATAATCTATACATGACAATGTTCTGCCTTCTAGTCGATAGTTTCCTTTAATAGAAAAACTCTTTCCTTCATAATATCTTCTTGCTTGTTCTTCAAACAATGATCCTGTTTTATAGCACTTGCCAGTTTCTGTAGCATCCATAATGACATCATCAGTAACACAACTGATATCAGGATCTGTACACTGCATCAGTATCTGATCAACCATCAGTATTGGACCATCATCAGGATTTGCTCTCTGTTCCTGACATGTAGTCTCCGATACACTGTTCATTCCTGACTAAACTATACAGATAACTGTCTTACACATAAATCCTAAATACAGTGCTAAATCCTTTATAAGATCAGGATTACAAGAAGTATAATGTGTAAATTCTATTCTTAACATCACAACTTATGAATTATTCCTAACATGGGCCTTATTATTTGGACTACGCCCGAAGGCGATGTCCCCTCTTCCTCCAATCCCTTAGAGAATTCTATGCATCGTAGGAACAGAATTTAATTCAGTTTCCCCCAAGCATAAAACTTGACGACTAGTTTGATAATCATAACTAACTTTACTTCCATGAGTAATTGAGAAAGTAATTCTGATGTGTGGGTTGACTTTAGTCAACAGATTTCGATTACTAAGAATCGCTTCATCAAACATAACTTGGGAGTTGGTCGGAGTTTTGAGTGTTTAGTCAAACCTGAGCCCCTCCTTACTAGGTAGGGTGCATTTCTTGTTGGTAGCGAAGGGAGAAAATAATTAATACTAGCTCCCAAAACCTTGGGTTCCCGAGTTTTGATAAGTTTGAGCGAGGTAGCGATACTTTTCGATGAGTGAAGCTATAGTTAGTGAAGAAATGGGAACCCGTTCTATTTTTAAATACTTTTCCGACGATTAGAAAATATTTAAAATAATTTTTTAAAGTTTTAAATCACTTTTAAAATAAATAATATGGTTTGTAAATCATCCTGGAATATTTAATAAATATTCAAATAATATTTATTAAATAAATAATCAGCTTAGAATATTTAATAAATATTTAAATACTATTTATTAAATAATAAACCTTCAGACTATTCTCAATATGAAAATAATATTCAAATTATTAATAAATATTCAAATAATGTTTATTAATATCATCAAAGGAATTTTAATCCGAAAATATCCAATTTATATTTATTGGAATATTTTAAAAATATACGTCATATAACCCTTCCGGTGACTTCCGGGTTTTATGTCCTTATCCGGACGAAATATCTCCGACTCCCTTATTAAGAAAAGGTATTATCATACTCTACTGGAAACTTGTAACACATCATCGTATACATATATATATATATAAGAGTCTATGCATACGTACATACTTAACAGGTTTATAAATCCCTGTAAATAACCATACATCATATGCTGATTCGCAAAAATACTATCAAGCAGTTCATAGCATTTATACCACAACAACAACAGTTTGAAAATACTTGAAATACAAGTTTCGAAAACTTGCCTGATAGTGTCGGAATAGTCTGGGCTCTGTCTCTAGTGTGATGATCTATAACAACCAATAAGGTTCGGTTAGTTCATTAAACTATCCCGTCGAACCAACTATTCATATAAAGGCACAACTTCGTAACGATACCTCCTTACTACACGTTTGGCTTATTATAAGCCCATGATATCCTTTAACCACTTTTGATAATTAATGGTCTTATAACGACTTTCGTTAAATGTCATTTTCAACGAAACTAAAGTTCGTCTTAATTCGTCCCCTAAAAGGGTTTTTTTCACTTGCGCAACTATGATTCGAAAAATTCTATAAAATTGAAAAATAAACTTTTTCATGAAATTCTTTTTCTCACTTCTTCTTAACTGTCCAGAGGATTTTTCATCCAAATTTCATAATTAAGAACATCTTTTTTCTAGCTCAATTGTTGCTCTAAATATAGCTTCTTTCTGCAGTGGTTTCTCATGCGCATTCTTGACTTAAACATTTCTATAAAATCGAAAATTAAGCCTTTTGTCTTCAAATTTTTACAGGGATTTAACAACTGACTAAGTTACCCCCTGTAAAAATTTCATAATCACAGACCATTTTTAAAGAGCTCGTTTGACTTGATAAAGTCAGTCCATCTTAACGATTCGTCCGTTTTAACCGGTTTCACTAAAACGAGCATATCTCACAAACCGTAAATCGTAATCACATGATCTTGGTGTCAAAACAAACTACAAAACAAGTCCTACTGGTTTATGGCCAAAAACTTACCAAGAAAACATTTGTTGAATTCGGTATTAACTGCTCAAATGATCTAATGAAATTTCGACATTATAACGACTATAAATCGAACATTTCCAAATTCCATGAACTCCATCTAACCACTTAATTCAACCATACACCATCAAGATCATATAAACATCATCAAGGATCTATAAGACCAGTGGTAACATCCATTTATCACTATCAAAAACTTTACCCATACTTATAAAGCTTAAAACATCACAATCCCTTTAAACATGTACATACTTGCATCAACCTTTCAAATCAACTTATAGCTCATAAAGTTTAAGGTGGGTGTGAGTGTTTTACCTTCCTTGGAGTCTTAACAACCTTAAACAAGTTTGACTTTCCTTAAAAACACCTTAGATAGCTTTAACAACCTTTAATCTTCAAGACCTAAACAACCAAGTTTAAAAATTTTCGTAGTCAGCATTACCACTTTTGAAAGACCTGGAAAAACGAGGGTCTTACCTTGATTTTCTGGACGAGGCTTCTAAAGAGGAGTTGTAGAGCATCTCAATACCTTTCCAAAAAGCTATAGAACACAAAATTTCATTGAGAAATGAGGGAGTTATGACAGGTTGAAGTAGCTGATCTGTTTTTGGCCGAAAATAGAGAAAATGGAGGGGGAGAGCTTTTGCTATCTTTTCTTTTGTAATTGATAAAATGATATGTATAATTGATATATATCAATCATACTTCAGTACTTATCAATTACCCAAGGTAATCTCCAAAGTAATTTTGCAAAAGAAAGGTAATTGGCAATCCTGCTAATCCTACATCATGCTAATCCTGCCTTGACTTGCAGTAAAAAGTAATTAAATAAATCCATAATACCTTGATTCAATCTGTCAACCAAATCTCATGTCATCCATTCTCGATCGTGTCCTTGAAATCGAATACTACAATCAAACACATACGTTATTAGATACTTGTCAAACATAATTCGATTAACAACTCAATTTCTCATTCTTATAAAAACATTTTGGTTTATTAAAGCTTTTGAAATAAAATATCTCCGAAAACATCTTATCCTTGAAATTTACAGTTTTGAAAACTAACACGCTCCATAACCTTGACTTCGACATAATCCACCACAAGAATAAAATTTTAAAAAAATAACTGGTTTGTAACATCATTATCCCGGGGTCACAGCCCCCTCGATGCCGACCACAAAACAACTTTCAATTCAACACTTTCCCACAAACTCTAACTTTAACAACATGAAAATTCGATTTAAAATACGCTAAGTCCAACGTACGTCTTCAACAGATAGCTCACGATCCTCGAAATCATCTAAACTTCACTATCCCACGTCCTCTGAAATCAACTCCCGAATCATAGTTCTGCATACTCAACAAGTCTTCGAATTTGACTCTACGCATTACCACTTCAACATTTAACACTACTCAAATTAACCATAAAATTTCGGCATCTATTCATCGTTCGCATTTCGAGATATTTACACATTCACCACTTATCCTTCGGACTGTTCAATTCCTCTCCCGTCAACTCATTCACATTCTGGTTCATCACCTCATCTCGTTACCTCTTAAGTCCCTAATAATGCAGGCTGAAATACCACGGTATCGATCACCTTCGTTGTAGACTACGAGTTCGAACTTCCATATCTGACTTCTCAACTCTAAGTTAAAACTATCACGGTCAATTCCAACACATGGGTCAATATTTCTGCTTATGAATATCAACATGTACCTTTTATGTTATAACAATAAACAACCTCATCCTTTTCTACGAACCATCACAGTAACTCACTAAGTCTCCTTGCTCATCTAGCTTCACCATCACTTGGTGATTATTAATCGTCCATAGCCCTTAGAAGCTCTCTTCATGTCTATCTGTTTATTCACTCTTCTTTTTTTTTACTGGTGAACTACCTAATGCTGAGGCTATATGGATAAGAGCCTTCAATAACCTTTAGTAGTTCCTGGTTCATCCTTTAAAACTTCTGACCTCTACTAGCATTATGGGCCTTTCTCAATTCATTACTGCTCCATCTTCACAAAATTCAGTTTGATCCTTTTTCATTTCCAACCACATGTCTTGAAATTAGGTTCCTTCTCATCCAAAATTCACATTAAAAATTCTTGTGCAAAATCGATCTTCTTCCTTTTATTGGAACTTCTTAAAGTCATTCCGTTTGAAATCTTATTCATTGTACCTATAAAGCGGTAAATGCTCTCGTTCAATCAAACACCATCACCAATAATTCATCTTGTCTATATCAGTTTAATATGCTGCTTCAAAAATATCTTAGGGTTTCTAGTAAGACGAATATGATACAATCTCTGGCAAAAAGCCCTATCTTTCCAAACTCATGGCACATAATTGTAACTTCTGCCTCTGTCACTTGTTACCACACAATTCTTTCTAATTACAACCAAAACTCTGTGCATTTATCTCAACAAAATCTCCCTATGCTTTTCTCTCGAAATCTTATCTTCTGACCATGGGGTCTTGTTCATCTATGCTAATTCTCATTCTGTGGTCAACTACTGTGTCCTCACTCTTCCAGCTCCAAATCTCCCAAATTCTACATTCTTTCCTTAACTGAATCACACGTCCTCATGAGAGTTGTGATGCTAATCTGCCTCATGTAATACACTTCCTCTATCTCACACTCCCCCATTAAAATGCTTCTGAAAGCTTTTCTGGTTCACTGTCTTCTTCTTCTTATCATCTTGTTCCATCTTGGTCAATTCTTTTCTATTCCTAACATAACAACTCTTTCAACTGGGCTCACATAAGTCATTATTTCAACACAATCATCTTACCTCTTATTCACTTCCTTCTGATAGTTATTACAAACAAATCCATCCTACTTCATTCTACTTTACTCAAGTTATCCTTCTTCGGTTCTAAATTCTTATTCTCAACAATTGGTTTTCAAAACATTCAAAATCTTATGATAATCCATTTACTATCCTTAAAATTAAACAGGTGTCCAAAGCAAATTTTTTTTTCCCATCAATAATAAACATCACATACCAAACATCTTCATCATCATTCTCTTTTCAATCTTTAATAAATCTTCATTCTTGTGCCCTGATACATGCTTCTTTCTTGACTCAAATTTCATTAATCTTGAATCTTGTACATGTGTTCTCAATCCAATATTTCATCCAATTTGATACTCAATCTCTATTTTAACATCAACTTCTCAATCTTGCTTACTCAATTCTTCGCCACGTAATCGCAGTTTCAACAACTAAGAATGTCGTCACGTCAATCTTAGCAGCTCTTCACCCCTAGTAACCCAAAATCATCAAGGTTTCTGACAAAGGAAGTCAATAGAATGAATAGATATCAGGTATGAATGTACACTAAATTTTGTTTGATAAAACTTTTGGAAAAAGAATTTGACCGAGAGATCAATATGATCTTTGAACTATTATCAGGTTGTATTTGTCACTTAGGTCAACCCCCGTAGTACAAAAACATGGCCAGTCTTTAGTACTTTCATGACAAACACAGTCAGTGGCGTCCCACCGGACTTCTATCACAGAGATAAAATGTCCCTGAATCCCCTATATACATAGGTTGTTCATCTCAGTTCAGATAAAGAAGATTAAATATTCAGGGAAAATGAAAAGAGTTCAAGAGTCTCAAAATTTTCAAATATAGAGTTGGATCAAGTGTCCAAAAAAAATTGGAATATTTCTGAAAGAATAGGATTAAATTCAAGTGAATCTGATATACAACTCATCATCAATGGAAGTATAGTCGGAAAAAAAAAACGTTCAAGAAATTCATAATCTCACCCTTGTCGGCTAAGCACTAATATACCTAGCTGCCAAAACCGGCCTGACAATACTGAGTTGAATAATTAAGAAAATCTCAGCTCATTCTCGATTTTAACCGTCACTGCGCAACAAATGCTTCAGCGACAATATAAACCGTGAATTCGTTTACAACAATTCAGAGCAAAAACAAGAATCAATTCCACTGCCCAAATGAGGAATCAACTAAGAATTCAACCGAGATCAATGGCTAATAGCGTGCAGCTATGCCCACACTTCCAATGCATGCTAACAATCGCTTCCCACATCCTATTTCTAGTCTTCTCGTATTCTCTCTATAACGTTCACATCGTAACTAAAGTCGTAGAAACATTCTAGAAGGTACGCGAAAGTCTCGAGATAGTGTCCTCCAAACTGGTAGCTTCAACTGCTCACTTAGTCCAGGCGGCTCTGGATTATCAGTCTCGCTCATAACAAAATCTTTAAACGAATCGAACTCCTACTCGTGCGATATGTCGAAAGACCGTAAAACGTCACAATATTCGTCATAATAACCTAAGACGAACCTTATCCTAAATCGTTCTACCTAACGCCCGTCTCACACACGTATACCAACCCATCCTAACCTGTTTCAGTGACCATAACCTGTAGCTCTGATACCAACTGTGGCATCCCATAATCCGGGGTATAGATTTGGGGCCACTAATCATAATCAACATAATATAAACCTGGATATAAACATAAAATAATAAGAAATACCCCTGATCCAAGACCGCTTACAGGTTATGGTATGAAACAAACTATCAAATTTAATCCTTAAAATCCAACCTCAGAATAAAATTATTATACAGTCTTATAACAACTAAGTCCACTGTCCAACTGGTAACTAACCTCTGACAAGCTCAAATCACTACCCGACGAAACCAACAACTCGAATATCACCTCTCGCTGCTGGAGCAGGAAAACTCACCAACCAAAAGGTCCACTAATATCCTCTATTAACTGAAGAAAAATAAACAACAAGCAAGAGTGAGCCAACAATGCTCAGCAAGTGTAAACAGTGATAGCAATATCAAGAACAATATGGTTCTGATCAATAATAATATTCATCATATGGTACAAAAGAAATTAGTGGAGAAATTCAATATCGTGACTCCTTCACTAGAATAAAATGCATCAACAATGAGAACTGATAAAAATTCTCACAATCATCATAGGCTTCAAAGGAATCAGGCTTTAAAGCAACTCATCCTAATGAATGGATTAGAATTGGATTTTTTTTTTAATTTTAAAAACAATAAGGTTAGGCTGCTGATCAGTCACGCACTAACCCCGGACAAACGCACACAGCAATGTCCTAAAATGGATCCACGGCACACATTGGCCTTAACTTTTGACCATTAAACTGGTCTCCCCAAAGGGACATCTGTTGACCATTAATATGGTCTCCACGAAGGGACATCTATTGACCATTAATATGGTCTCCCCGAAGGGACATATGAAAACATTCCAATTCTAAATCCAACGTACTAGGTGTCGGAACAATCGACAACCTCTATCAACCAAACCATCTGGAAACTCAAGTTCCAGCACAATAACTCGACTAGTGGAATGAAAATAGAATCAACAGTTCTATCCTCGATATCGACAAGTTCGATATATAAATGGGGTGTAAATGAAGAACAACAATATCAATAGGTGTCGACGAGTTCTACCCAATAATTGGGGTGATAATTGAATAAACAATAATAACAAAAAGTATCGACAAGTTTGATATGGATAATTGGGGTCATAACATCATTAAATGAATCGAACAAATAATTTACTAGCAACATGATTAACAACAACTGGGGATATACGGTGAAACAAGGATATAGTCAAGTTTGGACCAAATTAGGTAAGTTAAGTGGTTCAAAATGAACATTTGTAAGACAATTCCATGATAATTAATTGTAAATCAGTTTGAAAAAAAACATCCCCTAAAGAGGGTCCATCGATGAAAATATGTCATAACCAGGAATCGTGCTAGAAGATTTTTATAAGATTTTAAAATCTTGGATTCCATCTGATTTAGAACGTCTCTTAAACATTTTTGAAGAAAATAAAATAAAAGAAATGGTACTCTCCTGGGGAATCCAATAACATTCCATGCTTTTAAAATATTATTGAGAAAAATGGTAATTGTAAGATCATTCGAAAATTTGCACTTGAGCTATAGGTGGAACATATAAATATTTGTGCATCATTTGAAGAAGAACGTCACTTTGTAAACATAGTTTGACCGACACATTTGATATATAAATAAAACAGAATTGCATCACTTGAACAATAAGGTCTCTACTTCTCTACACATTGGCCTCTCCTCGATCATATATCCGTCTTTCGATTATCACTGGTCAGCCTCTATACGACCACACTCAACCACCCCGACAATTATCTCCTTCCGCAAGATTCCAGCGACATGCTCCGCTCTTGGTTGACCTCCTACTCGTACCTATACCAAGTAAAGTACTATTTCAGTACAAACCAACCAAAACCTTACCAATCCTTCTAATCTATCCAGACGTTTCCTATTGCGCTTTACACATATAGCACATAACATGTATATCATACCGACTTACAATAATTCCTATCAATTTACTATAAGAATTACAAAATAATTCTAACAGAATTTGGACAGCACCTCCTTTATAATATGACCTTATCTGACGAACTACAACCGACCCAAACAGGAAATTAAGCCATCCTTTGCTTCAGAATAATATATAATCATCTCCAACCAAACCAATGTTCATTATTTACAGCCTTCTAACAACCATATATTTAACAATCAATGTACATACTCGTACCATTCACAACCCAAATCACATTACATATATTTCAACCTTTAAAATCAATAACCCTAGATACACAATTAATGCTTACTTATGAACTTACTATTACATAAAGTCCCGTATAAAATAAACATAGGATCCTACTATTGACATACGACCTCAAGATCCAAATACTTTCCTTTAAAACCGGCAATAAGTTTACGAGATCCTTATATAATTTAGCACTTACCAATCATTCTTATACATTCCAACACAACTAAACTCGCACATATGCAGACAACCCCACACAAACACACCTATTTCCCTCTTTCCTCAACTTCATACCATAAACATAGCCACCCCACCCATTACTTTATCACCGTGCCCACATCATAAGATTATCTCTGCACTCCTGCCTCCCCTTTCATTTGTTCTCTTTATCCCTCAACCTATCGACCTTAACACCTAACAACAGTACACGCCTCTAACATACATACACCACACACCCTTCTCTTTCATCTTTCTCTTACACCATTACAGCATTCCTAAGCACTTTCCCCTGCTTAAATCTTTCACCAATAAACTTCCACAAACACACTCCCATGACTACATAATTTCCTTCACCCCCTTCCTCACTTCAATTCACGCTGCACCTTACACAACCACCCGATGCTAACCATCATCAAGAACATTCAATTAAACTCAGGTTAAAAAGGAATTTGAAAACCCCTTTCGGTTTTCAACTACATACCCAGCTGAACATTCACGCACACACATCGACTTACCCACATAACCCAACATCACCTCCTATCTCCCCTGCTCTAGTCCACCACCACAAACCACCATACAGATAGAAACCCACAATTGTAGCTCACCCTCGCGACTCCATAACCCCAGACGACTACACAGCCTCCATACCCCCACAGCTCGATTCACGCCCAAACCTCACACCTCTCAACAGATACACACAGCACAAACGCACACGCAGCTAGGCACGCACATACACATCACTATATATTCATACACGCATGTACACAGGTATATACACACTCACACACGCTGTATATACACACACAGAGCAGTACTCGCAAACACCCACTGCAGCAACACAACCCTAGGAGCTCACACACGCATCACATACAGTATACATATGCACACAAACAACCACGCACACACACCCCCATCAACAACTCGCAGCAACACTGGAAGATTAGAGACACTAATTAGCCATAATACTCATCAAGAAACCAGAACCATTGCTAACATACCCGAAAAAGAATCGATAACAGCGAGAGAGAGATATTCGAAGTGAGGGGGATAAGAGAGAGTAAATTTTGAGAGAGATTTAGAGAAGCTAGGAAGGTTCGAGACATTGGTAGAGAGAGCCGACTGAAAAATGAATTGGGGGAGAAAAGCACAGCCAATTTAGAGATTAAGGAGAAAATGCCCAAAATGACACAAAAATGGGGGTTGAATGTCCAAAATAGCACTTTCTGAGAAGCAGGCCCCGCAGGGGCACATACATCACGCATATACCATCTGCGTTAGGGGGTTACGCATGTTGTACATGCGTTACCAGTGCTTTTTACTTTGAAGCCAGCTGAAAAATCAACAGAAACGCATCAAACATATGTGTTTGGGGTGTAACGCAAGTGCGTGATGCGTTACCCCCGTAACGCATGACGCACATGCGTTACACCCCAAACGCATATGTTTGATGCGTTTCTGTTGATTTTTCAGCTGGGAGGTATAAAAATGAACGAGTAACGCATGTAGTAAATGCGTTACCCCCTAACGCATGTGCTATGTGCGTGATGTACGTGCCAGTGGAGGGTAGTGTTTTCAGGGAGTGCTATTTTAGGCATTTTAATCAGAATTTGTGCAATTTTGGCACTTCACCCGAGATTAAGAGGGTGAGAGTATTTTGGGCATTTTATACTTCTAAACTAATTTAAAAACAAATACACAACCTTTAATAATTTGAAATTAATTAGAAAATGATGAAAAATAAAACTTTACATTTTTAAAATAAAGAATACAAAATTATGAACACACACATATTTTTAAAATATTTTTAGGATAAAAAAATCAATTAATTAATGGTTTTACAAGTTTTGATCCTTTAAATGCAATATAACTTGAAAAATCAATTTAAAATACTTACGCACGCAAATTAATTCTCTCAAAAATTTTAAAAACTAAATAATCTCATAAAGATAATATCACAAAATATTTCGTGATTTTTAATAGCTCCGAAGATTTTATAAAAATCCCAGAAGATCAATAATTCATGATTTAAATACATTTAAAGTATCAAAATACAAATAAAAATACACAAGCTTACACGGCACACATACTTCATCATATAAACACATGAACACCATATCATAAACAATTAACCTTCTCAAAAATATTCACATCATATAATGCACATTTAATATTAAATAAACATTTGTAAATGCGCGATTTTCTAGGGCGTTATATCCATGATAATAAATGAATTCCAAATTTATATTCGTGTCCTGTTTTCGTGTTTCATCTACCTGAATCCCAAATTTGATACTAAATGAATTGATGTCGTCTCGTGTACCATGTATTTTTATGTCATATGTGTAATATAATGAAAATATTGTAATAATATAATTTCATAAAATTTTATCATGTACCAAAAGTCCAAATTTAACATTAATTTTTTGTCATCTCGTGAATAAGTAATTTAGTCTCGTGTTTACGTGTCATTACGCATAATACAAAGAAAAATATTTTAATATTATAGTTTCATAAAACAATCATTATGATTTCAAAAAAAAAAAATTTATTAATATCATATTACTTTTGAGAAAATGCCCTAAATGCCCACCATTCAAACTTAATGGACCGAAATACCGATTGGCGGAAGCAGCGGCCCTATTTACCCACGGGATACGCCTTCAGAGAATGTGTATCTGCGGTAACGCATTCTGTGAATGCGTGATGACGTCATATGCGTCATTCTCACACAAAACGCAGCCGGAATGCTCTGGAGCTCAAAGTCGCCGTTCTGTCGCCACCCCTCCGTTCTCCATACTCCGTCAGTATCCACTTCATCTGAGTTTATCAAAATAAAGCCCACACCTTTATCTCCATTTTAACCCGTTCGGTTGTAGCATTTCGGCCCCGTAGGGACGTACACAACCCAATCGAGAATCTTATCGGAAAATTAACTTCGAAATGGGGATTTTAAATCCGGAAAAAAATGGAAATCTATAATTATAGGGTTGTAGAGGGAGATAATACGAGTATATAGTATGGTACTGGAAGATGCCGGAAGAAGACAGACTGATTGGTCAAATGTTTGATCGGAAATTTCAAGCCGGCCAGAGGTCGAGGACGGTGAACAGTGTTCGAATACACGCATGTTGTATGTTAGCACAAAATTACGCAAGCGCACGTAGTCACGAGTAATATAAATTAAGTTCGTTCCACAGAGATCTGGTTGTGGTTCTATTCAGTAGATGCACCTATTCAACAATGTATGGCTTTAATTCACTACTCAGAAAAGTAACAATTTGGGATTTTTTTAGTAACTAAATTAACTAAGATGCAAATTAACAAAATAAAGAATTAATTAACTAAGAGAATTAAATCGAATTACTTATATGAGAATAAACATGGGATCCTAACTTCATTAAATACTTCACTTAGAGTCGATGCCTTTAATCAATACACATGCGGGATTTGATATCTGATCGGACAACACGAAACAAGTAAAAGTTACCTCTCGGTATACTAGTACCAAACTACGCATGCATCCACAAAAGAGATAGAAAATGGGTAGACACCAATTATGTTTAGACCTTATATCTCTATAGAATTTGAAAACATAAAGGTTTAAGCACAAGTTATCCACATAGATCACATAGGGCAGCGTAATATCTCTATTCATGCCACAAATCATGATGTTAAAACATTAACATATCCTATGCTAGCATGGCAAGTTCTAAATCTCAAGATCCACTCTCATTTCGCAAGAGATTAACAAATTAGATGTTCGCGACGCATCTAAATACATGAAACACAACCATACAAGGATATCAAGAATTCACCACACATAATCTTTAAAGCAATCAAACTACTAGGCTACATAAATAACTCCGTTAGAATCCCATGACAACGACTAGCTCATAATTGAACTGTTCATCGTAATGGGATTTGATGAAAACATGATAAATAACAAGATATGAAAGAAAGAAGCAATAATATTATTAAAATAGAGAGTTTAGAAAACAAATCTATGATCCAACATATACAAAAGATGAAGTAGATCTAGATCCTTGCTTGTCACCGAGCGTTGAACCCTTCTCCACTATTCTCCCTTGTAGATCTAAGCTATGTTACAATAATAAAGTAATGATATGAATTACAATGCTAAGATGTGTTTAAATAGGCTCTAGATTTCTTGCCCGGCAAGAATTTATCTTCTATTACAATTAGAATTCAATTAAGGTACTAAAAACTGCCCAAAATACAATTAAAACTAAAAAAAGGCAAAACAGTAATTTCCCTGCTCCCAACAGTCTGTTTGTCGCGCTGTCTGCTCTCACCACATGCAGCCTGCTCATGCAACACCTGTTCCATGTTGTAGAAAATCTCTCAAGCTTCGCGTGGGCAGTAAGATCGCTGAAAACGGACTTATAGAACTCCAGATATGGCCAAAACAGTGTAGACTGCGCAACCGTCCCGGAAAATTCGAATTTTAATTAATTTGATCTCCAAAAACACGACAAAAGCATCACCTTAATCGACATTCTTGAAAGCCTGCACATCTACACAAAACACATCAAAACTATAACAAACTTGAGTCCAAGACAACCAATTTAAGCCGATATGGAACGCTCCAAGTGGATATAAAATCCACTTATCACACCCCCAAACTTAAACCGATGCTTGTCCTCAAGCATAAACAATTACAACTAACTAACTAACTAGTACCACTTCCGTAGGTGATCATGGTTGCATTTGGCATATGCAACAAGCCCTTTAAACCCCTAGGCAGCCCTAGTGGACGAGTAAGGTCTCGTGAGGGCCTATAGTGAATGTACCCACAAAATCCATCTAACTAAACAATGCAATGCATGAATGAAACTAATATGACAATGCAAAGATCCCCTTCAAACTAACCAAAACCAACTAGCAAGAAAATATCTCAAAGAATGCAACTAAATCCAAATACAGCTCGACTAAGTCCCCGTATACTAACAATACATGAACAAAAACGTGCGTGTGTGCAATGCTCATCAGAAATACTCCCAAAACTAGGTCAAAAATCATACATGTCCTTCGCCAAGACAATCACAGGTTTATAAATAGAATAGACTGTAGACACTTCATAACATAGAAACACCTCCATCCTCATTCAAGTTAGCCAGGTATTCATGCTTTATTACTACGACACATACGCATGCTTATTTAACCGTGCAATGAATGAGAACCCAAAAGGCTTATACAATAATACCCATGTAGCGAGTGTTAGATCAGCAATCCCAAACCACAAGGGCTTTAGGTTACTAGGACTAAGTCCCCTCAGACTTAATTACTCGAGTATTAAAGAGCTCACCCTGGTTAATTCTGCATTTAACAATTGGACTTTTGACTCTCTTTATTTCTTTTTTTTTGTGAATTTTTTTTTATATGCAATCTGGAATGAGCCTTTCTCATTTCCAACCCTAGACTACTCATATAAATATGAGCCGGCTACTAGCCATTTGACACCTAGCCATTATTTAACAATTATTAACAACTAGCATGAAATCCCTGGTTTCCCCCAAACTTAGACTTTAGTGCTCCTACGCCATCAAGGGAATAACGAAAATTCTAAATATAATCAAGTGATTAAATCTCAAAACATCCAAACAAGCATGACACTAACCTAGCCCAAAAACACCCAATGAGACTGTGTAAAAGTTTTGTTCTGTAACATGCAAGCCAATTTCGTAGGAACTATAAATCAACCCTGTTAGGAATATGTTGTACTTGATGATAACTTCACATTATATGCACAAAATTGTATAAGTCATGTTTTGTAACTATCAACGGATGAGACATTATAACTCTATCCGTTGATAGGTAGCTCATCAACAGATGAGGTTTTGTAGCATACTGCAGTATCTCTATTTATCAGTTGATAGTGTTTTTATTCAGAGTCATGTTGACCATCAACGGATAGGCAGAATAGGGTAGCCAATTGTAAATAAGCTATGCTATGTAATTCTGTCCAAGTGAAAGTGTATCAACAGATGAGAACAGGACTCTATCAACGGATACAACTCAAATCTACAATATCAACGGATACAGCTCAAACTACCATCAACGGATGATAGTGTACAACATCAACGGATAATCATTAACACTTTCTTCTATGCTAGCTGGGAATTAGCAGTTGATAAGGACAGGTTTGACTGACAGATCACATGGGTTGATAGTAGGTATAAAAAGCAGTATGGCAGCCATACTTTGGAAATGCAGAAGAAAGAAGCATTCCATTTACATAGTGAATACAAGAAAGGTGCAGGGGACATATCTGTTCACAAGGACAACCTTTCGGCTATATGTGGATTTGGAGTGGAGTAGCAAGTCAACTTGAATTAGATTAATATTATCTTATTCCTGTAGTACTTGTAAACTTGGGATATATAACCAAGTGTAGCAACTCTTTAGAAACTAAGAAAATAGATACATTTGCTTAGGGTTTTATTGAATATCCTTAGAAAGCAAAGAGTTGTAAAATAGAAGCTGTGTACATTTGTATCACAGAGTTTTCTTCGAATAAAAGTCTTAGGTGGTACATTTAACCACCTGATTTTTTATGTGTTTGTGAATCATTTCTCATTCAGCAATTATCTCCTTATAGATTTTTGTGATTCTTATCAGAAATTTATAAATATCAAGAATTGTATTCAACCCCCCCCCCTTCTACAATTATACAAGTGTGTAATCCGGGAATAACAATTGGTATCAGAGCAAGCTTCTAACATATTTGAAGTTTAAAGATCAACACACTTCCAACATGTCTAAGAAGGATTATGGAGTAAAGATACCAGTTCTTGATAGAGAAAATTACTTTCACTGGAAAGTAAAAATGCGTCTACATCTCATGTCTGTTGATGAAGGTTTTGTAGATTGCATTGAGAAGGGTCCTCATGTTCCAATGAAAACTGCATCAAGAGTTGGCCTTGCTGCAGATGCACCAGACATTTACATTCCCAAACATGTTTCTGAGTGGAGTCCTAAAGACATCGCAGAAGCCCACAAAGATAAAAAGACCATGAATATTCTGTTTAATGGCTTAGAAACAGACATGGTTGACAATGTTATCAACTGTACTACCTCCAAGGAAGTATGGGACATTGTTCAAACCCTTTATGAAGGTACAGAACAGGTAAGGGAGAACAAGATGCAACTACTGATCCAACAGTATGAGCACTTCCATTTCAAGAATGGAGAGACATTGAATGACACATTTAGTAGATTTCAAAAGCTACTGAATGGCTTGAAACTGTATGGAAGAATCTACCAAGTGAAAGATTCTAATCTCAAATTTCTGAGATCACTGCCCAAAGAGTGGAAGCCAATGACTGTTTCTCTAAGAAACACTCAAGAGTACAAGACATTTACTCTTGAAAGGCTCTATGGAACTTTAAAGACATATGAGCTAGAAATGGAGCAGGATGAAGAGATTGAGAAGGCCTAAAAGAAAATTGGGTCAGTTGCACTTGTTGCCAACTTGGAGCAGAAGGAGGAGAAGAGGACTGAAGCTGCTAAATCTACACCAAACAGGGAGGTTTGTGAAGGTAGAGCAGAATCAAGCAAAAGCAAGGAAAAAGTGTCTGATGAAATGAGTGTCCTTCAGCAGGATGAATTGGATGAGATAGATGAGCATTTAGCCTTTCTATCTAGGAGATTTTCTAAGCTGAAATTCAGAAGAAACTCTGGGGTGGCTAAACCATTTAACAAGGATTATTCCTCAAGAAACTTTGTGGATAAATCCAAAATTAAATGCTACAATTGTGGAATTACTGGTCACATGATAAGTGAATGCAGGAAGCCTAGATCTGAGAACAAGGGAAAGCCAACTAAAATTGTTGACTACAAGAGGAAATATTTTGAACTTCTCAGGCAGAAAGGAAAGGCATTCATGACCCAAGAGTATGACTGGGCTGCTGATGGCAATCATTCTGATGAAGATGTTGAGTTTGTCAACCTTGCATTGATGGCTGATTCTGGAGAGTAGGAAGCAAGTTTAGCTAGCAATCAGGTATTTTCTACTAATCTCTCTGAGCTCACCAAAGAGGAATGCAATAGTGTTATAGATGAAATGTCTACTGAACTATATCACTTGAGTGTTACTCTTAAATCACTTACTAAAGAGAACAATAGGATTAAAGAGACTAATCTATTTTTAAGTGATAGAAATGCTGCTCTAGAAATTCAATTTCTAGAATTTGAGAAAATGAGAGTTGATTGCAATGATGCTAAAAGTGAACTTGAAGCTGTGTTAAAAAAAGAACTAATTTTAAGAGAGCAGCTGGAAAAGGAACAAGGGATAATTGCTAAATTTCAAAGCTGTAGGAATATTTCACAAAACATAATAGAAGTCAAGGGAATAGAATCGTTTGTGAAGGATACCTGGACTCAAAAGAAAAAGGAGCTAGAACCTGGACTTGAGGATCTAGAGACTATTTGTGAATCAACGGATAGTGATCATCCGTTGACAGATGAACCATCAACGGATGAGAGGTATCCGTCGACTAACAAAAAGTTTGTTAGTAAGAAGGAACTCAAGAAACTGGATATTAAGTATGGTCTAGTCAACAAGAACTTTGTTAGTGGTGAGAGTAGCCAAACCAAATCTAGTGGGAAGGCTAAGGCAGGTGATTTACATAAAAAAAAATGATGTTGGTAAATCAGATAATGAAAAGGTAGAAACTGAGGGTAAAAAGAAAAAGAACAGAAATGGTAAGATAGGCATCAACAAGAAAAACAGTTATTCTCCTGACAAGTTTGCCCCTAGGAAAACTTGTAGTAATTGTAATAGTGTCAATCACTTATCTTCTAATTGCAAGATTGTTAACAAGGCTCCTGTTCATGTACCTCAATCAATACCATGTATGCCTGCAATGCCTGGTTTGTATCAAAATGCTAGTTTTTCAAATCCATATGTGAACATGCCATATGTGTCTAATCCTTATTTTCAATCTGTGAATATGCCATAAATGTCATGGAGCATTCCTAGCATGAATAATATGTATGCCAATTTTCCACAAATGCATGCATCAAATATTCATGCAAATGAGCATTTGTCAAACCTCATCACTCAAGCATCTACACCTAAAATGAAGATTGCTAAGAGTGCAAAACCAAAGGCTAACAAGAAAGGACCCAAGGAAACTTGGGTACCAAAATCAACTTGATTTGTATTTTGGAATGTGTGCAGGGAAGTAGAAGGAATCTATGGTACCTAGATAGTGGATGCTCTAGGCACATGACAGGAGATTCAACCCTGCTCACAGAGTTCAAGGAGGCAGCTGGCCCTAGAATTACCTTTGGAGATGACAGCAAAGGATATACTAAGGGATATGGCTTGATTTTAAAGGACAATGTCATCATTGAAGAAGTGGCCTTAGTTGAAGGTTCGAAGCAAAATTTTCTTAGTGTTAGTCAAATCTGTGACAAAGACTATGAAGTAAGGTTCACAAAAGAAGCCTGTGTTGTTTCTGCCAAGGAAGACAACAATGTGGTATTGACAGGCTTTAGAAAATGAAATGTTTACATAGCTGACTTCAATTCAGTATGCTCAGAATCCATCACTTGTCTCTTCAGCAAAGCAAGCAAGGATGAGAGTTGGCTATGGCATAAAAAGCTGTCACATTTGAATTTTAAAGTTATGAATGATTTGGTAAGAAAGGATCTGGCTAGAGGAATCCCTCAATTGGAGTTCATCAAGGATGGATTGTGTGATGCCTGTCAATTAGGGAAACAAAAGAAATTATCCTTCAAGAGCAAGACAGAGTCATCCATTGTTAAGCCACTTCAATTGCTGCATATGGACTTATTTGGTCCAGTTAGAGCTGTAAATGAGTCGATACACTCACGAACAGTTCGGCTTTCGCCTTGAAAAAAGTTCGACTCGAGTTCGATTCGATTTGTTAACGAGTCGAACATGATCATAATTTTGAGGTTCGACTCGTAAATGAGCTGAACTTGAACACAACATAGTTCGGCTCAATAGTTCGCGAACAAGTTTGAGGCTCAATAGTTCGCGAACAAGTTCGATTATATAGTTCGTGAAAAAGTTCGTTAACGTAGTTCGTGAACAAACTCGTAAATATATATGGTCCATGAATGAGTTCTTGTACAAACTCGATATATATTCTCATAAAGATATTTAATTAAGATTTTACAGGAGTCCTTGAATTTACGATAATTAGTAAATAATTTAGTGTTTATGAAATAATATATTAGTTTATTTTGTCTATTCATTATCTTCTTTTGTTAAATATATATTATTTTATTATAAACAATTAAATTAGACATATGTTACACTGTAATTAACATTAGTTGGTTATTTATTAACTAAATTTAATCGAATCGTGGATAATTGTAGACTAGAAGGATGTCTTTAATTTTTGAGGTTTTATCTTTTTTATTTTTAATGCATTAAAATTCTAGAATTAAATGAGGTATTTGTGAACACGAGATCATGGAAAATATTCCTGAGATGTTCATGAGCTAGTATTCATGAGAAGTTAGAGCTGTAAATGAGTCGATACACTCACGAACAGTTCGGCGTTCGCCTTGAAAAAAGTTCGACTCGAGTTCGATTCGATTTGTTAACGAGTCGAACATGATCATAATTTTGAGGTTCGACTCGTAAATGAGCTGAACTTGAACACAACATAGTTCGGCTCAATAGTTCGCGAACAAGTTTGAGGCTCAATAGTTCGCGAACAAGTTCGATTATATAGTTCGTGAAAAAGTTCGTTAACGTAGTTCGTGAACAAACTCGTAAATATATATGGTCCATGAATGAGTTCTTGTACAAACTCGATATATATTCTCATAAAGATATTTAATTAAGATTTTACAGGAGTCCTTGAATTTACGATAATTAGTAAATAATTTAGTGTTTATGAAATAATATATTAGTTTATTTTGTCTATTCATTATCTTCTTTTGTTAAATATATATATTATTTTATTATAAACAATTAAATTAGACATATGTTACACTGTAATTAACATTAGTTGGTTATTTATTAACTAAATTTAATCGAATCGTGGATAATTGTAGACTAGAAGGATGTCTTTAATTTTTGAGGTTTTATCTTTTTTATTTTTAATGCATTAAAATTCTAGAATTAAATGAGGTATTTGTGAACACGAGATCATGGAAAATATTCCTGAGATGTTCATGAGCTAGTATTCATGAGAAGTTCGTGACCAATAGCTCGTGAGACGTGTTCGTGAACTGTTCGCGAACATGTTCGTGAATAACATTTTTCTTAACGAGTCGATACACAAACAAAAAAATTGGCTCGATAAAAGTTCGAGCTCGAGTTCGTGTTCAAAATATTTATAACGAACTGATATATGAACAGTCAAGAGTTCGGCTCGGTTCGACTCATTTACAGCCCTAGGTCCAGTAAATGTCATGTCCATTTCAAAGAAGAAATACTGTCTGGTGATTGTAGATGATTTCTCTAAGTTTACATGGACCTTCTTTCTGCACTCCAAAGATTGTGCAAGTGAAATCATCATCAATCATCTCAGACTAGTAAACAATGGTTCTGAAGTCAAAGTATAAAGAATTAGGAGTGACAATGGCACTGAATTCAAAAATTCCACAATGAAGATTTTCTGTGAAGAGAATGGAATTGTCCATGAGTTTTCTGCTGCTAGAACACCTCAACAAAATGGGGTTGTTGAAAGGAAAAACAGAACTCTCATTGAAGCAGCTAGAACAATGCTAAGTGAATCAAGATTTCCAACTTATTTCTGGGCTGAAGCTGTCAACACTGCCTGTTTCACTCAGAATATTTCCTTGGTCAATCAAGCTAGAGGAATGACTCCTTATCAGTTATTTACCAACAAGAAACCAACTTTAGCTTTCCTTCATGTCTTTGGATGTAAGTGTTTTGTGCTAAGGAATCATGGAGATAACTTGGGTAAATTTGAAGCAAAGGCAGATAAAGCTATCTTTGTTGGGTATGCAGCAGGGAAAGCCTATAGAGTCTACAATCTAAGAACCAACATTGTTATGGAATCTGTACATGTTGTGTTTGATGATCAAAAGATTCTAGGTCTAAATGATGAAAGCTTCCATGAAAAGTTGAAATTTGAAAATGAGGTAGAAGGAAGAATGTACATTGATGATGATGAGGAAAATGAAGATCATGACCATGAAAATTCACCTAGAGTTGTTGGTCCAACTAGAAGTGATGCTAACACTGTAAATGAAGCATCCGTTGACAGTCATATTGGAGCATCAGATGCATCCGTTGATAGGTATTCTCATGCATCCGTCGATAGGCAAAATGGAGCATCCGTTGATAGACAAAATGATGCATCCGTTGACAGTCAACTTCATAATTCCGCAAGGACAACAAACTCAGGGGGAGTTTCTCAAAGTCAAAACTCAATGACCAATCAACAAGATCATGCTCATTTAGATGAAGCAACCTCATCTAGATAAAACCTTCCACCTTCAAGAAAATGGACCAGAGATCATCCTTTCGAGTTAATCATTGGTGACTCAAACTCAAGAGTCCAAACTAGGAGGGCCACACAAGCAGAATGCCTATACAGTAGTTTCATGTCTCAAGAGGAACCTAAGAAAGTGGAAGATGCCCTTCTAGATCCAGATTGGGTCTTAGCAATGCAAGAAGAGCTAAACCAATTTGAGAGAAATAAAGTATGGAAGCTTGTGCCCAAACCTGATGATAGAAGTGTCATAGGTACCAAATGGGTTCTCAAGAATAATACTGATGAAAATGGCATAATTATGAGGAATAAAGCTAGATTAGTGGCAAAGGGCTATTCTCAAGAAGAAGGGATAGATTTTGATGAAACTTTTGCTCCAGTGGCAAGACTTGAGGCAATTAGAATCTTCCTAGCCTATGCAGCACATGCCAATTTCAAAGTCTATCAGATGGATATCAAAAGTGCCTTTCTAAATGGGGAACTGGAAGAAGAGGTTTATGTCCATCAACCTCCTGGCTTTGAAGATCCAGAATTTCCAGAATATGTATATCTTCTCATGAAAGCACTTTATGGTTTGAAGCAAGCAGCAAGAGCCTGGTATGACACTTTATCTCAATTTCTTTTGGAGAATCACTTCACTAGAGGTATAGTAGATAAAACCTTATTTCATAGAAATGTCAATGGTTCTTCAATACTTGTTCAAATCTATGTAGATGATATTATTTTTGGGTCTACAAATGAGAAGCTTTGTAAAAGGTTTGCCAAACTTATGCAAAGTAGGTATTAAATGAGCTTGATGGGTGAATTAACTTACTTTCTTGGTTTATAAGTGAAGCAAGTTAATGAGGGCATTTTCATAAGTCAAACAAAATATATTTATGATCTTTTAAAGAAATTTGACCTAATGGATTGTGCCTCTGCAAAAACACCTATGGCCACTGCAACTAAGCTTGAGTTGAATACTAAGGAAAAGTCTGTGGACATCTCAAGCTATAGAGGCATGGTAGGCTCACTTCTATATCTAACAGCTAGTAAACCTGATATAATGTTTTCCACTTGTCTTTGTGCTAGATTTCAAGCTGACCCTAGAGAGTCTCACTTGATTGCTATTAAGAGAATTTTCAGGTATCTCAAGGGAACACCAAACCTTGGCATTTGGTACCCAAGAGATTCTGGCTTTGATCTAATTGGCTATTCAGATGCAGATTATGCAGGTTGCAGAATTGATAGGAAAAGTACTACAGGTTCCTGTCAATTTCTAGGAAACAGGCTTGTGTCATGGTTCAGTAAGAAACAAAACTCAGTTTCCACTTCTACAGCTGAAGCTGAGTACATTGTTGCTGGAAGTTGTTGTGCACAGATTCTTTAGATGAAAAATCAACTTATTGACTATGGTCTAAAAGTTGAGAAGATTCCAATTTTCTGTGACAACACAAGTGCTATTACCATCACAGAGAATCCAGTACAACATTCGACAACCAAGCATATTGACATCAAATACCACTTCATTAGAGAGCATGTGATGAATGGTACAGTAGAAATGCACTTTGTGCCAAGTGAAATGCAGCTTGCAGATATCTTCACCAAGCCTCTTGATGAATCTTCATTCACAAGATTAGTAGGTGAACTGGGTATGCTTAATTTTTCATAATTCCTAGTGATATCTAATCATACTAAATTGCAGGTAGAAATGTGTTTTGATTTACTTGAGAATTAAAAACTCTCAGAAAAATTTTCTGCAGAAATTTTGTCTAAGGCAAAATTTGCTTATCAACGGATATCCTTTTAGCCGTTGGTAGTATAAACACATTACTAGATTTTCGTATGTCAACGGATAACAGGTTGTCCACGTCATCGATGGATAAACTGTTTCTCAACCGTCCATTCTATATCTGTTGATATACATCTCTTTTTAATTATAGTCGTTGGTGAACGTGTATATTTAGTCATGGCTGTACTTCTTTTCTTTTCATTTATTATCTGTCAGTTACTTTTGTCCAATGGAGTTATTACTTTTAATTATTTCATTTTTAACTCTTGAAAAATATAAAAGGCTGTCTTGTGCTCTCACATCTCACTTTTATTCATTTTCAAGAATCTCATAAGTTAACTGCATCTTCTTCACTAAAACTCTCCACAACAAAAGTTCAAACACTTCAATGGCGCATATTGTTAAAATGATGTCTTCCACTGGGTTTACCTATGAGAAGAACAATTTCGCGGCCTTTGTTGATACAGTGAATGCTCCAGAAGCTTATCACACCTTGATGAATTTCATGAAGAAATGCAAACTGTCATATGCTATGACTGCCACCACTCCTCTAATCCACGAGGTAATTGAAGAGGTGTGGGCATCTGCTGAGTACATTGGCACAGACGGTACACTTGCTTTTTCTTTAAAGTGTAAAAACCATGTAGTTAATTCTGATGTGATAACTGCTTGTTTAAAATTGCTTGAGAATAACTGTCTGGAAGTACCCAGTAATGCTGAAATTGTTGCCATGCTTAATTCCATAAATTATGCCCTTAGTACTGAGAACTTAGGGAAAATTGTTAGGAAAGGTATGGTTAAAGAATGGAGTTATTTTTGTGATGCCTTCATTAAAACTTTTTCAGGCAAAATTAGTAATTTTGATGATGTTACCCATTCCATGCTAGTTATGTTGTGTATGCTTCTGACTGATAAATTCTATAACTTTGGCACACTAGTCATGTATGAGATAGCAGCAAAATTAGGTAAAAAGGTAACTAGGGGCAAGAATATCTATTTTGCTAGATTTTTTATGCTCTTAGCACTGCATGTATCTGAGAATGAGCTATCCATTGCTAACCCGGATAGCAAGTTCAATTGTTTTGTTCAGAAGAAAAGAGTCTTAAGTGATTTGATTCGAATGAACTTAAATGCAGAAGTACAATTGGTATATCTACCAATTGTTCAGGTAACTGTATGTAACCCTGAAACTCCTATCTCTAACCCCCAAATTTTTTTGCCTTCTAGTGTCACAATGGAGTCTGTAGTTGTGACCAAACAGGCTCCTACCAAAGTGACCAAATCCAAAGTTTCAAAACCATAATCTAAAAAGCAAACCTCAAGTGTCTCTCAAAAGGCACCTGTTGTAAAACCTACCAAAACTCTTGAGGGGAGTGTGAAGGTGGTAGTGAGTGGTGAGGGACAGGGTGAACATCAAAGAAGCCCTAAGGATAAGGAAGGTGAGGCAGGTGCAACCAACATTTCAGTCTCTCAAAAGACTGTTAATGAACCTACAAGCCAAATTCTAGTTACATCCTTTCAATAGGGTGTGACTACTGAATCAAGTTCCCCACAAGGAACACTGCACAAAAGGGTAAGGGACACTAGCCCTCTCTCAAAAACCTATGAAAGAAGAGTAAAATCTAAAACCATAGGGGAATCACAGGGTGCACACATAGTACATCAAACTGTACCTTCTCAAATTCAGTTTGATGTGACTTCAATAAATGTGGAGTCACAGCCCCTTGATCTTAACCTTCAAATCGATACACATTTCAATCCACCATCACCAACTCCATCTCTGGATGTGGATATGATATATACATCAATTCTTGATTCTCTATCTTTAAGATTCTTGGAGAAGCCCCACTCTGCAATTGGTGGTCATCATCTTCTAGATGATTTGTTGGGCCATCAATCTTTCATTCCTGAATTCACTACAACATCTGTGGCCTCATCTTTAAAATCAATCTCCACAGATTCAGTGTTGGTTTTCACTTCAACAGATACTATATTTCCTTCATCAACGGATATCCTTCATCCGTTGACAAGTGTTTCTCCATCAACGGATGTGCCTATGTCTCGCCATCCGTTGACATCTATAACTACTCCATCAACGGATATTCCTTATCCGTTGATAACTCACTCTACCACTGCTATATCTGACATTCCTGTGTCAAGTGTGGAGGAGTTCTCAGTAGTTGAAACACTTTTAAGATTGAGGGAAGGGAGTGAGAGGCTTCCTTGTGAGCAGGAAAATAATGAGAGGCTGACCATTTCTTTCGGTCAGGCAAAAGGAGAGATTTAGAGTTCCACCTTAGTAGGTGAAGGTGAGGGTGTGAGAGGTGTGAGCCAAGGGGAACCCTTGATGCAAGAAAAGAGAGATGAGAGGAGAGAAGGGACTACAGGAGGCATAAGGTTGGAAGGAGAAGCCATTGCAAGTGAGTCAATGGAGGTTGATGATGCAACCAAGGACATGGAATATCAAAAAGAATATCAGTCAATGATTGACTCCATCTCTTTGGATGCTGAAACCTTTATTCCTCCACCTGCCTATTAAGTTCTGGCTCGCCAAAGCAATGTGGAAGCAGAGGAGGCAATGCACCTAGTGCACACCTCACAGTCACTACAAAGAGCTAAGGAATCTTTAGAAGCTCTGCCATCCATTGCTGAAGATGAAGACATTGAAGAATTTGACAGTGAAGCCAGCCAGAGCACTGAGGATGAAGGTGCTAGCAGTATTCATGATTTGAAATTTGCTACTAGCTACACCTATCTTGACATTGATTTGGAGATCATAAGGCAATATAAATCTGCCATGGCTGAGCACCAAAGTGTAGATCCACAAAGACAGGTTGTTCTTCAACAAGCAATTGATTCTCTCAAGTTACAAAAGATGCAAATGGTGATTCAAAGATCAAACTTAGAGGAGGTCAAGCAAGATATCAAAGATGTGAAGATTTCTGTGGATTCCAAGTTGGTGCAGTTGGCTCCTACAGCCACTCAGAGGGTGTTGCAACGAAGATTCATCAAAGAAGATAGCTTGGCTAAGTCTGTGCAACAACTCACCACTAGAGTGGAAAAGATGGAATCCCAGATGGAGCAATTTCTTCAACATCAGAAACTGCAAACTCAACTTTTAGAAAAGTTAGTTGTAGCCCCTACTTCTATTCAAACCCTTGATGCTAACAAAAAGGGGGAGAAAGTGGAAGAGGCTGTGGAAACTACAAGACAAATCACTATTTCTGAAAGGAGAGAAGCAGCAAGTGAGGGGGAGCAGCAGCCTATCATAGTGGTCAATCCACAGGACTTTATTGTCAAAGCTTCCCCCAGCAAATCCAAACCCCTACCAATAGCTCTATCTGAAGAGTTTGATCTCTCAAACATGACAGAAGAGGAAAAGCTAGCCAAGATTGAAGCTCTACAAAAGATAAGAGAGGAACAAAATGAAAGGATAATGAGGTCTGAAAGGTTGATCAATGAATCTATTGCATCAACTCTGTTCTCTAGCCAAACCTCAGCTCCAATAATATCTACTACAATTCTGAAGGTGCTCACTCCAGCAATTGTGGCTCCTACATATTATGATGTTGAACCTTCTTATGTCAAAGAATTTGAACCCATCATAAAAACCAGAGTTTACTCTCCACCAAAAGCAAATGGGAAGAACAAGTTACAACTGGACTATCCATTTCCCAAGGATGATGAAGAAAAGGTAATGGGAGAAGCTATCATGGAGTTCAAGAAAAAGACTAATAAAAGAGTAAGAGAATGGATGGCTGTAATCACAAGGAATGGAAAAATTCTGAACATCTCCAACAGCCATCCTAGATTTGTTGAAGCCAAGAGGGAAGAGACTTCAAGGCTGTTAAGAGAAGCTCATCTAAATACTGAATTTCCAAATGAAAACTCAGAAGAGATGCTAGCCAGGCTAGCTCAAGAGTTAGATGATGAGTTACAAAGTGAAGAAAAGGAGTCTGAGGAACCTCCTAAGCCAGTTAAGAGAAAAGGTGGCACTAAGGTCAGGGTACAGAAAAGACAGAAAAAGCAAAGACCCAAAAAGCCTATTTCTCCACAGAAAGGATCTAGAGAAACAAGTGGCACACAATTACCAATTCAAATGCCTCAAGAGGTAATAAACCCATCTGTAAACTTCCATGAACAGCAAATAGAGCCAAAGGAGGAACCAGTGGAGTTTGACAAAATTGAGGTTCCTTTGAATCAACACAGAAGAAAAGGGCCTCAAGAAAGCAAACTCCAAAGTTGCCTATCCAAATATCTAAGGTGCCCTCTATTGTTAAACAGTCACCTGCTGAGAACAAGGAAGACTACATCCATCAGGCAGTTATAGAAGAATATTCTGGCATCAATCTATATATGGATGAAGTGTCAGAAGTGAGAGGAATTGACAAATACAAATACCTGCTTGAGAGATTAGTGTTTGTCTTCAAAGGAGGAAAAGAGAGGACATGGCCTTTACAGAAGGTACTTGGAGAAAATTATCAAATCTTAACCAAAGTATTCTCTGCCATTAAGAGACATACAGGGTTCTCCATGGTAGCCATGCATGAGATAATCAAGAGGATTGAACAGATTAGAGCAGAATGGAATTCTCCATCAAGTTTGCCCAAGAAATTGAAGATCCCATACAATGGACAGAAAATCCACATTCAACCTTATTGGATGATGGAATTCAGGGATGAAGGTGGAAACAGGAGATTCTTCAGGTTGGAGGATCAACTATCTAAGGCTAGCACCCAGTACCTTAGGTGGTTGTAATCAAAGCTGAATTCAAAGATTGCTGAAGAAGAAGCCTTCTACAGGCAACTCCAAATCCAGATTGAATCAAATTCTGCTAAGGAAGGAAAATCAAGAGTGGTGCCAACAAGAGAAAGAAAACATTAATGATCTGCTCATACTAGAGGAGCAATCTTTCTCTGTAAATTTCTCAAACTTTCTGTGTTTAAATTTTGAAGCTTAATACAATTATGCATCTATCAGTAAATACCTCTAGGGAAATGTTTTGTTATCATCAAGGTCCTAAATTTATGGCTTTATGTTCATCAAGCATAAATTGGGGGAGATTGTTAGGAATATGTTGTACTTGATGATAACTTCACATTCTATGCACAAAATTGTATAAGTCATGTTTTGTAACTGTCAACGGATGAGACATTATAACTCTATCCGTTGACAGGTAGCTCATCAACGGATGAGATTTTGTAGCATACTGCAGTATCTCTATTTATCAGTTGATAGTGTTTTTATTCAGAGTCATGTTGACCATCAACGGATAGGCAGAATAGGGTAGCCAATTGTAAATAAGCTATGCTATGTAATTCTGTCTAAGTGAAAGTGTATCAACAGATGAGAACAGGACTCTATCAACGGATACAACTCAAATCTACAATATCAACGGATATAGCTCAAACTACCATCAACGGATGATAGTGTACAACATCAACGGATAATCATTAACACTTTCTTCTATGCTAGCTGGGAATTAGCAGTTGATAAGGACAGGTTTGATTGACAGATCACATGGGTTGATAGTAGGTATAAAAAGTAGTATGGCAGCCATACTTTGGAAACGCAGAAGAAAGAAGCATTCCATTTACATAGTGAATACAAGAAAGGTGCAGGGGACATATCTGTTCACAAGGACAACCTTTCGGCTACATGTGGATTTGGAGTGGAGTAGCAAGTCAACTTGAATTAGATTAATATTATCTTATTCCTGTAGTACTTGTAAACTTGGGATATATAACCAAGTGTAGCAAATCTTTAGAAACTAAGAAAACAGATACATTTGCTTAGGGTTTTATTGAATATCCTTAGAAAGCAAAGAGTTGTAAAACAGAAGCTGTGTACATTTGTATCACAGAGTTTTCTTCGAATAAAAGTCTCAGGTGGTACATTTAACCACCTGATTTTTTATGTGTTTGTGAATCATTTCTCATTCAGCAATTATCTCCTTATAGATTTCTATGATTCTTATCAGAAATTTATAAATATCAAGAATTGTATTCAACCCCCCCTTCTACAATTATACAAGTGTGTAATCTGGGAATAACAAACCCTCTACTCATCATTATCACACTCAATTAAACATCTACCTACCAATCAGAATCAGCTCGTCCTAAGGGATCATGAATTATGCATGCCATGAAAATGCAACTAACATGAACTCACATGGTATACGAAAATAAAATAACAAAATGTCCTACATGAAACAACATAAATAATACGAACGAACATGCATGAATTACACTAAACATGCAAACATGATATCCTATATGAACACATAATACAACAACAACTACTAATCCCTCAAACCACCCCCAAACTTAAAATATTCAATGTCCTCATTAAATGGAAGTAAATACGAGGGATAGTAGAAAACATACCTACTCGTCCTCATCATCGGATGAATCAGGCGGTGGATACGGCGTACGAGCTCCATAGACTGGCCACCTTGCCTGAATTCCCACATCTCTCAAAGCTGCAGCCATATCCTCAGCATACTCCCGGTTACTAGCATGTATAGCATCCATCCGCCTATACAAACGCCTAAAGTGCGCATCCAAAACTCTCTGTACTCTCGAAACACGTTGCGGAGCGCCCGCTCCCTGACCACTAGAACCAGCACCACTAACAACATAACCAAGCCCCCTCAGATGTGGAATCCCACCTTGTCATTCCGGCATCCTATCAATAGACACGTCAACAATGGAAGCCATAGGTGACTGCAAATCCTCCTCCGCACCCCATGTAACACCACTATCCATACACAAACCAGCTATAACAGAAGCATGAGGCATCGATGACAGTGCATTAGACTTTAAAAACCTTATAATATTCTGATAAACAATATATCCAATGTCAATGTACTTTCCCTTTAGAATGCCCCAAAGAAGAATCGCTCTATCAGCTGTTACCTCACCCGTATGAGAAGTAGGCATAATATTCGCACAAATAAATAAATACCATGCTCGTGCAAACTTATTCATCGCAGAAGACGGAAAATTAATCGGCTCAGTAGTTCCCAATTTATACTTCAAAACTGTACCGAGAACACATAACTCATGAACAATCGCCTCCATATCCACATCCGCACTAGTCTTCCTTGCCCAATCTTCATCCCCCACAATCTTAGGTGGTTGTCCCAAAATTTGACGAATAGCATCAGCACTATAATCCACATGTTTACTTCGAACTACACACACCCCATCCGGCTCACCATTAACATTCGCATAAAACTCCCTAACAACATTCACCGGAACCGGAGCAGGCGCCTTACAAATCTCTCCCCAACGTAACTCATTAATCACATCAACCAACCCATAATGACGAGTTGGCAAAAACCCCCTTTCTTTCGCGACCTTGACAACAATCGATTATACTCAACCTCCGCATCCGGAGAAGAAAATCTCTCCACCCTACTCGAACCACCCATCATTCGCTTAGGAGCCATAATAATCAAAACCCCACTCAACAATAACAACACCAACATCCACCAATAAATATCACACCAAAAACCACCAAAAATACAAAACCCAATTACACCAAAAATACCCAATTAACAAGAATAATACAAAACCCCAAATTTACAAGAACACAAATTCGTAATAAAAATAAAATTATAGAAGAGATATCCCAATTACGAATCGAAGAGGTGAACTTGTACTAATTTTCCCCCAAACTTGAATTTTTTTAGAGATGTAGAGGATGAAGAGAATGATTTGGGTGTGTATGTATGGGTATATATAGACAATGGAGTGATAGGATGAATTAAAAAATTTTAATGTGAAAAGGAAAAATTTTGGGTGGGGTTTGAAATTTGATGTAAGATAGAAATAGGATTTAATGAATTAAAGAAAACAAATTAGAATATATATAGGTTTAGAATTTTTAAGGAGAGATGAGGGGTTTTGGAATTGAAATAGGAAAAGAATTAGGTGTATGAATGATTTAATAAGAGTACAAATAGAATGAGAGTGTAAAGAATTTTTTTTTTATATATATAACAGGTGAACAACACAAAAAACATCGGACAAAATTCTGCCCAGCAACCTGCCGCGCGTACCGTGCAATCTGCTCCACGACCAGACGAGAAGGCGCAGCCTGCGCAACAGCCCCGCAGTCTGCCCCCAGACCAGTAATGCAGGCGCAACCTGCGTTACACAGGCGCAACCTGCCCCGAATACAGAAACGCAGGCGCAGCCTGCGTTACAGAGCTGCAACCTGCTCTCTTTTTTTTTTTGAAGAAAGCAATACACGACATACACAAGGCTTGGGTTGCCTCCCAAGAAGCTCTCGTTTAATGTCATTAGCTTGACATTCTTCTGAAAAATCATGAACGAGATAAAACAGCGGCAACCTTCTCACAGTTTACCGTACCACCAAAATAAGGCTTAAGTCTATGTCCATTCACCTTGAAAGAATCATCAATAGAACCTCTATATATCTCCACTGCTCCATGTGGAAATACTGACTTGACTGTAAAAGGACCCGACCACTTTGACTTGAGCTTACCAGGAAAAAGTTTAAGGCGAGAATTATAAAGCAACACTTGTTGACCCGACACAAATGACTTATGCACCAACTTCTTATCATGCCACCTCTTAACCTTCTCCTTGTACATTTTCGCGTTCTCGTAAGCTTGCTCACGAAATTCCTCAAGCTCATTCAACTGAAGTAGACGTTTCTCACCCGCAACCGTGATATTTGAATTCAATTTCTTCAACGCCCAATATACCTTGTGCTCTAGCTCGGCCGGCAAATGACAAGCCTGAAAGGCATATGACACAGCCTATTATATTACGAGAACTCAACTCAACTTAAATTAGTATGTAATAGTAAATAATATGTAACCTGTCACAGGAATCTCAGATAGTGATATCTGTCAGAAGAAAGAAGAATGTCAATCTATAGTTTTGATGTTTTACACCGATAGAAGATTCAGTCAACTGATCAACCCTTGGTGTAGCATTGATGCAGATGGATTTTGTTTGAAATGATAAGAGATTTCAACGGTGACAGAGGCAGTACAGAAGATTGAAGAGAGAGAGAAGAAAAGAGAAACACCACATTTAAATGTCAAGAATAAAGAAAATTCATCAAGGTTAGTCGTTCATGAACCAGACAGTACATCGAACGTCAACAGAATTGATGATGAAGCTTTATTATATTAATTGGTGTCTTAACAGAATTTATTATGAAAATAAATTAATTAAATGATTTGTTAAAATCATTTAGTTAATTAATTCATAAAAATCTGTTGTATTATGACAGTTTAACTGTCATAAAGAGAGTATTAAACAACTATCATAATGGCTGGAAGATGATTGTCATAGCAAGTGTCATAATAGCTCAGCAACTGTCATGATGCTCTTTACACAGCAACTATTATGATGCTCCTGGAAGGTGTAATACCGAGTGTCATAGCAGCCTGGAAAGTGTCATAGAAGCTCAGAAACTGTCATAGAGAGTGTCATAAAAGTGTTAAAATGAGACACTATGACAGTTGACATATAAGATGATAAAAGAGGCAGTAGACGGATAGAACAGACATATACAACAACATTACATTCACAGAACATACCCGGATGCTCTCTTCTCTCTCATCAAGAACAACACAGCAAGAGAAATAAATTTGTATAAATTCAAGTTCTTAGCCTTTGTAATATCTGATCCGATAGAACTTGATTACTTGATACTCTTGTACTACTAGAGAGTTTTTACTCCTAGCACTTATCTTGATTTTTATTAACAAATCTAGAAAAGTTCATGTCGAATTTTCTAATTTGTTTTTATCAACTTGATAATTAATCCGTACTGAAATTGTAACATCCATCAAGTTAATATATTGTTATATTCAACTTGAAATTTGTTTCAATTTATTCCGCACAAATTTGTTCAAGTCAAATTTTATTCTAAGAACAAATTTCGATAAAATGGTATAGATTGTATTCAACCCCCCCCCCTTCTACAATCTTATTGGACCTAACAATTGGTATCAGAGCCTATTGATTGATACACAAATCAAGATCCTATTTTTACTCAGTCAAAAATCCATCTTGAATTTTTAACTCTCTTAGAAATTCACCATGTCTTCAAAAGCCATTGTTAAAATTCCTCTCTTTAATAAAGATAACTATGACATGTGGAAAAACAAAATGGAATTATTTCTTGATGTTACAAATCCAAACTATTTGGACGTCCTGAAAAATGGACCTATAATTCCTATGGTTGATGAAAAGGAAGTTGTTACTGATGGAGTTGTTGTAACACCTGCTAAATCCTATAAAAAAGATATTGCTTCTTATTCTTCTGATGATAAGGAGATTGCAGGATTGGACAAAAATTTAAGACTTATCTTGTTAGATTCTCTTGATACTGTGATGTACAGTCATGTGATGAACTGTAAGACTGCTAAGCACATGTGGGAAACTATAGAGACTATAAATGAAGGAACTGATGAAGTTAGAGAAAACAGACTTCAAATTTTAACCTCTGAGTATGAACACTTCAGAGCTGGCCCTAATGAAGGCATTCAGGAAGTGTTCGAAAGGTTTAACAAAATTATAAACAACTTGCAAGTTCATGGCAAGAATTATACTCAGAAGGAGATTAACATGAAGTTTCTGTTGACTATGCCTACTCATTTAGAACACAGGATAACTACAATAAGAGAATCTAGAGATTTGAATAAGATTTCTCTTGAAAGACTGTTTGGTGTTTTGAAGACTTATGAATTAGAACAAATACAGCAGAAGGAGATTTCTGGCAAAGGCAGAGTGGCAAGTTCTTCTACAGCTTTAGTAGTTGAGGTTCCTAAGGAAGTGGAAGATAAGGTTAATCTACCTTACAGCTCAGATAAGGAACAGACTGAAGTAGAACATGGTCTGACACCAGTCACTCGGGATGGTGGAGAATACTATTCATTGGAAGAGCTAGATCAACTAGAAGATGAATCCATGGTAATGATGGTCAGGCAATTCAGTAACTTCAGATTCAGAAGAAATCCCAAGTTCAGGTTTAAGTCTAATAACAGATTTCAGAAAGGAGGTTCTTCTTCCTCTAGCAACAGGTGTAACGCCCCCAAATCCGGGGTCAGGGATTTGGTCGTCACGCGGAAATCCTTAATAACAAATCACCTGCTCAACCACATTAAACCATCTGTAGTCATTAATAATTAAGTTACAACAATGAGACCCCAACCCCCAAGCATCTTTTAGGTTATAGGGCTAGAAACAAGAATCAACTCCTTACTACTAGTATAACTTCGTTGAGAAGTACACCAGTAACTAATACTATTTTGCGCAAAGTAACATATATATTACACAACAATATACTTACATATAATTTACTCCAGATAAAAACTTTCTAGATCATATCGTCTTCATAAGGGCACGCTGCCCGCTTCATCTAAGCCATGTAGATAACCTCGTCCGACTACCTTCCACTGAAAAGTTAATAGTTGAAAACAAGCAAGTATGAGCGAAAGAATTGCTCAGCAAGTTATTACTAGAGTTTAACAAAATATCCCATCAGATGTATGGGTTTCCAACATTCAATCGATATTTGATATCTTTCTTGAAACATTTATAACCACTAAATTCTATAGGGAAAGTATAATGTTTGAAAATAATATCAACTGAACACTGTACCAATATAATATAAAAGGTGTCGTTACAAAGTAATTAAATAGCCACATCTTGTTTGTGCAGTAATACACCAACATAAACTTGCTAGTTATTCAATATGAAATCACTTACTTATTGATAATATAATATCAGTTCTCTTCTATAACCAGATAATAATCAATACATCATCTTAGTATAATATCTCAATGTAATATAACATTTAAAATCAAGCTCTCAATATAATCTTTCCATTTCCTTTTATACAACTGTATGTAAAAGTAATATAAAATCAGTTCCTCTTCTTACTGTAAAACAATTCCATCATTTCATACCATTTTCCTTTTTCAATACACAACTCTGAAACCATTATCAATTCTTTCTTTTAAGTTTTGGGGATTTTCACTGTTGCCGAATACGTGAGGCACGATGATCAGTCGTCCTCCGTACCCGTCCCTTTTTACTACCGGTAGACGGAGGTAGGTCTGCCACCATCCCCCAGGAGGAAGGTCTACCACTACATCCTCCTTCGGCAACTCTTGGGCCGAAATGAAACATTAAGTGCTGGACTGTGCAACTTCCACACGGCCTCTTACGCTTACTGATGTAATATTAAGTGCTGGACTGTGCAACTTCCACACGGCCTCTTACGCTTACTGTTGTAAATTCCCCTTTTTATAAGATCATTATTCCATTTATACAAATACCATTCCACATTTTTCCATTTCAATTTTCATTTCCATTCCCACTTTCATTCACATATGTCATCGCCATTTCACATTTCCATATTCGTATTATAACCATTTGAAAACATTTATAAAGATATATTATCAGTGTATCAATTCAAGACATACATTCATTTCACTATGAAATTCCTTAAACAACCTTTTAACAATATATAATCATCCTTAAACACTTAAAAATATCTAAAGAATAACTATTCAATAATCCCTTTTTAAATGAATATTATAATTAATATTCATTAAATAAATAACCATTAACATAACATTTATCATTATCACTCCAGACATTTTTAACCAAAAATGTCTCATTTATAACCATCGAAATATTTTTATTATTATTCCGGAACAAAGCGATTTTAAGAAAACATTTTAAAAATAATATTCATCTAATTAAATAAATTCAATTAGATGAATAAGGTTTATTTAATCAGTAGATGCTTCAAGAGGTATCTATTAATTAAATAAACACTAGTTTATTGGTGATGTTGCCTTTAGGTTAATTATTGCGAAATTCTTTCTAAAATCTTTGCCCGGGTTTTCGAAAATATACCTCTCAAGATAACCCCTTCCACTTTTCCATTCATATATCAATACCTTTAAAATACACCAACTAAAATACTTTACATGGAAATCCCTTTTTAAGAAAATCTGTAAACATCAACCCTTGTCCCCTTATATAACAAAATATTTATTAATAACGTCTGACAGGGTTTAGAACTCAAAGATCCTCAATTTACACATAACTGTAATATTATAAAATAACTTTAGATAACTGATACCATAATATCATTAAAATAACCATAAATAACAACTGATACCATTCCTTCCCATATCACTTTACTCTTTATCGTATATCACTCTCCATATCACATATATTTCCAGTCAACCATTTTACTTAAAAGTAAACAATTTATCAAGATAGAGATAGAAGAAATCTTGTAAATATGGACTGAAGTCTTATTCCACATATTTCATATATTTCAAAATAAATATACTCTGAACGATAGAGTATGTATAAATAAACTTGCCTCTGGTCCTTAGCATCAAACGGAACACAGCGAATAAATCCTTGGCGTTTCACCCAAGCAGTTCCATGAACTTTACACGACATCTCGATCCTTCCTTTTTGATACACGTTGCTCCACTCGATCACGCCCTAATGGTACTGTAATTGTTACGAGTACGCGTTAGTCCAACCTCGTATCTCGAGTAGACCCAACTCAGAATTACCACTGAGTCACCTAAAGTCGTACTGTAGTTGTTATCCCTATAACTGACTACTCAAATACCAATTAATGCACATAACATATTTAGTCAACTTCACTTAACATATACAATTATAATACTAGTGTCATTCTATGACAAAACTAAGTTTATAAATAATCCTCAAAACGCATTTAATCCCCGAAACACATAAATCCTTGAATTAAATCACTTAGCACCTAAATCCTCGAGACAACAATTACCCTCGAATTAATTCACTTAACACATATACACATAAATAATTAACACCCAAATCATACCTTTAAACCCTTGAAATCAAATAAGTTAAATAAATTAAAATGCAGGGGATTTTTAGAAAATTTCGGCATGTAGTATTCGTTTATCGGACTATGGGCACAGCCCCTCCAAAGCAATTCATAACCAATTCAACCCTGTTTTTCAATTCACAATCCAACAACATCAATCGATATCCAACACAATCTCCAACCACAATTCATCTTTCATTTTAAACTATAACACCTTAGTAATTCTACCATAAAACAATTCAAAAACATAAAATGCTACCGCGCATACTTTACTCCAACATTTTTAATAAATCCAAAACTTATTCATAAATCACCAAATTTTATAGGCTTCTTTCTGAATACCAAATAAAGATCTCATAAAAGTTTCCCATTCAATACCATTTTCTAACTAGGTGAATCACTAATCCAAACTCAACACATAAACTATTCATTACATCTGCGCAACTTGTATTCTAAAAATTCTCATAAATTGAAAAATTAATCTTTGCCTACAAGACCTCTGGGATTCCAAAACTGAAGATAATATCTTCACACCATAAAAATATTAGTCTGAAAAACATAGTTCATCTAGGACAATTACCCATCCAAATACAACTAAAAAACAGAGCAGTTTCTTCCAACACAGTGACATTCAAACATTTTTAATAAATTGAAAAATCAATATTTTTACCCAAATCTTTTTCTGAAATCTTTATAATTCCTTCCTTTATCCTCAATAAAAGTTTCAATCCAATTTACAGATTTTAACTAGGTGAAACATAGTTCCAAAGTACGAATCCCGAGAGGTTCGGGTGTACTGCGCAGGTTTCACTAAAACGTCATTTTCTCCTTACTCGTTAACCCAAACGACGCACCGTTTTCTCCTACACAAACTAGACTCCAAGACGCACAACTTTTATTAAGGGACCACTGCCCAGAACAGGGTTTAACAGACCCAGAACTACAGAACAGAACAGGGCAGTAGCTGGGTAGTTTCCATGAATAACCAAACATAATCTTTTCATCCTCTTCCATATACTTTAATCAACCATTAACCAATCTCAACACTAACCCATCAACTCTAATTACTTATAAAGCATAATCATACTCTAACAAAATCAATATACTAATTAAAAGCTTTAAAAATTCAAACCCAAAAGTTTAAGATTAAGGATTATACCTCCAAGAAGATTTAAAACTCAATCCAAGCATTTCCCCCCCCAAGTTTTCTTCTCCTCCTCTCTTGCTCTTCCATGGTAGCTTCTTCTTCCTTTCTTCATCTCTTCTTCCTCTCTCTCACACACTAACTTATATACACATATATACACGCATAATTATATACATAACACACCCAATTGATATCTCTCTCTATTTCTCTCCAATCTCTCTTCTCTTTTCTTCCCCTTTTTCTTCTCTCTTTCTCTCCCGAGTTCTCTCGAACCCTCTCTCGGCTGCATCTGTTTTCCAACTAATGGGTTTGGCCCAATTCCTTTATAACACTACTACTTATCCCCTATTCGGCCCAATTATAACAAATAACGACTAAAAATCACAATTAAATAAAACCTCCGGAAAATTACACTTTTCATTTTTAAAATAAAGAATATAAAATTAGGAGCACCCACATATTTTCAAAATATTTTTCGGATCAAAAATGAATTAAATATGAATTTTCAAAGTTTTGATCCTTTAAATACAATAAAACTCTTAAAATCATTTTAAAATACTAAACCACCCAAATTAATCCACCTTACAATTTTAAAAACTCAATAAATATATAAAGATAATATTTCAAGAGATTTCATGATTTTTAATTCCTCCGATAATTTTATAAAATTAACATAGGATCAAAATGCATGATTTAAATATATTTAAATCCTCAAAAATATAAATAAAATACATCAGCCTTCACAATTCACACAATCATCATATAAACACATAAACACAACTTCACATACATTCCACCTTCCAACAATAATCACATAATATAGTTCATAATTATACTGAACCAGACAATAATTAAATAATTCGCTTTTGAAATTCCTTGAACTGGAATAATGAACAATAAAATAAAATAAAAATTTCCTCCTCATTTTAGGAAAACATTAATAATACTAAAATCATTTTCTGAAAATCCGAGTTATTACAACAGGGGATGATACAAAATTGGAACTGTTGACAGAAGCAAGTTTCGTTGCTTTAATTGTAATGAACTGGGACACTTTGCTATTGAGTGTCAAAACCCCAAACAAGCACAGAAAAAGGATTATACTTCTGAAAAGAAGAAGACTGGAAGAGCTAATATAGCTGCTGGTAAAAGCTGGGATGACACTGACAGTGAAGATGAAGAATATGGAAACTTTGCACTGATGGCAAATGCTGAAGCATCTGATCGTCATAGTACTCAGGTAATATTTACTGACGCTGAATTGATTCATAATTTACGTTATTCCTTGGCTAGTGCTCAAAGTGAAAATGCTAGAATAAATCCATTAAACACTATTCTTAAAGATGAAGTGTTAGAACTAAAAAAAGTGCACATTAATCAAGAAGAGCAAAGAGAAGAAATAGCTACACTCAATAGAAGAGAGAAATATATTCTAGAAGTTGTAGCTAAACAAATTACTAGAATTACGGAACTTGAAACACAGGTTAGAGCTTCCTACAATTCTGTTAAAGTTTCTAAAGAGCTCTTCAACAAACAAGTGATTGAACGAACTGTAGGAATAGGGTTTGGTTACAAAGAAGCTGTTGGATCTTTGGGCAAACATTCTGTTAATCCTATTCCTGCTAAAGAAAGAGGTATACCATATGTACTCAAAGATGTTGAAAAACCTATGTTTAAAACCTCTGTTGCTGAACCACCAAATATGTATTCTATTGTGATTCAAGAAGAAATGAGAAATGAGGACAGTGCTAATGGCATAGTCATTGATAATGTCAAATCTGCTAAGGAACCAGTTAAGGTTGTTGAGTTAACTACACTACACCAAATATGGGCTGTTGCAACACCAAAAAAGTGTAACTTTAGGCCCCAAAAGTGATACAATAGATGTTTATGCAACGCTTTTGCTAAAACTCGGTGTTGCATTTGCCGGCGTTGCAATAGCCTTCTATAGCAACGCTTTTTGAACTTATTGCAACGCTTTTCAAAGTATTACAAAAAGAGTTTGGTGTAGTTTTTTGTAACACTTTTGCATGTTTTAGCAACATTTTGAATGTGTTACAACATACGAATGCAACACTTTTTTGCAACATTAATTGACTTAAAAATGTTACAAAGTGAGTTTATTGCAACATTTTTTTGCAACATTATTATGCATTTTGCAATACTTTTGGTTTTTTTGCAACATTTATATGCAACATTTTGGAACCTTTTGCAATACTTTTTGATATTTTTGCAACAATAATCTGCAACATTTTGATGCATTTTGCAACACTTTATGTTTTTTTGCAATATTTTTCTGCAACATTTTTATCCCTGTTGTAATACTTTTAAATTTAGTTGGCAACACTTATTTGCAACACTTTTTATTAGTCCAAATTGCAATGTCATGTTTGAAATTTTAATATGCCTTACACAAAAGAATATCAAACCCAGAAATGACATTTAAAATCCAACAAGATAATGTCAATACAGTAGATCGAAACACATGTCGACTAAATACATCACAATTCTACATTAAACTTAGTCTTCCAATGATCAAAATACCAACTACTACCAAAAGTACACACATAAAGAATATAAGTAGTTAAGTACTGATCATCAATCATTACTTTTGTTGTCCTCGTGATCATTGTCATCCTCGCGATCATATGATCACTGTAAAGCCTCTGCAAAGACTGCATCCAATATGGACCTCAGCAAATCCTGTAAAACAAGTTGTTAGCTCACCCAAAATTAGTACTGAGATTAATTATAAATACACAGAACAAACAGAGTTATATAATGGATGTGTTAACACATGATACTAGTTCAAACACACCACATAAAGACGAGTGTTTATTTTGTTTATGGTACAGACTTATTTAACTATCCTCGTTATCTGGCTTGAAACTTCTTCAAAACAGAGTTTGCATCAGAAAGTAAGAAGACAGATAGCAATCTATTAACTTAGAAAAATACAATCTATGTAATTGACTTATGCTATTATAAAGCACCAGGAAGATGGTAGGAGTAAGAAAGCTTAATCAACAGCTTTCATTTGATAATATAGCAATTATGATCCTCTTAAATTGGTAATAGCATGGTACCTGAAAATCAGATAGCTTCTCTTTTGTCAATTTCGACGTTAAGGTAGATGCAGCCATGACATTGTTGAGTTCCTGAAGCTTTTGAACAGAAGCAAGTGCTCCGTTCTTACCAATATCATTCTCTGTGAAAATGAAATTGCTGGACAAATCCCACAACTCCACATTTCCTTCATCATACAAAGTAACAGACTTGACACCGGCCATCACTAGGTTCTTTGCTGCATGTGATTGGTCATTTTTGTCAATTAGTTTGTTACACACATCAGCTTTTTACAGCATATTGTCCAGTCAAGTCCAGCTAGATTAAGCATGATCAAATGCACAAACACAAGAAATCACATACTATGAAACAAGTTGAGTAAAAAAAAGTTACTTATAAATACTATAAATACTTATCAAATACTATAAATGCACAAACATAAGAAATCACATACTATAAATCACATACTATTAAACACAAGAAATACTATGAAACAAGCTAATTCATTATAGATTATTCTCCCCAGCTATCCTATAAATACTTCCTGGATCATTCTGCAACTTATAACCTCAACATTTGCATTTAGTAAGAAAAATGGCAAGGGTTATATACTTGGCAGTTGGCAGTAGTATTGATGATGGTGGCTATGTTGATGCGGCCAGGTGGAGCTCTGACATGTGGTGCACCAGAGGAACAGAGAACAGGAGCCTTGTGCAATGTTTTTACCAGAGGTGATCAACCTGAGCCATCTGGTGAGTGCTGCAATGCGTATAGAGCATTACGCGCTGCTAATCCCGTGGTGCTACTGCTAATCCCGCTGCTCGTATTCCAAGATTTGATTCTCTATCAGAAAAATGTGGACTTACTTTTCTATTCTCTGCTGATCCTAAATTCGACTGCAACACGTAAGTAACTCTAATCACTTTTGAGTTTCATTAGTTTTCCATCTTTATAGGCAAACGATGCACATTATTAATAAACTTGATGGTCACATATGGCTTTCTAATTTTTTTCTTGAACATTATATGCAGCGTGAATTGATGCCACTTTGTTGCAGGGAAAAGCAGTCTTAATAATGTAGTTTCATAAACAAATCAGTTTATGAAATTTGATCAAATCAAAGATGAAAAATGAAATACTGAGGTACATGAATAATTTAATTACTTGACAAGTACCTAAAGAAGTCCCCTAAGTTGCCTATATACTCCCAGAACCCCAAGGTCTAGATGCAAAACATATCCATAACTAATCGACACACAATCTGTATCCATGTAGAGAAAACAGAGTACATATTACAACCCAAGACAGAAGATGGCAAAGATTGTATGCTTGGTCTTGTTTGTGAAAGTTGCACAAAAAGTTGAATTTTGCAGAAAAAAAAAAAAGCACCGAAGAAGTATTTACTTAATAAATAAACATTAACGAGATAGGCTAAAATGCACTAGTACCTTAGATTTCAGCCAAACTAACTGAAACCAGGTGGAAACGTTTGCTACAAGAGGAACATAAAATGTATAAAGACATTATAGTTGTATAGAAAAGCCCCACTTGGCTATAATGCTATTGTTCCGAACTTCAGTAAGTATCTTGGTTAACACATCAGCTAACATCGAGAAATGATACAGGAAATTTACCTTTTATTGCATAGAATGACAATCCAAATCTAGGTTTTCTGCTCTTTCATAAAATATTGGGTTCTAGGCAATGGAAATTACAGCAATTTGACACATGACACATCTAGCTAACAGAGATGGGAATAATATATGTACTTTACTTTCCTGTAGTAATCTGGATAACTAAAAGCAAGCTCCACATTTACCCAGTAATCCTGTCAAAGAGCATGTAGCAACAAATGCCAAAATATCCACAACTTCATATCTGTGACAAATTTTGAATTCAAGACCTTTAGTGTGCAAGGTTGCATGGAATCAGGTTAATAAATCAATTTTTTTTATAATTCTAAGTTGTCGTAAGAACTGGTCGTGTGTAGTTTAAGAGGGAGAATGGGGGAATTTTAGATAAAACTTAAATTAGGTTAAGTTGACATTCATCATCGATAACAGAAATGGAGGAAATCTCATTGTTTTGAATCCCACAAAACCGTTGAGATAAATGAGCCAAAATTGAACCCTAAATAACAAAAAAGCTCTACAAAGAAGTTGGCAACAGATTTAGAAAGAACATTATGTCAATATAAATGCGATGAAATGTAAATTTGCAACAGAAGTTCTACACAATACGTATTAATAGCACTTGATTCTAAAAACAGTATCTAAACTACTAATTTTCAGAGCAGCAACTATACTTATTTGAACAACTAAATACAAGTCATGCTTAAATTATAATTGTCAAGGCTTTTATTCCAGAATTCTAAAACTTCTAGTTGTCAAGGCTTTTATTCCAGAATTCTAAATTATAATTTAGATGTGAGATATCATTCTGGTTAACCTTAGCTTAAGAGACGGTCTTGTGGCTGATGCCATAAAATCAATAGAAGACAAACAAAAGTATCAAATAACTACTCAAATAGAAAAAGATGACATTGTTTCACGACTACACAGCACTAGCATTCAATTCAGTAGCATATAAACATAATATATAATTATATAGCATGTCCACAACATCACTAGCTACCAAGACTGTCGTATTTTCCAATTATAAGTTAGAGCTACAATTATAAAATCGGAAATCATGTAATATTCTAATTAGACAGCAATGCAGTACTCCTAATGTAATCAACCAAACAATACACAACACGCAAACACCGAGTAATATAAAAAAGCATTACCCCAATCCTCCTCCATAATTTTGGAGTCTGTGATTCTAATTAGACTGTCGTATTTATCCTCGGTTGAAAAAGGTTGTCTAAAATAGCTAGAGCTGCACCTACAACAGAAACGTCATCTCAATAAAGACTAGAAATTTTCTGTTCAACTACCAAAGCATTGTTCTTGATGATAACATGTACATAATTGGGGCGAGCATAAGCTAATCTTGTCAATGCAATTACATCCTTCACATTTCGAAAGCATTTCTAGTCACATGCACTCACAATTCACATAATTAAGTATGGAGAAACTGATGAACTAGTGAATGAAGATTACCTCAACCATTAAATTACGAGTGTCACTATCCATAAGTTTCAAAAAGAGTGGAAGTTCCTCGTCTTTCATTACACCGCTGCATTCATCAGATCTTGCATACGAGAGAATGATAACACACCAAGACTGAAAAAAGTGCAAGATTATTCCAGAAATGAGTCCCTATAATCGAATAAAATTCCTGAATACATTTCAAATGAACACAGCGTATTAACACAGCAAACCTTAATTGCTTCCGAGTCAATCACACTAAGAAACTTAACAAGGCGGACAACAACATCAAATCTTAGCTGATCAGCTAAACTTTGGTCTATATGTCAAACTTTCATCAGTATACAATATGGGATAGTACTAATTAGCATATACAGAAACAAAAAGAAAAAGTCTGAGGCATTCTTTTACCTTTTGTAAGCATTAATTCCAAACCCCAGATACATATAAACAAGTCATCGTTGATACCCTTAATCACAATTTTGGGATTTAACAACTTTTTAACTTGATCATTAAATTTTTTTTCCTGAAATTTTGCAAGAACACAAGTGTGAGAGAGCAAATATAAAAACAAAATATCTCAACTCAAAAAATAACTAGGATATTTAAAATGAATCCCTAAAGGAAAATGTGAAAGTCAGTTGATTATTACACAAAGTGAGTATCTAAACTCAAGTTGAGGGCCACTAAAACTAATCAAGGATACATATAAAAGGCCAAGCATAAGAGAAGGAAAACTCAGTCATCCCGGGTTATTCTCACTAGTTAACACAAAATTCTCTATTGATGTAGATAGAATTGCCATAAAATATAATACAAAAGCTCTAGTAATTAACACAAATTCCCACAAATTTAACACAAAAATCCTACAAAAGTCCCACTAATTTAACACTTAATACCATTAATCGAACACATAATAATGAACATAAAATTATAATGTGAAAGTTTCATAGGCATACATACATATACTTACATAATCGAACATAATTGTAAAAAATTGGGTATTTTACCTCAATCGAAGATTTAATTGGATATTTGATCTAATCAATTTCAGGGTTTTGGTCTAATCAATATTAGGGGTTTGAGAGAGGTGTAAGAGATGAGTGTGAGAGAAGGGTGATCGAGAGAGATGAGTCAGAGAGCGGTGGGCGAGAGATGACTGAGATGAGTGAGACAGCGAGAGAGGAGGTGAGTTAGGATATTTGTGAAATAGAATTCTATTTTGTTTAATTAAAGTTTTGGTACAAAACGTTTTGGTGCCAACTTTTCACAAGCCCGCCCAATGAAAAATCAAAAGCCCGCCTTGATATTTTGGTCAATTTCACTAAAAGTGTAAATTGTATTGTAACGTTTTTTTGAAGGTGTTGCAATTGTTTAAAAATGTCAAATTGATTACTTCGCTTGCAACACTTTCCTACTTTATGTAACATTTTTAAAAGTATTGCAATAAATGAACAAGTTTCTTGTCTATTGTAACACTTTATGCAACATAAATGTACTTTGGCGTTGCAATAGCCCATATATGGTGTAGTGCTAGTTCATCAAAAAGTTGGTTAAGTGACAAGAAGATGAAAAAGAACAATAACATGTTTGATATGCATACCATGCCTGTTATTGATATTTCTCATAAAGCATGTGGTGTTGTCAATTGTATGTCTTGTGCATTTAATGTGATGTGTACTTATTTTAATAATAATCATGCATGTGATAAAAAGACTGCTCCTCGACAACATATGAACAGGAATAATAGTGTTAGATCAAAGACTGCTAGTCCTCCTTATGGAAGGAGAGAGACATTAGTACCTAAGCCTAAACAAAGTTCTACTAAGGCTGTTTACAAGGTCAAATGTCCAGTCAATGAAACAAATGTTATTCTTGCTAAAAAGACATGGATATCTAAGATTAAATAAAAGATTGTCAAATCTGTTTATAAGATTAAAGATGTTATTTTGCCTGACAAAGGCCAATTCTTTAAGTACTCTGGACCCAATCAGATTTGGGTTCCGAAGAAGGTTTAATCCATTTGTCATTGCAGGGTGTTGAGCAGGTTGAACGAGTAGCCTGGATCTTGGATAGTGGATGTTCAAGGCATATGACTGGAGACAGAACCCTACTGACAAATATGGTGGAGAAGGTCAGCCCAGTAGTTACCTTTGGAGATAACAACAAAGGTAGAACTGATGGATATGGCAGACTTGAAGCTGGAAATGTTATCATTGAGGATGTGTCCTTTGTAAAAGGACTTGAGCATAATTTGCTCAGTATCAGTCAATTCTGTGACAAGGGATTGAAGTCTACTTTAACAAGAAGAATTGTCTGATTTCACATAAGAAACATGAACAATCACCTCTTAAAGGAGTCAGAAAAGGAAACTTGTACGTAGCCAATATGAACACTGGAAGCACTGAAGAAATCAACTGCTTCTATTCTAAAGCATCCACAGATGAAAGCTGGCTATGGCACAAGAAACTTTCTCATCTAAATTTCAAAACAATGAATTCTCTGGTCAAGAGAGAGTTGGTGAGAGATTTACCTTCCATGGAATTCACTCAGGAAGGACTATGTGATGCTTGTCAAAAAGGCAAGTTAAAAAGGGCAACTCACAGGAGCACCAACATGTCTTCAATAACTGAACCATTATAACTACTTCACATGGATTTGTTTGGTCCAGTGAATGTGATGTCAATATCAAAGAAAAGATATGCTCTTGTGATTGTTGATGATTTTTCAAAATATACATGGGTTCTGTTTCTGAATTCTAAAGATGAGACTCCACAACTGGTGATTGATCACATCAAGTTGATTGAGCTGGATTCTACTTATCTAGTAAGAGCTATAAGGTCAGATAATGGAACTGAATTCAAGAACGCAGTTCTGAATGATTTCTGCACTGAGAATGGTATAACCAGACAATATTCAGCACCAAGAACTCCTTAGCAAAATGGGGTAGTGGAAAGAAAGAATCGAACCTTGATTGAAGCTGCACGTACTATGTTAAGTGAATCAAGGCTTCCATTGTACTTTTGGGCTGAAGCTGTCAACACTGCTTGCTATACTCAGAATCGAACTCTAACCAACAAAGATCTGATGAAGACGCCCTATGAAGCTATGACTGAAAAGAAACCAACACTCAAATATTTTCATGTATTTGGAGCAAAATGTTTTGTGCTTAAAGAAGGTGATGATCAAGGTGGAAAATTCGAGGCCAAAGCATATGAAGCAATTTTTATTGGTTATACAATGAGAGCATACAGGGTGTATGTGATTGATGAGCAAAAGATGATGGAAAGTGTCAATGTAACATTTGATGACACTAAACTTCCTAGTATTCAAACTTAGAATTCATCTGAAAAGCTATCTTTTGATGATATGACGGATACAGATTCAGATGATGAAAATTCACCTGATGTTTTTGCTGATGCTAATGACAATGATGATGATCAGGGTAATGGTGATGAAAACAATAATAATAATGAAGATACACCTGACATTCTTGAATCTTCATCTAGTCAACCTGGCAACAACTCAGGGGGAGTTAATGAAGAATCAACTAATCACAATCAAGATCAAGGTGAATCATCAAGATCTAATCTTCTAAGACAGACTATTTGGAATAGAGCTCATCCTTTTGAGCTAATCATTGGTGATCCAGATGTTGGTGTGAAAACTAGAAGAGCTTTTCAAAATCAATGTAATTATTCAGGGTTTCTATCTGAAATGGAGCCTAAGAAAACTGAAGAAGCTCTTTCGGATCCTGATTGGGTGATTGCTATGCAAGATGAACTCAATCAATTCAAACAACAAGAAGTATGGAAGCTGGTACCTAGACCCAAAGACAGGAAAGTGGTTGACACAAGGTGGGTATTTAGAAACAAGCTAGATGAAGATGGGACAGTGACAAGAAATAAAGCAAGACTGGTAGCAAAAGGTTATTCAAAAGCTGAAGGCATTGATTATGATGAGACCTATGCTCCAGTAGCAAGACTTGAGGCTATCAGAATATTCTTGGCATTCGCAACATTCTCAAACTTTAAGGTTTATCAAATGGATGTCAAGAGTGCTTTTCTGAATGGTAAGCTAGATGAAGAGGTATATGTAGAACAGCCCCTGGCTTTGAAGATCCAGATCTATTGGATTATGTCTACTTTCTTTTCAAGGCTATTTATGGTCTTAAGCAAGCGCCAAGAAAATGGTATGACACACTCTCTGAATTCTTACTTGAAAATGGTTTTGTTAGAGGTGTCATAGACAAAACTCTCTTTACAAAGAAACATAAGAATGATACAATACTAGTCCAAGTCTATGTGGACGATATAATATTCGGGTCTACTAATGAGCTTTTGTGCAAGAAATTTGCTAAGTTAATGCAAGGTAAATTTGAAATGAGCATGATGGGTGAGCTGAAGTTCGTTCTTGGATTACAAGTAAGTCAAAGAACAGATGGAATATTTATTTGTCAATCCAAGTATGTTAGAGAGCTCCTCAAGAAATATCAAATGGAGGACTCGTCTTCAGCAAGGACTCCATCATCTACAGCTGTCAAATTTGGAGCATGTGAAAATTCTGCCAAGGTAGATGTCACAAGCTACAGAGGTATGATAGGCTCATTACTTTATCTTACTGCAAGTAGACCAGATATTATGTATGCCACATGCTTATGTGCAAGGTTCCAAGCGGATCCTAGAGATGTGCATCTCATTGCTGTGAAACGAATCTTGAGATATCTTAAGGGTACTCCTAACTTAGGAATTTGGTACCCTAAAGAATCTGGTTTTAACCTTGTTGGATATACAGATTCAGATTATGCAGGAAGTGTTGTAGATAGAAAAAGCACATCTGGGAGTTGTCAATTCCTAGGTGGCAGGTTAGTCTCCTGGTACAGCAAGAAGCAACAAACAGTTTCCAACTCAACAGCTGAAGCGGAATACATAGCTGCTGGAAGCTGTTGTGCTCAGATCTTGTGGATTAGGAATCAGCTACGGGACTATGGCTTTATACTTGACAGGATTCCTATGATGTGTGACAATAAAAGTGCTATAGCAATCTCCAACAATCCTGTGCAGCATACAAGGACCAAGCACTTTGACATCAGGTATCATTTTATTTGAGAGCATGTCATGAATGGTACCGTGGAGTTACATTTTGTACTTAAGGAAGAACAAACAGCAGATATTTTTACTAAGTCTCTTGACGAATCCACATTCACCATAATTGTTGGTGAATTGGGTATGTTAAATAGTCCTAGTAATTAAACTAGTTAATATCTGAGGTTTGCTCTTTAATAATTTATAAGTGATTACTTTGTTAATATTTATTGTTAGAATCACTTGTATAATTATTTTATCAACTTACCTTGTTATTTTGTTAAATCTCAAATCATTGTGATTATCATCTTAATATGTTTCTACTTACTTCTTTTAATCTTGGTATCGTTTGTTTTAATAGTCATTTATAATAAATAAAAAATAAATAAATAAATAAATAAAAATTGTGAATATATTTTTTTTGTAGTGTTTGTCCTTTTGTTATTATTGTTTGATACCGTTAAAAGGACAACCTATGTTTTATTTTATTTTATTTCATTTTTATCTTATTTTTATTTTTATTTTGTTAAGAGCTATTTAAATTGTGTTTTTAGTACTTGGTTGATGTTCTGTGTACAAATGGTAGATTTTAGATTGATAAGTTTCTGTAAATGTGTAGTGTTGTAGAGTTGTAAACTCATATGACAGACTTGTGTGATTATGACACTCGCTATGACACTTTGGTAGAGTTGTAAACTCATATGACAGACTTGTGTGATTATGACACTCGCTATGACACTTCTAACAAAGTGTCATAGTAGGCCTTAATATTGTTTTTGTTTCTTTTTAATTATGTAAATAGTTATATATTTATTATTAGTAATATGACAGTTTTACATTGATATTACACTCGACAGTGTCATATTCATGTATTTCTCTTGTTTTCTCAAAACTGTCATAATAAGATATAACTGTAATATTGTACATTAATTTTGATTTATTTTTACTTTTATTTTTTATTATTTTCAATGTGTCATAATCAGTTCATGTATTTCTCTTTGCTAAGTGTAATATTCAGTTTAATCTCATTATGACACTCGGTTTACAAAGTGTCATACCGAGCCCCTTGTATATATTCCCGTAGTCATAATCAAACTGTCATAAGTCGAACTGTTCTCTCCCTTGCGTGTTTTTACACCAAGTACTGTCATATATACATACACAATACACGCACCACATAGTCGAATTGCTGCCCGATTTTCATCAAATCTGTTGCAAAACTGAGACTGTAGGAGTGTAGATCGGTCGATTATCTGCCTATTGAACCGTTAAAATCTGAGATTCGTGTTGATTTTGAAAGTCGGAGTTCTTGAAAAACCGAACAGATTTCTTGAGATTTTGAAAGTTTGGTTTTGATTTTGTGAAATCTGAAAATACACGAGTGATTGTGAGTGTGTTGAGAACATATCCTAAAATTTTCAGAATTTTTGAACAACTTTCAAAAATCTTGATTTTATAATTAATTTTTAATTAATTATAACCTCAAAATTCGAATTAAATCTGGTAATTTGTTTAAAGTTGATATTTTTGAGAATTGTTAGTTGTGTTTTAAAATGGCTAATGCTTACAACAATTTCGTACTCGTTAAGCATAATTTTGTTGGCTACTTTAATCCTGAAGATTGTCCGGTTGACCGATTCAAACCATGGGTTAGATTTTTGAATGAGAATTCTATTTGCCATGGTGCTATGACTGCAAATCCTGAAGTGAAATTTGGTCCCCTTTGGGCAATGTGTACTACTGCTGTGATAGCTGCAAATAAAAGATCGTTTTCTTTCTTTCACAATCATCAAGAATTCACAGTGAACGAATTAGTGATCAATGCCGCTTTACAACTTCCAACGGATAACTTTGTGGATTTACCCTCCAATGATGCGTTGATACAGTTTTTCACTAATATTAATTATCAAGGGGAGGTAATTCTTAAAAGTATTAACAAGAAGTTTCTGGTTCAAGAATGGAATGTCTTCTTTGACACGATTGCAAAGGTGTTTGCCAACTTAACAAAGAGCAACAATAATGTTATAACCACTATGTTGCAGAATATTGGTTTTGAAATTGCTCACAATCAAAGAATCAATTTTGGAAGAATTCTTTTCAGTGTTTTATTGAATCGGATAACCAAGGCAAAGATAGAATTTGATGCAGGAACTAAGGTAAGTTGTCATTACCCTCGTTTCTTGTCTTTGATTTTTAATCATCTTGTTTCACCTGAGCTACAAAGAATGTTTCGTGATGATCGAAAACAACCTTCTGCCAAACCAAGCACAGTACTTTACACCAGGTTGGAAACATCACAAGCCTACACAGAAATACCAATAGTCATAACACCATATATGGCCAACTTCATAAACTTGCCGAATGTTATGCCTATGCCACTTGATGTGCAACTTGAACCAGTACTTGATCAAGAGCCACCTGTACTTGCTCTTGAGCAACCTAAACCATCTCCTGAACCACTAATTCTTGAGCAACCTGCATTAGTCATTGAGCAACCTGAAATAAATCCTGCTCAACAAGAACAAGTAGTTGCACCTTGTTGCCCAGTAAATAACAATTGTAGAAGGGGGGTTGAATACAATTGTATAAGATTTTCGACTTTAACAAATAACACAAGTATGAATCAATAACAGCTTTATTAATTCTGATATAAAACTGTTACAAAACTCTCTTAAGAAATTCTTATGTTCTTAAGAGCTGCTAGGTTACAAGATAAATCGTGTAAGCGATTACAATAATGTAAAACCTAAACTATGTTTATATAGTGTACACAGTTACACTATCAATTACAAGATATTCTAAATCAATTACATATAACTCTGAATGCATATCTTGTATGATAGCTGCCTTCCTATAAATTAGGAACCGACATATCAATCTTCCTTGATCTCTGGTCTAATGAGAATCTTTACGAAATACTGACCAGCTTCTATTCCTGATGATAGTCCAATACTGACGTTGTATTACTGATGACGTCAGCATCAGTATCTGATCAGTAATGCCCAGATCCTGATCATCACTTGAATCAATATCTAACAATCTCCCCCAATTTGTTCTTTATAAAACAAAGCACAAATTCCTTGATTCAAAGATGTCAAAAACTCAAAACAAAATACCTTCTAAAAATCATCAGGAACAGTTTCAGAAATTCTTTGATAAAACAGATTCAACCTCAAGAATTCAGATAACAATTCTTCTTCTTTGCTTTCAAGAATTTGAATCAGTTTCTTCTTCAGATTTTTGAGTTCTTCATCTTCCTCATTAATCTGATAGATAGCTGCCCTGAGATTCTGAATTGAGCTTCTTGGAAGATCTAAGTCACCTAGCAACACATAAGCAATTTCTTTTCCATCTGGATTTAGAGACAGTTGTTCCATGCCTAGATACACTTCTCTAACAGCTGTACCTTTCTTCATTTCAACCTCTATGTCTCTTAAATTTAAGTACATAGGAATATAATTGCCATCATACCTCATTCCTCCATCCATAAATCTCTGTCTAATTGTCCTGTAAATCATGACAAACCAATTGTAGTAAACTTCTCTTTCATTAGCATTGATTCTTTTACTTCTGAGAAGATACAGAACATATTTCAGCTCTTTTGCAGATTTACACAACAATTCATGAATATGAATCTTCTTTACACTTCTATCTTTCATGAAGTACAACATCTTTTCTATTTTCTTTGCATCAGCATGACAATCAGCAATGATAGCAACAACTTCAAGTTTCCAGAGATGATCAACAGTTAACTCATCACCAATCTTGTCAACTAGAGCATGTTGATCAGTTTGTACAAAGAAAATAATCTGTGCACGACTATACCCAATTCCTCCTCTTGTGCCAGGTTCCAATCCTTTCAAACCAGATTGCATACTTACCCATTTTGGTGGATTTTCAGCAATAAATGTAGTAGACTCTGATTTAACAATCGATAAAGATTCATTAATCAAAGAAGACTCTGTTATTAATCCTGCTGATTTGAAAACAACCGGTTTCCTATAATCACACTTACTCTTCTCCTTTTTCTTACTCTTCTTCTCATCTGTTGGATAATACTGCTGATGTTCAGGAACAGATTTATCTTTATCATACCATAACTTCCTGTCTGATCTATGAACATTTCTTAAGTAGTCTCTGGTTGTTATCCTTTCTGCTTCTCTGGCTTTAGCTCTGATTTCACTTTCTCTTTCAAATTTTCTAAAGTTCTCTTGTTTATACTCCAGTGTATCTTCAAAAACTTCCATATTGTGAAATTCAACCACAACCTTAAGAATCATAATCTTAAGTTCTTTTAAAATTTCAGCTTCTTCAAAATTAGAGACAACATCAGGAATTGAACCAAAGACTGACTTCTCATTAGATGCAGTAGATTGAACAGCTACCTTACTCTTTCTTTTTAAAGGCAATATCTCCTCTTCAATTTCCTCAGGAGCATTGAATCTATTGTCTGGAGTTAATGCAAGAGATAGTGGAGTTTTCTTCTTTTCATTTTCAGAAACATCTTTCAATTTGATTCCACTAGATCTTGTTTGCCTTGTACTTGTTTGAGCAGATAATCTTCCTCTACTTCTGTATCTTCCTCCTCTGCCTCTTCCTCTTCTTGCAGGAGGAGCTTCATTTTGTTTTGCAATTTCTTCAAAGATCCTGTTCTGTTCTTCTAAGAACTCATCAGTAGTCATGTTTGGATTTTCTCCAGTAGATAAGATAAGTGCTTTCTCAGCATGATACTGTTGAACTCTTTTATCTTTATGAAACAGTTTAAGAACACGACCATCCCCAGTGTCAAGTTCATGAAACAGATTAGCAGCATCTTCATCCTGTTCCACATACACATCATCCTCAGGAATGGTTGACAAAGTTTGACCAGGTGTCACAAACTGTTCTTCTTTTGGATTCTGAGATTGCATCATTGTTGTCACTGTCTTCTTACCTGATCTAGAAACATGAGTTGACTGCCTAGTTTGAGTATTAGATCTCTTTGTTACTAAAGCAGCATCAGAGGTTTCAACTTTATGTGACTTAGCACCACCATCATTTCCAGAATTATCATCATCCTTTTGTACAACTGGATTAGGTGAGCATTTTGTTTTGACTATCTTCTCCCCCTTTTTGACATCGGCATCTTCTTCAATGAAGAAAGACAAGATAAGCTTGAGGGTTTCATCAATATTATCAACTTTTGATTCCAAGACAGTCATTCTGGAATCCATTTTCTTGTCAAGTGCTTTAATATCATCAGCAAGAAGACGTGCTTGAGAAGCAGTAGCAGATATAGAAACAGAAGTTTGAATACCCGCTTGAAATTTATCAGTAACAGCCTTCATAGAGTCAATTTCACTCTTCAATCCCTTTGCTAGAAGAGCATTTGTTTTGAGAAGAGCCTTGAGTTCAGGAGTTGGCATCCTCGTGGCAATATGACCAGAATGAAAAAGAGCATTTTGAAAATTCATCTCAGCATTCGGTTTATCCCCTTCAATATCCCATTCATATCCCCTTGCAGCTCGAGTATCAGGAGGAAGTATGGAACTGTACTCCCCTCTGAATTCTTCTTGAGTAACAGACTGCATGTATCTACTTGAAGACCCATAAGTAGATAGGAGACTTGCTTTTATCGCTGCCTGCATTTGAATTGTCTCAGGATCAGCATTAGCATGATCATCATCATCATCATCTGAGCTATCACCAGCCTCAGGAAGTTTATTATCAACATTATCATCAGGATGCATAACACCTTTCATTCTCAAATCACCAGTAGATACAGCTGGTGAATCCTGATGTCCTGCAGACAGATTAGTAACATTTCCTAAATCTCTCATTTCTTTTAAAGTGATCTCATCACTTCTCACAATGTTACCTAAGTTACTTTCAATAGCAACTTCTACCTCACTAGAAGTTAACAACTTCTCACTCTTTTCTACCTCTCCTTTTGCCAGTTCAGAAGACTGCCTCTCATCACTCTTCTTTTTCTCTAAATGTTCACTCTCAATCTCACAAGAAAGGTTCTGACTCATTAAATGTGAAGAAATAAGAGGTGGCTGAGAAGAGTGGTCTGAAGTCATACAAATAGAGGTATCCCTTTTATCAGGTCTATCTGTAATCATACTATCAGTAGTAAAGGAAGTAGAGATAGAGATGTTACCTGATGAAGTAGTTAAAGAATCCATTGGCCTTGCTGAAATTGGCTCAATAAGCAATGGAATAAGTGGATCAGTAGTACTTACATCAGGATCGACCACTGCAACTATAGCATGACTTGCATCAGTATTTGCTACTGATGGTTCTTGTGTAGTCTGAGGTTTTGAAGCTTCTTCAACACTTTGAGTCAAAGGTTCTTGTGTGCTTCCCTCAAATGCAGTGTCAGCAATCACTTCATCACATTCAGCAATGTGCAAATCATGAGCAGCTTTATCTGCCAGACTTCTAGCTAGTTCAATTTCAGAAGCCCCTTGAGCATTGTCAGGAAACTCCCCTGCTGATGTGATTTTGCTAGCATCTTCACTTTGAGAAGATGGTTCTTGTGGGGCAGGAATATTCTTGTCTTCACCTTCCCTTTGAGAAGGTGGTTCTTGTGTGACTATTCCTTCAAAAATGTCTGCACCTACACTTTGAGTAGGTGGTTCTTGTGTGACCGGATCTCCAATAGCTTCTGAACTCCTTTGAAGTTCAGGTTCTTGTGGGCTAGATCCTCTCAGAGATGACATAGTAGTCCTCTGTTTCTTCTGTCTGTGAAAGACGTTTGCTGCAGCAGTTTTCTCTTCAAGTGGTGAAGGTTTAACACCCAACTGAGCAGCAATAGCATTTACTTGATCAACAGACATCTCAATAATTCTTCTCTTTGGAGATGCAGATGCTGGAGAATCAGAGATCTCAACAGTCTTCATAGGTGAATTATCAGGAGTAGAGATGTTAGGATTAGCAGTAGCGTCAGGAACTGATGATTCATCCTGATTAATAGATACATCAGGATTGCTCTCAATAGCATCATTAAGATTCAGAAATTCTGTGTGATCAACAAATTTGCCTTTGCTAATTAATCTTCTTCTTTTCTTCGGCTTTTCAGAGACAGCCACTTCTCTAGTATCAACAACATCAATCTCTTTCTTCTTCATCAAGACTGATATAGGCATTGTGTCATCATCAGAATCAGAATCAGAAACAGCTCTTTGACCAACTTTCCTCTTCACTCCTGTTTCTTTATTCACACCAGATATTTCAAGAATCCTTTGTTCACCCCCTTGTGACTTCATTTGAGAGCGAGTTGGAGTGGAGAAATCCTTTGATCCTGATTGCCTCTTAGACACATCAGATCTAGCTAATTTCTTTGATTTTACAACTGATGCCTTTTGTGAGACACCAGAGGTGGTTGACTGTTTAGATAAGTGTTTAGGATGTGTGCTTGTGTCAGGAATAGGATGTGTAAGGTCCTGTCCCATAGCACCAGTTGCTGGGCCATATTGAATAGGCATTCTCTCTCTTAAAAGAGACCATACTTCATCAGGAATGTATGGAGTTCCATCAAATTTATTTGCCTTATCAGAATTGATTAGACTCTTTATATTGTTTTCTGAGATTTTACATATAGGCAAAATTGTATCATTCTCAAAAACAGCATGAGGACATAAGTGAGAGAATATTAATTGGAAAAATCTAAGAAAGCAAACATAACCACATTTATCTGCTTTTCTTTCACTTAATGCCTTTAGTATAAAAGACCCATAATCAAATGAGAGATCATGAATTAGAGAATACCCAATTTTGGCTGAACCTGTGGGTAAGGTATCAAAATTTGACACTTTATTCAAGAAACATCTGCTGATGGTGTCGAAGAAGAAATTCCATTCCTTCTTAAGCTTTGTCCTGTAGAGCTCTCCAAACTTCTTTGGCGTTCCATTGTAACCCAAACTTACAACATACTCAAGGAGTTTTGAATCAGGAACTTTGAATACAGGCTTACCAATGATTGATGGTAAGTGCAGGGCTTCAGTGACAATCTCAGGAGTCACATAGTATGTAACATTATCATACTCAAAGCTCATCTGAGGCTTTTCTGATGGAAGTCCTTTCCCAAAAACACTTGTGTTCCAAACCTGCATAACAGACTTAAAAGATATCTTGGCAGGTTGGGTTAGAGCATAATTGATTGGGCTTGAGGCCAAGAAGTCCTGAATAATGTGGAAATCATTGGGCAAGTCCTGATGATCTAGAACTGCAGTGAAGTTATTTGTGTTAAAAGTAACTCCATTGATTACCACATTGCTGTTCATGAAAGATAAATTCTCCATTGGAATTTCAAACACAAGAATTGTGCTAATTTTGAAATTAGGGTTTGAGAGAGCAAAGACAAAGAGAGACGATGTTTTACTGATGGTTTGAGAATAATAAATCAATTAGAAAACTAAATTGATATTTGGACAATACTTATGATTTCTCAAAGACAGGTGTCAGTAAACCATTCGTTTATACTGGAGTAATGGACCAAATTACGTGAGAGAGTGGTGATGATTGCACGCGTCATGACTTACACCTGTAACTATATGTAATGATCAAGTGAAACACACGCGCTTGTATTATTCGAGAAATAAGATTGTGATTAAAATAAAACATAGTAATTTTGTTTTAAATAAAGAAATTTAAAACATCACAATCGAATAATACCTGGTACTTACACCAGTAATATGAATCGTTTCATATTCTTGTGCCACCCTTCTCTATTTAATCTTAGAGACTTGTCCACTTACTTCCTTAACCCTTCATTCTCTCCTGAAAGAAAAATTAGAAAAACCCTTCACAGCAAAATTTTTCCAACAATGTCGAACCTTACAATCAAAGAGAAGAATCTCCATCTCTTAGAGAAAAGAGACATATTTAGCTATACTCGTGAAGAGTTTGATGCTTTCGACTGGGAAAGACAACTTGAGACTCTCTGGTTGCAGATGGATGCAGGTCTCGAAGAAATCGAGAAAGAAAAACCTGCAAAAGTGATCGACATTGATGCTGCCCTCCAAGCAACATTAGCATGGCTTTCATCTAAGGCATCCTCATCCAACTCCATCAACCATTGTTAATGAATATGTCACCAAAAATAACCTTATCCCTGTCAATTTCCACCCAAACAAAGTGGCAAAGATGGGATCTGGGATGGTTACTAACAATGGAGTGGATTGGTCTTTTATTTCCTGTTGAATAGATTAGTAGATAGAGAACAAAAAAGATGTAATCTTTGAATGTAATCTCTTTCTTATTATCAATGAAAAATTTAGTTTCTCTATTCTATTCAATGTTTTCCTGATTTATCATGTTATCTGAGAATAAATATGAGGACTAATTAAAGTGATCACATTATCAAGAGTTCAATAACATTAATCATAGCTTGAATCAGGAAATTGAGATAAAACGAAGACAGTTAGATTCTGAACAAAATACTGATGATCGAATCGTTGCATCAGGATTCGACGTTGACCACTGTCAGAATTGACTTTCCATCAGTATTTGCAAGTTGTCAGTATCTTATGACTTCTTTCTCTCAAGTACTGCCATAGTTTACCATTCCAAGTTCATTCACCAACTTTGTAAAAGTAGTCTCAGGTAGTGGCTTGGTGAATATATCAGCTAACTGTAGATCAGTAGGAATAAAATGAAGTTCAATTGTTCCTTCCAGTACTTGTTCTCTTATGAAGTGATACCTGATACTGATGTGCTTTGTAAGAGAATGTTGAACTGGATTTCCTGTCATAGCAATAGCACTTTGGTTATCACAATAAATAGGTATTTTTGAAAATGACAAACCATAGTCCATTAGTTGATTTCTCATCCACATGATCTGAGCACAACAGCTTCCAGCAGCAATGTACTCAGCTTCTGCAGTTGATGTGGAGATAGACTTTTGCTTTTTACTAAACCAAGAAACTAGTCTTCCTCCAAGAAACTGACAACTGCCTGAAGTACTTTTCCTGTCTATTTTGCATCCTGCAAAATCAGCATCTGAATAACCACATAAACTAAAGTCTGATTCTCTAGCATACCAAAGGCCTAGAGAAGAAGTGCCCTTTAGATATCTGAAAATCCTTTTCACTGCAATGAGATGTGGTTCCTTAGGATTTGCTTGAAATCTTGCACATAGACAGGTTGCATACATGATATCTGGTCTGCTAGCAGTTAGATATAAGAGTGAGCCAATCATTCCTCTGTAGTTGGTAACATCTACCTCAGTTCCTTGATCAGGATCAAGCTTTGTAGCTGTAGCTATAAGAGTTGAAGCTGTAGAGCTGTCTTGCATGTTAAACCTTTTTAGTAAATTCTTTGTGTACTTTGACTGATTGATAAAAATCCCATCATCAGTCTGTTTAACTTGTAGACCTAAGAAATAGCTCATTTCTCCCATCATGCTCATTTGATATCTAGACTGCATTAGCTTTGAAAACTTCTCACACAGCTTAGTGTTAGTTGACCCAAAAATGATATCATCAACATATATTTGAACTAACAGCAGATCATTACCATGATTCAAATAAAACAAGGTTTTATCAATTGTACCTCTATTGAATCCACTTTCCAGTAAGAATTGAGCTAGGGTTTCATACCAGGCTCTTGGAGCTTGCTTTAGTCCATAAAGTGCTTTATCCAGTCTATAGACATGATCTGGATATTTGGGATCAATGAAGCCAGGAGGTTGCTCAACATATACCTCCTTTTCCAGTTCTCCATTGAGAAATGCACTTTTTACATCCATCTGGAATACTTTGAATTTCTTGTGAGCTGCATATGCCAGAAAAATTCTGATGGCCTCTAGTCTTGCAACAGGAGCAAAAGTCTCATCATAATCTATTCCTTCCTGTTGAGAATACCCCTTTGCTACTAGTCTTGCTTTATTCCTCACAATTGTGCCATCTGAATCAGTCTTGTTTCTGAATACCCACTTTGTACCTACAATAGACCTTCCCTTGGGCCTTGGTACTAGTTTCCAGACTTCATTTCTTTCAAACTCATTCAGTTCTTCTTGCATTGCTGTCACCCAATCAGCATCCTTAAGTGCATCTTCAACTTTCTTAGGCTCCTCCTTTGACAGAAAGTTATTATATAAGCATTCATTCTGAGTTGCACTTCTTGTCTTAACACCTGCTTCAGGATTCCCAATGATTAAATCAGGAGTATGACTTTTAGTCCATTTCCTTGCTGATGGTAAGTCATTTCTTGAACTGGATGCTCCCCCTGGATTGGTGTTTTCTTCAAAAGAACTAGAGTTGCTAGAAGCTCCCCCTGAGATAGTGCTATCTCCTTCTGATATACTGTCAGGATTGTCACTTGAATCTATTTCTAATGAGTCTCTACTTGATGTTTGAGTTGTTTCAGTACTGGTGATGTCTTGCTCTTGCTCCCCCTCAACATTTGCATTATTTGAGTCATCATCAGTAACAGGTGTTCGATCAGGAATTGATCGATCGTCAGGATCTGACAGAGTATCAGTATCTGACATGACTTCATCAGAATTCTTGGTAGCTTCATTTGCAAAAATCAAACTATCATGAGAGTCTTCTTTTATGCCTGTTATCTTTCTATCATCAAAAGATACATTAATAGACTCCATGACTGTCTTTGTTCTTAGATTGTAGACTTTAAAGGCTCTTGTTGTTGGATAGCCAATAAAGATGGCCTCATCAGCTTTTGTCTCAAATTTTCCTAGCTGTTCTGGATGAGGTCTTAGAACAAAGCACTTGCAGCCAAACACATGTAAATGCTTCAAACTTGGCTTCTTTTCCTTAATCATCTGATAAGGAGTTACACCATGTCTGTTGATTAGAGTGATGTTCTGAGTGTAGCATGCTGTGTTGACTGCTTCTGCCCAGAAATATGTAGGTAGTTTAGCTTCCTCCAACATAGTTCTGCCAGCTTCAATAAGAGTTCTGTTCTTTCTTTCAACTACTCCATTTTGCTGAGGTGTGCCAGGAGCAGAGAATTGTTGAACTATTCCTTTGTATTTGCAGAACTCTTCCATTGCTGAATTCTTGAATTTAATCCCATTATCACTTCTCAGAATCTTGACTTTGTATTTTGTGCCAGTTTCAATAAGTCTCACATGGTCCAGCAGTATTTCAGCAGTTTCATCTTTTCTGTGCAGAAAATAAACCCAGGTAAATCTAGTATATTCATCAACAATGACTAGAGTATACCTTTTCTTACTGATAGACATAATATTCACTGGTCCAAACAAGTCAAGGTGAAGCATGTGATATGGTTCATCAATTGAGGATTCAGATTTACTCTTGAATGATGTCCTTCTCTGTTTAGCCTTCTGACAAGCATCACAGAGTCCATCAGGAGTATATAGAGCCTTTGGTAATCCTCTTACCAAGTCTTTCTTAACCAACTGATTTATATTGTTGAAGTTGAGATGAGAAAGCTTCTTATGCCAATTCCAACTTTCATCTACAGAAGCTTTACTGATGAGGCATGTAGTTGGATTTTCAGTATTGGTGTGAATGTTGGCTTCATAAATGTTACCATGTCTTTGACCAGTTAATGCAACCTTTCCTGAAGATTTGCTGATAACTTCAAAATGAGTATCATTGAAATTGACATGATAACCTCTGTCTGTGATTTGACTAACACTTAACAGATTGTGCTTGAGTCCTTTCACCAGAGCTACTTTTTCAATGATGACATTTCCAATTACAATACTGCCATATCCCAAAGTTTGTCCAATGTTGCCATCTCCATAAGACATAGTTGGGCCAGCCTTCTCCTCAAATTCTGATAGCAAGGTTTTGTCTCCAGTCATGTGCACAGAGCATCCACTATCCATGACTAACACATTTTTCTTTTTACCCTGCAATCAGAATCACAAAGAACTTAGTTAGAATTTTTAAGAACCCACACTTGTTGGGTTCTCTTTTCATGCAATTTAACATTTTTAGCAGCAGAAGATTTTCTTGTAAAGACACCTTCATCAGGATTAAGTCCATCAGAATTAATCTTTTTCTTAACAGATGCATGATTAGTATTCGAGTTCTTTGTTTTTCCAAAATTTGCACTTTTATTGAACTTAGGCAAAGGCTCATAATAATTATAGTACAAATTATGGTATTCTTCACATGTATAAATAGAATGCCATTTACTGCCACAATGGAAACAAGGATTCTGTGGTTTATAGAATACTGTTTTATTCCTAATGTCAGACTTAGGAACTACAGTTGGCTTCTTTTTACTCCTCCTGCAATCAATAGCAAGATGATTAGAATTACCACAGTTAAAGCATACTTTTCTTGGTGCATTTGGAATATACTTATAATTATTCTCCTTGTTTATTCCAACTTTACCATTCTTGTTCCTTTTGACAGTTGGAACTCTCTTCCTATCTGTTACATCACAGATTCTATCCCTTAATTGTTTCTTGACAAAAGACCTACATTTTTGTTTTTGACAGTTCTAGACTCAGAATGATGTGTAGAAGTAGATCCCTTTTCTGAAGTAGATTTGGGAATTTCTGGATACACATAATTAACAGGTTTTAATTTGGTTTTAGTACTGTTTGTAACATATCTGTAGGTTTTTGGATTTGTTGAGTCATCAACTATAACTCTTCCTGGATTAGATGAAACAACCTTTTCTTTGTCCTTTTTCTCATTCTCTGGCTTATAACCTAGACACTCTTTCCAATTTTTATCAGTAATAATTTCATGAGTTTTTGTACCAGAATGTGTCCAGGTTCTGAGTTTTTCATTTGCCTCTTTAAGTTGCATTTCAAGTTCATTACATTTAAACTCTGTTTCAAGTTTCATGTGTTTAGCATTATCACATTCTGCTTGAACTTCCTGCAAGAAAATTAACTCAGCTTCTAGATGATCATTTCTCTTAACAACCTCTGCCATTTCAGATTTTATTCTAGTATTTTCAAGAAATTGACTCCTAAAACTAATATGCAGAGATTTTAAAAAAGATCTTAGCTCAGAGACATTATTAGTATCAAAATCAAAACAAAACTTCAGATACCTTATTTTCACCAGCAGAAGTCTCATCAGTTTTAGCCATCAAAGCATAATTCACTTTTTCTTCTTCAGAGTCAGATGATGAGTCCATCCAATCCTTGCTTGAAGAAATGAGAGCTTTGGTTTTGGTCTTCTTGCACTCAGTTGCAAAATGACCCATTCCATCACAGTTATAGCATCTTATTTTTGACTTGTCAAATTTGCTGCTTTTACCTTCTTTCTTCTTGTACCTATCTTTGTTAGCATTGAAGGTTTTCTTCTGAAATTTACCTTGCTTCCTAGCCTTTCTGAACTTCATCTTTTTGAAGCCCTTGACTATCATAGCAACCATTTCCATCATACCAGAATCAGTAGAGTCATCATCAGTATCAGGATTAGACTCAGTATCAGTATCTGATGATGAGTCATCAGGAATTGACTCTTCCACTCTACTCTTTCTGTTAGAAACCTCCTCAGTTTTTCCCTTTGATTTTGATTCAACATTCAAAGCAACAGCTTTTGCTTTGACATTTTTCTTGTTCTTCCTCTGTTGAACCTCAAGATCATGGGTTCTTAGCATCCCATAGACTTCATCAAGAGACAGCATCTTCAAATCATATTGATGCCTTATGATTGAAGCTTTAGTATCCCACTCCTCAGTTAGAGCTCTGAGAAACTTGGTATTTGAGTCCTCTGGATCATACTCTTTTCCAACTAGTGATAGATTATTTAGTAGAGTTAAGAATCTATCATACATATCAGTAAGGCTTTCATCAGATTTAGCATCGAACTGCTCATACTCCTGAATCAACAGAGCCCTTCTGTTTCTTTTGATAGATTCAGTACCTTGGCATTGAGTTTCCAGAGTTTCCCAAATTTCCTTTGCAGTCTTGCATGCTATTACCCTGTTAGACATGACATTATCAAGACTGTTATGCAAAATATTTTTTACCTTTGCATCTTTGAGTACTTGAGCCTTTTCCTCTGTCGTCCACTCACTCTTTGCCTTAATGACATAGTGTTCAGCAACAGTCTCTGTTCTTGCAACTAGTCTTGTTAGAAGAAATGGTCCATCATTGATCCTGTCAAGATAGTCAGGATCAGTTGCTTCCAGATACATCATCATTTTCACTTTCCATGTTGGATACTCAGTTTTCTTGAGAATTGGAATTTTGATGCTTTCATACTTGCTTGTCGACATCTTAAGATCGTTTCTGATTACTATTAATCAGTTTCGCTCTGATACCAATTGTTGCCTAGTAAATAACAATTGTAGAAGGGGGTTGAATACAATTGTATAAGATTTTCAACTTTAACAAATAACACAAGTATGAATCAAATAACAGCTTTATTAATTCTGATATAAAACTGTTACAAAACTCTCTTAAGAAATTCTTATGTTCTTAAGAGCTGCTAGGTTACAAGATAAATCGTGTAAGCGATTACAATAATGTAAAACCTAAACTATGTTTATATAGTGTACACAGTTACACTATCAATTACAAGATATTCTAAATCAATTACATATAACTCTGAATGCATATCTTGTATGATAGCTGCCTTCCTATAAATTAGGAACCGACATATCAATCTTCCTTGATCTCTGGTCTGATGAGAATCTTTACGAAATACTGACCAGCTTCTATTCCTGATGATAGTCCAATACTGACGTTGTATTACTGATGACGTCAGCATCAGTATCTGATCAGTAATGCCCAGATCCTGATCATCACTTGAATCAATATCTAACACACCTGATTCTGAACCTGAAGATGTACTTCAAGTTAATCAACACTATACTGAAGGAACTTTTGCAGTTGCTACTGAACAGGTATTGCCTCCTAACTCTCAAACTAATTCTATATCTCAATCTACTTCTGGAACCCAAGTGGTTGTTAGGGCTGACCAAGGGATTGTAATACCACAATCTATAACCTAGGTCAAAGAGCCAAATAATAAGTCAAAAACATTCTACCATTACAAAAGGAAATTGTAGCCTAAAAGAAGCAAAAGAAGGTGAAGAAATGAGTGATCCCACAGCTCTACCTCTACTAAAGAAGAGTAGAAATGAACCTGAGGCAACTATAAACCCATCCATTTCCTCCCAAAAGGATTTGGACATTGAAATGGCCGATAAACAGTTACTAGTTTCATCCTCTCAATAGGATGAAACTATTGAAATTCGCCATAGGGCCATGGCATCCTGTAATGTGTCAAGCACAACCCCATTGTTGTCACTAACAATGGGAGAACATTTAGAATTGGATGAAACTAGGGACACCTCAAGAGGAGAGCACTTAGAAACTGAAACAGTGCCTACCATAGTTACAGTAGAGGAGCCTTCACCGACTTTCGAGGGAAATCTTGATTCTGAGCCACTTATAATAGAATCATCATCTCCCCTCCCAGGAGGAATATTCCTGGCTCCCTCAAGGGATTTTCCACTCGCAGTTTCACCTGGAGAAAGTGGAAGGCAACTTGGTCTTTCTGTCACTGAAGCAATTCAGACATCAATTCCAAGTGACATGACAGAAATGATTGAGGATAGGGATTTACGAACTCCCATTGCACCACCACTGACCTTTCAAGAGGAGGTTAGGGTGATTTCTAATGTAGGTACAATGGATGCAGCTTCGGAACATGAGAGGAGTGATGTGAGGATCACCTCTAAACTGAGTGAAACACATGCACGTGAGGTGAGTGATACTCAGAAAGCTATTGAGGTGAGCGCACACAATGACACAAACACTCTATCTCTCATGGCACAACTTGATCAAATGAAACAAAGACTTGCTTAATCTGAAACTGAGAATACAAACCTAAGGCATGACATGGACAACATGAGGACTATCTTCAACAACAAGATCAATGCACTCCAACTCTCTCAACATCAAGCAGTAGTAGACTCTAGATATGTCACAGTGGCTCAAGATCTCAATTTTTCTTCAATGTCGAATCAAATTGAAGATCATCTCAGTCAAATTGAAAGGCAAAATGTTCATCAAGCAAAGGGGTTAAGACATTTATATAATATCCTTAGTAGAACTCACACACCTACAGCAGAAGAGATAAAATTCTTTGAAGGTAGTGGTGAAGATGTCACAAGCCATAAAACTGTAGAGGATAACCCAACTAAGGGGGAGAAAGCAAGTGGATCAAGAAGAATGGGGGAGCAGGAGCAACGGAAAGTAAAAGCAAAAGGAGTAGATTCTACTGAACCAGAACCAGACCACACTGATTACTATACTGGTGAAGCTGATGACTTTGACATCTTTGATGTTGCTGAACCAGAGGGTATCATTGGTAATGCTGAGTATGCACAACCAGAAGTTGATCTTAGTGAGTGGACGGAGCAGGAACTTGACCCTGAGTTTGATAAAAAGTTGGAAGAGCATCAATCCTTTATGATGAAAAAGGGAGAAAAACTGGCAAAGCTATCTCAGATGTTGGATGAAAGGGAAGAGCTGTTTAAGAAAGAAAAAGTTGAAATGCAAAGGCAATATCATCTGGAACTTGAAAAGAGGAAACTTGACATTCAAAACAAGGTTGGTCCGAAATGGGATGAGGCCCGAAAAATAATGAGTCTTCCTCAAATTTCAACAAACAATAATAAGCAATTTTTTGAACTCATCACTAAATATAAAGTGGTGAATCCTAAACACCAAATGTACATGAATGCACTGCAGATTGAGTTTACAAGAATAATGGTTGGTTTTAACAATTTCAACAAGGAATTGTTAATCGTTGTTTACTCTCGTGGTGAAGGTTCATTTAATGTAACTCTTGACTATCTGAAAAGAAGAACCTTGTCAGAATTATAGATTTTGCATCAAAAGGTACCTCCCTATTCTTCACTGAATGTGTTGTTGCGTGAACAACTCATGGAATTTGCTCGAAATGCCAGTCTAGAGATAATTCATAGGGCTCATCAAGTTGCATTTCTCAAAAATGACATTTATCAAACTATTGTCTTTGATTCTGATCACATGCCTACTTACTTTGCTAATCATCTGATATGGGTTGATAAAATGCTAAGAACTACTGGGTTCTTATCAAAAGAAAAGGAGGTTGCAGCTAATTACATTCGAGAGTATTGTAAAAGAAGAGTTCCAAGGTATGCTCAAAAAGTAAACAAACAAAAGGGATTTCCAAATCAACCAGTTAGACCTGAAGATCTTCCAACGGAACATGAAAGTGTTTTTGATGCTGATCTTCACAAAAATCTGCCAAAAATTGAAAAACTAGAAGCTGGAGAGATAAGGGAGGAAGATGCTTCTAAATGAAGATCAGCTTTACATGTTAGATTTCTAGAGTTTAGATAGATCAAGATAGGTTAATGTTAAATATGATCAGGCTAGAGGATCATCTATCTTGTATTTATCTTTTATGTTTGAATATGGAAAATGTTAATATAAACCAGAACTTTTCCATTATTTACTTTGCACTTAAAGTTCTATCTTTTACTAAGTTAAGTTGAGTTAGTTGAGTTATCCTCTAGTAATTTGCTTGTTATTTTCTAACAAACAAATAGGGGGAGATTGAAAGGCATATGACACAGCCTATTATATTACGAGAACTCAACTCAACTTAAATTAGTATGTAATAGTAAATAATATGTAACCTGTCACAGGAATCTCAGATAATGATATCTGTCAGAAGAAAGAAGATTGTCAATCTATAGTTTTAATGTTTAACACCGATAGAAGATTCAGTCAACTGATCAAGCCTTGGTGTAGCATTGATGCAGATGGATTTTGTTTGAAATGATAAGAGATTTCAACGGTGACAGAGTGTAACGCCCCCAAATCCCCTACAGGAATCCAGGTCGTCACATCTCTTGCGGAATATTCGATCACCTGCTCACAATAAAATCTACAATAATATTCATAATACACACCATCTTTTACTCCACGGGTTATAGTCTTAGAACAAGTACTCAATAATTCCAAAAGATATTACATCTCAATTTCACTTCCCAGAATCTCTGAAATACCATTACAACTCCAAAGTACTAGATAATAAAACATTATACAAACACCTTCCCAGCCTGCACCCTCCTCAAATGCTATAAGGTTAACACACCGAATCAGTTGTCTTCCCTTTCCCTTAATCACGGTTTGCTGTACTAGTATCAGCTCTGATTGCCCCTGTTTTATAATATTTAAATAGCAAGTATGAGCCAAAGAATGCCCAGCAAGTATATATAGATATCATATAATACAACAAAACTCGACCAAATTATAGTTTTTACCACTATAATATATATACTTTTGAAAAGAGATCAACTCAGAAATTTTTATAAATCTCGAAATACTACCCATATGAAAGAATAAATATATCTCAATAACTTCTCAAAATACTACTCATATGAAAGAATAAATATATCTCAATAACTTCTCAAAATACCACTCATATGAAAGAATAAATATATCTCAATAACTTCTCAAAATACCACTCATATAATTCAATAACTCCTCAGAACTGCTCAATTGATTTGAATGAATAAAATTTAACAACTCCTCAGATCAACACCCTAGTTAACAGAACCACACAGGCATCGGTTAACCGTTAGGAAGTCGATGATTGGATTTCTTCTGAGAACGCCTACTCAAGTAATGGATGATCAGTCCATTATCACTACTCGTTTACTATCGATAGAAGGATGAGCCGACTTGCTCGGACCATCACCCTATTTTACTTCTCAGATTGGGTGAGCCGACTTGCTCGGACCATCACCCTAGTTTACTTCTCAGATTGGGTGAGCCGACTTGCTCGGACCATCACCCTAGGATGAGCCGACTTCCTCGGACCATCATCCTAAATACTTCTCAATTGGGCCGGTGCGTTACTCCGGTCACTTTTGCTTTTAGAAGCAATAAATCACAACTTACTTTATATATATATAACCCCACTCTTAAATATTAATATTCTGTAGTATGAAAATATCATTAAATATATGTTTATCATCTCTTCTACGAATACAAATGAAGTATTTCAATAAACCTCCCAACAATATGGCCAACTCATGAAATAAATTTGAACACCTCGTATAATAATATATCCGGATAACAGCTCAACAATAATATTTATATGTATGTAAATTGCATGAATAAAATCTGGTATAAATCACTAGAAAGAATACTTGACTTTGTATATCGAAAACTTAATCAGCATACTTATGAATTTAAAAATATAAATACTCCGAACGATGGAGTATGAATTAGTAAACTTGCATGTGCTCTGCGGTGCGATACCCCAACTTGCTCCACGTCTCTGGTTCTCCGGCATTTCACCTTCTCGGGCCTAGTTCAGCTATTATTTAACTTAACTTCTGATCACCTTTCAATCAACTTCTAGTCACCGTTATATAGCACTTATGCACATCTACAACTTTCGTTTTTCAAGTTTTTCCAAACGAGTCTCCTAACTCCTCCGAAATCCTACCCCACAATGGTTCCTCGAATAATTCCAAAACTTAACATTTTTACGCGAAACCTTTTCCATTTTTAAATCTTACAAATGATTTAATAATTCCGATTTTAGTCTAAAATAATCTGATTCGATCTGGTTAATTAAAATAATCCGAAAATGCTAAATATCAATCCCCTAAAATAATACCATTGACATCCTATATAAAAACTCAATCAATAGATAATCCTCAAACAATTATCTTACTCCACGATAAAGAAACATAATTAACCAATTAATCCTCGAGACAACAATTAATCCTTAATTTAAATAAATAAATTCTCGAGACAATAATTAATCCTCAAATTAAATAAATAAATCTTCAAGACAATAATTAATCCTCGAATTAAATAAATAAATCCTCAAGACAATAATTAATCCTCGAATTAAATAAATAAATCCTCAAGACAACAATTAATCCTCGAATTAAATAAATAAATCCTCAAGACAACAATTAATCCTCGAATTAAATAAATAAATCCAATAATTATTTCTACTTACTTAATTTAAAAAAACCATAATAATTATTCCACTTTAATACCCTCTTTTATCAATGAATCATTAAGTCTCTAATTTATGCCCAAATAATCACAAAATATATCTATTTAATTAATAAATCAATTACCACTTTAATTATTTATTCCTCATAAATTAAATATTAATCTAATTTTTAACCAATTTAAATGATATTCCTATTTTTAAACCAATATAACCCTTTTTTATTAGTAATATAAATTCCGATTAAAACATACGATCATTAGTTTTTTATTGATTCGCTATTATTATAATAATACTTTCACTACAACAGTGGCGTGGCCCCACCTGCACCACCACCACCGTGCATCTCCTCCCCGGAAATCTCTCTCCCGGTCGTCTCTCCCCCATCTCCGGTCTCTCCATCATCTCCCTGCTTCTCTCGTCTATCTCTCTCACCTTCAATCTCTCCCCCGTCTCTCTGTCATCTCTCTCTCGCTGTCATCTCTCTCTCCCGTACATCTCCTCACTCCCTCTCTCCGATCTCCGACTCACTCTCTCTCTCAATCTCTCCACTCCCTCCCCTTCTCCAACAACATCGACAACCATCAACACCCCTTAACTTCGATACACAACTTCGATCCCTCTCTTCCTCCCTCACTCCGTAATCTCTCCCCTGCATCTCTCTCTCATCTCGCGTCTCCCTCCCTCTCCGCCGATTATCAAACAACACCACCACCATCGCCAACCTTCCCTCTCCTTCCCCGATTACACTACACAACACCCATCTCCTTATTACTCCGATAACAACCAACACTGACTCCAATCATCACTCTCCCTCTCGACCTCCCCCTCTCTCGTTTTTCCAACAACACCAAACCCAACAACACCCAACACTCCAATCCGCAACCCACAAAATCAACACAGTTAATCCAAGTATAAAACGAAAATGAAAAAGTTGTGATAGTCAGAAAACAAAACTACCTGTGATTTCACTCTGTTTGTTCGTATGTATATATGAGGTTCGAGCTTTGGTTTTTAAGGAAAAGACGGTTGGTGTTTTACAGAAAAATTGGACTACTCTGTGTTTTGGTGCTCTGTTTGTGTATATATGGGTTCTGTGTTTTTGTAAAAATAATGGCCGGTTTTTATTAATAATGAAGGAGTCAAAAGTTGGGGAACTAAAATAATAAAATGGTGGAATCATTCCGGGAAAAGAGGCTTGTCTTCTGCTAGTGGAATTGAAGGAGTCAAATATGGGGGACAAAAATTAATGGAATATTTAGTGCTCCATAAAATCATGATCATGTTTTGTAAGTGGAAAATTATAAAAAAAAAAAATAAAACATGGAAGACAAACTGAAATGCTCCAATTTAAATATTTGTAGTCTCATCAATAATCTCGTTCCTCCCCTGCTGGCTAATTAAAACGAAACTCTAATTTCGTACTCTAAAATAAATTCGATCCAAAATTAAAATCTTATTTTTCCTAAATTTCCTAATTTCAATAAATACCAAATAAATATAATTAAATACATATAATATCTGAATATATCAAATTTTCAAATTTTACAAAAACGCGCTAATTAAAATATACTAATGCATCGCTCTTAATTAAAATTTAAATATCGAGCAGAAAAAAAAATTATTCGAAAATTCGCGGATATTACAGTCTTCCCTCCTTAAAAGGATTCCGTCCTCGGAATCAACGTAGGCAATAACTAAGGTTGCTTATTTCGTACTCTACTCTTCAATATCCCCTCACCACTTTTACCAGCTTTATGCTCCCTATATCTCAATTATAAACCCTTATGCTATACCGTCTATTTTCATTTCTGATTTCATTCTTTAACACACCTCTATTTTCATACCAGCTCATCATTTATACCCACTTCTTTCATTTATTCTTATCTTGACTTTATCCTCAAAAATACATCTTATCCTCAATAGTAAATCTCAATTATGCTTTAAAACTTCTCATATCATTTTCTCTTACTAATCATTAACTATACCTTTTCTTCTCATCTTTTATCCTCTTGAATCAATTCATTCTCAACCTTTACCATAACTGCTTCTTATACTCATGTCACATATTCCCTCGTCTAAAACATTGCATCATTTTATCCAATAATCTTTTAACTCCTTCCTCCTCCAAATCTTTACATAATACCATCATACTCTTCTTGTTTCGTTTCCAACTATAAAATCAACTCTATTTATCTCTTCTATACTTTTCCAAAAGTTACAACCTCACTCGATTCAACTTATCCCAATATGGTTTAGTCTAATAAAATTGCATACCCATGAAATATTTATTACTGAAACAACACATTACATATCTGTACATATTCATATATATACACATATATATCTGCAGTTATATATATATATATATATATATATATATATGCATATTTATGGATACATAACCGTATATACTCCAATTTAACCCAATAAATAAATCATGGATACACATTTCTCTCGTCCTAATTGATTCTACTACTGCTAATGGCCATCATGTCTCCACCCCACAACTCTTTGAAATCCTACTATATATATACCTATCGGTTTCTTGGCTTCTAAACTCTCTCTTATATAGTCATAACTCCTCCTACACTCGTTCTAAGATTTATAACCTACTTCTCTGATACCATTACTGTAACGCCCCCAAATCCCCTACAGGAATCCAGGTCGTCACATCTCTTGCGAAATATTCGATCACCTGCTCACAATAAAATCTACAATAATATTCATAATACACACCATCTTTTACTCCACGAGTTATAGTCTTAGAACAAGTACTCAATAATTCCAAAAGATATTACATCTCAATTTCACTTCCCAGAATCTCTGAAATACCATTACAACTCCAAAGTACTAGATAATAAAACATTATACAAACACCTTCCCAGCCTGCACCCTCCTCAAATGCTATAAGGTTAACACACCAAATCAGTTGTCTTCCCTTTCCTTTAATCACGATTTGCTGTACTAGTATCAGCTCTGATTGCCCCTGTTTTATAATATTTAAATAGCAAGTATGAGCCAAATAATGCCCAACAAGTATATATAGATATCATATAATACAACAAAACTCGACCAAAATATAGTTTTTACCACTATAATATATATACTTTTGAAAAGAGATCAACTCGGAAATTTTTATAAATCTCGAAATACTACTCATATGAAAGAATAAATATATCTCAATAACTTCTCAAAATACTACTCATATGAAAGAATAAATATATCTCAATAACTTCTCAAAATACCACTCATATGAAAGAATAAATATATCTCAATAACTTCTCAAAATACCACTCATATAATTCAATAACTCCTCAGAACTGCTCAATTGATTTGAATGAATAAAATTTAACAACTCCTCAGATCAACACCCTAGTTAACAGAACCACACAAGCATCGGTTAACCGTTAGGAAGTCTATGATTGGATTTCTTCTCAGAACACCTACTCAAGTAATGGATGATCAGTCCATTATCACTACTCGTTTACTATCGATAGAAGGATGAGCCGACTTGCTCGGACCATCACCCTATTTTTCTTATCAGATTGGGTGAGCCGACTTGCTCAGACCATCACCCTAGTTTACTTCTCAGATTGGGTGAGCCGACTTGCTTGGACCATCACCCTAGGATGAGCCGACTTGCTCGGACCATCATCCTAAATACTTCTCAATTGGGCCGGTGCGTTACTCCGGTCACTTTTGTTTTTAGAAGCAATAAATCACAACTTACTTCATATATATATATATATATATATATATATATATATATATATATATATAACCCCACTCTTAAATATAAATATTCTGTAGTATGAAAATATCATTAAATATATGTTTATCTACGAATACGAATGAAGTATTTCAATAAACCTCCCAACAATATGGCCAACTCATGAAATAAATTTGAACACCTCGTATAATAATATATCCGGATAACAGCTCAACAATAATATATATGTATGTAAATTGCATGAATAAAATCTGGTATAAATCACTAGAAAGAATACTTGATTTTGTATATCGAAAACTTAATCAGCGTACTTATGAATTTAAAAATATAAATACTCCGAACGATGGAGTATGAATTAGTAAACTTGCCTGTGCTCTGCGGTGCGATACCCCAACTTGCTCCACGTCTCTGGTTCTCCGGCATTTCACCTTCTCGGGCCTAGTTCAGCTATTATTTAACTCAACTTCTGATCACCTTTCAATCAACTTCTAGTCACCGTTATATAGCACTTATGCACATCTACAACTTTCGTTTTTTAAGTTTTTCCAAACGAGTCTCCTAACTCCTCCGAAATCCTACCCCACAATGGTTCCTCGAATAATTCCAAAACTTAACATTTTTACGCGAAACCTTTTCCATTTTTAAATCTCACAAATGATTTAATAATTCCGATTTTAGTCTAAAATAATCTGATTCGATCCGGTTAATTAAAATAATCCGAAAATGCTAAATATCAATCCCCTAAAATAATACCATTGACATCCTATATAAAAACTCAATCAATAAATAATTCTCAAACAATTATCTTACTCCACGATAAAGAAACATAATTAACCAATTAATCCTCGAGACAACAATTAATCCTTAATTTAAATAAATAAATTCTCGAGACAATAATTAATCCTCAAATTAAATAAATAAATCTTCAAGACAATAATTAATCCTCGAATTAAATAAATAAATCCTCAAGACAATAATTAATCCTCGAATTAAATAAATAAATCCTCAAGACAATAATTAATCCTCGAATTAAATAAATAAATCCTCAAGACAATAATTAATCCTCGAATTAAATAAATAAATCCAATAATTATTTCTACTTACTTAATTTAAAAAAACCATAATAATTATTCCACTTTAATACCCTCATCATTTTAAATACCTCTTTTATCAATGAATCATTAAGTCTCTAATTTATGCCCAAATAATCACAAAATTTTTCTATTTAATTAATAAATCAATTACCACTTTAATTATTTATTCCTCATAAATTAAATATTAATCTAATTTTTAACCAATTTAAATGATATTCCTATTTTTAAACCAATATAACAATTTTTTTATTAGTAATATAAATTCCGTTAAAACATACGATCATTTGTTTTTTATTGATTCGCTATTATTATAATAATATTTTCACTACAACAGTGGCGTGGCCCCACCTGCACCACCACCACCACCGTGCATCTCCTCCCCGGAAATCTCTCTCCCGGTCGTCTCTCCCCCATCTCCGGTCTCTCCCTCATCTCCTTGCTTCTCTCGTCTCTCTCTCTCACCCTCAATCTCTCCCCCGTCTCTCTGTCATCTCTCTCTCGCTGTCATCTCTCTCTCCCGTACATCTCCTCACTCCCTCTCTCCGATCTCCGACTCACTCTCTCTCTCAATCTCTCCATTCCCTCCCCTTCTCCAACAACATCGACAACCATCAACACCCCTTAACTTCGATACACAACTTCGATCCCTCTCTTCCTCCCTCACTCCGTAATCTCTCCCCTGCATCTCTCTCTCATCTCGCGTCTCCCTCCCTCTCCGCCGATTATCAAACAACACCACCACCATCGCCAACCTTCCCTCTCCTTCCCCGATTACACTACACAACACCCATCTCCTTATTACTCCGATAACAACCAACACTGACTCCAATCATCACTCTCCCTCTCGACCTCCCCCTCTCTCGTTTTTCCAACAACACCAAACCCAACAACACCCAACACTCCAATCCGCAACCCACAAAATCAACACAGTTAATCCAAGTATAAAACGAAAATGAAAAAGTTGTGATAGTCAGAAAACAAAACTACCTGTGATTTCACTCTGTTTGTTCGTATGTATATATGAGGTTCGAGCTTTGGTTTTTAAGGAAAAGACGGTTGGTGTTTTACAGAAAAATTGGACTACTCTGTGTTTTGGTGCTCTGTTTGTGTATATATGGGTTCTGTGTTTTTGTAAAAATAATGGCCGGTTTTTATTAATAATGAAGGAGTCAAAAGTTGGGGAACTAAAATAATAAAATGGTGGAATCATTCCGGGAAAAGAGGCTTGTTTTCTGCTAGTGGAATTGAAGGAGTCAAACATGGGGGACAAAAATTAATGGAATATTTAGTGCTCCATAAAATCATGATCATGTTTTGTAAGTGGAAAATTATAAAAAAAAAAAAAAACATGGGAGACAAACTGAAATGCTCCAATTTAAATATTTGTAGTCTCATCAATAATCTCGTTCCTCCCCTGCTGGCTAATTAAAACGAAACTCTAATTTCGTACTCTAAAATAAATTCGATCCAAAATTAAAATCTTATTTTTCCTAAATTTCCTAATTTCAATAAATACAAAATAAATATAATTAAATACATATAATATCTGAATATATCAAATTTTCAAATTTAACAAAAATGCGCTATTTAAAATATACTAATGCATCGCTCTTAATTAAAATTTAAATATCGAGTAGAAAGAAAAAAAAATTATTCGAAAATTCGCGGATATTACACAGAGGCAGTACAGAAGATTGAAGAGAGAGAGAAGAAAAGAGAAAGACCACATTTAAATGTCAAGAATAAAGAAAATTCATCAAGGTTAGTCGTTCATGAACCAGACAGTACATCGAACATCAACAGAATTGATGATGAAGCTTTATTATATTAAGTGGTGTCTTAACTGAATTTATTATGAAAATAAATTAATTAAATGATTTGTTAAAATCATTTAGTTAATTAATTCATAAAAATCTGTTGTATTATGACAGTTTAACTGTCATAAAGAGAGTATTAAACAACTATCATAATGGCTGGAAGATGACTGTCATAGCAAGTGTCATAATAGCTCAGCAACTGTCATGACACAGCAACTGTCATGATGCTCCTAGAAGGTGTAATACTGAGTGTCATAGCAGCCTGGAAAGTGTCATAGAAGCTCAGAAACTGTCATAGAGAGTGTCATAAAAGTGTTAAAATGAGACACTATGACAGTTGACATATAAGATGATAAAAGAGGCAGTAGACGGATAGAATAGACATATACAACAACATTACATTCACAGAACATACCCGGATGCTCTCTTCTCTCTCATCAAGAACAACAACACAGCAAGATAAATAAATTTGTATAAATTCAAGTTCTTAGCCTTTGTAATATCTGATCCGATAGAACTTGATTACTTGATACTCTTGTACTACTAGCGAGTTTTTACTCCTAGCACTTATTGATAGAGTATATTTTTATATATATTTTAGATGATTTTATTCTCATATTTATTGTGTTTTGCATTGATTTGGATTTTTATTTAATAGATTTTATTGTTTTATTGTAGGAAATAAAGAATTCATGACTTGGAAGGATTTGGAGCAAAAAGAGCTATTTTGGAGATAAAATAGGAGAAAATTTGTATTATTGGGCTATACGGGCTGCCTGCACTGTTTGGGCCATATCTTGAGTTCCAGAAGTCAGAATTTGACGATCTTACTGTCCACGCGAAGCTTGTGGAATTATCTTTAATTCAGAGGTGGTCCAGTAAGCAAAATCCAACTGGAAGAGCCCAGAAACAGAGGAGAAAAAGAAGAAACGAATTTTACAAGAAAATCCTATTCAATTATGGATATCTTTTTGTAAATTGATTAGGATATTAAAAATACTTTTATTAGGAGATAGATATCAGATTTTATTAAGGGGTTTTATTATAAAAGGAAGAGAAAACGTGAGATAGATATAGATAGACTTATACAGACGTTTTTACATAAATTAGGGTTTTGGTTTTTCTCTCTTCATCTCTTCCTTTGTAAGCACTTGGTTTAATTTGGATCTTTATTGTTCTTCGTTTATACAAAGTTTAAGGTACTCTTTATCTCATCTTGTTTATTAGTACATGTTTATTATGGCTTTCTTGATTATTATTGTTAGTTTTAATCCTAGAATGAGTGAGTAGTTTAATTCTAGGGTATTAAGGGGAGCCATGTTTGCACCATGATTTGGGTTTAATTTAATTAGTAGATTGATGGGTAAAGAGTAATTCTGATTGATATGTTCTAATTCTTAATTTGTGTAATTGCGCAATATCACGGATTAAGCGATTGCAATAGGAGTAATAGATCGAGAGATTTTACTACTAGAGGCTTACATACAATTAGCAGAATTGAAGGTGAGTGTGAGAACATCATTAGATATTCTGAGAGTGTTAATGCTTGAGAAAGATTAACCGTTAATGCTTGAGAAAGATTAACCATTGCTTTAATTACTTAATCCCATTGAAAAGTTATACTTTTGTGATTTGTTTGGTGTAAACATGGTGAACCTGAATTGCCCTAGATCCTTTAATTAATTGATTTAAAACTTTGTTAAATTTGCATTAGTAGTTAATAAAATTCCCAAATAATCGTTTGTGACTAGAAACAATTGATAATAGTTGAATTGAAATTGAAACTGTCTCCTTGAGGATTCGACCCGTATTTGCTAGTATCTACTACAATTGATACCGTGCGCTTGCGGTTAGACATAATTTAACACATCAAGTTTTTGGCGCCGCTGCCGGGGAGACAGCGAGTTTCTATTGATTTTAATTTAGTTGTTTAGATTGTTTCCATTGTCTCATTGGAACGAACTTTTGTTCCAATTGAGGCAAATTTTACTACGTTTTCTTGGCTTTGTTGAGTGTCTACAGGTTTGCAATGGGTGAAGTTGATGCTTTTGCACTCTTATCTTCCTTAGAAGAGGCACATACTCAAGAAATTGCCTCATTCAGCCCTACAGAGGCCACTATGCATCCAATGAGTATCAATGAGATGTCACAAGTGGCCTCTAAAACTTACAACTTCTGTCAAATTTGCGGTGTGCTGGGTCACTATGGTTTTGAATGCTCTTACAATATCTATAATTCTCAGAGTGCTCAGTTGGGACAAATGAATTCTTTTGAAGAAGGATATGGGTACAATCAGTATTCAAACACTTTTGATCAAGAATGCGTGAATCAACCAGATTTCTACTACTAGGACAATGGTGCTCAAAATTTTTCATATCATAATCAGCAACAGTTTGAGCAACAATATTATCAATCATATGAGCAGCCGCCACAGGAAGAATATCAATATCCTCCTCTACAAGAAGATTTACATGTTTCTCAACCCAGCGTAGATGTGCAAGCTGATCAGACAAATGAGATGTGGGATATCTTGAATAAACTGCTAAATAGTTTTGAAGAATTAGAAACTCAAAGTTTGGTGATTGAATCTCAAATTGCACAGTTGGCTAACTCTTCTACTACAGGGCAGCTCGACTATTTACCATCATCATCTATCCGATCCGAAGAGGACCTGATTGCTATCAATCTCACAAGGGATCAGGAATATGATAGTTTCTCCATGTATGTTGATGATGAGGCCATTGATAAAGAGAAGGAGTATGCCACCGATGACGAGATCAATGATGTTGCTGCTACCAAGGACAATGTGACTGATGATGAGGCTACAAAAGAAAGCAATACAGAGATAGTTGTTGTTTCTCTTCCACAACCTGTGCCTAAGCTACCATGTATTGGTAAATTTGCTCTCGATCTAGCCTCTACTTACAAGGCTTCTTTGCTCAAGAACACTTATTTCAAGGTTGATGTGATAACAAATATTGTCCAAGATGATATTTCTCAAATTCTGGTTGAGGATCCATACAAAGTGGCTCCTACGTTTGAAGCTCGAGGAGAGGGAGAAGATGGAAGTGTCGGCTTAATCTTTGATGTGATAATCCAAGATGTCCGAATGACTCCAGTGAAAGTGAGGAGTGAAGAAAAGCCACCACCAGAACCTCCACCTTATGTCAAGGGAGTTCAATATTTTCGTGGTGTTGAATTTTATCGTTGTTTTATCACAAAGTTTTCCAAAACTGCACAAGCACTCTCTCTATTGCTTATTAATGATATATTTTATTTTACTGATGCTTGTTTGGAGACTTTCTGCAGGATAAAGACAACCACTAACACTCTTGATACTTTTTGTGGTGACGAGTTTATGATCGAGAAATTGGATATTACGCCTTTACCGGAGTATTTTTGAGGAGGTCAAGCTAATGACTCTAAAAAAGCGTTGCTTGGGAGGCAACCCAAGATTTCATTGGAGGATCGGTGCACTTCATGCTTTTGCATAGGGGAGTACTTCTTTCCTTCTCATTCATATATAGTAGAATTGCTTAGTTATTTGTTCAACCCAAGCCTTGTTGTGTTCCTTCATCTCATTCTTAAAATAACAAAAAAAAAAACGAATTTTGAGTGTGTAACGCAGGATGAGCCTGCGTTTCTGTGTTCTGGGCAAATTGCGCCCCTGTTGCGCAATTTGCACTTGCGCGTCTGTCCTGGCCGCAGTTTGCGCCCCACGCGCGCGGCTGGCGCGTCACCCCAGTTGATCAGAATTTTTTTTTTCAGCTGTTGTCATCTGTTCTGTATATAAAAAAATTTCTTTCCACCCCATTCTATTTATACTCTTATTTAATCACCTTTACACCTAATTCTTTTCCTATTTCAATTCCAAAACCTCCCATCTCTCCACCAAAAATTCTAAACCTATATCTATTCTAATTCTTATTTATTATTATTATTTCTTATTTATTATTATTATTATTATTATTATTCATATTTATTATTATTGTTATTATTTATTATATTTTTATTATTATTTATTTTTATTATTATTTATTATTATTATTATTATTATTATTTATTATTATTATTATATACCCACCTATACATACAAATCCAATTCCTCTTCTATTTTCTTTAAATCTCTAAAAATTCAATTCTAAAGAGGAATTAATTGCAAGTTCACCTCTTTGATTCGTAGTTGGGATATCTCTTCTCTATTTTCTTTTTATTACGAATTTGTGTTCTTGTCAATTTGGGGTTTTGTATTAATTTTGTTAATTGGGTATTTTTGGTAGGATATATCTTGGTGGTTGTTGGTGGTGCGTGGATGGCTCCTAAGCAAATGAGGGATGGTTTTCACACCCGACACATTGATTCCAGGGGAGTTTTCTTTCTTTTCTTTTTAGTGTAGTTTTATTTTGTTTTTAGTTGTAGTTTTGTATCTTGTTCATTACTTCATTGGGGACAATGAACCGCTTAAGTGTGGGGATGAGTTCTCAATGTTTAAAAATTTTAAAAATTCAAAAAAAAAAAAATTAAAAAATTAAAAATACCAAAAATAATTCTAGCCATGCAATTTGATTAGTTGTTGTATTTTGCTTGATACACCCATGCATGCGTAGAATTCTTGTGCTCTTGACGCTTTTGTATGAGAAGTGACGTGCTTTGTTCTTGTGCACACACTTTCACTAGCAAGTTGAAGCTGGTAGACTTAATTGGATGTTGTAAGTGATTAGAATGACATGAATATGTGCAAGATGACTTGGTTTTCATGCTTTGAGTACAAGTAGATGCGTTAGAGAGTCTTGTTACCTGGGATTGATTATGTTTTGTCACACCAAGTGAGTTTTGAGCCTATATGCATATCTTTTGCATGATTTTTCGTTTGCTTGAGTGTCCACATGTTGTTTACATTGCTAGCACTTACTTGAGATCTTTCTTGAAATGCATGACATTACTTAATGATGAGATGATAAAGGCACTTAGGTTTAACCTCGTGTTTCCCATATTTCCACACCATTTATACATGATCTATTAGTTAACCCTTTGAGCCTAATCCTATTCTTTCGGTGACACACTACATTACTTGCCATTATCCTTTTTATTCTATTGGCCTTACATTGAATTTGAACCTATATTGTCAAAGGCTAGTATCGTGCTTAAGGGAGTAATAAGGTGTGCAAAGGGGGGTTTTTATTGATGATCATACTTTTGGGGAATATTAATTTTGGGTTGATGCTTGCTAGTCAAAATTCATAAAAATATCTATGGATCATTGTGCTTATTCCTTAGCTCTCAGAAAAAAAAACAGAAAAAAAAAGGAAAAAAAAGAAAAAAAAATAAAAAAATTTGAGAGCATTCTTATGTTTGTATGATCCTTCTTCATTCGGCTGGTCAAGTTATTATGTAAGGGTTATTGAAAAATCCAAGTGTGGGGAAGTATTTGTTTTAATAGAAAGGGAATGGAATGAATTATATTGTTGGGTACTAGCTTTTGACATTTAACCTGTTTTAGCTTTACTTGACATACCTGGTCCCTAGCCCACGCTACAACCAGAATAAAGACCTTTTGATTGTCATCAGTGATGTATGTTGTGTTGAGAGTGAGATTGATTGCGAGTGTCAAGTTGTGTTTATGATTTTGTTGGAATTGAGTGATACACTTAACCTTGTTCTTGAGTGAATATTCGTTTTTGAGTGAAAGGTGAGTTATTACTTGTTTTGGCATAGGAGATCCCAGGTTTAGACTTAAAGATGTGTTTCTTGTGGGCTTAGCATGATTACCAACGATTTTTACACTTGACATGAATTTTTATGACCTTCTGCATGTTGGTTGAGTAGACTACGTGAATACTTGCACTTTCGACACCAAGACATCGTATGTTTACTTTGATTCTGAAGTTGATGTGGCATGAGAGGACTTGTGTGTGTGGTGTTGTGTTAGCATTGATCTTTTGCATGGTTGGATGAATTTTGTGGGTACATTCACTATAAACCCTCACGAGACAACACTCGTCCTACTAGGGCTGCCTAGGGGTTTAACGGCTTGTTGCATATGCTCAATGCAATCGTGTCATCTACGAAAGTGATGTTTGTTAGGACTTAGTTTTTATTTCACTTATTTGCCCGAGGACGTGCAAATGCTAAGTGTGGGGATGTTTGATAGAGTATATTTTTATATATATTTTAGATGATTTTATTCTCATATTTATTGTGTTTTGCATTGATTTGGATTTTTATTTAATAGATTTTATTGTTTTATTGTAGGAAATAAAGAATTCATGACTTGGAAGGATTTGGAGCAAAAAGAGCTATTTTGGAGATAAAATAGGAGAAAATTCGTATTATTGGGCTATACGGGCTGCCTACACTGTTTGGGCCATATCTTGAGTTCCAGAAGTCAGAATTTGACGATCTTACTGTCCACGCGAAGCTTGTGGAATTATCTTTAATTCAGAGGTGGTCCAGTAAGCAAAATCCAACTGGAAGAGCCCAGAAACAGAGGAGAAAAAGAAGAAACGAATTTTACAAGAAAATCCTATTCAATTATGGATATCTTTTTGTAAATTGATTAGGATATTAAAAATACTTTTATTAGGAGATAGATATCAGATTTTATTAAGGGGTTTTATTATAAAAGGAAGAGAAAACGTGAGATAGATATAGATAGACTTATACAGACGTTTTTACATAAATTAGGGTTTTGGTTTTTCTCTCTTCATCTCTTCCTTTGTAAGCACTTGGTTTAATTTGGATCTTTATTGTTCTTCGTTTATACAAAGTTTAAGGTACTCTTTATCTCATCTTGTTTATTAGTACATGTTTATTATGGCTTTCTTGATTATTATTGTTAGTTTTAATCCTAGAATGAGTGAGTAGTTTAATTCTAGGGTATTAAGGGGAGCCATGTTTGCACCATGATTTGGGTTTAATTTAATTAGTAGATTGATGGGTAAAGAGTAATTCTGATTGATATGTTCTAATTCTTAATTTGTGTAATTGCGCAATATCACGGATTAAGCGATTGCAATAGGAGTAATAGATCGAGAGATTTTACTACTAGAGGCTTACATACAATTAGCAGAATTGAAGGTGAGTGTGAGAACATCATTAGATATTCTGAGAGTGTTAATGCTTGAGAAAGATTAACCGTTAATGCTTGAGAAAGATTAACCATTGCTTTAATTACTTAATCCCATTGAAAAGCTATACTTTTGTGATTTGTTTGGTGTAAACATGGTGAACCTGAATTGCCCTAGATCCTTTAATTAATTGATTTAAAACTTTGTTAAATTTGCATTAGTAGTTAATAAAATTCCCAAATAATCGTTTGTGACTAGAAACAATTGATAATAGTTGAATTGAAATTGAAACTGTCTCCTTGAGGATTCGACCCGTATTTGCTAGTATCTACTACAATTGATACCGTGCGCTTGCGGTTAGACATAATTTAACACATCACTTATCTTGATTTTTATTAACAAATCTAGAAAAGTTCATGTCGAATTTTCTAATTTGTTTTCATCAACTTGATAATTAATCTGTACTGAAATTGTAACATCCATCAAGTTAATATATTGTTATATTCAACTTGAAATTTGTTTCAATTTATTCCGCACAAATTTGTTCAAGTCAAATTTATTCTAAGAACAAATTTCGATAAAATGGTATAGATTGTATTCAACCCCCCTCCCCTTCTACAATCTTATTGGACCTAACAAAGCCTTACCAAATACCAACTGATAAGGAGACATACCTAGGGGTGTCTTGTAAGCAGTTCTGTACGCCCAAACCGCTTCGTCTAACTTCAAAGACCAATCCTTCCTTGATGGATTCACTACTTTCTCGAGAATTCTCTTTATTTCACGATTTGAAATCTCCGCTTAACCATTAGTTTGAGGATGATAAGCAGTGGCAACACGATGCGTCACATTATACTTCGCCATCATAGCAGTAAATTGACGATTACAGAAGTGTGTCCCCTCATCACTGATTATAGCTCGTGGAGTCCCAAAACCCGTGAAAATCTGCTTGTGAGGAAAATTCAACACCACCTTAGCATCATTGGTCGGTAAAGCCTTCACCTCGACCCATTTAGACACGTAATCCACTGCCAAGAGAATGTACTGATTGTTGCAAGAAGAAAAAAACGGACCCATGAAATCAATTCCCCACACATCAAAAATCTCAACTTTAAGGATATTATTAAGAGGCATCTCGTTCCTCCTAGAGATATTACCAACCCTTTGACATCGATCACAACTCATCACGAACCTATGAGAATCTTTAAACAGAGTTGGCCAATAGAACCCCGCTTGAAGTACTTTCTGAGCTGTTTTATCACCACCATAATGGCCTCCATATGTGGTGGAATGACAATCATGCAAAATACCTTCCGTTTCACTATAAGGAAAGCACCTCCTCAAAATCTGATCCACACCAAGCTTGAACAAGAATGGCTCGTCCCAACGGTACCACTTCACATCATGTAAAAACTTCTTCTTTTGAGCATAAGAGAATTCCGGAAGGATGACATTACTCACAAGATAGTTCAAATAATCTGCAAACCATGGCTCTTTACCTTGCACCCCAAACAGTTGCTCATCTGAAAAAGATTCATTAATAAGAGATTTGTTATGCGACTCCTTACCGTGGTCCTCCAAGCGTGAGAGATGATCCGCTACTTGATTTTCCGTGCCCTTCTTTGATTTCCACATCAAACTCTTGCAATAAAAGGACCCAATGAATCAATTTAGGCTTTGAATCCTTTTTCGACATGAGATATCGAATAGCAGCATGATCCGTATACACAATCACCTTTGTACCAAGCAAATAAGATATGAATTTCTCAAAAGCATAGACAACTGCTAGCAACTCCTTCTCTGTAGTGGTGTAGTTAAGCTATGCATCATTAAGGGTTTTACTAGCATAGTAAACCACATGAAAAATTTTATCCTTCCTTTGACCAAGCACAGCTCCAACAGCATAGTCACTAGCATCACACATAAGCTCGAACGGTTCCTCCCAATTAGGTGCAGTAATGACAGGTGTAGTAGTCAATTTCTTCTTCAACAGCTCAAAAGCTGCAAGGCACTCATCATCAAACTTGAAAGGAACATCCTTCTCCAACAAATTACACAACGGTTTAGAGATTTTCGAGAAGTCTTGAATGAATCGCCGATAGAATCCCGCATGACCAAGAAAACTGCGAATTCCTTTAACAGATATAGGTGGAGGAAGATTTTCAATGGTCTCCACTTTAGCCTTATCCACTTCAAGCCCCTTACTAGATACCTTGTGCCCAAGAATGATCCCCTCTTGCACCATAAAGTGACACTTCTCCCAATTAAGCACCAAATTAGTCTCCACACAGCGTTTCAATACCAAGCCAAGATTATGCAAGCACTCGTCATATGAAGTTCCGAAAACAGAAAAGTCATCCATGAAAACTTCCACATTCATGCCAATCATATCTGAGAAAATAGCCATCATGCACCTTTGAAAAGTAGCAGGAGCACCACAGAGTCCAAAAGAGACTCGACGAAAAGCAAAAGTGCCAAAAGGACATGTGAATGTGGTCTTCTCTTGATCCTCCGGAGCAATGCAAATCTGATTATAGCCCGAATAACCATCAAGTAAACAATAATACTCGTGTCCCGCCAACCTGTCTAACATCTGATCAATGAATGGCAGAGGAAAGTGATCTTTTCTCGTGGCTTTGTTGAGCTTCCTATAGTCCATGCAAACTCTCCACCCTGTGATTGTCCGAGTAGGGATGAGCTCGTTCTTCTCGTTAGCAACAACTGTCATGCCTCCTTTCTTTGGCACACATTGAACTGGACTCACCCATGAACTGTCTGAGATAGGATAGATAATACCCGCATCTAACCACTTTAGAATTTCCTTCTTCACCACCTCTTTCATAATAGGATTGAGTCTTCGCTGATGTTCAATAGTAGGCTTAGCTCCTTCTTCTAGTAGAATTTTGTGCATGCAATAAGAAGGGTGGATTCCCTTGATATCTGCAATGGTCCAACCAATTGCTGACTTGAACTCCCTCAGAATTCGCAAGAGCTTTTCTTCCGCACTAGCTGACAAGTTAGAAGCAATAATAACAGGTAATGTAGATGCATCACCAAGAAAAGCATACCTCAAGTGTTCGGGCAATGGTTTGAGTTCAAGTGTAGGAGCTTCCTCAATAGATGGTTTAAGACGCCCCTCAGAATTTTTAAGTTCTGCTAAACCTAGAGATTCAAAAGGCATGTCATCTCTCCTTCTCCACGGAGCTGAATTTAACTGTTGTAGCTGCTCGGATATTTCTTCCACTTTAAAATCAGAATCACCAACTAAAACTTTTTCCAAAGAATCTGACTTTAGCAACTGCTCAATCTCCATCGAAATTGCAGAATCAACAAAATCCACCTTCAAGCATTCTTCTTCATCTGAGGGAAATTTCATTGCATTGAACACGTTAAAAGTGACATTCTGGTCTTGCACCCTCATAGTGAGTTCCCCTTTTTGCACATCAATCAAGGTCCTTCCTGTAGCCAAGAATGGTCTTCCCAAGATTATGGGAATCTTCTTATCTTTCTCGAAATCCAAGATAGCAAAATCAGCTGGAAAGATGAGCTTATCAACTTTCACCAAGACATCCTCCACTATACCCCTTGGATACGTGATAGATCGATCAGCCAACTGCAAGGAGATGTTAGTTGGCTTTGGCTTCGGTAGACCAAGTTGCATGTAGACTGACAAGGGCATGAGATTGATGCTAGCTCCCAAATCACACAAACACTTGCTGAAAGAAAGGTTGCCAATAGTACACGGGATGGTGAAACTTCCCGGATCTTTCAATTTAGGTGGCAACTTCTGCTGCGGAACGGCACTACACTCCTCTGTTAAAGCAACGGTCTCTAATTCGTCGAGTAGCATGTATCAAATACCCCCCAACTTGACCTTTGCTCGTCCTCGAGTAAACCACTATAAACTAACTACTTATTAGTACCACTTTCGTAGGTGACACGATTGCATTGAGCACATGCAACAAGCCGTTAAACCCCTAAAAAATAAAAAATAAAATAAATAATTAAAAATAAAATAAATAATGAAATAAAAAAACAAAAAAATGAAAATGAAAATGAAAAGGGAGTAATCTAGAGCAAGCTTTTGAGGAGCAAGACTACATGGAGTACAACTTTGGTTGGAACAACGCTCAAAATTTCTACAACAGTCAAGAACGATATCAAGACTTCAATCCTTACCCACAATTCAATGCTTACGAGGATTGTAATGCATATCAGGTGAATTCGTTCTATTCTGAGAACTCATTTTATGCTCCATACCCCCCTAGCAATGATTTTTCATTTGCCTTAGAAAATCAATATCATGATGATCTTAATCCATATATGTGCAATGATGTTGATACGAGTGTAATTCAATCTGATCCTTCTCTACTTTCGACGGGAGTTTTTAATCACTTTGAGGACCCACCATTAGAAATTGCTAGTGATAATGATATTCCATGTGATTCAATAGCTTGGTACGAGGAGAATGCTAAATTAAATAATTTTATTTGGGAAGTTCGAGCAGTGTGGCATGACGGCTGTTCTCTAACTCCCCCTTGTGTCAATTTTCCTCTATGCCATGACTCTTGTTTAGCAATTGATGATAATGTTGTGTCTGATGAATCTACTTGTGTAGTTGATAATTGTCCCATACGCATTAATGATAATTTGGATGCAATTGAAATTCTACCAAATCTAGAAAATTTTGAGCTTAAAGAACTGGTAGATGAGACAAAAGTTGATGAGTGTCCAATTTTAATTGAGAAGGAGTCCAAATTTGATGAAATTGAAAATCTTGCTTTGGAATATAAGGATCCAATTTGGGAGGAGTTTATGAGTCGTATTTATGATGATTATTCTGACGACTTTTCTGGCTACTTTTGCAAGTCTCCTGAGCATGTGAGATTCATGAAAGTTTTCGTAAGTTTTAATGAATCAGAGGTATATTTGCACATTATGGTTTTATTACTAATTCGTAGATATGTGCATCTATTTGCTTTTTCTCCTCACTAGTATTATTGTTTGTGCAAATAAGTCAAGCTAATGACGTTAAACAAGCATTGTTTGGGAGGCAACCCAAGGAATTTTGTTGTTTGAATTATGTGTTAAGATTTGTATAATAGTCTTGTGTGTTTGGACTATGCAGGGAAATGGAAGCATGTAGCAAGTGAAAAATTGATGGGGCATTGCAGAAGAATTCAAAGGCTTGAAATTAAGTTCAAAGGCTTGAATCATTATACACTACCACCTCGACTATGACTCAGGGGAGTTCTTTCTTTTCTTCCTAGCATATTAGTCTATTGTGTTGTCATTTATATATATTGTTTGTTTCTTTAGGTTATATGTGGTTAATGGTTGTTTCTTGTGGACAAGAAACGTGATAAGTTGGGGGGTGTGTTCATTGTGGTGTTATAAAAAAAATTAAAATTGAAAAAATCAAAAATAATTCTAGCCTTGTAAAGATTACTAGTTGTAAGTTAGCTTGATACACCCATGCATGCTATAATAATCTTGTGTTAGTGACGCTTTTGATTGAGAAGTGATATGCTTTGTTCTTGAGCAGACACATACACTAGCAAGTTGAAGCAAATGAACTCAGTGACTGTTGTAAGTGATTAAAATGACATGAATATGTGTAAGATGATTTGGTTTGCATGCTTTGAGTACAAAAAGGTGCATTAGAGATACTTTTGCCTGGGATTGATTATGATTTGCCGTACCAAGCGAGTTTTGAGCCTATATGCATATCTTTTGCATGATTTTTCGTTTGCTTGAGTGTCCGCATGTTGTTTGCATTGCTAGCACTTGTTTGAGACCTTTCTTGAAATGCATGACATTATTTGATGATAAGATGATAAAGGCAGTTAGGTATAACATCATAATTCCCATATTACCACACCATTTAAACATGATCAATTAGTTACCCCATTGAGCTTAATCCTATTCTTTCGGTGACACACCACATTAATTGCCTATATCTTTTTCTTGTATTGGCCTTACATTAACTTGAACCCAATTGTCAAAGGCTAGTATAGTGCTTAAGGGAGTGATAAGGTGTGCAAAAAGGGGGGTTTATTGATGATCATTACTTTTGGGAAAATATTGGGTTTGGTTGTTTCTTGTTAGTCGAAGTTTGTAATAACATCAATGGATCATTGTTCTTGTTTATATTTAGCTCTCTCTAAAAAAAATATATTATTTATATGAGAGCATACTTATGTTTCTATGATCCTTTTTCATTCGACTAGTCAAGTTACTTGTTAAAAGAGAATAAAAAGATTCAAGTGTGGGGATAATAGGGTGGAGTTGAATGAATTATGTTGTTGGGTACTAGCTTTTGACATTTAACCTGTTTTGGCTTTACTTGACATACCTTGTCCCTAGCCCCATTACAACCCGAATAAAGACCTTTTGATTATCATCAGTGGTGTATGTTGTGTTAAAGTAAGATTGATACCAAATGTCAAGCATGCTTATGATTTTGTGGGAATTGAGTGATACATTTACCCTTGTTCTTGAGTGAATATTCTTTTGTGAGTGAATGGTGAGTTATTACTTGAATTTTGCATATGAGATCCCAAGTTCTTACTCAAAGATGTACTCTTGTGGGCTTAGCATGATTACCAACTTATTCTTGCATTTGACATGGACTTTTGAGAACTTATGCATATTCATTGAGTAGACTATGTGAATACTTGCACCTTTGACACCAAGACATTGCATTATTCACTTTGATTCTTAAGTTGATGTGGCATGAGAGGACTTGTAAGTGTGGTGTTGTATTGGCATTCGATCTTTTACATGAGCTAGATGGATTTTGTGGGTACATTCACTATAGGCCCTCACGAGACAAAACTCGTCCTACTAGGGCTACCTAGGGGTTTAACGGCTTGTTGCATGTGCTCAATGCAATCGTGTCACCTACGAAAGTGGTACTAATAAGTAGTTAGTTTATAGTGGTTTACTCGAGGACGAGCAAAGGTCAAGTTGGGGGGTATTTGATACATGCTAATTTTATGTACATTTTATAGCATGTTATCTCTCATTTATCCTTAGTTTGTAATAATTTTGTCCTTGATTAGCATTGTTAGTAGCATTTTAAGTTGGATTGGATGCTAAAATGATTTTTTATGTTTTTAGGATAATTTTGGAAGCAAAAGGAGCCTGATTTCACATCTTCAAGAGACCGTAGATTAGACCTGGACGAAAAATGAGGAAATAAGAATTGTCACAAAAATAGGGAAAGTGATATATTCTTAAAGCAGGAATCCCGGTTGGAATTAATATAATTTTTGTTAAGTGAAAGGAGTCTGATTCCAGGTCCTCAATATACCGCAGCTTAGGACTTAAGAATTTATTTATATTAATAAATATTTAATTTAATTAGGAAATTATATTTATAAATATCTAATAATATTAGATATTTATTTTTATAATTTCTTGATTAAATTAATTATTTATTAATTAAAGATTATAAGTTGTGCGAGTTAAAAAGCATTTCTACGGAGCCCAGCATATAAAACAACACAGGCGGCTAGTTTAGTGAAAGCAGGTGGGTTATTTGTTAATTAAATAAGAAAATGGAATTGATAAAAGTTGCAGAGTGCTTTCGGCTAGTGCTGGTTTTGGTTGGAATGTTTGGTGGTTTCATTTATTTATCATGTATGGTGTGCTAAGGAGTAGTACAAATAGATGAGCTTGATCATGAGTCGAGAGGAGACTCTCACGACATAAATTTCAGTTTAGTATTTATTAGTTAGTTTAGGAGTAGATAATAAAAGTAGAGAAGAAGAAAATACTTCGAAGGAGAGCTTGGGCAAGGGTTGAAGGGATTCAATTCAGACTTACAGATTTCTTCAAAGTTGTATTTTTCTTAACTCTATACTCTTGTAAATATTCTTTTGATTTTATATATATGTTTGTGTTATTTATCTAGCATGTGTAACTAATTCTATAATTCGAGAATTAGGTAGTATTCATTGGTAATATATAATTGTTTGATTGTAATGTTAATTCTCTACTTTTGCTAATCTATCATTGAGGGCTTAACCCAATTAAGGGAGTCATGAACCATTAATTGTATTTCTAGGAATTGTAATGAATTGGGAGAGGATTTACAATTCTAGTACATGATATGATAGACATAATTCTATTATTGAATCGGGAGATTAATAAAAGGACTATGAAACTTATAATTCTTGGGTCTTAGTAATCTAAAATTATATTTCGATTGATCATGGGAGTGACTTTTGAGATATAATTATAGACACTATTTTGTATATTGGGAGAGAACATTATAGAATTTAGAAGGATTGTTTTTAGCGAAGTACGAGAAATAGATATAGCATCACATCAACATTATGGAACCAATTGAAGAAACCTAGTTCTCGTTTCTCGCGAACTCAGCAAGACGAACAAATGTAAACTAAAACCGCCCAGAAACTTGGCCAAATCAGTACTACACAGCCATAAACCGCATAACGCGTACAAAACTCTACACAAAACTCACACACGAAAATTCACAGGATAGCCACTCAACTCAGCCTCAATACAACATCGACAGCCGGCTAGAACACGAAACCCAGGACACCAACAGACATAGCCACAACTCGTCAAAGCAACGACTACTATGCACACAACAGCAATGAACAGAAAAGCGAAGAACTCAACGGACTCGCAAACTCAAACACTCAACTAAATTCAGTATAAACCTCGGGGAACATCAACAACATAAACTAACACCCAGTACATTTGCAAACAAAATAGCATTCAAGCTAACTGCAAATAACACATCCAAATAATCCAAGTTCAACCTTCAAACACTCGGATACGAACTACTTTCAAACGTATCCCGCAACAACAACACTCGACAAAACCTTGACTCGACCTACAACACAGCCCACTCGACTATGGCGACTCGGCAACTCAGCACAACGAATGCAACAAACAACTCAGTGATTCTAGACCTCAGTGACAAACTCGGAGAAAGAGGGATAGAGGGGCTGGGTTTTGTTCGAAGGGGAAAGGGATGTGGTGCGGACAGTGGTGAGGAATAAGGAGTTGTGGGAGGGGAGGAATATTGATGGTGGTGGGTTTGGGGCGTAGTGGCGAAAGAAGAGGGGTGAGACGGTGATTGTGGATTGTGGAGGTGTGACTGGAGGGCGAAAGGGAGTAAGGGAGATGATGAGGGCGGCGGACGGTTGTTGTGGTGAATGGAAGAGAAGACACAGGGGATTGGTGTGGCTGTTGTGAACGGAGAAAGAGAGTAATGTGCTGGGTTTGCTTATGATTTAAGAATAAAACAGGGGAGAAAACAGAGCAAGCACTATAGGTTCGAATTAATCAAATTAAAAGCTGATAACTAAATACTGAATATTAACAAAACTAAATTATTATTTTTTTTGAAAATAAATTTTTTTTTTTCTGAACAAAATAAAATCTAAACTATAAGAAATAATTAACCTAAACTTAATATTACTGCCTTCCCCGGCAGCGGTGCCAATTTGTTGGTAGAATTTTTGTGAAGTTCGTTCGCAGGGAAGGACTGTTAATACAAGTTCAAGTTTTAATTTCTTACAATCTAGAAGTTGGAGAAATAATTGGGTGTTTTGTTTCTAACTAAATTTAACTAAAATAAGCAATTAAAACTAAGTTTTATCGATAAGGAAACTAACCCGAGAACTAGGTTTCTTCAATTGGTTCCATAATGTTGATGTGATGCTATATCTATTTCTCGTACTTCGCTAAAAACAATCCTTCTAAATTCTATAATGTTCTCTCCCAAGATACAAAATAGTGTCTATAATTATATCTCAAAAGTCACTCCCATGATCAATCGAAATATAATTTTAGATTACTAAGACCCAAGAATTATAAGTTTCATAGTCCTTTTATTAATCTCCCGATTCAATAATAGAATTATGTCTATCATATCATGTACTAGAATTGTAAATCCTCTCCCAATTCATTACAATTCCTAGAAATACAATTAATGGTTCATGACTCCCTTAATTGGGTTAAGCCCTCAATGATAGATTAGCAAAAGTAGAGAATTAGCATCACAATCAAACAATTATATATTACCAATGAATACTACCTAATTCTCGAATTATAGAATTAGTTACACATGCTAGATAAATAACACAAACATATATATAAAATCAAAAGAATATTTACAAGAGTATAGAGTTAAGAAAAATACAACTTTGAAGAAATCTGTAAGTCTGAATTGAATCCCTTCAATCCTTGCCCAAGCTCTCCTTCGAAGTATTTTCTTCTTCTCTACTTTTATTATCTACTCCTAAACTAACTAATAAATACTAAACTGAAATTTATGTCGTGAGAGTCTCCTCTCGACTCATGATCAAGCTCATCTATTTGTACTACTCCTTAGCACACCATACATGATAAATAAATGAAACCACCAAACATTCCAACCAAAACCAGCACTAGCCGAAAGCACTCTGCAACTTTTATCAATTCCATTTTATTATTTAATTAACAAACAACCCACCTGCTTTCACTAAACTAGCCGCCTGTGTTGTTTTATATGCTGGGCTCCGTAGAAATGCTTTTTAACTCGCACAACTTATAATCTTTAATTAATAAATAATTAATTTAATCCAGAAATTATAAAAATAAATATCTAATATTATTAGATATTTATAAATATAATTTCCTAATTAAATTAAATATTTATTAATATAAATAAATCCTTAAGTCCTAAGCTGTGGTATATTGAGGACCTGGAATCGGACTCCTTTCACTTAACAAAAATTATATTAATTTCAACCGGGATTCCTGCTTTAAGAATATATCACTTTCCCTATTTTTGTGACAATTCTTATTTCCTCATTGCTCGTCCAGGTCTAATCTACGGTCTCTTGAAGATGTGAAATCAGGCTCCTTTTGCTTCCAAAATTATCCTAAAAACATAAAAAATCATTTTAGCATCCAATCCAACTTAAAATGCTACTAACAATGCTAATCAAGGACAAAATTATTACAAACTAAGGATAAATGAGAGATAACATGCTATAAAATGTACATAAAATTAGCATGTATCATCGAGCTTCAATTTACGAGAGAGAATACCATTCATGAACTTGGCATAGCTCGGCATCTGTTCAAGAGCTTTCGCAAAAGGAATGTTAATCTGCAATTTCTTGAACACTTCTAAAAACTTGGCAAACTTCTTATCCAAATTCTGCTTCTGGAGTCTTCTAGGATATGGAGGAGGAGGATAGATCTGAGTATTCTTTGTAGACTGCTCCGGAGAAGCTTTAATAGGTTCCTTGCTCTTCTCTACTTCACCATCTAGCTCATCAGCTACTAAATCAGATTTCTCAATGTCAGGCACTGCAGATTTTTCAACTTGCTGATTCTGCACTTCTTCATCTTCCTTAGCGGTTGATTTAGGATCTGATGTCACCTTTCCTGATCTCAAAGTCACAGCTTTCACCTGTTCTTTACCATCCCTCCTACCTGGATTAGTCTCTGTGTCACTAGGAAGAGTTCCAGGTTGCCTACTAAGTAAGGCACTTGCAAGATGTCCTATCTGGTTTTCCAAGGTCTTTTGAGAAGCTGACGGGTTTTGAATCATCATCCTCAACTCATCCATCTCTGATTTTTCATTAGAAGATTGCCCCGCATGAGCATGGGACTGTTGCTGCTGAAATCCCGGAGGTTGATATGATGGCCTTGGAGCATAAGGTTGTTGATAGCCTTGATTGAATGGCTTTGCTTGCTGTCCCTGAAACTGCTGCTGATAAGGTTGTTGTGCATTTTGATTGTTGCTCTAGCTAAAATTGGGATGATTCCGATTATTAGGATGATAAGTGGCTGGAACTGGTGCAGTAGGTCTCTGAAAATTACTCACGAACTGTGCTGATTCAGGAGAGATAGTACACTGATTCGTCTCATGTGCGCCCGCACAAAGCTCACAAACACTAGCCACCTGCTGAACTCCATAATTTGCAAGAGAATCCACCTTCATAGTCAAAGCCTTCAACTGAGCGGCAATTGCTGAAGCTGTATCCACTTCAAAAATACCTGCTACCTTGCCTTGAGAAAGCCTCTGGGTTGGATTCTGATATTCATTGGCAGCCATAGTCTCAATAAGATCATAAGCTTCATCATAGCTCTTAGCCCATAGAGCTCCACCTGATGCTGCATCTAACATAGGTCTAGACTGTGCTCCCAACCCATTGTAAAAACTATTAATGACCATCCAATCAGGCATGCCATGATGTGGACACCTACGAAGCATCTCCTTGTATCGTTCCCAAGCCTCACACAAAGACTCCCCAGATTGCTGCTTAAATTGAGTTAGCTGGTTCCTTATTGCTGCAGTTTTCGCAATAGGGAAGAATTTAGTAAGAAACTTCTGAGCAAGATCCTCCCATGTAGTAATGGAACCAGGTGGTAGAGAGTGTAACCAGCCTTTGGCCTTATTTCAGAGAAAATGGGAAAAGTCTCAACTTGATAGCATCATCCGACACACCATTGAACTTGAAAGTATCACAGATCTCGATAAAGTCCCGAATATGCATGTTAGGATCCTCCGTAGAAGCACCCCCAAACTGAACCGAATTCTGTACCATCTGAATAGTGCCCGGCTTGATCTCGAAGTTGTTAGCCGTGATGGCCGGCCTGATAATACTAGACTGGATGTCATTGATTTTCGGCTGAGAATACTCCTTCAAAGCCTTAGCTGCTGCTGCATCACCCATCGCTACTGTAGTTTCAGCTTCCTCGTTCTTATTCTCTAAATTCTCTATACGATCGTCTTCCGCCAGTGCTTCCAAACGAGCTTGTAAGCGTGTTCGCATACAAAATTAAGCACCTGAAACACCACGAAACAAACAAACTAAGTAAAAAATCCGAGTTAGTGAACGCTAACGACCACTATTGACAAGCACATAAACCAAAAATAAAACATCGATGATCCCCGGCAGCGGCGCCAAAAACTTGTTAGCACAAAATTACGCAAGCGCACGTAGTCACAAGTAATATAAATTAAGTTCGTTCCATAGAGATCTGGTTGTGGTTCTATTCAGTAGATGCACCTATTCAACAATGTATGGCTTTAATTCACTGCTCAGAAAAGTAACAATTTGGGATTTTTTTTAGTAACTAAATTAACTAAGATGCAAATTAACAAAATAAAGAATTAATTAACTAAGAGAATTAAATCGAATTACTTATATGAGAATAAACATGGGATCCTAACTTCATTAAATACTTCACTTATAGTCGATGCCTTTAATCATTACACATGCGGGATTTGATATCTGATCGGACAACACGAAACAAGTAAAAGTTACCTCTCAGTATACTAGTACCAAACTACGCATGCATCCACAAAAGAGATAGAAGATGGGTAGACACCAATTATGTTTAGACCCTATATCTCTATAAAATTTGAAAACATAAAGGTTTAAGCACAAGTTATCCACATAGATCACATAGGGCAGCATAATATCTCTATTCATGCCACAAATCATGATGTTAAAACATCACCCTATCCTATGCTAGCATGGCAAGTTCTAAATCTCAAGATCCACTCTCGTTTCGCAAGAGATTAACAAATTAGATGTTCGCGACGCATCTAAATACATGAAACACAATCATACAAGGATATCAAGAATTCACCACACATAATCTTTAAAGCAATCAAACTACTAAGCTACATAAATAACTCCGTTAGGTTTTCAAAAAAAAAAATACTCTGTTAGAATCCATGACAACGATTAGCTCATAATTGAACCGTTCATCGTCATGGGATTTGATGAAAATATGATAAATAACAAGATATGAAAGAAAGAAGCAATAATATTATTAAAATAGAGAGTTGAGAAAACAAATCTATGATCCAACGTATACAAAAGATGAAGTAGATCTAGATCCTTGCTTGTCACCGAGCGTTGAACCCTTCTTCACTATTCTCCCTTGTAGATCTAAGCTATGTTACAATAATAAAGTAATGATATGAATTACAATGCTAAGATATGTTTAAATAGGCTCTAAATTTCTTGCCCAGCAAGAAATTATCTTCTATTACAATTAGAATTCAATTAAGGTACTAAAAATTGCCCAAAATACAATTAAAACTAAAAAAGGGCAAAACAGTAATTTCCTTGCTCCCAACAGTAAGTTTGTCGCGCTGTCTGCTCTCACCACATGCAGCCTGCTCGTGCAACAACTGTTCCATGTTGTAGAAAATCTCTCAAGCTTCGCGTGGGTAGTAAGATCGCTGAAAACGGACTTATAGAACTCCAGATATGGCCAAAATAGTGTAGACTGCGCAACCGTCCCGGAAAATCCGAATTTTAATTAATTTAATCTCCAAAAACACGACAGAAGCATCACCTTAATCGACATTCTTGCAAGCCTGCACATCTACACAAAACACATCAAAACTATAACAAACTTGAGTCCAAGACAACCAATTTAAGCCGATATGGAACGCTCCAAGTGGATATAAAATCTACTTATCATTGTACATGCGTGTCTGGTGATACGCAGTCTCATAATGTGTGTCCCAGACACTGTTCATGAGTACAGATTTGAGTTTTGTGAAGAATCTGGGAGATGCATGTCCCGTGGGTATTTAGGGCCGCGCCTCCCGCCGGTGGGTATTTTGGACAAAAATATTTAATTGGTGGGTATTTAGGGCCTTCACCCATTACTTTTATTGTTATAAAACCATTTCTGTCACAATGATTTCACTTACAAAATTTTAGCAAATAATCCTTAATATTTTAAGATTTTAATTGTGTAAATATCATTAGTAAAAATTTTATACAAATTTATTTATTTTGTTTCTTACACCTTTAAACATGATAATAGAATTCTTGTCATGTTGGTGTCTGAGTACAAAATTTCTGAATTTAGACATTTATAGTACTGTATATAAAGTCAACTATAGTATATAAAGTCAAGTATATATTTTATGATATTTATCTTTAAGAGATCTACTTATTTAATCGATAACCAGTATGGAGTCTAAATATTGTATGATACTATTTTTAACTTTAGGTACAACCTAGATAATCTCATTTACAATACTGTATTCGAAGTCAACGATACATTTTATGATCTAATCTTAAAAATAGGGGAAAAATGTCCAATTTATAGTTTAAAGCTCCGTGTTAATAGAAAACTTTTCTATAATGAATTTTAGATAATTCCAAGGCCTACCCAATTATATATTTTATCCTCTTATTTAATCAATGATCATTTTAAAATCCAAATTTTATATGATATTTGTTTTTTTTTCTATTATATGATTAATTTGATTTATAATATTATATCCAAAACCAACTATGGATTTTATGATTTTGTCCAATAACGGAGCATATGTCTAAATTATATGTAAGTTATTCCTAATTATAATCACTCACACACACACATATTCATATTTTGAAAGTATATAATTATTTTAGTTTAAATATTTTTAATATAAATTTTAAATGAAATATAGAATAAGAGAGACACACACACATATTCATATTTTGAAAGTATATAATTATTTTATTTTGAATATAAATTTTAAATGAAATATAGAATAAGAGTTCTTTGGCATGTAGAAATGTAGTAGATGAGTTTCAAATTTGTATTAATTGAGCTTCTAGCCTAATGGTTGTAATGCGACCATAAAGTATATTAGCATCAAAAGGTCATGGGTTCAATCCATGACAACAAAATATTTTTAGTATATTTTTATGATAATGTAGGGGTATTTTAATAAATTATTAAATTGCATGAAAATGCATGTTAAGCTATAAGAGCATCTCTAATGGGATTTCCTATTTTGGACCCCTAAAATATAATAAAATAATGGTTACATGGAAACCCCAATATTGGTTCCCTATATTTTTAAAAAATAGTAATTAATTAGTATCAAAAACAAAAAGAAGAAAAAACTAAGAGAAATAAATGGTGAAAGAATAAAATAAAGGGAGAAATTGAAGTGGGAGGTGAGGTGTAAAAATAGGGGATTGTTTTTTGCTCCCCTTATTTTGGGTTGAGTTTTCTCTCCCCTAAAAATTATAGGGGATGGGGAGGCCGGTTGGTGTGATGTTTTTCTGTTATAAACCCCTTTAATTGTCCACATAAGCAAAATATAGGTAAGGAAGGGATGCATTGGAGATGCTCTAATAGATATAATTGATGGATGGATTAATTATCGAACCAATACATCCATGTATACTTATGTTCGAGGTTGTATAAACATAATTTATACTGATCATGCATAACAGCAGATAAAAATAAATGATGTGCACGATTGAAATTTGCATATTATCAAATAAATAAATAAGCAATTATATTCAACTAATTATCATGCAATTCCATGATAAACATATAATACATAATCAGAACACGGAAGCACGCAAAACACAATTAATAAGAACAAACGAAAAAGAGAAAGAAAACATACCTCTCATTTGGTGTGTCTGTACGGCATTTTACGGTATTCTAATGGGTACTAGCATGATAGCCCGTGCAAGGCACGGGCCATATTCTAATTCATATAATATGTTTCATAACTTACGATAAGGTATGTTTTATCCTCATGTCAGTATACTCCACCTTTCACGTGTCTCGATCTATCGATGGTCAAAAGTTAATAGCCTTTTCTAAATTCATGATATTAGCAAACTCTAAATTTTAAGGATCATATTTATAGTGGTGCTTTTTTAATGTGAAAAAGATGAGTGACAAAAGTGATATATATATATATATATATATATATATATATATATGAAATCGTTAGCTATTAGGGTAGAGCATGGGCCGGTTCGGTCCGCTTTTAGGGTAAAACCGGAACCGGAACCATAAATTCCCAGTTTCTAAAATTGAAAACCGCAACCACCGGTTCGGGCTCGGTTTCGGTTGCGGTTTCAAAACCCCGGTTCGGTTTGTAACGGTTCGGTTTCGGTTTTAAAACCGGATGAAAATAAAAATGAAAACAATATATTAGTTTATACAATACAACTTCAAAAATGCACTGTTTTGGATATTGCATATACACTGAAGGTCTGAAACTCTAGTCATACCTATGAGTATATTTATTTTTTTTACTTGACAATGTCTACTTGGAGTTATAACAGGGGGGGAATAAAAAGGCGAAGCTTGAGAAAAATGGCATGACAGTAGCTAATAAAAGGATGGATACAATTTTTAGTTCATAGTTGATACTGTTCCAATATAATATATATATAAGGTTAAGATATGAAGCCCTTGCTTATTACTCCCTCCGTCCCACCCATTTCTTAACATAAAAAATTACGTATCTGACACGCATTTTAAGGTGCATTTTAAGGATAGTTCTATAACTTATTTTTGATATTTTCTTTTTTTTTTGTATAAAAATAGGATTGTTCTATTTTTATACAAAAAAAGAAAATATCAAAAATAAGTTATAGAACTATACTTAAAATGCACCTTAAAATCCGTGCCGGAAACTGATCCGCAAACGTTAAGTATTCAATGGGACGGAGGGAGTACTTATTAGTACTAAACATCTCCGCAGCATGCAACACAAGTTGCCTCTCACACTATGTACATGAATTGGTATATGTTTACTATGTAAGATTGTTCAAATTATGAGCCAAAGAATATTCATCTTTATATGTTATTAAAAATTTATATAAATTATATATATATATATATATATATATATATATATATATATATATATATTGTTAGGTCGAATACACAATAATCAATCAAATACTGTATGAGTAACTTAACAAGAACACACTGTTTAACACTTAAAAACTGTTTGGAATTAACAATTCATCTCTCAGTGATGTAAATATCACAGAGAGCTGATTAGGTTACAATCAATGAATTTCTCAATGTTCGATACCCTTCTAGGGTTAACCTAACTGTATTTATAAAATATACAGCTTCGTACAATCAGTAATTGATTCTCCTATAATTAAGCTATACAATTGATATCAATCACGATTGCTCCAGTCTTCCAAGTCAACTCAATCTCTTTGACAGCTTTCCAATCTTCAAAGATATTGCTTCCATATTTATCTTGAATCAATCTTCAAACACTGTTGACTCTTCAGACAATACCGCTACAGAGTTTAAACAACCTCTGTTGCGCTTCCAGTCAGTGTTTAACTAAACTCTGACTGCTTCTAGCTAAACTCTGTTTTGTCACTATAGCTTCCAAACACTGTTCTCATCAATCATTTCTAACAATCTCCCCCAACTTGTCCATTAGCAAGAATGTACAAGTTTACAGTAAATGATGATGTCAAAACAAATACAAAGTTTTATAGTGTTTAACATACAAACAGAGTTTAACCTTTTACTTAACAAACTTACAACTTTTGTCTACCTAACTTCCTCAAGATCTGGAGCTGTTCTGAGATAATCAATCAACAACCTTCTCTCAGCATGTTCAAGTTCAATCTCCATAGCTTCCTTGATCTCTCTTAAATCTGGATCATTTTCATCAGTTTGAAAAATAGCAGCTCTGAGATCATAGATCTTGTTTCTTCTCATTTCATTTCCCAACCTGATGTACTTCACTTCTTCAGACTTTACATTGAAATCCAGAACAGTAATTCCAAGATCAGTCTTCAGCTTCGAAGTCCCTTTCTCCATCTCTATCAGATTGCCATTCCAATCTCTGTACTTAGGAATATATCTTTCAGCAGACTTTGATCCTGTAACAACTTTAGCTTTCTGCATATACCCCCTTATAGAATTAGCAATAAGCTGTGTTTGATGATTTCTGACTCTAAAGATATGCAAGACATACTGAAGTTCCTCAAATAATTTTAGCTTGATTGCTTCTTCATTCACTCTATACACTGACCCATCTACCATAAAGTATAACAGAAAGTGAATGTCTAAGCTCTTTTGACGAACTAGCTGAACTGACTCCAACTTGTCTAGATTTTCTTGAGTAATACCAGAACCAAGAGATACAAGTGCAGAGGGATCTCTTGGACTGTTACTAAATCTCAAATCTCTTTTTGAACCTAAGCCAGAAGTATTCCTGCCTGGTGGCTTTCCTGAACATGCAACATTATGTTGATATCCACCAGTCACTCCTGCATCTTCTTGCACTGGAATCTTTGGCCTTGAAAAACCAGGTAAGGGTTTACTTTGTGTCTGTACAACTTGTGTGGCAACAGAGGTTGTAACAATCATTTTGCCTTTGTTCTCCTCATTCATTATCCCTTTTAACTTTAATTTAGCATCAAGAGAAGACTTTCTGATCAACTTTTCTTTATCTTCTTCTTCTTCTTCTTCTTGAATGCCAGTTAACTTCTCTTTGATTTCAATGCCTTTAAGAACAGGCTTTGCAGTTTTAACCACTTTCTCTCTCTTCTTCAATTTATCAGACTTTAAAGTCTTCAAATGCTTTTCTTGTAGACTTTTCTCTTCAGCTTTAGCATCTTCTAAAGTAACTCCTTCTGCATTCTCTTCCATAAAAAGCTTAACAGCTAACTCCTCATCAGTCTTTGGATTTGATATTAATTCCAAACTCTTGGTTTTTGAAGTACCTTGAGTTTCAGTGTTTATTCCAACAGACTGTGACTTAAGAGATTTGCCAGATCTCAGAGTTTGCCTTTCAGAGTTTAACACCACCTTACTGTTATCACTTGCCCCTCCATCTCCAGCATCATCCTTTTGAGACAGAGTTTGAGAAACTTTGCATTTAGACTTAGCAACTCTCTCCCCCTTTTTGACATCATCAGGAATGAGTATAGATGTGATGAGCTCCAAAGAGTTAGCAATAGAATCAACCTTAGCCAACAAAGTAGCTTGATTTTCTTCAACCTTTCCTAGCCTGGCAAAGAGAGTATCTTGAACTTTAGAAAGCTGTGCAGCTTTGATTTTTGACTCTCTTTCCATCTTCAGTTCTCTTGACTGTATCTCTGTCTTCAAAGAAGCAATTTCTTGCTTTGTATCAGCAAAATTTCCATCCAGAGTTTTGACTTGTACCACAGTTGCTTTTAAACATGATAAAATCTCTGGATTTGAAATTTGACTAGCAGTTTGCTTAACAAAATCAGATGCTCTCCCTTTTGGAAAAATACAGTCTTGTTTATACCAATTAGCAGCAGATTTAGCAAGATACTCTTCTTCAATTGTATGAGATGGACAAGGCTGATCAAAAGATTTATGCTTATTATCAGTCTGTGCTGGTGCACTCAGAAAAGAATCAGAGTTTGCACTGCTGTCAGTTTCATCTTCAACACTTGCATCTTTAGTTTGAGCATCTTGTAAAGAACCACTGTGCTGAGCTGTGTCAGCCACAGTTTCTGTAACAACTTCTGCAACCTTTTCAATTTTATCCTCATGTTGCATAGGCTCTGCAACAGAGTTTGTATTTGTTGCCTCATCTTGCATAGGTTCAACAGAGTTTGCATCTTTAGTTGCTTGATCAACCTCATCACCCTTGTCAGGAATTTGATAACCCTCAGAGATTAACTCTGTATGTGATGATACAGTCTGAACAGCTGTACCAGTTGCTTCAAAATGAACAACAGGTGAGATAGGATCAGAGAATGGTTCAAATGAGTCAAGAATATCATCCATTGGTGAAAAACCATCTCTGTTATTTTCTTCTGCAGGCATTTTATCCTCTGCAGGTGCTTCAACATTTTCAGGCACAGCATCCTCTGCAGGTATTTCAACATTGACAGCCACAATATTCTCTGCAGGCATTTCAACATTGACAGCCACAATATCCTCTGCAGGTATAGCAACATTCTCTGCAACCTCAACAGTAGGTGTTTGCAGTGAAACCACCTCTGGAGCTTCAATAACATTCTCATCTTCAGAATCTGAAAGAATTAATTTTCTCTTCTTGACTTGAGGCACTACAATCTCCTCTTCTTCTTCACTAGAGCTCTCTTTAGGTGGTGAAAGTGAAGGTCTGTTTGCCTTTTGTTTCATTCTTCTAGTATAAACAGCTCCAGGTGATGTCTGTTTAGCCTTTGAGTGTTTAGTGTTTTGGGCGGTGTGTATTTTTCTTTTTGGTTTGGATTTGGGTTGTTCAGTAGATGCTGGCTCAGAGTTTAAGGTTTCAGAGTTTAGTGGTGGAGAGTTGATTGTTGGAGAGTTTAAGGTTTCAGAGTTTATGTGTTCTGGTTGTGGTTGATGAGATGTAGTAGGTACAGTGGTTGTGGGTGTTGTGGGTGTTGTGGGTGTTGTGGGTGTTGGTTCAGAATTTATGGTGTCTAATGGTTCAGGCATGTGATGTGGTGATTGAGAATCTTGAGGTTGGTTTACATAGTTCTGTAAGGCTAGTGGCATAAACATATCAGGTATGTGCTGTTTAGTAACATCTTTGTTTGTCAAATCAGAAAACATTCTTTTAGCAACTTGAAAAGGCTGAATGACATCAGCTTCAGCAATTGTAAGATTAGGCACACAAGCAGTGAATAACAATTGACAGAAACGAGCAAAATAAACAGTAGTAGGCTCAGACAAACGCTCTCCCAGATTCATTAGCACTAATCTACCAAAATCGAAATTACCTCCATATAATAGAGCATGACCAATTTGGAGAGTATCAAGAGGAAGTGCATCCCAGTTTGTTGTCTTCTTTCCAAAAGCCCTTGTAATACAGTCGAAAAAGAAACTCCATTCCTTTCTCAAAAGTGGCCGTCTCAAAGACCCTATCTTATTCAAGTTGCCTGCACATCCAATTTGCTCCAACATTGTCCTCAAGAGATCATGACCAACAACACTATAAGAAGTGTGTGTCTCAAAATCCAGAGCATCCCTAACCGTAGTTGGAGTAATAGTATACTCTGATTCATCATGAGTGAAAGTGATTGTTGGAGTGCCAGACTCTTCTCCATCATCATATACAGAGTTTGTCCAAAAGGTAGCGATTTGTGAAGCAGATAGTATTGATGGTGCATTTAACGCCTTCCCTATTTCAGAGTCTTTCAAGAAATTTTGAAACAGATGAAACGCCTCTGGAGCATTTGCATTTTCCAGTGGTGTTGCATAGTTACTAGGAAGAAACACTAATCCTGCTGCATCAAACGCTTTGGTTGCCATTAGAAGATATGATATGAAGATATTTAGAGAAAAGATGTATATGCACTGTAAGTGTTTATCAAAATGTGAGTGAGAATGAATGAGAATTTTGAAAGTGAATGAGTATGCAAGTAACTGTGAGTGGGTGAATATGAATAGATGTGAAGTGAGAGAACAAAAACGATTAGAGTAAAACTAAAACTCAATCGTTTATTCAGTACAAGCGCGCAACTGATTGTAGAGTAATGTGTGAGTGGGACACTATCATGGGACACGTGTCAAACAACCAATGGATCACTTAATAATTACCGCTGTCATTCCTATAATCACGACACTTTGACATATTTACACTAATTAACAGTTGTCAACTACCCTAATTACTCCAAAATAGTCAAATCATCTCAATGAAACTGTACCTTAGAGTACTTAACACAACTCAACAGTGTTTATCAATTTTCCAACTTTATCACTAACAACCCTTTCAAAAATTGCACAGTTGTGAATATGAGTGTGTGTGAAGCAGAGTTTACCTTAATCAATTTTTAGAGCATCTAATATTTCATAAAATCCATAACAAGAATCAATAAACACTGAATGCACAAACTCTCATAGTAAACACTGATTGTTTGATGAATGCTAAACTCTGTAGTTACTGTAATACAGAAATCTGAAAACTTCTATTCCCTTCGATGTCCATGATTATCCAAGTAAGCACACAGTCTTTGAAGACAAAAAGATCAAGAGATAGAAATCAGAGCATCATTCAGTGAATAACAGTCATGAATTTGATAAACTCACAAACTCTCAAAGCACACAAGTGTTTAGGTGAAGTGTTTACACTCTCATTCATTCAGAAATAGCAGATTCTACCATATGCTTGAATGTCCACCAAATCTACACTACTTTGAGTACATGTATCCACAAATCAAAAGGACTTTATTCAGGGTTGTAATGAGATAAGATCAAACAGATGAGTATAGATGTTTTATTCATGAGTGAATTTCAAGCTGAACATTTTAATAGAGCAAAGTGTTCAGTCACACTATTAGTACATATTTGTACAATATCAGTATATATGCCCCCTTTTTTTTCTTTCTTTTTTTCTTTTTTTATTTAGCATATATACTGAGTAAACTTTTCTTTTCTTGAGAGACCCTCATCTGCTTGATTTTTTTTAAAAAAAAAAAAAATTTAACTGCTCTTAATACTTCAGAGTATAAGAAAAAATAAGCAGTTAATTAGGCTCAAAGGGGTTTACTAAGGGTGGTATTTATGAACAGTGTTTATACATTGTTTGAACAGTATTCAAAAGAATTTTGAACAGTGTTTGAAGGAATGGTAAATCCTATTGCCTTTATCATTTTCATGAACACACATATCATGTAGTCTCAAGATGGTCTAATACAAGTTCTAGAGAAACATGCTTCCTGATGAATATCACACAACAATAAATACTGATTGATATAAAATGTATCAATCACTGATTTGGCTCAAACTCTCACAGGGTGTAGACATGAATCTGAACTCACCAAACTAATCAATGACACATCTCAAGTTTTATGGTTTTCACAAGTACAAACAAGGAATTATCAGGAACCATACCTTTGGAAACAGAATGTCACTAATCAGAGTTTAGAGTTCATCAATAACCAAAATTATTTATGAGAGGCAATGCACACAATATTCATAAACTCAGAGTTTAGGACTAAATAAACTAAGAGATGCTATAAATATGAAACAGTATCATGCTGTGTTGATTTACTGCACAAAATCTGATTAGATTATTGTGACTCAGAAAGAATCATGATTTAATTACTGAGAATCATGCTTCATACATTTTTCTTCATTGGTGTTTTCATTCAGATAATAATCAATTCTGAATTCACTGAGTGTATCCAACATGATAACAGTGTTTAACAGACAGACATGCTGACAGAGTTTAACAAGTTTTAAACATAAGCATGCAGAACAGAGTTTAATACTAAGGTTCACATAGCACTTAACAATTTGCAGAAACATGAGCAATATATTTTAGAGTTGAGTCTTTGAGTCTAACCAACATCTCTAGTCAAAACTAGAGACCATTCCTAGTTCATTGACCAGTCTTGTAAATGTAGCTTCACTCAATGGCTTGGTGAAGATATCTGCAAGTTGTTGTTCTATAGACACAAAGTGAAGCTCAATGTTGCCTTCCTCTACATGTTCTCTGATGAAGTGATACCTTATGCTGATGTGCTTTGTCATTGAATGTTGTACTGGATTACCTGTCATTGCAATAGCACTTTGATTATCACAGTAAATAGGTATCTTGGTATACCTTAATCCATAATCCAGTAGTTGATTCTTCATCCATAAAATCTGTGCACAGCAGCTACCAGCAGCAATATACTCTGCTTCAGCTGTAGATGTAGATATTGACTTCTGTTTCTTGCTGTACCAGGAAACTAGTCTGTCACCCAGAAATTGACAACTTCCACTGGTGCTTTTTCTATCTATCTTACAGCCTGCAAAGTCTGCATCTGAATAACCAAGTAGTTTAAACTCTGATTCTCTTGGATACCACAGCCCCAAAGTTATAGTGCCCTTGAGGTACTTAAAAATCCTCTTTACTGCTGTTAAATGTGGTTCTCTTGGATCTGCCTGGAACCTTGCACACAAACAAGTTGCATACATGATATCAGGTCTGCTAGCTGTCAAATAGAGTAGAGAACCAATCATTCCTCTGTAACTTGTCATATCTACTGATGACCCTGCATCTTTGTCCAATTTTGTTGCAGTTGCCATGGGAGTTGTTGCAGATGAACAGTCAAGCATGCCAAATTTCTTGAAAAGATTTCTGGTATATTTTGCTTGATTAATGAAAATTCCATCTTCTGTTTGCTTCACCTGTAGACCTAGAAAATAACTAAGCTCTCCCATCATACTCATTTGATATCTTGACTGCATGAGTTTGGCAAACTTCTTACAGAGTTTATCATTAGTAGATCCAAAAATGATGTCATCCACATATATCTGAACTAAAAGCAAGTCACTACCAGATTGAAAGTAAAACAGAGTTTTGTCAATAGTACCTCTGTGAAACCCACTTTCTAGTAAAAATTTGGCAAGGGTTTCATACCATGCCCTTGGTGCCTGCTTAAGTCCATAGAGTGCCTTGTCTAACCTGTAGACATGGTCTGGATATTTTGGATCTACAAAGCCTGGTGGTTGTTCCACAAACACTTCTTCTTCAAGTTTTCCATTCAAAAATGCACTTTTTACATCCATTTGAAACACTTTGAATTTCATGTGAGAGGCATATGCAAGAAAGATTCTGATTGCCTCCAATCTAGCAACTGGAGCAAATGTTTCATCATAGTCTATCCCTTCCTGTTGTGAATAGCCTTTTGCAACCAGTCTTGCTTTATTCCTTGTGATAACACCATCACTGTCAGTTTTATTTCTGAAAACCCATTTAGTACCAACAATGGATCTGTTCTTGGGCCTTGGTACAAGGGTCCACACTTCATTTCTTTCAAATTCATTTAGCTCTTCTTGCATTGCTGTTATCCAGTCAGCATCTTTAAGAGCTTCTTCCACTTTCTTTGGCTCAGATTGTGACAAGAATGCATGAAACAGACATTCATTTGTTGTTGCACTTCTTGTCCTTACTTTTGCATCAGGATCACCAATAATCAAATCAGGTGTGTGGGATTTAGTCCATTTTCTTGCAGAAGGCAGATTGCTTCTGTCATCATGTGATCCTCCCCCTTGATCCATGCTCTCCTGATTTTCTTGGTGCCTCTCTTCATTTTCAGATGCTCCCACTGAATGTGACTGCTCAGAATTATCAACAGAATTTGAATCAACAGAGTTTGATTCAGAATTATCAACTGAGTCACTTTCAGTGTTTGAATTATCACTTTGATGTGATTCTTCATGCTCCCCCTCAACTGGTTCTTCCCTTGTTTCTGATTGAAGAGTTTCTTCAGTATTTACCAGTAGAGGCTCAGAGTTTAGATCAACAGAGTTTGTCAGATCAGTCTGATCAGAGTTTACTTTTTCAGAGAATAAATCTTCATTTTCAAAGTGCAGTTGATCATGTTCATTGACATCTTCAAGTCCAGTTATTTTCTTGTCATCAAATGACACATGAATTGATTCCATGATCACTCTGGTTCTCAGATTATAAACTCTGAATGCCTTAGTTGACAGTGGATAGCCAACAAAAATTCCTTCATCTGCCTTTAGATCAAATTTGGTCAACTGTTCAGGATGAGTCTTCAACACAAAGCACTTGCATCCAAAAATATGAAAATATTTCAGATTTGGCTTTTTCTTTTTCACCATTTCATATGGTGTTTTACCATGCTTGTTGATCAGTGTTGCATTTTGAGTAAAACAAGCAGTTTGAACTGCTTCTGCCCAGAAGTATGTTGGCAATTTTGCTTCATCTAGCATGGTTCTGGCAGCTTCTATCAAGGTTCTGTTCTTCCTCTCCACTACACCATTTTGTTGTGGAGTGCCAGGTGCAGAAAACTCTTGTTTGATTCCTTTACTCTTGCAAAATTCTTCCATTGATGAATTCCTGAATTCAGTTCCATTGTCACTTCTGATTATCTTCACTTGATTCTCTGACCCTTTGTCCAGTTGAATTATATGTTCTATCAGTGTTAATGCAGTTTCATCCTTCTTTGCAAGAAAATATACCCATGTGTATCTGGTATATTCATCAACAATGACTAGAGCATATTTCTTCTTTCCAAGAGACATCACATTCACTGGTCCAAAAAGATCAACATGTAGGAGATGATAAGGATCAACAATTGAAGACTCAGATTTGCTTTTGAAGGAGGCTTTTCTCTGTTTGGCCTTTTGACAAGAATCACACAGGCCTTCTACATTCAACAAAGACCTTGGTAGACCTCTTACAAGATCATTCTTGATTAGCTCATTGATGTTGTTCAGGTTCAAATGAGAGAGTTTCTTGTGCCACTTCCAACTCTCTTTACTGGACATTCTTGTTGACAGACACACTGCTTTGCCATCAGTGTTTGTTGACAATTTAATTTCATAGATGTTATTGTGTCTGTTTCCAACTAGAGCAACTTTCCCTGTAGATTTACTGATCACTTGACAATATTCAGGCTGAAAATCTACATGATATCCTCTGTCACAGATTTGACTCACAGATAGCAGATCATGCTTGAGTCCTGGAACCAGAGCTACATTTGTGATGATGACATTTCCAAGATTAATGTTGCCATATCCCAGAGTATGTCCTATGTTGCCATCTCCATAGGAAACTTTTGGGCCAGCCTTCTCCTCATACTCTGATAGCAGGGCTTTATTTCCAGTCATGTGTCCTGAACATCCACTGTCCACGACTAAGTAATTGTAGTAAATAGCATGATAATCTCTGCAAGTGTAAATAGAATGCCATGTACTTCCACAGTGTTTGCATAAAGTCTGTGGTCTAGTTCTCACATAATCACTCTTTACTGCAGTTTTAGAGGGCAAAGAATTTATGTTCTTATTCTTACTGCAGAAACTAGCAAGATGATTAGTGCTACCACAATTAAAGCATGTTTTTCTAGGAGCTAATGAAGCAAGCATTGGTTTAATTCCTGATGTTATGCCTACCTTTCCATTTTTGTTTTTCTTAGGCAATCTCTCTTTGTTGACAGATTTTATCTCCTTAAGCTTATGCTTGAGTTGTTTATCTGTCATTAAACCAATGTTAGCCTCTTTAACAAAAGTCTTAGCATATGACTCTTTAACAGCCTTTTTCTGTGCTTCAGTCTTAGGTCCACCTGTTCCCATGACATTACCTTCAGATGAACGATGTGGTCTAACTTTTACCAAATTTTCAAATCTAAGTTCATCTCCTTCAGAGTAACCTAGACCTACTGTATCTGACTGAAACACTTCTTGAGTATCTTTACCAGAGTGTGTCCAAGTTTTAATGATGTGTTTAGTATCCTCCAATTCAGATTCTAGTTGCTTATACTTACCTAGCAACTCCTGTTCAATAAACACTGCATCATCTCTCTCTTTCTGAATTTTATTCATGTTATCTAGCTGTTCCTCAACAAGTTTATTTCTTTCTTTGAGTTGAGAGCACTCATTCTTTATTCTCTCATTTTCTAAAGTCTGATCCCTATAACTGATATGCAATGCTTTGAGATAAATTCTCAATTCAGTTATATTATCAGTATTATAAGCATAGGTAGTTGGGGGTACCTTGAGATCATCATCTTCATTTTGAGTAGTAGCCATGAGTGCATAGTTGACTTCCTCATCTGAATCTGAAGTGTCTGCCCAATCTCTGCCTTTGGTGTAGAGTGCCTTTTCAGTTTTACCCTTCTTGCACTCAGGAGCATAGTGACCCATCTCCTTACACTTGTAGCATTGAATCTCAGACTTATCTTTCTTACCAGATTTGAAGTCCTTTCCCTCAGATTTCTTGAAATTCTTCTTGTCAGACTTAGAGTAGTCCTTGGAGAATCTCTTTCCCTTCTTGAAGTTCTTGTATCCCATCTTCTTGAAGGTCTTTACCATCAATGCAGCCATTTGCATCATCTCTTCATCATCTTCAGAATCAGATGTTCCATCTGTGTTTGAGTCAACATCAGAGTTTGATGACTCACTTTCTGAGTGTATGACTAAAGCTTTTCCTTTTGCCTTTTTCCTTGATGCTTCCTTCTTTGATGGTTTCTCCTCAACCTTAAGTGCAACAGACTTTGACTTCCTACTAGATCTCTTGTTTCTCTGCTCCAATTCCAATTCATGGGTTTTGAGCAGTCCATAAATTTCATCAATCTCTGTTTCACCAAGTTCATAATTATCTCTTATAGTGGTTGTTTTCACATCCCACTTTTCAGGTAGAGAAAGAAGAAACTTGAGATTTGAGTCTTCTAAATCATACTCTTTGTTAACCAATGACAAATCATTGAGCAGTTTACAGAATCTGTCAAATGTTTCTGTCATGGTTTCTTCACACTTTGCCTCAAAGTGCTCATACTCCTGAGTGAGTATGTTTCTCCTATTTTTCTTGATTGCAGGAGTTCCTTGACACCTAACCTCAAGTGCATCCCATATTTCCTTTGCAGTTGTGCAATTAATCACTTTATTAGACATAACATTGTCTAATGCACTGTGAAGTAAGTGTCTTACTTTTGCATCCTTTGCAATAGATGAAAGATCCTCAGCAGTTAGATCTTTCTTTTCTTTTGGAATGACCTTTGATTCCTCACCAGTAGCAGCAGCAGATAATTTTGTAGGTTTGTGAGGACCTTCATTAATTCTATCAAGATATTCTGGATCTGTGGCTTCCAGAAACATGGTCATCTTTACCTTCCAGATTGCATACTCTGATGGCCTAAGTATAGGAACCCTTATAGTTTCATACCTACTAACAGTAGTAGGAGCTTTCTCAGATGGTGGAGGTATCTCTGCCATTGATTACTATTGTGTTTGGATCTTTAACTGTAATAAAGTAACAGATTGGCTCTGATACCACTTGTTAGGTCGAATACACAATAAGCAATCAAATACTGTATGAGTAACTTAACAAGAACACACTGTTTAACACTTAAAAACTGTTTGGAATTAACAATTCCTCTCTCAGTGATGTAAATATCACAGAGAGCTGCTTAGGTTACAATCAATGAATTTCTCAATGTTCGATACCCTTCTAGGGTTAACCTAACTGTATTTATAAAACATACAGCTTCGTACAATCAGTAATTGATTCTCCTATAATTAAGCTATACAATTGATATCAATCACGATTGCTCCAGTCTTCCAAGTCAACTCAATCTCTTTGACAGCTTTCCAATCTTCAAAGATATTGCTTCCATATTTATCTTGAATCAATCTTCAAACACTGTTGACTCTTCAGACAATACCGCTACAGAGTTTAAACAACCTCTGTTGCGCTTCCAGTCAGTGTTTAACTAAACTCTGACTGCTTCCAGCTAAACTCTGTTTTGTCACTATAGCTTCCAAACACTGTTCTCATCAATCATTTCTAACATATATATATTAATATATATATATATATATATATATATATAAGTATTTATTTATTTATTTATTTATTTTAATAATCGGTTCGGTTCGGTTTTAACCGGTTCGGTTTTAATCTTTAACCGGAACCGAAACCGAAAGTCTTGGTTTTTTAAAATAAAAAACAGCAACCTTCGGTTCGATTTCGGTTTTTTCGGTTCGGTTTTCGCCGATTTCGGTTCGATTTCGGTTTCAATTCGGTTTTTTGCTCACCCCTATTAGCTATCAAGTTATATAAGTATTATATAAGTTACAACATTGTATTATATAAGTATGTTTATAGTAGCGATACTAAGATTTGCATGAGAAAATAAGATGATCATTACATGTGACATAATACTTGGCGTAACACCACCAATAATCAACTTATACGTTTAATACATGCAGTTTAAATTTATGTTTGTAAGTAAAATTTGTTATGTAACAATTTTTTATGCATAATTGAGCACAAAAGTTGAGAGTAAGTGCAAGTTGATTGTAAACTTCATAATGAAAATGAAGTCTCTTCCACGTCAATCTTGTATTTTCGTTTAAAAGGATAATGTATTTTTATTTACGTGTTAACCATGTTGAATTTCTTAAGTACAAAAGGCAGTTTTAAAATACTTTACATAATAAACTTGTCTTTGACAAAATTTAAGAACTAAATAGATCTAATCTTTGTAAGCAAGATTATTTAGGAAATATTTTTTTAAAAAATTTAAAATGTATTCTAAGATAGTCCGCATAATATTATACATATAGAGTTCGTAATTTAAAAAAATTTGTATTTGAACACAATCCTATAAATATATAACATTTTACTAAAGTTGAAATATTATAAGCTCGATTGATTAGTTCGTAGCACACCATCATTAGTCATTGTATGTTTTAAGGCAAATAGAAAGTAATAATATTGAAGAATACTTTACTATTAATATCTAAAATAGTACAAAAGTCTAAGGCTCGAATTATGTCAAAAATATATTAAAATAAATTTTTATACTAGCAATTCTAAAGATTTAAAGATAACATATTATTATATCTTATTGTATTATTAAAATACATGATTAAACAAATATAAAATATTAAAGAAGGTTCGTGCATCGCACATGTTATAACATTGTATATACGTTATATGTTCAAATAAGAACTCAACATGAAATAAGTATTGAGACCCAATCTCAATCCTATAATTTTTAACCACTTTCAGTCTTAGCCACAACATTATTTTAATATCTAATTTTTTTTTTCCACTCATAAGGCTACCTCGTATATTCTCCAATTTATTAGCAATCACCTACCTTCTCACTTACCTCTCCAATCCTCCCATACCTCCAACCATGTGAGATATGCACATTCATCTTCACTTACCTTTTCTTGTTCATCTTCAACAATCTTAAATTTTCTCATCTTTCCTCTCTTCGATCATCTCTCATTCATCTTTAATAATTTCTCATCGACCTGGATTTTCATATTTATATTAAATTAATGTTGTTGTGGTTACGAGCTGATTATGTATGATGATAATAAAATCGTCAATTATCATTCCTCTAACACATTAAACTTGTACACCTCTTTTGAATGTTAATGAGTAAGGTTACGTTTTTTCATTTTCAACTAAACTCATCTAAAATTTGTCAATAGATTAGTATTAGTGTCTTATTATCAACTATTAAGTTGTATTTTCATTTGTTTTTAAGTTGATAACAAAATGAGGTACCTACTTTTTGTTGTACTTAGTTCAGGCACAAGTGTTTGCAATAAGTATATTATATATTGATGTCCAAATTTGACATTGAATGAATTCATGTCGTCTTGCGTACCTAGGGAAGGCATCGAGTCAATTCAAGACCGAGGAATGTTAATCCTGCCCCACTCCCCGAATCCGAACTCAATCGTCAAACCAATTCCAATCCCCGAACACGGATTATTTTACTCCCCGATTCTTGCCCCAAACAAAAACGATAAATTTTGTAATAAAATTAATTTAATAAATTGTGATAAATTTAATATATTAATGCAATATAAGGTTATATTATATATTTTATAAATGGTAGAAAAGATCACGCGTAAACAATTTATTCGAAAATCGGGCCAATTTCATGTTGATCAAGAATACCAATATCTGACCCAAAATTTTAATGTACATCAAATATTACATAAAATGTATAAAATTAGATAACATAATTGTATACATGCCCGATATATCTATCTGCATATTATTTAAATAATTTATATTAAATACAGTAAAAATATAATGAAAGTCAGTTGCGAATATAATCAATGAATTCCAATATATAAAATAAATATTAAATAAAATATTGAAAGTGAGTTCTTGGTACATGTAGTTAAAAATTTCTTAAAAACGTATCAAAATTCTTTTGATATAGTGGTTGAAGTTGTGAACATAATTTATTTCAATCACGTAGGTCATAGGTTAAAATCTCAACACACACATTTTAAGTAATTTCAATATAAGTGTACTTAATATAAAATATGATATAAATATCATTTGAATAAGTGCAAAAGCCTTGTTAGCCTAACAAATATGTAGATAGATAATGAATAAATCTTAAATAAAATATAGTATTTAGTTCATAGTGTATGGAGTTGATGATTTTTTAAAAATATACAAAAATTGACTTTGGTGTAGTGGTTGTAAATGTGAGCATAATTCATTGTTAGTAACATGTAGGTCATGGGTTCAAGTCTTGTTGCCAACATTATTTTTTAACATTATTATGATGAAGGGGGGTAATTATGTAATTTACTAAATAACTTGACAGACCATGTTGGCATATAATAGATATAATGGATTTATAAAACCACACAAAACCTAAAATAATTTAGGTAATTCTAAAATTTGGTATTTAAAAATTCACGACCTCTCCAAGTAATTCCTAAATTAAAATATTTTATTCACACATAATTTACTTAAATAAAAGATATCGATTCTCTGAATATTCTTACACTTCTTTCCTAAGATAACAAATCTTATCTTTAATCAAAAGAAATTATAGAATCCTCTAAATAAAAATTAATCTAATATATAGTGTTTCAAAAATTTAATTCCAATTTTACTAATTATCCTAATTTTATAATCTCATCCATATTTTAGACACATTTTTCTAATTCAATTTTAATTCCTAATCTTTAATAATTTTTAATCCTTTTTTTTCCTATTATTCTTTTATTATTATTATCCTAAAAATTACGGAATGTTACATACTACCCTCCTTTAAAAAAAATTGGTCCCCAAATTCTCAAACTCCTATACTCCAAAAGTTTGTGACACACATATATTCTAAATGTCTACTCCTAAACAATAGTCTATATGATCGCATTCTAGGGATGTATTAGTCCCATACCTAATCCACTCCGAAAGACAACCTGCTCTTATACCATTTATAACATCCAAGCCCACAACCGAATGCATACCGGACCCTACAACCCACCACAGGTCAGTCCAAAAGTGCTAGCAAGTTGGTACATATTAGTTATCGAATTGTATCTATAAAGGTCCCAAATACTCTTATTCTTATCGATGTGGAATGTTACAATAACCAAGGCATACTTCTTTTTTGACAGAGACATAATGTTGACAGGCCCAAACAAATCCACGTGAATTAGTTGTAAGGGCTTTGTGATAGATGTCACTGTCTTTGACTTATAGCTGGATCTTTTCATCTTTCCTTTTTGACAAGCCTCACACACTCCTTCTTGACAGAATTCAAGTGTATGCATGCCTCTCACTAATTATCTTTTGAATAGAGAATTTATGGCCTTGAAGTTCAAGTGTGATAACTTCTTATGCTACAACCAACAATCTTCATTTGAGGCTTTTGAGTAGAAGCAACAAATCTTGCCCTTGTTTGCAAAATTCATGTTGGCTACAAACAGGGTATCTTTTCTTACTCCAGTTAGAGCAAGATCACTAGTCTTCTTGTGAGTGATCAAACATTCATCTTTATTAAAATCCACTTTGAATCCCCTATCAGTAAAGTGACCAACACTCGGTAGATTATGCTTGAGCCCTATGACCAGTGTTACATCTTCAATGATGGCATTACCAACTTCCATCCTGCCATATCCCAATGTGTTACCAATGCTGTCATCTCCAAAAGTAACCATAGGACCAGCCTTTTCTTCATACTGTGATAGCAGGACCATATCACCAGTCATATGGTTTGAGCATCCACTGTCCAACACCCAAATGACTTTCTTTTCCTTTTCTTTGCCCTGCAAACACAAATGTATTACTTCTTTTTTGGTACCCAAACAAGTTTGGGTCCTCCAGGCTTAGAAACATTTTTATCATAAACAGCATGCTTGTCAGCTTTTTTAGGACTAGTTTTCTTATCACAACTAGGAGTCTTAGAACTTGAATTCTCAGACTTAGGTGACAGAGGTACCTTCCTAGTTTTAGAAGGACTTGAAGATTTTGACCTTGTGTAATGATAAATAGTTATTTATTATTAGTTTATCCCAATATTTGTAGTTAGTTTTGCATGAAATGGAATTTATTTAATGTGTTTCAATGTTTTATTGTAGGAATCAAAAAAAATAATTGATTGGAGCTAAAATTGAATTTTTTGGAGTTAATTCATTAAAAATTAATATTTTTGGACAGCTTTCACAATTTTCGCTCGGGAGTTCTACAAATCCGTTAGAGGCCCGTAAACAATCATTGGAAAGCTCAGAAGAAGGCCAATATTTCTATCATGGGCCAAAAATTATAATCTGCTCTCAACTGCCCAGAAAGTCCTGGAACATCAACCTACAAATTTCCTATTTAGAAATTTATTCTATTTAGGGATATTTCTTTTATTCTTATCTATTCCATTAAAACACTTGTAAATATATATATATATATATATATATATATATATTTTATATCAGTACTTAGACATTAGACATAGAGGGTGGAATATAGACCACATAGAATAGTTTTGTAATAGAGAGGAAAATAGCCAGGAGGAAGAACAAAGACTCTCGAAGAAGACACAAACACCTTGGATGCGAGAAGATTGAATCAACAACAAGTTTTATCTTTCCTTCATCTTCTATTTTCCTTTATTGTGTTGTTCTTTTAGAATGTTGAACTAAATTGTTATTCTAGGGTTTTAATAGATTCTTGAGTTTATATATAAGCCTTCTTTTCAATTCTCTATTTGATGTTCATTATGTTTGATTATACTGAATCGTGTGTAATGCTTCTCAAAGATTAATTAACTTTGAGATTGATTTGTTAATTTAGGTGATGCTTGGAAGAGATAATCTAAATTAGACTCATTCAGTATAACTTGTGATTAACAATGGTGTTAATTTTTGTTTAGATAGGAATATACCTAATCACCGCAAGTAGTCAAATTAGGGCTACGTGTTAATGCTGCTCACAGATTTAAACTTTACATAGGGATATGAAAGTTAATCTTATGAGTTAGATTCACTTGAGATTCAGAAGGTTCTTCTGAATATATTTGCACCCTAGACTAGCAATTAGAGCATGAATTTGGAGGTGACAAAAGATACTTGTTAAAACTCAAGAGGAAGTTAAAGGCCTAGATGTTTTTACACTTATCTTAAACTTTGGTTGATTTGTATAATTTTATATTTTAGGAGTAGTTTATTATTATAATAATTGTGATCATATTTTATTTAACTTGAATTGAGAGAACGATAGTGATTGGTATTTAACTGCTTAAATTAGTCCTCGTGGGAACGATATTCTTTATACTACTTGTTCGATACGTGCACTTGCGTCAACGTTTGTAAAATCAATAACAAGTAGTGTGTGTGTGTGTGTGAATTGTGACTCAAACAACCATCAATGAATTGTCTTCTCAAATTAAAATATCTAGTCATAACATTTATATTGCATGGCATACAGTCAAATTTATCACAAAATGGAGAGTCTCTATGTCTTAAAGGCATAGAGCAATCATAGAATGGCTTAGGAGCACTACCTACAGGTTTTTTGCAAGCATGAGTCAGATGATTATTGCTGAAACAGTTTTGACATGTTTCCCTAGGGGCATTAGGCACATAAGCATAATTATTATCTTTGTTAATCCCTAGTTTGCCATTTCTCTTTTATTTCCTTTTAGCCACATTTTTCACTGACTCAGTCTTCACAGATTTATCCCCTTTAGCAGAATCAAACTTAACAGATTTTCCTGGTTTGGGTCCAACTTCAACAAGCTTCTTGCTTCCCACCTTGACACTCTCATTCTTAGAGGGTGCTGGTTGTTCACTTGATTGTGCTTCATCAATCAACATTTGCTTGATGAGTAAGGCTTCCTCATCAATTTCAAGTGTTGATTCTTTAAAAATAGGTGCCTAGCATTTTTCAAAATATGAGGCACATTCTCATGAACAACCTTGTCATCTTCAATGATAGCACAACCTTTCCTCTTTTTCAATGTGTCATAGTCAAAACTAATGATAGCCTTGGCATTTTCTTTATGTTTCTCATGATAAGACTGCAACAGACTAGAAGAGTTCTTGAAGATCTTGAGTTTAAATTCATTTTCTTCTATCTGTTCCCTAAGAGCTTTCTCAATCTGGCTAGCACATAGAACCTTATTTTCTAGATATTGAATTTCTTTCTTAAGGTTTTCTACCTGCATAACAGTTAGCTTTAGTTCCTCATTCCTCTTGTTTAACACTTCATTTCTAGCAGACAATTTCATAATCTCTTCATTAGCAGCAGTCATACTAGTATGAATATTAAACATCCCAACAGATAATTGTTCAACAACATGCTTATACTCGAAACCAGACATATCTATGGTAGTGAGAGATGGTACCTAAGAGTTTGATGAAGATGTTTCTTCCTTGGAATTGGCCATCAAGGCATAGTTGCAAAATTCTTGTTCTTCTTCATCACTATCAGTATCATCCCAACACATCCCTTCAGCTATGTTGGCCTTGCCTGGTGTTTCCTTTCTAAGAAGAGCCTCATACTTAGCTTCAAGCTGTAGCAATTCCTTATCTTTCTTCTTAGGTTTCTTGCATTCACTAGCAAAATGCCCTAGGTCATTACATCTATAACATCTGACATATGACCTATCCACATATATAACTGGTTTTGAATTTATTCTTACTTGGTTTCACAAATGCTTTGCTCTTGTTGAATGACTGATTTTGAGGTCTAGCTTTGAAGGGTTGTTTTCTCTTGAATATGATATTTGGAAATTTTCTAGCCATGAAAGCATATAATGTGTTTTCCATGGCATCTAGCTCCTTAAGAGTGTAAAACTCATCTTCTTCCTTTTCCTCAATAACAGTCTCAGCTAGTCCCACTTCAGGTTCTTCATCCACTATCTCTTCAATTCTCAGCTGGCTTGTAGATGCTTCAAGATCCTGAATAGATTTGTTCACAGTCAAGGCACATGAGGTATTAATCATCTTGCCTTGGTTGGCTTGAATAGCTCTTTTCTGAAGAAGCTCCAGCTCATGAGTCTTCAACACACCATAGAGCACATCATAGGTAACTTTGCTAAAATAGTCCATAATCTCACTTAGACGACAAAATAAAACATTAGGATAGAATGAGATTAAAACAAGAAATGAACAAAAGAAATCCCATTGATAGAAAAAGAACAATAGAATTCCCAATGCTAAATATTAGTACGAGTTGAGTGTAACAAAGAATTTACTGATCAATATTCAGTATTGTATTAAAAGGATATATAACCTTTTATATGTGACCAACTGCAAGTATAATTCAGTGAAAACATGACTCATAACTCTAAGTATAGAAAATAATATGACTATAAAAATTTATCACAATCACTAATAACACGGTCTCTTGCATGTGCATATTAAGGTATAGATTTTATGTTTGATTATTGAATAATATGCCTTAATACAATTATAACTATGTTTTACTCTACGTAGATTGTCTATTGGACAATGCATATAACATTTTAGGTTAATAAAATACGTAGGTATCTTAGAATCCACAAGTTCACATCTAATTGATACCGATAGGTTCTAACATTATGTATTCATGATTGACTTTATGAAAACATAAAAATAAACTATTTTTAATAAATAAAAACAAAATCATTAATTTATGTATTCCATTCAGTTAAAATTGCACTAAACTCACTCGAAAGATTCAAAGAATGGTGCTTACCTATCACAATCTCAGAATGTGCACTGTTCATAATGAGATGAGCCTCTTGGACTGTGCTATAATCTGAACCTAGCGTTTCTGTAAATGTAAGTTGGAAAAAATACTTGTAAAGTTTAGAAATTATCTAATAATTTGATAATTATATGCAACATAAGTAAAAAAGAATTTTATTAGTATTCAACTATAGGATCCTAATCATATAATAAATATTACTATTTTGAGATATTTTTTTTCCTAATTGCATAATATATATGAGAAAAGTTATCATTAAATTATATTATTTGTAAAGGATTTAAGAAAATTAAGTTACAATCAATTATTTGTAATGGTATATTGGACGATGAAGTATATGTAAATTATGCATGAAAGCTTGTGCATAACTTGCTTTTATGACTAGCACTAACAAAATCTTTAGCATATAAATCTATGTATATCAATTTCATATTATAATTAACTTATGATGAATAGAATTATAAATAGTGATGATAAATTTCGAAAACATGACCTCCGAGTGGACTAAGAGATCGATCCGTCTTTTAGGTGTAGAGAGTTCGGGAGAGGTTAGTATTTGAAAGTTTGGGAAAGTTGAGTTATCGAAGTTAAACATGATATTATCAATGTGTACGTTGTTTTTTTTGAATTTCTATATTATTATTTTTAATTGATATTTGTTAAATATACTAACGTGTATTTCACAATTTGTTTTTTTATTTTTAGCCGAGAAAAGAAAGTGTTAACCAAAAAGGAATGTATTAACCAAATTACAAATTATATCACGTTTTTCTTATTATTGTTTACTTAGAGATGTGTAAAATTTTTTGCACTCCAATGATATATTATCCTTAGTTAAAATTATAGACAAGCTCATTATATTGATTATATTTGCCGAGACATGTAATAAAGTTCCACATCATCTAATATAGCCAACTTAATTGAAGCACAACACCTTAAAGATTCAGCAAATTTTATATAATCAATATTTTATATTATTTTAGTCTATCATCTTATCCAACACCGTCGAAGATGCTAATAAAAATAAATAAATAAATTTTATAGAATGAAAATCATCAAATACAAACTTTTACATTTTAATAAAAATCTATACTATATTATAATAAGCAAAAGGGGGTATATTTTGTAGTTGGTTACCCCCACTTTTTGGTTATCCCTTTTTTTGGTTATCCTTTTAAATTTACTAATTTAAATTTTAATAAAGAAATATTATATAAAATTTAAAAAACAATACATACGGAACTGTTAATGGTTTTCTATACAACTTCAATAACTCTGAGTCATCATCACTCCCAAACTTCCGACAATCTTGCAATATTTTCATGGGCATATCCTTCATTAAACTACGAGTAATTTATTTAGTTTCTGAACGATCAATCATTATTAGTAAGTCAAATAATTAACTTAAATATATCAAGAAAACAACACAAGCTATAGCTTCTCAATTATATTTTTAAATAGTTAATAAACCAATTAATCTTTTCGACAATGAATTTGATAACATATTTATATACTATACTATAATAAGCGTAAATGGGTATATAATAATATCTATACTATTATATTAAAGCCGAAACATTGAAAGTTTTGAAAGTTTTGGTTTTCGGTTTGGTTATCCTAATTACTGAAATAAATAACTAAATTACAAAAACAACTAAAAAAGGTAATTATTAATGTTAATGTAATTATATTCCGATTAAAATTCCTTCATCCACAATGAGCTTCTACTTGGAATCTTTTTTCTGCTCCAACAACTCAATTACCCATTTTTTCTAAAGATTTTACTTCTAATTAAAACACTTTTCCATTTAATTTAAAACTAATATTACAATAATCAATATATATCCAACATATCACACCATATCTTTCCGTAATTATTTTTAGTAGTAGTTTTTGTAATTAAAACATGTTACTTTTTAATTTAAAATTAATCTTGTGATCACTAATATGCACCTAAAAATATCTCGCCATATATTCAAATCATTATTTTTAGTAATAAATAATAATCGTTAGATCTAATAATAAGATATATTATATGATTAAATTAATTTACTAAAAATTCAAAGTTCGAACCCGTCAACGACATTTTTGATTTAGAATTTTACAATATAAATTTTAAACCATTCATATCATTATATAAATTTATATTAAATTAAAATTAAAAAATTATTAAAAATAGGGATTATATAAAAACATAATTATAATGTAAAATAAATTTTATAACCTATCAAAATAAATCCGTGCTTCGCACGGGTTATAAGCTAGTATACATAAAGCTTAAATTAATTGGTTTTTGATAAGAACGAAGAAACTATTACAAGGCCCATTTAAAATTGAACAAGCTTAAGCCCAGCGGGTCGCATAAAAGCGAACCTAAGGTAATTCACCTCCGCTCCTACTAAACTTCTCGATCTAGGGTTTTACAACACTCCCACTCTCTTCATTTTTCATTCCAGATATACATCTTTATAAATGGCGATCGGTAATCCTGATATTCTCGGCGATCGACAGTCCGGTCAAGATGTTCGCACTCAAAATGGTACTCTCTCTCTCTCTCTCTCTCTCTCTCTCTCTCTCCCCTCTTTGTATGTATCAATGTGTGTGTATATGCATCTATTGTTTATTATATGTTGATATTTGGTGAATATATATTTTGAAGCTGTGTAAGTTATGAATTTGTGAAATTGATAAGTAATCTGGAATCTGTGTTTGTGATTTATTCGTAAATCGTAAAGTTGTGTAATTGGTGAAATAAGTTCTCTTGTTTTCGGAATGGAACGGGTGTGACTGTATTGTTTCCTTTCTTTGTAGAAGCTTGGGTTGAAATATTTGTGTGTGTTTTATTGTTGTTTCTATGTTAATTCGCGGTTCATAAAACAGAAATTGAGAACTAGACTGGATATTATGTGGCGTGTATGGATATTCTAAGTAATTTGGAAAGTGTTACTTATGCTATTTTAGTAATGTAGTGAAAAAGGGTTAATTATCAAATTGACCACTAAATAAGTAGCAAAGTCTCAAATTTACCACCGACAAATTTGGGGTCTCAACTTGACCAATATTAAATTGGCGGGGTCTCAAATTGGCCACTTTTAAGTTGGTAGCAAGCTGACAAAATCTCAAATTTACCATCAAAAATCAACAATTTTGTTTGAAAGAGTCGGTTGTAAATTTCATATCGTGCTAATTATATAGTGGCCAATTTGATACTTAACCCTAGTGAAAATTGTGTTTTTTCCTTAAAGATTACAAGTAGACTGGAGACTGTATTGTGTGTATGGATACCAAAAGTAATTTGGAATACAGTCAAAAATGCATTCTTTTTTGAGATGGAGCGGAAATGGGAGTAATTTTTTTTACTTTTTGCATATATGCTTCAGTTTGTGAATTTGAGCAGTAATGATAGTTTGATTTAATAAGTTATTATTAAGAGAATATGATGAATTAGGATGATGATTTTTCTTTGAAGTGTAAAGTATGTGCATACTGTTTAAGCCATTTATTTGTTTTATTTTTTGAAAACGAGCTTCTTGTCAAATGCACAGTTATGGCATGCCAAGCAGTTGGTAATATTGTGAAGACTTCACTCGGGCCTGTTGGTCTTGACAAGGTTTGTATCTCCTGCTGAAGATATATTTATATATTTATAGTCATGGTTCACTTTTTACGGACATCTTAAGATATGTTAATGCTTTAAATGAAGAATAAACCATATATCCTCACGCAAAACACAGGTGCCTGCTAGGTACCTTAAAGTGGCTCCATAAATCTTAATTTCATCAACTTTGAAAATACTTGCATATTTACAATTCAACTCTGAAGAATTATACTCATTCTGTAGAAAGAAGGTAATAGAGTGCCTGTTATCATATGTGGGATAAACATTAACTGTTGTTTGCTGTTCATCTATTATTTAGATGCTAGTTGATGATATTGGCGATGTAACTATTACAAATGATGGTGCTACCATACTGAAGATGTTAGAAGTTGAACACCCTGCTGCCAAGGTAGAGAAATCGTGTCTATCCTTACCTCTTGTATGATTATTATTTGTAATATGGATCTGCTTAATGTCCTAAAAGCGTTTTCTACTATTGTGGCTCTTGAAGGTTCTTGTAGAATTGGCTGAACTTCAAGACAGAGAAGTTGGAGACGGAACAACTTCAGTTGTAATTATAGCTGCAGAGTTGCTTAAAGTAATGATCCAAAATTTTCATTTTCCTTTTGAAATACCTCAAGACTGATTTGGAGTTTCCATAATCCATCTAACTTTTTGTATTATGCAGAGAGCAAATGATCTTGTGAGAAACAAGATTCATCCAACATCTATAATCAGTGGATACAGAGTGAGTTCCCCCTCCCTCCTCCCAACACAAATAAAATTAGTACATTTTAGAAATTTAGTTAATTTGTACCTAAATTTTTTCTTCAGCTTCTCTTTTCTTTGCTAATAATTTTTCTTCAGTTTCTTGTCTTGCAATAGTGTACAATTTCTGATGCTATAACCACACCTTCCAAATTTTGCAGCTTGCTATGAGGGAAGCATGTAAATATATTGAGGAAAAATTGGCCGTAAAGGTAACACACAACAGTGAAATTTTATCTTAATTTTGTATGTTGAATTAGTTTTAAGTTTTAACAGCCTACTGCAACAGTTTGATATAATTTGTTTAATGGGCCTAGGCAGTGATCTCATATTTAGTTGTTTTAACCCTGTTATGTTGCTTAGTTTTAAATTAGCAACTTTGAAGTTAGAATTATATATTATTGATGGCTTCGTAGTCAACCTAATTATATTTGTGCTATGATATGATTTATTTTCGATGTTTACCTTTGTAGGTTGAGAAGCTGGGAAAAGATTCTCTTGTAAATTGTGCCAAGACAAGCATGTCGTCAAAGTTAATATCCGGTGACAGTGACTTCTTCGCAAACTTGGTATGCATGTGCCACAGGGAAATTTAATTTTTTTTTTTTTTTTGTATTGCCCACTGAAACACTTCCGTAAGATTTTTGCTTAAACTTACTTAATTGTATACCTCATCATGTATTTTTTAAGGATATATGTATGGATAAGTTACCAACAACTTTTGGATAGGAAATGTTACTCTTCCCTGATATTTAACTACTTTCGTAGTTATATATTAAACCTGTTATAAGCAGTGTTGTTAAATGCGCGCATATGTGCGCGTATATGCGCGCACATATGTGAGATGCGACGCGATGCGCACCTGAAGCGCATCGCTTTGGAGATGCGATGCGCCTTCAGTGATGCGCTCGCTTTTGTGCGCTTCTCTCGATTATGCGCAGTGCGAAATGCGCAAGAAAAGCGCGCTTTTGTTAAAATGCACACACATACACATACACACATATATACACACATACACACACATATATACACACCTATACACACACATACACATACACAGTTACATATGATTGTTGTTTTGTATAGTTACTTTGATGATTGATCTAGTAATTAGAATGCAAGAACAGGTGTTCAGAAGGTGTTCAACAACATGGTTTTTTTTTTTTTTGACAAGTGTTCAACCACAGGTTTTAAATCTGCCTCTACACTGTATTCATAAAAGCTTTTGCTAACTCCTCTTTGCACATATGTAGACATTTTCGACATTTTCAAATTATGTGCTCTAGCTACTAATTAGTTCGTTATTAGTTTCTATTAGATTGTTGTAATCTAAATTATGTATGCTAATTGTGTATCACATTCTTGTGACAAATCATATTAGTGATGAAGATAATTTTGCAAATCTTGATGATGAAGAAGAAGAATAATAGTGGATTAACTTTGCATCTTTGTTACTTTGACTTTGAATCTACGTGATGATGAATTTGGTTGCTTTTTATGAGTTTATGAGATTTAGTTTTGCTTTTAAATGCCTTCTTATCTATAAATTTATAATATTCTACATTATATACCATATATATATGAATATTTAGTTGTCTTCGATGAATCCGCGCATTGCGCGTTGCGCTTATGCCCCAGGAGGCTTTTGCGCTTCTGTGCGCATATCGCGTTTAACAACACTGGTTATAAGGATGTATGCTCCTTTTGTTGTTTGTTTCTGAACATATTGTAAACAATACCTAACGGCTAGTTGTTTAAAATGACATATATGGCCTTAGGTCATTGAAAGATTTGCTTCTGTGTTATTCTTTAATTTTATGATATAAATTTGACATACGTGATCAACTGTATTGGTAGATGCTTTTTAAAAGGATGTACTATGAATTTACCTTATACAAATTTTTACATGTTAACTTTACAAACCAGGTCCCACTTCTGTCTCAAATTCAGAATCCATATTCAAAATTTAAACTCAGCAAGTAACTTGAAGTAAGCATGAACTATTGCATGTTATTGGTGTTGGGAAAAAAGTAGGCTCTCTTCTCTTTGCGCTTTTAACAATTATGGTTGTGTATTGAGGAACTGGATGAGGGCCTACTGTTTTTGATGGCATTGGAATCTCTTTTATCCTTTGATATTAAGACCATCAGAAATTAAATAATTGGGCCTACTGTTTTTGATGGCATTGGAATCTCTTTTATCCTTTGATATTAAGACCATCAGAAATTAAATAATTACAAATAGGGACGTATACTCTGTAATTCATCAGAGTTATTATTTGAATTGAGAATATCACTGCAATATGAGTTCGTTGCTTAAGAGATTTATTAACCATATCATTTTAAAAGTGGGAGGATTATTTTGGGAACAATATGTCAGAGAGATTTCAGTTTTTGAGATTAAAACTACTGTTTCATTTTGGTGCTTAAGTAATTTATCCAACATAGTTTCAAAACTTTACCTTTACCTACTATTACCATCAGTTCTTCTGGAATTTGTCTGATTCCTTGTCTCATTCTCTCCCTTACTCCCTCTCTCTCATCTCACCCTCCCCACCTTCCCTCCCACCTCCCACTCTCCCACTTTTTCCTGGTAATGGTGTTGGATTAGTGTTGGAGTCATGTATTCCTACTTAATCTTCTCACAGACGTTTTCATTTAAAATCTCTAGATAAGATTTTATAATATTATAGCATAATTGCTGAGTGAGTTTGACTGTTGTATAAAAACCAGCAGAAAATAGATTATTTAAAGCTTTCATTAATGATCTATGGGTAAGAGTCCCTGTAATCATTTTAATATCTGAAGATCTTAGATTATTAAATCAGAGAAGCTTTTTTATGATGTCAGTTTCCATGGTAGCTTATCCCTTCTAATGATTTTTTGAAATTATGTTTTGGCTGTAACCTTTTACATCATGTTTTTCTTGAGGACCTGATAAACCCAAGACGACTTTAGAATTTCTCACTTGAAAGTGTGTTTTGTTTACTATTCTTTGCATAAAATGATGCAACCGTGGGTACTTGTAATATTTCTTATTATTGTTATCTTTGTTTTTTAAGGTTGTAGAAGCAGTACTAGCATGTAAGATGACCAATGCGCGTGGCGAAATCAAGTATCCAATAAAGGTTGGTTATATAAATCCAGTAGCTCTATGCAAATAGTTTTTATTACTTGGACAAAGAATATGTGATTTAGTACGCTTTTCTGTCGTGATATTGTGTAATTATGCTGCCCTGCTTATTTCTCTGTTCTGTTATTGTGCAGATGTACTTGTTTCGAACTTACTTGATTTCTTGCTTTCTTTGTTAGGGTATTACTATTTTAAAAGCACATGGAAAAAGTGCTAAAGATAGCTACTTACTAAAAGGTTATGCTTTAAACACTGGTCGTGCTGCTCAAGGCATGCCAATGAGAGTTGCTCCTGCCAGAATTGCCTGTCTTGACTTTAACCTTCAGAAGACCAAAATGCAGATGGGTGTTCAAGTTTTGGTCAGTGATCCTCGGGAGTTGGAAAAGATTCGACAAAGGTATTCAATTTAATTATAAATTTGAAATGCTCTTATTATTAGCAGTAAAGATAGCATGCACCTTTTATCAATCAAACATGGTTCTTATGCCGCTGATTCCTGTCATATGATGTTCTCTAATTTCAGTTTTTTGCATTTTATGACTTGAATAGGAACTGATTCTATATTTTTTTTTTAAACAGAGAGGCTGATATGACAAAAGAGAGGATCGAGAAGCTTTTGAAGGCTGGAGCTAATGTTGTTTTAACGACCAAGGGAATTGATGACATGGCACTGAAGGTAGGATTAATTTGATTGATCAATAGTTTTCTCTTTCGGAGCCTGTTCCTGCATTGAAAAAAACAATTTACTATGTTTAGCTATGCAAGGCTTGCCAATGTTAGTTGGGCCTCTGCCTTGGTTATGCTAGTGTTATTTAGGTTTTTAGTAAGTGTGCAAATGGATATATAATTTAATATTATATTTTGTCTGTCGCTTCTAATTAGTCCCTGTACAGTGTAAATTTTCTATTGTTATATTGACTTGCAGAGTTGCTTCATTTAACCAAAATCCATTTGGGCTACATGTTGGATATATTTGTGGATTGCTGCCCAGGAATAGTGGTTAATGAAGATGTTTAATTTCTGCAGTATTTTGTGGAAGCTGGTGCAATTGCTGTCCGCCGTGTTCGGAAGGAGGATTTGCGTCATGTTGCCAAGGCTACTGGAGCCACTGCAGTATGTATTTAACTTGCCTCATTGACATCTACGTTTGAATAAAAAAGATGAGACCAAATAAAGCAATTAAGGAAGAAGAGACCAAATAAAGCAATTAATAAAGAAGAGACCAACTGTTATGATGGTGTCTCCAAGGCGTCAAAATGGAGTACTGTAATGTTCGTTAAATTGACTTCTAATATGGACCCATCGTATCTCATTCACGGGATCCAACATTTCACATACCTGTCTTTATACCATGTACAGAACGACTCATGTCCTTGTAATATCGGATCACACACATTATGTCTTGGGTAATTTCCCATATCTCCTTATTGGAAAATTTACCAGTGAAGTAACATCAAACTTCCAAAGAACTATTTCTTCTGCCTTAAAATAATTAATCCTGTTACTTTAAAGGATATACACTGAATACATGTGGAGGTAAAGCAAATTGCAGTATAGATGTCTTGTGCTGCACCTGGCTAGCAAACTCCTGCTCTTGAGTTTCCACTGTCACCAGCTATTAATGTTATCATTGTCCTTTTGTTGTCCCTTTTACTATGTTAATGTAAAAATTAGTAAATATGATGTCAAAAACAGAATGCAAATGTAAATATAAGTAAAACCAGAATGTGATTGGTACGTGTTGCTGTTTGGTCTATTTGATGGTTGCCATACTTAGGTATATCTTGCAAGCCCTTGGGTTTTTGTTTTTCGATTCATTTTATTTTTGGTTTTCTTCTGTGGTAGTAATTAGCGATATGTATTGTACTAACTCTGTTCTAATTTGTAGGTGTCTACATTTGCTGATATGGAAGGAGATGAAACTTTTGATTCATCCCTTCTCGGACATGCAGATGAGGTGGTGGAGGAGCGTATTGCTGATGACGATGTAGTTATGATAAAAGGGACCAAAAATTCAAGTGCGGTAAGGGATATTTTTTTTAGCATACAAGTGTGTGCCAACTTTATTTTCTACATGCTGACTGTATTTTGGAGCTGTTAATGTCTAGTTCAGCTATTTTCTCTTCAACTCTCTAAACTAATCCCTCCATCCCACTTTATTCGAGCCACTTACTTTTTCACGTGTTTCAATGCGCCCGGGAGAGGTACTCCTAAATTATAATTTCCCGATTTTTTTGTTTTTTATAAAAGTTTAAGCCTTATTTTTTATTCAAAACAAAAAAATCGAAAAAATATATTATCTGGAAGTACCTTTCCAAGCGATACGTGCAAAAAAAAAAGGTCCACAAAATGGTATGGAAGTAGGATTTTCTTATTGTATATGAAATTGCTTCTGTGTCTTGTTACTAAAATGGCATAACCAAATAATTGTTGGTTATTATTGAATTCTTAATGGCATGCATTACCAGGTTTCACTAATACTAAGAGGTGCTAATGACTATATGCTTGATGAGATGGATAGGGCATTGCACGATGCTTTGTGCATAGTCAAGAGGACATTGGAATCCAACACGGTAAATCATAGACTCATTTGTAGTTCATTTTTGTTGTTGCATACTACGACTCTATAATCAAAGCCTTATTCTCTTAATTTGTCTCCAAAACAGGTTGTTGCCGGTGGAGGTGCAGTTGAGGCTGCCTTGTCTGTCTATTTGGAGTATCTTGCTACAACTTTAGGATCTCGTGAACAGTTGGCAATTGCGGAGTTTGCCGAATCTTTATTAATCATTCCAAAGGTGTAAATATAAATCCTTCCCGTTCCACTTCTATTTCAATTTGTTAGCGAACTTGTTTCTGAACAAATGCTGTGTACAGGTGCTTTCTGTGAATGCTGCAAAGGACGCCACTGAGTTGGTGGCAAAATTACGTGCTTACCATCATACAGCACAGACAAAGGCAGATAAGAAGCACTTGTCAAGGTAATATGGTCGAAGGATAAGTATTGCATATATGTTTCTGTGAATATATAGCCTCACGGCTAATTGGGTTGCTCTAATTTCTGTTCATCCATCTTTAAGTCGTATTATTTTTATTATGAAGTATTTAAGAGAAACAGTTATATCTTTGCTAAAGAAGAGAAATAGAACTCAACAATGTCTACAATGTAAAGTTTCAATTCAGTATAAGTCCTACATTTAAAGTTCCTATTTTTAAAGTGGTGCTCTGTAGTAGATTTCTTATCTCACCAGTAATCTTCATAAATTCTTGATAGTGTATTGAAGATTTCTTATAGAGTTGGTGTGCAAATTAGATAACGGAGATTGCTTAATCTTAAATAGTTTCAGCTAATCAAATCAGTAGCCTGAGCATTATATTAATTTCTTGATTCATGTTATTTCTATACCTGCAGCATGGGGTTGGACCTGGTGAAGGGAACAGTGCGTAACAACTTGGAAGCTGGTGTCATTGAGCCTGCAATGAGCAAAGTAAAGATATTACAGGTAAAGGGCCCCTGTGTAACTGGATATATGGGTTTACATTATGCTAGTATATCCGATTTTATCAAAAGTATTTAACCTTAGTGGTGTTTCCCATTGTATCAGTTCGCTACTGAAGCAGCAATAACTATCCTTCGAATTGATGACATGATAAAGTTGGTAAAAGATGAAAGCCAAGATGGGCAGGATTAGTTTGATTAGTTTGTTTTTTGTTTGTACTAGGACAATGGCTGTAGTAGTGAAAATTTTGCATCACTGGATGGTGCGTTGAATTGCTACCATTGTGAATGTAATATTTTCATTGAAGCTTTTGAGGGTGGTTGTATTATGATTGTCCAACATGAGAATGATGGCCAATGTTGTATTCTCCATCTGCTCTAGATTTATTCTATTTTTAAGCTAGAAAATTTTGCAGTTTGTATTTTAAATTTCAGAGATTGTTAACAAATGGAAAAGGAATTCGACTCTTTGCTCTTTTCATTCATATAGTATACATGCATTTCCCTTTGTTGGATGTCAATACTTTGAATCGAGAATATTATATACCAATTAAACAGATTGGGGAATATTAATTGGATTCACTAAAATTCTTAATTTAATAAAGTATAGTGTTGCCCACCAGGAAACGATTATGTTACTTTGTAAAACTTGGGCCTCATAATTGACAAGAAACGATACCAAAAATATGGTTGTGAATTTTAATTTTTGGTACACGAAAGTACACGAATACGAAATTTTATGAAATATTTAGGGGTCATTTGTTAAATCTGAACGACATTTTCTGGACGATTAAAATTCTGAATGAATGAATAATCTGAATGCTGAATGAGTGATATTATTTGTTTAGCTCAACTATATTTTATATGAATGACAAAATTTCAAAATTTTGAAATTAATGTCGTTAAATTTGGATTAAAAATTATCGTTATTTATTTCAATAATGCACATGATTTGAATAATTTTTGTTTTAAATATTTAGGCTTGTATAAATATGTGTTCTAATAAATTTTGAGATGAGTGAGAATCTAACCAAAATTTGAGATGAGAACAGAAACAAACTCTAATCATATAAAAAAAAATCCACCTGCAGAACTCTCAACTCTAGATTGTGTTGAACATTTTTTTATTAATATTTCATCTTTATTTAGCTTATGATTATTTTTTATTAATTGTTTTATACTAAAATTTTAAAAATATATATATAATCAATTTTACTCCAATCGTTATGCTTATTAATTTTAGCATTGAATGATCTATGAAAATAAATTTATTATTAATAATAAATATATATATGTAAAAATGGTAATATTAAATAATTTTATAATAATATTAAAACTAGCATACATTATTAAAATTAGCATATATAATTAAATAGTGTAGGAGGGGCTTTTTTTTTACGTGAGTGTATGAGAGCAGTAGTAGGTAAAAAAAAAAGATAATGCAAAGCTCGATCAAGTACTTACATGGATGGTTCAGCTGATTTTCTTATGATGTATCGTCAAGAGAAAAAAGGAATCGTCCAGCTATTTAAATTATTTACCAAACAATCTGGACGTTGCAAAAACCACTCGTCCAGTTCAAATAGCATCGTTCAGTTATAAACAAATGAGGCCTTAGTGTTGAATATGGGTTTTCATTTTGGATACACAAAAGTACATTAAATATTATATATAATTTTTATTTCTTATATATCGTAATATATATTATCATTTTTTATATATTTATTTTGTGTACGAAAGTACACGATAAGTACACGAAATATTATATTATAATTTTTAATATTTTTATTTCATGTATTTTCGTTTCGTTTTGTGTTTATACGAAACATTTCGTTTCGGATTCGGGTTGGGTAGTACACGAAATGATTTCGGGTTAATTTCGAGTTTAGTTCTGAAACATTTCGTTTCGGATTCGGGTTGGGTAGTACACGAAATGATTTCGGAATGATTTCGATTTTAATTCTGAGTAATTTTCGAAATTACACCGACACGACAGGCCTAGTGAAACTGCATTCTCAAGGGTATCACAGTTGACCTAGACGGTTCGATCTGGTCAGTAACCAATCTTAAAAGCAACGTTAGCTGCAAGCCTGCAATAGAAAACTAAGTCGTGCCCTCCATCACCCGTCAAAATTGACTGTCACGAATCACGATTGTTGGTGAACGCTCCATTAAAAACTTACCACAAAACATAGTTCTCAAAGTCCATACTTAAACCATTACCTCAATCGAAGTTATGGCTGAAGTAACTGTGGCTGATCTTGCTGCTGGACTGGTTGGCAGACTTGTATCACTTGTAGCCGAAGAAGTGATCCAGGCTTGGAATCTTGTTGAAGATCTGGAGACACTCCGGGAAAGATTAGATATCGTTGGTGCTCTCCTCAGTGATGCTCATAACAAGAATTTAATCATGTCTACTGCCCAAAAATGGTTTAACAAACTTGAAGAGGTGGCTAATGTGGCTGAAGTTTTTATGGATGAACTTGCTTATCAAGTTGCTCGAAGAAATGTGGAGAATCGCCATAAGGTATGGGACAGCTTCATTCCATCAAAACATACTTTATTATACCGTTTCAAGGTGGCTCGTAAGATCAAGTCTATTCATGCTTCATTTGATCAAATTTTTAAATTGGCTGGAGATCTCGGACTTGATGCTGTTGCGCATTTAAATTATACTGTCCAGCCGAGAGACATCCGCACCACGCCTTCCTTTGAAGACAAAACTTTCGTAGTTGGAAGAGAAAGGGATATATCAAATTTAGTCCAAACCGTGTGCAAAAATGATGAACAGGATTTGCATGTTGTTGCTATAGTAGGGATGGGAGGTCAAGGCAAGACAACTCTTGCTCGTATGGTTTTCAATAGTGATGATGTCATTAACATGTTCCTGAAGAGGATGTGGATTACTATATCTGATGAATTTAAACTCATTAGTATTTTAAATGAAATGGTAGAAGCACTTACTTCAACCAAGTCAGACTTGAAAAACCCACAAGGACTTGTCTGTGAGCTTCAGAAAATTATTAACGGAGAAAAGTTTTTACTCGTACTAGATGATGTCTGGAATGAGGAATCAGTAATATGGGAGGACTTGAGAAATTCTTTGCTAGGAGTTAGTGGTGCCAAAGGAAGCAGTGTTATAGTTACAACTCGTAACCAGGAAGTCATTGATGCCATGCAAAATTGTGTTCCTTATCCGTTGGGAAAACTACAGGAGGATACTGGTTATGAATTGTTCAAGAGAATAGCATTTCAAGATGGAGTTTTAGAAGTCGAGCCATTTGCTGACTTGGGGAGAAGCATGGTGAAAAGGTGTGGTGGACTACCTCTGGCAATAAAAGCACTTGGGGGTTTATTACAGTCAAAAGAGTCTGAGCAAGAGTGGCGAGATATCCAAAACAGTGAAATTTGGAAATCCAAAGGTGTACTGTCTTCTTTGAGGTTGTCGTATGATAACTTACCTAATTCATCACTGAAACGATGTTTTCTGTATTGCTCTATCATACCAAAGGATTCTGTCATCTATAAGGACGAATTGGTACAAATTTGGATGGCATTAGGGTTCCTCTTGCCTATACCCGGAACTGATGCACTGATGGAAGATATGGGCAGCGAATACTTCAATATTCTTTTGCGGCATTCTTTGTTACAAGATATAGAAAGGGATGAATTTGGAAACATTGAGAGTTGCAAGATGCATGATCTAGTGCATGATCTTGCACTAGATCTATCTAAACATTACTCTGTAAATGTCAAGAAAGGTCATGAGCTGAACCATGTTCCAAAGGCTACGTATCTGAGGCTAAATGAATGGGTCTCAAATAGAAATCCAAAAATTCGGAAGAGAAACCTTGAGAAGGTACGATTTTTAAATGCAAGGGCTTCTATTTTTGGTGATGTGCTACCTTACATAGCACACTTGACTGTTTTGGTGTTGAATACTGATGGGATAAGTTATAAGGATGCTGGGGAGTTGCCAAAATCGCTTCGAAGTATGAAATATGTTAAACATCTCGATATTTCATGTCTCAATAGTAAAGTGCCTAGCTACATTACAGATTTCTACAACTTGCAGACACTAAAAGTTAGGGATCTTAAAGAGCTTCCAAAAAAGTTTTGCAACCTAATTAATTTGAGACATTTGTACATTCGGAATTCTTATGGAAAAAGATACTTGCTTAATGGGATAGAGAGGTTAACTTGTCTGCAAACGCTGCCTTATTTTGTTGTGAGTAAATATAACAAATGCCTTATCGGACAATTGGAAGAGCTACACAATCTTAGAGGTAAAGTTGATCTGTATGGCCTTAGTAATGTGGCAAATATGCAAGAAGCAAGTAAGGCAAAACTCTGTACAAAGTCTAATATTCAGAGTTTGTTGCTAAACTGGAAAACTGATGAAGATGAAAGGGTTAACAACAGTGAAGGGGAGTTTGTAATTGATGGATTTGAACCTCACATAAATCTGAAAGAATTGATCTTTGAGTACTTTACGGGAAAGAGGTTGGCATCATGGATTACAAAGATGACCAACTTGGTGAAAATCAGGTTGAGTGATTGCGAAAGATGTGAAGAACTTCCATCACTGAGTAACCTTCCTCAACTGAGGGAGATGATAATTGAGAGGATGGATAATGTTAGAATCATCGGGTGTAATTGTGGGCCTGCAGGAAAAGTTAAATCACCGCATCAGTCTTTGATAAAACTCAAATTATGGGATTTGCCTAAGCTAGAAGAATGGCTAGAACCTGATATAAGTAGAGTCGATGAAGATCAAGTATTTCCTAAACTTCAGGTGGTGGAAATTGTGTCGTGTTCAAAGTTGAGAACGATGCCCGATAGTTGTTTTCCTTCCTTAGAGAGATTGACAATCAATGAGGCTGACAACAGCAAGATGATACTAGAACCAATGAGCAGAAAGGTTAGTTCTCTCAGGAATCTACAAATTAGAAATCGGTATGTCAGTTACAGAGGAGGAGGCTCCTCTTCTTTGAATATGGACCCTGTATTTGAAGAGTTACTAAAAAATAATTCTCAGACTTTGACAGATTTAGAATTAAGTAATTACCGGGGATTGACACGTCTGAAAGTTGGTGTCGCTCTAGAGATATTGAGAGTGAGTGATTGCCCTAATCTAACCAGTATTAACATAGTTGAAGAGACATGTTGTTTAAAATATCTTAATATTAGAAGATGCACCTCTCTTTCAGAGCTTGCCCAAAGTGTGAGTTCCACAATTGAAAGATTATGTATAGATGAAATTCCACGGGCCTTCTCTTCTACTGTAACTTCCTTTCCTAACGTAATCCAGTTAGAAATGTGGGGGAAGGAAAAGGTGAATTCAATATTGGAATTTGATGATCATCTCGTCTCTGCTTTTCCTTCCTTGACTTCATTGCTTATATTGAATTACAAAGGAATGAAAGCTCTCCCGGATACAATAGCAAAACTTTCATCACTTGAGAATTTATCTATCTCCGCTTGTAAGGATTTAGAGAGTTTGCCCACTTTTGAAAAATCACATAGTATTCGATGCCTGCAAATAAGTTGGTGCCCTATTCTGGAAGAAAGATGTAAGAAGGAGGGTGGACCTGAATGGTACAAGATTCAACATATTCCAAGATTCAACTGAGGTAAACAATTATTTAATTGATTCTTAGATTTGGATTTTCAATTAATCTTACCTGCCGAATTTTGCAGCTTGCAAAGAGGAAATCATGTAAATATATTGAGGAAAAATTGGCCGTAAAGGTAGCGCACGAAAGTGAAATCTAATCTTATTTACTTGTTTTAACCATGTCATGTTGCTTAGTTCTGAATGTTAGTGACTTTGAAATATTGAACTACATATTATAGATGCCTTCATAGACAACCTAACCGAATTTGTTCTATAGTATGATCTCACAAGTGTGTTAAACATGTGACGTGTTCCGTAACATATAACATCTCAACGCCTCTATGTAACTTTGTAGGTTGAGAAGTTTGGAAGATTTATCTTCAGTTTTCAGTCGTGAAATTGTGTACAATTTCTAATGCTATACCCGCACCTGCAAAAATTTGCAGCTTGCAATGAGGGAAGCATGTAAAAATAATGAGGAAAAGTTGGCCGTAAAGGTAACACACAACAGTGAATTTTTATCTTAAATTTGTATGTTGAATTAGGTTTAAAATGATCTGCAAGTTAATTAAACATGTGATGTGTTCCGTAATATATTGCATTTTAAAGAAGGATTCTATGTTTACCTTTGTAGGTTGAGAAGCTTGGAAAAGATTCTATGTTCTTTTTTTTTTTTTGTGGAATCATTTCAGTGGTCATTTCAATTTCGTTAATACTTTTTTTTTATAATATTAGAACATTTGTTGAATATTAGTAGTAAAGATAGCATACACCCTTTTATCGATTAAACATGGTTCTTATGTCGCTGATTCCTGTCTTCTGATGCTCTCTAATTCAATTCTCTGTATTCTGTGACTTGATAAGGACTGATTTTTCTAATAATTTTTTAAAGAGCGACTGATATGACAAAAGAGAAATTTTTGAAGGCTGGTGCTAATGTTGTTTTAACAACCAAGGGAATTGATGACATGGCACCAAGGCAGGATTTAATCAATAGTTCTCTCTTTCGGAGTCCAATCCTGCATGGGAAAAAAATATATTATACTATGTTAAGCTATGTAAGGCTTGAAAATGTTGGGTTGGGGGGGGGGGGGGGGGGCTACCTTGGCTATGTGCGAACAAATTTTCAAGGCAACATTGTCCTAGTGTTGATAACTTCGTTAAAATTTCAACCGTGGAACTATTTGATATTTGATCAATACATGTTATATTTTTTGTTTGTATGAATTAGTGCACCTGTGTGTTACTAGAGAACATACAAGGACAGTTTTCTCGAGAACTTGTTAAGTTATTTAGCTTTTCAGTATGTGTGCAAACTGCAAAGGATTTATAATTTAAAATGTTATATTCTGGCTGTCATCTGCTTCTAACTAGTCTGTGTATAAAGTACACTTTCTATTCTTAGATTGTTGTGCAAAATTGCTTCATCTAACTAAAATCCATTTGGACTACATGTTGGATATACCTATGGTAAATTGCTGTCCAGGAATATTGGCTAATGAATATATTTAATTTCTGCAGTATTTTGTGGAAGCTGGTGCAATTGATGTCCACCGTGTTCAGAAGAAGGATTTGCATCATGTTGCCAAGGCTACTGGAGCCACTGCAGTATGTATTCAACTTGCCTCATTTACATCTACGTTTGAAATGTAGAAGGAAGAAGAGACCAAGTTTAGCAACCAAAAAAAAATAAAAATAAACCAATTGTTATCATGGTATCGTCAAGGAGACAAAATGGTGTACTATGATGTTTTTTAATCATAAGAGTGAACTTTAACAGATCATCATATTGACTAGTTGTATCCGATTCACGGGATCTAACATTTCACATACCTGTATTCATACCACGTACAAGAACAACTCATGTTCCATATAAAATTGGATCAGACACATCATGTCTTGAGTAATAACCTCAATATCGCTGGTGTTTATCTCCTTGGAGAAAAAAGTACCAGTAAAATAAATCAAACTTCCAACAAATCATTTATTCTGCCTTAAAATAATTAATCTTCTGCAAATTATCCTACAGATGACTTGTGCTGCACTTGGCTAGCAAGCTCCTGCTCTCGAGTTCCCACAGTCACTAGCTATCAGTGTCAACGTTGTCTTTTTGTTGTCTCTTGTACTATGTTAATGTAAATATAAAATAATATGAAGTCAAAAGTAGTTGCGAATGTAAATGATAGTAAATATGAAGTAAAAAACGGAATACAATTGGTACGTGTCACTATTTGGTTTATTTGAATTTGATGGTAGCCATATTTAAGTATATCTTGTAAGAGCTTGGGTTTTTGCTTTTTAATTCATGCCACTGTCATTTGTTGTGTCTTGCAATTTCAATTAATTTAAGTTTTGGTCTGTGGTAGTAGTTAGTGACATTTATTGTACTAAATAGGTTCTAATTCGCAGGTTTCTACATTTGCTGATATGGAAAGAGATGAAACTTTTGATTCATCCCTTCTCGGACATGCAGATGAGGTGGTGGAGGAGCGTTTTGCTGATGATGATGTAGTTATGATGAAAGGAAACAAAAATTCAAGTACGGGAAGGGATTCTCATTTTGGCGTACTAGTGTCTGCTAATTTGATTTTCTACATGCCAAATATATTTTGTTGTTGTTGATGTTTGGTTCAGCTATTTATCTCTTCAACTCTCTTTCAACAAATAGTATCTCCCTAATGTATATGAATTTGCTGATGTTCTGCGTCTTCTTTTAACTTTGGTTAGTTTTGAATTCTTAATGGCTTGCATAAGAAGTGCTAATGATTATATTCTTGATGAGATGGATAGGGCGTTGTATGATGCTTTGTGCATAGTCAAGCGGACATTGGAATAGAACGAGGTAAATCACAGCCTCATTTTTAGTCTATTTTCATTACTACATCTATTTAATCCACCTCGGAGCAAATGAAAACTCCGGATTTACGTGGAGGGCCTGGGTGGTGGAGCTCAGCTAGTCCTCCTCTGGAATTAGTCGGCTCATAATTGTGAGTCGGATATCCAGGCTAAAAAAAAAAAAAAAAAATGAAGATCACAACTATAATATGATTAATAGCACAAACTATCGGTAGCAGTAATGACTTTTTCAATCTTGAAATGCTGGATGTTTTTCTGTAACCACACTCAGAGAGTTGATGGTTTTCCCTCTGTTGCCATATGTGGATGCAGTATTGATTGACCTAATGCTACTTCCCTTGCAGCTAATGTGCAGTTTAAGTGGAAGTAAAATGATACGTTGACCTGGATATAAGAAATAACATGAAAATGTAGTTAAAGTTATTCCTCTAGACCGGCTCATAGTAATTTGTATCTAAAACAGGTGGTTGCTGGTGGAGGTGCAGTTGAGGCTGCCTTGTCTGTCTATTTGGAGTATCTTGCTACAACTCTAGGATCTCGTGAACAGCTGGCAATTGCGGAGTTTGCCGAATCTTTATTAATCATTGCAAAGGTGTAAAACATATCCTTTCCATTCAGTTCTATTTCAATTTGATAGCGAACTTGTTTCTAAACAAGTGCTGTGTACAGGTGCTTTCTGTGAGTGCTGCGAAGGAAGCAACTGAGTTGATGGAAAAATTACGTGCTAATTACCATCACATAGCACAGACAAAGGCAGATAAGAAGCACTTGCCAAGGTAATATGGTCCAAGAATAAGTATTGCACTTGCATAGATGTTGCTGTGAATATGTAGCCTCACGGCTAATTCGTTTGCTCTTATGTCTGTTTATCCATCTTTATGGCATATTAATTATTTTTAAAATGAAGTAATTAAAAGAAACAGTAATATCATTGCTAAAGAAGAGAGATAAAACTTGACAATGTGTACAACTCTACAACGTAAAGTTCCAATCTGTATGAGTCCTACAACGTAAGGTTCCTATCTCTGAAGTGGTGCTCTTTAGTAGATTTCTTATCTTACTAGTAATTTCTATAAATTCTGGATATTGTATTGAATATTTCATATATAGTCAGTTTAGGTTAATTAGAAATGGAGATTGCTTAATCTAAAAGAGTTTCTGCTAAATAAATCAGTAGCCAACATGATATTTATTTCCTGATTCATCTTTCTATACCTGCAGCATGGGGTTGGACCTGGTGAAGGGAACACAGTGCGTAACAACTTAGAAGCCGGTGCCATTGAACCTGCAATGAGCAAAGTAAAGATATTACAGGTAAAGGAACCCAGTGTAAATGTTTGGTTTTTTATTTGTATTATACTAGTACTTGATTTTAACCCAAGTATCTAAACCATACCGGTTTTTCATTTGTATCAGTTCGCAATTGAAGCAGCAATAACTATCCTTGGAATTGATGACATGATCAAGTTGGTAAACGTGTAAAATTATGCGTTGAATCCATTGTGGATGCTAATGTTTTCAATGAAGCTTTTGAGGGTGTTTGTAATCTGATTGTCATTGAGAACATGAGAATGATGGCCAATGTTGTGTTCTCCATTTGCTCCAGATTTATGCTATTTTTAAGCTACAAAATTTTGCATTTTGTTATTTTATTTTATTATTTTAACATGAAAATTTTTTGGTCCTGCCTTATTTTATTTTATTTTGGTGCTAGTTCAAGTCCAAAAGTCACAGTGTATTGCTTCCACGTACAGCCCAAACAATTTACTTCACTAGTTCTACGCTTTATTATCTAATCTAAGTAATCCAACAAGATTGCATCATTGCATCTGCTCTCTACTGTCTTGAAACACACAGCTGATAAACAAAAACAGAGTCTCAACTCTCAAGCCCTCTACTGTGTGCTGAAAAATTGAAGTCCGATGAAATTTATAGCAGTTAGCAAGAGTGTCTGGCAAAAACACCGCATTAAATTTTGTTTCTGCTAATATTTTTTGTATTTAGTTGCTGCTTGCTCTTTCTGTCATCCATCTTTCAGGCACACTATTTATATAACAAAGTTTTAAGCATAAACAGTAACATCTATCTATCTATCTATATCCTATGCTAAAATAAAAGAGGTTTTTTTGATAAATATGACGTTGATTCAAATGAGGTCTAAAAGAGAACCGGAGATCCATTAAATCACTGTTGGATCAGTATTTAATTAATGAGTAAGATATTCTTACACACAATATGTGACGCCCCAAATCCGGGGTCAGGATTTGATGCCACAACCAATATAATTAAGTATAACTTAATCATACAGACGACCCCTCAACAAGGATCGATCTCAGGTTATAGTATGAAACAAGAAACTAAATTACAACAACTATTATAACTACTATACCTTCTTATCTGAAGCGCGGTCCATGCTGACTCTGTAATCTATTCTTTTGAAAACACCTCATCGCTCTCAATTCGAATTGTCATTCGTAGTCAATCCGTAACCCTAACTAAAAGGGGAGGGAAAATAAAGTAAGAATGAGCGAACAATGCTCAGCAAGTTAATAATATAGTGAAACAATCAATATTTCGATAATCCATTGATGAACAATATCAATGACCAATTTAACTGAAGGGAGTAATTCAATTTCCATTAGAGGATTAAACTTTTCATTTTCATCCATCTTTCAGGCACACTATTTATATAACAAAGTTTTAAGCATAAACAGTAACATCTATCTATCTATCTATATCCTATGCTAAAATAAAAGAGGTTTTTTTGATAAATATGACGTTGATTCAAATGAGGTCTAAAAGAGAACCGGAGATCCATTAAATCACTGTTGGATCAGTATTTAATTAATGAGTAAGATATTCTTACACACAATATGTGACGCCCCAAATCCGGGGTCAGGATTTGATGCCACAACCAATATAATTAAGTATAACTTAATCATACAGACGACCCCTCAACAAGGATCGATCTCAGGTTATAGTATGAAACAAGAAACTAAATTACAACAACTATTATAACTACTATACCTTCTTATCTGAAGCGCGGTCCATGCTGACTCTGTAATCTATTCTTTTGAAAACACCTCATCGCTCTCAATTCGAATTGTCATTCGTAGTCAATCCGTAACCCTAACTAAAAGGGGAGGGAAAATAAAGTAAGAATGAGCGAACAATGCTCAGCAAGTTAATAATATAGTGAAACAATCAATATTTCGATAATCCATTGATGAACAATATCAATGACCAATTTAACTGAAGGGAGTAATTCAATTTCCATTAGAGGATTAAACTTTTCATTCTTCAAAACATAACTGATATTGACACCTGAATATGACAGGGGATCAACTGATAACAAGATAGAAATAGATATGCTGGAAACAGTAAAAGCAATACTGGCATTTGATAATGACAGGGCATCATTTGATAAATAGGTTAGCAATAGTTATCTTCAAAATTGTGTCAAGCAATTGACATTTCAAGCGGTAATTTAATTTCATTTCACAGTAAAGTAAAAGTAATCATCACTTCAAGAAAACTGGTTGGAGGTTTTATATCCCTATTAAAAGACAGAATGGGTGATCAACCCATAAAGTCCCCCCATATCGGACACAAAGTCCCTCTGGGTATCAATCCTCTCATTAGGATTGCTTAGGTTCCCAAGAGGCAACACATTGGCCTATAAATAAAAAGTGTTGAACTGGACAGACCAGAACTACACTGTAATACACAACCAGACGGAACCAGCATTACCCGTTTGCCCCGTCTCTCCAATCGTTAGGAATCCGTATACGAAAACATTTTTGACGGCATTCCCAACACTTTTACAAAATCCCTTTATAAAAACACTTTTGAAAATAGTTTGAAATTAATCTGGAAAACGTTTTAATATTTAAATCCTTTCAAAAACCTTTACCCTGAAGTACATTCGACTCATTGATAACAGATCAGTCCAGTCTGAGTAACTTCAAAGCATTTTAAGAAAATAATTCATTTTGATTTGCAATGATAAAAGTCAAAGGATTTTACTGAATATTGTGACATCAAGACATAGAGGTACATGTCTGAATCAAGAAGATATAGTCTCAAATGAAATCAAGGTTTTGATCAGGGTATAAGGGAACAAATTCAAGTTAAAAGGTCAAAGATGTGCATTAAGTCTTAGTTTAAAGGCAACTGATCAAGTTATAGGATTCAAGAACAATAATGATGGTAATCAAGTTTTTAAAACATGAGAGTAGGGTAATAAATCGTTTTATGAAGATAAAGGTCTTGCATCAAGCAAACAATGGTAAGATAGGGCACAATAAATAAGTCTCACTTTTCTAAATCAAGGTTCGTTTAGTTATGCTTTTCCAAAACAGACTTGAATAGCATATAGCTTCTTAAAACAAGGTTCGTAGAGATAAAATTCATTAAAAACAAAGTTTAATAAGATATGATCGCTTAAAACTGTTGTATTTTCTAATACTGGGCCTGGGCTTTCCTTGATATACACACACCAAATATATAACAAAGACAAATGATATGTACAGAGAGACCAAGAACTGGTGTATATTCTTGATAATTCAGTAATGGAAATTACATACTAATTTATAGGAAATAAAACTACCTATAAAGTCCTAAAAACATGCACCACCTCCCTACAATTTCTCCACTACTAATGCATTTATTTAAAACTACTTCTGATAATGCTTGACCTATTCTAGTTGCAAATAACACGGAGTACTTATTCAAACAACTAAAACAAATAAAAAAAATGTCTAAATAATAAGTTTAATATTAATTTCCAACATTCACCCCCTTAATATTAAACTTATGTTGGTTCATCATCCTCCATGACTGCAATGTTCTCTCTACGAAGCACTTTCTCTTCGTGTGTGATGCACTTCTCACCACCATCAATTTTGATGCACTTTCTCATCAAAAACACTTTGGAGCACTTCTCTCCAAAACACTTTGGAGCACTTTCTCTCCAAGGTATGCAACCTTACAATTAACATAAACACAGCACTTGTCTCCCCCGATCTGCACTCTATCTCTTATGTGTCATCATACGTATCATTCAGTAATCGGAAATTTCTGGGCTCACAGTTTCTACTTGAACCACCAAACTCATTGACTTCGCTTTCAAAGGATCCAGATGTCCGTTGCATGTGAGTGCATGGGTGTTGACACATTTAAATTTGTTACACCCTCTCCTTTCTTCAAACACCACGTCTTTGCTTACAGATATCTTTCTAGTGTATGGGCCATACAATCGATGGGCTTTTGTTCCAAGCCCTTTCCCAAGAGACACCAGCAATTGTTATGCCTCCAAGATCTGTAGGAAAGGCTGTTAAGCCTTGTTACTCCCCCCCCCAAGCTCTGATACCAAGTGTTGTATTTTCTAATACTGGGCCTGGGCTTTCCTTGATATACACACACCAAATATATAACAAAGACAAATGATATGTACAGAGAGACCAAGAACTGGTGTATATTCTTGATAATTCAGTAATGGAAATTACATACTAATTTATAGGAAATAAAACTACCTATAAAGTCCTAAAAACATGCACCACCTCCCTACAATTTCTCCACTACTAATGCATTTATTTAAAACTACTTCTGATAATGGTTGACCTATTCTAGTTGCAAATAACACGGAGTACTTATTCAAACAACTAAAACAAATAAAACAAATGTCTAAATAATAAGTTTAATATTAATTTCCAACAAAAACATGGATTGTTAAAACCTGGTTCGTTTAAAACAGAGGTTCAGTAAAACTTGGTTTACTAAAACAAGGTTCAGTAAAATAGAAGTTAAGAAAATATGAGTAAGTAATACTTGAGTTAATAAAACATGATTTGATAATTAGAATAAGGGTAATCAGTCAATAAATTATAAAACAGGCATTAAGTTTTAGAAATCGCATTTAAGCTCTGAAAAGTCCGATTGGGTTCATGGGTATAAAATGATAGACATAACAAGGGTCTAACTTTAAAGCAGGGGACAAATTATAGAATCAAAGTTCAGTGTTAAAGAAAGGTAATGTGAAAGGATATCTTCGATATAATATTTATTTTGGTATTTGTACGATTTAACATAAAATTTAAATACACGTAGAATCCTCTCCACTAGGTTATATATTTAATTGATTCGATCAAAAGTCAAATGGTCAATTCTAGCAAAATTTACCATCCTTATTTTTAAATATAAGAGATATTCCAATTTGCTGAAAAATCAAAATATCTTTTACGAAATATATCTCTACACCAAGGTAATAAGATCAAAGAAGAAATATCGAGGTTTGATATTTTTTAGATCTCCGTTGCGATATTAATAAGGCAACAAGCTCGAACAAAGAATATTCGAGATTTAATATTCTTTAGAGAACTCGTGCTAAATTCAAAAACGAACAGTTTTTATTTCGAAAAATATTCTATCTTCATATTCAGAATATTCTCTCATCTTAGAAAGGACTTTTCATCCTCAATAATATTTTCCTCTCGCTCCGGAAATATTTAAAGTAATTTTTCTCCCGTTTCATACTTATTTCATATTTCGGAGAAAATTATTTTAATCGCTCAAAAATATTTCCTACACTCTCAAAATATTTTTGTATATTAGGAAATATATTATAAGTATTTATTCTAGTCAAAACAATGGTCAAAAGATTTATTTAATTCAAAGAAAGACCAATCGTATTTTATCCGGAACCGAAAGCTGATTTAATCGTTTTAAATCCAAATAAAATACTTCCACTTGCTAGAATGACTTGAAACTTGATATTAATCTTTTAAATACTATTTTATATGAATAGTTAAAGTTTCGTAATTTTTCAGGAATTTTGGTCCAGGCACGAAAACCGAGGCAGTTAGTCAACAATTTACCACGTTTGACCAAGTCAACCTTGACCAAAATTGACCAAACTTTCCAGAATATTATTTTATAATATTCCTAAATGCTCCATAATTTTAGAATTATTTATTGGGTATTTTCGTATTTATCGGGTATTTAATTAACGATACTTGGTTCGTATTTAATCGTTAATTAAATGAAGGGATAGTTTCAAAACTACCCATGTGAACTATTAGATTTTTAAATATATACTACACATCTTTCTAAAATTCTAAAAATACCGACCTTGTTTTCAAAATTCCAAAAATACTACCTTCCTCAATTGCAACTTTTGCAACCTCATTTGCAACTTCCAGTTTTCAAATTTCTGATTTCATGTTCTGGGGTTCAGATGTCATTTTCGACCTCTTTTTTGGACTCTGATATATATATATATATATATATATATATATATATATATATATATATATCAGAGTCCAAATGACATCTGACAAATGGAACTTGAAATCAGAAATTTGAAAACTGGAAGTTGCAAATGAGGTTGCAAGGCCCCGCCAAGGGCACTCATAATTGGTGACTTTGGGTTGCAAGGCCCCGCCAGGGGCACTCATAATTGGTGGATTTCTGATTTGCAACTTTCAGTTTTCAGTTGCAACTTTTGCAACCTCAGTTGCAACTTTTGCAACCTCAGTTGCAACTCCTCAGTTGCAACTTTTGCAACCTCAGTTGCAACTTTTGCAACCTCAGTTTTCAGTTGCAACTTTTGCAACCTCAGTTGCAACTCCTCAGTTGCAACTTTTGCAACCTCAGTTGCAACTTTTGCAACCTCAGTTTTCAGTTGCAACTTTTGCAACCTCAGTTGCAACTTTTGCAACCTCAGTTGCAACTTTTGCAACCTCAGTTGCAACTTTTGCAACCTCAGTTGCAACTTTTGCAACTGAGGTTGCAACTCCTCAGTTGCAACTTTTGCAACCTCAGTTGCAACTACGGTTTGCAACCTGAATTGCAATTTTGCAACCTTAGTTGCAACTTTTGCAACTGAAAACTGAAAGTTGCAAATCAGAAATCCACCAATTATGAGTGCCCCTGGCGGGGCCTTGCAACCCAAAGTCACCAATTATGAGTGCCCTTGGCGGGGCCTTGCAACCTCATTTGCAACTTCCAGTTTTCAAATTTCTGATTTCAAGTTCCATTTGTCAGATGTCATTTTCGACCTCTTTTTTGGACTCTGATATATATATATATATATATATATATATATATATATATATATATATATATATATATATATATATATATATATATATATATATATCAGAGTCCAAAAAAGAGGTCGAAAATGACATCTGACAAATGGAACTTGAAATCAGAAATTTGAAAACTGGAAGTTGCAAATGAGGTTGCAAAAGTTGCAATTGAGGAAGGTAGTATTTTTGGAATTTTGAAAACATAAAAGTATAATGAGGTAGTATTTTTGAAAAAATGATTTTATAGAAGTGAAAAGATAGTTGGGTGGTAGTAAAATTGGAAATAATTATTAAAATCTTATGTATTTATGTAAATATCCCTTAAATGAATGGTATATTAGATTAAAATATTGCTGCGATATTTTGGCTCATCCACTTGCAAAGAAACACAACTTTACATGTTGGCAATCCAAGTGAAAGTCATGTCACCAATCCACCCCTTTTCAATCTCAATCACTCCCTTACATCTTAATCTCCACCATTCAATCCACCCAACTCTTTCTATAAATACCCCCCTCATCCACCCATTTTAAACACAAGCTAAGAGCCATAGAATTGCTGGGATTTTTGAAGTAGACTCTCTCTCTCAATATTCAAACACTCTCTTCATCTCAAAAACATTCTCTCTCTTAAATATATATCCATATATTCAAGGTTTTTGTTCAACAAGCTTAGTTCCAACCAACCAAGCTTTGTTCACCCAAGCTAGCTCATCTACTACCACTTTCCGGCCTCCCGAAGGGATGCCCAAGTTTGACCAAGTGCCAAAATCCGGCCGAACCTCCGACGAATTTTTCCGGCGAACTTTTCCGATCGTTTTCCAAAGGTGGTAAGTTTTAGCTTCGTCCTTGTGTCTTAACCGACCATATTTATATTTGAGATTTGCTTTTAACTTCTGTACTTCATCTTAATCTCTATACTTGGATCTATAAGAATCCAAAAGTCTCTTTATTAAAAGAGAAAGAAATTTTTACCGTTGTTACGAAAGTATTTATACGGATACCCTACTAGCATCTTTAGTGCTCCGTGGGCTATTCTTGAAAGATACTTCGTCCAACCTATACTTCTACTAAAGCACAATCATAGCCACTTGTCTTTATTACAATTACGTTTAGTGATTGTAGTGGCACGTGCAAGAAGTAAAAGAAGAGTATACTTTGACACTCGTATTTAGTCAAAAGAAAGTATACATCTTAAAAGCCTTAAGCATATTAGCTTAAAGGACTTTATATATCATCAAACTCCGAGATTTATATTTTAGTCTCATTTTACCGGAGTATTGATATTTGACATAAGTCAAGTTGTAACGAAAAATATTTATACGAATTCCTAACTAGCATCTACAGTGCTCCGTGGCTTATTCTTGAAAGATACTTCGTACAACATAAACTTCTATTAAGTACAACCTAGCCACTTGCTTTTATTACAATTACATTTAGTAATTGTAGTGGCACGTGCAAGAAGTTATCCGTATACCTTGACCTAAGCCACTTGTTTTTATTGCAATTATGTTTAGTGATTGTAGTGGCTCGTGCAAGAAATTATACGTGTATAGTGACAATATATTTGTCCAAGAAAGATATACATATCAAAGCCTTAAAGCACTATAGCTTTTAATAAGGTCTTCCAATATTACTCCATCCATCTTTATATTTATTTAGAGTAATTAAAAGTATACTTTGATTATAATTTAATATCAAAGGAAGTACTATACTTAAATCACAAACAATATAACTTAATATTCTTATACGAATATTAAAGTTAACTTTGGATCTAGTACCGTAACATACCAATCCAAACTTATATATATTATTCATCATATTTGTTTCGTAGATATTGTTTGTCTAACTTTTGTAGTGAGGTGAAGTTGAAGTGAGGTGATTCTCGTTCTAAGACCCAAGTCCTAGGCACTAGCGGGGAGTTAGTGACCTTTGCACCGTGAAGAAGAGGAAAGATCCGAGACCTTTCATCTAAGACCCAAGACCGACAAAAGCCAAGAATCAATAGTCTACACCAAAGGTTCTACATCAACTTTGAAGAAATAGCGGGGAGTTATTGTCTAAGATAAGTTGTGTAGGTTTTTACAACGACTTTGAGGTGGTAACGGGTAGCTACGCACCAAGACGAGTCTTGTATTTGTTTGCATTTATTTTGAGGTGGTAACGGGTAGTTACGCACCAAGATAAATATTTGTACGGTTGTAAGGCTTCTCCGCCTACTAAAGGAGCGAGTTTATTTTTAAGGGAAAATCTCGAGTCCTGAGAGGAGCTCGGGGACTGGAGTAGGGGTGAGCGAATCCATTAGGGGTTGCGCCATCGCGAATCAGGATAAAATCTCCTATTTGGTATTTTCTTTACTTGTCGTTTATTTTCCGCACTTATAAACTGCTAACGACTCGATAAGATATTTTAAAAGGGAAAAATATTTTAAAACGCCTTAATAATTTTTAAATTGGATATTAAGCTATTCAACCCCCCCTTCTAGCTTAAAGTAGCCCTCTTACGGGACCTAACAATTGATATCAAAGCAGTGCTTTTTAACGTGTTTGTTGAGTGATTTGCAGATCTACAGGCACAACAAAAAGTGATCCTACATGGCGTATCTAAATACCATCGGTTGTGGTGAAGGCCTATCTAGCTCTCGCCCTCCTCTCTTTGACGGCACAAACTTTGCAACATGGAAAACTAGATTTCGCATCTATGCTAGATCTCAATGAGTCAAAGTTTGGATGGTCATAGAAGACGGAGTTGTTATTCCTACCGAAACTATCGACGGTGTCATTGTTGAAAAGAAGGTTAGCGAATATACTCTCGCCGAAGAAAATATGATGAATACTGCCGCAAAAGCGAAAATGGTTCTCACAAGTGCACTTGCCGAAAAAGAATATAAATGAGTAAACAATTGCAAGTCGGCACAAGAAATGTGGAACAAATTAGTGGTAACCTACGAAGGAACCATTGATATAAAAGATTCTCAAATGGATACTTTGATCCAAGAATACGAGAACTTTAAACTCCAAGAAGGAGAAAATATCATCGATATGGAAACAAGATTTACTCGTATCATCGATGAATTATCTCAACTCGGAAAGAGTAATACCCGAAATGAAAAGAATAGATGGGTTCTTAAATCTTTACCTCGTAGTTGGAAGAAGGTTAAAGTTACAACTATTAAAGAAATGCATAATCTAAATGATTATGACATTGATAGTTTATTCGGGAACCTTCGTTCATATGAAGAGGAAAATATACCGGATAAGGTCATTCCCAAAGTGGAAGACAAAAAGAAAAATATGGCACTAAAAGCCATATTGATCGATGAAAATGAAAACGACGAGGAGTTAAACGAAGAACTCCAAGATCTCGATGAAAGCGAAATTGCTTTACTAACGAGACAACTTCGTCGTGTGCTTCAAAGCAAAGCTCAAAGATACGGAAAAGGCTTCCTAAAATCCAATAACCAACAAAGAGTTTTCAACTCTAACGGAAGGCCAAACTACTCTCAAAATTATACTCCTAAGTATAAGAGTAATTTTCCGACAACGAGCTACAACAAAGGCAAAGGCGCTCAAAATAATAATGCCTATAATAATGCCAATGTTAACAATAATCCTACTTACACTCCTCCAAAGCACAAGGAACAAACTCCGGAGGAAACTCAAGAAGTGTGCTTCGAGTGTAAGCAACCGGGTCATTTTAAAAGAGAATGCCCTAAGCTTTCTAAAGGACGAATTCTCGTGGCCAAAAATGGTTGGGATTTAATTGAAGATGAAGAAACTCCAGAAGCTAGTGAAGAAGTTGTCAATCTATGCTTAATGGCTATCGGAGACGAAGCTACATCAACACAAGCCTCAACTTCAAATCAAGAGGTAAACGTTAATCTCAACTATATTTCAAAGAAGTTGCAATTAGATGAATCTAACTTGAATCTAGTTGATATGAGTAAGCATGACTTGATTGAGCTTGTAGTAGGTATCAACAACAAATATAAAGATGTTGATAAAAGGCTTCACTTATTATGGTCCAAGAAAATGAAACTCGAAGAAATGCATCATATGCAAAGTAAAGAGTTCACTCGGATGATGGATTCAAAAATCCAAGATGAAAGTAAAATAATGATCTTGAATGACCAAAACCATCTCTTGAAAGGTGAAGTCAATCAATTCAAGAATAATGCTCTCAAACTTGAAGTAGAAAATGTGGCCTTAGTACTTCAAGTTGAAGAGTTGGAAAATGAGAAGTTACAACTCAACGACTGTTATATTTGACTTATTTTTGTCAAATGTAAAATAAATGGAAAGGAATAAAATACATTATTTATGTATTTGAGAGTTACAAATATTGTTTATGTGAATAATATATATGTAAGTTCAATTGGGGGTTACAAACATTAATTGTGAAAGTTATAAAATTAATGTATATAGGAGTTACAATATGTATTTATGTATGAATAAATATATGTATTGAATGCTTGGGCAGTTACATTTGAGGGGTGGAGGGTGTGTTTGTTTAGCCTATATATAGTGGTTTTAACCAATGAAAAGGCAATGGTTTTTGCTTGTTCAAAACACTACCCGGAACCCTCAAATATATACACTCTTACACATATAATTTTCTTTAAATTTAGATATATGTTTATTCTAAAATACTACATTGGTATCAGAGCTGAAGGATTCGATTGTTCGCTAGCACTTATCGGTTTCTTGTTATTCTCGTTTTTTTCGTTTACCGATTATTTGCTTAGTGTTTGTGTGCCCCACCATTTTCATCTGTTGGAATCAGTTGGTTGGATTTCTCATCTATGAGTTTTTGGCAGCATCAAATCTATAATCATATTGGCTCACCACTATCTTCTTTACTGGGGTTCATGCTTGTTTGCCGTTACTATATCCTTTTATCATGCATTTGTTTCTTATATATGTTATTCACTGGCCTTGTTTTTAAAATATCTCTTATTTGCCCAGCGTGTTTTTTTTATTATTCTTATAATGTACTATATGTTTTGTATGTGTGCTTGTGGACTTGTTCCATATTTCTATGAAGCCATATAACCATGTGCCTTTTTTTTATCCAACCTGATACTATCATATATCTATATGGTCTCTTTTCGATTAGTTGCTAAAGTTTGTCATGTATAATTTTTATACTTTTACATTATCGACTTGCAAGTTTATATATTGTTTTATCTTGTGTGTTAGGGCCATTGTCTCTGGTTTTTTTTTGTGTGCCATTATTTTTCATGCATTATTTTTAGTTGTGACTAATTCATACTATGTTTGTCACTAATTTGCATAAGATATAAAGATATTGTATATTGTGCTTGTTTCAGTCTATCCAAATTTATAGTTATCACTTTATGCCGGTTGATCTTTTCTTAGTCAAATGTTTTGCTTGTGGTTATTGTGTACATGTCTCTATAATCATTAGTTTCGTGCTTAAAAATGACGCCAGAAAGGTGTGGTTAAGTTGATACATCTAGTGAACCAGAAATTGTGTGTTTTGTTTAAAATAATTTGTTTGGTTGGAAACCGTTGGTATACGTGGTATTAAGATAATTTGGCATCGTTGTTTAAAAAAACGACACTGTTATAGAAGAAATTATAGTGACTCTTTGAACAAAGAGTGAAAAGAAAAAGATGTTTTTATTTGTAACACTCAGAATGGTGAGTATCAAATTAAAATTTTTGAAATGAAATCGAAAGAATTTTAGTTCATGGAATTGAAATAAAAGTCGGAGTTGTAAGATCCACCTTAATATAGAAAATTCGTTGGTTGAAAATGAATTTTGAAAAGAAATGAAGTTGTTGGTGTGTTTATAAATTTGAGGCCTGACTAGTGAAGAAAATTTTTACAAAAAATTTGGGAATTTTATATCGATAAAGAATTAGAAAGTTGTGTCAGTAATTTTGAATGTGGGAGTTCGTTTACGATTATATTGAATATCTTGATGATAAGTTGTTAGCGAAAAATGAGAAGGAAATGTTAAATTGTGAGATCTCATTTAAAAATTTGTGATGAAAGATATTCGGGAAATTTCATATGTTCCAAGAATCCGGTTTTGTGAGAGATAAAAAGGAACATTGAGTTTGAATTTAGAAGTGGGTATGATGTTTAATCATTTTAGGATGCAGAATTGCAGTCCAGTGCGAACCTTATTGTTAGACGGGAAATAGTTAATGCGGGAATGGAATCATTAAATGTAAAATATGCGCAAGTTGTCGGAAGTTCGATATATTTTATGTTATGTGATCGATTGACTTAACTTGACATATGTTGTTATCCTTGTGAGTGGATTGTGAAGCAATTTTGCTTGAGCCTAGTGAGAGGCTGTAAAGAGGATCATGATCATGTACTTAAAGAGTATTTTAATTAATTGGTGAATTAGGCAGACGTGCCTGGAGTTATTGTTTATTGCAATATATGTATCGAAGGTAATCTTGGTAATTGAGAATTGAACTTCGGGATACACATTTAATTAATAATATGGAATTGAAGTTGGAAAGGTTGTGTGAGACATGAATGTGTTGCAATGCACGAAGTGAAAATGAAAATATGTGATATATTTTACTAGTGATATGATTGTAAACTTATTAAAGGGATATTTTTTAAAATTTATCAAACATGTTGTTTTGATAAGTGCAAGAAATATTAAGTTTGTGACATAGTGAATACTATTCTCACAAATAGTGGGAGTGAATAAAGAAATATGATATTATGTGAAAAGTGGGAGTTAAAAGAAAATATTTCTCAAACAAGTTAGTTTGATTGGAGTTGGAAATATGAAGACTCTACGAAAAGTGGGAGTTAATGAGAAATGTATTTGTCAAACGTGTTAGTTTGAAATTTTTGATTCATTGAATATAGATTATTATACACTTCCATAAAGGTGGGAGTGACCAAATATATTTGTCAAAATAAGTCAAGTGGGAGATGTTATATTTGACTTATTTTTGTCAAATGTAAAATAAATGGAAAGGAATAAAATACATTATTTATGTATTTGAGAGTTACAAATATTGTTTATGTGAATAATATATATGTAAGTTCAATTGGGGGTTACAAACATTAATTGTGAGAGTTATAAAATTAATGTATATAGGAGTTACAATATGTATTTATGTATGAATAAATATATGTATTGAATGCTTGGGCAGTTACATTTGAGGGGTGGAGGGTGTGTTTGTTTAGCCTATATATAGTGGTTTTAACCAATGAAAAGGCAATGATTTTTGCTTGTTCAAAACACTACCCGGAACCCTCAAATATATACACTCTTACACATATAATTTTCTTTAAATTTAGATATATGTTTATTCTAAAATACTACAACGACAACATTAGTAAACTTAATGTTGATCTTTTGAAATTAAAGATTCAAAACGAATCAATTATTCGAAACAATGTAACCTCTCAATCTCATGAAAACAATCTTGTAAAAGAGAATGAGCGTTCACAAATCTTTGAGTTAAAAGAAAGGGAATTACAAGAAGAAACTCAAAGACTGAAAGAAGAAAATTTCAAACTCATGTCTCAAGTTATGGATCAAGCAAGATTCTTTAACAACAAGATTGATGCCTTAGAAAGAGAAAAAGAAAACCTTGAAACGGTTGTTCAAAGATTTACTAAAGGCAATGAGATGTTAGATAAAATGGTACACTCTCAAGTATCCCGTAACCGTGAAGGTTTAGGATATGATAGGAACACTCCCCCCGTGCGAGATGTTCAACCAAGAGTGCAACCTAATATTGCTCCTCCTCATCCACAAACTTTAAAATGCACATATTGTACCAAAGATGGACATTCCTTCTTTGATTGCAAATACAAGAGTGGTGAGATTAAGGGGAAGCATGTATGGGTTCGTAAAGGATCAAACCCATACAATACGGTTGAAAGACAAGTACCATTAAATAGAGTTGCTCATAATGGTCAAAGGTAACAAAGATTTCAACAACCTAGGGTGTTTCAAAATAGAAACACAATGTATCTAACAATGCTAGTAGGTATGCATCTAGAAATCAATATGTTCCTAATCGGAATTTTTATCCTCAACATGCTCCCTACTTTGCAAATGATAGATATAACGTGCATCGTGATAACTCTAGATATACTCATCATGCTAGACCTACACATCATGCTAGACATTATATGCCTAGATTTTGTCATGCTAATGATAATTATGATGTACTAACCCCAGGACCCTCAAGAAGAAAGGGTACCTATAAATTTAATTGATTTATTTTGTAGGTTTGTCTTGCCACGAAACAAGACATGTGGTACCTTGATAGTGGATGTTCAAGACACATGACCGGTAATAAGTCACTTTTGAACAACATTAAAAAGGTAACCGCGGGAAGTGTTACATTCGGAGATAGTAGTAAAGGAATCATTATCGGAATAGGAGACATCGGGAATAGTCGATTCAAGATCTCAAACGTGCAACTAATCTCGGGACTAAGGTACAATCTACTCTCGATTAGTCAACTTTGCGACAATGATTACAAGGTAATTTTCTATACTACTCATTGTTGTATTTTAGATAAAGATTGGAAATTGGTTCTTACTTGTCCCCGAAACAAAAATGTCTATACATGTGACATGAACAAACATGAGAATGTATGTCTAATCACTACAAACGATGATCCTTGACTTTGGCATCGAAGATTAGGACATGCAAATATGAAGTTGATTAAAAACATATCAACAAAAGATCATGTACGAGATATACCAAAGTTAAATTATCAAAAAGATCATACTTGCGAGGCTTGTGAAATTGGAAAACAAATTCGAGCCTCTCATAAAGCAAAGTTTATGATATCTACCTTTAGACCTCTCGAGCTTTTACATATGGGTCTTATTGGTCCGGTTCCTATACAAAGCCTCGGAGGATGCTCATACACATTAGTAATCGTTGATGATTATTCACGATACACGTGGACGGAATTTCTCAAAAATAAAAGTGATGCTTTTGAATCTTTTTTGAATCTTTCTCTTCCCTATGTAAAAAGATTCAAAATCAACAAAATAGTACCATAGTCTATATAAGGACTGATCATGGTAAAGAATTTGAGAATTCCAGTTTTACCAATTTTTGTGATGAAAATGGTATCACTCATAATTTTTCCGCTCCATATACTCCACAATCAAACTGAGTTGTTGAAAGGAAAAATAGAACTTTACAAGAAATGGCTAGCACAATGCTTAATGAATATCATCGACCTAAATATTTTTGGGCCGAAGCTATGTCTACCGCTTGCCATATTCTTAATCGGGTTTTGTTAAGGCTTATTGTTAGGTCGAATTCACAATAGTTAATCAAATACTGTATAAGTAACTTAACAAGAACACACGGTTTAATACTTAAAAACTGTTTGGAATTAACAATTCCTCTCTCAGTGATGTAAAATATCACAGAGAGCTGCTTAGGTTACAATCAATGAATTTCTCAATGTTTTATACCCTTCTAGCGTTAACCTAACTGTATTTATAAAACATACAGCTTCATACAATCAGTAATTGATTCTCCTATAATTAAGCTATACAATTGATATCAATCACGATTGCTCTAGTCTTCCAAGTCAACTCAATCTCTTTGACAGCTTTCCAATCTTAAAAGATATTGCTTCCATATTTATCTTGTACCAATCTTCAAACACTGTTGACTCTTCAGACAATACCGCTACAGAGTTTAACAATCTCTGTTGCGCTTCCAGTCAGTGTTTAACTAAACTCTGACTGCTTCCAGCTAAACTCTGTTTTGTCACTATAGCTTCCAAACACTGTTCTCATCAATCATTTCTAACAATCTCCCCCAACTTGTCCATTAGCAAGAATGTACAAGTTTACAGTAAATGATGATGTCAAAACAAATACAAAGTTTTACAGTGTCTAACATACAAACAGAGTTTAAGCTATTACTTAACAATTTCTACAGAAAATAAGAAAATTCTTACAGACTTTAATTTCTAATCTCTTGTAGATCTGGCATTGTTCTGAGATAGTCTATAAGCAATCTTCTTTCAGCATTTTCAAGCTCTATCTGCATGGCTTCCTTGATTTCTCTCAACTGAGGATCATTCTCATCAGTTTGATAGATAGCAGCTCTAAGATCGTAGATTTTGTTTCTTCTCATTTCATTTCCCAGCCTGATATATTTCACTTCCTCAGACTTCACATTAAAATCCAAAACAGTGATTCCAAGATCAGTCTTCAGCTTTGTAGTTCCCTTCTCCATTTCTATCAGATTGCCATTCCAATCTCTGTACTTAGGAACATACTTACTGTTGAATTTCATTTTTCTTCTTGCAAGGTTTTGAATCATCTTTTGTCTGAGTACATTTGCAACTGACTGAGCTCTTTGATTTCTTACACTGAAAAGATACAGAACATATTCTAGTTCTTCCCAGTATTTTAAATCAATATCCTTCTCATCAACTTTAAACACTGTTCCATCAACCATGAAATATAGCAGAAAATCCTTCTCTAAACTCTTCTGATTAACAAGCTGTACTGACTCCAGTCTGTCTAAACTCTCTTGAGTGACACCACGACCTGGAACAGACAGTGAAGAAGGATCTCTGGGACCAACATATTGCCTTTTGTCTCTGTGTGAGCCTATACCTTCTTTGTTGTATCCAACTTTACCAGATAAAGCTCTACTATCAGTAAAATCCATTGGAACTGTAGCTTCTAGCCTTGAATCATGAAGAACACCTTTTCCAAATGTTGATTTCAACTGAGAAGACAATAATGGTGTAGTCACAACTTGTGCAGTAACAGAGGTTGTCTCTTCATTCTTCTGTACAACATGTGTATCAACAGAGGTTGTAACAATACTTTTCAGCTTTTTCTTAGCTTCTTCATCTGTTGGTTTTCTGAACACTTGCATTCTTTGATTTGTACCAACTGGTTCTTTGATTTGAATGCCTTTAAGAACAGGCTTTGCAGTTTTAACAACTTTCACATTCTTCTTCAATTTATCAGACTTTAAAGTCTTCAAATGCTTTTCTTGCAGACTCTTCTCTTCAGCTTTAGCATCTTCTATAGTAACTCCTTCTGCATTCTCTTCCATGAAAAGCTTAACAGCTAATTCCTCATCAGTCTTTGGATTTGATATTAATTCCAAACTCTTGGTTTTTGAAGTACCTTGAGTTTCAGTGTTTATTCCAACAGACTGTGACTTAAGAGATTTGCCAGATCTCAGAGTTAGTGTATCAGAGTTTAAACCCTTCTTCTTATCACTTGCCCCTCCATCTCCAGCATCATCCTTTTGAATCAGAGTTTGAGAAACTTTGCATTTAGACTTAGCAACTTTCTCCCCCTTTTTGACATCATCAGGAATGAGTATAGATGTAATGAGCTCCAAAGAATTAGCAATAGAATCAACCTTAGAAAACAAAGCAGCTTGATTCTCTTCAACCTTTCCTAGCCTGGCAAAGAGAGTATCTTGAACTTTAGACAGCTGTGCAGCTTTGATTCTGGACTCTCTTTCCATCTTCATTTCTCTTGACTGTATCTCAGTCTTCAAAGAAGCAATTTCTTGTTTTGTGTCAGCAAAATTTCCATCCAGAGTTTTGACTTGTACCACAGTTGCCTTTAAACATGATAAAATCTCTGGATTTGAAATTTTACTTGCAGTCTGCTTAACAAAATCAGCTGCTCTCCCTTTTGGAAAAATACAGTCTTGTTTATACCAATTAGCAGCATATTTAGCAAGGTGCTCTTCTTCAATTGCATGAGATGGACAAGGCTGATCAAAAGGTTTATGTTTATTTTCAGTCTGTGCTGGTGCACTCAGAAAAGAATCAGCGTTTGCACTGTTTTCAGATTCATCTTCAGCACTTGCATCATTAGCTTGAGCATCTTTTAAAGAACCACTGTGCTGAGCTGTGTCAGCCACAGTTTCTGCAACAACTTCTGCAATCTTGTCAATAGTCTCCTCATGTTGCACAGGCTCTGCAACAGAGTTTGTATGTGTAGCTTCAACAGTCATAGATTCAGAAATTATCTTAGTTGCCTGATCAACCTCATCACCTTTATCTGGAATTGGAGAAGCATTAGATATCAGTTCTGTGTATGATGCTGCAGCTTCAGGAACATTAACTGCAGGCTCATCAGCTACACCAGGAGCTTCATCATGATCAACAGGTGAGATAGGATCAAGGATTGGTTGAAATGATTCAAGAACATCATTCACTGGTGAAAAACCATCTCTGTGATCCTCTTCTACATGCATGTTATCCTCTGTAGGTACTTTAACATTAACAGCATCCTCTGCAGGTATTGCAACCTCTACAGGTATTTCAACATTGACAGCCACAATATCCTCTGCAGGCATTTCAACCTCTGCAGGTATAGCAACATTCTTTGCAACCTCAACAGTAGGTGTTTGCTGTGAAACCACCTCTGGAGCTTCAACAACATTCTCATCATCTGATTCTGAAAGAATTAATCTCCTCTTCTTGACTTGAGGCACTACAATCTCCTCTTCTTTTTCACTAGAGCTCTCTTTTGGTGGTGAAAGTGAAGGTCTGTTTGCCTTTTGTTTCCTTCTTCTAGTATAAACAGCTCCAGGTAATGTCTGTTTAGCCTTTGAGTGTTTAGTGTTTTGGGCGGTGTGTATTTGTCTTTTTGGTTTAGATTTGGGTTTTTCAGTAATTGCTGGCTCAGAGTTTAAGGTTTCAGAGTTTAGTGGTGGAGAGTTTATGTGTTCTGGTTGTGGTTGATGAGATGTAGTAGGTACAGTGGTTGTGGGTGTTGTGGGTGTTGGTTCAGAATGTACGGTTTCTAATGGTTCAGGCATGTGATGTGGTGATTGAGAATCTTGAGGTTGGTTTACATAGTTCTGTAAGGCTAGTGGCATAAACATATCAGGTATGTGCTGTTTAGTAACATCTTTGTTTGTCAAATCAGAAAACATTCTTTTAGCAACTTGAAAAGGCTGAATCACATCAGCTTCATCAATTGTAATATTAGGCACACAAGCAGTGAATAGCATTTGACAAAAACGAGCAAAATAAACAGAAGTAGGCTCAGACAAGCGCTCTCCCAAATTCATTAGCACTAGTCTACCAAAATCGAAATTACCTCCATATAGTAGAGCATGACCAATTTGGAGAGTGTCAAGAGGAAGTGCATCCCAGTTTGTTGTCTTCTTTCCAAAAGCTCTTGTAATGCAATCGAAAAAGAAACTCCATTCCTTTCTCAAAAGTGGCCTTCTCAGAGACCCTAGCTTATTCAAGTTGCCTGCACATCCAATTTGCTGCAACATTGTCCTCAAGCGATCATGACCAACAACACTGTAAGAAGTGTGAGTCTCAAAATCCAAAGCATCCCTAACCGTAGTTGGAGTAATAATATACTCTGATTCAGCATGAGTGAAAGTGATTGTTGGAGTGCCAGACTCTTCTCCATCATCATACACAGAGTTTGTCCAGAAAGTAGCAATTTGTGAAGCAGAGAGTATTGGTGGTGCAGTTAACGCCTTCCCTATTTCAGAGTCTTTCAAGAAATTTTGAAACAAATGAAACGCCTCTGGAGCATTTGCATTCTCCAGTGGTGCTGCATAGTTGCTAGGAAGAAAAACTAATCCTGCTGCATCAAACGCTTTGGTTGCCATTAGTAAGATATGATACGAAGATATTCAGAGAAAAGATGTATGGTAAGTGTTTACCAAAATGTGAAGGAGAATGAGTGAGAATTTTGAAAGTGAATGAGTATGCAAGTAACTGTGAGTGGGTGAATATGAATAGATGTGAAGTGAGAGAACAAAAAAAAATGATTAGAGTAAAACTAAAACTCAATCGTTTATTCAGTAAAAGCGCGCAACTGATTGTAGAGTAATGTGTGAGTGGGACACTATCATGGGACACGTGTCAAACAACCAATGGATCACTTAATAATTACCGCTGTCATTCCTATAATCACGACACTTTGACATATTTACACTAATTAACAGTTGTCAACTACCCCAATTACTCCAAAATAGTCAAATCATCTCAATGAAACTGTACCTTAGAGTATTTAACATAACTCAACAGTGTTTATCAATTTTCCAACTTTATCAGTAACAACCCTTTCAAAAATTGCACAGTTGTGAATATGAGTGTGTGTGAAGCAGAGTTTACTAAAATCAATTTTTAGAGCATCTAATATTTCATAAAATCCATAACAAAAATCAATAAACACTGAATGCACAAACTCTCATATTAAACACTGATTGTTTGATGAATGCTAAACTCTGTAGTTACTGTAATACAGAAATCTGAAAACTTCTATTCCCTTTGATGTCCATGATTATCCAAGTAAGCACACAGTCTTTGAAGACAAAAAGATCAAGAGATAGAAATCAGAGCATCATTCAGTGAATAACAGTCATGAATTTGATAATCTCACAAACTCTCGAAGCACACAAGTGTTTAGGTGAAGTGTTTACACTCACATTCAATCAGAAATAGCAGAATCTACCATATTCTTGAATGTCCACCAAATCTACACTACTTTGAGTACATGTATTCATAAATCAAAAGGACTTTATTCAGGGTTGTAATGAGATAAGATCAAACAGATGAGTATAGATGTTTTATTCATGAGTGAATTTCAAGCTGAACATTTTAATAGAGCAAAGTGTTCAGTCACACTGTTAGTACATATTTATACAAGATCAGTATATATGCCCCTTTTTTTTTTTTTTTTTTATTTAGCATATATACTGAGTAAACTTTTCTTTTCTTGAGAGACCCTCATCTGCTTGATTTTTTTTTTTTTTAAAAGAATATAACTGCTCTTAATACTTCAGAGTATAAGAAAAATGAGCAGTTAATTAGGCTCAAAGGGGTTTACTAAGGGTGGTATTTATGAACAGTGTTTGTACAGTGTTTAAAAGAATTTTGAACAATATTTGAAGGAATGGTAAATCCTATTGCCTTTATCATTTTCATGCACACACATATCATGTAGTCTCAAGATGGTTTAATACAAGTTCTAGAGAAACATACTTCCTGATGAATATCACACAACAATAAATACTGATTGATAGAAAATGTATCAATCACTGATTTGGCTCAAACTCTCACAGGGTGTAGACATGAATCTGAACTCACCAAACTAATCAATGACCCATCTTAAGTTTTATGGTTTTCACAAGTACAAACAAGGAATCATCAGGAACCATACCTTTGGAAACAGAATGTCACTTATCAGAGTTTAGAGTTCATCAATAACCAAAATTATTTATGAGAGGCAATGCACACAATATTCATAAACTCGGAGTTTAGGACTGAATAAACTAAGAGATGCTATAAATATGAAACAGTATCATGCTGTGTTGAGTTACTGCACAAAGTCTGATTAGATTACAGTGAATCAGAAAGAATCATGATTTAATTACTGAGAATCATGCTTCATACATTTTTCTTCATTGGTGTTTTCATTCAGACAAAAAAAAACAATTCTGATTTCACTGAGTGTATCCAACATGTTAACAGTTTCTAACAGACAGACATGCTGACAGAGTTTAACAAGTTTTAAACATAAGCATGCAGAACAGAGTTTAATACTAAGGTTCACATAGCACTTAACAATTTGCAGAAACATGAGCAATATATTTTAGAGATAAGTCTTTGAGTCTAACCAACATCTCTAGTCAAAACTAGAGACCATTCCTAGTTCATTGACCAGTCTTGTAAATGTAGCTTCACTCAATGGCTTGGTGAAGATATCTGCAAGTTGTTGTTCTGTAGACACAAAGTGAAGCTCAATGTTGCCTTCCTCTACATGCTCTCTGATGAAGTGATACCTTATGCTGATGTGCTTTGTCATTGAATGTTGTACTGGATTACCTGTCATTGCAATAGCACTTTGATTATCACAGTAAATAGGTATCTTGGTATACCTTAATCCATAATCCAGCAGTTGATTCTTCATCCATAAAATCTGTGCACAGCAGCTACCAGCAGCAATATACTCTGCTTCAGCTGTAGATGTAGATATTGACTTCTGTTTCTTGCTGTACCAGGAAACAAGTCTGTCACCCAGAAATTGACAACTTCCACTGGTGCTTTTTCTGTCTATCTTACAGCCTGCAAAGTCTGCATCTGAATAACCAAGTAGTTTAAACTCTGATTCTCTTGGATACCACAGCCCCAAAGTTATAGTGCCCTTGAGGTACTTAAAAATCCTTTTTACTGCTGTTAAATGTGGTTCTCTTGGATCTACCTGGAACCTTGCACACAAACAAGTGGCATACATGATATCAGGTCTACTAGTTGTTAAATAGAGTAGAGAACCAATCATTCCTCTATAACTTGTCATATCTACTGATGACCCTGCATCTTTGTCCAATTTTGTTGCAGTTGCCATGGGAGTTGTTGCAGATGAACAGTCAAGCATCCCAAATTTCTTGAGAAGATTTCTGGTATATTTTGCTTGATTTATAAAAATTCCATCATCTGTTTGCTTCACCTGTAAGCCTAGAAAATAACTAAGCTCTCCCATCATACTCATTTGATATCTTGACTGCATGAGTTTGGCAAACTTCTTACAGAGTTTATCATTAGTAGATCCAAAAATGATGTCATCTACATATATCTGAACTAAGAGCAAGTCACTACCAGATTGGAAATAAAACAGAGTTTTGTCAATAGTACCTCTGTGAAATCCACTTTCTAGTAGAAATTTGGCAAGGGTTTCATACCATGCCCTTGGTGCCTGCTTAAGTCCATAGAGTGCCTTGTCTAACCTGTAGACATGGTCTGGATATTTTGGATTTACAAAACCTGGTGGTTGTTCCACAAACACTTCTTCTTCAAGTTTTCCATTCACAAATGCACTTTTTACATCCATCTGAAACACTTTGAATTTTTTATGAGAGGCATATGCTAGAAAGATTCTGATTGCCTCCAATCTAGCAACTGGAGCAAATGTTTCATCATAGTCTATTCCTTCCTGTTGTGAATAGCCTTTTGCAACCAGTCTTGCTTTGTTTCTTGTGATAACACCCTCACTGTCAGTTTTATTTCTGAAAACCCATTTAGTACCAACAATGGATCTGTTTTTGGGCCTTGGTACAAGGGTCCACACTTCATTTCTTTCAAATTCATTTAGCTCTTCTTGCATTGCTGTTATCCAGTCAGCATCTTTAAGAGCTTCTTCCACTTTCTTTGGCTCAGTTTGTGACAAGAATGCATGAAACAGACATTCATTTGTTGTTGCACTTCTTGTCCTTACGTTTGCATCTGGATCACCAATAATTAAATCAGGTGTGTGTGACTTAGTCCATTTTCTTGCAGAAGGAAAATTTCTTCTGTCATCATGTGATCCTCCCCCTTGATCCATGCTCTCCTGATTTTCTTGGTGCCTCTCTTCATTTTCAGATGCTCCCCCTGAATGTGACTGCTCAGAATTATCAACAGAGTTTGAATCAACAGAGTTTGATTCAGAATTATCAACTGAGTCACTTTCAGTGTTTGAATTATCACTTTGATGTGATTCTTCATGCTCCCCCTCAACTGGTTCTTCCCTTGTTTCTGATTGAAGAGTTTTTTCAGTATTTACCAGTAGAGGTTCAGAGTTTAGATCAACAGAGTTTGTCAGATCAGTCTGATCAGAGTTTACTTTTTCAGAGAATAAATCTTCATTTTCAAAGTGGAGTAGATCTTGTTCATTGACATCTTCAAGTCCAGTTATTTTCTTGTCATCAAATGACACATGAATTGATTCCATGATCACTCTAGTTCTCAGATTATAAACTCTGAATGCCTTAGTTGACAGTGGATAGCCAACAAAAATTCCTTCATCTGCTTTTAGATCAAATTTGGTCAACTGCTCAGGATGAGTCTTCAACACAAAACACTTGCATCCAAAAATATGAAAATATTTTAGATTTGGCTTCTTCTTTTTCACCATTTCATATGGTGTTTTACCATGCTTATTGATCAGTGATGCATTTTGAGTAAAACAAGCAGTTTGAACTGCTTCTGCCCAGAAGTATGTTGGCAATTTTGCTTCATCTAGCATGGTTCTGGCAGCTTCTATCAAGGTTCTATTCTTCCTCTCCACTACACCATTTTGTTGTGGAGTGCCAGGTGCAGAAAACTCTTGTTTGATTCCTTTACTCTTGCAAAATTCTTCCATTGATGAATTCCTGAATTCAGTTCCATTGTCACTTCTGATTATCTTCACTTGATTCTCTGACCCTTTGTCCAGTTGGATTATATGTTCTGTCAGTGTTAATGCAGTTTCATCCTTCTTTGCAAGAAAATATACCCATGTGTATCTGGTATATTCATCAACAATGACTAGTGCATATTTCTTCTTTCCAAGAGACATCACATTCACTGGTTCAAAAAGATCCACATGTAGGAGATGATAAGGATCAACAATTGAAGACTCAGATTTGCTTTTGAAGGAGGCTTTTCTCTGTTTGGCCTTTTGACAAGAATCACACAGGCCTTCTACATTCAACAAAGACCTTGGTAGACCTCTTACAAGATCATTCTTGATTAGCTCATTGATGTTGTTCAGGTTCAAATGAGAGAGTTTTATTGTGCCACTTCCTACTCTCTTCACTGGACATTCTTGTTGACAGACACACTGCTTTGCCATCATTGTTTGTTGACAATTTAATTTCATAGATGTTATTGTGTCTGTTTCCAACTAGAGCAACTTTCCCTGTAGATTTGCTGATGAATTGACAATATTCAGGCTAAAAATCCACATGATATCCTCTGTCACAGATTTGACTCACAGATAGCAGATCATGCTTGAGTCCTGGAACCAGAGCTACATTTGTGATGATGACATTCCCAAGATTTATATTGCCATATCCCAGAGTATGTCCTATGTTGCCATCTCCATAGGAAACTTTTGGGCCAGCCTTCTCCTCAAACTCTGATAGCAGGGCTTTATTTCCAGTCATGTGTCCTGAACATCCACTGTCCACGACTAGGGTACTCACCCTGGTGCCCTGCAATCACAAACAATCACTGATTGTTAGTTTTAAGGATCCAGACTTGCTTGGATCCTTTGGCTTTCTTAATTCTGTTAGCTTTTGCAGCGGAATTCACATTATCAGAGTTTAAGCTAACTTCTTCAGAGTTTACATTTGCAGAGTTTACTTTAACCCATTTCAAATTTGGTTTGGGTTCATAGTAATTATAGTAAATAGCATGATAATCTCTGCAAGTGTAAATAGAATGCCATGTACTTCCACAGTGTTTACATAAAGTCTGTGGTCTAGTTCTCACATAATCATTTTTAACTGCAGTTTTAGAGGGCAAAGAATTAATGTTCTTATTCTTACTGCAGAAACTAGCAAGATGATTAGTGCTACCACAATTAAAGCATGTTTTTCTAGGAGCTAATGAAGCAAGCATTGGCTTAATTCCTGATGTTATGCCTACCTTTCCATTTTTGTTTTTCCTAGGCATTTTCTGTTTGTTGACAGATTTTATCTCTTTAAGCTTATACTTGAGTTGTTTATCTGTCATTAAACCAATGTTAGCCTCTTTAACAAAAGTCTTAGCATATGATTCTTTAACAGCCTTTTTCTCAGCTTCAGTCTTAGGTCCACCTGTTCCCATGACATTACCTTCAGATGAACGATGTGGTCTTACTTTTACCAAATTTTCAAATCTAAGTACATCTCCTTCAGAGTAACCTAGACCTACTGTATCTGACTGAAACACTTCTTGAGTATCTTTACCAGAGTGTGTCCAAGTTTTAATGATTTGATTAGCATCCTCCAATTCAGATTCTAGTTTCTTATACTTCCCTAGCAACTCCTGTTCAATAAACACAGCATCATCTCTCTCCTTCTGAATTTTATTCAAGTTCTCAAGCTTTTCCTCAACTAGTTTGTTTCTATCTTTGAGTTGAGAGCACTCAGTCTTTATCCTCTCATTTTCTAAAGTCTGATCCCTATAACTGATATGCAATGCTTTAAGATAAATTCTCAATTCAGTTATATTATCTGTATTATAAGCATAGGTAGTTGGGGGTACCTTTAGATCATCTTCTTCATTCTGAGTAGTAGCCATGAGTGCATAATTCACTTCCTCATCTGAATCTGAAGTGTCTGCCCAATCTCTGCCTTTGGTGTAGAGTGCCTTTTCAGTTTTACCATTCTTGCACTCAGGAGCATAGTGACCCATCTCCTTACACTTGTAGCATTGAATTTCAGACTTATCTTTCTTACCAGATTTGAAGTCCTTTTCCTCAGATTTCTTGAAATTCTTCTTGTCAGACTTTGAGTAGTCCTTGGAGAATCTCTTTCCCTTCTTGAAGTTCTTGAATCCCATCTTCTTGAAGGTTTTTACCATCAATGCAGCCATTTGCATCATCTCTTCATCATCTTCAGAATCAGATGTTCCATCTGTGTTTGAGTCAACATCAGTGTTTGATGACTCACTTTCTGAGTGTATGACTAAAGCTTTTCCTTTTGCCTTTTTCCTTGATGCTTCCTTCTTTGATGGTTTCTCCTCAACCTTAAGTGCAACAGACTTTGACTTTCTACTTGATCTTTTGTTTCTCTGCTCCAATTCCAATTCATGGGTTTTGAGCAGTCCATAAATTTCATCAATCTCTGTTTCACCAAGTTCATAGTTATCTCTTATGGTGGTTGTTTTCACATCCCACTTTTCAGGTAGAGAAAGAAGAAACTTGAGATTTGAGTCTTCTAAATCATACTCTTTGTTAACCAATGACAAATCATTGAGCAGTTTACAGAATCTGTCAAATGTTTCTGTCATGGTTTCTTCAGACTTTGCCTCAAAGTGCTCATACTCCTGAGTGAGTATGTTTCTTCTGTTTTTCTTGATTGCAGGAGTTCCTTGACACCTAACCTCAAGTGCATCCCATATTTCCTTTGTAGTTGTGCAATTAATCACTTTATTAGACATAACATTGTCTAATGCACTGTGAAGTAAGTGTCTTACTTTTGCATCCTTTGCAATAGATGAAAGATCCTCAGCAGTTAGATCTTTCTTTTCTTTTGGAATGACCTTTGATTCCTCACCAGCAGCAGCAGCAGATAACTTTGTAGGTTTGTGAGGACCTTCATAAATTCTATCAAGGTATTCTGGATCTGTAGCCTCCAGAAACATGGTCATCTTCACCTTCCAAATTGCATACTCTGATGGCCTAAGTATAGGAACCCTAATTGTTTCATATCTACTAACAGTAGTAGGGGCTTTCTCAGATGGTGGAGGTATCTCTGCCATTGATTACTATTGTGTTTTGGATCTTTAACTGTAATAAAGTAACAGATTGTCTCTGATACCACTTGTTAGGTCGAATTCACAATAGTTAATCAAATACTGTATAAGTAACTTAACAAGAACACACTGTTTAATACTTAAAAACTGTTTGGAATTAACAATTCCTCTCTCAGTGATGTAAAATATCACAGAGAGCTGCTTAGGTTACAATCAATGAATTTCTCAATGTTTTATACCCTTCTAGGGTTAACCTAACTGTATTTATAAAACATACAGCTTCATACAATCAGTAATTGATTCTCCTATAATTAAGCTATACAATTGATATCAATCACGATTGCTCTAGTCTTCCAAGTCAACTCAATCTCTTTGACAGCTTTCCAATCTTAAAAGATATTGCTTCCATATTTATCTTGTACCAATCTTCAAACACTGTTGACTCTTCAGACAATACCGCTACAGAGTTTAACAATCTCTGTTGCGCTTCCAGTCAGTGTTTAACTAAACTCTGACTGCTTCCAGCTAAACTCTGTTTTGTCACTATAGCTTCCAAACACTGTTCTCATCAATCATTTCTAACACCTATAAAGCAAAAGACTCCTTACGAGCTTTACTTTGGCAAAACACCGAAACTAAGCTATTTTCGAGTATTTGGAAGTAAGTGCTTCATACTAAATTCAAAAGATTACCTTACTAAATTTGACCCTAAGTCAAGTGAAGGTATATTTCTGATACTCTACAAATAGTAAAGCCTATCGAGTATTCAATCTCAAAACACTTGTGGTGGAAGAATCAATGAATGTAGCATTTGATGAAAGTAAACCTCCACCAAAGTATAAAGATCTTGTTGAAAAAGATGATGTCGAACAAGATGATGTAGAAAATATGATTCGACAATTTGAAAATATGGATCTCGGGACCCCTGTTCCAAGAAACCCATTAGAATTGGTCGAAACGGAAATTGAACTCCCGAAAGAAATTCCTATAATTAGAAGTCATCCCTTGGACAATGTTCTTGGAGACTTACATAAAGGAGTTCAAACAAGGTCACAAGTACAAAACGTTGTGAACCATCTTAGCTTTCTATCTCAAATAGAACCTAAGACCACAAAAGAAGCTTTGCTAGACGAGGATTGGATCTCGGCTATGCAAGATGAATTATTACAATTCACTCATAGCAAAGTTTGGGAACTTGTTCCAAAACCCGAAGATACTTCCATAATTGGAACTAAGTGGGTTTTTAGAAACAAGTTAGATGAAAATGGAACTGTTGTTCGAAATAAAGCGAGATTAGTCGCTCAAGGCTATACCCAAATGGAAGGTATAGACTTCGATGAAACTTATGCACCCGTAGCACGAATTGAATCAATTCGAATGCTATTAGCTTACGCGTGTCATAAAGATTTCAAGGTATACCAAATGGATGTCAAATCAGCTTTCTTAAACGGGATATTAGAAGAAGAAGTTTATGTAAAACAACCTCCTGGTTTTGAAGATGCCACACATCCGGAGTATGTATATAAATTATACAAAGCTCTATATGGTTTGAAACAAGATCCAAGAGCTTGGTATGAAAGGTTGAGCAAGTTCCTACTAGAAAACAATTTTAAAATGGGAACTGCCGATAAAACATTATTTACGAGACAAGAAAAAGATGATATCTTACTCGTACAAATATACGTGGATGACATCATTTTTGGCTCAACCAATGATGCACTATGTAAAGAATTCTCTGATAATATGAACAAAGAATTCGAAATGAGTATGATGGGAGAATTAAATTTCTTTCTAGGATTGCAAATTAGGCAATCTGAGGAAGGCATCCATATCTCTCAATCCAAGTATTGTAAAGAGATGCTAAAGAAATTTGAAATGGATAATGCCAAACCCATATCTACTCCTATGTCTACTTCTGAAAAATTAACAGAAGATCCCAGCGGGATTCCCGTAGACACTAATAAATATCGAGGTATGATTGGTAGCTTGCTTTACATAACTGCAAGTCGTCCCGATATACAATATAGTGTTTGTAAGTGTGCAAGATTTCAAGTAGCAGCTAAAGAGTCTCATTTATCCGCGGTGAAAAGGATTTTGAGATATCTAAAAGGAACCACTGATGTAGGTCTTTGGTATCCGAAATGAGTACCATTTGAATTAGTATGTTTTTCTCATTCGAACTATGCCGGGCATTTAGTCGACAGAAAAAGTACAAGTGGTACGTGTCAGTTTCTGGGAGGATGCTTGGTCTCTTGGTTTTCCAAGAAACAAAATTCGGTATCTATATCCACTACAGAAGCTGAATATATAGCGTCTGCTAAGTGTTGTGCTCAAATATTATGGATGAAGCAAACACTAGCCGACTATAATAAGAAATTTGATGTAATATCCATCTCATGCGATAACACGAGTGCTATTGATCTTAGCAAAAATCCCGTGTTACATTCAAGATCCAAGCATATAGATGTGAGACATCATTTCTTGCGTGATCATGTCAATAAAGGCGATATAAAAATGACTCATATCGAAACTGAGTACATTCTCGCTGACATTTTCACAAAACCATTAAATTCCGAAAGATTCGCTAAACTCCGCTTGGATTTAGGAATGTTGGAATTACCAAAATAATGGTTTATACATTTATATAAATATTATCTATATTTATATATTTTGTGAAAATATTTATCATAATAATCTCACGAAAAAGAGATCTTCTTGATCGAATTCGAAGGGACTCTAAAACTCAGATTCATCGATAATGATAACCTATGAAACTTTATCGATCGGGTTTTATTGAGATTCTTATTATTTTATAAATTAGATAAAACTGTTCGAATTAATATTTTTGAATTATTTTCGAAAATATTTTTTTGAGACACAATTGTGATATTTAAATTCACATACAAAGAATCAAAATATTAGAATACTTTCAAATATCTATACATTATATATATATATATCTTGATTTTACAAAATTAATTTCATATAGATATATATCTTATTTTCTAAATATTTTGGTCAAATACGACCCAGTCCATACAATTCAGCCCAATCCAGCTTACAATCCAAACAGATCCAGCCCAAAGTGATAAAACCCTAGTGATCTTGACCATTTATCCTAATGATACAACGATCTCAGCCGTTCATTTGTTAAAATATATATACTAGCACTACACGGTTTTTACGCGTACTGTTTATACGCCTCTTTCATTTCTAAACCTAAATCTCTTTCAAATCTCTCTTGCCGCTTCTCTCATCTCTCTGAACTCAATACCCTAAATTTCTTGAGTTTTCTGGCGATTAAACACTATATTCAATATATATCCATATGTATCTATTAATCGATCTAATCGATACTTATCTAAGCTGGGATTGGTTAAAGAAAAAGATTTCGAAGCTCAAATCAACGATTCCTCTCGTGAATCGGTTGACAAAGCTCGAACTCGACAGTTATAATATATATATATATATATATATATATATATATATATATACTCACACACACACTCAAATCATTCATTTCATATTTATTCACTATTTTTCAAAACCCTAATTGATTTTCTTCGAAAAAGTGTTTGCAGGAATGAAGATCGTTCGAGTCATTGGTATTCAAGATACGATTCATCATGAATCGATGATTATTCGCTTAAACTCGCTTGGATTCGCAACGGTCTACTTTGACACACTGAGTCAACTCGGAGGTTAACTCAATTCGCGATTGAGTTAACCAGGTAAGTCCTTTGAGACTGTTAAGTTAGTCTCTGGGCTCAGGTGATCTCTCTGTCTCTATGCATGTGAACAAACTGATAGTTAAAATATTCTGTGGTTATGTTGTGTTTTCTGTGGTTAAACTGTGAATTAAGTGGCTATATGCTCAATTTATTGACTCGAAAATCTAAGTGTTAGAAATGATTGATGAGAACAGTGTTTGGAAGCTATAGTGACAAAACAGAGTTTAGCTGGAAGCAGTCAGAGTTTAGTTAAACACTGACTGGAAGCGCAACAGAGATTGTTAAACTCTGTAGCGGTATTGTCTGAAGAGTCAACAGTGTTTGAAGATTGATATAAGATAAATTTGGAAGCAATATCTTTGAAGATTGGAAAGCTGTCAAAGAGATTGAGTTGACTTGGAAGACTAGAGCAATCGTGATTGATATCAATTGTATAGCTTAATTATAGGAGAATCAATTACTGATTGTACGAAGCTGTATGTTTTATAAATACAGTTAGGTTAACCCTAGAGGGGTATCGAACATTTGAGAAATTCATTGATTGTAACCTAAGCAGCTCTCTGTGATATTTTACATCACTGAGAGAGGAATTGTTAATTCCAAACAGTTTTTAAGTATTAAACAGTGTGTTCTTGTTAAGTTACTCATACAGTATTTGATTACCTATTGTGTATTCGACCTAACAAGTGGTATCAGAGCCAATCTGTTACTTTATTATAGTTAAAGATCTAAAACACAAGAGTAATCAATGGCAGAGATACCTCCACCATCTGAGAAAACCCCTACTACTGTTAGTAGGTATGAAACAATTAGGGTTCCTATACTTAGGCCATCAGAGTATGCAATTTGGAAGGTGAAGATGACCATGTTTCTGGAGGCTACAGATCCAGAATACCTTGATAGAATTTATGAAGGTCCTCACAAACCTACAAAGTTATCTGCTGCTGCTACTGGTGAGGAATCAAAGGTCATTCCAAAAGAAAAGAAAGATCTAACTGCTGAGGATCTTTCATCTATTGCAAAGGATGCAAAAGTAAGACACTTACTTCACAGTGCATTAGACAATGTTATGTCTAATAAGGTGATTAATTGCACAACTGCAAAGGAAATATGGGATGCACTTGAGGTTAGGTGTCAAGGAACTCCTGCAATCAAGAAAAACAGAAGAAACATACTCACTCAGGAGTATGAGCACTTTGAGGCAAAGTCTGAAGAAACCATGACAGAAACATTTGACAGATTCTGTAAACTGCTCAATGATTTGTCATTGGTTAATAAAGAGTATGATTTAGAAGACTCAAATCTCAAGTTTCTTCTTTCTCTACCTGAAAAGTGGGATGTGAAAACAACCACCATAAGAGATAACTATGAACTTGGTGAAACAGAGATTGATGAAATTTATGGACTACTCAAAACCCATGAATTGGAATTGGAGCAGAGAAACAAAAGATCAAGTAGAAAGTCAAAGTCTGTTGCACTTAAGGTTGAGGAGAAACCATCAAAGAAAGAAGCATCAAGAAGTAAGGCAAAAGGAAAAGCTTTAGTCATACACTCAGAGAATGAGTCATCAAACACTGATGTTGACTCAAACACAGATGGAACATCTGATTCTGAAGATGATGAAGAGATGATGCAAATGGCTGCATTGATGGTAAAGACCTTCAAGAAGATGGGATTCAAGAACTTCAAGAAGGGAAAGAGATTCTCCAAGGACTACTCTAAGTCTGACAAGAAGAATTTCAAGAAATCTGAGGGAAAGGACTTCAAATCTGGTAAGAAAGATAAGTCTGAGATTCAATGCTACAAGTGTAAGGAGATGGGTCACTATGCTCCTGAGTGCAAGAAGGGTAAAACTGAAAAGGCACTCTACACCAAAGGCAGAGATTGGGCAGACACTTCAGATTCAGATGAGGAAGTGAACTATGCACTTATGGCTACTACTCAAAATGAAGATGATGATCTAAAGGTACCCCCAACTACCTATACTTATAATACAGATAATATAACTGAATTGAGAATTTATCTTAAAGCATTGCATATCAGTTATAGGGATCAGACTTTAGAAAATGAGAGGATAAAGACTGAGTGCTCTCAACTAAAAGATATAAACAAACTAGTTGAGGAACAGCTAGAAAACATGAATAAAATTCAGAAAGAGAGAGATGATGCAGTGTTTATTGAACAGGAGTTGCTAGGTAAGTATAAGCAACTAGAATCTGAATTGGAGGATACTAAACACATCATTAAAACTTGGACACACTCTGGTAAAGATACTCAAGAAGTGTTTCAGTCAGATACAGTAGGTCTAGGTTACTCTGAAGGAGATGAACTTAGATTTGAAAATTTGGTAAAAGTTAGACCACATCGTTCATCTGAAGGTAATGTCATGGGAACAGGTGGACCTAAGACTGAAGCTGAGAAAAAGGCTGTTAAAGAATCATATGCTAAGACTTTTGTTAAAGAGGCTAACATTGGTTTAATGACAGATAAACAACTCAAGCATAAGCTTAAAGAGATAAAATCTGTCAACAAACAGAAAATGCCTAGGAAAAACAAAAATGGAAAGGTAGGCATAACATCAGGAATAAAGCCAATGCTTGCTTCATTAGCTCCTAGAAAAACATGCTTTAATTGTGGTAGCACTAATCATCTTGCTAGTTTCTGCAGTAAGAATAAGAACATTAATTCTTTGCCCTCTAAAACTGCAGTTAAAAATGATTATGTGAGAACTAGACCACAGACTTTATGTAAACACTGTGGAAGTACATGGCATTCTATTTACACTTGCAGAGATTATCATGCTATTTACTATAATTACTATGAACCCAAACCAAATTTGAAATGGGTTAAAGTAAACTCTGCAAATGTAAACTCTGAAGAAGTTAGCTTAAACTCTGATAATGTGAATTCCGCTGCAAAAGCTAACAGAATTAAGAAAGCCAAAGGATCCAAGCAAGTCTGGATCCTTAAAACTAACAATCAGTGATTGTTTGTGATTGCAGGGCACCAGGGTGAGTACCCTAGTCGTGGACAGTGGATGTTCAGGACACATGACTGGAAATAAAGCCCTGCTATCAGAGTTTGAGGAGAAGGCTGGCCTAAAAGTTTCCTATGGAGATGGCAACATAGGACATACTCTGGGATATGGCAATATAAATCTTGGGAATGTCATCATCACAAATGTAGCTCTGGTTCCAGGACTCAAGCATGATCTGCTATCTGTGAGTCAAATCTGTGACAGAGGATATCATGTAGATTTTCAGCCTGAATATTGTCAAGTCATCAGTAAATCTACAGGGAAAGTTGCTCTAGTTGGAAACAGACACAATAACATCTATGAAATTAAATTGTCAACAAACAATGATGGCAAAGCAGTGTGTCTGTCAACAAGAATGTCCAGTGAAGAGAGTTGGAAGTGGCACAAGAAACTCTCTCATTTGAATCTGAACAACATCAATGAGCTCATAAAGAATGATCTTGCAAGAGGACTACCAAAGTCATTGTTGAATGTAGAAGGCCTATGTGATTCTTGTCAAAAGGCCAAACAGAGAAAAGCCTCTTTCAAGAGCAAATCTGAGTCTTCAATTGTTGATCCTTATCATCTTCTACATGTTGATCTTTTTGGACCAGTAAATGTCATGTCACTTGGAAAGAAGAAATATGCTCTAGTCATTGTTGATGAATACACCAGATACACATGGGTGTATTTTCTAGCAAAGAAGGATGAAACTGCATTAACACTGACAGAACATATAATACAACTGGACAAAGGGTCAGAGAATCAAGTGAAGATAATCAGAAGTGACAATGGAACTGAATTCAGGAATTCATCAATGGAAGAATTTTGCAAGAGTAAAGGAATCAAACAAGAGTTTTCTGCACCTGGTACTCCACAACAAAATGGTGTAGTGGAGAGGAAGAACAGAACCTTGATAGAAGCTGCCAGAACCATGCTAGATGGAGCAAAATTGCCAACATATTTCTGGGCAGAAGCAGTTCAAACTGCTTGTTTTACTCAAAATGCAACACTGATCAACAAGCATGGTAAAACACCATATGAAATGGTGAAAAAGAAAAAGCCAAATCTAAAATATTTTCATATTTTTGGATGCAAGTGCTTTGTGTTGAAGACTCATCCTGAACAGTTGACCAAATTTGACCTAAAGGCAGATGAAGGAATTTTTGTTGGCTATCCACTGTCAACTAAAGCATTCAGAGTTTATAATCTGAGAACTAGAGTGATCATGGAATCAATTCATGTATCATTTGATGACAAGAAAATAACTGGACTTGAAGATGTCAATGAACATGATCTACTCCACTTTGAAAATGAAGATTTATTCTCTGAAAAAGTAAACTCTGATCAGACTGATCTGACAAACTCTGTTGATCTAAACTCTGAACCTCTACTGGTAAATACTGAAGAAACTTTTCAATCAGAAACAAGGGAAGAACCAGTTGAGGGGGAGCATGGAGAATCACAACAAAGTGAAAACTCAAACACTGATAGTGACTCAGTTGATAACTCTGAATCAAACTCTGTTGATTCAAACTCTGAACGTTCAAATTCTGAGCAGTCACATTCAGGGGGAGCATCAGAAAGTGAAGAAAGGCACCAAGAAAATCAGGAGAGCATGGATCAAGGGGGAGGATCACATGATGACAGAAGCAATCTGCCTTCTGCAAGAAAATGGACTAAGTCACACACACCTGATTTGATTATTGGTGATCCTGATGCAAGAGTAAGGACAAGAAGTGCAACAACAAATGAATGTCTGTTTCATGCATTCTTGTCACAATCTGAGCCAAAGAAAGTAGAAGAAGCTCTTAAAGATGCTGACTGGATAACAGCAATGCAAGAAGAGCTAAATGAATTTGAGAGAAATGAAGTGTGGACCCTTGTACCAAGGCCAAAGAACAGATCCATTGTTGGTACTAAATGGGTTTTCAGAAATAAAACTGACAGTGATGGTGTGATCACAAGGAACAAAGCAAGACTGGTAGCTAAAGGCTATTCACAGCAGGAAGGAATAGATTATGATGAGACTTTTGCACCAGTTGCCAGATTGGAGGCAATAAGGATGTTTCTTGCCTATGCTTCTCACAAGAAATTCAAGGTTTTTCAAATGGATGTGAAAAGTGCTTTTCTGAAGGGAAAACTTGAAGAAGAAGTATTTGTTGAACAACCACCTGGTTTTGTAGATCCAAAATATCCAGACTATGTCTACAGGTTAGACAAGGCACTCTATGGACTTAAGCAGGCACCAAGGGCATGGTATGAAACCCTTGCCAAATTTTTACTAGAAAGTGGGTTTCACAGAGGTACTATTGAAAAAACTCTGTTTTACTTTCAATCTGGTAGTGACTTGCTTTTAGTTCAGATATATGTGGATGACATCATTTTCGGATCTACTAATGATAAACTCTGTAAGAAGTTTGCCAAACTCATGCAGTCAAGATATCAAATGAGTATGATGGGAGAGCTTAGTTATTTTCTAGGCCTACAGGTGAAGCAAACAGATGATGGAATTTTTATAAATCAAGCAAAATATACCAGAAATCTTCTCAAGAAATTTGGTATGCTTGACTGCTCATCTGCAACAACTCCCATGGCAACTGCAACAAAACTGGACAAAGATACAGGGTCATCAGTGGATATGACAAGTTACAGAGGGATGATTGGTTCTCTACTCTATTTAACTGCTAGTAGACCTGATATCATGTATGCCACCTGTCTGTGTGCAAGGTTTCAGGCAGATCCAAGGGAACCACATTTAACAGCTGTGAAGAGGATTTTCAAATATCTCAAGGGCACTGTAACCTTAGGGCTGTGGTACCCAAGAGAATCAGATTTTAAGCTACTTGGTTACTCTGATGCAGATTTTGCTGGCTGTAAGATTGACAGAAAAAGCACAAGTGGAAGTTGTCAATTTCTTGGTGACAGACTTGTGTCTTGGTACAGCAAGAAACAAAAATCAATATCAACATCTACAGCTGAAGCAGAGTATATTGCTACTGGTAGTTGCTGTGCACAGATTCTGTGGATGAAGAATCAATTGCTGGATTATGGGTTAAGGTATAGTAAGATACCTATTTTCTGTGATAATCAAAGTGCTATTGCAATGACAGGTAATCCAGTACAACACTCAATGACCAAGCACATCAGCATAAGGTATCACTTTATCAGAGAGCATGTAGAGGAAGGCAATATTGAGCTTCACTTTGTGCCTACAGATCAACAACTTGCAGATGTTTTCACAAAGCCTCTAAGTGAAGCAACATTTACAAGACTGGTCAATGAACTAGGGATGGTATCTGGTTTTGACTAAACATGTTGGTTAGACTCAAACTTTTCTAATAAAATGTGTTGCTCATATTTCTGCAAATTGTTAAGTGCTATGTGAATCTTAGTATTAAACTCTGTTCTGCATGCTTATGTTTACAACTTGTTAAACTCTGTCAGCATGTCTGTCTGTTAAACACTGTTAACATGTTAGATACACTCAGTGAAATCAGAATTGTTTTTTGTCTGAATGAAAACACCAATGAAGAAAAATGTATGAAGCATGATTCTCAGTAATTAAATCATGATTCTTTCTGATTCACTGTAATCTAATCAGACTTTGTGCAGTAACTCAACACAGCATGATACTGTTTCATATTTATAGCATCTCTTAGTTTATTCAGTCCTAAACTCTGAGTTTATGAATATTGTGTGCATTGCCTCTCTTAAATAATTTTGGTTATTGATGAACTCTAAACTCTGATAAGTGACATTCTGTTTCCAAAGGTATGGTTCCTGATGATTCCTTGTTTGTACTTGTGAAAACCATAAAACTTGAGATGTGTCATTGATTAGTTTGGTGAGTTCAGATTCATGTTTACACCCTGTGAGAGTTTGAGCCAAATCAGTGATTGATACATTTTCTATCAATCAGTATTTATTGTTGTGTGATATTCATCAGGAAGTATGTTTCTCTAGAACTTGTATTAAACCATCTTGAGACTACATGATATGTGTGTGCATGAAAATGATAAAGGCAATAGGATTTACCATTCCTTCAAATACTGTTCAAAATTCTTTTGAACACTGTTCAAACACTGTACAAACACTGTTCATAAATACCACCCTTAGTAAACCCCTTTGAGCCTAATTAACTGCTCATTTTTTCTTATACTCTAAAGTATTAAGAGCAGTTATATTCTTTTAAAAAAAATCAAGCAGATGAGGGTCTCTCAAGAAAAGAAAAGTTTACTCAGTATATATGCTAAATAAAAAATAATAAAAAAAAGGGGCATATATACTGATATTGTACAAATATGTACTAACAGTGTGACTGAACACTTTGCTCTATTAAAATGTTCAGCTTGAAATTCACTCATGAATAAAACATCTATACTCATCTGTTTGATCTTATCTCATTACAACCCTGAATAAAGTCCTTTTGATTTGTGAATACATGTACTCAAAGTAGTGTAGATTTGGTGGACATTCAAGCATATGGTAGATTCTGCTATTTCTGATTGAATGTGAGTGTAAACACTTGTGTGCTTCGAGAGTTTGTGAGATTATCAAATTCATGACTGTTATTCACTGAATGATGCTCTGATTTCTATCTCTTGATCTTTTTGTCTTCAAAGACTGTGTGCTTACTTGGATAATCATGGAACATCAAAGGGAATGGAAGTTTTCAGATTTCTGTATTACAGTAACTACAGAGTTTAGCATTCATCAAACAATCAGTGTTTAATGTGAGAGTTTGTGCATTCAGTGTTTATTGATTTTTGTTATGGATTTTATGAAATATTAGATGCTCTAAAAATTGATTTTAGTAAACTCTGCTTCACACACACTCATATTCACAACTGTGCAATTTTTGAAAGGGTTGTTAGTGATAAAGTTGGAAAATTGATAAACACTGTTGAGTTGTGTTAAGTACTCTAAGGTAAAGTTTCATTGAGATGATTTGACTATTTTGGAGTAATTGGGGTAGTTGACAACTGTAAATTAGTGTAAATATGTCAAAGTGTCGTGATTATAGGAATGACAGCGGTAATTATTAAGTGATTCATTGGTTGTTTGACACGTGTCCCATGATAGTGTCCCACTCACACATTACTCTACAATCAGTTGCGCGCTTTTACTGAATAAACGATTGAGTTTTAGTTTTACTCTAATCGTTTTTGTTCTCTCACTTCACATCTATTCATATTCACCAACTCACAGTTACTTGCATACTCATTCACTTTTAAAATTCTCACTCATTCTCTTTCACATTTTGGTAAACACTTACCATACATCTTTTCTCTGAATATCTTCGTATCATATCTTACTAATGGCAACCAAAGCGTTTGATGCAGCAGGGTTAACTTTTCTTCCTAGCAACTATGCAGCACCACTGGAGAATGCAAATGCTCCAGAGGCGTTTCATTTGTTCCAAAATTTCTTGAAAGATTCTGAAATAGGGAAGGCTTTAACTGCACCACCAATACTCTCTGCTTCACAAATTGCTACTTTCTGGACAAACTCTGTGTATGATGATGGAGAAGAGTCTGGCACTCCAACAATCACTTTCACTCATGCTGAATCAGAGTATATCATTACTCCAACTACGGTTAGGGATGCTCTGGATTTTGAGACTCACACTTCTTACAGTGTTGTTGGTCATGATCGCTTGAGGACAATGTTGCAGCAAATTGGATGTGCAGGCAACTTGAATAAGCTAGGGTCTCTGAGAAGGCCTCTTTTGAGAAAGGAATGGAGTTTCTTTTTCGATTGCATTACAAGAACTTTTGGAAAGAAGACAACAAATTGGGATGCACTTCCTCTTGACACTCTCCAAATTGGTCATGCTCTACTATATGGAGGTAATTTCGATTTTGGTAGACTAGTGCTAATGAATTTGGGAGAACGTTTGTCTGAGCCTACTTCTGTTTATTTTGCTCGTTTTTGTCAAATGCTATTCACTGCTTGTGTGCCTAATATTACAATTGATGAAGCTGATGTGATTCAGCCTTTTCAAGTTGCTAAAAGGATGTTTTCTGATTTGACAAATAAAGATGTTACTAAACAGCAAATACCTGATATGTTTATGCCACTAGCCTTACAGAACTATGTAAACCAACCTCAAGATTCTCAATCACCACATCACATGCCTGAACCATTAGAAACCGTACATTCTGAACCAATACCCACAACACCCACAACCACTGTACCTACTACATCTCATCAACCACAACCAGAACACATAAACTCTCCAACAATAAACTCTCCAACAATAAACTCTCCAACAATAAACTCTCCACCACTAAACTCTGAAACCTTAAACTCTGAGCCAGCACCTATTGAACAACCCAAATCCAAACCAAAAAGAAAAATACACACCGCTCAAAACACTAAACACTCAAAGGCTAAACAGACATTACCTGGAGCTGTTTATACTAGAAGAAGGAAACAAAAGGCAAACAGACCTTCACTTTCACCACCAAAAGAGAGCTCTAGTGAAGAAGAAGAGGAGATTGTAGTGCCTCAAGTCAAGAAGAGAAGATTAATTCTTTCAGAATCTGAAGATGAGCATGTATTTGAAGCTCCAGAGGTGGTTTCATTGCAAACACCTACTATTGAGGTTGCAGAGAATGTTGCTATACCTGCAGAGGTTGAAATGCCTGCAGAGGATATTGTGGCTGTCAATATTGCTATACCTGCAGAGGTTGAAATACCTGCAGAGGATGCTGTCAATGTTAAAGTACCTACAGAGGATAACATGCCTGTAGAAGAGGATCACAGAGATGGTTTTTCACCAGTGAATGATGTTCTTGAATCATTTCAACCAATCCTTGATCCTATCTCACCTGTTGATCATGATGAAGCTCCTGGTGTAGCTGATGAGCCTGCAGTTAATGTTCCTGAAGCTGCAGCATCACACACAGAACTGATATCTAATGCTTCTCCAATTCCAGATAAAGGTGATGAGGTTGATCAGGCAACTAAGATAATTTCTGAATCTATGACTGTTGAAGCTACACATACAAACTCTGTTGCAGAGCCTGTGCAACATGAGGAGATTATTGACAAGGTTGCAGAAGTTGTTGCAGAAACTGTGGCTGACACAGCTCAGCACAGTGGTTCTTTAAAAGATGCTCAAGCTAATGATGCAAGTGCTGAAGATGAATCTGAAAACAGTGCAAACTCTGATTCTTTTCTGAGTGCACCAGCACAGACTGAAAATAAACATAAACCTTTTGATCAGCCTTGTCCATCTCATGCAATTGAAGAAGAGCACCTTGCTAAATATGCTGCTAATTGGTATAAACAAGACTGTATTTTTCCAAAAGGGAGAGCAGCTGATTTTGTTAAGCAGACTGCAAGTAAAATTTCAAATCCAGAGATTTTATCATGTTTAAAGGCAACTGTGGTACAAGTCAAAACTCTGGATGGAAATTTTACTGACACAAAATAAGAAATTGCTTCTTTGAAAACTGAGATACAGTCAAGAGAAATGAAGATGGAAAGAGAGTCCAAAATTAAAGCTGCACAGCTGTCTAAAGTTCAAGATACTCTCTTTGCCAGGCTAGGAAAGGTTGAAGAGAATCAAGCTGCTTTGTTTTCTAAGGTTAATTCTATTCCTAATTCTTTGGAGCTCATTACATCTATACTCATTCCTGATGATGTCAAAAGGGGGGAGAGAGTTGCTAAGTCTAAATGCAAAGTTTCTCAAACTCTGCTTCAAAAGGATGATGCTGGAGATGGAGGGGCAAGTGATAAGAGTAAGGTTTTAAACTCTGAAACACTAACTCTGAGATCTGGCAAATCTCTTAAGTCACAGTCTGTTGGAATAAACACTGAAACTCAAGGTACTTCAAAAACCAAGAGTTTGGAATTAATATCAAATCCAAAGACTGATGAGGAGTTAGCTGTTAAGCTTTTCATGGAAGAGAATGCAGAAGGAGTTACTATAGAAGATGCTAAAGCTGAAGAGAAGAGTCTGCAAGAAAAGCATTTGAAGACTTTAAAGTCTGATAAATTGAAGAAGAATGTGAAAGCTGTTAAAGCTGCAAAGCCTGTTCTTAAAGGCATTCAAATCAAAGAACCAGTTGGTACAAATCAAAGAATGCAAGTGTTCAGAAAACCAACAGATGAAGAAGCTAAGCAAAAGCTGAAAAGTATTGTTACAACCTCTGTTGATACACATGTTGTACAGAAGAATGAAGACACAACCTCTGTTACTACACAAGTTGTGACCACACCATTATTGTCTTCTCAGTTGAAATCAACATTTGGAAAAAGTGTTCTTCATGATTCAAGGCTAGAAGCTACAGTTCCAATGGATTTCACTGATGGTAGAGCCTTATCTGGTAAAATCGGATACAACAAAGGAGGCATAGGTTCACACAGAGACACAAGACAATATGTTGGTCCCAGAGATCCTTCTTCACTGTCTGTTCCAGGTCGTGGTGTCACTCAAGAGAGTTTAGACAGACTGGAGTCAGTACAGCTTGTGAATCAGAAGAGTTTAGAGAAGGATTTTCTGCTATATTTCATGGCTGATGGAACAGTGTTTAAAGTTGATGAGAAGGATATTGATTTAAAATACTGGGAAGAACTTGAATATGTTCTGTATCTTTTCAGAGTAAGAAATCAAAGAGCTCAGTCAGTTGCAAATGTACTCAGACAAAAGATGATTCAAAATCTTGCCAGGAGAAATATGAAGTACAACAGCAAGTATGTTCCAAAGTACAGAGACTGGAATGGGAATCTGATAGAAATGGAGAAGGGGACTACAAAGCTGAAGACTGATCTTGGAATCACTGTTTTGGATTTTAATGTGAAGTCTGAGGAAGTGAAATATATCAGGCTGGGAAATGAAATGAGAAGAAACAAAATCTACGATCTTAGAGCTGCTATCTATCAAACTGATGAGAATGATCCTCAGTTGAGAGAAATCAAGGAAGCTATGCAGATAGAGCTTGAAAATGCTGAAAGAAGGTTGCTTATAGACTATCTCAGAACAATGCCAGATCTTCAAGAGATTAGAATTTGAAGTCTGTAAGAATTTTCTTATCTTCTGTAGAAATTGTTAAGTAATAGCTTAAACTCTGTTTGTATGTTAGACACTGTAAAACTTTGTATTTGTTTTGACATCATCATTTACTGTAAACTTGTACATTCTTGCTAATGGACAAGTTGGGGGAGATTGTTAGAAATGATTGATGAGAATAGTGTTTGGAAGCTATAGTGACAAAACAGAGTTTAGCTGGAAGCAGTCAGAGTTTAGTTAAACACTGACTGGAAGCGCAACAGAGATTGTTAAACTCTGTAGCGGTATTGTCTGAAGAGTCAACAGTGTTTGAAGATTGATATAAGATAAATTTGGAAGCAATATCTTTGAAGATTGGAAAGCTGTCAAAGAGATTGAGTTGGAAGACTAGAGCAATCGTGATTGATATCAATTGTATAGCTTAATTATAGGAGAATCAATTACTGATTGTACGAAGCTGTATGTTTTATAAATACAGTTAGGTTAACCCTAGAGGGGTATCGAACATTTGAGAAATTCATTGATTGTAACCTAAGCAGCTCTCTGTGATATTTTACATCACTGAGAGAGGAATTGTTAATTCCAAACAGTTTTTAAGTATTAAACAGTGTGTTCTTGTTAAGTTACTCATACAGTATTTGATTACCTATTGTGTATTCGACCCAACACTAAGTACTTGAGTTTTACATTAACGAGTCATAAGCTCTTGTGTGATATGTGGAGTCACTGTACTTGATATTTCGTATTATTTACAAAATGATTAATCTGTGAAGTTATGAAGTTGTTTGATTTGGTTGGTGTGGTCAATAGTGGACTGTCAAGTCATTTACCGTAAATAAATTGTGGTGGATAATATGGATATGTTCATGTTTGTATTAGTTGAGTATTAACTGCAGTAAATAAACTTAATTGGGTGTTAAAATGTAAAATGTTATTTAATATCTAAGTCCAGACTTTATAAAATAGGATGTTGACTTAGTCAACTACGTAAGTATGAGGATTACTTGAGTATTCTGTTCTGTTTAAAGGATCTAATTGACTGGTAACTATGTTGATTATTAAGAACTCTTGATTGACCTTATAAAAATTGTTAAATACTCATAATGTGTATACTGTCCATATTGTGTTAATTTTCAAATGTATGCTTAATGGAATGTAATTGTGAGTATGCACTGTGATATATGATAAAATGTATGTGATGATATGGGCTGTGTTAATGATGCTTTAACTCAGTAAAATTGTGTGATGGGCTTAAGTATTGTTGATTTATAAATGGCTGCACAGGTTGAATAAGGTAATTGTTTAAGTAATATTCATACATTCATGCATGCACACACACACACATGCCCTCACTTAAAGACCTGGTTGGGGATCCCTTTGAGAACCCTAGTATCTGGACACTGGAGTGATAACAGCCACATAGATTTTAGGACATTTATAGTAACAATTTTTTTATAATGTTACATATTCTATAAGTTGTATCCTTTATCTATGTTGAATGGACTATATATGGTGCACTGTACTAAGTTTATGTGTTAACTGATACATCTTTATATGGATAAACTATGTGTTGGTTTTATGCATGTTACATAGTTGGCATCTAGTGTTAAATATCATTATTTGACCATCAAGGCATATTACACCTTTCAAAACTGTCACTTTCAAATCAATCATGTATACACACATTTAAAGTTTGGCACAATCTCATATAAAACTTGCATAAACTTTTCAAAAAGTAGTGACATCACATAGGGTCCACTGATTCTTCTTGTACTTTTTGCATGGTTCCTAAGTTTAAAAGTCTGTTGTGTGTCCTTTGTTCATTAAACTCATAGTCCTCTTACACTATTCTTTAGTGGACTTTATACCACTGCCCATTTCATAAATTCATTCCTTATTCCTATATATTACCTACATACATGCATTACTCGAGCTGCACTTCCCTGCATATCCTTGTTGCATTGGTTTTTGAAATTCTCTTTAGAAAAATACAAATTTTCCAAGTTTAAAAACAAAAACATACTACATCCAGGACATTTTTGACACTGTTTACTTCCTCAACAGTTTGCATGTTTACTATTCGCATCATAAATTCAAATTTTGGCATTTTAGTTGTAATAAGACATAGACACTTACACTAATACTTGCACATCTAAGTTTTGATCTCTACTGCATATCTCTCATACTCATGGATTTTCATCCACTGCCTTCAAACCCTAAACCTAAACACATCCTTGAAAACCCCTTTCTCCTTGAAAGAATGGAAGACAATCAGTTTATCCATTCTAGGTCATCACACTTTAGAGTCATTCAACCTAGGCTCCAAAACCTTAGGAAAAACAAAAGACCAAAAAGAAGCTTCAAAAGCCCCTCACTCCCATTTTACCAAAGCTCAATGTATCAACTCCCTAACCTCAACAGCCCTAGACCTAGGAAACCCTATTGGCCTAAGGTGTACTCTAGAAAGCAAGCTTCTCAACCCTCACCAAGCAACATCCCTAAACAGTTGCCCCCTCCTCAGCTTATAAACCTCTCAGACACTAAGAAATTCATAGAAATGGTTAGGAATGTTTAACCAGGGATCAACATCAACATGGTGGATGCAGTTGAGTCAGTTATTAGGAAAGCTCATTGGGAAGGGTTAGTAACTAACCTAGGAAAAAGGTTTTATCCACACTTAATGGGTGAGTTTTATTTCAACATGAGAGTCACTAAAGGTATAGATGGTATCATGCATTTCACTACCTCAATCAATAGGAAGACCATTTTAGTTGACCATAAGACCATTAACATGGCCTTACATCTACCTATTAAATTAACTGATCATGAACATCTTTGTCTTGACATTTACTCATATTTCATGTTTAACAAAAAAGAATTTCAACTCATGCTTAGCAACTTTTGTGATTCTGATGTGCCTCTAGGTTTATGTGATAAACCTTGTAGTATTCACTATAAACATTTCAATCCTTTGTTTCAACAACTTGCTTTAATTGTTAGAGCTAATGTGTTACCTAATCCTAACCGAAGTAAGTTTTTGACTTCTATGACATGAAAGTGATGTTTTTGCTTTATAACAACAAAATCAATTTCAATATCTCCTATGTCATCTTGCTAAACTTGATAAATGCAAATCTGGTTGAATATATGCCTTATGGCCTTTTGATTTCCTCTATTCTAAATCTGTGTGATGTTAGTACACCCTTTGACCAAGCCACTATTGCTGATTCATGCTTGACCTCTGCACACACTAGAAATCAAGTTTCTTTGACTCTTTGTGAACCTTAAAATGTCTTTCCTGTCCAACTCCCTCAAAATCTTAGAGAAGAAGATGTCTATCTGTCTAATAATGAATCTGTTAAAATGATGTTTGAAGAACAAAAGATAGAACTTAGGAGGCTAAAAGCAGAAAATGAAGACATTAAAAGAAGGCTAGGGTTTATAGAGAGTCTTGCTGCATTTACTATGGGTAAAAATAGGGTCATGGATATGGAAGTCATTAATTCGTTTCAAGTGCAAATGGTTGATAATGAAGAAATGGTAAATGAATTAGAGGTTGTAGGTGCTGGTTCTAAGAATCTTGATGCTAATGGGTTACCTGATCTGGTTGGAGAACTTGGTTTCGTTGCTGCTATGGAACATGCTATTGATTGATCTGTTTCGTGTGCTCTATCTGATAATTGCCTCTGGTTATGATCTTATCTATTTGTTTTTGATGAACTGCTGTTGGCATGCCTTGTGCATGTAATCTTTAAGGTGTTGTTTTAGTTTAATCTTGTGTTGTTTGATTCTGTGAGCCTGTGAAACTCACATGTAACTTAAGTTTGTAATATTAAGTACTCTACTAGTGGATGATTAGAAGTAGTTTTGCTTCTATTGGTATGTAATCTGTAACAAGGTGTAAGGATGTGTTCAAATTAATCACCGAACCACAGTGATTAAAATGAACAAATTTTCAATTTGTAATATAGTAAACCTGCCTTGTTGACTGAAATGTATTTGTTAAAGCACTTTACATTTCCAATATCCATATATCTTTGCTATGTAAGAACTGTATTGCAGGTACATACATTGCTCACTATCTTTACAACCTATACTGATCAAATTTTCATGAATTTAGTAAGTAAAATATTTGCTGGATGACAAAGGTATAATTCGGAATTCAATCAAGTTCATTAGTCTACTTACTTAGATTGTATTCGTTGTTACTAATGTAAACGTTTCTTATTAGAATGTATAAGTGTTTTCCTATGTAACCTTTGCAGATAGTCATAAAATCCATAGTCGAACATTGTAAAATGCTAACTAGATTGTATTAGCAATTTCTGATGTAATCTGCCTACTATGTAAACACCGTTTGATCTGTCGAACATTGTAAAATCCTTATTAAACTCTAATTTGTATACGAATTCAGTGATGTAAAGATTTCTTGCATACTAGAAATGTAATATCTTCCTGAATGCATATTAAGTTGCCCAAATTAACATACATGTAATATGGCACGCATTGATATCAGTGTATTACACTAAATTCACGATTTTGATATAAGCATGGATGTTCTCAAGAATGTTTTAAAACTGATCAAGTGTTTATAATAAAACGTTATTAAGAAACAAGTAATCGAACTAAAAACATACATGCATGCCTAAATGACATTATTATATATTTCTGAAATTGCGTTACAGTGATATATAAGCATGTCTATCTAACATTATTTTTTTTGTCAGAAATAACTTTTTAATTAATGAATTGTATCAAAGTACAATATCCATATAGCCGGACAAAGAGTTTCTTTCATTCAAGAAAGTTTATCATCTAACCGAAAAGCACGCAAGTTGCACATGTTTATCCATATAGCCGGACAAAGAGTTTCTTTCATTCAAGAAAGTTTATCATTTAACTGCATAGTAATCGCACTAAATCTTTTCTGATAAACACATTTTTTAAAAGGGGAAGAGAAATTTACTTGTTTAAAAGGGAAAGAGTTTAATAAATTTTTGGTATTATACCAAACAAAAGGGGAAGAAAGAATAGTATATACTATTCGAAAATTTAAAATTTTTACTGCTATATTATCTCATTCTTATTACACCATATCTGACTTCTCATTTTATCTTGCAGGAATCAATTAAAATCTGTAGAGAGGAATGCATTCATACCTTATATGCGAAAATATTTTTTATATCATGCATACACTAAGGGAAGCACACACTTTTAAAATTTAAATTTTATGTTTGTTCGGCAAATACCAAAAAGAGGAAGATTGAAAGGATATCTTTGATATAATATTTATTTTGGTATTTGTACGATTTAACATAAAATTTAAATACGCGTAGAATCCTCCCCACTAGGTCATATATTTAATTGATTCGGTCAAAATTCAAATGGTCAATTCTAGCAAAATTTATCATCCTTATTTTTAAATATAAGAAATATTCCAATTTGCTAAAAAATCAAAATATCTTTTACGGAATATATCTCTACACCAAGGCAATAAGATCAAAGAAGATATATCGAGGTTTGATATTTTTTAGATCTCCGTTGCGATATTAATAAGGCAACAAGCTCGAACAAAGAATATTTGAGATTTAATATTCTTTAGAGAACTCGTGCTAAATTAAAAAACGATCAGTTTTTATTTCGAAAAATATTCTATTTTCATATTCAGAATATTCTCTCATCTTAAAAAGGACTTTTTATCCTCAATAATATTTTCCTCTCGCTCCGGAAATATTTAAAGTAATTTTTCTCCCGTTTCATACTTATTTCATATTTCGGAGAAAATTATTTTAATCGCTCAAAAATATTTCCTACACTCTCAAAATATTTTTGTATATTAGGAAATATATTCTAAGTATTTATTCCAGTCAAAACCTTGGTCAAAAGATTTATTTAATTCAAGGAAAGACCAATCGTATTTTATTCGGAACTGAAAGCTGATTTAATCGTTTTAAATCCAAATAAAATACTTCCACTTGCTAGAATGACTTGAAACTTGAGATTAATCTTTTAAATACTCCCTCCGTCCCATCTAATTATTAACACTTTTTTTGTCACTTTCTGGCACGCGTTTTAAGGTGGATTTTAAGGATAGTTCCATAACTTATTTTTGAAATTTTCTTTTTTTGTATAAAAATAGGATTGTTCTATTTTTATACAAAAAAATAAAATTTCAAAAAAAATTATGGAATTATCCTTAAAATCTACCTTAAAATGCGTGCCAAACATTCTATTTTCAAATGTTAACAATCGGCCGGGACAGAGGGAGTACTATTTTATATGAATAGTTAAAGTTTCGTAATTTTTCGGGAATTTAGGTCCGGGCACGAAAACCGAGGTAGTTAGTCAACAGTTGACCACGTTTGACCAAGTCAACCTTGACCAAAATTGACCAAACTTTCCAGAATATTATTTTATAATATTCCTAAATGCTCCATAATGTTAGAATTATTTATTGGGTGTTTTCGTATTTATCGGGTATTTAATTAACGATACTTGGTTCATATTTAATCGTTAATTAAATGAATGGTATATTAGATTAAAAGAGTGCTGGGATATTTTGGCTCATCCACTTGCAAAGAAACACAACTTTACAAGTTGGCAATCCAAGTGAAAGTCATGTCACCAATCCACACCTTTTCAATCTCAACCACTCCCTTACATCTTAATCTCCAGCATTCAATCCACCCAACTCCTTCTATAAATACCCCCTCATCCACCCATTTTAAACACAAGCTAAGAGCCATCTAATTGCTGGGATTTTTGAAGTAGACTCTCTCTCTCAATATTCAAACACTCTCTTCATCTACTTCATCTCAAAAACCTTCTATCTCTTAAATATATATACATATATTCAAGGTTTTTGTTCGACAAGCTTAGTTCCACCCAACCAAACTTTGTTCACCCAAGCTAGCTCATCTACTACCACTTTCCGGCCTCCCGAAGGGCTGCCCAAGTTCTACCAAGTGCCAAAATCCGGCCGAACCTCCGGCGAATTTTTCCGGCGAACTTTTCCGATCGTTTTCCAAAGGTGGTAAGTTTTAGCTTCTTCCTTGTGTCTTAACCGACCATATTTATATTTGAGATTTGCGCTTAACTTCTATACTTCATCTTAATCTCTATACTTGGATCTATAAGAATCCAAAAGTCTCTTTATTAAAAGAGAAAGAAATTTTTACCGTTGTTACGAAAGTATTTATACGGATACCCTACTAGCATCTTTAGTGCTCTGTGGGCTATTCTTGAAAGATACTTCGTCCAACCTATACTTCTACTAAAGCACAATCATAGCCACTTGTCTTTATTACAATTACGTTTAGTGATTGTAGTGGCTCGTGTAAGAAGTAAAAGAAGAGTATACTTTGACACTCGTATTTAGTCAAAAGAAAGTATACATCTTAAAAGCCTAAGCATATTAGCTTAAAGGACTTTATATATCATCAAACTCCGAGATTTATATTTTAGTCTCATTTTACCAGAGTATTGATATTTGACATAAGTCAAGTTGTAACGAAAAGTATTTATACGAATTCCTAACTAGCATCAACAGTGCTCCGTGGGTTATTCTTGAAAGATACTTCGTACAACATAAACTTCTATTAAGCACAACCTAGCCACTTGCTTTTATTACAATTACATTTAGTAATTGTACTGGCACGTGTAAGAAGTTATCCGTATACCTTGACCTAAGCCACTTGTTTTTATTGCAATTACGTTTAGTGATTGTAGTGGCTCGTGCAAGAAATTATACGTGTATAGTGACAATATATTTGTCCAAGAAAGATATACATATCGAAGCCTTAAAGCACTATAGCTTTTAATAAGGTCTTCCAATATTACTCCATCCATCTTTATATTTATTTGGAGTAATTAAAAGTATACTTTGATTATAATTTAATATCAAAGGAAGTACTATACTTAAATCACAAACAATATAACTTAATATTCTTATACGAATATTAAAGTTAACTTTGGATCTAGTACCGTAACATACTAATCCAAACTTATATATTATTCATCATATTTGTTTTGTAGATATTGTTTGTCTAACTTTTGTAGTGAGGTGAAGTTGAAGTGAGGTGATTCTCGTTCTAAGACCCAAGTCCTAGGCACTAACGGGGAGTTATTGGCCTTTGCACCGTGAAGAAGAGGAAAGATCCGAGACCTTTCATCTAAGATCCAAGACCGACAAAAGCTCAGAAATTAATACATAATTCAGTTTTAATACATAATTAACACCATACAATCATTATATCATCAAATTAATGGTTAAACTGCCTTGCATGCATAAATTAGAGCTATACATACAATTATACATACATACAAGTTCCTTTATTTACACCAAAACTTCCACCCAATCAATAACTAATTATAAGAACATGTTATACACAATTAAAATGAAATTTACAGCATGACATAGGGCTCAAATCGCAAAAAAAATGGAGGAGAAATGAAAAAGAAAGGAAGGAAGCATACCCACTGCTGAAGCACTCGCACAAAATGAAGAAAGTGGGCGGCGGGTAGGGGTGATCGCGGTGCGGTTTTTCCATAAAACCGCGGACCAACCCGTTTATGTGGTTTGGTCAAATCTCCAAACCGCAACGCAAAATTTTAAAACTGCATAAACCACACCGCGAAAATGCGGTGCGGTGCAGTGCGATTTATTGCGGTTTACACCTTTGATAAAAAATAATTATAAATTTGAAATATTAATTTTTATGCATGTGGAATTAATCTTTAAAGTTCTTGCTCAATCACATTTCTTAATTACTATGCAGACCGTGACCTCTATAGATTTAATGAAATACGAACAAGACCGTGACCTCTACAGACTTAATGAAATACGAACACTCTAGTATTAAATATTGTGATACTAAAATAAAGAAAGATGGCGTAGCCCATTATAATTGATCAGTACTCATTACAAGCCTCTAAAATAAACTACTACTACTAGGGAGTAGACACTAACGAAGAAAATAGTTTGCAAACTATCCCTTAAATACTTAACAAAATACTAACATAATATATATATATATATATATATATATATATATATATATATATAATTAATATATATAATTATATAATATACTAATATTGCGGTGCGGTGCGGTTTGAACCGCATTTCAGAGAACTAAAACCGCAACCCGCACCACACCACGCGGTTTGTCAAAATTTGAAACCGCAACCGCACCACAGACAATATAAACTGCGCGGTGTGGTGCGGTTTCGTGCGGTGTGGGCGGTTTATGCGGTTTGGTGCTGTTTATGATCACCCCTAGTTCGAGTTGTTTTTTGTGGTTCCGATTTGTTTTAGTCGATGCCTTGTTAAATTAATTCCGTGAGATTATAAATTTATCCGAATAAAATTGGTGGAAATTCGTGGTTGGAAGCCCCAAAATAGGGAACTCCCAAATTTTTGCTGCCACCGGTGATGAACTCCGGTGAGCCGGTGGTGGGGTCGATGATGAAATTGAGGCCCCTAAATTTATATAATTACGGTTTAAGCTCGTTATATGAATTGTATGCAAGATTGTGAATTTTATTGAATATTTTGAGTTTATAATTGTTGTGAATTATGTGAATATGTGAAGTTGAGGATGATATATTTTTGGGATTCTTGTTGATTTGTATCGGCTGTGTCCGATTGGTAGGCTGCCCGTATGTTGTGCCCAAAATCTCCATGGGCTATATTTAGGCCCATTAGGCTTAAGGATCCAATCCGTATGAGTAATATGGGTTATGAATGAGGTCCCTTAAGTTAAATGGGGCTAAATAGCATGTGAAATGGATTTGGACAAGTTCAGGTTCTCGAGAGACAGCTTCCCAAGAAACAGGTTCCTGCAGACAGGTTCCTGAGAGACAGCTTCCTGTACGAAAACAGATTTATGCCAGCAGATTTATAATATGATTAAGCCTCCTATTCTTTAGGAGCAAGTCATGAACGTCAACTCCTTGTTGGAATGTATTCCTTGGGCGCAGATGATCCTTGGATACTTCTAATAAGACTACAACTAGTAAAGATACTCCTAGTCGGACTAGAACTCGAGTTCTATTCGACTTAGGTCGCCTATTCGTGGCTAAATCTGGAGAAAAGGACTTCCCCACGAATTAGGAATCTAGAATATTGTTGCCTAACCAGACTTCTAGTCTAAAAAGAACTACGTGAACTTGATCCCTATATATACAAGGGTACGTAGGCACCTTTGGAACACGGCTACAAGCCTCGCAATACACCTACGAGATTCCTGAAAACACACGACACAAGCCTCAAGGGAACTCGCGAGATTCTTGTAAACGCTCTCGAGCTCAGTTCAACCCCCACAAAAAACCTCCATTCTCCATGGATTAGTTGATCGTTAGCCTTTACAACTCACCATAAACCTCTCAAAAGTTGTTACGAAATCCACTCATCAACATTGACGCTAGAAGGAGGGCAGAGTTATCATCTTAAGAGTGGAAAGATGGCAGGCAGTTCTGATAGCGAAGCAACACAATCTGTAGAGAAAGATCAAACCCCGAAAGCGAAGAAGATTACTCCTGCTGACGTCCTAGAGCATCTAAAGTCGATTGAAGAAAGGCTTATAACCCTTTAACAAATAACACCGAAGAAGAAGAAGAAGTCGAAGTTGGCATCAAGAAAGAAGGGTAAGAAAGCTAAGAGTTCTTCAAAGCAGTTAGGCATCGATGAAGAAGAACGTGAAGAGAAGGCCGAGGAGGAGATCGAAGACCCAAAGAAAGATACTGAAGGTGACGAAGATGGTGAAACGAAGGATAAACAACCTCCTGTTAAGGAACCTTCCATCGAGATAATTAAAGATGATTCAAGTTTAGTCGAGATCGCGAATGATTCGTGTATAGTACATTCACAGGAAGCCGGTGATAAAGATAAGGAAGCAAAGGACGGTGGAGCTGGTGATTTGAATGCTGAAGACATCAAGAAGATTCTAGTGAAACTCAAGGAAGAAAAGTAGTCAATAACAGGTGCGATGACCTCATCTCCATTCACTAAGAAGGTTAGAAAATCCCCGTTACCTAAGTCCTATCGTATGTCAAATGAGTTTAAATTTGATGGCACTACGGATCCTGTGGAGTATCTGGGTCGTTTCAATACCGAGATGGATGTTTATCAAGTTAAGGAGCCAACAAGGTATATATTATTGGCTGCAACCCTTTATGGTGGAGCTCATCAGTGGTTTAAGAGGTTATCATCAGATTCTATAAATTCTTGGGAGAATATGGGGAAACTCTTCGTTACTCAGTTTAGAGCTTCCATCACTTTTGCACCCCCAACCAATACCTTGGCCAACATCAAGCAGAGAGCATATGAGACCTTGACAGAGTACCTCAAACGTTTTAATGCAGAGGTTCCCAGAGTTAAGAAAGCTCCTAACGAGGTCATTATGAGCTTCCTGATTGCTGGAGTTAGAGCTGGTTCAGACTTCTGGAAGGAGCTACAAGTACGTGAACCTGGTACACTAGCTGAGTTCTACAAACAAGCTGAACTATATAAATGTGTGGAAGAATCCTTGTTGAAGTTGAGAGAAACAGAAGATCTTGGAGATGAAGCTAGTCATAAAGGAAGAAAGCGAGAGAGGTCTCCAAGCCCGCAAGCATATGTTATTGGGGATCGAGCTTCCTCCAAAAGAAGTAAAGCAAATTTGAAGAGAAAGTGCGATAGTTATACCTCTTTGGTCGCTCCAATAGACCACATCTTCACGGTTTATGGGAAAGAAGGAATATTTTTTAAGCCTACACTTTTACCTGTAGGAGCAAGGAAAGATCTGAAGAAATATTGTGATTTCCATGAGGATAATTGCCATGATACTTCTGAATGTAGAGCACTGAAAGAACAAATTGAGGAATTGATTAAAGCCGGGAAGCTTGCGGAATGGATAGCTCGGGGTGACCAGTAGTTGAAAGTTTGAGAGCTTCCTTAAAGTAGAGTTGAGAGACCTTTATTTATATATGTATTTCCTTCTTAGAACTGGGGGTAGTGCATGTATACATCCCTAGCAATCAAACCTATTTCTTTCGAGTAGTTTTCAACGAAATTATGAGTAGTTCTTTTCCTTGTATTATGTCATACATGAGCTTATATTTAGCTTGTAAAACAAGGAACGTAATTCAGTGAGTTGCTAAAAATACCCCACAAGTAATCTCTTTAAGTATATCTTGTTTCTTACAATGAGTTAGCTCGCGTTAGCTTAGAGGTGCTGTATTGAGATATTTGTATTAGATATAGAGGTTCATTCCCAGCGTGTTTCGTAAGAGGTTAAAGAAGAAAAGAGAAGAGATGTTAAAGCTACAAGCAGGAATGATGTGAAGAAATTATAATATCTGTTCGAGCGTTAAGGAAAATTCGACATAGTTGAAGATTTTGATGAAGAGTAGCTACAAGAATCTGATATGAGCATCTTGAAGAAAACATACAGTACTCAACTTCATGGATGAATATACAACGACTTATTAGAGATTATAAAAGAATTGTGAAGCTTCCCGGAGTTAGTTCTTCATCAAAGACAAGCTTCCCTGAAGAACTGGGGGGTAGTATAATTACTATAGGACGTGGTAGTTTGAAAATTGAGGATTTCAAACTTTTGAGAATTCAGGTCCAGGAACCTCACGATCAGTTCCAGGAAGCTCACAATTTGGTCTAGGAACCTCACGATCAGGTCCAGGAAGCTCACAATTTGGTTCAAGAACCTTACGGATTGATTTAGTTTAGCATCTTGAAGAACAGCACGCTTACATCATGAACACGTCAATGAGTTTTCAAATCTTAACGGAGGCTTCCACTTCACTTCTGATCAGTCTACAGAAAGATCCAGGTTCATTGATATTTACCTAAAGCTTGTATGTAACAGCTTCTAGGTTCATTGATAGTTGATTAGAAGCCAATTGTAGATAGTTTATAATTAGCAGCTTCCTGCTTGAAGTTCCCAGCCAGCCGATACTTGAATAGAAGAAAGTGTACTTACAGCAAGAGCTTCATGCCTTTAGAGGATTAATCTACTGTCCTTATGGATTCTCTTTGTGCTCCATTCAAGGATTCACTTAGAGCCCAGAAGGACTCAGCAGGTTCTCTAAGCATATCCATGTATTCACCTAGTGCCCTCTTGGATTCTCTATGTGCCCGTATAGGTTCACTTAGAGCCCAAAAGGATTCAATTGGTGCTTCATGCATCCACGCGCATTTGTTTGGTATCTTAATGGATTCTCTTTGTACCCTTTTAGGGATTCATTTGGTGCCCGATTGGTTACGGTTTTTGTCCTAAGCAGAAGTTCACATAAACAACCAGTTGGATTCACCTTATGCCCTTACAAGGATTTGCATAGAGCCCAGAAAGATTCACTTGGAAAGCCCTGTTAGCTATAGGCACTCGATAGCCAGAAAAGACTTGCAAGCATGAAAGATTCATCTCGAAAAGCCCTATGAATCGTAGGCACACATTCAAAAGTCCCATAAGTATGTGGGCACCTAGTTAAGGGTTTTGGGAACCTAAGCATGGGTAACCTAACCTAGAGTTCGCTTGTACTTGAAAAGCCTTCAAAGGGATTCACCTTGTGCCCTTACGGATTCACTTGGTGCCCCTAGCATTTGAAGGGATTCACCTAGTGTCCTTACGGATTCACTTGGTGCCCCTAGAATTTGAAATGATTCATCATGTGCCCTATAGATTCTCTTTGTGCCCTCTTCAGGATTCACTTAGAGCCTATAAGGATTCACTTGATGCCACAAAGGAATTCACTTAGTGCCCAACCGAATTCTCTTCGTGCTCTTGCCATGATTCACCTAGAGCCCGGATGGATTCACTTTGTGCTCTCTAAAGCCAAAAGGATTCATTTGGTGCCCAGTCGAATTCTTCAAGTGCCCTTCTCAGGATTCACTTAAAGCTCAACTGGTTTCGTCTTATGCCCTACTAAGGATTTACTTAGCGCCCAATTGAATTCTCTAAGTGCCCTTCCCAGGATTCACCTAGAGCTCAATTGGATTCGCCTTGTGCCCTCATCAAAGTGATACATAGATGAATACTCTCATTTTTTAAAGCTTGTATATGATCGAAACAGGTATCGTACTACTAACAGGTTCTTGATAAAATAGCATGCAACATCCTTGATGATCATCAGAAGCTTCCAGTCAATAGGCGAAACAAGCAGTTTTCAGTCAACCGCTTCAACAAGCTATAGGAGGTTCACGCATCATGATGGCTCGGGGGTAGCTCAATTCCCCTATGTCTTACTTTTGTGAGCTTACACACAGAGGAGCTTCCATCTTCCAGGTTCAGTAACGGAACCTCAATACAAACAAGCACGATGAAGCATAGATAAGTTCTAACTTTATGCCTTTATATCATTAACTATCATGCACATTTCCTGTTAATGAGAGCTTATATTCTGTCATGCTTAGATACATATTGCTTCTAAATGCGCATATTCCATGATTTTTAGAAATGAAATTTATGTGAACTTGTACTTAGGATGTTGTCATACCCTATAGGTTTGCAGTTTACGTAACATATATGCTTAGTTTATGATCTCGAACGTGTTAGTTGAATCAGTCAAGTAGATAATTGATATGCCACTTGAGAAGGTAGCAACATATATAATGTAGATAATCATTCATACTTGCATACATGCATCACTTATATGCGAGCTCTTCAGCTCGTATTACTAATCTATTTTTTCCAGTTTTCTTAGTGTTATGCCCAAAATTACCATGGGCTAGATTTAGACATATCAAGTAGTAGGTTCCAATCAACAAGTATTGTATGAGCCAGGAGATAGATTGTATCCAGTACTAAATATGAAGATCAGACATGAAGAAATGAACATTAGACAAAGAGATTATTAAGAGTTGACAAGCATCAAGAGGTTCCTGAAGAACCAGAAGCTGAGTAGATTATAAGAAGACCATGTTCCTCCCCGAGAAGAGCCCAAGTCAGCCTAGCAGCAGCAATGAGGGCAACAAGAAGTACATGGGAACTAAGAATAGACTCCTGATAAGTGGATTTTATATCCACTTGGAATGCCTCCGTTCGGCTTAAATTGATTGTTTTGGACTCAAGTTTGTGTAGTTTTGATGTGTTTTGTGTAGTTGTGCAGGTTTGCAAGAATATCTAAGCTTTTGTCGTTTTTGGAGATTTAATTGATTAAAATTCGGATTTTCCGGGAAGGTTGCGCAGCTTATACTGTTTTGGCCATATCTGGAGTTCTAGAAGTCCGTTTTCAGCGATCTTACTACCCACGCGAAGCTTGAGAGATTTTCTACAACTTGGGATAGGAAACAAGTGCAAGAAACGTGCTGATTAAAGTCGCGCACGTGTTCTTATTAAAGAAGGCTTGGAATTTACTGTTTTGCCCTTTTTCTAATTCTAATTGTATTCTGGGCAGTTTTGGGTACCTTCTTTAAATCCTAATTGTAATAGAAGGCAATTTCTTTCTAGGCAAGATTTGTAGAGCCTATTTAAACACATCCTACCATTGTAAATCATAACAATTCATAGATAACAATTCATAGCTAACAATTCATAGCTTTTAATCGTATCAAGGTACTTTTGATCTTCAATTCTTTCTCCAATATTATGTTTTTATTCATTATTATTATTTTGTTTTCTTCTTTAATTATGTGTAACTAAATCTTTAATCTGAGGATTGGGTAGTATTCCTTGGTATTCATGTGTGTTTAATTATCTGTGATTTTCTTGCTTTGCTGATCTGTTATTGAGGGCTTACACAATTAGGGGAGTCATGAACCTTTGATTGGATCTTAGGGATTGTAATAACTTGGAAGAGGAGTTGCAATTTTAGTACAAGATTTAACAGACATAACTCGAATATTTGATTGGAAGATTAATAGGAGAGTTGTGAGACTTATAATTCTTGGAGCTTAATAGTTTATGATTGTCTTTGATTGTATCACGGAAATGACAATTAGGGTATAGTTGTAGACATTATATTGTATCTTGGAAGAGAACATTATAACCTTAGAAGAATTTTTTTTCAGCAGAGTAAGAACGTAGACATCACATAGATATTGAATGTGCATTGAAACCAAGTGAAGAACCCCAGTTCTTGGATTGTTTTCCTCATATATTTTATTCTCGATTGATAATTAGTTTAATTTAGTTTAGTTTAATTTAGTTTATAAAAAAACACAACATTCTTCTACACTTCTAAATTGTGAGAGATAAAAAACTTGAACTTGATATTACAATTCAGTCCTTCCCTGCGAACGAACACATAAAAATACTACTAACAAATTGGCGCCGCTGCCGGGGAAGGCAGTATACTTGAGTTTAGGTTAATTGTTTCTTATTGTTTAGATTTTAATTAGTTTCACAAGTTGTTTTGTTGGTGATTTTCAGGTGTATGCTACGTTCATCTTGCGTTAGAAAATTGGAATTTGACCCTGAAATTGAGCGTACCTTGAGAAAGATAAGAAAAGAGAAAGCTAAAATGACGGACGCTGAGAATGTTAATGCAAATGTTAATGCAAATGTTAATGCAAATGTTAATGTTGATCAGACTTCTATTTGGGACCATGAGACACCTAATCCTGCCAATTGCATGTACAAAACTCCAGAGATTGGTGCAACCCAATTCAACATTAACCCGAGTTTAATTCAGATGATCAGCAATCAAGCTTTTGAAGGAGATATTGAATTAGAAGACCCACACAGACATCTAGAGCGTTTCGTGCAGATGTGTGGCTCATTCAGAATCAATGGTGTTACGAGTGATCAGATTCGTCTCCATATGTTTCCCTACTCTATTAAGGGAAGAGCTTTGGAATGGTTTCAGCAACTTCCAAACACTGCGGTTGCTACATGGGATAGTCTTTCTACTGCATTCTTGTCCAAATATTATCCTTCTGACAAGACGTAACAATTAAGGACTATGATTATGAGTTTCAAAGCACAACCGGGTGAAGGTCTATATCAGGCATGGGAGAGATTCAAGGCACTATTGAGGAAGTGTCCACATCACGGCTTGGAAGATTGGCAGATCATCAGTACTTTTTATGGGGCCATGAATGCAGATATTCATTTGAGTTTGGATGTGGCTGCTGGTGGAAATTTCAAGAAGGCACCAACTACACAGGCTAAAGCACTCCTTGAGGAATTGGCATCTAATAACTATTCATGGGCACCTAGTGGGACGAGCTCAGCTAAAGCAGCACAAGACTCTGAGATGATCAACATGCTGGCTCAGAAGTTGGATACTCTAACTCAGGAGATGCGAGGACAAAGAGCAAATGTGAATGCTATTTCTTCACCTATGGAGGGGTATAATGATTATGGTGCTAATCAGAATTCTTTTGTGCAACAATTTCCAGAAGAAGCATCTTTTATTCAGGGAAGACAGCCGTGGCCTGTTCAGAATAACTCCTATTACAATCCAAATCAAAGGCCAAACAACAATCTTTCTTACAGTAATAATCATGCGGCTAATCCTTCTTATGCATTTCCAAGGCAGAATCAACCTTCTGGTTTTCAGTCACGACCACCATATCAAGCACAGCAGCAGTATCAACCTCCTCCGAAGAAAGAACCAGCTGATTGGGAGGTTGCACTAAATAAGATTATGCAAGGAACTTCTGGGGCATTGGCTAATATGGAATCAAGAATAGAGCAGATGGCATCATCTCAAAAGATGCTAGAAACACAGATTGGACAGATTGCCTCCAAGATGGGTGTTCGTGAGCAAGGATCACTTCCTAGTCAACCCGACCAGACTGGTAAAGAGCAATGCAAAGCAATTACTTTGAGGAGCGGGAAAGAGTTGCCCGAGGTTGAGGTTCTTGAGCCTAAAGAGAAGGATACTGAAAAATAAAGTGAGATAGTAGAGATCGATGCAGGAAAGTCAGAGAAAGTAGATGAAGAGAAGAAGGAAGAAGAACCAGAAAAGCCATATGTTCCTCCACCACCTTATGTTCCTCCTATTCCATTTCCACAGAGACTTCACAACAGGCAGTTAGAGAAGCAGTACGAGAAGTTCTTGACTATGTTCCGGCAGTTGCATGTCAATATTCTCTTGGCTGAAGCTTTGAATCAAATGCCACTCTATGCTAAATTTCTTAAGGAGATGTTGACAAAGAAGAGGAAACTTGAGGATGCAGAAACCATTACTCTCAATGCTGAATGCAGTGCAGTCATCCAAAAGGCCATTCCTCATAAATTGAAAGATCCGGGAAGCTTTTCTTTGCCTTGCACTATTGGGAAGATGGAGAACATGAAAGCCTTGTGTGATTTAGGGGCTAGTGTGAGTTTGATGCCATATTCAATCTGCAAACGACTTGGTCTTGGAGAGCTTAAAAAGACACGGATTTCACTTCAGTTAGCGGATCGTTCTGTTAAATATCCGTTGGGGTCGCTGAAGATGTGGTTGTCAAAGTTGATAAATTTGTCATACCTTGTGATTTTGTGGTGTTAGAGATGGATGAAGATGTCGAGATACCCATTATCTTGGGAAGGCCATTCTTGGCTACTGCTGGCACTACAATCGATGTTAAAGCTGGAAAATTGACATTGAATGTTGGCGAGGACAAAGTGGAATTTGATCTAAACAAAGCAATGAAGATGCCTCCTTTTGGAGCAACTTGTTTTACTGTTGACAGAGTTGATGAAATTGTGCAGCTAGAAAATGAACACTTCATGGGAGCAGAACGGGTATTAGATGATGTAGTAGAAGAAGAAGCACTTGTTGTTCGAGACACAGAAGTTGAGATGGTTTTTACGCTTTCAGAGGCACCACAGGTTGAACTTAAACCTCTACCTGCTAATTTGAGGTATGCCTTTCTTGGTCCTAATGATACATATCCTGTGGTAGTTTCTGCATTGCTTAGTGATGATGAGCTGGAAAAATTATTACATGTTCTTCGGCAATATAAATCAGCTATTGGTTGGACAATTCAAGATATCAAGGGAATTTGCCCTGCTCTTTGCATGCATAGAATTGCCTTAGAAGATAATCATAAGCCTGTGATTGAGGGACAAAGAAGATTGAATCCGAATTTGCAAGAGGTGGTGAAGAAAGAAATCACTAAGTTGCTTGACGCTGGTATCATATATTCGGTTCCACACAGTAAGTGGGTTAGTCCTATTCATGTTGTGCCTAAGAAAGGTGGGATGACTGTTGTTCACAATGAGAAGAATGAATTAATTCCCACGAGAACAGTAACAGGTTGGAGAGTTTGCATTGATTACAGGAAGTTGAATAACGCTACTCGCAAAGATCACTTTCCCCTCCCATTCATTGATCAAATGCTCGAAAGGTTGGCGGGTAATGAGTATTACAACTTTCTGGATGGTTTCTCGGGTTACTTTCAGATTCCTATTGCACCCGAAGATCAGGAGAAGACCACCTTTACTTGTCCTTATGGTACTTTTGCTTATCGGAGGCTTCCTTTTGGTTTGTGTAATGGTCCTTCGACGTTTCAACGGCTCATGAACCACATATTCTCAGATTTTATAGGGAAAGACATGGAGGTCTTCATGGATGACTTCACAGTTTATGGATCTTCCTTTGAATCATGTTTAGCCAGTTTGTCGAAGGTGTTGCAGAGATGTACTGAGACTAATCTTGTTCTTAATTGGGAAAAATGTCACTTTATGGTGAAGGAAGGCATTGTGCTTGGGCATAAAATCTCAAGGCATTGAGGTCGATAGAGCAAAAATTGAAGTTATTGAAAAATTGCCACCACCTTCATCTGTGAAAGGAATTCGAAGCTTTCTTGGTCATGCTGGATTTTATCGACGGTTTATCAAGGATTTCTCCAAGTTAGCTCGGCCTCTCTGTAATCTTCTTGAAAAGGATCGTGTTTTTGACTTTGATGAAAGTTATCTTGTTGCGTTTAACAAGCTGAAGAAGGAACTTACTTCTGCACCCATAGTTACATCTCCCGATTGGAGCTTGCCTTTTGAGCTTATGTGTGATGCTAGTGACTATGCTGTGGGTGTTGTTCTTGGGCAAAAGAAGGATAAGCGTATGCATGTGATAGCTTATGCAAGCAAAACTCTTGATGATGCACAAATCAACTATTCAACTACGGAGAAAGAGCTACTTGCAGTGGTGTTTGCACTTGATAAATTTAGATCCTATCTTGTTGGGTCTAAAGTGATTGTCTATTCAGATCATGCTGCGATTCGTTTCTTGATGACAAAGAAGGATGCCAAGCCTCGTCTAGTTCGTTGGATTCTCTTACTTCAGGAATTTGATCTTGAGATTCGAGATAAGAAGGGGTCCGAGAATTTGGTAGCTGATCACTTATCTAGGTTGGATCAAGGAGATGGAGAGGTAGGAGGTGAAAAACCTATCAATGATAAATTTCCGGAAGATCAGCTTCTAGGTGTGTCCTTGTCTACACCATGATATGCAGATTTTGTGAACTACATTGTGGGAGGAGTTGTGCCGGATGATCTATCTTATAACCAAAAGAAGAAATTCTTTTATGATGTGAAGCACTACTATTGGGAGGAACCGCTACTTTACAAGGAGTGTGCTGATGGAATGTTTCGTAGATGTGTGCCTCATGATGAAGTTCCTCATATTTTCAGGCATTGTCATTCTCTTGAGTGTGGAGGCCATAACAGTAGTATGAAGACAGTGGCGAAGGTTTTGCAGTCAGGATTCTATTGGCCAACCATGCATCAGGATGCTAGAGACTTTGTGGCAAAGTGTGATAGATGTCAACGAGTTGGAAATATTTCGAGGAGGAATGAGATGCCTTTACAGTCTATTCTTGAGGTGGAGATATTCGATGTGTGGGGGATGGACTTCATGGGTCCATTTCCATCTTCTTATGGGAACCATTATATTTTGGTGGGAGTTGATTATGTCTCTAAATGGGTTGAAGCTATTGCATCTCCTACTAACGATGCTAGAGTGGTGAAGAAGTTCCTAAAGAAGCATGTGTTCACTAGATTTGGAGTGCCAAGTGTTAGGTCCAAATGTGTTGTAGAGGGGGGGGGTGAATACAACTTTTCGAATATGAGAAGCAATAAATACGATGCAATAAATGAACACGTAGATTCAAGGAATATATTTCTTATATATAACTTGAAATGGTTGCTACAACATTCATTACAAAGTATAACAGAAGTTCAGAGAGAAGTGAATGATTCTAAGCTCTGTGAATGTACTCTCTCTCTTTTTCTTGTGTTTTCTCAATTATAGCTCTCTCTCCTAAAACATCACACAAGTACTTCTATTTATACTACATGTAATCTATGTCCTGTAGTCTTCAAAGACTAAGATATACGTGGCCCAATGATGTCCACATAAATCTTGCCTTATCTTGAAAGCTTGGAAATCTGCCAATCAGAAGATGCCATGTGTCATGTTGAAGCTACACTCTAAGTAGAACTTCTACTTGAGAATTTCTACTTAGCCATCTCGAATTTCTAAGTAGAACTTCTACTTAGAAATATTCTACTTGGTCATCTAGAATATTTAGTACTTAGAAAATATTCTGGTCTTCAACTTGAAACTTCAATGCACATCTTGAACTTGTGATATCTTCATGTCTTCTTTATTCTTCAGCAAGCTCTTGAACATGGATCTTTATTACTCACATAAACTTGCTATCAATGTCCTGACACTTGATGCACTGGTCTGGTTCATAAGTGACTAGTCTTGATAGTGTTTCTGCTTCTCGAATAAATTACCATATTCACTTAGTAACTTGGCTTTCCAATGTTCGCTTTCCTTCTTGTTCACTTGAAATCAATTGGTCTTGTTGATACTGATAGTTATGATCTTGATTCTCGATTTCTCAAATCACTGAGGCATGAACAACTTTGACTTGAACTTCTCTCAATGATTTCTTCTTGGCTTGATCATAGTTAACATGTTCAATTGTATCAATTACCTTGTCTTCATATAGTGTTGATTTCTTGTGACTTCTTGTTCTTGATTGTCTTCTGGTTAAGTATCTTTTCCTTTAATTGAGTTACATTAGTTATAGTGTTACAAGTTTATACACTCTGCCTTTCAATCTCCCCCTATTTGATTGTCTAACAATGACATTCAAATTAATGAAGGATAACTCAACTAAACAATGAGACGAGAAAAGATAATTAACATTACAGTCTTGAATAATATACAATTGAAAAGTACTTGAAAACAATACAAAGAACTTAAACTAGAAACAGAATTCGAACTTTGAATTAAAGATCATTTGAGTGATTCCTATCACCTGGATTATTTCATACCTTTTAGTCAAACTTATATCACCTTATTGGATTCACTCTAAGGTGAATTTTCCTCAAGTGAGTTAAAGCAACCGAAAGACATGAAGTTTTTCCAACTTCAAGTTCACACCACTCTGACCTTTAACCCTAATTCCGTTTCCTCTTCCTAGCTTCAGCAGCTTGGTCTTTCTCTTCTTTCTGCCTTCTGCGCTTCTCCTTCTGCTGTTGTTGTTTCTTATATACTGGATCACGAAGCTGCGTCCACCTAGCATTCAACAAACTTACTGCTTCCATTTCTAGAGGATTCTTGGGCTCTGGGTAAGGATGTTTGAAAAGCCTTCTGAGTTTGTCCACCTCCTGAGTAGTCCTGATCTTTGGAATGTCCTCAAAGTTCTTCATTATAAGCTGAGGTTTCCAATGAGCTTTATCAGCTTTAAACTGACAATAGATCATTTTGGGATAGCCCTTGACACGGTTAGTATTGTGGATACTAGCCGCATCTTTCTCCATTCGCTTCTTTTCCACTACTACTTCAGACAGGTAACTCACGAGTCTCTGCTTTTCTTCCACATGCTTAACTTCCACTTCGTCCCACTTGAACACATATAATACTCTCTCCAGAAATGCAGCATCTTGAGTCTGTAGCAGCCAATTTCTACTCATATGCAAGATTGTTTTATTCTGGTCTGCATCTATGAATACTAAGGCATCAGCTGTATCATCAACATAAGAGTGTATCCAGTATACACTATCTCTTCCTGGAACGCCAACTGTCTCCCTTATCTCTCCTTGTTCCAGTGCTCCAGAAGGAAGAGTCAGAGCTTCATCTACATTCTTCATTGCTTGAAGAATATTCCATTTCTTCTCTATCAGCTCCGGCTCAATCTTCACGTTACCGAGAGGGTTTGGAGCAATGATATCACACTTCCACACCTCATTGCTCTTCATGAATATGACTCTTTCAATGATCTTCACTGATTTATCTTTAAGCTCAGAAGCGAATCCCTTACTCATCATTTGTCTACAGACGGCTTTAAGAGATTCCACTGAAAGTTCCATTAAATCCTTTTCCTCCATGCTAACCCTCTTCATTTTCTTGTCAACTACCATCCGGACAACATTTGGATATGCTGAGAATTCTGGACCCTTGTCCTCTGCTAGCTGCATTAACTGATCCCTATACAGAATGCTTAGCTTCTCAGATTGAGAGTATTGAATTTTTGTTGCTAGCAAGAACAACTCTGACGCAGATCTTCTCGTTATGAATTGGTCATCCACATATAGGAAAGACATTGGGACTCCTTCTGTCAAAGACAATATAACCTGCCACTCCTTAAGCGTTGCATTGTATCCAACCCTGACTTTAGAAATTAATCTCTTCAATGCAATTATGTAGTCCGCAGCCATTGGATTCTGCAAATTCAGGTTGTAGAACAGATCATCTGCCTCCTTGTTATGAACTCCTTTTGCACAGGGTCCCATCATTATCTTCCTTGCTTCATCCCACTTCTACCCTATCCTTCTATTGTCCAGATCAACTTGAGGATCAGCTAGCCTTGCAAGCTCATAATCGTACTTCTTCCCTTGTAGCTCCACTTTATTTTCTAGAAACGCAGCACTTTCTTGCATCATCTTCATTTTAAAGAACTCAGCTTGTTCCAAGGCTAACCGTTGAGACTTAAGGGTTTCCTTATTAACAATAACTTCTTCAGGCATTCCGAAAGACATCCCAGCACCTCCACCTTGATCCTTCAAAGATCTCTTTATAGCATGTTCCAAAGGTATGTCTTCCATATCAGAATCTGAGTCATGTGCCTTCTGTACTGTTTCCTGATGACTCAGGTCAACGAATGGCTCATCTTGCTCAATCGCTATTGCCTTACCCTTTCTCCTCCTCAGAGCCGCTTCATCAATAGACGGCTCAATTTCTATTTCCTTGACAAGATCAGCATGTTCTTCAATTTCTTCGATATGAACTGCCTGTTGTCTCGTCTCTTTTCCACTCTCCCCCTTAGGTGAGTTATCCTGAACTCCACCTTGGTCTTCAGATCCACCAGCTGCATAAGAACCTCCAAAACCAGAACCAGAGACTCCTGCTCCACTAGCACCACCTGCACCAGCATCGGGGGGAGGTTGTTGCGGCTCGAAACACTCAGGGGGCACAAAATTTCTGATTGCGAACATCACTCTACTGATCTCCACAGCCAGTGTATCCATTGTAGTCTCCATTGCTCTCATCCTCTCATTCAGAGTGTTTCCCAAGACACCACCAGCATGGCCCAAGTCATTTACCTTGTTTGTCAAAACATTAAAAGCTGTAGCTTGACTTGCCATTCGTGCTCCGTAGTCATCAAGAGCCCTTTGATTGTTTCCAATGTTAATCCCTAACTGCACCATCGTCTGCCCGAACTGCTTCATCTGATTTTCCATAGAAGTCATACGTGTATCAAGATTTTCAATGTTAAGGGACGGTGTTTGGTTTAGGTGACCTCGCTCTAATACTCGTTCTGTTAGTATTTGGCGCTCGGTTTCGGGCCTTAAAAATGAAGGTCCCTCTCGCCCTAACCTCTCACACACACTCCCTGTCTCACGCTCGTGTATGTCTTCAATGATTGATCCAAAATATGAAGCAGTACCTGTAGAAACTGAATAAGCAATATAATTAGCAGTTATGGGATCAATTTCTGTTGGTTCCTGAGTTGGAATCTCAGGCTGAGAGGCTACAAAGTGTTCTTGTACAACATCAGAACCGATCCTCTTTGCAGCATCAGTACGTACCGGTGAAGGTACGGCTGAAGCTTTTAAAGCTTCATGTCCTTTTGAAGCAACAGTATCTTCAAGAGGTACATAATCCTCACCAAAATCCCTATGTGCAGATTGTTCAAGGGGAGAACCACTCTCGTGAGGTGGAGTGGTTGCGTGTGACATACTAGGGTTTGACTGAGGTTTAGAAGTAGCAGCATGAGAAAATTTGGCTTTCTTTCGAGTAAGAGGCTGCTCTTCGGGGTCACTCGCCTCATCATATCCTACATTTACATGTGCTGGCTGTCTGGATTCCGGTGACAGGGGTGAACGAGAATAAGAATGTATGACAGACTCAGAAATATGGCTCTCACCCTGGGATAGATCCTGCGGGCTAGCAGTCTCTTGGGTCTCGGAATCAGATACATAGGAAGAGGAATGAGTAGTATGCAAAGAGAGATTACCTGATTCATTACCTTGTTCGTCATCGCTTTGCTCATCAGGAATCCCTTCAAATGCCTCAGCATGAGCAGACTGATTCTGAGCATATGATGAAACTTGCGATGATTCCGCCAAAGTGGTAACTCCTGCATCATATTTAAGCCACAGTTGAATGTTTTCAGGAATTGACATTGGTTTACCTTGATGTTTATCCTGATTATCAATTGTTGAAAGTGACTTAGTGCCCATCCCTAGTGGTGCAGATGTTGGGCTTCTGGCAAATCCCTGTCTAACAGCAAGAGTATCCTTCGGTATTAACTCATTAATCAGCATCTGTAAGAACCGAGGAAACCAGCAGACAACATCTGTTGTGTTGAGGTCTCTGCTTGCTGGAGATCCCATTACACTCACTATCTCAGAGAGAACTATGTGTCCATAATTTATATCCAGTTCTCTTGCTAGGGCAATTCCAAAGTTTTGCATGGGAATTGGAATTTGATGAAAATCTTTTTCACGTGCCCGAAAACATTTTGTGATGGCCTCGAAAAAGTAATTCCATTCCATATGAAAGAATTGTTTTTGGATGTTTCCAGTGATCCGGCCAGTCGGAGTATAACATCCTATTTCTTCAAAGAAACTGAGGCGTTCTGCAGCTGTAGGTTCTGGATCATAAGCATCTTTTATCGGGAATTCCAGAATACTGTTGACAATTTCTTCAGTCACCTCATATTCCTGACCCGCTAGGGTAAACCTGAAACCATAGGGGGTTGTTTTGCTCCCAAAAGTAACCGCACTAGTCCATAATTGCTGTAAAGCATCATGTACTAGTGTAGGTTTAGCAGTAAAAGCATGGCTAGCTTTGGAGTACAAATTGAGAAATCGTATCCAAAACTTAAAGCGCGGGAGTTGATCACCAATTTCCGTAGAAATATTATAAAAATTGTTTTTAGCAAGTGAAAATTGGTGAGCCATTTTAATTAAAATGTTTTTCCTTAACAAATGTGAGGTATTTTCGAAAAACAATTAATTAAAGAAATCACAGTTATAGTCCTTTTAATTTCTTTTGTGAATACCAAGAATCACTTCGAGAAATTAAACTACGGATTATAAACAAGTAATTAACAAATTCACAGTTTTATCCCTTTCAATTTATCGAGAAAACCAAAAAGCAATCTGAGAAATTAAACTATGGGATATAAACAACAATCACTGAGAGGCGAATAACAACAACCAATTATACCAGTGAGATCAGTGAAGTTATGTGTGTATACACCAGTGAAATCGTGTGTATATGTCTGTGAAGTGGTGTGTGTATATACGTGTGTATATATATCGAGGAAGGAGAACAGATACACAAACACACAAACTCAGATATTACTAATCACTCAGATAATGGCAGTCAAAAATCGGGCATTAATTCGAGATCTGTATGAGTTTAGTCACAAAAATCACGAACAGTGGTTTGTAAGTCGAAATCGCCTGTATGTATATGGAGGCTGCTGTAAAACTGAATTAGGTAAAAGTGAATGAATGGATCGAGTTAGAGATGTATATATAGGCATGATTGTGAAATGACAAAAGTGTCCCTGTTAAAAAGAATGAAAACACTAAGTACATACAGGGAGAACCTGTAAGAACCCAGATTTTTGGGTAGAATTAAAAATTTTATTATGTATTGATGTAAGAGTGAACAGTGGTTACAACTACAAGGTAATACTGGTTTTAAGTAATGAATAATGAAAGGATATATATTCCAAAGTTATATGGCCTGAAGGATGCTATTGGGTGATAACTTAGATTAGAATAATCTATCTCCTAGAAAGTTAAGATAAGATTCCCTAGAGAGAAATAGATACCCTCATGTCATCCAAATCAATATCTATTATAAGCCCAGCGGTTCCGTAAAAAGAGTTAAGAAATACTCGAGGAAGCACAAAGATATTTTCCAAGTACCAGGACTAAAAAGAGAATAAGTGATGAATAGTATTTTTGATGGAAATAAGAATATTATGAGACGACACTATATAGAAGTACCCGGAATGAATTTCTGAGTTCGTATTAGTGATCTGAGGGGAAAATAAGTGTATGTAAAAGCTGTCGGATTCAGAAACAGAGCACTTTCATTTTCTCCGAGAATTCCCTGGACACTGCCAGACTTAAGGATTTATTTAAGGGATTTAAGGAATTTAAATTCGAGAAGTATTAAGAAAGATGGAGAATGGTATTATAATTATTAAGAAGGTTTTCCGGTAAAACCCTAACTAGAAACGACTGAGTTATTCCTCCGAACGATCAACGAATTGAGCAATAAATGGGCAAAGAAACAAGCAGGCAGCCAAGAGATAGTCATGTGCAAGAGGATAAGGTCAAGTAGCCAAGATATTTACAATACTAACTAGTACCATTAGAGATCAAACCAACTAGTTAGCTTAAAACACCTCATCTCACCACAAAACACCAACACTTGGCAAGGATGATGCATGGGATGACTTGAGCACTTTAATAAAGTGGCTTTAGCAAGATATTATCTCAAATAATGCATTCTAGCACAAGGACCAAGCAAGAAACAAAGCAACCAACTCCATTCTCTCCAAAAATGGAGCATTCGGCTTTTGCTCTAATTCAAGAACCAAAATCCCACTTCCAACCATTGTTTGATCTTGAAACTTTTTATGTGAGTCCTATAATTCATAAAAATGATCTCCTCAAAATCCTAGCTTCAATCTCCTTTGTTTCCATTTTCAAATAAATCCTTGAAGATGAGGGTGAATAGTGATTTTCAAGAACAAAACTCATGGATCTTGATTTCTTGGATGATCTAAGCTTGGTTAAGGATGTACAAGGACTATACAAGGCTTAGCAAGGTCTTTACCCACTCCATGGAAGGTATAACTTTTCAAAACCCTAGCCCTTACTTTAAGAATATGTTTGTTCTTGATGGATTTAAGTAGTTATGGTGTTAACATGGTTATAGACATGATTATAAGCATGATTATGATTTGGTTTTAGTAAATGTTAAAAATAGTTTAGATGAACGGAAAGGCATTGCTTGGCCTCAGTTCATGGTTATATATCATGTATATGTTGGTTGGAGTGGATACCATGGTTATTGGAAGGTTTGGAATTTAGAAATATTCAATTTATAGCCGTCGTAATGCCGAAATTTCGTTAACACTAAGAACCCGAACTGGATAGTAGCCATAACTCTCTGTTCTTGGCAAGATAATGAACCTTACTGCTAGATTTTTGAACATAGATCACTTTGGAGAAAGAATCGAAGCATTTCAATTTACGGTTTAGGAGTTATGATTAAATTCGTAAAAGTGGTTCGAAACCGTAAACAAAAGTTCGTAACTGAAATTGATTCCCTTAAATGTCGTTTAATCAGCGGCGAATCTTATTAATTAAATATTAGAGGTAGAAAGGGAGGTGTGGGAGAAAACCACATGTCGAATGGATCGTTTTCCGATTTTATAAAAATGTTTGAATCGAGGTTAAACGCGAACGAACCCCTTAAAAGTATGACTTTGGTTATAACTTAGAAAACGGGCGATAAAACTCGAGGTATAATCTTGATTCGTAAACGACCGACCTTAGAACTTGTAGGACTTAAGTATATACCAAGTATAAGCATGATGACATGTCTTGATAACGAACGAATGTCGGATCGTATCGGTGATAAAAAGAGTTCCACTAAAAGAGACGTAACGAGATAACTCGAAAACATGTTTCGATTTAAGTGGAGTTTATACTTAGCCTTTTAATAAGCGTTAAGTGGTTAATCTTAAATATTCTGATTGTTTATAGATTGTCGAGCTGACCCGGGACACATTACCCCTACCCGCACTCGATTCTCAAGCAAGCTTCCAATACTTGGAACTGTTGTTGTGATAATATATACGATGATTGTTTTATACATATGCCATAGCATGCATGTTTGCTTTCAAGTTAATATTGAATTACTTGTTCCCTGAATTGTTATCGGCTTATAGACTATATATGAAATATCAGTTATAAGCCGGATTGTTTGGTTAAGACCCTTAGCGAAGGGCGTATGATATTCATACTTCAAATATAGACCGGGAGTCGATATTTTGTAATATACAAATAGTCGTGGAAACCCGGAGGGATCCCAGCGACAAATTTATTATTTCGAGGATTTTTATTCGATTACGAATCTATCGAGGAACGTTATTTGAGTATTACCTCAGTGAAGGAATATTTGATGAATATTATTTTAATATTCATTTAGAATGTCATTTATTTAATTAATATTATTTTGATCATTCATTGGAGTTATTTAGTTAATGAATATTATTTTGAATATTCATTAGAGTTATTTGGTTGACGAATATCATTCCCAAATATTCATTCGACTTACTTATTATTATTTGGAATATTCATTTGATCTTGATTTATTTAATGAATATTACTTTCGAATATTCATTTAAGGTTTGATTTACTTAACGAATATTATTTTAAAATATTCATTGGAAGTTCTATTTACTCAAGGAATATTACTTCGATTATTCCTTTAAAGTTTTGATTACTAAATGAATATTATTCGGATATTCATTTAGAATATTATTTGTTAAATGAATATTATTTTGGGATATTCATTTAGAATATTATTTGTTAAATGAATATTATTTTGGGATATTCATTTAGAATATTATTTGTTTAATGAATATTATTTGGATATTCATTTGGAATGTTAATTGTTAAATGAATATTATTTTCAAATCTTCATTTAAGGTTTGATTTATTCAGTAAATATTATTTTAAATATTTATTTAAGTTTATTTATTCAATGAATATTATCTTAAATATTCATTTAAGAAGAGATTTATTTAATAAATAATTCTATATATTCATTCGAGGATTACTTACGAGCAATATTATGATTTATTAATATTCCGTAATTATTATTGACTTAATAAATATTCTTGGAATACTTAATAAAATTCTTTTGAATTCTTTTTGTAATGATTTATATTATTCAAAGGTTATCCTTCACCTTCAGATATTATGTAAAATATTTCGGAGTCTTTTATGACTATTTTATCAAGGGGAGGTTCCTAAACTTTAATTTCATTTAAATCTATCTTAAAGAAGATTTAAATACTCGCTCAACTTCCAAACGTATATAAGGGGACCTCACTTGAGCGATGTTATTTATTGGACTGCCCGGTCCTATACTTGCAAAAACTATCTTGTCACTCACATCTTGATTCTTTCAAGCATCGATATGAGTCTTTTGGTTACCTCCTCAACGCTCGAGGGGTATGATTGATGTAACAAGTTTATATCCATTAACAAGCATCAGCTTGGGAAATATTGGTGAATTTTCCTTTCCAATTAGATACGACTACTTTGTGGAGTCCTATCAACAAGTGTTACACTTGGGGGAAAAGGGGAACGAACTTTACGTTTCAGAGTCATGGATGATATTCGAACTAGGAGACGCGTAAGTGGCCGAGTGGCGCCGGTCCAGCAATAGCCCAACCGTTGGCTGAGGAGTTCCAGAGGGTGGTAGATAAGTAATTCCGTCGGAGCTACCTTCTACATGTAGAGAACGACTGATGAGATGCATGACATACGACTGATCATCGTAAACGTCAGGGCATCTGGCGCGGCAATGCTCCCGTATTAGTTCATCTTCTAAAAGTGAGAAATTTCTGCAACACTGTTGGTGTTGGCAAGGTGAAAAAGTGTTGAAACCGGAATTGCAATATTTTTCCTGCAAGTTCCTCTTTTATGATAATTGAGAATATCTTGCTTATCTTTTGCATAGCAGATATTTATTCAAAACAAATATATTTTTGAGTTACCTTGTAACTTCATCTCATACCTTATATTGGTACTACATCGTTAATGCATGGCATATGGTTTCAAAGATATTTTGGACTGTTATATATTATCACTGTTCAATTATATTTCTGGTGGGCTATTGCTCACCCTTGCTTTATTTATTTATATCACAACAATAGCTAGATCAGATGGCCGCGCAAGGCGCTCACAGCGTAAGCAGGTGTCAACCGTCAGAGGTTTACCGCCAAGGTCTTGGCTACCTTTGTTGAGGATGCAACTACTGGTAGGCTAGTTGTTAGCAATTGAGCCTCAATGTATTTATATTATGGTATCTATTAATGGATGGCAAAGAGTATGTAATTGTACAATTGTAATTCCTTGGGTTGTAAGAACTCACACTTGTGATTAATAATATTGTTGGCTACTCTGATTTCATCTCTGGGACTATAACGGGTGTGTTTTATGTTGTTGTTTTGGGTCACAAGGTTGTAATTTAAGTTATGTTGGTTTTGTGGTTGGATATTGAGACCGTAACGACCAGATCCCTGACCCCGGATCTGGGGGTGTTACAGAAATGGTATCAAAGAGAGCGTTATATATCCCAGAGATGATGCGACGTTAAAAAAATAAATTCATTAAGATAATAAGAACTCTTGCCAAGTTCATAGTCGGACTACTTAATGTAGTACTGACATATAAAACCCTTATGGGAACTATTAAGTATCATGATAGTGACTTAGCTCGTTCTTATATCGACTAGTAAGGCGATAGACCTTGGGGATTACGAGAAGTGACTCAATGATGCCTGATTATATGCTGACGATCGGATGGTGAATGCGATAGAGTACCCTACTGAGAACCCGGAAGAGGTTCCAGCAGAAGGGGAGAATCCTGTTAGAGACAGGGAAGTTTACCTTGAGGAGATAAGGGCTGCAGCCAGAGAGACTGCAAGAATCTAGATATAGTGCTCAGAGAAGTGAGCTTAAAGAATTGAGATATTATTAAGAGAATTAAAGAGGCATATTGGATTCATAGCCGGACTACCGAATGAAGTGCCAGCAAGTAAGATGGATTTGAGGAATTACTCAAGATCTTATGTAAGGATAGATAAGAATCCTTGGAGACTTTCAGATTAATGAGAAAGGAATTAGAATGATGCATGATTATCAAAGACATTGATATAGGACGGGGAGCAGAGTCCCTAGGAACAGTTAAGACATAGGTGGCAAGTGCCATATCTTCAGATAAATGGATTAGTGTGAATCTTATTAATGATAATTCACCATGAGAAGGCAGATTTCATAAGTGATATTTTGTAAAGTCAAACTTAGAGTGATAAGATGGTTGGGTTCAAGGAAATGTCCATCTTATAAATGGATCAACTTAGAAAGAAAAGACATTGGAAAGTAATGGCCTGAATGAATAAAGTTACATAAGGAAGTAGTAAGCAAGACAATGATCTCAGAACCTACAAGACTAAAAGACCAGTGAGTCTATGATAAACTAGTAATGAGGCTATCGTCAAGAAACCAAGTATAAGTTCAGTTCAATTCAGTGAAATGATGAACCAGAAACATTAGTTGCATGTGATTCAGAAGAATATTAAATTCTTTCTTTTCCTTGAATGGATTATGGTAGTTACCTTAAGTTTATTCTGACACTGAATCATAAATGGATTAGGCAAGGCGAGCAGTGGTCGAGATGTAATTGAGAATGCTTCTAGATGCAACCTGAAAGAACAGGCGTAGGACATGTTCTTGAAATAAGAGTTTTGGCAAAATGAAGTCCAGCAATAGGACACATGATCAATAAGAGTAGTGTTGGTCGGCCCTACTAAGTTAAAGACAGTTTCAAATAGAGATTGGCCAACCACACTGGCAAAGGTGAGAAATTTCATAAAATTCACAAGGTATTACCAAAGATTTGCTCAGGACTTTACAGAAAGTGTAGTCCCGTAACCCGACTTATTATAAGAATAAAAGTTTGAATGGACAAGATAAACGTGAGAAGATCTTCCTGGAGCTAAAGATAAAGTTGGTGATGACCAGGGTTGGCGTTGCCTAATGGAAGAAGGAAACTTTGGGAGATATTATGATGCAACTCATACAGGTATAGGTCTGCGCTTATGCAGCACGACAGCGTAATTTCGAATACATTTAGACAGTGCAGTTCATCGGATTCGGATGGCCTTGGTAGTGCCAATGTTGAGGAACGACTAACCCCGACGGTAGTGTTCCTTCTGAGACTAGTTGTTAAGAAGACTGGTATTTGGTAGTATCGACTAATAGGACGAATATGTATCGGGAAGATGTGGCATGTTACTAGTGGGTGAATAGATTAACTGAAATTTCCCCAAATTCTGGAAAGGAATTCAACGAATTTTGGCAAACCTTGTCTTTCTGATTATCAAAAGACGTCATTGAAGAGAGTGGAAACTGGAGCGAACCCTGTGGATTGGGTAAAGTAGCCGCTATACAGGTGGGTAGACATACCCCGATTATTACAGTTGAATGTAGGGATAAAATTATGAAGTTGAATGTAATTAAGAAACAAGCCGGACTGAGAAATTCTGAGATTGACTTAAATGAAAAGGTTGTTATGCCAGAAGTGTTAAGCTTTTGTGGTACGTGAAATTGATAAGAGAAGTTGAAATGATAAAAATAAAGGAAAGGTGACCGGAGACGGTACCGAGAAGTCAAGTGAGACTTATATGGAGTAAAATTTTTGAAAAGATCAAAAGGTATCAAGTAGAAGGCACTATGCCAACAATTGCTAGAAAAGTAATGCTATTAGCCAACCCCTAAATTCAGATATTTTAGTGTGGCCAGTTGGGGCCAAGTCACTAAGGATTGTCAAGTGACTAATCCAGCAATGAAAGGACAAAGCGGGGTGCTTCTAACAAAGTGCCAACCGCAAGAACTTTTGATGAAGAATGAATTGAGATACATGATGATGGATTTTATAAATACCATGGATGTGTTGGGAATGAGGATGGTGACCAGTAAAGGTTATGAGGATTGTCAGAGATGGTGCAGTATGATGCATAAATGTTATCTGAAACTTGGTGTCCTCAAGAGGAGCATTAGGCATTAAGAGATTCACGTTGAACACGACCAATATCTTCCAGAACATCCTTGCTACCATTACCAAGTTCTGTAAGAAAGACAGATAGACATACGTTGTCTTTTGGGAAAGTTATATAGACTGACATTCGTTTGAAAGAAGAGGTAACATTAAGCTACCTATAGATTATCAAGATTGGAATGATTGAAAAGAGACCCTTATTATGGATATATGATTAAAATTGCCAAGTACAGGATGTAAGTATTCCTCGAAAATGGAATTAAGGATAGAATGTCCATAGATTAATACGAACCCTGGGGGATGCACAAAGGATAGCATCACCCCTAACAAAGACATTGTGAATTCAGACGATATAAGTTGAATCGACCAAAGTATCAATAACCTGTAAGGATTTGTGGAAAGGAGTCTCCAAAAGTACATAGACAGAGTTGTTATAGAATTGACTAATGATGTTTGATATACCCTGTAACCAGGAGATGCAGGAGGAATGATGAGGATGGCCTAAGAAACCTTATAAGGGAAGTGCTAATATTCTAAACTTCAAACGGGAAGTTTGGTAAGGAATGTATGACATAGTAACAATAAGGCCAGATGAAACATGTGTGGAACCATGTAAAAGTATGGATTGAACCAATAAGGTTGAGATTATCCTAAAAAAACAAGAAGGGAGTTAAGTAAGGAAATATCCTAGGTATGATTTGGAGTACCTGTAGTCAAGATCGCACTAGAAAGGTGGAAGCAATGACTTTTGGAAAAGACTGATAGATGCTTTCTCTCATTCAGCATAATTTAAGGGAGAATGCTTCCACCCTGAGTTGGAATAGATCCAGAAAACATGGATCTCAAGAAATTATTATAATCAGGAAAGGCCAACGAGGTGGCCGACACTTTAAGTATGGGGGAGTAAGTATAAATGCTCAGACCAAAGAAATAGAATGATAATGTAAGGACCTTGATGGTCATAATGTGGTAGAGAAAGTTACATTCCGTCTAATGATTTTTCCAGGATCAACTATAAGAATAGTTTAAGTAAAGATTCGATTCCTGATGTTGCCAGTAGCACATTACCGACATTAGGAGGCTCTACGACAGACCAGACCAAATTCCCCAAGAGACTCGCCTTTTCTTTGGAAAGAGAGAGGGGAGGTTAAGTAACAATGAATTGGTAGTAAATGACCAGAAATAGAGAGGGTACAAATACTGATAAGCCAAATGGCACGATGATGAAGGACAAGCAAGTTTATGTTGGTGTATTTCTGTGCAAACAAGATAGAGAATTATGAGATTGGCAAGCGATTAAGCGAACCGCTAAGCTTTTAGTCTTCTACCGGAGATATATGATTAATAATCTCACCAGCCTGTTCCAGCTGCGATGCTGGAAGCTTTCCTGCAATTTTATCTGCTTCATGTAATATCTACGTCAAGTTCAGGAAGCATTCCTTATGGATAGGGAATAGTGATTATTTTGTTTTCCTAGAGGATCTTGAATTGACAATTATGATGCTTAGTTGTTAAAGCACTAAGTAAACGATAAACGATGGTGATCCTTCTGAGAAATTAGGTGGTAACGACTGTGGAAATGTCGAATTGAATCTAAGTTAAAGAAATCATCCAGGTTTATTTCGGATGGTGTAATTTCTGGAACGACGGGATATTTGAAATGAAGAATTAGGTTATGATGGTTCATAAGATGATTATAGTAGAAATAAAGACAAGAGAGTCAGATAGGTGGGCTCATGAGAAGCCCCAGTAATGAAGCGAGAAAAGTATGGAATTAGCAGGGCAAGGGTATTGGCTAAAACAGAAAGTTGGGATTAGGAGCATAAATGACATACAAATTGACTCCCTAGTAAGTTTGGAAAATTCGAGAAAATATGAAATAGATTGACTGAGTAATAAAGAGACTCATGAAATGAAAAAGTGAAATCTAGATGATTGAACAAAGGAAAATTTGGCCCCAAACGTGTAACCCGTATTGAATAAAGGTGACGAGTGCCTCAACTCTGAGATGAAGGTGGAAATAAACAACAAAAGGTAAATAAGAATTAGATAATACGAAGGATGTGATTGATAAAGAAAAGATTGGGAAATAATGATGGAAGTGAAGCAAGGAATGCTATGAATGGATTGATGAATGGGTTTTCCTAATGAGCTATCGGAATGACAACCTGATGGTGTTAGAATTATGAATATGAAATGGCCAGTGTCGTGGCGTGAAATGCCAGTAATAAAAATGTCAAGCGAGAAATCCATGATTTTAACCTGAGAGGTTGAAGGATTTTCCAAAAGTAAGTAATGCTAATATCAAACAAGAGTATAGGTCCATAGAATGATGGACAGAGAAACAAGGACATGTGATATGTGAGATTACGATAAAGTAGTATTTGATACGAATACGATTACTTTCTTCCCTAATAAACCTCTATAGTTCAGAGGTAAATTCTGAGTATGATATTTTGACAATCATGAAAATCTTCTTATATAATTCTCTGAAATTCTTTCCTTTTAATATCCCTTATTTATTTTCCTCTAAATTGAGAAGAACAACCCTTTAAGGAGGGGAGGTACTACTACGTGACTCTCTGTCTGTGTGATAGGAGTCTAAGTGGAATGCCATTAATTGTTTAATTGCTTGTCAAGTACTAGAGGCTGGCCCCCTTCTGTACTAGCTATGCAATGTAACAAATGTTCATTGATCACAGTGATCTCTCGATAAATTTTTCTACCTAAATATATATACATCGAGATTGCGAAGATTAGGAATTGCAAAATTTCGAGTGAGGTTATCTCCGGACTTCGTAGCACGTTAGTGATACCGAAGTCACTGCACGTACCAATAAGGTTAATAGTATAAGAACGGACAAGAGCGTATACCGGATGATGTGTTGTGCGAAAGTATCAAAGAATTGGTAGAACGGATAAAGGGTGTATTGTAACACCAGTATGATGTGCTTTAGAAAGATCGGAATGTGTAAGGATCGACCAGAGAATTGGAAAGCGAAATGACCAACAAGTACCCCATTTGTCTTCTACCTGATTCCGGGACGGAATCCTTTTAAAGAGGGGAGACTGTAAGAACCCAGATTTTTGGGTAGAATTAAAAATTTTATTATGTATTGATGTAAGAGTGAACAGTGGTTACAACTACAAGGTAATACTGGTTTTAAGTAATGAATAATGAAAGGATATATATTCCAAAGTTATATGGCCTGAAGGATGCTATTGGGTGATAACTTAGATTAGAATAATCTATCTCCTAGAAAGTTAAGATAAGATTCCCTAGAGAGAAATAGATACCCTCATGTCATCCAAATCAATATCTATTATAAGCCCAGCGGTTCCGTAAAAAGAGTTAAGAAACGCTCGAGGAAGCACAAAGATATTTTCCAAGTACCAGGACTAAAAAGAGAATAAGTGATGAATAGTATTTTTGATGGAAATAAGAATATTATGAGACGACACTATATAGAAGTACCCGGAATGAATTTCTGAGTTCGTATTAGTGATCTGAGGGGAAAATAAGTGTATGTAAAAGCTGTCGGATTCAGAAACAGAGCACTTTCATTTTCTCCGAGAATTCCCTGGACACTGCCAGACTTAAGGATTTATTTAAGGGATTTAAGGAATTTAAATTCGAGAAGTATTAAGAAAGATGGAGAATGGTATTATAATTATTAAGAAGGTTTTCCGGTAAAACCCTAACTAGAAACGACTGAGTTATTCCTCCGAACGATCAACGAATTGAGCAATAAATGGGCAAAGAAACAAGCAGGCAGCCAAGAGATAGTCATGTGCAAGAGGATAAGGTCAAGTAGCCAAGATATTTACAATACTAACTAGTACCATTAGAGATCAAACCAACTAGTTAGCTTAAAACACCTCATCTCACCACAAAACACCAACACTTGGCAAGGATGATGCATGGGATGACTTGAGCACTTTAATAAAGTGGCTTTAGCAAGATATTATCTCAAATAATGCATTCTAGCACAAGGACCAAGCAAGAAACAAAGCAACCAACTCCATTCTCTCCAAAAATGGAGCATTCGGCTTTTGCTCTAATTCAAGAACCAAAATCCCACTTCCAACCATTGTTTGATCTTGAAACTTTTTATGTGAGTCCTATAATTCATAAAAATGATCTCCTCAAAATCCTAGCTTCAATCTCCTTTGTTTCCATTTTCAAATAAATCCTTGAAGATGAGGGTGAATAGTGATTTTCAAGAACAAAACTCATGGATCTTGATTTCTTGGATGATCTAAGCTTGGTTAAGGATGTACAAGGACTATACAAGGCTTAGCAAGGTCTTTACCCACTCCATGGAAGGTATAACTTTTCAAAACCCTAGCCCTTACTTTAAGAATATGTTTGTTCTTGATGGATTTAAGTAGTTATGGTGTTAACATGGTTATAGACATGATTATAAGCATGATTATGATTTGGTTTTAGTAAATGTTAAAAATAGTTTAGATGAACGGAAAGGCATTGCTTGGCCTCAGTTCATGGTTATATATCATGTATATGTTGGTTGGAGTGGATACCATGGTTATTGGAAGGTTTGGAATTTAGAAATATTCGATTTATAGCCGTCGTAATGCCGAAATTTCGTTAACACTAAGAACCCGAACTGGATAGTAGCCATAACTCTCTGTTCTTGGCAAGATAATGAACCTTACTGCTAGATTTTTGAACATAGATCACTTTGGAGAAAGAATCGAAGCATTTCAATTTACGGTTTAGGAGTTATGATTAAATTCGTAAAAGTGGTTCGAAACCGTAAACAAAAGTTCGTAACTGAAATTGATTCCCTTAAATGTCGTTTAATCAGCGGCGAATCTTATTAATTAAATATTAGAGGTAGAAAGGGAGGTGTGGGAGAAAACCACATGTCGAATGGATCGTTTTCCGATTTTATAAAAATGTTTGAATCGAGGTTAAACGCGAACGAACCCCTTAAAAGTATGACTTTGGTTATAACTTAGAAAACGGGCGATAAAACTCGAGGTATAATCTTGATTCGTAAACGACCGACCTTAGAACTTGTACGACTTAAGTATATACCAAGTATAAGCATGATGACATGTCTTGATAACGAACGAATGTCGGATCGTATCGGTGATAAAAAGAGTTACACTAAAAGAGACGTAACGAGATAACTCGAAAACATGTTTCGATTTAAGTGGAGTTTATACTTAGCCTTTTAATAAGCGTTAAGTGGTTAATCTTAAATATTCTGATTGTTTATAGATTGTCGAGCTGACCCGGGACACATTACCCCTACCCGCACTCGATTATCAGGCAAGTTTCCAATACTTGGAACTGTTGTTGTGATAATATATACGATGATTGTTTTATACATATGCCATAGCATGCATGTTTGCTTTCAAGTTAATATTGAATTACTTGTTCCCTGAATTGTTATCGGCTTATAGACTATATATGAAATATCAGTTATAAGCCGGATTGTTTGGTTAAGACCCTTAGCGAAGGGCGTATGATATTCATACTTCAAATATAGACCGGGAGTCGATATTTTGTAATATACAAATAGTCGTGGAAACCCGGAGGGATCCCAGCGACAAATTTATTATTTCGAGGATTTTTATTCGATTACGAATCTATCGAGGAACGTTATTTGAGTATTACCTCAGTGAAGGAATATTTGATGAATATTATTTTAATATTCATTTAGAATGTCATTTATTTAATTAATATTATTTTGATCATTCATTGGAGTTATTTAGTTAATGAATATTATTTTGAATATTCATTAGAGTTATTTGGTTGACGAATATCATTCCCAAATATTCATTCGACTTACTTATTATTATTTGAAATATTCATTTGATCTTGATTTATTTAATGAATATTACTTTCGAATATTCATTTAAGGTTTGATTTACTTAACGAATATTATTTTAAAATATTCATTGGAAGTTCTATTTACTCAAGGAATATTACTTCGATTATTCCTTTAAAGTTTTGATTACTAAATGAATATTATTCGGATATTCATTTAGAATATTATTTGTTAAATGAATATTATTTTGGGATATTCATTTAGAATATTATTTGTTAAATGAATATTATTTTGGGATATTCATTTAGAATATTATTTGTTTAATGAATATTATTTGGATATTCATTTGGAATGTTAATTGTTAAATGAATATTATTTTCAAATCTTCATTTAAGGTTTGATTTATTCAGTAAATATTATTTTAAATATTTATTTAAGTTTATTTATTCAATGAATATTATCTTAAATATTCATTTAAGAAGAGATTTATTTAATAAATAATTCTATATATTCATTCGAGGATTACTTACGAGCAATATTATGATTTATTAATATTCCGTAATTATTATTGACTTAATAAATATTCTTGGAATACTTAATAAAATTCTTTTGAATTCTTTTTGTAATGATTTATATTATTCAAAGGTTATCCTTCACCTTCAGATATTATGTAAAATATTTCGGAGTCTTTTATGACTATTTTATCAAGGGGAGGTTCCTAAACTTTAATTTCATTTAAATCTATCTTAAAGAAGATTTAAATACTCGCTCAACTTCCAAACGTATATAAGGGGACCTCACTTGAGCGATGTTATTTATTGGACTGCCCGGTCCTATACTTGCAAAAACTATCTTGTCACTCACATCTTGATTCTTTCAAGCATCGATATGAGTCTTTTGGTTACCTCCTCAACGCTCGAGGGGTATGATTGATGTAACAAGTTTATATCCATTAACAAGCATCAGCTTGGGAAATATTGGTGAATTTTCCTTTCCAATTAGATACGACTACTTTGTGGAGTCCTATCAACAAGTGTTACACTTGGGGGAAAAGGGGAACGAACTTTACGTTTCAGAGTCATGGATGATATTCGAACTAGGAGACGCGTAAGTGGCCGAGTGGCGCCGGTCCAGCAATAGCCCAACCGTTGGCTGAGGAGTTCCAGAGGGCGGTAGATAAGTAATTCCGTCGGAGCTACCTTCTACATGTAGAGAACGACTGATGAGATGCATGACATACGACTGATCATCGTAAACGTCAGGGCATCTGGCGCGGCAATGCTCCCGTATTAGTTCATCTTCTAAAAGTGAGAAATTTCTGCAACACTGTTGGTGTTGGCAAGGTGAAAAAGTGTTGAAACCGGAATTGCAATATTTTTCCTGCAAGTTCCTCTTTTATGATAATTGAGAATATCTTGCTTATCTTTTGCATAGCAGATATTTATTCAAAACAAATATATTTTTGAGTTACCTTGTAACTTCATCTCATACCTTATATTGGTACTACATCGTTAATGCATGGCATATGGTTTCAAAGATATTTTGGACTGTTATATATTATCACTGTTCAATTATATTTCTGGTGGGCTATTGCTCACCCTTGCTTTATTTATTTATATCACAACAACAGCTAGATCAGATGGCCGCGCAAGGCGCTCACAGCGTAAGCAGGTGTCAACCGTCAGAGGTTTACCGCCAAGGTTTTGGCTACCTTTGTTGAGGATGCAACTACTGGTAGGCTAGTTGTTAGCAATTGAGCCTCAATGTATTTATATTATGGTATCTATTAATGGATGGCAAAGAGTATGTAATTGTACAATTGTAATTCCTTGGGTTGTAAGAACTCACACTTGTGATTAATAATATTGTTGGCTACTCTGATTTCATCTCTGGGACTATAACGGGTGTGTTTTATGTTGTTGTTTTGGGTCACAAGGTTGTAATTTAAGTTATGTTGGTTTTGTGGTTGGATATTGAGACCGTAACGACCAGATCCCTGACCCCGGATCTGGGGGTGTTACAGAACCTAAGTCGAACTCTATCTCGAACATTTTAAGTCGAAGTCTATCTCGAAATGTTATCAAGTCGAACTTCGAGATGAATTTCGAGATAGGTTAACTCGAACACTTGAACCATTTAATCAGTAAAGACCATTTAAACAGCAAAAACCACCATGGAATACCTATCTCGAACTTCAAGTAGAAATTCGAGATAAGTTTCGAGTTAGGAGTTAACTCGAAAAATCCCCTTAACCAACTGAGAACTCTATCTCGAACATCAAGTCGAAATTCGAGTTGAGTTTCGAGATAGAGACTAACTCGAAGTTATTCTCAGTTCTTTTCAAAATATCCCCAAAATTGGAACCTTATCTCAACCTTCGAGATAAAGTTCGAGATAGAACTTATCTCGAATATTTTGAAGATAGAAATAGGCACTCTGGTAACTCGAATTCGAACTCTAAGTCGAATTTCGAGATAGAGACTAACTCGAAATTCTTCCCAGACTTAGAATTTTCAAAACTTCACTCTGGAAGCTCAAATCGAAATTCAAGTAGAATTTCAAGATGAGTTTCGAGATAGTGACTAACTCGAAATTTTGAAGATACTTAGAATAATTTGACAATTCTCTTTGAAAAACTCAACACTTAATATTGCCAAATTAATATAAATATCAATTCAAGGATTTTAATATATGACATAATTAAAACATTCCTTGATAATTCTAAGGCCTCTAATTACATGAAAAACACAGGTAAATTCATCTAAAAATCATGCAAAATTTAGAATATTATGAATTTAACTCCCCCTATGATCATGCAATCTAACAAGCATAAATTCAAAGATTTGTGCTATAAAAGACACTTAAAACACAATGAATTCATGTAAAATGACACTATATGCAACCTATAACAATCATCAATTAGGCATTTTAAAGTCTAAGCACATAATGATTAAGTAGCTTGCATATACAAACATAAACATGGATTTTACAGATAGAAGGCTTTACTAACTTGTGTTAAGCATTCCCAATTCACCAACCAATCTATTGAATGTTACTTCATCAAGAGGTTTGGTGAATATATCTGCAATTTGTTGCATTGTGGGCACGAAATGTAGCTCCACAGTCCCCTCCTCGACATGTTCTCTTATGAAGTGATACCTGATGTCGATGTGCTTGGTTCTTGAGTGATCTACAGGATTGTTGGTTATGGCAATGGCACTTGTGTTGTCACACATAATTGGAATTTTCTTGTGCTCCATGCCATAATCCTTCAATTGGTTCCTCATCCACAGTATTTGAGCTATACAGCTTCCAGCAGCAATGTACTCAGCTTCAGCAGTAGAAGTAGATACTGTATGTTGCTTTTTACTTTGCCAGGACACCAATCTTCTGCCAAGAAATTGACAAGCACCAGATGTGCTTTTCCTATCAATCCTGCAACCTGCATAGTCTGAATCCGTATAGCCAATTAGATTAAAACCTGTATCTCTTGGGTACCAAATCCCTAAATTTGGTGTGCCCTTGAGATACCTAAAAATTCTTTTGACGGCTATGAGATGTGATTCTCTAGGATCCGCTTGGAATCTTGCACATAAACAAGTCGCGAACATTATATCGGGTCTACTTGCAGTTAAATAGAGAAGTGAGCCAATCATACCTCGATAGCTTGTGATGTCAACTGGTTTACCTGATTTGTCTTCATCAAGCTTCGTGGCTGTTGCCATGGGAGTCTTAGCTGCTGATGCATCTTCTAGATTGTACTTCTTGAGTAAATCTCTGACGTACTTGGATTGACAGATAAAGATACCATATTTTCTCTGACTGATCTGTAATCCAAGGAAGAAAGACAGCTCTCCCATCATGCTCATCTCGTATTTCTCTTGCATTAGCTTAGCAAATTTCTCGCACAAGCGCTCATTAGATGACCCGAAGATAATATCGTCCACATAGACTTGAACAAGTATTAAATCATTCTTCACATTCTTATAGAACAATGTTTTGTCAATTACTCCCCTAGTAAAACCACTTTCAATTAAGAATACAGATAGGGTTTCATACCAACATCTTGGGGATTGCCTGAGGCCATAGACAGATTTGAAGAGAAGATACACAAAATCTACAAGTTCTGGATCAATGAAGCCAGGCGGCTGTTCCAGATACACTTCTTCTTCTAACTCTCCGTTCAGGAAGGCACTTTTCACATCCATCTGAAAAACCTTGAAGTTCTTATGTGCTGCAAATGCCAAGAACATCCTGACTGCCTCAAGTCTTGCAACCGGTGCATAGGTCTCATCATAATCAATTCCTTCTCGCTGAGAATAACCTTTTGCAACCAAACGAGCCTTGTTTCGAGTTACAAGTCCGCTTTCATCCATTTTATTTCTGAATACCCACCTAGCTCCAATTACTGATTTGTTCTTTGGTCGGGGTACCAGTTTCCAAACTTTCTACCTTTCAAACTGATTGAGTTCCTCTTGCATTGCAATCACCCAATCAGCATCACCAAGAGCTTCTTCTATTTCTTTAGGTTCAAGCTTGGATAAGAACCCAGAATATAAGCAAATATTAGCCAGGTCAGCTCTTGTAGTTCTTCTAGTAGTCACACCAGCATCTGGATCACCAATAATTAATTCAAACGGATGGTCTCTATTCCATACCCGTTCTCTTGAAAATTGTCTTGATGATTCAGCGTGACTTTCTGAGTTGTGGTGCTGACTACTTTGATTATTTTCACTAACTCCCCCTGAGTTAGTGCCAGCTCCTACAGAACTAGAGTCAACTCGACTCGAGCCTTGAACAGTAGTCCTTGAGCTGCTATTTACTCCCCCTGAGTTGTTGTCGGTTCGTACTGAAGAAGTCTCTCCTGATCTTGTAGAATTAGCTTGTTCACTAGACTCAGGTTCTTCACGTACACTTGAAACATTTAATGGGACAACCAACTCAGGTTCATCTTCAAGTTCTTCTAAGTCCAGATTCTGAAATTTTAGGGACTTAGGTTCACTAGAATCTCTTGAAATTGATGGGAGTTTGGTATCGTCGAATCTGACGTTGTAGCTTTCAGTCACTTTTCGATCATTCACTAAGAACACCCTATAAGCTGCCACCACATCTGTGGAATAACCAACAAAGATTCCTTCACGAGCTTTTGCTGCAAACTTGCCTAGATTTTCATCATCTATAAGTACATAGCATTTTGCTCCAAAGACATGAAAGTATTTGATTGTTGGTCTCCTGCCGTTCATTAGCTCACATGGTGTCTTTTCTTTATCTTTTATGATCAAGGATCGATTTTGAGTGTAACACACGGTACTCACTGCTTCTGCCCAGAAGTACAGAGGAAGTTTCGAATCATACAACAAAGTTCTTGCTGCTTCAACCAATGTTCTATTCTTCCTTTCAACTACTCCATTTTGCTGTGGAGTTCTCGGGGCTGAATACTGACGACGTATTCCCTTAGATACACAGAAGTCATTCAGCACTGCGTTTTTGAATTCAGTGCCATTATCTGATCTAATCGTCTTCACAGTAAGTGTTGAAACATTCTCAATTTGATTGATGTGATCAATGATTAAGAAAGGTACTTCGTCTTTCGTCATTGCGAACAATACCCACGTATACTTTGAAAAATCATCCACGATTACCAATGCATATCTTTTCCTAGACAAAGATAGGACATTCACTGGGCCGAACAAATCCATATGAAGAAGTTGTAGAGGCTCAGTAATACTAGAGATTTCTTTGTTTTTATGTGATGCTCGCTTCGACTTTCCCATTTCACAAGCTTCACAGAGTCCTTTCGGAGCGAACTCCATTTGAGGTAGATCTCTCACCAATTCTCGCCTCGCGAGAGCATTCATCGTTTTGAAGTTTAAGTGAGATAACTTTTTGTGCCATAACCAGCTTTCATCATCCGAAGCTTTGCTGTAGAAACAGGTGACTTCATTCTGATTTGCTGAATCCATGTCTGCAACAAAAAGATCTGCCTTTCGAACTCCTCTCAAAGCCAGTGAGCCTTCCTTGATGTGAGTGATTGATACACCTTTCTTGTTGAAGACAATTTCGTAACCTTTGTCACAGAATTGACTGATACTCAACAAATTGTGCTTTAATCCCTCAACATAGGAAATATCTTCAATGATGACATTGCCAGTTTTCAGTTTGCCATATCCCTTTGTCACACCTATGCTGTCATCTCCAAAGGTAACATAAGGGCCAGCTTTCATAACCAACTCTGTAAGCAGGGACTTGTTTCCAGTCATATGCCTCGATGCTCCACTGTCTAGCACCCATATAACTTTATTTCTATTCTGCTTAATGCCCTGCAATGACAGATTGGTTAGACATTCTTCGGAACCCAACTTTGATTGGGCCCGGCTTTTCGATAAGATCGATAATCAACAGATTTAACAACTGGAAATGCACTTTTCTTAACATTACTAGAGCTTTCGAATTTTTCCTTTCCTTTCTCAGACTTGACATGTTTGTCAGTCCTAGGAGAAGGTTTGTCACTCCTAACTTTAGGAGGACTGACAGTCTTGGCTCTCACATGCTTTTTCTTGATGTTTGAACTAGCAACAGTATTTGAGCATGACTGGCTAGATGCATTCATTAAATTCACAAAAGTTTGCATGATGTTAAAATTGCATGGCATACAATTAGGTTGACCACACTGTGCATGATTCTGATGCAGATTATTCATTGTTTGTGTGGCAGGCATGGCATGTGTAGCAGGAACATTTATGTTAGCTTTACATGCATAAGAAAGATGTTCAGTAGATTTGCAGTGATAACATGCTTTCTTTATCCGTTCAGCCTTAACCTCTTTTATGCCTTTCTTCCCTTGTTGTTTAATAGCCTTAGCTCCTATTCCTGGTCTAGATTCATCTCTAGGGAAATTGATTTTAACTTGTTTGATAGGAGTTATAGGTTGTGCTTTCTGGCGATCTTCCATCTCAATCTCATATCTAGCTATCAATTCAGTCTATTTTTCTTCTATTCTAGGAACAAGGTGTTTGTAGATGGGTTTGACAGAAGATTTAAAAATGCTAGGAATTTCATTTTTGAGGTCACTGGAACTAGTGTCGATAGGTCTCTTCCCTTCTTTCTTAGAAAGGATAGAATAGTCAAGTCCTACACCTACTCCAGTTATCTTCTTAAATATGTCATTATCTACATACACTTTACTAGCAGCTAGTTTGTAAGCTTCGCATTTAGTTTCTAACTCAGCTAGTTTGTCCCTAAGACATGCTTCTACTTCTTCCTTAAGGACGAGCTTGTGTTCCAAAGATTTAATAAAATCTCTTAGAGAAGTATCTACAGTGCAAGCCGCCTCTAACTCTTCCACTTTTGCCTCAAGCATTCTGCTTTTGGCGACAAGTGTTTTCTGTTCCTTTTGAGAAGTGTCTAGGCTTTTGCACAACATATAGATCTCTTCGCTAAGAGCCCCGTTCTGTTCCTTATAATCATCAATGGACATTTCTACTTTAAGGGTTAGAACTGGTACCTCTGGTTCCTCTGATGTCTCAGCCATGAGCGCAAAGTTTGCTACATGCGTAACATCTTCCTCATCTGAATCATCCCAAGCTCTTCCTTCTGTTACTAATAAAGCTCTTTTTCCATGTTTTTCTTTCACCAGCGATTCATACTTGCTTTTGAGGGCTTCAAATGACTCTTTTGGATAAGTCTGTTTAGGCTTTTTGCAGTCCGAAGCAAAGTGTCCAGCTTCACCACAGTTATAGCATTTGAACTTCATTTTGAAATCCAAGGGAGATTTGTAGCTGGTATTCTTGCCTTTACCTTGGTAGCCTGACGAACTACCACCACTCCTAGCAGCCCGATAGTAAGATGAAGAATTTCTCTGTGGTCGGTTGCTCTTTCTGAATCTCATGTTGCTGAACTTCCTTGCCATGTATGCCACGACACTATCGTCCATGTTGTCCAGCTCTTCTTGGGTGAAGTAGTCATCATCACTGTTAGATGTGCACTCGTCATCATTATCAACTTGATGTGGTGCAAGTGATGATTTAGGCTTTGCTGCAACCATTGCCTTCTTAGACTCTTCCTCATCAGCAACTAATCCTGATGCAGTTTCTTTTCCTTTTGAATCATTGTCCCATGCTTGATCTTGAAGTGTCTCCAGCTCATAGGTCTTTAGAATTCCATAATATTCTTCCAGAGAAGTTGTATGCAAATCTCTGGTTTCTCTAATTGCGTAGACCCTATGTTCAATGCTCTTTGGCTGGTTCCTCAGATATCTCGTATTGGTCTCAACCATGGGGAGAGTAACACCTCTCAGATTCAAATCCAATACCAACTGACTGAATCTTAGATAGACGTCTGTTATTCCTTCTCCTTTTCTTATTCTGAAGGTGTCATACTCCATCTTGAGTATAAGTGTCTTGTTGCTTCTAACCTCTGCAGATCCTTCCATGACAACTTCTATCTTGTCCCAAATCTTCTTTGCTGTAGTCAGACCTTTGACTATGTTGAACATTTCATGATCAAGGGATTCCATCAAGGTTTGTCGTACGGAAGTATCATAAGCTATTTGCTCCTTGTCGGCCTCTGAAAAATCTGCTGCCTTTTTAGGCTCGGACCGAGCTGGTATAACCTCGCCTCCTTCTGTACGTGCAGGAATAGCCACCATTGGAACAAATTTACCCTTGTCAAGGACTTCCAGATATTCAGGGTTAACTGTCTCCAAGTAGAGTCTCATTCTGAAAACCCACTCTTCATAATGATCTCGGTTGAACATTGGGATCTTGAATGTATTTTTAGGAGCCATTTCAATTCTGGTCACTAAAAAGTTTCTAAGTACCCAAGACTAGGCTAAGTAGAATATATATGTAGAACTTCTGCCAAGTCGAAATTTCTCTAAGTAGAAATTTTGCTCAAGTCGAACTTCACCAAGTAGAAATTGTCCAAGTCGAAATTCTATGTAGAAAATCTCAAGTAGAAATTCTATGTAGAACTTTTGTCCTTAGAATAAATTTTCTGCAGATTACTTTAATATTGAATAAACAATATTATCTCTTTAACACCTTTTTGACTTTGATGCTTTACTCACCTAACCCACCTAACCCACATGCTAGGTACTGATTATGTCTTGTACACTTTCGGCCGTGAATAATGCAAATCAAAAAAGTCCAAAAACACCTTTTTATTCTTTTACTATTTATCTGTTTGAAAAGGAGATCAAAAAGTTGTTGGGTTGTCTTCTTTGATAAGAACAGATGATGAACACTCAAGAACACCAAATATCAATGAACCCAGATTAATTCACAAAAATTAATTAACATACACCCAAGCTAAATAATCACACCTGGAGTATTTAAATAATTTTTCGGATGAGTTTTCACTACCAACGAATTAAAGCACACTTTTCGAGAAAATGAAAAGTAGATCTAGAAAATGAAAACTCACGATTCTTCTACCAAACACAAGGATCTATGTTTTGTATGTTAAACATCCGCTCTGATACCAATTGTTAGGTCCAAATGTGTTGTAGAGGGGGGGGGTGAATACAACTTTTCGAATATGAGAAGCAATAAATACGATGCAATAAATGAACACGTAGATTCAAGGAATATATTTCTTATATATAACTTGAAATGGTTGCTACAACATTCATTACAAAGTATAACAGAAGTTCAGAGAGAAGTGAATGATTCTAAGCTCTGTGAATGTACTCTCTCTCTTTTTCTTGTGTTTTCTCAATTATAGCTCTCTCTCCTAAAACATCACACAAGTACTTCTATTTATACTACATGTAATCTATGTCCTGTAGTCTTCAAAGACTAAGATATACTGGCCCAATGATGTCCACATAAATCTTGCCTTATCTTGAAAGCTTGGAAATCTGCCAATCAGAAGATGCCATGTGTCATGTTGAAGCTGCACTCTAAGTAGAACTTCTACTTGAGAATTTCTACTTAGCCATCTTGAATTTCTAAGTAGAACTTCTACTTAGAAATATTCTACTTGGTCATCTAGAATATTTAGTACTTAGAAAATATTCTGGTCTTCAACTTGAAACTTCAATGCACATCTTGAACTTGTGATATCTTCATGTCTTCTTTATTCTTCAGCAAGCTCTTGAACATGGATCTTTATTACTGACATAAACTTGCTATCAATGTCCCGACACTTGATGCACTGGTCTGGTTCATAAGTGACTAGTCTTGATAGTGTTTCTGCTTCTCGAATAAATTACCATATTCACTTAGTAACTTGGCTTTCCAATGTTCGCTTTCCTTCTTGTTCACTTGAAATCAATTGGTCTTGTTGATACTGATAGTTATGATCTTGATTCTCGATTTCTCAAATCACTGAGGCATGAACAACTTTGACTTGAACTTCTCTCAATGATTTCTTCTTGGCTTGATCATAGTTAACATGTTCAATTGTATCAATTACCTTGTCTTCATATAGTGTTGATTTCTTGTGACTTCTTGTTCTTGATTGTCTTCTGGTTAAGTATCTTTTCCTTTAATTGAGTTACATTAGTTATAGTGTTACAAGTTTATACACTCTGCCTTTCACCAAGGGTTATTATCAATGATGGAGGTGCACACTTTTGCAATAAACAGGTGGCTGATCTCTTAAAAAAGTATGGTGTGACACAAAAGGTGGCAACTCCTTATCATCCGCAAACAAGTGGACAAGTTGAGATTTCGAATCGTGAGCTGAAGTCAATTTTGGAGAAGACAGTGGCAGCATCGAGAAAGGATTGGTCAACAAAGCTTGATGATGCACTTTGGGCATATAGGACGGCGTTTAAAACACCTATTGGAATGTCTCCATATAGGTTGATCTTTGGGAAGCCATGTCATTTGCTGGTGGAACTTCAGCATAAGGCATTTTGGGCGACAAGAGAGTTGAATTTTAATCTTAAATCTGCAGGAGAGAAGCGTTTACTTCAACTGGGAGAGCTTGAGGAAATTAGGCTCCAATCTTATGAAAATGCTAGTATCTACAAGGAGAAGACCAAATTGTGGCATGACAAGCACATTCAGAAGAAGGAATTTGAGGTTGGGCAACATGTTCTATTGTTTAATTCAAGACTCCGTTTATTTCCTGGAAAGCTTAGATCAAGATGGTCCGGACCTTTTGAGATTGTGAAGGTCTATCCTAATGGGGTTTGTGAGATTACTAGAGAAGAGTCAGATGTATTCAAGGTAAACGGGCAGAGACTTAAGCCATACCTGCTTGGAGAAACAGTGGAGCGAAGAATGAGCATTCTTCACCTCCAAGACCCTACTATGAGTTGAGGAAGTAACGTCAAGCTATTGACGTTAAACGAGCGCTTCTTGGGAGGCAACCCAAGCATTTTTGTACCTTGGTGTAGCATAGGATTTTTACTTTTGATCAGAAAAAAAAAAATCGAAAATTGAGCAATTTGCAGGTCTGTAACGCAACTTGCCCCTGCGTTACTGACCTTGGCGCCATTTGCCCCCCTGTTGCGCAAGTTGCGCCTGCGCAACTGTCCTTGAGGCAAATTGCCCCCCTGATGCGCTACTTGCTCCAGCGTATCTGCACTAGCAGCAAATTGCTTCCTACACGCGCAAAGTGCGCGTCTTCCAGGAGAGAATTCAGAAAATTTTTCTTCCCCTGTGCACCTATTATGTCCGTGTGTGCACCTGTGTATATATTTATAAAAAAAAAAAATTTCATCATCCCAAATTTTATTTATACTCCCATATTTCCCCTAAATCTTTTCCTATTTTAATTCCAAAACCCCTCATCTCTCCTAAAAAATTTCAAATTCCTATTTTTTTTCTAATTCTTTTTCTTTTATTCATTAAATATTTTTTCTATCCTGTATCAAATTCCAAATTCCACCTAAATTTTTTTCCTTTTCACATTAAAATTCTTATATTCATCCTATCACTCCATGGCCTATATATACCCATCCATACACACCCAATTCATTATCTTCCTCCTCTACATCTCTTAAAAATTCAAGTTTGGGGGAAAATTAGTACAAGTTCACCTCTTTGATTCGTAGTGGGATTTCTTTTCTCTATTTTATTTTATTACGAATTTGTGTTCTTGTAAATTGGGGTTTTTGTATTATTCTTGTTACTTGGGTATTTGTGGTGTGATTTTTCTTGGTGGTTTTTGGTGGGATATTTCTTGGTGGGTTTTTGGTGGTTGTTGGTGGTGCTATTGTTGAGTGGGGTTTTGATTATTATGGCGCCTAAGCGAATGAGGGGTGGTTCTATTAGGGTGGAGAGATTTTCTTCTCCGGATGCGGAGGTTGAGTATAATCGGTTGTTGTCAAGGTCGGTGGCGAAAGAAAGGGGATTTTTGCCAATTCGTCACTATGGGTTGGTTGATGTGATTAGTGAGTTACGTTGGGGAGAGATTTGTAAGGCACCTGCTCCAGTTCCGGTGAATATTGTTAGGGAGTTTTATGCTAATGCTAAAGGTGAGCCGGATGAGGTGTGTATGGTTCGAGGTAAACAGGTGGATTATAGTATTGATGCTATTCGTGCAATTTTGGGGCAACCACCTAAGCTTGTGGGGGATGAAGATTGGGCAAGGAAGACTAGTAAGGAGGTGGATTTGGAGGCAATTGTTCGTGAATTATGTGTTCCTGGTACAGTTTGGAAGTATAAATTGGGAACCACTGAGCCGGTTAATTTTCTGTCTTCTGCTTTGAATAAATTTGCACGTGCATGGTATGCATTCCTTTGTGCGAATATTATGCCTACTTCTCATATAGGTGAGGTCACAGTTGATAGATTGATTCTTCTTTGGGGAATTCTAAAGGGGAAGTACATTGATGTAGCTTATATTGTTCATCAGAATATTATCCGGTTTTTAAAGTCTAATGCATTATCATCAATGCCTCATGCTTCTGTTATAGCTGGTTTATGTAAGGATAGTGGTGTTATCTGGGGTGCGGATGAGGAGTTGCAGTCACCTTTGCCTTCCATTACTGATGTGTCTATTGATCGAATGCCTGACTGGCAAGGTGGGGTTCCACATCCGAGGGGGCTTGGTTATATTGTTGATGATGTTGGTGCTAGTGGTCGTGGAGCGGGCGCTCAGCCACGTGTTTCAAGAGTACCGAGAGTTTTGGATGCCCACTTTAGGCATTTGTATAGGCGGATGGATGCTATTCATGCTTGTAACAGGGAGTATGCTCAAGATATGGCTACAGCTTTGAGAGATGCGGGTATTCAGGCAAGGTGGCCAGTCTATGGAGCTCGTACGCAGTATCCACCGCCAGATTCAGATTCCTCCGAGGAGGAGGACGAGTAGGTATGTTTTCTACTATCCCTTGTATTACTTCCATTCAATGAGGGCATTGAATATTTTAAGTTTGGGGGTGGTTTGAGGGATTAGTAGTTGTTGTTGTATTATGTGTTCATGTAGGATTTCATGCTTTGCATATTAGTAGTAGTAAATTATGCATTTATGTTTGTGTTATCTACGTTTGTTTCATATAGGACATTCTGTTTTTATTTTTTCGTATACCATGTGAGTTCATAATAGTTTGCATTTGCACCCATGCTTGATAGGAATTTTGTGTTGTTGACGCTTTTGATTGAGAAGTGATATGCTTTGTTCTTGTGCACACACATACACTAGTAAGTTGAAGCTAGTAAACTTATTGAATGTTATAAGTAATTAGAAGGACATGAATATGTGCAAGATGATTTAGTTTGCATGCTTTGAATACAAGTTGGTGCGTTAGAGAGATGTTTGCTTGGGATTGAGTATGTTTTTCCACCAAGTGAGTTTTTGAGCCATATTGCATATTTTTTGCAATTTATTCGTTTGCTTGAGTGTCCACTGTTTGTTTGCATTGCTAGCAGTTGTTTGAGGTATTTCTTGAAACGCATGACATTATTTGACGATTAAAATGATAAAGGCATTTAGGAATAACCGCATATTTTCCCATATTACCACACCATGTTTACATGATCAATTAGTTAACCCGTTGAGCTTAATCCTATTTTTTTTTTGGTGACATACCACATTACTTGCCTAGACCTTTTTTCTTGTATTGGCCTTACATTAATTTGAACCCACATTGTCAAAGGCTAGTATAGTGCTTAAGGGAGTAATAAGGTGTGCAAGGAGGGGTTTATTGTTGGTCATACTTTTGTGGAAAATATTGAGATTGGGTTTGGTTGTTTACTTGATAGTCGGCATATGTAATAAATTGGGGGATCATTGTTATTGTTTATATTATTGTTTTATTTAGCTCTCGGAAAAAAAAAGAAAAAAAAAAGAAAAAAAAACATATTATGAGAGCATGTTTGTGTTTGTTGTGATCCTACTTTAGTCGACTAGTCGAGCATTTTTGTTGGAAGAAGAAGACTAGAAATTATGTTGGGGGGGGGGGGGAAATAGGGTGTTGTGAATGGTTCATTATGGTACTTATTAGCTTTTGACACTTCACCTATTTTGGCTTATTTGACATACTTTGTCCCTAGCCCACGTTACAACCAATTAAAGACCTTTTGATTATCGTCATTGATGTATGTTGTGTTAAGAGTTAGATTGATACCAAATGTCAAGCATGTTTATGATTTTGTTGGAATTGAGTGATACACTTACCCTTGATCTTGAGTGAATATTCTTTTGTGAGTGGATTGTGAGTGTTTGCTTGTTTTTGCGTATGAGATCCCGAGTTTTGTCTCAAAGATGTACTCTTGTAGGTTTAGCATGTTTACTAACTTATTCTTACACTTGGCATGGACTTGTGAAAACTTATGCATGTTCATTGAGTAGACTATGTGAATACTTGCACTTTCGACACCAAGACATTGCGTTTTACTTTGATTCTTAAGTTGATATGGCATGAGAGGATTTGAAGGTATGGTAGGATATTAGTACTAGATTAATTGCATTTTTCATATTAGTTGCATTCATGCATTGCATTGCATTAGGTTAAATGGATTTTGTGGGTACATTCGCTATAGGCCCTCACGAGACCTTACTCGTCCACTAGGGTTGCCTAGGGGTTTAAAGGGCTTGTTGCATATGCCAAATGCAACCGTGATCACCTACGGAAGTGGTACAAATTAGGTAGTTGTAATTGTTTATGCTTGAGGACAAGCATCAGTTTAAGTTTGGGGGTTTGATAAGTGGATTTTATATCCACTTGGAATGCCTCCGTTCGGCTTAAATTGATTGTTTTGGACTCAAGTTTGTGTAGTTTTGATGTGTTTTGTGTAGTTGTGCAGGTTTGCAAGAATATCTAAGCTTTTGTCGTTTTTGGAGATTTAATTGATTAAAATTCGGATTTTCCGGGAAGGTTGCCCAGCTTATACTGTTTTGGCCATATCTGGAGTTCTAGAAGTCCGTTTTCAGCGATCTTACTGCCCACGCGAAGCTTGAGAGATTTTCTACAACCTGGGATAGGAAACAAGTGCAAGAAACGTGCTGATTAAAGTCGCACACGTGTTCTTATTAAAGAAGGCTTGGAATTTACTGTTTTGCCCTTTTTCTAATTCTAATTGTATTCTGGGCAGTTTTGGGTACCTTCTTTAAATCCTAATTGTAATAGAAGGCAATTTATTTCTAGGCAAGATTTGTAGAGCCTATTTAAACACATCCTACCATTGTAAATCATAACAATTCATAGATAACAATTCATAGCTAACAATTCATAGCTTTTAATCGTATCAATGTACTTTTGATCTTCAATTCTTTCTCAAATATTATGTTTTTATTCATTATTATTATTTTGTTTTCTTCTTTAATTATGTGTAACTAAATCTTTAATCTGAGGATTGGGTAGTATTCCTTGGTATTCATGTGTGTTTAATTATCTGTGATTTTCTTGCTTTGCTGATCTGTTATTGAGGGCTTACACAATTAGGGGAGTCATGAACCTTTGATTGGATCTTAGGGATTGTAATAACTTGGAAGAGGAGTTGCAATTTTAGTACAAGATTTAACAGACATAACTCGAATATTTGATTGGAAGATTAATAGGAGAGTTGTGAGACTTATAATTCTTGGAGCTTAATAGTTTATGATTGTCTTTGATTGTATCACGGAAGTGACAATTAGGGTATAGTTGTAGACATTATATTGTATCTTGGAAGAGAACATTATAACCTTAGAAGAATTGTTTTCAGCAGAGTAAGAACGTAGACATCACATAGATATTGAATGTGCATTGAAACCAAGTGAAGAACCCCAGTTCTTGGATTGTTTTCCTCATATATTTTATTCTCGATTGATAATTAGTTTAATTTAGTTTAGTTTAATTTAGTTTATAAACAAACACAACATTTTTCTACACTTCTAAATTGTGAGAGATAAAAAACTTGAACTTGATATTACAATTCAGTCCTTCCCTGCGAACGAACACATAAAAATACTACTAACAACTCCTTAGACTAACACATTTGTTATATGTGCAGGTACAGATTCCTGTAGAGGGGTTCCTGAGCACCAAGTTCCTGAGCATAGATAACAGAGAGATCAAGAAGCCAACTAGAGAGAAGCAGACTCATTATTGGAGAGTACTCCTAGGACGCAGCTGATCCTAGAGTATCTCTAATATACAGTACGCACTAGACAGTCAAACAAACAGCAACTTAGAAGATGAAGCAACCTCTCGAGCAATCAAGTTATGATTTTCAAGGTTAATCTCGTGCCCTTTTAAGGATTCATCCAGTGCCCTATTGGATTCGTTTTGTGCCCTCAGCATAGGTTCACATAACGCCCAATTAGGTTCACCTGATGCCCTTATTTGGATTCACGTGGTTTCCTTGACAGTCTTAAGATTCACCTTGTCCTTTTTAAGGATTCATTTAGTGCCATATTGGATTCGTTTTGTGCCCTCAGCATAGGTTCACATAACGCCCAATTAGTTTCACTTTATGCCCATATTTGGATTCACTTGGTTCCCTTGACATTCTTAAGGTTCACTTAGTGCCCAATTAGATTCGCTTTGTGCCCTTGTCAAAGGATTCACTCAGCGCCTAATTGGATTCACTTTGTGCCCTTGTCACGATTCAAGCAAGAAGATAAAGACCTGCATGGTTCACTCAGAAGAAACATGGGAGCACTGAAGGGATTGGACCTTAAAATATCAAGCTATTTAGGTTCCTCTCGCATCCTATGACTTCGAGGAACCGGGGGGTACTTGTTGTGCCCAAAATCTCCATGGGCTAGATTTAGGCCCATTAGGCTTAAGGATCCAATCCGTATGAGTAATATGGGTTATGATTGAGGTCCCTTAAGTTAAATGGGGCTAAATAGCATGTGAAATGGATTTGGACAGGTTCAGGTTCCCGAGAGACAGCTTCCTGTAGACAGCTTCCCGAGAAACAGGTTCCTGCAGACAGGTTCCTGAGAGACAGCTTCTTGTACGAAAACAGATTTATGCCAGCAGATTTATAGTATGATTAAGCCTCATATTCTTTAGGAGCAAGTCATGAATGTCAACTCCTTGTTGGAATGTATTCCTTGGGCGCAGATGATCCTTGGATACTTCTAATAAGACTACAACTAGTAAAGATACTCCTAGTCGGACTAGAACTCGAGTTCTATTCAACTTAGGTCGCCTATTCGTGGCTGAATCTGGAGAAAAGGACTTCCCCACGAATTAGGAACCTAGAATATTGCTGCCTAACCAGACTTCTAGTCTAAAAAGAACTACGTGAACTTGATCCCTATATATACAAGGGTGCGTAGGCACCTTGGGAACACGGCTACAAGCCTCGCAATACACCTACGAGATTCTTGAGAACACACGACACAAGCCTCAAGGGAACTCGCGAGATTCTTGTAAACGCTCTCGAGCTCAGTTCAACCCCCACAAAAAACCTCCATTCTCCATGGATCAGTTGATCATTAGCCTTTACAACTCACCATAAACCTCTCAAAAGTTGTTACGAAATCCACTCATCAACACCGTATAAAGGGGATGCCGTCAAAATTTTCTAAAAATTGTAAAGTTTTTAAAAATAGTATTTACACCTTCCTCGAGTATAATATGTATATTATTAGTGAAATTCTTGGATTGTTAAGTTATAAAGCCTGTTGAGTATAATTTGTTTGTTTAAGGAAATTAAGTAAAATTGGTGAAGTGCTAGTGTACGTGATTTTATTTGAATTGTTAACTGATCTCGGATTGTTTAGTGGTAAAATGAATTGCAGGTTGTGTTTAGAGTGATAATTATAATTGTTAACTTAATAAGGACATTAATTCGATATTAAGGATAAGAAGGAGCTATATGTACATTTTGATCGGATTGTGATATATGTATGTTATGTGTTAGATTTATGGATTGTCAGAGATGTACAAAGGAGGTACATTAGTATGGTTTGATATGACTACAAATTATATAGAAGTAAAAGATGTTTTGATTGTTGATCAGGGTTGATTGTATTTACAACATGTTAGGTGATATTTTAGAGGAGGTGCTGTCCAAATTTTGTTAGAATTATTTTGTAATTCTTCTAGTAATTTGATAAGGGTTATTTGTAAATCAATGTGATATACGTGTTAGAGAGTGTAAGTATAAGTTAGTATTACCTGCTAAGTGTTTATATGATTTTGTGATTATATGCTACTATTTTAAATATATAATCGGTATGTGCTATGTGTTAAGTTGTATAGCGTTATAGGACGCGTTTGGGTAAAATATAGTTAGGCGGCTACGATTATTAGCATACTGAGATAGTACTTTACCTGTATATGTAGGTGCAAATAGGAGGCCGGCTAAGAGCCAATGCACATGTAGATGGAATATAGAGGAAGGAAATAATTATTGGGATTGACGAGTGTGCTCGTGTAGAGACTGACAAGTGATAACGGAAAGACGAATGCGTAATCGAAGAAAGGTCAATGTCTAAAGAAGGAGAGACCAATGTAAAGTGAGTAAAGAATCGAGATGTTGGAATTAGAAACTGCATGTATTGAGTAAGGTAGTTTGGCGAGACTTATCCACACAGTTCGGAAAGAGAAGAAGCAAGACGCTATTTTGAAGATGACTCGACTCAGTACATCAAAGATCAAAGATCAATGTAAGGTATTTTAAACCACTGGTATAACTTCTTATCAAAGTTATACAAGTGGTTTAAAATTTGATCAAAGAGAATGTTGTAAAGAAGAAAGTTTTTATTTAATGGAAATTGGATTCTTGTTTCTAACACTATAACCTAAAAGATCTTGGTGGTTGAGTCACAAATGTTATATTTATAATTTTGGATAATTACAAGAAATATTGTGTTATTAAACAGGTGAATATATATTTGAGGATTTTCGCGTAACGATCAAATCTCCTGACCCTGGATTTGGGGACGTTACAATACCGAGTTAATCAGTTGTAGGGGTACTATAGTCTACAACCATGTCATTGCGGCACCAGTGATATGATACTTCCGTGGCAGTGTGATTGGTCACGGTGTATCCTTCTGATAGCTCAGGTGACAAACTTTTGGGCATTTTGATATTTGTTTCAGGATACGTAGGTGCACCCAGAGTTTGATTTGATTTGTGATTTGACGGTGACGTTGTATAATGCCGTAAACGTTATCCGATTTGTTGCACACATAAGATATCCTTTGATGTGTGTATTTGTATCTGTTCTGATCTCGGTATGAAATATCCTAACCCCTCGTTGCTTGAAATAAATGTTTTATTATAAACTGTCAAATATACATATTTGTTTTTCTATTTTATAAATTGTACTCCAAATCCGTACTGGGGGATTGGTTCATGCTGTATTCTTTTTCTGGCAGGTGCTTAGGTGGATCTGGGATTGTGTGATAGAGAGCTATCCTTATTCCATTGATTAGGACTTATGAACTTCTAGCATTATTTTGACTTGAAGACTTATTTAGAGATTTTAGTTTTTCATATTTATTGGTTTGAACTGTAATTTGGAGTTTTAATATTATTTGGAGGTTATTAGACTATTTAATAATTATTCAGAGATTGTTTTTAGTGCTCTGTTTACAAGTTTATGGATTATAAGTAAAATCTCCTCCCATTTTAGGAATGGGGTGTTACATGCATGTACTATTAATTTTGGGGTAATGCTAAACATAGCCCTAAGGGCTATGGTTAAGCATTAATGTAAGTGGATAAATGCATTTAAAATGTCAAATATGCACTTAATATATCAAGTTTGCACGAATTTCAATATAATTATTTAGCAAATTGGGATTTTTTTATTAGTAGAAATTAATGTGAATGCAGGGGGGGTCCACTATTATTACTTGGAAAATTGAATTGATGTTGTAAAAGAGCATTGAAAAACTAAAAAACAATTAGATAACTAAAATCAATGTTGAAAAGATGAGAATATTTAATGCTTAACCATAGCCCTTAGGGCTATTGTTAGCATTTCCCTTAATTTTGTTATGGGCAACCCAAAACAGAACAATTTAATAGATTATGGACTCTACATGGTGAAGTACTTGGAATAATAGGGAAAAAAATAGAAACTGCCCTTCAACGAGGTACAGTTATATTAACTAGCACGTGATATTTTTTTTTTAGTTTTGTTCTCTAACGTTAGCTATGTTTTAGGAACAAGTGTTTTAGTTTTTTTTTTTATAGATTTATTTTCTAATATTAGCTGCTAACAAGCATGCACTTGTTTCAGGAATAAGTGCTAGTTGTAAGATACATCCTTGTATGAAAAACGCTTAACAAAAAATTCATGGATCCGAAAAACTTTTGCTAACAAGACATGATACTGTTTCAAATGTCCAAATAGAAGTGTTGCTTATTCCATCATTCATTGCTAACATAAAAAAAATTATGTTAGTTATGTTGTTAAACATATTACATATAGTACATTGGTACTTATAGTAGCATGTGTTTTTTGGAGTATACGTGATATTATTTTTGGACTCACGTATTTATTGTTTTTGAAATTATAGAAGGGAAATCATTTTTTTAATATTTTAATAATTATAGTAGTTTATAAAAATAAAAATTTGTGAAACTTGTACTTTTCATTTAAATTCAAAAAACTTTTTCAATAACGATATCAGAGCATCTCCATCGGTGTTAGCTAAATTGGTTGGCTAAAATGATATAAAATACTGATTCTGTAAAATTTACTTAACCTGTAAGGTGTTGTACTTCGATGGTACTGACTATAATGATTGACAATTTTTTTAAAAATAGTGTGTTAATTATTATTTCAAGTTGTTACAAATAGAATATATTATTTTAATATGGTAATAGATGATGTGCAATCTTCTTACAGGTGCGTTCGACAAATATAGCCAACATCACGAGATTGGCTAAATATTTAGACAAATGGAATGCGTGATTGAAGTGGAGATTTTTTTTTATATATTCTCTATAAGTTTTATTTATGATATCATTTATCTAATTTTATCTAAGTATTTTAGAGGGTTGGAGATGTCCTTAGAATGGAAAATGAATTGATTGAGACTTATTTAATAAAACATGACCAGATATTAAAACCAAATTTTTATGATCAAAATAAAATCTAATAAAAAATAAATAAGATTTGAAAAACATCCGAATTATGGATTATACGTATCATAACATTAATTATTTTTTACCTGAAAAAATTTATTATTTTTGTTTTGAAATATTATTCATATGATTTCTTCATTATCATATTCCCGCCTCCCCCTATGCTCATGTATTTTATAATTTTTTTTATAATTTTTTGAAATTAAAATATTCTAGCATAAATGAAAGTCATGTATTAAGAAATAATAATTAAATTTTGTGCACATTATACCCATTTATTTAAAAATAGTTCATTATCTTATTTTGAAACAAAATATTTTATTAACTTTAACAATTTGTTTATTTTAATGTTAGTCATCCACTTTAAAATATTAGGAAAACACAATCATAAATTTAGGAATAATTATGTTGGACAACTAAATTATATTATGTAACAACTTTTAGTTTTATTTTAGTAACATAAATATTTTTTCACTATTAAAATATCATAAAAAATTAATTTGATTATTTTATTATTATGTAGAAAACCAATATCAAGTTAAAAAAGTAAAAAGTCATTTGAGTTCAAAAAAAAAAAGAAGTAAAAAGTCATCATACAATATTACAGTACATCTTATAAATAAATAAATTAATACATAAATAATTTTTTAAAAAGCAAAATTCATTTAAAATGCAATTACAAACAATCACAAACACATAAATACCTTTTTCTATCCTTGTTAAACTACTACTATCGGATTATATCACTTTCTCACTCTGTCTCTAAAAATCCCCAAAGTGAAAACCCTAATTTACTTTCTTGTGTTCTTCAATTACTCATTCGATATGGTTCCTTTCTCAGTTACGGCTTCGACTCAGATTCGATATCTGCTCGAAAGTGTCAATGAATCGAACTTTGACTCTGTGTTTCAAGAATTGTGTGAGGTATATGTGTGTGTTTTTGTATGTGTTTGTGTATTTGTGGTGTGTTTTGTAATGTGTTTAGTAGTGTCAAGTCAATTTCGATGTTTAAATGAGTTAAAGTTGTGAACTTTAGTGGAGATTGTATGTGTGTTTCTGATTGTGATTGGGGTTTTGGTGTTCGGGTGTGTGTGATTGGTTGATTGATTTGTTGATCTGGAGGTTGGGTTTAAAGATGAAGGTAAGGTTGGTTGAGTTTGTTTTGGAATCTGGGTTTTGGATTGTACGGAGATTTAACTTTGATATGCGAAAGTCGTAAAGTTGTCAAGATTGTAGTTTTGATTGTTTATGAGTTTGTGAATTGTAATTGGGTTTTTGTAAGGAATTTAATGGTCGGATTTTATTGTTTTATTGGCAACTCGGGGTATGTTCTAGGTGAAGCTGAGTGGAAAATCGTTATGAAAAATAATGCATTAAATGTCTCTTTCTATCTTTCACAGTTTTTTGTTAAGTTTCGTTGAAATGAAATGCTCCAAGAGGCCATAAGTTTTTAAAAAATTTTAAGCAACTTATCTCATTGGAAGTTCATTTTTTTTAATTGTGTTGCCATTATCTGCACATGTATTTGCTTATTTATGGATTTTGAATCTGATACGTTTCTCGATTTTAAATTGACCATCTTATTACATATGTGGAAGAGGCTATAGGTGCTAGTCTGGGTCTAGTGGCATATTTAAGTAGTTAAATTGTATGTGTTTATGTTTTATCTTGTAAAATGTTCCTTTTTCAGTTGAATTCATGTTAAGGGCTTTGGCTACACAATAAACAGGCTGACAAAATGCATTTCTTTGAGACTTTCATATTCATTTAGTGGGTTAAGTGTTAATTAGAAGTAATGATAAAGTCAATTTGATGTGTTGTCCTACAGCTTCTTGGTCTCCTTTTGTCCTTTCTTTTGCTGATATTTTGCTCGCATCTGCAGTTTATTGGATATGGAACTGAGGAAAGCATATTGGTGCTCCAAACCTGCTTTGACCAATTGAATAATCATACGAAAGACTATAAGAATATGCAACTGGAACCTATATTTGTATCAATTTTTAGAAACATATTGAATAGACCAAACTTCAGTACACTATTGTGTCAGTCCCTAAGAGGTGTGCCTGTCAATGAAGAGTTCTTGGAGAGTCTCTCTATGGCCTTGCAACTTGCAACACCTGAAAGAATTGTAGTAGGTCTTGCTCTATCAGAATCTGAAAACCTTGATGTCAGAATGTGTGGTATGTTGCATATACTCTCGTCTAATGCCATATTGCCATGTCTATGATGTGGTGTACAATGCTAATACTCATCTTCTCTTATTCTTGCTTATTCGATTTATAATTTTTATGGCTGTGCTTTACAGGGAAGAGTTTCTGCATAAATCAGATTTCACAACTATGTTCAAATCATGAATCGCTGGAATCTACTGAGCAAATTCAAAACATTCTTATTTTCCTTAATCAATCAGAAGGACTTTCGGAGCATGTGGATTCATTTATGGAAATGCTATCGCTAGTTCATCTGAAGGAGGATTCTGAATTTATTTTATCTCCTTTAATCACTAATGAATTGCGTGAAGCTAACTTTTTCAGGTAACTTTGTATTAGAGATTCCGGTGTTCTCATCTCTGTTTGGTTATATCTGAATTCTGTCATGGTGCTTTTGCCCAATCTTAAAAACAAGTGTCGTGTGTTTTCCAGTTTGACACCTATGGTTGTTTAGATTTAACTAAGTTTGCTAATCATTGTGATTAATCTTTTTTCTTTAATTATGTTGCAGGAATTTGGACATGCTCAATGATGGCTCCGGAAATGAGTTCGATACTATCTTGGCTGAAATGGAGAAAGAACTAAGTATGGCTGAGCTGATGACAGAATTTGGTTATGGTTGTACTGTGAATGTCTCACAGTGCAAGGAGATGTTATCTCTATTCTTACCTTTGTCTGAAGTTACTGTTGCTAGAATATTAGGAACAGTTGTCCGCACCAGTGCTGGACTTGATAGCTACCAGAATACCTACTTAACATTTTGTTCTGCTATCACCGGTAGTAGCTTGTCAGATCTGCCTCATGTTGATTCTTGGAGCATTGATGTTCTCATCGAATCCATTAAGCAACTAGTAAGTTCTACCTTACCTTTAACCGTATTTCTAATCTTCTTATCGTCTTTAGTTTTCATAAGCAAGTGAAAGTGTTTTTATTACTAATAAATCGGCATGCGTACAGGCTCCAGGAATCAACTGGATAAAGGTCTTTGAGAATCTTGATCACGAGGGCTTCTACATTCCCAATGAGGCTTCTTTTGCTATTCTCATGTCTATTTTCAGATATGCATGTCAGGTATATATTGATGATGCCCCCCTTGCACAAAAAAAGGGCCTTGTTTGCTAAATGTGTACACAATAGTAATTCATCTTTGTTTCATGTTGACCCATGAATGGGAGCTGTAGTAAGAATAGCAGCACTAAAACTTTAATTCTTGTGTCATTCTTTTATGCAGTAATTTAAAACAACTTTTTTGTTGGTGATAGTTTCAAGTAACTCTATTTGTGGGGCAACAGGAATAATTCTATGTGAAAGAAATAAATAAGATCAGAATACATGAACTCGTTGTAGTGACTAATAACAACAATTCACTGAAAATATTTCATCAGGGACTATTCCCGCTCCATGCTGTTTGTGGCTCTGTATGGAAGAACACTGAAGGCCAGCTATCTTTTCTCAAGCATGCCGTCTCAGTACCACCTGAAGTATTTAGCTTTGCACATTCTGGGAGGCAGCTGGTATGAAGCAACTTCTATCTAGTATGTATCTCATTATGCTCTTATGATGTTCTTGATAATGAAATTAGAAACCTTATTGCAGGCTTACATAGATGCCGTCAATGATCACAAGTTCCATTTGGTACATGCAAATCATGCTTGGCTATGTCTTGATCTTGTTGAGGTGTTGTGCCAGCTAGCTGAGAGGGGTCATGCAGGTTCAGTTCGACCAATGCTGGAGTATCCTCTCAAGCACTGCCCTGAAGTTTTGTTGCTGGGGATGGCGAGCATAAATGTACAGCTCTTTCTAGTGACAAATCTTCATATTGTTCTTTTTTTGTCTTTACAGTTGTTGATTTTCTTTCTTCATTTCAAATTTCAGACGGTATATAACCTTCTCCAATACGAAGTTTATTCCATTGTCTTTCCCGAGTTGCTGAAAAGTTCTACTGGGGCTAGTGTGATCCTTCATCTTTGGCATGTCAACCCTAGCCTTCTGCTGCGTGGATTTATAGATGCATTTAACATGGACTCAAGTAATATGATTAAAGTCTTGGAGTTGTGCCATGAGTTAAAGGTATATACATTATAACTGTGATGTGTTTTAGTATCTCTATAACAGTAGAACTGCAAGGTCATTTGACGTAATTAAGTAAAGCTGAATGAGAATTTTATTTTGTTAGCTATGTTGCTTTTGTTTGGTAATTAGGAGGCTAAACATACTGTATGTGATGGATTCAATTAGTTGAATTTCCTAGATAAGTACATGTACTACCCATCTTGGGCTGTAATTCGAGTTTAATTGAGCTGAGTTTCTGTTTAACACGTTTGAGCTTGGAAAAACTAAGTGAGCTCAAACTTCTGATCAGATTCTACTCACATAAGAACCGAGTTGTGTTCGAGTTCACTCACGAGCTAGTTGACGTGATATTTGAACAAGCTAAGTTGAGCACATCGATTATGTTAATTTTGAATAATTTGAATCTCTAAAAATGCTAAGGATAATTTAGTTAAAGTTATAAAATAATTTGAAGTAATAATTTATGTTGAAAGTGTTGTTGAGTTTGGTGCATACTCCAGCTCAACTGGTTTAGTTAAAAAAAATAAGATCTAATGTTTGAGCTTGAGTTGTATACATGTTCAAGTTTAGTCATAGTAAACGAGTTAAAGCTGCTTTTACATCTGAATTTTTTCCACTCTTTTCTTCTCCTCTCTTTTAATTTATATTATCCTTGTTAATTCATATTGTTAGTCCTATAATATTTACATCTCTCCCCGCTCTCTCCTCTTCCCGCAATAGTAGCCGTAGTTCATACATGAATATATAGTACTCCCTCCGGCCCATTTTGTAAGACATGGTTTGACTTTCACGGAGATTAAGAAAATACTATTTAACTTGTTAGGTGGTAGCATGTGATTGGTTGGTTGTGAAAGTGGGTGTAAGTGAGTGTATAAAAAATGGGTAAAGTAGGAAAGTAGTGGGTGTAATAGTGTTTATTTAATAAAAAGGAAGTATAAAATAGAGAAGTAGTGGGTGTAATAGTGAAAAGTAATGTTCAAAAATAGTAAGTTTAGTAGGTTCATTCTTTTTGGGACGTCCCAAAAAGGAATAAGTGTCATATAAAATGGGACGGAGGGAGTACTAGTAAATATTGAAAGCTCATAAGCTGAAAAGTTTTAGGATTTTGGTGTTATTTTACTTGTTCATCTATCACATTTGGTAATCTGCATTCTTTTGATGTTGCAGATTTTATCACTGGTATTGGAGATGGTTCCTTTTTCTTTTGGTATTAGGATGGCTGCCCTTGCTTCTCGAAAAGAACTTGTAGATCTGGAAAAATGGCTAAGTACTAACTTAATTACATATAAAGATACACTTTTCGAGGTACAATATTGTTTCTGGTTTATCTGAACTTCTATTTCTTGTGCTATTCTGGAATGCGAAATTTGCAATTGCCCATTCCAGTTTTAAAGATGCTGTGGGCTTTTTAATATAGATGCTGTGAGCTTTGTACTGATATCCTGATAATACATATGATACTTTCAGGAGTGCCTCAAGTTCATAAAAGAGGTCCAAATTAGCACTCAAGATATGCCACCCACCCGTTTCGATCAATCTGGATCTCTTTGGAATATTTATTCGGAAACAATTTCTACATTTTTAAAGGTTTTTTTTGTTTATTTTTTTCATCTACTGTTTTTCTTTAATCTCGCACTTTTATTTAACACATGTTTCAAATTTTGTGCAGGTCCTGCAAGCTAATACGGGCTCAATTTCTTCTCGTAGTCTTTGTGAGGAAATAGAGAAGCTGAATGTGACTGTTATGCATTCTAATATAAGGGTTGTAAATTCTCCTGGTACTGATTCCTCGACTACTGATGGATATGCTGAAGATGTTGAGACAGAGATCAACTCTTATTTTCATCAGATGTTTTCTGGTCAGTTAGCGGTTGATACCATGATTCAAATGCTTGCTCGATACAAAGAGTCATCTGAAAAGAGGCATGTTCTCTAATTTTGTCCTTTGTGATTGTCTTAGTCCCTTGGACATTTTATAATGTGTTTCCTTTATATGTACTATTATAATTATGTTAGTTTTTTAGTATTTAATAGGATGTTTATTTAGTCTATTTTCGAGGGAAATGGAGTTGATTAAATCAAAGCTAACTCTATTCGCATTTAATCCTAAGTTCCTTTTCTTGATAAGGGAAAAATAAATGATACACCTTATTTATTTGGTTCGTTTTTGTTGAGAGTTAAAAATGAGATACTTTGGGAGGAAATCAATGAAATTTGAATCTCCTTGAACCTTTGAAGTGAAATTGTGAATTTTTGGGTGTTACTCAGATATTCAAAAGAAGTACTTAAATTTTATTTTTCTTTTGTTTAGCAACTTTCTTTCTGTGTTGAGATCTAAGATGTATCATACACGATTGAAGTTAGTTATGGATAATACTTAAGAGTAAAGTACAAGCTTCTGTATCTGTGCTTGCCCATTTTGATTTTGCTAACCATTATATGGATGCACAGGGAACAATCTATATTTGAGTGCATGATTGCAAATCTATTTGAAGAATACAAATTCTTCTCCAAGTACCCTGAAAGGCAGCTCAAGATTGCGGCAGTTCTTTTTGGTGAGTTCCTTGGCTTTTATCTAGGACATGAGTAAGGAATTTTCTTTAGGTGCTCACTCTTTCAGTTTCTCCTGTGCTAATATGTGTTTAACTTGCTTTTTGAACTTTGATAATTATTATTGTATAGAGATACTTAAATCTCTTATTCTATATTCTGGAGTTATGGTTTAATAATATTTGTCCTAAAAAAATTGTTTACAGGATCACTCATTAAGCATCAACTTGTTACTCATCTCACACTGGGAATTGCTTTGCGTGCTGTTTTGGATGCACTACGCAAACCAGCAGATTCAAAAGTAGGTGTTAATTTTTCAAACAGTTATTTCTTGGTAGCATGAGTGTGTGTCAGGAACTGCCCTGACTACTAGTATTATCCTGTTATGTAGTATACTGTGTTGTAATATAGTGTGCTGCTGTGCTACGGAGTATACAAGTGGGGTTGTTAGTAGTATTAAGGGTACTATAGTCATTTGCTGTATTTTAAATGTTGCAAGTGGGGTGCAAGTGGCAATCCTCTATAAATAGACATGTAATGTTTGAAGAACAGTTATGCATTATGAAATAACAGAAAAGGGAACTTTGTTCCACCTCTCTCTTCTCCCTATCTGACTCTCTCTCTCTCTCGGGTTCTCTCTCTCTCTAACAACCCTTTCTTTCTCTGCAAGCTTTGCTTGTTTTCTGCTATCTCTCTTCTCTTCTACCTCTGATCTCTCTCTATTTCTGTCTCTATCTCTGTTTATCAGCTGTAACAAGCGGTTTATCTCTCTAGAACACAGAAAACTACAAAAATATGCATAGAACAAGTCAGAAACCTTGAGTTCCTGACAGTGTGTAACAACATTAACATTACTTTTCATTGCAGATGTTTGTTTTTGGCACCAAAGCTTTGGAACAGTTTGTTGACCGACTGATTGAGTGGCCACAGTATTGCAATCATATTTTGCAAATATCTCATTTACGTGGTACTCATTCAGAGCTTGTTGCCTTCATTGAACGAGCACTTGCCAGAATTTCATCAAGCCATTCAGAGTCAGATGTGGGTCATGTTGCTGCTGTCGATCAACACCAGAATCCAATTACTGCAGCACATGCAGAGGTGAATGTTTAATTATATATTTAATTATTGTCAAGTGCTGCAAGAGTTTTGCATTTATGATAGATTGGAGTTGTGGAGATACGATGTACTATTTGTTACATTTTAATTATTTATGTTACACAAAAAAATAGAGTGGGATGCAATTCAATGAAAACTTACAGTGGGATATAATTCCGACTTTTGGATCCATATTGCCTCTGTATGTCAACTCTTTAATTTTATCTCCATACCCATGTAGATACTCAAAATTTCATGGGTATTGACAGTTGACACTTCATTTAAAGCGAGAAACATGCAAAATTATGAATTATAAAGTATTGCCGAGGCAGACAGTTTGACACATTTACTTGGATACTTCCAGTTGAGTTCCGGAAACATTACAATTTACAAATCGACATTCACATCTTAGGCAAGTAGGAATCATTTTGACACTATCATGTTCTTTAAGTATTCTAGGTAGACATTGTTGGCATTAGTTGTATACTAGTACTTTATAGTTTACATACCATGATAGCAACCAATGGTTGTTCGTGTATGGCATCAAACAGTTGTTTCATGATATTCTTTGCCATCTGTTTGAAACTTGCTTGCTGAGAGTCACAATCTCACTATCCTAAATTCACTTAATAATTCACGTTTATCCGCTATCTTCATTTTAATGGCAGCTATTAGAAATCCTTGACAAAATAGAAATGATCTTTTGTTTTGTCATTAATAGAATATGTGAAATGGATGAATATTAGTTAAGTTGTAGTCCTCTTTTACTGGAAACATAGATACTCTTCTGGCTACATGTCAAATAACGTACAGAGTTTCTATCATTTTGACTTTTCTTTTATGATATAATCTTCTATTAGTAGATTCATTTCTTACTAAGCCTCTGTTGCCCTTCAAATCGTACTGGTGTTTTAACTTTGTCTCCTAGGTTGTTTAGTCCCCAGGTTTAGAGTATACTGATGTGTGCACACTCTAAGGTTTTGCAAGTTCTTGTACTGTAGGACAGAAGCAGTATGTGGTGCACAAATATCAAAAATTATTATAAATGGGCTACTTAGATTTGGTCAAGGATGGTTCTTTTGTTATTAGTATTCACCAAAGTTTCTTACTTGCTAGATTGCTGTAGTACTAAGTTTCTCTTTTCAATTAGATGCAGGGGTCGGCGTTCCCTTCAATTGGATCTAGTAGCATGCAAATAGCATCCTCTTCTCCTGTCCAGCTTCAACAGAGGCAGCAGGGTTCTTTAGAAGACCGGCATAAAGCTTCTCCGCCATTGCCCAGCTACATGAAACCAGCTTTATCTTCTGCAACGAATGCTTCAGTTCCCTCCAGTGATACATCTGGCACACTGAAGGCAAGTTGATGGGTTCTATTTTAGTTGAATATAATTTGAATATAGATTTCCTGGATAGCATCTGTTTGTGGTTGGGGTTTTGTGTTATTGTTTTTTTTATCTTTTTTTATTTACTATGTGGTTACAGAGTACAGCTAATCCTGCATTGTCTTCAACCACTGGTTTTGTTCGTCCGACCCGCTCGACTACCTCAGCACGTAAGTATCAGTTACAGTTGCATGTGCCTGTTTGTTAACATGCGTATGTGCATTAGCACAGATTGTTTTTTGTGGGACCTTTCGCATTATTTTTAACTTGTCTGAAAACAGGGTTTGGCTCTGCTTTGAATATTGAAACACTTGTTGCTGCTGCAGAGCGAAGGGAAACTCCAATACAGGTATAAATTTTGCCTCCTGTAATGCGGTTAGCTGATTTATTCCGTGTAGGTTATTCATACCAGTAGTTTATATATAGGCAAGGCTGGAACTTGGTTAACTCTTTCTAGCAGTTAGATGGACCTGATGAATCAACTTTTTAGGCTTCAAATTGGCAGTGAGATTTATTGTACTTATAATTTGGTACAAGTGGGCTAGTTAACGCGGAGCTGAATTTCTTGAGATGGAATTTGTCATGTTTTTTGTCGTCATTGGTATTATGCATATATATTCAACATTTCAACTTGACGTTTAAGATTTTTCTAAGATGCGAGGAGCAGGGGTTCGAAGCCATGAGCTTCGGCCATGATGGGGTGGGGGAAGGAGCCCTTCACTAGGCTATTAATGGAATTTTTGGTTATTATTACATAATTTAATAATTTAATTTTTATTATGATTGATTCTATGGTTTTGATTTGTATACTTTTACATAGTTAAACCTGAAAGCCTATTTTGCTAAAGATCTGGTTTGAGTAATAGAGTTTTTTTTTAATTGAACGTTTTGCTTTATTGCACCTAATATCTTGAATGTATTCCTTACAGGCCCCAGCATCAGAAATTCAGGATAAAATATCATTTATCATAAATAACCTATCTCCAGCTAATGCGGAAGCTAAAGCAAGAGAATTTTCGGAGTTCTTTCAAGAGCAATATTATCCTTGGTTTGCCCAATACTTGGTGATGAAAAGGTATATTTGCCAAGCATTCTTTGATATATCTATTCTTGATCATTCGATTAGCTGTTTGGAGTGCCGTTGCTCCTATATGGATGCTTGATCTCATACTGAACCTGTTATTATGTCAGAGCAAGCATTGAACCAAATTTTCATGACTTGTACTTGAAGTTCTTAGACAAAGTTAATTCAAAGCCTTTGAACAAAGAGATTGTGCAAGCTACTTATGAAAACTGCAAGGTTTATGCCATATACTTTTTGTGTCTTTGCATGTAAATGCTGTTATTTGTCAAACATTCTGATTTCTATATGTAAATAATTATTTTAGGTTTTGTTGGGATCTGAACTTATAAAATCAAGTTCTGAGGAGCGTTCATTGTTAAAGAACCTGGGTAGCTGGCTTGGTAAGATTACGATAGGCAGGAATCAAGTATTGCGAGCTCGAGAGATTGATCCCAAGTCTTTAATTGTAGAGGTTTGTTTTTTTTTGTATGAACTATTCCCTTACCTGGTTGTTTTCCTGTGTAAATAGGTTTACTTCAGAAAATGCACTTAAATTTCTTAGGATTTTTGCAGGCTTATGAGAAGGGTTTGATGATTGCTTTGATTCCATTTACCTCAAAGGTATTTTTCTGGTTGATTTTGTGCATATTGTTTGATGTGGCTCATAGCATTCATACTAAATTTATGTGCAGATATTGGAACCTTGTCACAACAGTCTAGCGTATCAACCACCCAATCCTTGGACTATGGGTATTCTTGCATTACTGACTGAAATTTATGCAATGCCAAATTTGAAAATGAACCTTAAGTTTGACATTGAGGTACATGTTTCCTTGTCTAAGTTTATGTTTTACATTTGCAAACCTGTCTGTTATGTATTAACTGTCCACTATTTTATGTAATCTCTTGCCTTCTAGGTTCTATTCAAAAATCTTGCTGTGGATATGAAAGATGTCTCTCCTAGTTCTCTTCTCAAGGACAGACCAAGGGAGACAGAAGGAAATCCTGATTTTTCAAACAAAGATGTTGCACCTTCTCAGGCATCAATAGTTGGTGATGTTAAGTCGGGTGTAGTGTCTACTCTAAATCAAGTTGAGCTACCGCATGATGTTGCTAGTCCCGCCCATCCTACAGCACATTCTCACTTGATGTCCCAGGTTTGTCTATATTTTCATAATCATGGTGGATGCTTGCATTCGTTATAATGTTTTGGTGTTGACATTTTTCTCATGATTGCTATATTAGTATGCTGCATCTGTTCATCTTTCTGCGCCAACATTGGAGGACGAGAAAGTGGCTCCTTTTGTCTTATCTGATCAGCTGCCTTCTGCTCAAGGGCTTCTACAAGTGCAATCTCCGTTTACTGTTAGCCAGGTTTCATGCCTGTCCCTATTTTAAGTTTCTCTATAGAAATAAATAGAAATCAAAGTTTTTAACGTACATGTTACTTTTTCAGCTTCCTACACCAGCGTCTAATATTGAACAGCAAGTGGTGGTCAACCCCAAGTTGCATAGTCTGGGACTGCAGCGACATTTCCAGAGGTTCGCAGTCGTTGCTTCTTCTTTTCTGCTGTTGAAATTTAGCTGATTTTGTCGCGGAAGCTTTATTGTTTTTTCTGGTTGCAGTGTTCTTCCTGCAGTCATGGATCGGTCTATCAAAGAAATTGTATCTAGTATTGTGCAGCGCAGCGTTTCGATTGCAACTCAAACAACAAAAGAACTAGTGCTAAAGGTTATTTTTGTTTATTTCATCCTATCACTAGACTTGGTGGACCAACTTCTTATATTCTAATGGTTTTTTTATAACTACATTTATGTGCAGGACTATGCTATGGAATCAGACGAGACTCGAATTCGTAATGCTGCACACTTAATGGTGGCAAGTTTGGCTGGAAGCCTTGCTCATGTGACATGCAAGGTTTTTTATGATACCATTTCATTACCGTTTCATCATATCACATCATTTGTCAAGATCCTGAAGTTCTATAAGTTCTGAAACAGTTTACGTTGTTGTTAATTGAATTTCGTTAATTGTGGTACTTATAATGTAATTTTGTTCTGTTAGGAACCTCTACGGGCTTCAATTATAAGTCACTTGAGAAGCTCAGTCCAGGGTTTGACACTTGCAAACGAACTCCTTGAACAAGCTGTCCAGCTTGTTGCTAATGATAACCTAGATCTGGGATGCGCTCACATTGAACAAGCTGCAACGGAAAAGGTCAGTTAAAGGTTTTCTTCGTTGAGTTTGGAACATGAAACTAGTTCTCAAAATTGAATGACATGAGTTTAATTGGATCTAAAGTTCATTTTACTGTACACATATTGCTACTCAAAGAATGTAAAATTATGTTGCTGTAGTATTGTTTTTGATTCCACCTCAGCTGACTTCGAATTCTCATCGTGCAGGCCATACAGACTATTGATGGGGAAATAGCTCAACAACTCTCTATAAGAAGGAAGCAGAGGGAGGGTGTTGGTCCAGCATTTTTTGATACAAGCCTGTATACTCAAGGTCACATGGGGGTTTTACCTGAGGCCCTTCGACCCAAACCTGGGCGTCTGTCGCACTCACAACAGAGAGTTTACGAGGTATAACCCCTTGCTCTTACCAGCCATCACGAGGCATGACCATTTTATAGATATATCAGTGATATGACTTCGTATCTTGCAGGATTTTGTCCGATTACCATGGCAAAATCAGTCTAGCCAAACCTCAAATCTTTCCCCAGTTGGTCCTTCAACATCTGTCAGTAGTGGCCTTTCCCAGGCACATGGTTCAGCATCTGGTCAGCTAAATTCTGGTCCGTACTCTGCCCTTGGGAACACAGGAATGGGTGCTGTTGCACATTCCCTTGATCTTGGCCCTGAAGAACTGGATGCTGGTCCACCAAAACAACTTAGGTATTTTTCAACTCATTAGCCTGGCACTTTTATTAATTTTACTTACGTTGTTACTAATTTTATTTTGTCGCTATTTCCTTACCTTCCACTCTATATTTCAGTGTTTCCACAATGCCTTCTGGGTTGGCTGAAGGTGTAGTTCAACAAAATTTTGAAAGTGATGCTATCCCTGTTTCTTATCCTTCTGCTTCAACGTCTGAGTTGCAGTCTGCAGAACAAACAATTGCTTCAAAAGTTAGTACTACTACACTAAAAGAGCTTGTGATGCACATACACACATGCATGGTTACATATACAACTTCACAACTTATATGAATATGAATTATCTTCTTACTAGGAATCTGGAGTATCTGTGCAGTCGTTACCTTCTACGTCCACAACTGAGCGACCTGGAAGCAGCATCTCAGAACCATTGTTAGCTACAGGCGATGCACTGGACAAGTACCAGCTTATTTCAGAGAAGGTTAAGACTTTTACTTCTCCTTTGTGCCTTTTCAGTTTCCAGCAGATGGGTTGAGTGCTTCACTTTTTTGGTTCTGTAATGTGGCACTTAAACTTGTTCCAGAACACTTAATAGAAGCTATACTCTGTTATTTTTCGTTTTTTGAACACATTGAGTTTCAGATGAATCTATGATTTTCTGTGTAAGAGGTGGTATTTTATAATAAGACAACTCTGAGTTGATCTTTGTTTCATTAATCTTACAAGGTTGTTTCTGGTTCTGTGCAGCTTGAAACTTTAGTTACTATTGATGGTGCAGAAGCTGATATTCAGGTAGAGCTTCTAACCTTTGTTGTGTTTGTTGGCGTTAGGCTGAACCTTTTGATGCACCGTGTTTCAGTTAGATCACTTAAGATTTAAGAACGAAGTTGCTTATTGTACTTTCATAGAATCCTTCTTTATTGAATGGTGTATTCTGCTATATAACAACATAGGTGTCGTTTGAGAACATCTTAATGCATCTGATCAGGATAAATCTGAATCGATCGGCCTTTAAAGTTGTTTGGTTGATTATTTTAATGATCTTAATGATCCCTAGATAGCTGAATCGTCATGTTAAAAAATTGGACTGAATCGTTCAGATACTTTACTTTACATAACTACCTTATATTATTTCTACCTTGCCTAATCTATTACTTGTTTTGTTTTGCTTTGATTTTTTCAAAAAAATATCACGTGTTTATAACTCTGATTCTGTATCATATTTTGTCATTGTTTCAATTTCTCTTGTAAGTTCCTTTTTTTATCTGCCGTCTATTTTATGAATAATTAGCTTTTAAATTATTTGAACTTGTTTGTTTCGATGTACGATACCTATATGATACAATTTAGTTGAAGGTTTTTTGCATATTAATTAATTTTATAAACTTGAATTACCTTTTTTATATTATATGGTGTGATTATTATTATTATTATCATTTTTTTGGTTGGTTTACACATCAATATGTTTTCTCACTTCTTTTCTGGTAATTCTTCAAATCGTAAAAAAAATTATCTATCAAATGAATTTATTAATTCAGTATACAGATTAACAGTTCATTCAGATTACTTAGTAATTTTAACCCTGCAGATAAATATAATAAGATTTACCAAATGACCTCTTATTATGTACAGACAATTGTTGCTGAGGTTCCCGGGATCATTCTAAGGTGCATAAGTCGAGATGAGGCTGCATTGGCAGTAGCTCAGAAGGTTTGGGCAGTCTTGCTTGCTTTTAAAGTGTTCTTTGTGCAACCTTTTATTACCCATATTAAGTTTGTATGCAATATGACAGGTATTTAAAGGGCTTTATGAAAACGAGTCAAACAATGCACACATTGGTGCGCACCTTGCAATTCTCGCTGCCATTCGTGATGTTAGCAAACTTGTTGTCAAGGAGCTGACTAGTTGGGTATGATTATAATTATGTCTCCTTTTAAATTGATTGTGGTGGCTTGTGATAGGTTTCAATCAATTGATGCAACTGCTGAAACTAGTACCCTGATTTTTCAATTTTTTAGTAACGATCTTCAGTTACATGAAGTATGGTGAACTTCTACATGTTGCACAGTCAGGATAGTTCTACATGGTTCTACTTGTACTTTTCATTTACTATCGCCATCATGCTTTACTTGTTCCATTGATGGAACAAAATGTTGTCCCAGAAGCTGATGGTGCTCATACATTGATATGAGCTATTAAAGTAGCACATTTTTATTCATTTTCATTGGTTAAGAAATGCAAATCGTGTCCTAGCATGCAGCAGAAGAGTTTGTTGATTTAATTGCTATTTTACAGCGCCATTTTTTGGTAAGCTATAAATGAGCACATTTTTACTGATTCTAGTTGCTGAAGTAATGTTTTGTAGTTGAACTATTGTAGTTCAACTATATATAGTTCAATTATATATCCTTGTATTGTTAGTTTTGCATCATAATTTTATATGAAGCTCATTAACTACAAGTCTACAGTGCAAATAATAAAAAATCTGAACATCTTGAATTGTTTTAAGTGGATGAAAAACCTGAAGGAGATTTAACCTTGAAGGATTAAACTCTTTGTATTTGTATTTACTCTTTTATGACGCGTCGATGCATTTATTGTCTTTTTGCATTTATAAGTTTATCTGGGTATATGAATAGAAAATATCTTCTTTGTTACTCCATCTGTCTTAAATGTTGTACAACTGACTGTAGCCTCAAAGTGCATGGTATGTATTGTTTTTCTTTTGAGGATAACTTTATGAGAGTTAGTTTTATCAAGTTGCTAGCTTTCAGAGTTGGTTTTATCTGTATGTTTGCCATAAATTTTAATCGTCGCTGTAATAATTTAAGTTTTCGATATTTTGTGTATACTTAACAAGGATCTTCCATGTATAGGTAATTTACTTCGACGAGGACCGAAAATTCAACATAGATATAACTGTTGGCCTTATTCGAAGCGACTTGCTTAATCTTGCAGAGTATAATGTCCAGATGGCGAAGCTTCTTGATGCGGGAAGGAATAGTATGTCTTACGAAAAAGGCTTGTCATGGCTTTTTTCTATTGTACTAGTTGACAGTACTAACTGATTCCATTTAATAAAATTGCAGAGGCTGCCACGGACTTTGCAGTTTCCCTCGTTCAAACTCTATTGATGAACAATTCCAAAGTCATATCTGAATTACATCATGTCGTTGATGCACTGGCTAAGGTTTGCTTTTCTTCGTTATGTTACTTCTGAATTGATTTCGTGAATTTCTAAATTGTAACAACTGTTATTGCAGCTTGCAGCAAGGCCTGGATCTCCTGAGTCTTTACAACAGCTTGTGGAGATTGCTAGGAATCCTTCTGCTAGTGCTACTGTTTTATCTGGCCTTGCTGTCGGGAAAGAGGATAACCTGAGATACTCTAGAGACAGAAAGGTCAATATAAGTGCCATCTTTTTCTCTCTGCTCTGTGTCTCAACAGTCAAGTCATGATCAGAATTATATGTTCTTTTGCTATATATTCTTATTGTTGCCTGTTTATGCATCAAACTACTGGTCTCTCTGCAGCAAACCGGGAAGAGTACAATCTTTTGGACTCCGTTGAACCAGATCCAGTTGGATTTCGTAATCAGGTGTGTGCTACCTGAGCCATAAAAGCCATTAATCAAATTGATCTTAGATTCTTTAGTAGCACATTGTTTGCACTTGATATTACTTATTTACTTGTATGAGAACCATTTTAGAACTTGGTTTTAAATACTTGGTCTCTGATGTTTAATTTGACCGGTTTCTTAATTGTACAGTAGTATTTATAGGAAATAGATAAAACTAAATATATTTCCTCATGTAGTCTAAATTCATTTTGAATAGCCTATAGCATCAGTTCCTTGATTACCATAGTTTCTGATATATTCTTGAAAAAAAATAAAGATTTTTTGGGTTGTTGCTGTTGAAAACCAAATAGATTGAAGGAGGGTTGAAAATATAAATTTTCCAAAGTTCTTGTTGGAAAAGCTTTGATACTGAATAACACTTTAAGTTTTGATTTTGTATTTATATATGTAATTAAACATGAGCATCTGTTTGTGGTTGGGTGTGTTCTTTGTAGGTCTCAATGCTATTTGCAGAATGGTATCAGATATGTGAACTTCCTGGGGCAAAGGATGCAGCTTCTGCTCACTTTGTCTTGCAGTTGCTACAAAGTGGGCTGCTGAAAGGGGATGATATGTTGGATAAATTTTTCCGTCTTCTCATGGTGATTCTGCTTTATTATTGTAGTTTTATTCTTGGTTTCTTATCAGGCTACTTCTTTTACAGCTCTATTTTGAATGTTTTGAGTTTTCTTAGAGTTGGTACTAAACTGTTTATTCTTTTGCAGGAACTCTCGGTGTCTCACTGTCTACAATCAAATCAACAAACACAGCCGTTGTCTTTCCTTGCTATTGACATATACGCCGCACTTGTGTTTTCAATACTCAAGGTGTTGATCTTAGGATCTGTGATGAATGTTTTGGCTGTATTATCAAATTTGTCATAAATTTCTTTCCTCACTTTATTTTTGTGTTTGCAGTTCTTTCCTGCAGATCAGGGATCAAGTAAACTATCTCTGTTGTCTAAGGTTTGATTAGAAATCAGTAATGCATTTAAATTTTTGTTTTAGGGAGACATTTATGTATGTTTAACTATGGTATATCTGTAGGTTTTGGCAGTTACTGTGAGAACTATGCACAAAGATGCAGAGGAGAAGAAAACAGCTTTCAATCCTAGACCTTATTTCAGGCTGTTTATCAACTGGCTGCTTGACCTGACTACCTTGGAGCCAGTGTCTGATGGTGCAAACTTACAGGTGAGGTGTATGACATTTATTTTTCCATGACTTACTTAAAGGTCATACAGCATCAAATACTAAATTAGTTTGTTGTGCTCAGGTTCTGATAGCACTTGCCAATGCATTCCATGCACTGCAACCACTTAAAATACCTGCATTCAGGTTAGTACGCCAAATGATACTCACATGTCTTGTCCTTGTTCACGATCTCCTTTATGTTGAGTATGCCTGTTAAATTTCTTGCTAGATACTTAGTGATTGGTTGCGAAATACTTGAGTAGGGTAGATTATTATTGGCTTCTTTTAATTTCTTATTGCTCGACTTCTCATTACTTGAACATATTAATATTTTGACAATTCGAGTATCATTGATTTTTTTTAAATGATGTTAGCTATGCTTGGCTTGAGCTGGTGAGCCACAGAAGTTTCATGCCAAAGTTACTAACTGGGAATCCTCAGAAGGGTTGGCCTTTTTTCCAGCGTTTACTGGTCGACCTGTTCCAGTTTTTGGAGCCATTCTTGAGGAATGCTGAACTCGGAGAGCCGGTTGGTCATATATATACACTTGTGTGCTGATTTTTCAGTTCCATTTCAGGATACAGTTAAATAAATGTTTTATACTTCGCCTCCATCTTCTTCAGGTTCATTTTCTGTATAAAGGTTCACTGAGGGTATTGTTAGTGCTCCTTCATGATTTTCCAGAATTCCTCTGTGATTATCATTTCAGCTTCTGCGATGTTATTCCTCCCAGTTGCATACAAATGCGAAACATAATTCTCAGCGCATTTCCTCGCAACATGAGGCTGCCGGATCCTTCAACTCCCAACTTAAAGGTGTCATACTCGTCAAGTATGATTGCATGCAGTCTGTTTTGCTTGATTGTAACCAAACTGTTTTCTTTACTTGCTTAGATTGATCTGTTGGCGGAGATCACTCTGGCCCCACGTATTCTCTCGGAGGTCGATGCAGCTCTGAAAGCGAAGCAGATTAAGAGTGATGTTGATGAATTCCTAAAGGTGTAATATCTCAACCAAGTTATTCGATTGCTTATCGAATATATCTCGACCAATGTGCATGGCGATAAACTGTCTATGGCTGAGAGCATTTAAGATAGTACCATAGTGATTTTCATTTGTTCCACTTGTTTATGAAAATAGAACATTCCACCTTATTTAATTTTCTTAACTCTGTCTTAAACCTTACAAATGTGCTGCCTTCCATGTTTTTGTAGACAAAGCAACAGGGGTCTTCTTTTCTTTCTGATCTGAAGCAAAAATTGATGCTTCCACTAAGTGATGCCGCTCGAGCTGGAACTCGGTACAATGTACCTCTGATGAACTCCCTAGTACTTTATGTTGGAATGCAGGTATGAGACTTTCTGTTTTCATTTTACACGTTCTCTCTGGTCTGCTTATTCGGTGAAGACTTGCAACATTTTGTCTATAGACAACTAGAAGCTCTTCTTTTAAAGCGCAAGAATCTAAGTAGATATATAAGAATTCACACCCACCAAGATAGAATTGAATGACTGAGATGTCGGTGTTCTGTTAAATGCACTTTCTGGCTGATCCAGGAACCACACTGAACCTCTAAAACATAGATTATCTTGCTTTGCTGAACTGACATTTATTTTTTGAACATGTAAGCTTGCTGATTATGAAAACAAAAGTACTATGATATGTAAAAGATGCCACAGTGTGTTTTCCTTATCATGTAAATAGTTTGTTTTCCTTTTCATGTAGCTAATATATTACACCTGGAAGTTTTCGTTAACTTTGTATTGCAAGCGAGTGATTTCAAGTTAAATACTCTAAAACTGTTGGTAATTGTTCGAAGTTAATTTGGTCATACAAAGCCTTGCATTATGAGTAGACGGTGCTCCCCAATCAGCCAAATAGATCATGGTATGTCTTTATATTTCTCATGGGATTTTTACTATGTTTTTAGGCTATACAGCAGCTGCAGGCAAGAACTCCCCCTCATGCACAGGCAAGCGTCTCATTGGCTGCATTCCATGTGGGTGCTGCTTTAGACATCTTTCAGTTATTAATCACAGAGCTAGACACAGAAGGGCGGTACCTCTTTTTGAATGCAGTTGCAAACCAACTACGTTATCCTAACAATCATACACACTATTTCTCGTTCATCCTGCTCTACTTGTTTGCAGAATCAAACCAGGTAAACATGCATTGTTTTTACGGAGATAAAAGGAATCCTTATAGTATTGTCGTTGGTTCCATTTTCATTACTGAATGTTACATGCCACAGGTTTATGTGTCTTTGCAAAGCATGGATTGTTAAGATTGTACAGTTAAAACCTAATTGTCAAGCATTTTGTGTTGAATGCATAGAGAATGTGACAGTTGATAAAGTTTATCGGCAGGGTGCCATAACTTCTTTGGTTTTACCCTAGAATTAGTGAAAAGCTGGAGAATCTTACTTTTCTGTTTGCTGGAGAATCTTTTCTGTTTGCTTGTTCTAATATTAGTACTACTTACTAATAAAACTTAAATTTTCACACAACCAAATTTATTTTGCATGGCATTGCTACCTATTGACTTTTTAGCATGCGACAAAAACTGTAAATTTTTAAAAATTGACTTGAGTTCTGGTAGCAGGAAGTAATCCAGGAACAAATTACCAGAGTATTACTGGAACGTCTCATTGTCAATCGACCTCATCCTTGGGGGCTTCTAATCACGTTCATTGAACTCATAAAGGTATATTTTCTTGTTGCTTCCTGTCAGCAATTTACAAATTGCAAGTTTCAATAGATTGCAGTAATTCGAAATTTAATTGGTGTCCTTTTTACTGAGCAGAATCCGAGATACAATTTCTGGAGTCGGTCTTTTACCAGGTGTGCGCCAGAGATTGAGAAGCTCTTTGAGTCAGTCTCGAGATCATGCGGGGGTCCAAAACCTGTGGAAGAGGGGGTGGTTTCCGGCGGGTTGTCTGACATGCACTAGATATTTTTTTTATCCATCACTATGACTTGATTTATAATCGACTGATAGTAATCATGTAACTTATCCTTTTAAATTGATAACTTTATGTTTGTTGTAAATGTAGAAGTTAACTATACAAGATAGTTCAGTTTGCATTTGCGATTGACTTTCGGGTTTTTATGTTTTCTTTAATAGTTTATTGAATTTCTTTGATTTATTTAAGAATTTTGGTGACTACACTGGTGTTCCACTTGGTTGAAGAGGATGGAAGGGAATGAAAATAAGATGATAAAATTAATGGGGGACAAAATGGAGATGCGAGGGAAAAGTTGGAAACAGAAAGGGTGCGTACTTTTTGTAACATTCCTTTTATATAAATTTCATTTGGTATTAAATACAAGTTCATTTTCTTACACATTAGAATGTGGCGGAAGTTGAGAAATACATCGCAAAAGCTAAAGGGAAATTGAAGGAACCGAGACATTTATATTGTTCAGGTGAAAGCTCAAAGGCATTCTCCAAGTTAAAACATGACAATATTAATAAATGCTACGTTCTGCCTGCTACATTCCCATTTGCGAACAAATTTGTCTCCTGACTTCTGGAGTGGCGTATTAATGCTGAAGAAAATAGGCGATATATAACAGTTAACTTGCTGACCCGAGGCCTGTAAAGGTCGTTAACAGCTTCAACACATTAGAAGTCTCTTCATTAATAGATTTCAGTACAAATAACTATCAGATGGATGCGGCTGTTTTCTCAGATGGATGTGTTGGGCTTGGTGGTGTTATTCGAGACTCATCAGGTTGTTTTCTGAGAGCTAAGTGTGGTCGTCTTGCAGGTGGATGGCAGCCTCGTGAAGCTGAGGCTCTGAGCTTGAAAGCAGCTCTGTTGTGAGCTAAGAGTTTAGCTTTGGAATTTGGATCACTGCCTTTTTGAATCTGACTCTAAAGTACTAGTTGAAGCATGCAAGGAAGATAAAGGAGAGAGCTACTTTCATACTATTGTGTTGGATTGTCTTGAGTTATGTAAGGACTTTGATCATGTGCTAATTGTTTTTGCTGGTAGATTTGCGAATAATGTGGCGCATTTGTTAACTACTTATTCCATGTCAGATCTTAGAGAGTGGATTGTTAATCCGCTTGAGTTTCTTAATCATGTACTGAATTCTGATTTGAATTAATGCAAGTACTTTCATTCCAAAAAAAAAAAAAAAAACTATCATCAGCGAAAACCATGTGAGATATTGTGTAGGAGCTCCTCTCGTCACTCCATACCATGTAACAAATCCTTCTTAACATATTCATTGAATAACGTAGAGAGGCCTTCCGCACAAAGTATGAATAAATATGGAGACAAGGGATCGGCTTGTCTAATGCTTCTCTTTGGGATAATAGGTCCCGGCTCATTCCTAGCACTATGAACTCTGTATTCTTACTCATGTCTAATTTTAAGGCCATTTGACTCTATCTGTTAAAAAATGCAACACTTGGAATGATGTCATGTCGTTTTCAGTAATTACTCTCAGGGATGAAAGCATTTCATATCTCTGAAACTAAAAAACGTAAACCAACTTCAGACGATTAGCAGAGGTTTTTGATGCAATCTTGTAAAATGTTCATCACATACACAATGCAATTGGTTTTAAGTCCCCCATCTTAAGCATTGACTCTTAGAATATTAGACTAGTAGAATAATAGTAAATCTTAAGTATATACTGATAGAAACTCTATACTATCTTTTTTTTTTTTTTTTTTTTGTGAAATGGCCAAGTAGTCACGGTGAATTTCTCATTCATGAATTGTAGCGAAATACAATAATCGTACAAGAGGATTTATTCATTCAAGAAATTTATCATATAACCGAAAAGCACGCAAGTTGCCCCCGGACATTTAGACAATAAAATTTTCAAGTCTGAAATAAAGATCCCCACAAAGGAAATGCCTCGTTAAAAAACCCTCAAGAGCAAAACCCTATGGGAAAAAACTCAAGAAGGAAAAAGAGTGCCCTCAAAATAAAAATACATTGTTTTATATGTTTTCCAAAAAAATCGAACTAATTATTGCTTTTGTGAGTCACCATTGCCATCATTTATCATCGCATACTTGCTATTCTTCTTGATTCTTCAGCTATAGAACTATAGAAACTCTATACTTTCTTTTGTTTAAAGAACTATATGCTATTTTTTTTTTGATAATTAAACACACGCACATCCGGGAGTCGAACTCTTGAGTTCTCTCAGAGAAGCCAAGACCTCGACCACTGCACCAATCCTTTGTTGGCTAACTATATGCTATTTAATTACTCTAAATTACAAAATTTTATTTTGGCTTCGCACAATGATTTCATCTGCCTGCTGCAAATGGGAATACATTAATGCAACAAACACCCCTCCACGGATGCCAACCATTAGGGATGGGAACGGGTCGGGTTCGGCTCGGGTTTTGCAAAATCCAAATCCAAATCCAAATATTTTCGGGTTTCGGGTTTCGGATCGTATCGGGTTTCGGATCGTATCGGGTTTCGGATCCAAAACTCAATATCCAATTCCAAATCCGTCGGGTTTCGGATCGGATCGGGTTTTTTTCGGGTATTCAAAATTAAAAATAGTGTAAATAAGTTGCTTAACAAAAAAATAAAAAAATTGTGTAAGTAAGTTAAAATATACCGCTACATCCATGACAATTTATTTTCTCGATCTTTCCATATCTTATGTCTGAAAGATATGTGTATGTATAATATGTATTTATAATATACATTTATATATATATATATATATATATATATATATATATATATATATATATATATATAGAGGGCTATTCCATTGAGACCCCTGCTATAATGAGAATTGCACATTGGGCCACAAATTAGGCCCAATAAGTAAAACACGCACGCGGCACTACATTCTTCAAAATAAAAAAACGGACAAATGCTAACTGCCTTCTTTCTAATTCACCACTATCGATGAAACCACCTCTCTCTGTTGCACGATTATTCACCATTTTCTCTGTTGCTCACACCTTCTAATCACCCCCAAATTTGCCCTAATCGAGCCTCTAAACCGTTGAAGATCTTCATAACACTGCAATATCTCGACTGTAAGTATAAAAAACGATATACTCTTCAATATTGTGAAAAATACCTGTATAAATCACTTTGTTACATTGTTGTAGAAGATTTCGCTCATACTTTGCTTGAATCACGTTTTATTTGCTTGAATCACGTTTTATTATACTTGAATCAGGTTTTATTTGCCTGAATTACGATTTTAAGTGATTTTTTGCATGTTACAACATAGAATATTTTCGTTTTTTATGTTTTGGTTTGTTCCAGTTGATATTGTTGTTTTACTTTCATTTTTTAAGTGATTCTAATGTTAATGTGTGTCCATTACTCTTTATTGCAGGATCTATTAACAAATACTTTACTTCAATGGATAATACGAAAGAAGGTAATATATTATTAGAAACTAGTGATTTTATGTATAAAACTATTGATTTGTGATGATATTAGGTGATTAGTAAGTTGTGGTTTGTAAGTTGTGATTAATAGTAATTTTTGATACAAAAACAGTGATTTCTCATAATAAAAGGTGATTTGTGACTTTTAATAAGTGATTATATTGTGCTTTTTTCTATATAGTTTATTGATTTGTTTGAATGCTAGTTTTTTTTAAAAGTATTAGGAAAAAAGGTGATTTCTTATAAAAAAAGGTGATCTGCAACTTGTAATTTATGCTTATATAGTGACTTGTAATCTGTTCAAGTTTTAAGTGTTATAAAAAGAGTGATTTCTTACAATAAAAGGTGATTTGTGAGTTGTTATTCTATTGTGCTTTTTTCTATATAGTTTATTGATTTGTTTGAATGCTAGATCTTTTTAAAAGTGTTATAAAAAGAGTGATTTCTTGTAATAAAAGGTGATCTACAACTTGTAATTTACGTTTATATAGGGAGTTGTAAGCTGTTCCGTTTTAAAGTGATCTAAAACAGTGATTTATAATGTTTGGTTTATTAATATTGTTTGTTAATTATACAGGTTCTAGTGCAAGAAAAAGCAAGAGATTGCACCAGATGAAGTTTCAAAAAACATCTTACAGTCATCCACAAAATATTGATGATAGTGGACCTACGATCATTGATGTGCGAGGTAATTATTTGCTTTGTCATCGACAAAAACATTGTTTGGTATGTAGTGATATTAAAGTAGTACTGATTTGCAGGTTCTAGTACAAGACAAAGCAAGAAATCAAAACAAATGAAATTTGATGAGATTAAAGCAAGAGATAGTAGAAATGGGAGTGATACTGATGATGATTTTGAACTACCATCAAAAACCAAAAATAAAGACAGATATGATACAGAGCTTGTATCAGAAAGTGGTTTACGAAGAGAACGTAGGTCGAAGCATGCAGCAGATGTTCCAGCACAAAAACCAAAACAAAAGCCACAGAGTGTTGAAGCCCTCAAAAAGCAAAATAAGAAATACAAAATCAGAGCAAATATGCACAAAAAGGATCAAGCTCCCAGGAAAAGAGATGAACTGAAACGAAAACTTGATTTTGAGGTACATTCCAATCGACCAACTTTGTAGCATTACAGATTATATTAGAACAATATAGTGATTGGCCAAAAATGTGCAGCAAGAAGTTGAAGAACAGGGGCCTGGAAAGAAACTAATTAATAAAACTAAAAGGGCAAACCTCAGACTTGTCGATGAGGTAAATATTATTTTGCTTATAGATGATTTCATCTACAACTTTTTTTACCATAATGTTGCATGATTTTTGGTGTTTTTTGTATGAAAGACAACTGATGAAGATGAACCACCAAAAGCAAATGAAAATGAAAAATGGAAGCAGAAAGAAAAGGTGACTGAAAAGGTAAATATTACACGAAAGTCACTTTTAAAAAAATCACCTTACTGATCAATAATTACCATGTCTTATTTAATTTATCTAACTATTATCAGGAAGCAGATAAGAATCCCAGTAAAAAGAAAAAGGAGAATATATGCAATATCTTCAAGTTAAGAAACTCGCCTTCTAACTTGACAGAAATGATATCTGCGCTTTCTGACCAACAAAAGGTATGGGTAAGAAGAACCGGTTTTGGACATCTGTTGGATTTCTCGATGGGAAAGATACCACATAGACTGGCTTATTACGTGTTCCAGTCATTTGATGCTTCAAGCCGAGCCTTAAAGCTTCCTGCTGGATCAATCACAATAACAGATCAAGATGTGCATGATGTTTTGGGACTACCTGTTGGACAGCAAAGTTTTGACTACTCAACAACATCAGAAAGAAAGAAGTTATGGACATCACAGTTCCCTGGAAAACCAGAGTATAATATCCCACCATCAACGGTGATTGATGTAATGAAAGACATGACTGAAGACAGTGAGTTGTTCAAGCTAAATTTTTTGATGATAGTCTCCAATGGATTGATCGAACGAAACACAACATCATACATGATTAGAGATATCCTGGACTATGACATTGATCTAGACAATTGTGCTGCATATAATTGGGGGGAGTACTTGATTTCATGCCTAGTGAAAACAAAAAACAGTTGGAGTTCCCTAAAATCAATGTTTTATCCTGGCCCAATAGTGTTTCTCACTGTAAGCACCTTTTACACATAATTTTGTATTTGAAAATAGCTTGTCCATTATTTTAATTTGTGTTTCTGATAACTTTTCAGATATTCTATGTTGATCGTGTCCTCAAAGGCGAGGAAGAGATAGAACGACAGTTTCCGGCTTTTAAAGGATGGACAACGCAGCTTTTAAAAGCAAGGCAAGCAGAAGAATTGAAGTCTGATTGTTTTGGAAGTGGGAAAATAATTGAAGCTAGATCAGAACAACAAAGAGCTCAAGTAAGGAACATAAAACTCTACTAGTATTTTCCCACAAATACAAAAATATTTTGCACAAAGCACTATAATATTTGCACAAAACACTAAAAACATATATATGTGAAGGATGACAATGCAGTTGAAGAAAATGAAAAGGGAGAATATGCAGCTGACAACGAGCATGTACAACAGGTATGGGTAAAAAAAAAAATTCAAATCACCATAGTTTTTTAGTGATTTGCTTAGACAAATTTATTTTTTATCCACTACAAAAGTGAATAAGTACTTTGGTGAGTTGAATAGGAAAATGTAGAGAATGATGATTTTGTCTATGCTGAACAACAAACGGATTCAACAATACAGTGCTCACAACCTAGACCACAATCTGAACCAACGCAAGAGGTATAATACGAAAAATTTATTAGTTTTGGGAATATAAGGCATGCACTATGTAATATAAAAAATCTCATTTCTCCAAGTTTACCTTGTTTAATAGAACATGGACAAAGATGCAGCAGGACAAGAAGAGCTACCTCCAAACACTAAACCAACAGAAAAGGTATATATTGTTTGATTTATTTTTAAAGAAATTGCACAAATATACCATTTTATTATAACTTCTTATTATTTTAATCAGGACTGGTTTGAAAGATTAAGTGTGAAGGCTGTCACGTTATTGGATGCACTTGAGGCATATAAAACTGAAATGGGAGAGGCAAAAGTTAAGCATCCAAATGAAATCACTGTTTCAAATATCGAGTGGAAAGTGACTGAACGTATACAGAAAATGGTGCAAAACTCAACAGAACAGAGAGATGGTAATATATCTGAATCTGAAAGTGAACATGAAATGGAAGATCAACATAATGAGAAAGATGTTGAGATAGAACAAAATGTTGAGATTGAAAAAGATGCTGTGATGGAACCAGAATTTGAGATGGAACCAGCTGAAATAGATCCAGATGTACTCGAACGTGTGGAGTTGATTGAGTATTTATACTCTTCACAGGGGAAAAAAGATATGGATGACTATATGGATGACGTGTCGGTTCCTTCTTTTTCACTTGGAATAAATGATTACATAATGAATGTATGCAAGGATATCAACAACGATCATGGAGAGTCACAGCCTAAGGCACAAGGTGATGATAATGATATGGTGACACCAGCACCCGCAGAACATGAGAAAAAGGATAAGAGGGAAACGAAACTTGCTGCTCCTTATCGATCACCATATGTTCGCAGGATAATAGACTTGAAAGCAAAATACACAACTCAAAATTATGCTATATGGAGATGGATAATACAGGAGGGACAAGATTTACTGTAAGTATGCAGTTAAAATTTGCATGAATTGCCACAAAAAAAATCACCACAGAAGCATCATTTTTTTAGTTTGTGATCTAATAATATTTTTCTTAATTATATACTTACAGAGAACATGTGTTTGTGGCTGGTGATTTGTTCTGCATTCGTAAGCACATGGCAACACTGAGACCAAGAGAGCGGTTATATTACTCAGTGATAGATGTCTGGTCTGCTCTAATGAATGAGAAAGAAACATACAAAGCACCAGAATCACCAATGCGCTTGTTCTTCAACATTGGCCTATCGGTAAATATAAATTTACATTATAGTCAATTAAGTTTGTATAACACTATACTAACTTCATTATCCTTATGAATGTACAGATTGCACCTTTGGATGAGAGAAAATCAGAAGATGAACAATACAAAATATTTGTCACAGAGATGGATCACTTTCTTCTAAAATACCCAAATGCAAAGTTCAACAATTATGACCTGGTATATATTCATCTCTTAGATTTTACTTCCCTTTCCTAATTATACAACTTATCTTATTTAGAAATTAATATTACGCCCTAATATTTGCAGATATTTTTCCCTATCCTGGCATATGAGCATTTCTACCTCATTTGCTTAAACTTGAAGGCAAAACAATGGGATGTGATTGATAACATAAGACACGGCAAGGCAGCTAATAATGCATATACCGCGAAACTCCGTCAACTGGTAAGCATGCACAAATCACCCTATGTTTTTGAATCACTTTTTTTTTATAATGAATGTGACACTTTCAAATGCAAAATTTAGAAAAAACACTTTGCAAAGTACCTGAAAGAGAAAGACCAGTCATCGTTCGCAACCTATATCACTCGAATGAAGACATATTGCGTCACAATGCCTTGGCAAACATTAAAAAATAGCACAGATTGTGGTGTGTTTCTGATGAGGCACATGGAGACATATAAAGGAGAAAGAAAGAACTGGGACACCCAATTCAAATCTGAAGACCAAGCAGGGCACCAAGAACAACTGGTTCGATTGAGAATAAAATATGCAGATGCTATTTTGACCTCGCATGTGAATGAGAAAAGAAGCTTTGTTGTCAAAGAATCAAAATTCCTATACAACAAATTAGCAGGAAAAGGACTACTCAAAGCGATCATCGAAACAAGTAAGGAAAAGCCAAAAGCAAGACATATTAAGAAGGGAACTGTGCTGTTTCCAGAAGATGATGCAGATGATGTTAATGCAAATGCAGATGATGATGTTGCCAAAACAAAGGAATGAAATGAGTGATTTACTGGACAGTAAAAGAAAGAATTTACATTCTGCATCTTGTATATGTTCAAATTTGATTTTAGTTGTTATCGTTGACAGTGGTTTTCATTTGAAATTATTCCATTCAGAGAAAATCACTTGACATTAAGTATGCGTTGGTTAAATGTAATTTTACAGTTGGAAATTTCTTTCGTATTGGCTTCGTTTTATATTTTTGGACAATTTGTCTTGGTGTTCCATGGAAAACATAAGATTGTTATTATCAAGTCACCTTTAATTCATATTTTAAAAAGAAATCACTGTTTTTGATAAGAAGGTAACAAAAAAAATAAAAAGAGATCACTTTAAAACCAAAAATTATATATAAATCACCTTTTTTCCAGAAAAGTCACCAAAAGTGTAACAATATTTTTTTACTAAAATATTTATTTGCAAACACTATTAAACAACTTTTAATCAAATGGTCAATCCATATTATGTTTTTTTACCGAATTTGGCGGCATGATCTTTTTACCGAATTCAGAAACACTAAGTTTGGGATACGATTTATTGGTTACTCTTTAAACAGAAATTACTTTAAAATGTAAAAGCAAATCACCTTTTACAAATACAAGTCACCAAAAAAAAACTTTCAAATTAACCAAAGTCACTAAAAATGACATTAACAACTGGATACCAATTTATACAAAGTTCTTGTGTCTGGATAGAAAAGTGAAATATGAAGTTCTCATTGTCACACCATATGTATAAAGATAGATCTCTACATTGAATATAATAGGAGAAAATTTTGTACAAAGTATTTAATGTTGATTGATCTTCATTTGGTGCATCAACTGTTACTCGATCTTCATTTGCACCATCAACTGTTACTTGGTCTTTATTTGTTGAATCAACCTTGACACCCAATGTAGTTGGTTTTATTCTTCGTGAACAGGTTCTAGAATCATGCACAGTTGAATTACATAACTTGCACTGCCTAGGTTTTTTTCTTCCTTCTCTAATTGCCTTCTCCCTTTGACTGACCAACCTCTTCAAACCAGAACCCTTGTTTTTACATTGATTTGGTGCATGAATGGTAATTTTTTCAGTCGGTTGTGGCCCCATCATCACTTCCATATGAGCTTGCTTTGTCATACCACTTTCATCACCAAGATCTGAATTCAATTGCTTCACTACTTTTTCCAAGTGAGAGAGCTTTTCAACATCTACACCTGCCTTGTTCATAGATTTTTGAAAATTAAACCATATGTTAGTCACTGTATGAGATATAGTTTCCATCTTTCTGAAATCATCAGAAACCCCAGTATACTTCGACGAAGATGGTCTATTTTCTGCAGTCCTGCTCCATCTATTTAGCACAAGATTCCTTGGTATTTTGGTCACTTCGAAATGGTTAAGTGCACAAAAAGCATGTCTGCAAAGTATTCCACACATGACAAATTTTTTACAAGAACATTCAGCATGGTTTTGACTGACTTGAACCTGAAATGGTAAGTACATGGTGAACAAATCACTAAAAAAAACTTACAAATCACTAAAAAAATATAGTCTGCATTAAAAAAACAGAATATATTACCTTAAACAATTGGTCCTTTATCAACACATCTTTCATTATATAGCATTTAACCCCATCTAACAACGGACCAATTTCCTGAATTCTCATGTTATAACAGGATGCCAAAATCTCTTCTTGAATTTTATAGAAAATTGGACGAGTGTACAATTGTGCCGCATCAGCCTCAATAAACAACTTCGAAACTGTCGAAGGTATTGCAGATAAATCCTCCTGATTCAGACGGGTATACTCATATCGCTGTCTGTCCATTGCACTTCCAAAACGAAGGTAAAACTCGCATAACGTATCACTTTGCTTATGAAACTGACTAAAGAAACTGTTTTCACTTTCAGACCTTGATGTTGTCCTCATTAGGCCAAACATAGGTTTATCCCTAAAAAAAGCTGGGATCCATGAAGTTCTAATCGCATACATCTCCCAAAGCCATTTGTTACCTTCCAACTTAAACTCTTTCAATACTGATTTCCACCCTTTTTCAAACTCAGCAGGTTCCAAAGTGGAAGACCAGATATATTTTTTCATTTTTTCCATAAAATCAGTTTCCTTACACAAGTAATTTCCAAGCTGTAAATAAAGAAAGAACAAGTAAACAAAAAGGGCATATAAATATAAATGAAAAGCCATACAAGCTGAAAATGTATACACACCTTCACAGGGAACTTTTCCATAATATGCCACATGCATAAACGATGCCTCGTAGCAGGGAATTCATCACTGGCAGCAAACGAAGTCGGAATAGCTTGCTTCATAGCAGGGCACTGGTCAGTCACAATAACAACGGGATTACGACCCATTGCCTTTACAAAATGATCAAAAGCCCATCGGAAATGTGGAATATCTTCCTTAGAGAGAAGGGCAAATGCAAAAGTAACGCATTTATCATGTTTATCAACACCCGTGAATGGACAAAACACCATGTTATACCTATAATTAGGGCAAACATACACAAATCAGTGCAGAAACTATTACAAAATAGAGACAAAACACTTAAATTTGAATACCACTGTAAATAAAAAAAAAAAGAAATCACTAAAACTTACATATTGGTATTGAATGTCGCATCAAAAGAAACAGCATCACCATAGATCTCATAATTCTTTCTAGCAACTGTGTCCGCCCAAAATAATTTGGTCAAATGGCCTTCTGAATCAACATCATATGCATAATAGAAGGACTCACAACTGTCATGTTTCGATTTAAATTTGTCAATTATCATTTGTGCATCACGTTCCCCAACATAAGCCTTCAAATCTCTACTAAAATTCCTAAACTCTCTAACTGTGGCACCCACATTAGCATAGCCACCAACCAACTCTTTCATAAGGCTATGAGACTTGCTTACTCCGATATTAACATTGGCAGCATCAAAAGCAAACTTTCGTGAAATACTAGACATTTGACGACTTATTTTCAAAAACTGCCTAGCATTTTTCGGAACAAGATCGTGATTATGTTTCTCAACAAATGTGGTTATTCTATACAACGTACCCGACACAAGCCTCAAAACTATCTTTGCAGGACAGCCACACCTATTAGAAGCTGTTCTTCGCCGACACACTTTACTTTTACTATCAGCCACAATCAGTTTCTTTTCATTATACCCAGCCCTGTTACAAACCACGTATTTACAAATGATTGTTTCAGGATCATCATCAGCCGCCTTCTCCGTGCTACGACGTGCATCAAAGCCAGATAATCGACCATATTCCTGATAAAATACCATACCTTTCTCCAAGCAATCAAACACCTTATTAACAACTGGAATGCAAGCCTCATCAATACACACAGGAACATAGTATCTCCTACCACCTGGTGTGATAGTACATTTTGATATTGCATCATCGCTTTCATTTGAACCAGATTGATTAGACTGATTAACATTATCAATAAGGTGGATAAAATTTGAAGAATCACCACTGCTAACACCTAAACGGAAAACATAAAAACACACATATAATGAGTTATAAGGAAGACAATTGCACATCACTAAACAAAGACAAATCACCAAAATAAGAACAACAAATCACTTAAAAATATGTGATTATATATTTACAGAATAAATTCATGTAAGCTGATGTAAACTTGTTAAAAATGCAAATTACTAAAACAGATCACTAATAGACTAACAAATAATTAAAAACAACTTAGTTTGTAGCTAATCAGCGGATAAGAAGAAAAACAAAATCTCAAGCTAAATCTGTTAACAAATTAAATGAACAACAAATCGATTAATCATAAAAATAAATATACTAACAAAAATTGGAAAAAAGTACCTTGATTACTGCTAATGCGCAACAAATCGTCGGTAATCATGATGAAAACAACTGTAAAAGAAGAGATACCACCGGAGATGTGAAATTCCTCCAAAATTGATATGAATCGAAGCTAAAATTGATATAGATCGATGCTAAAACAAAGAGAACAGAGAGAAGACAAATTCTAAAGCTAGAATTGATGTAAATCGAATTTAAAACTGATCGGTAGAGACGAGAAAATACAGAGAAGAGAGATAAGTGAGAGTCTGAGAAGAGGTGTTTAATTCGGAATATACCATATTAATTACCGTGCATCTTTGTCTGATTAGTATTAACGGACCAGATTAGAAGTTAACACTTAAAAAGGAAGGGCTGGGATTAATTCTCAGTTCTCATAATAAAGGGGGGTCTCATTTGAGCACAAGCCTATATATATATATATATATATATATATATATATAATAGTGTATGTATAATATGTATTTATAATATACATTTATATATAATATATAATATATAAAATATAATAAATAAAAGTCGGGTATTTTTCGGGTTTCGGGTTCGGCTCGGGTTTTGATCGGGTTTCGATCGGGTTTCGGGTTTCGGATCGGGTTTCATGAAATCCATATCCATATCCAAAATCTTTCGGGTTTAAAATTTAAATCCATATCCATATCCAAATCCAAAATATCGGGTTTGGATCGGATAAAAAATCGGATTTCGAATCGGGTATCCGTCGGATCGGATTTTTTTCCCATCCCTACCAACCATCAAAAATATTATTAAAGTCCAATATTCCAAATTTCATCCAAAAATTTCCACCATTGCATTGCAGACCTTGTTAGCTTAATTAGTAAAATTTGCAGTTTATTCATATATTCCCAATGTGTAATGTATAAAACAAAATTTGTTGTCATCCAACACAAGTCAAGGTAATACAACTACAATATTTCCCCTATGCAATATGATACAAATAATGATTAAATTTCTATTGCTGTGGAAGCTAGTGTGGTGTACAATAATGAATGTTCATTATTTTATTCACTAAACGCTCTAGCAGCTGTCGATAATTATGCAAGTCAATCTTTGATAACAGTCAGGCTATATTTCGGGGCTATGCATTTGAAGAACTGCATTCTTCAGAATACACCAATACATTGGTGAACAAAAGAGAAGGATACAAGTTAGATGTCATCCACCGTGAACACTATATTCTTGTGGCTAGAAAAAGCAGCCAGCCGGCCGTGTGTGTTGAAGATGTGCACAATGTGCCGTTGAGCTGTGAACATGTTACAATGATGCTTGAATCCTCGGAATTACAGTTCAAGTCTGTTGGTTACTTTCGACCGAAGGATCTACCGCCTCTCTGTCCAACGCCAGTTCCCGCAAGACCTGATAACATAATAGATCTGGAATCTGGTCGCCACTTTAGCTCTTTCAAAGAAGAAAACAATGTTGCTAGTTCTATTGTTATTTCACCATCTTTAATATTGTTACATGAAATCACTTTAAGCCTATTAAGCTCTTTCCAGGAAAGAACTACAGGGTCAAAACCTTCCATTGTAAGTAATGAGCACCCTTCTAAAGAGAGAAGCCTTACCCTCCTACAAAATGACAAGTAGGGTAATTACCAATAATGAATTAAATAAGGTTAAGCCATTAATATCTAAAGAATGATAGAATATAAGGGTATGATAAATTATAGAGCAAGTGCCATCATTGGACAACATCCTATTCACTTGATTATGGAATAGTTTGAAAACTAGCATACTTGATGAGAATGTCTCATGCAGATGCAGATACTGAAATCCCAGTTATGAAATAACATAAAAGTTAATGCCTAGTAATTAAGGAGACATGACGTTACAATGTCACTTTCTCAAATTTGCGAGCTCAGCAGTCTGTGTAAAAGATATCGGATTGCTTGTCTTACATCCATCTAGCCACTCCCTCTACTATTACTACAATAACTGAGATCCTGCTCAACTGACCAACTCCTTAGCTTTGCAAAGTTTACGAGGCAACACAGTTTTATCAAATGATTATCTTCTTAAAAACGGTATTTGTAGATAATAAGCACAGTCAAAACTTTTCTGCATTTAAGTCGATCCATTTTTTTTTTTGAAACTCTGCATGTTACTATGAATTCCTTCAGTTAGACACATGCAAGTATGCATATACAATTTAGATATAAAACAAAACTACTCAACTAACTTTCATTAAACCAAAAAGGCAAAAGACCTACACAAAAGGTAAATTTCAACAAACCAACAAGGCAAAACACATGTATAAAAAGGTAAATTCTAAACACTAAGATATATAATATTAGAAGTGAACATGTTCCCAGAATATTGAAGTGTTTTAGCAGTCAGCTAAAAAGAGTTTGACACCATACCTGCAAATGCTAGCATATGCAAACGTTACGTTATCCAATCCCCAACAATCCTCAATAACAAGATCTCTAACAGTTTGACAAGCTATGAACAATGCTCTAACACCTTGCTTATACCTCATTTGACAGTGCTGCAAATGCAATTCTTCAAGAGTTCGACAATAACTAAGATGCTCATCAGGACCTGGAGACGAATCAATACTCTTACAAGACTTAAGTTTCAAAGTTTTCAAATTACTACAATACGACAGGGCCGCTAACCATCCACCATCCATTCTATGGTCACAAAGTGTCAGCTCCTCGAGCATTTGACAACACTGCCCAACAGCTTTAATCCCATCAAAACTCCCCTCACAACCAACCAACTCAAGCTGCACCAACCTTCTACAACCTTGTGCCAAAATCGTCAACCCAATATCCGAAACAACGGAATCATAAAACCCATCAATACAACCAACCAACTTCAAAATCTGCAAATTCTGACACTTCGCAATCCCTCTCAACACAAAATCACAACAACAATATAACTCCAACTCCTGCAAAGTCTTGCAACCCTCCGCAACACAACTCAACCCTTCTTCACTGACATTAACCAAAACAAGTTTTCGTAAACTCAAACACCCTTCGACAAGCACACGAATCCCCTGATCAACCACCCTCGAATCCAACAAATCCAATTTCCTAACAAACCCATCATTCAAAACACCCGAATTCAACTCCACCGACACAAACCTACTACTTAACACAATCCCACTACTATGACTCCTTCTCACACAAGCTCTAACAACATCAACATCAATCAAATTAGGAAATCGATAAATTAATCGACCCGAATCAAGAAACTCCCAATCCAACAGCTTAAGATTCTTAACCAACTTCCCACTAAGCTTTTCCCATCTTTTACAAACTAAACCACACAAACCCAACTGCTTTTCATCAACTTTAGACAAAATACAAAGTAAATTCTCATCAGAAATCAAAGAAGTACAATCGGGTCCTGCAGAAACCCGGGTAAAACCCGGATTATAAACCGGATTCAAGACATGGGTTTCATCAAATTCAGTAGGTGGAGTGATTGAATTCGAGCGAGAGTGAAAACGCATCTTGTAAAACACATTTTTCAAGGGGTTCTTTAATGGAGGAAATGGGATTTTTCTTGGTGAAGATGGCATTAAATCATGAAATTTTTGAGGGGTTTTGTTGATAATCAGATGGAGATTAAAACCCAACAAGGAATTGAAATATCTCACAAATCTAATGTTTCAATTTTAGAACTCAAGAATCTGAAGAAACTAGGGCTTGTATAACTTTTATCACTTTTATAGAGTTGTTTAGATTAGATATGCGGGACCCATGTTTTTTTTCTCTCTCTCATGAATATGTTTTTTGTTACTATTATCTCTAAAGCCTGTGATTGTAATTCTATGTTGAGGATGGGTCAAATAATTTGGGGGTGAAGGCCAACTTTAACCTTTTTTTAATGGGTTTTTTAATAATATATCCCAATTTAAAACATGGTTTGTAAATATGTCCTATATATATTTGAAATTTCAAATCTATCCTAAAATCAGTTTTTCATTCAAATTTTAACAGAAAAGGACCATTATACCCTTTTTAATCAAATTTATTTTAAAATATAATGTCTCATAAGAACATAATTTGATTAATTTAAATTATTAATTTTAATATTTTATTTGGTTAAGGGTGCCCCTGGCGGGGCCAGTGTAAGAAAAAAAAAACAAAAAAAATATTTATTTTATGGTTAAAATTAAAAAAAAGCACCCATGGTCATGTACTAAAAAAATATAAAATATTTTTTTCAATTAATAAAATTTTAAAATTGTAGTATACTTATAATAATAAATAATTAATAAAAAAGGGTGTATTAGTCTTTATAAAACCTAAAAACTGATAATGGGACATATTATTAATAAATCAATATAATGGGACATATTTGTAAAATGATCTATTAATTTGGGACATACTATACAAATTTCCTTTTTTAATATAAAATATGCAAAAATAATAATTTTCAAAATTTTGGCCAATTTTAATCCATGGGATACCCAACTATCAGTGGAGTATCCACTTTTATATGAGATATCCAACTGTCAGCGGAGTATCCAGTATATGGGATACCCAACTACCAGTGGAGTATCTTATACAAATTGGGATACCCAACTGCCAATGGAGTATCCAAATGGCTAAAATTGGCTACTTTTTTCAGAATGGTTATTTTTGTTATTTTTACTCAAAAAATGGTTATTTTTGTAATTTTTTCAATAATTTGTTACTGTTCCCTCCGTCTGGTGTTTCTCGTTAGATACTGTTTATTATAAATGATTAATTATTAATTTATGCATAATTTATAAGACAAAATATGGTTATAAGTGATTTTGTTTGATTCGTATTTATAAGTACTTTAATACAGTAAAGTTTTTTTATTAATTATTAATATGAAATTTAAGATATTAGCGATCAAAAGTGTATATTGACGTATCCAGAGTAAAAAAGAAACATATTTAGTGACGGAGGTAGTACATAGAAAATGATAAAAAATCAAGGGTTATGATTAGACGTTAGACATTTTTTTGTATGTACGTGTGTGTGGTTGTGCGCATTGGATTATTTTTATGTTTTTTGGGTTAAATATCTTTTTGGGGGGGTGATTTTGAAAATGATCAAAAGTAAATCAAAAGTCAGAGAAGTACAACAATTTCATAATCAAGGTTTTGGTATTTCATGTGCATTAAAGGATGGCGATTTGATGGCACGCACGAGAGCTAGAAAAATAGCTGCGTGTTTCCTTATTTTAATTGGATAGCTTCTAGTTCGTGTCATGCAAATTTTTAATAATTTTATTATTTTTTATTTGATATAAATTACTAGCTATATTATTAATATTAACTGTTAGAGAAAGAAATGGCACGCACGAGAGCTAGAAAAATAGCTGCGTGTTTCCTTATTTTAATTGGATAGCTTCTAGTTCGTGTCATGCAAATTTTTAATATTTTTAATATTTTTTATTTGATATAAATTACTAGCTATATTATTAATATTAACTGTTAGAGAAAGAAAGCAGGAAGATAAAAGAAAGCAGTATAGAAAGAAAGATTGCTGCTTGGTGCATCATTTTCATTCCCAGATGAATCTATTTATAGGCAAGAGAGCAAGCAAGGGAATTAAATATAGTGTAACATTTTCTTTACCTATGCCTAGCTCAACTATATACCATTGACTGTAATGGCAATCAATTATAACACTCCCCTTTAATTGACATTATTATATTGTGGATCATAGATTGCCTCATTAAAACCTTGTCAAAGAAAAATCCAATGGGATAAAAATTTTAACTAAGGAAAAGAAGTACATCGATCATTCACTGAAGTTTTGTTGCAACATGTCCTTGAGTCGACACATTCCAATGTTATGTCGTAGCTTCATGAATGTTGAATTCGGTAATGATTTTGTGAATAAGTCTGCAAGGTTGTCACATGATCGAATTTGTTGTTGTTGGTCCCGGAGTATTGCAGAAGGGGGGTGGGTTGAATGCAATACTGATAAAATCGAATCTTTAAAATCAACAACAATACTAGAGATTGTAGATTATCAGTTGAGATATACAAACCTAAGTGGAACAAGATTTCTCACAAAATAAATGTTTTATTTATCTTGTGAAGTGGTGCTACAACCTAGAGAAAGAATTCTCCAGCTGCGAACTTCTTGAGAGATACAAGTTGTTTCGTTGTTGTTGCATACAGAAAGAATTAGAGACATATATCTAAATAGACTAAGATACTCTGTTGTCCCTTTCGCATGGGGTGTTGAGTTGCTGTCGTTTTCAAGTGACAGCTCATTACAATCTGCAAACCCATGTGACTTTCCTAAATTGCTATACAGACAGTGTTAACGTTACAAGTAAAGCAACCTAGATTCTTTCTATTTCTAGCTAATATAATTATAGTAGATGTGGATATATCATACTCTTTAAATTGACCAGCCTTGTATTGTGATCTCTCAAGCTTCTGTCGTAGTCTTTGCAGGTCTGCTACAAACGATTGAGTGTTGCAGCAAATCTGTTTCTTGAACATATAACCTGTCACGGGCTTTAACTAAGAAAAGTACCCAAATCAAATAATTCAGTGTGACAGTAACCTTAACCGCCAAGTCTGCTGTCGAAGGAATATTCAGATGTTGACAGTACGAGCTCCTGCCAAAGTTGCTGTCGGAACTCCAGACTTGCTGTCAAGTGTGAGAATGTTACTGTCCCATGCTTCAGCAAATGTTGCTGTCAGATATAGCTTTGTCGTGACTTTGCAACATTTGTCTTCTTATAACCTTACTGTCAAGAGTGTGACAGTGACTTTTATTCTTGTTGTCTTCTGGATGTATTCCTTGAGGCTTGAACAAATGTATGAACTTCTCCCAGGACATAAAATTATTACATGACAACAATTATTTGATTACAAGAACATACTCTAGCTGTGACAGTATGTTCTACTTAGTAAAAATCAAGTACATGGAAATATAGTTAAGTTGTCTCCATGCTATCACCCATAAATCCCAACAATCTCCCCCAATTTGTTTTTATGGACATTAACAACAAATTTACAATCAAAACGTGCTGACAACTTAACTAACATAGATCAGAATAGTTAAGAAACCATAACTGATAAATGTTGAAAATTTTTGAAAACTAACTGCAAATCAACTACTCCTATAGAATGAGCAGATCAGAGATTAACTTAACTTGATTTTAGCAGTCTTCAGTTATTAAGATTCTTCCCTCTCTTTTGAGAGCTTAATGTTTTGCCTTCTTGAGGTCTTCAACTAAAGCCTTTTCTTCAGGTGATCTGGCATCGTCTTCAATGTCTTCTATATACCCTTGAATCACTTGAGAAGGAAATACTTTAGCATCTTTCAGATCAAACCAAGTTCCAAAATCATAAGTGAATGTTCTGAACTTCAGAATTCCTTGGATGATCTTGAATCTCCTTCCAGGAAAAGCATTCAGAGATGCTCTTCTCTTTCTGTCTAGTTTTGGATCTTCATCTCTCCTTTGGTCAACTATTACCTCTAGTTCCCAAGCAACTAGCATTTCGAGCTTATGACATGATCCAACAACTTTCCAGTAGAGATCTTTCAATACACTGGTCCTCAATTTGTGAAAACTATCAACATAGATTTCTTCTTTTCCATCTTTAATTCTGAGAGGATTGTCCAGTACACAGGGCTGATAACCTGCTTTCTCACTGAATAGCTTGTTGATTTTCTTGTAGCTTTCCTTTAGTTGAGCTTCTAGGTCTTCAGCACTTTGTTTGGCAGGTTTGGTAGGTTTGGATGATTTTAGCTCTAGCAGCCTAAAAAGCTTGTTTTGCCTCATATTCAGCCATGCCAGCCTTAGTGAAAGGGCGATGTGCTTTTGTAAGGTCCACATCAGGCATTGGCTCACCATCTGAGCTGATTTCCAGGTCTACATCATCATGTGCTCTCCAATCACCATACTTCTCATGAAATTCAGCATATCTTTTAGCATAGTATTCTTTGACATGTTCTAAGATACTGCTGGAAACATCTTGGTCTGTTTCCATGAGAGTGATCATCCTTTCCAGAACGAAGAAATCAATTCTTCTCCTTACCTTTACAGATTTGAATGAAATGTCATATCTGCCTACCACATTTGAAACTATCTCCATAGTGAATTCTGGTTCTACAGTTATGACTGTAGTTCCACAGTCTTTAAGAACATACTTGGATACACTGTTATTGACTGGGTCCAGCTCCACTGAGATAGATGTGATGCTCCCATCAATTGAATTTTTCAATAGTTCAAAACTATTTACTTTTCTCTTATCAATGGGCTTCTCTGTCAAAACTGCTCCATGCTTCTTTTTTTGCTGCTGCAACTGTCTTCCCTTTTATTTTGGTTGTACGCCAGGCTTGTGCTCTAGTCTTAGTTCTGTTAGACGTGAAGTTCTTAACAAGCCTTCGTACTTTGACAGTTTCTTCAAGTTGACTCTTGACAACATCTTTCATGACAACATCTTTGATAGCTTCTTTGTCTTGGCTCTTGATAGTGTCCTCTTTGACAGCATCTTTCATTTGAGTGTCTCTAGCCATTTTGACAGTATCTTTCTCCAGATCAAAGCATTCAACCATAAGTCTTAAGATACTTGCCTCCAAGGCTTCAATAATTTCTAACTCCCCTTCATCATTGACAACATCTTTTTTTTTCAGTGTTGGGAGTTTCTTGCTCTTCTTGGGTAGCATCCTTCCGAGTTTGTGTTTCAACATTCCCAGAGGCTTCTCTTCCAGAACTCCTGATTTCTCCAGGTCCACCACTTCCTCCAATGTCATCCTCATCATCATCCAATGTATCATCATAAGTACGAACTCAGTTCTGGAAATTGTGATTCAAGAATCGAAATCTGTTGGGGAGGTAGGGGGATGCAATATTAGTTTCTTGAAAAAGAAATTTTATTACCAACCAGGAATTAAACTTACCTTATCAGTTAAAGGTTTCCGAGAGTATGGTTGTTCATGTTCCAAATATTCAAACACCAACAGCCCAGGAAAATTGCTACTTTCACCCTCCTCGCCAGAAGAATTCATTGGGTACTTGTCTTTCAGTGACAGACTCTTCAATTTCTGGGTGTTCGAATTCACCGCATTTTGGTGAGTCCCCTCTACAACACGTTTTTGCCTGTCCACTTCATAGTCACTGCTATGTATCTCTCTTAAAGTCTCGGCATCATACTTCTCACCCAGTTGCCTGACAGGAAATGCTAGAAAATGTTAACATCACTAACACATGCAGCAAACACAACTTATCCAAAAAACTGATCAATTATTCCCCGAATCAAGCAGCAAAAGTAATATACTCTAGAGTTTAACATAATTAAGGTTCATATAAAAATGGGAATTGAAACCTTTTGCAGGAAATATAGCATTTTTTGTTCACTTTATAGTCTACAGTCCGGTTTTAAATAGGAAATATAGCAATCTGTGTACAACAACATCTGCAAGAGAAGAAAGTTAAGTCACATAATTAAGTACAATAATTCTGCTTATAGTTTAACATTCTAGAACTTTACAATAACAAATATACATAAACACTGAAGCATTTATTGACCTGTATATCTCCTGATAGGGGAGGTAAAATGTGTATAAAGTAGCGCTACAAGTCCATAATGGAAAAACTCTAGAGGGCTGAGATCCCCGCTATAGAAATAAACAGCATAAATTTGTAAAGTAGCCCCATTAATAGATGCAGGTATAATTTTTCACACACAGAAACACATCTAGCTTACAAGATTTTTAAATTAAAAATACCTGTGACATGCATCTTGTTGCAAGTATACAGATCACTTTATTGAATATGGATCATCATCCTGAGATATTGTTATTTTGCTCGATGTTAAGTTATCTTCCAGTCCATCCAAGCTTATTTTTTTTATTGTTTTCCTGCAGTGTAGTGTTCGAACTTCGAAATTCTGCCCATGATTCACATTAAATTTTAAATGCTATCTCCACCAGCAAATATGCTATGAAACGAGATGCTTTTCAAACTAAATTTAACTATTGGTAGAAATTCGCATTTAGGCTGCTTCGGACAACCATAAATATAAAGAAAGATAAGTGGCATAAATTGTTTCTTTAAGAACCATGAACTAGTAGAAACACTCCGAGTAAACGCAAAGGTAACAATATACCTTTATCTTAACAGAAATGCAGAATTCATCTTTAAGAGCACCTAAGCAGAAAAAAACAATGCACAAAGCACGTCATAAAGTAATCATCGAGTGTCATATACTTCTAGAGATCATTAAGTATATTCATACCAACTAGATCCCTTTGTCTATATGTTTATATGACAGTCACTTTATGAATTTTGTGCCACCCTGATCCATAAATAATTCAATTACATAATCAAAAATAACATCCATGTTTATGAAAATGTTTCTAGTTGTTCCATGAGTTTTAGTTTCTATAAATACTACATCTGTGGTACTCGGCACTAGAAGTGATCAAATAAATAAAGACAGAAAATGACTCTCCATTCCAACCTTTGGGCCTACTGAGGTTTGTTCATTATTTTCCATGCAATAAAAACAATATGCAATACATGTTGGATATTTTAGTGTAATTGGATTGGCTAGTTGATCAATGTAATCGTAATGTTACATCGAACAAGTCGGGAGAATGCGGAGTGCATGCTCTGTTCGAGTTCGTTATGATTTCAGAATTATTGCTTATGAGACATGTCTATTGGCATCAAACACATCTGTTAGAATGAGATGTGTCTATTGGAAAAGACACATCTTGAGGTGTGTCTATTGGCATTGGACATGACTGTTGGAAATGAGATGTGTCTTTTGGCAAAAGACACATCTTGAGGTGTGTCTATTGGCAAAAGACACATCTGCTGACATCTATAAATGAGTGTGGCATTGATCATTTTACACACAGGTTCATTTTGAAATACACAGCAAAATACATTCTCTCTTCTTGCAGATTTTCTGATTTTATCTGATTGAATTATTTGGGTGAACCACAAATAACTTCAATCTGAAAGTGTTCACACGACTTCAGAAAAATCCAAGTAATAATCACCCAACTCCCCAACAAAGATTGAAGTTATCTATTTTCTGAAGATGGCGAACTCAGAATCTGTAAAAGACATGACAAGCAAGTTTGCAAAGTTGGACAAGTTTGAGGGTCAAGATTTTAGAAGATGGTAGAAGAAGATGCATTTTCTATTGACGACGCTGAAGGTTGTATATGTTTTGAGTACCCCCATTCCAGAAGTGGTTGAGGATGAAACCGCTGAACAAACAAGGAGGCGTTGCAAATGGGAAAACGCTGATTACATATGCCGCGGTCACATCTTAAACGGTATATCTGATTCCCTTTTCGATGTATATCAAAATATTGAGTCAGTAAAAGAATTGTGGGATTCTCTTGAATCCAAGTACATGGCAGAAGACGCTTCTAGTAAGAAGTTTCTGGTCAGTAATTTTATGAATTATAAAATGGTCGATTCTAGACCGGTGATGGAACAATACAATGAATTGTTAAGGATTCTGGGTCAGTTTGCCCAACACAATCTGAAGATGGATGAATCTATCTCAGTTTCTGGTGTTATAGACAAACTACCACCATCATGGAAGGATTTTAAACACTCCTTGAAATATAACAAAGAGGATATGACTCTGGTTCAACTTGGAAGTCACTTCAGAATTGAAGAGGCTTTGAGGACTCAAGAAATTGAGAATAATCCTAAGGGCTAGAACCAAGTCGGTAACTCTTCTGTGAATATGGTTGAAGATGGTGGATCTTCTAAGAATTCTAAGTATGGCAAGGGTGATAAACGAAAGTTTAAAGGAAACAACAACAATTCTTCCAACAAAAGGCCTAAGATGGCATGTTGGAAGTGTGGCAAACCTGGACATTTCAAGAAGGACGGGTTGGTAAAGGCAAGCAAGAAAAGCAAAATGCTGGTCCAAGTGGATCCAAGGATCCAGAAAAGCAACAAGGTCAGATTTTAATGCAAAATTGTAATTCTAGTCAGAATTATGTGTCGCTAATATCTGAGGCATTTTATGTGCAGGATGACAATGTTGCTTGGTGGATTGATTCAGGAGCAACGAGTCATGTATGCAAAGATCTTCGTTGGTTCATAGACTTTCAACCAATCAAAGATGGATCTATCTTAAAGATGGGAAATGTTGCAACTGAACCGATCAAAGGACTAGGAAATGTCAAGATAGTTTTTACTTCTGGCAAATGTATATTGTTAAAAAAGTGTTGTATGTTCCTGGGATTCGTAAGAATCTCTTGTCTGGTGTTGTATTGAACAATTGTGGATATAAACAAGTTTATGAAAGTGACGAATGTATATTGTCAAAACATGGCTCTTTTGTTGGCTTTGGCTATTTGTGTAATGGTATGTTTATGTTGAATGTAAATACTCCATTTATTGATGAATCTGCTTGCATGGCTTCTACTAGTACTAGCAATAATTTGAACAAACCAGAATTATGGCATGCTAGACTAGGACATGTACATTACAAAAGAATAAAGGATATGTCAAAAATGAGTCTCATACCTGCTATTGATTTAGACAATGAAAAATGCAAAATATGCATGTTAACAAAGATAACAAGAAAGCCCTTTAAGGAGGTCAATAGGGTGTCTGATGTTTTAGAATTAATACATAGTGATTTGTGTGATTTCCATTCTACACCATCATTAGGAAATAAAAAGTATGTAGTTACTTTTATTGATGATGCTACTAGATATTGCTATGTATATTTATTGCATGCTAAGGATGAAGCTCTTGACTTCTTTAAAATTTATAAAGAAGAAGTAGAGCTACATCAGAGTACCATGATTAAAAATCTACGTACTGATAGAGGAGGTGAGTATTATGATCCGGTTTATTTTCAATATACTGGTATAATACATCAAACCACGGCTCCTTATACACCACAACAAAATGGTGTGGCAGAGAGAAAGAATAGGACTTTGAAAGAAATGGTTAATTCCTTGTTATCCTACTCGGGTTTGAGTGAGGGATTTTGGGGTGCGGCTATGTTAACAGCCTGTCACTTATTGAATCGAATTCCTAGTAAGAGGAATAAGATTACCCCTTATGAACTTTGGTATAAAGAGTCACCAAAATTAAGTTTTCTGAGAGTTTGGGGATGTAGAGAAGTTGTAAGACTCACTGAACCCAAAAGAAGAAACTTGGGTGAACGAGGTATAGATTGCATATTTGTTGGCTATGCTGAGCATTCTATAGCATATAGATTCTATGTGTTAGAATCTAATGACTATGTATCTGTGAACTCGATTATCGAGTCAAGAGATGCTATTTTTGATGAAAATAGATTTACATCTATACCTAGACCAAGGGACATGCTTCAGAATTCTTCTAGCAGGAACTCAGTTTCTACTGAAGATGTGAATGGACCGTCCAAACCAAGAAGAAGCACTAGAGCTAGAAAAGCAAAGTCTTTTGGAGATGACTTTCATCTTTATCTAGTAGAAGGCTCTAGAGATGAAATTGAATATCAATACCAATATTGTTTTCTTATTGAGGAGGATCCAAATACTTTTAGCGAAGCTATGAAATCTAGGGATGTTGCATTCTGGAAAGAAGCTATCCAAGATGAAATGGATTCTATCATGAATAATAATACTTGGGAATTGAGTGATCTGCATGTTAGGAATATGTTGTAGTTGATGATAACTTAACATTCAAGCAAAATTGTATAAGTCAAGTTTTGTAACTGTCAACGGATAAGGCCTTATAACTCTATTCGTTGACAGGTAGCTCATCAATGGATGAGGTTTTGTAGCATACTGCAATATCTCTATTTATCAGTTGATAGTGTTTTTATTCAGAGTCATGTTGACCATCAATGGATAGGCAGAATAGGGTAGCCAATTGTAAATAAGCTATGCTATGTAATTCTGTCTAAGTGAAAGTGTATCAACGGATAAGAACAGGGCTCTATCAACGGATACAACTCAAATCTACTCGATCAACGGATACAGCTCAAACTACCATCAACGGATAATCGTGCACAATATCAACGGATAATCATTGTCACTTTATCCTATGCTAGCTGGGAATTAGCAGTTGATAAGGACAGGTTTGACTGACAGATCACATGGGTTGATAGTAGGTATAAAAAGCAGTATGGCAGCCATACTTTGGAAACACAGAAGAAAGAAGCATTCCATTTACACAATACATACAAGAAAGGTGCAGGGGACATATCTGTTCACAAGGGCAACCTTTCGGCTACATGTGGATTTGGAGTGGAGTAGCAAGTCAACTAGAATTAGATTAATATTATCTTATTCCTGTAGTACTTGTAAACTTGGGATATATAACCAAGTGTAGCAACTCTTTAGAAACTAAGAAAACATACATATTTGCTTAGGGTTTCTTGAATATCTTTAGAAGCAAAGAGTTGTAAACACAGAAGCTGTGTACATTTGTATCACAGGGTTTTCTTCAAATAAAAGTCTCAGGTGGTACATTTAACCACCTGATTTTTTATGTGTTTGTGAACTATTTCTATTCAGCAATTATTTCTTTATAGATTTCTGTGGTTTTTATCAGAAATTTATAACTATCAAGAATTGTATTCAACCCCCCCTTCTACAATTATACAAGTGTGTAATCTGGGAATAACAATTGGTATCAGAGCAAGCTTCTAATATATTTGAAGTTTAAAGATCAACACACTTCCAACATGTCTAAGAAGGATTATGGAGTGAAGATACCGGTTCTTGATAGGGAAAATTACTTTCACTGGAAAGTAAAAATGCGTCTACATCTCATGTCTATTGATGTAGGTTTTGTAGATTGCATTGAGAAGGGTCCTCATGTTCCAAGGAAGGCTGCTTCAAGAGTTGGTCTTGCTGCAGATGCACCAGACACGTACATCCCAAAACCTGTTTCTGAGTGGAGTACTGAGGATGTTGCAGAAGTTCACAAAGATAAAAAGACCATGAATATTCTGTTTAATGGTTTAGAAACAGACATGGTTGACAATGTTATCAACTGTACTACCGCCAAGGAAGTATGGGACATTGTTCAAACCCTTTGTGAAGGTACAGAACAGGTAAGGGAAAACAAGATGCAACTACTGATCCAACAGTATGAGCACTTCCATTTCAAGAATGGAGAGACATTGAATGACACATTTAGTAGATTTCAAAAGCTACTGAATGGCTTGAAACTGTATGGAAGAATCTACCAAGTGAAAGATTCTAATCTCAAATTTCTGAGATCACTGCCCAAAGAGTGGAAGCCTATGACTGTTTCTCTAAGAAACACTCAAGAGTACAAGTCATTTACTCTTGAAAGTCTCTATGGAACTTTAAAGACATATGAACTAGAAATGGAGCAGGATGAAGAAATTGAGAAGGCCCAAAAGAAAAGTGGGTCAGTTGCACTTGTTGCCAACTTGGAGCAGAAAGAGGAGAAGAGGACTGAGGCTACTAAATCTACCCCAAACAGGGAGGTTTGTGAAGGTAGAGCAGAATCAAGCAAAAGCAAGGAAAAGTTGTCTGAAGAAATGAGTGTCCTACAGCAGGATGAATTGGATGAGATAGATGAGCATTTAGCCTTTCTATCTAGGAGATTCTCTAAGCTAAAATTCAGAAGAAACTCTGGGGTGACCAAGCCATTTAACAAGGATTTTTCTACAAGCAATTATGTGGATAAATCCAAAATTAAATACTACAATTGTGGAATTGCTGGTCACATGATAAGTGAATGCAGGAAGCCTAGATCTGAGAACAAGGGAAAGCCAACTGAAACTGTTGACTACATGAAGAAATATTTTGATCTTCTCAGACAGAAAGGAAAGGCATTCATGACCCAAGAGTATGACTGGGCTGCTGATGGAAATCATTCTGATGATGATGCTGAGTTTGTCAACCTTGCATTAATGGCTGATTCTGAGCAGGAAGCAAGTTCAGCTAGCAATCAGGTATATTCTACTAATCTCTCTGAGCTCACCAAAGAGGAATGCAATAGTGTTATAGATGAAATGTCTACTGAACTATATCACTTGAGTGTTACTCTTAAATCACTTACTAAAGAGAACAATAGGATTAAAGAAACTAATCAGTTCTTAAGTGATAGAAATGCAGTTCTAGAAGTTCAATTTCTAGAATTTGAGAAAATGAGAGTTGATTGCAATGATGCTAAAAGTGAACTTGAAGCTGTGTTAAAAAGAGAACTGATTTTAAGAGACCAGCTTGAAAAAGAACAAGGGATAATTGCCAAATTTCAAAGTTGTAGAAATATTTCTCAAAACATAATAGAAGTCCAGGGAATGGAATCATTTGTGAGGGATACCTGGACTCAAAAGAAAAAGGAGATAGAACCTTGCCTTGAGGATCTAGAGACTATTTGTGAATCAACGGATAGTGATCATCCGTTGACAGATGAACCATCAACGGATGAGAGGTATCCGTCGACTAACAAAAAGTCTGTTAGTAAGAAGGAACTCAAGAAACTGAATGATCAGTATGGTCCAGTAGCCAAGAACTTTGTTTCTGGTGAAAGTAGCCAAGCCAAATCAAGTGAGAAGGCTAAGGCAGGTGATTTACTTAACAAAAAGGCTGTTGGTAAATCAGTTAATGAAAAGGTAGAGACTGAGGGTAAAAAGAAAAAGAACAGAAATGGTAAGATAGGCATTAACAAGAAAAACAATTATTCTCCTGACAAGTTTGCTCCTAGGAAAACTTGTGGTAATTGCAATAGTGTCAATCACCTATCTTCTAATTGCAAGTCTGTTAAAAGGACTCCTGTTCATGTACCTCAATCTATGCCAAGTATGCCTGCAATGCCTGGTTTGTATCAGAATGCTAGTTTTTCAAATCCATATGTGAACATGCCATATGTGCCTAATCCTTATTTTCAATCTGTGAATATGCCACAAATGTCATGGAGCATTCCTAGCATGGATAATATGCATGCCAATTTTTCACAAATGCATGCATCAAATATTTATGCAAATGAGCATCTGTCAAAACCTATCACTCAAGCATCTACACCCAAAGTGAAGATTGCTAAGAGTGTAAAACCAAAGGCTAACAAGAAAGGACCCAAGGAAACTTGGGTACCAAAATCAACTTGATTTGTATTTTGGATTGTGTACAGGGAAATAAGAGGAATCTATGGTACCTAGACAGTGGATGTTCTAGGCATATGACAGGAGATTCAACCCTACTCACAGAGTTCAAGGAGGAAGCTGGCCCTAGAATTACCTTTGGAGATGACAGCAAAGGATATACTAAGGGATATGGCTTGATTACAAAGGACAATGTCATCATTGAAGAAGTGGCTTTAGTTGAAGGTTTGAAGCATAATTTGCTGAGTGTCAGTCAGATTTGTGACAAAGACTATGAAGTAAAGTTCACTAAAGAAGCCTGTGTTGTTTCTACCAAGGAAAACAACAATGTGGTTCTGACAGGCTTTAGAAAAGGAAATGTTTACATAGCTGATTTCAACTCAGTATGCTCAGAATCCATTACTTGTCTCTTCAACAAAGCAAGCAAGGATGAGAGTTGGCTATGGCATAAAAAGCTGTCTCATTTGAATTTTAAAGTTATGAATGATTTGGTAAGAAAAGATCTTGCTAGAGGAATCCCTCAATTGGAGTTCATCAAGGATGGATTGTGTGATGCCTGCCAATTAGGGAAGCAAAAGAAATCATCCTTCAAGAGCAAGACAGAGTCATCCATTGTTAAGTCCCTTCAATTGCTGCATATGGACTTATTTGGTCCAGTAAATGTCATGTCCATTTCAAAGAAGAAATAATGCCTGGTGATTGTAGATGATTTTTCTAAGTTTTCATGGACCTTCTTTCTGCACTCCAAAGATTGTGCAAGTGAAATCATCATCAATCATCTCAGACTAGTAAACAATGGTTCTGAAGTAAAAATACAAAGAATCAGGAGTGACAATGGCACTGAATTCAAAAATTCCACAATGAAGATTTTCTGTGAAGAGAATTGAATTGTCCATGAGTTTTCTGCTGCTAGAACACCTCAACAAAATGGGGTTGTTGAAAGGAAAAACAGAACTCTCATTGAAGCAGCTAGAACAATGTTAAGTGAATCAAGATTGCCAACATATTTCTGGGCTGAAGCTGTCAACACTGCCCGCTTCACTCAGAATATTTCCTTGATCAATCAAGCTAGAGGAATGACTCCTTATCAATTATTCACCAACAAGAAACCAACGTTAGCTTTTCTTCATGTCTTTGGATGTAAGTGTTTTGTGCTAAGAAATCATGGAGATAACTTGGGCAAATTTGAAGCAAAGGCAGATGAAGCTATCTTTGTTGGATATGCAGCAGGGAAAGCCTATAGAGTCTACAATCTAAGAACCAACATTGTTATGGAATCTGTACATGTTGTGTTTGATGATCAAAAGATTCTAGGTCTAAATGATGAAGGCTTCCATGAAAAGTTGAGATTTGAAAATGAGGTAGAAGGAAGAATGTACATTGATGATGATGAGGAAAATGAAGATCATAGCCTTGGAAATTCACCCAGAGTTGTTGGTCCAACTAGAAGTGATGCTAACACTGGAAATGAAGCATCCGTTGACAGTCATACTAGATCATCAGATGCATCCGTTGACAGGCATTCTCATGTATCCGTCGACAGGCAAAATGGAGCATCCGTTGATAGACAAAATGATGCATCTGTTGACAGTCAACTTCATAACTCCTTAAGGACAACAAACTCAGGGGGAGTTTCTCAAAGTCAAAACTCAATGGTCAATCAACAAGATCATGCTCACATAGATGAAGCAACCTCATCTAGATCAAACCTTCCACCATCAAGAAAATGGACCAGAGATCATCCTTTTGAGTTAATCATTGGTGACTCAAACTCAAGAGTCCAAACTAGGAGGGCCACACAAGAAGAATGCCTATACAGTAGTTTCCTGTCTCAAGAGGAACCTAAGAAAGTGGAGGATGCCCTTCTAGATCCAGATTGGGTCTTAGCAATGCAAGAAGAGCTAAACCAATTTGAGAGAAATAAAGTATGGAAGCTTGTGCCCAAACCTGATGATAGAGGTATCATAGGTACCAAATGGGTTCTCAAGAATAAGACTGATGAAAATGGAATAATTGTGAGGAATAAAGCTAGATTAGTGGCAAAGGGCTATTCTCAAGAAGAAGGAATAGATTTTGATGAAACTTTTGCTCCAGTGGCAAGACTTGAGGCCATCAGAATTTTCCTAGCCTATGCAGCACATGCCAACTTCAAAGTCTATCAGATGGATGTTAAAAGTGCCTTTCTAAATGGGGAACTGGAAGAAGAGGTATATGTCCATCAACCTCATGGCTTTGAAGATCCAGAATTTCCAGATTATGTATATCTTCTCTTGAAAGCACTTTATGGTTTGAAGCAAGCACCAAGAGCCTGGTATGACACTTTATCTCAATTTCTTTTGGAGAATCACTTCACTAGAGGTACAGTAGATAAAACCTTATTTCATAGAAATGTCAATGGTTCTTCAATACTTGTTCAAATATATGTAGATGATATTATTTTTGGTCTACAGATGAGAAGCTTTGCAAAAGGTTTGCCAAACTTATGCAAAGTAGGTATGAAATGAGCATGATGGGTGAATTAACTTACTTTCTTGGTTTACAAGTAAAGCAAGTTAATGAGGGAATTTTCATAAGTAAAACAAAATATATTTATGATCTCTTAAAGAAATTTGACTTAATGGATTGTGCCTCTGCAAAAACACCTATGGCCACTGCAACTAAGCTTGAGCTGAATACTAAGGAAAAATTAGTGGACATCTCAAGCTATAGAGGCATGGTAGGCTCACTTCTATATCTAACAGCTAGTAGACCTGATATAATGTTTTCCACATGTCTCTGTGCTAGATTTCAAGCTGATCCTAGAGAGTCTCACCTGATTGCTATTAAGAGAATTTTCAGATATCTCAAGGGAACACCAAACCTTGGCATTTGGTACCCAAGAGATTCTAGCTTTGATCTAATTGGCTATTCAGATGCAGACTATGCAGGTTGCAGAATTGATAGGAAAAGTACTACAGGCTCCTGTCAATTTCTAGGGAACAGGCTTGTGTCATGGTTCAGTAAGAAACAGAACTCAGTATCCACTTCTACAGCCGAAGCTGAGTACATTGCAGCTGGAAGTTGTTGTGCACAGATTCTTTGGATGAAAAATCAACTTATTGACTATGGTCTAAAAGTTGAGAAGATTCCAATTTTCTGTGACAACACTAGTGCTATTGCCATCACAGAGAATCCAGTGCAACATTCGAGAACCAAGCATATTGACATCAAATACCACTTCATCAGAGAGCATGTGATGAATGGTACAGTAGAAATGCACTTTGTGCCAAGTGAAATGCAGCTTGCAGATATCTTCACCAAGCCTATTGATGAATCTTCATTCACAAGGTTGGTAGGTGAACTAGGTATGCTCAATTTTTCATAATTCCTAGTGGTATCTAACCATACTGTATTGCAGCTAGAAATGTGTTTTGACTTACTTGAGAATTAAAAACTCTCAGAATAACTCTTAGCAGAAATTTTGTTTAAGGCAAAATTTGCTTATCAACGGATATCCTTTTATCCGTTGGTAGTATAAACACATTACTAGATTTTCGTATGTCAACGGATAACAGGTTGTCCATGTCATCGATGGATAAACTGTTTTCTCAACCGTCCAATCTTTATCCGTTGATATACATATTTCTCTTTATAGCCGTTGGTAAACGTGTATAATTAGTCACGGCTGTACTTCTTTTCTTTTCATTTATTATCTGACAGTTACTTTTGTCCAATGGGGTAATTACTTTTAATTATTTCATTTTTAATTCTTGGAAAATATAAAAGGCTGTTTTGTGCCCACACATCTCACCTTTATTCATTTTCAAGAATCTCATTAGTTAACTGCATCTTCTTCACTAAATCTCTCTCTGCAACAAAAGTTCAAACACTTCAATGGCACCTATTGTTAAGATGATGTCTTCCACCGGGTTTACCTATGAGAAGAACAATTTCGCGGCCTTTGTTGATACAGTGAACGCTCCAGAAGCATATCACACCATGATGAATTTCGTGAAGAAATGCAAACTGTCATATGCTATGACTGCCACCACTCCTCTAATCCATGAGGTAATTGAAGAGGTGTGGGCATCTGCTGAGTACAATGGCACAGACGGTACACTTGCTTTTTCTTTGAAGGGTAAAAATTATGTAGTTAGTTCTGATGTGTTAACTGCTTGTTTAAAATTGCATGAGAATAACTGTCTGAATGTACCCAGTAATGCTGAAATTGTTACCATGCTTAATTCCATAAATTATACCCTTAGTACTGAGAACTTAGGGAAAATTGTTAGGAAAGTTATGGTTAAAGAATGGAGTTGTCTTTGTGATGCCTTCATTAAAACTTTTTCTGGCAAGATTAGTAACTTTGATGCTGTTACCAACTCCATGCTAGTTATGCTATGTATGCTTTTGACTGATAAATTCTATAATTTTGGCACACTACTTATGTATGAGATAGCAGCTAAATTAGGTAAAAAGGAAACTAGGAGCAAGAATGTTTATTTTGCTAGATTTTTTATGCTCCTAGCACTGCATGTATCTGAGAATGAGCTATCCATTGCTAACCCGGATAGCAAGTTCAATTGTTTTGTTCAGGAGAAGAGAGCCTTAAGTGATTTGATTCGAATGAACCTAAATGCAGAAGTACAATTGGTATATCTACCAATTGTTCAGGTAACTGTTTCCAATCCTAAAACTCCTATCTCCAACCCCCAAATTTCTTTGCCTTCTAGTGTCACAATGGAGTCTGTGGCTGTGACCAAACAGGCTCCTACCAAAGTGACCAAATCCAGAGTTCCAAAACCACAATCTAAAAGACAAACCTCAGGTGTCTCTCAAAAGGCACCTGTTGCAAAAACTACCAAAACTCTTGAGGGGAGTGTGAAGGTGGTAGTGAGTGGTGAGGGACAGGGTGAACAACAAAGAAGCCCTAAGGATAAGGAAGGTGAGGCAGGTGCAACCAACATTTCAGTCTCTCAAAAGACTGTTAATGAACCTACAAGCCAAATTCTAGTTACATCCTCTCAACAGGGTGTGACTACTAATTTAAGTTCCATTCCAGGAACACTGCACAAAAGGGCAAGAGACACAGATAGCTCTCACTCAAAAATCTATGGTAGAAGAGTAAAATCCAAAACCATTAGGGAATCACAGGGTGCACACACTGTACAACAAACTGTACCTTCTCAAATTCAGTTTGATGTAACTTCAATAAATGTGGAGTCACAGCCCCTTGATCTTAACCTTCAAATCGATACACATTTTGATCCACCATCACCAACTCCATCTCTGGATGTGGATATGATATCTACATCAATTCCTGATTCTCCATCTTTAAAATTCTTGGAGAAGCCCCACTCAACAATTGGTGGTCATCATCTTTTAGATGATTTGTTGGGCCATCAATCTTCCATTCCTGAATTCACAACACTATCTGTGGCCCCTTCCTTAAAATCAATCACCACAGATTCAGTGTTGGTTTTCACTTCAACGGATACTCTTTTTCCTTCATCAACGGATATCCTTCATTCGTTGACAAGTGTTTCTCCATCAACGGATATGTCTACAACTAATTATCCGTTGACAGCAATAACTACTACATCAATGGATACACTTTATCCGTTGACAACTCTCTCTACCACTGCAAAATGTGACATTCCCATGTCAACTGTGGAGGAGTTTGTAGTAGTTGAAACACTTTTAGGAATGAGGGAAAGGAGTGAGAGGCTGCCTTGTGAGCAGGCAAAAGGAGAGAAAAACAATGAGAGGCTGACCATTTCTTCCGGTTAGGCAAAAGGAGAGCTAGAGAGTTCCACCTTAGTAGGTGAAGGTGAGGGTGTGAGAGGTGTGAGCCAGGGGGAGCCCCTGATGCAAGAAAAGAGAGATGAGAGGAGAGAAGGGACTACAGGAGAAATAAGGCAGGAAGATTCAGCCATTGCAAGTGAGTTAATGGAGGTTAATGAAGCTTCCAAAGAGATGGAATTTAGACAAGAATATCAGTCAATTATTGACTCCATCTCTTTGGATCCTGAAACCTTTACTCATCCTATTTCTGCCTATCAAGTCATGGCACAACAGGGCAATGTGGAGGCAGAGAAGGCAATGCACCTAGTGCACACCTCAGAATCTCTTCAAAGAGCAAAAGAAGCTTTACAAACCCTGTCTCCAAGTGCTGGAAGTGAAGAGTTTGGCAGAGATGACAGTCAAAGTTCAGATGGTGAAGAAATGAATGAGGATGAGACTCCAGGATGGATGTTTTCCAATGCCACTGAACTTGGGAATCTCAATGTGGAAATCATGAAGCAATATCACTCTGCTAAGGCTGAGCACCAAACTGCAGACCCACAGAGAAAGACTGTTCTTGAGCAAGTTATGGCCTCCCTGAAATTACAAAAGATGCAATCTGTTATTCAAAGAACACAACAGGAGGAGGTCAAGTCTGCAATTAGAGATATGAAGATAGCACTAGATGCCAGGATTGAGGCACTAGCTCCTACTACCACTCAGAAGGTGTTTTCTAGCAAACTTCTCAAAGAAGATAGCCTGGCTAAGTCTGTTCAGCTTCTTTCCTCCAGAGTGGATAGTATGGAATCTCAAATGCACACTATCATTGCCAATCAATCAAAACAGACTCAACTACTGGAAATGCTACTTGCAGCTTCAACCCCAACCCTTGATGCTAACAAAAAGGGGGAGAAAATGGAGAAAATGGGAACGAGCATAGAAGAGGCTGCAACATCTACTGGCCAATTTCAAGCTACCAGTAGTGAGATAGCACAGATTGAGGGGGAGCAACAGCCAATTGTAGTGGTCAATCCAACAGAGTTTGAGATAAAGGCTTCCCCTGTAAAGAAACAAGTGGCTTTGCCTGAGATTCAAAGCTTAGAAGAAATCTCAGATGGTGAAAGGCAAGCCAGAATAGAAGCTTTGGAAAAGATCAACAAGGAGACTAATGAAAGAATCCTAAAGGCAGAGAGGATGATCAATGAATCAATTGCATCATCTCCGTTCCTTAATGTTCAAACTTCTGCTCCAACAATATCAACCACAATTATGAAGGTGCTCACTCCAAGGATTGTGGCTCCTACATTCTATGATGCTGAGCCATCATTTGTCAAAGAATTTCAACCAGCCATCAAAACCAGAGCCTACTCACCACCAAAGGAAAATGGGAAGAACAAGCTTCAATTGGACTACCCATTTCCCAAGAATGATGAAGAAAAGCTAATGGGAAAAATAATCATGGAGTTCAAAGTACAGACAAATAAGAGTGTAAGAGATTGGATGGCTGTAATCATGAGGAACGAAAAAGTATTAAATATATCCAACAGCCATCCTAGATTTGTGGAAGCTAAAAGAGAAGAAGTCTCCAGAATCCAAAGGGAAGCCCATCCAAGTACAAAAAATCAATATGAAAACTCAGAAGAGAAGCAAGCCAGTCTGGCTCAAGAGTTAATGGATGAGGTAGAGGTTGAAATGAAGGAACCTGAGGAAGTTCCCAAATTCAAACCTAAAAGAAGGAAAGCTATGTTAACTCGAATAACTTGTAGAAGGGGGGGTTGAATACAAGTTATATAATCGTGTCTGATTTTTGCTTGATTATATGAACAAGAATAAACGAATGAATCAAACTCTGTTTGTATTAATAAGATCAAATACAAACTCTACCAAAGGTGTACAAATACCTTTAGCAGCTGCTGACAATACAAATCTCTCTCTGTTTGTTTCGAACTCTCGAATACAAACCTTATACAGAGCTACGCACACGAACTCACAACTTCGTCGCTCACACTCTTTACAATAATATTGAGAGAGTATTTATAATACTACCTATCAACTAATAACAGAAAGATATAATCTATACATGACAATGTTCTGCCTTCTAGTCAATAGTTTCCATCAATAGAAAACTCTTTCCTTCATAATATGTTCTTGCTTGTTCTTCAAACAACGATCCTGTTTTATAGCACTTTCCAGTTTCTGTAGCATCCATAATGACATCATCAGTAACAAGACTGATATTAGGATTTCATCTTGCATCAGTATCTGATCATCATCAGTATTAGACCGTCATCAGGATTTGCCCTTTGTTCCTGACATGTAGTCTCCGATACACTGTTCATTCCTGACTAAACTATACAGATAACTGTCTTACACATAAATCCTATATAAAGTGCTAAATCCTTTATAAGATCAGGATTACAAGAAGTATAATGTGTAAATTCTATTCTTAACATCACAACTTATGAATTATTCCTAACAATCTCCCCCCTATTTATGCTTTAAAAATCTGAAGCATAAATCCAAGTTGTGGATGTCAAAACATATAACAATACAACCAGAATAGAATTTATGAATGTAGAATTATGAAGTTAAGTACCTCCTTCCCAGATGTAGACATTTATCTAGTACTTAGAAGAAAGAATTTTAACTATTAATGCTACTCTTCCTTTACCACTTCCTAGCTGAGATTCACCACTGTCACTCCTAGTTCTTCTTTTTAACTGCCTTTGTCTGCTCTTTATCTCCCCCAGCTTTATCTTTATCTCCCCCAGTCTCCCCAGCTTTATCTCGCTCAGTCTGGTGGTGTTGTTGTTGTTGTCTTGTCTTTATCCCCCCCTTTTTGACATCAGCAACATTAATTCCAAGAGATTCGGAAACAGAACAAATGAGATTCATAAGAACTGCTTGATTTTCCATAATTGTGACTTGGTTATCTTCAAGTGATTGAAGTCTTGTTTGTATAGCAATTTGAGAATTCTGAATATCTTTCAAAACATCAGAATGAACTTCAATGTTGGAAGTGCTTCTAGTATCTTCAGTATCAGAATTAGAAAGAACTGTATCTTCAAGTCTTGTAGAAGAAGTTGCTTGATTTGTATGATATTCAAGTAATAAAACCTGATTAGAAGTATCAACATCTTCATCTTTCTGATCTGGAACTGAAACATGATCATCATCTCCTTCACTAGTATTCTGTGTACTAACATCTTCAAATCCTGACTCCTCCTTAGAGTGATCAGAGACTGTAGATGTCTCAATTCTAGCTGATATTGGAAGTACATACAAAGGAACACTAGGATCATTAGGAACTTCATCTGGTACATATGTATCAAGAGATTGCTTTATCCTGGCACCTCTTCTGTTAATGATTCCTGCAAGCCTCTCCTTTTGCTTCTGAGCTTTAACTTCTGGCTTTACATTGTGATGTGCTAGGTCATTCTTCTGATACATTTTGATGAATGAATAAGTACCAGCATCCATATCCAAATTTTCAGACCAAGATTCAGGAAAAACCTGATCCCAGAAATCAAATGATGGTTTCCTAATTTTCTCTTCCTCACTATGGAGTTGATCATCCATACCCTCATTCTCACTTTGACTTACTAAAGTCAACACTCTTTCTACCTCACCTTTTGCCTGGTCAGGAGCCAGCCGCTCAAATTGTGGATTTAAGTCCATCTTTTCAAGTGTATCACTCAAATTTAGATAAGTGCTCTCATGACCTACAGAAAAATAGGGTTTAGAAGGAGTTTTTATACCTGAACTCACATGGAGAGAGGGTTCCTCATTTGGCATGTGGCTTGAGGTTTTCTCCAAGGAGTGAGCTGCTATAGTCTCTGAACCCTTACAATCATCTTCTTTCCTTTCAGAAACTACAGGCTCCAGTATACCACTTTCAGGTTCTTTACTAGACTCTGATGTCCTCAGTAATACTTCATTAGACACCATAGTTAGTACATCACCGTCTTTAAGTGTTGTTTGCTGAGACTCACCCTCAAGGTGGATAGACTCTGACTGAACAAAATTTGTTTGATCTTCAGAAAAATCAACCAAAGTCATTCCTCCCATATCATAGGGTATCTCACTTGCATTCTCAGTCATCACAGAAGTCCTTTCAACATCAGCTATCACAGCTCCTGAGTCATCCTTCCTCTGACTAGATGGTTCTTGTGTTGCAGTGACTGTGACCTGATCTTTCCTACTATTCACCACTGGTGCAATAGTATCTTCTGTTGACTACTTCTCTCTATCTACTTCCTCTAGTTGTTCACCTTGAGCTAAAGCATCTTCAATAATAACATCCTTGTCAAATAAATATGCATGAAGTGATTGAAGTGCAACATGCTTCGAGAGTCCAAATTTCTTGACTAATTGTCTTCTGACAGATACATAGAAATACATCTTCATTAAGTCAAGTCTTTGATGTAGAAGTCCATATTCATTTGGAAATAAAAGTTTTGGTACTCTTTCAACCAAAAAATCTAGAACAGGCCTTGACAACTTCACTTTGAGAGAAATAAGTCCCATAGCCAGTCTGTATGATAATGTAGTTTCCCATGAAGAATCAATATCCAGATCTCTATGGTCATTTGCTGACTTGATTGTAGCTTCATTTGTAGAGACCTGCATGATATTAGTTGGACTAGACTCTGTGTGTGTAGGTGACAATTGAATCTTTCTCCTTGTTCTCCTGGTATAGTGAGCAAAAGATTTATCCTGAGAAGACTCAAGAGGTGTAGACACAGAAGTGATCTTGGGATGAGATCTTTGTTCAATAGACACAGTCTTTTGAGAGACAGTATCCAGTAACTGTTTTCCCTTTTTAAAAACTACAGCCTTTTGGGAGACTGCAGCCTGGCTGTGACTAGGTTTTTCATCTCTTTGTGCTAACAGAGAAAGTTGAATTGCAGCCTTCAATTCTGCTCTCTCAGCAAGAGTTAAATCATCATCATCTTCACTAGAATTACTACTACTTGACACAACAAATCTTCTCTTCCTTACAACTGATGTCTTTTGAGAAACACCAGAGGTTGGTTTCTTTGAAACAATAGGCTGTGGATCAAAATTTGGTTCTTGAATTGTTTCAGAGACTATAATGTTTTGGGCTAATTGGGTAGACACAGGTGGGTTCTCCTCCAATTGAGATTCCTGAGCCATTTCACCACAAAAGAAAGAAGAATTGTAGAGAGTAGGAAGATGAGTTTTAAGAATTACCTGTAAATGATGTGGATAATGAATTGCAGGTATTTCATCTAGATTCTTTTCATTGTCCTTCTTTGTAATGTCAGAGAAAATTCTCTTTTGCTGTTCATAAGAAGAAACACAATGTTCTCTACCAAATCTAGCTTCAACATCAGGAATAAAATGGTTAATAAACATTTGCATAAATCTATGATAATAAACCATTTTCCTGTTTTGATCTCTTAACCCAAGTTTAATACTCATCTGACTTAAGATAACATGACCAATGTTAATTACTCTGTCATAAAGCAAACTAAAAGCAATATGTGATGTAACAGAAGTAATTTGCTGAAAAGAACTACATTTACCAGAAAAACATTTAGCAATTTGATCAAAGTAAAAAGACCATTCCTTTCTAAGAAAAGACCTATTCAACTGGCTCATGTTGTCTAGAGGTCCACTATAACCTAATTCAGACAACATAGTTTTTATATTATCATCAGATGGTTCATTTGCATAACTATCAGTAACAGGTAATCAAAGTACTGAATTAACAACAGATTCAGTAATGTCAAATGAATCTTGTCCTAAATGTAGAACAATCTTACCTGATTGACTCTGAGTAGAATCAATTACCTCAGCATTCTCCCAAGCTTGTGAAACAGCTACTTGATTAATTTGTGGAGATGCTGTCAATGCATAACTTAATGGTCCATATGCCAGAAAGTCCATGATTGGATGAAAATCAGATGACACTCCTTCCTTGTTGGTGATAGTTGCTACATGATTGTTTGTCATAAAATCAAAGTCACCAAACTTGAAGGCTACTGATTTAGGTAATCTTCTCTGAGCTGCCATTTTTGATCTGAAAAGAACTTGAAAAATTCTTGAATTGGATTAGTGATTTTGAAAACTCAAAAGTAGTTTTTGCTTTAGAGAATGTAAAATTAGAGAAAGCAATTACACGATTAGAGTTTCAAAACAAATATATTTCACAAATCTTTCAGACCACTATCCCACGTTGACACGTAGATTGACAGGTGTCAGTCCCTGAAAAATGCGGTTACCCACGATTTTTGGAAAATAAAATCCAAAATTGATTTTCATGAAATAAATCAGGGTATAAATAATCAATACTGATCAGTTTCCTTTTCCTGTTGACCTCTCATCAAAATAATCACAACACAATGTGATAATAATTCTCAAATCCTGATGGTCACACATGAAATCCTGATCAATATCATCAGAGACTTAATATGGAGTTTCCACATGGCATTTTTCTTTTATCTGAAAAAGAAATAAATAATTAATCTGAACAAAAATCAATTGGTTAGATATTTTCAATATTTCTTTAAAACAAGAAATACAGTCACACGCAATAATTAGCATCTGACTTCATTAAAACTTCCAAATGACTGCTCAGCTTCTCACGTCTTTCTTTAAAAGAAACAGACGCCTTATGCCATTCTCCATAAACCTTTCAATTTCTTTTCTTCTAAACAATGCTCCTCAAACCAAAATTCCTTTCAAACCCATTCTTTAGATCTTTCTTGGTCGATGAACATCCTGTTCTTGATCATCTCTTTGAACAAACGACTCTTCTCATCGAACTAATCATGAATGGATTGGTTTCCGATAATATCCAGAGGTTTCTCCTAGAACATCCATCTGTTGGATACAATCTTCCCCTAACCTCCTCAAAACTTGAGGATGAAGAATTTGGCCGAGAGTCTGAGGTTGATCTTGATGGAGATGCTATTCATTCAAGTCGCCCAGACAAGGAATCCAAGAGCAAACGAGGCTGTTTATCCCCTGATGGATTTCTTGAGATGCTCCTTGTCTTGTACCTCAGAGTTCATATCAATAGACAAGTATAGAATTATCAGTAGAAATTAGACAAAAAGATGTTGTATTTCATTTCCATGTAATGATTTCAATTAATGAAAATACAATTTCTTATTATCTACTTGTCTTTTGATTATTCAATGATGTATAAATTATCAGTATGCAAAAATTAAAACATGCTGCTATAGACTTAACACATCACAGAATTAGATTACTACACAAAGTAAACGTCAGGATCTGAAACAATTTTCATAATCCTGACACTGACACAATACTGATGACGTCAGCATCCTGATGACAAATCTAATCCTGATGATTATTAACAAGTCTATCATACTGAAATTTATCAAGGCAAAGTGTTATAGCTAAAACATTTAACATCAAATATAGATCCTGACAAGAATATCAAGTCTATAAGCTAAGAACAACATACCTTGCTACTTATGCAGATGTTAAAGATCTAAAAATTTAACATTCCTAACTCACTTACTAATCTACTGAATGTAGTCTCATCAAGTGGTTTAGTTAGAATATCTGCAAGCTGTTTGTCAGTAGGAACAAAATGAAGTTCCACAGTACCATTCTCAATATGTTCTCTAATAAAATGATACCTGACATCAATGTGCTTAGTCCTTGAATGTTGAACTGGATTTTCTGCAATTTTAATAGCACTAGTATTATCACAAAACATAGGAATATTACTAAGTGTCATACCATAATCCATCAACTGATTTCTTATCCAAAGGAGCTGTGCACAACAACTGCCTGCTGCTATGTACTCAACTTCTGCAGTTGAGGTTGAAACAGATTGTTGCTTCTTGCTTGCCCAAGAAATCAATCTATTTCCCAAGAATTGACATGTACCTGTAGTGCTTTTCCTGTCTATCTTACACCCTGCATAATCAGAGTCTGAATAGCCAATTAGAAAGAAATCAGATTCTCTAGGATACCACAAACCAAGATTTGGAGTTCCTTTGAGATATCTAAAAATTCTCTTCACAGCAATTAAATGAGATTCCTTAGGATCACTTTGGAATCTAGCACATAAACAGGTAGAAAACATTATATCTGGCCTACTTGCAGTTAGATATAACAATGAGCCTATCATGCCTCTATAACTAGTATTATCCACACTCTTCCCTTTAGGATCAGAGTCTAGTTTAGTGGCTGTTGCCATGGGTGTTTTTGCAACTGCACAGTCTTGAAAGTCAAACCTTCTTAAAAGATCTTTGATATACTTTGACTGATTAATGAAAATACCAGTCTCAGTCTGTTTGACCTGCAAGCCTAAGAATTAATTTAATTCACCCATCATGCTCATCTGATACTTAGACTGCATAAGCTTGCTAAACTTAGCACACAACTTTTCATCAGTAGAACCAAAAATAATATCATCAACATAAACTTGAACTAAAAGCAATTCACCTTTTATCTTTCTAAAGAATAGAGTTTTGTCAATTGTACCTCTTGTGAAGCCATTTTCAAGAAGAAATTTAGACAAAGTCTCATACCATGCTCTTGGTGCCTGCTTTAGTCCATAGAGTGCCTTGTCAAGTTTGTAGACATGATTTGGAAATTTTGGATCAACAAAACCAGGTGGCTGTTCCACATACACTTCCTCATCAAGTTTGCCATTTAGAAAAGCACTCTTTACATCCATCTGGTATACTTTGAATTTTGAATGAGCTGCAAATGCAAGAAACATTCTGATTGCTTCCAATATTGCTACAGCTGCAAAGGTCTCATCATAATCAATGCCTTTTTCCTGAGAATAACCCTTGGCCACCAGTCTTGCTTTGTTTCTTACAATCATACCAGATTCATCTAGCTTGTTTCTGAAAACCCATCTTGCACCAACAATAGATCTATCTTTAAGTCTTGGTACCAGTTTCCAGACTTTGTTTCTCTCAAACTCATTTAACTCCTCCTGCATTGCAATTACCCAATCAGGATCCTGTAAGGCTTCTTCAACCTTCTTAGGTTCATTCTTTGAGAGAAAGCAACTATACAAGCATTCATTTTGAATTGATCTTCTAGTTCGAACACCACTATTTGGATCACCAATTATCAAATCTTCAGTATGATCCTTTGTCCATTTTCTAACAGGTGGTAGATTAACTCTGCTAGTCTCTCCCCCTAAGTTAGTGGTATCTCTTGTAGAAGAATTCTCTCTACCTTCAAAAACTCTCCTTTGATCAATAGAATCAGTAGATTCCATATTGCTGCTAGTTACTGATCTTTCCTTAGTAGACTCTGAAAAATCAGTTCCTGATGGAATAGACTCTGAAACGTCAATTCCTGATGGAGTAGACTCTGAAAGGCTAGTCTGCTCCTGATGATCACTGTGTTCTCTTTGATTTATTTGCTCCCCCTCAACAGTAGCATTCCTTTGAGAAGCAATAGAAATTCCTTCTGGAGAACCTTCATCATCACTGGAGAGTATCTCAGAATTCTTCAGATTTTCAAATTCCAATTTGTCATGGCTTTCATCAGTTTGCAGAATTCCAAATTTCTTATCATCAAATGCAACATGAATTGATTCCATAACAATGTGAGTTCTGAGATTATAAACTTTGAAGGCCTTAGATGCTGAATATCCTAGAAAAATTGCTTCATCCGATTTGGCTTCAAATTTTCCAAGTTGTTCTGGATGAACTTTTAGGACATAGCATTTGCATCCAAAGATGTGAAAGTATTTCACACTTGGTTTCTTTCCTTTGATCATCTCATAGGGAGTTTTTCCATGACTATTTACCAAGATACAGTTTTGAGTGAAACATGTAGTGTTAATAGCTTCTGCCCAAAAGTAGGTTGGAAGTTTTGCATCTGCAAGCATGGTTCTTGCTGCCTCTATGAGAGTCCTGTTCTTTCTTTCCACTACACCATTCTGCTGAGGTGTACCAGGTGCAGAAAACTGTTGAGTGATTCCATTGTCTGCACAAAACCCCTCCATTGTAGAATTCTTGAATTCTGTACCATTGTCACTTCTAAGTACCTTGACTTTGTACTCAGAGTTATTCTGAATATTCTTGATAAGTTCAATGATTTGCTGAGGAGCTTCATCCTTCTTGTGTAGAAAGAACACCCATGTGAACCTTGTGAAATCATCCACCATTACTAGAGCATATCTTTTCTTGCTGATAGACATAATGTTTACTGGACCAAACAGATCAAGATGTAGCATGTGAAATGGTTCAGTAATTGAATTTTCAGTCTTGCTCTTGAAAGTGGTTCTTCTTTGCTTTCCAAGCTGACATGCATCACAAAGTCCATCTTGCACAAAATTTGCCTGAGGTAGGCCTCTCACCAAATTGTACTTAACAAGTTGATTAAGCTTCTTAAAATTAAGATGTGAGAGCTTCTTGTGCCAATTCCAGCTTTCAAAGATTTCTATAGTCTTCTTGCTGGAATTGTTAATGGTCTTAATCACATCTCTATCTTCCTCTAGTTCTTTTCTGACATAGTCATAAGCCTCAAGAATAACACTATAATCATGCTTAGCTCTATCAGAACTTAACTTGTATTCTTCCATTTGAATTAATTCAGATTCAAGAAAATTATTTCTATCAACTAATTTATCATTCTTAACCTTAAGTTCATCTCTTTCACAAGTAAGAATTCTAAAATTAGTCATAAGATTCTTAAACTCAGCATGGATAGATCTAATTTCATCAGAATTTAAGCTATCAAATGAATCAAGAGAGTGAAGTGATACCTTAACAGAGGATGGAGAAATTTTCTTTGGAGATCCAGGTTTGTCTGAACTATTTGCCATCAATGCAATGTTGTCATAATCCAATTCATCTTCAGAATCACTAGAATCAGCCCAATCCTTCTGTGTGACCATAAGTGCATTACCCTTTCCTGAATTTCTAGGCTTCTTACACTCACTAGCAAAGTGTCCAAGCTCGCTGCAGTTAAAGCACTTGATCTTGGCCTTATCAAGCTTGACAATTGTACTTTTGACTTTGTCACTCTTCTTCTCCTCCTTCTTTTGAAAAGGTCCTTTGCTAAATCTTCTCCTGTTGAATCTTCCTTTCTTAAAGGCTTTAGCAAACATAGCAAAGAGTTCCTGCATCTCAGATTCAGAATCATTGTTGTCAGAGTCCATATCAGTAGTCTCTGACTCAGAACTTTCTTTGCTTTTCTTCTTCCTTGAATTCTTTACAGCAATCTCTTCATGCTGTTCTTCAGGAAGCTTCTTAACTTCAGATTGAGCAGTAAGTGCAATAGTCTTCATCTTTCCTTCACTCCTGCTCTTCTTCTGCTGCTTGTCAAGTTCATAAGCTCTCAATTTTCCATATACTGCCTCTTATGAAATCTCATCCAGATCATTAGCTTCCTCAATCGCAGATATCTTCTCATTGCAGAAATCAGGCAAAGCTTTCATGAACTTTGTATTCATATCCTCCAAGTCATAATATTTACCATGCATGGCCATCTCATTGATGAGTTTTGTAAACCTATCAAAGGTATCAGTAAGTGACTCACCAGACTTGGATTCAAAGTACTCATACTGTTGTATAAGTAATGTCCTCATATTCTTCCTGACAGGCTTAGTTCCTTCACAGTGAACCTTAAGATTGTCCCATATATCCTTAGCAGTTTTACAAGAGAGAACATAGTTAGTGAGAACAGAATCAAGACTATTGAATAATATGTTTCTCACTTTAGCATCTTTAAGAACATTCTCCTTGTCCTTATCTGACCATTCAGATTTTTGATTCTCTGCTGTATGTTCTGGAACAACCACACCATCAACAGTTGCTTGTCCAACGACCTTTGTTGGAACAAAAGGTCCATCTCTGATTCTGTCAAGATAATCAGGATCTGTTGCTTCCAGATGATGCAACATCTTTACTTCTCATAGAGAATATTCGTTTCTCTTGAGCATAGGAATTTTAGTATTCCCATCCTTGTAACCAGACATGATTGCAGATCTTTATGATTATTCGAAATCAACCTGCTCTGATACCAATTGTTAACTCGAATAACTTGTAGAAGGGGGGGGGGGTTGAATACAAGTTATATAATCGTGTCTGATTTTTGCTTGATTATATGAACAAGAATAAACGAATGAATCAAACTCTGTTTGTATTAATAAGATCAAATACAAACTCTACCAAAGGTGTACAAATACCTTTAGCAGCTGTTGACAATACAAATCTCTCTCTGTTTGTTTCGAACTCTCGAATACAAACCTTATACAGAGCTACGCACACGAACTCACAACTTCGTCGCTCACACTCTTTACAATAATATTGAGAGAGTATTTATAATGCTACCTATCAACTAATAACAGAAAGATATAATCTATACATGACAATGTTCTGCCTTCTAGTCAATAGTTTCCATCAATAGAAAACTCTTTCCTTCATAATATCTTCTTGCTTGTTCTTCAAACAACGATCCTGTTTTATAGCACTTGCCAGTTTCTGTAGCATCCATAATGACATCATCAGTAACAAGACTGATATCAGGATTTCATCTTGCATCAGTATCTGATCATCATCAATATTAGACCGTCATCAGGATTTGCCCTTTGTTCCTGACATGTAGTCTCCGATACACTGTTCATTCCTGACTAAACTATACAGATAACTAACTTACACATAAATCCTATATAAAGTGCTAAATCCTTTATAAGATCAGGATTACAAGAAGTATAATGTGTAAATTCTATTCTTAACATCACAACTTATGAATTATTCCTAACAAGCTAAAACCAAGAGGGTTCTTTCTCCAGAACCCTCTCCAGAAAAAGAAACCATTGGCTCATCAGTACCTATATCTGCAACAGTAATCGACCCAACTATAAACTTTCATGGTGACCCCATAATGCCTAAAGAAGAACCAATGAATTTTGATTCAATTGAAGTTCCTTCATTCTTGCTGAATCCAAAACAGAAGAAAAGGGCTCCAAAGAAGCAACTTTCAAAGGGACCAGTTCAAGTTGCTAGGGTACCTGCCATTGTCAAACAACCAATCTTGGAAAACAAAGAAGACTTTATCTATCAGGCAGAAATTGAAGAATACTCTGGCATGAATCTATATTTGGATGAATTGTCAGAAGTAAGGGGAATTGACAAGTACAAGAATCAGCCTGAGAGATTAGTGTTTGTCTACAAGGGAGGAAGTCAGAGGACATGGCCATTACAGAAGGTTCTTGGAGAGAATTATCATACAATGACCAAAGTGTTCTCAGCATTCAAGAGACACATAGGGTTCTCTGAGACAGCCAGAAGGGAGATAATCAACAGAATAGAAGAAATAAGGAGAGAATGGAACTCACCCTCAAGTCTACCAAAGAAAATGAAGATCCCATATAATGGACAGAAAATCCACATTCAACCCTTTTGGATGATGGAGTTCAGGGATGAAGAGGGCACTAGGAGATTCTTCAGGTTAGAAGACCAACTGTCAAAGGCTAGTTCTGATTACCTAAGATGGTTACAACTAAAGCTAAATCCAAAAGTTGTTGAAGAAGATACCTTCTATAGGCAACTTCAAGTGCAAATTGAGTCCAACTCTGCCAAGGAAGGAAAGTCAAGGGTGCAGCCAACCAGAGAGAGGAAACATCATTAATCTGCTCAATCTAAAGGAGCACATCTCTGATAAGTTTCTTAAAGCTTTCTGTTTTTAATTTTTGCAGCTTAATACAATTTTTGCATACTGTAGTGTGTATATATCTTTAGGAATGTTTTGTTATCATCAAGGTTCTGAATTTATGCTTTATTGCCATCAAGTATAAATTGGGGGAGATTGTTAGGAATATGTTGTAGTTGATGATAACTTAACATTCAAGCAAAATTGTATAAGTCAAGTTTTGTAACTATCAACAGATAAGGCCTTATAACTCTATTCGTTGACAGGTAGCTCATCAACGAATGAGGTTTTGTAGCATACTGCAATATCTCTATTTATCAGTTGATAGTGTTTTTATTCAAAGTCATGTTGACCATCAATGGATAGGCAGAATAGGGTAGCCAATTGTAAATAAGCTATGCTATGTAATTCTGTCTGAGTGAAAGTGTATCAACGGATAAGAACAGGGCTCTATCAACGGATACAACTCAAATCTACTCGATCAACGGATACAGCTCAAACTACCATCAACGGATAATCGTGCACAACATCAATGGATAATCATTGTCACTTTATCCTATGCTAGCTGGGAATTAGCAGTTGATAAGGACAGGTTTGACTGACAGATTGGTAATCCAAGGTTTTAGACAAAAAGAAGGGATTGATTATTTTGATACCTATGCTCCTGTTGCTAGAACCTCCACTATTAGGTTGTTAATAGCACTTGCTGCTATACACAACCTTGTCATTCACCAAATGGATGTGAAAACTGCATTCTTGAATGGTGAATTAGATGAAGAGATTTATATAAAACAACCCGAAGGGTTTGTTATGCCTGGTTGTGAGAACAAGGTATGTAAATTGAAGAAGTCAATTTATGGTCTGAAACAAGCACCGAAGGATTGGCATGATAAATTTGATACTGTAGTCTTGTCTAACGGTTATTTTCTTAACCAAGCAGACAAGTGTGTTTATAGCAAATTTGATGCTTCTGGTAAAGGAGTTATAATTTGTTTATATGTGGATGACATGTTGATTTTTGGTACTGACCAAAATCAAGTGGATAAAACCAAGAAGTTCTTGTCATCTAATTTTGATATGAAAGACATGGGGGAGGCTGAGGTGATTCTTGGTATAAGGATCAAGCGTGAGAACAATGGTATTTCAATTTCTCAATCTCATTATATTGAGAAGATTCTGAAAAGATTTAACTTTAAGGATTGTTCTCCCGTTAGCACTCCTCTTGATCCTAGTATTAAACTCCTACCTAATACAGGTATTGCAGTATCTCAACTTGAATACTCAAGGGCTATTGGTAGTCTTATGTATGCCATGATAAGCACTAGGCCAGATATTGCCTATGCTATTGGAAAGCTTAGTAGGTATACTAGCAAGCCAAGTTCACATCATTGGCAAGCCTTAAGCCGAGTGTTCAAATACTTGAAAGGAACCATGAATTATGGTTTGACATATACTGGATTTCCTTCGGTTATTGAAGGTCATTCAGATGCAAGTTGGATTTCAAATAAGGAAATCATTCTTCCACAAGTGGATGGGTATTCCTTCTTGGGGGAGGTGCTATCTCTTGGGCATCGAAGAAACAAAGTTGCATTACTGATTCAACGATGGAATCTGAATTTGTGGCATTATCAGCGGCTGGTAAAGAAGCTGAATGGCTAAGAAATCTGATTTATGAGATTCCATTGTGGCCTAAACCGATATCACCCATATCTATCAGATGTGATAGTGAATCTGCCTTGGCTAATGCTTATAGACAAGTGTTCAAAGGCAAGTCTAGACACTTGGGTGTTAGACACAGCATGATTCGTGAGCTTATCACGCATGGTGTTATATCAGTGGAGTTTATAAGAACTCAACATAATTTAGCCGATCATCTAACCAAAGGGTTTAGTAGAGATCTTGTGCACAAGTCGGCTGTAGGGATGGGATTGAAGTCCATCGAATAACCTCTCATGCTGAGATACCCAATTCCCATCTAATATGACATTAGGTGCTGAATTCAATGTGGAAAGCTTAACATTTAGAGATTGGAACACATTAAAGCATCATCCCAAGGTATGTGTTCAGACCTGCAAGTTAAGGAGGTTAAAGTTTGTCTTCTTAATAATTTTTTTGAAAAATTGCATATGCAGGTGCGAGAATAAAAGAACTACCTATATGAGCATGAAGTTTAGCTGCTTCAAGAAGCTTGGACTTGGCTTTGATATGCTTATGAAGGATTAGGACACTAGGCTAGTAAAAGATAGTGTCAAGTAAGAACATTTGAGAATGTAAATTTATGTGTATATTATCTTCATGTATTCAATATGAATAGTAAAGGTTCAATCCATAGTGATACCTTGATATTCGAATATTTGGAATGTGTAATATACTAATGTGAAATTCAATCGTCACGATATTTCATTTATGCATAAGTTTGTCGTTTGTTGTGATTTTGTTCAGTTAATCATGGATTACGCTAAAATGGGGGAGGATTGTTAGATATTTTAGTGTAATTGGATTGGCTAGTTGATAAATGTAATCGTAATGTTACATCGAACAAGTCGGGAGAATGCGGAGTGCATGCTCTGTTCGAGTTCGTTATGATTTCAGAATTATTGCTTATGAGACATGTCTATTGGCATCAAACACATCTGTTAGAATGAGATGTGTCTATTGGAAAAGACACATCTTGAGGTGTGTCTATTGGCATTGGACATGACTGTTGGAAATGAGATGTGTCTTTTGGCAAAAGACACATCTTGAGGTGTGTAAATGAGTGTGGCATTGATCATTTTACACACAGGTTCATTTTGAAATACATAGCAAAATACATTCTCTCTTCTTGCAGATTTTCTGATTTTATCCGATTGAATTATTTGGGTGAACCACAAATAACTTCAATCTGAAAGTGTTCACACGACTTCAGAAAAATCCAAGTAATAATCACCCAACTCCCCAACAATACAAACTCAAGATCTTCATTAAGAATAGAGATAATTCTTACTATAATATCGTAATCAAGTAAAACAAACTTAAAAAGACTTAAGGAAGAAAACAAAAAAAAATAATTTACACAAATGAAATAAACAAATTACCAACATATCATGGACTCAAGCTAGCAACAGATTAGAAATATGTAAGAGTACCGTTCACATCGAAAGAGGTAATACCTCTTAATCGAAGCCCGAAAGCCACTAAACAAGCACGAAATCCACTAAACCAAAGCCCCAAATCCAAAGCCTCAACCGAAGATCCCTAAAATCGAAAAGAGAGATCAATTAATTGAAGTTTACGTCTAATTAGTGAAGAAATCGAATTGATTGAACTCAAAACGAATAATTCCTAATTTTAAAAAGCCCTAATTTGAATAAGCCCCAATTTAAAGAAACCAAACCTCACACCGAAGCCATATTCAATGGAAAAGCACTAATTGAAGAAAAATAAAGAAGAATGAGTGTGAGAGAGTTTTAAGAGATAGTTGAGAATAAGAGAGAGGCAGCGAGGAGGCAGCGAGGAAGCAGCGAGAAAGAGAAATGATAGAGTGAAATTTTGGCCGCCCTAGTTTTATTTAAGGCATTGAGTTTTCACACAAGCGCGCATTTTGGCCGCCTTAATTTTCACCGGGAGCTGTGCCATATACAATCCTTTTTTGTAAAAAAGAATTTCTGTAATTTTTTTTTAAATTACATATTAAATTTAATAAATAAGGAGAATTTGAAAATATGATAATAATTAAATATCTTAATTTTAATAAATAGTAACTCATTAATTTAATAAATTCTTAATTTTCATTAAAATGAATTTATTTCATGGTAAATATAATTTTTAACAAATTTTTTTAATTTTTTAAAAATATTTTTTTGAACCTTATTAGTAAATTCTATTTTTTATAATAAATAAATTAATTTTTTTAATATAATTTTGGGATAGTTTCAAAACTACCCATGTGAACTATCAGATTTTTAAATATATACTACCCATCTTTCTGAAATTCTAAAAATACCGACCTTGTTTTCAAAATTCCAAAAATACTACCTTCCTCAATTGCAACTTTTGCAACCTCATTTGCAACTTCCAGTTTTCAAATTTCTGATTTCATGTTCTAGGGTTCAGATGTCATTTTCGACCTCTTTTTTGGACTCTGATATATACATATATATATATATATATATGTATATATCAGAGTCCAAAAAAGAGGTCGAAAATGACATCTGACAAATGGAACTAGAAATCAGAAATTTGAAAACTGGAAGTTGCAAATGAGGTTGCAAGGCCCCGCCAAGGGCACTCATAATTGGTGAATTTGGGTTGCAAGGCCCCGCCAGGGGCACTCATAATTGGTGGATTTCAGATTTGCAACTTTCAGTTTTCAGTTGCAACTTTTGCAACCTCAGTTGCAACTTTTGCAACCTCAGTTGCAACTCCTCAGTTGCAACTTTTGCAACCTCAGTTGCAACTTTTGCAACCTCAGTTTTCAGTTGCAACTTTTGCAACCTCAGTTGCAACTTTTGCAACCTCAGTTGCAACTTTAGCAACCTCAGTTGCAACTTTTGCAACTGAGGTTGCAACTTTTGCAACTAAGGTTGCAACTCCTCAGTTGCAACTTTTGCAACCTCAATTTTCAGTTGCAACTTTTGCAACCTCAGTTGCAACTTTTGCAACCTCAGTTGCAACTTTAGCAACCTCAGTTGCAACTGAGGTTGCAACTTTTGCAACTAAGGTTGCAACTCCTCAGTTGCAACTTTTGCAACCTCAGTTGCAACTGCGGTTTGCAACCTAAATTGCAACTTTTGCAACCTCAGTTGCAACTTTTGCAACTGAAAACTGAAAGTTGCAAATCAGAAATCCACCAATTATGAGTGCCCCTGGCGGGGCCTTGCAACCCAAAGTCACCAATTATGAGTGCCCTTGGCGGGGCCTTGCAACCTCATTTGCAACTTCCAGTTTTCAAATTTCTGATTTCTAGTTCCATTTGTCAGATGTCATTTTCGACCTCTTTTTTGGACTCTGATATATATATATATATATATATATATATATATATATATATATATATATCAGAGTCCAAAAAAGAGGTCGAAAATGACATCTGAACCCCAGAACATGAAATCAGAAATTTGAAAACTGGAAGTTGCAAATGAGGTTGCAAAAGTTGCAATTGAGGAAGGTAGTATTTTTGGAATTTTGAAAACATAAAAGTATAATGAGGTAGTATTTTTGAAAAAATGATTTTATAGAAGTGAAAAGATAGTTGGGTGGTAGTAAAATTGGAAATAATTATTAAAATCTTATGTATTTATGTAAATATCCCTATAATTTTTTTAACTTGTTATTCTTAGAAAAGTGTTAACAATTTTTTTGGAAGGCATTATTCAACCAATCTATTAACCAAATATACCTTGTTTTGTTTAGAATAATATAATATATATATTATTCCAAAATATTTATGAATTTTTATTTTCAAAAAAATTGTACATTTAAAATTTAATAATAAATAGAAATTGAAAAAATAAATAAATAAACACTCTTAAAATTTGCAAATTATAACTCATTTATTTGGAAAATAAAAATGAAATATTTTAAAGGTAAATGTGATTTTTAAATAATTAAACAATTTTTTGGTTAAAAAAATTCAAAATTGAGTTTATTAATGATCTAAGGTAACATATCATGTATGTTGCTAACATCCAACACTTTAAAGCTAAGGTAACATCACGTTTGTGGCTAAGGTAACACAAAAAACAAAATTTTATATTAGGTCAAAAATAACATGCTAAGGTAACATATTCTAACAACATTCATGAAAAAGATGTAACGATAGCCCATCTATGGCGTAGTGGTGCCCTCTTTAGTTTAAGGAAAACTCCTAGGACTGAAACACATTTTGAAGCCTTCGTGTCCCTGCCAAGAAAATTATGAAAGAATTTAAATAAATAAGAGACAACTATAAACACTAGTGCAAGGCTAAACCACATGAATGCATAAAGCATAAGACTAAGTGCAAGGTTGCGAAAAATCACACTACACATTTAGATTCATGCATTGGGTTTAGATGGCTGATCACATAGATACATTGCCACTTTGGCTCAATGATCTATTTGACAAGTGTAAACAAAAATAAACTTCTCCAAATATCTTTCTTAATTTCCAGACAATCAATTATTTATTATATTATTAAAAGCCCAACATGGGGCAATGAAAAAAAATCGTGAGACAATTTATTCCCAAAGTTAAAATCATGAAGCAATTTATTCGAAGTGAGAAGACGATTTTGCCCTTCATGTTATATACTATACTATACTATCGCTCAATTGTTCAAACACTGCTTCATAGATTGTTCACCTTCTCCGTAGCCGATGGGGCTCTATCCGATTAATACAAATAGATCCGTCAGAAACAGTATGTTGTGTAGGTGTATATGAATTCGATATAACCTGCAATCATAATCGAATTAGGTATATGAAGTTAGAGTGTCAGGAATTGAGGATTGTAGGTGATATAGAGGTGTCAGGTTAATTATACGTCTGAAATTCGCGAATGAGGAGCCGACGATTATTGGTTATATAGGTAATTGTGTGATCTTTTTACTGTGTTTTCTCTTCTCTTCATCTCATTTATTTTCCTCCATTAAGCCCAATATATTAACATGATTGTTATGTTCAGAAACATCATTTCCTCATCGTCAACATTAAAATTATTTGAACTTACAACAATATTGTTAGATATTGATTCAAGTAATATCAGGATCTGTACTGTTACTGATCAGATACTGATGCTGACGTCATCAGTAATACATCGTCAGTATGAAGTACATCAGGATTAGAAGCTGGTTAGGATTAAGTGAAGATTCTCATCAGACAAGAGATCAAGGAAGATTGATATGTCGGTTGCTAAATTATAGGAAGGTAGCTATCATACAAGATATGCATTCAGAGTAATATGTAATTGATTTAGAATATCTTGTAATTGATAGTGTAGCTGTGTATGTTATATAAACACAGTTTAGTTTTTACATAATGAAATTGCTTACACGAGTTATCTTGTAACCTAGCAGCTCTTAAGAACATAATGATTTCTTAAGAGAGTTTGTAACAGTTTTATATCAGAGTTAATGAAGCTGTTATTGATTCATACTTGTGTTATTACTGTTTAAGTCGAAAATCTTATACAATTGTATTCAACCCCCCTTCTACAATTGTTAATTACTGGGCAACAATTGGTATCAGAGCAAACTGATTAATTTTAATCAGAAACGATCTGAAGATGTCGACAAGCAAGTATGAAAGTATCAAGATTCCCATTCTCAAGAAAACTGAGTATCCAACATGGAAGGTGAAAATGTTAATGTATCTGGAAGCAACTGATCCAGACTATCTCGACAGAATTAATGATGGACCATTTCTTTCAACAAGATTAGTTGCAAGAACAGAGACTGTTGCTGAACACTATGTCATCAAGGCAAAGAGTGAATGGACTCCAGAAGAAAAGGCTCAAGTGCTCAAAGATGCAAAGGTAAAAAATATTTTGCATAACAGTCTTGATAATGTCATGTCAAACAGGATAATAGCATGCAAGACTGCAAAAGAAATTTGGGATACCTTGGAAACTCAATGCCAAGGCACTGAATCTATCAAAAGAAATAGAAGGGCTATGTTGATTTAGGAGTATGAGCAGTTTGATGCTAAATCTGATGAAAGCCTCACTGATATGTATGATAGATTTCTGACACTACTGAACAATCTATCTCTAGTTGGCAAAGAGTATGATCCAGAGGATTCGAATACCAAGTTTCTAAGAGCTCTGACTGAGGAGTGGGATACTCAAGCTTCAATCATAAGGCATCAGTATGATCTGAAGATGCTATCTCTTGATGAAGTTTATGGGATGCTGAGAACCTATGATCTCGAGGTTCAACAAAGAAAGAATAAGAAGAATATCAAGGCAAAATCTGTTACTTTGAATGTGGAATCAAAATCGAAGGGAAAAACTGAGGAGGTTTCTAGCAGAAAGAGTAGAGTTGTAGAGTCAATTCCTGATGACTCATCATCAGATACTGATGCTAAGTCTGATTCTGATACTGATGATGACTCTACTGATTCTGATATGATGGAAATGGTTGCTATGATAGTCAAGGGCTTCAAGAAGATGAAGTTCAGAAAGGCTAGGAAGCAAGGGAAGTTCCAGAAGAAAACCTTCAATGCTGACAAAGACAGGTACAAGAAGAAAGAAGACAAAAGCAGTAAATTTGACAAGTTAAAAGTCAGATGCTACAACTGTGACTTTGCAACTGAGTGCAAGAAGACCAAATCTAAAGCTCTCATTTCATCAAGAAAGGATTGGATGGATTCATCATCTGACTCTGAAGAAGAGAAAGTGAATTATGCTTTGATGGCTAATACTGATGGGACTGTTGCTGCTGAAAATAAGGTATCTGAAACTTTGTTTGATTTTGATACTAATAGTATCTCTGAGTTAAGATCATTTCTAAAATCTCTGCATATTAGTTTTAGAAGTCAGTCTCTTGAAAATGCTAGAATAAAATCTGAAATGGCAGAGGTGGCTAAGAGAAATGATCATCTAGAATCTGAGTTACTTTTCTTGCAAGATGTACAAGCAGAATGTGATAATGCTAAAAACATGAAACTAGAGATGGAATTTAAATGTACTGAACTTGAAAAACAACTTGAGGATGCTAAAGAAAAACTCAGAACCTAGACATACTCTGGAAAGAAAACTCATGATATAATCACTGATAAAAATTGGAAAGAGTGTCTAGGTTATAATCCAGAGAATAAGAAAAAAAAGGTAAAGTTGTTACTGATGAAACAACAAAACCAGGAAGAGTTGTTGTTAATGAGTCAACAAATCCAAAAACCTACAGATATGTTACAGATAGTACTAAAACTAAGTTAAAACCTGTTAATTATGTGTATCCAGAAAATCCTAAATCTACTTCAGAAAAGGGATCCACTTCTACACATTATTCTGAGAGTAGAACTGTCAAGAACAAAAACGTAGGTCTTTTGTCTAAGAAACAATTGAGGGACAAAATCTGTGAAGTAAAAGATAGGAAGAAAGTCCCAACTGTCAAAAGAAACAGGAATGGTAAAGTTTGAATAAATAAGGAGAATAATTATAAGTATATTCCAAATGCACCAAGGAAAGTATGTTTTAACTGTGGTAACTCTAATCATCTTGCTATTGATTGCAGGAGGAGTAAAAAGAAGGCTACTGTAGTTCCTAAGTCTAACATTATGAATAAATCAGTATTTTATAAACCACAGAATCCTTGTTTCCACTGTGGCAGTGAATGGCATTCTATATATACCTGTGAAGAATATCATAATTTGTACTACAATTATTATGAGCCTTTGCCTAAGTATAATAAAAGTGCAAATTTTGGTAACACAAAGAATTTGAAGTCTAAGCATGCATTTGCAATATCTTAAAAAAAGGGCAAATTCTGATGGAATCAATCCTGAAGAAGTTGTTCTTACTAAAAAGACTTCTGCTACTAAAAATGTTAAATTGCATGCAAAGAGAACCCAATAAGTATGGGTTCTTAAAAATTCTAACTGAGTTCTTTGTGGTTCTGATTGCAGGGTAAAAAGAAAAATGTGTTAGTCATGGATAGTGGATGTTCTGTGCACATGATTGGTGACAAAACCTTGCTATCAGAATTTGGGGAAAAGGCTGGCACAACTGTGTCTTATGGAGATGGCAACATTGGACAAACTTTGGGATATGGCAGTATAACCATTGGAAATGTCATCGTTAAAAAAGTAGCTCTGGTGAAAGGACTCAAACACAACTTGCTAAGTGTTAGTCAAATCACAAACAGAGGTTATCATGTCAACTTCTATGATGCTCATTTTGAAGTGATCAGCAAATCATCAGGGAAGGTTGCTTTAACTTGTCAAAGGCATGGTAACATTTATGAAGCCAACATCTATACCAATACTTATGGAAACTCTACATGTCTCATCAGTAAAGCTTCTATAGATGAAAGTTGGAATTGGCACAAGAAGCTTTCTCATCTCAACTTCAACAATATCAATGAGTTGGTAAAGAAAGATTTGGTAAGAGGATTACCAAAGATACTGTATACTCCAGATGGACTCTGTGATGCTTGTTAGAAGGCTAAACAGAGAAGGACATCATTTAAGAGTAAAACAGAATCCTCAATTGATGAACCATATCACATGCTTCACCTTGACCTATTTGGACCAGTCAATATAATGTCCATCAGCAAGAAAGGTACACTCTAGTTATTGTTGATGAATATACTAGATTTGCTGAAATACTTCTGGATCATGTAAGACTGATTGAGACTGACACAAAGTATAAAGTCAAGATTTTAAGAAGTGATAATGGAACTGAATTCAAGAATTCAGCAATGGAAGAGTTCTGCAAATACAAAGGAATAATTCAACAATTCTCTACTCCAGGCACACCCCAGCAAAATGGAGTAGTTGAAAGAAAGAACAGAACTCTTATTGAAGCTGGCAGAACTATGTTGGAGAAAGCTAAACTACCTACATATTTCTGGGCAGAAGCAGTCAATATAGCATGCTACACTCAGAACATTACACTGATCAACAGACATGGTGTGACTCCTTATCAGATGATCAAGGAAAAGAAGCCAAGTCTGAAGCATTTGCATGTATTTGGCTGTAAGTGCTTTGTTCTAAGACCTCATTCTGAACAGCTTGGAAATTTCGAGACTAAAGCTGATGAGGGCATCTTTATTGGCTATCCATCGTCAAGAGCCTTTAAAGTCTACAATCTAAGAATAAAGACAGTCATGGAGTCTATAAATGTATCTTTCGATGATAAGAAGATTACAGGAATTGCTGAAGACTTACATGATGATTTGATTTTTGCAAATGAAGCTACCAAGAATTCTGATGAAGTTTTGTTAGATACTGATACTCCATCAAATCCTGACGATCCAATCATTTCTGATGAAACACACATTATTGATGGTAATGCAAATGTTGAGGGGGAGCAACAACAAGAGACCATCAACATTGGATCAAATCAAACATCAGGAGGAGATTCATCAGAAACAGATTAAAGTGATAATTTTGACAGTAGATCAGAAAGATATAGCAATATCTCAGGGGGAGCTTCTAGCAATACTAGTTCTTTTGAAGATAATACCAATCAAGGGGGAGCATCAAGTTCAAGGAATGATTTAGCACCAGCAAGGAAATGGACTAAAAGCCATACTCCTGATTTAATTATTGGGAATCCTGAAGTAGGTGTGAGAACTAGAAGTGCAACTCAGAATGAATGTCTTTATCATAACTTTTTGTCAAAGGAGGAACCTAAGAAAGTTGAAGATGCACTCAAGGATGCTGACTGGGTTATGGCTATGCAAGAAGAACTAAATGAGTTTGAAAGAAATGAAGTCTGGAAACTAGTACCAAGGCCAAAAGGGAGGTCAATTGTAGGTACAAAATGGATGTTCAGAAACAAGACAGATTCAGATGGCACTATTATCAGAAATAAAGCAAGACTAGTTGCAAAGGGATATTCTCAACAGGAAGGAATAGACTATGATGAGACATTTGCTTCTGTTACAAGGTTGGAAGCTATCAGAATCTTTCTGGCATATGCAACCCATAAGAAATTCAAAGTTTTCCAGATGGATGTGAAAAGTGCTTTTCTTAATGGAGAATTAGAAGAGGAAGTTTATGTTGAACAACCTCCTGGATTCGTTGATTCAAAACATCCAGATTATGTCTACAGACTGGATAAAGCACTTTATGGACAAAAGCAAGCACCAAGAGCCTGGTATGAAACCTTGGCTCAATTCTTACTGGAAAGTGGATTCAAAAGAGGTACAATTGATAAAACCTTGTTTTATTTGAATCATGGTAAGGATTTGCTATTAGTTTAAATTTATATTGATGATATCATTTTTGGGTCAACTAACTCCAAATTGTGTGAGAAGTTTTCAAAGCTAATGCAGTCTAGATATCAAATGAGCATGATGGGAGAGATGAGCTATTTCTTAGGTCTGCAAGTTAAACAGACTGATGATGGGATTTTTATCAATCAGTCAAAATACACAAATAATCTTTTGAAAAAGTTTAACATGCAAGACAGCTCTACTGCATCAACTCCCATAGCTACAGCTACCAAGCTTGATCCTAATCAAGGTACTGAGGTAGATGTAACCAACTACAGAGGTATGATTGGCTCACTCTTGTATCTAACTGCTAGTAGACCAGATATCATGTATGCAACCTGTCTATGTGCAAGATTTCAGGAAAATCCCAGAGAACCACATCTCATAGCAGTCAAAAGGATTTTTCAGATACTTGAAAGGCACCCCATCTCTTGGCCTTTGGTATACCAGAGAATCTGATTTTAATTTATGTGGTTACTCAGATGCTGATTTTGCAGGCTGCAAAATAGACAGAAAAAGTACTTCAGGCAGTTGTCAGTTTCTTGGAGGAAGACTTGTTTCTTGGTTTAGTAAAAAGCAAAAGTCTATCTCTACATCAACTGCAGAAGCTGAGTACATTGCTGCTGGAAGCTGTTGTGCTCAGATTATGTGGATGAGAAATCAGCTAATGGACTATGGTTTGTCATATTCAAAAATACCTATTTATTGTGATAACCAAAGTGTTATTGCTATGACAGGAAATCCAGTACAACATTCTCTTCTAAGCATATCAGTATCAGATATCATTTTATAAGAGAGCAAGTTATGGAAGGGACAATTGAGCTACACTTTGTTCCTACTGATCAACAGCTAGCTGATATATTCACAAAGCCACTCCCAGATGAGACATCATCCTGAGAACATGATCCCTTACAGGTGTTCCTTCATTCATCTGAGTGTTCATTAAAGCCTTCATTGCTACTTGCCTAGCAGCCCTATTCTGTTCTCCAAAAAGTTCCTTGAGATTAAAGAGCATATCTGAAGCTGTGTCCATAGCCTGATGCTGATGTTGCAAAACACCTGACATTGCTGCCAGAATGTAACATCGCGACATCTCATCAGCCTTAAACCACCGCTTATAATACTCCTTTTCACTTTCAGGAGCATCTTCAGCAGGCTGATCTGGCTTGGGTTCATAAGTGCAAAATTTGTACTCCTCAGCAGTCAACACTATGTCCAAATTACGTTTCCATTCAATATAGTTTGGTCCCGTAAGTCTGTTATCCTTAAGTATGGTGAATAGTGGATTAAAGCCCATAATGATCTAATCCTGAGAATCATACATGTAACACATAATCAGAGAGTTGCACAAATCTTAAAACCTATTGGTTTCCTCTAACAATTAATTAAAATTAATGCACTAATATTTAAACACCATAAGTATCTGGTACGCCACGATGGGTGACATATATACCACTTAAATTCGCTTAAATATTACTTCGGTCCCATTACTAAATAATACGCCACGTTAGGGTGGACTATATATTATATTTCATAGCTAAGTGTATACTATTATCAAATCTTAAATTACTAACAATAAGACCGGATGCCACCATTAAATATTTCAAATCAATAATCGATAATAGGATAATTCCCAGTCGGGGGGAGCATTGTCAGGAGGCGTCACATAAGACCCCTTTCTAGACAGAATCATCCTTTCTCTCAATATCGAAAATCTATATTCAATCATTGGTACCCTTCTAATTAATCGAATTCTATGAAACTTGGTACGCCACGTTGGGTGGCATGTATACCTTTCAATATTCGTAATTTAATTTAGGAAGTTTGTCCTATTAATATCCATAACACTACCTAACACCATAAATCATATGCCACGTTATGGTGGACTATATATAATTTATATTCGTCTTAGTGTTAAATTTACATACAAACAATAATGGAGATCGTGGGATTTAATTCCTAATTAATTCCCTCACCCACTTAGAATTTTTATTAAAAATTGAGAAATTTTAAAATTAAATGGGGCCTATGTCATTATAATTATGTTTAACATGCATTCCAAATACACACATAATTTAACAACATAAAACATTTAATTAAAGAAATAAATAAAATATCTATGTCCATGTCATCCTAATTATGTTAAACATGCAATTAAAAAATTACACACATAATTAACAACACACATAATAATTATTTAAAGCAATAATTAAAAAATAAATTGCGGAATTAAAAACATATTCCACTATTATGGCCCCGAATTAATTTCTGCGCCTTGTTCGTCCAAAATGTTACTTGGCTAAAATATGTAGCTCGTAGTCCATGCGTGTGCAGTCATTGTGGTGGAGAGCATGTGTCGCGCGTGTAGTCCACGCGCCAAGACCCACCCACGCGCCTGACCCACGCACCTCGGTACACGCGCCCACCATTACTTTTCTGATTTCTGCCGCTATCCCTGTAAATGTCGAGACCAGCCAGAAGCAAAGGACCCACCAGCAGCGAAAAAGAAAATATTCACCAGAAGCTTACGCAGCGGAAGCTTTTATCTCCAGATCACATTTTCAATCGTACATAATTGTTACGAGATACCCGGATTTTCAAAATCCATCAAACAATTACATAAAAAAATAAACCTTATACAAAACTAATTTTGTAAAATCTATTCTAACACGATCAACCCTCGTGATTTACAACCACGATAAACCACGTGGAAACCAAACAAAATAACCACGATTAAACCACGTGGGATCCAAAACATAATTAAAATACATGGCCATAATAGTGGATAACAACCTGCAAAAAAGTTATTACACAAGCATACCACTATACATACACAACCAATTTTAATTACGACATGGACGTCATCAAACACGAACACAAAGTCCACTAAACCTCAGGCTCTTGATGCCAATTGTTGGTCCCTTTGGATAATAGTGATATGTGTTTAACTAGTTTAATGATTTACCTTAATCGCTACGGCGCAAGCGATTCAAATCCACGATCTTCTATTGTATTCCCTTACTCCCTTGAACGAAGTGTTGCCTTCGATCCTCCAAGGTTTAGCCTCCAAGCTATAGAATTCCGAACCCTTATTCTTGGAGGCATAATGAGTATTTATAGGCTACAATAGGGATCAAGGAGTAAATTAGGTCGGGCCTTCTAATGATAACTTGGGCCAAGCCCTTTATCATTAATATTAATTAACTCCACTAAATAATTAATATTGCACCACCCACCTAATTCCGGTAATTTATTTAATTAATTAAATCGGCTCCTTTATTATTTGCTTATTAAATTCCCCATGTTTAAAATAGCGCATGTCCATTAATTAAATAAATTACTGATAATTTATTTAATTAATATCTTTTATCCTTGATCATCCACTCAACCTTTATTTAATTATGCCAGAATAAATCCACCTGCAGGGTTTCACATAATTAAATCTTTTTGAGCTTTCAAGGGGACATCATTAACCCGAATATTATCAGGACATGGATTCCTTCTATAAATAATATTCACCATGTATATAATTCCATCATCCAAAATATATTGATATAATTCAAAAGAATTATTTCATATATAAATCAAAGCATGTAAATAATATACACGTGTCAATTACTATATCGGGATTAAGAACCTAAGCATTAATAATAACATAGAATCTTAGTTCTCCTTCTTAATTAGTATAAGGGAACAATTCTAATATTTGATCCTGTTCAATATACACAAAGTTTACAAGTATTATTTATTAGTCAATATAAACTACTCTAAATAATACTACAGCCATTCCAGTGGATTGTCCAACACCACCTGTGCTGTGAACCTTATTATATTATATAAACCGTATTTAACAATCTAATATTCTGTATCCCATTTGATACTAGATTGTGGACAATATATAATATCAGATAGCATGTAAACATTCAAATGATTCTCAATAAAACCGGGCCAGAAATAAATGTATATACTTAAAATAAATATTTTCAGTATACACTAACATTAATTTCTTTAATTAAAATAAATTACCTTGTTTTATTTTATTTCACAATCTTATTTCTCGAAAACTGCGGGCGCGTGTGTTGTACTCACGTGAGTATATACTTAAAATTTGAAAATCGTGTCGCGTTCGGTTATCACCACTCTTACGCGTAATTTAGTCCATTACTTATGTGTGCACGAGTCGATTACTAACATTTGTCTTTGAGAAATCATTAGTTTTGTCTAAAATCAATTTAGTTTTCTAAATTGATTCGTTAAGTCTCAAAGTATCAGTATTGTATCGTCTCTTTCATTGTGTACGAAAATAAACCCTAACTTCTCAAGTTCACAATATCTCTCCATTACAAAAACAATGGAAAATCAATTGTTTGCAAATAGTAAGGTTGTCATCAATGGTGTTACTTTTGCACCTAACAATTTTGTTGATGTTCTTGATCATCAGGACTTGACGAATGATTTTCATATCATTCAAGATTTCTTGGCCTCAAGTTCAATTAACTATGCATTAACACAACCTTCCAAAGTTTCTTTCAAGAGTGTTATGCATGTATGGTCTACATCAGTTTTTGTTGAAGGTATGACAACAAAGAATCCATACATGTCCTTTGAGTACAATGTTACTACATATAATGTGACTCCAGAGGTGATAGTGAAAGCTCTTAAACTACCATCTCTCAATGGTAAACCAGCAGAAAGTGTTTCTAATGCTACACTTCTTGATTTTGCAAAGAGTCTTGGAATCAAAGGACAACCAATGAAGTTTGGGGATTTATACATAAAAAAGCTTAAGAAGGAATGAAATTTCTTCTTTGATACTATCAGTCGGTGTTTTCTGAATAAAGTCTCTAACTTTGATGCATTGCCTTCAGCTTCAGTTCAAATTGGGGACTCTCTAATCCATGAAACTCCTTTTGATTTTGGATTATTTCTTTTGAAAGCTTTTTATGATAGAAAAACAGAGAAGTGTGGATATGTCTGTTTTATTAGATTCTTTCAATTGATATTCTCATATTTATGTCCCAATGTTGAATTTGAAAATGATGATAAATTGCATATCTTTAAGATTTCTGAAAACAATATTAAATCTTTGGAGAAATCTGATAAGGTAAATAACTTGGAAGGCAATCCTATTGTTCCTAATAAGGTCAGGCTTCTTTTATCAAAGAGAATGCCTACTCATTATGGATCTATTACTGATGGTCTTGGACCGATTTCTGGTGCTATGAGACAGGAAACTACCCATTCTGTTTCTGACCAAAGCACACAACCTAAACACTCTGTCAAACAGTCATCCACCTCTGGTGTCTCAAAAAAGGTATTAGTTGTAAAATCAAAGAATTTAGCTAGATCTGATGTGTCTGGAAGACAATCAGGATCAAAGAATTTCTCCACTCCAACCCACTCTCAAAAGAAGTCACAAGGGGGTGAACAAGGGGTCCTGGCTAAGGAGAAATCTATGCTTGAGGTTAATCAATCTTTGATTGATATAGGGGTGTATAAGGAAACAGGAAAAAAGCGGAAATTCAGTCAGAAAAATGATTCTGAGTCTGATTATGATTCTGATGATGACAAAGTGCCTTTATCAGTTTCTTTAAAGAAAGAGGAAGTCACTGCTATTGTTTCTAAAGAAATGGCTATTTCTGAAAAGCCAAAGAAGAGAAGGAGATTACTTAACAAGGGCAAATACTTCATTCCTCTGGAGATACAGAATCTTGATGATGATATAGAGAACAATCTGGATCCGGTTGTATCATCAGTTCCTGACTGAACTACAAATCCTGATATCTCTACTCCTGATACTTCACCTGTGAAGCCTGTTGAAATCTCTGATTCTCCAGCTCCTACATCTCCAAAAAGAAGGATAATTGAGATGTCTGTGGATGATGTAAACAAAATTGCTGCACAGCTTGGATTAAAGTCTGTCTCACTCCAAAAGAAAGATGATGCTGCAAAGGTCTTTCATAGACAGAAGAAATAGAGGACTAATTCACCTCTGAGAGGATCTAGTCCACAAGAACCTGAACTTCAAAGTAGTTCAGTAGCTACTGTAGATCCAGTCACACAAGAACCATCCACTCAAAGTGTGGATGCAGACATTGCTGAAGGAATAGTCCCACAAGAACCATTTTCTCAAAGGGAAAGTGAAGACAAGAACATTCCTGCCCCACAAGAACCATCTTCTCAAAGTGAAGATGCAGGCAAAATCACATCAGCAAAGGAGTTTCCTGACACTGCTCAAGGGGCTTCTGAAATTGAATTTGACTTAGTTCAAAGTCTGGCAGATAAAGCTGCTCATGACAAGCATATTGCTGAATGTGATGAGATACTTAAGGACACTGCATATGAGGGAAGCACACAAGAACCTTTGACTCAAAGTGTTGGAGAAGCTTCACAACCTTAGACTACACAAGAACCATCAGTAGAAAATACTGATGCAAGTCATGCTTTAGTTGCAGCTGTCAATCCTGATGCAAGTACCACTGATCCAAATATTCCATTGCTTATCGAGCCGATTTCTGCAAGGCCAATGGAATCATTAACTACTTCATCAGGTAACACTTCTATCTCTACTTCTCTTAATACTGATAGTATGATTACAGATAGACCTGATACAAGGGACACCTCTATTTGCATGACTTCAGTCCACTCTCCTTAGCCACCTCTTATTTCTTTTACAGATAGACCTGATACAAGGGACACCTCTATTTGCATGACTTCAGTCCACTCTCCTTAGCCACCTCTTATTTCTTTGAATTTGTTGATCCAGAACCTTTCTAGTGAGAATGAGAGTAAACAATTAGAGAAAAAGAAGAGTGAAGAGAGGCAATCTCCTATACTGGCAAAAGGAGAGGTAGAAAAGTGTTAGAAGTTACAAACTTCTGGAGAGGTAGCAGTTACTATTGAAAGTAACTTAGGTAACATTGTGAGAAGTGATGAGATCACTCTAAAATAAACGAGAGATAAAGGAAATGTTTCTATTCCCACTGCAGGTTTTCAGGAACCAACAGTTCCATCTACTGTTGATCTAAAATTTAAAGGTGTTATGAATCCTGAAGATAACGTGGATGATAAATTTCCTGAGGCTGATGATAGCTCATATGATGATGATAATGCTGATGATAATCCTGAAACAAATCAACTGAAAGCAGTTCTTAAAGCAAGTATAAGATCTGCTCATGGGTCTTCTAGTAAGTATATGCAGTCTGTTACTCAAGAAGAGTTCAGAGGGGAGTATAGTTCTTTACTTCCTAAACAGACTCAAGCTACGAGGAGATATGAATGGGATACTGAATGGAATCAGCCAACTGCTGAGATGAACTTCAATAATGCTCTTTTTCATTCCAGTCATATTGCTACTAGGATGTCTACTCCTGAGCTTAAGGCTCTTCTCAAGACTTCTACTCTTTTTGCAAAAGGATTGAAAGATGAAGTCAAGACTATCAAGTCTGACAACGAAAAGTTTCATGCTCGGTTTCTCAAAGACTATGCTACAATTCCTACTACTCATCAGCTTGAACGTCTAAGCACTTTTTTCATTACAAGGATGGATACTGTGGAAACTAAAGTTGATACTTTGTCTTCTAAAGTTGACACTATTGATGAAACTCTCAAGCTTATATTATCTTTCTTTATTAAAGAGGGTATTGATGTCAAAAAGGGGGAGAAAGTAGTCAACAAAACAAAATGCACACCTAATTCATTTATAAGAAAGGATGATGATACTTCTGGAAATGATGGTGGTGGTCAGTTAAATGAAGCAGAAACCTCTGATGCTGCTTTGGTGGCAAGGAAAAGTACATCTCAAACTCAAACCAAGCAGTCAACTCATGTTTCTAAATCTGGCAAGAGAACAGTGAGAACAATGGTGCAATCTCAAGTCATGACAGAAGAACAATTTCAAGCGTCTGGTCTAAATCAAACACTTCCAACAATTCCTGAAGAAGATGAAGATTTTTTTATTACCGACATAAAAGATGCTTCACATCTCTTCAAGAAAATAATTTCTAAGACAGGTGTAAGTGAGATTGTTTATCACAATGATGTTAAAGTTCAACAACATCATGCAAGGGAAACATTAGCCTTAGTTTCTAAAGAAAATGCTGACATGAGTACTCAAGAGTTTTTAGAAGAACAGAAGAAGATTCTTGTAAGAACCCAAAATTTCGGTAGAATTAAAACTTTTCCTATTATGATGAAGTGCATCAATGAATAGTGATTTTGAGGATTAAGAAAATTTTTCATGCCACCTATGTACGAGACGTAGTGTGGATATTCCGAAGTTATACTAGTAATCTACGGAGTAAATAAGTATATGTAAATGCGATCGGAATTCAGAAATTCCAAATTCTATTTTCGTGTAATATTTGACCGAGCAGTGAATTACATATCAGTAATATCAAGAAATGAGATATTTAATTTGAGGAATTGAGGAGTTAATATTTTGGAATTTTATTATAAGTGATTTGAGAATTTGGAACGAAAACCACTGAGGAAGTGAAACAAACGTTCTAGAAACCGCTGAAACTTTACAACGAGATTAAGCGATCAAGCGAGCGAATCATGAATTGAGAATAGTAAATATTAGAAGTCCAAGGAAGGATATATTATGAGAGGAAAATGGAATTGAGAATAAAATCCTAGAGTTAAAGGAAATGAGAACAATTGAGAAACCGCGAGAATTTTTTTCTGAGATAATACAAAGAAAATTGGACACAACGATTGGTTGAGGTATTGGGCCACACTATTACAATGAAGTGCAACACATAAGTTGTAACATATTGATTTAGTAAATATACAAGAAGGGAAGCCCCTTGGTGCAAATAAGAAAAGGAAGGAAGGACTTGGAAACAATATGTATGAAGCAAGGGACTTGCTTGCAATTATGGATGGATAAAGGTAATCCAAATGAACCAATGAGGAGATGACACCACATGGCAAGAAGATAAGATGCATCCAAGTGAAAATATCAAGCATTATTGATCACTTTATCACTTTAAACAAAACAAAACAAACACCAAATACTCAATTCTGCCCACCAGGAAAGGAGCTCACTAAAACGGGCCTAGAGACTTCATTACTCAATGAAATTTTTTGTTCTTTATATGGTTAGAAAGCTGTGAAGACGCTCTACAACTTTCATTCAGGAGACTCGACCAGGAAACGAGTGCAAGGGCTTCGGTTTGGCTGATCTTTGGGGCATGTGTTTCCAGTCAGGAAACTCACTTCCATGTTCTTGATTTCTTTGGTGAGATTGAAGATGGTGAGCATAGAGTAAGGCTTCCACAAGGTTAACCAAGCTTGTTTGAGATTTTAAGGACATCAAGAAGGTATAAAAACCCTAACCCCTCTTGGCCATGTAGTAATTGTGATGTTTAATGTTAGATCCATGGTTATTAGTGTGAATCTTGGACATATAAGTTATGGATGATGTAGACCTTGAGTTTAAGTGTTTTGGTTGTGATTTTTAGGCTTGTGGTTAGTGTATGTATCTCCATGTATGTTATAAAGTATGATCTTGGTGATTTAGATGTTGGTTGTGATGTGGATGTAAGATTCTTGGTTGGTTTAGTGATATAAGCATGCTGAGTTTTTACCAGGAACTTGTACTGTCTTGTAGGAGGGTTTTGAACCCCAAAATCTTGTCCCCTGAAGTCCTAATGTATATTGTTGGAAGGGTATTTGAATGTAGTTTCCAGAAATATAAGGTTCATGACTAAGTGATGCATAGATTTTGAGTTATGGCCTGAGAAGTGAAATGTGTTTCTGGATTCCGGACTGCACTAAGTGGTCCCCTTGTGAACCTTGTTTGAACCCCTAAAAATTTATGTAGGATCATGGAAAAATTAGAGAAGCTATTAAATGCAGTGGGGAAGGATACCCAAAAATGAATTGGATTAAAATATGTATTTTTCAATTTTATAAAAATGTTGAAGTAAAATCCGCGTAAGTGAAAAACCACTTAGGAGATTAGTTTAAAGTGGTTTTAAGAGTATTCACTTGAGTTTCGAGTTTGAGGAATAGATTTGAGTCGAATGGGTAACGAAAGTGATAATGTGACGACATGGTCATATGAGAGGGTTAATGGTCACAAGTGGAGTCGTTAAGTTGGTCTTACGATTTTTAAAACCTTATGATTAAGTAGCGTTGTTAAGGTACTAACGTACAAATATTGATTATGTATAGATTTCCATTCCACTTCGCGAGCCGACCACCCCAACCTCACCAAGGCAAGTTTTCCAACCCTAAGTATTTATTTTCAAAAGATTATATTCTTGATTTTACCTATGCAAGTTTACTTTTCAAAACTTATATATAAGGATTTTCACTGTTGTGTTTATAGCTTCCAAACGTATTATATGCTTATGCTTTACGAGATTATGTTGAAGTTTGAGATATATGCATATGTGTTTGTACACCCTTGAACTTAGAATGAAAGTGTTTTCTTCGGACAACGACTCTAGCAATAGAGGTCGTAGCGGTCCAAATATACTATTGACCGGGGAGCGGTATATTGTTGTATCGTGATTAAATTGCGAAAACCCGAAGAGTCATTCGGGAAGTATTGTATACCTAAGTAATTATTATTTTTACGTTGTTAAAAATACTCAAAAATATCTATCTTGGATTAAAAGCTTATTTTAATTAAATAATTATTTTATTAATTGTTTATATTAAATCTCAAAATATTATTTATTAATTATCGTTCATTATTTTAAAGACAAAACTAATCCAAGATACCTTTAGCATTTTCAAACTCGAACTCTTTCCCACCCAAAACATTTTCGAAAACCCCCGGTCAGGTTTTGCTTCTTGTACGTTTTTCAAGAATTATCGATCGACTGAGGTCGAACTTAAACTACTCGAATTTTCTATCAAAATGATTTTTGAAAAGAAAAGAAAAAGGGGACTCTGGCAGGTGTGGGAATCGTTGACGAATGATTCCCGGGATGTGTAAGCGGCCGTGAGCCAGGCGGTCCATCAATTAATATTCCGGCCCAGGTGTTGCCGAAGGATGATTACGGATGTAGTTTTCATCGAGGGTGATTACGGATGTAGTTTTCACCCAAGGGTAGTTACGGATGTAGTTTCTATCCTTCTACTAGTAGAGAAGACCCGCGGATTGTTGGACTTGGTTGTGGCGACTGATCATCGTCAATCCTTGTCAGGTTTTTATGTTTTCTTCCAGTCCCATCCTCCACTTTGGAAAAATACTCAAACACTGCTTCTTGGGCCTAAGTGCCAAGTTGCCGATAGTGTGGTTTTTGATAAGAAAAATATTGACATCGTGCAGTATCTAGAACTGCAAGATTTTCTATAAAGATTGGCACGTGTTAGTGCACTCTTGTAATTATTCCAAAGAATGAAATGTTTTTGAATGAGAAACCTTCTAAGCTAATGGAAGGAAAGAGGTTTTGCAATAATGTATTCCATGTACAGTATGTTAACCTTAGAGTGTTTTGCCGAAAATGATATACTCATATGTATATATATTTTCAAACTTGAGATATATTGAAATGGGAACCTTATAAAGGATTCATATGTTATTCTTAAAGCTCCTTAGCGAGTATAAATGTTTTATTCAAACTCGGACATATATATTTTTGAATTATGTTTTGAAATCTGAGATATATACCCATACAGTTGGGAACGTTTTCGAAATAAACCACATTATTATTTTTCAAAATGGCGAACTTGCTGAGCATTATGTAGCTCATTCTTGCTTTATAAAAACTTTTCAGAAAGAGAAGAATTTGGTCAGTTAACTCCGCACCAGCAGAAGAGGAGTAGAAGATTTACCCCGAGATGATTTAGTCCCGGATAAATACTACAGAGTAAGTTTGATAGGTTTTCAACGGTAATAGTAAGACTCGTCTTCAAGTGTAGTTGTATAAGTGGAAGGGCGTAAGATTCCGGATTGTACAGATGAATTGTAATATTTAGTGTTACTTTTGATTATCGTTTCTGAGGCTCTAACTTGTATGTGCATAAGATTGAGGTCTGGATTGATGTATTATTGAGTTGTAAAGTTAATACAGGTAGGATATGGTTATATGGTGATGTGACGACCTGAATCTCTGACCTCGGATTTGAGGGCGTCACAAAAATGGTATCAGAGAGATAAGTTGCAGTACTCAGAAACGAGAGTGTTGAGAGTTAAGTCTAAGTAGGAGAATGACCTACGAGATCGTAGTAAACTTATTATTGGACTTCCGGAAGAGGTACCGGTGAGTAGAATGGGCTGGAGTGTTACTGGAGGTATTATACTAGGGTCGATAGAATCCTTAGAGACCTTCAGAATGATGAATAGAGGTTTGAGAGTCGTACATGACCTATCATAAGTAATAATGTAGAAAGCAGAGCGAAATCTCAAGAGCAGCTGAGGTAGAGGCGATATTGCCAATATAATCGGATGACTAGGTTGGCATAGATTTTGTGCCCCATAGTCCTCCATAGTTTAGGAGGCGGCATTTTAAGAATCAAGAAGTTTAGACTTCCCTACATATTTAAGGGTACTTAGTACTTGGAATAATGAAAGTCTTTTACTTTGGCTATAAGATCCGATTTTCGATAAGTAACGGGTTTACCTGAAAGTTGGTCACTATGTCGTTGTGGATTTCATTACCCTTTATGGCGAATTTTACATGTGTTATACGAGAATGTTATCATAAGACGAGCGTGCTAGATAATTCCACGCATGATTCGGACGCTAGAGCATGGTAGTTCAACTTAGAGAACAAACAAGTGGGATTAACAAAGGGACTCAAGAGAAGTTGAATATGGTTGCAAGGAGCGATACAGTGAACTCAGAGTCTACCAAAAGAAAAGACCAACGGGTCTAGAGTGGGATCCTTTGATAGAGATGTTAGCAGGGACTACGCATATATGTATTGTAGACCTCAATATTTTTGGTATATGTTCACATACACGCACCCGCCACTGAACCTATGGACTGCACTGAGATCCCTGAGAGATCTCTTTGATCTGTTCCCAGGGGGAAACTGGCCACTTGTGATTCATGTCGGAAGGCATGGAGTAGGACCCTATAGACTCAGCAGGTGTCCCCGAAATGATGTGAAGTTTGGTCTTCAAGATAAAGCACGGAAATGACAGATATATTTGTGAAACCCCAACTCGATAAATGACTTTAAGATGATGATTGAGAGACACACTAGTTGGTGTCTTGTATTACGAAGACGAAGAGATGGAGTTACCCTCATAGTGGTGATAATGAGATGCACTAATGATTATTAACTTATTTTGGTAACTACCGGCTGGTGCACTACTTCATTTTAAACTTTTCATTAACCATGTTACCTCGATTAGTTTATATCAGGTAATCCTTCTAGCTTTCTACTTCAAATTTGTGGAATAACAACCAGTGATATACTCTCCCTAAAGCAGGACTTATCCAAAGTAATTTTATTTGACCCATGAACATTCTATTCAAAAATTTATGATGACCTTGATCGGCTCAGGCCTATTTACACTTTCTTTCAATTATCCAAGGAATGTTCCACGAATACTTCCTTAATTATTCGACGAATATTACTTAACGAATATTGATGTTTGATTGCTTCTTTCATACTTGCACTCTTCAGTTGAGCTCATAAATATTTAACAAATTACTGAGGACATGGATGATCTAATGTCCAGACATCCTTCATGAATTCTTTTCTTCTATTCAAGATGAGATTGTACATCGTACATTGAAATCATAGTAAGGATATCATTTTGATATTGGTATTCTGAATTTAATTCTACTGTAGGATCTGATAGAGCATGTATACGGAGGCACCCTTGGGTGGACCGTTTCACTGGTAAGTAATATTTGATGAGAGGTTATCGATTGTTCCGATACCTAGAACATTCTCTTCAGATTTTGTAGTTTTCTTTTTCAAACTTAATAACTTCTTATTTCCATTCGTTGTCCGAGTAGCCTAAAGTTTCTTCAGTGGCTACGATGTTGAAATTCCGTTCTAGCCAATTGAAACTGGCTAGTCGATATGTCAATATGAATGACTAGTTGATTGTTCTAACTAGTCAAAATTGTAATGTTGTGAAGAACACCTAGCTAATTGTCCTAGCTAGTGGTGATGTCTCAAACAGGTGAACTAGCAAATTTTGTCTCGCTAGTTGCTAGTGTTTCTTGAAAAGGACTAGTTATTGTTCCACTGGTCCAACTCCCAATTTAATTCATTTCGCAATGCATTTTGCATGTGGTAAAGTATGATGATGAAAGTTTTGACGAATAACTTGATTGAGACCTAGTGAGGTCGCCCACTCGACTTGAACTCTTACCCATCTTCGTATCAGACTTTATATCACTTGAATATTTTATTCTTTCATTCATACAATGAGAATTCATTTGAAACCATTGATTACTTGAATGATAAACTACTTCATTCTTTAATTGTCATGGAGTAGAATTGCTTTCTATTGGCTGACCTTCATCAATGCGACTTTAGATTTCCTCTTATTATTCAGGAGGAAAAGTATCCACCCGATGTAAGAACTGTATAAAGACTGTCTTTATGACTTTTGTATCCAACAGTCATTGCCCTCGTGCAACATTCCCTATGATATCATATTACAGAATTATCAGGACCTGAAGGAATAAACCTTGTTGTACTCTTTCGGTCCATCCTTACATCTCCGAAAATCGAGACTCCTAGTATTTGGAACCATCAACATTCTTGGAACATCCAATGTGGAATTCTTATTGAAATTATCTATTGGACCTTATTATTTTGAAACCATTCCTTTCAAAGTGATTACTCTAAGGTGAACGAGAGGTACAATTATGAACCGTTTGCAGCCAGAGCGTTATGCCGAGTAATTATTAAAGTAGAAATAACATGTCGGGGCATAACACAAGACCTTTAATATTAGTGTGAGGAAAGTTATAGGAAATGATGAGGTGGTTAGGAGTACGTTCCTACCAACCGTTGTCAGGATGTTATAGTAATGAATTCTGGAGTTACCAATCCTTTTCCTGATCCAAGAAATTCAAATCGATTGCGATGTAAGACATATCCTTAGAGGAAACTAACATGGAAGTGAGATGGACAAGAAAGGAAGAAATATCGTGGCAAGAATGTGAAGCTTTACTTAGCTAAAAGGGATTGATGCAAATAGCGAGACATAAAGTTTAAAAGGCCCCTAATAGCAAATGGATGCATGGATATATCCCAATGATCCTCGAGATTACCACCTAATCAAGTTTATTGGGAATCGCAGTAGCATACACGCCTCAGGCTGATTGGCGCCAGTTGTGAAAGAGGACGAGCGTATGACATCTTACCTATACCATCAAGAACTAAAACCCTTATCGGAAATGGAGGAATTATTGACTAGTTAAAGTGCGTAGTTGTTTTTCAAAGATAAGGTTAAAGAGAAGGTTTCACCAACTCCAGATCGACCTCTGTACTGCACCAAAGTCGGCATTTCACATTAATGTAAACATTATAAATTCTAGTAGTATCATGTGGATTGACTAGTGAGTCAGAAGCCCTTGTGGGTTAATAAATAAAGTTTTAAGAATGATATGAGAGATTAGTAACAACCTCGTTGTTAGCTATACTTTATAATGAGAAGAGGACTTTGAGAGTCACGATGATGCGTCTTTCAAGAGTTTAAGAGGTGTGGTGATGCAGTAGAAAGGGGATGATAGCCTATACTTCTAAACAACATAAAGGTTACGGGATGGGATATACTAACCGTGAGTCTGGGATTAGTCATGATGGCGTTCACGCATAAAACTGAGACGTTAACTTTATGAGAAAAGTGTGAAAGTTTTCCACAAGTGCCATAAGTATATCTTCATATTAGAACTAAACATAAGAAAGAGAAGGTGACGAAAGGGAGCAGGGAGTATAATGGAGAAATTTGTTATTTCACAGGAAAGGCCAGTGTGGTGGCCGATACCTATAGAGGGGATTATTCAAAATTGGAATTCAGTCAGTATTGACCAAGAAAATAAAGTATATACAATAAAGAATAATGTTAGAGGAAAATGACTAAATTATGGGGAAGGACAAAGATGTACAGAGAATTAAGAGAATGTTTGGCAAACGGATATGAAGAATTGTATTGGCAAGCTATTAAGTACAAACGCAACATGTCAAAAACAAAATGATAGAGATCTAGTGGATCAATTCCGCCCGTAGAAAATCTTGAACGTGGACAGAATTATAATGAATTTCATGAGTAGGTCGCCGAAGACCGAGCCAAGAGATGGCCCTAGTTGATTTATAATTGCTGGACCAAGTGATTTACCTACGAGAGACTTTCCATTGAGAAGATTATCGATTTATATACGGAAGAGATGGTGGTGCAATATAAAACTTCTGCAGTGATTACGTCAGATAGAGACTTAAGGTTAGACTTCGAATATTGAAGGTGCTTTCAAGTATAATTAATAAAGAGATTGAGCGTATGTACTAATTTGATCTGTGGCTGACGGACAGGGAAGAAGAATTGTCCAGACGATCGAATTTATAATTAGTGTCGTGCCTTAGATTTCACGGTGCAGTCGAGAATAAAAACTTATCCATGAAACGAATGTTGTTATCACGATCGGCACCATGCGGACGTAAGGACGTCTCTTGTAAAGCGTACTACGAAAGAAGAAGTTTCACTTTTCTTGCATTACGAAGAAGTCAATGAACGAGGGATATAGTAGCTGAACTGGTTCGACGTATACCGAAGACTATATAATATCCATAGCAAGTGGTAACGACTGACGGGAGGCAACACATGCGTGCTAATCAAGCCAAGGAAAATGAGGAATACCGTGCGTATTGACGTTGTCTCAGATTATAGAACACGACCACAAAGTATTCACGGCCCAACGATACAAGGACTCAACACGGATACTATGAACAAGGTAGAAGAGGAACGTATAAGTAGTGGGATAGAAATTTTAATTCATAGAACAACCGATGAGGAATACAGGTCGAGGAGAGCATGCGTTGAGAAGCAACATTAAAGCGTTGGTGAGAGTGCAATAGCCCTAATTTTCGTGAATATTCGAACCTGGATGAAAATTAATTTTATGGGTGGATGAGAAATTTTTGCAATCACGATATGTACGAATTATTAAATGAAGATTTCGAATTGATATTATGCCTTTACGGTGCAGACGAGTGTATGTAAAAGTCATTAGTTTTTACGAAACCCATTATTTCGAATGGTCAAATTTTATGAGATATCAAAGGAGTATGAGGTGGGAGACTTCGTGATGCTAAAGGTATCCCCCTAAAAAGGATTGACGCGGTTTGGTAAGAAATGGAAGCTAAGTCTGAGGTTTATTGGACCTTTTTAGATTTCGAGGCGTATTGGGAAGTTAGCCTGCGAGTTAGCCTTGCCCCAAGCTTGCAGCAAATTCATAATGTGTTTCATATGTCTATGTTACGACCCTACCACACCGACTATCAGCATGTGATAGAGTACAACCAAGTGGACCTATGACCCGACTTGACCTATGTGGAGCAACCCGTGGAAATCATGGATAGAAAAGAACAAGTGCTGAGGAACAAGGTTTTCAAACTAATAAGGAATTGTGAGAAAATCAAGATGTGGAAGAATCCACCTGGAAGTTGAAAGAGTGAAACAAAGAAGGAGTAACCCCAGTGATTCCTAAACTGATTCCGGGACGGAATCCTTTTAAGGAGGGGAGACTGTAAGAACCCAAAATATCGGTAGAATTAAAACTTTTCCTATTATGATGAAGTGCATCAATGAATAGTGATTTTGAGGATTAAGAAAATTTTTCATGCCACCTATGTACGAGACGTAGTGTGGATATTCCGAAGTTATACTAGTAATCTACGGAGTAAATAAGTGTATGTAAATGCGATCGGAATTCAGAAATTCCAAATTCTATTTTCGTGTAATATTTGACCGAGCAGTGAATTATATATCAGTAATATCAAGAAATGAGATATTTAATTTGAGGAATTGGGGAGTTAATATTTTGGAATTTTATTATAAGTGATTTGAGAATTTGGAACAAAAACCACTGAGGAAGTGAAACAAACGTTCTAGAAACCGCTGAAACTTTACAACAAGATTAAGCGATCAAGCGAGCGAATCATGAATTGAGAATAGTAAATATTAGAAGTCCAAGGAAGGATATATTATGAGAGGAAAATGGAATTGAGAATAAAATCCTAGAGTTAAAGGAAATGAGAACAATTGAGAAACCGCGAGAATTTTTTTCTGAGATAATACAAAGAAAATTGGACACAACGATTGGTTGAGGTATTGGGCCACACTATTACAATGAAGTGCAACACATAAGTTGTAACATATTGATTTAGTAAATATACAAGAAGGGAAGCCCCTTGGTGCAAATAAGAAAAGGAAGGAAGGACTTGGAAACAATATGTATGAAGCAAGGGACTTGCTTGCAATTATGGATGGATAAAGGTAATCCAAATGAACCAATGAGGAGATGACACCACATGGCAAGAAGATAAGATGCATCCAAGTGAAAATATCAAGCATTATTGATCACTTTATCACTTTAAACAAAACAAAACAAACACCAAATACTCCATTCTGCCCAGCACGAAAGGAGCTCACTAAAACGGGCCTAGAGACTTCATTACTCAATGAAATTTTTTGTTCTTTATATGGTTAGAAAGCTGTGAAGACGCTCTACAACTTGCATTCAGGAGACTCGACCAGGAAACGAGTGCAAGGGCTTCGTTTTGGCTGATCTTTGGGGCATGTTTTTCCAGTCAGGAAACTCACTTCCATGTTCTTGATTTCTTTGGTGAGATTGAAGATGGTGAGCATAGAGTAAGGCTTCCCCAAGGTTAACCAAGCTTGTTTGAGATTTTAAGGACATCAAGAAGGTATAAAAACCCTAACCCCTCTTGGCCATGTAGTAATTGTGATGTTTAATGTTAGATCCATGGTTATTAGTGTGAATCTTGGACATATAAGTTATGGATGATGTAGACCTTGAGTTTAAGTGTTGTGGTTGTGATTTTTAGGCTTGTGGTTAGTGTATGTATCTCCATGTATGTTATAAAGTATGATCTTGGTGATTTAGATGTTGGTTGTGATGTGGATGTAAGATTCTTGGTTGGTTTAGTGATATAAGCATGCTGAGTTTTTACCAGGAACTTGTACTGTCTTGTAGGAGGGTTTTGAACCCCAAAATCTTGTCCCCTGAAGTCCTAATGTATATTGTTGGAAGGGTATTTGAATGTAGTTTCCAGAAATATAAGGTTCATGACTAGGTGATGCATAGATTTTGAGTTATGGCCTGAGAAGTGAAATGTGTTTCTGGATTCCGGACTGCACTAAGTGGTCCCCTTGTGAACCTTGTTTGAACCCCTAAAAATTTATGTAGGATCATGGAAAAATTAGAGAAGCTAGTAAATGCAGTGGGGAAGGATACCCAAAAATGAATTGGATTAAAATATGTATTTTTCAATTTTATAAAAATGTTGAAGTAAAATCCGCGCAAGTGAAAAACCACTTAGGAGATTATTTTAAAGTGGTTTTAAGAGTATTCACTTGAGTTTCGAGTTTGAGGAATAGATTTGAGTCGAATGGGTAACGAAAGTGATAATGTGACGACATGGTCATATGAGAGGGTTAATGGTCACAAGTGGAGTCGTTAAGTTGGTCTTACGATTTTTAAAACCTTATGATTAAGTAGCGTTGTTAAGGTACTAACATACAAATATTGATTATGTATAGATTTCCATTCCACTTCGCGAGCCGACCACCCCAACCTCACCAAGGCAAGTTTTCCAACCCTAAGTATTTATTTTCAAAAGATTATATTCTTGATTTTACCTATGCAAGTTTACTTTTCAAAACTTATATATAAGGATTTTCACTGTTGTGTTTATAGCTTCCAAACGTATTATATGCTTATACTTTACGAGATTATGTTGAAGTTTGAGATATATGCATATGTGTTTGTACACCCTTGAACTTAGAATGAAAGTGTTTTCTTCGGACAACGACTCTAGCAATAGAGGTCGTAGCGGTCCAAATATACTATTGACCGGGGAGCGGTATATTGTTGTATCGTGATTAAATTGCGAAAACCCGAAGAGTCATTCGGGAAGTATTGTATACCTAAGTAATTATTATTTTTACATTGTTAAAAATACTCAAAAATATCTATCTTGGATTAAAAGCTTATTTTAATTAAATAATTATTTTATTAATTGTTTATATTAAATCTCAAAATATTATTTATTAATTATCGTTCATTATTTTAAAGACAAAACTAATCCAAGATACCTTTAGCATTTTCAAACTCGAACTCTTTCCCACCCAAAACATTTTCGAAAACCCCCGGTCAGGTTTTGCTTCTTGTACGTTTTTCAAGAATTATCGGTCGACTGAGGTCGAACTTAAACTACTCGAATTTTCTATCAAAATGATTTTTGAAAAGAAAAGAAAAAGGGGACTCTGGCAGGTGTGGGAATCGTTGACGAATGATTCCCGGGATGTGTAAGCGGCCGTGAGCCAGGCGGTCCATCAATTAATATTCCGGCCCAGGTGTTGCCGAAGGATGATTACGGATGTAGTTTTCATCGAGGGTGATTACGGATGTAGTTTTCACCCAAGGGTAGTTACAGATGTAGTTTCTATCCTTCTACTAGTAGAGAAGACCCGCGGATTGTTGGACTTGGTTGTGGCGACTGATCATCGTCAATCCTTGTCAGGTTTTTATGTTTTCTTCCAGTCCCATCCTCCACTTTGGAAAAATACTCAAACACTGCTTCTTGGGCCTAAGTGCCAAGTTGCCGATGGTGTGGTTTTTGATAAGAAAAATATTGACATCGTGCAGTATCTAGAACTGCAAGATTTTCTATAAAGATTGGCACGTGTTAGTGCACTCTTGTAATTATTCCAAAGAATGAAATGTTTTTGAATGAGAAACCTTCTAAGCTAATGGAAGGAAAGAGGTTTTGCAATAATGTATTCCATGTACAGTATGTTAACCTTAGAGTGTTTTGCCGAAAATGATATACTCATATGTATATATATTTTCAAACTTGAGATATATTGAAATGGGAACCTTATAAAGGATTCATATGTTATTCTTAAAGCTCCTTAGCGAGTATAAATGTTTTATTCAAACTCGGACACATATATTTTTGAATTATGTTTTTGAAATCTGAGATATATACCCATACAGTTGGGAACGTTTTCGAAATAAACCACATTATTATTTTTCAAAATGGCGAACTTGCTGAGCATTATGTAGCTCATTCTTGCTTTATAAAAACTTTTCAGAAAGAGAAGAATTTGGTCAGTTAACTCCGCACCAGCAGAAGAGGAGTAGAAGATTTACCCTGAGATGATTTAGTCCCGGATAAATACTACAGAGTAAGTCTGATAGGTTTTCAACTGTAATAGTAAGACTCGTCTTCAAGTGTAGTTGTATAAGTGGAAGGGCGTAAGATCCCGGATTGTACAGATGAATTGTAATATTTAGTGTTACTTTTGATTATCGTTTCTGAGGCTCTAACTTGTATGTGCATAAGATTGAGGTCTGGATTGATGTATTGTTGAGTTGTAAAGTTAATACAGGTAGGATATGGTTAGATGGTGATGTGACGACCTGAATCTCTGACCTCGGATTTGGGGGCGTCACAATTCTTGAGGAAATTGAAAGACAGAAAGAAGCTCCTGCTACAAGAAGAGGCAGAGGAGGTAGAAACAGAGGCAGAGGATGTAAGAACTCGAATTTTCGGAAGAATTAAAACTTTTTATCTATTGATGAAAGAATGAACAGTGACTCCGACTACAAGGTATTAACAATGAATGTGAATGGGTATAGATTGAAAGGATTATATGTCATGAAGAATGCAATGGGTTGACAACCTAGATTAGAATAATCTATCTCCTAGAAAGATAAGATATAGAAATTCCAAGTAGTGGAAATATTCTCAAGTCATCCAAATCGATATCTGTTATTAGTCCAGTGGTTCCGTGAAAGGGTTAAGGAAAGCCCGAAAGAGAACAAGGACATCTTTACAAATATATAGGGAATAAAAGAGAATAAGAGATGAATAGTGTTTTTGGTGGAAAATGAGAATATGAGTTAGACGACGTTATATAGAAGTATTCAGAACGGATTTCTGAGTTCATATTCATGATCCAGGGGCGAGATAAGTGTATGTAAACGATATCGGATTCAGAAAATTAGCACTTTTATTTTCTCCGAGATTTTCCTGGACACTGAAAGATTTAAGGATTTATTTAAGAGATTTGATGAATTTAAATTCAAAGATTATAAAGGAGGATGGAGAATGGAAGTATTAATATTAAGAAGGTTTCCGGTAAAACCATAACTAGAAATCATTGAGATATTCTTACGAACGATCAATGAAAATGAGCAATAACCAGATAAAGAAACAAGCAAGAGAACCAAGGTACATGCATGTGCAAGTGGATAGAATCAAGTAACCAAGTAGTTACCAAAGGAACTAGATCAATTAGGAGCTAACTAAGTGCTTAGCTTACAAAACAAGATAAACCAACACATGGCTCAAGTGATGCATGCAATGACCTATTAGCTTTAATAAAGCTACTTTATGCTAGATATTATCCAAGGACATAACAATAATGCAAGATTGGATGAGAACAAAGCAAGCAACCAAGCAAAAACTCTCTCTCTCTCCCCCATTGCAAGCCATTCGGGTTTTTGAAGAAATTCAAGAACCAAAACCAACCTTCCCACCATTGTTTGTTCTCCAAACTTTTATCATAGATCTTATATTTTATAAAAATGACACCCTAGAAATCTTAGCCTCAAACATCACTTTTTCCATTTTCAAAAAAATCATCAAAGTGGAGAATGAATAGTAACCTCAAGAACAAAACTTTTGGATCTTGATTTTGGTTGATGATCCAAGCTTCATGGAGGCTATACAAGGACTATACAAGGCTTACTAAGTGCATACACACCCCAAGGAAGGTATAACACACTTGAAAACCCTAGATCTTACTTTGAGATTATGCATGTTCTTGGTGATTTAAGCTTAGTTATGTTATTAGTGATTATAAGCATGATTATGATGGGGTTTTGGTAAGGATTAAAATAGTTAGATGAACGTAAAGGCATTGCTTGGCCTTATTTAATGGTTAAATTATATGTATATGTTGTTTGGAATGAAAACTATGATTATTGGAAAGTTTGGAATTTAGAAAGATTCGATTTATAGCCGTCGTAATGCCCGATTTTCGTTGAACCTTAACTAACCGTGCATCATAGTAGCTTTAACTCACTATTAAGCTTCTATTTCTGCCATGATAAGCTAGATTATGTTATAAGCTTCGTTTTGATATAAAGATCGTATGAAATGGACTTACGGTTTAGGAGTTATGATTAAATTCGTAAAGGTGGTTCGAAACCATAAATGAAAGTTCGTAACTGAAATTGGAATCCCTTAACATGACTAAGTCAGTGACGAATCATGATAATAAAATATTAGAGGTCATAAGGAAGGCGTGAGAGGAAACCACAAGTAAAATGGATCGTTTTCCGATTTTATAAAAATGTTTGAATCGAGGTTAAGTGCGAAGAAACCACTTTTCGGAGGTAACACTATTCACTAAAAGCTCCTGCCCTGTTTAGGCAAAAATACGAAAAATTAATCTTCTGACCTAAGTCCAATTTTGAGTTAGCTACCATATAGACATTCTCTAGATCATGTACGCGAAAACGGTGCGTCATTTGAGTTAACAGTTACCGAGTTATGAACGTTTTAGTGAAAGAGGTGTGAATAGTAAAGATCCGTAGTTGACTGAACTTCGAAAATACATTTCACCTATCTAGACCCGTGGCTTCGAATTGGAAATTTTATGATAAATATTACAAATACCAAAGATGATTTTAGAAGTGGTTTCGTAATTAAATACGTTTCCAGTGATTTATTAAAAGTGTTGAAGTATGAGTCACGGAATAGTAATTCTCAGAAAAGTCAACTCTAGGGGCACTACTTTGGCCACCCATTTTGGCTAGATTAAAAGAGGAATCTCGAGTCGACTAAAACATAAAACTTGTTAAGAATTATCAAGACAACATATTGCTGCAAAGAACGAGGCTATAAATGATTAAGTGAGAGGTACGAAAGATCCGACATTAAGGATGGATTCGAGAAGTGATTTGGACTAAATTTACGACTTAAGAGTTCGTTAATTAACATGGAATTCGTATGAGTCTAGGGAAACCCCGTAGTGCCTTGTTTGTTAATTGCTTTAGTGCTTAAGCATTAAGTATAAGTGCAATGACGTGCCTTGATAACGGACAAGTGTCGGATTATAACGGTACTAATAAGGGCTATGTTAGGGATTGCCTAACGGGATAATTTGAAAACGTGTTTTAGCCTAAGTTAAATATATACTTAGCATTTCGAAGTGTTAAAGTGATTAACCTCGAATGTTGTGACTATTTATAGATCACCGGATTGAACTAAGGCACACTACACCCACAGGATTACCAGGCAAGTTTCAAATCCTTTCTAAAGGCTGTTGTTGTGATAATATATATATGATTGTTGTTATACATATGCCATAACATGCATGCCTACTTTCAAAGTCTATTGAAATACTTGTTTCCTTGAATTGATATTGGTTTATAGACTAGATGGGGATTATCAGTTATAAGCCGGATTGTTTTGTAAGACCCTTAGTGAAGGGTATATAATATTCATTCTTTAAATATAGACCGAGCGTCAGTATTTTGAGATATAGAGATAGTCGTGGAAACCCGGAGGGATTCCAGCGACATATTAGTATTCCTTTTGAGGAATGTTATTATTAAACATTAATTAGATTTCCATAAAGTATAAATTACTTGGAAATCTTTCGAGTAATGTTATTTGAGTATTATCTCAGTCGAGAAATATTAAATGAATATTATTTTTGAATATTCATTAGAGTTTGATTATTAATGAATAATTACTTTGATATTCATTGGAATTTTATTCATTAAATGAATATCACTTTCGGATATTCATTTAAGTTGTATGTAATTGATAAATATTATTTCAAAAGTATTCTTTGGAAGTTCTAATTACTCAAGGAATATTATTTCGAATATTAAGGTTTTGATTACTAAATGAATATCATTTAGATATTTATTTAGAATATTATTTATTAAATTAATATTATTTGGATATTCATTTAGAATATTATTTGTTTAATGAATATCAATTGAATATTCATTTGGAATTTATTTATTAAATGAATATTATTTTGAATATTCATTTAGGATTTTATGTACTTGATGAATATTATTTTAAAATATTCATTTAAAGTTCTATTTACTTAAGGAATATTGCTTCGAATATTCCTTTAAAGCTTCGATTACGAAAAGAATATTATTTGGCTATTCATTTAGAATATTATTTATTAAATGAATATTATTTTCAAATATTCATTTAAGGTTTGTTTTATTTAGTGAATATTATTTTAAATATTTATTTGAGTTTATTTAATTAATGAATATTATATTGAATATTCATTTAAAGAAGAGAGTTATTTAGTAAATGGTTCTATATATTTATTCGAGGATTACTTACGAGCAATATTATGATTTAATCATATTCCTTAATTATTATTGATTTAATAAATATTCTTGGAATATTTATTTAAATTCTTTTGAGTTCTTTTTATAATAATTCATATTATTCAAAGATTATCTTTCATCTTCAGATATGGTGTAAAATATTTCGGAGTATTTTATGACTATTTTTATCAAGGGGAGGTTCCCAAACTTTATTTCCATTTAAATCTATCTTAAAGAAGATTTAACTACTCGCTCAACTTCCAAACATATATAAGGGGACCTCACTTGAGAGATGTTATTTATTGGGCTGCCCGGTTCTATACTTGCTAAACTATCTTGTCACTCATATCTTGATTCTTTCAAACATCGATATGAATCTGTTTGGTTACCTCCTCAACGCTCGAGGGGTAAGAATTGATGGAACAAGTTTATATCCATTAACAAGCATCAGCTTGGGAAATATTGGTGAATTTTCCTTTCCAACTAGATACGACTACTTTGTAGAGTCCTATCAACAAGTAAAATACTTGGGGAAAGGGGGAGGAACTTTACGTTTCAAAGTTATGGATGTGAAATGAACTAGGAGATGCGTAAATGACCCAGTGATGCCGGTCCAGCAAATGGCCCAACCGTTGGCCCGGGGGTTCCAGAGGGCGGTAGACAAGTAAATCCGTCGGTGCTTCCTTCTACATGTAGAGAACAAGAGGTGGGGAGCATAACATGCGACTGATCATCATGTAAATGCTATGTCTCCTGGCGCGTTAAACTCCAGTATTAGTTCATCTCTCAATGTTGGAAAATTTCCTGCAACATTATCATTGTTGGCAGGTTTGAATATTGTTTGAACTGGAATTGCAATATTCCTCCTCCAAGTTCCTTTATTATGAAAATTTGATAATATCTGGCTTATATTTGACATAGCAGATATTTCTTCGGAACAATTATAATTTGTGTTACCTTGTAACTTCATCTCATACCTTATATTGGTAATACGTTCGTTAATGCATGGCATATGGTTTCAAAGATATTTTGGACTATTATATATTATCACTGTTCAATTAGATTTTTGGTGGGCTATTACTCACCCTTGCTTTATTTATTTATATCACAACAACGGCTAGATCAGATGGCCGCGCAAGGCACACTCAGCGTAAGCAGGTGTTAGCCGTCAGAGGATTAACCGCTGAGGTCATAGTTACCATTGCTGAGGATGCAGCAACTGGTAGGCTAGATGTTAGCATTTGGGCATCAAATGTATTTATATTATGACATATACAAATGGATGGCAAAGAGTATGTACTGATTAATTGTAATTCTTTAGGTTGTAAGAACTCAAACTTGTGATTAATAATATTGATGGTTACTCTGATTTCATCTCTGGGACTATAACGGGTGTGTTTTATGTTGTTGTTTTGGGTCACAAGATTGTAATTTAATTATGTTGGTTTTGTGGATGGATATTGAGACCGTAACGACCAGATCCCTGACCCCGGATCTGGGGGTGTTACAGAGGAAGGAAACCTGTACAAGCAAGTATAAGGCAGACAAGATCTAGTGGAATCAGAATTGAAGAAATTTCTGATGATATAAAAAAGAAAACTCCACTTCTTCTTGAATTGGTTCTAGACAACAAATTCAATGATCCTGATGAAACTGTCAATACAGAAGTTGAAGAAGAAAATTTGCTGAGAACTAGAAAGAAAAAGTCTATTGTGAAAGCACAGGAAGATGTTCCTGAAGTGTCTCAGGTTGTTGCTTCTGATTTTGATGAATGTGATGCTGAAATCTTGAAGAATCTTGAAGTAATGATTCTTAAGATTGTTGTTGAATCTCATAACTTTGAGGCAATTGATTTCAATCAAAGAAGGTTCAGGGAATTTGAAGAAGAAAGAAGATTCAAGAAAACTGAAAATGACATTGTTGATAATGCAAGAATTGAATACTTGAAAAGAATCTTTGAATCTGATAAAGATTTATGGTATGATGCTAACAAACTTTTTGAGGAGGAAATTCCTAGTGAACCACAGTCCAAGAAGAAAGGGGGAAAATGGAAAGATATTGAAGATATGAAGTATACTGGACCAAGGATTTTCAGATCTGCTGGAATATTTTTACCACCTCCAATGACTCCTGGTCTTCAGAAAGCTAAAGTTTCCGAGTCTGACAAATTTCCACCAAGATGGACCAGGATGCAATATGAACTGATAGGAATGAAACCTTACACTAGAGGTGGTATTGGTTTTAGAGATGCTGAATTAAAATCTACAGCTCAGACAGATCAACATTTTCTTGTTAAAAAACTTGGTGATGAACTGACTATTGATGATCTTTAGGAACTTGAATCTGTTGCAATTGTTGCTTGCAATACGGGCTCTAAGAAAGTAGAGAAGATGTTGTATTTCATGAAAGACAATAGTGTTAAGAAGTTGTTTATTCATGATGTATTGTGCAAGTCAACAAAAGAACTGAAATATGTTCTTTATCTACTTGAGAATAGAAGAATTCCTGATACAGAAGCCAATGTTTATCATAACTGGTGTACTATGATCTTCAGTACAATCAAATCCAGATATCTAGAAGGAGGATCAAGGTATGATGGTAATTATACTCCCATGTACTTGAATTCAGAAGGACAAGAAGTAGAAATGCAAAGGGGTTCAGCTGTTAAAGAAGTGATATTTTTTCAAGAACAGTTGTCTTTGAATCCTGGTGGAAGAGATCTTGCATATTTACTGTTGGGAGAGTTATATTTACCAAGGAGCTCAATTCAAAATCTCAGGGCTGGTATCTATCAGATTGATAAGAACAATGAAGAACTCAAGAATCTGAAGAAAAGACTGATTCAGATTCTGGGAGAAAAAGAAGAGGAGTTACTATCAAGTTTCTTGCAGATAAGTAATTTCTTTGTGAGAATTTCTGAGACTAATCCTGAAAATTACTTGTAGAATTTTGTTTTGAGTTTTTGACATCATTGAATCAAAGAATTTGTGCTTTATTTGATTAAGTACAAATTGGGGGAGATTGTTAGATATTGATTCAAGTGATATCAGGATCTGGACTGTTACTGATCAGATACTGATGCTGACGTCATTAGGATTATAGTTGTTTAGGATTCCTTGATGCTAATGTATACATCTAACAATATAAAAGGCGAACTCCCCTACCCGAGAGAAACGTCGACGTAGACTCACTAACCAAGTGTGTTCAGGAACAATAAAATTCATCCAGACATAGGCATACCTGCTGATCAAAAAAAGGCTTCCCACAAAATACACTGATATAGTTTACACTTTTGATGCCGCATCACTCTCTAACAATCGCCTTCATGTTATCTGTTTGTGTAGCGAACATAGGACGCCAGGTCTCCCACGTAGAAACAACTGAACCAACTCCAACAATACACACTACAAGTGGTTGTCTTTGTTATAAGTAATAAGATTATGCTTATGTGCTACTAACTCCATTCATTTTAAATTGTTGCTTTCTTCTTTGAGCACTATAAATTTTATGATGCTTCTTTTTTTAGTAAAAGAGAGGGGCCGCCACATGGTTCTAATGGTGCTGCCTCTAAGGGGAAAGATTTTTCGGCTGGTGCCACTGTAGGTGCAGGAGGGAGTGCACGAGGTATTTTCTTTCACGCACACATTTCTAATGCAGAAGCAATAAACAATGGAGTTCCATAGCACAAATATCGTTCTCCTCAAGCAAAAGGTTTGCACAAAACTCTATGCAAGTTGAAATAATTGTAGATTCAAATGACTTTTCATCTCAGAATTTGTTCTGGCAACAATTAAATGTTTTATTAGTCACAAGAGGTATTTCATATTGTAGCACGCCTTTTTTACTTTAATAGTTTAATTTAATTTAATTTTTTTTATTTTTACTATGATTTGTAATAGAGATATTTTTCCCACAACATATTTAAATATTTTTGTTTTTTATTTATATTAAGAATTTTTATATTAGTTTTAACTTTTTTAATTAATCCTTGTATCATGACGATGTTAGAATTTCAAACCTGTTCTAGAAACAAAGAAAATGCATGCATGCAGCAACTATGTTTGAATAAGAGGAAGGTGGAAGGTTATAGATAGTCAAAATTGTAGGCTTGTTGATGTAAGCCATGACCTCATGTGTATGTTCTGAAGCCTATAAATAGCTGCTCTAGATAGCAATAAAAAGACACACCACAAAAGAGAACTTGTAAGTTCAAGAGAAAAGAAATTGTAATTTCTTATATATATATTACATATTTGGTGTAACAGCCCATACACGTTTCCAACAAGTGGCATCAGAGCTAAGGTTTCGTTCGGGAAATTTCTGAAAAAAAATTCCGGTCGTCGGAAAACACTGTTCACGCCGTAGAAGACGAAGTACTGTTCATACGGTACTGTTCATACGGTACTGTTCATACGGCACTGTTCATACGGTATTGTTCATACGGCACTGTTCATACGGTACTGTTCATACGGCACTGTTCATACGTCACTGTTCATACGGTACTGTTCACTTATACTGTACAAAGATATTTTTTGAAAAAAATGGCGAATATGGTGCAACAAAATATTCCAAAGTTGACGGCTACAAATTATGGAAACTGGAGTATCCAAATGAAAGTGTTACTCGGTTCGTACGATAATTGGGATATCGTTGAAAGCGGCTATAGTGAGCCCGAAGATGCTACCGCTGAAGCAGCACTTCCTAATGCCGAGAAGACGGCGTTAAAAGAATTTCGTAAAAAAGACAACAAGGCGTTATACACAATTTTTCAAGGTGTCGACGAATCCACCTTCGAAAAAATTTCAAATGCAAAGAGAGCAAAAGAGGCGTGGGAGATTTTGCAAAAATCATTCCAAGGTGTGGAAAAAGTGAAAAAGGTGCGGCTCCAAGTACTACGTGGCGAGTTTGAGAATTTAAAAATGAAGAGCTCGGAAAATATCGGTGAATATGTTACGCGTTTGAAAACGGTAACAAATGAGATGAAAAGAAATGGAGAAAGCCTCGATGATGTTCGGGTGATGGAAAAATTGCTCCGTTCGTTGATTAGAAAATTTGATTATGTTGTTACGTCTATCGAGGAGTCAAAAGATCTGTCTACAATTTCAATTGACGAGCTAGTTGGTTCACTTCAAGCGCACGAGCAGCGAATGAATCAATATGATGATGAAAGTCATTTGGAGAAGGCGTTGCAAAGTAAAGTATCCATCGGTGACAGTTCTAGCAGTAGCAGTTCTGTTCGTGGCAGAGGTGGCTATAGAGGTGGCTACCGAGGAGGACAAGGACGTGGAAGACAGACGTTTAGTAGAGGACAAAATTCTCAAGGTTATCAACCATCTGGTCGTGGTCAAAATTTTAGAGGCCGAGGAAGAGGCGGATTCCAACAACGAGGTGACAAGTCTCAGTTACAATGTTATAATTGCAACAAATATGGTCACTTCAGTTACGAGTGTAGAGCACCAAAGGTGGAAGAACGAAGTCATTTTGCAACAGCAAAAGAAGACAAAGATGTGGGGTCTGCTATGTTCCTCACATATAAAGGAAATGAAGATGGTAAGAAGAATACATGGTATCTTGATTCGGGAGCCAGCAATCACATGTGTGGCTATAAAGAATTATTTACGGAGATAGACGACACCATTAGCGGAGAAGTTACTTTTGGTGACTCGTCAAAGATTCCAGTCAAAGGGAAAGGTATTGTTACGATTGTGACGAAGAAAGGTGACAAGAAGTATATAAATGATGTTTATTATATACCGGCTTTGAAAAGTAATATCATCAGTCTTGGCCAACTTGTGGAAAAGGGATATAATATTCAGATGCAGGATAATTCTCTAATCATCAGAAATCAGATTCGAGAATTAATCGCAAACGTGGAGATGTCAAAGAATCGTCTCTTCACTCTTGATATGCAGACGGAGATACAGAAGTGTTTGAAGTCAGTCATTAAAAATGACTCGTGGTTATGGCACTTGAGATTTGGTCATCTAGGATTTTCTGGCTTAAAATTATTATCAAAGACAAAGATGGTGGACGACTTGCCAGAAATCAAGGAACCAGATAATTTGTGTGAAGCGTGTGTCAAGGGGAAACAACACCGACAAAGCTTTCCGGTCGGAAAATCATGGAGAGCCAGAAGGCCATTGGAGATTGTTCACACTGATATTGCTGGTCCATTTGATATTCCATCACTTGGCGGGAATAGGTATTACCTAACTTTTATTGATGATTTTAGCAGGAAAAGTTGGGTCTATATCATTAAAGAAAAGGCGGAGGCTCTTGATAAATTCAAGGAGTTCAAAGCACTGACAGAAAAGCAAAGTGGCCATTATTTGAAGGTACTTCGATCAGACAGAGGAGGCGAGTACACTTCAAACTTGTTCAGAAGCTTCTGCAGAGCACATGGAATAAATCATCAGTTGACAACAGCATATACTCCACAACAAAATGGAGTTGCAGAGAGGAAGAATCGCACCATTCTTGACATGGCAAGGAGAATGGTGAAAGCAAAGCACATGCCAAGAACTTTCTGGGCTGAAGCCGTATTATGTGCAGTTTATTTGTTGAATCGCTGTCCAACAAAAAGTGTTAGAAACAGAACTCCAAATGAAGCGTGGAGTGGGAGCAAACCATCAGTTGGACATCTTAGAATTTTTGGGTGCATTGCATATGCACATATTCCTGACCAGAAAAGAAAGAAGTTGGATGACAAAGGCGAGAAGTGCATCTTTACCGGATATGACAAAAGAAGCAAGGCATACAGACTCTATAATCCCATCACGAAGAAATTAATCATTTCTCGAGATGTTGAGTTCGATGAATCTGATTACTGGAGATGGAGCGAGGAAGAAAGAAAAGTTTCAGGCTTGTTCTTTAATGATGATGATGATGATGGCGATGACTCCAACATAGAAGATGGTGGAGAGGATGATCCAACTCCTCCACAAAGTCCAAATCAACAAACTCCTGCCTCGACACCATCGAGTTCAGGAAGCAGCAGTAGCAACAATAGTTCAGGGGGAGCACCGAGAAAAATGCGGAGTCTGGAAGACATTTATGATGCAACAAGTCCGGTACAAACAACCTTTGATTATTCTCTATTCTGTTTAATGGCTGAATGTGATCCAGTTACATTTGAGGAAGCTTCTGAAGAAAGCAAATGGAACAAAGCCATGGATGAAGAAATTGGTGCTATTAAGAAGAATGATACTTGGGAGCTCACAGACCTTCCAGAAGGACACAAAGCTATAGGTGTCAAATGGGTCTACAAGACAAAGACCAATCAGGATGGCGAAGTGGAAAAATACAAGGCGAGGCTAGTTGCTAAAGGTTATAAGCAAAGATACGGAATTGACTATGATGAGGTGTTTGCTCCAGTTGCACGAGTTGATACCATCAGATTACTTACAGCTATTGCAGCTCAGAATCAATGGAAGATTTATCAGATGGATGTGAAGTCAGCATTCCTGAATGGATATCTCGAAGAAGAGGTCTATATTGAGCAGCCTCCTGGATATGTTCAGAAAGGCAAGGAAGATAAAGTCTACCGGCTAAAGAAAGCACTGTACGGGTTGAAACAAGCCCCGAGAGCATGGAACACAAGGGTTGATGAATACTTTCAAAAGAATGGTTTTGTGAAGAGTCCATACGAGCATGCACTCTACACCAAAACAAATTCAGGGGGAGATATTATGATTGTGTGCTTATACGTGGACGACATGATCTTTACCGGAAACAACCCTGGTATGTTTGATGATTTTAAGAAAGTTATGACTAACGAATTTGAGATGACAGATATTGGTCAAATGTCGTACTTTCTTGGAGTTGAAGTCAAGCAAAGCAAAGATGGAATTTTTATGTCGCAGAAAAAATATGCGGAGCAGATTTTAAAGAAATTCAGAATGGAAGAATGCAAGCCGGTGAGCACGCCAGCAGAGGGAAGCATAAAATTGAGAATTGATTCAACAAGGGAGTCGGTAAATCCGACATTGTTCAAAAGTTTGGTTGGAAGTCTGAGGTACCTAACTTTCACTCGTCCCGATATTATGTTTGCAGTTGGACTTGTTAGTAGGTATATGGAGAAGCCGAAGCAAGATCACTTCATGGCAGCTAAAAGAATTTTGAGATACATTAAAGGTACTCTTGATCATGGTCTGTTTTACACTCATTCTCAGAATTCAAAATTAGTTGGCTACTCAGATAGTGATTATGGTGGAGATTTGGATGACGGGAAAAGCACTTCAGGATATGCTTTTCATATCGGTTCAACGATATTTTCGTGGTCATCAAAGAAGCAACAGACAGTTGCTCTCTCAACATGTGAGGCAGAATATATGGCAGCAGCAGCGTGCGCATGTCAAGCTATGTGGTTAGGCTACATATTGGGCGAGTTAAATCTTGCGAAGGAGGATCCGGTTAGAATTTATGTGGATAATAAATCTGCTATTTCTCTTGCGAAAAATCCAGTGTCACACAGTCGAAGCAAGCACATCAACATCAAATATCATTTCATACGAGAACAGGTGAATGACAAAATTGTGGAGCTGGTGCACTGTAAGACTGAAGACAATTTAGCAGATATCTTTACGAAGCCATTGAAGCCGGAAGTGTTTCAGAAAATGAAACAGAAGCTCGGAATGCAAAGTCAGGTTTGAGGGGGAGTGTTAGAATTTCAAACCTGTTCTAGAAACAAAGAAAATGCATGCATGCAGCAACTATGTTTGAATAAGAGGAAGGTGGAAGGTTATAGATAGTCAAAATTGTAGGCTTGTTGATGTAAGCCATGACCTCATGTGTATGTTCTGAAGCCTATAAATAGCTGCTCTAGATAGCAATAAAAAGACACACCACAAAAGAGAACTTGTAAGTTCAAGAGAAAAGAAATTGTAATTTCTTATATATATATTACATATTTGGTGTAACAGCCCATACACGTTTCCAACAGACGATTATTCTTTATATTAAAAATGAATTTTTAGTAGCTTATTTAAACAAAAATAACTATGTAACCTGAAGTTACACAATGATTTACCACACACTTGTTTTTAGGTATCCTGGGAACTTTTATAGTGTACGTTAGTTCCAAGGATTTTTGAGTTCCTGTGTAACTCTAAAATTCTAAGAGGCCCGAAACGAGGCGTTAGTACTTTGGTATTGATTTCTATGCACAAAGGATATAATAACACATTACCATCCCAACTACTATAGCCAGGTACATTTCTTGTCTGCAGTTCTATCATAATCTTTGTTGCATTGTGAGGGAAAAAATTAAAAAATTCTCTGAATCAAGAATGACTTGGTCTAATAAAATTTCTAATGTAGTATTGTTGCATGTTTTAACTGCTTAAGTTGATCTTAGCCACGTTAATGATAATTATTCAAGCTTGGGAAGCTATTTGATCAGAGTTGGCCACTTGTATATTTTATGTATGAGCTCTTGCTGAAATGTATTCAGATTTCCAGTTATCTGAAATTTAAATGTCTAAGTTAATAGCAAAAGTTATTGAAATCTATCTATGGCAGCAAATGAAATATGTGATAGATTTGCGGGTACTGGTTTTCACGCCAACATGATAACATATTTGACTGCCGAGCTAAACTTGCCGCTTGTAAAAGCCTCCAACATTCTCACTAATTTTGGCGAAACTTCAAGTTTAACACCTCTCATTGGTGCTTTGATTGCTGACTCTTTTGCTGGCCGCTTCTGGACAATTATTGTTGGCTCCTTAATCTATGAACTGGTATCTCTCTCTTAACTCGATAACATATAATCTAGTTAGACTTGCTAAACAAGATTGCACTGGGTCCGCCAATGATTACAAGGGTTCGCAATTGACTACGAGTAATCTTGCAACAGGGAATGGTAAGCATCACCACATCTGCAGTGTTGCCACAGCTCCGTCCCCCAGCGTGTCCAACTCAAGAGAACTGCACGGAAGCCACTAGCAGTCAACTTTGGGTCCTCTACCTATGTCTGCTTCTCACGTCTATTGGAAGTGGTGGCATAAGGCCTTGTGTGGTAACCTTTGCTGCAGACCAGTTTGACATGTCTAAAGCAAAAACAGAGGCTCGAGGATGGAACTTCTTCAATTTGTACTACTTCTGCATGGGATTGGCGACATTGACTGCTCTTACGGTAGTTGTTAATAGAGTAAATTACAAAGAGGTGGCTAAAGTTTGCACCGATTTTCAAAATGTTGGCCACTATTTCAAATTCTCAAAAAAGTGGCCAACTTTACATGTCCGATTTTTAAAAGAGTGGCTGCCGTCAACTTCCGTTAAATTTTCACCGTTAACTAATATATTTAAACAGTAAATTACAGAATGGTGCCCATACTTTACAATGATTTTCAAAATAGTGGCCAAAATTTTATATTTTTAAAATGTAGAAGGAGACTGTAGTGGCCACTATTTTGAAAATCATTATAAAGTATGGCCACCATTCTGTAATTTACTCTTAAATATATTAGTTAACGGTGAAATTTTAACGGAAGTTGACGGCAGCCACTCTTTTGAAAATCGGACATGTAAAGTTGGCCACTTTTTTGAAAATTTGAAATAGTGGCCAACATTTTGAAAATCGGTGCAAACTTTAGCCACCTCTTTGTACTTTACTCTTGTTTATATCCAGGATCACGTAGGTTGGGGTTGGGGTCTTGGACTTCCAACCATGGCCATGGCTCTTTCCATTATAGCTTTTGTAGTAGGCTCTCCTCTTTATAACAAAGTAAAACCAGGAGGCAGTCCATTAGTTAGGTTGGCTCAAGTTTTAGTCGCTGCCACGAAGAAGAGAAAAGTTGTTCCACCGGAAGACCCTAGTCTTTTATATAATAATAGGGAGCTTGATGAAGGCATTTCATACAACGGAAGACTTGTGCATACGAATCAATACAGGTAATGATGAAATAGCCGTCTAATCTTCTACAGTTCCATGAGTTTTACTTAAGAAATAATGTCTCAACATTCTACTTTTTTGTTTGAAAGGTGGTTTGATAGAGCTGCTATAGTGACTGAAGCTGATGCAAAAGATTCAGATTCCCCAAATTTGTGGAGGATAGCTACTGTCCACAGAGTTGAGGAGCTAAAATCGATCATACGCATGTTACCAATCTGGGCTGCTGGAATTTTGCTTGTCACTTCACATTCACATCAAGGGAGTTTTACCATCCTTCAGGCACGCAGCATGAATCGGCATATCTCTAAGTCTTTTGAAATTCCTCCTGCTAGTTTGTCAATCTTCAGTGTGCTGACCGTACTCATAGGTCTTGCTGTGTACGATCGGGTGTTTGTTCCTATTGCTCGTAGGTTTACGGGGAATCCTGTTGGAATCACTTGCTTGCAAAGAATGGGCGTAGGCTTTTTAGTCAATATTATTGCTACTATCGTTGCAGCATTAGTTGAGTTGAGGCGGAAATCAGTGGCTGCAGAACACCATTTGCTTGACAAACCCACTGCTATTGTACCAATAAGTGTCTTTTGGTTAATTCCTCAGTTTGTCTTACATGGGGTTGCTGTAGTATTTATAGACGTAGGGCACTTGGAGTTTCTTTATGATCAATCCCCTGAGAGCATGAGAAGTACATCAGTGGCGCTTTATTCACTTGCAATCTCAATTGGAAGTTATATTGGCACTTTCATGGTATCGCTAGTTCACAAATACACGGGGAAAGAAAGAAACTGGCTTCCTAATCGGAACCTCAACAGGGGCAGATTGGATTGTTATTACTGGCTGGTGACTGGTATACAAGTAGTAAATCTAATATATTATGTAATATGTGCATGGTACTATACTTGCAAACCTTTGGAGGAGGTCAAGGAAACTAGCAATGAAGGAGATGTCGAGCTGGCAACTGATAAAATTCGATCAAAGCCATTAAATGGCGTGAATGAAAATGCCGAAATTTAACCATCCTAGATGAAAAAGGTCATACTAAAAGTACTATAAAAGGCTCCAACATATAACATGGTTACTGGTAGTATTTCTGAAAACCAGTTGGTGAACTAGGTTCTCAAAGATAGCAGGGTCTGAATGCTATTACTCAAAGAGACATCAGGAACTACATTAAGAGGATGAAGAAATGATTGTTTTCGTCCAATATCTATATGTATTTTTACTTGGGAGGGTTAGGAGATAAAACTTGTGACTATTTGATGCAGCAACTTTAGAACAAAAGTAGCTTTCAAGTTTCATCAAGAGCGAAACAGAAGAGTGAAGGATCCAGGTTTCTTATCAAATCATTGCATGAGTTTTGTCTAATAAATGCCTTTTGCAGTCTTAAGTTTGATCGACTTTGCAGTCAGTATCAAGTAAAGTTTAAAACATATTATATTATGAGCAAGTCCAATTCACGGGTAATATATACGATAATTTACAAATTTATTAGTCCTAGCCTCCTAGGCATAACTACAATTGAGTGCAGAAAGATTGCCACCATTAAATGCGCTCTTACAAGTTGCAAGAAACACAAAGTTCATATAATTTTCACCTTCTCAGATCTTTCTTATTCTATGACACTTGTTGTAGACAAGGTTTGGAATTTAGATTCTCATTTCACAGTATGTTCTTTTTGTTTCTCTCATAAGTAAAACTTTTAGAAACTACAAGCAGCAATATTTTCTTAAAAGGGATTGAAAATCGAAATGGTATCTATGATCTACATTGTATCCATTAAAGTTTTCTGAAACAAGGCCACTGTTGAGAATTCATGCTTCTAGCTCCACTTATACAGTTTAAGCTCTTTCATTGTAAAGCGAAAAAATACAGCCAATATGCAATGTACTGGCATGTGTACTTCATGTCTTCGGTTTTGTACACAAGACAGTACCAAATCAACTAGCACTCTTAAGTCTGAAAATACTGAAAACATTAGCAGAGAACGAGCTACTTAACTTGCCTTGCCTATGACCTTACCCTAACTGAGGGATAACCATAGGATGCCCCCTACCAACCATGTCTAAAGACCTTCAAAGTACCTCATATGGTCAGCAAATGTCTCGCCGTGCCGGATTTTGGCCACTGTTCCATCTTCATCAATCTACAAAAAGTTAAAAAAAAAATATCAAGGAAGATTCCGAAGGACATATAGAATAAAATGCTAGAACGTATGAACAAGATGATGTCCCAGATGCTGTGACTAAATGACTTGTAGTTAGACGATGAAAAGTTCTTTGTTACAAAAAACTCACAACCGCACAAGTTCAAAAGTCCGTGTGTTATTAGGATCTGTTATTTAAGTAGAAAACAACACTGATTATAAACAAATGGATAGTTTGGATGTGGGCAACGGTTAATGCATATTTGATGTGGGTCTTCTCTGTATTTATGCAAAGTCTCATAAGGGAACTCAGAAAACAAATAAATGGCAAGTGTTGGCTCATGGAGATGACAAATAAACATTTGAAATTCTTAGTTAAGATCAAAAGAACAAACCCAGTATTCTGGTGGGCGCATCTTCAGATTGTAGGTTGATGCCATACTCATGCAGTAAGCACCTGCATCATGTACTACCAGGCCAGCACCCTAAAAAATCAGTCACCAGTCAGTAATATACCAACTACAACAGAAGCATAACTCCCACCATCCCCATTGATAAACATATTACCCTGGCTGGAGTCGGAAGCTCCCTATCCTTTCCCAAGAAATCTGCTGATTCACAGACTGGGCCAACAACATCAAAAGTAGAAACCTCGGCATCAGGCTGTGTAGGAGAAACTAGCTCTATGTGCTGCATTTAAATTTACCAAGTTAATGTGAAGAACCAAGAGAAAAAGTAAAACACTGCAAGTAACATAGCTTATTTTTTATAGTGATATAGAAACATTATACTGAGGCAGCATGCTGATATACTTTTCATGACACTACAAATGAGAGCATAACTTGAGAGGGAACTAAAGATTTAGCTCATTTCTTAAAGAATGCCATCATATTGCAAAAAATATAATATGGGAGATCTATGATTATTATAATAACAATGATAATGCTAAGCTGACGCCAGAGAAATCTTACTTGATAAGCATCATAAAGACTAGGACGAATGAGTTCTGCCATGCTGCCATCAATCACAACAAAATTTTTGGCCCCGTTTGTCTTTACTCCAGTAACCCGATTAACCAAGCAACAAGTATTTGCAATTAGTGATCGCCCAGGTTCGATAATGAGGTTGAGATTCCGTGAAAGAACCAACTCCCTAACCTACAGCAGCCATCATGAAGAACATTTTACCAATAATTTACATAATTTGAGAAATTAAAACTTGTCGATAGTGGAGGCTGACAGAGATCATGACATTTTACATGTTACAGCTTTTGCTAATATATCATATTAGATAGGGGTTCCTGGACTCCCTATCTAATTACAGATGAAATAAACAAAACAATTACATCAAGCACATTATATGTTTCTGTTTACATACAATCATTAAATATGCCATTAACACTTGGTTCTTGTCTTTAGTGTTGAAGAGAAAGAAAAAAACAAGTCCCTCTGTCCCAACCATTTCTTTACCTTTCGGAGAGATAACCATTTCTTTACCTTTCGGAGAGATTATCTGACACACATTTTAAGATACATATAAAGTACAGTTCCACAACTTATTCTTACAATTTTCTTTTTTTTTAATAAAAATAGAACAATTCTATTTTTATACAAAGAAAAAAAATTTGAAAAATAAGTTATGAAACCATCTTTAAAATGCATCTTAAAATGCATGTCAGACACTTTTTCGAAATGTAAAGAACCGGCCGGGATAGAAGGAGTACTTATTTTCTCTCTTGTATTCGACATATTCTTTAGTAGGAAAAATATTTTTGTTTTCATTTCATGTTCACCGTTTTTTTTTATAAGAGTAGAAAGAATTTGGAGATATGTCAAATGGTCAATCCATTTATTACAACACATGTACAGTTAAACCTCGATAAATGAATACACTTGGGACCGGAAAATTCTATTCATTAATCGAGATTATTCATTTATTGAGATAAAAAATACATTATTTCTATTATGTTGGGATCGGGAAAAATTATTCATTTGATGAGGTTATTCGTTTATCGAATATTTATTTATCGAGGTTCTACTGTATATGCAGATAATCACAACGAAGATCAAATGTATTCTAAGATGCGGAAGTAACGGATTGCTAGAAAATAACCCGTGCTTTGCACGGATTTTTATGTTAGTTTTTTCGTAAAAGGGGGAAATAAGTTGTTCAAAATTTTCAACTAGCGCCTCAAAAATTTCAACTAGCGCTTCTGTGTTCTTTTCTTTTTAAGTAGTATCAAACAAATAAGTAGTATTCAACTAGTTGAATATCAAACAAATACTTATATATGTACTCGGGAATTAAAAATAAATTTCATCAAATTTTACACATTTTTCTTAAATGCTACTACAACCAAATGAAGGTCATGAATTCCAGTATTTTTAATAATATATTTAATTTTTAAGAAATTTAGTTACTATTTATTTTTAATTAAATCAAAGAAAATAACTATAAAATTAAAAATAAATAGTAAAAATTTTCTTAAAATGTATACTCCCTCTGTCCATTTGATTTCTTATCATATGAGATTTGCACGGAGACCAATGTTTACTCTATTTAAAGGGGTAAAGTGATGAAAAGTGGGTAAAGTGGTGGGACATATCAATATTTAATAATAGATTTGAGAAAGTGGAAGAAAGTAGTGTGTGTAATAGTATTTTATATTATTAAATGTTTACTATTTTTAGTAAGTTTTGTAATGTAAAGAATTGAAAGGAACGTCCCAAAAAGGAAAGTGTAAAGAAATGGATAGGACGGAGGGAGTATATGTTATCATAAATACTAGAATTATTAACCTTTCGTATGGTTATGGTATCATTGAAGAAATATGTGTGGAACTCAATGACAAATTATTTTTACTTTACGAGGAATTTTTTCAAAAAATTACCACATATAGGAATTTTTTCAAAAAATTACCACATCACTAAAATCAACATCAGTACATTTGGAACCTCAAAAAAAATTTAAAAATATAAAATCATCATTCAGAATAAGATTAGTTAAAAGGAATGTCTACTTTGATCGGTTTAACCATTATAAAATCAAACCAAATACATCTAGGAAATATTTTTAAAAATTACCACGTCACTAAATCGTTAGATCTTTACATCTGTACATTTGGAACGTCAAAAAAATAATTTAAAAAATAGAATCATCATTCGGGACAAGACTAGTTAGAAGGAATGTATATTTTGACCGGTTTGACCGTTATAAAACCAAACCAAATACATGTAGGATTTTTTAAAAAAAATTACCACTTCACTAAAAGCATTAGATTTTGACATACGTACATTAGGAACGTTGAAAAAATAATTAAAAAAAAGAAGGAATGTCTACTTTGACCGATTTGACCGTTACAAAACCAAACCAAATAACATCCGTACGTTTAAAAAAAATTACCATGTCACTAAAATTGTTAGATCTTGACATCCGTACGTTTGGAACGCCGAAAAAATAATTAAAAAAAATAGAATCATCATTCGGGACAAGACTAGTTAGAAGGAATGTCTACTTTGACCATTTTGACCGTTACAAAACCAAACCAAATAAATTTAGGATTTTTTAAAAAAATTATCATGTCACTAAAATTGTTAGATCTTGACATCCGTACATTTGGAACGCCGAAAAACTAATTAAAAAAAAATAGAATCATCATTTGGGACAAGACTAGTTAGAAGGAATGTCTACTTTGATCGTTACAAAGCCAAACCAAATAAATTTAGGAATTTTTAAAAAAATTACCACGTCACTAAAATTGTTAGATATTGACATCCATACGTTTGGAACGCCGAAAAAATAATTAAAAAAATAGAATCATCATTCGGGACAAGACTAGTTAAAAGAAAGGTCTAATTTGACCGTTACAAAATCAAACCAAATAAATCTAGGAATTTTTAAAAAATTTACCACATCACTAAAATCGTTAGATCTTGACCTTCGTACATTTGGAATGTCTAAAAAATAATTAAAAAAAATAGAATCATCATTCGGGACAAGACTAGTTAGAAGGAATGTCTAGTTTGACCATTTTGGCCGTTACAAAACCAAACCAAATACTTATAGCAAATTTATTAAAAATTTACCACATCACTAAAATCGTTAGATCTTGACATCCGTACGTTTGGAACGTCGAAAAAATAAAAAAAAAAATAGATTATTCAATTGGGACAAGACTAGTTAAAAGGAAACTCTACTTTGACCGGTTTGACCGTTATAAAACCAAACCAAATACTTTTAGCACATTTTTTAAAAAATTACCACATCACTAAAATCGTTAGATCATACATTTGTAATGTTGAAAAAATAATTAAAAAAAATAGATTCATCATTCGGGACAAGACTAGTTAAAAGGAAACTCTACTTTGACCGATATAAAACCAAACCAAATACATCTAGCAAATTTTTTAAAAATTTACCAATTCACTAAAATCGTTATATCTTGACATCCGTATGTTTGGAACGTCAAAAAAATAATTAAAAAAATAGATTCATCATTCGGGACATGACTAGTTAAAAGGAAAGTCTACTTTGACCGGTTTGACCATTATAAAACCAAACCAATTACATCTAGAAATTTTTTTAAAAATTCACCGCTTCACTAAAATCGTTATATCTTGCCATCCGTACGATTGGAACATCGAAAAAATAATTTAAAAAAATAGATTCATCATTCGGGACAAGACTAGTTAAAAGAAAAGTGTACTTTTACCAGTTTGACCGTTAAAAAACCAAACCAAATATTTCTAGCAAATTTTTTAAAAATTTACCACATCACTAAAATCGTTAGATCTTGACAACCGTATGTTTGGAATGTCGAAAAAATAATTTAAAAAAATAGATTCATCATTCGGGACAAGACTAGTTAAAAGGAACGTCTACTTTGACCGGTTTGACCGTTATAAAACCAAACCAAATACGTCTAGCAAATTTTTTAAAAACTTAAAAATTCAATAAAATTTTTATATCTTGACATCCGTATGATTGGACCGTTAAAAAAATAATTAAAAGAAAAGATTCATCATTCGGGACAAGACTAGTTAAAAGGAAAGTCAATTTTGACCGGTTTGACCATTATAAAACCAGACCAATTACATCTAGCAAATTTTTAAAAAAATTACGGCTTCACTAAAATCGTTATACCTTGTCATCCATATGATTGGAATGTCGAAAAAATAATTTTTAAAAATAGATTCATCATTCGAGACAAGACTAGTTAAAAGGAAAGTCTACTTTGACCGGTTTGACCGTTATAAAACCAAACCAAATACATCTAGCAAATTTTTTAAAAAATTACCGCTTCACTAATCGTTATATCTTGCCATCCGTACGATTGGAACGTCGAAAAAATAATTAAAAAACATAGATTCATCATTCGGGACAAGACTAGTTAAAAGGAAAGTTTACATTGACCGGTTTCACCATTATAAAACCTTACCAAATACATCTAGCAAATTTTTTAAAAATTTACCACTTCACTAAAATCGTTATATCTTGACATCCGTACGATTGGAACATTGAAAAAATAATTAAAAAAAATACATTCATCATTCTGGTAAGAGAAGTAGTTAAAGCAAAACTTTAAACAACAAATGCAACATTATTGGCACCTAATGCAACGCTTCTGCCACGTCAGCACAGGAGGGTCCTACTTCTGCCACGTCAGCAATTGTGGGCCCAACACATGCCATGTTAGCATTGGTGGGCCTCGTGCCACGTCACTCTCGTGGGTCCCACACTGACATGTTAGCATTGTTGGGTGTAACACCCCCAGATCCAGGGTCAGGGATCTGATCGTTACGGTCTCAATATCCATCCATAAAACCAACATAATTTAAATTACAACCTTGTGACCCAAAACAACAACATAAAACACACCCGTTATAGTCCCAGAGATGAAATCAGAGTAACCATCAATATTATTAATCACAAGTTTGAGTTCTTACAACCCAAAGAATTACAATTAACCATTACATACTCTTTGCCATCCATTTGTATATGCCATATATATAAATACATTTGGTGCACAAATGCTAACAACTAGCCTACCAGAGGCTGCATCCTCAGCAATGGTAACTATGACCTCGCGATTAATCCTCTGACGGCTAACACCTGCTATGCTGAGTGCGCCTTGCGCGGCCATCTGATCTAGCTGTTGTTGTGATATAAATAAATAAAGCAAGGGTGAGCAATAGCCCACCAAAAATATAATTGAACAGTGATAATATATAATAGTCCAAAATATCTTTGAGACCATATGCCATGCATTAACGATGTAGTACCAATATAAGGTATGAGATGAAGTTACAAGGTAACTCAAAATATATTTGTTTTGAATAAATATCTGCTATGTCAAAGATGAGCCAGATATTATCAACTTTTCATAATAGAGGAACTTGCAGGAAGAATATTGCAATTCCAATTCAAACACTTTTCAAACCTGCCAATAATGATAAGGTTGCAGGAAATTTCCAACATTGAGAGATGAACTAATACTGGAGTTTGACGCGCCAGGAGACATAGCATTTACACGATGATCAGTCGCATGTTATGCTCCCCACCTCTTGTTTACTACATGTAGAAGGAAGTACCGACGGATTTACTTGTCTACCGCCCTCTGGAACCCCCCGGCCAACGGTTGGGCCATTTGCTGGACCGGCGCCACTGGGTCACTTACGCATCTCCTAGTTCATTTCACATCCATAACTTTGAAACGTGAAGTTCCTCCCCCTTTCCCCAAGTATATTACTTGTTGATAGGACTCCACAAAGTAGTCGTATCGAGTTGGAAAGGAAAAATCACCAATATTTCCCAAGCTGATGCTTGTTAATGGATATAAACTTGTTCCATCAATTCTTACCCCTCGAGCGTTGAGGAGGTAACCAAACAGACTCATATCGATGCTTGAAAGGATCAAGGTGTGAGTGACAAGATAGTTTTAGCAAGTATATGTTAGGTCGAATACACAATAAGTAATCAAATACTGTATGAATAACTTAACAAGAACACACTGTTTGGAATTAATAATTCCTCTCTCGGTGATGTAAATATCACAGAGAGCTGCTTAGGTTACAATGGATGAATATCTCAAATGTTCGACTACCCTTCTAGGGTTAACCTAACTGTATTTATAGAACATACAGCTTCGTACAATCAGTAACTGATACTCCTAAAATCAAGCTATACAATTGATATCAATCACGATTGCTTCAGTCTTCCAAGTCAACTCAATCTCTTTGACAGCTTTCCAATCTTCAAAGATATTGCTTCCATATTTATCAATCTTCAAACACTGTTGACTCTTCAGACAATACCGCTACAGAGTTTAACAAACTCTGTTTGCGCTTTCAGTCAGTGTTTAATCAAACTCTGACTGCTTCCAGCTAAACTCTGTTTTCTGACTTTAGCTTCCAAACACTGTTTCCATCAATCATTTCTAACAATCTCCCCCAACTTGTCCATTAGCAAGAATGTACAAGTTTTACAGTAAATGATGATGTCAAAACAAATACAAAGTTTACAGTGTTTAACATACAAACAGAGTTTAAGCTATTACTTAACAAATTCTACATGAAATAAGAAAATTCTTACAGACTTTAATCTCTAATCTCTTGAAGATCAGGCACTGTTCTGAGATAGTCTATAAGCAACCTTCTTTCAGCATTTTCAAGCTCTATCTGCATAGCTTCTTTGATTTCTCTCAACTGAGGATCATTCTCATCAGTTTGATAGATAGCAGCTCTAAGATCGTAGATTTTGTTTCTTCTCATCTCATTTCCCAACCTGATATATTTCACCTCTTCAGATTTTACATTGAAATCCAGAACAGTAATTCCAAGATCTGTTTTCAGCTTTGTAGTCCCCTTCTCCATTTCAATCAAATTGCCATTCCAATCTCTGTATTTAGGAACATACTTGCTGTTGAATTTCATTTGCCTTCTTGCAAGGTTCTGAATCATTCTCTGTTGAAGCACATTTGCAACTGACTGAGCTCTTTGATTTCTCACTCTGAAAATATATAGGACATATTCAAGTTCTTCAGCATATTTTAATTCGATATCCTTTTCAGAGACTTTAAATACTGTTTCATCAGCCATGAAATATAACAAGAAATCCTTTTCTAGACTCTTTTGATATACAAGCTGTACTGACTCCAGTTTGTCTAAACTTTCTTGAGTGATACCACGACCTGGAGCAGACAATGAAGAAGGATCTCTAGGACCAACATATTGTCTTTTATCTCTGTGTGAGCCTATTCCTTCTTTGTTGTATCCAACTTTACCAGATAAAGCTCTACCATCAGAAAAATCCATTGGAATTGTAGCTTCTAGTCTTGGATCATGAGGAGCACCTCTTTTAAATGTTGATTTCAACTGAGAAGACAATAATGGTGTGGTCACAACTTGTGCAGCAACAGAGGTTGTGTTTTCATTCTTCTGTACAACATGTGTATCAACAGAGGTTGTAACTATACTTTTCAGTTTTTGCTTAGCTTCTGCATCTGTTGGTTTTCTGAATACTTGCATTCTTTGATCTGTACCAACTGGTTCTTTGATTTGAATACCTTTAAGAACAGGCTTTGCAGCTTTAGCAACTTTCACATTCTTCTTTCCTTTTTCAGACTTTAAAGCTTTCAGATGTTTTTCTTGTAAACTCTTCTCTTCAGCTTTAGCATCTTCTATGGTCACTCCTTCTGCATTCTCTTCCATGAAAAGCTTAACAGCTAACTCCTCATCAGTCTTTGGGTTTGATGTTAATTCCAAACTCTTGTTCTTTGAGGTACCTTGAGTTTCAGTGTTTGTTCCAACAGACTGTGATTTAAAAGATTTGCCAGATCTCAGAGTTTGCCTTTCAGAGTTTAAAACCTTGCTTTTATCACTTGCCCCTCCATCTCCAGCATCATCCTTTTTAGTCAGAGTTTGAGAAACTTTGCATTTTGACTTAGTAACTCTCTCCCCCTTTTTGACATCATCAGGAATTAGTATTGATGTAATGAGCTCTAAAGAGTTTGCAATTGAATCCACTTTAGCAGATAAAGCAGTCTGATTTTCTTCAACCTTTCCTAGCCTGGCATAGAGAGTGTCTTGAACTTTGGACAGCTGAACAGCTTTTATTTTGGACTCTCTTTCCATCTTCAACTCTCTTGACTGTATCTCAGTCTTTAAAGAAGCAATCTCTTGTTTTGTTTCAGCAAAATTGCCTTCCAGAGTCTTGACTTGGACCACAGTTGCCTTTAAACAAGATAAGATTTCTGGATTTGAAATTTGCTTTGCAGTTTGCTTAACAAACTCAGATGCTCTCCCTTTTGGAAAAATGCAATCTTGTTTATACCAATTTTCAGCATATTTAGCAAGATGCTCTACTTCAATGGCATGTGATGGACAAGGCTGATCAAAAGATGTATGTTTATTATCTGTCTGTGTTGGTGCACTCACAAAGGAGTCAGAGTTTGCACTACTATCAGAAACATCTTCAGTACTTGTATCCTTAGGTCGATCATCTTTTAAAGAACCACTGTGCTGAGCAGTGTCAGCCACAGTTTCTGCAATAACTTCTGCAACCTTTTCAATAATGACCTCATGTTGCACAGGCTCTGCAACAGAGTTTGCCTTTGTAGCTTCATCACCTTTGTCTTGAATTGGAGAAGTTACTAACTCTGTGGGTGCAGGCTCATCAGCTACACCAGGAGCTTCAACATGAACAACAGGTGAGACAGGATCAAGAATTGATTCAGGAACATCATGTACTGGTGACAAACCATCTCTTTGATCCTCTTCTACAGGCATTTTATCCTCTGTAGGTATTTCAACAGTAACATTATCCTCTGCAGGCATTTCAACCTCTGCAGGTATTTGTACTTTGTCATCCACAATATTCTCTGCAGGCATGTCAACTTTTGCAGGTACTTCAACATTCACTGTATCCTCAACAGTAGGTGTTTGCTGTGAAACCACCTCTGGAGCTTCAACAACATTCTCTGCATCTGAATCAGAAAGAATTAGTCTCCTTTTCTTGATTGGCACAACAATCTCCTCTTCATCTTCACTTGAGCTTTCTTTTGGTGGTGAAAGTGAAGGTCTGTTTGCATGTTGCTTCATTCTTCTAGTATAAACAGCTCCAGGTAATGTCTGTTTAGCCTTTGAATGTTTAGTGTTTTGAGCAGTCTGTTTCTTTCTCTTTGGCTTGGTTTTGGCTGGTTCAGTAGGTGCTGGCTCAGAGTGTAAGGTATCAGTGTTTAAAGCTTCAGTGTTTAATGGTTCAGTGTTTGAGGGTGGAGAGTTTATAGTTTCTGGTTGTGGTTGTTGAGATGTAGTAGGTACAGTAGTTGTGTGTGTTGGAGGTGTTGGTTCAGAGTTTATGGTTTCTGGTGGTTCAGGCATTTGTTGTGGTGATTGAGGGTCTTGTGGTTGGTTCACATAGTTTTGTAAGGCTAAAGGCATAAACAACTCAGGTATTTGCTGTTTAGTGACATCTTTGTTTGTCAAATCAGTGAACATTCTCTTAGCAACTTGAAAAGGCTGAATTACATCAGCTTCATCAATTGGAATGTTAGGCACACATGCAGTAAATAGCAATTGACAAAAACGAGCAAAATAAACAGTAGTAGACTCAGACAATCGTTCTCCCAAGTTCATTAGTACTAGTCTACCAATATCGAAGTTACCTCCATATAGTAGAGCATGACCAATTTGGAGAGTATCCAGAGGTAGTGCATCCCAGTTTGTTGTCTTCTTTCCAAACGCCCTTGTTATACAATCAAAGAAGAAACTCCATTCCTTTCTCAAACTTGGCCGTCTCAAAGACCCTATCTTGTTCAAGTTTCCTGCACATCCAATTTGTTCCAACATTGTCCTCAATCTATCATGACCAACAACACTGTAAGAAGTGTGTGTCTCAAAGTCCAAAGCATCCCTGACAGTGGTTGGAGTAATGATATACTCTGATTCTTCATGAGTGAAAATGATTGTTGGAGTGCCAGCCTCTCCTCCATCATCATATTCAGAGTTTGTCCAGAAAGTAGCAATCTGTGAAGCAGATAATGTTGGTGGTGCAGTTAGAGCCGTCCCTATCTCAGAATCGTTCAAGAAGTTTTGGAACAAGTGAAACGCCTGTGGAGCATTTTCATTATCCAATGGTGCTGCATAGTTACTAGGGAGAAAAACTAACCCTGCTGCATCAAACGCTTTAGTTGCCATTAGTAACAAGATACGAAGATATGCAGAGAAAAGATTTGAATGCACTGTAAGTGTTTATCAAAAAGTGAAGGAGAGAATAAGAGAAGTGTGAAAATGAATAAGTATGTAAGTAACTGTGAGTGGGTGTATGTGAATCGATAAGGAGTGAGAGACTAAAGACGATTAGAGTAAAATTAAAACTCAATCGTTTATTTAGTAAAAGCGCGCAACTGTTGTAGAGTAGTGTGTGAGTGGGATACAATCATGGGACACGTGTCAAACAACCAATGGATCACTTAATAATTACCGCTGTTATTCCTATAATCACGACACTTAGACACATTAACACTAATTAACAGTTGTCAACGACCCCAATTACTCCAAAATAGTCAAATCATCTCAATAAGACTTTACCTCAGAGTACTTAACACAACTCAACAGTGTTTATCAATTTTCCAACTTTATCACTAAAACCCTTTCAAAAATTGCACAGTTGTGAATATGAGTGTGTGTGAAGCAGAGTTTACTGAAATCAATTTTTAGAGCATCTAATATTTCATAAAATCCATAACAAACAGTTAATAAACACTGAATGCACAAACTCTCATATTAAACACTGATTGTTTGATGAATGCTAAACTCTGTAGTTACTGTAATACAGAGATCTGAAAACTTCTATTCCCTTTGATGTCCATGATTATCCAAGTAAGCACACAGTCTTTAAAGACAAAAAATATCAAGAGATAGAAATCAGAGCATCATTCAGTGAATAACAGTCATGAACTGTATAACCTCACAAACTCTCAAAGCACACAAGTGTTTAGGTGATGTGTTTACACTCACATTCAATCAGAAATAGCAGAGTCTACCATATGCTTGAATGTCCACCAATTCTACACTACTTTGAGTACATGTATCCACAAATCAAAAGGACTTTATTCAGGGTTTAAATGGAGTAAGATCAAACAGATGAAAAGAGATGTTTTATTCAAGAGTGACTTCAAGCTGAGCATCTTAAGAGAACAAAGTGTTCAGTCACAGTATATATTTGTACAAGATCAGTATATATGCTTTTTTTTTTTTTTTTATCTTTTTTTTTTTTATTTATTTAGCATATATACTGAGTAAACTTTTTCTTTTCTTGAGAAACACTCATCTGTTTGAGAGAAAAAAAATATTTAACTGCTCTTAATACTTCAGAGTATAAGAAAAATGAGCAGTTAATAAGGCTCAAAGGGGTTTACTAAGGATGGAATTTATGAACAGTGTTTATACAGTGTTTGTACAATGTTCAAAAGAATTTCGAACAGTGTTTGAAAGAATGGTAAATCCTATTGCCTTTATCATTTTCATGCACACACATATCATGTAGTCTCAAAATGGTTTAATACAAGTTCTAGAGAAACATACTACCTGATGAATATCACACAACAATAAATACTGATTGATAGAAAGTGTATCAATCACTGATTTGGCTCAAACTCTCACAGGGTGTAAACATGAGTCTGAACTCACCAAACTAATCACTGACACATCTCAAGTTTTATGATTTTCACAAGTACAAACAAGGAATCATCATGAACCATACCTTTGGAAACAGAATGTCACTTATCAGAGTTTAGAGTTCATCAATAACCAAAATTATTTATGAGTGGCCATGCACACAATATTCATAGACTCAGAGTTTAGGACTAAATAAACTAAGAGATGCTATAAATATGAAACAGTATCATGCTGTGTTAATTTTCTGCACAAAGTCTGATTAGATAGCAGTGACTCAGAAAGAATCATGATTTAATTACTGTGAATCATGCTTCATACATATTTCTTCATTCGTATTTTCATTCAGACAATAATCAATTCTGAATTCACTGAGTGTATCTAACATGTTAACAGTATTTAACAGACAGACATGCTGACAGAGTTTAAAAAGATTTAAACATTAGCATGCAGAACAGAGTTTAATACTAAGGTTCACATAGCACTTAACAATTTATAGAAAACATGAGCAATAAGTTTTTGAGTCTAACCAACATCTCTAGTCAAAACTAGAGACCATTCCTAGTTCATTGACCAGTCTTGTAAATGTAACTTCACTCAATGGCTTGGTGAAGATATCTGCAAGTTGTTGTTCTGTAGACACAAAGTGAAGCTCAATGTTGCCTTCCTCTACATGCTCTCTGATGAAGTGATACCTTATGCTGATGTGCTTTGTCATTGAATGTTGCACTGGATTACCTGTCATTGCAATAGCACTTTGATTATCACAGTAAATAGGTATCTTGGAATACCTTAATCCATAATCCAGCAGTTGATTCTTCATCCATAAAATCTGTGCACAACAGCTACCAGCAGCAATATACTCTGCTTCAGCTGTAGATGTAGATATTGACTTCTGTTTCTTGCTATACCAGGAAACAAGTCTGTCACCCAGAAATTGACAACTTCCACTGGTGCTTTTTCTGTCTATCTTACATCCAGCAAAGTCTGCATCAGAGTAACCAAGAAGTTTAAACTCTGATTCCCTTGGATACCACAGCCCCAAAGTTATAGTGCCCTTCAGGTACTTGAATATTCTCTTTACTGCTGTTAAATGTGGTTCTCTTGGATCAGCCTGGAACCTTGCACACAAGCAAGTTGCATACATGATATCAGGTCTGCTAGCTGTCAAATAGAGCAAAGAACCAATCATTCCTCTGTAGCTTGTCATATCTACTGATGACCCTGCATCTTTGTCCAATTTTGTTGCAGTTGCCATGGGAGTTGTTGCAGATGAACAGTCAAGCATACCAAATTTCTTGAGAAGGTTTCTGGTATATTTTGCTTGATTTATAAAAATTCCATAATCTGTTTGCTTCACCTGTAGGCCTAGAAAATAACTAAGCTCTCCCATCATACTCATTTGATATCTTGACTGCATGAGTTTGGCAAACTTCTTACAGAGTTTATCATTAGTAGACCCAAAAATGATGTCATCCACATATATCTGAACTAAAAGCAAGTCACTACCATTTTGGAAATAAAACAGAGTTTTGTCAATAGTACCTCTGTGAAATCCACTTTCTAGTAGAAATTTGGCAAGGGTTTCATACCATGCCCTTGGTGCCTGCTTAAGTCCATAGAGTGCCTTGTCTAACCTGTAGACATAATCTGGATATTTTGGATCAACAAACCCTGGTGGTTGTTCCACAAACACTTCTTCTTCAAGTTTTCCATTCAAAAATGCACTTTTTACATCCATCTGAAACACTTTGAATTTCATGTGGGAGGCATATGCTAGAAAAATCCTGATTGCCTCCAATCTAGCCACTGGTGCAAATGTTTCATCATAGTCAATTCCTTCCTGTTGTGAGTAGCCTTTTGCAACCAGTCTTGCCTTGTTCCTTGTGATAACACCCTCACTGTCAGTTTTATTCCTGAAAACCCATTTAGTACCAACAATGGATCTATTCTTGGGCCTTGGTACAAGTGTCCACACTTCATTTCTTTCAAATTCATTTAGCTCTTCTTGCATTGCTGTTATCCAGTCAGCATCTTTAAGAGCTTCTTCCACTTTCTTTGGCTCAGATTGTGACAAGAATGCATGAAATAAACATTCATTTGTTGTTGCACTTCTTGTCCTTACTTTTGCATCTGGATCACCAATAATCAAATCAGGTGTGTGAGATTTAGTCCATTTTCTTGCAGAAGGCAGATTGCTTCTGTCATCATGTGATCCTCCCCCTTGATCCATGCTCTCCTGATTTTCCTGGTGTCTTTCCTCATTTTCAGATGCTCCCCCTGAATGTGACTGCTCAGAATTTGAATGATCAGAGTTTGAATCAACAGTGTTTGATTCAGAGTTATCATTTGAGTCACTATCAGTGTTTGAATTTTCACTTTGATGTGATTCTTCATGCTCCCCCTCAACTGGTTCTTCCCTTGTTTCTGATTGAAGAGTTTCTTCAGTATTTACCAGTAGAGGTTCAGAGTTTAGATCAACAGAGTTTGACACATCAGTCTGATCAGAGTTTACTTTTTCAGAGAATAAATCTTCATTTTCAAAATGCAGTTGATCATGTTCATCTACATCTTCAAGTCCAGTTATCTTCTTGTCATCAAATGACACATGAATTGATTCCATGATCACTCTGGTTCTCAGATTATAAACTCTGAATGCCTTAGTTGACAGTGGATAGCCAACAAAAATACCTTCATCTGCCTTTAGGTCAAACTTGGTCAACTGTTCAGGATGAGTCTTCAACACAAAGCATTTGCATCCAAAAATATGAAAATATTTTAGATTTGGCTTTTTCTTCTTCACCATTTCATATGGTGTTTTACCATGCTTGTTGATCAGTGTTGCATTTTGAGTAAAACAAGCAGTTTGAACTGCTTCTGCCCAGAAATATGTTGGCAACTTGGCTTCATCTAGCATGGTTCTGGCAGCTTCTATCAAGGTTCTGTTCTTCCTCTCCACTACACCATTTTGTTGTGGAGTACCAGGTGCAGAAAACTCTTGTTTTATCCCTTTACTCTTGCAAAATTCTTCCATAGATGAATTCCTGAATTCAGTTCCATTGTCACTTCTGATTATCTTCACTTGATGCTCTGACCCTTTTTCCAGTTGAATTACATGTTCTGTCAGTGTTAATGCAGTTTCATCCTTCTTTGCAAGAAAATATACCCATGTGAATCTGGTATATTCATCAACAATGACTAATGCATATTTCTTCTTTCCAAGAGACATCACATTCACTGGACCAAAAAGATCAACATGTAGTAGATGATAAGGATCAGCAATTGAAGACTCAGATTTACTTTTGAAAGATGTTTTTCTCTGTTTGGCCTTTTGACAAGAATCACACAGTCCTTCTACATTCAACAAGGACTTTGGTAGACCTCTTACAAGATCATTCTTGATTAGCTCATTGATGTTGTTCAGATTCAAATGAGAGAGTTTCTTGTGCCATTTCCAACTCTCTTCACTGGACATCCTTGTAGACAGACACACTGCTTTGCCATCAGTGTTTGTTGACAATTTGATTTCATAGATGTTATTGTGTCTGTTTCCAACTAGAGCAACTTTCCCTGTAGATTTACTGATCACTTGACAATATTCAGGCTGAAAATCTACATGATATCCTCTGTCACAGATTTGACTCACAGATAGCAAATCATGCTTGAGTCCTGGAACAAGAGCTACATTTGTGATGATGACATTTCCAAGATTAATATTGCCATATCCCAGTGTATGTCCTATGTTGCCATCTCCATAGGAAACTTCTGGGCCAGCCTTCTCCTCAAACTCTGATAGCACTTGTTAGGTCGAATACACAATAAGTAATCAAATACTGTATGAATAACTTAACAAGAACACACTGTTTAACAATTAAAAACTGTTTGGAATTAATAATTCCTCTCTCGGTGATGTAAATATCACAGAGAGCTGCTTAGGTTACAATGGATGAATATCTCAAATGTTCGACTACCCTTCTAGGGTTAACCTAACTGTATTTATAGAACATACAGCTTCGTACAATCAGTAACTGATACTCCTAAAATCAAGCTATACAATTGATATCAATCACGATTGCTTCAGTCTTCCAAGTCAACTCAATCTCTTTGACAGCTTTCCAATCTTCAAAGATATTGCTTCCATATTTATCAATCTTCAAACACTGTTGACTCTTCAGACAATACCGCTACAGAGTTTAACAAACTCTGTTTGCGCTTTCAGTCAGTGTTTAATCAAACTCTGACTGCTTCCAGCTAAACTCTGTTTTCTGACTTTAGCTTCCAAACACTGTTTCCATCAATCATTTCTAACAGTATAGGACCAGGCAGTCCAATAAATAACATCTCTCAAGTGAGGTCCCCTTATATATGGTTGGAAGTTGAGCGAGTAGTTAAATCTTCTTTAAGATAGATTTAAATGAAATAAAGTTTGGGAACCTCCCCTTGATAAAAATAGTCATAAGATATTCCGAAATATTTTACACCATATCTGAAGGTGAAAGATAATCTTTGAGTAATATGAATTATTATAAAAAGAACTTAAAAGGATTTAAATAAATATTCCAAGAATATTTATTTTATCAATAATAATTAAGGGATATGATTAAATCATAATATTGCTCGTAATTAATCCTCGAATAAATACATAGAATTATTTACTAAATAACTCTCTTCTTTAAATGAATATTCAATATAATATTCATTAATTAAATAAACTCAAATAAATATTTAAAATAATATTCACTAAATAAATCAAACCTTAAATGAATATTTGAAAATAATATTCATTTAATAATATACCAAATGAATAGACAAATAATATTCTTAGTAATCAAAACTTTAAAGGAATATTCGAAGCAATATTCCTTAAGTAATTAGAACTTCGAATGAATATTTTTAAATAATATTCATTAAGTACATAAAATCTTAAATGAATATTCACGATAATATTCATTTAATAAATAAATTCCAAGTGAATATTCAATTGATATTCATTAAACAAATAATATTCTAAATGAATAACCAAATAATATTCATTTAATAATTAATATTCTAAATAAATATCCAAATGATATTCATTTAGTAATCAAAACCTTAATATTCGAAATAATATTCCTTGAGTAATTAGAACTTCCAAAGAATACTTTTGGAATAGTATTTTTCAAATACATAAAACTTAAATGAATATCCGAAAGTGATATTCATTTAGTGAATAAAATCCCAATGAATATCAAAGTAATTATTCATTAATAATCAACTCTAATGAATATTCAAAAATAATATTCATTTAATATTTCTCGACTGAAATAATACTCAAATAACGTTTCTCGAAAGATTTCCAAGTATTTGATACTTTTATGGAAATATAAATAATGTTTAATAATAACATTCCTAAAAATGAATACTACTCTGTCGCTGGAATCCCTCAGGGTTTCCACGACTATCTATATAACACAAAATACCGACTCCCGGTCTCATATTTAAAGAATAAATATCATACGCCCTTCACTAAGGGTCCTAGCAACACAATCCTGCTTATAACTGATAATCCATATCTAGTCTATAAGCCAATATTAATTCAGGGAACAAGTATTCCAATATACTTTGAAAACAAGCATGCATGCTATGGCATATGTATAACAACAATCATATATATTATCACAACAACAGTTCCAAGGTATTGGAAACTTGCCTGGTAATCCTGTAGGGGTAGTGTGCCTCGTGTCAATCCGGTGATCTATAAATAGTCATAATAACCGAGGTCAATCACTTAACACTTTTTAAAAGGCTAAGTATAACTTAACTTAAGTCGAAGCACGCTTTCGAATCATCTCGTTATACACCTTTTAGTGTAACTCTTTTATCACCGTTGCGGTTCGACATATATTCGTTATTATGACATGTCCTTGTACCCACACTTGATACATACTTAAGCCATGTAAGTCTTAAGATCGATTAATTACGAATCGAGATTGTACTACGAGTTTTATCATCCGTTTTCTAAGTTATTAACCAAAGCCATAACCAAGCATGCTTTTTAGGGGTTCGTTCGCGTTTAAACTTGATTCGAACATTTTTATAAAATCGGAAAACGATCTATTTGACATGTGGTTTTCTCCCACACCTTCTTTTTTACCTCTATTATTTAATTATCAAGATTCGCCACTAATTTCATAGTGTTAAGGGAATCCAATTGCAGTTACGAACTTCCGTGTACGGTTTCGAACCATTTTTACGAATTTAATCATAACTCCTAAACCGTAAGTCCATTTCATACGAACTTTATATCAAAACGAAGCTTATAACATAATCTATCCTATCATGGCAGAACATGAAGCTGTACAGTGAGTTATAGCTACTGTGATGCTCGGTTTTTAATAGTCTAACGAAAATTCGGCATTACGACGGCTATAAATCGAACGTTCCAAAAATCATAACAATCAATCCAAGCCACACCGAGCATACTATACATGGTTTTCATCTTAACCAGTCCAAGAAGGTTTCACTTAACCATCATAATCATCAAAACTATTAAATCATCACTACTAGCTACATAATCATGCTTATATGCATATAACAACACCATAATCTTAACTAATCTAAAACCATCAAGAACATATATAAAACTCAAAGTAAGATCTTGGGTTCTTAAGAATTATACCTTCCTTGGAGAGTGTACAAGCTCTAACAACCCTTATATAGTCCTTGTATGGCTTTAACAAAGCTTAAATCATCCAAAGAAACCAAGAAATCAAAGTTAGTTTCTTGAAAACACTATTCACCCTCATCTTTGAGGATTTATTTGAAAATGGAAAACATGGAGTTTGAAGCTAAGATTTCTAGGAGATCATTTTTATTAAATATAGGACTCACCATAAAAATTTGGAGATCAAACAATGGTTGGAAGGTGGATTTTGAAATCTTAAAACTCAAAAATTCGAAGTGCCTTCTTTTTGGGGGAAAAACAGTGAACTTCTCGAATTTATTTACCCATCCAAACGATCTTAAAAAATTATGAAATTAAATCCCCAACTTCACCTTGATGTGTAGAAGCTCCATGAATGTTTTCATGATTTTTAGATGAGTAGAACTAGGTGAAAAAGAATCGCAAAGATCCCTGCCCTGGAAAATGCAAACTGCTGGAAAAATGGGGGAGAGGTGGTGTTTGCTTGGCTTTGATCTTGATCTCATCTTATCTAAAGTGAATTATTGAATGTCTTTGGATAATATCTTGTCCATAAAGTAGCTTTAATAAAGTTCTAGGTCATGCATGATGTAATTAAATGGACAAGTGTTGGTTTATAATGGTAAGATGATGACAAGAAGCTAAGTACTTGGTTATGTTTGCTAAGTATACTAGTTGCTCATGTAACTACTTAGTTACTTGGTCTTATCTCCTTGTACATGCATGCATCTTGATCCTCTGTTTGTTCTTTGTCCGGTTATTGCTCAATTTCATTGATCGTTCCGAGGAATATCTCAAGGATTTTTAGTTAGAGTTTTACCGGAAACTTTCTTAATATTTATAATACTATTCTCCATCTTTCTTAATAATTCTCGAATTTAAATTCCTTAAATCCTTTTAATAAATTCTTAAGTCTTGCAGTGTCCAGGGAAATCTCGGAGAAAATAAAAGTGCTCTTTTTCTGAATCCGACAGCTTTTACATACACTTATTTTCCCCCTGGATCACTAATACGAACTCAGAAATCCGTTCCGGATACCGGATATAGCATTATTATAATAATATTCCAAATTCCACCAAAATTACTATTCATCACTTATTTTTATTTAATTCCTATAATTAGGAAAATGAACCTGGTTCACTCTCGAGTGTTCCTTAACCTTCTTACGGAATCGCTGGACTTATAATAGATATTGATTTGGATGACACAAGAATAATCTTACTTGAAGTAATCTTCTCATATTCTTAGGAGATAGATCATTCTTATCTATGTTGTCAACCAAAGGTATTCTGCATGACATATAATAATTGAATCCAAATCCATTCCATTCATTAAATAGACAGTCGTTACATCGTAGTCATAACCACTATTCATTCCCATATTATTACATAATAAAAAGTTTTAATTCTACCCAAAAATCTGGGTTCTTACAGTCTCCCCTCCTTAAAAGGATTCCGTCCCGGAATCAGGTAGAAGACAATTGGGTACTTGTTGGTTATTTTGCTTTCCAATTCTCTGGTCGATCCTTACACATTCCAATCTTTCTAAAGCACATCGTACTGGTGTTACAATACACCCTTTATCCGTTCTACCAATTCTTTGATACTTTCGCATGACACATTATCCGGTATACGCTCTTGTCCGGTCTTATACTATTAACCTTATTGGTACGTGCAGTGACTTCGGTATCACTAAGGCGCTACGAATTCCGGAGATAACCTCACTCGTAATTTTTGCAATTCCTGATCGCTTTAATCTTCGCAATCTCGATGTATATATATTTAGGTGGAAAAATTTATCGAGAGATCACTGTGATCAATGAACATTTGTTATATTGCATAGCTAGTACAGAAGGGGGCCAACCTTTAGTACTTGACAAGCAATTAAACAATTAATGGCATTCCACTTAGACTCCTATCACACAGACAGAGAGTCACGTAGTATTACCTCCCCTCCTTAAAGGGTTGTTCTTCTCAATTTAGAAGAAGATAAATAAGGGAGAAGAAAAGGAACGAATTTCAAAGAATTATATAAGAAAGTTTTCATGATTGTCAAAATATCATACTTAGAATTTACCTCTGAACTATAGAGGTTTATTAGAGAAGAAAATAATCATATACGTATCAAATACTACTTTTTCGTAATCTCACATATCACATGTCCTTGCTGCTCTGTCCATCATTCTGTGGACCTATACTCTTGTTTGATATTAGCATCACTTACTTTTGGAAAATCCTTCAACCTCTCAGGTTAAAATCTTGGATTTCTCGCTTGACATTATTATTACTGGCATTCCACGCCACGACACTGGCTCTTTCATATTCATAATACTATCAGTATCAGGTTGTCATTCCGAGAGTTCGTTAGGAAAACCCATTCATCAATCCATTCATAACATTCTTTACTTCACATTCCATAATTATTTCCCCATCTTTTCTTTATCAGTCACATCCTTCTTATTGTCTAATTCTCATTTACTTCTATTATTTAACCCCACCGTCATCTCAGGGTTGAGACACTCATCACTTTTACTTAATACGTGTTTCACGTTTGGGGTCAAATTTTCCTCTGTTCAACCATCAAATTTTCACTTTCTCATTTCATGAGTCTCTTTATTACTCAATCAATCTATTTCATATTTCCTCGAATTTTCCAAACTTACTAAGGAGTCAATTTGTATGTTATTTATGCTCATAATCCCAACTTTCTGTTTTGGCCAATACCCTTGCCCTGTCAATTCCATACTTTTCTCGCTTCATTACTGAAGCTTCTCATGAGTCCGCCTATCTGACTCTTTTATTGATTTTCAATTCTATTTCGATCTCTATCAGTCACTTGTCTTCATTTCTACTATTATCATTCTATGAAACATCATAGCCGGATCATTTATTACAAATATCCCTTCGTCTCCAAAATTAAACCATCCGAAATTGACCTGGACGATTTCTCTAACTTAGATTCAATTCGACATTTCCGCAGTCGTTAACACTTAATTTCTCAGAAGGGTCATCATTGCTTATCATTTACGCAGTGTTTTTAGTAGCTAAACATACAGGTTTCATAATTGTCAATCCAAGATCCTCTAGGAAAGCAAAATAATCACTATTCCCTATCCATAAGGAACGCTTCCTGAACTTGATGTAGATATTACATGAAGCAGATAAAATTGCAGAAGAGCTTCAAGCATCATAGCTATGCCAAGTTGACGAAATTATCAATCATATATCTTCAGTAGAAGACTGGAAGCTAACGGTTTACTTAGTCAATTTCGTACTAGGTCCTGGTTTACCTCAACATAGGACCTCCTAACGCAGGTAATATGCTTAAGACGACATCAGGAATCGAATCTTTACTTAAACTACTCTTATGGTTGATTCTTGCACAATCATTAGAGGGAATGTAAATTCCTCCACCACATTCTGACCTTCAAAGTCCTTCTCAATACCATTCCGTTTCTTTGGTATGAGCATTCATAATTACTCCTCAATACTTAAAGTGTCGGCCACCTCATTGGCCTTTCCTCATAATAATTTCTTGCAATAATGTTTTCTTGATCTATTCAACTCAACTTTTTCTACCTTATTCTCATCACTGTTGGGTGAAAGTATTCTTCCTTAAATTCTGCTGAAAGAAAAAAATATCCATCAGTCTTTTTCCATAAGTTATTGCCTTAATCCTTAAATGTGACTTTTATCCCGGCTAATATCCTTATCAGGTCTAGGATATCTTTTGTCTTAGGTCTTTCTTGCATTAAAACAATCTCAACCTTATTGGTTCAATCCATACCTTCTCATGGTTTCTTACATGCCTCATCCGGCATCATTATTATTATGTCATACATTCTCTACCAAACTTCCATTTTGAAACTCAGAGTATTACCTTTTTCCTTGTAAGGTTTCTTAGGTCATCCTCATCATTCTTCCTGTATTTTCTAGATACAGGGTGTATCAAACATTATTAATCAATTCTATAACAATTTCTGTCTAAGTACTTTTCGAGACTCCTTTCCACAAATCCTTACAGGTTATTGACACCTTGGTCGATTCACTTATATAATCTGATTTCACAATGTCTTTATTATGGGTGATGTTATCCTTTGTGCATCCCCCAGGGTTTGTCTTAATATATAGACATTCTATCCTCAATTCTATCTTCAAGGAATACTTATATCCTGTATTTGGCAATCCAATCATATATCCTTAATAAAGGTCTCTTTTCAATCACTCTCATCTTAATCTTCTATAGGTAGCTTAATGCTAACCTCTTCCTATGAATGTCGGTCTACATGACCTTCCAAAAGACAAAATATGTCTATCTGCTCTTTTTTTTATAGGACTTGGTAATGGTAGCAAGGATGTTCTGGAAGATATTGGTCGTGATCAACGTGAATTTCTTAGTGCCTAATACATCTAGGGTATTTATAAAATTCATCCTCATGTATCTCAATTCATTTTACATCAAAAGTTCTCGTGGTTGGCACTTTGTTAGAAGCACCCCGCTTTGTCCTTACATTGCTGGTTCAATCACTTGATAATCCTTAGTGACTTGGCCCCACTGGCCATGCTAAAATATGTGAGTTTAGGGGTCGGCTAATAGCATTAATTTTCTAGCAATTGCTGGCATAGTGCCTTCTACTTGATACCTTTTGATCTTTTCAAAACTTTACTCCATATAAGTCTCAATCGACTTCTCGGTACCGTCTCCGGTCACCTTTCCTTTGCTTTTATTCTTTCAGTTACTCTTATCAATTTCACGTGCCACAAAAGCTTAACATTTCTGGCATAACAACCTTTTCATTTAAGTCAATCCCGAAATTTCTTAGTCCGGCTTGTTTCTTAATTACATTTCCCTTTTTCCGTCCAATCTCAACTTCATAATTTTTTTCTCTATAATCAATCGTAATAATTAGGGTCTGTCCACCAGCCCGTATAGCGGCAACCTTACCCAATCCATAGGGTTCGCCCTAGTTTCTATTCTCTTCAGTGATGTATTCAGATAATCAGAAAGACAAGGTTTGCCAAATTTTGTTAAATTCCTTTCCAGGATTAAGGAAATTTCAGGCAATCTATCCACCCACTGGTGATACTAAGAAGATCCATTTCGATACCCGAAGAATATTTCTAGGAACATCCAAGCGGGTGGAACCATAAACAGTTATATTAACGAAATGATTGACATTAACTTGGGAGTTTAATCATTGAAAAGAAACCAAATATATATACCTCCCCTAGAAGGGAAATCAAAATTCCCAAACTGAAACATGCCACATTTTCCCGGTACATATTCGTCCTAATAGTCGATGCTTCTAAATGCCAGTCTACCTAACAACTAGTCTCAGAAGGAACACTACCATCGAAATTAGTCATTACACAAAATTGGCACTATCAAGGCTATCCGAATCTGGTGAACCGTGCTGTCCGAATACATCCGCAATCACCCTACCGTGTTGCACAAGCACATCACCTAAACTTGCACGAGGTGCATCCTAATAAATTTCCAAAATTTTCCCTTCTTCCATTAGATAACGCCAATGCTGGGTCGTCACCAATTTTATCTTTAGCACCATGGAGATTTCTCCCCATTTATCTTGTACATTCAAACTTCTAGTCTTACAATTAAGTCGGGTTATGGGACTACACTCTTTGTAAAGTCCAGAGCAAATCTTGGGTAATACCTCGTGAATCTTATGAAAATTCTTTACCTTTGCCAGTGTGGTTGGCCAATCTCCATTTGAAACTTTCTTTAACTTGGTGGGGTCGATCAATCACTACTTCCTATTGATCATGTGTCCTATTGCTGGACTTCATTTTGCCAAAACTCTTATTTCGAGAACATGTCCTACACCTGTTCTTTCAGGTTGCATCTAAAAGCATTCTCAATTACATCTCAACCACTGCTCGCCTTGCCTAATCCATTTATGATCCCGTGTCAGAATAAGCTTAAGGTAACTACCATAATCCATTCAAGGAAAAGAAAGAATTTAATATTCTTCTGAATCACATGCATCTAACGTTTCTGGTTCATCATTTCACTGAATTGAACTGAACTTATAATTGGTTCCTGATGATAGCCTTATTACTAATTTATCACAGACTCACTGGTCTTCTCCTCTTGTAGGTTCTGAGATCATTGTTTCGCTTACTACTTCCTTATATACTTTATCCAATCATGCCATCACCTTCCAATGTCTTTATTTTCAAAGTTGATCCATTCATAAAATGGACATTTCCTTGAGCCAAACCACCTCATTAATCTCAGTTTGACTTTATAAATTATAACTTATGAAATCTGCCTTCTCATGGTGAATTACCATTAACAATATTCACACTAATCCATTTATCACATGATATAACACTTGCTGCCTCTATCTCAACTGCTCCTGGAGACTCTGCTCCTTGTCCTCTATTGTTGTCTTTGATAATCATGTACCACTCTAACTCTTTTCTCATTAATATTAAGGATTTTTATCCATCCCCATATAAGATCCCATGTAATTCCTCAAATCCATCTTACCTGCTGGTACTTCATCTAGCAGTCCAGCTATGAATCCAATACGCATCTTTAGTTCTCTTAATAATATCTCAGTTCTTTACGCTCACTTTTCTGAGCACTATACCTTAACTCTCACAGTCTCTCTTGTTGTAGCCCTCATTTCCTTAAGAGTAAAATCCTTATACTTATCAATATTCTCCTCCTCTGTTGGAACCTCTTCTGGGTCCTCAGTAGGGTACTCTATCGAATACACCATCCAATCTTCAGGATCAAAACAAGCATCATCGTGCTGCTGCTCGTATGCCTCAAGGTCTATCGCATTACTAGTTGGTACAAGAACGAGCTAAGTTACTATCATGATACTTTAGGGTTCCCATAAGGGTTTTATATGTCAATACTACATTATGTAGTCCGATTATGAACTTGGCAAGAGTTCTTATTATCTTAATGAATTTATTGTTTTAACTTCGCGTCATCTCTGGGATTTATAACGCTCTCTCTGATACCATTTCTGTAACACCCCCAGATCCAGGGTCAGGGATCTGATCGTTACGGTCTCAATATCCATCCATAAAACCAACATAATTTAAATTACAACCTTGTGACCCAAAACAACAACATAAAACACACCTGTTATAGTCCCAGAGATGAAATCAGAGTAACCATCAATATTATTAATCACAAGTTTGAGTTCTTACAACCCAAAGAATTACAATTAACCATTACATACTCTTTGCCATCCATTTGTATATGCCATATATATAAATACATTTGGTGCACAAATGCTAACAACTAGCCTACCAGAGGCTGCATCCTCAGCAATGGTAACTATGACCTCCGCGATTAATCCTCTGACGGCTAACACCTGCTATGCTGAGTGCGCCTTGCGCGACCATCTGATCTAGCTGTTATTGTGATATAAATAAATAAAGCAAGGGTGAGCAATAGCCCACCAAAAATATAATTGAACAGTGATAATATATAACAGTCCAAAATATCTTTGAGACCATATGCCATGCATTAACGATGTAGTACCAATATAAGGTATGAGATGAAGTTACAAGGTAACTCAAAATATATTTGTTTTGAATAAATATCTGCTATGTCAAAGATGAGCCAGATATTATCAACTTTTCATAATAGAGGAACTTGCAGGAAGAATATTGCAATTCCAATTCAAACACTTTTCAAACCTGCCAATAATGATAAGGTTGCAGGAAATTTCCAACATTGAGAGATGAACTAATACTGGAGTTTGACGCGCCAGGAGACATAGCATTTACACGATGATCAGTCGCATGTTATGCTCCCCACCTCTTGTTTACTACATGTAGAAGGAAGCACCGACGGATTTACTTGTCTACCGCCCTCTAGAACCCCCCGGCCAACGGTTGGGCCATTTGCTGGACCGGCGCCACTGGGTCACTTACGCATCTCCTAGTTCATTTCACATCCATAACTTTGAAACGTGAAGTTCCTCCCCCTTTCCCCAAGTATATTACTTGTTGATAGGACTCCACAAAGTAGTCGTATCGAGTTGGAAAGGAAAAATCACCAATATTTCCCAAGCTGATGCTTGTTAATGGATATAAACTTGTTCCATCAATTCTTACCCCTCGAGCGTTGAGGAGGTAACCAAACAGACTCATATCGATGCTTGAAAGGATCAAGATGTGAGTGACAAGATAGTTTTAGCAAGTATAGGACCGGGCAGTCCAATAAATAACATCTCTCAAGTGAGGTCCCCTTATATATGGTTGGAAGTTGAGTGAGTAGTTAAATCTTCTTTAAGATAGATTTAAATGAAATAAAGTTTGGGAACCTCCCCTTGATAAAAATAGTCATAAGATATTCCGAAATATTTTACACCATATCTGAAGGTGAAAGATAATCTTTGAGGAATATGAATTATTATAAAAAGAACTTAAAAGGATTTAAATAAATATTCCAAGAATATTTATTTTATCAATAATAATTAAGGGATATGATTAAATCATAATATTGCTCGTAAGTAATCCTCGAATAAATACATAGAATTATTTACTAAATAACTCTCTTCTTTAAATGAATATTCAATATAATATTCATTAATTAAATAAACTCAAATAAATATTTAAAATAATATTCACTAAATAAATCAAACCTTAAATGAATATTTGAAAATAATATTCATTTAATAATATACCAAATGAATAGCCAAATAATATTCTTAGTAATCAAAACTTTAAAGGAATATTCGAAGCAATATTCCTTAAGTAATTAGAACTTCGAATGAATATTTTTAAATAATATTCATTAAGTACATAAAATCTTAAATGAATATTCACGATAATATTCATTTAATAAATAAATTCCAAGTGAATATTCAATTGATATTCATTAAACAAATAATATTCTAAATGAATAACCAAATAATATTCATTTAATAATTAATATTCTAAATAAATATCCAAATGATATTCATTTAGTAATCAAAACCTTAATATTCGAAATAATATTCCTTGAGTAATTAGAACTTCCAAAGAATACTTTTGGAATAGTATTTATCAAATACATAAAACTTAAATGAATATCCGAAAGTGATATTCATTTAGTGAATAAAATCCCAATGAATATCAAAGTAATTATTCATTAATAATCAACTCTAATGAATATTCAAAAATAATATTCATTTAATATTTCTCGACTGAAATAATACTCAAATAACGTTTCTCGAAAGATTTCCAAGTATTTGATACTTTTATGGAAATATAAATAATGTTTAATAATAACATTCCAAAAAATGAATACTACTCTATCGCTGGAATCCCTCCGGGTTTCCACGACTATCTATATAACACAAAATACCGACTCCCGGTCTCATATTTAAAGAATAAATATCATACGCCCTTCACTAAGGGTCCTAGCAACACAATCCTCCTTATAACTGATAATCCATATCTAGTCTATAAGCCAATATTAATTCAGGGAACAAGTATTCCAATATACTTTGAAAACAAGCATGCATGCTATGGCATATGTATAACAACAATCATATATATTATCACAACAACAGTTCCAAGGTATTGGAAACTTGCCTGGTAATCCTGTAGGGGTAGTGTGCCTCGTGTCAATCCGGTGATCTATAAATAGTCACAATAACCGAGGTCAATCACTTAACACTTTTTAAAAGGCTAAGTATAACTTAACTTAAGTCGAAGCACGCTTTCGAATCATCTCGTTATACACCTTTTAGTGTAACTCTTTTATCACCGTTGCGGTTCGACATATATTCGTTATTATGACATGTCCTTGTACCCACACTTGATACATACTTAAGCCATGTAAGTCTTAAGATCGATTAATTACGAATCGAGATTGTACTACGAGTTTTATCATCCGTTTTCTAAGTTATTAACCAAAGCCATAACCAAGCATGCTTTTTAGGGGTTCGTTCGCGTTTAAACTTGATTCGAACATTTTTATAAAATCGGAAAACGATCTATTTGACATGTGGTTTTCTCCCACACCTTTTTTTTACCTCTATTATTTAATTATCAAGATTCGCCACTAATTTCATAGTGTTAAGGGAATCCAATTGCAGTTACGAACTTCCGTGTACGGTTTCGAACCATTTTTACGAATTTAATCATAACTCCTAAACCGTAAGTCCATTTCATACGAACTTTATATCAAAACGAAGCTTATAACATAATCTATCCTATCATGGCAGAACATGAAGCTGTACAGTGAGTTATAGCTACTGTGATGCTCGGTTTTTAATAGTCTAACGAAAATTCGGCATTACGACGGCTATAAATCGAACGTTCCAAAAATCATAACAATCAATCCAAGCCACACCGAGCATACTATACATGGTTTTCATCTTAACCAGTCCAAGAAGGTTTCACTTAACCATCATAATCATCAAAACTATTAAATCATCACTACTAGCTACATAATCATGCTTATATGCATATAACAACACCATAATCTTAACTAATCTAAAACCATCAAGAACATATATAAAACTCAAAGTAAGATCTTGGGTTCTTAAGAATTATACCTTCCTTGGAGAGTGTACAAGCTCTAACAACCCTTATATAGTCCTTGTATGGCTTTAACAAAGCTTAAATCATCCAAAGAAACCAAGAAATCAAAGTTAGTTTCTTGAAAACACTATTCACCCTCATCTTTGAGGATTTATTTGAAAATGGAAAACATGGAGTTTGAAGCTAAGATTTCTAGGAGATCATTTTTATTAAATATAGGACTCACCATAAAAATTTGGAGATCAAACAATGGTTGGAAGGTGGATTTTGAAATCTTAAAACTCAAAAATTCGAAGTGCCTTCTTTTTGGGGGAAAAACAGTGAACTTCTCGAATTTATTTACCCATCCAAACGATCTTAAAAAATTATGAAATTAAATCCCCAACTTCACCTTGATGTGTAGAAGCTCCATGAATGTTTTCATGATTTTTAGATGAGTAGAACTAGGTGAAAAAGAATCGCAAAGATCCCTGCCCTGGAAAATGCAAACTGCTGGAAAAATGGGGGAGAGGTGGTGTTTGCTTGGCTTTGATCTTGATCTCATCTTATCTAAAGTGAATTATTGAATGTCTTTGGATAATATCTTGTCCATAAAGTATCTTTAATAAAGTTCTAGGTCATGCATGATGTAATTAAATGGACAAGTGTTGGTTTATAATGGTAAGATGATGACAAGAAGCTAAGTACTTGGTTATGTTTGCTAAGTATACTAGTTGCTCATGTAACTACTTAGTTACTTGGTCTTATCTCCTTGTACATGCATGCATCTTGATCCTCTGTTTGTTCTTTGTCCGGTTATTGCTCAATTTCATTGATCGTTCCGAGGAATATCTCAAGGATTTTTAGTTAGAGTTTTACCGGAAACTTTCTTAATATTTATAATACTATTCTCCATCTTTCTTAATAATTCTCGAATTTAAATTCCTTAAATCCTTTTAATAAATTCTTAAGTCTTGCAGTGTCCAGGGAAATCTCGGAGAAAATAAAAGTGCTCTTTTTCTGAATCCGACAGCTTTTACATACACTTATTTTCCCCTGGATCACTAATACGAACTCAGAAATCCGTTCCGGATACCGGATATAGCATTATTATAATAATATTCCAAATTCCACCAAAATTACTATTCATCACTTATTTTTATTTAATTCATATAATTAGGAAAATGAACCTGGTTCACTCTCGAGTGTTCCTTAACCTTCTTACGGAATCGCTGGACTTATAATAGATATTGATTTGGATGACACAAGAATAATCTTACTTGAAGTAATCTTCTCATATTCTTAGGAGATAGATCATTCTTATCTATGTTGTCAACCAAAGGTATTCTGCATGACATATAATAATTGAATCCAAATCCATTCCATTCATTAAATAGACAGTCGTTACATCGCAGTCATAACCACTATTCATTCCCATATTATTACATAATAAAAAGTTTTAATTCTACCCAAAAATCTGGGTTCTTACATTGGGTCCCACACCTGCCACATCAGCATTTATTAAAATTAAAAAAGTAGTTAATGCAACACTTCAAAACAGCAAATGCAACACTATCATCACCTAATGCAACGCTTCTGCCACGTCAGCACAGGTGGCTCTCACTTCTGCCATGTCAGCAATTGTGGGCCCACACATGCCACTGATGAAGGATCTTGAGTACTGGAATTCATTCTTTTTTCTCTGTGTGAGCCCAAACCAGCTTTATCTCTTCCTATCTTTCTCATTAAAGCTCTGCTCTGTAGAAAATTTCCTCCAGCCTCTCCAACCTCCAGAGTTTGTTCACAAATTATTGATTTCCCAAAAATTGCTTGCATTGAAGCAGACAAAGGCTTTTGTACAACTTGTGTAGCAACAGAGGTTGTATTTACTTTCTTTAATACCTTTTCTTCCTCAACAGCCTTACCCTTCATTTTCTGTTTACTCTCTGCTTCTGTTGGTTTTCTGGATACTTGCATCCTCTGATCAGTACCAACATTCTCTTTGATAATAATGCCTTTAAGAATAGGCCTAGCAGCTTTTACATTCTTCTTGAATTTGCCAGACTTCAATGCTTTCTGATGCTCTTCTTGAAGATTCTTCTCCTCAGCTTGAATGTATGCAAGTGTGACCCCTTCTTCATTCTCTTTAAGAAACAATTTAGCTGCCAATTCCTCATCAGTCTGTGGATTAGCAGTTAATAACAAACTCTGAGTCTTGGAAGGACCCTGAGTATCAATGTTTACACCATCAGACTTGACTTAGCAATTTTGCCAGATTGTAAACTCTTATCAACAGCTCTTGACCTTAAACTCTTCTTATCTTTTGCCCCTCCATCTCCAGCATCATCCTCCTGAGTCAGAGATTGAGACTACCTGCATTTAGACTTAGCAAATCTCTCCCCCTTTTTGACATCATCAGGAATTAGGATAGATGTAATCAACTCCAAGGAGGTAGCAATGGAATCAATCTTATCAGACAAAGCAGTCTGATTTTGTTCCACTTGACCTAGTCTTTGAAAGAGAGTATCTTGAGCTTTAGAGAATTTCTGCAATCTCATGGAAGTGTCTCTTTGTGTAGTCATATCTCTGGCAACAACCTCTGCTCTCAAATCAGTAATTGCCTTTTGAGACTCATCAAATCTTTCATTCAAAGTCTTTACTTGAACAACAGTTGCTTGAAGATTTGAGAGAATATCAAGATTTGAAATCTTTTTGGCAGATTGATGCACAATCTTAGCTGCTCTCTTCCTTGGAAAAATACAGTCCTCCTTATGTCAATTCACAGAGAAGTTAGCAAAATACTCTGCTTCAATTTCATGTGTATTTGAAGGTTGAGAGAAAGGTGCATGCTTTGCATCAGTTTGAACTGGAATATGCTCAGAAGAGTCAGAATCTTCACTGTCTTCATCTTGATCAGCATTTGCATCTGCAACTGGTTCACTTTCAGCAACAGTCTCAGTAATAACTTCAACATTAACTTGCTTGGCTGGTTGCTCAACAGTCTTATCTATAGACTCTGCAATTGGAACAACTGTATGCACAGTATCAGAGATTACAGCCTTGGTTAACTGCTCAACTTCTTCACCTTTTTCAGAAACCTGGTGCGCATCAGAGAATAGCTCAGTGTGAGAAGCTACTGTTTCATCAAGAACTACAATAGGCTGATTAGCTACACCAGTTTCTCCAGAATTAGCAGCAATAGAGGAAGTAGGAACATCAAAATGAGCAGAGAATGGCATGACAGTTTCAGCAAAATCATCCAATATAGGAAAACCATCTCTGTTGTCCTCATCTATATTTAAAGTTGTAGGTATTTGCACAGCTTCTTCTGCAGTATTTATCTCAACAGCAGGTATCTCTTCAGGGATTACCTCTGGAGCTTCAAGATTCATCTCCTCATCAGATTCAGCAATTAACAACTTTCTTCTTTTGTAGGTATGCACCTTAACTGCTACTTCTTCTTCATCAGAGGTTGACTCTTCATCTACATCGACAATAGATGGTGATGGAGACCTTTTTGCTCTTTCTTTTCTTTCCTTTCTAGCCCTCTTTGCCCTGGCAGAGCTATGCCTTGAATTATGTGCTAGATGCTTTGTTCTACCTCCACGTTTTGGTTTAGATGGTTGTTGGTCAGGTTGAGTTTGAATTTGAGGTTGAGGTTGAGTTTGTGGTTGAGGTGATTGAGTGGCTGCTGGTATATCAGGTATTGTGGTTTGGGAAGGTTCAGTGTTTGTGATTGGTGTTTCAATATTTGATTCATGATTATCAGGTTGAGTGGGTTGAGATTCATTGTTTGTTATTGGTTGTTGAGGTTCTTGGGGTTGATGTAGAAAGTTTTGAAGAGCAAGAGGCAAAACCAAGGCAGGTAATTGCTCCTTGTTAGCATCCTTATTAGTCAGATCAGAGAATATCCTCTTGTTGACCTTAAAAGGCTGAATTACATCATCCTCAGCAATGACAACTCCAGACACACAAGTAGTGAATAATAGTTGACAAAATCTAGCAAAGTAGATAGTAATAGACTCTGACAATCTATAACCTATGTTCATTAACACAAGTCTACCAAAATTGAAACTACTTCCATAGAGAAGAGAATACCCAATTTGGAGACTGTCAGTAGGAATTGCATCCCAGTTGGTGACTTTCTTTCCAAAAGCCCTTGTTATACAATCGAAGAAGAAACTCCACTCCTTCCGTAGCTTTGGCCTTTTCACATTTCCTAGTCTGGCAAGAGAATCTGAATAACCAATCTGCTGCAACATCTCTTTCAGAGTATTTTCAGGAGCAACACTGTAGGAAGTGTGTGTATCAAAGCCCATGGTTTCTCTGACAGTGGTTGGAGTAATAATATACTCTGCATCCTCGTAGGTGAAAATAATAGACGGAGTCCCATTCTCTCCTCCATCATCATAAACAGAATTCTGCCAAAAAGAAGCAATCTGTGAGGCAGAAAGTGTTTGTGGTTCGACCAGAGCTTGACCTATTTCGGAATCCCTCAAGAAGTTTTGCATCAAATAAAACGCGTCTGGTACGTTCTCATTATTCAATGGGGCTGCATAATTGTTAGAAACAAACAAAAGCCCTAGAGCAGTAAAAGATTGGTAGCCATTAGAACGATTTGAAAAGAAAATATGAAAGAAAATGGTATGAGTGAAAGGTGTTTGCTAAAGTGCTCAAGTGAAAAATACGAAATAACTGAGTGGTTGTGTAAAAAGTAATTGTGAGTGGGTGTGTAAGTGGGTGAGTGAATATGAAGTGTTTAAGTGAAATGATTAGATATGTAAAGAAAAATTAAACCCAATCGTTTTAACATTAATACACACAACCAGTTACCATGTGTGAGTGGGACACGATTCTTGATAAATGTGTGAGTGGGACACGTGGCACAAAATTAGCGGAACAGCTTTGTATTGCTTAGTAATTATAGCCATAATTACTGCTACTTTCTTTCTCTTATTACTGACACACTTTAACACTCCTACACTTATTAATAGTTGTCAAAACTCTTTTTACCCCAAGTTTGAAATCATCTGAAATAAAATATACCTTAGAATATTAGACAAAATTCATCAGCGTTTGTCAATTCTCCAACTTTATTACCGTAACCTTTTCAAACACTGCACATATGTGAATATATTTGTATGTATAGCAGAGTTTACGTATCCAATTTTTAGAGCATCTAATATTTCATAAAATCTATAAAAATAAATCAGTAAACACTGGATGCACAAACTCTCATAGTAAACACTGAATGTATGATGAATGCTAAACTCTGTAGTTAACAAAATACAGAAACTCTGAACTAACTTTTACCCCCCTTCTAAATAAAAATTTACAAAAAAAATACAGATTTTTTTTAACAAAAGTTGTAACTAGTCACCAAAAATTCTATAATTTTAGCCCTTATCAATTTGACAAGTTCCTGGGTCTTCCTAATCTCTGACCAGTCACCAAAAATCCTAGAATTTTAGCCCTTATCTGTTGATAAGTTCCTGGGTCATCCTAGTCTTTGACTAGTCACCAAAAATTAGAGAATTTTAGCCCTTATCTTGTGATAAGTTCCTGGTTCTTCTTGATCTTTGATTAGTCACCAAAAATTAGAGAATTTTAGCCCTTACTATTACCAGCAAGTTCCTGGTTCTTCCTAGATACAACATAATCAGAAAGAAATTCTAACATCCTATATACAACTTCTTCGGGAGTTTACTGATTACAACATCTAACCAAACAGAGTTTAACTAACAGAGTTTAGAAGTCATCAACATCAGAAGTTATTCATGAGAGGCAATGCACACAGTATTTACAGACTCAGAGTTTAGGATAGATAAACTAAGAGATGCTATAAATATGAAATAGTATCATGCTTGTGTTAATTTTCTGCACAGTCTAAGATTAGATCACAAATAACTTAGAAAGATTCATGATTAATAACTGAGAATCATGCTTTATACAGTTTTCTTCATCGGTGTTCATACCAGACAATAACATTATCAGAGTTTATCAGTGTTTATCCAGCATGTTAACAGTGTTTGACCAACAGAACATGCTAACAGAGTTTAACATAGCAGAGTTTGCATAGCAGAGTTTAAAAATCGAGTTCACATAGCAGTTAACACATCACAGAAACAAAAGTTGCATTACACAAGTAAAATTTTGAGTCTAACCAATATCTCTAGTCAAAACCAGAGACCATTCCAAGTTCATTTACCAGCCTTGTAAATATAGCTTCACTCAATGGCTTGGTGAAGATATCTGCTAGCTGTTGGTCTGTAGACACAAAATGAAGCTCAATGTTTCCTTCCTCTACATGTTCTCTGATAAAGTGATACATTATGCTGATGTGCTTGGTCATTGAATGCTGTACTGGATTACCTGTCATAGCAATAGCACTTTGATTATCACAGTAAATAGGAATCTTACTATACCTCAATCCATAATCCAACAATTGATTTTTCATCCATAGAATCTGTGCACAATAGCTACCAGCTGTTATATACTCTGCCTCAGCTGTAGATGTAGAAATTGATTTCTGTTTCTTGCTGTACCAAGAAACAAGTCTATCACCCAGAAATTGACAACTTCCACTAGTGCTTTTGTCTATCTTACAGCCTGCAAAGTCTGCATCAGAGTAACCAAGTAGCTTGAAATATGATTCTCTGGGATACCACAGACCTAAAGTAATGGTGCCCTTGAGATATTTAAAGATTCTTTTCACAGCTGTGAGATGTGGTTCTTTGGGGTCTGCCTGAAACCTTGCACAGAGACAGGTTGCATACATGATATCAGGCCTACTTGCTGTCAGATAAAGAAGAGACCCTATCATGCCTCTGTAGTTTGTCATGTCTACTGAAGCTCCTGTGTCTTTGTCCAACTTTGTTGCTGTTGCCATAGGAGTTGATGCAAATGAGCAGTCAAGCATACCAAATTTCTTGAGAAGATTTCTGGTATATTTTGCTTGATTTATAAAAATCCTATCATCTATTTGCTTCACCTGTAGGCCTAGAAAATAACTAAGCTCTCCCATCATACTCATTTGATACATTGACTGCATTAGCTTGGCAAACTTTGTACAGAGTTTATCATTAGTAGACCCAAAAATTATGTCATCAATATATATTTGAACAAAAAGCAAGTCACTACCAGATTTAAAGTAGAACAGGGTTTTATCAATTGTACCTCTGTGAAACCCACTTTCTAGAAGAAATTGAGCCAGAGTTTCATACCATGCTCTTGGTGCCTGCTTAAGTCCATAGAGAACCTTATCAAGCCTGTAGACATAATCTGGATATTTGGGGTCCACAAATCCTGGTGGTTGTTCAACAAACACTTCTTCTTCAAGTTTCCCATTCAGAAAGTCAATTTTCACATCCATTTGGAATACCTTGAATTTCTTATGAGAGAAATATGCTAGAAACATCCTTATTGCCTCCAATCTTGCAACTGGAGCAAAAGTTTCATCATAGTCTATTCCTTCCTGCTGTGAATAGCCTTTTGCCACAAGTCTGGCCTTGTTTCTTGTAACAACCCCCTCACTGTCAGTTTTATTCCTGAAAACCCATTTAGTACCAACAACAGATCTATTCTTTGGTCTTGGTACAAGGGTCCAAACTTCATTTCTCTCAAATTCATTTAACTCCTCCTGCATTGTTGTTATCCAGTCAGCATCTTGAAGAGCTTCTTCTACTTTCTTTGGTTCAGATTATGACAAGAAGGCATGAAATAGACATTCATTTGTTGTTGCACTCCTTGTCCTTACACTTGCATCTGGATCACCAATAATCAAATCAGGTGTGTGAGATTTTGTCCATTTCCTAGCTGAAGGCAAATGACTTCTCTCAGTGTTTGATCCTCCCCCTCGATCCATGTTCTCCTGATTTTCTTGTTGTCTTTCTTCATTCTCTGAGGCTCCCCCTGAATTTGACTGCTCAGAGTTTGAACTGTCAGATTTTGGACTTTCAGAGTTTAAGTCATCAGAGTTTGATCCAGATTTTTCAGCTGACTTTCTTTCAGAATTTGAGTCATCACTATTAAGTGATTCTCCATGCTCCCCCTCAATTGGTTCTCCCCTTGTTTGTGGATGAAAAGTTTCTTCAGTTTTTACCAGTAGAGGTTCAGAGTTTAGCTCAACAGAGTTTGTCAGTTCAGCATCATCAGAGTTTAAGTCTTCATTTTCAAAGTGCAGTTGATCATGTTCATCTACATCTTCAAGTCCAGTTATTTTCTTGTCATCAAATGACACATGAATTGACTCCATGATCACCTTGGTTCTCAGATTATAAACTTTGAATGCCTTAGTTGACAATGGATAGCCAACAAAAATTCCCTCATCAGCTTTTAGCTCAAATTTTGTCACCTGTTCAGGATGAGTTTTCAGCACAAAGCATTTGCACCCAAAAATATGAAAATATTTCAGGTTTGGCTTCTTTTCCCTCACCATCTCATATGGTGTTTTTCCATGCTTGTTGATCAGAGTTGCATTCTGAGTAAAACAGGCAGTTTGAACAGCTTCTGCCCAGAAATAGGTTGGTAATTTTGCTTCATCAAACATAGTTCTAGAAGCTTCTATCAAGGTTCTGTTCTTTCTTTCAACTACACCATTTTGCTGTGGTGTACCAGGTGCAGAAAACTCTTGCTTCACTCCTCCGTTCTTGCAGAATTCTTCCATTGTTGCATTTCTGAATTCAGTCCCATTATCACTCCTAATTATTTTTACTTTGTGTTTTGATCCTTTGTCCAGCAGCTTCACATGCTCCATCAGAGTTAATGCAGTTTCATCCTTCTTTGCTAGAAAATACACCCAAGTATAACTGGTGTGTTCATTAACAATGACTAAAGAATATTTCTTTCTTCCAATAGACATCACATTTACTGGTCCAAAAAGATCAACATGTAGAAGATGATAAGGATCAACAATTGAAGATTCGGACTTACTATTGAAAGATGACTTCCTTTGTTTGGCCTTTTGACAGGAATCACACAGACCATCAACATTTAATAAAGATTTTGGAAGTCCTCTAACAAGATTCTTTCTTATCAGCTCATTGATGTTGTTCAGATTCAAATGAGAGAGTTTCTTATGCCACTTCCAACTCTCTTCACTGGACATTCTTGTTGACAGGCACACTATTTTTCCATCAGAGTTTGTTGACAGCCTTATTTCATAGATATTGTTGTGCCTGTTTCCAACTAGAACAACTTTTCCTGTAGATTTTCTGATGATTTCACAATACTCAGGCTGAAAATCTACATGATATCCTCTGTCACAGATTTGACTCACAAATAGCAGATCATGCTTGAGTCCTGGAACCAGAGCTACATTAGTGATGATGACACTTCCAAGATTGATGTTGCCATATCCCAGAGTATGTTCTATGTTGCCATCTCCATAGGAAACTTTTGGGCCAGCCTTCTCCACATACTCTGACAGCAGGGCTTTATTTCCAGTCATATGTCCTGAACATCCACTATCCACGACTAGGGTACTCTCCCTTATGCCCTGCAATCACAAACATTTACTGAAGGTTAGATTTAAGGATCCAGACTTGCTTGGATCCTTTGGCTTTCTTAACTTTGTTAGCTTTAGTAGCGGAATTTACATTTTCAGAGTTTAAGCTAACATTTTCAGTGTTTACACTTGCAGTATTAACCTTCACCCATTTCAAATTGGGCTTAAGTTCATAGTAGTTATGATAAATAGCATGATAATCCCTGCAAGTATAAATAGAATGCCAAGTACTTCCACAATGTTTGCATAAAGTCTGTGGTCTAGTTTTAACATTATCTTTCTTTACTTCAAATTTGGAAGGTAAAGAATTAATGTTTTTATTCTTCTTGCAAAAGCTAGCAAGATGGTTAGTGCTACTACAGTTATGACATGTCTTTCTTGGAGCAAAAGTAGCAAGCATTGGATAATTACCTTGAGAAATGCCTATTTTACCATTTATGTTCTTTCTAGACACTTTCTGTTTCTTAACAGATTTTAACTCCTTAAGCCTATGCTTGAGTTGTTTATCCATCATTAAACCAATATTAACCTATTTAACACTAGTTTTTACTGGTTCTTTCTTAACAACTCTTTTTTCAGCTTCAGACTTAGATTCATTTACTCCATGAACAAATTTTGTAGTAGGAAGATGTGTTCTAATTTTGACATAATTTTGAAACCGAAGTTCATCTTCCTCATAGTAACCTAAACCAACTGTGTCTGACTGAAAAACCTCATTAGTGTCTTTTCCAGAATCAGTCCAAGTTTTAATTATGTGATTTGCCTTCTCCAATTCAGATTCTAGTTGCTTATATCTGCCTAGCAACTCATGTTCTAGATAAAGAGCATCATCTCTTTCTTTCTGAACTTGTTGCATGCTTTCTAGTTTCTCTTCAACAATTTTATTTCTCTCTTTAAGTTCAGAATTCTAAGATTTAATTCTCTCATTCTCTAAAGTCTGATCCCTATAACTGATATGCAATGCCTTAAGATAAATCCTCAATTCAGATATATTATCAGTATTATAAGCATAGGTAGTTAAGGGTACCTTGTTTTCAGACTCTTCTGATTCATTTTCAATAGAAGCCATGAGAGCATAGTTGACATCCTCATCTGAGTCTGAAGTGTCTGCCCAATCTCTGCCTTTGGTGATGAGTGCTTTTTCAGTTTTACCCTTCTTGCACTCAGGAGCATAGTGACCCATCCCCTTACACTTGTAGCATTGAATCTCAGACTTATCTTTCTTCCCAGATTTAGTCTCCTTTCTCTCAGACTTCCTGAAACTCTTCCTATCTGAAGTTGAATCTCTAGAGAATCTGTTTCCCTTCTTAAAGTTCTTGAAACCTATCTTCTTGAAAGTCTTCACCATCAAGATATCCATTTTTATCATCTCTTCATCATCCTCAGAATCAGATGATTCATCAGTGTCTGAGTCAACATCAGAATCTGAAGAATCACTTTCAGAATATATAGCTAAAGCTCTTCCCTTAGCTTTCTTCCTTGATGCTTCTTTCTTCAAAGGTTTCTCTTCAACCTTATGAGCAACAGACTTTGCCTTCTTGCTTGATCTTCTGTTTCTCTGTTCCATTTCCAATTCATGATTTTTGAGCAACCCATAGATTTCATCAATCTCAGTATCAGCAAGATCATAATTGTCTCTGATAGTGGTTGTTTTCACATCCCACTTTTCAGGTAGAGCAATAAGAAATTTAAGATTTGAGTATTCTAGATCATACTCTTTATTAACCAATGACAAATAATTGAGCAGTTTACAGAACCTGTCAAATGTTTTTGTTATGGTTTCTTCAGACTTTGCCTCAAAGTGTTCATACTCCTATGTAAGTATGTTCCTTCTATTCTTCTTGATAGCAGCAGTTCCTTGACATCTAACTTCAAGGGCATCCCAGATCTCTTTTGCAGTTGTGCAATTAATCACTTTGTTTGACATAACATTATCTAAAGAACTATGAAGTAGATGTCTAACCTTTGCATCCTTAGCAATAGATGAAATATCCTCAGGAGTCAGATCTTTCTTTTCTTTTGGAACTGTTTTAGCCTCTTGACCAGCAGTTGTAACAGATAGCTTGGTAGGCTTATGAGGACCTTTATAAATTCTGTCAAGATATTCTGGATCTGTAGCCTCCAGAAACATAGTCATCTTCACCTTCCAGATAGCATAATCTGCTGGCCTCAGAATAGGAACTCTAATTGTTTCATAACGACTCACAGTAGTAGGAGCCTTCTCAGAACCTAAACTTAATATTGGAGGAGGAATCTCTGCCATTGATTATAGTTGTGTGTGGATCTTTAACTGTATAGAGTAACAGATCTGCTCTGATACCACTTGTTAGGCCGAATACACAAATATAATCAAGATTTGTATGAGAGATTAACAAGAACACACGTTTTAACAATTAAAAACTATTTGGAATTAATAATTCCTCTCTTAGTGATGTAAATATCACAGAGAGCTGCTTAGGTTATAATGAATGATAATTCGTTGTTCGATACCCTTCTAGGGTTAACATAACCGTATTTATAAAACATACAGCTGCGATACAATCGTAAATTGATACTCCTATAAATCAGCTATACAATTGATATCAATCACGATTGCTACACGTCTCCTTAGTCAACACAATCTCTTTGACAGCTATCAAATCTTCAAAGATATTGCTTCCATAATTATCTTAAATTATTCTTCAATCACTGTTGACCTATAGACGCTTCCTCCAGACAGAGTTTAACAAACTCTGTCGAGCTTCCATTCGTCAGCGTTTAACTAAACTCTAACCGCTTCTAGCTAAACTCTGATTTATCACTGTAACACTTAAACACTGATTAATACTTACATCAATTATATCTAACAAACGGTCAACTAGTACTTTGACCGGAACCCCAAAACAGGGTTTCGTCAGGGTTTATGGATTAGATTTTTTAAAAAATATTTCTCGACGACCCAACCATACGGGCATCAAGATCCATCGTTTTTAATGTTATTCCCAAAATTTCAGATTTTTTTATTTGATTGGGTAATTGAACGGTCAACTAGTACTTTGACCGGGTTGACCGGAACCCCTAAATAGGGTTTCGTCAAGGTGTAAGGGTTCGATTTTTTAAAAAATATTTCTCGACGACCCAACCGTACGGGCATCAAGATCCGTCATTTTTAATGTTATTCCCAAAATTTTAGAAAAAAAATTATTTGATTGGGTAATTGAACGGTCAACTAGTACTTTGACCAGAACCCCTAAACAGGGCTTCGTTAGGGTTTAAGGATTCGATTTTTAAAAAAATATTTCTCGACGACCCAACCGTACGGGCATCAAGATCCATTATTTTTAATATTATTCCCAAAATTTTAGAAAAAAAAATTATTTGATTGGGTAATTCTTAATTTATTTGATTTATATCTAATTTTTTTTGGATTTTAAATTATATATATTTTAAATTTCTAATAATATCGAAAGCACCTCCCCACACTTGAATGGTTTATTCTCCTCAATGAATAATATAATATAATCAACATATATAAAAAATTAAAATTACTCTAATAATATAGTAATAATAATAATAATGAATAAAACCTAAGCTGCAAGGGTTATATATTAAAGATGGAGGAAATTAACAAAGTGTTAGTGTTGGTGGAGTGGTTGTGGTGAAATAGAAGTCATGTGTGTTGGAGGTCAGGGGTTTGAATAAATAATATTTTATCTAATATTGGATATCTATTTAAATATCTTGGTTATAAAATGAAAGTATATATATTATTTATAACTCCTACAATATTGGATATCTGTTTATATATCTTGTTTATAAATTGGAAGTATATATATTATTTACAACTCCTAACATATAACCAATTATATTAGGGATAACTAGTACCACACTACAAGAAAAACGGGCTTTTCCTCCCGATTATTTCCCACTGAATCATTTCCTACCAACAAATTCCTACCGATTTTTAAGTCAAACGGTTATTTCCTACGGGACCTTCAGCCTTATCAAGATTTTTAAGTCTTGTTAGGTCCCGTATGAGGGTTATTTTAAGCTAGAAGGGGGAGGGGTTGAATAGCTTCCTATCCAATTTAAAAATAATTATGGCATTTTAAAAATAATTATCCTTTTTTTAAAAATATTTTACCGAGTCGTTAGCAGTTTATAATTGCGGATATAAAAGAAAAGGAAAGAAAAATACCACACATGATATTTTTATCCTGGTTCGCGATGGTGCAACCTCTAATAAATTCGCTCACCCCTAGTCCAGTCCCCGAGCTCCTCTCCGGACTCGAGATTTCCTTATAAAATAAACTCGCTCCTTTAATATATTTGTCTTGGTGTGTAAATATCCGTCACCACCTCAAAATAAATGTAACAAATACAAGACTCATCTTGGTGCGCAACTACCCGTTACCACCTCAAAGTCGTTGTAAAACCTACACAACTTATCTTAGACAGCAACTCCCCGCTACTTCTTTAAAGTTGATGTAGTTCATTGGTGTAGACTATTTATCCTTGGCTTTTGTCGGTCTTGGGTCTTAGATGAAAGGTCTTGGGTCTTTCCTCTTCTTCACGATGCAAAGACTACTAACTCCCCGCTAGTACGTCTAGGACTTGGGTCTTAGAACAAGAATCACCTCACTACAAAAGTTAGAAAACAATATCTACGGAACAATATTGTGACGCCCTCCCGACCAGGGGCCCAGATCGGAGGGTCAATGACACACATCTAGATGCATACAACCTAATATAATAATAATAAAAATACGACATGCTGATTGGCCCTTACACTATCCAAGATCAATCACAGGTAATGGTATGAAACAAGCAAGCCATCATCTAACTAAGTTATTATTATTACAAACCTGAATTCAAAATATTATTATTACAAACCTAGTTCTCAAAAGTACTACTACCAGTTCTCACAACTAACTTAAGATCTCCTCACTGAGCTGTTATTGCATCTACCTCAGGAGCTACGTGGAAATGAACCAAGTCAGGTTCATGAAAGGTGCGCTTCCTCGCAGTTTGCATAGTACGGACCATGATGCTTATTTTTACTGTCAAAAGGTTAGACACAGAATGATAATGAGCCAACGCTCAGCAAGTAACTAAGATCTCAACTGAACAACATAATATAATATTTCGAAGGATGACAGTAATTCAAAGTATAGCATGCTTGTCCGAAAGTGATAGCAAGGGTTTTGTTAAGACATTTGACATAAAATTTACAGTTAACAGGATAGCAATATATGGCTTCAAACTATGTGAAACGAAAGATATTTCCAGTAGTAAACCAACTTTATTTTCTAATTAAATTAAAGAAATCATAATTTTAAGAAAAACTGATTGGAGTTTTTATTTCACTTTAACAGACAATACGGGTGATCAGCCCATAAAGTCCCCATACCGGACACAAAGTCCCTCTGGACATCAATTCCTTTCATTAGGATAGCTTGGGTTCCCAAGAGGCAACACATTGGCCTATAAAAGTGTCGAACTGGGAAGACCAGAACTACACAAATAATACACCTCAAAAACTGACGGTACCGGCATTACCCGTTGTTCCGTCTCTCCAATCGTCAGGAATCCGTAGAAACCATTTAGACGGAGTTCCTAATATATATTATAAAACCTTTCATTTTAAAACCATTCCAATTTGTAAAACTTAGTTTATCTGTTATAAAACATTTCAACTCTTAACTTTTTCAAAAATCCCTACCTCGAAGTACTTTCGACTCTCTGATAACAGATCAGCCCAGTCTAGGTAGCTTTAAGATAGTTTGAGAAAAACAACTCATTTTGGTTTGCAATGATAAAGTCAAAGGGTTTGACTAGGTTTTCTAACATTAAGGGATTAAGGATACAAGTCTGGATCAAGAAGATATAGACTCAAGGCATCAAGGCAATTGATCAGGGTTTCAAGTTTTAAGAATAAGATTAAAGGTATTTTAAATTTCTGAATCAGCAGTTAGATCATAAAGAATTCCCAAGTTTCAGGGTCAACAGGGTTTCGACTGACAATGGACATAAGTTGTTTAAAATAGTGGTTTATCCCTCAGCCAATTTAGTTTGACTCTAGAAAGCAGTATGGCATATATGGTCAAGAAGCAATTAAAAAGAATCCGGCTACTTTAGAACTTCTTGTTTATAAAAATAGTTGATCATAGAATTCTGGTTATCCGAATAAAATGGCCAAACAAGATTTATGAGCAACATGGTATAAGATAGTCATGCTTGAATCAACATGGTATATCAGTTTAAGAAAAGTAACTGCAAGTAAAGACAGAGTTACTTGCCTCCGGTAGGATGCAACAGCTCAGCTCAGTTTACTTGTACTCAACCTTCGCTTTCCCTTTATTGCTAGGGCCTACGTCCTTCGTATCTACATAAACCATAATCACTACTTAGAATACTATATCACTTAATCGTCTCATCTTAATCTACCCAAACGATTCCTATCTCGCATCGATACTTAGTATATAACATACGTACCTGACCTGACATTATAACCACCTTGTAAACAGGTAATCACTTAAGCACATAACATATAGAACATGCATCACATATAGGTTACCTATACACTTAGTAAACAAGCATAACTCGTAAGCAATCATGCTAATTACTAAACAACTCTATTATTTATAATTTTATGAAAATCGGACAGAGTTTCCTTTATAATATGGACTATTCGTCGGAAATCATCCGACTCAAATTCACAAAAGCAAGTACCTACGATGGATTTAAATCCACCTACAAATCCAAGGATTATATATCTCATATCAATTTATAGTTATACTACTTTAAATCCGAAATCAAAAATCGTCTTAAGTCATGGTACACCAAATAATTCACATGCATTCATATAAATTCAAATAATTTTATCTAATTCCTGATTGACTCCAAAATTCGAATTATTTAATAAAATAACCATACATGCAGCTCATATAATTCGAATAGCATCTCAAGAAATTAACTCGAATTTAAAATCATACACTCGAATAATTAAAAAGAATTTAACGAGTAATTCCTTTCGACTTTTAACACATAATTCGAATAAAACAAGGTACACATTCAAGTATTATACATGCATGCATCAAACCGAAGTAAATTGAATTTATAAATGTTATTAGGCCTCAATCATCATCATCGGCCACCACCGGTTCACCGGAGTTCATCACCGGTGGTGGTGAAGTTTCGGGGTTTCCCATTTTGGGACTTCCAACTTGAATTTTCACCAATTAATCTCATAAACATAGCAGTTAACAAGAACTAAAGCACAACAGCTCAGAATCAAGCAAAACCCGAAGTGGGTTTGTTAATTTCTTCATTTAAATTCGAACATATGCATACAGTATACATACATACACACCGAACTCAACCCAATACAACACCATCATGGTTTCAAGTATAAAAACTAATACAAGAACTCATGGGCATCGATTTAAGGCAAGAATCGAAGTAAACAAATCAAACTAAGCAAGAACTCGAGTGGGTTTTGAAATATTCGACTAAAAACCAACATGCAATGACAGTAATGAATAGAGTAGAGAAAATCGAGCAGAAATCCGGCCTCCGATCAAACAATCCAGTCAAAAACCGGAGGAAAATAGAGGATAGAGAGTATGCCGGAAGAGAGAGAGGAAAGAGCAAAAGAGAGAGATTTTCAGTCGTGTATATGAAATGAAGGAGGAAGAGACTACTATCTCTTAAGTTTCAAAACCAGGGGCAATGTGACGCCCCAAAATCCGCCCTGTCCGGGGACCCGGGTCGCCACATCAGGTCTCAGCATCCTGCAACACACGTTAGCTCGATAATAATAAAATCTTTATTACAACGGAGCGGAACAGCCCCACTCCACAGATCCAAGATCAGTCTCACACTTTATTACAATACGATTATTACATCTCCGAATAAAATCCTTCGAAAGTCTACAAAGATAGAAAAGATAAAAGGTTCCAGCTGGCCATTCTAGTCTCTGTCAGCATAGCCTGGAGCTTTCTCCTTCCCTTTATTTCTTTGGCTGGATGTCTCGCCTTCTCCATCTTGACAGCTGAACAAATGTTGTAAAGCAAGAGTGAGCAACTATGGTGCTCAGCAAATTCTCTCCTTGCTCAGTACATAAATATAGTAATATATACCAAAAGAATTGCTCGAAATTTAATTAAACAGATAAGATATCAGAACTCTGAAAATCTTACTCAAGACTCGTCTCGAAAATAGAATACTCGAAATGACTCTGTTTGTGAAACTCTGATGACTCATGATAAAAGAATAACTGGTCTTCCATCCTTTCGGTATCTTGGCGGGGCGATCAACTATCCGACCGGGAATACCGTCCTCCAATGACACCGCACTTCGCCCGATCACGGCTACAATACGATATCAACGAATATAATATATAGTATGAATGATAGCATCATAGTGGGTGAATATATCAACCCTAGCATCATAGTGCATAAAATATTCTCGTGTCCTTATAAAGGTACACAAGTCTCTCTTTCTCTAAATGGGCCTCTTTCCCAAAATTGACCAGTAGCATACAGAATTCCCGAACAATTCATGAACTGATACTTTGAGATAAACTTTACCAGAAAATATTTAATTGACCTGGCGGACTGCCAGTTTTTACTCAATGTACCACCAGTCCGAACAATGGACTGATGTAACTCTCAATAAATATGCTTTAATTGATTGACATGAACAAAGTGCCAACCCTTGACAAAAAGGGCAACTATCTCGAAATAATGAGAATAGTCTTAAAATGAAATATAATGAGTCGTACCGAACAAATAGTACCACTCGAATGATTATAATACTCAAAATTGATGAACGTTAAATAGAACATTTTTACTTGATCGATGAATAGCCTTCTAACGATTCACATTTTATAATTCTTATCGGTTGATTCGAAAGATGAATCAACTAAAAGATAATCAATAAATGATTGTTGAATTCGTACAATAAATTCAACTGAAAAGAATAAATTTAACTATCTCGAACGAATGAGATTAGTTTCACTGAATCAAAATAATAGTCGTCTCGGATTAACGAGATCGACCCGATAGCAACGAACTGGTCTCTACACTTATAGGGAGTATAAATTCACAAGTAAACTAAATTAACAGTATCGTAATATTTAACGAGAAAATAATGCTCAAAAGAACTTATTGCATCATAAAGAGCAGCAAATAAATCTCATAATTGATAGCTCGAAAATAATCGATAAATGATATAATATGAACAGAAATACAAAATTTCCGAGAGTTAGGGTAGGAATGAACTTGCCTCTGTCTCGACGCTAAACGATTACCAGATAAATAAAAGCGTTACCGGCGAGCAGTTGCCTCAAGTCTCAGAAAGGAACTCTATAATAATTTATCAGAATAATTTCAGTACTCGAGTAAGGGTTTAATCATGAAATGTCAAAATAACTCGGTAATCATGCTCTTGATAATCAAATAATTCTCGAACAAATAATTGGGATTATTCTTCGAAGTTTAAAATCTCACTGACGCTTAATTCTCAAATTAATAATTTAAATGGAGGCTCTATTCACTTTTTCTATTAATTTTAATGTCTCGGTTTTATACCTTATGCAAATCAAATAAAGCTTATACGTGAAAGTCTCGCTCTATTTATTTGTAAGGGGAATTCTTTTATTGGAAGGTCTTTAATTATTCCTAAGTATATAACACTGATTTAATTATTTAAATCGTGCTTCTAAATTAAATTAATTCTCGAAATTCACATCTCAAATAGGAAGGCATTTATAAAAATTCTTTTTACTTATCTAAAGTTCTCAGTTTTATCTAAAATTACCTAATCCGCTTAAGTTCATTTTAACGGATCAAAAACATGATTCATTATTTATTCTCAAGGCAATTAATTCAAGAATCAAAATTTTCTTTACCCAACTAAATTTTGTAATTATTATTTTACTCTTAACGAACTTAAGTCCTTTAATAAAATCTACTTTAATCACCTCATTACTCTAAACCCTTCTTGACCATTTTTAATATCCCACTAATTAAACACATTTCATTTTATTTCTCAATTTTAATCATCCAATATTTTTATTATCACAATTTAATCCAATCTAAACTAACAATTAATCCAACTAATACACAATTGACCATTTTATTATTATTAATATTATTATTTTATCAGATTATTACAATAAAATAATTAAATTATTTCCCCCCCCACTCGACTGCTTCTCCTCCGCTGCTCACCATCGCCGACCGACGGCCACCGCCGGACCACCACCTCCTCCGACGAAACCCTCTCTCTCTCCCTCTCTCCTCCTCTCGACTGTTTCTCTCTCCCTTCGATCCTTCTTCTCTCTCTCTCTCTCTCTCTCTCTCTCTCCGATCGCATCCCTCCCTCCGATCTCACTCTCTCTCTCTCGCCCCTTCTTTCTCTCCTATCTCTCGCCATCGTCTCTCTCTCCCTATTCTCTCTACCTCTCTCGACCTCAATCTCCCTGTCTCCCCCTCTTTTTTCCGTCGCCTCGCCCTCCGCCTCCTCTACCGACGAACACCCACCACCGCCGACCCGCCGTCGTCGACGCGGTGGTGGCCTCCGATCTGACATGCAACACAAACAAACCCCTCCCCCAAATTCACAATCCCCAATTATATTAATACCCACATCCTAGAATTCAACCCAATTAACTAAATTTACAAAGCCCAATTTCAATTTGAAGAAAATCAATTTATCACAAGGGTTTCAAGCAAAATACAAAAACAAGGCATATGCAACATAAATAAAAGAATTTTTAAGGGTAAACTCATACCCTTCTAATGTGAAAACCCAAAAATTTTATAACTTGATTTTTGATCAACTCTCGAAACCAAAATCGTTTTATATGGATAGAAAGAGCGGGTTGTTAGCGTCACTAATCCGACATTGCATGTGAAATCCGAGTTAAGATTGTGTAGTTATAAGCTTTCAAAGTTGTGTTTTAATGGAGGTGAAAGTGTGTGTGTGTGTTTTTTTTTACCGAGAGTGAAGAAGAGATGAAAATGATCTATTTCCTTATCTCCCATCATATATACACCTAAGTCAACTGGGCTCTTACTGGGCTAAAGATATAATTAAAAGAATTCTTTTATGAAGGTGGGCTTAGTGTCCAATTAACCAATTTTATTAAATACATATACTACACTATTTACTAATAGGCTCATCTTGATTAATTGGGCTCACCACTTAACCCAATTTAATAAATAGGTGGAATACTCCTTTATTTATAAATGCTAATATTTGATTCCTATAATATTTGTAAAATCTATAATTGCAAGAATTTTCCAAAAATCCTAATTATAACTATAGCTGCGACATAGATAAGAATTGATAGCAATAATAATAATAATCTTAATATTAATATTAGTGCATCACAAATCATAGAAATAAAATAGCATCGCACTAAACAAATATTTATTCGTATTTGTAAAATTAACAAAATCGAGTTTACCAAAAATTTAATCCGAGAGAGCGCGTCATTAATATTAATAAAATTCACGGTTATTACAGTCTCTCTCCCTTAAAAGGATTCCGTCCTCGGGATCATCTCTATTGGCTAAACAACTCAGGGTATTTACTTCGCATTTCATTCTCAAGTTCCCAAGTGGCTTCCTCAATTTGACGGTTTCTCCAAATTACTTTCACTAAATTTATTTTCTCATTTCGCAAATCATGCACTTTGAAATCCACAACTTCCACTGGTTGCTCTATGTAGGTCAGGTCAACTTTGACATCGATAGGCTCATATTCTAACACATGTCGATGGTCAGGATGATAAGCTCTCAATATTGATACGTAGAATACATTGTGAACATGCTGAAGATCTGGCGGTAAGGCCAATTGATATGACACGGCCCCAACCTTCTTAAGAATCTCAAAGGGTCCATTATATCTAGCACTCAGTTTCCCTTTCTTCCCGAATCTCATCACCCCTTTCCACGGGGAAATCTTCAACAAAACTTTGTCTCCTATTTCGAATGATTTATCTTTTCTCTTCGGATCGGCATACTTTCGCTGACGGTCTTGAGTAGCAACTAATCTTTTTCGAATCGTCTCTACGGATTGCTTTGTCTGATGGACCATATCTGGCCCTAGTAATCTTCCTTCACCGACTTCATCCCAACAAAGCGGGGATCTGCACTTCCTTCCATATAGAGCTTCATACGGGGCCATGCCAGTACTGGAGTGATAACTATTATTGTAAGCAAATTCTACTAGCGGCAGATGATCATCCCAACTTCCCTTGAAATCTAAGGCGTAAGCTCGCAGCATATCCTCTATTATCTGAATTGTCCTTTCACTCTGTCCGTCTGTTTGCGGATGATAGACAGTGCTCAGATTTAGCTTGGTGCCAAGGCATTCTTGAAAACTCTTCCAGAATCTCGAAGTAAAACGGGCATCTCTATCTGACACGATTGACACGGGCACTCCATGACGGACTACCACTTCCTTCAGATACAGACCTACCAGTCTCTCCACTGAATACCGTTCACTGATCGGCAGAAAATGTGCGGATTTCGTAAGTCTATCAACTATAACCCAAATAGCATCGTGATTCGCTCTGGTTCGGGGTAAACCTATTACAAAGTCCATGGTGATGTGCTTCCACTTCCATTCTGGAATCTCTAATGATTGGAGTAATCCACTGGGTCATTGATGTTCTGCTTTCACTCTTTGACAGGTCAAACACTTGCTTACCCATTCTGCAATCTCTCTTTTCATATTAGGCCACCAATAATTCTGCTTGATGTCTTGATACATTTTTGTGCTTCCTGGGTGAATGGAATATCTCGAGTTATGCGCTTCGCTCATGATTTCTTCTTTCAATTCTGTAACATTAGGAACCCAAATTCTCGATGCAAATCGCTTAATTCCTTTATCGTCTCTAGGGCTCAGAAACTCTTCTCCGGTCAACTCTGATCTACTTTCTTCCATTACTTGCTCCTGACAACGGCGAATCTTCTCTAACAACTCTAGTTGAAGATGAATGGTATAAACTCTTTCATTGTTTTGGACTGGGTCCTTGACTTCTAACTCCATTTTCTCAAATTCTTTGACTAGTTCTTCTGAGGTCGTCAACAAGTTGAGTCTTTCTTTTCTACTTAAAGCATCAGCTACAACATTAGCTTTCCCTGGGTGATAATTTATCGAGCAATCGTAGTCTTTGATCAATTCCAACCATCTTCTCTGTCTCATGTTCAATTCCTTCTGGGTGAATATGTACTTTAGGCTCTTGTGGTCTGTGAAGATCTCACATTTTTCTCCATACAGACAGTGTCTCCAAATCTTGAGTGCAAAAACAATGGCAGCAAGTTCCAAGTCGTGAGTAGGGTATCGGGATTCATATTCCTTCAATTGACGAGAATCGTAAGCTATTACTTTTACGTGCTTCATCAATACACATCCTAAACATTTGAGAGAAGCATCGCTAAAAATTACGAAATCGCCTTTTTCATCGGGTAGGGTCAAAACTGGGGCAGTTGTCAGTCTCTTCTTCAATTCCTGAAAGCTGTCTTCACATTTGGACGTCCATTCGAAATTTTCACTTTTCCTGGTAAGTCGAGTCAATGGCGTAGCAATCTTTGAGAAATCTTTCACGAATCTACGATAATAACCAGCCAGTCCAAGGAAACTTCTAACCTCTGTTGGAGTCTTAGGTCTCTCCCAGTCTGCTACGGCTTCTATCTTAGCAGGGTCTACAGAAATTCCTTCACCACTCACAATATGTCCCAAAAACTGAACTTCTTTCAGCCAGAATTCGCACTTCGAAAACTTTGCATACAACTTTTCCTTCCTTAGTGCTTCCAAAACTAGACGGAGATGTTCTGCATGATCTTCAGGTGACTTCGAGTAAATGAGAATGTCATCAATAAATACAATCACGAACTTATCCAAGTATCTCTTGAATACACGGTTCATTAAATCCATGAAAGCAGCTGGAGCATTCGTCAAACCAAAAGACGTCACTAGAAACTCGTAATGTCCATAGCGAGTCCTAAAGGCGGTCTTGGGAATATCCTCAGGCTTGATTTTCAGTTGATGGTAGCCGGATCTCAAATCAATCTTCGAAAAATGCGTAGCTCCCTTAAGTTGGTCAAATAGATCGTCGATTCTAGGTAGAGGATACCTGTTCTTGATAGTCATCTTGTTCAGCTCACGATAATCGATACATAACCGCATAGATCCATCCTTCTTTTTCACGAACAACACTGGAGCTCCCCCGGGGATACACTAGGTCTGATTACACCTTTTTCAAGTAATTCTTGCAGTTGTGTTGCCAATTCCTTCATTTCCACTGGTGCCATTCGGTAAGGTGCTTTTGAGATTGGTGCGGTTCCTGGTGCTAGATCAATCGTGAATTCAATCTCTCGGTCTGGTGGCATTCCGGGCAAGTCATTAGGGAAAACATCTTTGAACTGATTGACTACAGGAATCTCATCAATGGTAGGGGTTTGCTTCTTGGTGTCTATCACATGAGCCAGATAGGCTTGACATCCTTGCCGAAGTAATCTCTTAGCTTGCATTATTGACAGAAAATCTTTAGCCGGTTTTCGTCCGCGAAACGGAATTCTCATACCGTTAGGTCCACTTAAGCTAACCTTCTTCCGACGACAATCGATTTGGGCATCATAACGTGTTAACCAATCCATCCCTAGAATCACGTCGAATTCGCCTAACTTAAAGGGAATGAGGTCTGCGTCGAAACGTTGACCTTGAATCTCTATAGAACAGTTCGGGCATAAACGGTTTACTGAAATAATCTCCTGATTTGCTACTTCTATACTCAGAATTCCCTCTAAGAGCACAAACTCAAGTTTAAGCTTATTCATGAAGTTCTTAGAAATGAAAGATTTGGTAGCGCTAGAATCAACTAGAACACATGCATTCTCAGAATTTACTAGAAGCGTACCTACAATCACATCGCTGTCATCAATAGCATCTCTCACTATCATGTTGAAAGTCCTTGTTGTCGGCTTGTTGCTGGGAGGTGCTGTGAGTCGAGGCACTGGATTTTCCTTAGTAGTCTGTCGACAATCTCGGGACACATGACCTTTCTTCCCACAGTTGAAGCAGGTGACAGATTTGTCCTTGCAACTAGAAGCATAATGACCCTTCTGTCCGCAGTTGTAGCAATTCACATTAGCTTGCTGGCAGGGTCTAGGGTGTTTCCTCCCACATGTCTTGCACTCTAGCAGTGGTGGTCTTCCTTGCATCATATTCACTGTCTGTTGAGGTTTGGCCCTCTGATTGCTTCCTCTGGTGTCGTGGTTCCTAATTCTCTTAGTGTCTGAGCTTCTATCTTCTCTATTCACAAATGGCCTCTTGTCACTACGATTGTCAGATCTCTTCACAAAACTGCTTCCACCACTTTGAAACTTTCTCTTCTTACCATCCCGATCCTTCGGGTACAACTCACTTCCACTTTCCACTATAGCCGCTTTCTGAACTAAGGTTGCATAGTTAGTGATCTCAAATATGGCAACTCGATTCTGGATCCAGGGCTTCAACCCTTGCTGGAAACGCTTGGCTCTCTTCTCCTCAGTGTCCACATGATAGGGTACAAACCTTGAAAGTTCTGTAAACTTGGCTTCGTAATCCGTAATAGTCATCGCTCCTTGCTTGAGTTCTAAGAATTTGATCTCCATTTGGTTCTCTAGATACTTAGGAAAATACCTCTCTAGAAACAAGGTCGTGAATCTGGTCTATGGAATGACCGCATTACCTTCCAAAGTTCTCTTTGCTTCCCACCAGTAATTGGCTTCACCTTTCAACATGTACGCTGCAAACACTGTCTTCTTATTCTCTTCTACTCCCACAATCTCAAAAGTCTTCTCTTTTTCTCGTAATCAAATTCTGGCCTGCACGGGGTTAGTGGTACCTTTAAACTCAGGTGGGTTTAGAGATTTGAATGATTTGAACGTCACTGTAGCATGAGTCAGCTGAGTTGGAGGTGGATTTCCTCCCACTGGGTTAGGGTTCTGCTGAGGCTGAGGGTTCTGGGCATGCTGAAGAAGAAAGTCCAAAAGCAGGTTCATCGGGTTATTATTCTGGTTTGGATTCTGAGCGAGTTCCGGTTCCGGGTTTGGAATTGGGTTAGGAACTGGGTTCCGAGGTGGAACCTCATTCTCTGGATTCTCTTCAGGTTGAGGACGAGGGTTTCTTGGGGGTCTTCCTCTCTTAGGTGGCATCTTTTTCTATAAGAGCGAAAACAATATGGTATGTTATGTCATAGGTAAGCAGTTAAATGACACCATTGCTGGCACAGATATGATATGCATTCACAAAATAATTTACTTGGTCAAACTCTAGTTTCTCAAAGGAAACCATACTCAAGGTCATGATTCTTTCTCTTGTCTCTTTATAAAATAGCTACCCTTTTTCCTTATAATAAAAAGATTCAGCGTACTCGTGAAAAGAAACTAATTCAGGTTTTACTGGCAATTCTTATAAAAATCTTTAAGTTCTAAAACTCAATCGTCGTCTTAATCCTTGGTTTTCGAAAACTCCTTTTTTTTTTTTGAAAACTCATTTTAAGTCGTAGTATCTAAAGAGAATCTACTATATCAGGAGTAGCAGGGAAATAATCTAGCATGCTTTTCTAATATGACACAGTTCTAACAGATAAAATAAGATAACAGTACTACTAGCAGATCATGATATATATATCATAAGGTACCATACTGGTACAGTCCAAGTCATAATACCGAATACATACGGCATAATAATACAGACCCATCATCAGAATATAAATACACCGTGGAACATCTACTGTCATGCTAGTACGGAGATAATAAGATAACTACCTAACAAGCTGGGCATAAAGTCAACTACATCGAATACATCGATCAACAAAATATGTGCACCCTATACAGAAAGATATATCATGAGGCCATACAAAAAGCGGGTCACCACTAGCTATAATATACATGCTAACCAAAAGATGGGAATGCGCAAGCGTAGATATATGACATCCCCTAAAACCAAAAAGACTATGCTAAGTCAACAGCAGCAGCAAGTCAAGTCGAACCATCACGGGCAAACATCTCACCCACCCTCCTATGGAACTCTGCAATGATGTCTGAGATCAAGGTAGAAACTCTGGTACAATCAATCTGTCCGGTACTAGATGATGGCAAGGTAGCTAAGTCAGTCTGAAGCCCGGTCAACACAGTCAGGGCTATCTGATGCACAATCTCCATAGGTATGTCTCTCACCAACAGACTACCTCCATGGTGAACAACAAGGGGATCTGGAACAGACAAGAGTCGGAGAATACCATCCCTAGTAGCAAAGATCTCCTCATAACGAGACCACAACCAACGGTACTGCTAGAACAGGGTGTGGTGGATGTGCCAAGGAACCGGCTCTCCAACCACAACAGGATGCTCAGAAGGAGCAGGTGGCAAAACAGCAGTAGTAGCAGCCACTGGAGGCTGAGCAAGAACAGGTGCAGGTATGGTAGGTGCAGGTGGAGCAGTATCACACGTAGGAGTAGCACTGACAGGTGGAAACATGTAGTCTGGTATAGTAGGGACTGTAGGAGCTGCAACATACACTGGAACTGGAGCAGTAAACAAGTCAGCAAAAGCTGATACTCTGGTAGGTGTATCAACTCTAGTCACTGGAGCAGATAAGCTAGGTAGAGTCTCAGTACGGACGGGTGAAAGCTGGCCCTCATCAATCGGCTCAGAAATAATAGGCTCGGGTGTCTCAAATCTGAACATCTCAGGAGTGTACAGAAGAGTAGTCTCTGCAATCATTGTAGATACTGGAATCTGAGCTGGCTGCTCAATCTCTGGAGTAGGTGCCTCTAAGTCAATCACTGGCACAGGAGAATCAGCTACCTCAATGATCTGGTCAGGAGAATATACCAAATCTATCACATGAGGTGGAGAAGGTGTAAGAATCCGGATAGAAGAGTCCTCCGAGTCACTGCCCATAGGTACAATCTCCTCAGACGGGTCACTGTCTGAACCTGAGCTGGGATCTAGGGGTCCCTGAGGGTAAGGTGTAGGAGATCTGTCTCTAGCTGAGCGGAAATCATCAAGTCCTGAAGTAGTCATCTACAAAAGCACAAGGAACTTCGGTCACAACAGGTTCTAATCGATTAAATACTTATATAGATATACTTATATAAGGGTGAAAAGCACTTCGTGCTAAAATCTCAATATCGTAATATATCTCTAAACTCTCACGTCGCGTTATAATTCTAGGCTCTCTCGTACGATTCCTAGAAATATAACTAACGCTCTGATACCAACGCTGTGACGCCCCCAAATCTGCCCTGTCCGGGGACCCGGGTCGCCACATCAGGTCTCAGCATCCTACAACACACGTTAGCTCGATAATAATAAAATCTTTATTACAACGGAGCGGAACAGCCCCACTCCACAGATCCAAGATCAGTCTCACACTTTATTACAATACGATTATTACATCTCCAAATAAAATCCTTCGAAAGTCTACAAAGATAGAAAAGATAAAAGGTTCCAGCTGGCCATTCTAGTCTCTGTCAGCATAACCTGGAGCTTTCTCCTTCCCTTTATTTTTTTGGCTGGATGTCTCGCCTTGTTCCATCTTGACAGCTGAACAAATGTTGTAAAGCAAGAGTGAGCAACTATGGTGCTCAGCAAATTCTCTCCTTGATCGGTACATAAATATAGTAATATATACCAAAAGAATTGCTCGAAATTTAATTAAATAGATAAGATATCAGAACTCTGAAAATCTGAATCAAGACTCGTCTCGAAAATAGAATGCTCGAAATGACTCTGTTTGTGAAACTCTGATGACTTATTATAAAAGAATAACTGGTCTTCCATCCTTTCGGTATCTCGGCGGGGCGATCAACTATCCGACCGGGAATACCGTCCTCCAATGACATCGCACTTCGCCCGATCACGGCTACAATACGATATCAACGAATATAATATATATTATGAATTCTAGCATCATAGTGGGTGAATATATCAACCCTGGCATCATAGTGCCTAAAATATTCTCGTGTCCTTATAAAGGTACACAAGTCTCTCTTTCTCTAAATGGGCCTCTTTCCCAAAATTGACCAGTAGAATACAGAATTCCCGAACATTTCATGAACTGATACTTTGAGATAAACTTTACCAGAAAATATTTAATTGACCTGGCGGATTGCCAGTTTTTACTCAATGTACCACCAGTCCGAACAATGGACTGATGTAACTCTCAATAAATATGCTTTAATTGATTGACACGAACAAAGTGCCAACCCTTGACAAAAAGGGCAACTATCTCGAAATAATGAGAATAGTCTTAAAATGAAATATAATGAGTCGTATCGAACAAATAGTACCACTCGAATGATTATAATACTCAAAATTGATGAACGTTAATGATAAGTGGATTTATATCCACTTGGAGCGTTCCATATCGGCTTAAATTGGTGTACTTGGACTCAAGTTTGTTGTAGTTTTGATGTGTTTTGTGTAAGTGTGTAGATTTGGAAGAATGTTGATTAAGATCGTTGTTTCCGTCACTTTTGGAGTTGAATTCGGGCTTAATAATGTAGAATGGAGTCTTGTTGTGGTTCACCATGAGGATTCCAAGCATAGAGGATTGAAAACGGAAGAGAACGCAAAAAGAACGGGAGCAAACGGAGCAAAAACGAAGGAAATAGAGCTGAAAAACGAAGGACAGAAATTTCCATCAGATTGTGGCTGGGCAGACTGCGCCAAATCTGAGCAGTCTGCGCCAGATTGGCAGAATGTTGCTGGGCAGACTGCTCCAATCCTGAGCAGTCTGCTCAAAGTCGCGCTGAAAATTTACAGTTTTGCCCTTTTTACGATTTTGGCCATATCTTGAGTTCTAGAAGTCAGTTTTGGGCGATCTTACTGTCCACGCGAAGATAACGAGATTTTCTATCATTCTAAAGTGGTCCAGAGGCCCAATTGCAGCTGGAACGTTCCAGAAAATCTGAAGAAAAGTCAGCTGCGAATTTCCCTTTAAATCAGAATTAGTTTAGGAAACGTACTTCTATTATAATTCTGATTTGGTATTTTCTTGTTGGGCAAGATGTCTAGAGCCTATATAAACACATCCAACCCTTGTAAATTAAATAAGGAAGATCATTAGGAGTAGAACCATTACATATCAATTACTTAGGTTTATTTGTATATTTTCATACTTTGTTTTTATCATGGTTTCATCAGATCCCATGATGACGAGAGGTTCGATTATGAACTAATTGTTGTCATGGGATTCTAACGGATTTATTTATGGAGCTTTAGTATCTTGATTGCTTTAAAGATCTGTGTGTGATGTATATCTGATATCCTCGTATGGTTATGCTTAATTGATAGATGCGTCATGAACATCTAATTTGTTAATCTCTTGTGAAGTGAAAGTGGATCTTGAGATTTAGAACTTGCCATGCTAGCATAGGTTCATAATTGTTTATCAATATGATTCGTGGTATGAGATGAGAATACTTGTATTGCCCTATGTGATCATTATGGATAACTTGCTCTTAAACCGTTATGTTTTCAAATTCTATAGACATATAGGGTCTAAGCATAATTGGTGTCTATTCATCTTCTATCTCTTTTGTGGATGTATGGGTAGTTTGGTATATGTATGCTGACAGGTAGCGTATACTTGTTTCGTGTTATCCGATCAGATATCATAACCATTGCATATAGTGATTAAAGGCGTCAGATCTAAGCAAAGTATTTAATGAAGTTAGGATTCCATGGTTTTTCTTGCAGAAGTAATTAGATTTTAATTCTTGTTAGTTAGTTAATTCTTAGTTTGTTAATTTGCTTTTTAGTTAATTTAGATAGTTAAAACCCATATTTTCTATTTGTCTTAGCAGTGCATAATAACCATACACTGTTGCATAGGTGCGTTTACTGAATTGAAACCATAACCAGATCTCTGTGGGAACGAACTTGACTTCTATCTGTATTACTTGTGACCACGTACGCTTGCGTGTTTTAGTGTAAACAGTTAAATAGAACATTTTTACTTGATCGATGAATAGCCTTCTAACGATTCACATTTTATAATTCCTATCGGTTGATTCGAAAGATGAATCAACTAAAAGATAATCAATAAATGATTGTTGAATTCGTACAATAAATTCAACTGAAAAGAATAAATTTAACTATCTCGAACGAATGAGATTAGTTTCACTGAATCAAAATAATAGTCATCTCGGATTAATGAGATCGACCCGATAGCAACGAACTGGTCTCTACACTTATATGGAGTAAAATTCACAAGTAAACTAAATTAACAGTATCGTAATATTTAACGAGAAAATAATGCTCAAAAGAACTTATTGCATCATAAAGAGCAGCAAATAAATCTCATAATTGACAGCACGAAAATAATCGATAAATGATATAATATGAACAGAAATACAAAATTTCTGAGAGTTAGGGTAGGAATGAACTTGCCTTTGTCTCGAAGCTAAACGATTACCAGATAAATAAAAGCGTTATCGGCGAGCGGTTGCCTCAAGTCTCAGAAAGAAACTCTATAATAATTTATCAGAATAATTTCAGTACTCGAGTAAGGGTTTAATCATGAAATGTCAAAATAACTCGGTAATCATGCTCTTGATAATCAAATAATTCTCGAACAAATAATTGGGAGTATTATTCGAAGTTTAAAATCTCACTGACGCTTAATTCTCAAATTAATAATTTAAATGAAGGCTCTATTCGCTTTTTCTATTAATTTTAATGTATCGGTTTTATACCTTGTGCAAATCAAATAAAGCTTATACGTGAAAGTCTCGCTCTATTTATTTGTAAGGGGAATTCTTTTATTGGAAGGTCTTTAATTATTCCTAAGTATATAACACTGATTTAATTATTTAAATCGTGCTTCTAAATTAAATTAATTCTCGAAATTCACATCTCAAATAGCAAGGCATTTATAAAAATTCTTTTTACTTATCTAAAGTTCTCAGTTTTATCTAAAATTACCTAATCCGCTTAAGTTCATTTTAACGGATCAAAAACATGATTCATTATTTATTCTCAAGGCAATTAATTCAAGAATCAAAATTTTCTTTACCCAACTAAATTTTGTAATTATTATTTTACTCTTAACGAACTTAAGTCCTTTAATAAAATCTACTTTAATCACCTCATTACTCTAAACCCTTCTTGACCATTTTTAATATCCCACTAATTAAACACATTTCATTTTATTTCTCAATTTTAATCATCCAATATTTTTATTATCACAATTTAATCCAATCTAAACTAACAATTAATCCAACTAATACACAATTAACCATTTTATTATTATTAATATTATTATTTTATCAGTTTATTACAATAAAATAATTAAATTATATCCCCCCCCCCCACTCGACTGCTTCTCCTCCGCTGCTCACCATCGCCGACCGGCGGCCACCGCCGGACCACCACCTCCTCCGGCGAAACCCTCTCTCTCCCTCTCTCCTCCTCTCGACTGTCTCTCTCTCTCCCTTCGATCCCTCTTCCCTCTTCTCTCTCTCTCTCTCTCTCTCTCTCTCTCTCTCTCTCTCTCTCTCTCTCTCTCTCTCTCCGATCGCATCCCTCCCTCCGATCTCACTCTCTCTCTCTCTCTCGCCCCTTCTTTCTCTCCTATCTCTCGCCATCGTCTCTCTCTCCCTGTTCTCTCTACCTCTCTCGACCTCAATCTCACTGTCTCCCCCTCTCTTCTCCGTCGCCTCGCCCTCCGCCTCCTCTACCGACGAACACCCACCACCGCCGACCGCCGTCGCCGACGCGGTGGTGGCCTCCGATCCGACATGCAACACAAACAAACCCCTCCCCCAAATTCACAATCCCCAATTATATTAATACCCACATCATAGAATTCAACCCAATTAACTAAATTTATAAAGCCCTATTTCAATTTGAAGAAAATCAATTTATCACAAGGGTTTCAAGCAAAATACAAAAACAAGGCATATACGACATAAATAAAAGAATTTTTAAGGGTAAACTCATACCCTTTTAATGTGAAAACCCAAAAATTTTATAACTTGATTTTTGATCAACTCTCGAAACCAAAATCTTTTTATATGGATAGAAAGAGCGGGTTGTAAGCGTCACTAATCCGACATTGCATGTGAAATCCGAGTTAAGATTGTGTAGTTATAAGCTTTCAAAGTTGTGTTTTAATGGAGGTGAAAGTGTGTGTGTGTGTTTTTTTTTGCCGAGAGTGAAGAAGAGATGAAAATGATCTATTTCCTTATCTCCCATCATATATACACCTAAGTCAACTGGGCTCTTACTGGGCTAAAGAAATAATTAAAAGAATTCTTTTATGAAGGTGGGCTTAGTGTCCAATTAACCAATTTTATTAAATACATATACTACACTATTTACTAATAGGCTCATCTTGATTAATTGGGCTCACCACTTAACCCAATTTAATAAATAGGTGGAATACTCCTTTATTTATAAATGCTAATATTTAATTCCTATAATATTTGTAAAATCTATAATTGCAAGAATTTTCCAAAAATCCTAATTATAACTATGGCCGCGACATAGATAAGAATTGATAGCAATAATAATAATAATCTTAATACTAATATTAGTGCATCACAAATCATAGAAATAAAATAGCATCGCACTAAACAAATTTTTATTCGTATTTGTAAAATTAACAAAATCGAGTTTACCAAAAATTTAATCCGAGAGAGCGCATCATTAATATTAATAAAATTCACGGTTATTACAGGCAAAACGGTAATTTGCTAATTGTTATTTATTTTCTGAAAATTTTAATCAAAATAAAATTAGGAATGGGGAGAAAATATTTTATAAAAAATTTTAAAATAAAATTTATGAATTTAGAAGCATCCCCATACTTTTAAAATAATATTTGGGTCAAAAATGAATTTTATACGAATTTTCAAAGTAAAGGCTCTTTAATAGAAATGATGCTTTTTAAATCATTTTAAAATACCAAATCACATATTTAAATATCCACACTAATTTTTATAACTTAGAAATATTACAAAGATGATAATGTAAAAGATTTCATGATTAAAATTAACTCTAATGATTTTATATGAATTTTAAATGATTTGAAATGCACTTTAAAAATGCTTTTAATGCTTTAAAAATATAAATAAAATCCCACGAGCATAAACGACATATACCAAACACCATAAAATCACATAATCATGTTTTCACACAAAACTTGACTTCACAAAAATGTACTCATCATATATGCCACATATTTTCACATTTAGCAATTAATTAAGCATTTAAATATTGCGAAAAATTCTAGGTCGTTATAGCCTTCCCTCCCTTAAAAGGATTCTGTCCCCAGAATCTCACCTAAGAAAACAGATAAGGATACTTGGCAAGCATTTCGCTTTCAAATTCCCAAGTCGACTCTTCGACTCTAGGATTCCTCCACAAAACCTTAACTAATTTGACAACCTTATTTCTAAGCTTCCTATCACTTCTATCCTGAATCTCTACTGGCTGCTCTTCATAAGGCAAATTTGGCTGGATCTCAATAGGCTCATACTCAATTATGTGGCTTGCATCTGGATTATACTTTTTAAGCATAGATACATGGAACACATTGTGAATATGGTGCATGTGCGGTGGCAACGCCAATTCGTAAGCAACCTTTCCAACTTTCTTCAGAATCTCAAAAGGTCCTACATATCTGGGACTTAACTTCCCTTTCTTACCAAATCTTGTAACTCCTTTCCACGGTGACACCTTTAACAACACTTGATCACCTATCTCAAAATTTACATCCTTCATTTTCAAGTCAGCATATTTTCTCTGACGGTCCTGAGCAGTAATTAACCTCTTCTGAATAATTTTTACTTTTTCCTTGGTTTGTTGAAGCAGCTCCGGTCCTAATATCTTTCTTTCACCAACCTCTTCCCAGTACACAGGGGATCTACACTTTCTTCCATACAAGGCTTCGTAAGGTGGCATTCCGATACTCGCATGATAACTATTGTTATAAGAAAATTCGACCAACGGCAGATGGTCATCCCAACTTCCTTCGAAATTTAGTGCACAAGCTCTAAGCATATCTTCTATGGTCTGAATAGTCCTTTCACTTTGTCCGTCCGTTTGTGGATGGTAAGTTGTACTCATCTTGAGTTGGGTTCCTAAACAGTCTTGAAATTGTCACCAAAACCTCGAATTAAACCTTGGGTCTCGATTAGATACTATTGAAACAGGTACTCCATGTCGGGATACTATCTCCTTCAAATATAAATGTACCAACTTGTCCAACGAGAACCTTTCGTTAATTGGGAGAAAATGAGCAGACTTCGTTAATCGATCAATAATTACCCAAATCGCATCGTGATTTGCTTTAGATCTTGGCAATCCCACTTCAAAATCCATGGCAAGGTGCTCCCACTTCTACTCGGGGATATCCAACGGCTGCAGTAATCCACTTGGTTTCTGATGTTCCGCCTTAATTCTCTGACAAGTATAACACTTACTTATCCATTCGGCTATTTCAAGTCTGGCCACCAAAAATTTTCTTTTAAATCGCGATACATTTACGTACTTCCAGGATGAATGGAATATCTTGAACTATGGGCTTCGCCTAGAATCTCATTTTTCAATTCCAAAACATTAGGAATCCATATTCTCCTTCCAAATCTCAAAATGCCTTGATCATCTTTCTGTGCACAAATCTCTTCTCCAGTCAGCGTATTCATTTCGCAATTCATCACTTCCTCTTGACATTTACGAATCTTTTCCAACAACTCTGGTTGAAAAGTCATTGTACTAAGAAACTCATCTGCATCCTTTGAATCAAAAACTTCTAAACTTAACTTTTCAAATTCTCGATATAACTCCTTTGGCATTGTCAATGTATTCAATTTTTCTTTTCTACTCAGCGCATCAACAACAACATTCGCCTTTCCGGGATGATAACTTATCGTACAATCATAATCCTTAATTAATTCCAACCACCTTCTCTGTCTCATATTTAACTCCTTCTGGGTAAAGATATACTTCAAGCTCTTATGGTCAGTGAAAATTTCACACTTCTCTCCATATAAATAATGTCTCCAAATCTTCAATGCGAATACTATCGTAGCCAATTCCAAGTCGTGTGTCGGATACTTTTGCTCATGCGGCTTAAGCTGTCTCGAAGCATACGCGATAACATTTCCATGTTGCAACAAAACACAACCTAATCCTTTATGCGAGGCATCACTATAGATAACAAAATTTCCTTTATCATCAGGTAGTACCAGCACTGGTGCGGTAACTAGCCTCTTCTTTAACTCCTGGAAGCTTTCTTCACACTTATCACTCCAAACAAACTTTTCATTCTTCCTGGTCAACTTTGTCAATGGCATAGCAATCTTTGAAAAATCTTACACAAATCTTCGGTAATAACCAGCCAATCCTAAGAAACTTCTCACTTCAGTAGGAGTTCTCGGTCTACTCCAATCTACAATGGCTTCAATCTTAGTAGGGTCCACTCTAATCCCTTCTTTACTAATCACATGTCCTAGAAATTGCACTTCTTGCAACCAAAATTCACACTTGGAAAACTTTGCATACAATCTTTCCTTCCTTAGGGTCTCCAATGCTATTCTCAAATGCTCAACATGCTCTTCAGGGTTTCTTGAGTATATAAGGATGTCATCAATAAATACAATAATGAATTTATCCAAATACCTCTTAAATACCCTATTCATCAAATCCATAAATACAGCTGGCGCATTCGTCAATCCGAAGGCCATCACTAAAAATTCATAATGTCCATATCGTGTGAAAAAAGTAGTCTTCGAAATGTCTTCAGGCTTGATCTTTAACTGTGATAACCTGACCTTAAATCAATCTTAGAAAAATATGCAGCATCCTTCAGCTGGTCAAACAAATCACCGATCCTTGGTAGTGGATACTTGTTCTTAATAGTCAACTTGTTTAACTCCCTATAATCAATGCAAAGCCTCATGCTTCCATCCTTCTTCTTGACAAACAACACTGGTGCTCCCCACGAAGACACACTCGGCCTTATAACTCCTTTATCTAACAAATCTTGCAATTGAGTAGCCAATTCCTTCATCTCGACGGGTGCCATCCTATATGGTGCTTTAGATACTGGTTGGGTTCCTGGTGCTAACTCAATTTGAAATTCAACTTTTCTATCTGGAGGTAATCCGGGCAATTCATCGGGAAACACATCAGGGAACTCATTCACTACTGGGATGTCTTCCATATTTGGGACTTGTTTCTCCGTATCAACTACGTGAGCTAAATAAGCTTCACATCCTTGCTTCAATAATCTTTTAGCTTGCATAAACGTCAAAAACTTCTTATCTTGCTTCTGTCCTTGAAACACTACCTCACTACCATCTTCAGTAAACAACTTTACTTGCTTCTTTCTACAGTCAATCTGAGCATCACACTCAGTCATCCAATCCATTCCTAAAATAACATCAAACTCTCCCAACCTAAAGGATAACACATCCGCATAGAAAAGAAATTCTCCTATCTCAATATTACAGTTAGGACACTCCCAGTCCACCACTATCTTATCCTGGTTAGCCACTTCTATTACTAACAGCCTTTCTAATGGATGAATTTCACAATGCAATTTATCAAGAAATATTTCAGATATAAATGACCTAGTTGCTCCAGAATCAATTAAAACTTTAGCTTCAAAAGAGTTGACAGGAAGCGTACCTGCAACCACGTTAACATCATTGACAGCATCTTTAACAGACATATTGAAGGTACGAGCTCTGGTTTGAGGTGCTTGATATGGTGCTTGCAGCTGAACTGGTGGCGCGACAATCCTTAATATATTAGAAGTCTGAACAGAATCCTTGCAATTCCTCGCTATATGGCCAACCTTGCCACATTTATAACCAATCATTCCCACATGCTTCGCTTTAGGACACTCTTGAGCATAGTGCCCATTCTTCCCACACTACAATACTAAGTTAGGCTTATTACAGATACCCGGGTGCTTTCTCCCACAAATTTTACAATCTGGTAGTACGGGTCTTGTCACAGCCTACGGGTTTACTCCCTGGGGTCTACGGTCTTGTCCTCCGCTACCACCCCCAAACTTCTGAAAATATCTCTGACCTCCTGGTCGATTTCCAAACCTTCCTCTGTTCGAAAAACTCTTCTGACCTTCTACCTCTTGGCTCTTCTCTACTTTATCAAACTTCCTTCTTACCAGCTTTCTCCTTCTGATTCAAATCACTTTCTCCTTCTATAATCATCGCCTTCTGAACAACAGCGGCATAAGTTCTCAACTGTTAACACAAAATCACGCAAGCGTACGTGGTCACAAGTAATATAGATATAAGTCGAGTTCGTTCCCACAGAGATCTAGTTATAGTTTTAATTCAGTAGATGTACCTATGCAACAATGTATGATTATTTTTCACTGCTAAGACAATTAAAAAATTTGGGTTTAATAAACTAAATTAACTAAGAAGTAAATTAACAAACTAAGAATTAACTAACTAACAAGAATTGGAATCGAATTACTTCTGTAAGAGAAAACATGGGATCCTAACTTAATTAAATACTTTGCTTAGATCTGACGCCTTTAATCACTATATGCAATGGTTATGATATCTGATCGAACAACACGAAACAAGTATACGCTACTTCTCAGTATACGAATACCAAACTAAACATACATCCACAAAAGAGATAGAAGATGAATAGACACCAATTATGCTTAGACCCTATATGTCTATAGAATTTGAAAACATAATGGTTGAAGAACAAGTTATCCATAATGATCACATAGGGCAATATAAGTATTCTCATCTCATACTACGAATTATATTGATAAACAATTATGAACCTATGCTAGCATGGCAAGTTCTAAATCTCAAGATCCACTTTCACTTCACAAGAGATTAACAAATTAGATGTTCATGACGCATCTATCAATTAAGCATAACCATACGAGGATATCAAATATACATCACACACAGATCTTTAAAGTATCAAGATACTAAAGCTCCATAAATAAATCCGTTAGAATCCCATGACAACGATTAGTTCATAATCGAACCTCTCGTCATCATGGGATCTGATGAAACCATGATAAAAACAAAGTATGAAAAGATACAAATAAACCTAAGTAATTGATATGTAATGGTGATACAAATTACAATGGTAGGATGTGTTTATATAGGCTCTAGAAGTCTTACCCAGCAAGAAAATACCAAAAGAGAATTATAATAGAATTTCTGCAAAATACGTTTCCTAAACTGATTCTGTTTTTAAGGAAAATTCTTAGCAAACTTTTCTTCAGTATTTATGGGCCGTTACATTTGTATTTGGACATCTGGACCACTTTAGAATGATAGAGAATCTCGTTAGCTTCGCGTGGACTGTAAGATCGCCCAAAATGGACTTGTAGAACTCAAGATATGGCCAAAACAAAAATCCGAAATCTGGCAGAATTTTTACGCGCTCCCGGCTCGTATTTGTGCGCTCCCAGCGCACAAAATCACTCTTCCACGCGCTCTCATCGCATATTTATGCGCTCCAGGCGCCTGAACTTCCTGTTGGGAGCTGATTTTGACTGATTTTCTTCGTTTTAACTCCTTTTTCCTTCGTTTCTTTTGTCAAATGCTTCCGTCTTCAATTCTCTAGACTTCACACTACAAGAAAAAGTTTAATAGACATCACACTTTAGACATCGGTTGTAAATGCCGCTGATGTTAAAAGATGTAATAACATCACCCCGAATTAAACTGATGTCTTTGCTTTTTGTAAACATCACTTTTTTTAAAATCGATGTCTAAAGTCAGCCTTTAAAAAATATAAAACGCGCCCTTCTTTTTGTTTCCCCCCTTAACCAAAATTTTAACCTCTAAACTCAAAATCCCCCCCCCCCACACCAAATATTTCCCCGCCTATACACAATTACTTCCCCCTTTTCAGACAAAACTAATTAAACTAAAACAAAAAACTAAAAATCTAACACACACAACTCTCATCTCTCTCTCGGCTAAACACTCTCTCGCTGAAACTCTCTCTCTCATCTCTCACTACCACAACTCATCTCCACCACTATAACGCCCCCAAATCCGGGTTCAGGGATTTGGTCGTCACGCGGAAATCCTTAATAACAAATCACCTGCTTAACCACATTAAACCATCTGTAATCATTAATAATTAAGTTACAACATTTGAGACCCCAACCACCAAGCATCTTTTAGGTTATAGGGCTAGAAACAAGAATCAACTCCTTACTACTAGTATAACTTCGTTGAGAAGTACACCAGCAACTAGTACTATATTATGCAAAGTAACATATATATTACACATCAATATACTTACATATAACTTACTCCAGCTATAAACTTTCTAGATCATATCGTCTTCATAAGGGCACATTGCTCGCTTCATCTAAGCCATGCAGATAACCTCGTCCGGCTACCTTCCACTGAAAAGTTAATATTTGAAAACAAGCAAGTATGAGCGAAAGAATTGCTCAGCAAGTTATTACTAGAGTTTAACAAAATATCCCATCAGGTGTATGTGTTTCAAACATTCAACCGATACTTAATATTATTCTTGAAACATTTATAACCACGAAATTCTATAGGGAAAGTATAATGTTTCAAATTAATATCAACTGAACAATATACCAATATAATATAAACGATGCCGATACAAGGTAATTAAATAGCCACATCTTGTTTGCGCAGTAATACACCAACATAAGCTTGCTGGTTATTCAATATGAAATCACTTATTGATAATATAATATCAGTTCTCTTCTATAACAAGATAATAATCAATACATCATCTTAGTATAATATCTCAAGGTAATATAACATTTAAAATCAAGCTCTCAATATAATCTTTCCATTTCCTTTTATACAACAATTGTGTATAAAAGTAATATAAAATCAGTTTCTCTTCTTACTGTAAAACAATTCCATCATTTCACATCATTTTCCCTTTTTCAGTACACAACCCTGAAAACCATTATCAATTCTTTCTTTTAAGTTTTGGGGATTTTCACTATTGCCGAATACGTGAGGCACGATGATCAGTCGTCCTCCGTACCCGTCCCTTTTTACTACCGGTAGAAGGAATGAAGGCCACCTGCTAACATCATCCCTGGAGGAAGGCCACCTGCTAACATCCTCCTGGAGGAAGGCCACCTGCTAACATCCTCCCTTGGCATCTTCGTGCCGTAATAAAATAATGAATGCTAGACTCTGTCGCACACAGCCCTGACACAGCCTCTTACGCAAGTTTTATTGCAATCCCCCTTTTTCAAATCATTTTACCATTATCAATACCATTTCACATTTTTCCACTTCAATTTCCATTTCCATTCCCACTTTCATTCACATATGTCATCTCCATTTCACATTTCCATATTCGTATTATAACCATTTGAAAACATTTATACAGGTATATCAATTCAAGATATATATTCATTTCATTATGAAATTCCTTGAAATAACGTTTTAACAATATATAATCACCCTTAGAACACTTAGAATATTTAAAGAATGACTATTCAATAATCCCTTTTTAAATGAATATTATAATTAATATTCATTGAATTAAATAACCATTAACATAACATTTATCAATATCATTCCAGACATTTTTAACCAAAAATGTCTCATTTATAACCATCGAAATATTTTTATTATTATTCCGGAACAAAGCGATTTTAAGAAAACATTTTAAAAATAATATTCATCTAATTAAATAAATTCAATTAGACGAATAAGGTTTATTTAATCAGTAGATGCTTCAAGAGGTATCTATTAATTAAATAAACACTAGTTTATTGGTGATGTTGCCTTTAGGTTAATTATTGCGAAATTCTTTCTAAAATCTTTGCCCGGGTTTTCGAAAATATACCTCTCAAGATAACCCTTTCCACTTTTCCATTCATATATCAATACCTTTAAAATACACCAACTAAAATACTTTACATGGAAATCCCTTTTTAAGAAAATCTGTAAACATCAACCCTTGTCCCCTTATATAACAAAATATTTATTAATAACGTCTGACAGGGTTTAGAACTCAAAGATCCTCAATTTACACATAACTGTAATATTATAAAATAACTTTAGATAACTGATACCATAATATCATTAAAATAACCATAAATAACAACTGATACCATTCCTTCCCATATCACTTTACTCTTTATCGTATATCACTCTCTCCATATCACATATATTTCCAGTCAACCATTTTACTTAAAAGTAAACAATTTATCAAGATAGAGATAGAAGAAATCTTGTAAATATGGACTAAAGTCTTATTCCACATATTTCATATATTTCAAAATAAATATACTCTGAACGATAGAGTATGTATAAATAAACTTGCCTCTGGTCCTTAGCATCAAACGGAACACGGCGAATAAATCCTTGGCGTTTCACCCAAGCAGTTCCATGAACTTTACACGACGTCTTGATCCTTCCTTTTTGATACACGTTGCTCCACTCGATCACGCCCTAATGGTACTGTAATTGTTACGAGTACGCGTCAGTCCAACCTCGTATCTCGAGTAGACCCAACTCAGAATTACCACTGAGTCACCTAAAGTCGAACTATGGATGTCCTCCCTATAGTTGACTACACTAATACCACTTAATGCACATAAGACATTTAGTAATAGCAAACAACACGGGAAGAGTCCCCTTATATAAAGTGAACATTTCCTAGTACCAACATATCATAACCCTATACCACCATTTAGTCAACTTCACTTAACCTATACATTTATAATATCATTGACCTTCTACGACAAAACTTGATTAATAGTTAATCATCAAAACACAATTAATCCTCGAAACACATAAATCCTTGAATTAAATCAATTAGCACATAAATCCTCGAGACAACAATTACCCTCGAATTAATTCACTTAACACATATACACATAAACAGTTAACACCCAAATCATACCTTTAAACCCTTGAAATCAAATAAGTTAAATAAATTAAAATGCAGGGGATTTTTAGAAAATTTCGGCATGTAGTATTCGTTTATCGGACTATGGGCACAGCCCCTCCAAAGAAATTCATAACCAATTCAACCCTGTTTTTCAATTCACAATCCAACAACATCAATCGATATCCAACACAATCTCCAACCACAATTCATCTTTCATTTTAAACTATAACACCTTAGTAATTCTACCATAAAACAATTCAAAAACATAAAATGCTACCGCGCATACTTTACTCCAACATTTTTAATAAATCCAAAACTTATTCATAAATCACCAAATTTAATAGGCTTCTTTCTGAATACCAAATAAAGATCTCATAAAAGTTTCCCATTCAATACCATTTTCTAACTAGGTGAATCACTAATCCAAACTCAACACATAAACTATTCATTAAATCTGCGCAACTTGTATTCTAAAAATTCTCATAAATTGAAAAATTAATCTTTGCCTACAAGATCTCTGAGATTCCAAAACTGAAGATAATATCTTCACACCATAAAAATTTTAGTCTGAAAAACATAGTTCATCTAGGACAATTACCCATCCAAATACAACTCAGGAACAGAGCAGTTTCTTCCAACACAGTGACATTCAAACATTTTTAATAAATTGAAAAATCAATATTTTTACCCAAATCTTTTTCTGAAATCTTTATAATTCCCTCATTAATTCTCAATAAAAATTTCAATCCAATTTAAAGATTTTAACTAGGTGAAACATAGTTCCAAAGTGCGAATCCCGAGAGGTTTGGGTGTCCTGCGCAGGTTTCACTAAAACGTCATTTTCTCCTTACTCGTTAACCCAAACGACGCACCGTTTTCTCCTACACAAACTAGACTCCAAGACGCACAACTTTCATTAAGGGACCACTGCCCAGAACAGGGTTTAACAGACCCAGAACTACAGAACAGAACAGGGCAGTAGCTGGGCAGTTTCCATGAATAACCAAACATAATCTTTTCATCCTCTTCCATATACTTTAATCAACCATTAACCAATCTCAACACTAACCCATCAACTCTAATTACTTATAAAGCATAATCATACTCTAACAAAATCAATATACTAATTAAAAGCTTTAAAAATTCAAACCCAAAAGTTTAAGATTAAGGATTATACCTCCAAGAAGATTTAAAACTCAATCCAAGCATTTCCCCCCCAAGTTTTCTTCTCCTCCTCTCTTGCTCTTCCATGCTAGCTTCTTCTTCCTTTCTTCATCTCTTCTTCCTCTCTCTCACACACTAACTTATATACACATATATACATACACATGTATATAACACCCCCTCTTCTTAAATCCCTCTCCCCCTTTTTCTCTTCTCTCTTTCTCTCTTATCTTTTCTCTCTACTTCTCTCCCACTCTCTCCCACTCTCTAGAACATTCTAGCTTCTACCGGTTATAACAATGCTAATGGGCCTTGGCCCAATAACAACATCTCTACTATCCACTCATTCCGGACCTAACTAAAATGCTAATAACGACTTCTATAAACCGAAATTAAATAGAGAATTGTGAAAATTAAAATTTTCACTTTTAAAATAAAGAGTATAAAATTACGATCCCACACATATTTTTAAAATATTTTTCGGATCAAAAATGAATTAAATATGAATTTTACAAATTAGATCCATAAAATGAAGAATAATTCGTAAAAATCATTTTAAAATTCTTAAAAATCACAATAAATCCATCTAATATTTTTAAAACTAAAATAAATTAATAAAGTTAATAATGCAAAAGATTTCAGGATTTCTAGTAATCCCGATGATTTTATAAAACTTTTAGAAGACCAATAATACAGGATTTAATCATATTTAAATCCTCAAAAATTTAAATAAAAATACACCGACCTACAATGCTTACAAATCATCACATAAACACAACTTCACATACATTCCACCTTCCAACAATAATCACATAATATAGTTCATAATTACACTGAACCAGAAAATAATTAAATAATTCGCTTTTGAAATTCCTTGAACTAGAATAATGAACAATAAAAATAAAAAATTTCCTCCTCATTTTAGGAAAACATTAATATTCTTAAAATAATACTAAAATCATTTTCTGAAAATTCGAGTTATTACAGTCTACCCCCCTTAAAAGGATTCCGTCCACGGAATCAGCTAAGGCCACTACTGGGATTCCTTAACTCCTTCATCATCAACTCTTATTCTACAATACCGGAGATAGTGTCCCTTCGTAAACAACTCCTCCGAAACCTTAATTCAATCTTAGAATCCATACTTGACACAGTTATCACTAGAGTCTCACAACCCCATCACTATTCCTTTCATATATATATCTTGACCAACTTTCATTATCATACTATCCTTGAGAGAGAGTTCACTGATCCCATTAACATAACACTCTTGAGAGAGAGATTGCACTCATTCCATTAATCATAACATCCATGAGAGAGAGCGAACTAATTCTATCAATACGCCGCTGATATTCTATTCGTTTTGCGATTCGCTCATGCTCTTGGCGATTCCGCTCGAATCTAATTTCTATCAGCAAATTTCGAGTTGACCGACCTGGCTGGCATCCCCTTGAAATTCATTAGAGATAACAAGAATCATGAAGCTTTGAAAAGATAGCTGTCATATCAAGACAAATGTCACCCACTGGTGACCATAGGATTATGAGTTTTGAAATAAACCTTATTTAAGATGAGAGAATTTACTGAGAGATCAATATGATCATAAGAACTCACGTTGCGTGTCTCAATTGAGACATTACTAAAGGTAATTAGCCTTCTTGTATTTCACAACTCACAAGTGATGGCGTCCCATCAGACTTCTATCACACAGACAGATAGTCCTTGTGGCCCCTCTATGTATAGGGTTGTTCGTCTCAGTGGAAGTTGAGAATTATGAAAGAAATTCAAAGTCAAGTCAATAATAATCATCTTCTGACAATTAATTATCAAAGGGACACCTTGGATTAAAATCGAACAATTTCCAAGGCGCGATTTCCAAAGAAAAGGATAACCAGAAAGATACTGGTATTCAACAAGCAAGAGGTTCTATATCACCATTGAATTATCCACCATTGAAGAAAAGTGGAAGTTTGAAAAAATATCATTTGATAGGGCTTCGAAAACCTGAAGGTAAGTATAATGAAAGCCCTTGGCACAATTGAAATTTAATATGGCTTAACATAAGTATTAAAGAATAACTTCGAAGAGGAAATATATCCTTTATCAAAATTCTCCCTTAGAGATATGTCAAATAATTCATAGATTGGGGAGGTAATCAAAAAGATTCAACAATGGGGATATTGCCAAGGTCTCCACAGATGCCTTTTATGTCGGCTCCTCTGACGGATAATCGTTCGATCCCGGAGCTGTTCTTTTCCATGCACACCCTAAGGTGCTTGATAACTTACGTCATCGTCGACTCGTAATAGTCACTAACGATTCAATCATCGACACTAATAATCGCAGGGAGTTCTATCTCAACATATCCTTCAACATAACATTCAAATCTTAACTTGATCATTGGCACTACACCCGGTAGTCCAACATGAACTCTACATGAGCTCTGACGTTCTCACATAACTATACACACTCCTACTCACTCTCGTTTCTAGTTTACTATAACCTCAGCTCTGATACCACTCTGTAACGCCCCCAAATCCGGGGTCAGGGATTTGGTCGTCACGCGGAAATCCTTAATAACAAATCACCTGCTTAACCACATTAAACCATCTGTAATCATTAATAATTAAGTTACAACATTTGAGACCCCAACCACCAAGCATCTTTTAGGTTATAGGGCTAGAAACAAGAATCAACTCCTTACTACTAGTATAACTTCGTTGAGAAGTACACCAGCAACTAGTACTATATTATGCAAAGTAACATATATATTACACATCAATATACTTACATATAACTTACTCCAGCTATAAACTTTCTAGATCATATCGTCTTCATAAGGGCACATTGCTCGCTTCATCTAAGCCATGCAGATAACCTCGTTCGGCTACCTTCCACTGAAAAGTTAATATTTGAAAACAAGCAAGTATGAGCGAAAGAATTGCTCAGCAAGTTATTACTAGAGTTTAACAAAATATCCCATCAGGTGTATGTGTTTCAAACATTCAACCGATACTTAATATTATTCTTGAAACATTTATAACCACGAAATTCTATAGGGAAAGTATAATGTTTCAAATTAATATCAACTGAACAATATACCAATATAATATAAACGATGCCGATACAAGGTAATTAAATAGCCACATCTTGTTTGCGCAGTAATACACCAACATAAGCTTGCTGGTTATTCAATATGAAATCACTTATTGATAATATAATATCAGTTCTCTTCTATAACAAGATAATAATCAATACATCATCTTAGTATAATATCTCAAGGTAATATAACATTTAAAATCAAGCTCTCAATATAATCTTTCCATTTCCTTTTATACAACAATTGTGTATAAAAGTAATATAAAATCAGTTTCTCTTCTTACTGTAAAACAATTCCATCATTTCACATCATTTTCCCTTTTTCAGTACACAACCCTGAAAACCATTATCAATTCTTTCTTTTAAGTTTTGGGGATTTTCACTATTGCCGAATACGTGAGGCACGATGATCAGTCGTCCTCCGTACCCGTCCCTTTTTACTACCGGTAGAAGGAATGAAGGCCACCTGCTAACATCATCCCTGGAGGAAGGCCACCTGCTAACATCCTCCTGGAGGAAGGCCACCTGCTAACATCCTCCCTTGGCATCTTCGTGCCGTAATAAAATAATGAATGCTAGACTCTGTCGCACACAGCCCTGACACAGCCTCTTACGCAAGTTTTATTGCAATCCCCCTTTTTCAAATCATTTTACCATTATCAATACCATTTCACATTTTTCCACTTCAATTTCCATTTCCATTCCCACTTTCATTCACATATGTCATCTCCATTTCACATTTCCATATTCGTATTATAACCATTTGAAAACATTTATACAGGTATATCAATTCAAGACATATATTCATTTCATTATGAAATTCCTTGAAATAACGTTTTAACAATATATAATCACCCTTAGAACACTTAGAATATTTAAAGAATGACTATTCAATAATCCCTTTTTAAATGAATATTATAATTAATATTCATTGAATTAAATAACCATTAACATAACATTTATCAATATCATTCCAGACATTTTTAACCAAAAATGTCTCATTTATAACCATCGAAATATTTTTATTATTATTCCGGAACAAAGCGATTTTAAGAAAACATTTTAAAAATAATATTCATCTAATTAAATAAATTCAATTAGACGAATAAGGTTTATTTAATCAGTAGATGCTTCAAGAGGTATCTATTAATTAAATAAACACTAGTTTATTGGTGATGTTGCCTTTAGGTTAATTATTGCGAAATTCTTTCTAAAATCTTTGCCCGGGTTTTCGAAAATATACCTCTCAAGATAACCCTTTCCACTTTTCCATTCATATATCAATACCTTTAAAATACACCAACTAAAATACTTTACATGGAAATCCCTTTTTAAGAAAATCTGTAAACATCAACCCTTGTCCCCTTATATAACAAAATATTTATTAATAACGTCTGACAGGGTTTAGAACTCAAAGATCCTCAATTTACACATAACTGTAATATTATAAAATAACTTTAGATAACTGATACCATAATATCATTAAAATAACCATAAATAACAACTGATACCATTCCTTCCCATATCACTTTACTCTTTATCGTATATCACTCTCTCCATATCACATATATTTCCAGTCAACCATTTTACTTAAAAGTAAACAATTTATCAAGATAGAGATAGAAGAAATCTTGTAAATATGGACTAAAGTCTTATTCCACATATTTCATATATTTCAAAATAAATATACTCTGAACGATAGAGTATGTATAAATAAACTTGCCTCTGGTCCTTAGCATCAAACGGAACACGGCGAATAAATCCTTGGCGTTTCACCCAAGCAGTTCCATGAACTTTACACGACGTCTTGATCCTTCCTTTTTGATACACGTTGCTCCACTCGATCACGCCCTAATGGTACTGTAATTGTTACGAGTACGCGTCAGTCCAACCTCGTATCTCGAGTAGACCCAACTCAGAATTACCACTGAGTCACCTAAAGTCGAACTATGGATGTCCTCCCTATAGTTGACTACACTAATACCACTTAATGCACATAAGACATTTAGTAATAGCAAACAACACGGGAAGAGTCCCCTTATATAAAGTGAACATTTCCTAGTACCAACATATCATAACCCTATACCACCATTTAGTCAACTTCACTTAACCTATACATTTATAATATCATTGACCTTCTACGACAAAACTTGATTAATAGTTAATCATCAAAACACAATTAATCCTCGAAACACATAAATCCTTGAATTAAATCACTTAGCACATAAATCCTCGAGACAACAATTACCCTCGAATTAATTCACTTAACACATATACACATAAACAGTTAACACCCAAATCATACCTTTAAACCCTTGAAATCAAATAAGTTAAATAAATTAAAATGCAGGGGATTTTTAGAAAATTTCGACATGTAGTATTCGTTTATCGGACTATGGGCACAGCCCCTCCAAAGAAATTCATAACCAATTCAACCCTGTTTTTCAATTCACAATCCAACAACATCAATCGATATCCAACACAATCTCCAACCACAATTCATCTTTCATTTTAAACTATAACACCTTAGTAATTCTACCATAAAACAATTCAAAAACATAAAATGCTACCGCGCATACTTTACTCCAACATTTTTAATAAATCCAAAACTTATTCATAAATCACCAAATTTAATAGGCTTCTTTCTGAATACCAAATAAAGATCTCATAAAAGTTTCCCATTCAATACCATTTTCTAACTAGGTGAATCACTAATCCAAACTCAACACATAAACTATTCATTAAATCTGCGCAACTTGTATTCTAAAAATTCTCATAAATTGAAAAATTAATCTTTGCCTACAAGATCTCTGGGATTCCAAAACTGAAGATAATATCTTCACACCATAAAAATTTTAGTCTGAAAAACATAGTTCATCTAGGACAATTACCCATCCAAATACAACTCAGGAACAGAGCAGTTTCTTCCAACACAGTGACATTCAAACATTTTTAATAAATTGAAAAATCAATATTTTTACCCAAATCTTTTTCTGAAATCTTTATAATCCCTCATTAATTCTCAATAAAAATTTCAATCCAATTTAAAGATTTTAACTAGGTGAAACATAGTTCCAAAGTGCGAATCCCGAGAGGTTTGGGTGTCCTGCGCAGGTTTCACTAAAACGTCATTTTCTCCTTACTCGTTAACCCAAACGACGCACCGTTTTCTCCTACACAAACTAGACTCCAAGACGCACAACTTTCATTAAGGGACCACTGCCCAGAACAGGGTTTAACAGACCCAGAACTACAGAACAGAACAGGGCAGGGCAGTAGCTGGGCAGTTTCCATGAATAACCAAACATAATCTTTTCATCCTCTTCCATATACTTTAATCAACCATTAACCAATCTCAACACTAACCCATCAACTCTAATTACTTATAAAGCATAATCATACTCTAACAAAATCAATATACTAATTAAAAGCTTTAAAAATTCAAACCCAAAAGTTTAAGATTAAGGATTATACCTCCAAGAAGATTTAAAACTCAATCCAAGCATTTCCCCCCCAAGTTTTCTTCTCCTCCTCTCTTGCTCTTCCATGCTAGCTTCTTCTTCCTTTCTTCATCTCTTCTTCCTCTCTCTCACACACTAACTTATATACACATATATACATACACATGTATATAACACCCCCTCTTCTTAAATCCCTCTCCCCCTTTTTCTCTTCTCTCTTTCTCTCTTATCTTTTCTCTCTACTTCTCTCCCACTCTCTAGAACATTCTAGCTTCTACCGGTTATAACAATGCTAATGGGCCTTGGCCCAATAACAACATCTCTACTATCCACTCATTCCGGACCTAACTAAAATGCTAATAACGACTTCTATAAACCGAAATTAAATAGAGAATTGTGAAAATTAAAATTTTCACTTTTAAAATAAAGAGTATAAAATTACGATCCCACACATATTTTTAAAATATTTTTCGGATCAAAAATGAATTAAATATGAATTTTACAAATTAGATCCATAAAATGAAGAATAATTCGTAAAAATCATTTTAAAATTCTTAAAAATCACAATAAATCCATCTAATATTTTTAAAACTAAAATAAATTAATAAAGTTAATAATGCAAAAGATTTCAGGATTTCTAGTAATCCCGATGATTTTATAAAACTTTTAGAAGACCAATAATACAGGATTTAATCATATTTAAATCCTCAAAAATTTAAATAAAAATACACCGACCTACAATGCTTACAAATCATCACATAAACACAACTTCACATACATTCCACCTTCCAACAATAATCACATAATAAAGTTCATAATTACACTGAACCAGAAAATAATTAAATAATTCGCTTTTGAAATTCCTTGAACTAGAATAATGAACAATAAAAATAAAAAATTTCCTCCTCATTTTAGGAAAACATTAATATTCTTAAAATAATACTAAAATCATTTTCTGAAAATTCGAGTTATTACAACCACCACTCACCTCTGCTCTACTCGCCACCACCACCACTACCACTCACCTCTACTCTACTTACCTCCGTCTCCGTGTGGCCTGCTCTATTCACCACTTCTCTCATCTCTCCTTTGCTCTTGTGCAAATTGGTCAGCTTTAATTTGGGTCTTCTCTGCTCGAATAGGGTCTCCTCTGCTATTTCTAGGGTTTTCTCTATTGAAATTGATAAGCTTTAATTTGGGGGTTTTTTAAAATCAAAACCCTAATTTCTTAAATGGGGTTTTTTAAATCAAAACCCTAATTTCTTAAATTGGGTGTTATCATTTACTTGGATGTATTTGTTATACCCTAATTATTTTGAATTTGTGAAACAAATGGTATGTCTATGTTCTTGTGGGTTGAAAATGGAGGTACTCTATGTCTATATAGGGGTGGGAAAAAGGCAAAGGGCTTGGGAAAGACAAACAAGGATCAAAGGTCATGTTAGGGTCAAGAACAAGCAGGACACTGCAGGTAATTTTACTTCCTTTTATTTATGAATATAATATAACATGGTAAGTTTGCTCTCATATTTTTCTTTTAATGGAAAATTGGATATATTAATTTGTTATCTCTGTCACTTGATATTAGTATATGTATTTATTTGGAAATGGAATACAGGAGTTGGATTGGAAAAGCCTAATCCTTGGGCGTTTGATACGGCACAATTTGATAGTATTCTTAAGAGGTTGAAAGTGGTAAGGCATCTGAACTTAATGAATTAACATGGAATTGAAGATGTTGTCTGCACTCCTTTTTTCTAATAGCTTTTTGTTTATGAATTGGTAAGCAAGCAATGGAAGTCTAGAATGCAGAAGGTATACAAAGGTTTTGTATTTCTATTTGATGGTATTACTCTTTTGTAGGAGTTATAATTTTTATATTTGGTGGTGTTTAATTTATATCTGTTGTAATAGTTATTGAAAAAGATGAAGCTGAGGAAACTAAAACACCTAATGAGAATCATGTGGCAGTTGTCAACTCTACCAGGCCACAAGGATGGTATACATTATGCACTATATTACTGTATCCAAAATTTAGTTTCTGGTTATAGTTTGTTTAAATTTAGTAAGCTAGTGGTGAAAAGGGTATCTTAAATAATCGGAATATTCCCCGCATAAGCCACATGTGATTTTCTAAATATGCCAGGAACTTCTGTAATAATGTGCTACACTGCTACGTACAATTCATAGAATCTGAAGCTACTACGTACTACATGTGACTGACTTGCCTTCTCTTTGCTTTTATTATGATTGAGTTGTAAATCATCTTTCTCTTCGTCGTCTAGCTTTTGCCATATATTTTTATTACATAAATATTTCAGCAAGCTCTAGACGTGATCCACATGCTTAGTAGCTATGATTCTTGACAGTCATGTATTCGCAAGAGTGTTGGATAGAACTGAATATATCGAGTGATTCAACAAGGATACCGTCTCTTGATTTACCCTTGTGAACAGTATCCACATCTATGCAACATTTTTGTGCAAACCCTGTGGTATCTCCCAGCAATTTAGAATTGACGTAAAAACCTGAACTATGATTTTTGGTTTCATGTGGGACAGTAACTAAAAGCAATTTACCAGTAACATTCTGTTGTCATAATATGAAGGTGAGATTTCATGCCAAAATAATATTTTCCTACCAAAAAGAAATGTATTTAGAGCTGCCAGAGGTGTTTATTTGACAGACAATGGAACTTTGGAATATGTTCTCTGATTCAATTCTTGTGCCAGATCTGTTTTTTTTCTTTTTTCTGATTTTTTTAATCACTTCACTTGTTGTAACCCTCCTGATTAATTATTATGCAGGTTAAAAATTCTGAGGAGTCTTCGGTGATAAAGAGTGATCAGGATGGATGATCAGAGTCTGTAGAACCATTGGAAAGTAATGTTTTCTTTGCTGAAGGTATATTAAAAGCTTAAAAACTATTCCCTCAAGTTATAATCTAGTTGATGCAAAAATGTCCTGTGTTGGTAAAATTAATTAATTAATTATTAATTAAATGTAGCAGTAAAGGGTCATGCTTTTGTAACATACTAAACATGACTGTTTTATTCTTGAAGGTTGTGGGAAAAGTTCTTCCCTCTCTAAATGGGAAGTTAACTGGAATGGCATTCCGTGTTCCCACTGCCGATGTCTCAGTGGTTGACCTCACTGCTAGGCCTGAAAAGGCAGCTACCTACGATCAAATCAAAGCTTCTATCAAGTAAGCATCACTCGGTCTGTTTTAGTTTTAAATTTTGTAATTTTTCTATTCTGCAGAGTGCAGCTCAAATACCTGCTCTTATCCTTGTTCTTTTTAACTGTTCTACAGGGAGGAAGCCGGTGGTAATTTAAAAGGAATAGTTGGTTATACAGAGGATGATGTAGTCTTCTCCGACTTCGTGGGTGATAGTAGGTGAGAAATCATCTCAAGTTTAGAATCAGTTCTACTCGTCACAATTTTTGATTTCACATATGCATTACTTGCGTACCCCTGCTCATATATGTCTACATTTTACTTTATCAGTATTCAGTTCCATTGTTCTTGAGTCTTGACTTTTTAGAACAAGGTTTATGATACTTGGATTTTCCAGTTAGATAATGAATGGGGTTACAGGTAAGCATTCAGATACTTATACAATATTCTTTAGAGCAATGCACATATACCAGAACTTCACTACGTTTAGACAATGAATTTAATTGTGATATTATGACTCTGTATTGTAGTAACCGTGTGGTAGACTTGATCCGGCATATGGCGTCCGCTAGCTGAAGCTATTACCATATGCAGTTATTATATGTATGTCCGTATTCCAGCAGTTGCTTGGAAGTAGCATCTATGGTTACAAGAGAGCTATTTAAAAGAAATAATTCATCTGGACCTGTTGAAATTTGAAATATTTGTTTGCTTACTTGAGACAACTTATGTTTCAGCATGTTATTTCCTACGTATTCTTGGGAGATATCCTTTTCCAAGAACGAATATAGGATCATACTACTATGCAAGTTCTGTTATCCTGGCATTCCAACCCCAAGAAAAATGAGTAAAAAGTGCACAGTACATTAGATCTGTAAAAATGTACATGCATATAGGATCATACTACTATGCTAGTTCTGTTCTGTGAAGTTAATCTCTTTTTCCTCTGGAATCATGTGTAGTTGTTTTATAGTCTTAAATTATAGATGTACTCTTATTAAAGAGAATATTGGTTCATCAAAATTGAGTGTAGTAAATAATAATTTAGTAACAACTGCTATGAATTTAGCAGGCTAAGCTTTGGGTTGCTGGGCAGTGGTCTTTGCTTAATGTCTGTTTTTTTACTTTTGCGTTGAACATATAAATAGCTTGAGTGCATTACATTGCATTAATGTGCAGGTTACATGGGAGTATGATGGTGTAGGATTTGATTTCCTGGTAGCTGTGTATGCATGAAGAGAGAAGGATTGTTGGAGTTTCTTGCTTCTGGCCTAGCTGCGGGTTTTCTTTTTATTTATTTTGTTGCTTATTGAGTTGTAGTGTGGTTATCGGTCAATTAGATAAGACAAACGGAACCAATGATGCAGCAGTGTCTTCGTGTTTTACATTGGGGATGTTTTCTGTAGTACTCTGTAACACGAGATATTCAGATATAGCGATTCTGTTTATTATACAGATAATTTACATGTATGTACTATAACCGATTTTCTCCATTAGTTGTCTATATAAAGATGTTAAAGTTTTTATGAATAAAGATCTATTTGTAACCAGATGAAAAATAACATCAATTTTAGTATCTAAGACATAAATATACATCAATTTTATTAAGGCAAAAATGATGTCTAAAATAAATATATACATCACATTTTTTCTACAATATCTGATGTTTAAGAAACAAATAGAAATCACTTTTTATTTATAAAATCTGATGTCTAAGAGAAAAATATGAATAAGTTTTTTTTCTGTAAAAACTGATATGTATAAAAACATTAAACATCAATCTAGGATGATGTCTAAAATAACTATAGACATCACTTTATCTGATAAAATTATGATGTCTAATATCCAAATAGACATCTTTTCCAAAAAAAGAAAGTGATGTGTATGTGAAAAATAACTTAGTTTATTATATGTTTTCTAGAATATAAGGCATGCAAGTTGTTTATAAAATTAATTATATCTAACCTATTTTGTAGAAAAACTGATGTGTATTGAAGGAAATATCAATGTCTATGTTAGCACAAACATCATTTTCTGATCGATGTCTAGAATAGACATCTCCGACAAAGATATCACATGCAAAATAACATAGACATCGGCCATAAACTGATGTCTATTAATCCTTTTCTTGTAGTGTCAAGTCATCATGGTGGCTCAAAACAAGTCTCCATTCCTCCTATCCATGCTAGAATTCAACTCTCAAAATCGACGAAAACATCAACCCTAATCGATAATTCGCAAACCTGCACAACTAACAAAAACATATCAAAACTACCACAAACTTGAGTCCAAGACAATCAATTTAAGCCGAATTGAAGCGATCCAAGTGGATATAAATCCACTTATCACACCCCCAAACTTAAACCGATGCTTGTCCTCAAGCATAAACAACTAACTAACTAACTAGTACCACTTCCGTAGGTGATCACGGTTGCATTTGGCGTATGCAACAAGCCCTTTAAACCCCTAGGCAGCCCTAGTGGACGAGTAAGGTCTCGTGAGGTCCTATAGCGAATGTACCCACAAAATCCATTTAACCTAATGCAATGCAATGCATGAATGCAACTAATATGAAAAAAATGCAAAGATCCCCTTCAAACTCACCGAAACCAAATAACAAGCAAACATCTCAATGATTACAAATAAATCCAAGTAGAGCTCGACTAAGTCCCCGTATACTAACAATACATGATAGAAACGTGCGTGTGTGCAATGCTCATCAGAAATACTCCCAAAACTAGGTCAAAAATCATACCTGCCCTTCGCCAAGACAATCACAGGTTTATAAAAAGAATAGACTGTAGACACTTCATAACCTAGAAACACCTCCATCCTCATCCAAGTTAGCCAGGAATTCATGCTTTATTACTACGACAAATAATACAATACGCATGCTTATTTAACCGTGCAATTAGTGAGACCCCAAAAGGCTTATACAATAATACTCATGTAGCGAGTGTTAGGTCAGCAATCCCAAACCACAAGGGCTTTAGGTTACTAGGACTAAGTCCCCTCAGACTTAATTACTCGAGTATTAAAGAGCTCACCCTGGTTAATTTTGAATAAAACAATTATATATTGACTTTTTTTTTTCTTTTTTTCTGATTTTTTTATACAATCTGGAATGAGCCTTTCTCATTTCCAACCCTAGACTACTCATATAAATATGAGCCGGCTACTAGCCATTTGACGCCTAACCATTATTGACAATTATTACAACTAGCATGAAATCTCTGGTTTCCCCCAAACTTAGACTTTAGTGCTCCTACGCCATCAAAGGAATAACGAAAATTCTAAATATAATCAAGTGATTAAATCTTAAAACAACCAAACAAGCATGACCCTAACCTAGCTCAAAAGCACCCAATGAGTCTGTGTAAAAGTTTTGTTCCCGTAACATGCAAGTCAATTCCGTAGGAACTATAAATCAACCCTCTACTCATCATCACCACACTCAATTAAACATCTACCTATCAATCAGAATCAGCTCATCCTAAGGGATCATGAAATATGCATGCCATGAAAATTCAACTAAAATGAACTCACATGGTATACGAAAATAAAAATAGAATGTCCTATATGAAACAAACGTAGATAACACAAACAAAACAATCATGCATGAACTACCATTACTATGCAAAACATGATATCCTATATGAACACATAATACAACAACAAATACAACTACTAATCCCCCAAATCACCCCCAAACTTAAAATATTCAATGCCCTCATTGAATGGAAGTAAATATGAGGGATAACAAACATACCTAATCATCGAAACTTGAAAATTCTTACACCGTATCTCTATATGGCCATTTAATTATCTTTTCTGGAGCTACATCCTCGATGACAAGTTTTAGCCTTCTTTTCTCTTCAAAGGTATCAGCCACAATGTTCACTCGACTACCTGCAAAGTTAGCAATAATAATAATAAACAAAGCAGATGAATGACCTAAATATGCATACCTCCTGTGATCTGGTAGTTTAAGCTCAAGTTTGGAAGCTTCTTCAACATGATGATTTTCTACCAAAGACTGATCAAGAATGGAGATAGACGGACTAGGAACAGAGGTGGGTAGTTCACCAACAGAAGTCTTAACCACAGACTTAGGATCAAAAGAACAATCCTCAAGTTGACTTTCATGCTTAGAACAAATAGCATTCAATTCCTCCAACATCTCATCAGAAGTAAAATTCCTATACAACTCATGAAGATCTTTATTGCTCTCATATTCTAACCAAGCATCTTCCTCAAGAAAAGACTCAATTGCACTATCCTCAAGATTTGACCATGAAACAACCTCATCAATCAGCACCTTAGAATCCCAGAGATCAGCCAAGCCGAGCGACTCACACTCTTCCTCCTCATCACTATCCACCACAGGTTCTGACAAAACAGAATTTTCTTCTTTTTCTATAGGATCCTGATCATGAATTCCTTCTTCATCCTCAATTGCTAAATTCTGATCGTTCCTGACTTTTCCAGATCTGAGTGTTATGGCATTAACCTGCTCCATGCCATCTTGTTTTCCTGGATTCACCTCTGTGTCACTAGGAAGAACTCCCTGCGGCCCGTTGAGAAAGGCACTTGCAATTTGCCCAAACTGATTTTCCAATGTCTTGAGAGATACCGCCTGACTTTTAATCATCAACCTCAATTCATCCAATTCAGATTTTTCATTTGAATATTGACCATCATCCCCATGAAACTGTTGCTGCTGAAAATCTTGATTGTTGCTCCAGCCGAAATTGGGATGATAGGTGGCTGAAGCTGGTTGCGAAGGTTGCTGGAAGTTGCTCACAAACTGTGCCGATTCAGAAGATATGGCACATTGACTCATCTCATGTGCGCCCTCACATAACTCACAAACACTAGCAACTTGAGGCACCCCATGCTTTGACATAAAATCCAATTTCTTATTAAGTGCCTCTAGCTGAGCTGCTAGAGCTGTGACTGTATTAACTTCCAGAATTCCTGCTAATTTGCCTTGTGATAATCTCTGAGTTGGATTCTGGTATTCATTCGCAGCCATCATCTCAATCAACTCATAAGCTTCCTCATAGCTCTTAGCCCATAAAGCTCCACCTGATGCTGCATCTAGCATGGGTCTTAACTTTGCACCCAAACCATTATAAAAGCAGTTAATCACCATCCACTCAGGCATCCCATGATGTGGACACTTCCTTAGCATCTCCTTATATCGCTCCCAAGCCTCGCACAAAGATCCTATACAATCAAATGAAACTAGGAAAACTGGAAAACATCCCATACTAGTAGTACTCAAGCTGAAACTAGTGGGCTCCACCAAATGTCCCACTCACCACCATCTCCACAGCAACCATCCCTAGCCACGAGAACGTCGGGTCTCACCATGCTCACACATCATCCATGCAATCAAGCCCGAGAGTCGGCAAAGCTCGTCATAACCAGGCCTAGACAGGGGAACCTCAAGAAAGCGCTCCTGGGTGATCCTCTGGGCTAACTCAATATTACTATCCCAATCAATCGTAGATAAGTCAACCTGACGTTGCGCCTCGTCCTTCATCTGCTTGATCAATGCCGAAAGCTCATCCTTCATGCTCGTCAAATTCACACAAGTACGGACTATCTCAGCGTAGGTGTGCAAAGGTGCAACCTCGGGAAGTGAGTAGGGTCCGGTAGATAAATCGCCGTGCTCAGTGACAAAAGGGGTCATGACTGGTACTGGGGCAGAAACAGGCACGGGGTCAGAGACAGGCTCAGACACAGGGTCGGACTCAGGCACAGGCTCGGTGATAAGGGCAGGGATGTCGGCACGGGCCGTGAGACTATTAACCTCAGAATTAGACACTAGCACATCGGACTCCGTCTCATCATCAGCATCAAACATCACCTCTGAAGGATCAGACTCCTCGGAAGAGCTACCAGAATCAGAAGGTAGGGGAGGTGCATCGTCGGTAAGATCCAAGTCCTGATAATCATATATATATATATACACGCAGAATATAAAATGAGTTAAACTAGGTTAGTCTTAAAATCTAGCGCGAAAAGAAAACCTAAACCTATAATCACTCCCTGACATCTATCACTCTTGAAACCTAATTGTATATACTTCTTTTATTAATGATCCTTAATTCCTGGCTTGTTTCAGTGACCAAAACCCATAGCACTGATACCAATCTGTGACGCCCTCCTGACCAGGGGCCCAGATCGGAGGGTCACTAACACACATCTAGATGCATACAACCTAATATAATAATAATATAAATACGACATGCTGACTGGCCCCTACACTATCCAAGATCAATCACAGATAATGGTATGAAACAAGCAAGCCATCATCTAACTAAGTTATTATTATTACAAACATGAATTCAAAATATTATTATTACAAACCAACTTCTCAAAAGTACTACTGCCAGTTCTCACAACTAACTTAAGATCTCCTCACTGAGCTGTTATTGCATATACCTCAGGAGCTACGTGGAAATGAACCAAGTCAGGTTCATGAAAGGTGCGCTTCTCGCAGTTTGCATATATAGTACGGACCATGATGCTTATTTTTACTGTCAAAAGGTTAGACACAGAATAATAATGAGCCAACGCTCAACAAGTAACTAAGATCTCAACTGGACAACATAATATAATATTTCGAAGGATGACAATAATTCAAAGTATAGCATGCTTGCCCGAAAGTGATAGCAAGGGTTCTGTTAAGGCATTTGACATAAAATTTACCATTAACAGGATAACAATATATGACTTCAAACTATGTGAAACGAAAGATATTTCCAATAGTAAACCAACTTTATTTTTTAATTAAATTAAAGAAATCATAATTTTAAGAAAAACTGATTGGAGTTTTTATTTCACCTTAACAGACAATACGGGTGATTAGCCCATAAAGTCCCCATACCGGACACAAAGTCCCTCTGGACATCAATTCCTTTCATTAGGATAGCTTGGGTTCCCAAGAGACAACACATTGGCCTATAAAAGTGTCAAACTGGACAGACCAGAACTACACAAATAATACACCTCAAAAACTGACGGTACCGGCATTACCCGTTGTTCCGTCTCTCCAATCGTCAGGAATCCGTAGAAACCATTTAGACGGAGTTCCTAATATATATTATAAAACCTTTCATTTTAAAACCATTCCAATTTGTAAAACTTAGTTTATCTGTTATAAAACATTTCAACTCTTAACTTTTTCAAAAATCCCTACCTCGAAGTACTTTCGACTCTCTGATAACAGATCAGCCCAGTCTAGGTAGCTTCAAGATAGTTTGAGAAAAACAACTCATTTTGGTTTGCAATGATAAAGTCAAAGGGTTTGACTAGGTTTCTAACATTAAGGGATCAAGGATACAAGTCTGGATCAAGAAGATTTAGACTCAAGGCATCAAGGCAATTGATCAGGGTTTCAAGTTTTAAGAATAAGATTAAAGGTATTTTAAATTTCTGAATCAGCAGTTAGATCATAAAGAATTCCCAAGTTTCAGGGTCAACAGGGTTCCGACTGACAATGGACATAGGTTGTTTAAAATAGTGGTTTGTCCGTCAGCCAATTTAGTTTGACTCTAGAAAGTAGTATGGCATATATGGTCAAGAAGCAATTAAAAAGAATCCGGCTACTTTAGAACTTCTTGTTTATAAAAATAGTTGATCATAGAATTCTGGTTATCCGAATAAAATGGCCAAACAAGATTTATGAGCAACATGGTATAAGATAGTCATGCTTGAATCAACATGGTATATCAGTTTAAGAAAAGTAACTGCAAGTAAAGACAGAGTTACTTGCCTCCGGTAGGATGCAACAGCTCAGCTCAGTTTACTTGTACTCAACCTTCGCTTTCCCTTTATTGCTAGGGCCTACGTCCTTCGTATCTACATAAAACATAATCACTAATTAGAATACTATATCATTTAATCATCTAATCTTAATCTACCCAAACGATTCCTATCTCGCATCGATACATAGTATATAACATACGTACATGACCTTAGATTATAACCACCTTGCAAACAGGTAATCACTAAAGCATGTAACATATAGAACATGCATCACATATAGGTTACCTATACACTTAGCAGACAAGCATAACTCGTAAGCAATCATGCTAATTACTAAATATTTTACTCTATTATTTATAATTTTATGAAAATCGGACAGAGTTTCCTTTATAATATGGACTATTCGTCGGAAATCATCCGACTCAAATTCACAAAAGCAAGTACCTATGATGGATTTAAATCCACCTACAAACCCAACGATTATATATCTCATATCAATTTATAGTTATAATACTTTAAATCCAAAATCAAAAATCGTCTTAAGTCATGGTACACCAAATAATTCACATGCATTCATATAAATTCATATATTTTTATCTAATTCCTGATTGACTCCAAAATTCGAATTATTTAAAAAAATAATCATACATGCAGCTCATATAATTCGAATAGCATCTCAAGAAATTAACTCGAATTTAAAATCATATACACGAATAATTAACAAGAATTTAACGAGTAATTCCTTTCGACTTTTAACACATAATTCGAATAAAACAAAGTACACATTCAAGTATTATACATGCATGCATCAAACCGAAGTAGATTGAATTTATAAATGTTATTAGGCCTCAAACATCATCATCGGCCACCACCGGTTCACCAGAGTTCATCACCGGTGGCGGTGAAGTTTCGGGGTTTCCCATTTTGGGACTTCCAACTCGAATTTTCACCAATTAATCTCATAAACATAGCAGTTAACAAGAACTAAAGCACAACAGCTCGGAATCAAGCAAAACCCGAAGTGGGTTTGTTAATTTATTCATTTAAATTCGAACATATGCATACGGTATACATACATACACACCGAACTCAAACCAACACAACACCATCATGGTTTCAAGTATAAAAACTAATACAAGAACTCATGGGCATCGATTTAAGGCAAGAATCGAAGTAAACAAATCGAACTAAGCAAGAACTCATAGTGGGTTTTGAAATATTCGACTCAAAACCAACATGCAATGACAGTAATAAATAGAGTAGAGAAAACCGAGCAGGAATCCGACCTCCGATCAAACAATCCGGCCAAAAACCGGAGGAAAATAGAGGAGAGAGTATATCGGAAGAGAGAGAGGAGAGAGCAAAAGAGAGAGATTTTCAGTCGTGTATATGAAATGAAGGAGGAAGAGACTACTGTCTCTTAAATTTCAAAACCAGGGGCAAAACGGTAATTTGCTAATTGTTATTTATTTTCTGAAAAATTTACTCTTTAAACCTCTATTAAATCGAAATAAAATTAGGAATGGGGAGAAAATATTTTATAAAAAATTTTTAAAAATAAAATTTATGAATTTAGAAGCATCCCCATACTTTTAAAATAATATTTGGGTCAAAAATGAATTTTATACGAATTTTCGAAGTAAAGGCTCTTTAATAGAATAATGCTTTTTAAATCATTTTAAAATAACAAATCACACATTTAAATATCCACACTAATTTTTATAACTTAGCAATATCAGAAAGATGATAATGTAAAAGATTTCATGATTAAAATCAACTCTAATGATTTTATTAGAATTTTAAATGATTAGAAATGCACTTTAAAAATACTTTTAATGCTCCAAAAATATAAATAAAATCCCACGAGCATAAACGACATATACCAAACACCATATAATCACATAATCATGTTTTCACACATAACTTGACTTCACAAAAATGTACTCATCATATATTCCACATATTTTCACATTTAGCAATTAATTAAGCATTTAAATATTGCGAAAAATTCTAGGTCGTTATAAATATGGTTAAGAATATAAGTTAGACTAGTATGTTACGGTACTAGATCCAAAATGTAACTTTAATATTCGTAAAAGAATATTAAGTTATATTGTAATTTTAAGTATACTTTCTTTGATATTAAATTATAATCAAAATGTACTTTTGATTACTCCAAATAAATATAAATATGGATGAAGTAATATTAGAAGACCTTGTAAAAAGCTATAGTAATCCTGATACTATGGGGCCATTTGTTAAATCTGAACAATAATGTCTGAATGAATAAAATTCTGAACGAATGATTAATCTGGATGCTGAACAAGTGATGTCGTTTGTTAAGTTAATTAATTTTTCTGGATGATAAAATTAAGCATTTTTTTAAAAAATGTCTAAAATTAGAAACTTTTTTTGAAAAGTATTAAATTTTTTAATTTTTTTTGTAAAAGTACCAAAATTACCAAATTATTTATTATTTATTAATTTATATTTATTATATCATTAAATTTATGTTCATCAATATATTGCTTGTATAGTTCTATGTGTTCATCAATATGTTTTTAATTGTAAAATATTTTGTTAAAAGTACATGTATCAAGAAAAATTTGCAACTGTTAATAAAATTTTAAAATTGAATTAGTGAAACCTATTACAACTTACAAGGATTAATAGTAATATAAGGAGGTTGTCTTTAATGCATATACTAGTTGAATAATAAATTTGACAGACTAGTAATAATATTTTTAATTAGTTAGAAATAAATATTAGACACAAGCATAATTTTGATAATTTTATATTTATTTATATTTTAATAAAGTGAACACAAAAAAATTCAATATTATAATTACTTATTACTATTATACAATTTTGACTATAATTTATGTAAAAAGGATTACAACTATAATTGTTATTATTATGCAATTACCGGAATGAAATAAAATAATCAATTACATGTAAAACTGTATACTAGTAATGTTGTTAAATGATTTGACTCATTCAGCTAGAATTTAGAGGGGTAATCGTCCAGAGATATTTGCAGTGTTGTCCACATAATTTTGGTGTCGTCCAAATTTTAAGAAACTTACCAAACGTTCTGAACAGATGTACATGATTGGTCCAGTTAATCTGCTTTCATTCATAGGTTAACAAATGACCCCTAAGTCAGAGATTAAGTTTTCAAAATCCTGATACTAACACTTCAATCCTGATGACGTCTGCATCCTGATAGTAATCCTGATCCTGATAATCATTAAAAATCTATCATACCTCAATTTATCAAAGTAAAGTGTTACAGCTTTAAATTTAAATAAAAGATATAGATCCTGACAAAAATAGCAAGTCTATAAGCTGAAACATCATATGTAATAACCCTAACTTTAGCAAAGCTACAGTAATCACATGAATAGTAAGTTTCAAGGATTTAGGGAAATAGTATACAAGTACTTCATAATGGAAACGGAAAATGAATAAACAGAAACCATATCAGTGTTGTACATTGGAAATAAGTGACTCGAAATGACGATAGATTCCAGGAATTCCTAAATATGGATTTTGAGGATTTGGACTCCCAAAGAACTTCTATTATATATTAAGGAGCATGGAAACATTATAAGAATTATATATTGAGGGATTAGTGAATTTGGATTTGAGCCAGAGGATTATTAAGTTAAGAAAATAGCAAAGGAATTTGGATTGTTAAATGATTTCAAAACCACTGAGATAATGAGGTACATTCGAAACGAATCACAATTAGACGAGTATGGAAACCAAGTAACCATGGTTAGTAAGTAATAAAGACATTTACCACATTAATATTTATAAGGTTATTAGTAGTAATAGGGCTGTAAATGAGTCGATACGCTCACGAACAGTTCGGTGTCCGGCTCGAAAAAAGTTCGACTCGAGTTCGATTCGATTTGTAAACGAGTCGAACATGATCACGATTTTGAGGTTCGTCTCGTAAATGAGCTGAACTTGAGCACAACATAGTTCGACTCAAAAGTTCGCGAACAAGTTCGATTGTATAGTTTGCGAACAAGTTCGTTATTATAGTTCGTGAACAAACTCGTGATTATGGTTCATGAATGAGTTCTTGTACATACTCGATATATATTCTCGTGAACATATTTAATTAAGATTTTACAAGAGTTCTTGAATTCACGATAACTAATAAATAATTTATGTCTAGAAAATAATATATTAGTTTATTTTGTCTATTCACTATCTTATTATAAATAATAAAATTATGACATATATTATAATTATAACATTAGTTGATTAGGTATTAACTAAATCTGATTTAAATTCGACTCGTTGATAAATGTAGACTAGAAGGATGTCTTTAATTCTTAGGATTTTATCTTTTTTTAAAGCATTAAAATGTTTTAGAATTAAATGAGGTATTTGTGAACACGAGATCATGAGCAGTATTCATGAGATGTTCATGAGCTAGTATTCATGAAACGTTCGTGTGCAATAGCTCGTGAGACATGTTCGTGAACTGTTCGCGAACATGTTCGTGAATAACATTTTTTTTAACGAGTCGATACACAAACAAAAATATTGGCTCGAAAAAAGTTTGAGCTCGAGTTCGAAATATTTATAACGAACTGATACATGAACAATCAAGAGTTCGGCTCATTTACAGCCCTAAGTAGTAAATACTTAAGGTTAAAAGAACAAGCTTACAAAACACTCATCCATGACATCACACCTTACATCATCTTCCACTAACTCAAAATTAAGGGCAAATTAGTCTTTAAACCATGGGATTTTTCCATAAAACTCTAGAATTAGGATAAGATGAGATGAGGATTAGAAAAGAAGCCAAGAAAACTCTCCCACCCCATCCATTATCAACTTTCGGCCAAAACCAAGAAAAAGGAGAAAAAAATTCCAAAACCCTAGCTAGCTTCAAGATCAATTCAAGAGAAAAATCATGGAGTTTCTTGGAGGATAGGAAGGAGTACTCACAAAGTTTCAAAGCCAACCAATATCATCTTCATAGGTAACAAAATTCTTAAAGATGATGATGAATAGTGAATGAATAGTGTTTTATAAGTTTTAACTTTGTTTTAATGATTTATTTAGTTAATACAAGCCATACTAAGGTTGTTCAAGGTGTTCCCAAGGATTATTAAGGATATTAAAAGCTTCAAGGAGGTATAACTATGCTTGCTTCTTTGTATTTATAGTGGAAATTTAATTGGTTAGTAGTAAGTGATGTTAATGTAATGTTTATGATGAATATGTGTTCTAAATGGTTTGGGTTGATATGAGTTTTGTGTTGTGAACTTGGAACCATGGCTGGAATGTAGTCCACATGGTGTAGGGTTTGGATTGAGTGTGGAATGATGGTTTTGGAGTGGGTAAAATATGGAAAGTATGAAAGTACAGCAGTTATAATGCCCGATTTTCGTTAGGATAGCAATCTGCCCTGTTTTGTGACCCCTGTATTCGTACGGTACCTCACTGCCTAGGTTACCAATTGACCATGAAATGATAGAGCTTAGTTCATAGATCGTTTTGATATAAGGTGCGTTAAAATCTGATGAACGGTTTAGGAGAAAAGTCAGTTTTAGTGAAAAACGTTCGATAACCGAGAAAACATAATTGTATCAACTTTGAGGTTAAAGTTACCATACTTAGACATTTTTATAAGCCACGAAATTTTAAGATAGTGTAGTAGGGTGGTCAGAGGACCCTTGACAGTTGACCTTACATTAAAATTCGAAATCCATATTTTCTGAGAATTTTTACAGTTAAGTGTGGTCGTTAGGGGAAATGGTGAAAACCCCTGAAACTTCGATTGAGACTATAAATGGTGAAGTTCTTGAACCTTTGGGGTAATAGTGATACGTTAAACATATATTAAAGTGTTAAGGGTAATGTTATACAAGAGTGTAGTGAGTAAGAGATGTGGTATTCTAACGACGGTCCTTTTGTGTTTATAGAAACTCCGGAAGAGGGACCAGCCATACTGTCAGGATACAAAAACCGAGGCAATATCTTTCTATCCCTACTTTGAAAATTATTTATCTTCGGAATAATAATGATATCATGGAATGTATATACATATATGTGATGCTATTATTACTATATTGTAAAGAATATATTTCCTTGATTTTGGGAAATTAAAGAGAGATGGATATGATTTATGAAATATGAATATAGAGATGATTACGAATGGAACGAATATGCTCTATGGTAAAAGAGATATGAAAGAGAATGGTATCAGTTGTTATCTAGGGTTATATGGTTTATAATACTATATTGAAAATATCCTTTTTAGTGTTAGTGGTTTAATAAACATTATTGGATTATTATTTACTACTCTTGAAATAGACGGAATATTTTATGAATATAAAAGCATATTTGAATTCTTGAATATAAAAGAGATGTCTGAATCATAATCAAAGTATTATGTTATATATATATTTTATAGAAATAATGTGTGAGAATGGAAATGAGATGAGTGAATGATATAAAGAAATGAAAGCGAGAAAATGGAAATGTGTAATGATATTTTGTAAACGGAATAACGATTTGACAAAAAAGGGGGATAGCAACAAAAAGCGTAGGAGGCTGTGTGCTGCACAGTCCAGCAATCAATATTTTAATTCGGCCCAAAAGTTGCCGAAGGAGGATGTAGTGGTGTACCTTCCTCCAGGGGGATGTAGTGGTGTACCTTCCTCCTTCTACCGGTAGTAAAAAAAAGGGACGGGTACGGAGGACGACTGATCATCGTGGCTCACGTATTCGGCAACAGTGAAAACCCCCAAAATTTTCGAATAAAGAATCGACGATAAAGTCAGATTGGTATACTGAAAAGGGAAAATGATATGAAACGATGGAATTCTTGTTATAGATGAAGAGAAACTGATTTTATATTAATTTATAAAATTGTTGCATAAGAAGGAAATGAGAAGATGATAGTGAGAGATTATTCAAGTATTCATATTATCTTGAAATATTACACTGAAAGGGTATATTGAATGTCATATTATTTAAGAAGAGAAACTGATACTATATTATCCTAGATTTCTTTCTTATAATAGTAAGTGGATGATGTATTATTAAATAAGAATTTTATTCTTCCTTAAAGTTTATAATTGGTTACCGCTTACATATGTATATACATGTATACTTGGTTACATTTTAAATTCTAGTTTACCATATTATCTTGCTGAGCTATCATAGCTCACTCTTGCTACTTATCTATACAGCTAGGTATGCCAATACTACGCAGAACGCCCCGCAAGAGGGTAAGGGGAAGGCGACCTTCTGAGGGCACGTTAGCATCGATTCCGGAGGTAGTGATGAGGCAAACGGGTTCTGAGGGCTTATGTATAATTAAGTATGAAGACATGTAATAAACTTTTGGTTGTTGAAACACTTCATGTCGAAGTGTTATTCAACAATGTACTTAAGTATGATCCTGGTTTGTAATAACTCTTTTAACTTTCAACTTTAAACTTTTGTTATGGTAAATGTTGTTCTCTGAGCATATGACTGGTGTGTGTGTGTATTAGTGTGGGGTCAACTGTTTAAGCATTAAATGATATATATATATATATATAAAAAGACCCAAGGGATATTGATATTGAATGGAAATTGGTCCGTGATGGCCCAGATTTATGATCCCGGATTTGGGGCTGTCACATCATACCTTGCTACTTTTGCAGGTGTTAAATATCTAGAAATTTAACATTCCTAACTCACTTACCAACCTAATGAAAGTGTTCTCATCAAGTGGTTTTATTAAGATATCTGCAATCTGTTTGTCTGTAGGAACAAAATGAAGTTCCACAGTACCATTTTCAATATGTTCTCTAATAAAATGATAACTGACATCAATGTGCTAACTGGATTTTCTGCAATTTTTATAGTACTAGTATTATCACAAAACATAGGAATATTACTGAGTGTCACACCATAATTCTGACCAAAAATATGGCAAAGTTGTTACTTTTGCTGGTCTTTTCCTCTGAGAATTAAAATATTATAGGTCTCAACAATTTTATATAACTTATGTTATGAACTTATAGAGTGTCAATAAGAGTGTTAATTGCTGAATGTAGTTCAATCATGTAGTTAACTAGGTAACCAAGTGATACCTTTAGAACATTAGCTAATATTGCAAAACCCAAAAATCTGTACAACTATTAGAATTCACAATATTGAGAAGGGTCCTGGTCCCTGACAATCGTTTGTCAGGGACCGGTTATTTAACAATCGGTTCCACAGCCGTTGGATCAACACGGCTGAGATTAAAAAAATAAAAATTATTGTCCGCTATAATTGTCTATCCGCGGAAAATTTCCGCGGACAGGCAATCTGCCTATCCGCAAAAAATTATAGCGGACAGTAAATTTTTTTTGTAATCCAGGGGGCCGTTGGATCAACGATCCAACGGTTTAGAAACTGATTGTTAGATAAGCCGTCCCTGACAAATGATTGTCAGGGAGACCAAAACCCTATTGAGAAACTGAATATCTAATAAACCCAATACGTCTATACAACTTGCACAATATGCTAAGTACGTAACTGTATCATACAAATTGCAATTTCTGCAATTAATATATACTGTACCATAAATGGCCATAAAATTAGAATAGCCTGCAAGTTTGCAACATAAATCATAAAATACTCGGATTTGAAAATAGCAGATTTTTAAACGGACCAAACATATAGTTGCATAGTCCAACAATATAGATATTCATTGCAAAAGAGGATCATACTATTTACATACCTAGCTGTGTTTAACGTTCTAAATAGTATGCGGTTTACTATTCTGGGGATAGTTAGTGTCAAGAATTCAGACCGATAATCCTATCTTAAAGGTTGCAAGATCGAATTGCAGTATAATGATGCAAGTTGATTCAATATCAATAGAAAAAAACTTTCTATATAAAGGATAAACAGACAGCTTGCTTACGCATCACAAATTTTATACAATTACAGGAAAGAAGTTGTGATCAAATTTTAGGCAGCTAGACACTGACTTACTACCGGGGCTATAACTTTGAGTTAATTTACAAAACTAAGGTAATTCTTTTTCCTGAGTTATCTGGACACTCTAGGATATAACATATCCAAAATTCATCTCATAATTAGACCTGCATATTGCACAACTGCGTATATATATCAAGACAGTCCAAGAAATAACACATGTAATGATGGTACAGTTCATATGTAATGATTGAAATTAACTTTGTACACATACAAATAACACTTATTTATACGCACAAAACATTACTTATGCATATATCTTTAAAAAAATTGGCATGCATCTACATATACATAACACTTGTACATACGCTAGAAAACAATATAAGAAAATATAACAAGACTAATACTTACAAATCGAAGCGCTCAAATGAAATTGTATTTCGATTCAAAAATCCCTAATTAAGAATCTAAATTGAACCCCTAGTTTAAATTGAAGAAGCAACCCCACCTAAGTAGAGAGAACCCAAATTAGCCCTGAAAGAAATAGAGAGATTCCAAGTTAATCAAAGATCAATTAATCAATTTGAGTTCTTAAATAAAAACCAATTTCAACCTAAATCGAAGAAACCTTAATTCAAAAATAGGCCAATTGGAAAAGCAGTGAGTAAAAAAACCCTCTTTCCAAGAAGGCCTAATTCGTAGTTTTTTCAAGATATGAGAGAGGGTGAGCTAACAAGAGAGATTGAGAGAGGGAGGTAGAGAGATGGAAAGAGAGACGGAGGGAGCGTGTGTGAATATGAGAGTATTTTGAAAAAAATTGAATACGGGAAAAATGAAAATGGGCGGTTCTTTTATCGCTACCCAAATTTTACATCTGTTTCCGTGCTGTAGGTACAAGAGACTTTTATATTAAATATATTTTGGAAAAAATCATTCAGTGAATATTTCTCGATGTCAGAGGTCAAGATCCATCCTTTTTAATGTTATTTCCAAGATTTTACAAACAAATATGTATTTGATTTGATAATTTAACGGTCAGCTCGTACTTTGACTCATACCCCTAAACAGGGTGTCGTCAGGGTTTAAGATTTTGATTTTTTTTTAAAATATTTCTCGACGACCCAACTATATGGGCATCATGATCCATCATTTTTCATGTTATTTCCAAAATTTTGGGAAAAATTTTATTTGATTGGGTAATTTAACGGTCAACTAGTACTTTGACCGGTACCCCTGAATAGGGTTTCGTCCGGGTTTAAGGTTTCGATTTTTTAAAAAATATTTCTCGATGACCCAATTATATGGGCGTCAAGATCCATCATTTTTAGTGTTATTCCCAAAATTTTAGGGGAAAAATTTATTTGATTGGATAATTCAACGGACAACTAATACTTTGACTAGTACCCCTAAATAGGGTTTAAGGTTTCGATTTTTTTAAAAATATTTTTCGATGACCCAACCATACGGGCATCAAGATCCATCCTTTTTAATGTTATTCCCAAAATTTTGGAAAAAAATAAAATTATTTGATTTGGTAATTCAACGATCAACTAGTACTTTGACTGGTACCCCTAAACATGGTTTCGTGAGGGTTTAAGGTTTCTATTTTTTAAAAAATATTTCTCGACAATCCAACCGTACGGGCATCAATATCCATCCTTTTCATTGTTATTCCCAAAATTTTGGGGAAAAAATTATTTTTTTTGGTAATTTAACGATCAACTAGTACTTTGGTAAAAATTTATTTCAATTTTTTTTTTAATTTTAAATTATATATATTTTTTTAATTTTTAATAATATTGAGAGCACCTCCCCACACTTGAATGGCCTTGACATCGTTTGAAATTACATGGATTGCTGCCTTGCTTAAAGACATGGGGTTGCAGAACATTCCTTCTCCTATCTTGCAGTGTGACAATAAAGCAACAATAGAAATTGCAGCAAATCCAGTCCTCCATGAAAGGACAAAACACATTGAGGTGGACTGTCATTTCGTTAGAGACAAAATCAAAACAGGGACTATTGTTACACAACATGTTCCATCTCATTCTCAACTTGCTGATATACTCACAAAGCCAGTCTCTGTCAAGCAGTCTACTTCACAAGCTTGGAGCTATTTCATTTGCAGCTCCGCTTGAGGGGGAGTAATGAGGAGCAAATTCAGTTGACATTGTGCTGCTATGTTGCTGCGTGTTGCTGTCATTTTATGCAATTTACTGTTATTTGTCTTTTACTGATTTATGTCCTATGTGACACCTGTTGCATTGTAATAAACCAAGACTAGTAGGGGCATATTTGATATTTCTGAGGTTGTTAGTAGATTCCTCCAACCATTGCCAGGTGATATAATGATTGGAGACAGATTGGATGAATTAGAATGATTATTATCATTGTTATTTTCTCCGTGTTAAAACTACTCTCTTATTCTCTCCTTTTTCATTCTCCCGTACATTCATCTTTGTCGTTATAAATAGCTTATCATAAGCTACACATTTACAATCCAAATGTTGACTACACCACCAAGAATAGCAGCTGCTAGCTTAGATCTAAATGGATTCCACAGCCTGTATTCAACCTCGGTTCCATCCTCATTCAGTTTCGACAAAAATACAATTATTAAAAACCAACTAATTAGTTTCAGCTATGCAAATCATTGACACTCACGATTCTCATTTACGAGAATAAAAGCAAGAGATATACCTGAACAGAAACAAATTTGCTACTAATTTACATAAATTTGCTTACCCCATAGGCACTAGATGTAGTATTCTCCAATAAACAGGTCCCCTTTACCAGCAATGATTCTGAAAATTATCGAGTAAACATGTAGATAATTCAACCGAGTCGCTAAAAATTTTCTGTAACTAGTCCTTCGCATTCTAATATACAACCATAATGTTGAGAAATATCTTCGGTTAGTAGGTGACTTATCTATCTTGCCTTTACACGATCAGGCTTAGCTTATTTTTTACTAATTGTTTGGTTCCACAATTGTATTCGAAGCGGAATCAGAAATTTGAATACATTCAACAGTTAGTGATAAGCATCGATCTAAAACTAATGTTCTCTCCCTAAGGAATTGTAACCTCCTGCAAGGAGAAGCCGCCGCTTGTCGACGGTTGTCAAAGCCTCGATTCCGATCATCGGCGGTCTCCTCTGAATCCTCAAAGGGCCGATTGTGTTACTACGTGAAGAGTATCCGAAGATGCAAAAAGGAAAAAGGAGAATGAGAAATGAGAAAAAGATAAAGAATCGTATGCGATTGGTATGTGGTTGTCCTACAACACAGAGATTACAAGATTGCATTGCCGGTCGGCCGATCGATTACTTAAAGCAAAGCAAAACTAAAGGTTGAGTGTAACGTTTTTAAAACAACTTTCTATTCAATTCGGATTATAATTTGATGTTGTTAAGGTATTATCGGAATTTTAAGGTATTATCGGAATTTTGATTCGGATTATAATTTAATGTTTTTGGTTACGTAGTGTTTTAGATTGTTACAAAATCATGCTATACATGCATAATTTTGAGAATTTCAGAATAGTTTATGCTTCGTCGGATTGTTAGGAGCTTGACCGGAAAATTTTCTGGTTTTAATCGTTTTTAATTTATTTTTGCAATTTTGTGTGTACGTATATCATCTGCTGTAGCCGTGTAATTTATGTTTTTGATTGAATTTTCTGGGCAAGTTTTTGATTAGCCGGATTTTCCTCTTTGACCGGGGGTTTGGTTGGGTTATGAGTTTGTTAATCCTGTTTGCACGTGGTTGTAGATCCATGAAGTTAGAGTGTCATTTTTTTATTTTCAGAATTTTGGTTAATGTTTTCAGTTCGCCGGAAAATGATTTTTTATCCAGATTTTCTTGAGTTTTGATCGGATTTTCTTGCGTGATAGTCTTTTAGTTGCAGTTGTGGATATGACGTGTAATATTTGTCAATAAGTTGTAGATGTTAGTTAGGGCATGATTGTGAAATGGTCTTAGTAATTTTAATAATTATGGCCTATTTTATGTTCAAATGATATCTTTATGGGTGTTAATTGTTAGTAATTTTTAAGTTTGGTTTCATTTTATTTTTGGTAATTGCATTGATTTGGATATATATAAATCATGTTAGAGCCCGGTAATTGAGTTTTTGATTTTGACCTTATGATTAATTGAATCCCTGATTGTAATTTCTATTTATTAATAGTAAATGTAGTAGTTACTTTTATGCTTTGAAAAATGGATTTTAGTTAATTTCATTCATTGCATTAAAAATGGTATTTTATTTCTTGTATTTATTGGCTGTAATTGAATTTTAAATTAAATTGGTCTTTTGGTAAGTTATTTTTATTCGTATTTATTATAATTGATTGTTTTCTTTTATTATTTCGGTTACAAATTTGTATGATAGATTTAAATCTCTTTATTACCAATTTGTATGCATACGTTACTCAAATTTGACTCATTAATGTTCTTAAAATTTTGTGGTATTAAATTTGTAACGTCTTATTCAATATTTTTGACCTAAATCATTTTTAATGTATTTAAGTGTTAACTTTTAAATTCCTTAATTTACTCTTTCTTTAATTATAATTTGAAATTTGAAAAATGCTATTCAAAAATTTAGTTTTTGAATAATTATAATTGATTTGATAATTATTTTTCAGTTATATTATTAATTGATAATTGATAGTATTTGAATGTGCTTAATTGTGTGGTAGGTGTTATGGTTAATGATCGATGACTTTTAATTTTTAAAAGTATTTTAAGTTTTTGTACCATTTATGGGTGGCCATGATTGATGGAGTAGATTTTGGACCTTTAAGAGGTAATGATGTGCCATTTTGATGGCTTGTTTATTCCATAATTTTATAATTTATTTATTCAGTTATGATATTAATATTTAATATGTGCTATTATTGGCATATTTAACTAAGTTTTGGTTATTTTTAAATTATGTAATAATACTTTCTTGTGTTAGGAATTTTATTCAGTATAAGTTATATAGGCGCATATTTATTATTTATTTAAGTAAATAGTTTAAGTTGAAAATTATTGGCCTTCAATATTTTTCAATTCTGACTTATATTTATTTTATCTAATGTATATGATGTTGGAGGGGAAGGATTCTAGTATTCATATTTACACATTGTTTTTATTTTTTTAAGTTTTAAATGTAAATTTTATGTAAATTAGTTATAATACTTTATTTGTTTTATTTTGGATTATTTAAATTTGTATCTAATCAAAGGGGTCCCCTTTGATTAGATATTTACTTTTATTTTTATTTTTATTTTAAATACTATATATTTTTTTGATTTATTATTATTATTATTATTGTTATTATTATTATTACTAATGTGCTTCAGTTTTAATCTGTTCTGTCATTTTCAGGTGTGAAGTATAAGGTCTTCCTGCTCATTATTTAAAACTTTATTGTCTAAGCGATTATGGAGCAGGAAAAAAGAAAACTAGTAAAGCTAGTATGTGGGAATAACTGATGGCAGTGGAGACTCTCATAAGCAACAAGTAGTTCTGTGTGTAATAGCAAGTTGTAAAATGATGTATTTTCTATTATTTGGAGGGTACTCCTTTTCCCCCTTGAGCTTTTTTCCCACAGGGTTTTGCTCTTGGAGGGTTTTAACGAGGCCTTCCTTCTGTGGGGTTCTTCCTTTCAGACTTGAAAGTTTTATTGTCTAAGCGTCCCGAGGCAACATGCGTGCCTTTTGGGTTAGATGGTGAACTTTCTTGAATGAAAAAATCCCCTATGTACGTTTTATTGTATTTCGATACAATTTATGAACGAGTAAGTTATTTCTGACAAAAAAAAAAAAATACAATTATGCATCCACGTTATTACAATGATTCAACTGTATTAACTCTGCCCAGCAACTGAAAAAATAATAGAAACTGACCTTCCCTAATTGAGAATATTCTGAAATTTTTACCGGTAACCAAGAACCCTTTGGACAATCACATATCCAAAAATCAGCCAAAATTAAGTTGTTTTGACCACCGAAACAAACCCTTAAAGTCAGCTGCTCTGTTCTGATTATGTGCTATTTTTCTCTCTATTTGAAGCTCCTTCGCTCATAAATGATTCTTCTCCCCTAGGCAATATACATAGCTCAATTGTAATTGATTAAATCACTAAATTCATAGACTATGATAACTTATGTAGAAACAGAGATGCTAAAGAGTGAATTGAAATTGAGATAATAAAAATACCTTCAGTAACAATACCTTAATGTTAAAAAGGGAGTTTGTAGCTTGACATGGTCTCAAAGCTCTTGTGACTTTGCGGTTACAAGTTCAAATCCTGTGAACCAACAGCCCTAAAAAAAATTAAAGATAGTGAGACGAAAGAATCTGAGAGCCTGTGTTTGACATATACCAAAGAGGGTTATTTTTTGATTCAAATTTAGGTAAGAGATAGAATGTAGGTTGAATTGAGAAAGAAAATTGAGACTTAGCATCCAAGTTAATATTCTCTGATTAATAAATCTGTTATGTATGCCACTTCAATGCTAGGTAAAAACAAATATCCTGTCATGATCTCAACGAATTCATCTACACAACCTATTTCCAAAAAATTAGGGTAGGCCTATAATTAACATGAGCTTCACATGCTGACAGACATATTACGTAAGAGCGTCATGTTAATTCTCTTCCTTACCAAGTCTTTTTTGGTAGCCATTTTGCTTTTCTGCACATGCCTAGACTTTAAGTCACCACTTGCCAAACTGGTGCACTTTTAGGTCTAAGCTGCACATAACCAAATTACTGATGCTCTTGCATCTGTTCTTCTAATTCTCAATGAATAGAAAGAGGAAAAAGATTATCCTCACATAGTTTATCCCATGGTTTTCTTAAGGATCACTTCATTGAGTAACTCTGAATTGCCCTCATGGCAGATAGATCTTCACAAACTAGAAAAGGCTTTGTAAGTCATAAGTCACTGCCTAATCTCTTTTTGCGAAGAGATCTCTTCAGATCCAGACACTTGGTTGAACGAAACAATTACGACACAGAAAATGGAATTCTTAGATAAGTAATAAATTTCCAAATTTGTAAAAATCCATAGTCCGTGCACTTTTAATAAGCAATTCTGAACTTGGGTAAACTAAATATACTTAGTAGCATCGCCCACCATTAAAGATATTATGGACAGTGCAACTATTCTGCTATCTATGTGAAACTAATTTAACACTGAATTAACACTTGATAACACCAATTTTTCACAAAAGAACAAGAAAAATACCTTAAACAAACATAACAATTCCCACAAATTAGTAAGCATTCAGACCTACTTGCACAAAATCAAGAACCCCAAACTATAAACACAAATATAATCGAACATGTGCATGGTCTAAACATATACTCGAAAATTTTAACATGTAAACATTTGTATACATACGCAATCAAACATACTCTTCGTGTACATACAATCCCATAAATTAACACAAAATCCCCACAAATTTTACACAATAATTATATTAATTATAACACAGCCCCATTAATTTTAATATAACATAAAATTATGAACATGAAATTATAATAAAAAATAGATTAAACTGGTGGCCAGATTTTACACTCATTTTCAAAAAAATAGAGTAAACTTCAAAGTGGTGCCAGATTTTACACTCATTTTCAAAAAAGTGGTCAGACTTTCAATTTTGCAAAATGGTAGCTGGACTTGCCCTTTTCCATTAAAAAAAGGTGGCAGCAATCGATTTTCAGCTTTTTTGCAGGGGTAAAATGGAAAAAAAATGCTAGAAATCCCAAAAATTGTCCAAAAAAATTCCTAAATTAATATGTGTCACCATATGATTGGTTATATTCGTAATAATATTAATAATAATGTCCCCCATGTATGCACATCAATTCACCAAAAAATCCACAAATATGAGTTGTCAAGATTTAATTAGTCAATTTATGTGTATGCATGAGGGCATTATTATTATTATTATTATTATTATTATTATTATTATTATTATTACGAATATAACCAATCATATGGTGACACATATTAATTTGAGGATTTTTTGGATAATTTTTGGGATTTTTTGTTTTGTAAAATAACATATTTTCCCATTTTACCCATGCCAAATAAGCTGAAAATCGTCTCCAACCACTTTTTTGAAAGGAAAAAGGCAAGTCTGGCCACCATTTTTCAAAATTGAAAGTCTTCACATTTTTTTGAAAATGAGTGTAAAATCTGACCACTTTTTTGCAATTAACTCTAAAAAATATGTACATGCATACATATATATACATATACATATATAATTGAACATAATAAAAAAAAATTAGGTACTTACCTCCAATTGAATGTTTAATTGAATCTTTCCTTTAATCTTTATCTTATCAGTTTTGTGATTTTACTCTAATCGATTTTAGGAATTTGAGAAAGGTGTGAGAGATTAGTGTGATAGATGAGTGAGAGAGATGAGAGCGAGAGATGGGAAAGGAGAGAGGGGCAATCAAGAGCGAGAGAGAGTTGAGCAAGAGGTGAGCCAGATAGATTTGTGAGATTGTGAGTTAGAGTTTTTGTTAATAAAGTTATATTCTGTGTAATAAAATTTTTGGTACCAAATGTTTTTGTGCTTATTCAAAAGTCCGCCCAATGAAAAATGGAAATCCCGCCTAAATGTTTCGGCCAGATTGAACAAAAGTGTAAACTGTGTTGTAACATTTTTCTAAAAGTGTTGCAATTGTTGTAAAAGTCTCAAAATGATGCTTGGCTTGTAACACTTTTGTATTTTATACAACACTTTCCAAAAATATTGCAATAGATTGGTGAGTTTTTTGTTTATAGCAACACTTTATGCAACACAAATGTGATTAGGGCTTGCAATAGCCCATATATGGTATAGTACTGATAAGTTGAAATCTTTATTATCGTTGTTGTTTTAAAGATTGTGATTTATCAGTATTGCATTCAACCCCCCCTTCTGCAATATTCCGGGATGACCAACTTCAAACCTTTCGCTTTACACTTTCATTTTAATTCATGTTTAGGTATGTAAAGCCTTACTTGTACGTTGTTTAGATATGAATGAAATGGAATGATCTCCCATATCTTTTTTACCTAACTTTGTCTCTTGCACTGTTACTCTCACTATATTATATATTATATATAACAAAATTTACTTTTTGTTATTTGAAGATAATCCTACTATCAATTAAATAAACTTCACTAATAGAAAATGTAGAATAGACATCACCCCTTTAACATCGGTTGGTAAAACCACCGATGTTAAAGGATTTTTAACATCAATAATTTTAAAAGCGATGTCAAATGTAACTTTAGACATCGGATGCTAAAATAACCGATGTGTGGACACTTTTTAAAAAAACAAAAAAGCACATGCTAGTGTAAATATATTTCCCCCCTTTAATAAAACAATTCCCTCCTTTAAAATTTTCATTGGCTCGCGCTTCCGCCAAATATCATTCCCCCCAAATTAAACTTACACAAATCTCACACTCTTATCCACTCTCTCTCTCTCTCTCTCACTCGTACAAATCTCTCCTACACTTTTAAGGTAACCCAAGAACCCTAACTTCTCTCTCTCTCTCTCTCTCTCTCTTTTTCTCTCTCTCGATCTGCAGTCTCGTTTTCCCCAAACCCAATTACCTCGCAAGTCAACTGCATCTAGGTGGAAAGAGGGTTAATTCAACTAAAGGTCAACACTTAATAGCTCAAGTGAAGGTCAAAATCGAGTTGCAAGCTCCGGTTGTTGTATGAAGTCAACACAGTAGGTTCGATTAATCTTTTTATGTTTGATGAAGGCTTCAGTCATCATCTCTCTCTCTCTCTCTCTCTCTCTCAACAGTTGAATCGTTTAAGGTAAACGCCTCTCTCTCCACAGTTAAATCGCTCTTTGTCCCAAAAAAAGAGTCTTATTTAAAAAATTGTTTAAATTCTGTTCAATTGTTAAATTGTTTATGTTTATGTGCTTGTACTAAGAAAGCTTCGAACTTGGCATTTTGGTTTTGTTATGTTAAGAATCAGATCTGATGCAATTTTGATGAAGTTTTTTTTCGTAGTAGTATATTTCAATTTAGGTGCATTCCGATGAACATTAACATGAAATGGATTATGTATCAGTACTATGAAAATACTATATCTCGGCTTCTATTACATGTGGATGGTGCACGTGCTTCTTCTTGTGAAGAAATGGCAACAACTATGTCTAGTGTTGAAGGTACTGCCTATAAAGTGCTTCATCAGTGCATTGAGGTGGTCATGGCAGAGGTTTTTGATATAAGGTTTTGCTTCTGTATTTGCAGGTGGAGCGGCTGCTCTCAGTTGAACAAAAAACAACTGATTATCGTTTATTTGATGATGGTCTTGTTTTTTATCAACATCCAATAAATGCCTGCACGGGGTAGATTTTATTTTAGACTATTTACTACTTGCAGTTGACTTATATCACTTAAGGAAAATGATCTTTGTAAATTGCCACTACTAAGGCTCTCTATGTTCTTTCTATCTCAATATAAACTTTTTAGGGAAATTATGAATGGTACCCCTCTGGTTTTGACTTTTATGAATGATACCTTTTTTTATGGATTTTGCCCCTAAAACTTTTGACTTATTATATGGAAAATTATGAATGGTACCACTTTACTGTTCATTTAGGGGTACAATTCATAACAGCCCAAACCAGAGGGGTTCCATTCATAATTTCCCAACTTTTTATTTTGTGACAATTTTTTTATATAAAAGAAATTAATGATTATGCTTCATTACATTTGTTTATTACTTCCTAATCATGTTTATTGTTTTATCTGAACGCATGTATGCCTTGGTCAGAGTTATTGCATACCTTTCCCGTGTGCTTGAGTCGACTTTTACTGCACTAGAGGGTCATAACAAACAAGCTTTCCTGACGGAATTGGTATAACTGTTTTAATCTTCTACATTGCAAACCTTTATGAAGTTAGTCATTTCAATTGATTTTAAATATATGTACTGTTATGTGGCGTTGATTATAGTTCCAGTGTATGCTTTTAACATGTATACCCTTTAACATCTTGAATCTTCAATATAGCTCAAGTTCTGTTTTCTTCCTTGAAGCATAAGTTATTAATTGCTCATGAACTTAATCACTCTAACTTTGCGAATTTGACTGCTCATGTGAAAATGAATTCCTGCAGGACTTAGATAGTTGACATGCTTGATGTGCATGCTTATCCAAAATAAGGTTTGAATGCTCATGTGGTTCATCACAACATTGGTGCTTTAAACTTTAATCTTGTAAAACTTACAATGTTGAATGTATAATATAAACTCTCATGTAATCTGGTAACATCTATATGCATATCAGCTTATCTTCGCATATCTTCTTTTCTTGACTATCTGCTGATGGGACAATGGAGAAAAAAGGAAGGATTAAATAGCTTGTTAGCTTCTAATGTTGAAGATTTTTCTGAAGAAGGTCAGTTACTTTGTTTCAACTTACTTACCCAATTTAAGATATGTTCTTTCTTGATTATTTGTTAAAAGGAATGTAATTTTTACCATATACTGCAGTGGCACCCTTAAGACTGTGTTTAGTAGCACCCTTAAGAAATTTGCTTATAGAAATAGCTATAATCTGCAATTTTCTCGAACAACAAATATTTTTTGCAACCTATGATTGAAGTTGATTTAAATTTGATAGTAATATCTCCAATCATATCTAATGAAAATGATAGCACACTGAATCAAATTTTATAGTAATATGCCATAGTCAGTATATATGAATGAATCGCATGTATGAGTTCTAATCTACTTGTTATATTTGAAACATAAAACCTGTGATTATCTATTGTATTTTAATTAAGTGTTGTAATTCTAGCTTGTTCTTATTTGATTAATTTACTTCAGGTTCTGGCAAAACCACCACATGTACAAAATATTGTTTTTATCATCAAAAGAAGGGCTGGAAACCATCTTTAGACCAGTTGAAGAAGAATGCGACGAAAGATAAAATTTCTTTTTATACTAGGCTAGATAACTATAGGTAAAATTCTTGCATGATCATCTGCATGTATGAACCTAAGTTATGATCATCTGTTTCCCTTTTATTGAACTTGTTTTGTAACAATTTGTTCAGAAGTATGCTATACCACTACTAGAAAAAGTAGAATAGACATCGCCCCTTTAACATCAGTTCATGATGTCCCCGATGTAAAAACTATCAATAACATCGGTCGATAAATAACTGATGTCTTTGATATATTATGAAATCCCATTACCAAGCGATGTCATTGACATATCATTATCGGTAAAAAAAACTGATGTCTTTGACATATCAATAACATCAGTTATAAAACAACCGATGTCTTTCACATATTATGACATCGGTCAAAATAAATCGATGTCTAAAGTATGCTTAAAAAAAATTGCACTCCGCGCCCACACAATTAACTTTCCCCCCTTAGCCAATTTTTTACTTCCCCCCTTTATTTCCCCCCTTCGCCAATTTTTTAATTCCCCTCTTTCAGACAAAAACAAAGTATACATTCTTTTAGACAAAATTAAAACAATATACGGGCTGTATCTCTCTTTCTCTCCTCCATGGCGACGGCTCTCTCTCTCTCACCTCACCTCTCTCAACAGCCACCCCCCTCTCTCTCTCGCTCCCTCTCTCTCGCTCTTCCGCTCCCTCTCTCTCTTTCACTCTCGTAACCCTAATTTCTCAAACTACGCCTCAATTGTTAATTGGTCAATTCACTTCACAAAACCATTTGTTTACTGCTTAAAATCTTTAATCGGTAAGTGAGTAAGCTTGCATATGTAAGTAAACTCGAATTATTACTTTGATTTTACATGTTCTAAATTTGGGATTTTTGGGTTCGAGTTCTTAATTTTCTAATTCGTTTTTTCTTTGTTCTTATTAATGCAGGAGCAACATTTTAAAGCTTGAATCGGTGAGTAAACTTGCATGTGTAAGTAAACTCGAATTACTTTGATTTTCAGTTATAAATTGGGGAATTTTGGGTTCGAAATTTTAATTTTCTAATTCGTTTGTTCTTTGTTCTTATTAATTCAGGAGCAACATTTAAAAGGAGAATTTGTTTGGGTAAGAATCATGTACCCAAACAATTTTATTAATTTTTTTTATATTTTTAGTTACTAATTTTTTGATTTTGTTTGGGTGGCTTTAGATTGTTTGTGTCTAAAGCTCAGGATTGCAATGTTAAAGCATCTTCACTATTCATTTTCTTGATTATCTGTCTTACTTTACATTAGCAATCTAGCATTATGGCAGAATTACATTTGATATATATTGTGGTATGCAGACTAGTTCTCTATATTGAAAGGGCAAGTCAATGAATATGTTGGTCATTGATAGTCTGTAAATAGTTCATTTTCAAGTATAAAGGTCAGTGGCTTCTGGGCAAGTATTTCGGGTGGTCTTCTCTGTTTATATTGAAACCTCTTAACTTCTAAACCTTTTTACTGTGATCTTGTTAAGGGCGCAGAAATCCTGAGCTGCCTATCTTTAATTGGTAACTTGAGGGGCAGGAGAAATAGGAAAATTGCAGAGTCACTCCAATTTGTGGCCGTTGTTAATCTAACCAACCTAATTCCAAATTTTTTCGCAGGTTTACCTTGCTGGTTAAATTGGTCTACTAATTTGTTATAGCATAAAGAAGCAAAATATGTGTCGTAAAATTTTGTTGAGTGCATAGTGTATGTAATACGCATATCAAATATGCAGCTTTTCTAATAAATTTCATTTACTTTATTTAGACGAATATGGGTGCTGAAAACAATTTCGACATGGACGAGGGGATACTCGAGATTGGCAAGGGTAAGATTATCTAATATCCACAGCTTCTGCATATATTTTACCATGGAAAAAATTGACAGAATATAGGACAGTCTCTAATATATTCTGAACTTCTAAACTTTGTATACACATAATATAGGACAGTCTATGGTGTTGCTGGACCGCTGGTTATCCTCGATAAAGTTAAGGTGGGTATTATGCTCTTGCATCACTTGGCCATAACTTCTACACTCTTGTGCATTTGTATGTATCCTTATTGTGGAGAATTTTCTTTTGGCCTTTAGTTCATTCATGTTCAAATGCATGGTACTAAGGATTTCATCAATCCAATTTATTGGTTTTTTATTTTTTATTTGTGAAGGATGTCTTAGATTTTGAATACAAATCTTTTCAAAAATATTTTCTTAAAGAAAGAGTGGATACATTATATTGACCCTTCCATTTTTGCTTGATTTCTTTTTAACTAGGTATTTGAAGGAACATCTGGAATTGACAACAAATTCATAACTGTGCAGTTTACCGGAGAGGTATGAGTTTTTTGTGTTGATGTGAATTTTATAGTGCAGAAATTTGAGTTGAGCTGTCACACTACATGAACTAAATGGGGATAAAGAACATTTTAATTATTCATGATAATATTACCAGAGGAACTGTATTTTATGCTCTAAAGTGAAGGGCATATATCCTTTTATATAGACTTATGTACTATAGAGATCCAGGCATTGAAGGGAAATAATGGGATCGTGTCCAAGTATGACTTGGTCTTAAAGGAAAACCCTATATATATGGTTGTGAGTGTTTAAACCTTTCTGATGAAGAAAATGATTTAATTATTTTATTTATTACAGGTCTTGAAGACTCCCGTCTCACAAGATATGCTTGGGCACATATTTAACGGCTCAGGGAAACCAATTGATAACGGTCCTCCTATTCTACCAGAGGCATACTTGGATATCTCTGGTTAGTGATATTAATAGGCTGGTTACTTCGAATATGGATGGTGTAATGGTCGAATGTGGATGAAATGTAGGGAGTTCATGTAGACTAGTTATTTTGTAAGGATTGAAGTACTTGGTATTGTCATTTGGATTTGGAATGGAGAAATGACATTTTGAGACTTAAGTGTTTTGTTATTTATATGTGTGCGACCATTATGGCTTGTTTTTCATTTTGGCATGGTTTTGGTTGTATATATATTACTGTTTTGGCTAGCATTGGTATGACAATATTACATCAGTTAATCTCAATGAAATCGATGTTTATAATAAGTAGAACATCATTAGTAGAAATGAAACTGATGTATTTTACAAACAGTAACATCATTAGCACAAAACAAACTGATGTAATATAAACACAATAGCTTCAGATTGTTCATGCTTTTGACATCAGGGTATAACTAATATCTATGAGTTCTTAAGTCATCGGTTTATAAACCAAAACTGTTGTTGAAGGATGCTATATACAACCAAATGTTTAAAGTACTGAAGTCTGTTACTATGTTTTATTTCATTTTAGTTTCTGAGCTGATGTTAATGTATATTATAAATATCGGTTGGTTGCAAGTAACCGATGTTACAGATACAATGGAACATCAGTTAGTTGTAAGTAAACGATGTGCCAGATACTCTTTGACATCGGTTATAAACCGATGTAAAAGGACTGGACCTTTCTCTACACACACCTAGACATCGGTTGAAAAATGTTCAGACATCGGTTTTTAACCGATGTCTATTGACGTTTTTCTAGAAGTATACGGATTTGGGAGGTGTATTGCTTAGATATCTTCATCCTTTTGGTGGTCTTTGTAGGTGCAATTGTGTTAATGCAACTTCAACAAAACATGAAAAGGTCGCTCAAAGTAGAAGGGAATTATACTGAGGAAAAGCTTGAGGCATACATGCTGATATTTAAGTCATTTTTATTTTCTTTATCAGATGGTACTAGTAGTAGTTGGTTTTGACATTTGGTACTAATTTGCAATGTAGGGATGGATTTGGACTTGATAGTTTATTAGCTTTGTGAATTATGCTTTCAGTTTCGTCCTTGTATACTGGATTGGTTTTGCAATGATAATTAAAGTTTGGTATTTATTTTGGTTTGTTTTTGGTTGTGGATTTGGTATTTTTAGGTGCATTTATATTACATATAGCTATGATTGGAGCAGGTCAGTAGACATCAGTTGTATATGAAAAAAACTAATGTCTTTTAGTCACTATAACATCAGTCAATTTAGGAAACTAATGTCTGTTAGAACATTTAACATCGATTTCTTAATGAAACCGATGTCTGTAAGGACATATAACATCGGTTTTACGAAGAAACCAATGTCAACTAGACAATCTAACATCACATAACATCGGTTTCACTAAGCAACCGATGTCTGGTAGAACATATAACATCAATTTTTACGAAGAAATCGATGAATATGTCTTCTTATACCTTGCATGTTCTATGTTTATGTTATTCTAATGCACATAATATATCATTATTTAAGAATAACTACTACAATATAACTTGAAAAAGTGTCGCAGAGACATCGTAAATCTGTTAGAAACTAATGTCTAAATCCATCATAGACATTGGTTAAAAACCTATGTCTAAATTTATGACCTTTCTCTACACTCACACAGATATCGCCCAGATTTTTTTTTTACAACGGCCAAAAAACGATGTCTATTGACATATTTCTAGTAGTGCTTTTTAATATTAGATCTAACGGATCACATTTATCTATTTTAAAATCCAACGGTCCATATTCTTTTGGTCAACGACGACCATACTACCAAATAATCGGATAAGATCCCCCTTTTAATTAATATATAGTAACATATAATCCGTTCGATGCACGAGTCTTTTAAATATGATATAATATTTTCTTATAATGAATTTTTATCTCATTTTCTAGTTTCATAGTTATTTTAATTTTAATTTAATATATACTGTTCAAAAACTCATGTATTGTTTAGAACTAATAATATAAATTTTTAATTTTAATATTTTGTTAACGGGATTCGAACCTTGGGTGTTCATTCAATTAGCAAAATCTCATGCATTGCTTACAACTAATAATATAAATTCTTAACTTTAATTTGTTATTAACGGGATTCGAATATTGGGTATTCATTAAATTAACACAAATATTACAATATTTCTTAGTGTTCGATCTAATAGTTCTCATCGATTTATTAAAAATCTAACAATCACTGTTATAAACCGATGTAAAAGGACTGGACCTTTCTCTACACACACCTAGACATCGGTTGAAAAATGTTCAGACATCGGTTTTTAACCGATGTCTATTGACGTTTTTCTAGAAGTATACGGATTTGGGAGGTGTATTGCTTAGATATCTTCATCCTTTTGGTGGTCTTTGTAGGTGCAATTGTGTTAATGCAACTTCAACAAAACATGAAAAGGTCGCTCAAAGTAGAAGGGAATTACACTGAGGAAAAGCTTGAGGCATACATGCTGATATTTAAGTCATTTTTATTTTCTTTATCAGATGGTACTAGTAGTAGTTGGTTTTGACATTTGGTACTAATTTGCAATGTAGGGATGGATTTGGACTTGATAGTTTATTAGCTTTGTGAATTATGCTTTCAGTTTCGTCCTTGTATACTGGATTGGTTTTGCAATGATAATTAAAATTTGGTATTTATTTTGGTTTGTTTTTGGTTGTGGATTTGGTATTTTTAGGTGCATTTATATTACATATAGCTATGATTGGAGCAAGTCAGTAGACATCAGTTGTATATGAAAAAAACTAATGTCTTTTAGTCACTATAACATCAGTCAATTTAAGAAACTAATGTCTGTTAGAACATTTAACATCGATTTCTTAATGAAACCGATGTCTGTAAGGACATATAACATCGGTTTTACGAAGAAACCAATGTCAACTAGACAATCTAACATCACATAACATCGGTTTCACTAAGCAACCGATGTCTGGTAGAACATATAACATCAATTTTTACGAAGAAATCGATGAATATGTCTTCTTATACCTTGCATGTTCTATGTTTATGTTATTCTAATGCACATAATATATCATTATTTAAGAATAACTACTACAATATAACTTGAAAAAGTGTCGCAAAGACATCGTAAATCTGTTAGAAACTAATGTCTAAATCCATCATAGACATTGGTTAAAAACCTATGTCTAAATTTATGACCTTTCTCTACACTCACACAGATATCGCCCAGATTTTTTTTTTTACAACGGCCAAAAAACGATGTCTATTGACATATTTCTAGTAGTGCTTTTTAATATTAGATCTAACGGATCACATTTATCTATTTTAAAATCCAACGGTCCATATTCTTTTGGTCAACGACGACCATACTACCAAATAATCGGATAAGATCCCCCTTTTGCTTAATATATAGTAACATATAATCCGTTCGATGCACGATTCTTTTAAATATGATATAATATTTTCTTATAATGAATTTTTATCTCATTTTCTAGTTTCATAGTTATTTTAATTTTAATTTAATATATACTGTTCAAAAACTCATGTATTGTTTAGAACTAATAATATAAATTTTTAATTTTAATATTTTGTTAACGGGATTCGAACCTTGGGTGTTCATTCAATTAGCAAAATCTCATGCATTGCTTACAACTAATAATATAAATTCTTAACTTTAATTTGTTATTAACGGGATTCGAATATTGGGTATTCATTAAATTAACACAAATATTACAATATTTCTTAGTGTTCGATCTAACAGTTCTCATCGATTTATTAAAAATCTAACAATCACTGTTATAAACCGATGTACAAGGACTGGACCTTTCTCTAAACACACCTAGACATCGGTTGAAAAATGTTCAGACATCGGTTTTTAAACGATGTCTATTGACGTTTTTCTAGAAGTATACGGATTTGGGAGGTGTATTGCTTAGATATCTTCATCCTTTTGGTGGTCTTTGTAGGTGCAATTGTGTTAATGCAACTTCAACAAAACATGAAAAGTCGCTCAAAGTAGAAGGGAATTACACTGAGGAAAAGCTTGAGGCATACATGCTGATATTTAAGTCATTTTTATTTTCTTTATCAGATGGTACTAGTAGTAGTTGGTTTTGACATTTGGTACTAATTTGCAATGTAGGGATGGATTTGGACTTGATAGTTTATTAGCTTTGTGAATTATGCTTTCAGTTTCGTCCTTGTATACTGGATTGGTTTTGCAATGATAATTAAAATTTGGTATTTATTTTGGTTTGTTTTTGGTTGTGGATTTGGTATTTTTAGGTGCATTTATATTACATGTAGCTATGATTGGAGCAGGTCAGTAGACATCAGTTGTATATGAAAAAAACTAATGTCTTTTAGTCACTATAACATCAGTCAATTTAAGAAACTAATGTCTGTTAGAACATTTAACATCGATTTCTTAATGAAACCGATGTCTGTAAGGACATATAACATCGGTTTTACGAAGAAACCAATGTCAACTAGACAATCTAACATCACATAACATCGGTTTCACTAAGCAACCGATGTCTGGTAGAACATATAACATCAATTTTTACGAAGAAATCGATGAATATGTCTTCTTATACCTTGCATGTTCTATGTTTATGTTATTCTAATGCACATAATATATCATTATTTAAGAATAACTACTACAATATAACTTGAAAAAGTGTCGCAGAGACATCGTAAATCTGTTAGAAACTAATGTCTAAATCCATCATAGACATTGGTTAAAAACCTATGTCTAAATTTATGACCTTTCTCTACACTCACACAGATATCGCCCAGATTTTTTTTTACAACGGCCAAAAAACGATGTCTATTGACATATTTCTAGTGGTGCTTTTTAATATTAGATCTAACTAATCACATTTATCTATTTTAAAATCCAACGGTCCATATTCTTTTGGTCAACGACGACCATACTACCAAATAATCGGATAAGATCCCCCTTTTGCTTAATATATAGTAACATATAATCTGTTCGATGCACGAGTCTTTTAAATATGATATAATATTTTCTTATAATGAATTTTTATCTCATTTTCTAGTTTCATAATTATTTTAATTTTAATTTAATATATACTGTTCAAAAACTCATGTATTGTTTAGAACTAATAATATAAATTTTTAATTTTAATATTTTGTTAACGGGATTCGAACCTTGGGTGTTCATTCAATTAGCAAAATCTCATGCATTGCTTACAACTAATAATATAAATTCTTAACTTTAATTTGTTATTAACGGGATTCGAATATTGGGTATTCATTAAATTAACACAAATATTACAATATTTCTTAGTGTTCGATCTAACAGTTCTCATCGATTTATTAAAAATCTAACAATCACTGTTGTTTGTATGATTGAACTATTGAACCAAATTACGAACAATTATCCCCTAGTTTATAATTTAGTATAGATAAGGACATAATATAATGCTCCGAGGCAAACTTATAGTATCATAGTATATGCGATAGGTGTCTTGGAACCCATTGAGCCAGCTGCAAAGTCCATATTATAGACTTAATTTCATGAAGGGATCCACTTGAAAAAAAAATACTAGGAACACACTACTTAATAAACTACCCTACTAGGTAAAAACTAAAAGCCCAATATTTAAAAGAAAAGTTCCAAATTTCTTCACAGTTCTATTATATTGTTGTCTTGGGTCGAATTTTGACATTTGCCGTTTTTTATTATCTTAAAAAACCAGTTTGAGATGCACCTGTACGTTTTTTCTTCTTAAAAACTGGATAAGTGGTGCATCCCGTAATCGCAATATGCAATGTAGGTGAGAATTTATTGATATGATAACAGTAAACTGTAGCCATTTTTGGCAAGATAACGTACGGTACCTTGCATCAAGCTAAACAAGAAAAGATTTATCCGTTGTCTCGATGGGGAAGATCAGACAGTAGGTACAAATAATCTACAAGCACGCATGTTCCATAGTAGGCCAAAGTATATATAAAACTAACACGGATATTCGTCTTATATGTAGATCATGCCAAGCATAAAGTTGATGTATACACATGGTGATACACTTCATATTCGTACCAGTAAGGTCCTGTCCTAACTACTGGTTACAATTAATCATAGATTCATACTTTCGGCCATTTATTATACGTAGATATTATTACACATTCCATGCACCTTGATACATATCTAATTTCACTATAGAAATTCTTGAGAAATGCGATCATTCAGTTTTACAATTTGAATAATGATTCTATCAATTTTTTTGACAAATATATTCGTCATTGTTGAATGTCGATCGATTGTGTTGACATTAGATCGAATAGTACTCTCGATCACTTGTGCACATGAAATAGATTATTTGTTGTGATCGAATTAATTGCAATTTCGACAGTCAAAATCAACCGACGAGAGAAGGTCGAGTTCAACAGTAAAGGTAATTATCTAACTGCATTCGGAATTTCACATTGATTTTATATGGATCGGATGAGTCTTAAAATAGAAGCACATGGAGGTGTAATGTTGTCCTAAATAATTTAATTAATCCATCAAATTAAGTTAGTAGGTGGTGCATCCCCATCTCAATGTCTTCTAATAGTTCAATCTTTAGCTTCTAAATATCTATATAATTATCCAAACGAATTGCTTCAATAAGCATCATCTCTAAATCATTCTTCAATTTTATTGTTCTCTTTGGTCCTATTTTTTTTCCGTCTTGTGTTTAATTATAATGCTATTAACAATGGCATATCATTTGTTCCTTACTTTAGCATTTGTGTCCATCTTTTTGTGTCCAATGATCTATGGGCATTCACCAAATGAAGTTAATGTGTAAGTATACACCTTACCCTAAACCTTGTGAGTTTTTCTTGAGTAATAATCCTAATTATGGTAATATCAATAATGAACCTCAAAGCATTGATGAACCTAACACTAGACAAGGCCATGCAAGCAGATGAAAACATGAAGAGCCTTGGCCCCAAGTGTCATGGTAAGTTTGAAATGGCTGCATGGGATGACTGTCTAAAGCTTTATGATTATACCATCAACAGACTCAAGAAATCTGTTGATCCTGATAAAAAGTATAGCCAGGCTGATACTCAAACATGGCTAAGTGCAGCTCTAACCGATCTCGAAACATGTGAAGCCGGGTTCATTGAACTAAGGGGTTACAAAAAATGTGCTTCCTTTGATGCAGAGTAATGTCTCTTTTTTGGTGGCCAACACTTTAGCTATGAACAATGGAAATGATAATAAACCAACCTACAAAGGTACATTTCCTACATGGATTTTGCCTGGTGATCGGAAGCTTCTACAAGCTTCTGTAGATGATGGTTTTACCACAGCAAAAATAATTCTTCGATTGGAACAAAGGATGCCCTCTAGTGCTTACAACAGAAGAAAAGAAGACATGAGTTGGAGGTTATTTTATCTAATTAATGCATTCCTAACTAGCTTGTCCTCTGTTATGAAGTTGTAAAATGTATTCTTGTGAACTGTTTGTAATGTTTCCCCATCTGACATGCCCTTGTCAAAGACTGCTAGATTTAATGTCTTGAAAGTAATCCCATCAGAGATTCAATGTGAGGATGTTTGATTGTTTGTAATGTCGTTTGTGTTAAGGTATGATTTCCTGTCAGATTACTTAGCAATGTTGATGATCTTTGTACTAACTCTGAATTACTTAGCATTGTACATGATCGCGGATCAAGGTTTGGCTAAAGAGTATGATGCACCATCTCTGTTTCTTGAGAGGCCTTCTCTGTTTGCAGCATTAGTTCAGGAATACTAAGGTATCTGAAACAGGAGGGCCAAAACAAAATTTTGCTCTTTACACTTTAGAACCTGGTTTTTCTTTATTTTTGTAGCCTGCAAAAATGTTTTTTTTTTCAGTGAGATGTTGGTTTATTGTTTGACATGAGCTTATGAACTTATCATATGAGTATGATGTTAAATTCAAAGGTGTAGCTTGAGCAATTCCGGCATGGACTTGCAAATTGGTTGCTGCGGTCAAGTGATGTTTCTTTCAGTCGTGTAACACCCAATTTCAAGTTGTTTGCAGGCGTTAGCTTGTGTCCAGAGTCTCCAAGAAAAGTGTATACAAGATGCCGAAGGGTTTCAAGCACATAAACGCAGCGGAATTAAACGTAAAAAGAATAATTCGGAGGATCCATGCAAAAACAAAAGATTTAATTCGGAGTTAGATGATTACCTTAAAGAAGCTTTATGAACGGATGACAATCAGAGATACTAGCTACTACTTGAATCATCACGCATCCCGCTCTCGCGATCTACGCGCTTTTCTCGAAGGATTGATGACTAGCACCCGGAAACCGCTTCTCTCTATATCTTCTTTCTTTCTCTCAAGAACGGCTAGGGTTATGTAAAACTTGTTTTTACAAAATAAAATCAGCCGTAAAGAGATTTATATATAGAGAGAAGAGAATTAGTTTTCTAATTAAAATCCCATTATAATTAATACTAATCCGAAATTCAAATGTATTATTTAATTAAGTCTCACTTAATTAATAAATAACTAATTTCGGAATTAGTTAAAGTAATTTCATTTTATCTATTTATTTAATTAATTAAGTCATACTTAATTAATATTTTAAATAGAACAAATTACTTATGTAATTTAAATTCTTAATTTAAATTATTTCTCCTTCAAGCGTTCTTTGTGTGTGACCCTATAGGTTATTATTACGTTGACAACAATTTTAATATCTAATTAAAATTAAAATTGTAAACAAAGAGCGGCATCTAGTAATACATCATTGCTTCCCAAGTAATAATAATAATTGGTGATCCAATTAAACCTTTCGTGATTAATGTTTCCGTGTAATATAATCCCTTTAACCAAATATTATAGATTAAACTCGAGGTATGTCATCAGTCATCCTAATAAAATCAATATTAAACCAAATAATCCGGGTTTCCTTGAAAAATGAGTAGACTATTAAAACAAATCAATATTTGAGCATGGCCATACATTTTCATAGTCTCACTCAATCAAGAGGCCAATAATATCTCTCCTAATAATAGGAGGGTTAAATCCTGTATCTATCATTCATATTTCTCATACGTCTCATAATATACCCGATGTCCACTTTTATCATCACCCGGTCAAAGTTAACTTTTAATGTAGTCAAAGTATATTAATCCTCGTATAGAAATATCATGATCTCAAGTCTAAGGATCATTACACCATTATCATTGTGAGTCTTTCTAATGACATTATTAACATGTAGAATCTCACCGTGGGTCAATCCAGTGCCATGTAGAATATTACATGCACCTATGTTCTTAACTTTAGTATCACTATATCTATGACGAATGAGAAGTGGTCATCAGTCAACAAACATACTAATCTTTATGCATTATAATTGTCCCATATTAATAATGCTCGATTAGGGATATTTAGAAATATAAACACTATTCATATAATCTCATTTTTAAGTCACATACTTAAAGATATAGAATACAGGTTCTATATTCCAAGGACATTTATTACTCTAACATTTATATCGCAGTAAATTAAGACATAATAAATTAATGTAGAATAATTAGTAGAACATAACCATTAAATAACAAAATAGTCTTTCCTAGAAGCATAACTACAATGTCTCTAGGGCACTAACACTATCAGATGCTGCTTCAGTTTCTGAATCTCGTGCCAAAATATCGAAGTTGACTCGAGAAGTGGAGGAAGCTCAAAGAGAGGTTAAGTTGGAAAAGATAAATCAGGAGATAACCGAGAGATTAGTTGAAAATGCTAGAAAAGAGAATTACATTGCAGAATTGTTATAGAGATGGTTATGTGTGCAATTTTTATATTGATAATTTGTAGGAGTCTTAGAGACATAAGATTGCTATGTATGCAATTTTTACATAGAAATTGTAGATCAACTAGAAATTTTTGTATTGATAAATTTATTCATTCATTATTTAATTGGTTGGGGGCATTATTTATTTAAAATCATTTTTTGTGTACATACGGTTTCGAATTTTTTAAAAATATTTTTGGATGACCCAACCGTAAGGAAGTCAAGATCCATCATTTTTGATGTTATTGCCAAAATTTTAGAAAAAAATAAATTTGCTTGGTTTCGTAATTTAACGGTCAACTAGTACTTTGACTAGAACACCTAAACAGGGTTTCATCAAGATTTACGGTTTCGATTTTTAAAAAAATATTCTTGGACGACCCAACTGTACGGAGGTCAAGATCCATCATTTTTTGATGTTATTGCCAACATTTCAGAAACAAATAAATTAGTTTGGTAATTTAACGGTCAACTAGTACTTTGACCGGAACCCCTAAACAGGGTTTCGTCAAGATTTACGATTTCGATTTTTTTAAAAATATTTTTGGATGACCCAACTGTACGGAGGTCAAGATCCATCATTTTTGATGTTATTGTCAAAATTTCAGAAAAAAATAAATTTGTTTGGTTTCGTAATTTAATGGTCAACTAGTACTTTGACCAGAACCCCTAAATATGGTTTCGTAAGGATTTACGGTTTCGATTTTTTAAAAAATATTCTTGGACGACCTAACTGTACGGAGGTCAAGATCCATCATTTTTTATGTTATTGCCAACATTTCAGAAAAAAATTAATTTGTTTGGTTTGGTAATTTAACGATCAACTAGTACTTTGACTGGAACCCCTAAACAGGGTTTCGTCAAGATTTACGGTTTCGATTTTTTTAAAAATATTTTTGGATGACCCAACCGTATGGAGGTCAACATCCATCATTTTTTATGTTATTGCCAAAATTTCAGGAAAAAGATAAATTTGTTTGTTTGTTAATTTAACGGTCAACTAATACTTTGACCGGAACCCCTAAATAAAAATTAAATAAAAATAAGAAAAACATCAAATTTTAAACATAAATTCATATACGCCAAAGTAGTCATACTCACTATTTGTGTGATGAATATTACCCAACTTTCACTAATTTTCCTAAATATATTAAGTTTACTTGTATTTAATCAAATATTTGAAATTCAAAAGAATAATTTTAAGCCAATTAATCATAATTAAAAATAATTTATATTTAATTAATAGAATTAACCAATTAATAATTAAATTAATTGATTAATTAAATTAATAAAATTATTAAGTAAATTTTATGATAGAACAAAGTTCAGTGTAGACCATGTTTTTTGTGGAGTCCTGGAGTCCATTTTTGTTCTGCATACATTCATCCGCATTTAACAATGTTTTACCAATGCAAAAACGCTTTCCTCCTGAACATGATCGTAAACTGCTCCGAAACACGCCTAAACATCTCTTGAATTGATGTAAAATATTTAAATCGCTTTGTTCTTGAACACTTGGTTCTGCAAAATAAAATTTGTTCTGCAAATTCAATATTTTTTCATTGCAGGCAATATAATGTATATTTGTGATGGATTACGACAATATTGTCGAGAAAACACTAACTAATCTTGGTGATGATCGTAGAAAATTGTTAAATACAATGTAAAATGTTGATGAATGTATGCAGAACAAAGGTGGACTCCAGGACTCCATAAAAAACATGGTCTGCACTAAACCCAACTCTTTTATGATAATCAATTAAATTAAAATTTTCTAATTTTATAAAGATTTTTTATTTTAAACAAAACTTTTATTCAAAAACAATTTTGGAAAACTGAATTAGGGTTTTAGCCTTTTAGGTAGGGTGCATGGCACAGCGGCACCAGCATGCCGGACTGGGCACGCCATGACGGCACACCTATAGGCATGCCTTTTCTTGTTTTGGCATGCTTTTTTACTAATTTTTTATAAAATTTTTATAATTCATTATATATTTTTTTAAATATATATATGTCATAATATATTAATAATTAGAATTTTAAAATTGGGTCAAAATACAAATACCCATTTATAATTAATAAGGATCCAAGATGGAAAGCCCAATTAAAATTAGCCCATTAGCTAATTAACCTAATAGCTTCTCACTTTCTGAGTAGTCAGTAGTCACCACTTCCCAATTCTCACGAGTGTTGTTGGCTACTTCACTTCAATTCTCATTTTCTCATACCTTTGCTCTTAACTCTTAAGTCTTACTGCCTTACATATATCTTTTATATTATCTATGACTCAACCAGATTCAATTTCAAGTAAGTTCTAAACTTATATACCATTACTTGTTTATAATTAATTTGTCATCATTGTTCAATATTTTTCTCTATATATGTTTATATATTGTTACCTAGTTGTTGATATCTTATTAATGATCAATTTTGTGGTAATATATTGATATAGGAACTCAACTAAAACCATGTCCAGAAGGAGTTGCTGAGCCTCTGAAAACTCAGGGCACGAGATGGAAAAATTTCTATCGGTCTTTAGACAAAAAAGGGGGAAATCGATATGAAGCAAAGTGTGGTTTCTGTTTAGTTTCAATTGAAGGAAGGCCTGAGCGTATCCACAATCATGTTCTACGTTGTGGACAATGGCCTATTTTAGAGAAAACATTGTACATTCAAGAGGCTGGTAAAGATTTAGCAAAAAATGTCCAAACAAAGCGACCAAGAGAAGAAGTAAGTTCTGTTAATGCTCCTCAACAACAAAGTATTCTCGGATGGGTTTCTAAGACAATGTCTTCGGAATTACAAAATAGTATTGATGATTTACTCTTGGAAGCAATCGTATATGGAGGAATTCCCTTCAGATTTGGGGATAATATTTTCTTTAAAAAGTTTGTAAATGCTCTGTCTTGCTCATACAAGGTCCCTTCCAGTGACATTTTAAGAGGGAGAGTACTCACAAATATGTTCTCAAAGCTTCTTGGTAAGAAATTAGAATATCTTCCTTCTTCTACAGATTATACTATTTGTTTTGATGGATGGACGGATGTGTCTGGAAATTCAATATATGCTTTCATGGTTTTAAAAGAAGAACGCGAGGATGTTCTTGATATTATTGACTTATCAGAATTTAGACATACATCACTTGAACTAAAGAGTCAGTTACTATCTAATTTGTTTTTGAATGGTGCTAGAGTAGAAAATGCAATTGCTTTTGTGACAGATAGTCCATCAAACATGGTGAAGTTAAGAAATGATTTGAAGGCCTTACATCCTAATATTGTATCTATTCGTTGTTGCTTACATGGGTTCAATTTGCTTGCCAAAGATATTGCTGGATTTTCTGAAATTTCTAGAGTTGTAAAGGTAAACCAGAAACTTGTAAACTATTTTACATCTTCACACATTTGGCGAAAGGCATTAAAAAAATGGCAGGTGGACAGGAAAATACCACACTTTCTTAGTACTTTTTGTGAGACTCGTTGGTATTCTTTGGCTAAAGTTTGCTTGGGAGTAGCTACATATGAAGAGGGTTTCCCTTTATTGTTTGGAATTAAGCAAAAATGTGGAGTATCCAACAATAACAAATTCTGTTGTTCGAGATGCTATTAAAAATCGCCACCACTTTGCTGACAATGAATGTTTAGTAGAAGCATTGAAGCCAATTATAGATGTAATTGGAAAGTTAGAGCACAGGACGACAACTCTAGCTGATGTGCTTGGCAGTTTTATAACAGTTTATCATAATGCGAAAAGTTCTCATTATGCCGTTCGAGGTTTCCAACAACATATACTTGTGATAAGTGGATTTTATATCCACTTGGAGCATTTTATATCGGCTTAAATTGATTGTTTTGGACTCAAGTTTGTTGTAGTTTTGATGTGTTTTGTGTGTTGTGTAGATTTACAAGAATGTTGATTAAGGTTGATGCTTCTATCGTTTTTGGAGGATTAATTGATTAAAATTCGGATTTTCTGGGACGGTTGCGCAGTCTACACTGTTTTGCCCATATCTGGAGTTCTATAAGTCCGTTTTCAGCGATCTTACTGCCCACGCGAAGCTTGAGAGATTTTCTAAAACATGGAACAGGTGTTGCACGAGCAGGCTGCGTGTGGTAGGAGCAGGAAGCATGACAAGCAGACTGATGGGAGCAGGAAATTACTGTTTGCCCTTTTTAAGTTCTAATTATATTTTGGGCAGTTTTTAGTACCTTAATTGAATTTTAATTGTAATAGAAGGCAATTTCTTGCTGGGCAAGAATTGTAGAGCCTATATAAACACATCCTATCATTATAATTTGGAGAACGATTACATATCAATTACTTAGGTTTATTTGTATCTTTTCATATTTTGTTTTTATCATGGTTTCATGAGATCCCATGATGACGAGCGGTTCGATTATGAACTAATCGTTTTCATGGGATTCTAACGGATTTATTTATGGAGCTTTAGTATCTTGATGCCTTAAAGATCTGTGTGTGATGTATATTTGATATCCTTGTATGGTTATGCTTAATTATTAGATGCGTAGCTAACATCTAATCTGTTAATTTCTTGTGAAGTGAAAGTGGATCTTGAGATTTAGAACTTGCCATGCTAGCATAGGTTCATGATTGTTTATCAACATGATTCGTAGTATGAGATGAGAATACTTGTATTGCCCTATGTGATCTTTATGGATAACTTGTTCTTCAACCGTTATGTTTTCAAATTCTATAGACATATAGGGTCTAAGCATAATTGGTATCTATTCATATTCTATCTCTTTTGTGGATGTATGTTTAGTTTGGTATACGTATACTGAGAGGTAGCGTGTACTTATTTCGTGTTATCCGATCAGATATCATAACCATTGCATATAGTGATCAAAGGTGTTAGATCTAAGCAAAGTATTTAATGAAGTTAGGATTCCATGGTTTATCTTGCAGAAGTAATTCGATTCCAATTCTCGTTAGTTAGTTAATTCTTAGTTTGTTAATTTGCTTTTTAGTTAGATTTAGTTAATTAAAACCCAATTTGTTATTTGTCTTAGCAGTGAATTAAAACCATACATTGTTGCATAGGTACAATACTGAATTAAAAACCAGATCTCTGTGGGAACGAACTTGACTTATATCTATATTACTTGTGACCACGTGCGCTTGCGTGATTTTGTGTTAACAAGTTTTTGGCACCGCTGCCGGGGATCATCGGTGTTTTATTTTTGGTTTATGTGCTTGTCAATAGTGGTCGTTAGAGTTCACTGACTTAGATTTCTTTTTCTCATCTATTCTTGTATAGTTCGTTGGTGTTTCAGGTACTTGTTAGAGAGCGTTGGCGTTAAAGATGGATTTTCTAATTTACTATGGAGTTCGGCAGGTGGCTAGTGTTTGTGAGCTATGTGCGGGCGCACATGAGACGTATCAGTGCTGGAGCAACCAAGGTGGTATTCAACAACCTCAGCAATGTGAGCAGTGTTTGGGCATTCATGATCCCTCACAATATTGTTACTATGAAGGAGTTTGTTAGATATAGTTGATGTGATTTAATGTCAGTGTTTAAGTGTTACAGGGAAAAAGAGTTTAACTTGTTAATGAAAGCAGTTGTAGCAGAGTTTGAGTATACGCCGACAGCTGGAAGCGCAAACGCTGACAGAAGGAAGTGCAAACACTGCTGGCTGACAGAAGGAAGCGCAAACACTGTTGGCTAGGAGAGCAACAGAGTTTGTTAAAGTCTATCTACTGGAAGCGTCTACAAGTCAACAGAGATTGAAGATTAATTTAAGATAAATATGGAAGCAATATCTTTGAAGATTGGATAGTTGTCAAAGAGATTGAGTTGACTTAGAAGACGTGTAGCAATCGTAATTGATATCAATTGTATAGCTTTATTATAGGAGAATCAATTAACGATTGTACGTAGCTGCATATCTTATAAATACAGTTAGGTTAACCCTAGAAGGGTATCCATCGTGAACAAATATCATTCATTGTAACCTAAGCAGCTCTCTGTGATATTTTACATCAATGAGAGAGGAATTATTAATTCCAAACAGTTTTAAGTACTAATTTGTGTGTTCGTGTTATTCTCTCATACAGTACTTGATTATATATTGTGTATTCGACCTAACAAGTGGTATCAGAGACAATCTGTTACTTTATTACAGTTTAAGATCCAAAACACAATAGTAATCAATGGCAGAGATTCCTCCTCCATCAGGTTCTGAGAAAGCTCCTACTACTGTTAGTAGGTATGAGACAATTAGGGTTCCTATACTTAAGCCAGCAGAGTATGCAATCTGGAAGGTTAAGATGACAATGTTTCTGGAGGCTACAGATCCAGAATATCTTGACAGAATTTATGAAGGCCCTCATAAACCTACGAAGTTAACTGCTGCTGTTGCTGGTGAGGAATCAAAAGTGATTCCAAAGGAAAAGAAAGATCTAACTGCTGAGGATCTTTAATCTATTGCTAAATGATGCAAAAGTAAGGCATTTACTTCACAGTGCTTTAGACAATGTTATGTCTAACAAAGTGATTAACTGCACTACTGCAAAAGAAATTTGGGATGCACTTGAGGTTAGGTGTCAAGGAACTGCTGCTATCAAGAAGAATAGAAGGAACATACTCACACAGGAGTATGAGCATTTTGAGGCAAAGTCTGAAGAAACCATGACAGAAACATTTGACAGATTCTGTAAACTGCTCAATGATCTATCATTGGTTAACAAAGAATATGATCTAGAAGACTCGAATCTCAAGTTTCTTCTTTCTCTACTTGAAAAGTGGGATGTGAAAGCAACCACTATAAGAGACAACTATAATCTTGCTGATACTGAGATTGATGAAATCTATGGTCTGCTCAAAACTCATGAGTTAGAAATGGAGCAGAGAAACAGGAGATCAAGCAAGAAATCAAAGTCTGTTGCTCTGAAAGTTGAAGAAAAATCTTCAAAGAGAGAGGCATCAAGGAAGAAGGCAAAAGGAAAAGCCTTGGTCATTCATTCAGAAAGTGAGTCATCAAACACTGACATTGACTCAAACACAGATGAATCATCTGATTCTGAAGATGATGAAGAGATGATGCAAATGGCTGCATTGATGGTAAAGACCTTCAAGAAGATGGGATTCAAGAACTTCAAGAAGGGAAAGAGATTCTCCAAGAATTACTCAAAGTCTGACAGGAAAAATTTCAGCAAATCTGAGGGAAAAGACTCCAAATCTGGGAAGAAAGATAAGTCTGAGATTCAATGCTACAAGTGTAAGGAGATGGGTCACTATGCTCCTGAGTGCAAGAAGGGTAAAACTGAAAAGGCACTCTATACCAAAGGTAGAGACTGGGCAGACACCTCAGATTCAGATGAGGAGGTGAACTATGCACTCATGGCCTCTACTCAGAATGAAGATTCTGAACTCAAAGTACCTCCAACTACCTATGCTTATAATACTGATAATATAACTGAATTGAGAATTTATCTTAAAGCATTACATATCAGTTATAGGGATCAGACTTTAGAGAATGAGAGAATCAAAAGTGAGTGCTCTCAACTTAAAGAGAGAAACAAACTTGTTGAAGACAAACTTGAAAACATGCAAAAAATTCAGAAAGAAAGAGATGATGCTATTTTTATAGAACAGGAGTTGCTAGGTAAGTATAAGCAACTAGAATCTGAACTGAAGGATGCTAATCACATCATTAAAACTTGGACTGATTCTGGAAAAGACACTCATGAGGTTTTTCAAGCCGACACTGTTGGTTTAGGGTACTGTGAGGAAGATGAGCTTAGATTTCTAAATCATGTGAAAGTTAGGCAAACTCTTCCAACTAGAAAATTTGTTCATGGTACTGTTAAAACTGAACATGGAGCTGTTGAAAATGAGCCAGTAAAAACCTGTGCCAAACAGGTTAACATTGGTTCAATGACAGATAAACAACTTAAGCAAAAGCTTAAAGAAATAAAATCTGTCAATAAACAGAAAATGCCTAGGAAAAACAGAAATGGAAAGGTAGGCATTACATCAGGAAATAGGCGAATGCTTGCTACACTTGCACCTAGGAAAACTTGTCATAACTGTGGTAGTTCTAATCATCTTGCCAGTTTTTGCAGGAAGAACAAAGACATTAATTCTTTACTCTCCAAAAGTGGAGTGAAAAAGAATAATGTCAAACCTAGACCACAAACTCTGTGCAAACATTGTGGAAGTACTTGGCACTCAATTTATACTTGCAAGAATTATCATGCTATTTATCATAATTACTATGAACTGAAACCTAATCTGAAATGGGTTAAAGTTAATTCTGCAGGTACTAAGACTGAAAATGTTAGTTTAAACTCTGATAATGACAAATCCGCTGCAAAAACTAACAGATTCAATAAAGCAAAAGGATCCAAGAAAGTCTGGATCCTTAAATCTAACAATCAGTAATTGTTTGTGATTGCAGGGCACCAGGGAAAGTACCCTAGTCGTGGACAGTGGATGTTCAGGACACATGACTGGAAATAAAGCCCTGCTATCAGAGTATGTGGAGAAGGCTGGCCCAAAAGTTTCCTATGGAGATGGCAACATAGGACATACTCTGGGATATGGCAATATTAATCTTGGAAGTGTCATCATCACAAATGTAGCTCTGGTTCCAGGACTCAAGCATGATCTGCTTTCTGTGAGTCAAATCTGTGACAGAGGATATCATGTAGATTTTCAGCCTGAATACTGTCAAGTTATCAGTAAATCTACAGGGAAAGTTGCTCTAGTTGGAAACAGACACAATAACATCTATGAAATAAAATTGTCAACAGACTCTGATGGCAAAGTAGTGTGTCTGTCAACAAGGATGTCCAGTGAAGAGAGTTGGAAGTGGCATAAGAAACTCTCTCATTTAAATCTGAACAACATCAATGAGCTGATAAAGAATGATCTTGTGAGGGGACTTCCAAAGTCCTTATTGAATGCAGATGGCCTATGTGATTCATGTCAAAAGGCCAAACAGAGAAAAGTTTCTTTCAAAAGCATGTCTGAGTTTTCAATTGTTGATCCTTATCATCTTCTACATGTTGATCTTTTTGGACCAGTGAATGTTATGTCTCTTGGAAAGAAGAAATATGCTCTAGTCATTGTTGATGAATACACCAGATACACTTGGGTGTATTTTCTAGCAAAGAAGGATGAAACTGCATCAACTCTGGCAGAACATATAATGTAGTTGGACAAAGGGTCAAAGAATCAAGTGAAGATTATCAGAAGTGACAATGGAACTGAATTCAGGAATTCAACAATGGAAGAATTTTGCAAGAACAAAGGAATTAAACAAGATTTTCTGCACCTGGCACTCCACAACAGAATGGTGTGGTTGAAAGGAAGAACAGAACTTTGGTAGAAGCTGCCAGAATTATGCTTGATGAAGCAAAATTACCAACCTATTTCTGGGCAGAAGCTGTTCAAACTGCTTGTTTTACTCAGAATGCCACTCTGATAAATAAGCATGGAAAAACACCATATGAAATGGTGAGAGAAAAGAAGCCAAACCTGAAATATTTTCATATTTTTGGGTGCAAATGCTTTGTGCTGAAAACTCATCCTGAACAGTTGACCAAATTTGATCTGAAGGAAGATGAAGGAATTTTTGTTGGCTATCCACTGTCAACTAAGGCGTTCAGAGTTTATAATCTGAGAACCAGAGTGATCATAGAATCTATTCATGTGTCTTTTGATGACAAGAAAATAACTGGACTTTAAGATGTCAATGACCATGATCAACTATATTTTGAAGATGAAGATCTAATATCTAATGAAATAAACTCTGACGGATCAATTCAAACAGACTCTGTTGATACAAACTCTGAACCTCTACTGGTAAACACAGAAGAAATTGTTCAACCAGAACAAAGGAGAGAACCGGTTGAGGGGGAGTATGAAGAATCAAACTCTGATGATTCAAATTTTGAAAGTGAATCACATGAAAAATCTGGATCAATCTCTGATGATTCACATTCTGAGCAGTCAAATTCAGGGGGAGCCTCAGAGAATGAAGAAAGACACCAAAGAAATCAGGAGAACATGGATCGAGGGGGAGGATCAAACTCTGAAAGAAGTCAATTACCTTCAGCTAGGAAATGGACCAAATCTCACACACCTGATTTGATCATTGGTGATCCAGACGCAAGAGTAAGGACAAGAAGTGCAACAACAAATGAATGTTTGTTTCATGCATTCTTGTCAAAAACTGAACCAAAGAAAGTTGAAGAAGCTCTTAAAGATGCTGACTGGATAACAGCAATGCAAGAAGAATTAAATGAATTTGAAAGAAATGAAGTGTGGACACTAGTACCAAGACCAAAGAACAGATCTATTGTTGGTACTAAGTGGGTTTTCAGAAACAAAACTGATAGTGAAGGGGTTGTTACAAGAAACAAAGCCAGACTTGTGGCAAAAGGCTATTCACAGCAAGAGGGGATAGATTATGATGAGACTTTTGCTCCAGTTGCCAGGTTGGAGGCAATAAGGATGTTTCTTGCTTATGCTTCTCACAAGAAATTCAAGGTTTTTCAGATGGATGTCAAAAGTGCTTTTCTGAATGGAAAACTTGAAGAAGAAGTGTTTGTTGAACAACCACCTGGTTTTGTAGATCCAAAATATCCAGATCATGTTTACAGGCTAGATAAGGCACTATATGGACTTAAGCAGGCACCAAGAGCATGGTATGAAACTCTGGCTCAATTTCTTTTAGAAAGTGGATTCAACAGAGGTACAATTGATAAAACTCTGTTTTATTTCAAATCTGGAAGTGACTTGCTTTTAGTTCAGATATATGTTGATGACATTATTTTTGGATCTACTAATGATAAACTCTGTAAGAAGTTTGCCAAGCTCATGCAGTCCAGGTATCAAATGAGTATGATGGGAGAACTTAGTTATTTTCTAGGCTTACAGGTGAAGCAAACAGATGATGGCATTTTTATCAATCAAGCAAAATATACCAGAAATCTTCTCAAGAAATTTGGCATGCTTGACTGTTCATCTGCAACAACTCCCATGGCAACTGCAACTAAATTGGACAAAGATACAGGGTCATCAGTAGACATGACAAGCTACAGAGGAATGATTGGCTCTCTACTCTATTTAACAGCAAGTAGACCTGATATCATGTATGCAACATGTCTGTGTGCAAGGTTTCAGGCAGATCCAAGGGAACCACATCTAACAGCTGTGAAGAGGATTTTTAAGTATCTCAAAGGCACCATAACTTTAGGATTGTGGTATCCAAGAGAATCAGATTTCAACCTACTTGGCTACTCTGATGCAGACTTTGTAGGCTGTAAAATTGACAGAAAAAGCACAAGTGGAAGTTGTCAATTTCTTGGTGATAGACTTGTTTCTTGGTACAGCAAGAAACAGAAATCAATATCCACATCTACAGCTGAAGCAGAGTATATTGCTGCTGGTAGCTGTTGTGCACAGATTCTATGGATGAAGAATTAATTGCTGGATTATGGATTGAGGTATAGCAAAATACCTATTTTCTATGATAATTAGAGTGCTATTGCAATGACAGGTAATCCAGTACAACACTCAATGACCAAGCACATCAGCATAAGGTATCACTTTATCAGAGAGCATGTAGAGGAAGGCAACATTGAGCTCCACTTTGTGTCTACGGATCAACAACTTGCAGATGTCTTCACCAAGCCTTTGAGTGAAGCAACATTTACAAGGCTGGTCAATGAACTAGGAATGGTCTCTGGTTTTGACTAAAAATGTTGGTTAGACTCAAAATTTTCTTATAAAATGTGTTGCTCATTTTTCTGTGAATTGTTAAGTGCTATGTGAACTTTGTTGGTTAAACTCTGTCAGCATGTCTGTCTGTCATACACTGTTAATATGTTTGATAAACTCTGTGAATTCTGAATTGATCTTTGTCTGGATGAAAACACCAATGAAAAAATATGTATGAAGCATGATTCTCAGTGCTTAAATCAAGACTCTTTCTGAGTCACTATGATCTAATCAGAAACTGTGTAGTAAGTTAACACAGCATGATAATGTTTCATATTTAGAGCATCTCTTAGTTTATTTGGTCCTAAAACTCTGAGTCTATGAATACTGTGTGCATTGCCTTTCATGAATAACTTCTGATATTGAAGAACTCTAAACTCTGATAGTGACACTCTGTTCCCAAGACGTATACATGGTTCTTGATGATTTCTATTAGTACTTGTGAAAATTACAAAAATTGAGGTGTGTCATTGTTGATTTTGGTGAGTTCAAGTCATATTTGCACCCTGTGAGAATTTGAGCCAAATAAGTGATTGATACATTTTATATCAATCAGATTTTATTGATGTGTGATGTTCATCAGTGAGTATGTTGCTCTAGAACTTGTGTTAAACCATTTTGAGACTACATGATATGTGTGTGCATGAAAATGATAAAGGCACTAGGATTTACCATCTTTCTCCAAACACTGTTCATAAATTCCACCCTTAGTAAACCCCTTTGAGCCTCATTAACTGCTTCTTTCTAAACTCTGAAGTGTTAAGAGCAGTTATATTCTTTTGGAAAATCAAATGCAAGCAGGTGAGAGTTTCTCTACAAAAGGAAAGTTTTCTCAGTATATATACATAATAATAAAAAAAAATGTATATATGCTGATCTTTTTGTACAAATATGTACTAACAGTGCGACTGAACACTTTGGTCTATTAAATTGTTCAGTTCGCCATTTATTCATTTAATACATCTCTTCTCACCTGTTTGATCTTACTAAATTACAACCCTGAATAAAGTCCTTTTGATTTGTGCATACGTGTACTCAAAGTAGTGTAGACTTGGTGGAAATTCAAGCCTATGGAAGTATCTGCTTTTACTGATTGAATTTGAGTGAAAACACTTCACCTAAACACTTGTGTGCTTTGAGAGTTTGTGAGTTTATCAAATCCCTGACATGTTACTCACTAAATGATGCTTTGATACCTATCTCTTGATCTTTTTGTCTATAACGACTGTGTGCTTACTTGGATAATCATGAACATAAATGGGAATAGGGTTATTCAGATTTCTGTATTTAAGGAACTACAGAGTTTAGCATTAATCACATAATCAGTGTTTAATATGAGAGTTTGTGCATTCGGTGTTTATTGATTTATTTTATGGATTTTATGAAATATTAGATGCTATAAAAATTGATTTGGTAACCTCTGCTACACACACACATATATTCACAACTGTGCAATTTTTGAAAGGGTTTTGGTGATAAAGTTGGAAAATTTGACAAACACTGTTGAATTGTGTTCCGTACTCTAAGGTAAATTTTTATTAAGATAATTTGTAAATTTTGGAGTAAATAGAGTGTTTGACAACTGTTAATGAGTGTAAATGTGGAAAAGTGTCTTGATAATAGGAAAGACAGCGGTAATAATTGTAATCTTACTGCGCGTGATAAATTGATTCGCTGCATGATTGACACGTGTCCCACTCACCCATTATTGTGTCCCACTCATACATTACTCTAGGAACGGTTGAGTGTTTTAATGCACAAACAATTGGGTTTTAATTTTTAATTACAACTCTAATCATTTTTGTGTATATCGATTCATTTTCTTTCTCTCACCTTCACATCCACTCATATTCACTTTACCCAACCACAGAGTTCTTTTGTATTTTTCACTTCGACATTTTCACAAACACCTTACAAACACATCAATTTCACTATCATTTCTTGCTCGTTTCTTGATCTAATGGCAACTAAACCTTTTACTTCTCTTGGTCTTCGCTTTGTTCCTAACAATTTTGCAGCTCTACTTGAGAATGACCGTGCTCCCGAAGCGTTTCATCTTATACAGAATTTTCTCCGTGACTCTGAGATTGGGCAAGCATTGATTGAACCAGCTGTTCTATCTGCATCTCAGATTGCCACTTTCTGGCAAAACTCAAAGTATGTAGATGGAGGAGAGAATGGGACTCCGTCTATAATCTTCACTCATGATGAACAAGAGTTTGTGATTACTCCACAAACTGTTCGAGAGACCATGGATTTCGACATACATACCTCATATGCTGTTGTTTCTGAGCAAAATCTGCGGGACATGTTAACAGAAATTGGTTACATGGATTCTCTTGCAAAGCTAGGCAGTGTCAAACGGCCAAATCTTAGAAAGGAATGGAATTTTTTCTTTGACTGCATCATCAGGACATTCCAGAAGAAAGTCACCAACTGGGATGCCATTCCTATGGATAGTCTGCAAATTGGGTATTCTCTACTCTATGGCAGTAATTTTGATTTTGGTCGATATGTTTTAATGAATTTAGGTGATAAATTGTCAGAGTCTACTACAGTATACTTTGCTAGATTTTGTCAACTTTTATTCAATGCATGTGTATCTGGGTTAGAAATTGATGCAGCTGATGTGATTCAGCCCTTTAAAGTCAATAAGAGGATTTTCTCTGATAAGACTAATAAGGATGTTGGTAAAGACCTACCTGCTTTTGTTTTGCCACTTGCCTTACAAAACTTTCTAAACCAACCTCAAGATTCACAATCACCACAAAATGATCCACAAAAAATGCCTGAACCATTAGCTACTGACCATACTGAAACCATACACTCTAACCCTATACCATCACCTGAGTCATCACCCACAAACACTGTACCTACTACATCAAAACAACCACAACCTGAACCAATCATTGAACCAACAAACTCTGAGCCTGTCACTACCACTCAACCTCAACCAAAATCTAAACCAAAAAGGCAAAAGCATACTGCCCTTAATACAAAGCATTCCAAGGCTAAACAGACATCTCCTTGAGCTGTTTATACTAGAAGAGTCATTAAAATGGCAAATAGGCCTTCATTACCACCAGTTGAGGACAACTCTAGTGAAGAAGAAGAGGTAATTGAAGTGCCTCAAGCAAAAAGGAGGAGGCTGATTCTTACAGACTCTGATGATGAGCAAGTTGTTGAAGCTCCAGAGAATATTTCTAATGATATTCCTAATGTTGAGACAGAAGTTATCATAGAACCCACTGTAGATGAAACAGATCTCAAAATTGATGAACCAGTAATTGCTGAGGTTCAGACTGATAAAGATGATAGAGATGCATTACCTGAAATGGAAGAGTTTGATGAAACTCCCATTCCATTTTCTTTTGACGTTGAAGCATCTACTCCAACACCCATGGTAGCCATGAACTCTGTTGATATTGGTGTTGCAGACGAGCCTACTGTTGTATTAGAAGACACTGAGGTTGCATCTCACACAGAGTTATACTCGGATGCACATCATATTTCTGATCATGGTGAGGAAATAGATCAACCAACAAAAGTTGTTTCTTCAGAGCATGCACAAGGTGATCAAGGACAACAAGTTGCTCAAGAACAAGTTGCTGACTTAAATGAAGAAATTGCCTCCGTTGCACATACTGATGTGTCCGTTAGTGATTCTTTTGAAGACATGAGTACATGAGCTGAAAATGAAAAATTTCAAACTGATGGACAGAAAATAGGAGAGAAACCAGACTTTGCTGGACCTTTTGTTCACGAAATTGATGATAATTATTTGACCAAGCAAACTGCAGATTGGTACAAATCAGATTGTATTTTTCCTCCTGGAAGAGCAGCTACTTTTCTCAAGGAAAATTCTTCAAAGATTTCAAATCCTGATATTTTCACTTGCTTACAAGGAACAGTAATTCAAGTCAAGTCTTTAAATCACAGGTTTGATGAAAATCAGAAAGCACTTATTTATCTCAGAACAGAGGTTGCTACTCATGAGGAGAAATCTCAAAGAGCTAATTCCAAGTTGTTTCAACAATTTTCCAAGGCTCAGGAGACACTTACTGAAAGATTGAGTAAAGTTGAACAGAATCAGCTTTTGCTGACTGAAAAGGTTGACTCTATTGCAAACTCTCTTGAGTTAATCACCTCTATTCTGATTCCAGATGGTGATGATGTCAAAAAGGGGGAGAGAATTGCTAGAACTAAGTGCAAGCAACCTCAAACTCTGTCAAAGAGGGATCATCTGGATGAAGAAGGTGCAAATTATGATAAGGGGTTAGGAACTGCAAATCCAAGACATGGACATGGAAGGTCTACAAGATCAAAGTCAAATTTGGTAGCAAATACAAATCTTCAGAGTACTTCTACTTCAAGGCAAAAGGATTTGTCATTCACTGACAATCCACAAACAGATGAAGAGTTAGCTGCTAAGATTTTTCGTGAGGAAAATGCTGAGGCTACACTTGAAGATATACATGCTGAAGAAAAGCTGTTGCAAGAAGAACATTTGAAGGCATTGAAGTCTAAGAAAGGAAAGAAGATTGTCAAAGCTTCAAGGCCTACAAGGAAAGGAATTGAAATTAAAGAAAGTTCATCTGGTATTCAAGAAGAGGAAGAAGAGAAAGAAGAAGAAGAAGGAAAGTTGGTAAGAAAATCTTCTCTTGATGCTAAGTTAAAACTGAAAGGGGTGATGGGTGAAGAAAGCAAAGGTAAAAAGACGGTTACAACCTCTGTTGCCACACAAGTTGTAAGTGATTCTCTACAGATTCAAAGCAAACCTTTACCTGGGTTTTCTAGACCAAAGATTCCAGTTCAAGCACAAACAGAAGGGATTGGTGGTTATCAACATAGCATTGCTTGTTCAGGAAAGCCTCCTGGCAGGAATACTTCTGGTTTGGGTTCAAGAAGAGATTTGAGAGTTAGTAACAGTCCAAGAGATCCCTCTTCACTTGTCTCTCTTGGTTCTGGTATTATTCAAGAGAATCTAGACAAATTGGAATCAGTTCAACTAGTTCACCAAAAGAGCTTAGATATTCACTTTCTGTTGTACTTCATGGCAGATGGAACAGTGTATAGAGTGAATGAAGATGCGATCAAGCTCAAGTTGTTTGAAGAACTTCAGTATGTTCTGTATATATTCAGAGTCAGAAATCGACGAACAGAACTCATTGCTAATTCTATAAGAGAATATGTAATAACCCGGATTTTTCAAGAAATGATTTTATTATTATTTCAATAATAATAGTGTTTTCCTAAAATGAGGAGGAATTTTTTTTTATTTTATTTTATTATTCAATTATTTAATTATTTTCGGTTAAGTGGAGCCTGGTGCTCCTATTTAAAATTTTATTGACTGAGTAGATACCCCGAGTCAATAGTTCATTTGTACAAAGATTAATTTTGGAATGTTTATTCAGTAAAGATTTTATTTTAAATTATTGAATAATTTAGAGATTTTAAAATCCTTAGAAAATGTTTATTTTAATTATTTGAGGATTTGTAGAAATTACTTGATTAATATATAAAATCAAGAATTTGAGATTTTACTAAAACAATAGTATTTGTAGTATTTTTATAAAGCCCTGTAAATTGTGAATTATGAATCACAATTATTATTGTTATGAATTGTTTTTATAAATTATTATTGATTTGTAAAATGCATATCAATTTAGAAAATTTAGATTTAATTCTAATTCTTTCGCCAAAAGTCTTTAAAAATATTCTAGTATTTAATTATGCTAGAAATTTTATTTTTACAAATTAGATTTATTTACTCCAAATATTACTTTAAGGTGTGTAGTATTTAATTGTATTGATTTTAAATGTTATTGGGCCAAGCCCATTAGGGTTAAAAACACACATCAGATACATACACACACAGATACAAACACAGCCGCACATATACTTACACGACAGAAAAACAAATCGGGGGAGGGGGAAAAGAAACAGCGGGGGTTTGATTAAGGGGATAAATGGAAGAAAAGAGATGAGTTAATTGAGGGGGAGGGATGAGTGTTGATGGGGGCGTGTGTATATATACATACACGCGCGTATGTATATGTGTGGAAGAGGGGGAGGCGTGGCAGGAGGGTGGCGGCCAGCGGAGGCGCGGCGGCGTTGGGCGGAGGTGCCAGGCGGGGGGGGGGGGGCTGTGCGCAGTGGTGGTAGGAGGAAACTCCGGTGAACTGGTGGTGGCTGGGCAGTTGGCGCGCAGGAGAGAGAGAGAGAGAGAGAGAGAGAGAGAGATGGGGGAGATTGATTTTTCCGGTGGTTTGATTTTCGGGCAAGTCGAATCGGAATCGGAATGGTATAATTTCACGTTTTTATTTATTTAATTTTCGTATTAAATTAGTTGTACATTTCGATATAGATTAATTGTTGTAATTTAATTAGTTTAAATTGTGAGATTATTGTGGTAATTAAATTAGATTTAATTGTGAGATTATTGTGGTAATTAGTTAGTTTAAATTGCGAGGTTAATTATGGTGGTAATTAGTTAGTTTAAATTGCGAGGTTAATTATGGTGGTTTAATTAGTTTAAATGGAAAGCTTAATGTGGTAATGGGTATAATTAGACTAAAATTGTAAGATTATGATTATTGGTTGAATTTCCGATATTTAATTCGGATGGTATGTTTGTAATTATAATTGTTGAGTTTAATTATGAGTCCGATTAAAGGTTCGGGTTAGTGATTGTTAATTGTTAAATTGCTAATTGTTAATTGTTAGTGAGTAATTATTAATTATCGGATAATATATTCGGGTTAGTTGTCAAGTAATTGTTAAGTGCTAATTGCTAATTGTTAGTTTCCAAATTGTAATCTTTAAATTGTTAAGTGCTAAGTGCTAAGTGCTAAGTACTAATTGTTATTGTCATATGAGGTATAGTTATAAGAGTTGGCTTATCGGTAAATGTCTATGTGCTAAATGGTAAAAGTCGGGTCGTAGTAATTGTTAGAAGTCATAAGTGCCAACTACGTGGTGTTGGCTTAAATGTGGATAAACTTAGTTTACTTTCCTTAAATGTTGAGGTGCCGCATGTCTGGGCGGGTACTTTTCCTTATGTGCTAGTTGCCGCATGTCTGGGCGGGTACTTTTCCTTATGTGCTAGTTGCCGCATGTCTGGGCGGGTACTTTTCTTATATGTTTACTTTTATGTTGCTGCAAGTTGAGGCAGCTTTTATTTTATCAAAAACAGGGTTATAAATTGTTTTGATTGGCATGGAGGGGTTGTGCCCATAGTCCGATAAACGAATACTACATGCCGAAATTTTCTAAAAATCCCCTGCATTTTAATTTATTTAACTTATTTGATTTCAAGGGTTTAAAGGTATGATTTGTGTGTTAACTGTTTATGTGTATATGTGTTAAGTGAATTAATTCGAGGGTAATTGTTGTCTCGAGGATTTACGTGCTAAGTGATTTAATTCAAGGATTTATGTGTTTCGAGGATTAATTGTGTTTTGAGGATTAGCTATAAATCAAGTTTTGTCGTAGAAGGTCAATGGTATTATAAATGTATAGGTTTAGTGAAGTTGACTAAATGGTGGTATAGGGTTATGATATGTTGGTACTAGGAAATGTTCACTTTATATAAGGGGACTCTTCCCGTGTTGTTTGCTATTACTAAATGTCTTATGTGCATTAAGTGGTATTTGAGTAGTCAACTATAGGGAGGACACCTATAGTTTGACTTTATGATCATTTAGTGATAATCCCGAGTTGTGTCTACTCGATATACGTGGTATGACTGACACGTACTCGTAACCATTTCAGTACCATTAGGGCGAATTCGAATTGGAGCGACGTGTATCCAAAAAGGAAGATCAAGACGTCAGGTAAGGTCCATGGAATTACTTGGACGAGGTGCGAAGGGTTTGTTCGCGGTTTCTATTTTCTGCTAAGGACCAGAGGCAAGTTTACTATGCATACTCTATTGTTCAGAGTATATTTATTTTAAATATATGAAATGAGTTAAATAAGTTTTCAATCCATAATCGCGAGTTTTTTCCAACCTTGTACTTCTTCTCCCAAATCATTGTATTCCTCGCTTTGCCAACAATATTAAATCCTGCTCGTGCAATAACCAAAACCCCATGGCTTATAATACTGTTGATGGGCAGTGATATTTTTATGGCTCTATATCTTGATTTATACGGTATATATATATCTATAAACTTTTCGTACTATGGAAGTGGACTATATGTTATGAGGTATATAATTATGTATCGGAATAAGAAAGGCTCAGAGGGTAGGGCATGTGTTGAGTTTTAGAACTTAGCCGCATGTTGGGCTATTTTGTAATGTATGTTTTCGAAAACCCGGGCAAAGCTTTTAAAAAGAATTTCGCAATAATTAACCTAAAGGCAACATCACCAATAAACCAGTGTTTATTTAATTAATAGATGCTCCTGAAAGCATTTACTAATTAAATAAACCTCATTCGCCTAATTAAATTTATTTAATTAGATGAATATCATTTTCAAAACGCTTTCTTAAAATCACTTTGTCCCGGAGAAATAATAAAACAATTTAATGGAGTGATTCTATCTAGTATATTATTTATCGGGGATAGTTTATTTTCAATACGGATTAAAGATATTCCAATGGTTATAAATTGGTTACTTTCAGCTTAAAATAGCTAGATTGATATCGATATATGTTATTTGAATTCTTATTTAATTCGATGAATATTAATTATAATATTCATTAAGAAACAAAAAAAAAAAAAGAAAAGCAAAGAGAAAAAGGATTTTCATGCTTATTAATTATTTCTTATTGACCGTGAGTCAGTAATAGTTATTTGATAAAGTGGCTAAAGTTTGGAGACTGCTGGAGAGATTGTGTCTTGATTTTTTATTAGAAACATCCCAAGAGTTGTATTTGGGTGTTTTGAGGTTATTAAATATTCCAGTATTAATAGTAAATATTATTTGAATATTACTTAATAAATGAATATTAATTTGAGTATTCTTTTAAAAAGGGATTATTGAATATTTATTATTTGTTACATAGTAGTCAAATATTTATTAAATACTCTAAGTGTTTTGAAGGTTATAAAACACTATTTAAAGGTTGTTTAAGGACTTTCATAGTCATTTAAAATATTATATTTTGAATCTATTTAGGTAAGCTATTTTTCAAGAACTTCTTTATATATGGAATTACCCTGTTGTGGTTACAAGCTTTATGCGTACCATTTTCCATGTGTGATCACAAAACCCTGTGTCGAGATTGATATCGGTACAAGTGTATATCTATACTTGAACTCTTTTGAACTCAAAACATTTTCGAAAACCCCCGGTCAGGTTTTACTCTCTTGCTCGTTTTTCAAGAAATTATCGGTCGACTGAAGTCGAACTTCAACTACTCAAGTTTTCTATCAAAATGATTTTGACAAGAAAAGAAAAAGGGACTCTGGCAGGTGTGGGAACCGTTGACGAACGATTCCCGGGATGTGTAAGCGGCCGTGAGCCAGGCGGTCCATCAATTATTATTCCGGCCCAGGTGTTGCCGAAGGATGATTACGGATGTAGTTTTCATCGAGGGTGATTACGGATGTAGTTTTCACTCGGGGATAGTTACGGATGTAGTTTCTATCCTTCTACCGGTAGAGAAGACCCGCGGATTATTGGACTTGGATGTGGCGACTGATCATCGTCAATCCTTGTCAGGTTTTTATGTTTTCTTTAAGTCCCATCCTCCACTTTGGAAAAATACTCAAACACTGCTTCTTAGGCCTAAGTGCCAAGTAGCCGATAGTGTTGTTTTCAATTTTGAAAGATGATGAATTCATGCAGTATCTAGAACTGCAGGATTATTCTAACAATAATGGCACGTACTTGTGCACTTTTGCAATTATTCAAAAGATGAAAGTTGGTTCATCGGTTATTGATGTTAAATCCCAAATGTTTTGCTTCAAGAACTTTAACTCTCTTCCTATCAGTTATTTCTGAGTTTCACTTATCAAGTGGTTAACGAACTTATATCCTGTACAGAATCTTGAACTGTAAGGTGTTTTGATGATAATGATATACTCATGTGTATATACTTACAAACTTGAGGAGTATTAAAAAGGGAATTTTATTATGGTTTGGTTTATGAAGGGTGGTAATAACTATCTTAGCAGCATATTGAACTGCATATTTTGAAAAGCTCCCTAAGAGGTTATTAATACTATGAGGTATGGTATGTGGATAAGATATGAGGATTACTACGATTATTACAAACTTATCTGTCCATTGGATGTTGCGTTAAACGTCATATTTTCTTTATTGAAGTTTCATTATTGTAAATAATTCGAATTGATATTAAGTATCGTTATATTTCGAAAACTCCATGTGTATATTGATATATATTGTTGTGCTCTATTAATACTTGCTGGGCAATTCTTTCGCTCATACTTGCTTGTTTTAAATATTAACCTTTCAGAGGAAGGTAGATGATTGAGGCTTATCTGCATGGCTCAGGAGAAGCAGGCAGTGTGCCTTTGTGAAGATGATATGATCCAGAACATAGATAGCTGGAGTAAGTTATATATAAGTGTATTGATGTGTAATATATATTACTTTGTACTGAGTAGTACTAGTTGCGGGTGTACTTCCCAACGAAGCTATACTAGTAGTATAAGATTTTTAAGACGTAGTGCGATGTAATAGAATGGATGTAATAAAGATGTAAAGATTTTAGTTCTTGTTTCTAGCCCTATGACCTAAAAGATGCTTGGTGGTTGGGGTCGCAGAGCTATATTTCAGTTTTAATGATTACAGATGGTTTAATGTTGTTAAACAGGTAATTTGATGTTAAGGATTTCCGCGTGACGACCAAATCCCTGACCCCGGATTTGGGGCGTGACAGAAATGGTATCAGAGCCGAGGTTATAGTAAACTAGAAACGAGAGTGAGTAGGAGTGGGTATAGTTATGTGAGAACGTCAGAACTCATGTAGAGTTCATGTTGGACTATTGGATATAGTACCAATGATTAAGATAAGATTTTGAGGAATATGTTGAGGTAGACTTTACTTCTTGTGGTGATGGATGTCTGCTAAAGAACTCTTAGAGACAAGTGTTGGTTGGCAGGGGCATAGAGCGCCCGAGGCCTAAGATTGAGATAATTTTAGGGGTTCATGGATGAAGTTATGTATTCCCCGAATGATAGGAAATTTCAATATGATGATGAAGGATGGAAAGCTGGCATCCAGTATTATGACAATGATGAGTTGAGATAGCATCCGTACTGTTAAAATTCCAAAAAGGGAAGTAAAACAAGATCACTATGAAAGGTCATCAGTCGAAGTTGCGGGTATTTAAAACCCTCTCGAGCTTGATAGAGTTTAAGGTAATATTATGAATGGATTGGTGGATAGACACCGATTGTCTCAAAATTATAGAAGTAAAAAGGGTGAAGATGAGATTGATCAATAAAGATGAAATGTTTTAAGAATCAAGACGGACTGAGAAAGTCTGAGAGAGACTAGTACGAAGGTTGTTATGCCGAAATGGGAAAAGCTTAAGTAGCACATGGAATTGTCATGAGGACAGGAACATGTGGTATAAATACGGTTATAATGGTGACTGGATCTAAGTATGTATTTCCAGCAATGTTCCGGAATATCGCCCATTCGACACGTGGAATTCGTCGTTGCTAGGGGCGACACCGGTATCGAAGTCTTCCCAAAGAATAGAACGCTTGCGCGAGATGCTTGCGCCGAGTCGAATAGAACTCCTAAATATCGTAAAATGCCGATGGTTGAATCTCTAGCGACTATTACGAGTCGACGATGACGTCGGTTATCGAGCACCTTAGGGTGTGCGTGGAAAAGAAGAGCGCTACAACCGAACAATTATCCGTCAGAGGAGCCGACATGAAAGGCATCCGTGGAGACCTTGGCATTACCCTCCCCATTTATGAATCATTTTGATTATCTCCCCAATCTGAATTGTTTGACATCTCCCCATTTGCAACTTATGTTTATTATCTCCCCAATGTGAATTATTTGACACATCCCCGTGCATAAATTATTTGGATTACCTCCCTAATCTATGACCTATCTTGACATCTCTCCAAGAGAGAATTTTGATAAAGAATATACTCCCTCTTCGAAGTTGTTTTATAATACTCATGTTAAACCATATTGGTTTCAATTTTGCTAGAAGCTGTCATTATACCTACTTTCAGATTTATGAGGCCCTATCGATTGATGATATTTAAATTCCCACTTTTCTTCAAATATTGGATAATCCTATGGTGCTATAGCACTACTTGCTTGTTGTATACCAGTATCTTTCTGGTTATCCTTTTCCTTGGAAATTGCACCTCGGAATCTGATCAATTTTAATCCAGGGTGTCCACTTGAGAATTATTTGTCGAAAGACGATAATTATTATCTTCACTTCGAATTGCTTTCATACTTCTCAGCTTCCACTGAGACGAACAACCCTATACTTATAGGGGACACAAGGGCTATCTGTCTGTGTGATAGAAGTCTGACGGGACGCCGTCACTTGTGAGTTGTGAAATACAAGAAGGCTAACTACCTTTAGTAATGTCTTAACTGAGACACGCAACGTGAGTTCTCTGGATCATATTGATCTCTCAGTAAATTCTCTCATTTCAAATAAGGTTGACTTTAACACTCATGACCTTAAGATCACCAGTGTGTGACAATTGCCTTGATACGACAGCTATCTTTTCAAAGCTCCATTATTCTTATTATCTCTAATGAATTTCAAGGGGATGCCAACCAGGTCGGCCAAGTCATAAATTCGCTGATAGAAACCAGATTCGCAACGGAATCGCCAAGAGCAGGAGCGAATTCCAAGGCGAATAGAATATCAGTGATGTATCAATAGAATTAGTGCATTCTCTCTCTCAAAAGTGTTATGTGAATAGAATCAGTGAACTCTCTCTCAAGGATAGTATGATAATGGAAAGTTGGGCAAGACGTATATGTGAAAGGAATAACGGTGGGTTATAAGACTCCAGCGATAATAGTGTCAGATAGAGAATCGAGGTTTGAATTGAGATATTGGAGAAGTTGTTTACGAAGAGACACTATCTCCTGTTTTGCAGAATAAATGTCGATGAGGAAAGAGTTAAGGAATCCCAGTAGTGGCCTTAGCTGATTCCGTGGACGGAATCCTTTTAAGGAGGGTAGACTGTAATAACCCGGATTTTTCAAGAAATGATTTTATTATTATTTCAATAATAATAGTGTTTTCCTAAAATGAGGAGGAATTTTTTTTTATTTTATTTTATTATTCAATTATTTAATTATTTTCGGTTAAGTGGAGCCTGGTGCTCCTATTTAAAATTTTATTGACTGAGTAGATACCCCGAGTCAATAGTTCATTTGTACAAAGATTAATTTTGGAATGTTTATTCAGTAAAGATTTTATTTTAAATTATTGAATAATTTAGAGATTTTAAAATCCTTAGAAAATGTTTATTTTAATTATTTGAGGATTTGTAGAAATTACTTGATTAATATATAAAATCAAGAATTTGAGATTTTACTAAAACAATAGTATTTGTAGTATTTTTATAAAGCCCTGTAAATTGTGAATTATGAATCACAATTATTATTGTTATGAATTGTTTTTATAAATTATTATTGATTTGTAAAATGCATATCAATTTAGAAAATTTAGATTTAATTCTAATTCTTTCGCCAAAAGTCTTTAAAAATATTCTAGTATTTAATTATGCTAGAAATTTTATTTTTACAAATTAGATTTATTTACTCCAAATATTACTTTAAGGTGTGTAGTATTTAATTGTATTGATTTTAAATGTTATTGGGCCAAGCCCATTAGGGTTAAAAACACACATCAGATACATACACACACAGATACAAACACAGCCGCACATATACTTACACGACAGAAAAACAAATCGGGGGAGGGGGAAAAGAAACAGCGGGGGTTTGATTAAGGGGATAAATGGAAGAAAAGAGATGAGATAATTGAGGGGGAGGGATGAGTGTTGATGGGGGCGTGTGTATATATACATACACGCGCGTATGTATATGTGTCGAAGAGGGGGAGGCGTGGCAGGAGGGTGGCGGCCAGCGGAGGCGCGGCGGCGTTGGGCGGAGGTGCCAGGCGGGGGGGGGGGGCTGTGCGCAGTGGTGGGAGGAGGAAACTCCGGTGAACTGGTGGTGGCTGGGCAGTTGGCGCGCAGGAGAGAGAGAGAGAGAGAGAGAGAGAGAGAGAGAGAGATGGGGGAGATTGATTTTTCCGGTGGTTTGATTTTCGGGCAAGTCGAATCGGAATCGGAATGGTATAATTTCACGTTTTTATTTATTTAATTTTCGTATTAAATTAGTTGTACATTTCGATATAGATTAATTGTTGTAATTTAATTAGTTTAAATTGTGAGATTATTGTGGTAATTAAATTAGATTTAATTGTGAGATTATTGTGGTAATTAGTTAGTTTAAATTGCGAGGTTAATTATGGTGGTAATTAGTTAGTTTAAATTGCGAGGTTAATTATGGTGGTTTAATTAGTTTAAATGGAAAGCTTAATGTGGTAATGGGTATAATTAGACTAAAATTGTAAGATTATGATTATTGGTTGAATTTCCGATATTTAAATCGGATGGTATGTTTGTAATTATAATTGTTGAGTTTAATTATGAGTCCGATTAAAGGTTCGGGTTAGTGATTGTTAATTGTTAAATTGCTAATTGTTAATTGTTAGTGAGTAATTATTAATTATCGGATAATATATTCGGGTTAGTTGTCAAGTAATTGTTAAGTGCTAATTGCTAATTGTTAGTTTCCAAATTGTAATCTTTAAATTGTTAAGTGCTAAGTGCTAAGTGCTAAGTACTAATTGTTATTGTCATATGAGGTATAGTTATAAGAGTTGGCTTATCGGTAAATGTCTATGTACTAAATGGTATAAGTCGGGTCGTAGTAATTGTTAGAAGTCATAAGTGCCAACTACGTGGTGTTGGCTTAAATGTGGATAAACTTAGTTTACTTTCCTTAAATGTTGAGGTGCCGCATGTCTGGGCGGGTACTTTTCCTTATGTGCTAGTTGCCGCATGTCTGGGCGGGTACTTTTCCTTATGTGCTAGTTGCCGCATGTCTGGGCGGGTACTTTTCTTATATGTTTACTTTTATGTTGCTGCAAGTTGAGGCAGCTTTTATTTTATAAAAAACAGGGTTATAAATTGTTTTGATTGGCATGGAGGGGCTGTGCCCATAGTCCGATAAACGAATACTACATGCCGAAATTTTCTAAAAATCCCCTGCATTTTAATTTATTTAACTTATTTGATTTCAAGGGTTTAAAGGTATGATTTGGGTGTTAACTGTTTATGTGTATATGTGTTAAGTGAATTAATTCGAGGGTAATTGTTGTCTCGAGGATTTACGTGCTAAGTGATTTAATTCAAGGATTTATGTGTTTCGAGGATTAATTGTGTTTTGAGGATTAGCTATTAATCAAGTTTTGTCGTAGAAGGTCAATGGTATTATAAATGTATAGGTTAAGTGAAGTTGACTAAATGGTGGTATAGGGTTATGATATGTTGGTACTAGGAAATGTTCACTTTATATAAGGGGACTCTTCCCGTGTTGTTTGCTATTACTAAATGTCTTATGTGCATTAAGTGGTATTTGAGTAGTCAACTATAGGGAGGACACCTATAGTTTGACTTTATGATCATTTAGTGATAATCCCGAGTTGTGTCTACTCGATATACGTGGTATGACTGACACGTACTCGTAACCATTTCAGTACCATTAGGGCGAATTCGAATTGGAGCGACGTGTATCCAAAAAGGAAGATCAAGACGTCAGGTAAGGTCCATGGAATTACTTGGACGAGGTGCGAAGGGTTTGTTCGCGGTTTCTATTTTTTGCTAAGGACCAGAGGCAAGTTTACTATGCATACTCTATTGTTCAGAGTATATTTATTTTAAATATATGAAATGAGTTAAATAAGTTTTCAATCCATAATCGCGAGTTTTTTCCAACCTTGTACTTCTTCTCCCAAATCATTGTATTCCTCGCTTTGCCAACAATATTAAATCCTGCTCGTGCAATAACCAAAACCCCATGGCTTATAATACTGTTGATGGGCAGTGATATTTTTATGGCTCTATATCTTGATTTATACGGTATATATATATCTATAAACTTTTCGTACTATGGAAGTGGACTATATGTTATGAGGTATATAATTATGTATCGGAATAAGAAAGGCTCAGAGGGTAGGGCATGTGTTGAGTTTTAGAACTTAGCCGCATGTTGGGCTATTTTGTAATGTATGTTTTTGAAAACCCGGGCAAAGCTTTTAAAAAGAATTTCGCAATAATTAACCTAAAGGCAACATCACCAATAAACCAGTGTTTATTTAATTAATAGATGCTCCTGAAAGCATTTACTAATTAAATAAACCTCATTCGCCTAATTAAATTTATTTAATTAGATGAATATCATTTTCAAAACGCTTTCTTAAAATCACTTTGTCCCGGAGAAATAATAAAACAATTTAATGGAGTGATTCTATCTAGTATATTATTTATCGGGGATAGTTTATTTTCAATACGGATTAAAGATATTCCAATGGTTATAAATTGGTTACTTTCAGCTTAAAATAGCTAGATTGATATCGATATATGTTATTTGAATTCTTATTTAATTCGATGAATATTATTTATAATATTCATTAAGAAACAAAAAAAAAAGAAAAGCAAAGAGAAAAAGGATTTTCATGCTTATTAATTATTTCTTATTGACCGTGAGTCAGTAATAGTTATTTGATAAAGTGGCTAAAGTTTGGAGACTGCTGGAGAGATTGTGTCTTGATTTTTGATTATAAACATCCCAAGAGTTGTATTTGGGTGTTTTGAGGTTATTAAATATTCCAGTATTAATAGTAAATATTATTTGAATATTACTTAATAAATGAATATTAATTTGAGTATTCTTTTAAAAAGGGATTATTTAATATTTATTATTTGTTACATAGTAGTCAAATATTTATTAAATACTCTAAGTGTTTTGAAGGTTATAAAACACTATTTAAAGGTTGTTTAAGGACTTTCATAGTCATTTAAAATATTATATTTTGAATCTATTTAGGTAAGCTACTTTTCAAGAACTTCTTTATATATGGAATTACCCTGTTGTGGTTACAAGCTTTATGCGTACCATTTTCCATGTGTGATCACAAAACCCTGTGTCGAGATTGATATCGGTACAAGTGTATATCTATACTTGAACTCTTTTGAACTCAAAACATTTTCGAAAACCCCCGGTCAGGTTTTACTCTCTTGCTCGTTTTTCAAGAAATTATCGGTCGACTGAAGTCGAACTTCAACTACTCAAGTTTTCTATCAAAATGATTTTGACAAGAAAAGAAAAAGGGACTCTGGCAGGTGTGGGAACCGTTGACGAACGATTCCCGGGATGTGTAAGCGGCCGTGAGCCAGGCGGTCCATCAATTATTATTCCGGCCCAGGTGTTGCCGAAGGATGATTACGGATGTAGTTTTCATCGAGGGTGATTACGGATGTAGTTTTCACTCGGGGATAGTTACGGATGTAGTTTCTATCCTTCTACCGGTAGAGAAGACCCGCGGATTATTGGACTTGGATGTGGCGACTGATCATCGTCAATCCTTGTCAGGTTTTTATGTTTTCTTTAAGTCCCATCCTCCACTTTGGAAAAATACTCAAACACTGCTTCTTAGGCCTAAGTGCCAAGTAGCCGATAGTGTTGTTTTCAATTTTGAAAGATGATGAATTCATGCAGTATCTAGAACTGCAGGATTATTCTAACAATAATGGCACGTACTTGTGCACTTTTGCAATTATTCAAAAGATGAAAGTTGGTTCATCGGTTATTGATGTTAAATCCCAAATGTTTTGCTTCAAGAACTTTGACTCTCTTCCTATCAGTTATTTCTGAGTTTCACTTATCAAGTGGTTAACGAACTTATATCCTGTACAGAATCTTGAACTGTAAGGTGTTTTGATGATAATGATATACTCATGTGTATATACTTACAAACTTGAGGAGTATTAAAAAGGGAATTTTATTATGGTTTGGTTTATGAAGGGTGGTAATAACTATCTTAGCAGCATATTGAACTGCATATTTTGAAAAGCTCCCTAAGAGGTTATTAATACTATGAGGTATGGTATGTGGATAAGATATGAGGATTACTACGATTATTACAAACTTATCTGTCCATTGGATGTTGCGTTAAACGTCATATTTTCTTTATTGAAGTTTCATTATTGTAAATAATTCGAATTGATATTAAGTATCGTTATATTTCGAAAACTCCATGTGTATATTGATATATATTGTTGTGCTCTATTAATACTTGCTGGGCAATTCTTTCGCTCATACTTGCTTGTTTTAAATATTAACCTTTCAGAGGAAGGTAGAAGATTGAGGCTTATCTGCATGGCTCAGGAGAAGCAGGCAGTGTGCCTTTGTGAAGATGATATGATCCAGAACATAGATAGCTGGAGTAAGTTATATATAAGTGTATTGATGTGTAATATATATTACTTTGTACTGAGTAGTACTAGTTGCGGGTGTACTTCCCAACGAAGCTATACTAGTAGTATAAGATTTTTAAGACGTAGTGCGATGTAATAGAATGGATGTAATAAAGATGTAAAGATTTTAGTTCTTGTTTCTAACCCTATGACCTAAAAGATGCTTGGTGGTTGGGGCCGCAGAGCTATATTTCAGTTTTAATGATTACAGATGGTTTAATGTTGTTAAACAGGTAATTTGATGTTAAGGATTTCCGCGTGACGACCAAATCCCTGACCCCGGATTTGGGGCGTTACAGAATATATGCTGAGAGCTAAAGCCTTTACTGGATCAAAGACTACTGAAGAGTATGTACCTAAATACAGAGATTGGAATGGGAATCTTGTTGAAATGAAGAAGGGAACTGCAAAGTTAAAGACTGATCTGGGTATTACAGTTCTTGATTTTAATTCTCAATCAGAGGAAGTAAAGTTCATAAGACTGGGAAATGAAATGAGGAGAAATAAAATCTACGATCTAAGAGCTGCTATCTATCAGACTGATGAAAATGATCCTGATTTAAGAGAAATCAAGGAAGTTATGCAGAGAGAACTTGAAAATGCTGAGAGAAGACTGTTGTTAGATTATCTCAGAACAACACCAGATCTTGAGGAGGTTAGGTAGACAGAATTTGTAAGTAATTCGAATTTTCTGTAGATTTTGTTAAGTCAAGATTAAACTCTGGTTATATGTTAAACACTGTGTTTTTATTTGATTGTTTTGACATCATCAATTACTGTGAACTTGTACATTTTTCTAATGAACAAGTTGGGGGAGATTGTTAGATATAATTGATGTGATTTAATGTCATTGTTTAAGTGTTACAGGGAAAAAGAGTTTAACTTGTTAATGAAAGCAGTTCTAGCAGAGTTTGAGTATACGCTGACAGCTGGAAGCGCAAACGCTGACAGAAGGAAGTGCAAACACTGCTGGCTGACAGAAGGAAGCGCAAACACTGCTGGCTAGGAGAGCAATAGAGTTTGTTAAAGTCTGTCTACTGGAAGCGTCTACAAGTCAACAGAGATTGAAGATTAATTTAAGATAAATATGGAAGCAATATCTTTGAAGATTGGATAGCTGTCAAAGAGATTGAGTTGACTTAGGAGACGTGTAGCAATCGTAATTGATATCAATTGTATAGCTTAATTATAGGAGAATCAATTAACGATTGTACATAGCTGTATATCTTATAAATACAGTTAGGTTAACCCTAGAAGGGTATCTATCGTGAACGAATATCATTCATTGTAACCTAAGAAGCTCTCTGTGATATTTTACATCATTGAGAGAGGAATTATTAATTCCAAACAGTTTTTAAGTACTGATTTGTGTGTTCTTGTTATTCTCTCATACAGTACTTGATTATATATTATGTATTCGACCTAACAAAGTTGATCCATATGTCACTTATGAGGAACAACCATATTTTCAATACCATCCTCAACAGTACCAGCAAGATGTTCCAGATATGTCATATTTCGTTGGGAGTGAAGAGTTTCAACATCAGCAACCTACTCCTAATTTTCAGTCAGATGAGGTTGTAACTATGGAGGAGCTTAGGATGCTTGAAAAGAGTAATGAGGAGTCTCTCAAATCTTTGGAAATACTAGTTGCTCGAGCTTTGAGTGCCTTGGAACAAGAGAAACAACAATTCATACTAGAGGCAATTCCAGAGAATAACGATGACTTGGAGCAAGGTAATGCATTCTTAATTGAGGAAGACAAATTCCAAGGTGATGTGAGTGTTCACGAGCCATGTGAGGAATTCGATCATTCTAGTATGGTGGATGATTTGGAAAGGGCACAAATTGGGACAGACACCGATGAGCTGCACAAAATTCAAGAATTGGTATGTGCGTACCAAAAGTCTGAAGAACATGGGAAAGATGCAGGTCTTCTACTTGTCTCAGAGTTTAAAGATGGAGGTAGCGCATTAGAGCCAATGGAGGAAGTTCTTTTTGAGGAACCAAAGGCTTTAGCAACTTACATTTACCCTCCTCCATTACATTCAAGCGAAGCCCGCGAATGTGTGTTTTTCTACAAATTGATAGATTTTGGGTCGACAGATGAAGACATTGGAATAGGACATAGTTGTTACACGAATAGGCCAAGTGAGGAGAAAGGGCAGAAAGTGTGTCGTCGTGATGATGATGAAGTCTCGCGAAGAGATGACCAGGCCAACTATTATCATCCTTAATGGAGGCTTGGAAGTAACGTCAAGCTATTGACGTTAAAGAAGCGCTTGGTGGGAGGCAACCCGCATTAGTGTAGGGAAAAAAAATAAATAAATTTGAGTGTTGTATTCCAAAAAAAATAAAAAAAATCGAGCAGGCAGCACCCTTGTAACGCAGGCTGCGCCTGAGTTACTGCTTCTTCCGCAGTCTGCCCCCTGTAACGCAGGTTGCGCCTGCGTTACTGACCTTTGAGCAGTTTGCCCGCCTGTTGCGTAGGCTGCGCCTGCGTGACTGCATGGTGAGCAGTCTACTCCTGCGCGCGCAGGTTGCATGGGCAGAGTTTTGTCCGATTTTGTTGTCAGCTGATTGTTATGTATATAAAAAAAAAAATTCTTTCCACCTCCAATTCTATTTATACTCTTATTAAATCATTCCTACATCTAATTCTTTTCCTATTTCAATTCCAAAACCCTCCATCTTTTCTTCAAATCTCTAAACCTATATCTATTCTAATTCATATTTATTATTATTATTATTATTATTATTATTATTGTTATTATTATTATTATTATTATTATTATTATTATTATTATTATCATGATTATGATTATTATCATTATTATTATTATTATTATTATTATTATTATTATTATTATTATTATTATTATTATTATTATTATTATTATTATTATTTTATCCCTAAATCCTATTTCTATCTTACATCAAATTTCTTACCTTCTCAAATTTTTTTCTTTACACATTAAAATTTATTTTCATCCTATCACTCCATTATATCTATACACCCATACATGCAAACCCAATTCATCCTCTACTTCTCTACATCTCTAAAAATTCAAGTTTGGGGGGAATTAATTGCAAGTTCACCTCTTCGATTCGTATTGGGTAATTTTTTTCTCTAATCTTATTTTTATTACGAATTTGTGTTCTTGTCAATTGGGGGTTTTGTAGTATTCAGGCAAGGTGGCCAGTCTATGGAGCTCGTACGCCGTATCCACTGCCAGATTCAACCAAGGAGGATGAGGACGAGTAGGTATGTTTTCTGTTATCCCCTGTATTTACTTCCATTCAATGCGGACATTGAATATTTTAAGTTTGGGGGATTAGTAGTTGTTGTATTATGTGTTCATGTAGGATTTCATGCTTTGCATATTAGTAGTAGTAAATTATGCATTTATGTTCGTGTTATCTACGTTTGTTTCATATAGGACATTCTGTTTTTATGTTCGTATTTCATTTGAGTCCATAGTAGTTTGCATTTGCACCCATGCTTGATAGGAATTTTGTGTTGTTGACGCTTTTGATTGAGAAGTGATATGCTTTGTTCTTGTGCACACACATACACTAGTAAGTTGAAGCTAGTAGACTTATTGAATGTTGTAAGTGATCAGAAGGACATGAATATGTGCAAGATGATTTAGTTTGCATGCTTTGAATACAAGTCGGTGCATTAGAGAGACTTTTGCTTGGGATTGAGTATGTTTTTTTTCACCAAGTGAGTTTTTGAGCCTTATTGCATATTTTTGCAATTTATTATTTTGCTTGAGTGTTCACGGATTGTTTGCATTACTAGCAGTTATTTGAGATCTTTCTTGAAACGCATGACATTAATTGACGATTAAAATGATAAAGGCATTTAGGAATAACCGCATATTTTCCCATATTACCACACCATATTTAAATGATCAATTAGTTAACCCGTTGAGCTTAATCTTATTTTTTTGGTGACATACCCTATTACTTGCCTAGACCTTTTTCTTGTATTGGCCTTACATTAATTTGAACCCACATTGTCAAAGGCTAGTAGAGTGCTTAAGGGAGTAATAAGGTGTGCAAGGAGGGGTTATTTTTGGTCTTACTTTTGGGGGAAATATTAAAAATTGGGTTTGGTTGTTTACTTGATAGTCGGCATGTGTAATAAAATTGTGGGATCATTGTTATTGTGTATATTATTGTTTGTGATATATTTAGCTCTCGAAGAAAAAAAAAAGAAAAAAAAAAAGAAAAAGAAAAAAATATATATTATGAGAGCATGTTTGTGTTTGTTGTGATCCTACTTTAGTCGACTAGTCATTGTTTTTGTTGGAAGAAAAATAGAAAAATTATGTGGGGGGAAAATAGGGTGTTTGATGTGCAAAAAATGGTACAATTAAAATCGCAAGCGCACGATCATCGTTTTAGTAATTTAAGATTCGATCCACAGGGACTTATTATTCTCGCAAACCTTAATTTACAATTTAATCGAACTAGACAAATGGGGTTTTTGAGATTTTGGTTTTAACTAACTAATTACTAATGGATATCTAATTAAATAAAACTAAATTATTCTAATTATAAACTAATTAACCAAATTATTCCAGAAATTCTAAATTCTAAAATCGAAATAAAACTGGATTTTAATTCTAAAACATTTTTTTTCTTTTTATTTTAAAACTCGAAAACAGCAGCAGCAAAACTTAGTAGTACTCAGTAAACGCAGACTTGTACAAAATTCAGCACAAACGACTCATCAAACTCGCGAAACAAAACTCAACTACACGGCCATTCGACTATACTGCATTCAAACACACAGCAAAACTCACAACTCCATTCATCAATTCAGACAAAACTTGAAAACCAAAAACTATTAATCGCCAAACAAAACCTACAAAACTCGATTGATCCTAACAAAACTAAAACTCAGAAAACAAGAACAAGACTCGGTTTAATATAGCAACCAACTAAACAAACTCATAAACAAATAAACCCAGCAACTCGGTACAAACACAGCAACTAATCTATATTGACAAACTCAGCACTCCGATTAACTAGACGCAACCAGTAAACCATTCAACTCGCGGGTTCAAAACTCGGGGACTCGGAATGCAAACAACAACTCAGACAATTAATCATTACACAGCGGCAATTTACAAACTCAGCGATTACAACACTCAAAAACACAGGACTTCGAACTACAGCAGCAACAACTCGGATGAACAAACTCAATGACTCGGCAAAACTAAACTCAGAATTCGCAGTAAAAATCAAGAGCAATCAATAAACCCAGTTGAACCGAAACCAACAACACATGAACTTCTACTTAACAAATTAAAATCATTACAAACGAAACTAGTCAAGCCGTGCCAACTAAAATGAGGAAAGAAATAGGAAAGGAGAGGGTGAAGAGATTAAACATGGTGGGTTTGGTGTTTGCAGAATGAAAAGGAGGGAGAGAGGGATTGGGCTCGTTGATTTGCAGTGCTGAAGGAAAGGATGGTAAATGGGTGTGGTGCTTGGTCGAAAGGGGAGAGAACAGGGGAGGTGTGGTGGATTTGTTTACATAAAACCGAGGTGAAGAAAAGGGTGGGTTTTGAAAACGAAAACGAAGGAGAAGATGCAGGGGATTCTGAGCTTTATTTGAAGAAGAAGAAAAGGGGATGTGGCTTTTGTATCTCTATTGTAACGAAAACAAAGGTTAAACTACTGGGCTTTGAATTAAAACAGGGGAGATAGCTAGCTTCGAATTAACAAAATAAACGAGATATAAAATACGTTCTAAAATTAAAAGGTTTACAAGAATTACAAAGAAAAATTACAACTACTAAGGGGTTATAATCCTAATCTAAGCTAACGGGGCTATTCCCCGGGGTGTCTTTCTTCCTTCATTTGCTCTCCAATTTATAGCTCCTTCAAGCCTCCCCTTCCGAGATGTGCCCATCCTGTGTTGAGTTTTTAATGTTGGTGTGCTCCATCATCTCTCCACCCATCAAGCCACCTGCTTCTTTATTTCTTTTCCAGCCAACCCATGCCTCAAAAGCCAATCACACATGTTTTACATTTAAAACAAACTACAACAAGATTCCAAGTCTAATAAATTCGGTCTTTAAATCTCGAGCTTTTCCGATCGGATTGTTTTCGATTAAATCCGAATTTTCTCCAATTTTAGCTCCAAAATAGCTCTTTAAGTCCAAATTCTTCCAAACTTAGAAATTCTTGTTTCCTACAATAAAACATCAAAATTTATTAAATAAATATCCAAATCAATGCAAAATGCAATTAAATATGAGAATAAAATTATCAAAAAATATGTCTTATCAAATATCCCCACACTTAGCATTTGCACGTCCTCGGGCAAATAAGCGAAATAAAAACTAAATCCTAACTAATATCACTTTCGTAGATGACACGATTGCATTTAGCACATGCAACAAGCCGTTAAACCCCTAGGTAGCCCTAGTAGGACGAGTGTTGTCTCGTGAGGGTTTATAGTGAATTTACCCACAAAATCCATTTTTTTCTGCCAAGTCTCAAGTATGCAACATATCATAGTACTCCACACAAGTAAACCTTAATCGCACAATTTTGAAAGTCTGTTCACTTACACATCATATGCACAAGACTATCCAAGTAAGCACAAGGTCTAGATAGACAAAAATATCATGAAATAAATACCAATGCCGCATTCAGAGAGTAACATGCTATGGATATAAATGAAGCTCACAAAACTCTCAAATCACACATGTGTATAGGTGAAGTGTATTCGCTCAAGTTCAATCAATTAAGTCATGTGCTACCATATGCTTGGTTGTCCACCAAATCTCCACTACTTCGAATACATGCATGCACAAATCAAAAGGTCTTTGTTAAAGGTTGTAACGTGGCTAAGGTGAAGGGTAGGGAATCAAGAAAAAGGCTAACAAATGGCTAACTCGACAACTAATAGAGCACAATGTTCATTTTTAATTAAAGCACTCAACATGAAATTTCAATCATGTAAAAGGTGATCAGACTCTCACAAGCATTGAACCCCAAGCACATATTGCCATGTACTTTTCCCTTTTCATATTGCACAAACCAATGAACACTAGCATCTATGACTACAAATATTTATTGACTCTTTTTTTTTTCCTTTTTTTTTCTTTTTTTTTTCATTTTTTTTTTCATTTTTTTCATTTTTTTTTTCATTTTTTTTCATTTTTTTACAATATTCCCACCCAATTTCCACACTTTAACAAAGAAATCCCCACACTGTGCACTCACCAACCCCCAAATGAATCAAAATGCTCTACTAGTAAATCAAGAGAAGAATAAACAAGTAGGCTCAAGATTTTAGATTGGTGATACACAAAAATAACGGATATAAAGCTCAAAGGGGTTCACTAAGGATATATGATTCAAGGGTACTGTTTGGATAAATACGGTTAATCCTAGTGCCTTTATCATTTTCATGCATACAGATATCATGTAATCTCAAAATGGTTTAAAGCAAGTTCTAGAGCAACATGCCAACTGATGAACAACACACAACAATAAAATTCGACTGATATAAGATGTACCAATCATAAATTAGGCTCAAGATCTCACAAGGTGAAAGCATGTTTTAGTACTCACTAAATTTGACAAAGACACATCTCAAGTTTTAAAATTTTCGCAAGCACGAACAAGGAATCATCAAGTAACAAATAACTTTCAGAGATATGACATGTCAAATAATCATGCAAAATAAGCTCACAAGATGTGTACATATCCTTGTTAACACACTATGAGACGAGGCAATTATTTTTTAATTTTTTAATTTTTTTGGATATTTTTCAATTTTATGTATTTACACTAAAAACCTAATTTTTTAATTTTTTTTGGATATTTTTCAATTTTATGTATTTACACTAAAAACCCTAACAATAACTAACATCCCCACACTAAAGTCATGCATTGTCCTCAATGTATGCAAATAAAAATGAAGTATGAACAAAAGTGAACGAAAACTCCCCTGAAAATGAGCAAGACATCCACATCGCACGGCTACTCCTCTTAGCTTTTCCTGCCCAAAAATAAATTTAAGTCCGTGTCAGCAACTTTTTCCTTGCCTTTATTACGCCTTCTAGCTTCTTGTTCATCCACCTTTTCCCCCTCAGTTGGGTTATCCTCCAGAATAGTTGGATGTGGAGTTGGGAAATTAGAAGAAGCTGTCTTCACCAAGGAATTAATTGCATGACTAAACTGGGCTGCCATGGCACTCAATTGAGCTTGGAATACATCATTCTGACTAAGTTGCAAATTTTTAATTTCCGCAATGGACTCACGGATATGTGGCAACTCGTTCTCCAGTGATTGGACCCGTGCAAGGAGTCTGTTGTATCCCGCTCTGGTTATAGGTGCATGTGGTTGAGTCTGTTGCCCACTCTCATGTCCTGCTTGTGCTTCTCTCGGTTCTTATCCAGAACTTCCACCGAGATGCGTATCCCCAAAAGAAATCATCCTAGCACCTTTGTCGGATGGTGCAATGAAAGTCCGGGAGCTTCCTTCCTCTCGTGAAGCAAGATGCCTGCCACTGCTGACAAGTGGCAAATCTGGAAAAAGATCAAGAGATTTTCTCCCTGGAAGGTTGATCTTGAATGGATTGAAAGGCACAAGACCCAAGGTTCCCTCGACTGTCTCGGGTTCGCTAGGTTTACTCCGTTTAGCATGAGGTAGAGTGGATGATGTAGCAAACTCCAGATGTGGTGCTCCTCTGACTGATCTTGGCAACAACGGAAGTGGGACAGTCTTCAGATATTCCGTTAGGACTGTAGGCACATCCGTATAGCTCTTATTGCTAATGTAATTAATTACATTTGTCTTCATGAAAGAGCATTCCACATCTCTACCATGGTCCAAGCTTACCCTGTCTGCATCACTCAAAAAATCATTTAAAATTAGTTGCAGAAATCTGGGATATAGACAGTCGACCCTTCGAATCTGGGCATCCCTTGTGACTAAGTGCTTCATCTTCAAGATGATCTGACCAAGAACTAACTTCCCAAAATTAATCCTCAAATTATTAGCTACCGCATACCCTATTTTTTGAATAAATTCAGATATGCGATCTAGATTTGTTCTATCTGAGGTAAAAACATGGTTAAGAATATGGAAGAAGAAATTCCAATACTGGGTTAAATATGTTCTAGAGAGATTACCAGTATTGAAATTACCATCTTGGTACTTTATCAGACGAAAGAACCTCTCAATCTGGTCGGGTGTAGGATCAGCAACGAGATTTTCCATAGGAAAATGAAGAATCCGATTAACATCTCGTTCAGTTACCTTAATCGACCTACCAAACAGTCGGTAAGTGAATGCTAACCCGTCCCTTCCAGAAGTGTTCACCGCACTGCAATACAATTCTCGCAAGGCATCATAGTTGAGCGGCACTGGTGTAACTAAAGCATAGCGAATGATTGAATGCTCATTCAAAAATTGTGCCCAAGCTCGAAACTGCTCATCACGGATGGTGTTGATATCCAGAATGGAAGTAGGATTAACTTTAGCAATTGAGAAGCTTCCTTGCAATGCCATTTTTGAGACAACTAGATTGTGAGATGTTTTCTTGGGAGGTTGGAGTTCTCAGCAAATGTGTGTGAATACGCTCTGAATATCTGAAATGATGAATTAACACAGACAGAAACTCAATGATTATAAGGTTTAAAAATTAGCGGTTAGATGCGATATAGTACAAGCTAGGTACTAGTTTTTCCGCTTCCTTTTCTTTCGGCTCCAACCCTACTTTCTCTTTTTCCTCCAAAGTCTTCCTCGAGCCACACAATGCTACTTCTGTTTTCAACGACAAAAAAAATATATGCATGGTACTATTAAATCAATTCAGTGGGGGTGAGTTCTAGATTCTATAAAAGAGGAAAAATAAAATAAAAAAAAAGAAGAACACAACAAATCCTAAAAATTACGGAATAAATAAAAAATAAAAAAAATAAAAAAAATAAAAATAAAAATTTGGAAAAACTCCCCTAATGCACAAGCATGAAGTGTCGTGGCACTGAATGTCGAAGCATGGTGCCACTCCAAAAACCTGGTGCATGAGACCACCACGAATAAAATCAAGAGTATCAACAATTGTTTTAATTCTGCACAAAATTTCCAAACAAGCATTAGCAATTTTAGCCACTACATCAATAAATAACAATTGATCAAGAAAATATGTAGTTTTGGAAAATTTTGTGATAAAACAACGATAAAATTCATAGCCTCGACAACGTCGAACTCCCTTGACATAAGGTGGAGGCTCCTGTGGTGGTTCTTCTCCCTTCCTTAATTTCTCTGGAACTAATTGATCCTCTTGGCTTTTTGAAGCAATGAATAAGAGATACTTATCAAGATCTCCTTCTTCCAAGAATTGAAAGGTAAGAGCTGTTTGGAATGGATTATCAAGCAAAATTGGAGAAAAATCTTCTCGGACAATTTTTGGCATCATGTCAACCTTTAAGCACAAATTCCCGTCCTTTCTCACAACATCTTCAACAATAACAAAATCATCGATCTTAACATCGGTGGAAAGCTCTTCTTCTATTTCAATAAGTACATCATCAACACACACCGAACTATTTTCCTCTTGATCACTTGTAAGAATGATCGAATCCATTTCATCTTCTGGTGGTATAGATGGTGGCGGTGTAGAGTCGGGTTGCCATGTAGTAGAAAAGCTAGCCAATTCCGCAATTTCAGATTCCATCAGCTTGTTACGAGTGTTTATCTCATTCAAATTTTGCAAGGACTCCTCTTGATCCTTTTGAGTTTGCTTTAAAAGTTTCAACGACTCGTTCAATAATCGATCAGATAGGGCATTTGCATTGGTTTGATGATCCTGAAAATTTTGCGGTGGAGGATATTCATATTGTTGCCATGATGATTGCTCAAATTGTTGTGGATCATGATATGAGAAATTCTGAAAATTGTTGTCCGCGTACGAAAAATTTGGTTGACCCGTCCAATCTTGATTATATGCATTAAAGTACGGATTGGACTCGTATCTTTCTTGATAATCATTCACTTGTCCGAATTGAGCATTGTAAATATTGTAAGAGCATTCAAAATCAAGGTGACCATAACTACCACAAATTTCACAGTATGTGTAAGTTTCAGGGGTCATCCGTGACATCGCATTATTACTCATCGGACATGTAGTGTACAGATAAATTCAAACACACAAAAAAAAAAATGGTGAAAAATTAAAAGAAAAATCTAACCTAGGGTTCCTTAATAAACAAACTAGACCTTGCTCCTAACTTCTTAAGGACCACCAAAAACTCGGTAAATCAGAATTTATTCGAACCGAATTGGCCAGGTAAGCTTTCGCTTGCCTAGACACCAAAGAGTCGGAATAAATAATGATTACTTCGTTTCTTAGGTACCTTCCTAATTGAGCGCGAAAATCCTAGGGACAAACGTCTAATTCAATTCTTACTTTAAGACACACTAAAAAATCCGTAAATTAAGAATTATTCAGACCGATTCGGCCAGATTAGAGCAGGCATTGCCAAGAGGCCAAACTCGTCACTTAGACACCGAATCTTAACAACCAGGCGAACCTTAGACACTGAAGGTCGTGAATAAGTCTTAATTACGTTTATTTTTAGGCACCTTCTTAAGCTACAAAAGATGCAACAAACAACAAGATATATACAAAAAAACGGTAAACAATTATGGATGCTTAACTACGTGTCCTAATAAGAAAAAAGAATTTAACGTGCCTTTGGGTCCTCCAGCAATCACCACAATTTATAAGGTACGAAAAATTAAAAACAAAGAAAATAAAAATCTAGATGATGTGCTCCTAAGTGATTAAATGCATGATGCAACAATTATGTATTTACAACTAATTTTTTGAATTTTTCAATTTTCATTTTTTTGTGATTTTCAATTTTGTGATTTTTTTGTGATTTTCTAAAAATAAAAATGCGAAAAGAGTGAGATACGGGTTACCGAAGCACGCTTCCAAAAATTCCAATTTGCTCCGAGCTCCGCGAGAAAATTCCCGTAGTTTCAATCTTTCTGAAAAAAAGAAATAAAAATAAGACAAGAAATAAAACTAATACGAAAAATTAAAAATTAAGGCGCGAAAAATAATTGGTCCCCGGCAGCGGCGCCAAAAACTTGATGTGCAAAAAATGGTACAATTAAAATCGCAAGCGCACGATCATCGTTTTAGTAATTTAAGATTCGATCCACAGGGACTTATTATTCTCGCAAACCTTAATTTACAATTTAATCGAACTAGACAAATGGGGTTTTTGAGATTTTGGTTTTAACTAACTAATTACTAATGGATATCTAATTAAATAAAACTAAATTATTCTAATTATAAACTAATTAACCAAATTATTCCAGAAATTCTAAATTCTAAAATCGAAATAAAACTGGATTTTAATTCTAAAACATTTTTTTTCTTTTTATTTTAAAACTCGAAAACAGCAGCAGCAAAACTTAGTAGTACTCAGTAAACGCAGACTTGTACAAAATTCAGCACAAACGACTCATCAAACTCGCGAAACAAAACTCAACTACACGGCCATTCGACTATACTGCATTCAAACACACAGCAAAACTCACAACTCCATTCATCAATTCAGACAAAACTTGAAAACCAAAAACTATTAATCGCCAAACAAAACGCTACCAAACTCGATTGATCCTAACAAAACTAAAACTCAGAAAACAAGAACAAGACTCGGTTTAATATAGCAACCAACTAAACAAACTCATAAACAAATAAACCCAGCAACTCGGTACAAACACAGCAACTAATCTATATTGACAAACTCAGCACTCCGATTAACTAAACGCAACCAGTAAACCATTCAACTCGCGGGTTCAAAACTCGGGGACTCGGAATGCAAACAACAACTCAGACAATTAATCATTACACAGCGGCAATTTACAAACTCAGCGATTACAACACTCAAAAACACAGGACTTCGAACTACAGCAGCAACAACTCGGATGAACAAAACTCAATGACTCGGCAAAACTAAACTCAGAATTCGCAGTAAAAATCAAGAGCAATCAATAAACCCAGTTGAACCGAAACCAACAACACATGAACTTCTACTTAACAAATTAAAATCATTACAAACGAAACTAGTCAAGCCGTGCCAACTAAAATGAGGAAAGAAATAGGAAAGGAGAGGGTGAAGAGATTAAACATGGTGGGTTTGGTGTTTGCAGAATGAAAAGGAGGGAGAGAGGGATTGGGCTCGTTGATTTGCAGTGCTGAAGGAAAGGATGGTAAATGGGTGTAGTGCTTGGTCGAAAGGGGAGAGAACAGGGGAGGTGTGGTGGATTTGTTTACATAAAACCGAGGTGAAGAAAAGGGTGGGTTTTGAAAACGAAAACGAAGGAGAAGATGCAGGGGATTCTGAGCTTTATTTGAAGAAGAAGAAAAGGGGATGTGGCTTTTGTATCTCTATTGTAACGAAAACAAAGGTTAAACTACTGGGCTTTGAATTAAAACAGGGGAGATAGCTAGCTTCGAATTAACAAAATAAACGAGATATAAAATACGTTCTAAAATTAAAAGGTTTACAAGAATTACAAAGAAAAATTACAACTACTAAGGGGTTCTAATCCTAATCTAAGCTAACGGGGCTATTCCCCGGGGTGTCTTTCTTCCTTCATTTGCTCTCCAATTTATAGCTCCTTCAAGCCTCCCCTTCCGAGATGTGCCCATCCTGTGTTGAGTTTTTAATGTTGGTGTGCTCCATCATCTCTCCACCCATCAAGCCACCTGCTTCTTTATTTCTTTTCCAGCCAACCCATGCCTCAAAAGCCAATCACACATGTTTTACATTTAAAACAAACTACAACAAGATTCCAAGTCTAATAAATTCGGAACTAAATTCGGTCTTTAAATCTTGAGCTTTTCCGATCGGATTGTTTTCGATTAAATCCGAATTTTCTCCAATTTTAGCTCCAAAATAGCTCTTTAAGTCCAAATTCTTCCAAACTTAGAAATTCTTGTTTCCTACAATAAAACATCAAAATTTATTAAATAAATATCCAAATCAATGCAAAATGCAATTAAATATGAGAATAAAATTATCAAAAAATATGTCTTATCAGTGTTGTTTATGATTTATTATGGTACTTACTAGCTTTTGACACTTCACCTGATTTGGATTATTTGACATACCTTATCCCTAGCTCCGTTACAACCCAAATAAAGACCTTTTGATTATCGTCATTGATGTATGTTCTGTTAAGAGTTAGATTGATACCAAATGTCAAGCGTGTTTATGATTTTGTTGGAATTGAGTGATACACTTACCCTTGTTCTTGAGTGAATATTCTTTTGTGAGTGGATGTGAGTGTTTGCTTGTATTTGCGTTTGAGATCCCGAGTTTTGTCTCAAAGATGTACTCTTGTAGGCTTAGCATGTTTACTAACTTATTCTTACACTAGACATGGGCTTTTGAGAACTTATGCATGTTCATTGAGTAGACTATGTAAATACTTGCACTATCAACACCAAGACATTGCGTATTTACTTTGATTCTTAAGTTGATATGACATGAGAAGATTTGAAGGTATGGTAGGATATTAGTACTAGATTAATTGCATTTTCATATTAGTTGCATTCATGCATTGCATTGCATTAGGTTACATGGATTTTGTGGGTACATTCGCTATAGGCCCTCACGAGACCTTACTCGTCCACTAGGGCTGCCTAGGGGTTTCAAGGGCTTGTTGCATATGCCAAATGCAACCGTGATCACCTACGGAAGTGGTACTAGTTAGTTAGTTAGTTGTAATTGTTTATGCTTGAGGACAAACATCGGTTTAAGTTTGGGGGTGTGATAAGTGGATTTTATATCCACTTGGAGCATTCTATATCGGCTTAAATTGATTGTTTTGGACTCAAGTTTGTTGTAGTTTTGATGTGTTTTGTGTGTTGTGCATATTTACAAGAATGTTGATTAAGGTTGATGCTTCTATCGTTTTTGGAGGATTAATTGATTAAAATTCGGATTTTCTGGGACGGTTGCGCAGTCTACACTGTTTTGCCCATATCTGGAGTTCTATAAGTCCGTTTTTAGCGATCTTACCGCCCACGCGAAGCTTGAGAGATTTTCTACAACATGGAACAGGTGTTGCACGAGCAGGCTGCGTGTGGTAGGAGCAGGAAGCACGACAAGCAGACTGATGGGAGCAGGAAATTACTGTTTTGCCCTTTTCAAGTTCTAATTATATTTTGGGCAGTTTTTAGTACCTTAATTGAATTCTAATTGTAATAGAAGGTAATTTCTTGCTGGGCAAGAATTATAGAGCCTATATAAACACATCCTATAATTGTAATTTGGAGAATGATTACATACCAATTACTTAGGTTTATTTGTATCTTTTCATATTTTGTTTTTATCATGGTTTCATGAGATCCCATGATGACGAGCGGTTCGATTATGAACTAATCGTTGTCATAGGATTCTAACGGATTTATTTATGGAGCTTTAGTATCTTGATGCCTTAAAGATCTGTGTGTGATGTATATTTGATATCCTCGTATGATTATGCTTAATTGTTAGATGCGTAGCTAACATCTAATCTGTTAATCTCTTGTGAAGTGAAAGTGGATCTTGAGATTTAGAACTTGTCATGCTAGCATAGGTTCATGATTGTTTATCAACATGATTCGTAGTATGAGATGAGAATACTTGTATTGCCCTATGTGATCTTTATGGATAACTTGTTCTTCAACCGTTATGTTTTCAAATTCTATAGACATATAGGGTCTAAGCATAATTGGTGTCTATTCATCTTCTATCTCTTTTGTGGATTTATGTTTAGTTTGGTATACGTATACTGAGAGGTAGCGTGTACTTGTTTCGTGTTATCCGATCAGATATCATAACCATTGCATATAGTGATCAAAGGTGTCAGATCTAAGCAAAGTATTTAATGAAGTTAGGATTCCATGGTTTATCTTGCAGAAGTAATTCGATTCCAATTCTCGTTAGTTAGTTAATTCTTAGTTTGTTAATTTGCTTTTTAGTTAGATTTAGTTAATTAAAACCCAATTTGTTATTTGTCTTAGCAGTGAATTAAAACCATACATTGTTGCATAGGTACAATACTGAATTAAAAACCAGATCTCTGTGGGAACGAACTTGACTTATATCTATATTACTTGTGACCACGTGCGCTTGCGTGATTTTGTGTTAACAACTTGGTGCAATTGGGAAAAGGGTGCAGGAGTTTGAAGATCCTATATATTTTGTTGCTTTGTTTTTACATCCTGGTTGTAAGAAGATGGCTATATCGCGTAAGATGATAGGTGATTTGATTATTAAGATGTCGATGGAAATTGCAAAAAAATGGAACTTTCCAAAGCGCGAGGTGCTACTTCTTATGAGGGAGCTTATTAATTATAAAAATGGAGATGCTCCTTTTGATGACTTAACTGAGACACTTAACCATTCTCCTCGTGTGTTCTGGAACAATTTTTGTGGTGATTCACCTATGCTTCGAACATTTGCAAAGAAGGTATTTTCAATTGTTCCTCATAGTGGTCCATGTGAACGTCTTTTCTCTACACTTGGTTTAATTAAAACAAAAACACGTAATCGTTTAGAAGTGTGCAGTTTAAATATGATTGCACAAATAAAGTATGATTTGGAAACTCAAGTTCAGATTAAAAGAAAGCCTTGCAAACCTGATTCCGATATGACGGATGGACTATCAATGGCTGACTTTGATATAGTAGAAGAATATGATGATGGTGGAGAAGATCTCTTCAATGAAGAAATTGATGATGTCCAGGCTGAAGATCTAAGTTAAACTATCGGAATAATGGAAGACTTCTTTGATTTTGAGGCTTTTCAGAGTTATAATATGCAAGTCAATTCGGGACATGTTGATCATGTTCCAGAAGATGAAAATTGGAGTGTTGAAGCACTCTTTAGTGAAAACATTAGATAAGCTTTTTTCGTACTTTAGAATCTTGCAGAAGTAGTTCCTGTGCAATTTTGTTCTATATGCTACATGTGCTATTTTGTATCCAATGAAATGTGTAATTTTTGTTATATTTAATCAAGGTTATACCAAATGGCACGCCATTTGGGCATGCCTTTTGACAAAAAGCATGCCTATAGGCATGCACTTCAGAAGTGCTGTGCCATGTACCCTACTTTTAGGGGATTAAAACCGGGTTGGGTCAGGATAAAAACGGGTTGCGAAGAACTTTCCGGGTTGCCAAGAACATTCCAGTTCCCGGCGGTGTTCCGGCCACCGGGAAAAACCTGCTAATACTAAAACAGTCCCCAAAATTCATGTTTTCAATCTCCTGCTCAAGCTATACGCTTCTACAACTACAACAACGTCAATTACAGTCAAATCTCAGTCCAAACAACAACAAAATGAACCTAGTTCCGGAGGTCAAACCCAGAATCCGGCGAACTAAAAGTAACCAGAAAATTAATGTATTTAATTCTAAATCCAACGATTATCTATACGTTAGTGGTACTGAAAATAACAGGCAGGTATCCAAAATCAATTCCGGCTTAAAACTCGTAACTTGGTAGTGTCTCGAGTCGTGGTGGCGGAGTCGAAAGGGGAGAGGGGAGAGGCAGTGAACAGAGAGAAAGGAGGGAGGAGAGATAAGGAGGGTTGTATTATTGGTTTTATTAATGCTTGAAAATAGGATAATTATAAAAATAATACCCAAAACCAATTTTTAAGCCCCAAAAGGTTAAAATGGGTAAACTTTTATAAAATTTATAAATTAATAATTTCAAAAATAATTAAGATAATTATTAACATTTCAAAGAATAATCTAAAACTAATATAAAGGTAAAAACGCATAATTTTGGAATATTTTTACTACTTAAAATAAATAAATTTTTTGACACAAATGAAACATAATTTGGAATTCCAAAATTTCGAGATGATTTAAACGGATAATATCGTGAAAGCATCAGCTTAGTAAACATAACAAAATACCCGTAGGTACAATAAACAATGCAACATTTATTCCATAACGATGGATCATTTAAGGTCACACAATCATATAATAATTTCAAAGATGACATATTTATATAATTTAATGATAGAAATTACACATTTAAATATAAATAATATTTTAAAATTTGTAAGATATTATATTTATCATTTAGAGAAAAAAATAATTAAAAAAATATTTTCCTATATTTTTTTAATAATATATACACTTTAATACTTATAAAATATTATTTTAATAATAATTAAAATATTTAGTAAAATAAAAACTAATAAAAAAATATTAAAAAAATTTCTAAATGTAACACTAGCATTATTTGTAACGCTAGGAATAGCAAATGTAACACTTTTTCGTGGGACCCAATAGTGTGGCTCACAATTTTGTGAGGCCCACATTTTTTGTGGGGCCCACGTATGGCGCCCACATTTTTTGTGGGGCCCACATGTGGGGTCAACATTTTTTGTGGGGTCCATGTGTGGGGCTCACTTTTTGCGGGGTCCACCTTTTGGTCTCGCCCACAAATTTTGAAAAATGAGAAAAAAAACTAATGTAACACTTTATTTTGGTGTTACATGTATGCAACACCGTCACCCTTACTGTAACACTAATTATGAACTAATGTAACACTAGTTGAGATGTGTTACAACAGGTCAAAATTTACTACCTATTGTAACACTATTTCACGTAACGCTTTCAAAAACCATTACGTTAGCCCACTTATGGCGTAGTGTTGGTTCAGTGACTAAACTTCTCAGAATCCTTCTGGATCATTCAGACAATAGGTGCTCATTTATAGGTTGTTGTATCTGAAATTATTAAGATTAAGATATGTTGTTTGTAGTTTAATCATGATAATTATATATCATTTAAGATATGTTGTTTGTAGTTTAATTATGATAATTATATCATTTATGGTTGACTCTCGTGTAGGGTGCATGGCACGACACTTCTGAAGTGCATGCCTATAGGCATGCTTTTTGTCAGAAGGCATGCCCAAATGGCGTGCCATTTGGTATAACCTTGATTAAATATAACAAAAATTACACATTTCATTGGATACAAAATAGCACATGTAGCATATAGAACAAAATTGCACAGGAACTACTTCTGCAAGATTCTAAAGTACGAAAAAAGCTTATCTAATGTTTTCACTAAAGAGTGCTTCAACACTCCAATTTTCATCTTCTGGAACATGATCAACATGTCCCGAATTGACTTGCATATTATAACTCTCAAAAGCCTCAAAATCAAAGAAGTCTTCCATTATTCCGATAGTTTAACTTAGATCTTCAGCCTGGACATCATCAATTTCTTCATTGAGGAGATCTTCTCCACCATCATCATATTATTCTACTATATCAAAGTCAGCCATTGATAGTCCATCCGTCATATCGGAATCAGGTTTGCAAGGCTTGCTTTTAATCTGAACTTGAGTTGCCAAATCACACTTTATTTGTGCAATCATATTTAAACTGCACACTTCTAAATGATTACGTGGTTTTGTTTTAATTAAACCAAGTGTAGAGAAAAGATGTTCACATTGACCACTATGAGGAACAATTGAAAATACCTTCTTTGAAAATGTTCGAAGCATAGGTGAAGCACCAAAAAAATTGTTCCAGAACACACGAGGAGAATGGTTAAGTGTCTCAGTTAAGTCATCAAAAGGAGCATCTCCATTTTTATAATTAATAAGCTCTCTCATAAGAAGTAGCACCTCGCGCTTTGAAAAGTTCCAATTTTTTGCAATTTCCATCGACATCTTAATAATCAAATCACCTATCATCTTACGCGATATTTCCATCTTCTTACAACCAGGATGTAAAAACAAAGCAACAAAATATATAGGATCTTCAAACTCCTGCACCCTTTTCCCAATTGCACCAAGTATATGTTGTTGGAAACCTCGAACGGCATATTGAGAACTTTTCGCATTATGATAAATTGTTATAAAATTGCCAAGCACATCAGCTAGAGTTGCCGTCCTGTGCTCTAACTTTCCAATTACATCTATAATTGGCTTCAATGCTTCTACTAAACATTCATTGTCAGCAAAGTTGTGGCGATTTTTAATAGCATCTCGAACAACAGAATTTGTTATTGTTGGATAATCCACATTTTTGCTTAATTCCAAACAATAACGGAAACCCTATTCATATGTAGCTACTCCCAAGCAAACTTTAGCCAAAGAATACCAACGAGTCTCACAAAAAGTACTAAGAAAGTGTGGTATTTTCCTGTCCACCTGCCATTTTTTTAATGCCTTTCGCCAAATGTGTGAAGATGTAAAATAGTTTACAAGTTTCTGGTTTACCTTTACAACTCTAGAAATTTCAAAAAATCCAGCAATATCTTTGGCAAGCAAATTGAACCCTTGTAAGCAACAACGAATAGATACAATATTAGGATGTAAGGCCTTCAAATCATTTCTTAACTTCACCATGTTTGATGGACTATCTGTCATACAAGCAATTGCATTTTCTACTCTAGCACCATTCAAAAGCAAATTAGATAGTAACTAACTCTTTAGTTCAAGTGTTGTATGTCTAAATTCTGATAAGTCAATAATATCAAGAACATCCTCGCGTTCTTCTTTTAATACCATGAAAGCATATATTGAATTTCTAGACACATCCGTCTATCCATCAAAACAAATAGTATAATCTGTAGAAGAAGGAAGACATTCTAATTTCTTACCAAGAAGCTTTGAGAACATATTTGTGAGTACTCTCCCTCTTAAAATGTCACTGGAAGGGACCTTGTATAAGCAAGACAGAGCATTTACAAACTTTTTAAAGAAAATATTATCCCCAAATCTGAAGGGAGTTCCTCCATATACGATTTCTTCCAAGAGTAAATCTTCAATACTATTTTGTAATTCCGAAGACATTGGCTTAGAAACCCATCCGAGAATACTTTGTTGTTGAGGAGCATTAACAGAACTTACTTCTTCTCTTGGTCGCTTTGTTTGGACATTTTTTGCTAAATCTTTACCAGCCTCTTGAATGTACAATGTTTTCTCTAAAATCGGCCATTGTCCACAACGTAGAACATGATTGTGGATAAGCTCAGGCCTTCCTTCAATTGAAACTAAACAGAAACCACACTTTGCTTCATATCGATTTCCCCCTTTTTTGTCTAAAGACCGATAAAAAAATTTCCATCTCGTGCCCTGAGTTTCCAGAGGCTCAGCAAATCCTTCTGGACATGGTTTTAGTTGAGTTCCTATATCAATATATTACCAAAAAATCGATCAATTAATAAGATATCAACAACTAGTTAACAATATATAAACATATATAGAGAAAAATATTAAACAATGATGACAAATTAATTATAAACAAGTAATGGTATATAAGTTTAGAACTTACTGGAAGTTGAATATGGTTGAGACATAGATAATATATAAGATATATGTAAGGTAGTAAGACTTAAGAGTTAAGAGCAAAGGTATGAGAAAATGAGAATTGAAGTGAAGTAGCCAACAACACTCGTGAGAATTGGGAAGTGGTGACTACTGACTACTGAGAAAGTGAGAAGCTATTAGGTTAATTAGCTAATGGGCTAATTTTAATTGGGCTTTCCATCTTGGATCCTTATTAATTATAAATGGGTATTTGTATTTTGACCCAATTATAAAATTCTAATTATTAATATATTATGACGTATATATAATTATATATATATAATTAATTATAAAAAATTTATAAAAAAATTAGTAAAAAAGCATGCCAAAACAGGAAAAGGCATGCCTATAGGCGTGCCGTCATGGCGTGCCCAGTCCGGCTTGCCGGTGCCGCTATGCCATGCACCCTACTCTCGTGGCTTCAAATTATAAACTTAAGTAACGAATTGTGAAACCTTTTCTATTATAAGAGGTACAACTCATCTATTGGAATTGACAGAGGAGGAAGGCCTGAGGAATTCTGGCAAGCTATTAGGTCGAAGAATTCAGCAAGTTATTTTATTTCCTCCTGAGGAATTCTGGCAAGCTATTAGGTCGAAGAATTCAGCAAGTTATTTTATTTCCTCTACTTCTTTATTAGGTTGAAGAATTCTGGCAAGTTATTTTTTTGTCCAGTCACTGATAGAGGAGGAAGGCTTGAGGAAGCTAGGGCCTTATGTGGCAGACACTGGCAGTCATGGCTTAGCTCGAGGGGCTAGAAGCTCACAAAAGAGCGGCAACACACAACAATATATGCTAGAGACACACAGATATGAACTCAACAGGATTATAAACATAGCATATATTACAACATATATGCTAGAGACATACAACAAGATGAAATTCTAACTCACATATATGATGAACAAAATGAAGAAGATAATCAAACTATAACATAGAATCAAAAACTTAAAACTCCATTTTCGACACGTAAATATGACACCCACTAAAACCACAAATAACATTCACATAATCGATTCGCTATAAGCTAAAAAAGCTTGTGTTAAACACATACCTATATATATCAAGTGATTACCTTTGAGGTATTTATTTTAACTGCACAGTGACACAAAAATTGAGGATCATCTTTACTTACACGCATCGATCTCAAACTTGTGAAACACTGAAATATCACTCCCACCATGAATCGAGCTACTTACACTCCCGCTCTTTTCTCTCCGGCCGTCACTCCGCCGCCGTGCTCCGGCCAACTCACCTCCTGTCTTCCAGATTCTTCTTAAAAGGAGTTTTAATTTAAATTAAGAATTTAAATTAAGAATTTAAATTAAATCATTATTAAATTGAGAATTGGCTATTTAATTAATTGGACTGGTCCTAATTAATTATTTAAGTAAATTCGAAATTTAATAAAGAAGGAACATAATTGGGTTTAAGGAAATCCAATAATAAAATCAGAATAAAAATAGAATTGGGTTAAGGAAGCCCAATTCAGTTTTTTGATTTTAGCCCATTACCTCTCTCATATAAATACATAATAATGTATTACTTTAGGGTTAAGCACTACAAGAAAAAGATGAATAGACATCACACATTAGACATCGGTTACCAATGCCACTAATGTTAAACGATGTAATAACATCACCCTATTTTTCTCTGATGTCTTTGTTATTTTAAGACATCATTTATTTTATAACCGATGTCTAAAACTTGACTAAAAAAAATGCGCCTCCCACTTCAATTTGTTTCCCCCCCTTAATCAAAATTTTCCCCCTTCTACCAAATATTCTCCCCCCTTGCCAATTATTTCCCCCCCCCCCCAACTTTTCAACAAAACAAAAAACTAAACTGTAAGAACCCAGATTTTCGGTAGAATTAAAACTTTTCTTATTAAGAATAAGTATATACGTGAATAGTGTTTGTCATGCGTGAATAGTAATTTATGGATGAATAGTGATTTTGAGGACCAAGAAAATTTTCACGCCACCCTATGTACAAGACATGGTATGTATATTTCGAAGTCATATTAGTGATTCACGGAGCAAATAAGTGTATGTAAAGACGATCGGAATTCAGAAATTCCAATTTGTATTCTGGTGTAATATTTGACCGGGAAGTGAATTATATATTATTCAAGAAATGAGATATTAATTTTGAGGAATTAAAGATTTAATATGTTAGGATTTTATTATATTTGATTCGAGGATTTAGAACGAGAACCACTGAGACGTTACAACAAGATTAAGCGATTGAGCGAACGAAGCATGGATTAAGGATATGGTATATTAAGAGTCCAAGGAAGGATATATTATGAGAAAGAAAGAGGATTGAGAATAAACTCTTAGAATTGAGAAATAGAGAATGCTTGAGAAAGCGGGAGAACGTTTTCTGAGATAAAGAGAAATAAACAAGGGATGCTGGAATTAATATCCGTTCGAGGTATTATGCCATATTAGAGCAATAATATGCAAAGTATTAGTTGTAACGTATTAATTTTATTCACGAAACAACAATGGAATCCAATTGGTGGGAAAGAAAACAAAGCCAAGGGACTTAAGTGCAAGAAACAAGAGATAAGGACTTAGGTGCAAAAGGAGGAAGGACTTGGTTGCATTTTAAGTGGATAAGAATCCAAGGGAGCCAATGGGAGTGTGACACCTAGCAAGGATAAGGATGCATCCAAAATATCTAGATATATATTACATGTGTAAGCATTATTGGAGATAAAGAACAAAAATCAAAAACCAAGAAACTCCATTTTCTCTCCATTCTGCCCAGCAGAACTTCCTCTCAGTAAAACGGGCCTAGAGCCTTCATTACTCAATGAAATTTTTTGTTCTTTATATGGTTAGAAAGCTGTGAAGACGCTCTACAACTTTCATTCAGGAGCCTCGACCAGGAAACGAGTGCAAGGGCTTCGTTTTGGCTGATCTTTGGGGCGTGTTTTTCCAATCAGGAAACTCACTTCCATGTTCTTGATTTCTTTGGTGAGATTGAAGATGGTGAGCATAGAGTAAGGCTTCCCCAAGGTTAACCAACCTTGTTTGAGATTGTAAGAACATCAAGAAGGTATAAAAACCCTAACCCCTCTTGGCCATGTAGTAATTGTGATGTTTAATGTTAGATCCATGGTTATTAGTGTGAATCTTGGACATATAAGTTATGGATGATGTAGATCTTGAGTTTTGATGTTGTGATTGTGGTTTTTATGATTGTGGATAGTATATGTATCTCCATGAGTGTTATAAAGCATGAACTAAGTGAATTAGGTGTTGGTTGTGTTGTGGAATTGAGAAAATTGGTTGATCTAAGTGAATACATGCTTGCTGAGTTTTCCAGGAACTTTGACCTGCCTTGTAACATGGTTTTGAACCCTCAAATCTTGTCACCTGAGGTCCTACCATATATTGTTGGAAAGATAATTGAATTTAGTTTCTGGAAAAGTAAGGTTCATAACTAAGTAATGTATAGATTTTAAGTTATGGCCGGAGAAGTAAATTGTGTTTCTGGATTCCGGACTGCACTAAGTGACCCCCTTGTGAACCTTGTTTAAACCCCTAAATATTTATGTATGATCATGGAAAAATTAGAGAAGCTAGTAAATGCAGTGGGGAAGGCTACCCAAAAAGAATTGGATTAAAATATGTAATTTTCAATTTTATAAAAATGTTGGAGCGAGGTGTGCGCAAGTGAAAAACCACTTAGGGGATTAGTTTAAAGTAGTTTTAAGAATGTTCACTTGAGTTTCGAGTTTGAGGAATAGATTTGAGTCGAATGGGTAACGGAAGTGATAATGTGACGACATGGTCATATGAGAGGGTTAGTGGTCACAAGTGAAGTCGTTAAGTTGGTCTTACGATTTTTTTTAAAAACCTTATGATTAAGTAGCGTTGTTAAGGTACTAACGTACAAATATTGATTATGTATAGATTTCCATTCCACTTCGCGAGCCGACCACCCCAACCTCACCAAGGCAAGTTTTCCAACCCTAAGTATTTATTTTCAAAAGATTATATTCTTGATTTTACCTATGCAAGTTTACTTTTCAAAACTTATATATAAGGATTTTCACTGTTGTGTTTATAGCTTCCAAACGTATTATATGCTTATGCTTTACGAGATTATGTTGAAGTTTGAGATATATGCATATGTGTTTGTACACCCTTGAACTTAGAATGAAAATATTGCTTCGGACAACGACTCTAGCAATATAGGTCGTAGCGGTCCAAATATACTATTGACCGGGGAGCGGTATATTATTGTATCGTGATTAAATTACGGAAACCCGAAAGGTCATTCGGGAAGTATCGTATACTTACGTATTTATTATTTTTACGTTGTTAAAAATACTCAAAAATATCTATCTTGGATTAAAAGCTTATTTTAATTAAATAATTATTTTACTAATTGTTTATATATTAAATCTAAAAATATTATTTATTAATTATCGTTCATTATTTTAAAGACAAAACTAATCCAAGATACCTTCAGCGTTTTCAAACTCGAACTCTTTCCCACCCAAAACATTTTCGAAAACCCCCGGTCAGATTTTGCTTCTTGTACGTTTTTCAAGAATTATTGGTCGACTGAGGTCGAACTTCAACTACTCGAATTTTCTATCAAAAGGATTTTTGAAAAGAAAAGAAAAAGGGGACTCTGGCAGGTGTGGGAATCGTTGACGAACGATTCCCGGGATGTGTAAGCGGCCGTGAGCCAGGCGGTCCATCAATTATTATTCCGGCCCAGGTGTTGCCGAAGGATGATTACGGATGTAGTTTTCATCGAGGGTGATTACGGATGTAGTTTTCACCCAAGGGTAGTTACGGATGTAGTTTCTATCCTTCTACTAGTAGAGAAGACCCGCGGATTGTTGGACTTGGTTGTGGCGACTGATCATCGTCAATCCTTGTCAGGTTTTTATGTTTTCTTCCAGTCCCATCCTCCACTTTGGAAAAATACTCAAACACTGCTTCTTGGGCCTAAGTGCCAAGTTGCCGATAGTGTGGTTTTTGATAAGAAAAAAATTGATATTGTGCAGTATCTAGAACTGCAAGATTTTCTATAAAGATTGGCACGTGTTAGTGCACTCTTGCAATTATTTCAAAGAATGAAATGTTTTTGAATGAGAAACCTTCTAAGCTAATGGAAGGAAAGAGGTTTTGCAATAATGTATTCCATGTACAGTATGTTAACCTTAGAGTGTTTTGCCGAAAATGATATACTCATATGTATATATATAATTTCAAACTTGAGATATATTGAAATGAGAACCTTATAAAGGATTCATATGTTATTCTTAAAGCTCCTTAGTGAGTATAAATGTTTTATTCAAACTCGGACATATATATTGTCGAGTTATGTTTTGTAATCTGAGATATATACCCATACAGTTGGGAACGTTTTCGAAATAAACCACATTATTATTTTACAAAATGGTGAACTTGCTGAGCATTATGTAGCTCATTCTTGCTTTATAAAAACTTTTCAGAAAGAGAAGAATTTGATCGGTTAACTCCGCACCAGCAGAAGAGGAGTAGAAGATTTACCCCTGAGATGATTTAGTTCCTGATAAATACTACAGAGTAAGTCTGATAGGTTTTCAACTGTAATAGTAAGACTTGTCTTCAAGTGCAGTTGTATAAATGGAAGTGCGCAAGATTCTAGAATGTACAGATGAGTTGTAATATTTAGCGTTACTTTTGATTATCGTTTCTGAGGCTCTAACTTGTATGTGCTTAAGATTGAGGTCTGGATTGATGTATTGTTGAGTTGTAAAGTTAATACAGGTATGATATGGTTGGATGGTGATGTGACGACCTAAATCTTTGACCTCGGATTTGGGGGCGTCACAGAAATGGTATCAGAGGGATAAGTTGCAGTACTCAGAAACGAGAGTGTTGAGAGTTAAGTCTAAGTAGGAGAATGACATACGAGATCGTAGTAAACTTACTATTGGACTTCCGGAAGAGGTACCGGTGAGTAGAATGGGCTGGAGTGTTACTGGAGGTCTTATACTAGGGTCGATAGAATCCTTAGAGGTTTGAGAGTCGTACATGACCTATCATAAGTAATAATGTAGAAAGCAGAGCGAAATCTCAAGAGCAGCTGAGGTAGAGGCGATATTGCCAATATGATCGGATGACTAGGCTGGCATAAATTTTGTGGCCCATAGTCCTCCACAGTTTAGAAGGCGGTATTTTAAGAATTAAGAAGTTTAGACATCCCTACATAAGTAAGGGTACTTAGTACTTGGAATAATGAAAGTCTTTTACTTTGGCTATAAGATCCGATTTTCGATAAGTAACGGGTTTACCTGAAAGTTGGTCACTATGTCGTTGTGGATTTCATTACCCTTGATGGTGAATTTTACATGTGTTATACGAGAATGTTATCATAAGACGAGCATGCTAGGTAATTCCACGCATGATTCGGACGCTAGAGCATGGTAGTTCAACTTAGAGAACAAACAAGTGGGATTAACAAAGGGACTCAAGAGCAGTTTAATATGGTTGCAACGAGCGATACAGTGATCTCAGAGTCTACCAAAAGAAAAGACCAACGGGTCTAGAGTGGGATCCTTTGATAGAGATGTTAGCAGGGACTACGTATATATGTATTGTAGACCTCAATATTTTTGGTATATGTTCACATGCACACACCCGCCACTGAACCTATGGACTGCACTGAGATCCCTGAGAGATCTCTTTGATCTGTTCCCAGGGGGAACTGGACACTTGTGATTCATGTCGAAAGGCATGAAGTAGGACCCTATGGACTTAGCAGGTGTCCCCGGAATGATGTGAATCTTGGTCTTCAAGATAAAGCACGGAAATGATAGATATACTTGTGAAACCCTAACTCGATAAATGACTTTAAGATGATGATTGAGAGACACACTAGTTGGTGTCTTGTATTACGAAGACGAAGAGATGAAGTTACCCTCATAGTGGTGATAATGAGATGCACGAATGATTATTAACTTATTTTGGTAACTACCGGCTGGTGCACTACTTCATTTTAAACTTTTCATTAACCATGTTACCTCGATTAGTTTATATCAGGTAATCCTTCTAGCTTTCTACTTCAAACTTGTGGAATAACCACCAGTGATATACTTTCTCTAAACCGGGACTCATCCAAAGTATCTTATTTGATCCCCGAGTATTCTATTTGAAGTTTATAATTATTTCGTTCTGCTCAGGACTATTTACACTTCCTTTCAATTATCCAAGGAATGTTCAACAATTGTTTCCTTAATTAATCAATGAATATTCCTAAACGAATATTGATATTTGACTACTTCTTTCATACTTGCACTCTTCAGTCGAGCCCATAAATATTTATCAACTTGTTGAGAACAGGGATGATCTAACATCCAGACATCCTTCATGAATTCTTTTCTTCTATTCAAGATGAGATTGTACATCGTACATTGAAATCATAGTAAGGATATCATTTTGATATTGGTATTCTGAATTTAATTCTACTGTAGGATCTGATAAAGCATGTGTACGGAGGCACCCTTGGATGGACCGTTTCACTAATAGGTAATATTTGATGAGAGGTTATCGATTGTTCCGATACCTAGAACATTCTCTTCAGATTTTATAGTTTTCTTTTTCAAACTTAATAACTTCTTATTTCCATTTGTTGTCCGAGTAGCCTAAAGTTTCTTCAGTGGCTACGATGTTGAAATTCCGTTCTAACCAATTAAAACTGGCTAGTCGATATGTCAATATGAATGACTAGTTGATTGTTCTAACTAGTCAAAATTGTAATGTTGTGAAGAACACCTAGCTAATTGTCCTAGCTAGTGGTGATGTCTCAAACAGGTGAACTAGCAAATTTTGTCTAGCTAGTTGCTAGTGTTTCTTGAAAAGGACTAGTTATTGTTTCACTGGTCCAACTCCCAATTTAATTCATTCAGCAATTCCTCAATGCATTTTGCATGTGGTAAAGTATGATAATGAAAGTTTTGACGAATAACTTGATTGAGACCTAGTGAGGTCGCCCACTCAACTTGAATTCTACCCATCTTCGTATCAGACTTTATGTCACTTGAATATTCTGTTCTTTCATTCATATAATGAAGATTCATTTGAAACCATAGATTACTTGAATGATAAACTGCTTCATTTTTATCGTCACATAGTAGAATTTCTTTCGATCGGTTGACCTTTATCAATGTGACTTTTTAGATCCTCTATTTTTCAAGAGGAAAAGTATTCCCCAGATGTAAGAATTGTATAAAGACCGTCTTTATGACTTTTGTATCCAACAATCATTGCCCTCGTGTAACATTCTCTATGATATCACATTACCAAATTTTCAGGACATGAAGGAATAAACCTTGTTGTATTCTTTTTGTCCATCCTTACATCTCCGAAAATCGAGACTCCTAGTATTTGGAACCATCAACATTCTTGGAACATCCAATGTGGAATTCTTATTGAAATTATCTACTGGACCTTGTTATTTTAAAACCATTCCTTTCAAAAGTGATTGCTCTAAGGTGAACGGGAGGTACAATTGTGAACCGTTGCACCAATATGAGATCAAAAACCAAATGTTGTAATTGTGCAGCCAGAGCATTATGCCGAGTGATTATTTAAAGTAGGAATAACATGTCGGGGCATACCACAAGACCTTTAATATTAGTGTGAGGAAAGTTATAGGAAATGATGAGGTGGTTGGGAGTACGTTCCTACCAACCGTTGTGAGGATGTTATAGTAATGAATTCTGGAGTTACCAAGCCTTTTCCTGATCCAAGAAATTCAAATCGATTGCGATGTAAGACATATCCTTAGAGGAAACTAACATGGAAGTGAGATGGACAAGAAAGGAAGAAATATCGTGGCAAGAATGTGAAGCTTTACTTAGCAAAAAGGGATTGATGCACATAGCGAGACATAAAGTTTAAAAGGCCCTTAATAGCAAATGGATGCATGGATATATCCCAATGATCCTTCGAGATTACCACCTAATCAAGTTTATTGGGAATCGCAGCAGCATACATGCCTCAGGCTGATTGGCGCCAGTTGTGAAAGAGGACGAGCGCATGACATCTTACCTATACCATCGAGAACTGAAACCCTTACCGGAAATGGAGGAATTGTTGACTAGTTAAAGTGCGTAGTTGTTTTTTTTCAAAGATAAGGTTAAAGAGAAGGTTTCACCAACTCCAGATCGACCTCTGTACTGCACCAAAGTCGGCATTTCACATTAATGTAAACATTATAAATTCTGGTAGTATCATGTGGATTGACTAGTGAGTCAGAAGCCCTTGTGGGTTAATAAATAAAGTTTTAAGAATGATATGAGAGATTAGTAACAACCTCGTTGTTAGCTATACTTTATAATGAGAAGAGGACTTTGAGAGTCACGATGATGCGTCTTTCAAGAGTTTAAGAGGTGTGCTGATGCAGTAGAAAGGGGATGATAGCCTATACTTCTAAACAACATAAAGGTTACGGGATGGGATATACTAACCGTGAGTCTGGGATTAGTCATGATAGCGTTCACGCATAAAACTGAGACGTTAACCTTATGAGAAAAGTGTGAAATTTTTCCACAAGTGCCATAAGTATATCTTCATATTAAAACTAAACATAAGAGAGAAGGTGATGAAATGTAACAGAGAGTATAATGGAGAAATTTGTTATTACCCAGGAAAGGCCAGTGTGGTGGCCGATACCTATAGAAGGGATTATTCGAAATTGGAATTCAGTCAGTATTGACCAAGAAAATAGAGTATATACAATAAAGAATAATGTTAGAGGAAAAATGACTAAATTATGGGGAAGGACAAAGAGGTATAGAGAAATAAGAGAATGTTGGCAAGCGGATACGAAGAATGGTATTAGCAAACTATTAAGTACAAACGCGACATGTCAAAAGCAGAATGATAGAGATCTAGTGGATTAATTCCGCCTGTAGAAAATCTTGAACGTGGACAGAATTATAATGAATTTCATAAGTAGGTCGCCGAAGACCGAGCCAAGAGATGGCCCTAGTTGATTTATAATTGTTGGACCAAGTGATTTACCTACGAGAGATTTTCCATTTAGAAGATTATCGATTTATATACGGAAGAGATGGTGGTGCAATATAAAACTTCTGCAGCGATTACGTCAGATAAAGACTTAAGGTTAAACTTCGAACATTGAAGGTGCTTTCAAGTATATTTAACAAAGAGATTGAGCGTATGCACTAATTTGATCTGTGGCTGACGGACAGGGAAGAAGAATTATCCAGACGATCGAATTTATATTTAGTGTCGTGCCTTAGATTTCACGGGGTAGTCGAGAATAAAAACTTATCCATGAAATGAATGTTGTTATCACGATCGTCACCATGCGAACGTAAGGACGTCTCTTGTAAAGCGTGTTGCGAAAGAAGAAGTTTCGTTTTTCTTGCGTTACGAAGAAGTCAATGAACGAGGGATATAGTAGCTGAACTGGTTCGACGTATACCGAAGACTATACAGTATCCATAGCAAGTGGTAACGACTGACGGGAGGCAACACATGCGTGTTAATTAAGCCAAGGAACATGAGGAATACCGTGCGTATTGACATTGTCTCAGATTATAAAACACGACCACAAAGTATTCACGGGCCAACGATACAAGGACTCAACAGGGATACTATGAACAAGGTAGAAGAGGAACGTATAAGTAGTGGGATAGAAATTTTCATTCATAGAACAACCGATAAGGAATACAGGTCGAGGAGAGCATGCGTTGAGAAACAACATTAAAGTATTGGTGAGACCAAGGTGAGAGAACAAAAGGGTTGAAGTGTCAACCTGAGAGTTGGAAAGGGTAAAGTTGGAATTGTATCCACAACTATTTTCCTTAGGTTCTCAAGATAGAATCCTTTTAAGGGGAGGAGACTGCAATAACCCTAATTTTCGTGAATATTCGAAACCTGGATGAATAGTAATGTTATGGGTGGATGAGAAATTTTTGCAATCATGATATGTACGAATTATTAAATGAAGATTTCGAATTGATATTACGTCTTTACGGTGCAGACGAGTGTATGTAAAAGTCATTAGTTTTTTTTTTACGAAACCCATTATTTCGAATGGTCAAATTTTATGAGATATCAAAGGAGTATGAGGTGGGAGACTTCTTGATGCTAAAGGTATCCCCCTGGAAAGGATTGATGCGGTTTGTTAAGAAAGGAAAGCTAAGTCTGAGGTTTATTGGACCTTTTGAGATTTTGAGGCGTATTGGGAAGTTAGCCTACGAGTTAGCCTTGCCCCAAGCTTACAGCAAATTCATAATGTGTTTCATGTGTCTATGTTATGACCCTACCACACCGACTATCGGCATGTGATAGAATACGACCAAGTGGACCTACAACCAGACTTGACCTATGTGGAGCAACCCGTGGAAATCATGGATAGAAAAGAACAAGTGTTGAGGAACAAGGTTTTCAAACTAATAAGGAATTGTGAGAAAATCAAGATGTGGAAGAATCCACCTGGAAGTTGAAAGAGTGAAACAAAGGAGTAACCCCAGTGATTCCTAAACTGATTCCGGGACGGAATCCTTTTAAGGAGGGGAGACTGTAAGAACCCAGATTTTCGGTAGAATTAAAACTTTTCTTATTAAGAATAAGTATATACGTGAATAGTGTTTGTCATGCGTGAATAGTAATTTATGGATGAATAGTGATTTTGAGGACCAAGAAAATTTACACGCCACCCTATGTACAAGACATGGTATGTATATTTCGAAGTCATATTAGTGATTCACGGAGCAAATAAGTGTATGTAAAGACGATCGGAATTCAGAAATTCCAATTTGTATTCTGGTGTAATATTTGACAGGGAAGTGAATTATATATTATTCAAGAAATGAGATATTAATTTTGAGGAATTAAAGATTTAATATGTTAGGATTTTATTATATTTGATTCGAGGATTTAGAACGAGAACCACTGAGACGTTACAACAAGATTAAGCGATTGAGCGAACGAAGCATGGATTAAGGATATGGTATATTAAGAGTCCAAGGAAGGATATATTATGAGAAAGAAAGAGGATTGAGAATAAACTCTTAGAATTGAGAAATAGAGAATGCTTGAGAAAGCGGGAGAACGTTTTCTGAGATAAAGAGAAATAAACAAGGGATGCTGGAATTAATATCCGTTCGAGGTATTTTTCCAAATTAGAGCAATAATATGCAAAGTATTAGTTGTAACGTATTAATTTTATTCACGAAACAACAATGGAATCCAATTGGTGGGAAAGAAAACAAAGCCAAGGGACTTAAGTGCAAGAAACAAGAGATAAGGACTTAGGTGCAAAAGGAGGAAGGACTTGGTTGCATTTTAAGTGGATAAGAATCCAAGGGAGCCAATGGGAGTGTGACACCTAGCAAGGATAAGGATGCATCCAAAATATCTAGATATATATTACATGTGTAAGCATTATTGGAGATAAAGAACAAAAATCAAAAACCAAGAAACTCCATTTTCTCTCCATTCTGCCCAGTAGAACTTCCTCTCAGTAAAACGGGCCTAGAGCCTTCATTACTCAATGAAATTTTTTGTTCTTTATATGGTTAGAAAGCTGTGAAGACGCTCTACAACTTTCATTCAGGAGCCTCGACCAGGAAACGAGCGCAAGGGCTTCGTTTTGGCTGATCTTTGGGGCGTGTTTTTCCAATCAGGAAACTCACTTCCATGTTCTTGATTTCTTTGGTGAGATTGAAGATGGTGAGCATAGAGTAAGGCTTCCCCAAGGTTAACCAACCTTGTTTGAGATTGTAAGAACATCAAGAAGGTATAAAAACCCTAACCCCTCTTGGCCATGTAGTAATTGTGATGTTTAATGTTAGATCCATGGTTATTAGTGTGAATCTTGGACAAATAAGTTATGGATGATGTAGATCTTGAGTTTTGATGTTGTGATTGTGGTTTTTATGATTGTGGATAGTATATGTATCTCCATGAGTGTTATAAAGCATGAACTAAGTGAATTAGGTGTTGGTTGTGTTGTGGAATTGAGAAAATTGGTTGATCTAAGTGAATACATGCTTGCTGAGTTTTCCAGGAACTTTGACCTGCCTTGTAACATGGTTTTGAACCCTCAAATCTTGTCACCTGAGGTCCTACCATATATTGTTGGAAAGATAATTGAATTTAGTTTCTGGAAAAGTAAGGTTCATAACTAAGTAATGTATAGATTTTAAGTTATGGCCGGAGAAGTAAATTGTGTTTCTGGATTCCGGACTGCACTAAGTGACCCCCTTGTGAACCTTGTTTAAACCCCTAAATATTTATGTATGATCATGGAAAAATTAGAGAAGCTAGTAAATGCAGTGGGGAAGGCTACCCAAAAAGAATTGGATTAAAATATGTATTTTTCAATTTTATAAAAATGTTGGAGCGAGGTGTGCGCAAGTGAAAAACCACTTAGGGGATTAGTTTAAAGTAGTTTTAAGAATGTTCACTTGAGTTTCGAGTTTGAGGAATAGATTTGAGTCGAATGGGTAACGGAAGTGATAATGTGACGACATGGTCATATGAGAGGGTTAGTGGTCACAAGTGAAGTCGTTAAGTTGGTCTTACGATTTTTTTTAAAAACCTTATGATTAAGTAGCGTTGTTAAGGTACTAACGTACAAATATTGATTATGTATAGATTTCCATTCCACTTCGCGAGCCGACCACCCCAACCTCACCAAGGCAAGTTTTCCAACCCTAAGTATTTATTTTCAAAAGATTATATTCTTGATTTTACCTATGCAAGTTTACTTTTCAAAACTTATATATAAGGATTTTCACTGTTGTGTTTATAGCTTCCAAACGTATTATATGCTTATGCTTTACGAGATTATGTTGAAGTTTGAGATATATGCATATGTGTTTGTACACCCTTGAACTTAGAATGAAAATATTGCTTCGGACAACGACTCTAGCAATATAGGTCGTAGCGGTCCAAATATACTATTGACCGGGGAGCGGTATATTATTGTATCGTGATTAAATTACGAAAACCCGAAAGGTCATTCGGGAAGTATCGTATACTTACGTATTTATTATTTTTACGTTGTTAAAAATACTCAAAAATATCTATCTTGGATTAAAAGCTTATTTTAATTAAATAATTATTTTACTAATTGTTTATATATTAAATCTAAAAATATTATTTATTAATTATCGTTCATTATTTTAAAGACAAAACTAATCCAAGATACCTTCAGCGTTTTCAAACTCGAACTCTTTCCCACCCAAAACATTTTCGAAAACCCCCGGTCAGATTTTGCTTCTTGTACGTTTTTCAAGAATTATTGGTCGACTGAGGTCGAACTTCAACTACTCGAATTTTCTATCAAAAGGATTTTTGAAAAGAAAAGAAAAAGGGGACTCTGGCAGGTGTGGGAATCGTTGACGAACGATTCCCGGGATGTGTAAGCGGCCGTGAGCCAGGCGGTCCATCAATTATTATTCCGGCCCAGGTGTTGCCGAAGGATGATTACGGATGTAGTTTTCATCGAGGGTGATTACGGATGTAGTTTTCACCCAAGGGTAGTTACGGATGTAGTTTCTATCCTTCTACTAGTAGAGAAGACCCGCGGATTGTTGGACTTGGTTGTGGCGACTGATCATCGTCAATCCTTGTCAGGTTTTTATGTTTTCTTCCAGTCCCATCCTCCACTTTGGAAAAATACTCAAACACTGCTTCTTGGGCCTAAGTGCCAAGTTGCCGATAGTGTGGTTTTTGATAAGAAAAAAATTGATATTGTGCAGTATCTAGAACTGCAAGATTTTCTATAAAGATTGGCACGTGTTAGTGCACTCTTGCAATTATTTCAAAGAATGAAATGTTTTTGAATGAGAAACCTTCTAAGCTAATGGAAGGAAAGAGGTTTTGCAATAATGTATTCCATGTACAGTATGTTAACCTTAGAGTGTTTTGCCGAAAATGATATACTCATATGTATATATATAATTTCAAACTTGAGATATATTGAAATGAGAACCTTATAAAGGATTCATATGTTATTCTTAAAGCTCCTTAGTGAGTATAAATGTTTTATTCAAACTCGGACATATATATTGTCGAGTTATGTTTTGTAATCTGAGATATATACCCATACAGTTGGGAACGTTTTCGAAATAAACCACATTATTATTTTACAAAATGGTGAACTTGCTGAGCATTATGTAGCTCATTCTTGCTTTATAAAAACTTTTCAGAAAGAGAAGAATTTGATCGGTTAACTCTGCACCAGCAGAAGAGGAGTAGAAGATTTACCCCTGAGATGATTTAGTTCCTGATAAATACTACAGAGTAAGTCTGATAGGTTTTCAACTGTAATAGTAAGACTTGTCTTCAAGTGCAGTTGTATAAATGGAAGTGCGCAAGATTCTAGAATGTACAGATGAGTTGTAATATTTAGCGTTACTTTTGATTATCGTTTCTGAGGCTCTAAATTGTATGTGCGTAAGATTGAGGTCTGGATTGATGTATTGTTGAGTTGTAAAGTTAATACAGGTATGATATGGTTGGATGGTGATGTGACGACCTAAATCTTTGACCTCAGATTTGGGGGCGTCACATAAACTCATTCTTATCTCTCTATCTTGACCGAACCCTCTCTCTCTCTCTCTCTCCTCTCACTCTCATCTCTCCCTCGTCTCTCACCACCACCACTCACCACCACCACTCACTTCTAGTCTATCTCTTTCACACTCGAACCCCCGAAGAGCTCTCTCTCTCATAATCGAACCCTCGAAACTCTATCACACTCAAATCGAAATCGATTTGTTCGAAGGTCAAAGCTCGAAGGTTCAAAGCTTGAATTAGTTTGATTTGTCAATGGGTAAGCCTAACTTTGATATGTTCAAACTTACAAGTTCGATTTATTAGATTTTATTATAGATTGGGGGTTTAAAATTAAAACCCTAAATTTTAATTTGGGATTAATTTAGTTTATATGTAATTTATGTATTTATGTATGTGTATTAATAATTTTATCTATAATTTATGTATATGTGTATGTGTATGTGTATGTGTATGTAGTGCCTGTCTGTAAGAAAGATTAGGATTTAGGATGTGGTTGTCATAGGATTTGTTGTCTCCACCTGTATTTAATCCACCACTTTTTTTTCTTTTAGTAATGGTAGTAGATATCTGGTATTTTTATCTCTCTCTTAACAAATGATGCATTTGAATGTGCCCGAGAGATTGTTAGTAGTATTTTTATGTGTTCGTTCGCAGGGAAGGACTGAATGTAATATCAAGTTCAAGTATCTTATCTCTCACAATTTAGAAGTGTAAAAGAATGTTTGGGTTGTTTATAAACTAAATTAAACTAATTATCAATCGAGAATAAAATATATGAGGAAAACAATCCAAGAACTGGGGTTCTTCACTTGGTTTCAATGCACATTCAATATCTATGTGATATCTACGTTCTTACTCTGCTGAAAACAATTCTTCTAAGGTTATAATGTTCCCTTCCAAGATACAATATAATGTCTACAACTACACCTTAATTGTCACTTCCATGATACAATCAAAGTACAATCATAAACTATTACGCACCAAGAATTATAAGTCTCACAACTCTCCTATTAATCTTCCAATCAAATATTCGTGTTATGTCTGTTAAATCTTGTACTAAAATTGCAACTCCTCTTCCAAGTTATTACAATCCCTAAACTCCAATCAAAGGTTCATGACTCCCCTAATTGTGTTAAGCCCTCAATAACAGATCAACAAAGCAAAAAAATCATAGATAATTAAATACACATGAATACCAAGGAATACTACCCAATCCTCAGATTAGAGATTTAGTTACACATAATTAAGGAAGAAAACAAAACACATGAATTAATAGAAGAACTCATAATTATAAGAATATAGAAAAAAACTTTAATCTTCAATCTTTGAAGAAAATAATAGTTCTCCAGAAAAATCCCTAAAAGCTACGTACAAAGTTGTATCTATAGAATAGTGTTTTTCTGCTCCATAAATTAATAACCTAGATGTGTTTATATAGATACTCCAAGTCTTGCCCAGCAAGAAATTACCTTCTATTACAATTAGAATTTAAAGAAGGTACCCAAAATTGCCCAGAATACAATTAGAATTAGAAAAAGGGCAAAATAGTAAATTCCCAGCCTTCTTTTACAAGATCACATGCGCGATTCCATTCAGCATATTCCTTGCACGTGCTATCTATCCCAGGTTATATAAAATCTCTCAAGCTTCGCGTGGGCAGTAAGATCGCTGAAAACGGACTTCTAGAACTCCAGATATGGCCAAAACAGTGTAGACTGCGCAGCCTTCCCGGAAAATCCAAATTTTCATCAATTAAATCTCCAAAAATGACAGAAGCATTGATATTCTTGCAAACCTGCACAACTAAGCAAAACACATCAAAACTATAACAAACTTGAGTCCAAAACAATCAATTTAAGCCGATATAGAATATTCCAAGTGGATATAAAATCCACTTATCAAACACCCCCAAACTTAAACCGATGCTTGTCCTCAAGCATAAACAATTACAACTAACTAACTAACTAGTACCACTTCCGTAGGTGATCACGGTTGCATTTGGCATATGCAACAAGCCCTTTAAACCCCTAGGCAACCCTAGTGGACGAGTAAGGTCTCGTGAGGGCCTATAGCGAATGTACCCACAAAATCCATTTAATCTAATGCAATGCAATGCATGAATGCAACTAATATGAAAATGCAATTAATCTAGTACTAATATCCTACCATACCTTCAATTCCTCTCATGCCATATCAACTTAAGAATCAAAGTAATCACGCAATGTCTTGGTGTCGAAAGTGCAAGTATTCACATAGTTTACTCAATGAACATGCATAAGTTCTCACAAGTCCATGTCAAGTGTAAGAATAAGTTAGTAAACATGCTAAGCCTACAAGAGTGCATCTTTGAGACAAAACTCGGGATCTCATACGCAAAAAACAAGCAAACACTCACAATCTACTCACAAAAGAATATTCACTCAAAAACAAGGGTAAGTGTATCACTCAATTCCAACAAAATCATAAACATGCTTTACATTTGGTATCAATCTAACTCTTCACACAACATACATCAATGACAATAATCAAAAGGTCTTCATTCGGGTTGTAACGGGGCTAGGGACAAGGTATGACAAGTAAGCCAAAATAGGTGAAGTGTCAAAAGCTAGTAAGCACCATAATAAATCATACACAACACTATGTTCCCCCCACATAAATTTTACTAAGAACACTCGACTAGTTGACTAAAGTAGGATCACAACAAACACAAACATGCTCTCATAATATATATATATATATATATATATATATATATTTTTTGTTTTTTTGTTTTTTTTTTCGAGAGCTAAATAAAACAATAATATAAACAATAACAATGATCCCACAATTTATTACATATGCCGACTATCAAGTAAACAAACCCAATTTCAATATTTCCCCCAAAAGTCCGACCAACAATAAACCCCTCCTTGCACACCTTATTACTCCCTTAAGCACTATACTAGCCTTTGACAATTGGGTTCAAGTTAAAGTAAGGCCAATACAAGAAAAAGATATAGGCAAGTACTGTGGTATGTCACCGAAAGAATAGGATTAAGCTCAATGGGTAACTAATTGATCATGTTTAAATGGTGTGGTAATATGGGAAAATATGCGGTTATTCCTAAATGCCTTTATCATTTTAATCGTCAAATAATGTCATGCATTTCAAGAAAGACCTCAAACAACTGCGAGCAATGCAAACAATCCGTGGACACTCAAGCAAACGAATAAATTGAAAAAAATATGCAATATGGCTCAAAATCTCACTTGGTGGAAAAACATACTCAATCCCAAGCAAAAATCTCTCTAATGCACCAACTTGTATTCAAAGCATGCAAACTAAATCAACTTGCACATATTCATGTCCTTCTAATTACTTACAACATTCAATAAGTCTACTAGCTTCAACTTACTAGTGTATGTGTGTGCACAAGAACAAAGCATATCACTTCTCAATCAAAAGCGTCAACAACACAAAATTCCTATCAAGCATGGGTGCAAATGCAAACTATTATGAACTCACATGATATACTGTACTAAAAAAAATAGAATGTCCTATATGAAACAAACGTAAATAACACGAACATAAATGCATAATTTATTACTAATAATATGCAAAGCATGAAATCCTACATGAACACATAATACAACAATAATTACTAATCCCTCAAACCACCCCCAAACTTAAAATATTCAATGCCCTCATTGAATGGAAGTAAATACAAGGGATAGCAGAAAAATACCTACTCGTCCTCGCTCTCGTCACTCTCGTCATCCTCGTCGGATGAATCAGGTGGAGGATACGGAGTCCGAGCTCCAAAGATAGGCCACTGAACAGCAGTATCTGGTGACTGAAACTTTGCATCCAAAGCTATGCCCATGTCTTCAGAATACTGGCGACTACTAACCTGCATAGCATCCATCCGCCTAGTCATTCGCCGAAAATAGGTATAAAAAACCGACATATCCACCGTACGCCGCTGAGGACCTGCCATAACAACTCTCGGCGCACTAGAAGCATGTGGCGGAGCGCCCGATCCCTGACCACCATCACCATGAACCACATAGCCTAAACCCCTAGGATGTGGAATGCCGCCCTACCATTCCTCCATCTTATCAATAGTAACATCAGTAATAGGAGTCATAGCTGTATGCACCGGCTCACCTACATACCATTTCACTTTCGCAGCATCACACAATCCCGTGATGATAGAAGCATAAGGAATACTAGCATGCGAATTACTTCCCAAATACCGAAGAATAGTTTGATTAATAAGGTGACCAAGGTCAACATACTCACCTTTGAGAATACCCCATAGCAGAATAGCTCTATCAACAGTAACATTGGACACATGGGATGATGGAAGAATATTAGAACTTATGAATAAAAACCAAACCCGAGCGAACCTAGTCAATGACTTAGCCGAAAAAGTCCTCTTCTCGGTGGTACCCGACCTACACTTCCATTCCGTACCCGGAATACATAGCTCACCAATGATAGCCTCAAGATCAACATCATCCCTAGTCTTTTTCCCCCAATCCGCAGCACCCCTAGGTTTAGGCGGCTGCCTAATCAAAGTACGAATTGCACGAGGTGAGTAATCCAAATTCTGGCCCCTAACAACCGTGGAGTTATTCCTTGCTATCGAAGCATTAGCATAGAATTCCCTAACCACATTCAACGGGGCATCATTAGCAAACTCACAAAATAAAGTCCAACCCCGTTCATTAATCATCGCCACAATCTCCGCATTATTATGTGGCATAAGCCTCCTTTCTTGAATAACCCCCACCTTAGAAACTAACTGACCAAACTCCGCTTTGACTTCCTCATTCACAAACTTTTCCGATCCATCTCCCACAATAGCATTCTCATCCGATGATGGACGAGCACTACTACTACTACCCACTAACCGTTGTCTCTTAGGAGCCATCACAACAACAATTAACAAGCAAAGAACAACAATCTCTAAACAATTCACCACAAACAAATAAACCCCCAAATTACACACTTCAAGAACCCTAGATTGCAAAATTCACAAATTCGAATAAAAGATAAGATAGAATATTACCCAATCGAGTCAAAGAGGTGAAATTGCTAGATTAATCCCCAAAAAATTCGAAGTTGATTCCTCCCTTGAATCTTGTAATGGATGAAGGTTGAAAATTTTGAATGAAATTTGTGTGTAGAGGTGAGGTGTGTGTATATATAGATAATGGTGTATGTATATTAGAGATGTAAAAGGAATTGCAGAAGGAATTAGATGTAGTATAGGATTTAGAGGGGTTAGGATTTTGATTTGAGATTGATTTAGGATAGGAATTGTGTGAATAATGGGAATAGATATGAATTTTATGGTGTTTTTTACAAAAAAAAAAAATTCGGCTGGCAGTTTTGGGGCGCGCTGAAAGCACAGATGGCGCTGAATGCGCGGGTTCAGTATGCGTGACACGGCGCTGGGCGCCTGACTGGCGCTGAATGCGTGACTGTCTCCTGCGTTACTTGGCGCTGAAGGCGCGGGTTGCGCTGAGCGCGTAGTCTCAGCCTGCGTGATATGGCGCTGAAGGCGCGGATTGTGCTGAAGGCGCAGTCTGTTCCTGTTTTTGATTGAATTTTCCTACACTAATGCATGGGTTGCCTCCCACAAAGCGCTTCTTTAACGTCAATAGCTTGACGTTACTTCCTCAATTGATGATAGGTTCTTGGAGTTGAAGAATGCTCATTTCTCGCTCCATTGTTTGTCCAAGCAGGTATGGCTTAAGTCTCTGCCCGTTCACCTTGAATACATCCGACCCTTCTCTAGTAATCTCACAAACCCCATTAGGATAGACCTTCACAATCTCAAAAGGTCCGGACCATCGTGATCTAAGCTTTCCAGGGAATAAATGGAGTCTTGAATTAAACAATAAAACATGTTGCCCAACCTCAAATTCCTTCTTCTGAATGTGCTTGTCATGCCACAATTTGGTCTTTTCCTTGTAAATACTAGCATTTTCATAAGATTGGAGCCTAATCTCCTCAAGCTCTCCAAGTTGAAGTAAACGCTTCTCTCCCGCAGATTTTAGATTAAAATTCAAATCTCTTATCGCCCAAAATGCATTATGCTGAAGTTCCACCGGTAAATGACATGGCTTCCCAAAGATCAACCTATATGGAGACATTCCAATAGGTGTTTTAAACGCCGTCCTATATGCCCAAAGAGCATCATCAAGCTTTATTGACCAATCCTTTCTTGACCCTGCCACTGTCTTCTCCAAAATTGACTTCAGCTCACGATTCGAAATCTCAACTTGTCCACTTGTTTGCGGATGATAAGGAGTTGTCACCTTTTGTGTCACACCATACTTTTTCAAGAGATCAGCCACCTATTTATTACAAAAGTGCGCACCTCCATCATTGATAATAGCCCTTGGCACTCCAAATCTAGTGAACATATGCTTCTTTAGGAACTTCTTCACCACTCTAGCATCGTTAGTAGGAGATGCAATAGCTTCAACCCATTTCGAGACATAATCAACTCCCACCAAGATATACTGGTTCCCATAAGAAGATGGAAATGGACCCATGAAGTCCATCCCCCACACATAAAAAATCTCCACCTCAAGAATAGACTGTAAAGGCATCTCGTTCCTCCTCGAAATATTCCCAACTCTTTGACATCTATCACATTTTGCCACAAAGTCTCTAGCATCCTGATGCATGGTTGGCCAATAGAATCCTAACTGCAAAACTTTTGCCACTGTCTTCATGATACTGTTATGACCTCCACACTCTAGAGAATGACAATGCCTGAAAATATGAGGAACTTCATCATGAGGTACGCATCTACGAAACATTCGATCAGCATATTCCCTATAAAGTAGCGGTTCCTCCCAATAGTAGTGCTTCACATCATAAAAGAATTTCTTCTTTTGGTTATAAGAGAGATTATCCGGCACAATTCCTCCCACAATGTAATTCACAAAATCTGCATACCATGGTGTAGACAAGGACACACCTAGAAGTTGTTCTTCCAAAAATTTATCATTGATAGGTTTTTCACCTCCTACCTCTCCATCACCTTGATCCAACCTAGATAAATGATCAGCTACCAAGTTCTCAGACCCCTTCTTATCTCGAATCTCAAGATCAAATTCCTGAAGTAAGAGAATCCAACGAACTAAACGAGGCTTGGCATCCTTCTTTGTCATTAAGAAACGAATCGCAGCATGATCCGAATAGACAATCACCTTAGACCCAACAAGATAGGATCTGAATTTATCAAGTGCAAATACCACTGCGCGTAGTTCTTTCTCCGTAGTGGAATAATTGACTTGTGCATCATCAAGGGTCTTGCTTGCATAAGCTATCACATGCATATGTTTATCCTTCTTTTGCCCAAGAACAACACCCACAGCATAGTCACTAGCATCACACATAAGCTCAAATGGCAAGCTCCAATCGGGAGATGTAACTATGGGTGCAGAAGTAAGTTCCTTCTTCAGCTTGTTAAATGCAACAAGACAACTTTCATCAAAGTCAAAAACACGATCCTTTTCGAGAAGATTATAGAGAGGCCAAGCTAACTTAGAGAAATCCTTGATGAACCGTCGATAAAAACCAGCATGATCAAGAAAGCTTCAAATTCCTTTCACAGATGAAGGTGGTGGCAATTTTTCAATAACTTCAATTTTTGCTCTATCGACCTCAATTCCTTTATTAGAAATTTTATGCCCAAGCACAATGCCTTCCTTCACCATAAAATGACATTTTTCCCAATTAAGAACAAGATTAGTTTCAGTACATCTCTGCAACACTTTCGACAAACTGGCTAAACATGATTCAAAGGAAGAACCATATACCGTGAAATCATCCATGAAGACCTCCATGTCTTTCCCTATAAAATCTAAGAAGATATGGTTCATGAGTCATTGAAAAGTCGAAGGACCATTACACAAACCAAAAGGAAGCCTCCGATAAGCAAAAGTACCATAAGGACAAGTAAAGGTAGTCTTCTCTTGATCTTCGGGTGCAATAGGAATCTGAAAGTAGCCCGAGAAACCATCCAAAAAGTTGTAATACTCATTACCCGCCAACCTTTCGAGCATTTGATCAATGAATGGGAAGGGAAAGTGATCTTTGCGAGTAGCGTTATTCAACTTCCTATAATCAATGCAAACTCTCCAACCTGTTACTGTTCTCATGGGAATTAATTCATTCTTCTCATTATGTATAACAATCATCCCACAATTCTTAGGCACAACATGAATAGGGCTCACCCATTGACTGTGTGGAACCGAATATATGATACCAGCATCCAGCAACTTAGTGATTTCTTTCTTCACCACCTCTTGCAAATTCAGATTCAATCTTCTTTGTCCCTCAATCACAGGCTTATGATCATCTTCTAAGGCAATTCTATGCATGCAAAGAGCAGGGCTAATTCCCTTGATATCTTGAATTGTCCAACCAATAGCTGATTTATATTGCCGAAGAACATGTAATAATTTTTCTAGCTCATCATCACTAAGCAAAGCAGAAACTACCACAGGATATGTATCATTAGGACCCAGAAAGGCATACCTCAAATTAGCAGGTAGAGGTTTAAGTTCCACCTGTGGTGCCTCTGAAAGTGTAAAAACCATCTCAACTTCTGTGTCTCGAACAACAAGTGCTTCTTCTTCTACTACATCATCTAACACCCGTTCTGCTCCCACAAAGTGTTCATTTTCGAGCTGCACAATTTCATCAACTCTGTCAACAGTAAAAGAAGTTGCTCCAAAAGGAGGCATCCTCATTGCTTTGTTCAGATCAAATTCCACTTTGTCCTCGCCAACATTCAATGTCAATTTTCCAGCTTTAACATCGATTGTAGTGCCAGCAGTAGCCAAGAATGGCCTTCCCAAAATAATGGGTATCTCGACATCTTCATCCATCTCTAACACCACAAAATCACAAGGTATGACAAATTTATCCACTTTGACTACCACATCTTCAATGACCCCCAACGGATACTTAACAGAACGATCCGCCAACTGAAGTGAAATCCGTGTCTTTTTAAGCTCCCCAAGACTAAGTCGTTTGTAAATTGAATATGGCATCAAACTCACACTAGCCCCCAAGTCACACAAGGCTTTCATGTTCTCCATCTTCCCAATAGTGCAAGGCAAAGAAAAACTTCCCGGATCTTTCAATTTCTGAGGAATGGCCTTTTGGATGACTGCACTGCATTCCGCATTAAGAGTAATGGTTTCTGCATCCTCAAGTTTCCTCTTCTTTGTCAACATCTCCTTAAGAAATTTAGCATAAAGTGGCATTTGATTCAAAGCTTCAGCCAAAGGAATATTGACATGCAACTGCCGGAACATAGTCAAGAACTTCTCGTACTGCTTCTCTAACTGCCTGTTGTGAAGTCTCTATGGAAATGGAATAGGAGGAACATAAGGTGGTGGAGGAACATACAGCTTTTCTGGTTCTTCTTCCTTCTTCTCTTCATCTACTTTTTCTGACTTTTCTGCATCAATCTCTACTATCTCATTTTCTTTTTCAGCATCCCTCTCTTTAGGCTCAAGAGCCTCAACCTCGGGCAACTCTTTTATGCTCCTCAAAGTAATTTCTTTGCATTGTTCCTTACCAGTCTGGTCGGGTTGACTTGGAAGTGATCCTTGCTCACGAACACCCATCTTGGAGGCAATTTGTCCAATCTGTGTTTCTAGCATCTTTTGAGATGATGCCATCTGATCTATTCTTGATTTCATATTAGCCAATGCCCCAGAAGTTCCTTGCATAATCTTATTTAGTGCAACCTCCCAATCAGCTGGTTCTTTCTTTGACGGAGGTTGATACTGCTGCTGTGCTTGATACGGTTGTCGTGACTGAAAACCAGGAGGTTGATTCTGCCTTGGAAATGAATAAGAAGGATTAGCTGCATGATTATTACTGTAAGAAAGATTGTTGTTTGGCCTTTGATTCGGATTGTAGTAGGAGTTATTCTGAACAGGCCACGGCTGTCTTCCCTGAATAAAAGATGCTTCTTCTGGAAATTGTTGCACATAAGAGTTCTGACTAGCACCATAATCATTATACCCTTCCATAGGTGAAGAAATAGCATTCACATTTGCCCTTTGTCCTCGCACCTCCTGAGTTAGAGTATCCAATTTTTGAGCCAGCATGTTGATCATCTCAGATTCTTGTGTTGCTTTTGCTGAGCTCGTCCCACTAGGTGCCCATAAATAATTATTAGATGCCAATTCCTCAAGGAGTGCTTTAGCCTGTGTAGTTGGTGCCTTCTTGAAATTTCCACCAGCAGCCACATCCAAACTCAAACGAATATCTGCATTCATGGCCCCATAAAAAGTACTAATGATCTGCCAATCTTCTAAACCGTGATGTGGACACTTCCTCAATAGTGCCTTGAATCTCTCCCATGCCTGATATAGACCTTCACCTGATTGTGCTTTAAAACTCATAATCATAGTCCTCAATTGTTGCGTCTTGTCAGAAGGATAATATTTGGACAAGAATGCAGTAGAAAGACTCTCCCATGTAGCAACCGCGGTGTCTGGAAGTTGTTGAAACCATTCCAAAGCTCTTCCCTTAATAGAGTAGGGAAACATATGGAGACGAATCTTGTCACTCGTAACACCATTAATTCTGAATGAGCCACACATCTACACGAAACGCTCTAGATGTCTGTGTGGATCCTCTAGTTCAATATCTCCTTCAAAAGCTTGATTGCTGATCATCTGAATTAAGCTTGGATTAATGTTGAACTGGGTTGCACCAATCTCTGGAGTTTTGTACATGCAATTAGCAGGATTCGGTGTCTCATGGTCCCAGATAGAAGTCTGATCAACATTAACAACTTGATTTTCTGCATCTCCCATCTTAGCTTTCTCTTTTCTGATCTTTCTCAAAGTACGCTCGATTTCAGGGTCAAATTCCAATTTTCTAACGCAAGATGAACGTCGCATACACCTGAAAATTACCAACAAAACAACTTGTGGAAACAATTAAAATCTAAACAATAAGAAACAATTAACCTAAACTCAACTATACTGCCTTCTCCGGCAGCGGTGCCAATTTGTTAGTAGTATTTTTATGTGTTCGTTCGCAGGGAAGGACTGAATGTAATATCAAGTTCAAGTATCTTATCTCTCACAATTTAGAAGTGTAAAAGAATGTTTGGGTTGTTTATAAACTAAATTAAACTAATTATCAATCGAGAATAAAATATATGAGGAAAACAATCCAAGAACTGGGGTTCTTCACTTGGTTTCAATGCACATTCAATATCTATGTGATATATATGTTCTTACTCTGCTGAAAACAATTCTTCTAAGGTTATAATGTTCCCTTCCAGGATACAATATAATGTCTACAACTATACCTTAATTGTCACTTCCATGATACAATCAAAGTACAATCATAAACTATTACGCACCAAGAATTATAAGTCTCACAACTCTCCTATTAATCTTCCAATCAAATATTTAAGTTATGTCTGTTAAATCTTGTACTAAAATTGCAACTCCTCTTCCAAGTTATTACAATCCCTAAAATCCAATCAAAGGTTCATGACTCCCCTAATTGTGTTAAGCCCTCAATAACAGATCAGCAAAGCAAAAAAATCACAGATAATTAAATACACATGAATACCAAGGAATACTACCCAATCCTCAGATTAGAGATTTAGTTACACATAATTAAGGAAGAAAACAAAACACATGAATTAATAGAAGAACTCATAATTATAAGAATATAGAAAAAACCTTTAATCTTCAATCTTTGAAGAAAATAATAGTTCTCCGGAAAAATCCCTAAAAGCTGCGTACAAAGTTGTATCTATAGAATAGTGTTTTTCTGCTCCCTAAATTAATAACCTAGATGTGTTTATATAGATACTCCAAGTCTTGCCCAGCAAGAAATTACCTTCTATTACAATTAGAATTTAAAGAAGGTACCCAAAATTGCCCAGAATACAATTAGAATTAGAAAAAGGGCAAAATAGTAAATTCTCAGCCTTCTTTTACAAGATCACGTGCGCCATTCCATTCAGCATATTCCTTGCACGTGCTATCTATCTCAGGTTATAGAAAATCTCTCAAGCTTCGCGTGGGCAATAAGATCGCTGAAAACGGACTTCTAGAACTCCAGATATGGCCAAAACAGTGTAGACTGCGTAGCCTTCCCGGAAAATCCGAATTTTCATCAATTAAATCTCCAAAAATGACAGAAGCACTGATATTCTTGCAAACCTGCACAACTAAGCAAAACACATCAAAACTATAACAAACTTGAGTCCAAAACAATCAATTTAAGCCGATATAGAATGTTCCAAGTGGATATAAAATCCACTTATCAGAGATCATCAATCAATTGATATATACGAGCTCTTTGCCATCAAACACTGCAAAGGAAGGAGGGTTAAGCTTGCTCTATGTGATGGTAACCTTTTACTCTTCAATATGTAATGGTACCAAATAGCAGCATAATAACCTATTGTTGTGAAAAACTATCATTCTGCATTCTAACTTAAACTTGCAATTATTGTTTATCTCTTAATTCCCTAGGAACCCGATTACGAAGAATGCACCAGAACTGAATCCTTTTTGTCACTATTGCCCTGATACAATAGCTGGATGCAATGTTGACCATATGATTGTAACTTTATATTACATAATCCTACTGATATGCCTGTTTATGGGACCAATTTTTGGGCCAGACTTCTAAACTATGGTAAAAAGAGCCTGCATCCTCTATTCTCTATATTTTTATTTAACATTTTTGTTGATGTAAGATGAAATAAGGAGGCAGATCACAAAACAGTTTCATATTATGTTGATCACAAAACTAATAAGTTAGGTAACTTCTCAAGTTTCTCTCTAATGATTGGAGAGTAAGCATAACTTTTGGTTTCACAAAAGATGTGTTAGTTAAAAGTTTGATAATGTTTCTAATTAATTTCCTTGCACTAATATTTGTGGATGCATTTATATGATTTGTAGCACATTATCTGTTACATATGGTAGGTATTTTCAAGATAGAAAATTAGGTCATATAAATGTTGCGATTTCCTATCCATAAACCAAATTAACCAACCACCACAACTCATTTTTTTCCTATTCCAATTTTGTTGCTTCTTTGAGAATAATATTGTAGCATCACACTTCGATACCAATGGCAGCCATGAACTCAAGTGTGTTGGCATGCAGCTATGCGATATCAGGTACCGGATCATCCAAGCTTAGCCTAAGCTCTAGGCTTGTTTCACTGCCCTCTTTAGCTCTTAACATGCCAGTTATCAGGGCTCGGAATGTTAAAGCTTCTGAATCAAGTGAACAACGATTTTGTGTTGACATAGTTTGTTTATGTTAAAATATCAGGACTTGAATGATCAGAAGAGATTGGCTACAAGTGGTGCAAATTTTTAAAGAGCATACACAATTCAATTTGGATCTTGCAATTTTCCTTACAACTTCACTGGCTGCCAAGATCTTTCCAGACAAAAGGTTAGTACTATATATTTACCACAAGATATTAAGGAGAATTTATGAAAAATGTACTAATTAGTTTTTTGGCTAATATTGAAGAAAGTGCCTTTCATTTCTGATGACCAGTAAACGAGTATTTTTGAATACTGGTTTGTAAGCATTTTTGAATTTTTTACTTCCCCTACTTGTTAAAAGTTTGATTAATTCGATTTTATTACAACTTGAACAGAACATTCCTATGCTTTCTTGATTTTGAACTTAATTCTACAATATTCTGATATAGGATTTATTGCACATGGTATGAGTTGAATAGCTTCTTATGAAATAGTAATAGATAATTTGTTCTCTTCTGTTTTTTAATTTACGAATATCATCTGGATTTAATCACTGAATTTTACAACTTATTGTATTTTGAGATGATTTTGACAGAAAGTTGTTAACTATACAAGTATTTGGGCTTCTATCCTTCTAGTTTCTTTTGTTACATCCTTACATATTACAGCGAAAAATTAGTAATGCAGGAGTACATTTGCTTTTTCTATATCAAGCAGTAAACACCAGATATTTTGAATTGAATTGAATCACTTGCATACAGGCCTGGTATGTAAGTAGCTGATCTTCAGTTCTGTTCATGGTTGCAAAACTTTAGTTCATGCATCCATAAGTCTAGGTTAAATGTTATATTCCTGACCAGATAAGTAGTATAATAAAGCATTCACTTGTCATCTTGCAGAAATAAGAAGAGTCAGAGAACTGTCACATGCTGCTGAAGAGTCTTTCTTCAGTTGCTCATTTTATTGGTTTTATGTTTTTATGCAGGCCAAGTTTCTGAAAGCTTGTGGTACTTTACTGGAGACCCCTGCTGAAATTCGTAAAGCATCAATTACTTTGAATGGTTCATCCCCTTCTAGAGATTTAGAATACCCAGAGTTTCATTCATGTTTGCCAACACTTCAGTTTAGAAGCTAAATGTGGAGATGGAACCTGATCATGCTCCTACTCCTAAACAACAATGTGAAAATTGGGTGAGCAGCTTTGGTTCTTCAGCTCATGAACCTAACAGGTATACTTGCAATTACTTTACTTGAAAGACTTCTAATGTTAATCCTACTATTTTCAGTAGATGACATGTCTAGATGCTATTCAAGAATATCATGGTTGATTGGATATTTTTTATACTTGAAATTTTTCGCAGTGATTTGTCCATCTCAATGATTATTTGTGGTTTAGATTTGCAGATGTTATATACTATTAAATTTTATTGAGAGTCAATTGAAATTACAGATCTAAGGTCACTATTGTGGGTATATTAATAAGAAAATATAGTTCAGGGTAATAAACTTGTTTGATTGGAAGATAGATTCATTCTCATTAAACAAACCAGAAGAATGTCCATAAAGTAATTGATTTTCTGTGGATTATATTTCTGGGTTTTGTCATATCAGAATGGTAGGGTATTGACAAGATTACTTCACCACCTCATTGAAACTATTCTTATTCAGTTCAAGCAGGTAGACATGGCCAGTCTAGCTCTGTCTCTAAGTGTCTTTGTTTTAATTTTGAAGTTGATAATTTATGCCTAGACACTTTGTTAATCAGTAATGAACATGTACCGTGGTTACACGGACCTTCAGCTACTTATAACTAAAATTGCAAGCTACCAATGTGCGCTTCTTGAGAATACTGTAAGTGGTTAGTCGTTTGATGTTTAAATCTATTTTATTAATGTACTACATAAATAAGAAATTGTATTTGTGAAGTTGTAATCATCTAAGTTTCTTTGCAGGCAAAACCTGAGGCGAAATACATAATTATTGCTATTGTTGCACTTCTGATCGCATCCACGTCAAGCTTATTAATAGTTTCATCTCTCTTGCACCTTATCAATCCCAATTAAGAAGTGACAGATGATGATTTTTCCAGTTGGAGATATGTGCCATTTCACATGAATTGTACTGACATCATATTGTTCTTACTGCGGCCAAGGTTTGGTGGAAAAATTATTAATGTCGTGTCAAGAGGTCTTCAAACACCTAAGCAGGTGAAGCGTGGAGTGATGTGAAGAACACTATATTAGAAATTTTTTCTTCTCATTTTTGTATTCTTTTCGCGCCAAGTAACAATTTGTATTCTTATATTGTTCTCTCAATACCCCTATAGTTAAATTGTAATTGTAACACTGTTTCAAGGAAAACTACTGAAATTATAGAGTTGTATATAATATTTTAATGAAGATAATAGCTTTGATTACTTATTTTGCATCCACAAAGAGAAATCACTTTTGATTTATAAAATCTGATGTCTAAAACCAAAACAGACATCGGAACAAATTGATGTCAAAAAGACGAATATAAATCAGTTCTTTTCTGTAAAAAGTGATTTTATAAGTTCGTTATACAGGATGATGTCTAAGATGACAATAGAAATCAATTTATTTGCTAGAAAATTGATGTCTAAGAGCTAAATAGACATCAGTTGTAAGAAATTATTCGATCTCTAACAGTATGTTATACATCACTTTTCAAAGCAAAAAACGATGTGTATGTGAAAAATCACTTAATATTTTATATGTTTTCTAGAATATAAGGCATGCAAGTTGTTTATAAAATTAATTATATCTAACCTATTTTGTAGAACAACTGATATGTATTGAAGGAAATATCGATGTCTATGTTAGCACAGACATCGGTTTCTGACCGATGTCTAGAATAGACATCTCCGACAAAGACATCACATGCAAAATAACATAGACATCGGCCATAAACTGATGTCTATTGACCCTTTTCTTGTAGTGAAGGGATCATAAATTCGTTTTTATTCAAACCCTAGCAGCTCTATCTTTGAGAGGCTAGAGAGAGAGAGAGGCTGTTCTTCGAAGGCTAGTACCTGGCTCCTCGGATCGTTGGACGGCTGGACATTCGTGTGGATTACTTTAGAGACACAGATCTTAACGTAAAGATTGTGTGTGGTGATTACAAGCTAGGATCTCCGTTGATTTCGTGAAAGTAACGTTTCTAAAAGGTATTATTCGTTTCTCCATAATCTGCCTAGAATTATACACGGATCCTGGTTTGGGTTTCGAAAATTTTTGTTTTATTTACGTTTATCCGCTGCGTTTTATGCCTCGGAACCCAACAAAACTCTTCTCTCAACTCCCAACCCAAGCATCTTCGCTTACAATTCTCTCCACAAAGCTTAACTAAATTCTCAAAACCCATCTCAGAAACCATTTTTGATCTTTAAATCATTGGTTAAGAAAGAAAAGTTTTACGCTTTTGTTGGTGCTCAAGTCTTGCTCGATTTTATCGGGTTTTCGAGAAGGTGGGTAGGTTCATTCTTGTGCTATACGAAATGGGTTTGGTGAGAATGTGTTTGTGCAGAGTGGATTGGTTAATTTTTATGCTAAGTGTGAGGAGATGGTGTGTGCGCGGAAGGTGTTTGATGAAATGTCGGAGAGAAATTTAAAAGGTCTTTTTCTAGGAGGAACTCTGGCTCCTAAAATTGGGTAGCTGGTCAAAATAATGTCTATGTGAGTATATCATGAACCACTATTTGAGTCCTAAGTTATTTTCGCTTTTTTCTTTTTCATATATTGGTGTTTGATATTTCTCTTTTCATGTTAAATGGTGATGTCTGTACGATTCTCTTTATGTCCTAATTGAATACATAACTCATATGATTGATTATCAATATGTCTCATATATGCTTGGAGTGACTACGATGCTATCCATGATTTTTATATATACATGTGTAGTGGTTTTTGTTTTGTCTTTACAGGGTTTTTGTAAAATTCGTACATGGCAGTTTTTGAAATTTAGTTGCATTGTAAAATTCGTATTAAATTGAAAAATAATCGGTTTTTGTTGATTCTGGACATTCTGAAAAGACACTTCAATTATCTAACTTTCATTCTTTGAATTATCTAACTATGTCAAAATCTGCCTTTTATCAGATCTGTGCATGTAAAAACGAGTTGCTGTGTCACAACTTTCAAAATTCTTAGTAAATTGAGTTTTTATTCAAAAATTGTGTGTAATGTCATTCCGAAAAGGTCTTTCAAACTCTACATCTTTCATTTACATTCCGTTAACAATTCTGTGATTTTGAGGTCGTAAACATCAAAATACTAGTCCGATCAGGTGCTGATTCTGTGCATTGGGGGGTGAAGGAAGCTTGATGAAGAATGAAAAGGCTGATTCATATGGATGGTTGGAAGAGATGAATTTAAGGTATTATTTTGTAGCGTGGTTCTTGTGAATTTAAGGTTAATTATTTTCTTTTAGATCGGTGGCATCTCATTAGGTTCATTAGATGATGTTCCTGCTTGTTCCTGGTGGTGCAGTGACCACATTCTTCAGGTCTATAACGAAAACATTTGATTTTGATTTTGAGGACGGTAATGAAGGTTGGATTACTTCTGAATCTTTTACATAGAAGACATTTTATTAGGTAGAAGAGAGAAATGGAAGAAGACACATGTAGCTGAGTATACATTCGAAAGCCTAGTAATTCAACAAGCTTCTCAAAGCCACTTAGTAATTCTGTACCTTTTGTCAAGTAACTATTTGTTTTATAATACCCCCAACATAGTTCTGTAAATCTGTATGATCAATTCATGGATTACTATAACTTGCATGAGCTGTAGGCTTGGTTGTTCGATTTTGATAATTCATTAATCAGCACATAGCACATATTTGTGTATCATGCTCACAATTTAATCTTGTACATTTTATTTCCTATTCTCTGCACTTTAAATCCTTCTAATTTGAAGAATGTAGTCAGGAAGTCTGATGAACCTCCTTCGCTGTATATTTTCTTAAATTGCAGAACATGTAATTGTATGTTTTGCTAATTCATATGCTTTAATGTTCAACACTACATGATTTCACGCCAAAAGCTGGAGCATTCATTCCTTTTGGAGCAGGAACAGACTTTGTCCCAGAAATGATCTTGCGAAGCAGACTTTGTTCCATCATGAATCTATTGGCTCATCTCATGATGGTATTTTTGAAATCTATTGTTCTTAGACATTGTGGAATAAAGTGGTGGTTTTGGCCTGGACGGGATGATTTGGACTTTATTAATATAGTTATATGTTTGCTTACTGTATGTTGTAAACTGTCCAAATTTTGTTTGGTATAGGCTTGATTATATTAGTGGTCATTTTGACTTTGTTCATTGATGTAAGAATGGTGTAAATAATGGATTCTTTTGTTAATGATATATTCATTTTTGTTTATTTTGGTGCATAAATGTAATAAAACAATGCTAGTAGAGCTTCATACAACATCTTTTTCATTCACATAACCGTTGTTAATTTGCTTTGGCACAACACCAAAAAAATAACAAACCGTTGTTCAAACCCACTACAGCAGAAGCAAGTCAGACATCACTTTTCAAGCGTTGTCTATTTAGCCGCCGTCTTTGATACTATCAAACACCAGTATCTCAACGTTGTATAGATACTACTAGTACAACGGTTTATAAATAGTTGTGTCAAATTTTTTTAATGGGAGAATTCTATTGTGTCAAGTATCTCATACAAAGGTTTTATTGCCCGTTGTACTGATAACATCTATACACCGGTGGAATACTGGTGTGTAACAGCACCATAGACGGCGGCTCAATAGTCAACGGGAAACTCTCTGACAGACAACGGTTGAAAAGTGGTTTCTGAAGCTGTTTTTCTTGTAGTGTAACTAGCCTTTATTAAGGCTTTTGAGCAGCGATCACCTGATATTAACCCCAACTTAGGTAAGTTGGGGGTAATTGATCACTAATGAACTTATGTTAAAAGATCATATGCACGAATTGCACTTGGATTAGTTTTTATGAGCTCGAAATGGCACTAATCCTATTCCCGAAAGGCCCGAAAGTCCCAAAAAAGGTGTTCGAGAGGCCAATGAATATTTAACTTTCTTAAGTATTTACTTTGGAAAGAACTTTAGTTATAATCGTTGTGAATGCGTAGGTCGCTCCACGCTTTACTATAAGATGATAGCCGAGAAGGGCCGACAAGACCTGAACTTCTACGAAAACTTGATACATTTTCCCAGAAGTTGGTGGGCAAATGATGTGGGTGAAAAATAATCCCTAAAGACATATGTTGTGGAATAAAATCGAGGGTTTTTAAATTGTGGCTAGGGTTTGTATGTATTAAATACAAGGGATGGAGAGCTTCGAGCTTTAATTGTTGTTCTTGCGTTCGAGACTAAACGGTCCTCACAAGATGCCTACGTATCTCTGTATTGTTAGAGAATCAAGCCAACGTAGTTCTGAGAATGAGGGGTCAGGCCCTTATATAGGCTATAGGAGCCTTAGAATTATGGTAGGATTCGGATACTTGGTGCGCAAGCCACCGCCTTGAGGAAGGTTCTAGACTCCTTCCTTGTAGGAATCAGTTTCCATGTTGAAGTAGGTGCCTTGGGGGCTAAGTTAGGCAGAAGTAATATCCTTATTTGACTCTTATTGCTGAGCTGGTTATTACCCTTAATATTAATATTATGAAATTAATATCATAAATAGGGTTTAGGCCCATCTGGTGGGCCCCATGTTTGGACCATATTGGGTCTAATTAATGCTACATTAAATGTGTCTTTAGGGCTTATTTTTAGCCCATATCATTTGTCCCCCAACTTCTAGGAAAACTGATCAGGTTTTCCTTGAAGTTTTAATAGTCCTTTCCAAGACTCAGGTCAGGGTTCATCTTCATAAACTAGTTTTCACGAGTATTGTCTTGATGTAAAGCGTGGAGCGACCGACGCATTTACGACAATGTTAATTCAATGCTAATTGGCAATAATCAGTCTTAACCATGTTTAAACAATGTTTAAATAACGTTAAACAGCATAAAACGGCACTAAACAGCGCTAGACGACCCTAAACGGCGCTACTCAGCCTTAAACAAATGACGTTGAACGGCATAAAATGGCACTAAACGGCGCTAAACGACACTAAACGGTGCTAAATAGCCTTAAACAATGTTTAAACCACATAAAACGGTGCTAAACGGTGCTAAATGGCGCTAAACGGCACTAAACGACACTAAACGACACTAAACGGTGCTAATCTCAATTCTAGCTCTCGCTTAGTTATCACATTCAAAACAATCTTCATCATTGACCTTGATCATCAAGACGGAAAACAAACAAAAAAACGGAAAAAATCTCGAAATCACGCGCCGATGATCGACATCAGTCGGCCGACTCGAAACCATGACTCGACCATCAGCATCAATCGGACGAAAGGCTTCGACTCGCCTCAGTCGGCCGTCGTGCCTTGCGCGCCTCGGTCGGCTGTGACTCGGTCGGCTGGGCGAAACCGTGACTCGATGATCAATGTTAGTCGACCAGAGCCTTCCGTTGGAGCCCGGTCGGCCGATTCTCGGTCGGCTAGGCGAAACCTCGTGTCGACGATCAAGGTTAGTCGGCCGGAGGCTTCCGTTGGAGCCCGGTCGACCGGCTCTCAGTCGGCTGAGCAAAACCTCGTGTTGATGATCAATGTCAGTCGGCCGGAGCCTTCCGTTGGAGCCCGGTCGGCTGGCTCTCGGTCGGTTGAGCAAAACCTCGTACTGATGATCGCCATCAGTCGGCCGAAGCTCCCCCGGGAGGTCAGTCGGCTGGTGGTCGGCTGGCCGGAGCCCTCCTCGGGAGCTCGATCGGCCGGCCCTCGGAGCTTGGTCGGCCTTTTCTCGGTCCTTGAACTTCAACGTCAATATTCGAACGTCGATATTTGGACTTCAATGTCAATATTCGAACGTCGCTATTTGGACCTCAACGTCAGTATTCGATCTTCGAATGTCATTATTTAAAGTCGATGACCAAACAGACATCCTTGACTTCAAATTGGCTTTAATAACTTTCGTGACCTTCCGGGCCTTAACTCGCTTGTTGAATCCTTGGTTTTAAACCTTGATCCATTTATGGTTGTCAGTTATAACCAACCCTTCATTCTTATTCTAAGATGTGGATCTTGTGGTGAAGCTTTTTAGTTCTTGCCCCCCTTACTTCGTGTGGTGGAGGTCTTGCTTCTCGGTTGATCGTTCAAGAAGTTCATTTGCCGCTCAGCACTTGACTTCAAGTCTGGTGTACCTTGGCTAGTTGTCACTCCTCTATCTTGACTCTAGGATTCTAACCATATTCTTATACTCATATAACCTTGATTAGGTTTCAACTTGACTAATGACTCTTGATTCGAGCCCTTCAACTCAAACGACAAGCTCGATTAGAGGCAGATAGCCTTGTTGGCCATCAAGGAATTATCAGGGAGTCAACCAGTCTCAAGATGAGCTTTGATAGGGTCTATCCTTCAGCTTCTTTCATCAATCGATGCTACTAACTTAGAGTTGATGGTCAGGGCCTTCATGACCTGGAAGTAAACACTTTCTGCATAATTCTCTATCTTAGAAGAAGCGAATTTAGACAGGGCATCGGCCTTAACGTTCTCATTTCTTAGAATATGCTCCACATAGCACTCATCAAACTGAGTCATAACAGCTTTCACAACTCGCAAATACTTTGCCATAGTTTCATGCTTGGCCTCAAATTCACCATTCACTTGCGATACTACTAGTCTTGAATCCCCACAAACTTTGAGATTCTTGACCCTCATGATTCTGGCCAAGCCCAACCCGGCTATCAAGACTTCATACTCAGCTTCATTATTGGTTGTCGGAAAATCCAACTTCAAAGCATACTCAACTGTGAACCCATTGGGGCTTTGCAAGAGTAAACCTGCACCGCTAGATTTTGGTTTTGATGCTCCATCAAAATAGAGCACCCAATATTTCTTCTGACCAGGTACAAGCTCCTCATCTTTTTCTTCACTCCCAGGGGTGGTTACTATATCCTGCCCCCCAACTTCTTGGTTGTCAATGGTACATTCAACCACGAAGTCAGATAATGCCTGAGCCTTGATGGCTGTTTGAGGCTTATACATGATGTCAAATTCTCCAATTTCAATTGCCCACTTAATCAACCTTCCACTGGCCTTCGGGCTATGTAATATGTTCCTCAATTGCTGGTCTCGTAGCTTCCTCGAGGCTGTTATCAATGCCAAAACAAACTTCTCAATGGTTGAGTAATTCAACTCAGCCTCATGCAACACCTTGCTCACGCAGTAGATGGGTTTCTGAACCTTTTTTCTTCTCAAACGAGGACAACACCCAATGCTTGTTCAGATACCGCCAGGTATAGATAAAGAGTTTCTTCAAGACTAGGTTTGACCAGCAACGGGGCTTCAGCCATATACTTCTTCAACTATTCAATGGCCTCTTGGCTTTTGGGTGTCTACTCAAAGTTTTTCACCTTCTTCAGTGCCTGAAAGAAAGGCAAGCATTTGTCACCAGACTTGGAGATAAATCTCCTCAGGGCTGCAATTTGGCCCGTTAACTTCTATACGTCCCGTATAGAGCGGGGCGGTTCCATATCCAGAATCGTTTTGATCTTATCAGGGTTGGCCTCTATGCCTCGTTTTGAAACCATCAGACCCAGAAACTTTCATGATCCAACGCCAAAAGCACACTTGGCAGGTCTCAACATCATCTTGTGGTGCCTCAGCACTTCAAATGCCTCTCTGAGGTGCCTAATGTGGTCTGCCATAAATAGGCTCTTGACCAACATATCATCAACATAGACCTCCATTGTTTTTCCAATCAGATGGGCAAATATCTTATTCACCAATCGTAGGTAAGTAGCTCCTGCATTCTTTAGACCAAAAGCCATAACAAGATAGCAAAAAACACCAAAGTCTGTTATGAAAGATACCTTTGGGATGTCATCCTTATGCATCTTAAACTGATTGTAGCCACTGAACCCATCCATGAAGCTCAACATCTCATGTCCAGATGTAGCATCTATTAATGTGTCTATCCTTGGTAGGGGAAAACAATCCTTCAGGCATACATCATTTAAATCAGTAAAGTCTATACACATCCTCTACTTTCCGTTTGCTTTCTTGACCATCACAGGGTTAGCCAACCATTTGGGGAACTGAATCTCCTCAATAAAACCAGCTTCTAAGAGCTTGTCCACTTCCTGCTTAATGGCCTCTTGCCTTTCAGGAGCAAAATTCCTCATCTTCTGCTTTATTGTCTTTCGCTTGGATCGACATTCAATTTGTGAGTTAAGAGTTGGGGATCAATCCCTGGCATATCAGCTGATGTCCAAGCAAACACATCACTGTTCTCTTGTTAGAATGCTGTCAACTTGCCCTTCAAGGGTTTTTATTTATGCATTTCTTTGTTTCCCTTCGCGTATTCTCTTATTTTCAGTACTTGGGTCATCTTTGACTTACACACATCATGTGCTTGGTACATAAATAAAATCACATAATCAATGAATTGAAAACAAACTTGCATTATTAACTTGAAGTGGGTTCAACCCTTACTTAGAGTAGTACTATCCTACTCGGAGCAACATGCTCTGCAATGGTTTCAATGAACCTTATTTCTACTTCTACTAGGTAAATATGAAGCTAAGTCCTACTAGGATAACTTGAGCCCATCGGGGCTTTGCAAGACTAGGCATGCACCATTTGTTTTTATTTTTGATGCTCCATCAAAATAGAGTGCCCACTACTCCTTCTGGTCTCTTCATTCTTATTCTGAGGTTCACTTCCTGCTTGGGGTAATATTTCCTGCCCCCGACTTCTTGGTTGCAAATGGTACATTCAACAACAAAGTCAGTTAACGCCTTAGCCTCAATGGCTATCCGAGGCTTCTGTGTGGTGTCCTTTGTTGATCTTTCTTGGTGTTCCTTACCACTGCGGACATTCATGTCTTCAATCGGAAAGACCTGCCCCCCGACTCCCTCAGGCCTTAACGAGGCTACATAACAACTTCGTGCCATCTTTTGATCACCTTTATATTCTCCAACACCATTCCTGGTTAGGAACTTGATCTTCATATGATAAGTTGAGGCAACAGCCTTGAATGCATGAAGTCCAGTCCTTCCGAGGATAGCATTGTACGTTGAAACCCCCTTAATTAGCATGAAGTTCAACATTTGGGTGGCCTCCTGTCCAATGGTTACAGGCAACTGAATAGTCCCTTCAACTTTGGATTCTACTCCATTAAATCCATATATAGGCACGTTATTAGGGGTCAACTGAGAATCACTGTACCCCATCTTCACAAATACATCATGAAACAGAATGTCAACGGAAGCTCCATTGTCTATCAAGACTCGCTTCACCTCTGAGTTTCCAATCATAGAAGTTATGACCAACGGGTCATCATGGGGGAACTTCACCCCTTCCAAGTCTGAGTCATCAAAACCAATCATTACTTCAGTTTTTGCACGCTTCGGGGCCTCTCTCACGATGTGCATCACTTCTCTAGCATAAGCCTTCCGAGAATTCCTTGTTGTGCTGGCCGCAGTCGGGCCTCCTGAGATCATGTTGATTACTGGCCCCCGGGGCTGTGGGTTATGATCTTGATCATCATCCCTTTTATAATCTCTAATTTGATTACCACGATCTTCACCCTTAGTGAAGTGGCTCAGTTTCCCTCTACGGATCAAAAACTCAATCTCATCTTTGAGTTGTTTGCAATCATCAGTGTTATGCCCCACATCTCTATGCAATCTGCAATACTTATTTTTGTTTCTCTTTGCGGGATCACCCCTAAGTGGCTTCGGCCATCGGAAATCCTTATCCTTCTCAATGTCCAACAAGATTCGACTCCTAGGAGTATTCAACCTTGCATACTCAGTAAACCTTGGTCCTTGGGTCTTCTTAGGGGCAAAATCGGAGTCCTCGGTAGTTCGGGGACTTGTCTCTAGCATCATACTCCTGGTCATCATACTCCTGGTCTTGCTTTCGCTTCTTGGAGTCGTTGTTGCCTCCTCCTCCACCTACCGTGGTTTCTTTCTTCATGCTATCTTCAACTTTAATATATTTATTAGCCTTCGTTGGAGCTCAGCCATGTTCTCAGAGGGATGCTTCGCTAATGACCTTTTAAAGAAGAGGTCAGTGGTTTCGTGCTCAAGGGCTACCATGGCCACCTTATTTTCCAAGTCAGTGATATTCAGTGTCTCCTTAGTGAATCGCTTGAGGTAATCCCTCATATTTTCATTCTTTTCTTACACCACATACATAAGAGATGCAGAGCTTTTCTCATGAACTCTCCCGCTAATGAATTTGCTAACAAAAGCAACGCTCAACTCCTTAAAAGAGCCAATCAAATTCGCAAGTAGCCGGCTATACCATCTTTGAACCATGCCCGACAGGGTTTGAAGAAATGCCCTACACTTTAGGGCATCACTTGTAGGCTACAGCAGTAGTGCATTTGAGAACGTCCTGACGTGGTTTGCGGGATCACCCGTTCCATCATAAGCCTTAATTGTCGGTATCTTGAAATTCTTTGAGATACGAGCATTCATCACCTCCTCAGTAAACGGGGGTATGGGATCATCAGGATCCCCAAGTGGCATCAGATCCTTGGGGTTGCTTCTAGGGGTTTCCACCCTTGTTATTCTTCTAGTTGGGGCATCAACACTTCTCTGCCTTCTAGAAGACCTCTCTAAGTCTATAATGGGAATCCTTCCTGAGGTTGGAGGAGGTTGAGTTTGATTCAACCTAGCTTGTTCTCTCACCATATCATCCTTCAACCTAAAGATCTCGGCCTCATGAGCCTTGATTCTCTCAGCAGCTGTCAAAGGGGGTCCATCATGGATAGTTTGTGTCCTCCTTCGAGGTTCTCTATTAGCATGTCGCCTTCTGGGGGCTTCATCGCGATCATCATCATCAGACGATGAATCATCAGTATAGGGGCTAGAGTAGTCATCATACTCTCGATCTTGGATCTGCAAGGCATGGCCACTTGGTCCAACACCTTGAGTAGTGGGAGGGTAGTTAGGCAGACCATACATTGGGTTGGTATTCATGGGGAGATCCGTAGTATGGATCTGTACCCCCGGTGGTAACGGGTGATTAGGATTAGGCTGTAGGAGCCTTAGAATTATGGTAGGATTCAGATACTTGGTGGGCAAGCCACCGCCTTGAGGAAGGTTCTAGACTCATTCCTTGTAGGAATCAGTTTCCATGTTGAAGTAGGTGCCTTGGGGGCTAAGTCAGGCAGAAGTAATATCCTTATTTGACTCTTATTACTGAGCTGGTTATTACCCTTAATATTAATTATGAAATTAATATCATAAATAGGGTTTGGGCCCATCTGGTGGGCCCCACGTTTAGACCATATTGGGTCTAATTAATGCTACATTAAATGTGTCTTTAGGGCTTATTTTTAGCCCATATCAACTGTTAACTCGAATAACTTGTAGAAGGGGGGGGGTTGAATACAAGTTATATAATCGTGTCTGATTTTTGCTTGATTATATGAACAAGAATAAACGAATGAATCAAACTCTGTTTGTATTAATAAGATCAAATACAAACTCTACCAAAGGTGTACAATACCTTTAGCAGCTGCTGACAATACAAATCTCTCTCTCTGTTTGTTTCGAACTCTCGAATACAAACCTTATACAGAGCTACGCACACGAACTTACAACTCACACTTTTTTGACTACGACTTTTTACAATGATATAGAGAGAGTATTTATAATGCTTCCTATCAACTAATTACAGAAAGATTATCTATACATGACAATGTTCTGCCGTCCAGTTGATAGTTTCCATCAATAGAAAATTCTTCCCTTCATAATATCTTTTTGCTTGTCCTTCATAATGATATCATCAGTAACACGACTGATATCAGGATTTCATCTTGCATCAGTATCTGATTATCATCAGTAATAGACCTTCATCAGGATTTGCTCTCTGTTCCTGACATGTAGTCTCCGATACACTGTTCATTCCTGACTAAACCCTACAGATAACTGTCTAACACATATTTCCTATACAAAGTGCTAAATCCTTTATAAAATCAGGATATACAAGAAATAGAAGTAAAATTCTATTCTTAACATCACAACTCATGAATTATTCCTAACAATCTCCCCCTATTTATGCTTTAAAAACTGAAGCATAAATCTGAGTTGTTGATGTCAAAACATATAACCATACAATCAGAATAGAATTTATGAATTCAAAAATCATGAAGTTAAGTACCTCCTCTTTCAGATATAGACATAGTATTTAGTACTTAGACGAAAGAATTCAACTATTTGATGCTTCTTTTCCTTTATCACTTCCATGATGAGATTCACCTCTATCACAATCTTTATCTCCCCCAGTTCTTCTTTTATCCCCAGTCTGTTGTTGTTGTTGTCTTTGAATTGTCTTTATCTCCCCCTTTTTGACATCAGCAACATTAATTCCAAGAGATTCAGTAACAGAACAAATGAGATTCATCAGAACTGCTTGATTTTCCATAATAGTGACTTGGTTATCTTCAAGTGTTTGAAGTCTTGATTGAATTTCAACTTGAGATTTCTGAATGTCTTGTAGAATTTCAGAATTGATTTCAATGTTGGAAGTGTTTGGAATATCTTCAGATTCAAGTCTTGTAGAAGAAGTTGCCTGTGTAGAATGATATTCAAGTAATAAAACTCGATTAGAGTTACAAACATCTTCATCTTTCTGATCTGAAGCTGCAATATGATCATCTTGTCCTTCACAAGTATTCTGTGTACTAACATCTACAAATCCTGACGCCTCCTTAGATTGATCAGATACTGTTGATGTCTCAATTCTGGCTGATATTGGTAGTACAAACAAAGGAATACTTGGATCATTAGAAATATCTTCTGGTACTGATGGTATAGAAGTTTGTCTTAGCCTTTCACCTCTTCTGTTGATAATTCCTGCAAGCCTTTCTTTTTGCTTCTGAGCTTTAACTTCTGGCTTTGAATTGTGCTTTGCTAAGTCATTCTTCTCATACATCTTAATAAAAGAATAAGTACCAGCATCCATACCAAGATTATTAGACCAAGATTCAGGAAAAACCTGATCCCAGAAATCAAACGATGGTTTCCTAAATTTCTCTCCCTCACTATGGAGTTGATCATCCATACCCTCAATCTCACTTTGACTATCTAAAGTCAACACTCTTTCTACCTCTCCTTTTGCCTGGTCAGGAGCCAGCCGCTCTGATTGTGGATCAATATCCATCTTTTCAAGTGTATCACTCAAATTTGGATAAGTGCTCTCATGACCTACAGAAAAATAGAGTTTAGAAAAGTTTTTATACCTGAACTCACATGGAGAGAGGGTTCCTCATTTGGCATGGGGCTTGAGGTTTTCTCCAAGGAGTGAGGTGCTATAATCTCTGAACCCTTACAATCATCTTCTTTCCTTCCAGAGACTACAGGCTCCAGTATACCACTTTCAGGTTCTCTACTAGACTATGATGTCTTCAGTAATACTTCATTAGACACCATAGTTAATATGTCACCGTCTTTAAGTGTTGTTTGCTGAGACTCACCCTCAAGGTGGATAGACTCTGACTGAACAAAGTTTGTTTGATCTTCAAGAAAATCAGTCAAAGTTATTCCTCCCATATCATAGGGTTTCTCACGTGCAATTTCAGTCATCACAGAAGATCTTTCAACATCAGCTATCACAGCTCCTGAGTCATCCAACCTCTGACTAGATGGTTCTTGTGTTGCAGTGACTGTGATCTGATCTTTCCTACTATCCACCACTGGTGCAATAGTATCTTCTGTTGACTGCATTCCTCTATCTACTTCTTCCAGTTGTTCACCTTGAGCTGAAGCATCTTCAATAATGACATCTTTGTCAAATAAATATGCATGAAGTGACTGAAGTGCAACATGCTTCGAGAGTCCAAATTTCTTGACCAATTGTCTTCTGACAGATACATAGAAATACATCTTCATTAAGTCAAGTCTTTGATGTAGAAGTCCATATTCATCTGGAAATAAAAGTTTTGGTACTCTTTCAACCAAAAAATCTAGAACAGGCCTTGACAACTTCACTTTGAGAGAAATTAGTCCCATAGCCAGTCTGTATGATAATGTAGTTTCCCATAAAGAATCAATATCCAGATCTCTATAGTCATTTGCTGACTTGATTGTAGCTTCATTTGTAGAGACCTGCATGATATTAGTTGGACTAGACTCTGTGTGTGTAGGTGACAATTGAATCTTTCTTCCTGTTCTCCTGGTATAGTGAGCAAAAGATTTATCCTGAGAAGACTCAAGAGGTGTAGACACAGAAGTGATCTTGGGATGAGATCCTTTTTCAATAGACACAGTCTTTTGAGAGACAGTATCCAGTAACTGTTTTCCCTTGTTAAGAACTACAGCCTTTTGGGAGACTGCAGCCTGGCTGTGACTAGATGCTTCATCTCTTTGTCCTAGCTTAGAAAGTCGAAATGCATCCTTCAATTCTTCTCTCTCAGCAAGAGATATATTATCATCATCTTCACTAGAACTAATACTACTTGACACAACAAATCTTCTCTTCCTTAAAACTGATGTCTTTTGAGAAAGACCAGAGGTTGGTTTCTTTGAAACAATAGGCTGTGGATTAAAACTTTGTTCTTGGATTGTTTCAGAGACTATAATGTTTTGGGCTACTTGGGTAGACACAGGTGGGTTCTCCTCCAAATGAGATTCCTGAGCCATTTCACCACAAAAGAAAGAAGAATTGTAGAGAGAAGCAAGATGAGTTTTAAGAATTACCTGAACATGATGTGGATAATGAATTGCAGGTATTTCATCTAGATTCTTTTCATTGTCCTTCTTTGTAATGTCAGAGAAAATTCTCTTTTGCTGTACATAAGAAGAAACACAATGTTCTCTACCAAATCTAGCTTCAACATCAGGAATAAAATGGTTAATAAACATTTGTATAAATCTATGATAATAAACAATTTTCCTGCTTTGATCTCTTAACCCAAGTTTAATACACATCTGACTTAAGATAATGTGACCAATGTTAACTACTCTATCATAAAGTAAACTGTAAGCAATATGTATAGTGACAGAAGTAAGTTGATCAAAAGAACTACATTTACCAATAAAGCATTTAGCTAATTGATCAAAGAAGAAAGACCACTCTTTCCTAAGATAAGATCTTCTTAACTGGCTCATGTTATCTAAAGGTCCATTATAACCAAATGTAGATAACATAGTTCTAACATCTGTTAGTGTAGGTGCCCTAGAGGCAATACATTGTTTCTTGAATAAACCTTATGTCATTTGATTATTAAATAAATGTATTTATTATGACTTTAATTACTGCGATATATTTGTTAGCATAATAAATGTCCTTAGAATCATGATACAAATTGTATAGTTTAAGTACAAGACTTGAACTTGAGATTATATAATATATCATATTCTTAAATGTCCCTAGTTGACTATTATTATATAGGACAATAATAATATATAAACTAGTATGTTGTTTGACAGATAACCACATCTCATTGGTTATAAGTATGGAGATACTAAAGTCAATACATAGGTACATGTAGGAGTACATGGTACTGGACAGACCCAAAGTGAGATTCTTCATGTTTAATAAAGTCATAAGAATGACTCACAGTGGTAATGGTGTAATGATCCTTTGACTTGAGATCATTATATTTCTATACGAGGATTAATATACTTTGACAACATTAAAAGTTACCTTTTACCAGGTAATGATAAAAGTGGACATCGGGTATATTATGAGTCGTATGAGAAATTTGAATGATAGATAAAGGATTTAACCCTCCTATAATTAGGAGAGATATTATTGGCCTCTTGATTGAGTGAGACTATAAAATGCATGGTCGTGCTCAAATAATGATTTGTTGTTAATAGTCTACTCATGGATCAAGTAAACCTGGATTGAATGTTGAAGAGGATGACTAAAGACATGCCTCGAGTTTAATCTATAATATTTGGTTAAAGGGATTATATTACACGGAGACATTAATCACGAAAGGTTTTATCGAATCACGATTTAGTTATTATTTAATTGGGTAGCAATGATGTATTACTAGATGCCGCTCATTGTTTATAATTTTATTGGAGAATAAAATTATTACCAATTAAATAATAACCTATAGGGTCACACACATAGAACATTTAAAGGAAGAATTAATTTAAATTATGAATTTAAATTAATTAATGATAAAGATGGATTTTATTATATTAATTAAGTGGGACTTAATTAAGCTATAATAAAATGCAAAGATATATGAGATATGTTTTTGACTTAATTATTATTTATTTAAATAATAGGATTTCATTCTATTATTTAATAAATTAAATATGGGCTAGGTTTTTGACTTGGGCTTATAAGCTTCACACTATCATATAAATATATGATGATAGCATATTGAGGCTGGTGATTTTGGTACGTGAGAAATCAGAATTAGCCGCACATCAAAACTTAACCCTAAAACATATTTTCATTAGAGGCTAGTACCTCTCTTCCGGACAAGATCGTGAGACGTTCTTGAAGGTGTTCGTGTGGATACCGTAGAGGAAGTTTCGAAGAGGAACACTAAGTGATCGTGGGATCTTTTCATCTCTATTATTCTGCAATCACAAAGCTTTATTAAGGTAATTATTCTTACTACCATGATTATCTGATTTATTATACATGGATCCGGGGCTTGGTTTCGATTTTAATTTACTGTTTTCGCTGCGTATATGTGATCGAAACCAACAATGGTATCAGAGCTGCTTGTATAATATGATAATCTGGTTATATATGATGTATACGATATGATACATGAGTTATCAGAACTGTTTTTTCCTCCTGGGAACCATTCTGCATATAACATGCGTGACATATTCTGCATATATTTGCTTCTGTGTTCATGCTTATGCTGCGTTCTATGATCTGTTGTAACTTTATATGTTTTAATAAGATTAAAACGTGACCTAAACATCTAAAAATCCAGTTGATAATCATGATTATCAGTTCATGCATGTTTTACGTAAGCATATACATACGGGTTCATATATATATATATATATATCTTCAACAAAATTTTTAGATGTTGATCATCCAGAATTGGTAAGATATGACTGTGATGTTACTACTAGTAATCGTAGGTCTGAATAATCAGTCTGGAAACGAAACAAAAAAAAGGATAACATGAAGAACACGATCGTACTGAATGCCCAGTAATATGCAGTAGGTTATTGTACAGCAGAAACGCATACGTAGTATGCGTTTCGTAAGTTATTGACAGTAGACACGCATCTATAGGATGCGTATCGTAGGTTATATGCCTGTATGCTGCTTGTTAACGTTACTTGGCCTTGCGTTACAGTTAGTGTTCTGTGTTAATCACAAAGAAATCCTGCTAGGGTTTTCATGATTTAACCTAGCATAATAATAAAAAAAATATATTAATTAATAATTTTGATTACTAAGTTAATATTTAAATTATTTTTATTAATTATGATTTGATCATATTTAATTTATGTTGTATAAAATTGTGATTATACAATATGTGATGCTTTTAATTGCTATGTGAGCATGATGCATGGTTATGGCCCCAAGACCTAGTTTTCAATTTATTTTATTAATTTTAATTTATGGTTTGTAATAATTAAATACGACTTGCATGTCGTTTTTCTTTTGTAATTATTTTATCTCGAATGCAACTCGAGTTCTTTTGTAAAATGTTTCAAGAGGAGCTTGGAGGCAATCAAGGCAGCTTTGGAAGCGAAGCAAGAGATTTTGTAATAATTAGTTATTACCACCATAGATTGACCTTGATTTTTCCATTAGCTTGGAAAAATCGCATAGGATTGGGCCATAACCATAGCATATTAAATTTTGTGATGCACTTTACATATGATGCATGTGTAGAGTAGCAAATGTATGCATATTTTTAATTAGATTAATGATGTATGCATGTATTAGATACGTCACCCATGCCATGCTTGCCATGCTAAACAAGATAAAATCTGTAATGATTCGAGATTTTAAAATGAACAAACGATCATGAGATTTCTGTGTTTATGAAACACGGAATTAAATACGAATTTTCAATTATTTAGATATGGTGAGATTTTGTCAAAAACGGGTTTTACCTGTAAGGAAGTTGGATATTAAGTGAGGCCACTTGTGACTCCTCCAACAACCTGGAAATCAAACTATTGATAATATTGATTTGAAGTATTTAATTCAAGGAAAAATTGGGAATATCTTTATGATGGGATCATGATCGTTTTAATTCAAAAACCCCTTAACAAAATATTAAGTTTTAATCGGATGCTTTCCAATGAATAAACACTCATTGAATCCTAGATCGATAAGGGGAATGACTGCCAGTGGCAGGGGACTCTTGTCTATCGTGGTGAGATGTGACGAATATAAGCGGTTATATTCGACCGTTGTATCATTGGGTTTAACTTAACTAAGTCGTCATAATAAGGTGAAAAATAAACGGTTATATTCAATTATTATGAACTTAGAAGCATAGAGTTTGGTTCAAAATCTATTAGATAGACAAGAACAATTGTTGTTCACCAAACTATCCAAGAATTATATATGATATAATTGACAACTGTTGTCTACCTAAATAATCATGTTTTAAGGACTACCAGTGGTTGACTTAGGATATGACGAAATATGGATCTTGGCTCACTAGAAAGATTTATGGGATATTCTTTCCGATTTAATAGTAAGGGCTATTAATTTGATAAAAATAGTGGGAGATATATTATGAATATATCATAATCATTTGAACATAATAATAATAACTCAGACAATCTAATGTTTATTATGTGCTTTTAACATTGTAGATACTGAATAATGACAAACAACACAAACTCTCCATCCGTTCGATCAATTCTTGAGAAGGATAGATTGAAGGAGGATCTGAAGAAGAAGAAGGCTCAACAAGCTTCTACTTCAGGAATATATGTTATAGAAGTCAATCTGTCTACTTCTACATCTTGGGTATTGGATACTGGATGTGCTTCTCACATTTGTATAAATGTGCAGGAACTGCAAAGAAGTAGGACTTTGGCTAAGGGAGAAGTGGACCTACGAGTAGGAAATGGAGCAAGAGTTGCTGCTTTAGCCGTAGGAACTTATTATTTATCTTTGCCCTCTGGGCTTGTTTTAGAACTTGAAGACTGTTATTACGTGCCGGCGATTCGCAGAAACATTATTTCTGTTTCTTGTTTGGACAAGAAAGGTTTTTCGTTTATAATAAAGAACAATAGTTGCTCTTTTGCTTTAAATGATTTAACCTATGGTGTTGCGCATTTATTTAATGGTTTATATGTTCTTGATTTAAATAATCCTGTCTGTAACATAGAAAACAAACGACTTAAAGTTAATGACTCAAATCAAACATACCTCTGGCATTGTCGTCTAGGTCATATAAATGAGAAACGCATATCCAAATTACATAAGGATGGATACTTGGATAAGTTTGATTTTGAATCATACGAAAAATGCGAATTTTGTTTGCTTGGTAAGATGACTAAAGCCCCTTTTACTGGTAAGGGTCAAAGGGCCACTGAACGTTTGGAGCTAATACATAGTGATGTATGTGGCCCAATGCGTGTGATGGCTAGAGGAGGCTACTACTACTTCATAACATTTACTGATGACTTCAGTAGATATGGATATGTGTATCTTATGAAGAATAAATCCGATTCTTTTGAAAAATTAAAAGAATATAAGGCTGAAGTAGAGAAGCAAATAGGCGGAGGTGCAAGTATTAAAATCTTACGATCCGATCGTGGGGGTGAAAACTTAAGCACCGAATTTAAAGAGTATTTAAAAGAGTGTGGTATTGTATCACAACTCACTCCGCCAGGTACACCTCAATGGAACGGAGTTTTAGAGAGGAGAAATCGTACCCTGTTAGACATGGTACGATCGATGATGAGTCATGCAGATCTTCCAATAAGTTTCTAGGGTTATGCTCTATTTCACACTTAACCGTGTTCCAACCAAGAAGGTTCAAAAGACTCCATATGAGATATGGGAGGAGAAATGGTCAAGCATGAACTTCATGAAAGTTTGGGGATGCAAGGCGTTTGTAAAACGTCAAGTATCTGACAAGCTTGGACCTAAATCCGAAGAGTGCAATTTTGTGGGATACCCTAAAGAAACAAAGGCGTATTATTTTTATAGTCATTCTGAACAGAAAGTGTTCATTGCTCGAGATGCTGTCTTCATGGAAAAGGATTTTGTTTCCAAAAGAGACAGTGGGAGAACTATAGATCTCGATGAAGATCGAGAACCACAAAATAGCATTGAACCTGAGGTGGAACAAGAGCAGAATAACGATAATTCTCAAGAAACACAGGTTGTTCGTAGATCTGGTAGAATTCGCCATGAGCCAGAGAGATATGGATTTCTTATGACTCAATGTGGGGATTTGATGCTCATAGATGAAGATGAGCCTCTCACATATCAAGATGCTATGAACAGTCTAGACTCTAAGAGATGGCTTGAAGCCATGAAATCCAAGATGGATTCCATGTACGAAAACCAAGTTTGGGATTTGGTTGATCCACCTGAAGGGGTAAAACCCGTAGGGTGCAAGTGGGTTTTCAAGAAGAAAACTGACATGGAAGGAAATGTTCAGACCTATAAAGCAAGACTGGTTGTGAAAGGGTTCAAACAAATTCATGGTATTGACTATGATGAAACTTTCTCACCAGTTGCCATGGTCAAGTCCAAACGGATTTTGCTTGCAATTGCAGCATTCCATGATTACAAAATCTGGCAAATGGATGTCAAAACAGCTTTCCTTAATGGGAGCCTTGAAGAGGATGTGTACATGACACAACCTGAAGGTTTTGTCGATCCAAGGAATGTTGGCAAGGTATGTAAATTACGTCGATCCATTTATGGATTGAAGCAAGCCTCTAGGAGATGGAATATTCATTTTGATGAAACTGTCAAGGAGTATGGCTTTATTCAAAATGAGGATGAACCTTGTGTTTACAAGAAGGTTAGTGGGAGCCATGTGGCATTCATAGTACTGTATGTTGATGACATACTACTAATGGGGAATGACATACCTTCTCTAAAGGCTGTTAAGACTTGGTTAGGGAGCAATTTCTCTATGAAAGACTTAGGAGATGCAACCTACATTCTAGGAATGAGGATCTATAGAGATAGATCTAAAAGGATGATCGGTTTAAGTCAGAGTACATACATTGATAAGGTTTTGCATCGTTTTGGTATGCAAAATGCTAAAAGGGGATATGTCCCTGTGTCTCAAGGGATAACGATTTCTAAAGACCAGTGTCCGAAATCATTAGATGAGAAGGACCACATGAATAAAGTTCCATATGCATTAGCAATTGGATCTATCATGTATGCAATGGTATGCACTCGCCCCGATGTTTCGTATGCTTTGAGCATGACGAGCAGATACCAGTCTAATCCTGGTGAAGGTCACTGGACGGCAGTCAAGAATATTCTAAAGTACCTGAAAAGGACTAAAGATTCATTCTTGGTGTATGGAGGAGAGGAGAAACTGGTTGTAAAGGGTTACACCGATGCAAGTTTCCAAACAGACAGGGATGATACTGTATCACAGTCTGGTTTTGTGTTTTGTCTAAATGGAGGTGCTGTAAGCTGGAAGAGTTCAAAGCAAGAAACAGTAGCTGATTCTACAATGGAGGCTGAGTACATTGCAGCTTGTGAAGCGGCTAAGAAGGCAGTTTGGATTCGAAAATTCATTTCTGATTTGGAAGTGGTTCCATCGATTGCAGATCCCATTGATCTATACTGCGATAATAATGGGGCCATCGCACAGGCCAGAGAGCCTAGATCGCACTCCAGATCTAAACATATACTCAGAAGATATCACCTCATACGAGAGATTAATGAAAGGGGTGAAATACATATATGTAAAGTGCATACAAATGATAACATTACAGACCCACTGACCAAAGGCCTGTCGCAGCAGAAGCACGACGGTCACACTAGTTCCATGGGTATTAGATACATGGGTGATTGGCTCTAGTGCAAGTGGGAGATTGTTAGTGTAGGTGCCCTAGAGGTAATACATTGTTTCTTGAATAAACCTTATGTCATTTGATTATTAAATAAATGTATTTATTATGACTTTAATTACTGCGATATATTTGTTAGCATAATAAATGTCCTTAGAATCATGATACAAATTGTATAGTTTAAGTACATGACTTGAACTTGAGATTATATAATATATCATATTCTTAAATGTCCCTAGTTGACTATTATTATATTGGACAATAATAATATATAAACTAGTATGTTGTTTGACAAATAACCACATCTCATTGGTTATAAGTATGGAGATACTAAAGTCAGTACATAGGTACATGTAGGAGTACATGGTACTGGACAGACCCAAAGTGAGATTCTTCATGTTTAATAAAGTCATAAGAATGACTCACAGTGGTAATGGTGTAATGATCCTTTGACCTGAGATCATTATATTTCTATACGAGGATTAATATACTTTGACAACATTAAAAGTTACCTTTTACCAGGTAATGATAAAAGTGGACATCGGGTATATTATGAGTCGTATGAGAAATATGAATGATAGATAAAGGATTTAACCCTCCTATAATTAGGAGAGATATTATTGGCCTCTTGATTGAGTGAGACTATAAAATGCATGGTCGTGCTCAAATAATGATTTGTTGTTAATAGTCTACTCATGGATCAAGTAAACCTGGATTGAATGTTGAAGAGGATGACTAAAGACATGTCTCGAGTTTAATCTATAATATTTGGTTAAAGGGATTATATTACACGGAGACATTAATCACGAAAGGTTTTATCGAATCACGATTTAATTATTATTTAATTGGGTAGCAATGATGTATTACTAGATGCCGCTCATTGTTTATAATTTTATTGGAGAATAAAATTATTACCAATTAAATAATAACCTATAGGGTCACACACATAGAACATTTAAAGGAAGAATTAATTTAAATTATGAATTTAAATTAATTAATGATAAAGATGGATTTTATTATATTAATTAAGTGGGACTTAATTAAGCTATAATAAAATGCAAAGATATATGAGATATGTTTTTGACTTAATTATTATTTATTTAAATAATAGGATTTCATTCTATTATTTAATAAATTAAATATGGGCTAGGTTTTTGACTTGGGCTTATAAGCTTCACACTATCATATAAATATATGATGATAGCATATGGAGGCTGGTGATTTTGGTACGTGAGAAATCAGAATTAGCCGCACATCAAAACTTAACCCTAAAACATATTTTCATTAGAGGCTAGTACCTCTCTTCCGGACAAGATCGTGAGACGTTCTTGAAGGTGTTCGTGTGGATGCCGTAGAGGAGGTTTCGAAGAGGAACACTCAGTGATCGTGGGATCTTTTCATCTCTATTATTCTGCAATCACAAAGCTTTATTAAGGTAATTATTCTTACTACCATGATTATCCAATTTATTATACATGGATCCGGGGCTTGGTTTCGATTTTTATTTACTGTTTTCGCTGCGTATATGTGATCGAAACCAACAACATCATCATCAGATGGTACATTCTCATAAATCAAACTAACAGGTAAGTGAAGTACTGAATTAACAACAGATTCAGTAATATCAAATGAGTCTTGTCCTAAATGTAGAACAATCTTACCTGATTGACTCTGAGTAGAATCAATTACCTCAGCATTCTCCCAAGCTTGTGTAACAGCTGCTTGATTAATCTGTGGAGATGCTGTCAATGCATAACTTAATGGTCCAACTGCCAGAAAGTTCATGATTGGATGAAAATCAGATGACACTCCTTCCTTGTTGGTGATAGTTGCTACATGATTGTTCGTCATAAAATCAAAGTCACCAAACTTGAAGGCTACTGACTTAGGTAATCTTCTCTGAGCTGCCATTTTTGATCTGAAAAGAACTTAAAAAATTCTGGAAATGGATTAGTGATTTTGAAAACTCGAGAGTGTTTTTTCTTTAGAGAATGTAAAATTAGAGAAAGCAATTACACGATTAGAGTTTCAAAACAAATATATTTCACAAATCTTTCAGACCACTATCCCACGTTGACACGTAGATTGACAGGTGTCAGTCCCTGAAAAGTGCAGTTACCCACGATTTTTGGAACATAAAATCCAAAATTGATTTTCATGAAATAAATCAGGGTATTATCAAGATAAAATCAATACTGATCAGATTCCTTTTCCTATTGTGACCTTTAATCAAAATAATCACAAAAAGCAATGTGATTTAAAAATAATAATAATTCTCAAATCCTGATGGTCACACTTGAAATCCTGATCAATATCATCCTGATTCCAGAGACTTAATATGGAGTTTCCACGTGACATTTTTTTTTATCTGAAAAAGAAATAAACAATTAATCTGAACAAAATCAATTGGTTACATATATTCGACATTTCTTGAAAATACAAGAAATACAATCACACACAATAATTAGCATCTGACTTCATTAAAACTTCCAAACGACTGTTCAGCTTCTCACGTCTTTCTATAAAAGAAACAGACGCCTTATGCCATTCTCCATAAACCTTTCAATTTCTTTTCTTCTCAACAATGCTTCTCAAACCAAAATTCCATTCAAACCCATCATGGATGAATTAGTTTCAGATAATATCCAGAGGTTTCTCCTAGAACATCCATCTGTTGGATACAATCTTCCCCTAACCTCCTCAAAACTTGAGGATGAAGAATTTGGCCGAGAGTCTGAGGTTGATCTTGATGGGGATGCTATTCATTTAAGTTAGCTACTCTCATTCAAGTCGCCCAGACAAGGAATCCAAAAGCAGACGAGGCTGTTTAAATCCCCTGATGGATTTCTTTAGATGCTCCTTGTCCTGTACCTCAGAATTCATTTCATTAGACAAGTATAGAATTATCAGTAAAAGTTAGATAAAAAGATGTTGTATTTCATTTCCATATATGTAATGCTTTTAATTAATGAAAATACAATTTCTTGTTATCTACTTGTCTTTTGATTATTGAATGATGTATAAATTATCAGTATGCAAATATTAAAACTTGCTGGTATAGACTTAACACATCACAGAATTAGATTACTACACAAAGTAAACGTCAGGATCTGAAACAATTTTCACAATCCTGATACTGACATAATAATGATGACGTCAGCATCCTGATAACAAATCTAATCCTGATGATTATTAACAAGTCTATCATACTGAAATTTACCAAGGCAAAGTGTTATAGCTAAAGCTTTTAACAATCAAATATAGATCCTGATAAGAATATCAAGTCTATAAGCTAAAAACAACATACCTTGCTACTATTGCAGATGTTAAAGATCTAGAAATTTAACATTCCTAACTCACTTACTAATCTACTGAATGTAGTTTCATCAAGTGGTTTAGTTAGAATATCTGCAAGTTGTTTGTCAGTAGGAACAAAATGAAGTTCCACAGTACCATTCTCAATATGTTCTCTAATAAAATGATACCTGACATCAATGTGCTTAGTCCTTGAATGTTGAACTGGATTTTCTGCAATTTTAATAGCACTAGTATTATCACAAAACATAGGAATATTACTAAGTGTCATACCATAATCCATCAACTGATTTCTTATCCAAAGGAGCTGTGCATAACAACTGCCTGCTGCTATGTACTCAGCTTCTACAGTTGAGGTTGAAACAGATTGTTGCTTCTTGCTTGCCCAAGAAATCAATCTATTTCCCAAGAATTGACATGTACCTGTAGTGCTTTTCCTGTCTATCTTACACCCTGCATAATCAGAGTCTGAATAGCCAATTAGGAAGAAATCAGATTCTCTAGGGTACCACAAACCAAGATTTGGAGTTCCTTTAAGATATCTAAAAATTCTCTTCACAGCAATTAAATGAGATTCCTTAGGATCACTTTGGAATCTAGCACATAAACAGGTAGAAAACATTATATCTGGCCTACTTGCAGTTAGATATAACAATGAGCCTATCATGCCTCTATAACTAGTATTATCCATACTCTTTCCCTTAGGATCAGAGTCTAGTTTAGTGGCTGTTGCCATGGGTGTTTTTGCAACTGCACAGTCTTGAAAGTCAAACCTTCTTAAAAGATCTTTGATATACTTTGACTGATTAATGAAAATACCAGTCTCAGTTTGTTTGACCTGCAAGCCTAAGAAATAATTTAATTCACCCATCATGCTCATCTGATACTTAGACTGCATAAGCTTGCTAAACTTAGCACACAACTTTTCATTAGTAGAACCAAAAATAATATCATCAACATAAACTTGAACTAAAAGCAATTCACCTTTTATCTTTCTAAAGAATAGAGTTTTGTCAATTGTACCTCTTGTGAAGCCATTTTCAAGAAGAAATTTAGACAAAGTCTCATACCATGCTCTTGGTGCCTGCTTTAGTCCATAGAGTGCCTTGTCAAGTTTGTAGACATGATTTGGAAACTTTGGATCAAAAAATCCGGGTGGCTGTTCCACATACACTTCCTCATCAAGTTTGCCATTTAGAAAAGCACTCTTTACGTCCATCTGGTATACCTTGAATTTTGAATGAGCTGCAAATGCAAGAAACATTCTGATTGCTTCCAATCTTGCTACAGGTGCAAAGGTCTCATCATAATCAATGCCTTCTTCCTGAGAATAACCCTTGGCCACCAGTCTTGCTTTGTTTCTTACAATCATACCAGATTCATCTAGCTTGTTTCTGAAAACCCATCTTGCACCAACAATAGATCTATCTTTAGGTCTTGGTACCAGTTTCCAGACTTTGTTTCTCTCAAACTCATTTAACTCTTCCTGCATTGCAATTACCCAATCAGGATCCTGTAAGGCTTCTTCAACCTTCTTAGGTTCATTTTTTGAGAGAAAGCAACTATACAAGCATTCAATTTGAATTGATCTTCTAGTTCGAACACCACTATTGTAACACCCCCAGATCCAGGATCAGGAATCTGGTCGTTACGGACTCAATATTCATCCATAAAACCAACATAATTTAAATTACAACCTTGTGACCCAAAACAACAACATAAAACACACCAGTTATAGTCCCAAAGATGAAATCAGAGTAACCATCAATATTATTAATCACAAGTTTGGGTTCTTACTACCCAAAGAATTATAATATAACCTTTACATACTCTTTGCCATCCATTTGTGTATGTCATATAATAAGTACCTTTGATATACAAAATCTAACAACTAGCCTACCAATAGCTTCTCCTCATCAATGGTAGCTAGGACCTCAATGTTTAATCCTCTGGCGGCTGTCACCTGCTCGTACCAAGTACACCTTGTGCGGCCATCTGACTTAACTGTTGTTGTGATATAATAAATAAAGCAAGGATGAGCAATAGCCCACCAAAGATAATATGTAACTGAACAATAATATATAACAGTTCTGAAATATCTTTGAAACCATATGCCATGCATTTACGAAGATTATGCCAGTATAATGTAAAAGATGAAGTTACCAAGTAACTCAAATCATATTCTCTATAGAAATACCTGCTATGCCAAAGATAAGCAAGATAGCATCATTTTCATGAAAGAGGAACTTGCAGGAAAATATTGCAATTCCAGTTTTAAGCATTTTTCAACCCTGCCAACACAGATAGTGTTGCAGAAAATTTCCAATATTGAAAGATGAACTAATACGGGAGAATTGCCGCGCCAGATGCCCTAACGTTTACGATGATCAGTCGTATGTCATGCATCTCATCGGTCGTTCTCTACATGTAGAAGGTAGCTCCGACGGATTTACTTGTCTACCGCCCTCTGGAACTCCTAAGCCAACGGTTGGGTTATTGCTGGGTCGGCGCCACTCGACCACTTACGCGTCTCCTAGTTCAATTGACATCCATAACTCTAAAACATAAAGTTTGTCCCCCTTTCCCCAAGTATAATACTTGTTGATAAGACTCCACAAAGTAGTCGTATCTAGTTGGAAAGGAAAATTCACCAATATTTCTCAAGCTGATGCTTGTTAATGGATATAAACTTGTTCCATCAATCTTACCCCTCGAGCGTTGAGGAGGTAACCAAAAGACTCATATCGATGTTTGAACGAATCAAGATGTGAGTGATAAAATAGTTTAACAAGTATATGACCGGGCAGTCAAATAAATAACAGCTCTCAAGTGAGGTCCCCTTATATGATTCTGGAAGTTTGAGCGAGTATTTTAATCTTCTTATAAGATAGATTTAAATAAAATAGAGTTTTGGGGACCTCCCCTTGATAAAATAGTCATAAAAGACTCCGAAATACTTTTCATAATATCTGAAGGGGAAAGATAATCTTTGAATAATATAAATCATTTTAAAAAGAATATAAAAGAATTAAATAAATATTCTTGGAATATTTATTAAATCAATAATAATTATGGAATATTATTACATCATAATATTGCTCGTAAGTAATCCTCCAATGAATATATAGAATTATTTACTAAGTAATTCTCTTCTTAAATGAATATCAAAAAAACTGTTCATTAAATAAATAAATCCTCAATGAATATTCAAGATGATCTTCATTAAATAAATAACTCAAATAAATATTTAAATAATATTCCCTAAATAAATCCAACCTTAAATTAATATTTAGAAATAATATTTTAAATGAATATCCAAATAATATTCTTTTAGTAATCAAAACTGTAAAGGAATATTCGAAATAATATTCCCTAAGTAAATAGAACCACAAGTGAATATTTAAAAAAATAATATTCATCAAGTACATAAAATCTTAAATGAATATTTGGAAGTAATATCCATTTAATAAATAAAAATTTCAATGAATATCAAAGTAATTATTCATTAAATGACCAAACTCTAAATGAATATTCGAAACTAATATTCATTTAAATAGTTTAAGCTCATTGAATGTTAAAACAATATTCAGTAAATAAATAAACTCGAATGAATATTCAAAATAATATTCATATAGTATTTCTCGATTGAGATAATGTTCAAATAACATTCCTCGAATAATTTCCAAGTAATTAATACTTTATGGAAATATAAATAATGTTCATAAATAACAATCCTCAAAATGAATACTAATCTGTCGCTGAAATCCCTCCGGGTTTCCACGACTATCTCTATATCTCAAAATACCGACTCCCGGTCTATAATTAAAGAATGAATATCATACGCCCTTCACTAAGGGTCTTAACACAACAATCCGGCTTATAACTGATAATTCATATCTAGTCTATAGGCCAATATTAATTCAGGGAACAAGTAATCCAATATACTTTGAAACAAGTATGCATGCTATGGCATATGTAAACAGAATCATATATATATTATCACAACAACAGCTTCAAAGTTTTGAAGACTTGCCTGGCAATCCTGTAGGGATAGTGTGCCTCGTGTCAATCCGGTGATCTATAAAGAGTCACAATAACCGAGGTCAATCACTTAACACTTTTTAAAAGACTAAGTATAAACTTAACTTAAGTCGAAACACGCGGTCACGTTATCTCGTTAAACACCCTTTAGTGTCACTCTCTTTATTATCGCTATGACCCGTCATTCGTTCGTTACTAAGGCACGTCGTCATAATTACACTTGGTATATACTTACGTCGTATAAATTCTAAAGTCGGTCATTTACGAATCAAGATTATACCTCGAGTTTTATCACCCATTTTCTAAGTTATAACCAAAGTCATACTTTTAAGGGGTTCGTTCGCGTTTAACCTTGATTCGAACATTTTTATAAAATCGGAAAACGATCCGTTTGACATGAGGGTTTCTCTAACACCTTCCTTTTTACCTCTAGTATTTAATTACCATGATTTGTCACTACATAACTCATTTTACGAAGATCCAATTTCAGTTACGAACTTGCTTTTACGGTTTCGAACCACTTTTACGAATTTAACCATAACTCTTAAACCGTAAGTCCATTTCATACGATCTTTATATCAAAACGAAGCTTATAACATAATCTATCCTATCATGGTAGGATACGAAACTGGACAGTGAGTTAAAGCTACTGTCAAACATGATTTCTTAAAGTTAACGAAATTTCGGCATTACGACGGCTATAAATCGAACGTTCTAAAAATCATAACATCGAAACCAAGCCACACCGGGCATCCATACAACTTATACACATGATTATCATCTTAATAAAACCCAAGAACATCTCACTTCATCATCTTAACATTATATGGTTAAATCAACAACGAGATCATGCTAATCATGCTTAATATCATACTAACACCATACTAAGCTCAAATCCATCAAGAACATGCATATACCCAAAGTAAGATCTAGGGTTCATGAGGTTTATACCTTCCTTGGAGAGTGTTAAAGCCCTTGATAAGCCTTGATCTAGTCCTTAGAACTCCTTACAACCTTAAACTAGCAAGAATCATCAAGAACATAGTTAGTGATTTTCGGATCTGCTATAACTCAGTGGAAAGATCATGAAAAACGAGGGCCTTACCGAGGTTTTCTGGACAAGGCTTATAAAGGAGAGTTGTAGAGCATTCAACCAGATTTCCAACAAGATAAAGAACACCAAATTCCATTGAGTAATGAAGGAGATATGGCTGTTTGAAAATCATCACAGAAACTGTCAACAATCTGGACAGTTTCCTTCTTCAACTTGGGGATGTGATTTGCCTAGTCTATACTACTTTGATTGCTATGAAATTTGGAACTAACCTTTCCCATGGAGTGGAGAAGCCATGGTTAAAATTTGGTGATTTTATCATGGATAGAAATGGAGATATGAATTTTTCTTTCCTTGGTGTTCCTGCCGGGCAGTTTAGAGAAAATGACAGAAATGGAGTTGTTTGGCTTGCTCTTGATCTAATCCTTGGCTAATGTGAATTATTGTGATGGATATACATAATATCTAGCATAAATTGGCTTTATTAAAGTTCCTAGGTCATCCATGATGCAATCAAGTGGACAAGTGTTAGGATTTTGTGGTTGGATGATGAAATCATGCTAAGTACTTGGTTTGTTTCTAATACCACTAGTTAGCATTGTAACTAGCTTGGTTACTAGATATTTTCTACTAGCACATGCATGCATCTTGAATTCCTGCTTGTTTCTTTGCCCGATTATTGCTCCGTTTCATTGATCATTCGGTGGAATATCTCAAGGATTTCTAGTTAAGGTTTTACCGGAAATCTTCTTAATATTTATAATACTATTCTCCATCTTTCTTAATAATTCTCGAATCTAAATTCCTTAAATCCTTTTTAATAAATCCTTAAGTCTTTCTGTGTCCAGGGAAATCTCGGAGAAAATAAAAGTGCTAATTTTCTGAATCCGATATCGTTTACATGCACTTATCTCGCCCCTGGATCATGAATACGAACTCAGAAATCCGTTCTGAATACTTCTATATAGTGTCGTCTAATAATATTCTTATTTCCACCAAAAACACTATTAATTCTTTATTCTATTTTTCTTCCTTTTTTATTTATAAAAATGTCCTTGTTCTCTTTCGGGCATTCCTTAACCCTTTTACGGAACCACTGGACTAACAACAGATATTGATTTGGATGACACAAGAATATCTCCTTCCTCTTTGGAGTGCCATAACTTATTTCTTAGGAGATAGATTATTCTAATCTAGGTTGTCAACCCATTGCATTCTTTATGACATATAATCATTTAAATATATACCTATTTACATTCATTGTTAATACCTTGTAGTCGGAGTCACTGTTCATTCTTTCATCAATATATAAAAAGTTTTAATTCTACCAAAAATTCGGGTTCTTACAGTCTCCCCTCCTTAAAAGGATTCCGTCCCGGAATCGGGTAGAATACAAATGGGGTACTTGTTGGTCATTTCACTTTCCAGTTCCCCGGTCAATCCTTAATCATTCCAATACTCTTACAGCACACCTCACTAGTGCTATAATATATCCTATATCCTTTTTCATCAACGTTGCTACTTTTCGTACAACACACTATCCGGGTTATGCTCTTACTCAGTCATATACTACTTTCCTTATTGGTATCGGTAGTGACTTTGGTATCACTATCACGCCGCGAATTTCGGAGATAACCTCACTCGTAATTATGCAATTCCTGATCACTTTAATCTTCGCAATCTCGATCAATATATAGAATTAGAAGAATTTATTGAGAGATCACTATGATCAATGAACATTTGTCCTATTGCATAGTTAGTACAGAAGGTGGCCAGCCTTTAGTACTTGACAAGCAATTTAGACAATCTATGGTATTCCACTTAGACTCCTATCACATAGACAAGTAGTCACGTAGCAGTACCTCCCCTCCTTAAAGGGCTGTTCTTCTCAATTTACAAGAAGATAAATAAGAGAGAAGAAAAGAAAAGAATTTCAAAGAATTATATATAAAAAAAATCTTCATGATTGTCAAAACTATCATACTTAAAATTTACCTCTGAACTATAGAGGTTTATTAGAGAAGAAAAATAACCGTATTCGTATCAAATACTACTTTATCGTAATCTCACATATCGCATGTCCTTGCTGCTTTGTCCATCATTCTATGGACCTATACTCTTGTTCAATATTAGCATCACTTACTTTTGGAAAATCCTTCAACCTCTCAGGTTAAATCTTGGATTTCTTGCTTGACATTATTATTACTGACATTCCACGCCACGACACTGGCTCTTTCATATTCATAATACTAACACTATCAGGTTGTCATTCTGAGAGCTCGTTAGGAAAACCCCTTCATCAATCCATTCATAACATTCCTTTCTTCACATTTCATAATTATCTCCCTATCTTTTCTTTATCAATCACATCCATCTTATCATTTAATCCCCATTCACTTCTGTTATTTAACTCCACCGTCATCTTATCAGTAGAACACTCGTCACCTTTACTCAATATGCGTTACACGTTTGGGGTCAAACTTGCCTTTGTTCAACCATCTAGATTTCACTTTCTCATTCTATGAGTCTCTTTATTACTCAATCCATCTATTCCAAATTTCCTCGACTTCCCCCAACCTAAAGGGGTCAATTTGTATGACATTTATGCTTCTAATTCTGACTTTCCATTTAGGACAATAGCTTTGCCATGACAATTCCATACTTTTCTTGCTTCATTACTGGGGTTTCTCAAGAGTCCGTATATCCACTCCCTTATTGATTCCTCAACTCTATATTCATCTCTATCAGTTAATTGTTTCCATTTCTACTATAATCACTCTATGAACCATCATAGCCTAATCATTTATTTCAAACATCATATCATTCCAATTTATACACTCCGAAATAAATCTTGACGATTTCTTTAACTTAGATCCAATATAATCTATTCCTGTCAAACTTGTCTCTTAGCATTATGAATCTCCAACCTCATATTCTCTATCTTGTTTGAGCAAAAATACACCAACATAAACATGCTTGTCATTCATCAACATGCCATTTAGCTTATTAATAGCAGCACTATTTTATCTTTGCGTTGTCATTGCATTTCTTAGAAGAATCGCCACTACGTTAATGTAGCCCTTTGTCGAATCACCATCGCTTGTCGTTTGCGTAACGATTTAATAGCCAATCCTATGGTTTCCATAATTGTCAGATCAAAATCCTCTAAAAGACCAAAATAATCACTATTCTTTATCCATAAGGAATACTTCCTGAACTTGATGTAGATATTACATGAAGCAGATAAAATTGCAAAAGAGCTTCAAGCATCGCATCTATGATTGGTTGATGAAATTACTAACCATATATCTTCAGTAGAAGGCTGGAAGCTTAACGGTTCACTTAATCAATTTTGCATCATGGTCCTGGTTTACCTCAAAATAGGACCTCCTAATGCGGGTAATATGCTTAAGACGACATAAGGAATCGAATGTTCACTTAAAATATTCTTACGGTTGATTCTTGCACAATCATCAGAAGGAATGTAAATCCTCCATCACATTATGTCCTTCAAGGTTCTCCTCGATATCATCCTGTCTCTTTGGCATAAGCATTCATAATTACTCCTTTATATACACATAAAGTGTCGGTCACCTCATTGGCCTTTCCTGATAATGATAATTCCTCGCAATCAATGTTTTCTGGGTCTATTCCAACTTAAATTTTTCTATCTCATTCCCATCTCTGCTGGTTGAAAGTATTCTTCCTTAGACTCTGCTGAAGGAGAGAAAATATATATCATTCTTTTTCCATAAGTCATTGCTTCCACCTTTCTGGTGTGAACCTTACTACAGGTACCCCCAATCATACCTAGGATATTTCCTTACTTAACTCCCTCAACCTTAATGGTTCAATCCATACTTTTTCATGGTTACACACATGCTTCATCTGGCATTATTGTTACTATGTCCTACATTCCTTACCAAACTTCCCTTTTTGAAGTTCAGAATGTTACCTCTTTCCTTATAAGGTTTCTTAGGTCATCCTCATCATTCCTCCTGTATCTTCTGGTTACAAGGCATATCAAACATCATTAATCAATTCTATAACAACTCTATCTATGTACTTTTCGAGACTCCTTTCCACAAATCCTTACAAGTTATTGATACCTTGGTCGATTCAACTTATATCGTCTGATTTCACAATGTCTTTATTTGGGGTGATGCTATCCTTTGTGCAACCCCCAAGGTTCGTCTTAATCTAAGGACATTCTATCCTCAATTCTATTTTCAAGGAATACTTACATCATGTACTTGGCAATTCAATCATATATCCTTAATAAGGGTCTCTTTTCAATCCTTCCCATCTTGATAATCTATAGGTAGCCTAATGCTAACCTCTTCCTTCAAACGAATGTTAGTTTAAATGACCTTCCAAAAGACAACACATGTCTATCTGCTCTTTCTCACAGAACTTGGTAATGGTAACAAGGATGTTCTGGAAGATATTGGTCGTGTTCAACGTGAATCTCTTATTATCGATTGCTCTTCTTGAGGGCACTAAACTTCAGATATCATTTATGCATCATACTACACTATCTCTGACAATCTTTATGAAATTTATTGGTCACCCTCTTCAGTCCTAATACATCCAGGGTATTTATAAAATCCATCGTCATGTATCTCAATTCATTTTACATCAAAAGTTCTCGCAGTTGGCGCTTGGTTAGAAGCAACCCTTCTTTGTCCTTTCATTGCTGGTCTAGTCACTTGATAACCCTTTGTGACCTGGCCTCGACTTGCCACACTAAAATATGAGAGTTTAAGGGTTGGCGAATAGCATCACTTTTCTAGCAATTACTGGCATAGTGCCTTCTACTTTGATACCTTTTGATCTTTTCAAAACTTTACTCCATATAAGTCTCAATCGACTTCTCGGTTCCGTCTCCGGTCACCTTTCCTTTATTTTTATCTTTTCAACTATTCTTATTAATTCCATGTGCCACAAAAGTTTACACTCTTGGCATAACAGCCTTTTCATTTAAGTCAATCCCGGAATTTCTCATTCCGGCTTGTTCTTAATCCCTTTTTCTTTTTTTTTTTCTGTCCAATCTCAACTTCATAATTTTATCCCTATAATCAGTAATAATAATCGGGGTCTGTCTACCAGCCCGCATAGCGGCTACCCTACCCAATCCATAGGGTTCGCTCCAATTTCCACTCTCTTCGGTGACGTATTCAGATAATCAGAAAGACAAGGTTTGCCAAATTTTGTCCAATTCCTTTCCAGGATTAGGGAAATTTCAGTCAATCTATCCACCCACTGGTAACATTAAGAAGATCCATTTCGATACTCGAAGAATATTTCTAGGAACATCCGAGCTGGTCGAACCATAAACAGTTATAGTAATGAAAATGATTGGCATAAAGTTGGGAGTTTAACCATTAGAAAGAAACCAAATATATACCTCCCCTATAAGGGAAATCAAAAGTTTCAAACTAAAACATGCCACATCTTCCCGATACATATTCGTCCTAATAATCGATACTACCGAATACTGGTCTTTCTAATAACTAGTTTCGGAAGGAACACTACCGTCGGAGTTAGTCGTTCCTCAACATTGGCACTACCAAGGCCATCTGAATCTGATGAACCGTGCTGTCCAAATGTATTCGAAATTACGCTGTCGTGCTGCACAAGCACAGAACCTATACCTGTATGAGTTGCATCATAATATATCCCAAAGTTTCCTTCTTCCATTAGGCAACGCCAACCCTGGTCGTCACCAACTTCATCTTTAGCTCCAGGGAGATTTTCCCCCATTTATCTTGTATATTCAAACTTTTAGTCTTACACTTAAGTCTGGTTACGGGACTACACTCTTTGTAAAGTCCTGAGCAGATCTTTGGTAATACCTCGTGAATCTTATGAAATTTATCACCTTTGCCGGTGTGGTTGACCTTTCTCCATTTGAAACTGTCTTTAACTTGATGGGGTCATCAATCACTACTTCCTATTACTCATATGTCCTATTATCTGGACTTCATTTTGCCAAAACTCTTACTTCGAGAACTTGGCCTACACCTGTTCTTTCAGGTTTCATCTAAAAGCATTCTCTATTACATCTCAACCACTGTTCGCCTTACCTAATCCACTTATGATTCAGTGTCGGAATGAACTTAAGGTAACTACCATAATCCATTCAAGGAAAAGAAAGGATTTAATATTCCTCTGAATCACATGTATCTAATGTTTCTGGTTCATCATTCCACTGAGTTAAAATAACCTTATACTTAGGCTCTGACAATAGTCTCGTTATGAGTTTATTATAGACTTACTGGTCTTCTCCTCTTGTAGGTTCTGAGATCATTGTCTCTCTTACTACTTCCTTTTATACTTTATCTAATCATAGCATCATCTTCCAATGTCTTCATTTTCTAAGTTGATCCATTCATAAAATGAACATTTCTCTGAACCAAACCACCTCATCAATCCCAGTTTGACTTTATAAATTATAACCTATGAAATCTTCCTTCTCATGGCGGATTACCATTAACAATATTCACACTAATCCATTTATCACATAATATGGCACTTGCTGCCTCTATCTCAATTGCTCCTGGAGACTCTGCTCCCTGTTCTCCATCTTTGTCTTTGATAATCATGTACCACTCTAACTCTTTTCTCATTAATCTGAAGGTCTCTAAGGATATTTATCTATCCCCATATAAGACCTCAAGTAATCCTTCCAATTCGTCTTAATTGCTGGTACCTCATCCGGTAGTCTTGCTATGAATCCAGTACGCATCTTTAGTTCTCTTAATAATATCTCAGTTCTTTACGCTCACTCCTCTGAACATTATACCTTATCTCTTACAGTCTTTCTGGCTGTAGCCTTCATTCCCTCAAGGGTAATTTCCTTATTCCTAACAGGATTCTCTTCTTTAGCTGAAACCTCTTTCTAGTTCTCTGTAGGGTACTCTATCGAATCCACCATTCGATCGTCATCATATAATCAAGCATCATCGCGCTGCTGCTCGTATGCCTCAAGGTCTGTCGCCTTACTAGTCGATACGAGAATGAGCTTAAGTTACTATCATGATACTTAACAGTTCCCATAAGGGTTTTATATGTCAGTACTACATTAAGTAGTCCGACTATGAACTTGGCAAAAGTTCTTATTATCTTAGTGAATTTATTGTTTTAACGTCGCGTCATCTCTGGGATATATAACGCTCTCTCTGATACCATTTCTCTAACACCCCCAGATCCAGGGTCAGGAATCTGGTCGTTACGGACTCAATATCCATCCATAAAACCAACATAATTTAAATTACAACCTTGTGACCCAAAACAACAACATAAAACACACCCGTTATAGTCCCAAAGATGAAATCAGAGTAACCATCAATATTATTAATCACAAGTTTGGGTTCTTACTACCCAAAGAATTATAATATAACCTTTACATACTCTTTGCCATCCATTTGTGTATGTCATATAATAAGTACCTTTGATATACAAAATCTAACAACTAGCCTACCAATAGCTTCTCCTCATCAATGGTAGCTAGGACCTCAACGTTTAATCCTCTGGCGGCTGTCACCTGCTCGTACCAAGTACACCTTGTGCGGCCATCTGACTTAATTGTTGTTATGATATAATAAATAAAGCAAGGGTGAGCAATAGCCCACCAAAGATAATATGTAACTGAACAATAATATATAACAGTTCTGAAATATCTTTGAAACCATATGCCATGCATTTGCGAAGATTATGCCAGTATAATGTAAAAGATGAAGTTACCAAGTAACTCAAATCATATTCTCGGTAGAAATACCTGCTATGCCAAAGATAAGCAAGATAGCATCATTTTCATGAAAGAGGAACTTGCAGGAAAATATTGCAATTCCAGTTTTAAGCATTTTTCAACCCTGCCAACACAGATAGTGTTGCAGAAAATTTCCAATATTGAAAGATGAACTAATACGGGAGAATTGTCGCGCCAGATGCCCTAACGTTTACGATGATCAGTCGTATGTCATGCATCTCATCAGTCGTTCTCTACATGTAGAAGGTAGCTCCGACGGATTTACTTGTCTACCGCCCTCTGGAACTCCTAAGCCAACGGTTGGGCTATTGCTGGGTCGGCGCCACTCGACCACTTACGCGTCTCCTAGTTCAATTGACATCCATAACTCTGAAACATAAAGTTTGTCCCCCTTTCCCCAAGTATAATACTTGTTGATAAGACTCCACAAAGTAGTCGTATCTAGTTGGAAAGGAAAATTCACCAATATTTCCCAAGCTGATGCTTGTTAATGGATATAAACTTGTTCCATCAATCTTACCCCTCGAGCGTTGAGGAGGTAACCAAAAGACTCATATCGATGTTTGAACGAATCAAGATGTGAGTGATAAAATAGTTTAACAAGTATATGACCGGGCAGTCAAATAAATAACAGCTCTCAAGTGAGGTCCCCTTATATGATTCTGGAAGTTTGAGCGAGTATTTTAATCTTCTTATAAGATAGATTTAAATAAAATAGAGTTTTGGGGACCTCCCCTTGATAAAATAGTCATAAAAGACTCCAAAATACTTTTCATAATATCTGAAGGGGAAAGATAATCTTTGAATAATATAAATCATTTTAAAAAGAATATAAAAGAATTAAATAAAAATTCTTGGAATATTTATTAAATCAATAATAATTATGGAATATTATTACATCATAATATTGCTCGTAAGTAATCCTCCAATGAATATATAGAATTATTTACTAAGTAATTCTCTTCTTAAATGAATATCAAAAAAACTGTTCATTAAATAAATAAATCCTCAATGAATATTCAAGATGATCTTCATTAAATAAATAACTCAAATAAATATTTAAATAATATTCCCTAAATAAATCCAACCTTAAATTAATATTTAGAAATAATATTCTAAATGAATATCCAAATAATATTCTTTTAGTAATCAAAACTGTAAAGGAATATTCGAAATAATATTCCCTAAGTAAATAGAACCTCAAGTGAATATTTAAAAAAATAATATTCATCAAGTACATAAAATCTTAAATGAATATTTGGAAGTAATATCCATTTAATAAATAAAAATTTCAATGAATATCAAAGTAATTATTCATTAAATGACCAAACTCTAAATGAATATTCGAAACTAATATTCATTTAAATAGTTTAAGCTCATTGAATGTTAAAACAATATTCAGTAAATAAATAAACTCGAATGAATATTCAAAATAATATTCATATAGTATTTCTCGATTGAGATAATGTTCAAATAACATTCCTCGAATAATTTCCAAGTAATTAATACTTTATGGAAATATAAATAATGTTCATAAATAACAATCCTCAAAATGAATACTAATCTGTCGCTGGAATCCCTCCGGGTTTCCACGACTATCTCTATATCTCAAAATACCGACTCCCGGTCTATATTTAAAGAATGAATATCATACGCCCTTCACTAAGGGTCTTAACACAACAACCCGGCTTATAACTGATAATTCATATCTAGTCTATAGGCCAATATTAATTCAGGGAACAAGTAATCCAATATACTTTGAAACAAGTATGCATGCTATGACATATGTAAACAGAATCATATATATATTATCACAACAACAGCTTCAAAGTTTTGAAGACTTGCCTGGCAATCCTGTAGGGGTAGTGTGCCTCGTGTCAATCCGGTGATCTATAAAGAGTCACAATAACCGAGGTCAATCACTTAACACTTTTTAAAAGACTAAGTATAAACTTAACTTAAGTCGAAACACGCGGTCACGTTATCTCGTTAAACACCCTTTAGTGTCACTCTCTTTATTATCGCTATGACCCGTCATTCGTTCGCTACTAAGGCACGTCGTCATACTTACACTTGGTATATACTTACGTCGTATAAATTCTAAGGTCGGTCATTTACGAATCAAGATTATACCTCGAGTTTTATCACCCATTTTCTAAGTTATAACCAAAGTCATACTTTTAAGGGGTTCGTTCGCGTTTAACCTTGATTCGAACATTTTTATAAAATCGGAAAACGATCCGTTTGACATGAGGGTTTCTCTCACACCTTCCTTTTTACCTCTAGTATTTAATTACCATGATTTGTCACTGCATAACTCATTTTACGAAGATCCAATTTCAGTTACGAACTTGCTTTTACGGTTTCGAACCACTTTTACGAATTTAACCATAACTCTTAAACCGTAAGTCCATTTCATACGATCTTTATATCAAAACGAAGCTTATAACATAATCTATCCTATCATGGTAGGATACGAAACTGGACAGTGAGTTAAAGCTACTGTCAAACATGATTTCTTAAGGTTAACGAAATTTCGGCATTACGACGGCTATAAATCGAACGTTCTAAAAATCATAACATCGAAACCAAGCCACACCGGGCATCCATACAACTTATACACATGATTATCATCTTAATAAAACCCAAGAACATCTCACTTCATCATCTTAACATTATATGGTTAAATCAACAACGAGATCATGCTAATCATGCTTAATATCATACTAACACCATACTAAGCTCAAATCCATCAAGAACTTGCATATACCCAAAGTAAGATCTAGGGTTCATGAGGTTTATACCTTCCTTGGAGAGTGTTAAAGCCCTTGATAAGCCTTGATCTAGTCCTTAGAACTCCTTACAACCTTAAACTAGCAAGAATCATCAAGAACATAGTTAGTGATTTTCGGATCTGCTATAACTCAGTGGAAAGATCATGAAAAACGAGGGCCTTACCGAGGTTTTCTGGACAAGGCTTATAAAGTAGAGTTGTAGAGCATTCAACCAGCTTTCCAACAAGCTAAAGAACATCAAATTCCATTGAGTAATGAAGGAGATATGGCCGTTTGAAAATCATCACAGAAACTGTCAACAATCTGGACAGTTTCCTTCTTCAACTTGGGGAGGTGATTTGCCTAGTCTATACTACTTTTATTGCTATGAAATTTGGAACGAACCTTGCCCATGGAGTGGAGAAGCTATGGTTAAAATTTGGTGATTTAATCATGGATAGAAATGGAGATATGAATTTTTCTTTCCTTGGTGTTCCTGCTGGGCAGTTTAGAGAAAATGAGAGAAATGGAGTTGTTTGGCTTGCTCTTGATCTAATCCTTGGCTAATGTGAATTATTGTGATGGATATGCATAATATCTAGCATAAAGTGGCTTTATTAAAGTTCCTAGGTCATCCATGATGCAATCAAGTGGACAAGTGTTAGGATTTTGTGGTTGGATGATGAAATCATGCTAAGTACTTGGTTTGTTTCTAATACCACTAGTTAGCATTGTAACTAGCTTGGTTACTAGATATTTTCTACTAGCACATGCATGCATCTTGAATTCCTGCTTGTTTCTTTGCCCGATTATTGCTCCGTTTCATTGATCGTTCGGTGGAATATCTCAAGGATTTCTAGTTAAGGTTTTACCGGAAATCTTCTTAATATTTATAATACTATTCTCCATCTTTCTTAATAATTCTCGAATCTAAATTCCTTAAATCCTTTTTAATAAATCCTTAAGTCTTTCTGTGTCCAGGGAAATCTCGGAGAAAATAAAAGTGCTAATTTTCTGAATCCGATATCGTTTACATACACTTATCTCGCCCCTGGATCATGAATACGAACTCAGAAATCCGTTCTGAATACTTCTATATAGCGTCGTCTAATAATATTCTTATTTCCACCAAAAAAACTATTCATTCTTTATTTCATTTTTCTTCCTTTTTTATTTATAAAAATGTCCTTGTTCTCTTTCGGGCATTCCTTAACCCTTTTACGGAACCACTGGACTAACAACATATATTGATTTGGATGACACAAGAATATCTCCTTCCTCTTTGGAGTGCCATAACTTATTTCTTAGGAGATAGATTATTCTAATCTAGGTTGTCAACCCATTGCATTCTTTATGACATATAATCATTTAAATATATACCTATTTACATTCATTGTTAATACCTTGTAGTCGGAGTCACTGTTCATTCTTTCATCAATATATAAAAAGTTTTAATTCTACCGAAAATTCGGGTTCTTACAACTATTTGGATCACCAATAATCAAATCTTCAGTATGATCCTTTGTCCATTTTCTAACAGGTGGTAGATTGACTCTGCTAGTCTCTCCCCCTAAGTTAGTGGTATCTCTTGTAGAAGAATTCTCTTTGCCTTCAATAACTCCCCTTTGATCAATAGAATCAGTAGATTCCATATTGCTGCTAGTTACTGATCTTCCTTCAATAGACTCTGAAAGATCATTTCCTGATGGAGTAGACTCTGAATAACTAATCTGCTCCTGATGATCACTGTGTTCTCTTTGATTTATTTGCTCCCCCTCAACAGTAGCATTCCTTTGAGAAGCAATAGAAATTTCTTCTGGAGAACCTTCATCATCACTGGAGAGTATCTCAGAATTCTTCAGATTTTCAAATTCCAATTTGTCATGGCTTTCATCAGTTTGCAGAATTCCAAATTTCTTATCATCAAATGCAACATGAATTGATTCCATAACAATGTGAGTTCTGAGATTATAAACTTTGAAGGCCTTAGATGCTGAATATCCTAGAAAGATTGCTTCATCCGATTTGGCTTCAAATTTTCCAAGTTGTTCTGGATGAACTTTTAGGACATAGCATTTGCATCCAAAGATGTGAAAGTATTTCACACTTGGTTTCTTTCCTTTGATCATCTCATAGGGAGTTTTTCCATGACTATTTACCAAGGTACAGTTTTGAGTGAAACATGCAGTGTTAATAGCTTCTGCCCAAAAGTAGGTTGGAAGTTTTGCATCTGCAAGCATGGTTCTTGCTGCCTCTATGAGAGTCCTGTTCTTTCTTTCCACTACACCATTCTGTTGAGGTGTACCAGGTGCAGAAAATTGTTGAGTAATTCCTTTGTCTGCACAAAACTCCTCCATTGTAGAATTCTTAAATTCTGTACCATTGTCACTCCTAAGTACTTTGACTTTGTACTCAGAATTATTATGAATATTCTTGATAAGTTCAATGATTTTCTGAGGAGCTTCATCCTTCTTGTGTAGAAAGAACACCCATGTGAACCTTGTGAAATCATCCACTATCACTAGAGCAAATCTTTTCTTGCTGATAGACATAATGTTTACTGGACCAAACAGATCAAGATGTAGCATGTGAAATGGTTCAGTAATTGAATTTTCAGTCTTGCTCTTGAAAGTGGTTCTTCTTTGTTTTCCAAGCTGACATCCATCACAAAGTCCATCTTGCACATAATTTGCCTGAGGTAGGCCTCTCACCAGATTGTGCTTAACAAGTTGATTAAGCTTCTTGAAATTAAGATGTGAGAGCTTCTTGTGCCAATTCCAGCTTTCATCACTTGTTGCTTTGCTGTAGAGACATCTAACAATTCCTTTAGATGTATCACTCAAGCTGGCTTCATATAAATTACCATGCCTTTGACCAGTTAGAACAATGTCTCCATTCTGCATATTCAATATTTTGCATCCTTCTTTGTCAAAGATTGATTTGTAACCTTTATCACCCAGTTGACTTATGCTTAAAAGAGTATGTTTCAAGCCTTCAACCAGTGCTACATTTTCTATGATAACATTCCCCAAAACAATTGAGCCATATCCCAGAGTTTCTCCTTTGTTGCCATCTCCAAAAGATATTACTGGGCCAGCTTTCCTCTCAAACTTTGTAAGCAGGGACTTCTTTCCAGTCATATGTCCAGAGCATCCACTGTCCAAGATAATTGAATGCTTCTTTCCTGTGCCCTGCAAACAAAAAGTAACTAGTTAGAATTTTTTAGGACCCAACTTTGATTGGATCCTTTCTTACTAGATTTAGAAACAACAGGCTTTGAGAATTTTGTCTTTACTTTACCTGTTGTAGAGTCAACTTTAGACTCTAATTTCACAAACTGTTTGTGACTAAGAGTTTCAGATTTCAAGGAATAATAGTCATAATACAGTTCATGATATTCTCTACACATGTAAATGGAATGAAGTAAACTACCACAATGATAACAAGATTTTTGTGGTTGGTATTGAATTTTCTGAGTCTTGGGGAATCTGGACTCAGTTTTCCAAGAAGGTTTTTGATTGCAGTCTAGGGCCAAATGATTATGATTTCCACACTTATAGCATTTTTTCCTAGGTGCATCAGGTACATTCTTGTAATTATTCTCTTTGTTAATACCTTCTTTTCCATTCCTATTTCTTTTGATCTTGCTAGACTCTGAAAGACCATCTAATCTCTGTTTTAACTGAGACTTAGACAGAAACCCTATGTTTACATTCTTAGGTTTCTCTAACATTTTCTCATCTGAATTACTATTGTTAATCCTTTTGTGTACAACAGGGGTACCTTTTGAATCAACAAATTTAACATGATTAGGTTCAGAAACAATTTTCTTACCTTCAGATTTAGATGTGTTAGCTTCTACTTTACTATCATCATTGACAATAGCTACTTTTTCTTCTTGTCTAGCCTTATCAAAACCTAAATCCTTAACCTTACCACGAATTCCATTTTTGATGATTTCTTGTGTCTTTTTACCAGAAATGTTAATGGTCTTAATCACATCTCTCTCTTCCTCTAGTTCTTTTCTGACATAGTCATAAGCCTCAAGAATAACACTATAATCATGCTTAGCTTTATCAGAACTTAACTTGTATTCTTCCATTTGAATTAATTCAGATTCAAGAAAATTATTTCTATCAACTAATTTATCATTCTTAACCTTAAGTTCATCTCTTTCACAAGTAAGAATTCTAAAATTAGTCATAAGATTCTTAAACTCAGCATGGATAGATTTAATTTCATCAGAATTTAAGTTATCAAATGAATCAAGAGAGTGAAGTTATACCTTAACAGAGGATGGAGAAGTTTTCTTTGGAGATCCAGGTTTATCTGAAACATTTGCCATCAGTGCAATGTTGTCATAATCCAATTCATCTTCAGAATCACTGAAATCAGCCCAATCCTTCTGTGTGACCATAAGTGCATTACCCTTTCCTGAATTCCTAGGTTTCTTACACTCACTAGCAAAGTGTCCAAACTCGCTACAATTAAAACACTTGATCTTGGCCTTATCAAGCTTGATAATTGTCCCTTTGCCTTTGTCACTCTTCTTCTCCTCCTTCTTTTGAAAAGGTCATTTGCTAAATCTTCTCCTGTTGAATCTTCCTTTCTTGAAGGCTTTAGCAAACATAGCAAAGAGTTCCTGCATCTCAGATTCAGAATCATTGTTGTCAGAGTCCATATCAGTAGTCTCTGACTCAGAACTTTCTTTGCTTTTCTTCTTCCTTGAGTTCTTTATAGCAATCTCTTCATGCCGTTCTTCAGGAAGCTTCTTTAATTTAGATTGAGCAGTAATTGCAATAGTCTTCATCTTTCCTTCACTCCTGCTCTTCTTCTGCTGCTTGTCAAGTTCATAAGCTCTCAATTTTCCATATACTGCCTCTAATGATATCTCATCCAGATCATTAGCTTCCTCAATCGCAGATATCTTCTCATTGTAGAAATCAAGCAACGCTTTCATGAACTTTGTATTCATATCCTCCAAGTCATAATATTTACCAAGCATGGCCATCTCATTGATGAGTTTTGTAAACCTATCAAAGGTATCAGTAAGTGACTCACCAGACTTGGATTCAAAGTACTCATACTGTTGTATAAGTAATGTCCTCATATTCTTCCTGACAGGCTTAGTTCCTTCACAGTGAACCTTAAGATTGTCCCATATATCCTTAGCAGTTTTACAGGAGAGAACATAGTTAGTGAGAACAGAATCAAGACTGTTGAATAATATGTTTCTCACTTTAGCATCTTTAAGAACATTCTCCTTGTCCTTATCTGACCATTCAGATTTTGGCTTCTTTGCTGTATGTTCTGAAACAACCACACCATCAACAGTTGCTTGTCCAACGACCTTTGTTGGAACAAAAGGTCCATCTCTGATTCTGTCAAGATAATCAGGATCTGTTGCTTCCAGGTGATGCAACATCTTTACTTCCCATAGAGTATATTCGTTTCTCTTGAGCATAGGAATCTTAGTATTCCCATCCTTGTAACCAGACATGATTGTAGATCTTTATGATTATTTGAAATCAACCTGCTCTGATACCAATTGTTAACTCGAATAACTTGTAGAAGGGGGGGGGGTTGAATACAAGTTATATAATTGTGTCTGATTTTTGCTTGATTATATGAACAAGAATAAACGAATGAATCAAACTCTGTTTGTATTCATAAGATCAAATACAAACTCTACCAAAGGTGTACAATACCTTTAGCAGCTGCTGACAATACAAATCTCTCTCTCTTTGTTTGTTTCGAACTCTCGAATACAAACCTTATACAGAGCTACGCACACGAACTTACAACTCACACTTTTTCGATTACGACTTTTTACAATGATATAGAGAGAGTATTTATAATGCTTCCTATCAACTAATTACAGAAAGATAATCTATACATGACAATGTTCTGCCGTCCAGTTGATAGTTTCCATCAATAGAAAATTCTTCCCTTCATAATATCGTTTTGCTTGTCCTTCAAACAACGATCCTGTTTTATAGCACTTGCCAGTTTCTGTAGCATCCATAATGATATCATCAGTAACACGACTGGTATCAGGATTTCATCTTGCATCAGTATCTGATTATCATCAGTATTAGACCTTCATCAGGATTTTCTCTCTATTCCTGACATGTAGTCTCCGATACACTGTTCATTCCTGACTAAACCCTACAGATAACTGTCTAACACATATTTCCTATACAAAGTGCTAAATCCTTTATAAAATCATGATATACAAGAAATATAAGTAAAATTCTATTCTTAACATCACAACTCATGAATTATTCCTAACATCAACATATTTAATGTTGCAATGATTTGCCCATTAATGAGGCCCGAAACCCTAGTTGGCTATTAAATTTGTAATTAATGATTAATCCCAAGGAACAGCCCAAATTGGGAACGTCCGGTATAAGCATATTTTCCAAAATGGGCCTGATCCGAGAACAAAGGCTATTTGGAATCGAGTCCATGAATGACACCGACTCTTTGTTTGAATCCAAAAACGAGGCCTGTCGTCCAAGACAACTAAGTCCATTAGGAATCTGTTTCCTATATGGAACATTCTAGAATTGATCAAGGCGGTGACTTGTCTTCCAAGTTAGTTAACCCTAACCTAAAATTGAGGCTCCCAATGCCTATATAAAGGGTCAGACTCAGAACTACGTTTTTGGCTTGATTCTCTACTAATACAGGGATACGTAGGCATACTGTGAGGACCGTTTAATCTCGAACGCAGAAGCGGTCATTAAAGCTCGAATCTCACCAACCCTTATATTTAATACATATAAACCCTAGCCGCAATTTACAAACCCTTATCTTTATTCTACAACAATAATATTTTTTTATAAGGTTAATTTTCTTTATTATGGTTTAGTTGTTGCTTTACTGGCTTATATTGTAATTGATAACAATTTTATTTCATATGGATATTGTTTGAACAATTTGTGAACATTTAAAAAATAGTAGATGATTGGAGATTAACATATACTAGCTTAAAACCCGTGCGTTGCACGAACTTTTTTTATTTTAATATTATGTGAATTTTCATTTATTTAAATTATTTTTTTAAAACATGAATTTTGGAGACTTACATTTTTATATGAGATGATTTGATAATAATTATATAAATGTTATCCGTGATATTTCTAGAAATGGAGAGATTTTAGTTAGAAAATATAGAAAAGATGATAGGTTTTAGTTGAAAAAGGTAATCGGTTAATTATTGGTAATTATAAAATTATTATTTTATTTTATTAAATAGAATGCCCGTGATATGATTAGAAAAAGATAGGATTTAGTTAGAGAAAATTAAAAAGGAAACATGTTCTAGGTGAAAAAGGTAATTGATTAGTTTATAGTAATTATAATTTAATTATCTTATTTTACTAAATATAATTTCACATAATATTTTTAGAAAAGGAGAAATTAATATTGTCCATGATATTTCTATTAAAAGAAGGATTTTAGTTAGAAAATTTAGAAAAGATGAGCATCTCCCTAAATCGCGCTATGCATACTGGCTAAGGTTAAAGGAAATAAGGTTGCGCCTTGCTATAAGTTCCGGGGCTTTTAGCGCAGTGGTAAGCGCCTGATCCTAACATTTGGTATCAAAGTTAGGTCGCGGGTTCGAACCCCACTATGTGAAGGCATTTTGTTGTGTCATGGTGTAGTGGCGGGAAGATCAGGGGGGCCCCCGGATTGTTGGCATGACCAGCATCTCCCTAAATCGAATTGTGGCGCTATGCACACTGGCTATGGTTAAAGTAAATAAGGTTGCGCCTTGCTATAACTTCCGGGGCATTTAGTGCAGTGGTAAGTGCCTGATCCTAACAACGTTTTAGCTGAAAAAGGTAATCGATTAATTATTAATAATAAAATATTATTAGTTTATTTTATTAAATAGAGCCGCCCTTGATATAATTGGAAAAAGAGAGATTTTAGATAGAGGAAATAGAAAGGTAAGGTGAAAATTAAAAAGATGACATGATTTATGTGAAAAAGGTAATTGATTAGATTATATAATTATAATTTAATTATTTCGATTTACTAAATAAAATTGCTCATAGTTTTTAGAAAATGAGAAATTAATGTCGTCCGTGATATTTCTAGAAAAAAAGGAATTTTTAGAATAGATGATACGTTTTAGTTGAAAAGGTACTCGGATAATTATTAGTACTATAATATTATTATTTTATTTTTATTAAATAGAAACATCTGTGTTGTAATTGGAAAAAGAGAGGTTTTAGTAAGAGAAAAGAAAAAAGGTAACGTGTTTTGGCTGAAAAAAGGTAACCGTCCATGATATAATTGAAAAAAGAGAGATGTTAGTTAGAGAAAAAAGAAAAGGTAACGTGTTTTGGGTGAAAAAGGTAATTGATTAGTTAATAGTAATTATAATATAGTCATGTTATTTTATTAAACAAAAGGGGAAAATGAATTTTTTTGTCACTGAACTATTGACCTTTTTAGAAATCTACCACTCAACTATGAATTTTTCTTTTTTACTCACTAAACTTGTTTTACTCACTAAACTTAGGTTCGGATTTGATTATTAGCATTATGTCAAATATTAGCATAAATTAATAATTCATTTATAATCATAAAAAAATTTATTACACTTTTATAAAAAATAATTCTAATAAATTTAAAATTTAAATTTATATGAAACTCATCCCTAATCTTTTTTATTACATCCAAAAATTCAATAATGGTATTTTTGTACTCCATCAAAAAATTATTAATTAATATTTTCAATATCTTGAATACTTTTTAAGTGCAACAGATCTAAAGATGTTGTATTATCTTTAATATCATCTATACATACATTAATATTTTACTTGTATTATCTTTAATATCATTTATATATACTGTTGTGGAAAGAAAATTAGGGTGTATTTATTACGTATTGAATGCTAGGGTTAGAGAGAGAGCTTCGAGCTTTAATGGCTGATCGAGTGTTTCGTGACTTAATCTGTCCTCACAAGATGCCTACGTATAGAATCAAGCCAAAAAACGTAGTTTTGTTTTTGAAGGAGCAGGTCCTTATATAGGTGTTGAGAACCCTAGAATCAGAATAGAATTAGGTGTCTTGGTGGGCAAGTCACAACTTAGGCCCAGTTCTAGATCCTTCCAGATGGAAGGTGGATTAGTATTGAAGTTATATGACTTGGGGGGCTACTCTAAGGATGATTTGACTTCCTTTTGGAGTCAATAACGGAGTCCTTTATTTGGCTGATTTAATAGCTACGAAATTCTATCATAATTAGGGTTTTGGGCCTCACAATACGGCTTTAACCCTGGGCCATTCTGGGCTATTCTAATGTATCATTAATCATATTTTTGGGGCTCAGTTTCGGCCCATATCATTTGCCCCCCAACTTCCAGGAAAACTGATCAGGTTTTCGTTGAAGTTAAAGAGTCTATATACACTAGTGTTTCTCAATTATCATCTTAATTGTAAAGTGTGGAGCGACCTACACATTTACGACGACTTGCCTTATTCGAGGCTAATCGACAATTTTCATGTCTCCTAGAAAATTTATAATTTTCCTGCATGTTTGGGATTATTCCTAGTGCTCACAAGCATTTTCTATGTTTTTGATTGATTTTATCAAAAATATTTTTGGGGTAACTAACCTTTGGAAATAATTTTTTTTTAATTTTTTCCAAATTTATCCTGAAATTCAAAGCCTTTTCAAATGATATTTATGAAAAAGAAGCTCAAATAATTAAACATCTTTCGACCAGGATTCCTGATCGAATTTCGACCAGGATCCTAGTGGACTTATCTCAAAAAGGCCATTCTGATCGAAGCACTTTCGACCAGGATTCCTGATCAAATTTCGACCAGGATCCTGGTCGCCTTAACTCGCTTTTGCCATCCTGCTCGAAGACATTTCGACCAGGATTCCTGATCGAATTTCGACCAGGATCCTGGTCGACTTAATTCATTTTTGCTTTTTTGCTCGAAGACTTTTCGATCAAGATTTCTGACCGAAATTCGATCAGAATCCTGATCGATTTTTTTTAAAAGCCTTATATTTTTCAATGGCTATGGGTTGGGCTTGAACACTCTTCTGGGCCTAAGCTGTATTGTAAACTTTTACTGGGCCTTTAACTAGTGAATCTTGGTCGAAAATCGATCAGAATTCTGGTCGACTTAAGTGCCTTTTTATCACTCTAGTCGAAGCCATTTCGAGTAGGATTCCTGATCGAATTTCGATCAGGATCCTGGTCGATTTAAGTCGTTTTTAACGTTCTAGTCGATGCTATTTCAATTGGAATTTTAAATCAAATTTTCGATTAAAATCCTAATCGATATTATTGTTATTATTATTTTATTTCAGGATTATTCTAGAATATTCCTAGAAATTCTAGGATATTCTAGATCCTTCCTTCTTTTGCGCCTATGGGCCTTTTATGGGCTTTAACCGGCTGTTGCCGATTTCCTAGGATTTCAACCGGCTATCAACCTGTTGAAAAATTTCTGTAAAAGAGTGAAGTGAGACTCATTTCTCACTTCATACTTTAACACTTTACTTTCCTCCCATATCTTTCTTAATTTCCTCTCTATATTTAGGCAATTTCCGGCAGCTTTTCCGATGAGATTCTTTGTTTTATGGGCTTTTCTGAAGAATTTCTGGGTTTTTGTTTGAAGATTCATCTCTCTCAATCATTTTCTGCGTTTCAAGCACTCATCTATTGAAGATTAATGGTGGACAAGAATGCACAACGCCTTGCCAAGATGAATTCTGCCTCCAAAAAAGGTAACGACATCGAAATCGGTTCAAACTACATGAATTTAACCCAGATGATAAATATTCGCGGGGATGAATACCCCTCTTTATCTGACTTAGACGCATATAATTTCTATAAAAAGTTATAATAGACCTTATAATGTTAGGGCCCCTTTAAAACTTGTTAAGGCTGGGCCTGGCGACAAGCCTTGCCATTGGAGGCCCAATGCCTTGTGTATTCTTAAGGATGCCTTCCTAGCAGGGCTTAGGTTCCCTTTCAATGATTTTGTGCCTCGTTTATTAGGTGACGTGCAAATTAGCCCATGTCAACTGCCACCCAATGCATGGCGTTCTATTTTATGTTTCATGGTCCTTTGTCTTAGGAACAAATTTCCGCTTTCCGTTGCCCTTTTAGGAAAATTTTTCAATTTTATAATAGCTCTTCAAATCAACCGGGTTGGGTCTATATTAGACAAAGGCCCAAAATCCCTCACATTTTCAATGGCCATTCTGTTGTTGATAACAACCCCAAATGGAAAGAAGAGTTCATGTATTTGGTTTGGGAAGGGGTGATTGGGGCACCCTTTTCCGCAAATCCTTTGGAAAGGCAACCGATGGCAACCCTAGTAAGATTGTCTTTAACACGGAGGAGCAAGCTACCTATAACTCCCTTACTGAGGATAATGGGCAGACTCTATGCGAGTCTTTGAGGACTGTTGGCCTTTTCACTGTATCAGACCAGGGTAATTTCCTATTTCTTTGTGATTCTTAATTTTTATACCATCTTATACCAATATTTTTGTTTGCATTTGTGCAGTTGCTTTGAAGATAATGAAGGCCACCGAGCCTAATGATGAAGAAACTGCCCGTATGAGAAGGGCCAAGAGGTCCATTGACGTAAGGGGTAAAGCCACTGAGCCTTCTTTCCTGCGACCACATAAGGTGCAGAAACAAGACTTGGTATCTGTTGATCTGGAAAGTGGGCCTCAACAGGTGAATGTGCAATCCACTGTCTACAGGGCCTGCCCCTTGGGGTTTCAGGAAGCAGGGATCTGTTGTCGGATACACGAAGCATTCTATGGACTGGTCCTTGAACTCCATCACTCCATGCGACTACAAGGACTTTGTATCGGGGGGCAACATGGTGGAGAACAAGAATCTGGGCACTCAGGCCTTGGCCTCTGTAAGTTTTTCTTTCTTAATCTTTCTTTTAACTTAGCATTATTTGATGTTATATCCCTCATTGATTTAAAACCCTTCTACAGGCTAATGTCCACTTTCAGGGCATGGTTCACCAGGCTAAGTCCTGGAAAAACCAGTCCAAGTCTTTCGAGACTAAATACCAGAATGAAAAATTTGTAGCAAGGAGTTTGAGGACAAGCTGAAGGGGAAGGAGGATGAATTAGCATCTGCCCATGCAGAGTTGGTGGACCTGAGGTCAAAGAAAGAGGATCTCCACGGATTTTCAAACTTTGATGGAGAAGCATGATGAGGTCCTTTATCCAGTCCAATATACTGATGGCTGGAATGAGGCCTTAGAGACGGTGCTCAAAAAGCATCTGGGCTATTCTCTATTGATGATTTTCCGAGTCCACGCCCACCTGTTACCCTTCCTGTTGAGGAAGATGAGAGTGAGGAGGAAGATGAGGTTTTAGGTGATGGGGAGAGGATTCTTGATCCCGAGGCTACTCCCCTCCGAAGGGACTCTGATACGACTAAGACTTCTCCTTCCCGTTCTGTAGGAGGTTCCAAGGCTCAGGAAGATGAAGAGGAGTCTGCTTCATCCAAAGCTCCTGGGACTTACATTATTTTCTGTTCGCCCTGCGTGGCATATGTTTTCATTACTTTATCATTCTTGTTTTGTAACTTATAACATATAGCCTTCGGGCTTTTATTGATTCGTGCATTTTCAATCTTTCTTTTCCTACTTAATTATTTTGTCATTTGTATTCGACCTTAGTCGGGCTTGCAATTTATTTATGCATTGATACATATCAGACATGGAATATAAACAAGGGAAATATTGGAAATCAAACTGCATAATCGTATAAAAGAATTCTGAAACGGGTTCAACCCTTACATAGATATTCTACTTCCTACTCGGAGTTAAAAACTCTGAAATGGTTTCGTCAACCTTATTGCTACTTCCCTACTAAATATAAGCTACGTTCCACTCAGGACAATCAAACATAATAAATTTTGAGATTCGATGCATGCCAAGTGCAGGGCACCTCGTTTCCTTCCAAAGTCTCCAGCTTGTACGATCCATGACCTAATGTTCCTTTGACACGATACGGACCTTCCCAGTTTGGTGCTAGCTTTCCTTTTTGTCCAAATCCGGATGCTTCGATCTTTCTGAGCACTAAGTCCCCCTGACGGAAGAACCTTTCTTTCACCCTCAGGTTGTAATAGGAAGAGGCCTTCTTCTGATGTTCAGCATTCCTAGCATGGGCTTCATCCCTTACCTCATCGATCAAGTCAAGGGCTAGCCTCATCCCTTCTTCATTAGTGTTAGGCTCAAAGGCTTCCACTCGTGGAGATGTATACATGATTTCTACTGGCACAACAGCTTCAGCTCCGTAAGCTAACATGAACGGAGTCGCCCTAGTCGTCACCTTATATATGGTACGGTATGCCTAGAGTATGGGTAATAACTCATCCACCCAATTGTTTCTGGAGCGTTCCACCCTTTTCTTGAGTCCATCAAGGATGATTCGATTGGCAACCTCAGCTTGCCCATTGGCTTGAGGATGGGAAACTGAGGTAAACCGAAGCTCAACTCCATTCTCATCACAATACTCCTTAAATTCTTTGTTATTAAATTTTAGCCCATTTTTCGTAACCAGGATTCATGGTATTCCGTACCTACACATGACGTTCTCCCAGAAGAACTGTATAACTTGTTTGGTTGTGATTTTAGCCAAAGGCTTGGCCTCAATCCACTTCATGAAGTAATCAATAGCTACAATCAGGAACTTCCTTTGAGCGGTGGCCATGGGAAAAGACCCAAGTATATCCATCCCCCACATAGCAAAATGAATGGGGGAACTAATGGACGTCAACATCTCTGGTGGTTGCCTAATCACTGGTGCATGCTTCTGACACCGATCACACTTTTTCACATACTCCTTGGCATCGACCATCATCTGTGGCCAATAGAATCCGAGTTTGACTATCTTGTGAGCCAGGGCCCTGCCCCCCAAGTGTTGTCCACAAATTCCTTCATGGACCTCCTCAATAGCTGACTTGGCCTCTTCGGGCCTCAAACACTTTAGATACGGAATCACAAAAGACTTTTTGTAGAGTGTCCCTTTAATCAGAGCATATCTTAATGCCCTCAGAGATAACTTTCGTGCCTCCATGGTATTAGTCGGGAGCCAACCGGTCTCAATGTGTGCTTTTATGGGATCTATCCAACATTCCCTCACCTCAATAGGTGCAACCAACTTTGAATCGATAGTAAGGGTTCTCAGAACTTGGAAGTAAACACTTCCGGAGTAATTCTCAATCTCGGAAGAGGCAAACTTGGATAAGGCATCGGCCTTGACGTTTTTCTCCCTCGGAATGTGCTCTATGTAACACTCGTCTTGAGTCATTACTGCCTTCACAATTCTTAAGTACTTGGCCATGGTTTCATCCTTTGCCTCAAACTCTCCATTGACTTTGGCCATAACTAGCCTTGAATCTCCACAAACTTTAAGATTCTTAACCCTTAGTACCCCTGCCAGACCAAGTCTAGCTATCAAAGCTTCATACTCTACCTCATTATTGGTTGTCGGGAAGTCCAACTTCAGGGCATATTCAGTTGTGAATCCATCGGGACTCTGTAGAACGAGACCTGCACTACTTGTTTTTGTTTTTGATGCCCCATCAAAATAGAGCATCCAGAATTCCTTCTCGATCATGGGTTCCTTGTCTTCCTTATTGCCTTCTTGAGGTATCTCCTGCCCCCCGACTTCTTGGTTGTCAATGGTACATTCAACCACGAAGTCAGCAAGTGCCTGATGTTTGATGGCCGTCCTTGGCTTGTACTTAATATTGAATTCTCCTAACTCAATTGCCCACTTGATGAGGCTACCACTGGCTTTAGGGCTATGCAGAATATTTCTTAATGGCTGTCCTGAAAGAACCTCGATCTTGTGTGCCTGAAAATAGGGCTGTAACTTCCTAGAGACAGTTACCAATGCTAAGGCAAACTTCTCAATGGTGGAGTTGTTGTGGAATAAAAACTAGGTTACGAATTTGTATTTAATGCTAGGGTTCGGGAGCTTCGTGCTTCAATGGTTGTTTCCGTGTTCGAGACTGATCGATCCTCACAGAGTGCCTACGTATCTCGTTATTGAGAATCAAGCCAAGGCGTAGTTCTGAGATTGAGGGGTCAAGCCCTTATATAGGCTGAGAAGCCTTAGAATTAAGGCAGGAGTCAAAGACTTGGTGGGCAAGCCACAACCTTGAGGAAGGTTCTAGACTCCTTCCTTGTAGGAATCAGTTTTCATGTTGAAATAGATATCTTGGAGGCTAAGTCAGGCAGGAGTAATATCCTTGTTTGACTCTTATTGCTGAGCTCTTTATTACCCATAATATTAATTATGAAATTAATATTATAAATAGGGTTTGGGCCCATCTAGTGGGCCCCACGTTTGGACCATTCTAAGTCTAATTAATGCCACATTAAATGTGTCTTTAGGGCTTACTTTTAGCCCATATCATTTGTACCCCAACTTCTTGGAAAATTGATCAGGTTTTCCTTGAAGTTTTAACTGCCTTATCCGAGACTTGGGTCAGGGTTCATTGCTCGTACGCGAGTATTTCAACAATATCGCCTTTAATGTAAAGCGTGGAGCGACCGACGCGTTTACAATGATGTTGAGCGACACTAATCGGTGTTAGACAACACTAAACAATGCTAATCAGCCTTAAACAACGTTTAAGCTGTGCTAAACGATGTTAAAGTGCATAAAACGGCACTAATCGGCGCAAAATGGTGCTAATCAGCACTAATTGGTGCTTAAACGACACTAATCGGTGCTAATCGGCACTAATCAGTGCTAATCTGCACTAATCGGTGCTAAATTGGTGCTAAAACGACACTAATCTGTGCTAATCGGCACTATTCGGTGCTTAAACGACACTAATCGGTGCTAATCGGCACTAATCGATGCTTAAACGACACTAATCGGTGCTAATCGGCACTAATCGGTGCTAAAACGACACTAATCGGTGCTAATCGGCACTAATCGGTGCTTAAACGACACTAATCGGTGCTAATCGGCACTAATCGGTGCTAAAACGACACTAATTGGTGCTAATCGGCACTAATCGGTGCTTAAACGACACTAATCGATGCTAATCGGCACTAATCGGTGCTAAAACGACACTAATTGGTGCTAATTGGCACTAATCGGTGCTAATCGGCATTAAGTTTAGGAATGTTCGAAGGTCGACGTTCGTTCTGGAAACCAAAAACCTTCATCAGAACCATCAACCGGGCCAACCGACTGACGGGAGGTTCCAGGAGGTCGGTCAGACCCCTTCCCGGGCAGCTGGTCGGCTGCGAGGAGGTCTTGGTCTTCTGCCAGGTGCTCCTGGTCGGCTGAGGTTGCCAGGAGGTCGGCCAGACTCCTTCAGTGGCACCTGGTCTTCTGACAGGAGGTCCTGGTCTTCTTCCAGGTGCTCCTGGTCGGCTGAGGCGGCTAGGAGGTCGGCCAGACCCCTTCCCGGGCAGTTGATCGGCTGCAAAGAGGTCCTGGTCTTTCCTCGGGCGCCTTGTCGTGCCTCTCGGAGCTTTTTCGCAATGTCAGGATTCTCGTTCTTGAATCCTGACCTTGATTTTTGGTTGTCAAATACCACCTTTCAAAGCATAATTAATCTCTTTATTAGCGAAGCTAATCTCTTGTAATCTATCTTCCTTAAGCAAAATTAGCTCTTAAAGCTCAGCTAAGTGCTTTGATATAGCTTGTCGCTATATATTCGTTTAAATCATTCACTTCAAATTGGCTTTCATAACTTTCGTGGCCTTCTGGGCCTTAACTCGCTTGTTGAATCCTTGGTTTTAAAACTTGAATTCATTCATGGTTGTTGGTTATCATCAACCCTTAACTCTTATTCTAAGATGTAAAAATGATGAAGTCCTTTAGTTCTTGCCCCCTTGCTACATATGGTGGAGGTCTTGCTTCTCGATTGATCGTTCAAGAAGTTCCCTTGCCACTCAGCACTTGACTTCAAGTCTGGTATGCCTTGGCAGGTTGTCAACCCTTTATCTTGATTCTAGGTTTCCAACCTTCTTCTTATGCTCACAGGACCTTACTTTGGTTTGAATTCGATTGACGGCTCTTGATCCAAGTCCTTAAACTCAAAGGACAAACTCGATTGGAGGCAGACAGCCTTTTTGGCCATCAAGGCTAAATTTTTTTGTCAGGATTTGAGATTCAAGATTTTAAGTATGGAATGACAAAGGACCTTTTATCTCAACACTCTCACTAACAGTTTCTGTGCCTTCAAGGCATTATCAGGGAGCCAACCAGTCTCAGGATGAGCTTTTAAGAGGGTCTATCCTTCAGCTTACATCAACTGGTGCTACCAATTTCGAAATAATAGACGGGGCCTTTAAGACCTGAAAGTAAACACTTCCGACGTAGTTCTCTATCTCAGAAGAAGTAAACTTAGATTGGGCATTAGCCTTAATGTTCTGTTCTCTCAGAATGTGTTATCATACCATTCATCAAACTGAGTCATCACGGCCTTCATGACTCTCAAGTACTTTGCCGTAGTTTGAGATTCTTGACTCTCATGATTCTAGCCAAGCCCAATCCGGCTATCAAGGCTTCATACTCAGCTTCGTTGCTGGTTGTTGGGAAGTCTAACTTCAAAACATACTCAACTGTCAACCCATCAGGGCTTTGCAAGACCAAAACTGCACCACTAGATTTTGTTTTTGATGCTCCATCAAAATAGAGCACCCAATATTCCTTCTGATTAGGTAAAAGCTCCTCATCTTTATCCTTTCTTCCAGGGGTGGTTACTGTCTCCTACCCCCCGACTTCTTGGTTGCGAATGGCACATTCAACCATGAAGTTTGCCAGTGCCTGAGCCTTGATGGCTGTTCGAGGCTTATACGTGATGTCAAATTCTCCAAGCTTAATTGCCCACTTGATCAGCCTTCCACTGGCCTTCGAGCTATGTAATATGTTCCTCAATTGCTGGTCCATCAAGACTTCAATCTTGTGCGCCTGGAAGTACGGTCGTAGCTTTCTCGAGGCGGTTACCAATGCCAGAGCAAACTTCTCAATGGTAGAGTGATTCAACTCGGCTCCGTGCAAGACCTTGCTCACATAGTAGATAGGTCCTTGAAGCTTATTCTCTTCTCGAATGAGAACATCACTCAATGCTTGTTCAGATACCGCCAGGTATAGATAAAGAGTCTCTCCAAGACTAGGTTTGGCAAAAAACGGGGCTTCAGTCATGTACTTCTTTAGCTGTTCAAAGGCCTCTTGGCTTCCAGGTGTCCACTTAAAATTCTTCACCTTCTTCAATGCTTGAAACAAAGGTAAGCATTTGTCACCAGATTTGGAGATGAATCTTCCTAGGGCTGCAACTCGGCCCGTCAACTTTTGTACATCTCGTATAGAGCAGGGTGGTTCTATGTCCAAGATCGCTTTGATCTTATTAGGATTGGCCTCAATGCCTCTCTTTGAAACCATCAGACCCAGAAAGTTTTCTGATCCAATGCCAAAAGCACACTTGGCTGGATTCAACATCATCTTATGCTGTATTAGCACTTCGAATGCCTCTCTGAGGTGCTTAACGTGGTGTGCCGTGAATAGGCTCTGACTAACATGTCATCAACATAGACCTCCATGGTTTTTCCAATCAGATGGGTGAATATCTTATTCACCAATCATTGGTAAGTAGCTCCTGCATTCTTTAGACCAAAAGCCATAACAAGATAGCAGAAAACACCAAAGTTAGTTATGAAAGATACCTTTGGGATGTCATCCTTGTGCATCTTAATCTGATTGTAGCCGCTGAACCCATCCATGAAGCTCAACATCTCATGTCTAGCTGTGGCATCTATCAATGTATCTATCCTTGTTAGAGGAAAGCAATCCTTCGGACATGCGTCATTCCGCTCAGTAAAATCTATACACATCCTCCATTTCCCATTCGCCTTTTTGACCATCACAGGGTTAGTCAACCATTCGGGGAACTGAATTTCCTCAATAAAACCAGCTTATAAGAGTTTGTCAACCTCTTGCTTGATGGTATCTTGCCTTTCAGGAGCAAAATTCCTCTTCTTCTATTTTATTGTCTTTCGCTCAGGATCGAGATTCAACCTTCAGAGAAGCTCCTATATAAGCAACTTTCTCAGCTCGCTTGGCCGTCATGGCTTCAATGTTTGTCTTGGTCTTGGACTTCTTAGGCGGCCTCTCAGCTGGCATGCGTTCGGCCTTGAGTGTTGAACGTCAATGTTCGAAGGTTGAACGTCAATGTTTGAAATCAAGGGTTTTCAATCTCAAGGGTGTTTTAAATCACTGAAATATCTATCAGAGCTGTCGGTCCAAGGCCACGGTCTCTGATCAGCCCCACGAGGTCTTGAACCTTCCCTAGGAGGTTTTCAATCTTCATTTCAGGGTTAATATTCAAGTGTTGAACGCTGGTGTTCAGATATTCAACATTGGCGTTCTGGATCGAGAATCCAAAATTACATGTTGGTTTTCAAGTTTCAACCATTGGATCTTAATGGAGGTTCATGACCCCCTCAATTTTGGCATTCATAACTAATCTTGGCCTTCATGGCTAATCTTGGCCTTCATGGCTAATAACTTGTGTTTCTCAACCTAGGATTCGGGGTTGATTCCACGATTTAGATTTTGATAAATGCAATCCCATGGGCTTCTTGCCTTTTAAACTTCTAAGATGAGAACTTGCTTGAACTTCTTGTTCAAGGACCCTTAATAATGCAATATTCTCTGTTAGTCTTCATCCTTGGATACTCAACCCAAGTACTTAAGAAATATTGAAGAGTAGTCAGTCCTTAACATCCTCGGCCTTGTATGGCTTTGATTGTTGCGTGTGGCTTTTATCTGCTTAGCTTTATTCCAGGGTCCTTCACGGACTTAAACTTTTACTTGGTCTTGCTGTAACCTAACTTTTGACCCTTCGGGGTATGTATTTGTTTGTTTTCCATCCGTGTATTTTTTATTTTCGGTACTCGGTCATCCTTGACTTGCACTCATCAGGTGCTTCGCACATAAATAAAATCACACAATCAATGAATGGAAATCAAACTTGCATTAATAACTTGAAATAGGTTCAACCCTTACATAGAGTACTACTCTCCTACTCGGAGCAACATACTCTGCAATGATTTCAATGAACCTTATTTCTACTTCTACTAGATAAATATGAAGCTAAGTCCTACTAGGATAACTTGAGCCCATCGGGACTTTGCAAGACTAGGCTTGCACCACTTGATTCTATTTTTGATGCTTCATCAAAATAGAGCACCCACCACTCCTTATGGTCTCCTCCTTCTTATTCTGAAGTTCACTTCCTGCTTGGGGTACAACCTCCTGCCCCCCGACTTCTTGGTTGCCAATGGTACATTCAACCACGAAGTCAGTTAACGCCTTAGCCTCAATGGTTGTCCGAGGCTTCTGTGTGATGTCCTTTGCTGGCCCTTCTAGGTGTTCCTTATTACTGCGAACATCAATGTCTTCAATCGGAAGGACCTGCCCCCCGACTCCGTCAGGCCTTAACGCGGCTACATAACAGCTTCGTGCCATCTTTTGATCGCCTTTATGTTCTCCAACACCATTCCTGGTTGAGAATTTGATCTTCATATGATAAGTTGAGGCAACAGCCTTGAATGCTGTTAACACAAAATCACACAAGTGCACGTGGTCACAAGTAATACAGATATAAATCAAGTTCGTTCCACAAAGATCTGGTTTAGGTTTCAATTCAGTACATGTACCTATGCAATAATATATGGTTTTAATTCACTGCTAAGACAATTAACAAGATTGGGTTTTGATTAACTAAAAATAACTGAAAAGCAAATTAACAAACTAAGAATTAATTAACTAATAAGAATTAAAATTGATCGATTACTTATACGAGAATAAACATGGGATCCTAACTTCATTAAATACTTCACTTAGAGTTGATGCCTTTAATCAATGCACGTGATGGTTTTGATATCTGATTAGACAACACGAAACAAGTAAACGCTACTTCTCAGTATGCGAATACCAAACTAAACATACATCCACAAAAGAGATAGAAGATGAATAGACACCAATTATGCTTAGACCCTATATCTCTATAAGATTTGAAAACATAACGATTGAAGAACAAGTTGTCTATTAAGACCATATAGGGCAGCATAATATCTCTATTTACGCCACAAATCATGATGTTAAAACATCAACCTATCCTATGCTAGCATTGGCAAGTTTTAAATCTCAAGATCCACTCTCGTTTCGCAAGAGATTAACAAATTAGATGTTCGCGACGCATCTAAATACATGAAACACAACCATACAAGGATATCAAGAATTCACCACACGTAATCATTAAAGCAATCAAACTACTAAGGTACATAAATAAATCCCGTTAAAATCCGTTCATCGTCATGGGATTTGATGAAAACATGATAATAAACAAGATATGAAAGAAAGAAACAATAATATTATTAAAACAATAATTGAGAAAACAAATCTATAATCCAAGGTATGCAAAAGATGAAGTAGATCCAGATCTGTGCTTGTCACCGAGCGTTGAATCCTTCTTCACTATTCTCCTTTGCAATTCAATGTTACAATAATAAAGCCGATACAAATTACAATGCTAAGATGTGTTTAAATAAGCTCTATAAGTCTTGCCAAGCAAGAAATTGCCTTCTATTATTGCAAAATACATTTAAGGCAACATACTTCAAATGGGATGGAAGTTTTCCGAGCTTAATCAAAAATATTTAAGGCAACATACATTGAAATGTATTGCAACATCAAAATAAAATGTTGGCTTACATCAAAATTAAGTCATCTAAGGCTACACTTTACATGCCAACACTAGTTTTAGGTGTTGGTAAAGAGCATATATGGTGTAGTGAGATCTCGAACCGAAGAACCGTCAATGGAATCACTGATGGGATGCATAAGCATGTATGTGTCCGACTTTTCGCTCAACAACTGATCAAACGTCTTTCTCTGACCCGTATCAACCATTTCCACACTGAAACACTCTTCATCTTCTGTCGGTAATTTCATGGCCTTGAACACATTAAAGGTGACATTCTGATCTTGCACCCTCATTGTAAGCTCTCCTTTTTGCACATCAATCAAAGTACGACCCGTAGCTAGAAAAGGCCTTCCCAAGATTATTGGAATTTACTTGTCTTCTTTGAAATCTAGAATCACAAAATTGGCAGGAAATATGAGCTTATCAACCTTCACCAAGACATCCTCTACTATACCCCTCGGATAAGTGATCGACCTATCAGCCAACTGCAAAGAGATGTTGGTTGGTTTCGGCTCCGGTAGACCAAGTTGCTTGAAAACAGACAAGGGCATGAGATTAATACTAGCTCCCAAATCACATAAGCATTTGTCAAAAGGCAACTTCCCAATGGTGCATAGAATTGTAAAGCTTCTTGGATCCTTAAGTTTAGGAGGCAATTTCTGTTGCAACACCGCACTGCACTCCTCTGTCAAAGCCACTGTTTCAAATTCTTCCAACCTTCTCTTTCGTGACAAAATATCCTTCATGAACTTTGCATATCTCGGCATCTGCTCCAATGCTTCAACAAAAGGAATGTTAATGGACAGTTTCTTGAAGACATCCATAAACTTTTGAAACTATTTTTCATGATCTTGTTTCTGCAAACGTTGATGATATGGAGGAGGAGGATAGATATGATTGTTCTCTGTAGACTGCTTTGGAGTAGATTTTTCAACAGGTTCCTTGCTCTTTTCTACTTCACCATCTAGCTCATCAGCTACCAAGTCAGATTTTTCAATTCCGATCACTGCTGATTTTCCGAGCTACTGATTCTACCCTTCTTCAACTAATTTTTGATCTGTTGTAACCCTTCCCGATCTCAAAGTAACTGCCTTTACCTGCTCATGGACCTCCCTCTTGCCTGGATTAACCTCTGTGTCACTTGGAAGAGTTCCTTGTTGCCTACTAAGTAAAGCACTTGCAAGCTGTCCCATCTGGTTCTCCAAGGTCTTGAGAGCGACTGCCTGGCTTTTAACCATCATCTTCAACTCATCCATCTCTGATTTTTCATTAGAAGATTGCCCCGCATTAGCCTGAGGCTGTTGCTGCTGAAATCCCGGAGGCTGATATGGTTGCCTTGGAGCATACTGCTTTTGATAGCCTTGATTGAATGGCTTCGCTTATTGTCCCTGAAACTGCTGATAAGGCTGAGGTTGTTGAGCACCTTGAGTATTACTCCAGCTAAAATTAGGATAATTCATGTTATTCGGATGATAGCTGGCTGGAACTGGTGCAGCAGGTCTCTGGAAATTACTCACGAACTGTGCTGATTCAGAAGAGATAGCACACTGATTTCTCTCATGTGCGCCCGCACATAGCTCACAAACACTAGCAACCTGCTGGACTCCATAATTTGTAAGAGAAACCACCTTCATAGTCAATGCCTTCAACTGAGCTGCAATAGCTGAAGCTGCATTCACTTCAAAAATACCCGCTACCTTGGCTTGAGATAGTCTTTGGGTTGGATTCTGATATTCATTGGCAGCCATCGTCTCAATAAGATCATAAGCTTCATCATAGCTCTTAGCCCATAAAGCTCCACCTGATGCTGCATCTAGCATAGGTTTAGACTGTGCTCCCAACCCATTGTAGAAACTATTAATAACCATCCAATCAGGCATGCCATGATGAGGACACTTCCGAAGTATCTCCTTGTAACATTCCCAAGCCTCACACAAAGATTCTCCAGATTGCTGAGCAAATTGAGTTAAAGCGTTCCTTATTGCTGAAGTTTTTGCCATAGGGAAGAATTTAGTAAGAAACTTCTGAGCAAGTTCCTCCCATGTAGTAATGGAACCAGCTGGTAGAGAGTGTAACTAGCCCTTAGCCTTATCCCTTAAAGAGAATGGAAAAAGTCTCAATTTGATAGCATCATCCGACACACCATTAAACTTAAAAGTGTCACAGATCTCGATAAAGTCTCGGATATGCATGTTAGGATCCTCCGTAGGAGCACCCCCAAACTGAACCAAATTCTGTACCATCTGAATAGTGCCCGGCTTGATTTCAAAGTTATTTGCGGTAATCGCCAGCCTGATAATACTAGACTGGATGTCATTGATCTTCGGCTGAGAATAGTCCTTCAAAGCCTTAGCTGCTACTGCATCACCCATCTCGACTATAGTTGCAGATTGCTCTTCCTTATTCTCCTTATTCTCTACAAGATCGTCTTCCGCCAGTTCTTCCTTACGAGCTTGCAAACGTGATCGTATACAAACTCAAGTACCTGAAACACCATGAAACAAACAAACTAAATAAGAAATCTGAGTCAGTGAATGCTAACGACCACTATTGACAAGCACATAAACTAAAAATAAAACACCGATGATCCCTGGTAGTGGCGCCAAAAACTTGTTAACACAAAATCATGCAAGTGCACGTGGTCACAAGTAATACATATATAAATCAAGTTCGTTCCACAAAGATCTGGTTTAGGTTTCAATTCAGTAGATGTACCTATGCAACAATGTATGGTTTTAATTCACTGCTAAGACAATTAACAAGATTGGGTTTTGATTAACTAAAAATAACTGAAAAGTAAATTAACAAACTAAGAATTAGTTAACTAATAAGAATTAAAACTGATTACTTATATGAGAATAAACATGGGATCCTAACTTCATTAAATACTTCACTTAGAGTTGACGCCTTTAATCAATGCACGTGATGGTTTTGATATCTGATCAGACAACACGAAACAAGTAAACCCTACTTCTCAGTATACGAATACCAAACTAAACATACATCCACAAAAGAGATAGAAGATGAATAGACACCAATTATGCTTAGACCCTATATCTCTATAAGATTTGAAAACATAACGGTTGAAGAACAAGTTGTCTATTAAAACCACATAGGGCAGCATAATATCTCTATTTATGCCACAAATCATGATGTTAAAACATCAACTTATCCTATGCTAGCATGGCAAGTTCTAAATCTCAAGATCCACTCTCGTTTCGCAAGAGATTAACAAATTAGATGTTCGCGACGCATCTAAATACATGAAACACAACCATACAAGGATATCAAGAATTCACCACACGTAATCTTTAAAGCAATCAAACTACTAAGCTACATAAATAAATCCCTTAGAATCCCATGACAACGATTAGCTCATAATTGAACTGTTCATCGTCATGGGGATGAAAACATGATAATAAACAAGATATTAAAGAAAGAAGCAATAATATTATTAAAACAAGAATTGAGAAAACAAATCTATAATCCAAGGTATGCAAAAGATGAAGTAGATCTAGATCTGTGCTTGTCACCGAGCGATGAATCCTTCTCCACTATTCTCCCTTGCAATTCTATGTTACAATAATAAAGCCGATACAAATTACAATGCTAAGATGTGTTTAAATAAGCTCTATAAGTCTTGCCCAACAAAAAACTGCCTTTTATTGCACCCACCACGCGCAGACTGCGAGTGTAATACATGTCTAATGTTGTAGAAAATCTCTCAAGCTTCACGTGGACAGTAAGATCGTTGAAAACGGACTTTTAGAACTTCAGATATGGCTAAAACAGTGTAGATTGCGCAACCTTCCCGGAAATCCCAATTTTAATCAATTTAACTTCCAAAAACGACAGAAGCATCAACCATAATTGACATTCTTGCAACCCTGCACAACTACACAAAACACATCAAAACTACAACAAACTTGAGTCCAAGAAAATCAATCTAAGCCGATATGGAACGCTCCAAGTGGATATAAAATCCACTTATCAAATGCATGAAGTTCAGTCCTTTCGAGGATAGCGTTGTACGTTGAAACCGCCTTGATTACCAGGAAGTTCAACATCTGAGTGGCCTTCTGGGGCTCCTGTCCAATTGTCACAGGCAATTGAATAGTCCCTTCAACTTTGGATCCTACTCCATTAAATCCATATATAGGCATGTTATTGGGGGTCAACTGAGAATCATTGTAACCCATCTTCACAAATGCATCATGAAACAGAACGTCAACGGAAGCTCAATTATCTATCAAGACTCGCTTCACTTCTGAGTTTCCAATTATAGGAGTTATGACCAACGGGTCGTCATGGGGGAACTTCACCCCTTCAAGATCAGAATCATCAAAACCAAGTACGATTTCAGTCCTAGCCCGCTTCGGGGCCTCTCCCACGATGTGTATCACTTCTCTGGCATAAGTCTTCCGAGAATTCCTTGTTGTGCCGGCCGTAGTAGGGCCTCCTGAGATCATGTTGATTATTGGCCCTCGGTGCTGTGGGTTGCGATCTTGATCGTCATCCCTTCTATTATAATCTCTAATTTGATTAACACGATCTTCACCCTTAGCGAAGTGGCTCAATTTCCCTCTACAGATTAAAAACTCGATCTCATCTTTGAGTTGCTTGCAATCATCAGTGTCATGCCCCACATCTCTGTGGAATCTGCAATACTGATTCTTGTTTCTTTTTTTGGGATCACCCCTGAGTGGCTTCGGCCATCGGAAATCTTTATCCTTCTCAATGTCCAACAAGATTCGACTTCTAGGAGTATTCAACCTTGCATACTCTATGAACCTTGGCCCTTGGTTCTTCTTAGGGGCAGAGTCGGCGTCCTCGCTAGTTCGGGGATACTTGTCCCTAGCATTATACTCCTGGTCTTGCTTTCGCTTCTTCGAATCATTAGTACCCTTGGCATTGCCTACCGTGGCTTCTTTCTTCATGCTATCCTCAGCCTTGATATACTTATCGGCCCTTCGTTGGAGTTCGGCCATATTCTCAGGAGGATGCTTCGCCAATGACCTTTTGAAGAATAGATCAGTGGTTTCGTGTTCCAGGGCTACCATGGCCACCTTTTTCTCCAAATCAGTGATATTTAGTGTCTCCTTAGTAAATCATTTCAGGTAATCCCTCAGACTTTTGTTCTTCCCTTGTACTACGTACATGAGATACGCGAAGCTTTTTTCATGAACTCTCCCACTAATGAATTGGCTGACGAAAGCAGCGCTCAACTCCTTAAAGGAGCCAATTGAGTTCGCAGGAAGCCGGCTATACCATCTTTGGGCCATGCCCGACAAGGTTTGAGGGAACGCCCTACACTTCAAGGCATCACTTGCAGGTTGTAGCAACAGTGCGTTCGAAAATGTCCTAACATGATTTGTGGGATCACCCGTTCCATCATAAGCCTTAATTGTTGGCATCTTAAACTTCTTAGAGATGCGAGCATTCATCACCTCCTCAGTGAATGGAGGTGTGGGATCATCAGGATCCACAAGTGGCATCAGATCCCTGGGGTTACTCCTGGGGGTTTCTACCCTTATTGTCTTTTCAGTTGGGGCGTCAGCCCTTCTCTGCCTCCTTGAAGGCCTCTCCAAATCGACAAAGGGAATCCCTCCCGAGGTTGGAGGAGGTTAATTCTGATTCAATCTTTCTTGCTCCCTTGCCATATCATCCTTCAACTTTAAGAACTCGAACTCATAAGACCGGATCCTCTCAGCAGTTGTCAAAGGAGGTTCATCATGGGCAATTTGAGTCCTCCTTCGAGGTGCTTTGCTAGCACGTCACCTCCTCGGGGCTTCATCACGATCATCGTCAGATGATGAATCGGTAGTGTAAGGACCAGAGTAGTAATCGTCATACTCTCGATCTCGGATCTGTAGTGTGCCGCTCGTCCCAGGGTCCCTTTGTTGGGGAGGGGGATAGTTGGGCAGCCCATACATCTGGTTGGTGTTCAAAGGAAGCACAATAGTGGAGATATGACCTTCCAAGGGTGGCAGACGAGTATTCAAAGGAGAGACCACCATCTGAAGAGAGCTGGTCCCTTGATTTGGGGGAACATCCACTGGTAACATTCTCTCAACATGGGCATTCGTCCCTGGAGGTTGAGAAACTTGAGATTGGACGATCGCCCCTGTTGTTGGGGGTACCTGTTTAGTAGCAGGTGGAGCAGAGCTGAGAGGTAAAGCCTCCGTAGCGGCTGGTGTTCTTCGCGTGGTCACCATGGTTGATGTTGTTTTCCCACAGACGGCGCCAAATGTTGTGGAATAAAAACTAGGTTACGAATTTGTATTTAATGCTAGGGTTCAGGAGCTTCGTACTTTAATGGTTGTTTCCGTGTTCGAGACTGATCGGTCCTCATAGAGTGCCTACGTATCTCGTTATTGAGAATCAAGCCAAGACGTAGTTCTGAGATTGAAGTGTCAAACCCTTATATAGGCTGAGAAGCCTTAGAATTAAGGTAGGAGTCAGAGACTTGGTGGGCAAGCCACAGCCTTGAGGAAGGTTCTAGACTCCTTCCTTGTAGGAATCAGTTTTCATGTTGAAATAAATATCTTGGAGGCTAAGTCAGGCAGGAGTAATATCCTTGTTTGACTCTTATTGCTGAGCTGCTTATTACCCCTAATATTAATTACGAAATTAATATTATGAATAGGGTTTGGGCCCATCTAGTGGGCCCCACGTTTGGACCATTCTAGGTCTAATTAATGCCACATTAAATGTGTCTTTAGGGCTTACTTTTAGCCCATATCAGGAGTAATTCAACTCAGCCCCATGTAAAACCTTGCTGACATAGTATACGGGTTTCTGAACCTTGTCTTCCTCCTTTACTAGTACCGCGCTCACAGCTTGATCTGAAATCGCTAAGTAAAGATAGAGGATTTCTCCCACACTTGGTTTGGCCAACAACGGGGCTTCAGCCATATACTTCTTCACCTGCTCAAAGGCCTCTTGGCTTTCTTCCGTTCATTCAAATTTTTTTACTTTCTTCAAGGTTTTGAAGAACGGCAAACACTTGTCCCCGGATTTGGAGATAAATCTCCCCCAATGCAGCAATTCTTCCGATCAACTTCTGTACGTCCCTTATGGAACGTGGTGGTTCCATATCCAGGATAGCTTTGATCTTGTCGGGGTTAGCCTCAATTCCTCGTTTTGAGACCATGAGACCCAAGAACTTTCCTAACCCAACACCAAAAGCATATTTGGCTGGGTTCAACATCATTTTGTGGTGTCTCAACATTTCAAATACCTCACGTAGGTGTTCAATGTGATCGGCCTTATGTAGGCTTTTCACCAACATGTCATCTACATAAACTTCCATAGTCTTTCCGATGAGATGAGCAAAAATTTTGTTTACCAACCTTTGATAAGTAGCTCCTGCATTTTTCAGTCCAAAAGCCATAACCAGGTAACAATACACACCAAAGTCAGTGACGAATGATATCTTAGGAATATCATCCTTATGCATCTTGATTTGGTTGTAGCTGTTTGCACTAAAACACGCAAGCGTACGTGGTCACAAGTAATATAGATATAAGTCAAGTTCGTTCCCACAGAGATCTAGTTATGGTTTTAATTCAGCAGATGCACCTATGCAACAATGTATGATTATTATTCACTGCTAAGACAATTAACAAATTTAGGTTTAATAAACTAAATTAATTAAGAAGTAAATTAACAAACTAAGAATTAACTAACTAACTAGAATTGAAATTGAATTACTTCTGCAAGAGAAAACATGGGATCCTAACTTCATTAAATACTTTGCTTAGATCTTACGCCTTTAATCACTATATGCAATGGTTATGATATCTGATCGGATAACACGAAACAAGTATACGCTACTTCTCAGTATACGAATACCAAACTAAACATACATCCACAAAATAGATAGAAGATGAATAGACACCAATTATGCTTAGACCCAATATCTTTATAGAATTTGAAAACATAACGGTTGAAGAGCAAGTTATCCACATTGATCACATAGGGCAGCATAATATCTCTATTTACGCCATAAATCATGATGTTAAAACATCAACTTATCCTATGCTAACATGGCAAGTTCTAAATCTCAAGATCCACTCTCGCTTCACAAGAGACTAACAAATTAGATGTTCATGACGCATCTAAACACATGAATCACAACCATACGAGGATATCAATTATACACCACACACAGATCTTTAAAGCATCAAGATACTAAAGCTTCATAAATAAATCCATTAGAATCCCATGACCACGATTAGTTCATAATCAAACCGCTCGTCGTCATGGGATCTGATGAAACCATGATAAAAACAAAGTATGAAAAGATACAAATAAATCTAAGTAATTGATATGTAATCGTTGTACAAATTACAATGGTAGGATGTGTTTATATAGGCCTAGATATCTTGCCCAGCAAGAAAAACAACCTATAATACAATTAGAAATAGGTTTGAGTACCAAAAATACAATTAGAACTCGAATAGGGGTAAAACAGACAATTTTCAGCAATTTCTGGCCGGCCAAGCGCTGCCAGCGCTCTCTGGAGCGCAGCCTGCGCTCTATTTTCTGTCCTGGGCACTATTTGGGCGCTGCCAGCGCTTGGAGAGCGCTGCCTGCGCTGGTGCTCATGCCCAGAATTTTTATTTTGCTTTATTCTTGTAGAAAATTTCCCAAGCTCCGCGAGGACTGTAAGATCGTCGAAAACGGACTTCTAGAACTCCAGATATGGCCAAAACAGTGTGGACTGCGCAACATACCCTGAAATCCGAATTTTCCACAATTTGCTCATTTCTCATCCGTTTTCTCTTCCGATTCTTTTGCCACTTCCCGTTCTTCAATTCTTTGACTTGTAATCCTCTTGGTGGTTGATATTAAGACGCCGTTCTTCATTCCATATCATAAATCAACTCCAAAACAACGGAAAGTTCATCCCTAATCGACATTTCTTCAAACATGCATAATTAAATAAAACACATCAAAACTATGACAAACTTGAGGCCAAGTACACCAATTTAAGCCGATATGGAACGCTCCAAGTGGATATCAATCCACTTATCACACCCCTAAACTTAAACCGATGCTTGTCCTCAAGCATAAACAATTACAACTAACTAACTAGTACCATTTCCGTAGGTGATCACGGTTGCATTTGGCATATGCAACAAGCCCTTTAAACCCCTAGGCAGCCCTAGTGGACGAGTAAGGTCTCGTGAGGGCCTATAGCGAATGTACCCACAAAATCCAATGCAATGCAATACATGAATGCAACTAATATGAAAATGTAAATAATCTAGTACTAATATCCTACCATACCTTCAAATCCTCTCATGCCATATCAACTTAAGAATCAAAGTAAATACGCAATGTCTTGGTGTCGAAAGTGCAAGTATTCACATAGTCCACTCAATGAACATGCATAAGTTCTCAGAAGTCCATGTCAAATGTAAGAATAAGTTAGTAAACATGCTAAGCCTACAAGAGTACATCTTTGAAACAAAACTCGGGATCTCATACGCGAAAACAAGCAAACACTCGTAATCCACTCACAAAATAATACTCACTCAAGAACAAGGGTAAGTATATCACTCAATTCCAACAAAATCATAAGCACACTTGACATTTGGTATCAATCTAACTTTTAACATAACATGCATCAATGACGATAATTAAAAGGTCTTTATTTGGGTTGTAACGGGGCTAGGGATAAGGTATGTCAAATAAGCCAAATCAGGTGAAGTGTCAAAAACTTAGTAAGTACCATAATAATTCATACACAACACCCTATTTTCCCCCCACACAATCTATTATTTTTCTTCCAAAAAAACACTCGACTAGTCGACTTAAGTAGGATCACCACAAACACAAATATGCTCTCATAATATCTTTTTTTCTTTTTTTTTCTCTTTTTTTTCTTTTTTTTCATTGTTTTTTTCTTTTTTTTTCTCGAGAGCTAAATAATACACAAACAATAATATAGACAATAACAATGATCACACAATTTTATTACACATGCCGACTATCAAGTAAACAACCAAACCCAATTTTCAATATTTCCCCCAAAAGTAAGACCAACAATAACCCCTCCTTGCACACCTTATTACTCCCTTAAGCACTCTACTAGCCTTTGACAATGTGGGTTCAAATTAATGTAAGGCCAATACAAGAAAAGGTCTAGGCAAGTAATGTGGTATGTCACCGAAAAAATAGGATTAAGCTCAACGGGTTAACTAATTGATCATGTAAATATGGTGTGGTAATATGGGAAAATATGCGGTTAATCCTAAATGCCTTTATCATTTTAATCGTCAAATAATGTCATGCATTTCAAGAAAGATCTCAAACAACTGCTAGCAATGCTAACAATCCGTGGACACTCAAGCAAACTAATAAATTGCAAATAACATGCAATAAGGCTCAAAAGCTCACTTGGTGGAAAAACATACTCAATCCCAAGCAAAAATCTCTCTAATGCACCAACTTGTATTCAAAGCATGCAAACTAAATCATCTTGCACATATTCATGTCCTTCTAATCACTTACAACATTCAATAAGTCTACTAGCTTCAACTTACTAGTGTATGTGTGTGCACAAGAACAAAGCATATCACTTCTCAATCAAAAGCATCAACAACACAAAATTCCTATCCAGCATGGGTGCAAATGCAAACTACTATGGACTCACATGATAATAATACGAACAAACATGCATGAATTACAACTAAAATGCAAATCATGATATCCTACATGAACACAATAACTACTACAACAACAACTTATCCCTCAAACCACCCCCAAACTTGAAATATTCAATGTCCGCATTGAATGGAAAGTAATACAAGGGATAGTAGAAAACATACCTAAATAAAAATGCCGAAAAGCGTGGGTTGCCTCCCACGAAGCGCTTCTTTAACGTCAATAGCTTGACGTTACTTCCAAGCCTCCATTAAGGATGATAATAGTTTGCCTGGTCATCTCTTCGCGATACTTCATCGTCATCATGGCGGCACACTTTCTGCTGTGACAGGCCAAATCCGGGGTCATGAATCCGGCCGTCACGGACCAATTTCCATTCAATATCAATAATCCTTGGGTCTTTCTTTTTTTATTTTTTTTACAATTAATACTTATGCAATTGACCCCGTAATAATACACACACACACACACCAGTCATATGCTAAGAGAACAACATTCAGCATAATAAAAGTTTAGAGTTAACAGTTATTACAACCCAGGCTCACACTTAAATACATTGCTGAATAATACTTCGACATGAAGCATTTCAACAATCAAAAGTTTATTACATGCTTGCACACTTAATTATACATAAGCTCTCAGAATCCATCTGCCTCTACGCTACCTCAGGAATCGATGCTAGCGTGCTCTCAGAAGGTCGCCTTCCCCCTACCCTCTTGCGGGGCGTTCTGCGAAGTATTGGCATTCCTAGCTGTATATAGATAAGTAGCAAGAATGAGCCAAAATAGCTCAGCAAGATAATTTCTATCTACTAACATCAAAGGAAAATAAACCGTTATATATATATATATATATATATATAATAGACAGAAGCAAACTTCAGTTATTATGGAAGAATTTTATTTCCATTCAATATGTATATACACTTTCTAATTATCCTTGTACGTAAGAATATATAGTATTATTCCATCAGTCTCGCTTCTAACATCATATAATATCAGTTCCTCTTCTTGAATGCTATAACCATCAATATACCATTTCAGTGTAATCTTTCAAGATAACATAAAAAACTTGAACAAATCTCTCGCTATAATCTTCTCATTTCCTTCTTATGCAACAATCATATAAATCAATATAAAATCAGTTTCTCTTCGTTTGTAACAATAATTCCATCATTTCATATCACTTTTCTGTTTTCAGTTATAGAAATCTGAAAACCATTTCAATTCTTTCTTTCAAGTTTTGGGGATATCTGCTGGCGCCAGATACGTAGGACGATGATCAGTCGCCTGACCGTATCCGCTCTCTGTTTACTACTAGTAGAAGGGATGATCCCTACCTGGTAATCAACCCTGGAGGAAGGCTACCTGCTACATCCTCCCTTGGCATCTTCGTGCCGTAAGAAAATATTGAATGCTGGACTGTGCCACTCCCACACAGCCTCTTACGCTTACTGTTGAAATCCCCCTTTTTCAAATCATTTTACCATTATCAAATACCATTTCACATTTTTCCACTTTTCCGTTTCCATTCGCATTTCCATTCACATATATCTTTTCCATTTCCATTTATCATCACTTTTAAAAATTATATATATCATAATACTTTGATTATGACTCAGGCATCTCCTCTATATTCAATGAAATCAATATGCTTTTATATACGTAGAGTATTCCATTTATCTCAAAAGTATTAAATACCATTCAATAATATTTATTAAATCACAATACTTAGGAAGAATATAATTTTATAAATCATATAACCTTAGATAATAACTGATACCATTCCTTTATATATAACTCTAGATAACAACTGATACCATTCCTTCATATTCCCTTAATCATAAGGCATGTTCACTTCATGCATAATCATCTCTATGTATATTCATATCCATCTCATACTCATATCCATATCCATATACATATCATACTCATATACCTTCCCTTTTAACATCAATAATCAAGGAAAACAAATTCTTAACAATATAGTAACAATAGCATCACATATATATATTTCATGAAATCAAGTTTCCTTGAAGATAAATAATTTCCAAGTAGGGATAGAAAAGATCTTGCCTCGGTTTTGGTATCCTGACAGTATGGCTCGTCCCTCTTCCGGAGTTTCTATAAACACAAAAGGACCGTCGTTAGAATACCACATCTCTTACTCACTACACTCTTGTATAACATTACCCTTGACACTTTAATATATGTTTAACGTATCAATATTACCCCAAAGGTTCAAGAACTTAACTATTTATAACTTTAATCGAAGTTTCAGGGGTTTTCACCATTTCCCCTAACGACCACACTTAACTGTAAAAATTCTCAGAAAATATGGATTTCGAATTTTACCACAAGGTCAACTGGTAACAACTCTTTGACTACCTTACTACAATATCCCAAAGTTTCATAATTTTTAAAAATGTATAAGTAGGGTAATTATTGCCTCAAAGTTAACACAATTACTGTTTCTCGGTTCTCGAACGTCTTTCACTAAAACTGACTTTTCTCCTAAACCGTTCATCAGATTTTAATGCACCTTATATCAAAACGATCTATGAACCAAGATCTATCTCATCATGGTCAGTTGGTGTTCTAAACAGGAACCTACCGTATGCACCTGTTGCTCCAAAACAGGGCAGTTTCTTAATTTAACGAAAATCGGACATTATAACGGCTATAATTCGGACATTCCAAAAACCATTCCATCACAACCAAGCCATATAATCATCCACCACTCCATACACATCAATATTACATCCTCATAATCCATATAATCAGTGGTGAGGCCTCAATACCATCACCCAACAATCAATCAAAATTTATGCTAGCTAACATCACAATAATCACTTTTAACCACACATCATCCATTAACATCACTAAAACTCACATAATAAAAAGGGGTTAGGGTTTATACCTTCCTTGAAGCTTTAACAACACTTAACAAAGGCTTGTAGTCCTTGAGAAGCCTTGATATAACCTTATAACACCTTAAACTAACAAGAAACATTAAGAACATACTTAGAGATTTTCGGAGTTCTAAAACCCAGCTGAAAGAACATGCAAAACGAGGCCCTTACCTTGCTTTTCTGGACAAACCGTGTGAAATAAGAGTTGTAGATTATCTCATGGGCTTTCCAAAAAGCTATAGAACGCAAAAGTTGGCTGATAAACGAAGGAGTTATGCTCGTTTTACTGATCTACTGTTGTTTTGGCCGAATTTGCAAGAAATGGAGGGGGAGAAGATTTTTGTGTTTGGTTGATCTTATCTTGGCTTTCTCTTGATCCTTCTAGCTTGTCTTGGAAGCTTGGTAAGATATTTTGTGGTTAAACCTTGCAAAGTTACTAATTTACCCTTAAAAACAAATTAATGAAATGTGATGTCATCTTGATGACCTAATAATCTCTTTTCTTGTTTTTCTAAATATTATGCTAATAATCTTGGATAATAATATTGTGGTATGTATCCTTGTTAGATTACTAATCTTTGTTGTTTGGTTTCCATACTCGTCTAGTTGTGGTTCGTTTCGAGTATACCTCATTATCTCAGTGGTTTTTGAAATCATTTACAAATCCAATTTCCTTTGGTATTCCATTAACTTAATAATCCCTTGGTTTAACCTAAATCTTCTAATTCCTCAATATATAATTCCTTTAATATTTCCATGCTCCTTAATATCCAATATAAGCTTATTCGAACTCAAAATCCTCAAAATCCATGTTCAGGAATTTCTGGAATCTATCATCATTTCGAGTCACTTATTTTCAATGTACAACACTAATATGGTTTCTGTTTATTCATTTTCCGTTTCCATTATGGAGTACTTATATACCATTTCTCTAAATCCTCGAAATTTACTATTCATGTGACCACTGTAGCTTTGCTAAAGTTAGGGTTATTACAGTCTTCCCCCCTTAAAAGGATTCCGTCCCGGAATCACGTTGAAAATGTCCATAGATACCTCTTTCATCCACACCTTTGACTTCTACACCACTTTCTCTATCCTTTTTCCTTCATAATATCTCTATCTTGTTTGCGTAAAAATACACCAACATAATCTTGCTTGTCATTCATCAACATGCCATTTAGCTTATCAATATCAGTCCCTTTCATTCTCCTCATGTTTCAGTCATTCCACATTAGTTCCTCTCTCATTCCTCTTTTAGCTAAGGGTATCGGCCACCACATTGGCCTCCCCTGAATGGTAGTGTATCTCACTTATGGTTTATCTGTATTTTGATCTCTATCATGACATAAAATATAAACACTTCAATCTTGTTATATCCTATCTCTGTAAAATCCTCCAGAAATTTGACTCCAACATTATCCCTTGAAACAATTTTAGGAAAATTCTACCTATAATATATATTTCCTGTTTGTGCCTAAACAAGTTTGTGTTTTTCCCAAATACTCTTATTCTCCTTTACATAGAATTTCTGACCCCTAACAGATACTGATTTTCCTTATCTAGATTGTCAACCTACCTACACCATTCATTGACCAAGTTGATTCCTAACCAAACATTTACACTTGGAAGGTTAAATAATAAAAGAAAATGTTTACCTGCATCTGTATCCGGCTTTTTCAACGCTTCTCCTAAAGTCATATTATACACCCTGCCAGTAGGTCTATTTGAAGCAGTCATACTTTGTCCCGGCGCAGATGACCCATCGGAACGGCAATCTCTAGCAAAGTGTCCTAATTTCCCACATTGATAACACTTGATATCAATTTTGTCAGTTGATGTGCACTGGTTATAATAGTGTCCTTTCTGTCCGTACTTAAAGCAAGTTATTTCCGACATCCTACACACTCCCGTATGCTTTCTACCACACTTGCTACAATCTGGTAAGGGTGGTCGTGCTTGATTAGACTGAAAAGTTCCTGAGGATTTGCCACCTTGATTCACAGTCTCACTAACAGCCTTGTTACTCCCTGACTTTCCCACAAACTGAGATTTTTGTCCTTTACCAACCTTACTAAAGTAACTTCCTTTACTTGAACCTCCCTTCTGGCCCTCAAATCTCCTTTTCTTACTTTCTCGACCTATCTGGTTTTGTTCACTCTCAGCTTCTATAATGGATGCCTTTTGAACTACCGCAGCATAATCAGTTAACTCAAACAGTGCCACTCTCGTCCATAGCCATGGTTTCAATCCTTGTTGGAACCTTTTCGCTCGTTGTTCCTCAGTACGCACAAATTCTGGAACAAACCTAGACAATTCAGTAAATTTAGTCTCATACTCGGCCACTGATAGATTATCCTGCTTTAATTCCAGAAATTTCATCTCCATTTGGTTTTCCAGATACCTAGGGGAGTACTTCTCTAAAAAATCCTAGTGAAACGTTCCCAGGTTATCACTCCCGCTCCTTCTAGGTTCTTCTTAGCTTCCCACCAATAATTTGCCTCTCCCTTTAAGAGATAGGCTGCAGAGATTGTTTTCTGATCCTCCTCTATCCTCAATATCTCAAAAGCTTTTTCCATCTCTTTTAACCAGGCTCTGGCTACTACTGGGTTAACAGTTCCCTCAAACTCTGGGGGTTTCAATGACTTAAAGGCACGAAAGGAGTTAGCTGTCTGATTAGGAAGAACAGGTGGTGGTTGAGGGTTCTGTGGATTAGCCAAATTCTGCCTTAGTAAGTCCATAAATTGGTTTAAGGGATCACCCCCTTGGTTTCCTTGTTGGCCAGTTGATTCATCTTCTTCTTCTTCATGATTTTGTTCATTATGAGCGTTTTCACCTTGCCTATTATGACTTCCTTCCTCTCTTTCATTTTCCCTTGCATTCACTCTATTATTACGCTTAGGCGGCATGATTCTGTACATAATATTTCCATTAATTACCCAGATTTAGGGTACAATATACATCATTCCCATATACATCATTCTCATATACACAATTATATCACTAGTTAACTCATTTATATACCATAATATTCTCAACTCAGCTTTAGCAAATAAGCATGTCACCTTTAGCACAATAACCTTTTCATTTAAGTCAATCACCTTATATACATCAATATCCTTGAATCTCAACATTTAATATCAAAGTACGATAGAATTTAGACAGAATACACAAACTTCATTAATTATCCCCACTTCCTTTGTTTAACCTTATTCTGACTTTTTCCTCAAAATACACCTTACTCTCAATAGTAACTCTCAATTATACCTTAAAATTCCTCATATTATTTTATCTTACTAATCATCAAATATACCCATTTCTTTTCACGAACTTCCTTCCTCTTTTATATCGGATTGCTTCTAACTCTAATTATCTCTTATTGAAATTTCCCTTGATATCTCGAGTTTCCTCGTATAATCACGTATACTCTAAACTTTGCTTCCATTTTTCCATCCATTAAGGAAATCTTCTATATTCGAAACAATTGATAGAATTCAAGAAACTTTGAATTGAAACGGACCCAGAAACAAGCAGGTGTCCCAAAACAATTTATAAGATTAAGAGTTTTAAATAACTTTTATTTGAAACAAAAGGATATTTGGGAAATCAATCTGATGGAAGAACCCGTACGTCACACAAGTGAGGGCATCCCCTCCTACTTTCTATCACACAGACAGATCGTCCTTGTGTATACATATAGGGCTGTTCCTTTTTGTTGGAGTAAGAAATATAAAGGAAAATTTAAATCATGATGATATATACCACATTTCGAAAATAATCTTAGAGAAATATTTTGACTAAGATAGATTGAATAAAATTTTGAAATACATTCCAAAGGTACCAGAAAGTTTTGAAAAGATACCGGCCCCTTTTGAATAAGAGATGATAGATCACCCTGGAATTACTCACGAGGTTATCTAACGTACACTTCCCAATACATCAAGTATTCCCTTTCTCATATCGATCTCGTATGCTACATAAACTTAACACTTTTGGCATAATAACCTTTATTAGCAATAATCTATTAAATTATAATCACTACTTAGAATAAACGCTTCGTTCGATAAACTCCCCCTTGAACTCGATGTGAGTTCATCTTTTATATCATTACCTATATATCTATATGTGTATATTACTATCACTCTTGTTCCTGAACATTATGACTCTTAGCTCTGATACCAAACTGTGACAGCCCAAATCCGGGGTCATGAATCCGGCCGTCACGGACCAATTTCCATTCAATATCAATAATCCTTGGGTATCTTTTTTTTTTTTTTTTTACAATTAATACTTATGTAATTGACCCCGCAATAATACACACACACACACCAGTCATATGCTAAGAGAACAACATTCATCATAATAAAAGTTTAGAGTTAACAGTTATTACAACCCAGGCTCACACTTAAATACATTGCTGAATAATACTTCGACATGAAGCATTTCAACAATCAAAAGTTTATTACATGCTTGCACACTTAATTATACATAAGCTCTCAGAATCCGTCTGCCTCTACGCTACCTCAGGAATCGATGCTAGCGTGCTCTCAGAAGGTCACCTTCCCCCTACCCTCTTGCGGGGCGTTCTGCGAAGTATTGGCATTCCTAGCTGTATATAGATAAGTAGCAAGAATGAGCCAAAATAGCTCAGCAAGATAATTTCTATCTACTAACATCAAAGGAAAATAAACCGTTATATATATATATATATATATATATATATATATATATATATAATAGACAGAAGCAAACTTCAGTTATTATGGAAGAATTTTATTTCCATTCAATATGTATATACACTTTCTAATTATCCTTGTACGTAAGAATATATAGTATTATTCCATCAGTCTCGCTTCTAGCATCATATAATATCAGTTCCTCTTCTTGAATGCTATAACCATCAATATACCATTTCAGTGTAATCTTTCAAGATAACATAAAAAACTTGAACAAATCTCTCGCTATAATCTTCTCATTTCCTTCTTATGCAACAATCATATAAATCAATATAAAATCAGTTTCTCTTCGTTTGTAACAATAATTCCATCATTTCATATCACTTTTCTGTTTTCAGTTATAGAAATCTGAAAACCATTTCAATTCTTTCTTTCAAGTTTTTGGGATATCTGCTGGCGCCAGATACGTAGGACGATGATCAGTCGCCTGACCATATCCGCTCTCTGTTTACTACTGGTAGAAGGGATGATCCCTACCTGGTAATCAACCCTTGAGGAAGGCTACCTTCTACATCCTCCCTTGGCATCTTCGTGCCATAAGAAAATATTGAATGCTGGACTGTGCCACTCCCACACAGCCTCTTACGCTTACTGTTGAAATCCCCCTTTTTCAAATCATTTTACCATTATCAAATACCATTTCACATTTTTCCACTTTTCCGTTTCCATTCGCATTTCCATTCACATATATCTTTTCCATTTCCATTTATCATCACTTTTAAAAATTATATATATCATAATACTTTGATTATGACTCAGGCATCTCCTCTATATTCAATGAAATCAATATGCTTTTATATACGTAGAGTATTCCATTTATCTCAAAAGTATTAAATACCATTCAATAATATTTATTAAATCACAATACTTAGGAAGAATATAATTTTATAAATCATATAACCTTAGATAATAACTGATACCATTCCTTTATATATAACTCTAGATAACAACTGATACCATTCCTTCATATTCCATTAATCATAAGGCATGTTCACTTCATGCATAATCATCTCTATGTATATTCATATCCATCTCATACTCATATCCATATCCATATACATATCATACTCATATACCTTCCCTTTTAACATCAATAATCAAGGAAAACAAATTCTTAACAATATAGTAACAATAGCATCACATATATATATATTTCATGAAATCAAGTTTCCTTGAAGATAAATAATTTCCAAGTAGGGATAGAAAAGATCTTGCCTCGGTTTTGGTATCCTGACAGTATGGCTCGTCCCTCTTCCGGAGTTTCTATAAACACAAAAGGACCGTCGTTAGAATACCACATCTCTTACTCACTACACTCTTGTATAACATTACCCTTGGCACGTTAATATATGTTTAACGTATCAATATTACCCCAAAGGTTCAAGAACTTAACTATTTATAACCTTAATCGAAGTTTCAGGGGTTTTCACCATTTCCCCTAACGACCACACTTAACTGTAAAAATTCTCAGAAAATATGGATTTCGAATTTTACCACAAGGTCAACTGGTAACAACTCTTTGACTACCTTACTACAATATCCCAAAGTTTCATAATTTTTAAAAATGTCTAAGTAGGGTAATTACAGCCTCAAAGTTAACACAATTACTGTTTCTCGGTTCTCGAACGTCTTTCACTAAAACTGACTTTTCTCCTAAACCGTTCATCAGATTTTAACGCACCTTATATCAAAACGATCTATGAACCAAGATCTATCTCATCATGGTCAGTTGGTGTTCTAAACAGGAACCTACCGTATGCACCTGTTGCTCCAAAACAGGGCAGTTTCTTAATTTAACGAAAATCGGACATTATAACGGCTATAATTCGGACATTCCAAAAACCATTCCATCACAACCAAGCCATATAATCATCCACCACTCCATACACATCAATATTACATCCTCATAATCCATATAATCAGTGGTGAGGCCTCAATACCATCACCCAACAATCAATCAAAATTTATGCTAGCTAACATCACAATAATCACTTTTAACCACACATCATCCATTAACATCACTAAAACTCACATAATAAAAAGGGGTTAGGGTTTATACCTTCCTTGAAGCTTTAACAACACTTAACAAAGGCTTGTAGTCCTTGAGAAGCCTTGATATAACCTTATAACACCTTAAACTAACAAGAAACATCAAGAACATACTTAGAGATTTTCGGAGTTCTAAAACCCAGCTGAAAGAACATGGAAAACGAGGCCCTTACCTTGCTTTTCTGGACAAACCGTGTGAAATAAGAGTTGTAGATTATCTCATGGGCTTTCCAAAAAGCTATAGAACGCAAAAGTTGGCTGATAAACGAAGGAGTTATGCTCGTTTTACTGATCTACTGTTGTTTTGGCCGAATTTGCAAGAAATGGAGGGGGAGAAGATTTTTGTGTTTGGTTGATCTTATCTTGGCTTTCTCTTGATCCTTCTAGCTTGTCTTGGAAGCTTGGTAAGATATTTTGTGGTTAAACCTTGCAAAGTTACTAATTTACCCTTAAAAACAAATTAATGAAATGTGATGTCATCTTGATGACCTAATAATCTCTTTTCTTGTTTTTCTAAATATTATGCTAATAATCTTGGATAATAATAATGTGGTATGTATCCTTGTTAGATTACTAATCTTGGTTGTTTGGTTTCCATACTCGTCTAGTTGTGGTTCGTTTCGAGTATACCTCATTATCTCAGTGGTTTTTGAAATCATTTACAAATCCAATTTCCTTTGGTATTCCATTAACTTAATAATCCCTTGGTTTAACCTAAATCTTCTAATTCCTCAATATATAATTCCTTTAATATTTCCATGCTCCTTAATATCCAATATAAGTTTATTCGAACTCAAAATCCTCAAAATCCATGTTCAGGAATTTCTGGAATCTATCGTCATTTCGAGTCACTTATTTTCAATGTACAACACTAATATGGTTTCTGTTTATTCATTTTCCGTTTCCATTATGGAGTACTTATATACCATTTCTCTAAATCCTCGAAATTTACTATTCATGTGACCACTGTAGCTTTGCTAAAGTTAGGGTTATTACAGTCTTCCTCCCTTAAAAGGATTCCGTCCCGGAATCACGTTGAAAATGTCCATAGATACCTCTTTCATCCACACCTTTGACTTCTACACCACTTTCTCTATCCTTTTTCCTTCATAATATCTCTATCTTGTTTGCGTAAAAATACACCAACATAATCTTGCTTGTCATTCATCAACATGCCATTTAGCTTATCAATATCAGTCCCTTTCATTCTCCTCATGTTTCAGTCATTCCACATTAGTTCCTCTCTCATTCCTCTTTTAGCTAAGGGTATCGGCCACCACATTGGCCTCCCCTGAATGGTAGTGTATCTTACTTATGGTTTATCTGTATTTTGATCTCTATCATGACATAAAATATAAACACTTCAATCTTGTTATATCCTATCTCTGTAAAATCCTCCAGAAATTTGACTACAACATTATCCCTTGAAACAATTTTAGGAAAATTCTACCTATAATATATATTTCCTGTTTGTGCCTAAACAAGTTTGTGTTTTTCCCAAATACTCTTATTCTCCTTTACATAGAATTTCTGACCCCTAACAGATACTGATTTTCCTTATCTAGATTGTCAACCTACCTACACCATTCATTGACCAAGTTGATTCCTAACCAAACATTTACACTTGGAAGGTTAAATAATAAAAGAAAATGTTTACCTGCATCTGTATCCGGCTTTTTCAACGCTTCTCCTAAAGTCATATTATACACCCTGCCAGTAGGTCTATTTGAAGCAGTCATACTTTGTCCCGGCGCAGATGACCCATCGGAACGGCAATCTCTAGCAAAGTGTCCTAATTTCCCACATTGATAACACTTGATATCAATTTTGTCAGTTGATGTGTACTGGTTATAATAGTGTCCTTTCTGTCTGCACTTAAAGCAAGTTATTTCCGACATCCTACACACTCCCGTATGCTTTCTACCACACTTGCTACAATCTGGTAAGGGTGGTCGTGCTTGATTAGACTGAAAAGTTCCTGAGGATTTGCCACCTTGATTCACAGTCTCACTAATAGCCTTGTTACTCCCTGACTTTCCCACAAACTGAGATTTTTGTCCTTTACCAACCTTACTAAAGTAACTTCCTTCACTTGAACCTCCCTTCTGGCCCTCAAATCTCCTTTTCTTACTTTCTCGACCTATCTGGTTTTGTTCACTCTCAGCTTCTATAATGGATGCCTTTTGAACTACCGCAGCATAATCAGTTAACTCAAACAGTGCCACTCTCGTCCATAGCCATGGTTTCAATCCTTGTTGGAACCTTTTCGCTCGTTGTTCCTCAGTACGCACAAATTCTGGAACAAACCTAGACAATTCAGTAAATTTAGTCTCATACTCGGCCACTGATAGATTATCCTGCTTTAATTCCAGAAATTTCATCTCCATTTGGTTTTCCAGATACCTAGGGGAGTACTTCTCTAAAAAAGCCTAGTGAAACGTTCCCAGGTTATCACTCCCGCTCCTTCTAGGTTCTTCTTACCTTCCCACCAATAATTTGCCTCTCCCTTTAAGAGATAGGCTGCAAAGATTGTTTTCTGATCCTCCTCTATCCTCAATATCTCAAAAGCTTTTTCCATCTCTTTTAACCAGGCTCTGGCTACTACTGGGTTAACAGTTCCCTCAAACTCTGGGGGTTTCAATGACTTAAAGGCACGAAAGGAGTTAGCTGTCTGATTAGGAAGAACAGGTGGTGGTTGAGGGTTCTGTGGATTAGCCAAATTCTGCCTTAGTAAGTCCATAAATTGGTTTAAGGGATCACCCCCTTGGTTTCCTTGTTGGCCAGTTGATTCATCTTCTTCTTCTTCTTCATGATTTTGTTCATTATGAGCGTTTTCACCTTGCCTATTATGACTTCCTTCCTCTCTTTCATTTTCCCTTGCATTCACTCTATTATTACGCTTAGGCGGCATGATTCTGTACATAATATTTCCATTAATTACCCAGATTTAGGGTACAATATACATCATTCCCATATACATCATTCTCATATACACAATTATATCACTAGTTAACTCATTTATATACCATAATATTCTCAACTCAGCTTTAGCAAATAAGCGTGTCACCTTTAGCACAATAACCTTTTCATTTAAGTCAATCACCTTATATACATCAATATCCTTGAATCTCAACATTTAATATCAAAGTACGATAGAATTTAGACAGAATACACAAACTTCATTAATTATCCCCACTTCCTTTGTTTAACCTTATTCTGACTTTTTCCTCAAAATACACCTTACTCTCAATAGTAACTCTCAATTATACCTTAAAATTCCTCATATTATTTTATCTTACTAATCATCAAATATACCCATTTCTTTTCACGAACTTCCTTCCTCTTTTATATCGGAACGCTTCTAACTCTAATTATCTCTTATTGAAATTTCCCTTGAAATCTCGAGTTTCCTCGTATAATCACGTATACTCTAAACTTTGCTTCCATTTTTCCATCCATTAAGGAAATCTTCTATATTCGAAACAATTGATAGAAATTCAAGAAACTTTGAATTGAAACGGACCCAGAAACAAGCAGGTGTCCCAAAAAATTTATAAGATTAAGAGTTTTAAATAACTTTTATTAGAAACAAAAGGATATTTGGGAAATCAATCTGATGGAAGAACCCGTACGTCACACAAGTGAGGGCGTCCCCTCCTACTTTCTATCACACAGACAGATCGTCCTTGTGTATACATATAGGGCTGTTCCTTTTTGTTGGAGTAAGAAATATAAAGGAAAATTTAAATCATGATGATATATACCACATTTCGAAAATAATCTTAGAGAAATATTTTGACTAAGATAGATTGAATAAAATTTTGAAATACATTCCAAAGGTACCAGAAAGTTTTGAAAAGATACCGGCCCCTTTTGAATAAGAGATGATAGATCACCCTGGAATTACTCACGAGGTTATCTAACGTACACTTCCCAATACATCAAGTATTCCCTTTCTCATATCGATCTCGTATGCTACATAAACTTAACACTTTTGGCATAATAACCTTTATTAGCAATAATCTATTAAATTATAATCACTACTTAGAATAAACGCTTCGTTCGATAAACTCCCCCTTGAACTCGATGTGAGTTCATCTTTTATATCATTACCTATATATCTATATGTGTATATTACTATCACTCTTGTTCCTGAGCATTATGACTCTTAACTCTGATACCAAACTGTGACAGCCCAAATCCGGGGTCATGAATCCGGCCGTCATGGACCAATTTCCATTCAATATCAATAATCCTTGGGTCTTTTTTTTTTTTACAATTAATACTTATGCAATTGACTCCGCAATAATACACACACACACACCAGTCATATGCTAAGAGAACAACATTCATCATAATAAAAGTTTAGAGTTAACAGTTATTACAACCCAGGCTCACACTTAAATACATTGCTGAATAATTCTTCGACATGAAGCATTTCAACAATCAAAAGTTTATTACATGCTTGCACACTTAATTATACATAAGCTCTCAGAATCCGTCTGCCTCTACGCTACCTCAGGAATCGATGCTAGCGTGCTCTCAGAAGGTCGCCTTCCCCCTACCCTCTTGCGGGGCGTTCTGCGAAGTATTGGCATTCCTAGCTGTATATAGATAAGTAGCAAGAATGAGCCAAAATAGCTCAGCAAGATAATTTCTATCTACTAACATCAAAGGAAAATAAACCGTTATATATATATATATATATATATATATATATATATATATATATATATAATAGACAGAAGCAAACTTCAGTTATTATGGAAGAATTTTATTTCCATTCAATATGTATATACACTTTCTAATTATCCTTGTACGTAAGAATATATAGTATTATTCCATCAGTCTCGCTTCTAACATCATATAATATCAGTTCCTCTTCTTGAATGCTATAACCATCAATATACCATTTCAGTGTAATCTTTCAAGATAACATAAAAAACTTGAACAAATCTCTCGCTATAATCTTCTCATTTCCTTCTTATGCAACAATCATATAAATCAATATAAAATCAGTTTCTCTTCGTTTGTAACAATAATTCCATCATTTCATATCACTTTTCTGTTTTCAGTTATAGAAATCTGAAAACCATTTCAATTCTTTCTTTCAAGTTTTGGGGATATCTGCTGGCGCCAGATACATAGGACGATGATCAGTCGCCTGACCGTATCCGCTCTCTGTTTACTACTAGTAGAAGGGATGATCCCTACCTGGTAATCAACCCTTGAGGAAGGCTACCTGCTACATCCTCCCTTGGCATCTTCGTGCCGTAAGAAAATATTGAATGCTGGACTGTGCCACTCCCACACAGCCTCTTACGCTTACTGTTGAAATCCCCCTTTTTCAAATCATTTTACCATTATCAAATACCATTTCACATTTTTCCACTTTTCCGTTTCCATTCGCATTTCCATTCACATATATCTTTTCCATTTCCATTTATCATCACTTTTAAAAATTATATATATCATAATACTTTGATTATGACTCAGGCATCTCCTCTATATTCAATGAAATCAATATGCTTTTATATACGTAGAGTATTCCATTTATCTCAAAAGTATTAAATACCATTCAATAATATTTATTAAATCACAATACTTAGGAAGAATATAATTTTATAAATCATATAACCTTAGATAATAACTGATACCATTCCTTTATATATAACTCTAGATAACAACTGATACCATTCCTTCATATTCCCTTAATCATAAGGCATGTTCACTTCATGCATAATCATCTCTATGTATATTCATATCCATCTCATACTCATATCCATATCCATATACATATCATACTCATATACCTTCCCTTTTAACATCAATAATCAAGGAAAACAAATTCTTAACAATATAGTAACAATAGCATCACATATATATATATTTCATGAAATCAAGTTTCCTTGAAGATAAATAATTTCCAAGTAGGGATAGAAAAGATCTTGCCTCGGTTTTGGTATCCTGACAGTATGGCTCGTCCCTCTTCCGGAGTTTCTATAAACACAAAAGGACCGTCGTTAGAATACCACATCTCTTACTCACTACATTCTTGTATAACATTACCCTTGTCACTTTAATATATGTTTAACGTATCAATATTACCCCAAAGGTTCAAGAACTTAACTATTTATAACCTTAATCGAAGTTTCAGGGGTTTTCACCATTTCCCCTAACGACCACACTTAACTGTAAAAATTCTCAGAAAATATGGATTTCGAATTTTACCACAAGGTCAACTGGTAACAACTCTTTGACTACCTTACTACAATATCCCAAAGTTTCATAATTTTTAAAAATGTCTAAGTAGGGTAATTACAGCCTCAAAGTTAACACAATTACTGTTTCTCGGTTCTCGAACGTCTTTCACTAAAACTGACTTTTCTCCTAAACCGTTCATCAGATTTTAACGCACCTTATATCAAAACGATCTATGAACCAAGATCTATCTCATCATGGTCAGTTGGTGTTCTAAACAGGAACCTACCGTATGCACCTGTTGCTCCAAAACAGGGCAGTTTCTTAATTTAACGAAAATCGGACATTATAACGGCTATAATTCGGACATTCCAAAAACCATTCCATCACAACCAAGCCATATAATCATCCACCACTCCATACACATCAATATTACATCCTCATAATCCATATAATCAGTGGTGAGGCCTCAATACCATCACCCAACAATCAATCAAAATTTATGCTAGCTAACATCACAATAATCACTTTTAACCACACATCATCCATTAACATCACTAAAACTCACATAATAAAAAGGGGTTAGGGTTTATACCTTCCTTGAAGCTTTAACAACACTTAACAAAGGCTTGTAGTCCTTGAGAAGCCTTGATATAACCTTATAACACCTTAAACTAACAAGAAACATCAAGAACATACTTATAGATTTTCGGAGTTCTAAAACCCAGCTGAAAGAACATGGAAAACGAGGCCCTTACCTTGCTTTTCTGGACAAACCGTGTGAAATAAGAGTTGTAGATTATCTCATGGGCTTTCCAAAAAGCTATAGAACGCAAAAGTTGGCTGATAAACGAAGGAGTTATGCTCGTTTTACTGATCTACTGTTGTTTTGGCCGAATTTGCAAGAAATGGAGGGGGAGAAGATTTTTGTGTTTGGTTGATCTTATCTTGGCTTTCTCTTGATCCTTCTAGCTTGTCTTGGAAGCTTGGTAAGATATTTTGTGGTTAAACCTTGCAAAGTTACTAATTTACCCTTAAAAACAAATTAATGAAATGTGATGTCATCTTGATGACCTAATAATCTCTTTTCTTGTTTTTCTAAATATTATGCTAATAATCTTGGATAATAATAATGTGGTATGTATCCTTGTTAGATTACTAATCTTGGTTGTTTGGTTTCCATACTCGTCTAGTTGTGGTTCGTTTCGAGTATACCTCATTATCTCAGTGGTTTTTGAAATCATTTACAAATCCAATTTCCTTTGGTATTCCATTAACTTAATAATCCCTTGGTTTAACCTAAATCTTCTAATTCCTTTAATATTTCCATGCTCCTTAATATCCAATATAAGCTTATTCGAACTCAAAATCCTCAAAATCCATGTTCAGGAATTTCTGGAATCTATCGTCATTTCGAGTCACTTATTTTCAATGTACAACACTAATATGGTTTCTGTTTATTCATTTTCCGTTTCCATTATGGAGTACTTATATACCATTTCTCTAAATCCTCGAAATTAACTATTCATGTGACCACTATAGCTTTGCTAAAGTTAGGGTTATTACATCTGCCCTTTCTCCTCGCTTGGCCTATTCGTATAACAACTATGTCCTATTCCAATGCCTTCATCTGTTGACCTAAAATCTGTCAATTTGTAGAACAACACACATTCGCGGGCTTCGCTTGAATATAATGGAGGAAGGTAAATGTAAGTTGCTGAAGCCTTTGGTTCCTCAAAGAGAACTTCCTCCATTGGCTCTAATGCGCTACCTCCATCTTTATACTCTGAGACAAGTAGAAGACATGCATCTTTCCCATGGTCATCAGCCTCTTGGTACACACATACCAATTCTTGAAATTTATGCAGCTCACCAGTGTCTGTCTCAAATAGTGCCCCTTCCAAATCATCCACCATAATAGCATGATCAAATTCCTCACATGGCTTGTGAACACTCAACTCACCTTGGAATTTGTCTTCCTCAATTAAGCATGCAGTACCTTGCTCCAAGTCACCGTTATTTTCTGGAATTGCCTCTAGTATGAATTGTTGTTTCTCTTGTTCCACAGCACTCACAACTCGAGCAACTAGTATCTCCAAAGATTTGATAGACTCCTCATTACTATTTACAAGCATCCTAATCTCCTCCATAGTTACAACCTCATCTGATTGAAAAGTAGGAGTAGGTTGCTGATGTTGAAACTCTTCACTACCAAAGAAATATGACATATTTGGAACATCTTGCTGGTACTGTTAATGATGGTATTGAAAATATGGTTGTTCCTCATAACTGACATATGGATTAACTCCTTCGTAGTAACAATATTGTGAGATCTCATGAACGCCCAAACACTGCTCACATTGCTGAGGCATGGATGTCCTCGAATATGACCACCATGGCAACTCCTCTCATGCCATCTTCAAACACTCAAGTACCTGAAACACACCGAACTAAACAAGATAGATAAGAACTAATCTGAATCAGTGAAATCTAACGACCACTATTGACAAGCACATAAACTAAAACACCGATGATCCCCGGCAGCGGCGCCAAAAACTTGTTTGCACTAAAACACGCAAGCGTACGTGGTCACAAGTAATATAGATATAAGTCAAGTTCGTTCCCACAGAGATCTGGTTATGGTTTTAATTCAGTAGATGCACCTATGCAACAATGTATGATTATTATTCACTACTAAGACAATTAACAAATTTAGGTTTAATAAACTAAATTAACTAAGAAGTAAATTAACAAACTAAGAATTAACTAACTAACTAGAATTAGAATCGAATTACTTCTGCAAGAGAAAACATGGAATCCTAACTTCATTAAATACTTTGCTTAGATCTGACGCCTTTAATCACTTTATGCAATGGTTATGATATCTGATCGGATAACACGAAACAAGTATACGCTACTTCTCAGTATACGAATACCAAACTAAACATACATCCACAAAAGAGATAGAAGGTGAATAGACACCAATTATGCTTAGACCCTATATCTCTATCGAATTTGAAAACATAACGGTTGAAGAGCAAGTTATCCACATTGATCATATAGGGCAGCATAATATCTCTATTTACGCCACAAATCATGATGTTAAAACATCAACCTATCCTATGCTAGCATGGCAAGTTCTAAATCTCAAGATCCACTCTCGCTTCACAAGAGACTAACAAATTAGATGTTCATGACGCATCTAAACACATGAATCACAACCACATGAGGATATCAATTATACACCACACACAGATCTTTAAAGCATCAAGATACTAAAGCTCCATAAATAAATCCGTTAGAATCCCATGACAACGATTAGTTCATAATCAAACCGCTCGTCATCATGGGATCTGATGAAACCATGATAAAAACAAAGTATGAAAAGATACAAATAAATCTAAGTAATTGATATGTAATCGTTGTAAAAATTACAATGGTAGGATGTGTTTATATAGGCCTAAATATCTTGTCCAGCAAGAAAAACAACCTATAATACAATTAGAAATAGGTTTGAGTACCAAAAATACAATTAGAACTCGAATAGGGGTAAAACGGACAATATTCAGCAATTTCTGGCCGGCCAAGCGCTGCCAGCGCTCTCTGGAGCGCAGCTTGCGCTCTATTTTCTGTCCTGGGCACTATTTGGGCGCTGCCTGCGCTGGTGCTCATGCCCAGAATTTTTATTTTGATTTATTCTTGTAGAAAATTTCCCAAGCTTTGCGTGGACTGTAGATCGTCGAAAACGGACTTCTAGAACTCCAGATATGGCCAAAATAGTATAGACTACGCAACATATCCTGAAATTCGAATTTTCCACAATTTGCTCATTTCTCATCCGTTTTCTCTTCCGATTCTTTTGCCACTTCCCGTTCTTCAATTCTTTGACTTATAATCCTCTTGGTGGTTGATATTAAGACGCCGTTCTTCGTTCCATATCATAAATCAACTCCAAAACAACGGAAAGTTCATCCATAATCGACATTTCTTCAAACCTGCACAATTAAATAAAACACATCAAAACTACGACAAACTTGAGGCCAAGTACACCAATTTAATCCGATATGGAACGCTCCAAGTGGATATAAATCCAGTTATTAGTAGCCACTAAAACCGTCCATGAAACTTAACATCTCGTGCCCAGCCGTGGCATCTATCAAAATATCGTTCCTTGGCAAGGGAAAGTAGTCCTTTGGACATGCGTCGTTTAGATCAGTGAAGTCTATGCACATCCTCCACTTCCCATTAGCCTTCTTGACCATTACAGGATTGGCCAACCATTCCGGGAATTGGATTTCCTCAATGAACCCTACCTCTAGGAGTTTGTCGACTTCCTGTTTTATGGCTTCTTGTCTCTCAGGTGCAAAATTTCTCTTCTTTTGTTTCACTGTCTGGATCTACATTCAGGTTGTGTGTTATCAATTAGGAATCTATCCCTGGCATATCAGCTGCTGTCAACGCAAAAACATCACTATTGTCTTGCAAGAAGGCAATCAACTCGCTTTTCAAAGGGTCCTTCAGAGATGCCCCGATATGAGTGACTTTCTCAGAATCTCCCAAATCCAAAGGTATGGGAACCAAGTCTGCTGGTTTTCCTCTCTGTTCTTCATCCTCATGAACGTCCATATCCTCAATCGGGAGGACCTGCCACCCAGTTCCATCTGGCCTCAGTGTGGCCACATAACAACTCCTTGCCATTTTTTGATCTCCTTTTTCTTCTCCTACACCGTTTCTGGTTGGGAACTTAATCTTTAGGTGATAGGTGGAGGCGACCGCCTTAAAAGCATGAAGTCCCGTTCTTCCTAGGATAGCATTGTAGGTAGAAGTGGCTTTCATAACCAAGAAATTTAACATCTGAGTGGCCTCCCGTGGCTCCTGCCCTATGGTCATGGGTAATTGAATTGTCCCTTCAACTTTGGACTCTACTCCGTTGAACCCATATATAGGCATATTTGATGGTGTCAATTGAGACTCAGTATACTCCATCTTCAAAAAGGCATTATGGAACAGAATGTCCACTGAAACTCCATTGTCTATCAAGACTCTCTTCACTTGGGAGTTACCGATTACCGGAGAGATTACCAATGGATCATCATGAGGAATTTCACCCCCTCAAGGTCTGAGTCATCGAAACCAATTGAGACCTCCATTTTTGCATGCTTAGGTGCCTCCCCAACAATGTGCATTGATAGAGTATATTTTATAGGATTTTATTCCCACATTTACGATGCTTTTGCGAATAATCGTGTCGATTTAATTAGTTTTATTTGAGTTTGTTTCAGGAAATAAATAAATGCCAAGTCGGAAGGAATCGAGCATTATTTAAAGATTTTATGTGATTTTTAGCTCGAAGGATTTATTTTGTAAAATTACGAGGAGAAATGGTGGAATTCCGGCTCGTTGTTTAGAAATTTTGGAGCAACAAAATGAAATTCCAGGGAGCTATTGGCGCAAGAGCGCTGAAAAGAAGGGCAAGAGCGCTACTTGACTTGGCAGAAAAATAGAAAATTCCAGGAGCTCCACAGCGCAACAGCGCTGGAAACCGTGCAGGAGCGCGCGACACGCATAACCTGAAGGCGCAACAGCGCCTGTTTTAGAGCAGCTGCGCGTTCTGGATCGGCGGTTCTGGATCGGCGCAACAGCGCATGGAATTGAGCAGCAGCGCCTTGGACCTCCTGTACTTGTGCGGGAAATTTCAGAAATAAATAGAATTAATTCTATTTCCTATTTAGAATTTAATTCTAATTAAAAATCAGCTGGGCTTTATTATTCTTGGCAATAACTTTAGTTGTTGAGGAATTTGTAACCTCCTCTATATAAATACTTTGAGGGATCTATCTTTTGTGGGAGATCTTTACACACAATTTTTACATACGTTCTTAATATTAAAAGCTAGGGTTTTATTTTCTTCTCTCCATCTTTGCAAGCTCAATTTAATTCTTGGATTTAATTGTTCTTCGTTATTCAAAGGTTTAAGGTATTTCTTATCTTCTCCTTATTAATTACATGTTTATTATGGCTTTCTTGATTATTGTTGTTAGTTTTAATCCTAGAATGAGTGAGTAATTTAATTCTAGGGTATTAAGGGGAGCCATGTTTGCACCATGATTAGTGCTTAATTTGATTAGTGGATTGATGGGTAGAGAGTAATTCTGATTGATATGTTCTAATTCTTAATTTGTGTAATTGCGCAATATCACGGATTAATTGATTGCAATAGGAGTAATAGATCGAAAGATTTTACTACTAGAGGCTTACATATAATTAGCGGAATTGAAGGTGATTGTGGAAGCATCATTAGATATTCTGAGAGTGTTAATGCTTGAAAAAGATTAACCATTACTTTAATTACTTAATCCCATTGAAAAGCTATACTTTTGTGATTTGTTTGGTGTAAACATGGTGAACCTGAATTGCCCTAGATCCTTTTATTAATTGAATTAAAACTTTGTTAAATTTGCATTAGTAGTTAATAAAATTCCCAAATAATCGTTTGTGACTAGAAACAATTGATAATAGTTGAATTGAAATTGAAATTGTCTCCTTGAGGAATCGACCCATATTTGCTAGTATCTACTACAATTGATACCGTGCGCTTGCGATTAGGTATAATTTAACACATCATGCATCACCTCTCATGCATACGCCTTTCTGGAATTCCTACTTGTCCCGGCCGCTGTTGGGCCTCCAAAAATCATATTTATTACCGGCCTTCGGGGCTATGGATTGCGGTTGCGATCGTCATCCTTCCTATCATAATCTCGTCTTTGGTTTCCTTGATTCCCATCTTTGCAAAACTTATTCAACTTTCCTCTGCGGATTAGAAACTCGATCTCATCCTTCAATTGCCTATAATCATCAGTGTCATGTCCCACGTCTTTGTGGAATCGACAATATTGATTCTTATTTCTTTTCTCAGGATCAGTCCTTAGTGGCTTCGGCCATCTTACTTCCCTATCCTTCTCCATGTCCATCAGGATTTGACTTCTTGGGGCGTTCAACCTTGAGTATTCAGTAAATCTTTGTTCCGGATTCCCCTTCCTAGGAGGAGCCGAGTCAGAATCCTTGCCCGTGCACGGGTACTTGTCCTTGGTATCATATTCCTAATCCGTCTTCCTCTTCCTAGAATCATTGTTACTCCCTCCACTACCTGTTGTGGCCTCTTTCTTTATACTATCCTCGGCTTTGATATACTTATCAGCCCTTCGTTGTAACTCAGCCATGTTCTCAGGGGGATGTTTTGCCAATGACCTCTTAAAGAAGAGGTCAGTGGTCCCATGTTCCAGGGCTACCATGGCCACCTTATTTTCCAAATCAATGATATTCAACATTTCTTTAATGAATCGCTTGAGGTAGTCTCTCAGATTCTCATTCTTCCCTTGCACCACATACATAAGAGATGCAGAGCTTTTTTCATGAACTCTTCTACTGATGAATTGGCTAACAAAAGCGGCACTCAATTCCTTAAAAGAACTGATTAAATTTGGGGGTAGATGACTATACCAACGTTGTGCCATACCCGACAGGGTTTGAGGGAATACCCTACACTTCAGGGCATCACTTGCCGGTTGCAGCAGCAGCGCGTTTGAAAACGTCCTTACATGATTAGCGGGATCTCCCGTTCCATCGTAAGCCTTTATAGTGGGCATCTTGAACTTCCGGGATATGCGTGCATTCATTACCTCCTCCGTAAATGGAGGTGTCGGATCATCAGGATCTCCGAGGGGCATTAGATCTTTGGGGTTGCTTCTAGGGGTTTCGACCCTTGTGTTTTTAGGGATCTCAGCCCTCCTTTCTCTCCTCGGGGTTTCTTCCAAATCGACAAATGGAATTTCTCCTCCTGTCATTGGTGGAGGTCAATTCTGATTTTGCCTTTGTTGCTCCCGTTCTATGTCCTCTTTCAGTTTCAGGATCTTGGCCTCATGTCCCAAACCCATTATGTAAGGTGGAACGTACGGATCGCGTATCTAGAGAGCATGGCCAATTGGCCCAGGCTGATACGGGGGATAATTTGGAAACCCATACATCGGGTTCGTGCTTGCTGGGATCACAGTAGTAGAGATCTGAGCGGTGGGGGGAATGGACTGACCTCCAAGAGGGGAGACTATAATCTGTAGGGGATTCATCCCTTGAGTAGAGGGATCTGTCACCAAAGGTAACGATCCATGAGCTTGCGTTTCGGTCCCTTGAGTTTGAGTAACTTGCGTCTGGGAACCCGTCCCTGGGGGTTGCTGTTCCCCGATTGGGGGTGCGGTGGTGTTGGTGTTGGTTTCAGAAAGTGCTGGTGTTCTCCTGGTGGTAACCATGGTTGATATCCGTTTCCCACAGACGGCGCCAAATGTTGTGGAACGAAAATTAGGGTGTATTTATTACGTATTGAATGCTAGGGTTAGAAAGAGAGCTTCGAGCTTTAATGGCTGATCGAGTGTTTCGTGACTTAATCTGTCCTCACAAGATGCCTACGTATCTTGCAAATATCAAGAATCAAGCCAAAAAACGTAGTTCTGTTTGTGAAGGAGCAGGTCCTTATATAGGTGTTGAGAACCCTTGAATCAGAATAGAATTAGGTGTCTTGGTGGGCAAGTCACAACTTAGGCCCAGTTCTAGATCGTTCCAGATGGAAGGTGGATTAGTATTGAAGTTATATGCCTTGGGGGCTACTCCAAGGATGATTTGACTTCCTTTTGGAGTCAATAACGGAGTCCTTTATTTGGCTGATTTAATAGCTACGAAATTCTATCATAATTAGGGTTTTGGGCCTCACAATAGGGCTTTAACCCTGGGCCATTCTGGGCTATTCTAATGTATCATTAATCATATTTTTGGGGCTCAGTTTCGGCCCATATCATATACATTAATTTTTTACTTGTATTATCTTTAATATTATCTTTAATATCATCTATATATACATTATTTTTTGTACCGAATCGAACTTGAGCTCGATTACCTTAACAAGTTTTTTTTCTTGTCGAACTCGAGTTCATTACGACCTGAGCCGAGTCGGTAACGAGCTTACTGAATCGATCCCTCTCAAATTTTATTTTATCTTCCTATATCTTATTAAACTTTATCTTACCATGATTTTTAAGATATAGTAAAATATCGATAAATGAATGTTCGTTAAACGAATAACCTTGTTAAATGAATATTTTTTCCGGTCCAAACATAATAGAGATAGTGTATTTTTGACCTCGATTAATGAATAAAAAATTTCGGTCCCAATCGTATTCATTTATCGAGTGTTAGCTATAAAGATAAATCATTAGAGAGGATAACTTTATCTTATTAAACTTTATCGATTTATTTTCAAGATACAATTTAATGCTGTTAACTCGAATAACTTGTAGAAGGGGGGGTTGAATACAAGTTATATAATCGTGTCTGATTTTTGCTTGATTATAAGAACAAGAATAAACGAATGAATCAAACTCTTGTTTGTATTAATAAGATCAAATACAAACTCTACCAAAGGTGTACAATACCTTTAGCAGCTGCTGACAATACAAATATTTCTCTGTTTGTTTCGAACTCTCGAATACAAACCTTATACAGAGCTACGCACACGAACTCACAACTTCGTCGCTCTTTACAATGATATTGAGAGAGTATTTATAATGCTACCTATCAACTAATAACAGAAAGATATAATCTATACATGACAATGTTCTGCCTTCTAGTCGATAGTTTCCATCAATAAAAAAACTCTTTCCTTCATAATATCTTCTTGCTTGTTCTTCAAACAACGATCCTGTTTTATAGCACTTGCCAGTTTCTGTAGCATCCATAATGACATCATCAGTAGCATGACTGATATCAGGATCTGCACACTGCATCAGTATCTGATCAACCATCAGTATTGGACCGTCATCAGGATTTGCTCTCTGTTCCTGACATGTAGTCTCCGATACACTGTTCATTCCTGACTAAACTATACAGATAACTGTTTTACACATAAAACCTATATACAGTGCTAAATCCTTTATAAGATCAGGATTACAAGAAGTATAATGTGTAAATTCTATTCTTAACATCACAACTTATGAATTATTCCTAACAATCTCCCCCTATTTATGCTTTACAATCTGAAGCATAAATCTAAGTTGTGGATGTCAAAACATATAACAATACAACCAGAATAGAATTTATGAACGTAGAATTATGAAGTTAAGTACCTCCTTCTCAGATGTAGACATTTATCCAGTACTTAGAAGAAAGAATTTTAACTATTAATGCTGCTCTTCCTTACCACTTCCTAGCTGAAATTCACCACTGTCACTCCTGGTTCTTCTTTTTACTACCATTTGTCTGATCTTTATCTCCTTCAGTCTGGTAGTGTTGTTGTTGTCTTTGAATTGTCTTTATCTCCCCCTTTTTGACATCAGCAACATTAATTCCAAGAGATTCAGAAACAGAACAAATGAGATTCATAAGAACTGCTTGATTTTCCATAATTGTGACTTGGTTATCTTCAAGTGATTGAAGTCTTGTTTGAATAGCAATTTTAGAATTCTGAATATCTTTCAAAACATCAGAATGAACTTCAATATTGGAAGTGCTTCTAGTATCTTCAGTATCAGAATCAGAAAGAACTTTATCTTCAAGTCTTGTAGAAGAAGTTGCTTGAGTTGTATGATATTCAAGTAATAAAACCTGATTAGAAGTATCAACGTCTTCATCTTTCTGTTCTGGAACTGAAACATGATCATCATCTCCTTCACCAGTATTCTGTGTACTAACATCTTCAAATCCTGACTCCTCCTTAGAGTGATCAGAGACTGTTGATGTCTCAATTCTAGCTGATATTGGAAGTACATACAAAGGAACACTAGGATCATTAGGATCTTCATCTGGTACATATGTATCAAGAGATTGCTTTATCCTGTCACCTCTCCTGTTAATGATTTCTGCAAGCCTCTCCTTTTGCTTCTGAGCTTTAACTTCTGGCTTTGCATTGTGATGTGCTAGGTCATTCTTCTGATACATTTTGATGAATGAATAAGTACCAGCATCCATATCCAAATTTTCAGACCAAGATTCAGGAAAAACCTGATCCCAGAAATCAAATGATGGTTTCCTAATTTTCTCTCCCTCACTATGGAGTTGATCATCCATACCCTCATTCTCACTTTGACTTACTAAAGTCAACACTCTTTCTACCTCACCTTTTGCCTGGTCAGGAGCCAGCCGCTCAAATTGTGGATCAATATCCATCTTTTCAAGTGTATCACTCAAATTTGGATAAGTGCTCTCATGACCTACAGAAAAATAGAGTTTAGAAGGAGTTTTTATACCTGAACTCACATGGAGAGAGGGTTCCTCATATGGCATGTGGCTTGAGGTTTTCTCCAAGGAGTGAGCTGCTATAGTCTCTGAATCCATACAATCATCTTCCTTCCTTTCAGAAACTACAGGCTCCAGTATACCACTTTCAGGTTCTTTACTAGACTCTGATGTCTTCAGTAATACTTCATTAGACATCATAGTTAGTACATCACCGTCTTTAAGTGTTGTTTGCTGAGACACACCCTCAAGGTGGATAGACTCTGACTGAACAAAATTTGTTTGATCTTCAGAAAAATCAACCAAAGTCATTCCTCCAATATCATAGGGTATCTCACTTGCATTCTCAGTCATCACAGAAGACCTTTCAACATCAGCTATCACAGCTCCTGAGTCATCCTTCCTCTGACTAGATGGTTCTTGTGTTGCAGTGACCGTGATCTGATCTTTCCTACTACTCACCACTGGTGCAATAGTATCTTCTGTTGACTGCTTCCCTCTATCTACTTCCTCCAATTGTTCACCTTGAGCTGAAGCATCTTCAATAATTACATCCTTGTCAAATAAATATGCATGAAGTGATTGAAGTGCAACATGCTTCGAGAGTCCAAATTTCTTGACTAATTGTCTTCTGACAGATACATAGAAATACATCTTCATTAAGTCAAGTCTTTGATGTAGAAGTCCATATTCATCTGGAAATAAAAGTTTTGGTACTCTTTCAACCAAAAAATCTAGAACAGGCCTTGACAACTTCACTTTGAGAGAAATTAGTCCCATAGCCAGTCTGTATGATAATGTAGTTTCCCATGAAGAATCAATATCCAGATCTCTCTTGTCAAATACTGACATAGATGTAGCTTGATTTGTAGAAACCTGCATGATATTAGTTGGACTAGACTCTGTGTGTGTAGGTGACAATTGAATCTTTCTCCTTGTTCTCCTGATATAGTGAGCAAAAGATTTATCCTGAGAAGACTCAAGAGGTGTAGACACAGAAGTGATCTTGGGATGAGATCTTTGTTCAATAGACACAGTCTTTTGAGAGACAGTATCCAGTAACTGTTTTCCCTTTTTAAGAACTACAGCCTTTTGTGAGACTGCAGCCTGGCTGTGACTAGGTTTTTCATCTCTTTGTACTAACACAGAAAGTTGAATTGCAGCCTTCAATTCTGCTCTCTCTGCAAGAGTTAAATCATCATCATCTTCACTAGAATTACTACTACTACTTGACACAACAAATCTTCTCTTCCTTACAACTGATGTCTTTTGAGAAACACCAGAGGTTGGTTTCTTTGAAACAATAGGCTGTGGATCAAAATTTGGTTCTTGAATTGTTTCAGAGACTATGATGTTTTCGGCTACTTGGGTAGACACAGGTGGGTTCTCCTCCAATTGAGATTCCTGAGCCATTTCACCACAAAAGAAAGAAGAATTGTAGAGAGTAGGAAGATGAGTTTTAAGAATTACCTGAAAATGATGTGGATAATGAATTGTAGGTATTTCATCTAGATTCTTTTCATTGTCCTTCTTTGTAATATCAGAGAAAATTCTCTTTTGCTATTCATAAGAAGAAACACAGTATTCCCTACCAAATCTAGCTTCAACATCAGGAATAAAATGGTTAATAAACAATTGCATAAATCTATGATAATAAACCATTTTCCTGTTTTGATCTCTTGACCCAAGTTTAATACTCATCTGACTTAAGATAATATGACCAATGTTAATTACTCTGTCATAAAGCAAACTATAAGCAATATGTGATGTAACAGAAGTAATTTGTTGAAAAGAACTACATTTGCCAGTAAAACATTTAGCAATTTGATCAAAATAAAAAGACCATTCCTTTCTAAGAAAAGACCTATTCAACTGGCTCATGTTATCTAGAGGTCCACTATAACCTAATTCAGACAACATAGTTCTTATATTATCATCAGATGGTACATTCTCATAACTATCAGTAACAGGTAAGCAAAGTACTGAACTAACAACAGATTCAGTAATGTCAAATGAATCTTGTCCTAAATGTAGAACAATCTTACCTGATTGACTCTGAGTAGAATCAATTACCTCAGCATTCTCCCAAGCTTGTGAAACAGCTACTTGATTAATCTGTGGAGATGCTGTCAATGCATAACTTAATGGTCCATACGCTAGAAAGTCCATGATTGGATGAAAATCAGATGACACTCCTTCCTTGTTGGTGATAGCTGCAACATGATTGTTTGTCATAAAATCAAAGTCACCAAACTTGAAGGCTACTGATTTAGGTAATCTTCTCTGAGCTGCCATTCTTGATCTGAAAAGAAACTTGAAAAATTCTTGAAATGGATTAGTGATTTTGAAAACTCAAGAGTGATTTTTGCTTTAGAGAATGTAAGATTAGAGAAAGCAATTACACGATTAGAGTTTCAAAACAAATATATTTCACAAATCTTTCAGACCACTATCCCACGTTGACACGTAAATTGACAGGTGTCAGTCCCTGAAAAAAAAATGCGGTTACCCACGATTTTTGGAAAATAAAATCCAAAATTGATTTTCATGAAATAAATCAGGGTATAAATAAGTAATACTGATCAGCTTCCTTTTCCTGATGACCTCTTATCAAAATAATCACAAAATGCAATTTGATTTAAAAATATAATTTTCAAATCCTGATGATCACTCATGAAATCCTGATCAATATCATCAGAGACTTAATATGGAGTTTTCCACGTGGCATCTTTCTTTTATCTGAAAAAGAAAATAAACAATTAATCTGAACAGAAAATCAATTGGTTAGATATTTTCAATATTTCTTGAAACAAGAAATACAGTCTCATGCAATAATTAGCATTTGACTTCATTAAGACTTCCAAGTGACTGCTCAGCTTCTCACGTCTTCCTTTAAAAGAACCAAACGCCTTGTACCATTCTCCATAACCTTTCAATTTCTTTTCTTCTCAACAATGCTTCTCAAACCAAAAATCCCTTCAAACCCATTTTTCAGATTTTTCTTGGTCGATGAACATCCTGTTCTTGATCATCTCTTTGAACAAACGACTCTTCTTATCGAACTAATCATGAATGGATTGGTTTTCGATAATATCCAGAGGTTTCTCCTAGAACATCCATCTGTTGGATACAATCTTCCCCTAACCTCCTCAAAACTTGAGGATGAAGAATTTGGCCGAGAGTCTGAGGTTGATCTTGATGGAGATGCTATTCATTTAAGTTAGCTGCTCTCATTCAAGTCGCCCAGACAAGGAATCCAAGAGCAAACGAGGCTTTCATCCCCTGATGGATTTCTTGAGATGCTCCTTGTCCTGTTTCTCAGAGTTCATATCAATAGACAAGTATAGAATAGAAATTTAGACAAAAAGATGTTGTATTTCATTTCCATGTAATGATTTTTATTAATGAAAATACAATTTCTTGTTATCTGCTTGTCTTTTGATTTCTGAATGATGTATAAATTATCAGTATGCAAATATCAAAACTTGCTAGCATAGACTTAACACATCACAGAATCAGATTACTACACAAAGTAAACGTCAGGATCTGAAACAATTTTCATAATCCTGATACTGACACAATACTGATGACGTCAGCATCCTGATAACAAATCTAATCCTGATGATTATTAACAAGTCTATCATACTGAAATTTATCAAGGCAATGTGTTATAGCTAAAGCATTTAACAATCAAATATAGATCCTGATAGGAATATCAAGTCTATAAGCTAAGAACAACATACCTTGCTACTTTTGCAGATGTTAAAGATCTAAAAATTTAACATTCCTAACTCACTTACTAGTCTACTGAATGTAGTCTCATCAAGTGGTTTAGTTAGAATATCTGCAAGCTGTTTGTCAGTAGGAACAAAATGAAGTTCCACAGTACCATTCTCAATATGTTCTCTAATAAAATGATACCTGACATCAATGTGCTTAGTCCTTGAATGTTGAACTGGATTTTCTGCAATTTTAATAGCACTAGTATTATCACAAAACATAGGAATATTACTAAGTGTCATTCCATAATCCAGCAACTGATTTCTTATCCAAAGGAGCTGTGCACAACAACTGCCTGCTGCTATGTACTCAGCTTCTGCAGTTGAGGTTGAAACAGATTGTTGCTTCTTGCTTGCCCAAGAAATCAATCTATTTCCCAAAAATTGACATGTACCTGTAGTGCTTTTCTTGTCTATCTTACACCCTGCATAATCAGAGTCTGAATAGCCAATTAGAAAGAAATCAGATTCTCTAGGATACCACAAACCAAGATTTGGAGTTCCTTTGAGATATCTAAAGATTCTCTTCACAGCAATTAAATGAGATTCCTTAGGATTACTTTGGAATCTAGCACATAAACAGGTAGAAAACATTATATCTGGCCTACTTGCAGTTAGATATAACAATGAGCCTATCATGCCTCTATAACTAGTATTATCCACACTCTTCCCCTTAGGATCAGAGTCTAGTTTAGTGGCTGTTGCCATGGGTGTTTTTGCAACTGCACAGTCTTGAAAGTCAAACCTTCTTAAAAGATCTTTGATATGCTTTGACTGATTAATGAAAATACCAGTCTCAGTCTGTTTGACCTGCAAGCCTAAGAAATAATTTAGTTCACCCATCATGCTCATCTGATACTTAGACTGCATAAGCTTGCTAAACTTAGCACACAACTTTTCATTAGTAGAACCAAAAATAATATCATCAACATAAACTTGAACTAAAAGCAATTCACCTTTTATCTTTCTAAAGAATAGAGTTTTGTCAATTGTACCTCTTGTGAAGCCATTTTCAAGAAGAAATTTAGACAAAGTCTCATACCATGCTCTTGGTGCCTGCTTTAGTCCATAGAGTGCCTTGTCAAGTTTGTAGACATGATTTGGAAACTTTGGATCAACAAATCCAGGTGGCTGTTCTACATACACTTCTTCATCAAGTTTGCCATTTAAAAAGGCACTCTTTACATCCATCTGGTATACCTTGAATTTTGAATGAGCTGCAAATGCAAGAAACATTCTGATTGCTTCCAATCTTGCTACAGGTGCAAAGGTCTAATCATAATCAATGCCTTCTTCCTGAGAATAACCTTTGGCCACCAGTCTTGCTTTGTTTCTTACAATCATACCAGATTCATCTAGCTTGTTTCTGAAAACCCATCTTGCACCAACAATAGATCTATCTTTAGGTCTTGGTACCAGTTTCCAAACTTTGTTTCTCTCAAACTCATTTAACTCCTCCTGCATTGCAATTACCCAATCAGGATCCTGTAAGGCTTCTTCAACCTTCTTAGGTTCATTCTTTGAGAGAAAGCAACTATACAAGCATTCATTTTGAATTGATCTTCTAGTTTGAACACCACTATTTGGATCACCAATTATCAAATCTTCAGTATGATCCTTTGTCCATTTTCTAACAGGTGGTAAATCAACTCTGCTAGTCTCTCCCCCTAAGTTAGTGGTATCTCTTGTAGAAGAATTCTCTCTACCTTCAAAAACTCTCCTTTGATCAATAGAATCAGTAGATTCCATATTGCTGCTAGTTACTGATCTTTCCTCAGTAGACTCTGAAAGGTCAGTTCCTGATGGAGTAGACTCTGAAACATCAATTCCTGATGGAATAGATTCTGAAAGACTAGTCTGCTCCTGATGATCACTGTGTTCTCTCTGATTTATTTGCTCCCCCTCAACAGTAGCATTCCTTTGAGAAGCAATAGAAATTTCTTCTGGAGAACCTTCATCATCACTTGAGAGTATCTCAGAATTCTTCAGATTTTCAAATTCCAATTTGTCATGGCTTTCATCAGTTTGCAAAATTCCAAATTTCTTATCATCAAATGCAACATGAATTGATTCCATAACAATGTGAGTTCTGAGATTATAAACTTTGAAGGCCTTAGATGCTGAATATCCTAGAAAAATTGCTTCATCCGATTTGGCTTCAAATTTTCCAAGTTGTTCTGGATGAACTTTTAGGACATAGCATTTGCATCCAAAGATGTGAAAATATTTCACACTTGGTTTCTTTCCTTTGATCATCTCATAGGGAGTTTTTCCATGACTATTTACCAAGGTACAGTTCTGAGTGAAACATGCAGTGTTAATAGCTTCTGCCCAAAAGTAGGTTGGAAGTTTTGCATCTGCAAGCATGGTTCTTGCTGCCTCTATGAGAGTCCTGTTCTTTCTTTCCACTACACCATTTTGTTGAGGTGTACCAGGTGCAGAAAACTGTTGAGTGATTCCATTGTCTGCACAAAACCCCTCCATTGTAGAATTCTTGAATTCTGTACCATTGTCACTCCTAAGTACTTTGACTTTGTACTCAGAGTTATTATGAATATTCTTGATGAGTTCAATGATTTGCTGAGGAGCTTCATCCTTCTTGTGTAGAAAGAACACCCATGTGAACCTTGTGAAATCATCCACCATAACTAGAGCATATCTTTTCTTGCTGATAGACATAATGTTTACTGGACCAAACAGATCAAGATGTAGCATGTGAAATGGTTCAGTAATTGAATTTTCAGTCTTGCTCTTGAAAGTGGTTCTTCTTTGCTTTCCAAACTGACATGCATCACAAAGTCCATCTTGCACAAAATTCGCCTGAGGTAGGCCTCTCACCAAATTGTGTTTAACAAGTTGATTAAGCTTCTTGAAATTAAGATGTGAGAGCTTCTTGTGCCAATTCCAGCTTTCATCATTTGTTGCTTTGCTGTAGAGACATCTAACAATTCCTTTAGATGTATCACTTAAGCTGGCTTCATATATGTTACCATGCCTTTGACCAGTTAGAACAATGTCTCCATTCTGCATATTCAAGACTTTGCATCCTTCTCTGTCAAAGATTGATTTGTAACCTTTATCACCCAGTTGACTTATACTTAAAAGAGTATGTTTCAAGCCTTCAACCAGTGCTACATTTTCTATGATGACATTCCCCAAAATAATTGAGCCATATCCCAGAGTTTCTCCTTTGTTGCCATCTCCAAAAGATATTACTGGGCCAGCTTTCCTCTCAAACTTTGTAAGCAGGGACTTCTTTCCAGTCATATGTCCAGAGCATCCACTGTCCAAGATAATTGAATGCTTCTTTCCTATGCCCTGCAAACAAAAAGTAACTAGTTAGAATTTTTTAGGACCCAACTTTGATTGGATCCTTTCTTACTAGATTTAGAGACAACAGACTTTGAAGATTTTGCATTTATTTTACCTGTTGCAGAGTCAACTTTAGACTCTGATCTCACAAGCTGTTTGTGACTAGGAGTTTCAGATTTCAAAGAATAATAGTCATAATACAGTTCATGATATTCTCTACACATGTAAATGGAATGAAGTAAACTACCACAATGATAACAAGCTTTTTGTGGTTGGTATTGAATTTTCTGAGTCTTGGGAAATCTGGACTCAGTTTTCCAAGAAGGTTTTTGATTGCAGTCTAGGGCCAAATGATTATGATTTCCACACTTATAGCATTTTTTCCTAGGTGCATCAGGTACATTCTTGTAATTATTCTCTTTGTTAATACCTTCTTTTCCATTCCTATTTCTCTTGATCTTGCTAGACTCTGAAAGACCATCTAATCTCTGTTTCAACTGAGACTTAGACAGAAACCCTATGTTTACATTCTTAGGTTTCTCTAACACTTTCTCATCTGAATAACTATTGTTAATTCTCTTGTGTACAACAGGGGTACCTTTTGAATCAACAAATTTAATATGATTAGGTTCAGAAACAATTTTCTTACCTTCAGATTTAGATGTGTTAGCTTCTACCTTACTATCATCATTGACAATAGCTACTTTTTCTTCTTGTCTAGCCTTATCAAAACCTAAACCATTAACCTTACCACGAATTCCACTCTCAAAGATTTCTATTGTCTTCTTACTGGAATTGTTAATGGTCTTAATCACATCTCTCTCTTCTTCTAGTTCTTTTCTGACATAGTCATAAGCCTCAAGAATTACACTATAATCATGCTTAGCTTTATCAGAACTCAACTTGTATTCTTCCATTTGAATTAATTCAGATTCAAGAAAATTATTTCTATCAACTAATTTATCATTCTTAACCTTAAGTTCATCTCTTTCACAAGTAAGAATTCTAAAATTAGTCATAAGATTCTTAAACTCAGCATGGATAGATCTAATTTCATCAGAATTTAAGCTATCAAATGAATCAAGAGAGTGAAGTGATACCTTAACAGAAGATGGAGAAGTTTTCTTTGGAGATCCAGGTTTGTCTGAACTATTGGCCATCAATGCAATGTTTTCATAATCCAATTCATCTTCAGAGTCACTGGAATCAGCCCAATCCTTCTGTGTGACCATAAGTGCATTACCCTTTCCTGAATTCCTAGGCTTCTTACACTCACTAGCAAAGTGTCCAAGCTCGCTGCAGTTAAAGCACTTGATCTTGGCCTTATCAAGCTTGACAATTGTACTTTTGCTCTTGTCACTCTTCTTCTCATCCTTCTTTTGAAAAGGTCCTTTGCTAAATCTTCTTCTGTTGAATCTTCATTTCTTGAAAGCTTTAGCAAATATAGCAAAGAGTTCTTGCATCTCAGATTCAGAATCATTGTTGTCAGAGTCCATATCAGTAGTCTCTGACTCAGAACTTTCTTTGCTTTTCTTCTTCCTCGAATTCTTTACAGCAATCTCTTCATGCTGTTCTTCAGGAAGCTTCTTTACTTCAGATTGAGCAGTAAGTGCAATAGTCTTCATCTTTCCTTCACTCCTGCTCTTCTTCTGCTGCTTGTCAAGTTCATAAGCTCTCAATTTTCCATATACTGCCTCTAATGAAATCTCATCCAGATCATTAGCTTCCTCAATCGCAGATATCTTCTCATTGTAGAAATCAGGCAAAGCTTTCATGAACTTTGTATTCATATCCTCCAAGTCATAATATTTACCATGCATGGCCATCTCATTGATGAGTTTTGTAAACCTATCAAAGGTATCAGTAAGTGACTCACCAGACTTGGATTCAAAGTACTCATACTGTTGTATAAGTAATGTCCTCATATTCTTCCTGACAGGCTTAGTTCCTTCACAGTGAACCTTAAGATTGTCCCATATATCCTTAGCAGTTTTACAAGAGAGAACATAGTTAGAGAGAACATAGTTAGTGAGAACAGAATCAAGACTGTTGAATAATATGTTTCTCACTTTAGCATCTTTGAGAACATTCTCCTTGTCCTTATCTGACCATTCAGATTTTGGCTTCTCTGCTGTATGTTCTGGAACAACCACACCATCAACTGTTGCTTGTCCAACGACCTTTGTTGGAACAAAAGGTCCATCTCTGATTCTGTCAAGATAATCAGGATCTGTTGCTTCCAGATGATGCAACATCTTTACTTCCCATAGAGTATATTCGTTTCTCTTGAGCATAGGGATTTTAGTATTCCCATCCTTGTAACCAGACATGATTGCAGATCTTTATGATTACTCGAAATCAACCTGCTCTGATACCAATTGTTAACTCGAATAACTTGTAGAAGGGGGGGTTGAATACAAGTTATATAATCGTGTCTGATTTTTGCTTGATTATAAGAACAAGAATAAACGAATGAATCAAACTCTTGTTTGTATTAATAAGATCAAATACAAACTCTACCAAAGGTGTACAATACCTTTAGCAGCTGCTGACAATACAAATATTTCTCTGTTTGTTTCGAACTCTCGAATACAAACCTTATACAGAGCTACGCACACGAACTCACAACTTCGTCGCTCTTTACAATGATATTGAGAGAGTATTTATAATGCTACCTATCAACTAATAACAGAAAGATATAATCTATACATGACAATGTTCTGCCTTCTAGTCGATAGTTTCCATCAATAAAAAAACTCTTTCCTTCATAATATCTTCTTGCTTGTTCTTCAAACAACGATCCTGTTTTATAGCACTTGCCAGTTTCTGTAGCATCCATAATGACATCATCAGTAGCATGACTGATATCAGGATCTGCACACTGCATCAGTATCTGATCAACCATCAGTATTGGACCGTCATCAGGATTTGCTCTCTGTTCCTGACATGTAGTCTCCGATACACTGTTCATTCCTGACTAAACTATACAGATAACTGTTTTACACATAAAACCTATATACAGTGCTAAATCCTTTATAAGATCAGGATTACAAGAAGTATAATGTGTAAATTCTATTCTTAACATCACAACTTATGAATTATTCCTAACAAATGCAGACTTTATCTTATTAAAATTTATCGATTTATTTTCAAGATAAAGTTTAATGTAGACTTTATCTTACAGGATTTATAAGGAGAATAGAAGAATAATCACATAGTTCAGGAAAGAAATATGAACTGAGTTTGCAATTTCTATATTATCTGTGGATCTTTCATTAGTTTTAATTACGAGCATCTACTTTAGATGAATTATCTGAACCAAGTGAAAAACATACGTCGAAGGGTATATGATGCCCTGAATGTTCTCATGGCTATGGATATTATTTCTAAAGTCAAAAGATGTTATGATGCTGCTAAAGTTTGGTTGGATAGAAATGAACCAGTGACATCTGCACATACCATTATGCAGCACGTGGAACAAGATGTTATGCAGCTTGTGGAAAAAGATCGTTCGCTCGATCTCAAGCTTCATGGTTGTTATGCATCTGATTTTGGCCGACTATACGTTATTGGTGGAGTTCTATAGTTTTGGTTTGTGACTTAGTTTTTGTGCCTCGTTGAGTGTTCTCTTAGTTTTAGAATATATGGACTTATTTTGAACAATTGTAATGAATGTCTTTGCTATATTAATATACAAAGTTTGGTTTTTTGATTTATGTGAGAATTTCTTTCTTAATTTGGTTTGTGAGAATGGTTTACAATTATATATGATACTATTTTGGCTAGCATTGTTATAACAATAATACATCAGTTAAACTCAATGAAACCGATGTTTATAATAAGTAAAAACATCATTAGTACAAATGAAACTGATATAATTTACACAAAGTAACATCATTAGCACAAAACAAACTGATGTCTGTTACTATGTTTGACATCGGTTAGTATGTTGTAATCGATGTGCCGGACACTATTTAACATCAGTTAGTTGCCAGTAAGCGATGTCCTAGACACTGTTTGACATCGGTTAGTCGGTAGTAACCGATGTTACAGCTACTATGGAACATCAGTTAGTTGTAAGTAACCGATGTTACAGATAATATTTGACATCGATTATAAATCAAAGTTAGTTGTTAGCAACCGATGTTACAGATACTATTGACATCGGTTATAAATCGATGTAAAAGGGCAGGACTTTTCTCTACACCCACCTAGACATCGGTTCAAAATTGGTTAGACATCAGTTAAAAACTGTTATCTATTGACGTTTTTCTAGTAGTGATCCTAGAAGTGTTGGAACTACAAGTGTGACTTATGTTGTTGATGTAGGGAACACATTGATCAATGAGTTTGATGTATCCATTGATCCTGTAGTTGGAGCTACCAACGGATGATTGCTGTTAAGCATATCCGTCGATGAACAAACACTTGTCAACGGATGAGAAATATCCATCGATGAAGTAGAAGGGATAGCAGTTGATAGGGAAATTATGATAGAATCTGTGCAGAATGATTTTAAAGTTGGCGACACAGATTCAGTCATAGTTTCAGAAAGAAATGGTTGTTGGTCCAACAAATCATCTAAAAGATGATGACCAAGAGGGTCTGAGTGGGGCTCCTCCCTTAGATATAAAGAGAGAGAATTTGCTTGTGATGTGGAAAGCATGTCCACATCCAGAGTTAGAGATGGTGAATTTTGAGTTATTTGTGTGATTAGAGATTGAGAATTAGGCTGTGACTCCACATTTGCTGGAGCCACATCAAACTGAGTTTGAGAAGGTTCAATCATGTGAGATTGAACAGTGTGTGACCCTTGTGTACCCAAAGTAACTTTAGGTTTCTTTTTTCTGACAAAGGTTTTGGTTTGTGATTTTTGGCTAGTGGTGTCCCTTCCCCTCTTGTTCAATGTTCCTGGTTGGGAACTCTTTTCAATAACAACACCCTGTTGAGAGGATGCTGTTAGGGATATGTTTGAATCCTTTTCAGAATTAACAATCTTTTGGGAGACTGCAATGTGGCTAGGCTGGGACACACTTACCTCTCCAACCTTATCTTTAGGGTTTCTTTGATGTTCACCCTGTCCCTCACCACTCACTACCACCTGAACACTCCCCTCAGAGGCTATGATAGGTTGTACAACAAGTGCTTGTTGGGAAGCACTTGAGGTTGGTTTCTTTGACTTGGATTTTGATTTAAGTTTGGTTGCTTGGGTAGAAGACTGTGGGTTCTCAGACTCAGTCTCCATAGCAACACTCAATGGTATAGAACCTTGAGATTGAGTAGTAGGAAGATGGTTAGAAATAGTTACCTCAATGGTACAAACAGTTGATTAGTTTTTTTAATTAGTAACCTTTCCTTTGGTTTCATTAAATCAATGAACAATTGCAAATGCCATTGTTAGCAAGTGATGGACTATGAGGATGAATTACATTTCCTGAAAGTGCTAATTCATGATCAGGTTAAATGTCATGTAGAAATACTTCAATTAGGCAATTAGCAATCTCAGAGTATACACATTCAATTCATGTTATCACATATGCGGAGAATTAAGCAATTAATGAAGTCAAAAGGGAAATTTTGGCATTTTCATTAAAATACGAGAAACTATTACATAGGTAAAAAAAAGAACAAATGCCCTAAATATCCTAAGAACTAGGAGGGTCTTCTGAGTTCTTTCCCTTCTTGGCAGCAGCAGCCCTGCGAGAGAAGATCCTTGACATTGTGACAGCAAGGCCAATGATCCTCTCCTGCTCTTCCAGGGCTCGGAGCCTCTCTTGCTCCCTTTATTCAGCTTCTCGAGCTCTCACCTCGGCCTCCAATTCCTCTTCAATCACCAGGTTTATAAGTAAGAAACTTCACTCCACCTCTTGCTCGTAGGTGAGTTTCTTGAGAATGTCAATCGGAACCTTATCCGCAGGATAGCTAACCCCATCGACGACCATCGATGAAGAGCGATAGTCAAAGAGGATCTCGTCCACATAGCGAAAGTGCATGAAGAAGTCCATGAGGGGTTTGAAAATGAATTTGAAGAAATGAGGATTTGAGAGTGAAAGTTGAAGTAGAATTTAGAGAAAACGATAAAAGGTGAAACTAGCTGCTAAATGAATATATATAGGTGAACTTGGAATACGAATCGACAAAAAGAGACACACCTATAGATACTAGTTATGGATTCATCACTACGCCATAGATGACTTAACACAACATTTTTGCATGGTGTTGCCGTTTGAAAAAGTGATGCCGTAGCTATTTTCATCCTTACCTATTACAACACCAAGTATTTGTGTTAGCTTAGACATGAAAAGTGTTGGCGTAGATGTTTTATAATGTATTGTACTATTATGTATTTATTTTTATTTTTTTATTTTATATTATAATGCTGACTAGGCAATGGTGACTGTGCTTCGACGTGGCAGTGGGCCCCACACTACTAACTGGACTTTGCTGATGTGGCATGCTGAAGTGGGAGTGGCCCCACCCTGCTGTCGTGACATGCTGACGTGGCTGGTGGGCCCCACCCCTACTAACGTGCCATGCTGACGTGGTAGGTGGGACCCATCCTACTGACATGGTAGCCGATGTGCCAGTGGGTCCTACCCCTTGCTAACATGGCAACTAATGTGGCAGTGGGTCCCGCAAGGCTAATTTTTTATTTTTTTAAAAAAAATTAAAAATAATTTACACATAAATAACATTTTGCATAAAATAATAAAAAATAATTTTAAAATTAATAAATTTAAAACTTTTACGTTTTTTAATTAAGAAATTGTATATATGTATTAAAAATAATTTCTACAATAAATAACACTTTACATAAAACGTTAAAAAAATTGTGAAATGAATTTATTTATTATATAAAAAACATTAAATTAAGAGAATTTACCAAATATACAAAGTTTTCTAATTTATTTTGCAAAAATACTATCTCTTCAAATTCATTGCAAATATAATATCTTAATTGCAAATATAATATCTTAATTTTTTTATACTATTATGTATTTATATTTTTTTTAATTTATTATATTTAAAAAAATAAAGAAAATTGGATGAATAGAACCCACTGACGTGGCATGCCACGTCAGCCATGTGGCATGCCACGTGGTACTGCCACATTAGAAGGTGGTCCCCACCTCGCTGACATGGGAACGCCACGTGGCATGCCACGTCAGTTGATGCGGCAGCTGACTGGTCATGATGCGTGGCTGCTGATGTGGCAATGGGCCTCGCAGGGGGATTTATTTTATTTATTTTGTTTAAAAAAAACTAAAAATTATTATTTTTGTAATAAAAAAGGTATTTTTGCAATTAAATTAATAAATTTGCAAATAACTTTTCTTAACAAAAGTAAAATTACAAAAAATTAATTTTTTCTATACATTTATCAAAAAATCTATTAAATTAAATAGGAATGAAAATGATGATTTTTTTTGAATAATTTGAAATTGAAATATTTTGTAAAAAAAAAAGTTTTCAAAAATAAAATAATTACAAAACTTGCGTTAAAAAAAATAATACTAAATGAAATTTGATGAGCGGCAATTTGTACCGCCTAAATTTTGACAATTATTGTCTAAGTCAAAGAAAAGGATCAAAACATATTACACACCCTCAGCCGCACAGTCTCATCGCTCACTCTCATAGACACTCTTAATTAGGGGAAGCTCTATTAGAACTTCAAGACCTCAATTAGGTTCGATTAGGTTCGATTTGTACATGTATTTGTTTATGTCTCTCTCTTTGTTCTTCGATTTGTACTTAGATTTGTATATGTCTCTCTCTATGTTCTTCAATTTGTAATTGTATTTTTATATTTCCCTCTCTCTGTCTCTCCTTATGTTCTTCGATTTGTAATTGAATTTGTATATTTACCACTCCTTTCTCTCCTTTTCATTTTAATAAAGGCTGATGTATTGATCTGTGGGTTGATTAATCAGGATGGTTATAGTCCAGAGACATCGATGAAGATTGGTGGAGAGTCCTTTAACACAAGGACCTGGTCTCAATTGATACAGGTTCATCTTTTGCTCCTTGTTAATGGTTTCTTGATTTGTTAATCTATATATTATCTCGGACCTCATTTCTGCTTGCCTTGAATAGGTCAATTTGCTAAAGCATTTTCTTGCGGGTGGATTTGTCAAGCAAATGCAGGTCACTTCTATTCATTCTTTGCCTTGACACAAGGACCTGGTCTCAGTGGGTATCTTGTTTGCATTTTTTTCCGACACCTTAGACCACATATATATTTTAATAAGAAAAGTTGTTTTGAAAGCTAAGATATAATCTGACCTCTTTTTATGTTGGATATCTCACTCCTACATTTTAACAATTTTTTTTTCGCGTTTATTGTTGGTTGGTTGGATTGCCCTGCAGCTGGTCACAAGATTTGTTGCATTATTCCATCCAAAGTTCTGCTTGGTGAAGCATTTAATGACTCCGTTCTTCCTGGAAAAAGATACTCTTCCAAGCAAGTGATCCATCAGCAAAGAGTTTTAGGAAGAAAGGTGAGTTTAATGTGCTTCTATTTGGTTTCCTTAGTCTGCATATTGGTGTGTGTCCTTCAAATTCGAAGCTTTATTTTACTGAACAGGGAAACAAACGTTATTCTTGAAAATGAGACTAGCCTGTTGTTCACTCTTGCATTCTTTAGTCCTTTGATATATGAGTAATTTGTGCTTTTGGTTTTTTATAGTCCTCATTCCTAAAAATTTGTAATGCATTATGATTTCTTTATTCATGAGCGAAGAATCATAAATCATGCTCAAGATAATGTTCTCTAATAGAAGAAACAGTAATATATATATATATATATATATATATATATAATATTATAATGTGAAAGTATCCTAATTAGCTGAACTTCATAAATGAATATTACCTACCTTTATGAAATCAAAGACTATACATCAATTTGAGAGATCCATCATACTTGGTCCTTGGTGAACTTGAACTCTATTTCCAACTCATGTGTTTTCCCCATTTATTATTATAAGCAACAGATGCCTGCAAGTTGCAGTGATAGTGATTACATGAGAAAGTTTACTTATACGCAGCTTAACATATGACATCTCTACTTGTTGATTTCAGCTTGGTTTGGTAATCGATCTTACGAACACTTGTCATTACTACTTAGTCAGTGATTAGAAGAAAGAAGGCATCAAGCATGTTAAGGTAAGTAAGGATGACTGCCTTGTCGCAAGTGTATTACACGAACTTTGGGATTCTCAATTTTCTTATCTTTTAGATTTCTTGCAAGGGGCGGGATTCTGTTCCTGATAATGATGCAGTAAATCAATTTGTTTATGAGGTAAAACTCTTGTCATGAACTTTGGAAGCTATCTGAACATGTAATTGTATGTGTAATAATATTTTATGTAAACCTATCTGAATTCTAAGTTTCTAACCACAACTATTTTTCGAAAGTGTATTAAGAGTGAACCAAGTTCTAAGTAATATTTAAGAGTATCACCAAGGAACTCTCACACAAAACCACGTTCACACATTCAGTCCCTTGTCATAGCTATTCCATTCTTTAGTCCCTTGGAACGGCGATGCAATGCTAGATGAGGATGATGATGGAGCTCCTGCTACTCCATTACATGTATGAAAAAAATTCATTGTAATTGTAGTCATAATTATTCAACAATATGAAAATATATACCAATGCCATGTAGTAAAATGACAGCACGACCATGCACCCTATTGAAAGAACTTAAGTCTTGTAGTTGTCCATTGCTTTCTGTTGTACTACTTCACATTGTTTTACGCTTTCCCTCTTATTATATATTTCCTATCAGGAGAATCATGAGATAGAGGGACCAATGACAAATGATGACATTTTGGGAGACAGTATCCCTTCTGACCAGCAAGAAGCAATGAGACAGTTCTGACCGGTCGGGGTAAGGGCTTGATCCCATCTATTGTACTTGAATCTGATGTGTTAACATCAATGCTTGTAATTAACCTTGCCCCTTCACTGTTATTATGTATAGGCTGGAGATTAATCTGATGCAATGGTATGTGTTGTTGTGAATTTGGTGTTAGCAGTTCTTTTTAGTCAAGTAGTGTTATTGTTTTTATATTTCTTGAATGTTTCAGGTGCATCATGGATTTTATTCTGCTTACCACAACACATCTGTGCGCCCAGGAATCTAAAGTGCTGTTAAAAGTGCAAAGGAGTTATAAGGAGACCTTCACTAGGAAGTTGATATTTATTTCATTTTGTACTGATGTAATGTAGTTCTATTGATTTATTTTGGAGTTGACGATTGTGAAATGGAAAAACAGGTTTTAATTTTTAATCAGAAGTGTGTTGTACTGAAAATTGTATTTATCAGAAGTGTATTCTTAATTTTCCATTGTAAAGATGTTGCAAAAGCTGTAACAAAGTGTTGCCATAGCTATAAGATTTATTAAAAAATGTTGTAATAGTTTAATTTGGTGTTGCCATATGTTCCAAGAAAGTGTTGGAAAAGACTTAGGTGGGGCCCACTACCTGTTAGTGGGCCCCGCCACGTGTTAGTGGGTCCTCCCATGTGTCAGTGGGTCCCGCCACGTGTCAGTGGGTCATGCCACCTATCTGTGGGTCCAGCCACGTGTTAGTGTCCATTTACACCAAATTTGTATCATACGGCAACATATTTTATCATGTTGCTGTAGGTGTAAAAGTGTTGCTACTGACCCTACACCAACATCGAAAAAGCTAACACCCGAAAAGTGTTGCCGTATATATTTTTAGGCTACGGCAACAGTTTTTGGGGCTTTGGCAACAGTTTTGAAGTGTTGCCGAAGGCCTTCTATGGTGTAGTGCATGCAAGGCTAGGCTATACCAACAGTCTCTTTCTTAGATTCCCTAGAAAGTGTCATGATTGAACCTATTTATCATGATAATAGTAATACTCGAGAATCAAGATATAATCTCTAGGAAATCAATTAGTACAAATAGCACATAAGCATGCAATCACACATATCAAGATAAATATTTGGTCACGAAATGGTAAAAATGATTTGACATCACAGACATGACCAAAGTAAAAAACAAATAAATTACCTAGTGGATAAAAGAGTAAATTCTCGAGAAATGAGCTTCCCATTGATATGTATTATTGAGATAATACACACAAAGGAAACTAAATATCCACTGAATAAAAAAAGATAAAATCCAGATATTATTTGAATCATCAACGGATATTTGACACATCCGTTGATGGGTAAATTCTTACTTAGACAGAATTTCGTACATTTTCTTGTAGAAGAAAATTCAGCATACCTAGCTTACTTACCAACCTTGTGAATGTTGATTCATCAAGTGGCTTGGTAAAGATATCTGCAAGTTGCTTCTCACTTGGAACAAAATGAAGTTCCACAGTACCTTCCATCACATGTTCTCTGATGAAATGGTATCTAATGTCTATGTGCTTGGTCCTGGAATGTTGCACTGGATTCTCAGATATGGCAATTGCACTAGTGTTGTCACAAAAGATTGGGATTCTGTCAACTCTTAATCTATAGTCAAGCAGTTGATTCTCCATCCATAGTATTTGAGCACAACAACTTCCAGCTGCAATATACTCAGCTTTTGTAGTAGAAGTGGAAACTGAATTCTGCTTCTTGCTAAACCATGAGACCAGCTTGTTCCCTAAGAATTGGCAAGTGCCTATGGTACTTTTTCTGTCAATTTTACAACCTGCATAATTTGTATCTGAATAGCCAGTTAGATTAAAACCAGATTCTCTAGGATACTAAATGCCAAGGTTTGGTGTTCCTTTGAGATATCTGAAAATCCTTTTAATAGCTATTAAATGAGATTCCCTGGGATCAGCTTGGAATCTTGCACATAAACAAGTAGAAAACATAATATCAGGTCTGCTTGCTGTTAAATATGAAAGTGAGCCCACCATGCCCCTATAACTTGAGATGTCCACTTTCTTCTCCTTAGTATTCAACTCAAGTTTAGTGGCAGTGGCCATGGGTGTTTTTGCAGAAACGCAATTGCAAAGCTTCTCATCAGTAGACCCAAAAATTATATCATTTATATAAATTTGAACAAGTATCATAGAGCCATTGACATTCCTATAAAAGATAGTTTTATCAATAGTACCTCGAGTGAAGTGATTCTCTAAAAGGAACTATGAGAGGGTGTCATACCAGGCTCTAGGTGCTTGCTTCAGGCCATAGAGTGCTTTGAAAAGAAAATAGACATATTCTGGGAATTCTGGATCTTCAAAACCAGGAGGTTGACTCACATATACCTCTTCTTCCAAAATGCCATTTAGAAAAGCACTCTTGACATCCATTTGATAGACTTTGAAGTTGGCATGGGCTGCATAGGCCAGGAAGATTCTGATTGCTTCCAACCTTGCTACAGGTGCAAAGGTCTCATCAAAATCAATTCCTTCTTCTTGACAGTAGCCTTTTGCAACCAACCTTGCTTTGTTCCATGTCACTCTGCCATTCTCATCCATCTTATTCTTGAATACCCATTTGGTGTCAATCACTGACTTGCCTTTAGGCTTGGGTACAAGCTTCCACGTACACTTTATTTCTCTCAAACTGGTTTAGCTCCTCTTGCATTGCTAAAACCCAGTCTGGATCTAGGAGGGCATCTTCAACTCTCTTAGGTTCTTCTTTAGACAGAAAACTGTTATACAAGCATTCTTCTTGAGTTGCCCTTCTAGTTTGGACTCTTGCATTTGAATCTCCAATGATGAGTTCAAATGGGTGATCTCTGGTCCATTTTCTTGATGGTGGCAGGTTCAGCCTAGATGACGTAGCTTCATTCTCCCTGTGTTGATCATTCTGAGTGGTTGTTGAGTGATGACTCTGAGAGACTCCCCTTGAGTGTGTGGCTCTTGAGGTTGGAGTTCTAACAGAGTTATCAATGGATAATTCTCTATGACTATCAACGGGTAATCCAGAATTGTCTTCAACGGACCGGGTTTCCTCAGCATCAACGGATGGTGTTCCACGCTCTTCACCTCGAGCGTGCTGCGATTTTACACCAGTCGATACTGCTTCTACATCATCTTCACTGCCTTCACCATACATATCATTTTCAAATGATAAGTCTACATGGAAACCTTCATCTATCAACCCTTGGATATTCTTGTCATCAAAGACAACATGTATGGATTCCATAACAATGTTAAGTCTTAGGTTATAGATTCAATATGATTTCCCTGCTGAGTATCCAACAAAGATAGCTTCATCTGCTTTGGTGTCAAACTTTCCAATGTTTTCACCTTGATTTCTCAGGACAAAACATTTGCAACCAAAGACATGTAGGAAGTTAACTGTTGGCTTCTTTCCCTTGAATAGTTGGTATGGAGTCAGTCCTTTTGCTTGATTGATCAAAGAGATATTCTGAGTGTAGTAGGCAGTGTTGACAGCTTCTGCCCAGAAATATGTTGGCAACTTTAATTCTTCAAGCATTGTTCTTGCAGCTTTAATGAGAGTCCTGTTTTTCCTTTCTACTACACCATTTTGTTGAGGAGTCCTAGGTGCAGAGAATTCTTGGATAATTCCTTGTTCTTCACAAAACTCTCTCATCATAGAATTCTTGAACTCAGTTCCATTGTCACTTCTCATCCTTCTTACTCTGAAAGTGTTAGGAATAATTCATAAGTTGTGATGTTAAGAATTGAATTTACACATTATACTTCTTGTAATCCTGATCTTATAAAGGATTTAGCACTGTATATAGGTTTTATGTGTAAAACAGTTATCTGTATAGTTTAGTCAGGAATGAACAGTGTATCGGAGACTACATGTCAGGAACAGAGAGCAAATCCTGATGATGGTCCAATACTGATGGTTGATCAGATACTGATGCAGTGTGCAGATCCTGATATCAGTCATGCTACTGATGATGTCATTATGGATGCTACAGAAACTGGCAAGTGCTATAAAACAGGATCGTTGTTTGAAGAACAAGCAAGAAGATATTATGAAGGAAAGAGTTTTTCTATTGAAGGAAACTATCGACTAGAAGGCAGAACATTGTCATGTATAGATTATATCTTTCTGTTATTAGTTGATAGGTAGCATTATAAATATTCTCTAAATATCATTGTAAAGAGTGTGTGTTGTGCGGACGAAGTTGTGAGTTCGTGTGCGTAGCTCTGTATAAGGTTTGTATTCGAGAGTACGAAACAAACAGAGAGATATTTGTATTGTCAGCAGCTGCTAAAGGTATTGTACACCTTTGGTAGAGTTTGTATTTGATCTTATTAATACAAACAAGAGTTTGATTCATTCGTTTATTCTTGTTCTTATAATCAAGCAAAAATCAGACACGATTATATAACTTGTATTCAACCCCCCCTTTCTACAAGTTATTCGAGTTAACAATTGGTATCAGAGCAGGTTGATTTCGAGTAATCATAAAGATCTGCAATCATGTCTGGTTACAAGGATGGGAATACTAAAATCCCTATGCTCAAGAGAAACGAATATACTCTATGGGAAGTAAAGATGTTGCATCATCTGGAAGCAACAGATCCTGATTATCTTGACAGAATCAGAGATGGACCTTTTGTTCCAACAAAGGTCGTTGGACAAGCAACAGTTGATGGTGTGGTTGTTCCAGAACATACAGCAGAGAAGCCAAAATCTGAATGGTCAGATAAGGACAAGGAGAATGTTCTCAAAGATGCTAAAGTGAGAAACATATTATTCAACAGTCTTGATTCTGTTCTCACTAACTATGTTCTCTCTTGTAAAACTGCTAAGGATATATGGGACAATCTTAAGGTTCACTGTGAAGGAACTAAGCCTGTCAGGAAGAATATGAGGACATTACTTATACAACAGTATGAGTACTTTGAATCCAAGTCTGGTGAGTCACTTACTGATACCTTTGATAGGTTTACAAAACTCATCAATGAGATGGCCATGCATGGTAAATATTATGACTTGGAGGATATGAATACAAAGTTCATGAAAGCTTTGCCTGATTTCTACAATGAGAAGATATCTGCGATTGAGGAAGCTAATGATCTGGATGAGATTTCATTAGAGGCAGTATATGGAAAATTGAGAGCTTATGAACTTGACAAGCAGCAGAAGAAGAGCAGGAGTGAAGGAAAGATGAAGACTATTGCACTTACTGCTCAATCTGAAGTAAAGAAGCTTCCTGAAGAACAGCATGAAGAGATTGCTGTAAAGAACTCGAGGAAGAAGAAAAGCAAAGAAAGTTCTGAGTCAGAGACTACTGATATGGACTCTGACAACAATGATTCTGAATCTGAGATGCAAGAACTCTTTGCTATGTTTGCTAAAGCTTTCAAGAAAGGAAGATTCAACAGAAGAAGATTTAGCAAACGACCTTTTCAAAAGAAGGATGAGAAGAAGAGTGACAAGAGCAAAAGTACAATTGTCAAGCTTGATAAGGCCAAGATCAAGTGCTTTAACTGCAGCGAGCTTGGACACTTTGCTAGTGAGTGTAAGAAGCCTAGGAATTCAGGAAAGGGTAATGCACTTATGGTCACACAGAAGGATTGGGCTGATTCCAGTGACTCTGAAGATGAATTGGATTATGAAAACATTGCATTGATGGCCAATAGTTCAGACAAACCTGGATCTCCAAAGAAAACTTCTCCATCTTCTGTTAAGGTATCACTTCACTCTCTTGATTCATTTGATAGCTTAAATTCTGATGAAATTAGATCTATCCATGCTGAGTTTAAGAATCTTATGACTAATTTTAGAATTCTTACTTGTGAAAGAGATGAACTTAAGGTTAAGAATGATAAATTAGTTGATAGAAATAATTTTCTTGAATCTGAATTAATTCAAATGGAAGAATACAAGTTGAGTTCTGATAAAGCTAAGCATGATTATAGTGTAATTCTTGAGGCTTATGACTATGTCAGAAAAGAACTAGAAGAAGAGAGAGATGTGATTAAGACCATTAACAATTCCAGTAAGAAGACAATAGAAATCTTTGAGAGTGGAATTCGTGGTAAGGTTAATGGTTTAGGTTTTGATAAGGCTAGACAAGAAGAAAAAGTAGCTATTGTCAATGATGATAGTAAGGTAGAAGCTAACACATCTAAATCTGAAGGTAAGAAAATTGTTTCTGAACCTAATCATGTTAAATTTGTTGATTCAAAAGGTACCCCTGTTGTACACAAAAGAATTAACAATAGTTATTCAGATGAGAAAGTGTTAGAGAAACCTAAGAATGTAAACATAGGGTTTCTGTCTAAGTCTCAGTTGAAACAGAGATTAGATGGTCTTTCAGAGTCTAGCAAGATCAAGAGAAATAGGAATGGAAAAGAAGGTATTAACAAAGAGAATAATTACAAGAATGTACCTGATGCACCTAGGAAAAAATGCTATAAGTGTGGAAATCATAATCATTTGGCCCTAGACTGCAATCAAAAACCTTCTTGGAAAACTGAGTCCAGATTCCCCAAGACTCAGAAAATTCAATACCAACCACAAAAAGCTTGTTATCATTGTGGTAGTTTACTTTATTCCATTTACATGTGTAGAGAATATCATGAACTGTATTATGACTATTATTCTTTGAAATCTGAAACTCCTAGTCACAAACAGTTTGTGAGATCAGAGTCTAAAGTTGACTCTGCAACAGGTAAAATAAATGCAAAATCTTCAAAGTCTGTTGTCTCTAAATCTAGTAAGAAAGGATCCAATCAAAGTTGGGTCCTAAAAAATTCTAACTAGTTACTTTTTGTTTGCAGGGCATAGGAAAGAAGCATTCAATTATCTTGGACAGTGGATGCTCTGGACATATGACTGGAAAGAAGTCCCTGCTTACAAAGTTTGAGAGGAAAGCTGGCCCAGTAATATCTTTTGGAGATGGCAACAAAGGAGAAACTCTGGGATATGGCTCAATTGTTTTGGGGAATGTCATCATAGAAAATGTAGCACTGGTTGAAGGCTTGAAACATACTCTTTTAAGTATAAGTCAACTGGGTGATAAAGGTTACAAATCAATCTTTGACAGAGAAGGATGCAAAGTCTTGAATATGCAGAATGGAGACATTGTTCTAACTGGTCAAAGGCATGGTAACATATATGAAGCCAGCTTAAGTGATACATCTAAAGGAATTGTTAGATGTCTCTACAGCAAAGCAACAAATGATGAAAGCTGGAATTGGCACAAGAAGCTCTCACATCTTAATTTCAAGAAGCTTAATCAACTTGTTAAACACAATTTGGTGAGAGGCCTACCTCAGGCGAATTTTGTGCAAGATGGACTTTGTGATGCATGTCAGTTTGGAAAGCAAAGAAGAACCACTTTCAAGAGCAAGACTGAAAATTCAATTACTGAACCATTTCACATGCTACATCTTGATCTGTTTGGTCCAGTAAACATTATGTCTATCAGCAAGAAAAGATATGCTCTAGTTATGGTGGATGATTTCACAAGGTTTACATGGGTGTTCTTTCTACACAAGAAGGATGAAGCTCCTCAGCAAATCATTGAACTCATCAAGAATATTTATAATAACTCTGAGTACAAAGTCAAAGTACTTAGGAGTGACAATGGTACAGAATTCAAGAATTCTACAATGGAGGGGTTTTGTGCAGACAATGGAATCACTCAACAGTTTTCTGCACCTGGTACACCTCAACAAAATGGTGTAGTGGAAAGAAAGAACAGGACTCTCATAGAGGCAGCAAGAACCATGCTTGCAGATGCAAAACTTCCAACCTACTTTTGGGCAGAAGCTATTAACACTGCATGTTTCACTCAGAACTGTACCTTGGTAAATAGTCATGGAAAAACTCCCTATGAGATGATCAAAGGAAAGAAACCAAGTGTGAAATATTTTCACATCTTTGGATGCAAATGCTATGTCCTAAAAGTTCATCCAGAACAACTTGGAAAATTTGAAGCCAAATCGGATGAAGCAATTTTTCTAGGATATTCAGCATCTAAGGCCTTCAAAGTTTATAATCTCAGAACTCACATTGTTATGGAATCAATTCATGTTGCATTTGATGATAAGAAATTTGGAATTTTGCAAACTGATGAAAGCCATGACAAATTGGAATTTGAAAATCTGAAGAATTCTGAGATACTCTCAAGTGATGATGAAGGTTCTCCAGAAGAAATTTCTATTGCTTCTCAAAGAAATGCTACTGTTGAGGGGGAGCAAATAAATCAGAGAGAACACAGTGATCATCAGGAGCAGACTAGTCTTTCAGAATCTATTCCATCAGGAATTGATGTTTCAGAGTCTACTCCATCAGGAACTGACCTTTCAGAGTCTACTGAGGAAAGATCAGTAACTAGCAGCAATATGGAATCTACTGATTCTATTGATCAAAGGAGAGTTTTTGAAGGTAGAGTGAATTCTTCTACAAGAGATACCACTAACTTAGGGGGAGAGACTAGCAGAGTTGATTTACCACCTGTTAGAAAATGGACAAAGGATCATACTGAAGATTTGATAAATTGGTGATCCAAATAGTGGTGTTCGAACTAGAAGATCAATTCAAAATGAATGCTTGTATAGTTGCTTTCTCTCAAAGAATGAACCTAAGAAGGTTGAAGAAGCCTTACAGGATCCTGATTGGGTAATTGCAATGCAGGAGGAGTTAAATGAGTTTGAGAGAAACAAAGTTTGGAAACTGGTACCAAGACCTAAAGATAGATCTATTGTTGGTGCAAGATGGGTTTTCAGAAACAAGCTAGATGAATCTGGTATGATTGTAAGAAACAAAGCAAGACTGGTGGCCAAAGGTTATTCTCAGGAAGAAGGCATTGATTATGATGAGACCTTTGCACCTGTAGCAAGATTGGAAGCAATCAGAATGTTTCTTGCATTTGCAGCTCATTCAAAATTCAAGGTATACCAGATGGATGTAAAGAGTGCTTTTCTAAATGGCAAACTTGATGAAGAAGTGTATGTAGAACAGCCACCTGGATTTGTTGATCCAAAGTTTCCAAATCATGTCTACAAACTTGACAAGGCACTCTATGGACTAAAGCAGGCACCAAGAGCATGGTATGAGACTTTGTCTAAATTTCTTCTTGAAAATGGCTTCACAAGAGGTACAATTGACAAAACTCTATTCTTTAGAAAGATAAAAGGTGAATTGCTTTTAGTTCAAGTTTATGTTGATGATATTATTTTTGGTTCTACTAATGAAAAGTTGTGTGCTAAGTTTAGCAAGCTTATGCAGTCTAAGTATCAGATGAGCATGATGGGTGAACTAAATTATTTCTTAGGCTTGCAGGTCAAACAGACTGAGACTGGTATTTTCATTAATCAGTCAAAGTATATCAAAGATCTTTTAAGAAGGTTTGACTTTCAAGACTGTGCAGTTGCAAAAACACCCATGGCAACAGCCACTAAACTAGACTCTGATCCTAAGGGGAAGAGTGTGGATAATACTAGTTATAGAGGCATGATAGGCTCATTGTTATATCTAACTGCAAGTAGGCCAGATATAATGTTTTCTACCTGTTTATGTGCTAGATTCCAAAGTAATCCTAAGGAATCTCATTTAATTGCTGTGAAGAGAATCTTTAGATATCTCAAAGGAACTCCAAATCTTGGTTTGTGGTATCCTAGAGAATCTGATTTCTTTCTAATTGGCTATTCAGACTCTGATTATGCAGGGTGTAAGATAGACAGGAAAAGCACTACAGGTACATGTCAATTTTTGGGAAATAGATTGATTTCTTGGGCAAGCAAGAAGCAACAATCTGTTTCAACCTCAACTGCAGAAGCTGAGTACATAGCAGCAGGCAGTTGTTGTGCACAGCTCCTTTGGATAAGAAATCAGTTGCTGGATTATGGAATGACACTTAGTAATATTCCTATGTTTTGTGATAATACTAGTGCTATTAAAATTGCAGAAAATCCAGTTCAACATTCAAGGACTAAGCACATTGATGTCAGGTATCATTTTATTAGAGAACATATTGAGAATGGTACTGTGGAACTTCATTTTGTTCCTACTGACAAACAGCTTGCAGATATTCTAACTAAACCACTTGATGAGACTACATTCAGTAGACTAGTAAGTGAGTTAGGAATGTTAAATTTTTAGATCTTTAACATCTGCAAATGTAGCAAGGTATGTTGTTCTTAGCTTATAGACTTGATATTCCTGTCAGGATCTATATTTGATTGTTAAATGCTTGAGCTATAACACATTGCCTTGATAAATTTCAGTATGATAGACTTGTTAATAATCATCAGGATTAGATTTGTTATCAGGATGCTGACGTCATCAGTATTGTGTCAGTATCAGGATTATGAAAATTGTTTCAGATCCTGACGTTTACTTTGTGTAGTAATCTGACTCTGTGATGTGTTAAGTCTATGCTAGCAAGTTTTGATATTTGCATACTGATAATTTATACATCATTCAGAAATCAAAAGACAAGCAGATAACAAGAAATTGTATTTTCATTAATAAAAATCATTACATGGAAATGAAATACAACATCTTTTTGTCTAAATTTCTACTCTATACTTGTCTTTGATATGAACTCTGAGGTACAGGACAAGGAGCATCTCAAGAAATCCATCAGGGGATGAAAGCCTCGTTTGCTCTTGGATTCCTTGTCTGGGCGACTTGAATGAGAGCAGCTAACTTAAATGAATAGCATCTCCATCAAGATCAATCTCAGACTCTAGGCCAAATTCTTCATCCTCAAGTTTTGAGGAGGTTAGGGGAAGATTGTATCCAACAGATGGATGTTCTAGGAGAAACCTCTGGATATTTTCGAAAACCAATCCATTCATGATTAGTTCGATGAGAAGAGTCATTTGTTCAAAGAAATGATCAAGAACAGGATGTTCATCGATCAAGAAAAATCTGGAAAATGGGTTTGAAGGGATTTTTGGTTTGAGAAGCATTGTTGAGAAGAAAAGAAATTGAAAGGTTATGGAGAATGGCATAAGGCGTTTGGTTCTTTTAAAGAAAGACGTGAGAAGCTGAGCAGTCACTTGGAAGTTTTAATGAAGTCAAATGCTAATTATTGCATGAGACTGTATTTCTTGTTTCAAGAAATATTGAAAATATCTAACCAATTGATTTTCTGTTCAGATTAATTGTTTATTTTCTTTTTCAGATAAAAGAAAGATGCCACGTGGAAAACTCCATATTAAGTCTCTGATGATATTGATCAGGATTTCATGAGTGATCATCAGGATTTGAAAATTATATTTTTAAATCAAATTGCATTCTGTGATTATTTTGATGAGAGGTCATCAGGAAAAGGAAGCTGATCAGTATTACTTATTTATACCCTGATTTATTTCATGAAAATCAATTTTGGATTTTATTTTCCAAAAATCGTGGGTAACTGCATTTTTCAGGGACTGACACCTGTCAATTTACGTGTCAACGTGAGATAGTGGTCTGAAAGATTTGTGAAATATATTTGTTTTGAAACTCTAATCGTGTAATTGCTTTCTCTAATTTTACATTCTCTAAAGCAAAAATCACTCTTGAGTTTTCAAAATCACTAATCCATTTCAAGAATTTTTCAAGTTTCTTTTCAGATCAAAAATGGCAGCTCAGAGAAGATTACCTAAATCAGTAGCCTTCAAGTTTGGTGACTTTGATTTTATGACAAATAATCATGTTGCAGCCATCACCAACAAGGAAGGAGTGTCATCTGATTTTCATCCAATCATGGACTTTCTGGCGTATGGACCATTAAGTTATGCATTGACAGCATCTCCACAGATTAATCAAGTAGCTATTTCACAAGCTTGGGAGAATGCTGAGGTAATTGATTCTACTCAGAGTCAATCAGGTAAGATTGTTCTACATTTAGGACAAGATTCATTTGACATTACTGAATCTGTTGTTAGTTCAGTACTTTGCTTACCTGTTACTGATAGTTATGAGAATGTGCCATCTGATGATAATATAAGAACTATGTTGTCTGAATTAGGTTATAGTGGACCTCTAGATAACATGAGCCAGTTGAATAGGTCTTTTCTAAGAAAGGAATGGTCTTTTTATTTTGATCAAATTGCTAAATGTTTTACTGGCAAATGTAGTTCTTTTCAACAAATTACTTATAGTTTGCTTTATGACAGAGTAATTAACATTGGTCATATTATCTTAAGTCAGATGAGTATTAAACTTGGGTCAAGAGATCAAAACAGGAAAATGGTTTATTATCATAGATTTATGCAATTGTTTATTAACCATTTTATTCCTGATGTTGAAGCTAGATTTGGTAGGGAATACTGTGTTTCTTCTTATGAACAGCAAAAGAGAATTTTCTCTGATATTACAAAGAAGGACAATGAAAAGAATCTAGATGAAATACCTGCAATTCATTATCCACATCGTTTTCAGGTAATTCTTAAAACTCATCTTCCTACTCTCTACAATTCTTCTTTCTTTTGTGGTGAAATGGCTCAGGAATCTCAATTGGAGGAGAACCCACCTGTGTCTACCCAAGTAGCCCAAAACATCATAGTCTCTGAAACAATTCAAGAACCAAATTTTGATCCACAGCCTATTGTTTCAAAGAAACCAACCTCTGGTGTTTCTCAAAAGACATCAGTTGTAAGGAAGAGAAGATTTGTTGTGTCAAGTAGTAGTAGTAATTCTAGTGAAGATGATGATGATTTAACTCTTACAGAGAGAGCAGAATTGAAGGCTGCAATTCAACTTTCTGTGTTAGTACAAAGAGATGAAAAACCTAGTCACAGCCAGGCTGCAGTCTCACAAAAGGCTGTAGTTCTTAAAAAGGGAAAACAGTTACTGGATACTGTCTCTCAAAAGACTGTGTCTATTGAACCAAGATCTCATCCCAAGATCACTTCTGTGTCTACACCTCTTGAGTCTTCTCAGGATAAATCTTTTGCTCACTATATCAGGAGAACAAGGAGAAAGATTCAATTGTCACCTACACACACAGAGTCTAGTCCAACTAACATTATGCAGGTTTCTACAAATCAAGCTACATCTATGTCAGTATTTGACAAGAGAGATCTGGATATTGATTCTTCATGGGAAACTACATTATCATACAGACTGGCTATGGGACTAATTTCTCTCAAAGTGAAGTTGTCAAGGCCTGTTCTAGATTTTTTGGTTGAAAGAGTACCAAAACTTTTATTTCCAGATGAATATGGACTTCTACATCAAAGACTTGACTTAATGAAGATGTATTTTTATGTATCTGTCAGAAGACAATTAGTCAAGAAATTTGGACTCTCGAAGCATGTTGCACTTCAATCACTTCATGCATATTTATTTGACAAGGATGTAATTATTGAAGATGCTTCAGCTCAAGGTGAACAACTGGAGGAAGTAGATAGAGGAAAGCAGTCAACAGAAGATACTATTGCACCAGTGGTGAGTAGTAGGAAAGATCAGATCATAGTCACTGCAACACAAGAACCATCTAGTCAGAGAAAGGATGACTCAGGAGCTGTGATAGCTGATGTTGAAAGGTCTTCTGTGATGACTGAGAATGAAAGTGAGATACCCTATGATATGGGAGGAATGACTTTGGTTGATTTTTCTGAAGATCAAACAAATTTTGTTCAGTCAGAGTCTATCCACCTTGAGGGTGTGTCTCAGCAAACAACACTTAAAGACGGTGCTGTACTAACTATGATGTCTAATGAAGTATTACTGAAGACATCAGAGTCTAGTAAAGAACCTGAAAGTGGTATACTGGAGCCTGTAGTTTCTGAAAGGAAAGAAGATGATTGTATGGGTTCAGAGACTATAGCAGCTCACTCCTTGGAGAAAACCTCAAGCCACATGCCATATGAGGAACCCTCTCTCCATGTGAGTTCAGGTATAAAAACTCCTTCTAAACTCTATTTTTCTGTAGGTCATGAGAGCACTTATCCAAATTTGAGTGATACACTTGAAAAGATGGATATTGATCCACAATTTGAGAGGCTGGCTCCTGACCAGGCAAAAGGTGAGGTAGAAAGAGTGTTGACTTTAGTAAGTCAAAGTGAGAATGAGGGTATGGATGATCAACTCCATAGTGAGGGAGAGAAAATTAGGAAACCATCATTTGATTTCTGGGATCAGGTTTTTCCTGAATCTTGGTCTGAAAATTTGGATATGGATGCTGGTACTTATTCATTCATCAAAATGTATCAGAAGAATGACCTAGCACATCACAATGCAAAGCCAGAAGTTAAAGCTCAGAAACAAAAGGAGAGGCTTGCAGAAATCATTAACAGGAGAGGTGCCAGGATAAAGCAATCTCTTGATACATATGTACCAGATGAAGATCCTAATGATCCTAGTGTTCCTTTGTATGTACTTCCAATATCAGCTAGAATTGAGACATCAACAGTCTCTGATCACTCTAAGGAGGAGTTAGGATTTGAAGATGTTAGTACACAGAATACTGGTGAAGGAGATGATGATCATGTTTCAGTTCCAGAACAGAAAGATGAAGATGTTGATACTTCTAATCAGGTTTTATTACTTGAATATCATACAACTCAAGCAACTTCTTCTACAAGACTTGAAGATAAAGTTCTTTCTGATTCTGATACTGAAGATACTAGAAGCACTTCCAATATTGAAGTTCATTCTGATGTTTTGAAAGATATTCAGAATTCTCAAATTGCTATTCAAACAAGACTTCAATCACTTGAAGATAACCAAGTCACAATTATGGAAAATCAAGCAGTTCTTATGAATCTCATTTGTTCTGTTTCTGAATCTCTTGGAATTAATGTTGCTGATGTCAAAAAGGGGGAGATAAAGACAATTCAAAGACAACAACAACACTACCAGACTGAAGGAGATAAAGATAAAGCTGGGGGAGATAAAGATCAGACAAATGGTAGTAAAAAGAAGAACCAGGAGTGACAGTGGTGAATCTCAGCTAGGAAGTGGTAAGGAAGAGCAGCATTAATAGTTAAAATTCTTTCTTCTAAGTACTGGATAAATGTCTACATCTGAGAAGGAGGTACTTAACTTCATAATTCTACATTCATAAATTCTATTCTGGTTGTATTGTTATATGTTTTGACATCCACAACTTAGATTTATGCTACAGTTTGTAAAGCATAAATAGGGGGAGATTGTTAGGAATAATTCATAAGTTGTGATGTTAAGAATTGAATTTACACATTATACTTCTTGTAATCCTGATCTTATAAAGGATTTAGCACTGTATATAGGTTTTATGTGTAAAACAGTTATCTGTATAGTTTAGTCAGGAATGAACAGTGTATCGGAGACTACATGTCAGGAACAGAGAGCAAATCCTGATGATGGTCCAATACTGATGGTTGATCAGATACTGATGCAGTGTGCAGATCCTGATATCAGTCATGCTACTGATGATGTCATTATGGATGCTACAGAAACTGGCAAGTGCTATAAAACAGGATCGTTGTTTGAAGAACAAGCAAAAAGATATTATGAAGGAAAGAGTTTTTCTATTGAAGGAAACTATCGACTAGAAGGCAGAACATTGTCATGTATAGATTATATCTTTCTGTTATTAGTTGATAGGTAGCATTATAAATATTCTCTCAATATCATTGTAAAGAGTGTGTGTTGTGCGGACGAAGTTGTGAGTTCGTGTGCGTAGCTCTGTATAAGGTTTGTATTCGAGAGTACGAAACAAACAGAGAGATATTTGTATTGTCAGTAGCTGCTAAAGGTATTGTACACCTTTGGTAGAGTTTGTATTTGATCTTATTAATACAAACAAGAGTTTGATTCATTCGTTTATTCTTGTTCTTATAATCAAGCAAAAATCAGACATGATTATATAACTTGTATTCAACCCCCCCCCTTCTACAAGTTATTCGAGTTAACAGAAAGAGGGATTGTTGTTGTCTGTTCTGATATGATTGATGATGATTTCTCCTGCCTCATCCTTGGAGTGCAGAAAGAATGTCCACGTGTATTTAGAGAAGTCATCCACAATCACTAGACAGTATTTCTTCTTGGAGATTGACATTACATTGATTGGTCCAAATAGATCCATGTGAAGTAGCTGTAGAGGATGATCAATGGAGGACATTAACTTTGATTTGAAAGAGGCCTTCTTTTGCTTCCCTTTTTGGAATGCATCACACAATCCATCTTTGGAGAAATCCAATTTTGGAATACCTCTAACCAGATCCTTCTTCACCAACTCATTCATTGCTTGGAAATTCAAGTGTGACAGTTTCTTGTGCCATAGCCAACCTTCATCTACACTTGCCTTGCTGAAGAGGCATGTAGCTGTATCTGCACTTGTTGAATTGAAGTCAGCTGTGTACACATTCCCTTTCCGGTTGCATGTCATCACTATCTTGTTGTCGTTTTTCCTGAAAACAACACAAGCTTCTGTAGTAAACCACAAATTTTGACCTTTATCACATAATTGACTGATACTCAGCAATTTATGCTTAAGTCCATCAACTAGTGCTACATCCTCAATGACAACATTTCCTTTTGAAATCAAGCCATATCATCTAGTATATCCTTTGCTGTTGTCTCCAAAGGTAATGCTAGGGCCAGCTCTCTCCTCGAACTTAGTGAGCAGGGTAGAATCTCCAGTCATATGTCTGGAACAGCCACTATCCAGATACCAGAGGTTCTTTCTGTCTCCCTACACACATCAAAACCAAATCAAGTTGATATTGGTACCCAAGTTTCCTTGGGTCATGCAGTGTTAGCCTTTTTCTAGCCTCTCAAATCCTTTATGTCCTTTGGTCCAGATTGAGTTAGATCAATCTTGACTCTGGGAGTGGGCCTTTGGAATCCAGGATTTGAGTCTTGCTCAAATGCATTATAGAAATTGGAGTTAGGCATAGTCTGTGCATGCATGTTATTCATTATCCATGGCATCTGAGGCATATTGAAAGCATTATAGTATGGATTATGCATGAATGACATGTTTGCATATAGACTAGATGCATGAGCAGGTTGAGCATTATTGTTAGGCATAACATACATAGCAGAAGTAGGCAAGTGCAAATGCATGGGAGCATTTTTCAATTTTCTACAACTAGCAGATAGGTGATTAACACTACCACAATTAACACATTCTTTTCTAGGAGCATATTTATCTGGTGTATAATTGTTGTGTTTGTTGATCCCTACTTTACCATTTCTGTTCTTTCTCCTACCTTTAGCTCTTGACTCAACTTTCTCTAACTTGTCCTTCAATTGCTTTTGGGACAAGTGACCTATGTTAGCTTTCTCAACTGATTTTGTTTTGCTACATTCTCCTTTCTCAAAGTTTTTGCTGACTGGACCATATTGATTATTCAATTTAACTAGAGTTGCTTTGCTGACAGTTTTGGCTTTCGATGGATGTTAACACAAAATCACGCAAGCGTACATGGTCACAAGTAATATAGATATAAGTCGAGTTCGTTCCCACAGAGATCTGGTTATGGTTTTAATTCAGTAGATGTACCTATGCAACAATGTATGATTATTATTCACTGCTAAGACAATTAACAAATTTGGGTTTAATAAACTAACTTAACTAAGAAGTAAATTAACAAACTAAGAATTAACTAACTAACAAGAATTGAAATCGAATTACTTCTGCAAGAGAAAACATGGGATCCTAACTTCATTAAATACTTTGCTTAGATCTGACGCCTTTAATCACTATATGCACTGGTTATGATATCTGATCAGACAACACGAAACAAGTACACGCTACCTCTCAGTATACGAATACCAAACTAAACATACATCCACAAAAGAGATAGAAGATGAATAGACACCAATTATGCTTAGACCCTATATCTCTATAAGATTTGAAAACATAACGGTTGAAGAACAAGTTGTCTATTATGATCACATAGGGCAGCATAACATCTCTATTTACGCTACAAATCATGATGTTAAAACATCAACCTATCCTATGCTAGCCTGGCAAGTTCTAAATCTCAAGATCCACTCTCGCTTCACAAGAGATTAACAAATTAGATGTTCATGACAAATCTATCAATTAAGCATAACCATACGAGGATATCAATTATACACCACACACAGATCTTTAAAGCATCAAGATACTAAGGCTCCATAAATAAATCCGTTAGAATCCCATGACAACGATTAGTTCATAATCAAGCCTCTCATCATCATGGGGTTTAATGAAAACATGATGTAAAATAAAGAGTCAATGATACAATTCTATGGTGTGTGTCGTGGTTGTGATCTATGGTGGATGGTTCTCTTTTTGTGCTCCCAAAGACGTATATTTATAGCCCCAAGTCGCCTCTCCTCCAAGTAATTGCCATCTTTGAGTTGAAATAGAATTGTGGCAATTTCCATCTTTAAACGGGATAAGATTTGCAAATTCCATGCGTAAGACTGATTCTGGAATGTTCCCACCATCTAGGACAATTACCATATTGATTAGAAGTAGGAATTATAGCAATATCCTTGTAAAAATAGAATTATACAGCTTCTGGAAATTTTCTACCGCAGATGGGCGCGGCCGCGCGCTCCCCTAGTGCTTTTCAGGCGCGCCCGCACGCTGCATTCTGCCAGAAATATTTTTATGCTCTAGAACATTCTCCGAGCTTCGCGTGGACAGCTTACGGGCCTCAAACGAACTTGTAGAACTCCAGATATGGCCAAAACAAAGTAGACTGCGCAACCTACCGGCAAATCCAAATTTTCCACAATTTGCTCATTTCTCTTCCGATTCTTTCGCCACTTCCCGTTCTTCAATTCTTAAGCATTATGATCTTCATGGTAGCCTAGGGAAATACGCCATCCTTCATTCCATTGCGCAAATCATCTCCAAAATTGATGAAAACACCAACCCTAAACGATATTTCGCAAACCTGCACAACTAAACACAAACACATCAAAACTACAACAAACTTGAGGCCAAGTGAATCAATTTAAGCCGAATTGGGATGCTCTAAATGGATATAAAATCCATTTATCACACCCCCAAACTTAAACCGATGCTTGTCCTCAAGCATAAACAATTAAAACTAACTAACTAATTAGTACCACTTCCGTAGGTGATCACGGTTGCATTTGGCATATGCAATAAGCCCTTTAAACCCCTAGGCAGCCCTAGTGGACGAGTAAGGTCTCGTGAGGGCCTATAGTGAATGTACCCACAAAATCCATCTAACTAAACAATGCAATAACAATGCAATGCATGAATGCAACTAATATGAAAATGCAAAGATCCCCTTCAAACTAACCAAAACCAACTAGCAAGCAAATATCTCAAAGAATGCAAATAAATCCAAATAGAGCTCGACTAAGTCCCCGTACTCTAACAATACATGACAGAAACGTGCGTGTGTGCGATGCTCATCAGAAATACTTCCAACACTAGATCAAAATCATACCTATTCTTCGCCAAGACAATCACAAGTTTATAAATAGAATAGACTGTAGACACTTCATAACCTCAGAACACCTCCATCTTTATTCAAGTTAGCCAGAAATTCATGTTTTATTATTACACTACGACACATAATATTATACAAGCATGCTTATTTAACCGTGCAATGGATGAGACCCCAAAAGGCTTATACAATAATACCCATGTAGCGAGCGTTAGGTTAGTGGATCCCAGACTATAAAGCCTTAGGTCACTAGGCACAAAGTCCCCGCGAACTTAATTGCTCGAGTATTAAAGAGCTCACCCTGGTTAATTTTGCATATAAACAATTAAAAACTTTTGACTTTTTTTTTCTTTTTCTGCTTTTTTTTTTATTCAATATGGAATGAGAATTCTCAATTCCAACCCTAGACTACTCATATAAATATGAGCCGGCTACTAGCCATTTGACACCTAGCTTTTATTGACAACTAGCATGAAATTCCTGTTTTCCCCCAAACTTAGACTTTAGTATTCCTACGCCATCAGGGGAATAACGAAAATTCTAAATATAATCAAGTGATTAAATCTCAAAACATCCAAACTAGCATGACCCTAACCTAGCCCAAAAGCACCCAATGAGACTGTGTAAAATTTTTGTTCCCGTATCATGCAAGTCAATTTCATAGGAACTATAAATCAACCCTCTACTCATCATTACCACACTCAATTAAACACCTACCTACCAATCAGAATCAGCTCGCCCTAAGGAATCATGAAATATGCATGCCATGCAAATGCAACTAACATGAACTCACATGGTATACGACAATAAAAAAAATAGAATGTTGTTATGCTAAAATTACGCAAGCGCACGTTGTCACAAGTAATATATGATTAAATCAAGTTCGTTCCCACAGAGATCTAGAATGGTGTTCAATTCAGTAAATATGCCTATGCAACAATGTATGGTTTTAACTCACTGCTAAGAAAAGTAACAAATTGGAGATTTATTATCTAAATTATACTAAGATACGAATTATAAAACTAAGAATTAAACAATTAACAAGATTAAAAATCGAATTAGTTATATGAGAATAAACATGGAATCCTAGTTTCATCATATACTTCACTTAAAGTTGCAGCCTTTAATTAAAACATGCGATGGTTTTGATATCTGATCGGATAACACGAAAAGAGTAAAAGTTACCTCTCGGTATACTAGTACCAATCTACACATACATCCACAAAAGAGATAGAAGATGAATAAGCACCTATTATGTTTAGACCCTATATCTCTATAGAATTTGAAAACATAAAAGTTGAAGCACAAGTTATCCACTTAGATCACATAGGGTAGCATAATATCTCTATTCATGCCACAAATCATGATGTCAAAACACCAACCTATCCTATGCTAGTATGGCAAGTTCTAAATCTCAAGATCCACTCTCGTTTAGCAAGAGATTAACAATTCAGTTTAGATGTTAGCTACGCATCCAAAAGCATTAAGATTAACCATACGAGGATATCAAGCATTCACCACACATAAATCTTTAAGGCATGCAAACTACTAAGCTACATAGATAAATCCACTAGGATCCCATGACAACGATTAGTTCATAACTAAACCTTTCGTCACCATGGGATTTGATGAAAACATGGTAAATAACAAGATATGCATAAAAGATGTAATTCTATTAATAAACAAGAGTTTGAGAAAACAAATCTATAATCCAAAGTAACACAAAGGATGAAGTAGATCTAGATCCGTTGCTTGTCACGAGCGTTGAACCCTTCTCTCCTTTTCTCCCTTGCAGATCTAAGCTGGTTACAATACTAAAACTATGATAATGTGTATATATCTATTACAATGGTAGGATGTGTTTAAATAGGCTCTAAAAGTCTTCCCCAGCAAGAAAATACCAAAACAGAATTATAATAGAATTTCTGCAAGATACGTTTCCTAAACTGATTCTGTTTCTTTAAGGAAAATTCATAGCTGACTTTTCTTCTATTTTCCAGAGCCGTTCCAGACGTAATTGGACCTCTGGACCACCTTAGAATGATAGAGAATCTCGTTATCTTCGCGTGGACTGCTTACGGACTAAAAACAGACTTATAGAACTCAAGATATGGCCCAAACAGTGAATCTCACGCGTGCAGCCCAATAAATCCGAATTTTAATAAATTAAATCTCCAAAATCGACAAAAACATCCACCATAATCAACATCCTTGTAAATCTGCACAACTAAACAAAATACATCAAAACTACAAGAAACTTGAGCCCAAGACAATCAATTTAAGCCGATTTAGAATGTTCCAAGTGGATATAAATCCACTTATCACACCCCCAAACTTAAACCGATGCTTGTCCTCAAGCATTAACAATTACAACTAACTAACTAACTAGTACCACTTCCGTAGGTGATCACGGTTGCATTTGGCATATGCAACAAGCCCTTTAAACCCCTAGGCAGCCCTAGTGGACGAGTAAGGTCTCGTGAGGGCCTATAGCGAATGTACTCACAAAATCCATTTAACCTAATGCAATGCAATGCATGAATGCAACTAATATGCAAATGCAATTAATCTAATCTACCATACCTTCAAATCCTCTCATGTCATATCAACTTAAGAATCAAAGTAAATACGCAATGTCTTGGTGTCGAAAGTGCAAGTATTCACATAGTCTACTCAATGATCATGCATAAGTTCTCACAAGCCCATGTCAAGTGTAAGAATAAGTTAGTAAACATGCTAAGCCTACAAGAGTACACCTTTGAGACAACACTCGGGATCTTATATGCAAGAACAAGCAAACACTCACAATCCACTCAAAAAAGAATATTCACTCAAGAACAAGGGTAAGTGAATCACTCAATTCCAACAAAATCATAAACACGCTTGACATTTGGTATCAATCTAACTCTTAACACAACATACATCAATGACGATAATCAAAAGGTCTTTAATTGGGTTGTAACGGGGCTAGAGACAAGGTATGTCAAATAAGCCAAAACAGGTGTAGTGTCAAAAGCTAGTAAGTACCATAATAAATCATACACAACACCATATTTCCCCCCCACATAATTTCTACTAAATAAACACACTCGAATAGTCGACTACAGTAGGATCACAATAAACACAAACATGCTCTCATAATATTTTTTTTTATTTTTTATTTATTTTTTTTTCTTTTCTCTTTCTTTCTTTTTTTTTTTTCTTTTTTTTTCCGAGAGCTAAATAGAACACAAACAATAATATAAACAATAACAATGATCCCATAATTTTATTACATATGTCGACTATCAAGTACACAAACCCAATTTCACTATTTCCCCCAAAAGTAAGACCAACAATAAACCCATTCTTGCACACCTTATCACTCCCTTAAGCACTCTACTAGCCTTTGACAATGTTGGTTCAAATTAATGTAAGGCCAATACAAGAAAAATGTCTAGGCAAGTAATGTGGTATGTCACCGAAAAAATAGGATTAAGCTCAACGGGTTAACTAATTGATCATGTAAACATGGTGTAGTAATATGGGAAAATATGCGGTTATTCCTAATTGCCTTTATCATTTTAATCGTCAAATAATGTCATGCGTTTCAAGAAAGACCTCAAACAACTGCTAGCAATGCAAACAATCCGTGGACACTCAACCAAACGAATAAATTGCAAATAATATGCAATATGCAATAAGGCTCAAAACTCACTTGGTGGAAAAACATACTCAATCCCAAGCAAAAATCTCTCTAATGCACCAACTTGTATTCAAAGCATGCAAACTAAATCATCTTGCACATATTCATGTCCTTCTAATCACTTACAACATTCAAAAAGTCTACTAGCTTCAACTTACTAGTGTATGTGTGTGCACAAGAACAAAGCATATCACTTCTCAATCAAAAGCGTTAACAACAAAAAATTCCTATCAAGCATGGGTGCAAATGCAAACTATTATGAACTCACATTATATACGAACATAAAAACAGAATGTCCTATATGAAACAAACGTAGTTAACACGAACATAAATGCATAATTTACTACTACTAATATGCAAAGCATGCAATCCTACATGAACAAATAATACAACAACATCTACTAATCCCTCAAACCACCCCCAAACTTAAAATATTCAATGTCCTCATTGAATGGAAGTAAATACAAGGGAACGTAGAAAACATACCTGAAAACCGAAGCATACCCAACCATTTTTTTTTTCTCGCAAAAATCCCCTTTCCTTAGCAATTGGCCTCAAAACAACCGATTAAATTGAACCTCCCCCGTCGAAAACAAAAATTTCCCAACATTAGCACTATCTCTCCCATGCTTACGAGCCAAAAGAATCAATACCCGACTCACAAGAAGCTTCACCAATAATCACCAAGCAATATCCCACCAAAAACCACCAAACCAAATCACACCAAAAATACCCACGTAACAAGAATAATACAAAAACCCAAATGTACAAGAACACAAATTCGTAATAAAATAATATAGAGAAAAGAATTCCCACTACGAATCAAAGAGGTGAACTTGTACTAATTTTTCCCCCAAACTTGAATTTTTAAGAGATGTAGAGGAGGAAGATAATGAATTGGGTGTGTATGTATGGGTATATATAGGCCATGGAGTGATAGGATGAAAATAAGAATTTTAATGTGAAAAGGAAAAAATTTGGGTGGAAATTGGAATTTGATATAGGATAGAAAAAATATTTAATGGATAAAAGGAAAAGATTTAGAAAAGAAATAGGAATTTGAAATTTTTTTAGGAGAGATGAGGGGTTTTGGAATTAAAATAGGAAAAGATTTAGGGAAGAGGTGGGGATATAAAAAGAAATTGGGGTGAAAGATTTTATATTATATATGCACACAACAAACCCACGGCGTAAACTGTGATAGGCGCGAAAAAAAAAAAAAAATTCTGACCTCTCTGTACCACGCGCCAGTTGCTAGTGTGGGGGGCAAACTGCCCTACTTCCAGACACGCAGACGCTACTTGCGCCTTAGGGGCGCAATTTGCCTTTATCCCAGAGACGCATACGCTACTTGCGTTACAGCGCCGCAAATTGCCTCTCTTCCAGAAACGCACACGCAAGCTGCGTTACAGACCCGCAATTTGCCCAAAAATTCGATTTTTTTTTTTTTTTTATACTAATGCATGGGTTGCCTCCCACGAAGCGCTTCTTTAACGTCAATAGCTTGACGTTACTTCCTCAAATCATGGGGGTTTCAAAAGAATAACTGAACCATCTTCAACAGACAAACCACTCATACGAACGTTGACATCTTGATTGCTTGCTTTCCACAAATCTCTTCCTTCAGACTTCAACTTAATTTTACTACCCAACGGCCAAATCTTCTTCTTTTTCTTCTTCACACCTCTAAGATGCTTCTCCGACTCAACCGGTTGAACAAAAATTTCTTCTTTATCATCTACTTTCCACCTTCGCAACACGTTATCATGCCCCTCCTCAAAAATCACTAGCTCATTATTCAAAAGGACATACCTCAAATGTGGTGGAAGTTTTCCAAGCTTTACTTTCGAAAGATCACGAACCGAAGAACTGTCAATGGAATCCGTGATAGGATGATTTAGCACATGTGTATCAGATTTTTCACTCAATAACTGATCAAATTTCTTTCTCTGACCCGTATCAACTATTTCCACACTACAACACTCCTCATCCTCTGTTGGAAATTTCATAGCCTTGAACACATTAAAAGTGACACTCTGATCTTGTACCCTCATTGTAAGCTCTCCTTTTTGCACATCAATTAAAGTATTTCCTGTAGCCAAGAACGGTCTTCCCAAGATTATGGGAATCTTCTTATCTTCTTCAAAATCCAAGATAACAAAATCAGCTGGAAAGATAAGCTTATCAACCTTCACCAAGACATCCTCTACTATACCCCTCGGATAAGTGATAGATCGATCAGCCAACTGCAAAGAGATGTTAGTTGGCTTTGGCTCCGGTAGACCAAGTTGCTTGAAAACAGACAAGGGCATGAGATTAATACTAGCTCCCAAATCACATAAACACTTGTTGAAAGAAAGGTTGCCAATAGTGCATGGAATAGTGAAACTTCCTGGATCTTTAAGTTTAGGAGGCAACTTCTGCTGCAGAACAGCACTACACTCCTCCGTCAATGCCACTGTTTCAAAATCTTCCAACCTTCTCTTCCGTGACAAAATATCCTTCATGAACTTAGCATATCTTGGCATCTGCTCCAACGCTTCAACAAAAGGAATGTTAATGGACAGTTTCTTGAAGACATCCATAAATTTCTGAAACTGTTTCTCTTGACTTTTCTTCAAACGTCCAGGAAATGGAGGAGGAGGATAGATCTGATTATTCATTGAAGATTGCTCCGGAGTAGACTTTTCAACAGGTTTCTTGCTCTTCTCACCATCTAGCTGATCAGCCACTAAATCGGATTTCTCAATTTCTGGCACTGCAGATTTTTCAACCTGCTGATTCTGAACATCTTCATCTTCTTCAGTTGCTGATTTAGAATCACTCGTGACTTTTCCTGATCTCAAAGTAACTGCATTGACCTGTTCCTTATTGTTCCTCCTGCTTGGATTAATCTCCGTATCACTAGGAAGAGTTCCTTGTGGCCTACCACCTAAGGCACTTGTAATCTGTCCTATTTGGGTTTCTAAGAGCTTCTGACCAGCTTGTAAGTTCTTTAACGCTATCCACATCTCATCAGATTTTTCATTAGAAGATTGCCCCATATGAGCCTGGGGCTGTTGCTGCTGAAATCCCGGAGGTTGATATGGTGGCCTTGGAGCATAAGGCTGCTGATAACCTTGATTGAATGGCTTTGCTTGCTGATAAGACGGTTGAACATTCTGATTGTTGCTCCAGCTAAAGTTAGGATGGTTCCGATTGTTGGGATGATAAGTGGTTGGAACTGGTGCAGCAGGTCTCTGGAAATTACTCACGAACTGTGCTGATTCGGAAGAGATAGCACACTGATTCGTCTCATGTGCGCCCGCACATAACTCACAAACACTAGCCACCTGCTGAACTCCATAATTTGCAAGAGAATCCACCTTCATAGCAAGAGCCTTCAACTGAGCCGTAATCATTGCAGCTGTATCTACTTCAAAAATTCCTGCTGCCTTGCCTTGAGATAGCCTTTGGGTTGGATTTTGATATTCATTAGCAGCCATCATCTCAATAAGCTCATAAGCTTCATCATAACTCTTCGCCCAAAGAGCTCCACCTGATGCTGCATCTAGCAAGGGCCTAGACTGTGCTCCCAACCCATTGTAGAACCCATTAATAACCATCCAATCAGGCATGCCATGATGAGGACACTTGCGTAGCATCTCCTTGTAGCGTTCCCAAGCCTCACACAAGGTCTCGCCAGATTGCTGTTGAAATTGAGCCAATTGGTTCCTTAATGCTGCAGTTTTCGCCATAGGGAAGAATTTAGTAAGGAACTTTTGAGCAAGATCTTCCCATGTAGTAATGGAACCAGGTGGCAAAGAATGTAGCCAGCTCTTAGCCTTATCCCTCAGAGAGAATGGGAAAAGCCTCAATCTGATAGCATCATCCGTCACACCATTACATTTGAAAGTGTCGCAGATTTCAATAAAGTCCCGAACATGCATGTTGGCATCCTCCGTAGAAGCACCCCCAAACTGGACTGAATTCTGCACCATCTGAATTGTGCCAGACTTGATCTCAAAATTGTTCGCTGCAATAGCTGGCCTGATAATGCTAGACTGAATATCATTGAGTTTCGGCTGAGAATAGTCCTTCAAAGCCTTAGATGCTGCTGCATCTGCCATTGCTACTGTAGTTTCAGATTCCTCTTCCTTATTCTCTTTATTCTCTACAAGATCGTCTTCCGCCAGTTCTTCCAAACGAGCTTGTAAGCGTGTTCGCATACAAACTTAAGTACCTGAAACACCACGAAACAAACAAACTAAGTAAGAATCCGAGTCAGTGAACGCTAACGACCACTGATGACAAGCACATAAACTAAAATAAAAACACTGATGATCCCTGGCAGCGGCGCCAAAAACTTGTTATGCTAAAATTACGCAAGCGCACGTTGTCACAAGTAATATATGATTAAATCAAGTTCGTTCCCACAGAGATCTAGAATGGTGTTCAATTCAGTAAATATGCCTATGCAACAATGTATGGTTTTAACTCACTGCTAAGAAAAGTAACAAATTGGAGATTTATTATCTAAATTATACTAAGATGCGAATTATAAAACTAAGAATTAAACAATTAACAAGATTAAAAATCGAATTACTTATATGAGAATAAACATGGAATCCTAGTTTCATCATCTACTTCACTTAAAGTTGCAGCCTTTAATTAAAACATGCGATGGTTTTGATATCTGATCGGATAACACGAAAAGAGTAAAAGTTACCTCTCGGTATACTAGTACCAATCTACGCATACATCCACAAAAGAGATAGAAGATGAATAGGCACCTATTATGTTTAGACCCTATATCTCTATAGAATTTGAAAACATAAAGGTTGAAGCACAAGTTATCCACTTAGATCACATAGGGTAGCATAATATCTCTATTCATGCCACAAATCATGATGTCAAAACACCAACCTATCCTATGCTAGTATGGCAAGTTCTAAATCTCAAGATCCACTCTCGTTTAGCAAGAGATTAACAATTCAGTTTAGATGTTAGCTACGCATCCAAAAGCATTAAGATTAACCATACGAGGATATCAAGCATTCACCACACATAAATCTTTAAGGCATGCAAACTACTAAGCTACATAGATAAATCCACTAGGATCCCATGACAACGATTAGTTCATAACTAAACCTTTCGTCACCATGGGATTTGATGAAAACATGGTAAATAACAAGATATGCATAAAAGAAGTAATTATATTAATAAACAAGAGTTTGAGAAAACAAATCTATAATCCAAAGTAACACAAAGGATGAAGTAGATCTAGATCCGTTGCTTGTCACGAGCGTTGAACCCTTCTCTCCTTTTCTCCCTTGCAGATTTAAGCTGGTTACAATACTAAAACTATGATAATGTGTATATATCTATTACAATGGTAGGATGTGTTTAAATAGGCTCTAAAAGTCTTCCCCAGCAAGAAAATACCAAAACAGAATTATAATAGAATTTCTGCAAGATACGTTTCCTAAACTGATTCTGTTTCTTTAAGGAAAATTCGTAGCTGACTTTTCTTCTGTTTTCCAGAGCCGTTCCAGACGTAATTGGACCTCTGGACCACCTTATAATGATAGAGAATCTCGTTATCTTCGCGTGGACTGCTTACGGGCTGAAAACAGACTTATAGAACTCAAGATATGGCCCAAACAGTGAATCTCACGCGTGCAGCCCAATAAATCCGAATTTTAATAAATTAAATCTCCAAAATCGACAAAAACATCCACCATAATCAACATCCTTGTAAATCTGCACAACTAAACAAAATACATCAAAACTACAAGAAACTTGAGCCCAAGACAATCAATTTAAGCCGATTTAGAATGTTCCAAGTGGATATAAATCCACTTATCAAATGTCCTATATGAAACAAACGTAAATAATACGAGCATACATGAATTACTACTAATATGCAAAATATGATATCTATATGAACACAATGACTCACATAATCACAACTAATTACATATACATTACTTATTCCCCCAAACCACCCCCAAACTTGAAAGATTCAATGTCCGCGTTGAATGGAAGTAAATAGGAGGAAAAGTAGAAACATACCTAACATTAGAACCACATGGGTTGCCTCCCATGAAGCGCTTCTTTAACGTCATTAGCTTGACATTCTTCCAAGCCTCCATTAAGGATGATAATAGTTTGCATGATCCTCTCTTCGTGAGACTTCATCGTCATCACGGTGGCACACTTTCTACCCCTTCTCCTCGTTTGGCCTATTCGTGTAACAACTATGTCCTATTCCAATGCCTTCATCTGTTAACCCAAAATCTGTAAATTTGTAGAACAACACACACTCGCGGGCTTCGCTTGAATATAATGGAGGAGGGTAAATGTAAGTTGCTGAAGCCTTTGGTTCCTCAAAGAGAACTTCCTCCATTGGCTCTAATACGCTACCTCCATCTTTAAACTCTGAGACAAGTAGAAGACCTACATCTTTGCCATGTTCTTCAGCCTCTTGGTACACACATACAAATTTTTGAAATTATTGCAGCTCATCAGTGTCTATCCCAAATAGTGCCCTTTCCAAATCATCCACCATCCTAACATGATCAAATTCCTCACATAGCTTGCGAATGCTCACCTCACCTTGGAATTTGTCTTCCTCAATTAAGCATGCAGTACCTTGCTCCAAGTCACCTTTCTTTTCTGGAATTGCCTCTAGTATGAATTGTTGTTTCTCATGTTCCACAGCACCCACAACTTGAGCAACTAGTATCTCCAAAGATTTGAGAGGCTCCTCATTACTCTTAATAAGCATCCTAAGCTCCTCCATTGCATCAACCTCATCTGACTGAAAAGTAGAAGTAGGTTGCTGATGTTGAAACTCTTCACTACCAAAGAAATATGACATATTTGAAACATCTTGCTGGTACGGTTAAGGATGGTATTGAAAATATGGTTGTTCCTCATAACTGACATATGGATCAACTCCTTTGTAGTAACAATATTGTGAGGGATCATGAACGCCCAAACACTGCTCACACTGCTGAGGCATGGATGTCCTCGAATATGCCCACCATGGCAACTCCTCGCATGCCATCTTCAAACACTCAAGTACCTGAACACACCGAACTAAACAAGATAGGTAAGAAAAAATCTGAGTCAGTGAACTCTAACGACCACTATTGACAAGCACATAAACCAAAAATAAAACACCGATGATCCCCGGCAGCGGTGCCAAAAACTTGTTAACACAAAATCACGCAAGCATACGTGGTCACAAGTAATATAGATATAAGTCGAGTTCGTTCCCACAGAGATCTGGTTATGGTTTTAATTCAGTAGATGTACCTATGCAACAATGTATGATTATTATTCACTTCTAAGACAATTAACAAATTTGGGTTTGATAAACTAACTTAACTAAGAAGTAAATTAACAAACTAAGAATTAACTAACTAACAAGAATTGAAATCGAATTACTTCTGCAAGAGAAAACATGGGATCCTAACTTCATTAAATACTTTGCTTAGATCTGATGCCTTTAATCACTATATTCAATGGTTATGATATCTGATCAGACAACACGAAACAAGTACACGCTACCTCTCAGTATACGAATACCAAACTAAATATACATCCACAAAAGAGATAGAAGATGAATAGACACCAATCATGCTTAGACCCTATATCTCTATAAGATTTGAAAACATAACGGTTGAAGAACAAGTTGTCTATTATGATCACATAAGGCAGCATAATATCTCTATTTACGCTACAAATCATGATGTTAAAACATCAACCTATCATATGCTAGCATGGCAAGTTCTAAATCTCAAGATCCACTATCGCTTCACAAGAGATTAACAAATTAGATGTTTATGATGCATCTATCAATTAAGCAAAACCATACGAGGATATCAATTATACACCACAAACAGATCTTTAAAGCATCAAGATACTAAAGCTCCATAAATAAATCCGTTAAAATCCCATGACAACGATTAATTCATAATCGAACCTCTCGTCATCATGGGGTTTAATGAAAACATGATGTAAAACAAAGAGTCAATGATACAATTCTATGGTGTGTGTCGTGGTTGTGATCTATGGTGGATGGTTCTCTTTTTATGCTCCCAAAGACGTATATTTATAGCCCCAAGTCGCCTCTCCTCCAAGTAATTGCCATCTTTGAGTTGAAATAGAATTGTGGCAATTTCCATCTTTAAACGGGATAAGATTTGCAAATTCCATGCGTAAGACTGATTCTGGAATGTTCCCACCATCCAGGACAATTACCATATTGATTAGAAGTAGGAATTATAGCAATATCCTTGTAAAAATAGAATTCTGTAGCTTCTGGAAATTTTCTGCCGCAGATGGGCGCGGCCGCGCGCTCCCCTAGTGCTTTTCAGGCGCTCCAGAGCGCTGCATTCTACCAGAAATATTTTTATGCTCTAGAACATTCTCCGAGCTTCGCGTGGACAACACATTAAGAAGAGATGCATCCATTATATATCAAGAGTGTATGGCATTATTAACACATAAAACACAAAAACAAAAACCACCACCACCAAGCTAGGAGCTCTCGGCCTTGCTCTTTTCTAAGAGGAGATCTCCACTTCCAACCACCCATTCACTTCAATCTTGAGCTTAAGAGGGTGTTTGGGATTGCTTAAAATAAGTTACTTTTGACTTAATGGAGGTGTTTTTAACTTAAAGGAGAAAGTGAAGTTGTTTACTTTAAGTTGAATGAAAGTGTTTGGGTAATTTTACTTAAAGTTAAATGAGGATTTAATAATTTTGACTTAAAATGAAATTTGACTTAAAAAAAATTTAAATTCATAATATTTGAACTTTACAAGAATCGTGAAAAAAGAAAAAAAAAACTCCATAAGTCTAAGTCAAAAGTACCAAAATGGAACTTATAACTTAAATCAGTTTTTTAACTTAAAGCCGGGCTTTAAGCCGTTTACCCAAACAGGTCGAGAACAACTTAAAGCTTCGTTTTGCTTTAAGCGCCTGTTCCCAAACAGGCTCTAAATCAAAGCTAGTATCAAGTAGAAGGTAAATCCAAGAGATCATCATCAACCAATATGTTTAACTAGATCAAAACCATGATCAAAGTTCTTGATGAATAGTGTTCTTATGAACTAACTTTTCTTTTCTTGATTTCTTTGGATAGATCAAGCTATACTAAGGCTAGATAAGGACTAACCAAGGTTTACTAAGTTCATTCATACACCAAGGAAGGTATACCACTCTTGAAAACCAAGCTCTTAGTTTAAGTTTTGGTATTTTAGATGAGTTATATGGATTTAATGCATGTTTAGGACCTTAAGATTATGATTGGGCTTTATTAAATGTTAAATTAGTTTAGATGAACGGAAAGACATTTCTTGGTCTTAGTTCATGGATAAATAACATGTATATGATGTTTGGGGTGTAAACCATGATTATTGGATGGTTTGAATTTTGGAAAACGTGTAAACATAGCCGTCGTAATGCCGAAAATTCGTTAACCCATGAAATCCGTGCATATCAGTAGCATATATACACTGTCTAGTCTCGGATTTTGCAATGATAAGCTTGATTATGTTATAAGATTCGTTTTGATATAAAGTTCGTATGAAACGGATATACGGTTTAGGAGATATGGCCGATTTAATAAAAGTGGTTCGAAACCGTAAATGAAAGTTCGTAACTGGATTTATACCCCCTTAACTCGAGTAATGCAGTGGTGAATGATGATAATTAAATAATAGAGATAAAAAGGAAGGTGTGGGAAAAGACCGCATGTAAAAGGGATCGTTTTCCGATTTTATAAAAATGTTCGAATCGAGGTTAAACGCGAACGAACCCCTAGAAGCATGCTTGATTATGACTTTGGTTAATAACTTGGAAAACGGGCGATAAAACTCGTAGTACAATCTCGATTCATAATTAATCTATCTTAAGACTTACATGGCTTAAGTATGTGTTAAGTGTGGGTGCAATGACGGGATATAATAGCGAACGTATGTCGAATCGCATCGGTGATAAAAAGAATTACACTGAGAGGTGTATAACGAGATAATTCGAAAACGTGTTTCGACTTAAGTGAAGTCTATATTTAATCTTGTAAAGTGTTAAGTGATTAATCCCGAATGCCTTGACTATTTATAGATCATCAGGCTGACCCGGGACACGCTACCACTACCCCTACCCGCACTCGATTTCCAGGCAAGTTTTCAAACCTTTTTTTTAAAGGCTGTTGTTGTGAATATATATATATGATTTCTGTTATACATATTCCATAGCATGCATGCCTATTTTCAAGTTATATTGTGATACTTGTTCCCTGATTTATTGTTGGCTTATAAGCTAGATAGATATATATCAGTTATAAGCCGGAAATTATTTAGACCCTTAATCGAAGGGCAGTGAATCTCATTCTTTGATTATAGACCGGGAGTCGATAATTCTTGATATATATAGATATTATTTTCAGAGGAAAATAATTAAGTAAATATTTCCCATTTATTATCTGGCGAATATTATTGAGATATTCCTTTGAGATTATTTGATAAATATTATTCGGGTTATTCATCAGATATTTATTTAATCGATGAACATTATCTTTAATGTTCATCTAAAGCCGATTTAATATTCGAATATTATTTGGAACCCTCAGTTAAGTTATTCACTTAGAGAATATTCATTCTTATTTCTTCGATAAATATTATCTTGAATATTCATTCGAGTCTATTTATTTAATGAATATTATTTTAATATTCATTTGAGCCTTATTTATTTAAATGAATATTATTTCGAATATTCATTTAGCTCTATTTATTTTATAAATATTAGTTGAGCATTGATTCGAACTCCAGTTATTCGATAAATATTATTTTCGACGTTCATTTAAAGTCAATTCTATTATTGAACATAATTTTAAATATTCATTCGATAATCATTTCTTTGATAAATATTATTAAGTCGAATATTCATTATTTGTTTGATGAATATTATCTCAAATATTCAGTCGATAATTATTTCATCAACAAGTATCGTTCTTAAGTTGAATATTCATTATTTATTCAATGAATATTATTTCAGATATTCATTTGACGATTATTTCATCAATAAATACCATTATTATCAATTTGAATATTCATTATTCGTTCAATGAATATTATCCTGAATATCTATTCAAAGATTATTCCGAGCAACACTTTTCCAATATCTGTGACTTAATAAATATTCTTGGAATATTTATTTAATTTTTCTAACTCGTTTCGAAAATGATTTACTTCATTCACATAGTGTAATTGACCTTCGAATATTATATAAATTATTTCAGAGCCTTAATACTATTAGTATATTATCAAGGAAGGTTCTCAAACTCTACTCTTCGTTCAATCCTGCCTCTCAAATAATAAGGGAACCTTACTTGGGAAATGTTATTTATCTTGTGACTGCCCGGTCATAAATTATTCGTCTCATTCGCAACTTGGTTGCTATTATTCATGGAATTGTGTGTACCCTCTCATCATTCGAGGGGTAGAATGTTGGAACAAGTTGGTGTCCATTAACAAGCAACAGCTTGGGAAATAGTGGTACATTTTCCTTTCCACATTAGATACGACTACCTTGTGGAGTCATATCAACAGGTATCATACCTGGGGAAAAGGGGAACGGACATTACATTTCACAATGATGGATGTTAAATGAACTAGGAGACGCGTAAGTGGCCGAGTGGCGCCGGTCCAGCAATAGCCCAACCGTTGGCTTAGGAGTTCCAGAGGGCGGTAGACAAGTAAATCCGTCGGAGCTACCTTCTACATGTAGAGAACGACTGATGAGATGCATGACATATGACTGATCATCGTAAACGTCAGGGCATCTGGCGCGGCAATGCTCCCGTATTAGTTCATCTTTCAAGATTGGAAATCTTCTGCAACACCATCTGTGTTGGCAGTGTTGAAACATGTTGAAAACTGGAATTGCACTATTTTCTGCAAGTTCCTCTTTGATGAAAATAATGCTATCTTGCTCATCTTGATATAGCAGATATTTCCACAAAATTCATATACTTTGAGTTACCTTGTAACTTCATCCTTTATATTGAGCTGGAACTCTTTTCATTAAGGCATGGCATATGGTTTAAATATATATCTTTGAACTGTCATATATATTACTGCACAGTTATATTATTGGTGGGCTATTGCTCACCCTTGCTTATTATTATGTCACAACAACAGCTAGGTCACATGGCTCGCATAAGGCGCACTCGGCGCAAGCAGGTTACCCGTCCCACAGGACTCCCCGCTGATATTGTTGCTGCCATTGCTGAGGTAGCATAGATAGGCAGCTTTTGACTTACCAGCTTAATTATATGTATAATTAATCCTAATCAACGGCAAGAACATTTAAACTTATGATGTTACTCCTTTTGGATTGTATTAACTTTTATTCGTAAATTCGAAATGTGAGACTTATTTCAATTTCATCTCTGGGACTATAACTGTGTGTGTGTGTGAGTGGTTATTATTGTGGGGTCGCAGCATGTTACTTATTATTTCTGGATTCAAGTCAAGTGATATATGGATAATGAGACCGTAACGACCCGATTCCTAACCCCGGATCTGGGGGTGTTACAGAAATGGTATCAGAGAGAGAGTTATAAATCCCAAGAGATGATGCGACGCTATACAATAATAAATTCACTAAGATAATAAGAACTCTTGACAAGTTCACCTAAAACCCTTACGGGAACTTTTAATCATCATGATAGTAATATAATTCGTCATTGTGTAGGCGAGCGACATCTCCGATCCGGAGGAGTATGAGAGACAGCACGATGAGGCGATCCAGGCCGCTGAGGGCTCGGCGATGGTAGATAACGATGCTGATGTTGTTGAGTCAGAGGAGGACCCTGAGGTCCAGGCTGATGCCGATACTGATATCATTGAGTCTGAGGAGGAGGAGGACCTAGAGGAGGTCCGGGCAGGACAGGACGCTGAGTTAGTTGTTGAGGATGTTGATGAGGAGGATCCTGAGGAGGAGCAGCTAGCATCGGATGGTAGAGGGATGGAGGATGACTTTTGGGTTGTGACTCAGATTAGGACTTTGGGGGAGGATACTGACATGACCACGGAGCAGGTGACGACTGTAGATGAGGGTGCAGAGGGAGATGTTGATGAGCCCGTGGATGATGTTGTAGGGAGTTCTGGACCTTATGTGCCACCCCTCTCTGGTGAGAGAGCCTCTACCCCGCCACCACTACCTGTGAGCCCAGTATCAGATGAGTTTGAGGCGTTGACCCCAGAGCCGCAGCAGACAGAGGCTGCCCTTCCAGCAGATCCAGACCCTCCACCCCATGTTCCGATTGAGGGAGTCCCAGCATGTTTTCACCACTACGTTGTGGCCAGACTTACTACTGAGGTAGCCGTGGCTGAGGCCAGGCTGGCAGAGTCCCGTAGAGAGCTAGCAGCGGAAAGAGAGGCCCGGTTGAGGCACCTGGGTGGTAGGCGTGCCAGAGCTAGAGAGATGTATAGGCAGGTGATCGGCATAGAGCTGAGGGCCCGTATGAGGGTGCGACAGTTACCCAGTGATGGGCATGGCATGGTATCCAGGGCTGATGCAGAGGAGATTTTCCGCCTTGCTATGAGGAGGGTTCGAGATTTGGCCCGCCGTCGTGGCTGACTGCAGTGTTAGTGATGTATTGGTCTAGTTGTCTAGTCTTGTACGGTCATAGTAGTGCCGACTTTTGGTAGGGATAGTTTCAGCTGGTAGTTCCCTGTAGCAGACTAGACGGATAGACAGCTTATCTCACTTTTGACTAGTTATTATTCGGATGGTTGTATTTCTTTTAAAACTATTGTTGTATGTCGGATATTGTACCGTTTGGTACTTGGTATATATTTATTTCCCTTTTGTAGTCATTTCAGTTTCCTTGTGACGCGATCACTAGTTTATTATATTATATCTGCCCGTACTGCTTTCGATTAAAATTGCCATGATATATAGAACTGTGGGATCCTAAATCCTTTTATGCATCGATATTGCGAGGAGAAACCCTCTTAAATAGGTGAATAAACCTAATGTATATTGTTCAAATTTTCAGTATCATGCCTCCGAAAAGGATGGGTACTAGGGCTAACCCCCGTGAGTCTACTGACCAAGAAAGTCACAATCAACCTGAGGAAAACCTTGAGTATAATGAAGAACAGGACCAGGATTACAATGAACAAGAAGATTCCCAGTATGGGATGGGGGATGAAACTTTCTACACTGCGGAGTTCGAAGAGGAGGTAGAAGAAGGGGAAACTGAAGTTGAACAACATGGGGAGAACCAGGGCGAAAAACCCATGGGACACTTTATGGATCTGCTCAGGCAAAATTTGAACCAATATCCCCAACCACCCCAAGGAAACAATACCACTGTGGCCAATTCCTTTAGGGCCTTCAAGTCTCTCAAACCCCCAGAATTTCTCGGATCGGCTGATCCTGTTGAGGCAAGGGCATGGATCAAGGAAATGGAGAAATCTTTTGAGATTTTAAGCATTGATGAGGCCCAGAAGACTGTCTTTGCCACCTACTTACTAAAGGGAGAAGCCAATTATTGGTGGGAAGCTAAGAAGAATATGGAGACCGATGCTATTGTAACCTGGGATAGGTTTAAACAGTTGTTTCTAGAGAAGTATTTCCCAAAGTTTATGAAAACCCAGATGGAGCTTAAGTTTCTAGAGCTAAAGCAGAACAACTTGTCGGTGGCTGACTATGAAGCCAAGTTTACTGAACTGTCAAGATTTGTACCGGAATTCGTGGACATTGAAGAAAAGAAAGCTAACAGGTTTCAGCAAAGGCTGAAACAATGGATTCAGAACAGAGTGGCAGTTTTAGAGATTACTGATTATGCCACCTTGGTGCAGAAGGCAACCATTGTGGAAGCAGGGAGTGATCAGATGCAGAGAGAGAGAGAGAGAAGGGGGGATTAAAGAGAAAGCATGCCAGCATGGGCGGAGGTTCCGCAGGGGGAAGGCCCCCGAATAGGTTCAACCGAGGAGCAGTTTCGCTACCTGGGAGGAGTATTGGGTTTAAACCATCTGGGAGTGCAACTGTGAGCCAGGGCGGCCAACAAGCAGGAGTGTCCCATTCCCATCATTCCAGACCTCCACTACCAGTATGTGCCACTTGTGGGAAGAGACATTCCGGGGTGTGTACTCAGAAACAAACGGTCTGTTATAAGTGTGGGCGAGCAGGCCACTATGCCCACTAGTGTACCGCGATTGTTCCTACTGCCAGCAAAGGCACTACTTGTTTTCAGTGTGGCCGTCCGGGTCACATGAGGAGGGATTGCCCGATGAATAAGCCAGCAGCATCGGGGGCAAGCAGAGCTGCCTCCAACAAGCCACCAACTGCTAGAACTTTTAACATGACGGTACAAGATGCCGTGAAGGACGCGGAGGTGATAGCAGGTACATTTTCCCTCAATTCAGTCAGTGCAAATGTTTTTTTTGATTCTGGAGCAACTAAGTCTTTTATATCTAGAGATTTTGCACATAAATTGAAACTTAAAACCCAACCGCTAAGGGAATCCTTGCAAGTAGAGATAGCGAATGAGGAAGTCGTTCCAGTTAATCAGATTCACCCCAATTGCAAAATAGAAATAGGAGGACAATCCTTCTGTGTGGTTTTGATTCCTTTTAAGCTAGGGGAATTCGATGTTATTTTGGGAATGGACTGGTTGTCTCGTAATAATGCGTAAATAGATTGTAAATGGAAAAAGGTTAAGTTGAAAACCCCAGGAAAGAAGGAAATAGTATTTAAAGGGCTACGACAGACCCAGACCATTCTGACCATGGCACAGACCAAGAGACTGCTACGAAAAGGGAACGAAGCTTATTTAGCTTACGTTATAGACATCCAGAAAGAGGCGCCCAAGATATAAGATATTCCGGTAGTTAACGAATTTGAAGACGTGTTTCCTCAAGATCTTCCCGGACTACCACCAGATAGAGTAATTGAGTTTGCTATCGAATTAGCCCCGGGGACGGCGCCAGTTTCCAAGGCCCCGTACCGATTGGCGCCAGTGGAGATGAAAGAGCTAGCCAAGCAATTGCAGGAATTGTTGGATAAGGGTATGATAAGACCCAGTGTATCGCCTTGGGGCGCACCAGTGTTATTTGTCAAGAAAAAGGATGGGAGTATGAGGTTATGCATCGACTATCGAGAGTTGAACAAGCTGACCATAAAGAATAAGTACCCGTTACCCAGGATTGACGATTTGTTTGACCAGCTAAGAGGAGCTGTGTATTTCTCTAAGATTGACCTGAGAACCGGATATCACCAATTAAAGATTAAACCTGAAGATATTCCAAAGACTGCATTCCGTACTAGGTATGGACATTACGAGTTCTTGGTGATGTCATTCGGATTGACCAACGCCCCAGCAGCTTTCATGGATTTAATGAATAGAGTGTTCAAATAATATTTGGACCAGTTTGTTATAGTCTTTATTGATGATATTTTGATCTACTTAAAGACAGAGGAAGAACACGCTGAACATTTGAGGATAACCTTAGAGACGCTCCGGAAGGAGCAATTATATGCCAAATTCTCAAAGTGTGAGTTCTGGAAAAATGAGGTGCAATTTTTAGGGCACGTAATCAACAGAGAAGGAGTGCTAGTTGACCCCTCCAAGATAGAGGCAGTTTCAAATTGGGAACGACCAACCACTCCAACAGAGGTAAGGAGTTTCATCGGATTGGCTGGGTATTATAAACGATTTGTTCAAGATTTCGCAAAGATCGCAGCTCCGTTAACTCAACTTACCCGTAAAACTGAGAAATTTGAATGGACTGAAAAATGCGAGAAGAGTTTTCAAGAGCTGAAGATGAGGTTGGTAACGGCCCCAATGTTGGCGTTGCCTGATGGAAAAGGAGATTTCGTAATTTATAGTGATGCTTCGCATAAAGGATTGGGATGTGTGCTTATGTAGCACGGTAAGGTAATAGCATATGCGTCAAGGCAATTGAAGGATTACGAGATCCGATACCCCACCCATGATCTGGAATTAGTAGCAATTGTTTTTGCCTTAAAGATTTGGAGGCACTACTTGTATGGAGAGAAGTGTGAAATTTACACTGACCATAAGAGCCTCAAGTACATTTTTACGCAGAAAGAGCTTAACATGCGTCAGAGAAGATGGCTAGAGCTAATCAAGGATTACGATTGTGAGATTCATTATCACCCGGGTAAAGCCAATGTGGTGGCTGACGCCCTTAGTAGGAAAGAGAAGCTCCAGATGATAACCGCAGAGGAAGAATTGATAAAGGACATTGAGAAGTTGGAAATTGAGATCAAGATGCCTGAAGAAGGACAAGAAAAGTTGATGGAAATTCGAATCCAGCCCCCATTGTTGGAAAAGATTAGGCTATGCCAGGAAAGGGTAATGGAAGTAGAAAGGAACTCAGCTAAGGAATTAATGACTGGTGAAGAAATCAAGTGTGAAAAAGATAAAGAAGGGATCATGAGATACATGTGGAGGATATGGATCCCAAACGATCAGGAACTCAAGGAAGAAATTCTTTATGAGGCACACAACTCAGGATACTCAGTGCACCCCGGTAGCACCAAGATGTATAGAGATGTGAAAGAGTACTATTGGTGGCCCAACATGAAAAAGGACGTGGTAGAGTGGGTAAGCAAATGCTTGACCTGCCAGAAAGTGAAAGCAGAGCACCAGAGGCCTAGTGGACTTCTACATCCCTTAGAGATTCCCGAATGGAAATGGGAACATATAGCTATGGACTTCGTAGTAGGTTTACCAAGGACTAAAACAAATCATGACACCATATGGGTAATTATAGACCGGCTAACCAAGTCAGCCCACTTTCTTCCTATTAATGAAAGGTACACGGTCGATAAGCTAGTAGATATCTACCTCAAAGAGATAGTGGCGCGACATGGAGTCCCAGTCGCCATAGTGTCCGACCGAGATCCCAGATTTAACTCCAGGTTTTGGAGGAGCTTTCAGGAATGTGTGGGAACCAGGCTAAACATGAGTACATCTTACCATCCCCAGACAGACGGGCAAAGTGAAAGGACCATCCAGACACTAGAAGATATGTTGAGAGTATGTGCTATAGGCTTTAAAGGAAATTGGGATGATCACTTGCCATTGATTGAGTTCTCCTACAACAATAGCTTTCATTCAAGCATAGGAATGCCGCCTTACGAGGCCCTCTATGGAAGGAAATGCCGATCTCCCCTATATTGGGATGAAGTTGGAGAGCGAAAGATGCTCGGACCTGAGATGGTCCAACGGACAAAAGATGCAATGGATCTAATCAGAGGACGGCTGGTAGCAGCCCAAGATCGACAAAAGAAATATGCCGACTTAGCTCGGAAAGGAAAAGAATATGAGGTGGGAGACCTAGTGTTCTTGAAGGTATCTCCTTGGAAGGGTTTAATGAGGTTTGGAAAGAAAGGGAAGTTGAGCCCTAGATATATTGGACCATTTGAGATCTTAAGACGTATTGGAGAGCTAGCTTATGAACTGGCATTACCCCCGAACCTGCAGCAAGTGCACAATGTGTTCCATGTCTCAATGCTGAGGAAATATAACCCAGATGCCAAGCACATAGTGGAATATGAGCACGTGGACATGCAACCATATTTGACCTATGTAGAGCAACCGGTGGAAATCATAGACAGAAAAGATCAAGTGCTCCGAAACAAGGTCATCAAGCTTGTAAGGGTTTTATGGCAGAACCACAACATAGAAGAATCAACCTGGGAGCTAGAAAGTGCAATGCTGGAAAAGTACCCCCATTTATTTTCAAACTGATTCCGGGACGGAATCCTTTTAAGGAGGGGAGACTGTAAGAACCCAGATTTTTGGTAGAATTAAAACTTTTCTTATGTAATAATATAAGGAGTGAATGGTGGTTATGACTGCAATGTAACGAATGTCTATTAAATGAATGGAATGGATTTGAATTCAATTATTTATATGTCATGCAGAATACTTTTGGTTGACAGCATAGATTAGAATGATCTATCTCCTTAGGGATATAAGTTATATTATTCCAAGAAAGATTATTCTAGTGTCATCCAAATCAATATATGTTATTAGTCCAGTGGTTCCGTAAAAGGGTTAAGGAATGCCCTAGAGAGGACCAGGGCATTATTATTATATATAAGGAATAAAAAGGAATAATGAAGTGTGAATAGTGATTTTGGGGGATATGGGTATATTATTGGACGACGCTATATAGAAGTATTCAAAACGGATTTTCGAGTTCATATTCATGATCCAGGGGCAAGATAAGTGTATGTAAACGATATCGGATTCAGAAAAATAGCAGTTTCATTTTCTCCGAGATTTCCCTGGACACTGCAAGACTTAAGGATTTATAAAAGGGATTTAAGGAATTTAAATTCGAGAAGTACTAAGTAAGATGGAGGACGGTATTATAATTATTAAGAAGGTTTTCGGTAAAACCCTAACTAGAAACGAATGAGTTATTCCTCCGAACAAGCAAGGAAATTGAGTAATAACCGGACAAAGAAGCGAACAAAATAACCAAGAGACAAACAAGTGCAATTGGTGGAAAACAGGAGAAACCTAAGTGGCATGTTTGTAAGTCAACTACAAGCTAGGTGGTATAAGTGCACTTTTACAAAAATGGAGTTGTTTAATGTGGTGCCAACACATGGTCCAATAAGAAGCCAACAAGTGGAACCTATAGATGAGTGACAACACATTATGAAGAGATGCATCCATTATATAGCAAGAGTGTATGGCATTATTAACACATAAAACACAAAAACAAAAACCACCACCACCAAGCTAGGAGCTCTCGGCCTTGCTCTTTTCTAAGAGGAGATCTCCACTTCCAACCACCCATTCACTTCAATCTTGAGCTTAAATCAAAGCTAGTATCAAGTAGAAGGTAAATCCAAGAGATCATCATCAACCAATATGTTTAACTAGATCAAAACAATGATCAAAGTTCTTGATGAATAGTGTTCTTATGAACTAACTTTTCTTTTCTTGATTTCTTTGGATAGATCAAGCTATACTAAGGCTAGATAAGGACTAACCAAGGTTTACTAAGTTCATTCATACACCAAGGAAGCTATATCACTCTTGAAAACCAAGCTCTTAGTTTAAGTTTTGGTATTTTAGATGAGTTATATGGATTTAATGCATGTTTAGGACCTTAAGATTATGATTGGGCTTTATTAAAAGTTAAATTAGTATAGATGAACGGTAAGACATTGCTTGGTCTTAGTTCATGGATAAATAACATGTATATGATGTTTGGGGTGTAAACCATGATTATTGGATGGTTTGAATTTTGGAAAACGTGTAAACATAGCCGTCGTAATGCCGAAAATTCGTTAACCCATGAAATCCGTGCATATCAGTAGCATATATACACTGTCCAGTCTCGGATTTTGCAATGATAAGCTTGATTATGTTATAAGATTCGTTTTGATATAAATTTCGTATGAAACGGATATACGGTTTAGGAGATATGGCCGATTTAATAAAAGTGGTTCGAAACCGTAAACGAAAGTTCGTAACTGTATTTAAACCCCCTTAACTCGAGTAATGCAGTGGTGAATGATGATAATTAAATAACAGAGATAAAAAGGAAGGTGTGGGAAAAGACCGCATGTAAAAGGGATCGTTTTCCGATTTTATAAAAATGTTCGAATCGAGGTTAAACGCGAACGAACCCCTAGAAGCATGCTTGATTATGACTTTGGTTAATAACTTAGAAAACGGGCGATAAAACTCGTAGTACAATCTCGATTCGTAATTAATCGATCTTAAGACTTACATGGCTTAAGTATGTGTTAAGTGTGGGTGCAATGACGGGATATAATAGCGAACGTATGTCGAACCGCATCGGTGATAAAAAGAATTACACTGAGAGGTGTATAACGAGATAATTCGAAAACGTGTTTCGACTTAAGTGAAGTCTATATTTAATCTTGTAAAGTGTTAAGTGATTAATCCCGAATGCCTTGACTATTTATAGATCATCAGGCTGACCCGGGACACGCTACCACTACCCCTACCCGCACTCGATTTCCAGACAAGTTTTCAAACCTTTTTTTTAAAGGCTGTTGTTGTGAATATATATATATGATTTCTGTTATACATATGCCATAGCATGCATGCCTATTTTCAAGTTATATTGTGATACTTGTTCCCTGATTTATTGTTGGCTTATAAGCTAGATAGATATATATCAGTTATAAGCTGGAAATTATTTAGACCTTTAATCGAAGGGCAGTGAATCTCATTCTTTGATTATAGACCGGGAGTCGATAATTCTTGATATATATAGATATTATTTTCAGAGGAAAATAATTAAGTAAATATTTCCCATTTATTATCTGGCGAATATTATTGAGATATTCCTTTGAGATTATTTGATAAATATTATTCGGGTTATTCATAAGATATTTATTTATTCGATGAACATTATCTTTAATGTTCATCTAAAGCCGATTTAATATTCGAATATTATTTCGAACCCTCAGTTAAGTTATTCACTTAGAGAATATTCATTCTTATTTCTTCGATAAATATTATCTAGAATATTCATTCGAGTCTATTTATTTAATGAATATTATTTTAATATTCATTTGAGCCTTATTTATTTAAATGAATATTATTTCGAATATTCATTCAGCTCTATTTATTTTATAAATATGAGTTGAGCATTGATTCGAACTCCAATTGTTCGATAAATATTATCTTCGACGTTCATTTAAAGTCAATTCTATTATTGAACATAATTTTAAATATTCATTCGATAATCATTTCTTTGATAAATATTATTAAGTCGAATATTCATTATTTGTTTGATGAATATTATCTCAAATATTCAGTCGATAATTATTTCATCAACAAGTATCGTTCTTAAGTTGAATATTCATTATTTATTCAATGAATATTATTTTAGATATTCATTTGACGATTATTTCATCAATAAATACCATTATTATCAATTTAAATATTCATTATTCGTTCAATGAATATTATCCTGAATATCTATTCAAAGATTATTCCAAGCAACACTTTTCCAATATCTGTGACTTAATAAATATTCTTGGAATATTTATTTAATTCTTCTAACTCGTTTCGAAAATGATTTACTTCATTCACATAGTATAATTGACCTTCGAATATTATATAAATTATTTCAGAGCCTTAATACTATTAGTATATTATCAAGGAAGGTTCTCAAACTCTACTCTTCGTTCAATCCTGCCTCTCAAATAATAAGGGAACCTTACTTGGGAAATGTTATTTATCTTGTGACTGCCCGGTCATAAATTATTCGTTTCATTCGCAACTTGGTTGCTATTATTCATGGAATTGTGTGTACCCTCTCATCATTCGAGGGGTAGAATGTTGGAACAAGTTGGTGTCCATTAACAAGCAAAAACTTGGGAAATAGTGGTACATTTTCCTTTCCACATTAGATACGACTACCTTGTGGAGTCATATCAACAGGTATCATACCTGGGGAAAAGGGGAACGGACATTACATTTCAAAATGATGGATGTTAAATGAACTAGGAGACGCGTAAGTGGCCGAGTGGCGCCGGTCCAGCAATAGCCCAACCGTTGGCTTAGGAGTTCCAGAGGGCGGTAGACAAGTAAATCCGTCGGAGCTACCTTCTACATGTAGAGAACGACTGATGAGATGCATGACATACGACTGATCATCGTAAACGTCAGGGCATCTGGCACGGCAATGCTCCCGTATTAGTTCATCTTTCAAGATTGGAAATCTTCTGCAACACCATCTGTGTTGGCAGTGTTGAAACATGTTGAAAACTGGAATTGTACTATTTTCTGCAAGTTCCTCTTTGATGAAAATAATGCTATCTTGCTCATCTTGATATAGTAGATATTTCCACAAAATTCATATACTTTGAGTTACCTTGTAACTTCATCCTTTATATTGAGCTGGAACTCTTTTCATTAAGGCATGGCATATGGTTTCAATATATATCTTTGAACTGTCATATATATTACTGCACAGTTATATTATTGGTGGGCTATTGCTCACCCTTGCTTATTATTATGTCACAACAACAGCTAGGTCACATGGCTCGCGTAAGGCGCACTCGGCACAAGAAGGTTACCCGTCCCACAGGACTCCCCGCTGTGACAGCCCCAAATCCGGGGTCATGAATTTGGGCCATCACGAACCAACTTCCATTCAAATTCAATATCTCTTGGGTTTTTTTTTTTTATAATTAATACTTATGCAATTGACCCCACAGTAATACACACACACACACACCAGTCATATGCTCAGAGAACAACATTCACCATAATAAGAGTTTAGAATTAAAAAGTTATTACAACCCAGAATCATACTTCAGTACATTGTTGAGTGATGCTTCTACAAGAAGCATTTCAACAACCAAATTTATTACAATCTTTCAAACTTACACACTTAATATACATAAGCCCACTAAACCCCTTGCGATGGTCATCTACCTCGGGAATTGATGCTAACGAGCTCTCAGAAGGTCGCCTTTCCCTTACCCTCTTGCGGGGCGTTCTGCGTAGTATGGGCATACCTAGCTGTATATAGATAAGTAGCAAGAGTGAGCTATAATAGCTCAGCAAGATAATATTGAAAACTAGAATTTAAAATGTAACCAAGTATACATGTATATACATATGTAAGCAGTAACCAATTTATAAACTTTAAGGAAGAATAAAACTCTTATTTAATAATACATCATCCACTTACTATTATAAGAAAGAAATCTAAGGTAATACAGTATCAGTTTCTCTTCTTAAATATTATAACAACCAATATACCCTTTTAGTGTAATATTTTAAAATAATATAAATACTTGAGTAAATCTCTCACTATCATCTTCTCATTTCCCTCCTGTACAGTAATTTTATAAATTAATATAAAATCAGTTTCTCTTCATCTATATCAATAATTTCATCGTTTCATATCACCTTTCTGTTTTCAGTTATAGAAATCTGAAAACCATTTTCAATTCTTTCTTTCAAGTTTTGGGGATATATACTGGCGCCAGATACGTAGGACGATGATCAGTCGCCTGACCGTATCCGCTCTCTGTTTACTACTAGTAGAAGGAATGAAGGCCACCTGCATAACATCATCCCTGGAGGAAGGCCACCTGCATAACATCCTCCTGGAGGAAGGCCACCTGCATAACATCCTCCCTTGGCATCTTCGTGCCGAATCATGAATACTAGACTATGTCGCACACAGCCCTGACATAGCCTCTTATGCAAATTTGTTGCTAATCCCCCTTGTTATAAGATCATTATTCAATTTATCAACACCATTTCACATTTCCATTCTTGCACATTATTTCTGTAAAATATATTCATAACATAATACTTTGATTATGATTCAGACATCTCTTTTATATTCAAGAATTTAAATATGCTTTTATATCCATAACATATTCCATCTACTTAAAAAGTAGTAATTAATAATCAAATAATATTTATAATACCACTAACACCAAAAAGAATATTTTTAATATAGTATTATAAACCATATAACCCTGGATAACAACTGATACCATTCTTTCATATTCCCTTAATCATAAGGCATGTTCACTTCATGCATAATCATCTCTATGTATATTCATATCCATCTCATACTCATATCCATATTCATACCATACTCATATACCTTCCCTTTTTACATCAATAATCGAGGAAAACCATTTCTTAACAATATAGTAACAATAGCATCACATATATATATTTCATGAAATCAAGTTTCTTTGAAGATAAATAATTTCCAAGTAGGGATAGAAAAGATCTTGCCTCGGTTCCTGTATCCTGACAGTAAGGCTGGTCCCTCTTCCGGAGTTTCTATAAACACAAAAAGGACCGTCATTAGAATATCACATCTCTTACTCACTACACTCTTGTATAACATTACCCTTGATACTTCAATATATGCCTAACGTATTATTATTATCCCAAAGGTTCAAGAACTTAACCATTTATAAGCTCAATCGAAGTTTCAGGGGTTTTCACCATTTCCCCTAACGACCACCCTTAACTGTAAAAATCCCCATGAATTATAGATTTCGACTTTTACTACAAGGTCAACTGGTAATGTCTCTTTGACTAACCTACCATATTATCCCAAAGTTTCATAATTTTTAAAAATGTCTAAGTAGGTTGATCATAGCCTCAAAGTTGATACAATTACGGTTTCTCGGTTTTCGAACACCTTTCACTAAAACTGACTTTTCTCCTAAACCGTTCATCAGATTTTAACGCACCTTATATCAAAACGATCTATGAACTAAGCTCTATCATCTCATGGTCCCTTAGTGTGCTGGACAGTAACCTACCGTGTGTGCACAGTTGCTAAAAACAGGGCAGATTTCCTTCTAACGAAAATCGGACATTATAACTGCTGTAATTTCATACTTTCCAAAATTTCACCACTCCAAAACCATCATCAAACACCATAATCATCACCTACACCATGTGGTCTTCATTACCAGCCATGGTTACAATTCCAAACACCTCCATATTCAACTTTAAATCACTTACAAACACTTATAACATCATAAACATAACCATTATACCCCTTAATCACTAAACATAACAATATCCATCATAAACACAAAAGGGCAAGGGTTGTTATACCTCTTTGAAGCTTGAAGAACACTTAATAATCCTTAATAATCCTTGGGCACACCTTGAACAACCTTGAATTAGCTTGGATTAACTAAAGGAGCCATTAAAACAAAGTTAAAAATTCGAAGTTACTATTCACTCAGCTGAAAGAATCGCAAAAACGAAGGTCTTACCTACGTTTTCTGGAGGAGGCTTCTAAATGAAAGTTGTAGAGCATCTCATGGGCTTTCCAAAAAGCTAAAGAACACGAAATTCGGCTGAGAAACGAAGGAGTTATGTTCGATTTACCAACCTGCTGTCTTTTTGGCCGAAAATGATGATAATGGATGGGGGAGAGTTTCTTGCTTTTGTTTTGATCTTATCTCATCTTACTCTTGCTTAATCTAGAGTGTTATGGAAGCTTGGAAAGATATTTTGTGGTTAACACCTTGCAAAGTTACTAATTTACCCTTAAAAACAAGTTAATGGCTAATGACACCACTTTGATGATTCAATAAATCCCATTTTGATTTCCTACTTATAATGCTAATAATCTTGAATAACATAATGTGGTATGTATCCTTGTTATATCACTAATATTGGTTGCTTGGTTTCCATACTCGTCTAATTGTGGTTCGTCTCGAATATACCTCATTATCTCAGTGGTTCTGAAATCATTTAACATTCCAAATTCCTTTGGTATTCTCTTAACTTAAAAATCCCCTGGTTTAATCTAAATTCTCTAATCCCTCAATATATAATTCTTATAATATTTCCATGCCCCTTAAGATCCAATAGAAGCTCTTTGGAAGTCAAAATCCTCAAAAATCCATATTTAGGAATTTCTGAAATCCATCGTCATTTCGAGTCACTTAATTTCAGTGTACATTACTAGTATGGTTTCTGTTTATTCATTTTCTGTTTCCATTGCAGAGTACCTACATACCATTTCTCTAAATCCTCAAAATTACTATTCATGGGATCACTGTAGTATTGCTAGAGTTAGGGTTATTACATCATTCCCCCCTTAAAAGGATTCCGTCCCGGAATCACGTTGAAAATGTCCATAGATACCTTTTTCATCCACATCTTCTAAGTTCTATACCAATTTCTCCATCCTTTTTCCTTCATAGTATCTCTATCTTGTTTGCGCAAAAATACACCATCATAAACTTGCTTGTCATTCATCAACATGCCATTTAGCTTATCAATAGTAGTGCTTTTCATTATCTTCCCTTACTAATCTCTTCCTGTACTTAATCGTTCTATTTTATCTCCTCATTCTCCTCCCTTTTTACTAGTACCTCGGCCACCACTTTGGCCTTTCCTTACATGGTAGTGTATCTCACTATGGTTTATCTGTATTTTGATCTCTATCATGACATAAAATATGAACACTTCAATCTTGTTATATCCTGTCTCTGTAAAATCCTCCAGAAATCTGACTAGAATAAGATTCCTTGAAACAATTGTAAGAAAATACTATCTATAATATATATTTCCTGTTCGTATCTAATCAAGTTTGTGCTTTTCTCAAAATACTTATTCTCCGTTGCATAGAATTTCCTGGCCCCTAACAGATACTGATTTTCCTTATCTAGATTGTCAACCTACCTACACTATTCATTGACCAAGTCGATCCCTAACCAAACATTTATACTTACATGTGTAAATAATTAAAGAAAATATTTCACCTGCATCTGTATCCGGCTTTTTCAATGCTTCTCCTAAAGTTATGTTGTACACTCTGGCAGTAGGTTTATTTGAAACAGTCATACTTTGTCCCGGCGCAGATGACCCACCGGAACGACAATCTCTAGCAAAGTGTCCTAGTTTCCCACATTGATAACACTTGATATCAATCTTGTCAGTTGATGTGCACTGATTATAATAGTGTCCTTTCTGTCCGCACTTAAAGCAAGTTACTTTCGACCTCCTACACACTCCCGTATGCTTCCTACCACACGTGTTACAGTCTGGAAATGGTGTTCGAGATTGATTAGACTGAAAGGTTCTTGTGGATCTACCACCCTGATTCACCGTCTCACTAACAGTCTTGTTACTCCCTGTCTTTCCCACAAACTGAGATTTTTGTCCCTTACCAACCTTGTTAAAGTAACTTTCTTCGCTTGAACCTCCTTTCTGACCCTCACATCTCCTTTTCTTACTTTCTCGCCCCATCTGATTTTGTTCGTTATAAGCATTTTCATTCTGTCTATTTCGTCTTCCTTCATCTCTCTCATTTTCCTTTGCATTTGCTCTATTATTACGCTTAGGCGGCATGATTCTGTATATAACAATATCCTTCTTTAATCACCCAATTTAGGGTATAATATACATCATTCTCATATACACAATTATATCACTAGTTAACTCATTTATATACCATAATATTCTCAACTCAACTTTATCAATTAAGCGTATCACCTTTAGCACAATAACCTTTTCATTTAAGTCAATCACCTTATATACATCAATATTCTTGAATCTCAACATTTAATATCAAAATACGATAAAATTAGGCAAAATACATAAACTTCATTAATTATCCCCACTTCCTTTGTTTATCCTCATTCTAACTTTTCCCTCAAAATACACCTTACTCTCAATAGTAAATCTCAATTATACCTTAAAATTTCTCATATTATTTTATCTCACTAGTCCTCAAATATACCCATTTCTTCTCACGAAATTCCTCCCTCTTTTATATCGAAACGCTTCTAACTCTAATTATCTCTTATTGAAATTTCCCTTGAAATCTCGAGTTTCCTCGTATAATCACGTATACTCTAAACTTTGCTTCCATTATCCCATCCTTTACTGAAATCTTCTATATTCGAAACAATTGATAGAATTTAGGAAACTTTGAATTGAAACGAACCCAGAAACAAGCAAGGGTTCCACAATAATTTATAAAATTAAGAGTTTTAAATAACTTTTATTTGAAACAAAAGGATATTTGAGAAATCAATATGATGGAAGAACCGTACGTCACACAAGTGAGGGCGTCCCCTCCGACTTTCTATCACACAGACAGATTGTCCTTGTGTATACATATATGGTTGTTCCTCTTAGTTGGAATAAGAAATATAGAGGAAAATTTAAATCACAATGATAAATACCATCTTCCAAAAATAATCTTAGAGGAATATTTTGACTAATAAAATTTTGAAACACATTTCAAGGATACCAAAAAGTTTTGAAAAGATACCGGCCCCTTTTGAATAAGAGATGATGAATCACCCTGGAATTACTCACGAGGTTATCTAACGTACACTTCCCGATACATCAAGTATTCCCCTTTTTCATATCGATCTCGTGTGCTACATAAACTTAACACTTTTGGCATAATAACCTTTATTAGCAATAATCTATAAAATTATAATTACTACTTAGAATAAACGCTTCGTTCGATAAACCCCTCTTTGAACTCGATGTGAGTTCAAAATTTCTATTATTAATAATATATTTATTATTATCACTCTTGTTCCTGAGCATTATGACTCTAAGCTCTGATACCAAACTGTGACAGCCCCAAATCCGGGGTCATGAATTTGGGCCATCACGAACCAACTTCCATTCAAATTCAATATCTCTTGGGTTTTTTTTTTTTATAATTAATACTTATGCAATTGACCCCACAGTAATACACACACACACACACCAGTCATATGCTCAGAGAACAACATTCACCATAATAAGAGTTTAGAATTAAAAAGTTATTACAACCCAGAATCATACTTCAGTACATTGTTGAGTGATGCTTCTACAAGAAGCATTTCAACAACCAAATTTATTACAATCTTTCAAACTTACACACTTAATATACATAAGCCCACTAAACCCCTTGCGATGGTCATCTACCTCGGGAATTGATGCTAACGAGCTCTCAGAAGGTCGCCTTTCCCTTACCCTCTTGCGGGGCGTTCTGCGTAGTATGGGCATACCTAGCTGTATATAGATAAGTAGCAAGAGTGAGCTATAATAGCTCAGCAAGATAATATTGAAAACTAGAATTTAAAATGTAACCAAGTATACATGTATATACATATGTAAGCAGTAACCAATTTATAAACTTTAAGGAAGAATAAAACTCTTATTTAATAATACATCATCCACTTACTATTATAAGAAAGAAATCTAAGGTAATACAGTATCAGTTTCTCTTCTTAAATATTATAACAACCAATATACCCTTTTAGTGTAATATTTTAAAATAATATAAATACTTGAGTAAATCTCTCACTATCATCTTCTCATTTCCCTCCTGTACAGTAATTTTATAAATTAATATAAAATCAGTTTCTCTTCATCTATATCAATAATTTCATCGTTTCATATCACCTTTCTGTTTTCAGTTATAGAAATCTGAAAACCATTTTCAATTCTTTCTTTCAAGTTTTGGGGATATATACTGGCGCCAGATACGTAGGACGATGATCAGTCGCCTGACCGTATCCGCTCTCTGTTTACTACTAGTAGAAGGAATGAAGGCCACCTGCATAACATCATCCCTGGAGGAAGGCCACCTGCATAACATCCTCCTGGAGGAAGGCCACCTGCATAACATCCTCCCTTGGCATCTTCGTGCCGAATCATGAATACTAGACTATGTCGCACACAGCCCTGACATAGCCTCTTATGCAAATTTGTTGCTAATCCCCCTTGTTATAAGATCATTATTCAATTTATCAACACCATTTCACATTTCCATTCTTGCACATTATTTCTGTAAAATATATTCATAACATAATACTTTGATTATGATTCAGACATCTCTTTTATATTCAAGAATTTAAATATGCTTTTATATCCATAACATATTCCATCTACTTAAAAAGTAGTAATTAATAATCAAATAATATTTATAATACCACTAACACCAAAAAGAATATTTTTAATATAGTATTATAAACCATATAACCCTGGATAACAACTGATACCATTCTTTCATATTCCCTTAATCATAAGGCATGTTCACTTCATGCATAATCATCTCTATGTATATTCATATCCATCTCATACTCATATCCATATTCATACCATACTCATATACCTTCCCTTTTTACATCAATAATCGAGGAAAACCATTTCTTAACAATATAGTAACAATAGCATCACATATATATATTTCATGAAATCAAGTTTCTTTGAAGATAAATAATTTCCAAGTAGGGATAGAAAAGATCTTGCCTCGGTTCCTGTATCCTGACAGTAAGGCTGGTCCCTCTTCCGGAGTTTCTATAAACACAAAAAGGACCGTCATTAGAATATCACATCTCTTACTCACTACACTCTTGTATAACATTACCCTTGATACTTCAATATATGCCTAACGTATTATTATTATCCCAAAGGTTCAAGAACTTAACCATTTATAAGCTCAATCGAAGTTTCAGGGGTTTTCACCATTTCCCCTAACGACCACCCTTAACTGTAAAAATCCCCATGAATTATAGATTTCGACTTTTACTACAAGGTCAACTGGTAATGTCTCTTTGACTAACCTACCATATTATCCCAAAGTTTCATAATTTTTAAAAATGTCTAAGTAGGTTGATCATAGCCTCAAAGTTGATACAATTACGGTTTCTCGGTTTTCGAACACCTTTCACTAAAACTGACTTTTCTCCTAAACCGTTCATCAGATTTTAACGCACCTTATATCAAAACGATCTATGAACTAAGCTCTATCATCTCATGGTCCCTTAGTGTGCTGGACAGTAACCTACCGTGTGTGCACAGTTGCTAAAAACAGGGCAGATTTCCTTCTAACGAAAATCGGACATTATAACTGCTGTAATTTCATACTTTCCAAAATTTCACCACTCCAAAACCATCATCAAACACCATAATCATCACCTACACCATGTGGTCTTCATTACCAGCCATGTTTACAATTCCAAACACCTCCATATTCAACTTTAAATCACTTACAAACACTTATAACATCATAAACATAACCATTATACCCCTTAATCACTAAACATAACAATATCCATCATAAACACAAAAGGGCAAGGGTTGTTATACCTCTTTGAAGCTTGAAGAACACTTAATAATCCTTAATAATCCTTGGGCACACCTTGAACAACCTTGAATTAGCTTGGATTAACTAAAGGAGCCATTAAAACAAAGTTAAAAATTCGAAGTTACTATTCACTCAGCTGAAAGAATCGCAAAAACGAAGGTCTTACCTACGTTTTCTGGAGGAGGCTTCTAAATGAAAGTTGTAGAGCATCTCATGGGCTTTCCAAAAAGCTAAAGAACACGAAATTCGGCTGAGAAACGAAGGAGTTATGTTCGATTTACCAACCTGCTGTCTTTTTGGCCGAAAATGATGATAATGGATGGGGGAGAGTTTCTTGCTTTTGTTTTGATCTTATCTCATCTTACTCTTGCTTAATCTAGAGTGTTATGGAAGCTTGGAAAGATATTTTGTGGTTAACACCTTGCAAAGTTACTAATTTACCCTTAAAAACAAGTTAATGGCTAATGACACCACTTTGATGATTCAATAAATCCCATTTTGATTTCCTACTTATAATGCTAATAATCTTGAATAACATAATGTGGTATGTATCCTTGTTATATCACTAATATTGGTTGCTTGGTTTCCATACTCGTCTAATTGTGGTTCGTCTCGAATATACCTCATTATCTCAGTGGTTCTGAAATCATTTAACATTCCAAATTCCTTTGGTATTCTCTTAACTTAAAAATCCCCTGGTTTAATCTAAATTCTCTAATCCCTCAATATATAATTCTTATAATATTTCCATGCCCCTTAAGATCCAATAGAAGCTCTTTGGAAGTCAAAATCCTCAAAAATCCATATTTAGGAATTTCTGAAATCCATCGTCATTTCGAGTCACTTAATTTCAGTGTACATTACTAGTATGGTTTCTGTTTATTCATTTTCTGTTTCCATTGCAGAGTACCTACATACCATTTCTCTAAATCCTCAAAATTACTATTCATGGGATCACTGTAGTATTGCTAGAGTTAGGGTTATTACACCCGCTGATATTGTTGCTGCCATTGCTGAGGTAGCATAGATAGGCAGCTTTTGACTTACCAGCTTAATTATATGTATAATTAATCCTAATCAACGGCAAGAACATTTAAACTTATGATGTTACTCCTTTTGGATTGTATTAACTTTTATTCGTAAATTCGAAATGTAAGACTTATTTGAATTTCATCTCTGGGACTATAACTGTGTGTGTGTGAGTGGTTATTATTGTGGGGTCGCAGCATGTTACTTATTATTTCTGGATTCAAGTCAAGTGATATATGGATAATGAGACCGTAACGACCCGATTCCTGACCCCGGATCTGGGGGTGTTACAAGTTGTCTTTGTCGAGAATTGGAATCTTTACCACTGTGTCCTTCTTTCCCATGGTGCTAGATCTTTAAACTTCTTGTATGTTAGAAGCTTGCTCTGATACCAATTGTTATTTCCCAGTAGCACACTTCAAGATTGTAGAAAGGGGGTTGAATACAATATTGTAATTTTCTTTGGACTTTAACTAAGACAACAAGTGAACTTCAATGGAAACAGGTGGATAAATCGAAGACTAAAACGTAAAGAACCAGAAAATGAACAATCACACAACACACTTAAAAATTTCAGGTGGGGTTTTCTTGACTCCACCTGAGGGTTGTATTGAAGAAAACTTCTCTGTGTAAAATAAGTACACAACTGCGAATATAATGCTAAAACTATTACAAGAGAACCTGATGCTTATGGCTTTTTAGCTCAGTGTTTCTCTTCTCTATTTTAGCTATGCTACACTTGAAGTATATAAATACTCCAAGATTACAAACCCTACAAAATAAACGAATCTTACAAGTCAAAGTATTCTGCAGGGTTGCTGCCACTCCTTGTCTCCATGTGATACAATTTTGTCTGGTTGTCTTGGATAGATATGCACTAGATTTACCAGCTAAATTGTTTGTGAGAATAAGGAATGTTTCTTTTTCTTCTTCGTTTCCAATACTGGTTCCCATACCTCTTTTAAGTTTATCAACCCATGTGATCTGTCAGGCATGTCAAGTCGCCATCAACCTCTAATCCCAAGACATTATTGGTTGAAGCATTTATCCGTTGGTGTAGACATGGATCGATAGGTTGATTTCTGCTTGTTGAGAATATCATATCCATTGGTGTAGAATCCTCATCCATTGATCATCACTTCACTTATACAGAATTACATAGCACAGCCTATTTACAATTAGCTACCCTATTCTGCATATCCATTGATAGTCGATCAACATGACTTTGGATTTCTAGCAGCTATGATATTAACAAACAAGCTTAAACTTAAATACAAGGTATGCTATAGACTTATCAGTTGATAAGCTGCCTCATCAACGGATGTACATAGCTTGGATATCCGTTGATAAGTTACAAAACTTAATCTTGTACTCATATGATTTTCAAGATGTTTTATGGGTGTATATCATCAAGGACAACATAATTCCTAACAGTTAAAATACAAATGCAAGTTACTATTATTATTAATAGTAAGATGAAAAAAGTGTAAAAAAAAAGGAAAAACAAGAATCATAATAAAAATTGTTTCAGAAAAAAGAAGAATCACATTAAAATTAGAAAAAAAATCAAGGTATGCATAATAAATAAATAAAATTTAAACAAAAAATAGAAAGAAAAAAAGAAAGAAGATAAAAAAATAATTATACATCACACAAAATACATTTTTTTAAATACATTTTTACATACCTTAATGACCTAAAATACAAAGACCCACTTGTGCTGCGTTTATGTAAGCACTTATGTACCTAGAGCCTAGGATTGCCCCTCTAAGCATTTTATTACTTAAAATTTGTTGAATTATGTAATTTACTAAATTTGTAAGGTATTGTGAAATTCTAATGATTAATTATATTTTGAAATAATCATTTATTATTTTATGTTATTATAAATAAAATATATTTTGATAATGTGAAATTTTATTACAAGTTTAAAATTTTAACTAAGAATAGGTCCCATTAAAAAGGCTTTAACCAGCAACCTATATAATATTAATAATGATAGTAGGATCATCTTCTGTTGGTTTGGTTGTGGTTTTTTTTGGTCATTTCTCATCTAAATTGTAGCATTAAGATCCATCTATCCAATGTATGAGAAACATGATTTACAAACATTTTACACCTTTTAGCCATATGTAATGTAAATATAAGCATAACATTAATCTCAGGATTTAAAAATACATAAGAAAAATCCTAACTTCCTTGATTGCAAGTGTTTGATAGTTTTAGAATTTCAAGCAATTTTTTTTGTTTTACCCATTAATAATATTAACTAGGGTTTTTTTCATAAATATATAGGAAAAAGTAAATTTTTGCACATTTACTTTTGTTAAGAATAGTTATTTACAATTTTCAAAATTGCAAAAATACTAGATATTAGGGCTCCCCTTTCCCCCCCTCCTTCCTCCCGTCGCCTTTCATTCCCTTCCCTCTGTGTACTTTTTTTTTTAAGGTGGTTGCTCCGCAAGGGCATATTCAACTAAATGCAACCACATGTAACTAAATTTCTGATTTCAAGTTCCATTTTTCAGTTATCATTTTCGACCTCTTTTTTGAATTATATATATATATATATATATATATATAAATGGAAATTGAAATTGAAATTAGTAATTGAATGCAACCACATTCAACTGAATGCAACCACCACTACTAGAAAAACTGGATTTTACATCGGTTCTGGGCCGATGTAAAAAAGTTTCAAAACCGATGTCTAGGTGGGTGTTGTTAAAAGTCCATGTGTTTTACATCGGTGTTAGGCCGATGTTAAAAAGTACTTATTACATCAGTTTTAAACCGATGTAAATAGTGTTCAACAACATCAGTTCTTAAAACAGAACCGATGTCTCAACCCCTGTACTACATCGGTCTTAATTAGAACCGATGTTGTAAACTGTATACTACATCGGTTTTGAATAGAAAACCGATGTTGTAAATTATATACCACATCGTTTTTTAACCGTTGTAAAATAGATCCATGAAATTACCAAATTCGACATCAGTTTTTAGGTGATGTGATATAGGCTCAGTTTTGCTTTAAAAAGTGATGTTTGTTCTGGGTTTTAACATCATTTTTTAAATAACAATGTGATGTGTTATATTTGCATAATTATGTGCCCAAAAATTTACCAAAATCAGCATTGCATGTTCAAATAGAATTATATATCACCAAAGTTAGCAATACAAAACATTCACCCAAAAGCATAATTCATTAACAATCTACTACACCAATAACCCAAACCATCCACATTCACCAAAGTTACAACAAACTCCATATTCACAACTACATAAACTACCCCAACTACTAATATATTCTCAAGTTCACAATAACAAGGTGAATTATTGACCAAGGTGCTGAATTCAGATTGTTGTTTACACTCTGTATACTGTTATTGTTAGAAGCCAATTGCATTGCAATAGACTGGACAAAGTCCTTGTTGTTAGAGCTCTGTGCAACTGTCTGCTCCTGCTGTTGAAGTTGTTGCTCATGTTGCTGGGTCTGAGCAAGAGATCCTGGTGAAGTATTTTTTCTCTGAGGAAAATTGGCCAAGCTCTCTGGGGAAAAATGAATAAGTGTAAGCAATTTGAGCAATCAATACAGATCAAATGCAAATCACAAACAAAGTAAGACTACTGCAGCTTGTTCAATGTGTGGCTGCTGCAATTTTCGGAAGCTACCATGCATATAAATCTTCGGAAGCTAGTACACATCAAAAATTAAGAGGATTACTTAGCAAAAAAGAAACAATTAAGAGGATTATAATCAAAGTAACCACAGAAAAAAACCTACCAAAGAATCTAATCTTACTAAAAGTAATCCCGTAACTTGACTGATGAAAACAGAAAAGAATTAGCATTGTTATAATAAAGCACTTACCAAAGCATTTCCTGTGTAATGACATATCTCACGTACTTTGGTCCTTAATTGGGATTTTGAGATATCAGGAAACTTTTGATGCAAAGAATTTACCACTTTGTTGATACCCTGAGAGTTGGATTGAATGACAGGGACCTGAGATAGTACAAAATTAGCCACTAAGTATAGTATGCTATTGCAGTCTGAGCAAGATTAAAAAAAAACCCCAATTGTCTCCAGTACACAAAACATACTTGTCCATGCAAAAATGCATATACAAGGGTCAGAAGTAAGCCGCTGCAAAAATAAATTTTATTGACCCTAAAAACCATGTTCCAGTTTGATTTAAACATTATTAATGAAGTACATACATGAGTTCCAGATAGACTTGAAGGGGCATCAGCAGATTAGCAGTAGATTCTAATGTAGCAATTACTTTCTCCGTAGCTGCTTTATCGGAAGATTTTTCTTTTTCCAGGGCCAACTCCATCGGTCCATAATAGAATATATAGCTGCAAATGATATTAAAATAAAATCAGCATCTGCTTGACTCGTAAAGACCAAAGCGATACAAAAAAAAATGTGACAAAATTGAGCCTCAAATGCATTCTGTAATAGACAGACAATTTCTTCAATCGCCACACCTTCAATTGTTGGGGATTTACTAAAAAACTAGTTATAATATATATTGCAGCTCCACCAAAGGGATCGTTTAGTTTTTCTCATTTTCAAGCGACATGCAGTTTCAACAATGAATTGTATATTTATAACATAGAACTCACTGAACCATTTGCCACTCCCTCTAATGTTCTTACCAGAGTAGTCCTTATATTCAACATGCAATCTTTGGGAATGTGTTAACAGTTCAGTTATCCACTACACCATTTAAATCATAATTTTTTCCTACAATATTAAACTAAAATAATGAAGAACAAAGAAAGAAGTTCCAACATGCATCCAGGTCCAAATTGACGTTCCAAACTGAAATTTACTGAAAATTAAGATAATTTTGAACCCTCCAAGTGCATAATCATCGGTTGCTCTGGTCAATTTATATAGAATTACTATAGAGGAGAGTATCAAAATAGAAAATTAATAGATATCAAGTTAAATGTAAACCAGATTCTAAGAGTCAGCAGACTCTAAAGGCAACATTACAAACAACAAACAAATGTAGCATGACAAACAAAATCATATGTACAAAATACTTAATGATAATAATTATGCTATAAATTTGTAAAAAATTAGCATATGTGGTTAGGTGAGTAAGTATGTACAAAGACATAGGGTTTCCAACTGCGCAAATTACCAACCAACAAAAACTGACTTGTCCTAATAAGTAATAATGAAGTTGCAGACTGCTAATAAGTATGTACAAGTTTTAACCATTTTGAAAAAAAATTGCTAGTGAGCAGAGTTCTGATGGGTGTCGGCAACTCCAAAAAACAACAGCTGTGTGATAAAAATAATACATACAAGGAGGTCAGCTTGTGTAATGCCAGGGCCTCCCTTTCGTGGAATTTTGTCACCACCAGATACATCTATTATATAGATTATATAATCAGCCAGTTCCCTGCTAAAGTTGGCAGCCAAATTGTTTGCACCTAGACAGATAAAACATGAAACATTAGTACCATGAAGCAGCCTTAGATACATGCACAATATATTGCTAGAATGCTAGAAGCTCAAACGTTGTATTGTGCTGTATGTATAACAAGAAGTGCTAACCTTACATTGACTGAAATTGTAAACAATGTTATAACATCAAGTTTAAATCTAAAAAAACAAACAAACTACTGACCAAAAACAATAATTGCAAACAAATTATGGTATATGAATAAGAACAATAATTTATGCTTTTCGGACAATTCTTCCTGCACTTTGGCATCGTCATTATGCACAAAGTGAGGAACACGTATCAAAAAGAATTTTTAAGTTGGCACTTGTTTTCCTCTAGTTCGAATCTATCAATTTGATTCTTGAAGGCCCAAATAAATCTCATTTGAGACCACATTGTGCTGAAACTGTTAAATTCCTCCAATCTCGTAGCCTGAGACTAATCTTAGAACTCACCAGCAAAAGGAAAAAGGAATTCACAGGTTCCGTAACTTTACAAGATGCACTCCTTTTTCAATATATAGTCTACTACCTCTTCCACAGTATCAACCACCTGCACAGATAGTATAGGCCATTTTTTAAAGCCCTTTCATGGAAAGGAAAGCTATTCTTCAATACCCAGAAAGCCCTTGAGAGTGTGTATCTGTGTATGTTAGGAACATAAATAGTTTTCACAAAGGAAATCTCTGTTTAATACTCGGCAATCTCTTATTACCTTGACACGTATGTTGGCAATTTACAAGGCCTATGGTGCATTTCAAATAATGTGTAGGCATTTCTCATTTCAGACCATATATGTAACACCCCCAGGTCCGGGGTCCGGGATCAGGTCGTTACGGTCTTATTTTCCATGATTGATACTTTACTTAAATCCACAATAAATAATTCACATGCTGTGACCCCACAATAATCCACTCACACACACACACAGTTATAGTCCCAGAGATGAAATTGAAATAAGTCTCACATTACGGGTTACGAATAAAAGTTTTTACAATCCAAAAGGGTAACGTCATAAGTTTAAGGTTCTTGCCGTTGATTAACATTATTGATACATATAATTAAACTGGAAGCAAGAGCTGACTATCTGTGCTACCTCAGCAATGGCAGCAACAATATCAGCGGGGAGTCCTGTGGGACGGGTAACCTGCTTGTGCCGAGTGCGCCTTATGCGAGCCATGTGACCTAGCTGTTGTTGTGACATAATAATAAGCAAGGGTGAGCAATAGCCCACCAATAATATAACTGTGCAGTAATATATATGACAGTTCAAAGATATATTTTGAAACCATACGCCATGCATAAACGAAAATAGTGCCAGGTCAATATAAAGGATGAAGTTACAGGGAACTCAAAGTATATAAGTTCTGTGGAAATATTCGCTTTATCAAGATAAACGAGATAGCATCATTTTCATCAGAGAGGAACTTGCAAGGAAGATATTGCAATTCCAGTTTTCAACATGTTTCAACACTGCCAACACAGATCGGGTTGCAGAAGATTTCAAATTTTAAAAGATGAACTAATACGGGGGCATTGCCGCGCCAGATGCCCTGACGTTTACGATGATCAGTCGTATGTCATGCATCTCATCAGTCGTTCTCTACATGTAGAAGGTAGCTCCGACGGATTTACTTGTCTACCGCCCTCTGGAACTCCTCAGCCAACGGTTGGGCTATTGCTGGACCGGCGCCACTCGGCCACTTACGCGTCTCCTAGTTCATTTAACATCCATCATTGTGAAATGTAATGTTCGTTCCCCTTTTCCCCAGGTATGATACTTGTTGATAAGACTCCACAAGGTAGCCGTATCTAATGTGGAAAGGAAAATTTACCAATATTTCCCAAGCTGTTGCTTGTTAATGGATACCAACTTGTTCAAACATTCTACCCCTCGAAAGATGAGAGGGTACACACAATTCCATGAATAATAGTAACCAAGTTGCGAATGAAACGAATAATTTATGACCGGGCAGTCACAAGATAAATAACATTTCCCAAGTAAGGTTCCCTTATTATTTGAGAGGCAGGATTGAATGAAGAGTAGAGTTTGAGAACCTTCCTTGATAATATAATAATAGTATTGAGTCTCTGAAATAATTTATATAATATTCGAAGGTCAATTATACTATGTGAATGAAGTAAATCATTTTCGAAACGAGTTAGAAGAATTAAATAAATATTCCAAGAATATTTATTAAGTCACAGATATTGGAAAAGTGTTGCTCGGAATAATCTTTGAATAAATATTCAGGATAATATTCATTGAACGAATAATGAATATTCAAATTGATAATAATGGTATTTATAGATGAAATAATCATCAAATGAATATCTGAAATAATATTCATTGAATAAATAATGAATATTCAACTTAAGAATGATATTTGTTGATGAAATAATTATCGACTGAATATTTGAGACAATATTCATTAAACAAATAATGAATATTCGACTTAATAATATTTATCGAAGAAATGATTATCGAATGAATATTTAAAATTATGTTCAATAATGGAATTGACTTTAAATGAACGTCGAAGATAATATTTATCGAATAACTGGAGTTCGAATCAATGCTCAACTAATATTTATAAAATAAATAGAGCTGAATGAATATTTGAAATAATATTCATTTAAATAAATAAGGCTCGAATGAATATTAAAATAATATTCATTAAATAAATAAACTCGAATGAATATTCAAGATAATATTTATCGAAGAAATAAGAATGAATATTCTCTAAGTGAATAACTTAACTGAGGGTTCGAAATAATATTCGAATATTAAATCGGCTTTAAATGAACATTAAAGATAATGTTCATCGAATAAATAAATATCTGATGAATAACCCGAATAATATTTATCAAATAATCTCAAAGGAATATCTCAATAATATTCGCCAGATAATAAATGGGAAATATTTACTTAATTATTTTCCTCTGAAAATAATGTCAATATATCAAGAAATAACGACTCCCGGTCTATAATCAAGGAATGAGGTTCAGATGCCCTTCGTTTAAGGGTCTTAGAAGTTTCCGGCTTATAACTGATATAATAACTACCCAGCTCATAAGCCAACAATAATTCAGGGAACAAGTATATCAATAAGACTTTGAAAGTAGGCATGCATGCTATGGCATATGTATAACAGAAATCACATATATATATTCACAACAACAGCCTTTAAAAAGGATTTGAAACTTGCCTGGAAATCGAGTGCGGGTAGGGGTAGTGGTAGCGTGTCCCGGGTCAGCCTGATGATCTATAAATAGCCAAGTCATTCGGGATTAATCACTTAACACTTTACAAGATTACATCTAGACTTCACTTAAGTCGAAACACGTTTTCGAATTATCTCGGTATACACCTCTTAGTGTAACTCTTTTATCACTGATGCGGTTCGACATATGTTCGCTATTATGACACGTCATTATACCCACACTTAATACATACTTAGGCCATGTAAGTCTTAAGATCGATCATTTACGAATCAAGATTGTACTACGAGTTTTATCGCCCGTTTTCCAAGTTATTAACCAAAGTCATAATCAACCATGCTTCTAGGGGTTCGTTCGCGTTTAACCTCGATTCGAACATTTTTATAAAATTGGAAAACGATCTATTCGACACGTAGTTTTCTCCCACACCTTCCTTTTCACCTCTAATATTTAATTATCATTATTCATCACTGCATTACTCGAGTTAAGGGGGTTTAAATACAGTTACGAACTTTCTTTTACGGTTTCGAAACACTTTTATTAAATCGGCCATATCTCCTAAACCGTATATCCGTTTCATACGAACTTTATATCAACACGAAGCTTATAACATAATATAGCTTATCATGGCAAATCCGGGACTGGACAGTGTGTATATGCTACTGCTATGCATGGATTTCAAGGGTTAACGAATTTTCGGCATTACGACGGCTATGTTTACACGTTTTCCAAAATTCAAACCATCCAATGATCATGGTTTACACTCCAAACAACAAATACATATTATTTATCCATGAACTAAGACCAAGCAATGTCTTTCCGTTCATCTAGACTAATTTAACATTTAACAAAGCCCATGCATAAACTTAAGGTCCTAAACATGCATTAAATCCATACAACTCATCTAAAATACCAACACTTAACTAAGAGCTAGGTTTTCAAGAGTGGTATACCTTCCTTGATGTATGAATGAACTTAGTAAACCTTGGTTAGTCCTTATCTAGCCTTAATATAGCTTGATCTATCCAAAGAAATCAAGAAAAGAAAAGTTAGTTCATAAGAACACTATTCATCAAGAACTTTGATCATGGTTTTGATCTAGTTAAACATATTGGTTGATGATGATCTCTTGGATTTACCTTCTACTTGATTCTACCTTTGATTTAAGCTCAAGATTGAAGTGAATGGATGGTTGGAAGTGGAGATCTCCTCCTTGAAAAGAGCTAGGCCGAGAGCTTCAAAGCTTGGTGGTGGTGGTTTTGTTTTTGTGTTTATGTGTTAATAATGCATTACACTTGCTATATAATGGATGCATCTCTTCCTTTTTGTGTTGTCAACCATCTATTAGTGCCACTTGTCAACCTCTTACTTGTCCAACTGTTGGATCCACATAAAACAAGTCCATGTTTGCAAAAGTGCACTTATACCACCTAGCTTGTAGTTGACTTACAAACATGTCACTTAGGTTTCTCCTTTTTCCACCAATTGCACTTGTTTGTCTCTTGGTTAATTATTCGTTTCTTTGTCCGGTTATTACACTTATCTTGCCCCTGGATCATGAATACGAACTCGAAAATCCTCTCTGAATACTTCTATATAGCGTCATCCAATAATATACCCATATTCACCAAAATCACTATTCACACTTCATGATTCCTTTTTATTCCTTATATATAATAATAATGCCCTGGTCCTCTTTAGGGCGTTCCTTAACCCTTTTTCGGAACCACTGGACTAACAACAGATATTGATTTAGATGACACAAGAATAATCTTTCTTGGAGTAATATACTTATATCCTTAGGAGATAGATCATTCTTATCTATGCTGTCAACCAAAAGTATTCTTCATGACATATAAATATTTGAATTTAAATCCATCCCCTTCATTTAATAGACATTCATTACATTGCAGTCATAACCACCATTCACTCCTTATATTATTACATAAGAAAAAGTTTTAATTCTACCAAAAATCTGGGTTCTTACAGTCTCCCCTCCTTAAAAGGATTCCGTCCCGGAATCAGTTAGAAAACAAATGGGGGTACTTTTCCATCATTGCACTTTCTAGCTCCCAGGTTGATTCTTCTATGTTGTGGTTCTGCCATAAAACTCTGACAAGCTTGATGACCTTGTTTCGGAGCACTTGATCTTTTCTGTCTATGATTTGCACCGGTTGCTCTACATAGGTCAAATCCGGTTGCATGTCCACGTGCTCATATTCCACTATGTGCTTGGCATCTGGGTTATATTTCCTCAGCATTGAGACATGGAACACATTGTGCACTTGCTGCAGGTTCGGGGGTAATGCCAGTTCATAAGCTAGCTCCCCAATACGTCTTAAGATCTCAAATGGTCCAATATATCTAGGGCTCAGCTTCCCTCTCTTTCCAAACCTCATTAAACCCTTCCAAGGAGATACCTTCAAGAACACTAGGTCTCCCACTTCATATTCTTTTCCTTTCCGAGCTAAGTCGGCATATTTCTTTTGTCGATCTTGGGCTGCTACCAGCCGTCCTCTGATTAGATCCACTGCATCTTTTGTCCGTTGGACCATCTCAGGTCCGAGCATCTTTCACTCTCCAACTTCATCCCAATATAGGGGAGATCGGCATTTCCTTCCATAGAGGGCCTCGTAAGGCGGCATTCCTATGCTTGAATGAAAGCTATTGTTGTAGGAGAACTCAATCAATGGCAAGTGATCATCCCAATTTCCTTTAAAGTCTATAGCACAGACTCTCAACATATCTTCTAGTGTCTAGATGGTCCTTTCACTTTGCCCGTCTGTCTGGGGATGGTAAGCTGTACTCATGTTTAGCCTGGGTCCCATACATTCCTGAAAGCTCCTCCAAAATCTGGAGTTAAATCTAGGATCTCGGTCGGATACTATGGCGACTGGGACTCCATGTCGCGCCACTATCTCTCTGAGGTAGATATCTACTAGCCTATCGACCGTGTACCTTTCATTAATAGGAAGAAAGTGGGATGACTTGGTTAGTCGGTCTATAATTACCCATATGGCGTCATGATTTGTTTTGGTCCTTGGTAAACCTACTACGAAGTCCATAGCTATATGTTCCCATTTCCATTCGGGAATCTCCAAGGGATGTAGAAGTCCACTAGGCCTCTGGTGCTCTGTTTTCACTTTCTGGCAGGTCAAGCATTTGCTTACCCACTCTACCACGTCCTTTTTCATGTTGGACCACCAGTAGTACTCTTTCAAATCTCTATACATCTTGGTGCTACCGGGGTGCACTGAGTATCCTGAGTTTTGTGCCTCATAAAGAATTTCTTCCTTGAGTTCCTGATCATTTGGGGCCCATATCCTCCACATGTATCTCTTGATCCCTTCTTTATCTTTTTCACACTTGATTTCTTCCCGAGTCATTAACTCCTTAGTCGAGTTCTTTTCTGCTTCCATCATTTGCTCTTGGCATAGCCTAGTCTTTTCCAACAATGGAGGCTTGATTCGAATTTCCATCAACTTTTCTTGACCTTCTTCAGATATCTTAATCTCAATTTCCAGCTTCTCAAAGTCTTTTATCAATTCTTTCTCCGTAGTTATCATTTTGAGCTTCTCTTTCCTACTAAGGGCGTCAGCCACCACATTGGATTTACCCGGGTGATAACGAATCTCACAATCGTAATCCTTGATTAGCTCTAGCCATCTTCTTTGATGCATGTTAAGCTCTTTCTACGTAAAAATGTACTTGAGGCTCTTATGGTCAGTGTAAATCTCACACTTCTCTCTATACAAGTAGTGCCTCCAAATTTTTAAGGCAAAAATAATTGCTGCTAATTCCAGATCATGGGTGGGGTATCGGATCTCGTAATCCTTCAATTGCCTTGACGCATATGCTATTACCTTACCGTGCTACATAAGCACACATCCCAACCCTTTATGCGAAGCATCACTGTAAATTACGAAATCTCCTTTTCCATCAGGCAACGCCAACACTGGGGCCGTTACCAACCTCTTCTTCAGCTCTTGAAAACTCTTCTCGCATTTTTCAGTCCATTCAAATTTTTCGGTTTTACGGGTAAGTCGAGTTAACGGAGCTGCAATCTTTGCAAAATCTTGAACAAATCGTCTATAATATCCAGCCAGTCCGATGAAACTCCTTACCTCTGTTGGAGTGGTTGGTCATTCCCAATTTGAAACTGCCTCTATCTTGGAGGGGTCAACTAGCACTCCTTCTCTGTTGATTACGTGCCCTAAAAATTGCACCTCATTTTTCCAGAACTCACACTTTGAGAATTTGGCATATAATTGCTCCTTCCAGAGCGTCTCTAAGGTTATCCTCAAATGTTCAGCGTGTTCTTCCTCTGTCTTTGAGTAGATCAAAATATCATCAATAAAGACTATAACAAACTGGTCCAAATATTCCTTGAACACTCTATTCATTAAATCCATGAAAGCTGCTGGGGCGTTGGTCAATCCGAATGACATCACCAAGAACTCATAATGTCCATACCTAGTACGGAATGCAGTCTTTGGAATATCTTCAGGTTTAATCTTTAGTTGGTGATATCCGGTTCTCAGGTCAATCTTAGAGAAATACACAGCTCCTCTTAGTTGGTCAAACAAATCGTCAATCCTGGGTAACAGGTACTTATTCTTTATGGTCAGCTTGTTCAACTCTCGATAGTCGATGCATAACCTCATACTCCCATCCTTTTTCTTGACAAACAACACTGGTGCGCCCCAAGGTGACACACTGGGTCTTATCATACCCTTATCCAACAATTCCTGCAATTGCTTGGCTAGCTCTTTCATCTCCACTGGCGCCAATCGGTACGGGGCCTTGGAAACTGGCGCCGTCCCCGGGGCTAATTCGATAGCAAACTCAATTACTCTATCTGGTGGTAGTCCGGGAAGATCTTGAGGAAACACGTCTTCAAATTCGTTAACTACCGGAATATCTTGTATCTTGGGTGCCTCTTTCTGGGTGTCTATAACGTAATCTAAATAAGCTTCATTCCCTTTTCGCAGCAGTCTCTTGGTTTGCGCCTTGGTTAGAATGGTCTGGGTTTGTCGTAGCCCTTTAAACACTATTTCTTTCTTCCCTGGGGTTTTCAGCTTAACCTTTTTCCCTTTACAATCTATTTGCGCATTATTATGAGACAACCAGTCCATTCCCAAAATAACATCGAATTCCCCTAGCTTAAAAGGAATCAAATCCACATAGAAGGATCGTCCTCCTATTTCTATTTTGCAATCGGGGTGAATCTGATTAACTGGAATGACTTCCTGATTAGCTATCTCTACTTGCAAGGATTCCCTTAGCGATTGGGTTTTAAGTTTCAATTTATGTGCAAAATCTCTAGATATAAAAGACTTAGTTGCTCCAGAATCAAACAAAACATTTGCACTGACTGAATTGAGGGAAAATGTACCTGCTATCACATCCGTGTTCCTCACGGCATCTTGCACTGTCATGTTAAAAGTTCTAGCAGTTGGTGGCCTGTTGGAGGCAGCTCTGCTTGCCCCTGATGCTGCTGGCTTGTTCATCGGGCAATCCCTCCTCATATGACCTGGACGACCACACTGAAAACAAGTAGTGCCTTTGCTGGCAATAGGAGCAATCGCGGTACACTGGTGGGCATAGTGGCCTGCTCGCCCACACTTATAACAGACCATTTATTTCTGAGTACACACCCCGGAATGTCTCTTCCCATAAGTGGCACATACTCGTAGTGGAGGTCTGGAATGATGGGAACGGGACACTCCTACTTGCTGGCCGCCCTGGCTCACAGTTGCACTCCCAGATGGTTTAAACCCAACAGTCCTCCCAGGTAGCGAAACTGCTCCTCGGTTGAACCTATTCGGGGGCCTTCCCCCTGCGGAACCTCCGCCCATGCTGGCATGCTTTCTCTTTAATCCCCCCTTCTCTCTCTCTGCATCTGATCACTCCCTGCTTCCACAATGGTTGCCTTCTGCACCAAGGTGGCATAATCAGTAATCTCTAAAACTGCCACTCGATTCTGAATCCATTGCTTCAACCCCTGCTGAACCCTGTTAGCCTTCTTCTCTTCAGTATCCACAAATTCCAGTACAAACCTTGATAACTCAGTAAACTTGGCTTCATAATCGGCCACCGACAAGTTATTCTTCTTTAGCTCTAGAAACTTAAGCTCCATCTGGGTTTTCATAAACTTTGGGAAATACTTCTCTAGAAACAACTGTTTAAACCTATCCCAGGTTACAATAGCATCGGTCTCCATATTCTTCTTAGCTTCCCACCAATAAATGGCCTCTCCTTTTAGCAAGTAGGTAGCAAAGATAGTCTTTTGGGCCTCCTCAATACTCAGAATCTCGAAAGATTTCTCCATTTCCTTGACCCAGGCCCTAGCCTCCACGGGATCAGCTGATCCGTGAAACTCTGGGGGTTTGAGGGACTTGAAGGCCCTAAAGGAATTGGCCACAGTGGTATTGTTTCCTTGGGGTGGTTGGGGATATTGGTTCAAATTTTGCCTTAGCAGATCCATAAATTGTCCCATGGGGTTTCCGCCCTGGTTCTCCCCCTGATGCTCGACTTCGGTTTCCCCTTCTTCTATTTCCTCTTCAAAATCTGCAGTATAAAAAGTTTCATCCCCCATCCCATACTGGGAATCTTCTTGTTCATTGTAATCCTGGTCCTGTTCTTCATTATACTCAAGGTCTTCCTCAGGTTGATTGCGACTTTCTTGGTCAGTAGACTCATGAGGGTTAGCCCTAGTACCCATTCTTCTCGGAGGCATTTTACTAAAAATTTGGACAATATACATTAGGTTTATTCACCTATTTTAGAGGGTTTTCCTCACAATATCGATGCATAAATGGATTTAGGATCCCACAGTTCTATATATCATGGCAGTTTTAATCGAAAGCAGTACGGGCAGATATAATATAATAAACTAGTGATCGCGTCACAAGGAAACTGAAATGACTGAAAAGGGAAATAAATATATACCAAGTACCAAACGGTACAATATCCGACATACAACAACAGTTTTAAAAGAAATACAACCATCCGAATAATAACTAGTCAAAAGTGAGATAAGTTGTCTATCCGTCTAGTCTACAACAGGGAACTACAAGCTGAAACCATCCCTACCAAAAGTCGGCACTACTATGACCGTACAAGACTAGACAACTAGACCAATACATCACTAACACTGCAGTCATCCACGACGGTGGGCCAAAGCTCGAACCCTCCTCATAGCAAGGCAGAAAATCTCCTCTGCATCACCCCTGGATACCATGCCATGCCCATCACTGGGTAACTGTCGCACCCTCACACGGGCCCTCAGCTCTATGCCGGTCACCTGCCTATACATCTCTCTAGCTCTGGCATGCCTACCACCCAGGTGCCTCAACCGGGCCTCTCTCTCCGCTGCTAGCTCTCTGCGGGACTCTGCCAGCCTGGCCTCAGCCACGGCTACCTCAGTAGTAAGTCTGGCCACAACATAGTGGTGAAAACATGCTAGGACTCCCTTAGTCGGAACATGGGGTAGAGGGGCTGGATCTACTGGAAGGGCAACCTCTGCCTGCTGCGGCTCTCGGGTCAATGCCTCAAACTCATCTGATAAAGGGCTCACAGGTAGTAGTGGCGGGGTAGGGGCTCTCCCACCAGAGAGGGGTGGCACATAAAGTCCAGAACTCCCTACAACATCATCCATGGGCTCATCAACATCTCCCTCTGCACCCTCATCTACAGTCATCACCTTCTCCGTGGTCATGTCAGTATCCTCCCCCAAAGTCCTAATCTGAGTCACAACCCAAAAGTCATCCTCCATCCCTCTACCATCAGATGCAAGCTGGTCCTCCTCAGGGTCCTCCTCATCAACATCCTCAACAACTAACTCAGCGTCCTGCCCTGCCAGGACCTCCTCCGGGTCCTCCTCCTCCTCAGACTCAATGACATCAGTATCAGCGTCAACCTGGACCTCAGGGTCCTCCTCCTCTGACTCAACAACATCAGTATCGTCATCAACCTGGACCTCCTCAGGGTCCTCCTCAGTATCTGCATCTACCATCGCCGAGCCCTCGGCGGCCTGGATCGCCTCATCGTGCTGTCTCTCATACTCCTCTGGATTGGAGATGTCGCTAGCCTACACAATGACGAATTATATTACTATTATGATAATTAAAAGTTCCCGTAAGGGTTTTAGGTGAACTTGGCAAGAGTTCTTATTATCTTAGTGAATTTATTATTGTATAGCGTCGCATCATCTCTTGGGATTTATAACTCTCTCTCTGATACCATTTCTGTAACACCCCCAGGTCCGGGGTCCGGGATCAGGTCGTTACGGTCTTATTTTCCATGATTGATACTTTACTTGAATCCACAATAAATAATTCACATGATGTGACCCCACAATAATCCACTCACACACACACACAGTTATAGTCCCAGAGATGAAATTGAAATAAGTCTCACATTACGGGTTACGAATAAAAGTTATTACAATCCAAAAGGGTAACGTCATAAGTTTAAGGTTCTTGCCGTTGATTAATATTATTTATACATATAATTAAACTGGAAGCAAGAGCTGACTATCTGTGCTACCTCAGTAATGACAACAACAATATCAGCGGGGAGTCCTGTGGGATGGGTAACCAGCTTGCGCCGAGTGCGCCTTACGCGAGCCATGTGACCTAGCTGTTGTTGTGACATAATAATAAGCAAGGGTGAGCAATAGCCCACCAATAATATAACTGTGCAGTAATATATATGACAGTTCAAAGATATATTTTGAAACCATATGCCATGCATAAACGAAAATAGTGCCAGGTCAATATAAAGGATGAAGTTACAGGGAACTCAAAGTATATAAGTTCTGTGGAAATATTCGCTTTATCAAGATAAACGAGATAGCATCATTTTCATCAGAGAGGAACTTGCAAGGAAGATATTGCAATTCCAGTTTTCAACATGTTTCAACACTGCCAACACAGATCGGGTTGCAGAAGATTTCAAATTTTAAAAGATGAACTAATACGGGAGCATTGCCGCGCCAGATGCCCTGACGTTTACGATGATCAGTCGTATGTCATGCATCTCATCAGTCGTTCTCTACATGTAGAAGGTAGCTCCGACGGATTTACTTGTCTACCGCCCTCTGGAACTCCTCAGCCAACGGTTGGGCTATTGCTGGACCGGCGCCACTCGGCCACTTACGCGTCTCCTAGTTCATTTAACATCCATCATTGTGAAATGTAATGTTCGTTCCCCTTTTCCCCAGGTATGATACCTGTTCATAAGACTCCACAAGGTAGTCGTATCTAATGTGGAAAGGAACATTTACCAATATTTCCCAAGCTGTTGCTTGTTAATGGATACCAACTTGTTCCAACATTCTACCCCTCGAAAGATGAGAGGGTACACACAATTCCATGAATAATAGCAACCAAGTTGCGAATGAAACGAATAATTTATGACCGGGCAGTCACAAGATAAATAACATTTCCCAAGTAAGGTTCCCTTATTATTTGAGAGGCAGGATTGAACGAAGAGTAGAGTTTGAGAACCTTCCTTGATAATATAATAATAGTATTGAGTCTCTGAAATAATTTATATAATATTCGAAGGTCAATTATACTATGTGAATGAAGTAAATCATTTTCGAAACGAGTTAGAAGAATTAAATAAATATTCCAAGAATATTTATTAAGTCACAGATATTGGAAAAGTGTTGCTCGGAATAATCTTTGAATAAATATTCAGGATAATATTCATTGAACGAATAATGAATATTCAAATTGATAATAATGGTATTTATAGATGAAATAATCGTCAAATGAATATCTAAAATAATATTCATTGAATAAATAATGAATATTCAACTTAAGAATGATACTTGTTGATGAAATAATTATCGACTGAATATTTGAGACAATATTCATTAAACAAATAATGAATATTCGACTTAATAATATTTATCGAAGAAATGATTATCGAATGAATATTTAAAATTATGTTCAATAATGGAATTGACTTTAAATGAACGTCGAAGATAATATTTATCGAATAACTGGAGTTCGAATCAATGCTCAACTAATATTTATAAAATAAATAGAGCTGAATGAATATTTGAAATAATATTCATTTAAATAAATAAGGCTCGAATGAATATTAAAATAATATTCATTAAATAAATAAACTCGAATGAATATTCAAGATAATATTTATCGAAGAAATAAGAATGAATATTCTCTAAGTGAATAACTTAACTGAGGGTTCGAAATAATATTCGAATATTAAATCGGCTTTAGATGAACATTAAAGATAATGTTCATCGAATAAATAAATATCTGATGAATAACCCGAATAATATTTATCAAATAATCTCAAAGGAATATCTCAATAATATTCGCCAGATAATAAATGGGAAATATTTACTTAATTATTTTCCTCTGAAAATAATGTCAATATATCAAGAAATAATGACTCCCGGTCTATAATCAGGGAATGAGGTTCAGATGCCCTTCGTTTAAGGGTCTTAGAAGTTTCCGGCTTATAACTGATATAATAACTACCCAGCTCATAAGCCAACAGTAATTCAGGGAACAAGTATATCAATAAGACTTTGAAAGTAGGCATGCATGCTATGGCATATGTATAACAGAAATCACATATATATATTCACAACAACAGCCTTTAAAAAGGATTTGAAACTTGCCTGGAAATCGAGTGCGGGTAGGGGTAGTGGTAGCGTGTCCCGGGTCAGCCTGATGATCTATAAATAGCCAAGGCATTCGGGATTAATCACTTAACACTTTACAAGATTACATCTAGACTTCACTTAAATCGAAATACGTTTTCGAATTATCTCGTTATACACCTCTTAGTGTAACTCTTTTATCACTGATGCGGTTCGACATATGTTCGATATTATGACACGTCATTATACCCACACTTAATACATACTTAGGCCATGTAAGTCTTAAGATCGATCATTTACGAATCAAGATTGTACTACGAGTTTTATCGCCCGTTTTCCAAGTTATTAACCAAAGTCATAATCAAGCATGCTTCTAGGGGTTCGTTCGCGTTTAACCTCGATTCGAACATTTTTATAAAATTGGAAAACGATCTATTCGACACGTGGTTTTCTCCCACACCTTCCTTTTCATCTCTAATATTTAATTATCATTATTCATCACTGCATTACTCGAGTTAAGGAGGTTTAAATATAGTTACAAACTTTCGTTTACGGTTTCGAACCACTTTTATTGAATCGGCCATATCTCCTAAACCGTATATCCGTTTCATACGAACTTTATATCATCACGAAGCTTATAACATAATCTAGCTTATCATGGCAAAATACGGGACTGGACAGTGTGTATATGCTACTGCTATGCACGGATTTCAAGGGTTAACGAATTTTCAGCATTACGACGGCTATGTTTACACGTTTTCCAAAATTCAAACCATCCAATGATCATGGTTTACACTCCAAATAGCACATACATATTATTTATCCATGAACTAAGACCAAGCAATGTCTTTCCGTTCATCTAGACTAATTTAACATTTAACAAAGCCCATGCATAAACTTAAGGTCCTAAACATGCATTAAATCCATACAACTCATCTAAAATACCAACACTTAACTAAGAGCTAGGTTTTCAAGAGTGGTATACCTTCCTTGATGTATGAATGAACTTAGTAAACCTTGGTTAGTCCTTATCTAGCCTTAATATAGCTTGATCTATCCAAAGAAATCAAGAAAAGAAAAGTTAGTTCATAAGAACACTATTCATCAAGAACTTTGATCATGGTTTTGATCTAGTTAAACATATTGGTTGATGATGATCTCTTGGATTTACCTTCTACGTGATACTACCTTTGATTTAAGCTCAAGATTGAAGTGAATGGATGGTTGGAAGTGGAGATCTCCTCCTTGAAAAGAGCTAGTCGGAGAGCTTCAAAGCTTGGTGGTGGTGGTTTGTTTTTGTGTTTATGTGTTAATAATGCAATACACTTGCTATATAATGGATGCATCTCTTCCTTTTTGTGTTGTCAACCATCTATTGGTGCCACTTGTCAACCTCTTACTTGTCCAAGTGTTGGATCCACATTAAACAAGTCCATTTTTGCAAAAGTGCACTTATACCACCTAGCTTGTAGTTGACATACAAACATGTCACTTAGGTTTCTCCTTTTTCCACCAATTGCACTTGTTTGTCTCTTGGTTAATTGTTCGTTTCTTTGTCCGGTTATTACTCAATTTCCTTGATTGTTCAGAGGAATAACTCATTCGTTTCTAGTTTGAGTTTTACCGAAAACCTTCTTAATATTTATAATACTATCACTACGCCACATATGGCCTACGGCTACGCCCAAAAAAGTGTGATTATAGGCCAAAAAGTGTTGCTAAAAGAGCCTGAAACCACCTATGGCTACACTTTGACCAAATTTGGCAGTGTTACAAAAACAGGTGCTACCATAGGGGTCTATGCTAACACTTTTTCGATTTTTGGTAACATGGAAGAAAAGTGTAGCCGTAGACCCCTATGCCAACACCTTTCTGATCTGTAGCTACACCTTATAAGATGCTGCTATAGATCTATGGCTACACCATTATCTTTATAGTAACACTATTAAAAGTGTTGGTGTAGATCTATGCCAACACTTTGCTAATCTTTTGCCAACACATAATGATTAATACTTTAGAGTCAATGGCTACATTTTTACAGGCTCTATACCAACATTTTAAATATAGAAATGCAACATCTGACATTGAAAAATAAAGGTTCTCATTCAAAATATTATCAAACATTCTAATACATAAAGGCTGTCCAAAAGCCATTCCAATACATAAAATCCCATCCAAAATAACTACATCAAATCTACAAACCAACCATCCAAAATAAAAAATACCAACTATCCAAAACCTAACTTAATTACCATCAAATGGCTAACTTAATTACCGTTCAAAAGTTAAGTACCAACAAGTAATACCATCGCAATCCATGGGACACTTCGATTGATTTCAAGTTTTGCCATTAACATGCCTCAAAGATGTAGTTTTTAAGAAGAAAACGTGCTAAGAGATTCCCCAATACATGTGACACGAAAAAGAGATCAATAATCCAACTAAAATCTGCAGCCCGCTTGTTATCAACATCTGCCTGAGAAGCAAAAAACCAATGATCTACTAGTTCCCCAATATATGTATGTTCCAAATAAAGTTTCAGAAAGATGAGTAATAACAATACCAGCTTCTTTGTAGCACTCGTCCATAGTGGTAGTCCAAATTTTGCACAAAAGATCAAATTCCTTAGTTCCAAAGCACGGTTGGCCACTGGGCCTGAAAGCAGAAATCTTAATTAGATACTTTAATTAGATACAAAAAGTCTTAATGACCTTTTAACCCTCAAAGTTTCCACGAAAATACCCATCAGCCCTTACTGTTTCAAAATGTTCCTTTTGACCCTCCAAGTATCCGTAAAGGTCCAATTAGCCCTTATACCGATATAGGAAATGGTGAGTTTGGGTGATTTTTGGTTCGTTTTAATCGGTTTCTAGCCGGATTTTTGCTGTATTGTTGTTGTGTCGATTAAAACGAACCAAAAATCACCATTTCCTATACCGATATAAGGGCTAATTGGACCTTTACGGATACTTGGAGGGTCAAAAGGAACGTTTTGAAACAGTGAGGGCTGATGGGTATTTTGGTGGAAACTTTGAGGGCTAAAAGGCCATTAAGCCATACAAAAACTGCAAAATTGAGTTCATTTTTTCCAGAATATAAGTACAGAAGTACATTACTACTTACAATTACCCAAATATCTCGTAAGATGCCATTTGGAAAGTGAAAATGAACATCTATAAGACTCTTGTGTCAAATTGGTAAAATTAACAGAACTTACAATAACTAGAGCTTCCTATTTAAAGCTCTCATATCCTAAACTTGTATACATTTTCACACACACATATATCCCACTGAAAATGTTATGAATCTTATTTAAGGGCAGTAAGGTTATATTTAGATCACTTTTAGGACCTCATTTAGAATTTTTTTATTAATAAAAAAAACTATATTAAAACTAGCTTTTTATTTCTCAAAAGTTCTGAAACTAACTTATGCATAATAATTTGTACAACTTTAACATTTTATCCGATCCTACTACAAGATGGTAATTGAATAAACACAATGTAAAATTACAAGAGACATAGACTGTTGCACTTAGTTTGTTTAGTCTTCATTCTGTCATTCTGGTGTTATATTTGTTATAAAAATCTCAGGTTCTTGTGCAACTCAACCGAGGGAGGATTGGTTAGCCAAAGAATCGTTATCAAATAAAGTTAGATAAACTTATTAGTGACATTCTTGTAAATTGGTATCCTTATGAGACGACATCATAGTGTTATCGAGTACGAGTTCTACATGGTTTAATATGATTTATCCTGCCTGTCCTTTTTCTTGCTCGTGATATTTTTTCTGGTTCTAAATTGTTGTATCCGCTAGGTACTAAGTCCATTACTTAAACATCGAATATTTGTAGACAGAAGTACAGAACCAAATTAAGATGGCATATGGATGAATAAAAAAAAACCTTGACGCAGAATTTAGTTAAGAACAGAGAGATCATAATGTTGTATAGAATGCAAAGACCAAACCTCTGTCATTACGATCATTTGGACTTTCACCAGCCATAGCCTTCACATACGTATCCCTATTAAAAAAAACAGTAAGAGATCAAATATCTTAAAGAACATTAATAATCCCAAAGAGCACAATTTCCAATTGAATCTAGTAGAATCCTAAAATCTTACTAAAGCATAGTTTCACTTTCCCCTCAGCTACTACTACAAAACTAAATTAAAATGAAACTCTACTTCCAAATAGCAAAATAAAACTAAAACAAAAAAAAGGGTAGGCATACTTGTGGTATTCATTAGAGAAGACGAAAAATTTCCTGAGAGAATTGCTGCAAAGCGCCCTAAGTCTATAAATATAAATATAAATACAATGAAATTGAAATTAGGGCCTGGTTTAAGAGAAAGCATACCTTAACTACTTTTCCTCACCATGTTTTACGAACAAATGATTTGTTCTGCAACATTATATAATGTTACCTTTGCGACAAAGTTTTCATCCAGTAAGATATTGCTGGACTTAATCTCTGTATGGCACAGAGGAGGATTACAATAGAAGTGAAGATATTCTTGCACACATGATGTCAATATCATTGAACATAAATTGACCAAAAACTATCTAATATTTTTTTAGAACGTCCAAACCAAACATTTCTAAAAATAAGTATCATACAGATATAAAAAAGAAAGTGAGGCAATCAACAAATGAAGAATCATCAGGCCTTCATAATCACACCACAAAGAAAAGAAAAATATAGGTATAGTCAAGAGATTATTGTGCCCTTACTGATGGGTTCAGGAAGGTTGAGATGTCTACGGAGGCCATCGATCCCAGAAGCAATTATGGAAGACAAGGCCAGATATGGATTTGTACAGCCGTCAATTGCTTTGATCTCGAAGTTGCTTACGTATCCATCTGGAACTCCTGGTGGGCATGCGATTCACAATGGAGCCTGTTTGTTTTCCTGTCCCCAACACAGGTATGCTCCACTCTACATATGTGGTTACAAACGATCATAACTATACCCAGTGTAAAAGTTGAGCTCAACAAATGGAGTGACTAGAATTATACTCATAAATATTCTTTAGAAAAACCAATTGATTTTAAAGATAAACTAGAAATAAAAAAGAAGACATTTTTTGTTTATTTTGTTGACAATAAGAACTTGTCAGATGCTTTCGAAGGAAGGCTTTATAATAAATGCTTGTACTTATGTAACAATCGTTATTGATTGTTCTTGGCGAAATTTGTAATATACTGACACATAGGTTTCCAATAACAGTACTGTTTACTGGAGATTTCATCTAGTTGAATATTTTCAGACAGTAGAGAATGTAACCTATTTGGGACTGTGCTTTAAATGCCAATATTGAAGGTAGTTTTGCAAGTCTGTAAAATTGAGTATTGAGGCCTAAGCTTGGAGGGAAAAAAAACAAAAATGCTGCAAAAGAAAATTGAACACAATCCTCAATTCTTGGAAAAGTCAAAATCAACAACTTAAAATCCTGTAGTTGGCAAGAACTGCATTATACATCCTCTAACAGCCTTCACCAGCCTCACAGGTTCCAATATGTAGAAATAAAATTTGAGTCTAGTATTACATAATAGTAGTGCAGATATTTATCTACAGCTTTGGGGCATTGAGCATATAAGGCCATCTCCGCCAGGGTGGACAGCCATTCTATAGGGTAGATCGGCCCCAGTACCAAGCCTTGCAACCTTAAAAGAAGAAAGATAAGTACATATAGTAAGGACCTATTTGTTTGTCATTGTAGGTTGATAAGACCAACATACAAGCTCAAATAAACTTAAGCTTAAGTTGCAAATTTAGAGATGGCTGGCTTCTCCCTTGTAAATATGCAACTTGAATCTCAATGTTAATTCCCCTGTAAACCTGCAGTTAATTTAAAAAATTACTACAAATAATCAATTATTAATCTATAATTACATATTATATATTCTTAAAAAACAGAGACAAAACAGAGAACATGTCCCAGTTAGCAAAGACAAAACATAATATTTACATATTGTCAGTCTATGTGCGAGGAAGTCGAAGGAACATGAATGTTTACTTACCAATCCTGGAACACTTGAAGGACCCCTGCCCCCCATCTGCTTGCTCTGCTACAACATATATATAAGAGGTTAAATAACATTGGTAGGAATCAGAAAAGTCGCATGGCATCAATGTTACACATATTACCCTATACTCGGAGAAGCTGGCTGATTTTGACTAACTTCTCATTCTTGCAGCTCAACCTTTACCATAAAAAAAGTATCAAATCGCAACCTGAATATCTATAATTTAAAAGAACGAATACTTAATTAGGTACTTTATCATTGTACCAATATGAAATCATCAGTGAAAACTCACAACAAAAATGAAAGATTTAATTCTTAGCAGAAATGACATATAGTATCATACAATAGCATTGAAACTTATTTGCAAAATTTCTGTGCTTGTTTTACAAGGCCATCATACAACTAGTCAAAGGATTCTGGATGAACATGAAAAATCTTCAGCAGAAGCTAGTTCTCTTTCTCATAGGGTTCTCTTCTCATATAATTATGCTTGTCAATCACCAGTTAACCACAACACACAAAAAACACGCATACACTTCACTACAACAACCTAAATTCGACGATATATAAGTATTTACGAAAGTAATAAAACAATATGCAGGGAGAGCTATAACAAAAGAGATCCTATTCGAGTACATACATACACATATACATGTATGTAATGATAAAAGGCATGAGTGATTACCAGAAGGCATTCTGATTCTCCCGAATTGATATCATCGCCATCCATAATCAATACATCTATATAAATCACAATTAAAATTCAATATAAATCATAATTAAATTCAATTAATAATAACTAACATATATAAACAAACTTGATTAGAAAAAACCCTAAAAATTGGGGGGGAATGGATATGGTACCTGAAATTAATCGAATTGGAAGCAGTATATGTATACATAATAAGGAGTTTGAGTGAATTTAACCTTGTAAAAATCTCTTTTATGTAATGCGAGAGAGAGAGAGAGAGAGAGAGAAGAGAGCAAGATAGAGGGGGGAGAGAGGGAGAGTGAGTGAGTTGAGAGTTGAGAGAGAGAATAATTGAGATAGAGGGAATTATTGAGTGAGACTGAAATTTGACCGCTTAATTGAAAATTTTGAACAAAAATTTCACCCGTCTATGTGAATATTTAGACAAAGATGAGCAACGGTTACACTTTTTTTAAAGACCAATGGCTACACCGACTTCCGTGTTACGATAGATACAATATGAAGTCTACGCTAACACTCATTTATAGCAATGCAAACACTAATAAAACGTGTAGGCTTAGAGCAATTTTAAGGCATATATGGCTACACTTTTCCTCGTAACACTGAAAAAAGCGTTGCTGAAGCCCATATGTGGCGTAGTGTATTCTCCATCTTTCTTAATACTTCTCAAATTTAAATTCCTTAAATCACTTTAATAATTCCTTAAGGCTTGCAGTGTCCAGGGAAATCTCGGAGAAAATGAAAGTGCTATTTTTCTGAATCCGATATCGTTTACATACACTTATCTTGCCCCTGGATCATGAATATGAACTCGAAAATCCACTCTGAATACTTCTATATAGCGTCATCCAATAATATACCCATATTCACCAAAATCACTATTCACACTTCATGATTCCTTTTTATTCCTTATATATAATAATAATGCCCTGGTCCTCTTTAGGGCGTTCCTTAACCCTTTTTCGGAACCACTGGACTAACAACAGATATTGATTTAGATGACACAAGAATAATCTTTCTTGGAGTAATATACTTATATCCTTAGGAGATAGATCATTCTTATCTATGTTGTCAACCAAAAGTATTCTTCATGACATATAAATATTCACTAGTACAAACTGGACCTGTTGCGTCGCACCTATAGCGTCGGTTGTTTGCATTAACCGACGCTATAGGTGTCCGTTGAACCTATTGCGTCGGTTATTGGTAATAACCGACGCTATAGATATTCGGTCAGACCCTTTTGCGTCGGTTTTTTGCCCAACCAACGCTATAGGTACTACTTAGGACTGGCAATTTCGGGTTTCGGGTCGGGTTCGGTTCGGGTCAACAGTGGGTTTCGGGTACAAGTACTCAACCCGAACCCGACCCGAAATGGGTTTCGGTACAGGTACTCAACCCGAACCCGACACGAATGGGTTTCGGGTGGGTTTCGGGTAACCCGACCCGAAAATAATTATATATATATATTAAAAAATATATATATATTTATATATATTAAATAAATAAATATATATTAAAAATAATTATATACATTAAAAAATATATTTATATTAAAAATATATAAAAAAATATATTAAATATATATATATATATATATATTAAAAATAATTAGATACATTAAAAATAATTATATATATATATGTATATTCGGGTCAGTTTCGGGTTACCCGAACCCGACCCGAACCCAACCCGATTTTTCCGGGTCAGTTTTGGGTCAACCCGAAACCGACCCGAACCCGAAAAATGCAAACCCGAGCCCGACCCATGCAGGTTGGGTTCGTGTCGGGTTCGTGTCGTGGGTCCAAAATTGCCAGCCCTAGTACTACTTATTGCGTCGCCAGCTAAAATGCCGACGCTAATAATACTATTATTGCGTCGGTCATCTTACAACCGACGCTATAGGGGTGTCCTATAGCGTCACCCATTGTAAAGTCGACGCTGTAGGTCCTATAGCGTCACCCATTGTAAAGTCGACGCTATAGGTCCAAAAATGAGTGTGATTATCGATTCAATTAAGCGAAAAATAGAATAAATAATTTTTGTAAAATTAAATTTTCTTCACATTTTTTAATTATAAATTTAAATATAATAAATAATAATTGTTTTTAAAATAATTAACATTCTGAATATAAATTTAATTATAATTTTATAATAATAATAATAATAATTTTATAACATATTATTATATATTAATATATAATTATTATTAATTTACAAAACTATTTTTCAGAAAATAAAATAAATACTTTTTTTATTTATAGCGTCGGTGTTTGGAATGCCGACGCAGTAGAGTATCTTTTTTTAAAGAAAATATTAAACCAACCATTAATATTAATTTGGGGATCTCATCACCTCAGCCTCGATTATTACTTTCTCTCGACTACTCTCTATCTCTCGACTACTCTCTACCACTCGGTACTCTCTACAAATTATTACACTCTCAATTTACTTCGATCTGTACTCGATCTGTACTCTCTACTCAACAAATTAGGGATTGGGAATTAGGGAATTGGGAATTAGGGTTCGTTACGGATTGCTGGGTTCATTACAAATTGGGTATTACAGGTATGTACAAGTTGTTAGAACAATCGACAGATACAAATAATGTTGTATGCTAAGCTGTAATTTAGAGTTCGATTGATACAATTGAACAATCGATAGTCATACTAGTGTTGGTGTTGTACATATTGGATTTTGATATAATTATGTTGTACTTACTACTTAGTGTTAGTGTTAGTGTTCCTGTTCTAAGGGTGTTCCTGTACTTACTACGTATTACTACGTATTTGTTTAATTCTCTGTCTATTACTACGTATTTGTTTAATTAATGACATTACTTTGTAATGCTTCATCTGTTATACTCAATTTGATCTAAAAAGTTTATTCAAATGGATTTACAGGGAAGGTTATCTTGGAAGCTGTTATCTTAACAGCTGTGGTGGTAGTGAGTCTTACATTGTACACTTTCTGGGCAGCAAAGAGTGTTCCTGTTCTTTCTCTTAGGTTTGTTTATATAAATTTGTATGCTCAATTTCTGGTCTTCAGTGGTCTTGTATTTTCTGTTATAGTTTTTGATTTTCATGTGTATGATTTCAGTTAAAACTAGTGGTCATGTGTTTGCCAATATATTTATTTCTTATTGGCCTTAATTTGATACTGAGATAGTGGGATGTTTTTTAGTACTAGTCTTCTATTAATTATAAACACAAGAATTAACTTAAAATGCAACCCATAGAAGCTTTTTCAACCCGATGTAACCTGGATTTGTTGTGGAGATCATATACCTATGCTTGGGATTACCTGTACTAACTTTGATTTAGAATTAGAAGTTATTGTAGTACTTCCAAGTGTTCAAAACAACAAGAACAGCTATCTGAAACTCTTATATAATACTTCCTTTTATACAAAAAACTAGTAATATACAATCTCTTAGGTTCATCTTAATTACAGTTCCTATAGGAGCAATATGTGTGCGTCTGCTCACTAAAATAAATAAAAGCTATCAATGCTGCTATCGTGAAACATTTAGGTTGACTTAGTTTTGCTAAAGTTTTGATTCCTAGCAATTATATGATGTATCTTTAAACTAGTAACTTGTATGATGCATCTATATTCCTATTAAGGTTAGAATTACACTATTATTACTTGAAATGCAGAAACTGTCATTTCTGAAATGTTATTTGCATTTCATAAAACTAATCACCTAATTCTTTTGCTACCAAGGTCGTTGATAAAGAGCAGCTCCTTGTGCCCACAACCTACGCAGCCCTGTTGGTTTATAACAGGCTCAAATTTCGTTACTTACAGGCTAGCATCACCTCTCACCAAAATTGTATTTAAATACTTGAATTGTCAAAACTACGCGTATTGTGCTTTGAAGATGCATACTATTTTCAGCATATCAGGTCATTGTTGATTTAATGAGCTTGAATATTAAATGCAATTAAAAAAGTTCATCATTCCATCAATGGAAATTAAGAGAGATTACATGTATTTATACTTGTCTTTACTGTAACTAAGTCCCGACTAAACAGCTAAACAAAACTTCCAGTTACTAACCCGTTGAATGAGCTAAGAAACTATACCAAGAGAATAACATAACCAATTAGCTAGTTCCACGTATCGATGGCAGCTCAGTAATAGTTTTCTCCAGTTGTGCATTTTACTTGTGTCATTGTGTGTGTGTGTGTGTGTGTGTAATCTCTCTATACTTCCCACTAGATCATCTTAAACAGGACAGGTCAAAAATAATGTAAGACTCAATACCACCACAGCTGTTAAGCAATTATAATGAGTTGGTTGTTGCTTAAAGTCTTTACAGTAGAACCAGCTGAACGAAAAATATTTATAATCTTATGTACTGCTGATTATCAAAAAGACTGACTGGGTTGTAAAGTTATCAACCTCATTCTTGTGTAGTCTCGCTGCATTGTACAGCTTTTACTTCATTGCACCATATTTCAGTTTATTTTAATTCTTCTACATTGTTGAAATATCAGGGTTCTTTAAGCTGATCCGCCTTCTTGTATATTTTCAGGGTTCAGTGATTGTAGAAAGTCCAATAAGGGTCTGTTTTATAACCTGTGTAGCAACTCTAAACCACTCAGAAGTCAGCGACAGTGAGTGAAGTACGTATCCTGGTATAACATTTACATCGTTGTATAGACTGTTCTGTTTTTGTACTTTCTTTTTCACTTGCCTTTATATTTCTGCTCTGTTTCTTTGTTATTGCTCTCATCATAATCATGTAAAATTCTATCTAGGCAGCATATATTTTATATTTCTGCATGGTCTCTAATAACATAATAGGTTATAGCTACTGACTTCCTTTCTATAAAATGTTCTATAGATATATAACATGGACCGCCTTACGTGGATGTATAAAATATCACGAACATCCCATGAGTATATTAGCCGTGTTAATGACTTCATTGAATTTGCGGAGAAAAATCTTAAGAAGACCGAACATGGAAAAGAAAGGATGACATGTCCATGCCGCGATTGTTATAATTTAGAAAAGTATTCTAATGTCGATACAGTGCGCGAACATTTATTTCGACGTGGTTTCATGGATAATTATACCAAGTGGATCTGGCATGGTGAGGGAATACATTCTAGAAAGGCAGAATCATTTAGTGGGAATTCTGAAAGCTGTGGAGATGGTAATCCTACCAATAAAGAAGATAATGAGGAAAATGACAGATTTGATGAGATGATCCAAGATGTTGAAGAAATTTTGATGCACCAACCAAAAATTCTTGAGATCTTGGTCGATGATTCTAAAAAACCTCTTTATCCTGGGTGCAACGATCAGTTAACTAGGTTATCAACAACCTTGAAATTGTGTAATCTCAAAGTAAAGAGCGGTTGGAGTGACAAGAGTTTCACAGAATTGCTGAAACTTGTATTAGACATACTTCCTTCGAATAATGAGCTTCCAACTTCCACCTATGAGGCGAAGAAGATATTGTGTCCCCTGGGTTTGAATGTAAAGAAGATACACGCTTGTCCATATGATTGTGTGTTGTTTCGTAATGAGTATGAACATCTACACACATGTCCAAAGTGCGGAGCCTCTAGATATAAGCGAGAGGGAAATGACTTTTCCAGTGATGACAAGAAAAGGCCTCCGCGCAAGGTGTTGCGGTATCTACCCATAGTGGAACGATTCAAACGTCTCTTTGCAAATATTAATGATGCAAAGCTTATGAGGTGGCATGAGGAAGGGAGAAAATCTGATGGGATGCTCAGACACCCTGCTGACTCTCCACAGTGGAGAACCATTGACAGAAAGTTCCCGAATTTTGGTGGAAAAGCAAGAAACCTGCGGCTTGGACTTTGCGCGGATGGCATGAATCCGTATCGCACTCTCAGCACTTCACATAGCACTTGGCCGGTTCTTCTGACGATTTATAACTTGCCTCCTTGGTTATGCATGAAGCGCAAGTATATCATGTTGACATTGTTAATTCACGGTCCCAAAGAACCCGGAAATAACATAGATGTCTATCTTCAACCACTTATTGAAGATCTGTTGTTATTATGGAATCAAGGTGAGAGGATATACGATGCATATAGTCAAACGAATTTCACTTTGCGTGCCATGATTTTTTGCACTATAAGCGATTTTCCTGGCTATGGAAACCTTTCAGGGTACACTATCAAAGGAGCTAAAGCTTGTCCGATTTGTGAAGATGCTACGATTGAACTTCGTTTAAACAATTGCAAAAAAAAATGTATATATGGGTCATCATACATTTCTTCCCCATAATCACCCTTATCGTAAGAAGAAAAGGTCTTTCGATGGGACTATCGAGACTCGAGTGGCTCGTTTGCCTTTGACCGGGAAGGAGGTTTTTGAACGAGTTAAAGACATTAATATTGTACTTGGAAAGTTGTATAAAAAGCCAACTCCGAACAGTCTTTGGAAGAAGAGATCCATATTTTTGGATCTTCCATACTGGGAACACTTGCAAGTTAGACATTGTCTCGACTTTATGCATATCGAAAAAAATGTCCGTGAAAGCATTGTTGGGACACTTTTGAATATGCCAGGTAAAACAAAGGATGGGATGAATATAAGATTAGACATGCAAGAGATGGGTATACGGATGGAGTTAGCGCCTCAACAATCCGGTAAACGTGCATATCTACCTCCAGCTTGTTTTACTCTGTCCAGAAAAGAGAAAATCAGCTTCTGTGAGTGTTTATCTAGTGTGAAAGTTCCAACTGGATATTCCTCAAACCCAAAAAACTTTGTTTCAATGAAAGATTTGAAGCTGGTAGGGATGAAGTCTCATGATTGTCACGTGTTAATGCAACATCTACTGCCGGTTGCCATTCGAGGAATATAGCCGAAGGATGTGAGATTGGTTATCACTAAACTGTGTTTCTTCTTTAATGCTATATGTAGTAAGGTGATTGATCCCATGACACTGGACAAATTACAAGCTGATATTATTGTGAAACTTTGTGATTTTGAAATTTATTTTTTTCGTTCATTCTTTGACATTATGGTGCATTTAGTGGTTCACCTAGTTAGAGAGATTAAAATTTGTGGTCCTTTATATGTGCGGAAAATGTATCCTTTTGAGATTTTTGTGCATCTTAAAAGCATATGTGAGAAATCGACGTCTACCTGAAGGTAGCATAGTTGAAGGGTATTCGGTTGAAGAGACTATTGAATTTTGCACATACTATTTAGCATCTGCTGATCCAGTTGGAATTCCAAGATCTCGTCACGAAGGTAGACTTGAAGGTCAAGGGATATTGGGACGTAAAATGATCTCTCCTAGTGTTGGATTATATGAAAGAGCCCATCTATTTGTATTGCAACACATGACGGAAGTTAATCCTTACTTGCAAGAACACATAGACCAGATTCGACAAATGCATCCCTCTAAGAGTGGCAAGTGGGTTACAAATGAACACAATCGCTCGTTTGTGAAATGGTTTAAAGATCGAGTAATGTCTCAATATTCGGAAAGTCCTACCACCATTTCTAATGCACTCAAATGGTTGGCATATGGCCCCGAGATGCCAGTGACATCTTACAAAGGTTATGATGTTAATGGGTATACTTTTTATACCCAATCTCAAGATAACAAGAGCACTGTGCAAAATAGCGGAGTATGTGTAGAAGCTTCTTCAACAGAATTTGATAGAGGCAATTCCATCTTATCACGGGATATTAAAAATTCATATTATGATGTCATTGAAGATATTTGGGAGCTCGACTACAAAGATTTTAAAGTTGCTCTATTCAAATGTAAATGGTTCGATGTCGGGCGTGGTGTTCGAGTGGATGAGTCAGGCTTCACCTTGGTTGACTTTGGACGGTTTGGTCACGAAGATGACCCATTTATTTTTGCTACACAAGTTAAGCAAGTTTTCTATATTCGAGACCCCGCTGATTCTAGGTGGTCCATTGTTCTTCAAAGCAAGCGACGGATTCTTGGAATTGATAATGTTGAAGACGAGGAAGAGTATAATCAATTTGATGACAATCCACCTTTCTCAATTGGTCTACCTACCACAATGAGGGATGACAACATAGATTTAAATTATGCATGTACTGACCATCACGAAGGGAAATGGATTGATCGGCAAGTCTGATTTGTAGGCTTCCTGGCGATAAAAGGTAATTTATTAAATCTTCTATTGCCAGAGGCGTGTGAACCAAATTAATGTTGAATCTTACATATCGTAGGTTAGCAGTATCACCTGTATGTTCGGTGTTAGATATTGATTCAAGAGATGATCAGGATCTGGGCATTACTGATCAGATACTGATGCTGACGTCATCAGGAATGCACCGTCAGTATTGGACTATCAGGATTAGAAGCTGGTCAGTATTTGATGAAGATTCTCATCAGACCAAAGATCAAGGAAGATTGATATGTCGGTTCCTAATTTGTAGGAAGGCAGCTATCATACAAGATATGCATTCAGAGATATATGTAATTGATTTAGAATATCTTGTAATTGATAGTGCAACTGTGTACATTATATAAACACAGTTTAGGTTTTACATTTTGTAATAACTTACACGAGTTATATTGTAACCTAGCAGCTCTTAAGAACATAAGAATTTCTTAAGAGAGTTTTGTAACAGTTTTATATCAGAGTTAATAAAGCTGTTATTGATTCATACTTGTGTTATTTGTTTTAAGTCGAAAATCTTAAACAATTGTATTCAACCCCCTTCTACAATTGTTATTTACTGGGCAACAATTGGTATCAGAGCTAAACTAATTAATTTTAATCAGTAACGATCTTAAGATGTCGACAAGCAAGTATGAAAGCATTAAAATTCCAATTCTCAAGAGGACCGAGTATCCAACCTGGAAAGTGAAAATGTTGATGTATCTAGAAGCAACTGATCCTGACTATCTTGACAGGATCAATGATGGACCATTTCTTCCAACAAAACTAGTTGCAAGAACAGAGACTGTCGCTGAACACTATGTCATTAAGGCAAAGAATGAATGGACGACAGAAGAAAAGGTTCAAGTACTCAAAGATGCAAAGGTAAAGAATATTTTTCATAACAGTCTTGATAATGTCATGTCTAACAGGGTAATAGCATGCAAGACTGCGAAGGAAATTTGGGATACTTTGGAAACTCAATGTCAAGGTACTGAATCTATCAAAAGAAACAGAAGGGCTCTGTTAATTCAGGAGTATGAGCAATTCGATGCTAAATCTGATGAAAGCCTTACTGATATGTACGATAGATTCTTGACTTTACTGAACAATCTATCACTGGTTGGCAAAGAATATGATCCAGAGGATTCGAATACCAAGTTTCTCAGAGCTTTAACTGAAGAGTGGGATACTCAAGCTTCAATCATAAGGCATCAATATGATTTGAAGATGTTGTCTCTTGATGAAGTCTATGGGATGCTAAGAACTCATGATCTTGAGGTTCAACAGAGGAAGAACAAGAAAAATGTCAAAGCAAAATCTGTTGCTTTGAATGTTGAATCAAAATCAAAGGGAAAAGCTGAGGAGGTTTATAACCGAAAGAGTAGAGTGGAAGAGTCAATTCCTGATGACTCATCATCAGATACTGATACTGAGTCTGATCCTGATACTGATGATGACTCTACTGATTCTGATATGATGGAAATGGTTGCTATGATAGTCAAGGGCTTCAAAAAGATGAAGTTCAGAAAGGCTAGGAAGCAAGGGAAATTCCAGAAGAAAACCTTCAATGCTGACAAAGACAGGTACAAGAAGAAAGAAGGCAAAAGCAGCAAGTTTGACAAGTCAAAGATCAGATGCTATAACTGTGATGGGATGGGTCATTTTGCAACTGAGTGCAAGAAGACCAAAACCAAAGCTCTCATTTCTTCAAGCAAGGATTGGATGGACTCATCATCTGACTCTGAAGAGGAGAAAGTGAATTATGCTTTGATGGCTAAAACTGATGAGACTTCTGCTGGTGAAACCAAGGTATCTGAAGTTTTATTTGATTTTGATACTAATAATGTTTCTGAGCTAAGATCTTTCTTAAAATCTCTGCATATTAGTTTTAGGAGTCAATCTCTTGAAAATACAAGAATAAAATCTGAAATGGCAGAGGTTGTTAAGAGAAATGATCATCTAGAAGCTGAGTTAATTTTCTTGCATGAAGTTCAAGCAGAATGTGATAATGCTAAACACATGAAACTTGAAATTGAGTTTAAATGTAATGAACTTGAAAGGCAACTTAAAGATGCTAATGAAAAACTCAGAACCTGGACACATTCTGGTACAAAAACTCATGAAATCATTTCTGATAAAAACTGGAAAGAGTGTCTAGGGTATAAACCAGAAAATGAGAAAAAGGACAAAGGAAAGGTTGTTTCATCTAACCCTGGAAGAGTTATAGTTAATAACTCAACAAATCCAAAAACCTACAGATATGTTACAGACAGTACCAAAACCAAACTAAAACCAGTTAATTATGTGTATCCAGAAATTCCCAAATCTACTTCAGAAGAGGGATCTACTTCTACACATTATTCTGAGTCTAGAACTGTCAAAAACAAAAATGTAGGTCTTTTGTCCAAGAAGCAATTAAGGGACAGAATCTGTGAGGTAACAGATAGGAAGAGAGTTCCAACTGTCAAAAGGAACAGGAATGGTAAAGTTGGAATAAACAAGGAGAATAATTATAAGTATATTCCGAATGCACCAAGAAAAGTATGTTTTAACTGTGGTAATTCTAATCATCTTGCTATTGATTGCAGGAGGAGTAAAAAGAAGCCAACTGTAGTTCCTAAGTCTGACATTAGGAATAAATCAGTATTCTATAAACCACAGAATCCTTGTTTCCATTGTGGCAGTAAATGGCATTCTATCTATACATGTGAAGAATACCATAATTTGTACTATAATTATTATGAGCCTTTGCCAAAGTTCAATAAAAGTGCAAATTTAAAAAAAAACAAAGAACTTGAATTCTAATCATGCATCTGTCAAGATAAAGACTAATTCTGATGGAGTTAATTCTGATAAAAATATCTTTACAAGAAAATCTTCTACTGATAAAGATGTTAAATTGCATGAAAAGAGAACCCAACAAGTGTGGGTTCTTAAAAATTCTAACTGAGTTCTTTGTGATTCTGATTGCAGGGTAAAAAGAAAAATGTGTTAGTCATGGATAGTGGATGTTCTGTGCACATGACTGGAGACAAAACCTTGATATCAGAATTTGAGGAAAAGGCTGGCCCAACTGTGTCTTATGGGGATGGCAACATTGGACAAACTTTGGGATATGGCAACATTGTAATTGGAAATGTCATCATTGAGAAAGTAGCTCTGGTGAAAGGACTAAAGCACAATCTGTTAAGTGTTAGTCATATCACAGACAGAGGTTATCGTGTCAACTTTAATGATACTCATTTTGAAGTAATCAGCAAATCTACCGGAAAGATTGCATTAACAGGTCAAAGACATGGTAACATTTATGAAGCCAACATTCACACTAATACTGAAAATCCAACTACATGCCTCATCAGTAAAGCATCTGTAGATGAAAGTTGGAATTGGCATAAGAAGCTTTCTCATCTCAACTTCAACAATACAAATGAGTTTGTTAAGAAAGTCTTGGTAAGAGGATTACCAAAGGCTCTATATACTCCTGATGGACTCTGTGATGCTTGTCAGAAGGCTAAACAGAGAAGGACATCATTCAAGAGCAAATCTGAATCCTCAATTGATGAACCATATCACATGCTACACCTCGACTTGTTTGGACCAGTGAATATTATGTCCATCAGTAAGAAAAGGTATACTCTAGTCATTGTTGATGAATATACTAGATTTACCTGGGTTTATTTTCTTCACAGAAAAGATGAAACTGCTGAAATACTGCTGGACCATGTTAGACTTATTGAAACTGGTACGGAATACAAAGTCAAGATTCTGAGAAGTGATAATGGGACTGAATTCAAGAATTCAGCAATGGAAGAGTTCTGCAAATACAAAGGAGTAGTTCAACAATTCTCTGCTCCTAGCACTCCTCAGCAAAATGGAGTAGTTGAAAGAAAGAACAGAACTCTTATTGAAGCTGGTAGAACTATGTTGGAAGAAGCTAAACTACCTACATATTTCTGGGCAGAAGCAGTCAACACAGCTTGTTACACTCAAAATATTACACTAATCAACAGACATGGTGTAACTCCTTATCAGATGATTAAGGAAAAGAAGCCAAGTTTGAAGCATCTACATGTGTTTGGCTGCAAGTGCTTTGTTCTAAGACCTCATCCAGAACAGCTAGGAAAATTTGAGACAAAAGCTGATGAGGCCATCTTTATTGGCTATCCAACAACAAGAGCCTTTAAAGTCTATAATCTAAGAACAAAGACAGTCATGGAGTCTATTAATGTATCTTTTGATGATAGAAAGTTAACAGGAATACAAGAAGACTCTCATGACAGTTTGACATTTGCAAATGAAGCTACCAACAATCCTGATGAAGTCACGGCAGATACTGATATTCTGTCAGATCCTGATGATCGATCAATTCCTGATCAAACACCTGTTACTGATGATGACTCAAATAATGCAAATGTTGAGGGGGAGCAAGAGCGAGACATCACTAGTGATGATTCAACTCAAACATCAAGTAGAGATTCATCGGAAACAGACTCAAGTGACAATCAAGATAGTACATCAGAAGAAGACAGCACTATCTCAGGGGGAGCTTCTAGCAACTCTAGTTCTTTTGAAGAAAACACCAATCCAGGGGGAGCATCCAGTTCAAGAAATGACTTACCATCAGCAAGGAAATGGACAAAAAGTCACACTCCTGACTTAATCATTGGGAATCCTGAAGCAGGTGTTAAGACAAGAAGTGCAACTCAAAATGAATGTTTATATAATAACTTTCTGTCAAAGGAGGAGCCCAAGAAAGTTGAAGATGCACTTAAGGATGCTGATTGGGTGACAGCTATGCAAGAAGAACTGAATGAGTTTGAAAGAAATGAAGTCTGGAAACTTGTACCAAGACCCAAAGGAAGGTCTATTGTAGGTACAAAGTGGGTATTCAGAAATAAGACTGATTCAGATGGCACAATTGTGAGAAATAAAGCAAGACTAGTAGCAAAGGGGTATTCTCAACAGGAAGGAATAGATTATGATGAGACTTTTGCTCCTGTTGCAAGACTGGAGGCCATCAGAATTTTTCTGGCATATGCAGCCCACAAGAAATTCAAAGTATTCCAGATGGACGTAAAAAGTGCTTTTCTCAATGGAGAACTGGAAGAGGAGGTATATGTTGAACAACCTCCTGGATTTATTGATCCCAAACATCCAGATTATGTCTATAGACTGGATAAAGCACTTTATGGACTAAAGCAAGCTCCAAGAGCCTGGTATGAAACCTTAGCTCAATTCTTACTGGAAAGTGGATTCAACAGAGGTACAATTGATAAAACCTTATTTTACTTGAATCATGGTAAGGATTTGCTGTCAGTTCAAATATATGTTGATGATATCATTTTTGGGTCAACTAATACTAAGCTGTGTGAGAAGTTTTCAAAGCTAATGCAGTCGAGATATCAAATGAGCATGATGGGTGAAATGAGCTATTTCTTAGGTCTTCAAGTTAAACAGACTGATGAAGGGATTTTTATCAATCAGTCAAAATACACAAAGAATTTACTAAAAAGGTTTAACATGCAAGACAGCTCTACAGCTTCCACTCCTATAGCTACAGCTACAAAGCTTGATCCTGATCAAGGAACTGAAGTAGATGTAACCAACTATAGAGGGATGATTGGCTCACTCTTATATCTAACTGCTAGCAGACCTGATATCATGTATGCAACCTGTCTATGTGCAAGATTTCAAGCAAATCCTAGAGAACCGCATCTCATTGCAGTAAAAAGGATTTTCAGATATCTAAAGGGCACATCTTCTCTTGGCCTTTGGTATGCCAGAGAATCAGACTTTAGTTTATGTGGCTATTCAGATGCTGATTTTGCTGGATGCAAAATAGACAGGAAAAGTACTTCAGGCAGTTGTCAGTTTCTTGGAGGAAGACTAGTTTCTTGGTTCAGTAAGAAGCAAAAGTCTATCTCCACATCAACTGCAGAAGCTGAGTACATTGCTGCTGGAAGCTGTTGTGCTCAGATCATGTGGATGAGAAATCAGCTAATGGACTATGGTTTGTCATTTTCAAAAATACCTATTTATTGTGATAACCAAAGTGCTATTGCTATGACAGGAAATCCAGTTCAACATTCTCTTACAAAGCACATCAGCATCAGGTATCACTTTATAAGAGAACAAGTACTGGAAGGAACAATTGAACTTCATTTTGTTCCTACTGATCAACAGTTAGCTGATATATTCACCAAGCCACTACCTGAGGCTACTTTTACAAAGTTGGTGAATGAACTTGGAATGGTAAACTATGGCAGTTCCTGAGAAAAAGAAGTCATCAGGTACTGACGACTTGCAAATACTGATGGAAAGTCAATCCTGACAGTGGTCAACGTCGAATCCTGATGCAACGATTCGATAATCAGTATTTTGTCAGAGTCTAACTATCTTCATTTTATCTCAATTTCCTGATTCAAGTTATGTTTAATGTTATTGAATTCCTGATAATGTGATTACTTTAATTAGTCCTCATATTTAAATGTCAGATAACATGTTCAATCAGGAAAAACATTGAATAGAATAGAATAAACAAAATTTTTCATTGATAATAAGAAAGAGTTTACATTCAAAGATTACATCTTTTGTGTTCTCTATCTACTAATCTATTCAACAGGAAATAAGAGACCAATCCACTCCATTGTTAATAGCCATCCCAGATCTCATCTTTGCCACTTTGTTTGGGTGGAAGTTGACAGGGATAAGGTTATTTTTGCTGACATATTCATTAACAATGGTTGATGGAGTTGGATGAGGATGCCTTAGATGAAAGCCATGCGAATGCTGTTTGGAGGGCAGCATCAATGTCGATCACTTTTGCAGGTTTTTCCTTCTCGATTTCTTCGAGACCTGCATCCATCTGCAACCAGAGAGTCTCCAGTTGTCTTTCCCAGTCGAAAGCATCAAACTCTTCACGAGTATAACTAAATATATCTCTTTTATCTAAGAGATGGAGGTTTTTCTCAATGATGGTAAGGTTCGACATTGCTAAAACTTTTGATGAGAAGGGTTTTTCTGATTTTTCTTAACAGGAGAGAATGAAGCGTTAAAGAAGTAAGTGGACAAGTCTCTAAGATTAAATAGAGAAGGGTGGAACGAGAATATGAAACGATTCATATTACTGGTGCAAGTACCAGGTATTATTCGATTGTGATGTTTTAAATTTCTTTATTTAAAACAAAATTACCATGTTTTATTTTGGTCACAATTTTATTTTCCGAATAATATGTAGCGCGTGTGCACACTCGATGCTTACACACAGTTATATATGTAAGTCACGACGCGTGTAATCCTCACCACTCTCTCACGTAATTTGGTCCATTACTTTAGCCTAAACGAATGATTTACTGACACCTGTTTTTGAGAAGTTACAAGTATTGTCCAAAATCAATTAAGTTTACTAATTGATTTAGTTTTCTCAAACTATCAGTAAAGCATCGTCTCTCTTTGTCTCTACACTATCAAGCCCTAATTTCAAAATTAACACATCTTTTGTGTTTGAAATTGCAATGGAGAACTTATTCATGAACAGCAAGGTGGTAATCAATGGAGTTACGTTTAATACTAATAACTTCACTGCAGTTCTAGATCATCAGGACTTGCCAAGTGATTTCCACATTATTCAGGACTTTTTGGCCTCAAGCCCAATCAATTATGCTCTAACCCAACCTTCCAAGATATCTTTTAAGTCTGTTATGCAGGTTTGGAACACAAGTGTTTTTGGGAAAAGTCATCCATCAGAAAATCCTCAGATGAGCTTTGAATATGACAATGTTACATACTATGTGACACCTGAGATTGTCAATACAGCCCTACACTTACCATCAATCATTGGTAACCCTGTGTTCAAAGTTACTGATGCAAAACTTCTTGAGTATGTTGTAAGCTTGGGTTACAATGGAACACCAAAGAAGTTTGGAGAGCTCTACAGGACAAAGCTCAAGAAGGAATGGAATTTCTTCTTTGACACAATCAGCAGATGTTTCTTGAATAAAGTGTCAAACTTTGATGCCTTACCCACTGGTTCAGCTAAAATTGGGTACTCTCTAATTCATGATCTCTCATTTGATTATGGTTCCTTTATACTAAAGGCATTAAGTGAAAGAAAAGCAGATAAATGTGGTTATGTTTGCTTTCTTAGATTTTTTCAATTAATATTTTCTCACTTATGTCCTCATGCTGTTTTTGAGAATGATACAATTTTGCCGATATGTAAAATCTCAGATAACAATATAAAGAGTCTAATCAATTCTGATAAGGCAAATAAGTTTGTGGGATCTCCATACATTCCTGATGAAGTATGGTCTCTTTTAAGAAAGAGAATGCCTATTCAATATGGCCCAGCAACTGGTGCTATGGAACAGGACCTTACACATCCTATTCCTGACACAAGCACACAACCTAAACACTTACCTAAACAGTTAACCACCTCTGATGTCTCACAAAAGGCATCAGTTGTAAAATCAAAGAAATCAGCTAGATCTGATGTGTCTAAGAGGCAATCAGGGTCAAAGGATTTCTCCACTCCAACTCATTCTCAAATGAAGTCACAAGGGGGTGGACAAAGAGTTTTTGAAACATCTTATTTGGATAAAGGAACAGGAGTGAAAAGGAAAGTTGATCGAGGAACTATTTCTGATTCTGATGATGATTCAATGCCTATATCAGTCTTGTTGAAAAAGAAGGAGATTGATGTCTCTGAAAAGCCAAAGAAAAGAAGAAGATTAATCATCAAAGGCAAATTTGTTGATCATACAGAATTTCTGAATCTTACTGATGATATGGAAGGCAATCCTGATGTTGTTAATCAGGATGGATCATCAGTTCCTGACGCAACCGCTAATCCTGACATCTCTACTCCAAATAATTCACCTATGAAGACTGTTGAGATTTCTGATTCTCCAGCATCTGAATCTCCAAAGAGAAGAATTATTGAGATGTCTGTTGATGAAGTAAATGCTATTGCTGCTCAGCTGGGTATTCAACCTTCACCTCTTGAAGTAAAAACTGCTGAAGCAAATGTTTTTCACAGACAAAAGAAACAGAGGACTACTGTGTCATCTCTGAGAGGATCCAGCCCACAAGAACCTGAACTTCAAAGGAGTTCAGAAGCTATTGCAGATCCAGTCACGCAAGAACCACCTACTCAAAGTGTAGGTGCAGACATTTTTGAAGGAATAGTCCCACAAGAACCATCTTCTCAAAGGGAAGGTGAAGACAAGAATATTCTTGCCCCACAAGAACCATCTTCTCAAAGTGAAGATGCTGGCAAACTAAGATCAGCAGGGGAGTTTCCTGACAATGCTCAAGGGGCTTCTGAAATTGAAATTGAACTTGCTAGAAGTCTGGCAGAAAAAGCTGCTCATGATTTGCACATTGCTGAATGTGACAGAGTGATTGCTGACACTGCATTTGAGGGAAGTACACAAGAACCTTTGACTCAAAGTGTTGAAGAAGCTTCAAAACCTCAGACTACACAAGAACCATCAGTAGCAAATACTGATGCAAGTCATGCTAAAGTTGCAGTGGTCAATCCTGATGAAAGTACTACTGATTCACTTATTCCATTGCTTATTGAGCCAATTTCAGCAAGGCCAATGGATTCGTTAACTACTTCATCAGGTAACATCCCTTTATCTACTTCATTTACTACTGATAGTATGATTACAGATAGACCTGATAACAGGGATACCTCTATCTGTATGACTTCAGACAACTCTTCTCAGCCACCTCTTATTTCTTCACAATTAATGAGCCAGAACTTTTCTTGTGAGATTGAGAGTGAACATTTAGAGAAAAAGAAGAGTGATGAGAGGCAGTCTCCTGAACTGGCAAAAGGAGAGGTAGAAAAGAGTGAGAAGTTATTAACTTCTAGTGAGGTAGGAGTTGCTATTGAAAGCAACTTAGGTAACATTGTGAGAAGTGATGAGATCACTTTAAAAGAAAAGAGAGATTTAGGACATGTTACTAATTTGTTTGCAGGTCATCAGGATTCACCAGCTGTATCTACTGGTGTTTTGAAACTGAAAGGTATTATGCTTCCTGATGATGATGTTGAACATAAACTTCCTGAGGCTGGTGGTGGCTCAGATGATGATGATGATGATGATCATGCTGATCTTGAAATAAGGCAAATGCAGGCGGCTATAAAAGCAAGTCTCCAATCTACTTATGGGTCTTCAAGTAGATACATGCAGTCAATAACTGAAGAAGAATTCAGAGGGGAGTATACTTCACTTCTTCCACCTGATACTCGAGCTGCAAGGGGACATGAATGGGATACAGAATGGAATAAACCTACTGCTGAGATGAATTTTCAAAATGCTCTGTTTCATTCTAGTCATATTGCTACGCGGATGCCGACACCTGAACTTAAGGCTCTTCTCAAAACCAATGCTCTTCTAGCAAAGGGATTGAGGAGTGAGATTGACTCAATGAAGGCTGCAACAGATAAATTTCAAGCGGGTATTCAAACATCTGTTTCTATATCTGCTACTGCTTCTCAAGCACGCCTTCTCGCAGATGATATTAAAGCTCTTGACAGGAGATTGGATTCTAGAATGACTGTCTTGGAATCTAAAGTTGATACTATCGATGAAACCCTCAAGCTTATATTGCCGTTCTTCATTAAGGACGATACTGATGTCAAAAAGGGGGAGAAGATAGTCAAAACAAAATGTTCACCTGATCCAGTTGTACAAAAGGATGATAATTCTGGAAATGATGGTGGTGCTGAGTCACATCAGAAAATTGAAACCTCTGATGCTGCTTTACTGATAAAGAAAACGAATACTCAAACTAAGCAGTCAACTCATGTTTCTGAATCTGGAAAGAAGACAGTGACACCTGGTCAAACTCTGTCAACCATTCCTGAGGATGATGTGTATGTGGAACAAGATGAAGATGCTGCTAATCTGTTTCATGAACTTGACACTGGGGATGGTCGTGTTCTTAAATTATTTCATAAAGACAAAAGAGTTCAACAGTATCATGCTGAGAAAGCACTTGTCTTATCTACTGAAGAAAATCCAAACATGACTACTGATGAATTCTTAGAAGAACAGAACAGGATCCTTGAAGAGCTTGCAAAACAGAATAAAACTCTTGCTGCAAGAAGAGGAAGAGGCAGAGGAGGAAGATACAGAAATCGGGGAAGATCATCTGCTCAAACTAGTTCAAGGCAAACAAGATCTAGTGGAATCAAATTGAAAGATGTTTCTGAAAGTGAAAAGAAGAAAACTCCACTATCTCTTGCATCAACTCCAGATAACAAATTTAATGCTCCTGAAGAAATTGTAGAGGAGATATTGCCTTTGAAAAGGAAGAGTAAGGCAGCTGTTCAATCTACTGCATTTAATGAGAAGTCAGTCGTTGTTTCTGATTCTGAAATCTTAAAAGAACTTAAGATTATGATTCTTAAAGTTGTGGTTGAATTTCACAATGTGGAAGTTTCTGAAGATACATTGGAGTATGAACAAGAAAACTTCAGAAGATTTGAAAGAGAAAGTGAAGTCAGAGCTAAAGCCACAAAAGCAGAAAAGATAACAACCAGGGATTACTTAAGAAATGTTCATAGATCTGACAGGAAGTTATGGTATGATAGAGATAGATCTGTTCCTGAACATCAGCAGGATTATCCAACTAATGAGAAGAAGAAGAGTAAGAAGAAGGAGGTGGATAAGGCTGATTATAGGAAACCAGTTGTATTCATATCAGCTGGATTGATAAAAGAGTCTTCTTTGATCAATGAATTTCTGATTGTTAAAACAGAGTCTACTACTTTTATTGCTGAAAATCCACCAAAATGGGTGAGTATGCAATCTGGCTTGAGAGGATGGGAACCTGGCACAAGAGGAGGAATTGGATATAGTCATGCACTGGTTATTTTCATTGCACAAACTGATCAATATGCTCTAGTTGACAAGATTGGGGATGAGTTAACTGTAGATCATCTTTGGAAACTTGAAGCTGTTGCTATTATTGCTGATTGTCATGCTGATGCAAAGAAAATAGAGAAGCTGGTGTACTTCATGAAAGATGGAAGTGTGAAGAAGATTCCTATTCATGAATTGTTGTGTAAATCTGCAAAAGAACTGAAATATGTTCTGTATCTTCTCAGAAGTAAAAGAATAAATGTTCGTGAAAGAGAAGTTTATCAAAATTGGTGTGTCATGATTTACCTGAAGATTAGACAGAGATTCATGGATGGAGGAACAAGGTATGATGGCAATTATATTCCCATGTACTTAAATTTAAGAGATAGAGAGGTTGAAATGAAGAAAGGTACAGCTGTTAAAGAAGTGTATCTAGGCATGGAACAACTGTCTCTAAATCCGGATGGAAAGGAAATTGCTTATGTGTTGCTAGGTGACTTAGATCTTCCGAGAAACTCAATTAAGAACATCAGGGCAGCTATTTATCAGATTAATGAGGAAGATGAAGAACTCAAAAATCTGAAGAAGAAACTGATTCAAATTCTTGAAAGCAAGGAAGAAGAATTGTTATCTGAATTCTTGAGACTGAATCTGTTCTATCAAAGAATTTCTGAAACTGTTCCTGATGATTTTTAGAAGGTATTTTGTTTTGAGTTTTTGACATCTTGAATCAAGGAATTTGTGCTTTGTTTTATAAAGAACAAATTGGGGGAGATTGTTAGATATTGATTCAAGAGATGATCAGGATCTGGGCATTACTGATCAGATACTGATGCTGACGTCATCAGGAATGCACCGTCAGTATTGGACTATCAGGATTAGAAGCTGGTCAGTATTTGATGAAGATTCTCATCAGACCAGAGATCAAGGAAGATTGATATGTCGGTTCCTAATTTGTAGGAAGGCAGCTATCATACAAGATATGCATTCAGAGATATATGTAATTGATTTAGAATATCTTGTAATTGATAGTGCAACTGTGTACATTATATAAACACAGTTTAGGTTTTACATTTTGTAATAACTTACACGAGTTATATTGTAACCTAGCAGCTCTTAAGAACATAAGAATTTCTTAAGAGAGTTTTGTAACAGTTTTATATCAGAGTTAATAAAGCTGTTATTGATTCGTACTTGTGTTATTTGTTTTAAGTCGAAAATCTTAAACAATTGTATTCAACCCCCTTCTATAATTGTTATTTACTGGGCAACATTCGGTGACTTGTACTAACTTTGGAATAGACCAGGTGTTTTTTATTTTGTCAGAAATAGACCAGGTGTTTATTTTTTAAGGTAAATAGACCAGATATTAGTTTCATTCTAAGAAATGAATATTAGAGAAACTTAATGTCTTTGAATCGTTAACTAACTTCTTTGGCAAGCCACCGAACTCAATATAACAAGATTGAATATCTTGAGGTCTGATATAATTAGTTATAGAGAAAATCTTGGAAGCTAACTACTCTGTTCTTTGTCAACAATAGTATAATGTTGTGGTGTAATTCGTGCCTTAATTATAATTGTAGACCAAAAGTTAATTATAATTATTGACTAGATGTTTAATTCTTTAAGTCCCCTGGAGATTATTCCTTTTCCAAATTGAAAAGGAATAAATCAAGAGCGAATTTGACTGGATCAGTTCAGGGCCTTCAGGCTATGAAAATGAACTATAATCAAAACAGTAGCATATACCATAGTCACTGGAATTTAAAAGGGTTGGAGAAATATGATGTGGAAGTCATCATGCTCCTATGTTCTCAGTGATACTTGCTACAATTATCGGGACAGAGTTGCGATCCAGCAAGGGCAAGTTTGGAGTTCAAAATCGTAACAAATGGAGAGCAAGTAAATACTTGACTATCGCATTAAACATCAAAAGTTGTAAAAATTAGTTTGATGTAAACTTGTAATGTAGCATATAACAGTATTTTGACAAAGCTTGAGGATATAAATCTGAAATCGATGAATTCATTGAATAGTTGAGGGTTGATCTTTAAGTAAAGTGGAAAGACATGGTTGCAACATAAAGGGTGGCAGGTCAACTAGAGCAAAATAACACAGACCTGACCATCTTTTCACCAAATCTTTAACCTTAAACTTTGAATTCTTAACTCTTAAATCCTCACTAATTCCTCCAACTAATCTTAAAAATAATAATTACAATTGTATTAATAAACATCATGAACATAGTAGTATTAATAATGATGTAGGACTAACATATAGTTCTTAAAAAAATTCACTTATGGAAGGAGGTAGCTAGTGGTTCCCAGCTCTGTAATGTAGTATAAATAGCTAGCATAACAATGACTCTAGATCACACTCTACAACTTCAAACTTGCATTAGTTCCTCACTCAGCAGAAGCTGAAAAACAAGAGAAATGGAGACTTGTAGCAATCACATTCTACTTAGCCTTGCTGTGACACTCATACTATCAGTAGCTCTTATCAATGCAGAAACTCATTACCATCAATTTGTCGTAAAATACCTAATTTGCAGTGATATTTAGAATTTTATGCAAGGGATCATTTTTTACAGCTGTGTCATGATCATATTAACTAATCAGTGATTCCTGATCGATTTATATGTGGGATTCAGTTTCTGATTTTACCTGTCAATTAGTTTCACTGAGATGAGTATCACTGTTCTGAAATTAAGCTTAATGATATCATTGTTTATTATTGTAGGAACCTTTTGCCATGGATGAAGACAATGGTAACACAACGCCAAATTCTACTGAAGTATCCAGGAAAAGGGTTAGAGGTCCAACCTTGTGCAAAAAATTGAAGAAAAGGATTGCCAAGCAGAATTTAGATTGTTCACTTTCTTTCAACGAGTTTGGTCGTCCAACGGGAGATATGCTCAAAGATTTCAGGAATTATTTAGGATCAGTGGTTCGATGCCGAGTTGATATAAATATCGAAAGTTGGAATGTAGTTAACCAAGGATTAAAAGATGCCATTTGGGATGATGTCAAGGTAAGCATTGCAAAGCAGCATTCAATTTTGTTTGTGTTATTATAGTGTCTACCATTTACTGATCTATTTACATTTTTTTCAGACTCGTTGGAAATTTGATGATTCAAAAAAAAAACTTGTGCTAGAAAGAGCAGGGAATCAATGGAGGGATTTTAAGGGTAAGCTGACTAAAAACTTTTTTCGCAAAGGGAAGGATCCATGTGAACGTTATCCTTACCTCAGCGAGGAGCAATGGGAAATTTTCAAAAAGAGACGCCAAACTAGTGAGTTTGAGGTACATATTCAATTAACTAATTATCTAATTATGTTTGTTGTGCCTGCACTTAATTTCAGAATTGTTTATCTGCCACATGTGTCAAAATCTGACTATTTTTGCTATCTTTTTTTTGTAAACAGGCAATAAGTATCAAAGCACAAGAAAGTCAGAAACATAATGACCAAGTACATTTTCTAGGGCAAAGTGGATATGATGGTAAAAAAAACCCATCTGGAGTGTTGATGATCCCCTCACTGCATTGGATTCTTCTGAATCCCTTAATCCATCAATGTTATCGAGTGATCGTACCGGACGCAGTTTCGATTATCTTAGGGCACGAGCAAAAAAAAAAGGGCGGAGGTTATTATTTTCCCAATGAACAAACTAGAAAGGTGGCTAAGAAAATGGTAAAATCCTTGATCTTTCTTATTGATGGTGTTTTCTGATATTCTGTCATTTTTATAAGGCTGTTTATATCTCACTTTTTTTATCGCTATCTAATTAATGAACATTAACCAAATACTTTTAAGACCATGCTAGAATAAATATGATCATATGGAACATTTGTTGTTTGATCATTTACCTACATTAAAAATGAAATAGCAATTTATAAGATTATCTCATATGATCATTTCAGTATTCTATCCAGAATCTTTTTATCGGATAATTTAATTGTCCCCTATATAAAAAGGTTCAGTATAATTTAATTTCGTAACAAAATTAAGCATACCGGGTATGCTTAAAGTCTTGGTTTCGGAAATGTGTAGACATAGTTGAGTTGGATATTTCTATGGATATTTCTGCTGTCATACTTTTTTTTATTGATGTTGTTTTCTTATATTTAACCTTTTTTTATCCCTGTCATTCTGAATAGGGAGAGTTGCAGTCGGAACTTGTAGATGGTTTGTGGACTCCAGAAGGTCATGATGACATGCTGTCGCGTGCCTTGGGTCGTAAGGAGCACGGAGGGCGTGTTAGAGGGGTTGGGGGGAGTTAAAATTAAAGAAGCATTTGGATCGACAAGCAAACATAGTGGGGTGATATCGGTGGATCAGTTGGCTACAATCACGCAAGAAATTACCAAGAAAGTTCAGAAAGAGTGCGAGGACAAGATGAACCAAATGATGAATTTGAAACTGGAAGGCATCTTCAATCACTTGAAGCATATAGGTGTGTCATTGCCAGATGGTAATTTTGTGAATGAAATTGGAACCCCGCAAACTCTTCGAAGCAGCTGCCAATCTGTGGATCGACAAGATCATTTGTCGAGTCTCAAGGTACAGTGTGGATGATTCTGATTATGTAGCCAAATAGTTTTCATGTTGAATCGATTCTTCATTTCTGCATATATTCAGTTGGAGTCCACTAGTCATGACTCATTTCCAATTCGATACACTTGTTATTGAAATAAATAGTATCATGTTCATGCTTAAAAAAGAAAATTTCAACATGCATTTTAAACTCTAGTACAGTGTCCGGTGTGTCTATAAGTTATGAACCAGGAGTAATATATGGTAGTACATGATTACATACCAGCAGCTCGTTTGATTGAAAAACAAATAGTCATATTATTCTGACCTAAATCTTGTAGTGCAATGGTATAAGATTACGTACTATCTAGCATTGAACTAAATCTTCTGCTTTGTTTTAGTTTATCCAGCAAACAGACTTGCCATTGTTTGTTTACATTTTATGCAGTAAAGAATTATAATATAAGGAAAGAAAATATTATATGACTGTTCAGTTTGTGCTGAAAGCCTGAAAATTTATGTACTAATTTTGTTTTGCTAATAATGCAGGGTCCGACCCCATGTCATCTTTGGGTGGTAGATCAGGAGAAAGGAAGAGTTATCATGGCAAGGGGGACTTTTTTTCCGGCAAATAGTCAGAGTGATAATATGGTCCATAATAATCCGATTGCTTCTCATAACGTAAGAGTGTCAATTGATGACGTTGGACCTGAATATCAGCTTACTCCACTTCCGGTGCCATGTGATGAACTTGAGACGGTAGGAAGTGCAATGGGTAGTTTTGTCCAATGGCCAAAGGACCTTGTGACGTTGGGACAAGTATATTTTTTGACATTTGAAGTGTTGAAATTTTTTTCTCATATATTTGCAATATATCATGTGGCTAACTAGTCATGTTTGATCAGGATCCTCCCTTGGAGACCACTCTAGAAAAGGTTATTAGGCTGCCTAAAGTAGTTGAAAGCAAAGGTTCGGCGATTCATGTCAATAAAACACCACCGCAGGCATTACATGGTGATGATGCAAACTCAAGTCAGCAATGCCGATCTTTACGTTATTTGCTTAAAAAGAGGATCTCTGCTGAAAAAGATGTGGTATTCAAGTTTGAAGAAACTGGAGAGCAACCTATATATGTAACCCTGTAGATGTTGATGAGTTTTTAAGAATGGCTTGTTTAAGCACATCGATTTTAGAAATTTTTATCAAGTAAGAAAAGTCTTTTTTGCTCATTTAACTTTAAAATCATTCAACATACACGTGTTTATTGTGACAAGTTAATTTTGTAGGTATGTTCAGACACTATGCAGTGAGTTGAATGAAGAAAGATTTGCATTCATGTTGCCATCAAGATTGGCAATATCGAATAAGCGTGACTACAAACATAGCCAGGAAGCAAGCGAGTACTTGGAAAAAAATTTGATTGCCAATAAAGAGAGGCATTTCATTCTAGCTCCTTACATCCAAGAGTAAGAACGAATTAAAATTTAATTGTACATACTACTATCTACTACACGTGCATATTTAACTGAATTTAATAGTAATGTATATACTATATAATATAATGTATGTATGTGTTTTTGTTGTAGCAACCACTGGATGTTGCTCCTTTTCAGTCTCAAACAAAGTATTATTTATGTGTTTGATTCTTTGAAAAGAGCAAGGGATATACGCTTGAAGACACCCGTGCAAACGTAAGTTAAATATTAATTTACATTTAACGTAGTCCACCTTTGTTAGAGATGTGAAATGTGATGTATACTTATTTCACAGTGCATTTAAAATATACACTACAAACGGTGGATTGAGGAATAATAGAAAAGAATTTCTCTTTATTCACAACGAGGTTCAGGTATAACCTACTTGAAATTTACATTTAAATTCGTCCATTGATTTATTTTCTGTATTTAATATATTTGTTGGTTTTTTCGTGGTGTCCTCAACAAGGAGGAGGTACGGAGTGTGGTTATTTTGTTATGAGGTACATGCATGACATAATCATGCATTCTCAGAAAAAAAACAGATGTGAATTGGAAAGTGGTAAGTGACAAAACTATTTAGCATTGTTTACAAATATTGGACTACCTGATTTTTTTAAAAATATGTAATCTTCTATATTTTGAAGGTTCTTGGTTCAAGAAGCTATACGAAAAAGGAAATCAGTGACATACGAGAGCTCTGGGCACAATATTTTATCCGAGAATGTCTATAATCAGGTACTAAAATATTTTATAATATTTGACTTGTTCTATAGTGCATTCCCTCACTGCACAATTAGACGTATATATGTAAACAGGAACCATGGGGTTCAAAAGTAATCTGTCATAAAAAATAATGTCTGATCTTCCATTTTTTTTGAAACACTTGATCTTGCATTTAGAAGCCAAATTTTGCATGAAAAGCGTCCAATTTCTAGATTATTCCAAAACAACAAGCACTCGCTAATTTGGACCCTGGTTCCTCATCCTTATATAAGTTGTACGTCGACTATGTTTTCTTTTTTATTTTTCCCTTAGAATACAGTCCACCACTACAAATAATAAATTTACCAAAAAATAAAAAATTCACCGAATTTCTTCATTTATAATACGAAAATGTCAACCACTAAAATGTTAAATCATAAAGAAATTTCAATAAGTAGCTGTAGCATGCACACATGAATCATGATGGAACGTGGGAGATAGAAACATAATTCTACAATTTTCTGGAGAATTCTAGAGGTGTAGTCCGTAGTCGTCTTCTCGAATTTTCAATTTTTACATACCGGTCATGCTCATGCCATTTTTAGTCTAATGTTTGAAAAAAAAAGTTTTTTGGTCTAAAAATATTTGATGTAATTAATATCATATTTATTTGTATCATATTTGAAAAATTATATACCAATCATAAATTATTTAAACTACATATTTTACTATCTAAAATATTTAAATAAACATTATCCACATCGCTATTGGATGGTTTTGTAGAGCTGATTTAACAACTTAAAATGGACTCAAAAGGTGATTTAATAATGTCTGATCTTGCATTTTTTTTTTAAACACTTGATCTTTCATTTAGAAGACAAAGTTTGCATGAAAAGGAATAATATCTGATTTAATTATGATAATATCTGATTATCTTGATCTTTTATTTTATTCTTCACACCCAAAATTTTCTGGTTCCGCCAACTTAATTATGCTGTAAAACTGTATGTAATAATGGTCCTCAGATTATATCTTAATTAGTTGAACCATTTATAATAGTGATAATATGTTAGATGTGTTAGTGTAGGTGCCCTAGAGGCAATACATAGTTTCTCGAATAAACCTTATGTCATTTGATTATTAAATAAATGTATTTATTATGACTCTATTTACTGCGATATTTGTTAGCATAATAAATGTCCTTAGAATAATGATACACATTATATAGTTTAAGTTTACAACTTGAATTTGAGATTATATAATATATCATATTCTTAAAGGTCCCTAGTCGAGTATTATTATAAAGGACAATAATAATACATAAATAGACTAGTATGTTTTTGACTGATAACCACATCTCATTGGTTATAGGTATGGAGATACTAAAGTCAATACATAGGTACATGTAGGGTACATGGTACTGGACAGACCCACCGTGAGATTCTTCATGTTAATTAAGTCATAAGAAAGACTCACAGTGATAATGGTGTAATGATCCTTTGACTTGAGATCATTATATTTCTATACGAGGATAATATACTTTGACTACATTAAAAGTTACCTTTGACCGGGTGATGATAAAAGTGGACATCGGGTATATTGTGAATCGTATGAGAAATAAAGGATTTAACCCTCCTATCAGATAGGAGAGATATTATTGGCCTCTTGATTGAGTGAGACTATAAAATGCATGGCCGTGCTCAAATAATGATTTGTCTTAATAGTCTACTCATGTATCAAGTAAACCCGGATTAAATTATGAAGAGGATGACTAAATACATGCCTCGAGTTTAATCTATAATATTTGGTTAAAGGGATTAAATTACACGGAAACATTATATCACGAAAGGTTTAATTGGATCACCAATTATTATTATTACTTGGGTAGCAATGATGTATTACTAGATGCCACTCATTGTTTATAATTTTATTATTGGATATTAAAATTATTGCCAACGTAATAATAACCTAAAGGGTTACACAATAAGAACGTTTTAAAAGGAGTTTTAATTTAAATATTAGATTTAAATTAAATAATTAAAATTCAAAATTGATTATGGAATCAGATTTCGTTTTTAATTAAATGATTATAAATTCGAAATTGGATAAATAATTAATTGAGTTGGACTTAGTTAATTAAATGTTATTTCAAATTTAATTCATTAAAAACCCAAATCAGTTTGTTTTAATTGAAGCCCAAGCTGATTAGGGTTAGGCCCATCTTTCTCCCTATAAATACATAAAGATGTATTGGTTAGGGAACACTTTTGCAAAATCGTTTTTTCTTAAAAACCCTAGCTGCTCTATTCTTTGAGAGGCTAGAGAGAGAGAGAGGCTGATTTTGGCTAGTACCTGCTCCTTGGATCGTTGGACGATCGAACGTTCGTGTGGACGATTTAGAGACGCGGATCTTGCATCAAGGGTTGCGTGGTGATCACAATCTAGGACCTCCATCTGTCAACCGAATTCGTAAAGCTTCGTAAAGGTACTGATTCTATTCACCATAATCAGCATGTCTTATACATGGATCCTATGATTAGGGTTTCGGATTTTATTGTTTTTACGACTGTTTTTCGCTGCATTTATGCCCCGAAACCCTTCAATGGTATCAGAGCTACGTGTATAAGAGGTTGGTTTGGTTACGTGTTTATTGTATTATTACGAGTATGCATGTTTGATGAATCTGCCATGATACAGTTATGTTATATGTGTGATATAATGAATCTGTATATTCTGATATGATGATGCTAGCATGTTTAGAATCTGCCATGACTCATATGTATGTGATCTGTTAATGATATGTATGCTGCTTGGTTTGTATGATGATATAAACTGTCGGATGGATGTTATTGGATATGATCCGTATACAGGGATTAGGGTTATGTGTATGCTGATACATGTTTTATGGTAACTGGAATTATGGTCGATCCGCGTGGTTAGGGCTTGTGACAAATTTGGGCTTGTGACATATGCTTTATTCATGTGATATATTTTGATATGATGTTCTTAAGTGTTAATTGAGCATGGTGATTGGTTATGGCCTTGAGACCCATAGGTTAGTGGTTTTAATTATTGTGGTTTGGTTTTATAAATACGACTTGCATGTCATTTTCTTGGTGCTTTGTAATTGTTCATCTCGAATGTAACTCGAGTTCTTATGTAAGTACATTAGTATAGTTATGTTTTATATTCTATGTAATAAGAAGATCATTGGAAGCATGCAATGAAGGATCAATGGAGATGAAGGTTGATGACACAAAGAAGACATGTATTTATGAAGACCAACTATGTAATAATTTAGTTTTATTAACCACCATAGATTGACCTAGATTTTTCCATTAGCTTGGAAAGATCATATAGGATTGGGCCATAACCAAGCACGATTTTACATTCATGCACTTTACATATGATGATATGTATGCGTAATGATAGATATGCATGCTTAATTAGATTAAGTAGAATGTATGTATGTATTAGATACATCACCCATGCCATGCCTGCTTAAATAAGATAAAATCTGTAACGACTCGAGATTTTAAAATTTACTATAACGACTATGAGATTTCTGTATTTAATGAAATACGGAATTAAATACGAATTTTCAATTATTTCGATATGGGGAGATTTTGTCAAAAAACGGGTCATACCTGTAAGGAAGTTGGATATTAAGTGAGGCCGCTTGTGACTCCTCCAACAACCTGGAATTCAAACCATTGGTGAATATTGATTTGAAGTATTTAATTCAAGGAAAAATTGGGAATCTTTTTATGATGGGATCATGGTCTTTTTAAATAAACCCCTAACAGAATATTAAGTTTAAGATGTCTTCCAAATGGGAAACACTCGTCAAGACCTAGATCGACAAAGGGTAGGTGCGCCAAAGCGGAGTACCCTCGTTTATCGTGGTAAGGCGCGATCGAGTAAGTTAGTGATACTCAAATGTTAGACCTTTGGGTTTGACTTAACTAAGTGACCACAATAGGATTGTGAACTTAGAGGCATAGAGTTTGGTAAGATTTACTGGATGAATAGGAACAAATGTTGTTCTACCAAACTATCCAAGAGTTATATATGATATAATTGACAAATGTTGTCTACCTAAATAATCATTTTAAGGAGAAAAGCCAAAGCTAACCTTAAAAGGGATGAAATATGGATCTTGGCTCACTAGAAAGGTTTAGAGAAACTTTTCCGAATTGATAGGTAGGGCTATTAATTTGATAAAATAGTGGGAGATATATATTATGAATATATATGAATAATCACTTGAACATAATTTAACAATTCCGTAGACTAATTATTTTATGCATTTTAACATTGTAGATATTCGAAATGGCAAACAACACAAACAACACTTTCTCTGTGCGATCAGTCCTTGAGAAGGACAAGCTTACAGGATCAAACTTCCTTGACTAGTCTAGGAATTTGAGAATTGTTCTCAAGCAGGAAAAGAAATCTTAAGTGATTGATATTCCTCCACCGGCAGCCCCTGCTGCTAATGCCACTCAAGATCAACGAAATGCTTATCAGAAGCATATTGATGATGCTACTGATGTGGCTTGTCTTATGCTTGCTACTATGGATGCTGAGCTTCAGAAGCAGCATTTTGATATGAATGCTTATACTATGTTTGAACATCTTTCGACGATGTTTCAATCACAGGCTCGTGTGGAAAAGTTCAACACAAGCAAAGCACTCTTCTCGTGCAAGCAGGGCAACGGACCAGTCGGACCACATGTTCTAAAGATGATCGGGTATTGTGATTACCTTTCTCGTTTGGGTTTCCCGCTTCAGCGAGAGGCTCAAGTCGATATAATCTTGCAATCTTTGAACAGCGACTATACTCAGTTCATTATGACTTTTAATATGACTGAGCAAGATAAGACTCCTATGGAATTGTTGGCCATGCTGAGGACCACTGAAGCAAATATGGTCAAGGCACCTGAGAAAGCTCCCAGAATGATGGTGGGCAAGAAAGGTGCTAAGGGAAAAGGGAAATGGAAGGGCAAGAAAAAGGTAGCATCAAAAGATCTTGGTCCTTCTAAGCCCTCTTTCAAAAAGGCTAAAAAGCCGAAAGGAGATGTCGTACAGGCTGACAAAGGTGAATGTCACTACTGCAAGAAGCCTGGTCACTGGAAGAGAAACTGTCCTGTTTACTTGGAGGATCTGAAGAAGAAGAAGGCTAAGCAAGCTTCTACTTCAGGTATTTATGTTATAGAAGTCAATCTGTCTATTTCTACATCTTGGGTATTGGATACTGGATGTGCTTCTCACATTTGTATAAATGTGCAGGAACTGCAGAGAAGTAGGACTTTGGCTAAGGGAGAAGTTGACCTACGCGTTGGCAATGGAGCAAAGGTTGTTGCTTTAGCTGTAGGGACTTATCATTTATCGTTGCCCACAGGGCTCATTTTAGAACTTGAGAACTGTTTTTACGTGCCTGCGATTTGCAGAAACATTATTTCCGTTTCTTGTTTGGACAAGATTGGTTTTTCTTTCTTAATTCAGAACAATAGTTGTTCCTTTTCATTGAATAATGTTACCTATGGGGTTGCACGTTTGTTTAATGGTTTATATGTTCTTGATCTTGATACTTCTGTCTATAACATAAATAACAAACGTCTTAAAATAAATGACTCAAATCATACATACCTCTGGCACTGTCGTTTAGGCCATATAAATGAGAATCGCATTTCCAAGTTACATAAAGATGGATACTTGGACAAGTTTGATTTCGAATCATACGAGGAATGTGAACCATGTCTCATTGGCAAAATGACTAAAGCTCCTTTTACCGGTCAAGGTGAGAGGGCCACCAAACGATTGGAACTGATACATAGTGATGTATGTGGTCCAATGCGTACGATGGCAAGAGGTGGCTATTACTATTTCATAACCTTTACTGATGATTTTAGTAGATACGGATATGTGTATCTTTTGAAGAACAAATCCAAATCGTTTGAAAAATTCAAAGAGTATAAGGCTGAAGTAGAGAAGCAAAAGAGCGAAAGTATTAAAACTCTACGATCTGATCGTGGGGGAGAATACTTAAGCTTAGAATTTAAGAATTTCTTAAAGGAGTGTGGTATCGTATCACAACTCACTCCTCCTGGAACACCACAATGGAATTGGGTGTCTGAAAGGAGAAATCGTACCTTGTTGGACATGGTGCGATCGATGATGAGTCATGCGGATCTTCCAATTAGTTTCTGGGGTTATGCCCTAGAGACGGCTGCACAAACACTAAACCGTGTTCCTTCAAAATCGGTTCAAAAGACACCATATGAGTTATGGACTGAAAAACGTAATAGCGTTTCATTTATGAAAGTTTGGGGATGTGAAGCGTTTGTGAAACGTTTGATCTCTGATAAGCTAGGACCGAAATCAGACAAATGTAATTTTGTAGGATACCCATTGGAAACTAAAGGGTATTATTTCTATAAACCTTCTGAGAACAAAGTGTTTGTTGCTCGAACGGCTGTATTTCTAGAGAGAGAATTGCTTTCTAAGAAAAACAGTGGGAGGACAATAGATCTCGATGAGGATCGAGAACTACAAGATGTTGTTGAACCAGAATTGGAACATGAGCAGAATGAGACTCAAGATGTTGAGAACAATACTGCTCAAGAAACACAGGTCGTTCGTAGATCAAGTAGGATTCGCCATGAGCCAGAGAGATATTATGGATTTCTCCTGACTCAAAGTGGCGATGTGATGCTTGTAGATAATGATGAGCCTCTCACCTACAAGGATGCTATGAATAGTCCAGATTCTGAGAGATGGCTGGAAGCCATGAAATCTGAGATGGATTCCATGTATGAAAACAAAGTATGGACTTTGGTTGCACCACCTGATGGGGTTAAACCCATAGAGTGCAAGTGGGTTTTCAAGAAGAAAACTGACATGGATGGAAATTTACAGACCTACAAAGCAAGACTGGTGGCGAAAGGTTTCAAGCAAATTCATGGTATTGACTATGATGAAACTTTTTCACCGGTAGCTATGGTCAAGTCCATCAGGATTTTGCTTGCGATAGCGGCTTATTATGACTATGAAATCTGGCAAATGGATGTCAAGACTGCTTTCTTAAATGGAAGCTTAGAAGAGGATGTGTACATGACACAACCTGAGGGTTTTGTCGATCCAAAGTTTGCTAGAATGGTTTGTAAGTTGCTACGATCTATTTATGGATTGAAGTAGGCCTCAAGGAGGTGGAACATCCGTTTTGATGAAACAGTCAAAGAGTTTGGCTTCAAACAAAATGAGGATGAGCCGTGTGTTTACAAGGAGGTTAGTGGGAGCCATGTGGCATTCCTAGTATTATATGTGGATGACATATTACTAATAGGGAATGACATTCCTTCTCTACAGGCTGTGAAGACTTGGTTGGGAAAAAGTTTCTCGATGAAAGACTTAGGCGATGCTACCTATATCTTAGGGATCAGGATCTATAGAGATAGATCTAAAAGATTAATTGGCCTAAGTCAGAGTACATACATTGACAAAGTATTGCATCGTTTTGGAATGCAAGAGGCAAAGAGGGGCTTTGTCCCGGTGTCTCATGGGATAGTGATCTCAAAGGAAAACTGTCCTAAATCATCAGATGATAAGGACCGTATGAGTAAAGTACCATATGCTTCGGCAATTGGTTCTATAATGTATGCGATGATATGTACTCGTCCTGATGTCTCGTATGCTTTAAGCATGACGAGCAGGTACCAGTCAAATCCTGGTGAGGGTCACTGGACAGCTGTCAAGAATATTCTTAAGTACCTTAAACGGACTAAAGATTCGTTCTTGATATACGGAGGAGATGAGAAGCTGGTTGTAAAAGGTTACACTGATGCTAGTTTCCAGACAGATAGGGATGATTCTGTGTCCCAGTCTGGATTCGTGTTTTGTCTAAATGGAGGTGCCGTAAGCTGGAAAAGTTCGAAGTAAGAGACAGTAGCTGATTCTACAATGGAAGCTGAGTATATTGCTGCCAGTGAAGCAGCCAAAGAGGCTGTTTGGATTCGAAAATTTATTTCAGGACTTGGTGTGGTTCCGTCGATCGCAGATCCAGTTGATCTGTATTGCGATAACAATGGAGCTATTGCGCAGGCAAAGGAACCGAGGTCCCATTCCAAAGCAAAGCATATACTTAGGAGATATCACCTTCTTCGAGAGATAAACGAGAGAGGAGATATACATATATGTAAAGTGCATACTAATGATAATGTTGCGGACCCACTGACCAAAGCTTTGTCGCAGCAGAAGCACGAAGGTCACACTAGTTCCATGGGTATTAGATACATAGGCGATTGGCTCTAGTGCAAGTGGGAGATTGTTAGTGTAGGTGCCCTAGAGGCAATACATAGTTTCTCGAATAAACCTTATGTCATTTGATTATTAAATAAATGTATTTATTATGACTCTATTTACTGCGATATTTGTTAGCATAATAAATGTCCTTAGAATAATGATACACATTATATAGTTTAAGTTTACAACTTGAATTTGAGATTATATAATATATCATATTCTTAAAGGTCCCTAGTCGAGTATTATTATAAAGGACAATAATAATACATAAATAGACTAGTATGTTTTTGACTGATAACCACATCTCATTGGTTATAGGTATGGAGATACTAAAGTCAATACATAGGTACATGTAGGGTACATGGTACTGGACAGACCCACCGTGAGATTCTTCATGTTAATTAAGTCATAAGAAAGACTCACAGTGATAATGGTGTAATGATCCTTTGACTTGAGATCATTATATTTCTATACGAGGATAATATACTTTGACTACATTAAAAGTTACCTTTGACCGAGTGATGATAAAAGTGGACATCGGGTATATTGTGAATCGTATGAGAAATATGAATGATAGATAAAGGATTTAACCCTCCTATGAGATAGGAGAGATATTATTGGCCTCTTGATTGAGTGAGACTATAAAATGCATGGCCGTGCTCAAATAATGATTTGTCTTAATAGTCTACTCATGTATCAAGTAAACCCGGATTAAATTATGAAGAGGATGACTAAATACATGCCTCGAGTTTAATCTATAATATTTGGTTAAAGGGATTAAATTACACGGAAACATTATATCACGAAAGGTTTAATTGGATCACCAATTATTATTATTACTTGGGTAGCAATGATGTATTACTAGATGCCACTCATTGTTTATAATTTTATTATTGGATATTAAAATTATTGCCAACGTAATAATAACCTAAAGGGTTACACAATAAGAACGTTTTAAAAGGAGTTTTAATTTAAATATTAGATTTAAATTAAATAATTAAAATTCGAAATTGATTATGGAATCAGATTTCGTTTTTAATTAAATGATTATAAATTCGAAATTGGATAAATAATTAATTGAGTTGGACTTAGTTAATTAAATGTTATTTCGAATTTAATTCATTAAAAACCCAAATCAGTTTGTTTTAATTGAAGCCCAAGCTGATTAGGGTTAGGCCCATCTTTCTCCCTATAAATACATAAAGATGTATTGGTTAGGGAACACTTTTGCAAAATCATTTTTTCTTAAAAACCCTAGCTGCTCTATTCTTTGAGAGGCTAGAGAGAGAGAGAGGCTGATTTTGGCTAGTACCTGCTCCTTGGATCGTTGGACGATCGAACGTTCGTGTGGACGATTTAGAGACGCGGATCTTGCATCAAGGGTTGCGTGGTGATCACAATCTAGGACCTCCATCTGTCAACCGAATTCGTAAAGCTTCGTAAAGGTACTGATTCTATTCACCATAATCAGCATGTCTTATACATGGATCCTATGATTAGGGTTTCGGATTTTATTGTTTTTACGACTGTTTTTCGCTACGTTTATGCCCCGAAACCCTTCAAGATGGTTTATAACAGTGATAATATGTTAGACGGTTTATAACCAGAGAATAGACTTGATCTGCAGACTTAAAGATTTGCATTAAATTTCTAAACTTCTTGGAGATATTCTCATAGCTGGCTTTACTAATGATCCAATTTATAATATTTTATAATCAGGTAGTAGGGGTGTTGTTTCTAGATGGTTGTGTATCTAGCTAGGCGATTGATAAAATTTGGAATTTAGGGAAAAAGTTCTGGTGTGGGAGCGTATTTCAGGGGTTGGTGTTTTTGTGGGAGCTTAATGGTTCAGTTTTTGCTGCTGGTGTATGCCCTGTTTTTACTGGTATAAAAAGAAACTTGAGCTATATATTTTCTACTGCAGTACTCTTCAAATGATCACTGGTTGTGTATCCGTTTCAAAAAAATGATCACTTTCACAAGAAATCGATTTCTTCCCTTAAATGTGTAATTTCTTTTTGCCTTTTTTGCTAAATAGTATTTTGCGGTGTGAGCTTTTATTTATCAGACCTATTCTGTTCTTTCTTTCACAGATTGGTCAAGCATGGAAATCTTGTTTGAGGCGGATAGGATTCTGGAAGTCGATAATGGAGTTGGCGAACGAGGTTGCTTTTAATCAAGCTTTTAGCAGAGGTCTCCAAATTGATTCTGGCAGGAAAGAAAGACTATAAAGCATCCAGTCGAACTTTGTAGTTAAGTAATGATATGTAAACTTGATAGGAATTTTTTTAGTATTTTGAACATTAATGTACTTTTTAATTTCCAATTGTATACTTTAATTTAAATTTTATCTTAATCAAATTTCTGTTATAATTTATATTTTCTATTAGTTCAAGTTAAATTTGTGTTATAGTTGATGTGTGTTCAGGTTGAAAGTAAAGCAGGCTTATAAAAATAGATTTAAATAAAATATTGAAAAATCAGTTTTTTTAACTTATAGCGTCGGTTGTTTGACCAGGCGATGCTATAGAAACACATAAAAAGTGTCGGTTTTTTATAAGGGCGATGCTATAGATACCAATAAATTAATTTTTTTAATACTTATAGCGTCGGTTGTTCACTGATGCGACGCTATAAATCCAAATTAAAAGCGTCGGTTGTTAAGAACAACGACGCAAAAAGTACCCCAAAAGCATCGGTCTCCGGCCTTTTTGCGATGGCTAAAAGGTTTGTAGCAACGGCAATTTAACCGACGCTAAAGGTTTGTAGCAACGGCAATTTGACCGACGCTATAGGTATAGACCTATTGCCACGCCTACATGTACTACGCCATTTAACCGACGCAATAGGTCAATTTGACCGACAGGTCTAGTTTGTACTAGTGATTTGAATTTAAATCAATCCCCTTCATTTAATAGACATTCGTTACATTGCAGTCATAACCACCATTCACTCCTTATATTATTACATAAAAAAAAGTTTTAATTCTACCAAAAATCTGGGTTCTTACAATATAGAATCAAGTTTAGGAAGCATAAAATACAGGAATTTAACCTACCAAATCTGCTGGGTGCTCTGCATGATTTTTAAGCTACAAAACATCTCTCACCTCTGGCTTAAGATCCCGGTGTACCACACCCTGCAGATGACAAAATGCAACGACATTTAATATCTGTATCATCACAGCTTTGGCATCATCTCCTGTCTACTTTCCGCCCTTGCAATACAAAATCATAAGCATTTTCAAGACATGGAATGCTGAGGAATTCAGTCCATATAAAACCATTTCCCATTGCTGTTCAGATCCATATATAAACATAAATAAAAAAGTTGAGAAGCTAACAATCTATCTACTACATTCAAATATTCTTGCAATAAAATCATCAAAACTTTTAATTAACATATAATTCAAGCAAAATTATAATCTTCACACTGAAAATAAAAAGCTACAGTCTTGATCAAGAACATTCAAATTACATTAATACAATATATACATACACATACATAAATCAACAAATATAAAATCTTGGGCACAGATGAATTCTTAACAACAGAATTATATGTGAAAGAAACTCACCAAAGAACTATGCTTTGCTGCTGCAGTTATTCCATTGAGAGAGAGAGAGAGAGCGAGAGAGAAAATTACAATTGAAAAATTGGACTTCTCATTAGTCGACAACAATGCCAAGCTTATTTGCTTCATTGTCAACGGAAGTAGCTGCTGTGCTTCACGATTCTGTCAATTGAATCACACACACAATCAATTAGTGTAATTGAATCAATTGGAACTGTAAACAATAAATCGAGAACAAATTAGAAAAATTCAAGGGAGGGGAGAGAGAAAGATTATTGCACAATCCGACAATCTAAAGCATCCTCTGCAACAAATTAAAAAAAATTGAAACTAGGGTTCGACCTAATTGGGATTCGACAATTGAGCTTTTGAAATATAGGGTTTGAATTTGGGGGTTTGTAAGCTAGGGTTTAAATTTAGGGGTTCGAAATAGGGTTCTTGAGTGAGTTTGTGAGTGAGTGAATTAGGGGTTTGAAATTAGTTTGAGGAAATGGTGAGTGAGAGTGAGTTTGAGTTTGAGGAGCGGGGAAATAAAATGTCTTAAGGGGGAAATGAAAAAAACAAACTGGGAAAATGTTTTCAAGTAAGGGGAAAAGTGGGGGGAAAGAAACATTGGCGTGTTTTTTTATTTTTCTAAAAATTGGTTGAGACATCGGTTTTAACTACAACTGATGTCTAAAACCTACTTTAACATCGATTCTAATAAAACTGATGTAAAACAAACATTTAACATCGGTCAAAAATGCAACCGATGTTAAAGAGGTGATGTATATTGACTGTTTTCTTGTAGTGCACATGCAACCTTTTTTTTTTAAGGTGGGTTGATTTTGGATTCCAAGGCCCCGCAGGGGCATATTCAACTGAATGCAATCACATTCAACTAAATGCAATCACATGCAACTAAATTTCTGATTTCAAGTTCAATTTTTCAGTTGTCATTTTCGAACTATATATATATAATGAGGTCGAAAATGACAACTGAAAACTGGAACTTGAAATCAATAACTGAATGCAACCACATGCAACTACATTCAACTGAATGTAATTTTCGTTTTTCAGTTGCATTAAGTTGAATATGCCCCTACGGGGCCTTGCAACCTCAATCCACCAAAATCACCCCACCATTTTTTTTAAAAAAAAGTTGAATGTGGTTGCATTTGGTTGAATATTGCCGCTGGCGGGGCCTTCCAACTCAAATCCACCAAAATCACCCCATCTAAAAAAAAATTGAATGTGGTTGCATTTGGTTGAATATTGCCCCTGGCGGGGCCTTGCAACCCAAATCCACCAAAATCACCCCACCTAAAAAAAATGAATATGGTTGCATTTGGTTGAATATTGCCCCTGGCGGGGCCTTGCAACCCAAATCCACCAAAATCACCCCACCTTAAAAAAAAAGTTGAATGTGGTTGCATTTAATTGAATGTGTTTGCATTCAGTTGCAACCAAAATATCACTTCATCTTAAAAAAAAAAAGTGTTGAAGTCGTGGTTGAATGTGGTTGCATTCAGTTGCAACCCAATTAAAATCCACCAAAATAGCATCCCACCTTAAAAAATAAGTTTTGAAAGTCGGCTGGGAAGGGAGAAAGGAGGGGGCCTAGTATATTTGCAATTTTGAAATTTAGGTTAGTAAAATTGTAATTAATTAGAGGAGATGATATTTTTGCAAATAGAAATTTTGAACCTACAATTTTTGGTAAATACCCTATTAACTAAACATGTATAATTTTTTCGTAATCATGATTTGGAAGCATATATGTTTTTAAAGATATCAATTCAATCAATTTTTACAAACTGGACATGAATAATTTATTAATTTTGAATATTATTCTTTTAATAAATTTACCATCAAAATTATTTATGATAATTTCCTAATCAATATTTGAAAGCATATCCTTTTTAAAGGACATCATGGACAATCTAGTCAATTTATTTGTGGCGTATAAAACTTTGAACAATTTTAACTTCAATTTTTTTTTTGTAGAGACCACATTGTAAGGCAAAATTTTTTAAAGAATTATTATAATGATCCTATTTTATTTGTGCTTGTATTTTTTTATAAATGTTTCTTGCCTAGATAGAAAAACGTTTCATTTTTAAGACAATAATCGATCGACACTTTCTTTCAACTCCACCTGATCACCTCAGTACTTCAACAGAAAAATAAATTCTAAAATATATGTGAAGTTAAAGTTGCAGTCTATGTTTGTCAATGATGTTGGTTGGAATCTCTTCTAGGTTTGTAATTGTTTTTTTTTTCATTTTTCTCAAGCGTGATTATGAAATGGATGTTAACTTAGGGTTGTTAAATCAATTGCTAGGAGTTTGACAACCTAGAAACTAGAGTTAAAGAAAAGCATTCAATCTTAGTTTCAAAGAAGATCAAAAGATCTTGGAGGTGGTTATTTAATTATGATCATCACTATAATGGTCGTGTATGGGTTGGTTGGGATCCATCTGTTTGGCATATCTCTCTTTACACAAAATCTGCTCAACACATTACCTGTTTTGTTACGTTTCTTGAGAAGAATATAACCTTTATGGCTAGCTTTATTTATGCTCATAATGAGTCCCAGGATCGTGTTTCTCTCTGGCAAGACTTACATGCTCTCAGCTCGACTACCCTGCCGTGGTGTTGTCTAGGGGATTTTAACTGTATGCTCAGTCTTAATGAAGTTCAAGGGGGAAGGGAACATTGGACCACGGGGATGCAGGCTTTTAAGGATTGTATCTCAAATGCTGGTCTTATCTCTATAAGGACAGTGGGGGACTTATTTACATGGACGAATAAACGGTCTTCAGACCCTATTTTCAAGCGTCTTGACAGGGTGCTTGTCAATGGTTCTTGGATAAATACTCACACGGAGGGTTATGTAGTGGTCAAAAATAGGAGCATCATGGACCACAACCCTCTCCTTCTGTCCGTGCCTATGCAAATTGATCATCACAGAAGGCAATTTCAGTTCTATAACTTCATGGTTGATCTCCCTGACTTCTTTTCCACGGTCTCAACAGCATGGAATTCGAATGTTTTGTTTGGCGATCCAATGGCAATTCTGTGCAGAAAATTAAAGGATGTAAAACAAGCTCTGATTATTCTCAATAAAAGGCATGGGAATTTGCAGTCGAATGTGCAGCTTGCTCGAGACGCTCTATCTGCAGTTCAAGAAAATCTTATTGTTACTCCCTCACACGATCTTCGTCACAGTGAGACTGTTCTTATTGATACTCTTAATCAGGCCCTCGCACAGGAGGAATCTCTCCTACTCCAAAAATCAAGGGTGAAATGGTTGTCAAAAGGAGATGGAAATAATAGATTTTTTCACAACCAATGTAAATCTAACTGGAACAAGAACAAGGTACTAGCTCTGGTTAATAGCTCAGGACAACTAAAGCATGGCCAAAGAAATTGTGCAGCAATTGCTGTAGAATATTACACGAATTTCTTAGGATCTCATTCCCCAGAACCATCATTTTCGGGAAACAATAATCTTCTTGAGGGTATTGATTCCCCTACTATCACTGCAGCCCAATCGATTAGCCTGGAAGCTCCTGTTACTAGAGAACTTATCTTTGCAACTTTGAAGAATATGGGTAAGAACAAGTCCCCGGGACCGGATGGCTTTAATTCTGAATTTTTCTTGGCAACTTGGGCCATTGTAGGTGACTGCTTTTGTGATGCAGTTCTATCTTTATTCAACGACCTTAATATGCATAAAGGTATAAACTCTACTAACATTGCTCTTGTTCCTAAAGTTGCTACCCCGACGCATATGACTGATTTTAGACCTATATCTCTATGTACTGTCGCCTACAAGTGTATTGCAAAGATCATTGCGGCTCGGCTTAAATTGGTTCTCCCTGGTACTATTGATATTGCTCAGTCAGCATTCATTCCGGGCAGAAATATTTCTGACAACATCCTTTTAGCTCAGGAGTTATTCCGTGGTTATGACAGAGTATCAGGGGCATCACGATGTGCCTTGAAACTAGACCTACACAAGGCTTTCGACTCGGTTAGATGGGATTTCATTATTTCTATACTTCATAAAATGAAGTTCCCTGCTCGATTCATTACCTGGATTAGTCTATGCATATCAACTCCCATGTACTCTGTAAAGCTCAATGGTACGACTCATGGTTATTTTAAGGGTACTAGAGGCATTCGTCAAGGAGACCCCTTGTCCCCTTACATCTTCGTTATATGCATGAATATCCTATCTCAAATGTTGAAACCAAAGCCTGTGGGTTTTAAACATCACTGGCGATGTAAGGAGTTAGATTTAACCCACTTATTTTTTGCTGATGACGTCCTATTTTTCAGCCATGGAGATCGAATCTCAATTTCTCACATCATGGACTCTGTCCATAAATTTTCTCAAATGAGTGGTCTTGTCCCAAGTGTTATTAAAAGCTCAAGCTTTTTCTGTGATTGCTCTCCCTCTCTTGTCACTTGGTTTGATGAAAAGTTTGAAATTCCGCGCGGAAACCTTCCTGTGCGTTTCCTAGGAGTTCCTCTTATTTCATCTCAGTTGTGTGTGAACGATTGTATGCCCCTAATTGAGAAGCTCACTAACAGAATTTCTACTTGGACTGCGATTTTCTTGTCCTTTGCAGGTAGGGTTCAGCTGGTTAGGTCTGTCCTCTTTGCCATGCAAGATTTTTGGTCAAACCATTTCATCCTTCCAAATACAATTCATGAAACTGTGCAGTCTATACTTACCAGGTTTGTTTGGAAAGGCAATATTGATGATAAAGGGGGGGGCAAAAATCGCTTGGAAAACAATCTGTTTACCTAAAACGGAAGGTGGTTTGGGACTAAAGGACACCTCTGAATGGAACAAGGCTCAAATAATTCGACACCTGCTAAAAATCATTACTCGTTCGAATTCTCTATGGGCCAGCTGGGTTAACCAAACTATCGTAAGGCGCAAACATTTCTGGACTATGTCCATCCCACAAGACTGCTCCTGGATATGGAAGAAAGTCCTGAGATTGAGAGTTTTGGTTATGCAGTTTATTACCTACTCGATTGGGGATGGCTCAACCATATCTCTATGGTTCGACCCCTGGTGGAACAACTCCTGTCTTGCTACAGATTCTACTGCACCTATCATATCACAGTGTGGTATGACTGCAAGGGCCCTAGTTAAGGATATAATCACTTCTGGAACGTGGAGCCTTCCTCAACTAACTCACAGACGCCACCATAGAGACCCTGTTCTACTGCACTGGTTGGAGAACTTCAACTATCCAGGTATTAACCTTAACTCCAGTGATAGGATCTTATGGGATGGAATTGACACAAAAAAGGTAAAGACTTGGCATATATGGGAGAGCATCAGACACCGTAGCCAGCAAGTTGTTTGGTTCCATGCTGTGTGGCACCAACTTAAAATTGAAAGGTACGCTCACCACCAGTGGATTCTAAGCCACGGGAGGCTTAGTACTCTAAATCGCCTCGCTAGGTTTGGGATTGTTCTTGATCAACAGTGTTTCTTATGTGTTGGAGGCCGTGAAACGGACACTCATCTCTTCCTACATTGTTCTTACAGCAGACATGTCCTTGCCATGATCCTCTCCACCTTCAACCGGGGAATCATTGGTAATACTTGGGCTGATTTTCAGCAAAATCTTATGCTTATTCAAGATGTTCCTATAAGAAGATTAATTCTCCTAATGGTCCAAATATTCACCTACTATATTTGGAGAGAACGAAACGCTAGGAAGCATGATAAGGGTGTTACTGCTCCGAAAATTCTTTGGAGGGGTATAATAGCTGACACTAGAGCTAAGCTTGCCTCATCTACTTGGTACTCTAAACTTGTAATAACTAGGCCTGATTTAGTTATTTGATCTGCCCTGTTTTTTTTTGGTTTTCACCATTGTATTCTATTTCAATCATCTTGTGATTGATTATAGATGGTTACTCTATGGCTTGCCATAGTTCATGGGTTCTCCCTATTCTTTTAATATATATAAATTTAGCAAAAAAAAAAAATCAATTGCTAGGGAGAGTGATGTATGATCACCCGAATTCCCGATCAATAAAATTTAGTATTGAAACTTGGGGATTGAGAGCAGGAAAAGTGTATAAGTTCAAAAAAGTTGTCTGTTAGTTAATTTTCAAACCAATATTTCCTATATATATGATCGATCTATAATAATGGGGTTTTTTAATCTATAATTTTCTTCCTCTTTACCCCAGAATTTTACTCATTCAAATGGGTGATAGTATAAAAAGTTTTATAGATGGTAGACCGAGGAGAACTTGGGAGGAGCAACTAAGATTAGATTTGAAGGACTTAAACCTAAACGAGACAATGACAGCTGACAGGCCCTCTTGGAGGCGTCGTATCAGAGTTGTGGATTCTTTTTTAGGGAGTGGTTCTATTGTTGAGAGTCTGAGAGCTGGGTTGTCCCGCTTAGCTTTGTCGTAGAGTTGGGTTGTCCCGTTTAGCTTTTTATATTTGACTGTTTGCTGCTTGTAGTTTTTTTTTTTTTTTTTTTTGGCAGGGAGTGTTGCTCGGAGCCGTCCAATATCAGGAGAGGAGTTACCAACGCCCGCTTAGGTAAGTCCCATGAGGTCCAGGCCATGGGCCCAGGTTCGACTGAGTACTTTCCCATTCGTAATCATCTTTATATAGAACACACACTTTTTTGTTGCGCACTAAGCCGGGGTCTCCACGGAAATAGCCTCTCTACCGTAAAAAGTAGTGATATGGTTTGCGTACATCTCATCTTCCCCTGCTCCGAGCGGGATACACTGGGTATTTGGTTTGGTTTGGTTTGGTTTAGACTCTCCATCTCATTTCAACTATTTTTGACTTTCTGTCACCTACAGTGAGATGCTAAAAATGGTATTTAGACATAATTAGTTATTACTTTTAATACATATCTCAAATAAAAATTTATAAAATTAATATATTATATCAAGTATAATAAATTAGTTGTTTATAACGTAATATGCTTGAGTCAAATATGGGTTAAAATGGGAGTAACTTTTATCCTGCATTTATGACTTATATCCTCCGTCTATTTAAATTACAGTTTTTATAGTATTACTAAACTTAGAAATATAATTATTACAATATAATAGAATTATTATCTAGCAATTTAGGACTATTTAAATTAATTGTATGCAAGTTATACATCTTTACTAATCTATACTAAACTATTATAAGTAAATTAAGTAATAATTGTTTTTTTTTTTTTACAAAACTTACCTTCACGTAGATGAATTATATCAAAATACAATGATTGGAGAAAAGAGTTTCTTTCGTTTTAGAAAGTTCATCATCGAAAGGCACACATGTTACCGTCGGACATTTACATTTAGACAATAAAATCTTCAAGTCTGAAAAGGTGAACCCACAAGGGCCTCGTTAAAATCCCACAACACCTATGGGAAAAAACTAAGGGGAAAAAAGAATGCCCTCAAAAAATAAAAATACATCGTTATACAAAATGATCACTAAATAACTAACTAGAACTTCTTGTTTCTTTTATGAACCATTAGTTATTTTCGAAGACTTGTCTTCTCATTTACTCGATTCATTACTTCCTTTTGAAAAAGACAAACTTGAATCTTCTTAAAACTTCTTTACATAATTGTTCATAATTGATTCAATGGTTCAACCATACGAATAATATTTTTAGTAAATCGATAACAATCGTTAGATCTCACTAAGAAGTATTTCATATTTATGCTAATTTAAAATGATAATTTAATCATAGAAACAATCATTTATAGTGATAATTTAATGAATATCCAAGATTCGAATTCCATTAACAATAAATTAAAATTAAGACTTTCTATTATTAGTTCATAACAATACATGAATTTTTAATTAATATATAATAAATTCAAATTCAAATTACTATTAAAAAAATATTATATCATATTTAAAAGAAGTCCGGTTATAAGCTACAAACAACGGTGGCCGATGTGCTGATGATAACAGTTGAATTTAATTATACATGAGTTTTTTATTAATATATATTAAATTAAAATTAAAATAACTATTAACTAAAAAATTAAATTAAAATTAAAATAACTATTAACTAAATAATTAAATAAAAATTTAATTTTATTAAATAAAATTATTATATCACATTTAAAAGTCTCATTATATCCTATATATAATTGGTGTAATGGAGTTCATGTGATTGGTTCGGTGGTCCGGGTTAGAATTGTCATTTCAAAAATACTATTTTTATATTCTTAAATAAGGTTAAATAGAAATTTATAATATTATTAAAAGGTACACCTTATTTCAAAAATTATATAATTGGGGTAAAGGATTTTATGTGGTTTGGTATTGTGTCATTTCAAAAATCTATTTCATTTAAAAAAAAAAAATACTATATCTCAATATCCAATATATAATTGATGTAAATAAGGAGTTCATCGTCAGAGTTAGAACTTTCATTTCAAAAATACTATTTATATATTCTTAAAAAAGGTTAAATAGAAATTTATAATATTATTAAAAGGTACACCTTATTTCAAAAATTATAAAATTGGTGTAAAGGATTTCATGTGGTTTGGTCGTGTGTCATTTCAAAAATCTATTTTTTTTTTAAAATGAAATACTATATCTCATTTCTTAAATAAGGTTAAATAGAAATTTATAATATTATTAAATTGTACACCTTATTTCAAAAATTATGAGTAGAGTTTTTAGACAGTATATAGTTGGTGTAAGACGTTTTAATGTGATTTGATCGTCAAGACAAATGTGCTATTTAAGAAGTATTAAAAATAATATATTTTTAAATAATATTAAGTAAAAATTAAAAAAATTGTTAAATTGTACATCTCATTTCAAAAATTATGAATAACACATGTAGATATTATTTTGGAATTTTTCAGAGAAAATCAGAATTAATTATATAGGATATAATAAAGTTTTTGAGTGAAAAAAATATATAAATAATATTTAATAATTTTAAAATTAGAAAAACATGTAATTTTAGGTAAAAAATATATTAACAACAAAATTAAAAAATTTAATGTTAATAGGTGTATGTGTTATGTGGTTTGATATTTAAGGGTAGATGTGTCATTTAAAAATTACTAATAATAATTATATTCTGAATAAAATTAAGTAAAAGTTAAAAAATTTGTTAAATTGTACACCTTATTTCCAAAATGAAGAACAAGATTTATAGGTATTATTTTGGAATTTTTTAGAGAAAAATCAAAATTAATTATATAGAGTATAATAAAGTTATTGAGTGAAGAAAATATTACTCCCACCCTCCTATCCATTTCTTTACACTTTTTTTTGTACACGGTGAATTTTAAGGATAGTTCCATAACTTATTTTTAAACTTTTTTTTTGTATAAAAATAGGATTGTTCTATTTTTATACAAAAAAAAGAAAATTTAAAAAATAAGTTTTGAAACCATCCTTAAAATCCACCTTAAAAATACGTGCCAAACACCATAAAAAGCGAAAGGACGGAGGGAGTAACATTTAATAATTTGAAAATTAGTAATGTTAATAAAGTATAGGAAAACTATTAAAATTACCTATATTTTCAAATTTTTCCCAAAAATATGATAAAAGTTGCATAGGAGGTAGTAATATAAGTTAAAAGCCGTTACATTTTAGATTACAAACATCGTATTTTGAAAAAAAAATTGCAATATAAGTATTTTTGGAAAAAGTCCTAAAATAAATATCATCAATTAAAGGTAGTTTACAAAAATTATTTTGCACTTCTTCCAATAAAAATTGGAAAAAATAAAAATTTTATAAATCACATTTACAAAGCATCCCAATGCATCACACCTGTATAAAAAGCTAATACATTTTACAACTAATAAGCTGGGAATCAACAAGGTAACATCTAATTAAGACTTATGAATGTAACCAGCGTTCATATGCATGTTATCGGTATTGATAATAACAAGGTCCTATTTCCGAAGACCAACGATGAACTAAACTCTGGCTTCCCCATTGTAATGATGACATTGATAGTGTACCACAAATTTTTATAGGAAGGCTCGAAAAACATTTATTTGCAAAACAGGACTTCTGACACTAAGTGGTATTGGGACGTGTAGTGTGTTGACCATCAGCATTATCCCTTAGTTTTTTACGCTTCTACGTAGTCTTTCTTTTTTCATGGTCTTCTTTCCTTTTTCACATTATTTATTCCTTTTTAAATAAGTGTAGTAATTTAGAGCAAGGTTAGACGGTCCAAAATGGTTAAGGGTATATTTTTGGCCACCAATTAATTAGATGCTCGCTCAACAAATACTCATTTATAAAAAAAATTAAAAAAATTATTTTTAAATAGTATCTCGCTTTTAATTGAAGGTAATTATTTATTGATAATTTCTGTGTTAATCTTGCATAATTTTTAAAATTGATTTTTAATACTTATTTTTTTAACGATTATAATAACTATAGATAAATTAGAATATCAATGTTTATATTTTTTAATGTGCATAATTTTTTGAAAGTATACTACTAATTTGAGAGTATTTTTTTAAAAATGAAATACAAAAGAGATATATACCTAGTTTAATGAATGAAACATAAAAAATTATAAAAAAATATAATTATATTAGTACTTAAATAGGATGATATTTTTCATTAAGTTTCATAGAACTATTACACCACAATTAACCTAGTAGTTGATACACAATAAACTTATATAACAATGGTTACACAATCAATATACCAAATTAGACCCAATAAACAAGAAAACTACCTTTGATAAACCCAAAGTGCTATCAAAACCCAAAAAGTATAAATGTTTTATGGAAAATTCAACAATCAAATAAACATGTAGAAAGTGTTGAAAGTACATTCAAGTTCCTTGTTGCACTTCTCTTTATGGAAAATTTTGTCTTTATTCTATTCTGTTGAAGCCGATTTTAGTCAGGGACAATGCTTCAAGATTAAATTTATATTTGGGTATTCGGATAGAGATAATAAGAATAAAGATGTAAATATAATAATACAATTAGGATTTTTGAGATATTTGGGACTGCTCTTGAGAGTTTGTAATCGGGTGTGTGTGATTTTGGATCCCTCTCAAGGTGCCTACGTACCCTATTTATAGGGATCAAGTCCACGTAGTTCTATTCGATTTAAGATTGTATTTCTGGCAATATTAGGCCCAACCCATGTCTTTTGTCTTTGGCGACAAGTAATTTCCATAATTGAGATGATATTGTCTTTGGCGGCAAGTATCTGGATCCTTCTAGAATTTGGTCTCCGATCCCATAATTCCTTTCAACCGCCTTAAGCATTGGGCTAAATAATTTGTGGGCTTTTTATTTATTGGATCAGACTCAGCATATTCGTCAGGCTTCCTTGTATTTGTTTGATCCAACCATCGGACTCAACATGGTTTTAGGCTGTAGACGAAGGCCCGAATATTGATGGACTAATATTTCGCACATGCAAATAATCTTCGGACACGAATATGCAGGTCCAGCCTTTGGAAACATAGTGAATATATTTTGTATCAACAGGTCCCCAGTATTTGTTGAAGACGATGACTTCAATAAATACTCAAATAATTTGTAATGGTCTTCCTTGTCTTCAATCTGTATCCAATGCCTATAAAATATTTGTATGTGTAATTGGCCCATACCATTGAATGTAATGTAGTCATTGGACGCAACAAAATGCTGAAAAGTCATTGGACGTAGCAAAATGCTGAAAAGTAATTTACTGCATGATAGGCTTCGGATGCTGAAAAACTAAGTATAGCCCTTGGACGCAACATATTCTAGGCCGCACACAGAGGCTTCGATATTTGATGTGATAATTATTGCACAACATGAGCCCATATGTGAATGACCTTCGGAAACATATATCATCAAGTCTAGTCATTGGAAGCAAGTATTAGCAAATATAGCCTTTGGATGCAAATATTGAATAGTTTGGCAACATCTCTAGTATTCGGCAACTTGTATCAACAAGTCCCCAATATTTTTAGGAGGCTTGCCTTTCGAGAAATATTTTTAGTCCCCATAACTTGATTTACATCCAAGTGTGATGAACCAATTAAGTTTGTGCTTGTTGATAAACCTTCATCTTCAATGTTGATAGATATTATTTTATCCAAATAAACCCTTATTAGAATAACCTTCGGAAACAAAAATAGAGGTCCGACCTTTGGAAACGAAATGAGTAAAACTCTTGTATCGGCATGCCTGTGATTTTTCAGAGGACAAAGAGGTTCATGATCCATAAAGTAGGCGAAACATCATTGTTTTCATATAACCAGCAAATTCATTGGAGACAACAGAGTCATTGGACGCAGATAAGCCCTTTGGCGTAGATTAGCCTAGAAAACACAATAAATATATTTCTCGTGCATGTGTCCAATGCTAAAAAGTTATGTCGTGGTTGCTAGTTTTGTTCAGATATGATGTAGCCGATGCAATAAAAGCCCATTTAGTTTTGCTTCTGCGTCGATACGATTCTTGTAGACAGATAACTACTAGCATGTTGCCGAAGATTCTCGAAGTAAAATCACATCTGCTTCCAATTGGTGTTTAAAATCTCAAACAATTTGTACTAAGTCGTCGGATACCATTTTGTAGTTGGTCCCCAATCTCACACTCAATTTAGTGTTTCAAATAATCTAAGCTCTTGCTTAAAATTTCTTCTCGAACTTTTGGTGTTGTAGTAAATGTCTCATGGAAACAAAACTTCTGACGTAGATTTCATTTGAAACTTTGCATTGGTTCATACTTCATGTTGTAATGTTGCCAACAGTTTCCAATGTAGAAGAATTTTTGTTTCCAATGCTATTGACAAATTGAAGTAGCAAATTAGTGCTTAATTTCGCATCCCTCGTACTCAGGCATTGGATACCGGTGTTTGGTCGTTCGATTCCAATGGTCTTTAAAAGGTCCTTAGTCTAATATGTATCCCTTGTTTCCAATGATACATGAATAAGTGCTTTAGACTCCATATAACTCGTACATGGCTATCGGATACCAAATTTCATTTCAGCCCAATTTTTTTTTACCCAAGCTTTTTGCTTATAATTTCCTTTCTATCTGCAACGGATCGAGCATGATTGGATATAATCTTCTTTGTGTTTGCATCGGATCGAGTATGATTGGATCCATTTGCTATCATCTTTAATCCAGTGGTTAAGTGATCATTCCACGTTCCATCGGATTCCTTTGCGTGACTTTGAACCATCATAGCACTAAACGCTGTTTTTCGGTTCAGCTTCTGCATCCAATCCTCAAAAGTCCAAACAAGTACCTTGGTTCGGATTGTGCAGCGATGAGATATTGTCATATTGACTGTGTGATCTATAAAAATGTTAAATCTAAAAAACTTTAGATCACCTCTTTCTCATCTCCCAACTTTAAAAGTTGGCGGATGGACCATCATAGCTTCGCACTGAAGCGTATATCCGGCCCCATATCTCCTTTCCCCCCAAAGTGATGCAGTTCTTCTATTTTGAAGTGGTGTATCACTAGTCTGGGACCGAAGATTCTCTTGTCCCCAAGTGAGTGTCGACAAATCAAAGTTGGGACAATGAATTGATATTTGCCCCCAATTGATTACCGATGGGTCACGAGTCTTGTGAGTGTCGATAGATCATAAGTCGGAACTTGGTCAAATTTTTGTCCCTAGTTGATTGTCGATAGGTCACAAGTTTAGGATTAGATCAGTTTGATGCCCCCCAAGTGTTTGACGATTGTTCACTTATTCAGGAGTCCATCGAATTTGTTGCCCCCAGTGACTATCGGTGAACACTTGTTTGGGTTGGATAAATTTTTCAGTCCCCAATGGCTTGTCATTCACAAGGAAATTAAACCACTAAGTTATATCATAACAATAAATCATATATGCATATCAACATTTATGAAAGAAATTAAAATTTTTACTAATATGTAACACAAAGCATGCTTAGCACGTAGCACATAACAAAATGGAAATCCTAATAAATACTCAAATAAATATACTAAGATAAATAGAATATTGGTTCATCAACATCATTTTATTTAAGCTTATCTGATGTTGAAGATGATGATGAATTAATCGTTTGTGTTGAGCAACATGAAAACAGTCTCGTCCCTATTCTTTTTCCTCTCCGCTGATCAATCTGCATAGAATTTATCTTTGGCTCGGTCAATCTTTGAACGATCGGGTGATGAGTTCCTCTTGCGATTTGGAGATCTATCATTCTTTGATAACTTATCACTACTTTTTGGGCTTCCCGTGCCAAGGGCTTCTTCTCTTCGGCGTATGTTTTCTACCATGGTGTACATGTCGTTCAAGCTTGCAGGAGGAAAATCAAATAGCGATTTCAACAACTTTCTACTTCTCTTATTGTCTAGGCGCTGTAAAAGAATCCCATAGCTTGATTTTCATCTAACGATGACACTTTTTCACATTCTTGCTTGTAACGCTTCATATAAGATGTTAAAGACTCATCGGATCTTTGTTTCACATTGTTGAGAGAAGCAGTCATCTGGCCGATCCTTCTGTTGTAGTCATAATGCTTCAGGAACTTAGACCTTAGTTGTTGATAGGAATAGATTGAGTTGGGGAGAAGAGTCCGGTACCAGCCTTGCGCTTCATCTTTCAAGTAAACTTCGAACATGTTACACATGGTAATTTCATCATGGCCAGCACACTTCATATGCCTCTCATATTGGGTCACATGCTCATAAGGATCGGTTTTTCCATTATAATAAGTCATCTTTGGAATAGCATGACCAACCCTTGGAACATAGTCTCTGATATTTTGGACCAACGATGATTCTGTTGAGTAATCTTCGTTTCCACCTCCTCGCATCTTTCTTTCCAACTTTTCCAATTGCTCTCGTAAAAGAGCTGCTTCATAAGATTGGTTGTTATTATAGCCTCTACCATCAGCATCATACCCATTCCTTCGGTCATCATCATGTCGACGATGGTAATCATCATCATCGTCCCCGTAACCACCATTATTGTTACTTCCACGACCTCCACCATTATTACCATGCCCTCCGCCGTGTCCACTACCATTGTTTCTATGATCATCATCATCACGAGGTGGAGTGCCTCTACGAGGGGGTGATCCGCCAGGTGCCGTGTGATACCGATCCCTGGATCTAGACCTCCTCCTCCTTGGTGATCGGTCATTTGCGGGAGATCGTCGATCATGTGACCGACCACGTGGGGGTGTTCTTCCGCCTAAGTTCTCTCGAAGTCGGCGTCGTTCATCGGCTAGTTCAATTTCACGATCTTCCAATTCTCTAATTCTCCTCTGGATTTCTTCATCACGGAGCCTTGCAATTTCACGCTGTCTTGCTTCAGATGCTTCTCGATTCACGTCGCCCGATGTTCGATTGAATTCTGGTTCAAGGTTTCGTCCCCTTACGGGTGTATCTTCTCTCCTATCTTGAGTATTGGATCTGCCTCTTAATGCCAAGAGGATATTTCTTGCATCCCTAATAGGGGGTTGTTGTTCACCTTGTTGACGATGTCCATCATCGGAAGCTCTGTTCAGAGGGATTGCATGACCTTCATTGTCAACGACGATTCGGGTGATCGTGGATCTGACATGTTGAGATGTTTCGCCGACAGTAAAATTGCCGAATGGATTGTAGGTATGAATGGGAGTTTGGTAGGATGTTTGACGAGCCATTGGTGATTGCTTTCGGTTACTTTTACGGTGACTGATGGATTTTCTTCTCTTTTCTCTAAACGATTCCCACAGACGGCGCCAAATGTTGAAGCCGATTTTAGTCAGGGACAATGCTTCAAGATTAAATTTATATTTGGGTATTCGGATAGAGATAATAAGAATAAAGATGTAAATATAATAATACAATTAGGATTTTTGAGATATTTGGGACTGCTCTTGAGAGTTTGTAATCGGGTGTGTGTGATTTTGGATCCCTCTCAAGGTGCCTACGTACCCTATTTATAGGGATCAAGTCCACGTAGTTCTATTCGATTTAAGATTGTATTTCTGGCAATATTAGGCCCAACCCATGTCTTTTGTCTTTGGCGACAAGTAATTTCCATAATTGAGATGATATTGTCTTTGGCGGCAAGTATCTGGATCCTTCTAGAATTTGGTCTCCGATCCCATAATTCCTTTCAACCGCCTTAAGCATTGGGCTAAATAATTTGTGGGCTTTTTATTTATTGGATCAGACTCAGCATATTCGTCAGGCTTCCTTGTATTTGTTTGATCCAACCATCGGACTCAACATGGTTTTAGGCTGTAGACGAAGGCCCGAATATTGATGGACTAATATTTCGCACATGCAAATAATCTTCGGACACGAATATGCAGGTCCAGCCTTTGGAAACATAGTGAATATATTTTGTATCAACATATTCTATGTGCATTTAAAATAATTTTTAACATTTGAATTCAAAAAGATAAAACCCATGAACTTAAGTACTACTCCATTCCTCCGTCTCAAAAAACTTTTCTCATTTACCTTGGATATGTTTGCCAACGCACAGTAATTTGTCTCTTGTTAAGAATAGTGCCGACATATTAAACGAGAAGATCATTGTGGCACAGAGGGAGTATAATTTATCAAATTGTTTTATTCAGTAGGTATATAATAGAATATTATAATAAATCATTATTATTTTATATTATTCTAATAATTATGAGATATAAAAGTATACAAATAAAACATTTTGAAAGCATATTTATGGTTGATCTTTTCTCATTACCATTATTTTCATTTATTCAACTGAACACTAAAAGTAACATTATTAATTTGTAATAAAATAAAATCATTCACGAAAAGTAGAATACTAAAAATAAAATTATTAATTTTATAACACAATAAAATAATCCACAAAAAAACACCAAACTCATAATTAAAAAATTGATGTTCTTTCAACGCACTTCCTTGATTGTCCATTTATGATGGACACAGAGGTTCTCCTGTACACAGTTGACAAAGAATAAATTTAATAATTTATAAATATTTATTATTCTTATAATTTTAAATTGCAAAAGTTTTTCTTGAAATTAGAATTTAGACCATGTTAAGTCGACCCGTTCTCTAAACTAGAGTTCAAATTGAAAATGAGGCCCCAAGATTAGTGATAATTTATTGTAATATATATATATATAGGCAAGTGCTCAAATACAAACCATTCTTAAAATACAAACCTACAAACCAACACTAAATTAATTATATTTCATCTATTCTAAGGTTTCCGCCAAGGGTACCTTCACAAAAAATGCTTAAAATAATTGGCTCTATCCAACAAAAAAAATAAAAAAATTTCAAAAAAAAAAAAAAAAATCTTGCCGTGGAAATGCGAAGCATTTAAGACAGTAAACGGATGAGTTAGGTAGTCATGAGGGCCGAAGGCTCTCGACACACCCGTCAATCGTCTATTGCCTTTACCATTGATTGCCATTCCTTACAACTTTAGAATGATAAAGGCGCGAAGCGTCGTACAAGAAGGTGCGAAGCACCGTTAACCAGTGAAATCCACTGCCACGTCATCACGTGAACAGTGAATTTTTTTTTTTTTTTTTTTTTTTTTGTTGGATAGAGCCAATTATTTTAAGCATTTTTTGTATTGGGGTACCCCTAGTTTGGTCATTAGATTAGCTTGAAATATTAGATTATGCTTGGTTTGTAGGTTTGTATTTTAAGGAGGTTTGTATTGGAGTAGCCCCCTATATATATATATATATATATATATATTTCACTTTTTTGAATAAGAAAACTTTGTTAACTTTGCTTTTAATTAAACTTTGTCTTTTTTGGTATATGTACAAAAAAATTTTAAACAAAATTAGTAAAATCATTTCATTTTGTAATTAAAACAAATGTAATGAAATTGATTCTTGAAATTCTATTTCAAAATAATAATTCCACTAGATAAATTTTTTTATTTTGAGAGATGGTTTTAATTAGAAAGGATTATAGTATTAACTTAGTATATTGAGAGTAAGCCAATTAAAAATGTATGCAATATTGTAGAGAAAATTAACCAAAAATATTACTTATATATGGTATAATATAATATGACAACCTATACCGTTTCTAATAAATGATATCTCTGAATTCATTAAAATTGATATTTGTAAAATTCATTAAATTATTAACTAGATGAAAATTCCAAAAATTTTAGGAAAACCAAAAATTATGGGGAAAATTTTGGTAGGTAAACACACTGTCCTAATTCAGTAAACACACCGCCCTATGATGCACTTGCTCAGAGGTCCTCCCATGCAAATACATATTTTCCGAGCCCCTGGATTGTAATAATTTCTGGATCTATATAACAGTAGCTGCCAGTAGTCCTATCACAATTACCGCCATCAATAACCTAATTCCTTTGAAAATTTCAGTCTTTCTTGGTTTACTAGCTAGTATTAACAAAAATGGCCACTTCTCAATCATCCATGTCTCAACATTTCCAACAGTACTCGTCATCGTCATATCAAATTAATAATCATCATACTCATTCGGTAGTATTCGATGCCTCAGTCATTCAAAATGAAACAAACATACCCAAAGAGTTTATCTGGCCTGACCATGAGCAACCATCTTTACATACTCAAGAACTAAAGGTCCCTCTCATCGACTTAGGTGCCTTCCTTTCTGGTGATCCTCTCGCGGCAAAGGAAGCATCTAATCTCATCGGCCAAGCTTGTCGAGAGCATGGATTTTTTATGGTGGTTAATCATGGAGTCTATACACATTTAATATCTGATGCTCATAAATTTATGAATCTGTTTTTCGACCTTTCCCTTTATGAAAAACAAAAAGCTCAAAGAAAAGTAGGTGAAAACTTTGGTTATACTAGTAGCTTTACCGGAAGGTTTGCCTCCAAGTTGCCATGGAAAGAAACATTTTCATTTCAATACTGTGCTGATCAGAAGGCCTCCTCCACCATGGTTGAAGATTATTTCACAAACAAACTGGGACAAGACTTCGTGAAACTAGGGTACCGACCCTACAACATCTTCTCATTTCTTCTTTATAATTTTTTAAATAATATCTAGTTATCCAAAAAAAAAAATTTGTTTTTGTGTTGTATAGGAAAGTATATCAAGATTATAGCGATGCCATGAGTACACTTTCACTCAAGATTATGGAGTTACTGGGAATCAGCCTCGGTGTAAATGGATCTCACTTCAAGAATTTCTTTGAGGATCATGATTCCATAGTGAGACTTAATTACTATCCACCCTGTCAGAAACCAGAGCTCACTTTAGGGACTGGACCTCATTCTGATCCAACTTCTTTAACCATCCTTCACCAAGATCATGTTGCTGGGCTTGAAGTGTTAGTAGAGAATCAGTGGCGGTGCATTCTTCCTAACACCGGTGCCTTTGTTGTTAACATAGGCGACACTTTGATGGTAATACTTATTACTCACTACTCTTATTCTTAACTCTTGTTGTTTTGCCAAGTGAACTCAGTGAAGTAATACTCCCTCTGTCCCTCCCATTTCTTTACATTTCTTTTTCACTGCTCGACACGCATTTTAAGGCTTCTAAAAAGTATAGTTCCATAACTTATTTTTTAAATTTTCTTTTTTTGTATAAAAATAGAACAATTCTATTTTTATACAAAAAAAGAAAATTTAAAAAATAAGTTATGAAACTATCCGCAAATTGCACCTTAAAATTCGTGCCAGAATTACGTCCCCCAAGGTAAAGAACCAAGGGGGACAGAGGGAGTAACATTTTATTTGCATATGAGTAGGTAGGCCAAAGCTAAGAGTCCTTGTATATCTGTCATTACATTGTACTTCTAATATAGTAGAGGAGAAGCAACTTATAAATAATTACAAGGAGGCTGCGCGCAAAGTATTACATGTTTCCTTTAATCTTTCGGGCTACTTTGCAGGCTATGACAAATGGAAGATACAAAAGTTGTTTGCACAGAGCAGTAGTAAACAGCAATACTGCTAGGAAATCAATTGCTTTCTTTCTGTGTCCAAAGAAAGATAAGGTGGTGATCCCACCAGCTGAGTTGGTGGACCAAGAAAACCCTAGACAATATCCGAATTTCACCTGGTCAAACCTACTTGAGTTTACACAGAAGCACTACAGAGCTGACATGAACACCCTCGATGCTTTCTGTACTTGGCTACTTGCCAACAACAGAGAATAGCTGGAAGATGCTCAAGTTGGTTGATGCCTATTTCAAGTATATTTAAGTTGTAGAAGTAAAATAAAGTGCAATGATAAGATCATGATCTGCAGTTATGTGAGGAGTTTATGCACTTTTGGTTTCGTTGAATTTTCCTTTCAATCAAATCAACCTTAGGGTTTGTATCAAATATTAGGTATCAGTTCTTACATGAATGTTCGTTTGCCGTTTTGCTGAATCCTTTGGTACAAGAAGTTGAATTATATGCGACTTATTTACACTTCAAAATATTAAAACTAAAAAATTTAAAACCATTGGGACAAGTGCCCCTTTCATATTGTTTACTGATAAAAATTCCGCTTTCATTAATGTTGCATCTTAACTTTGTCCAGTCTCAGTTTGAGGTCCTTGCATCATCCACTACAACAATCAGCTGTATTTAGGACAAATTTTTTACGCTAAATTTATAAATCATCGTAAATGGATCATTGAGAATAGAAAATCTCTGTCGTAATTTGGCTGATCATGAAGTTTAAATTTGGTCACCAATAAATAACAAACTCCATGCAGAGGAAATTGCCATCGTAATCTCAGTTCTTATGTTGGAATATGATTATAAAAAATGTTTGTTGACTTCGATCGAGGACATGGGATTCGACTCAGGTTAGGTTTTGTGTTTCAGAAAAAACAAATTATTACAATGGATTTTGTCCCACAACACAAGTCTTTTTTGAAAAAAATTACCTTTTTTAAGAAAACATTAATTAGATGATATATTTCCTCTTATATCCATTATAAATGCATTAATTTTTCAGAATATGAGCTATTTTATACTCTTAATCATTCCTCATTAATTGCTATACAATTTTCAAAAAGGGTAATTCAGGAAAAATGATCACAAATTTACATTGAAAATTGAAATAGACATGTATTATGTGAAAAAAATTCTCTCAAAAGAAACTATTATTATGGGACGGAGGGAGTAGTATTTTAGTTTATTTGTTATTTGTTGAATAATTCCTATTTATTAGGATCCACTATTCTATTTTAGTATTCAGTTGTAGTTGTAGTGTAGGCTGACCACGTTAGAGCACACACTACAAGAATAACTCGATCCTACAACTGTTTTTCACCGTTGTCTCACCTCCTTTTTTTTCGTTGTCTATCCGGCAGTTGTCTGATTGAAACCAGACAACGGTTATTTACCCGATGTGTAGAAGAAGGTAACACAACCGTTCCACAACCGTTGTCCAACAGATTGCAAGACAACGGCCCATTTTTTGGACGCCGTTGTAACACCTAGAAACAACAACACTATGTTTTTGAAAACCCTTGTCTGAAATGAAGTCAATCAAGTGTCTTAAAAATAACATCTGTTGTTGTTCAAGGGTTAAAACAATGGTTCCTTGAATAAAAAGAGTTGTAAGAACTCTTACACTACAACATATATGCTATCAAATTTGCTGATACCTTGTTTCCCGTTGTGAAGAGTCTCTAAATACAAAAGTTTTATATAAGAAAGAGTTATGTGAAAGGAGTGCTACAATGGTTTCTTCTGAATCATGACTATTGTCTTATATGATTTATAACAATTGTTATTAAAGATGCCTTCATTGGCTAAAAATAGATTAGACAATGGTTTATTTACACAAAAAAACTATGCTAGACAATACAATCAACACACCAAAATTACTATAAATTATACATTACTTAACTAAAAAAATGTCAACATTGTAAATTTAATACAATCATTACTGTAAAACAACACCTACAGGGGGGGTGAATAGGTGTTTATGATTAACAATGTGAATTTATGAACTGTTTTGAAATTTACTGAAAACAGCTTGCTGTTTGTAATAACACAGTTCACAAACAGCACGCTGATTGTACCTGAAATGCAATGCAGAAGGAATATAAACAGTAAGTAAAAGAAACACACAATCTTTTAGCCAGGTTCGACCCCTAATCCCCTATGGTCTACGTCCTGGTCCCTTACCAAACTTGGTAAGAGAATATATTATTGATCAACTATAAACCGATTACAAGATCCAACAATATATCTCCCTTAACCCTTGCTGATTACAAATGGCTTGCTGTTTACCTGTGAACAACTAACTTTCTAAGTACTACTTCCCAAGTATACTTCTCTAGTCTAGTTCGACTCACCCTAAAACCTGAAGCCAATCTTGTACAACAGCAAAACAATACACTTTGAACAATACAAATGTTTTGAAAGAATACAACTCAACCTATAAATCCTCAGAATAATTAATATGCGTATATGATGAGGTTTGAAGGTTTTGAAAGATTTAGCAATGAAAGCTCAGTAGTTGTGTGAGTATATCTTGTTTTCTGCACGTTGTATTCAGTGACAAGAACTGATGTTATTCAGTTCTTATATAGGTGAACAAGATCTGTAGGTTTAAGGCTTGAAAGAATTCCAACGGTATGAATTCAAGCCGTTAGTAATGGAGAGCTTCTTTTGAGCAATGGGATGTGTTTGATTCTATGCAAAGCTGAGCATTGGTGCGTGTATGGTGAAGATAATGTGCAGGGAATAATGTTTGTAAGAGTCCCATGTGATGTATTTGAGTGGAGGTATGGAGGTGTAATAAAATAAGGTAAAGTAACCTTATTTATTCAAAAGGAATTTTGACTTGTCTCCAAAAGCTTAAGTGGGAGGTATGGTGAATATATATACTGAGGATCTTTACATATAATCTATATATAATCAATATATCATCTCCTCTTGACTTTCTCTTAAAATCCCGAAATGAAACTGCAAAAGCGTCAGACACAATCAGCTTGCTGATTGTACAATTGGCATGCTGTGCTTGCTGTTTGATGTGTACTCATTAGACAATCAGTAAGCTGTTTTACCCTGCAGAAACACGTTAGAGCATACACAAATGGCATGCTGTTTTAACCTGCAAGACCAAGTTAGAACTAACATAATAGCATGATGTTTTTATATCTAAAAGCCAAATGTATGTGAACATATTATCATCAAAATCAATAGCATGTTAGTATAATAAATAACATTCCAAAATATATGTAATCATCGAATCATCAAAATCGAATAGGCTAACAATCTCCCCCTTTTTGATGATTACCAACATATATTTTTAGGAGTTCATACTCCCCCTCAACACATGCATCATTGATTTAACAACATGATATTCAATTAAGCACATAAGGATTTATATGAACTAAAATCCCAAACACATAACCTCCTTAAGAGTATCTCCTAAAATCTCTCCCCCTTAATCATTAAAAAGGGTAATCACGTAGCATATTCAATATAAGCATGGATCAAATCATGGTAATGGCATATAAAGAGTTCAGATACAAATGGTAAGCCAACGTTCCCCATTCTGTGCTTGTCAGCTTGCTGACTACACAGTTCACATGCCAAGCTCTCTTCGTATGACTGAAAACCTTTCTTCAGCTATTGGCTTTGAGAAGATATCAGCTAGTTGAACTTCAGTTAAGACAAATACCAACTCTGGGGAATTTTTCTTGACCGTCCTTGTTGACCTTGGTAAAGAATGTTGAGCTATTTCTTCATGAGTTGTCTTTCTCATCTTTTCTGGTGGTGAATGATCATCTTCATCATAAAGAGGTAGTTTCTCAGTAGCCTTTGAACCTCTAGGACCTTCCAAAGTCATTTTAGCAATTGCATCTTCCACTTTAGCTTGCTGATTTGAACTTCCAGCTTGCTGATTGCTAGAACTTGAGGTTGCATGCTTTAACTTTCACCTCGTTGTTAGCATACTTTAGTGTGGGTAGCCCTCTGATCAGTTTCTTGCTTGATAAGCAAGTCCATGTGTGTATGTCCCAATTTTCTATGCCAAACATAAGGATCATTGTCTATTGCAGCCAAACAGCATGCTGTTTCCTGCATAATACAATATATATACACATATTTGTCCCATCTATATACTAGAGGAAACTCGTTAGTATAAAAATAATAATATACTCATATTCAAAGGAATATACGAGGACAAATAACATACTTACTACTTGAGTACCCAAATTTTGTTGGATCCACCAATGTTTGTTGATAGAATATAAAGATCATGTAGATCAGATTTCTTGATCCACTGTTGTATCACTTTTGGTGCTTGATTTCTGGTCCTTTTTGTTCTCCCAGACTGATAATGGTAAGCTGTTTGTCTTCTGTCATTTGCTTTCTGGTATGTTGATTGTCTTCTGACTGGTTTACTCTGGTAAGCTGTTTGTCTTTTGTCAGAAGCATTCTGGTATGCTGTTTGTCGTCTGTCTGGTCTATTCTGGTAAGCTGTTTTCCCTTGATGATTGATTTGAACCACACAATGTCTTTCCAAATGACCTTTTCCACCACACTTGTTGCATGTCTTCCAAGGCATAGCATAGTAATAAGGTATGCCATTTCTTCCATCATATTTGAGTGCACCAAGCTTCTTGTTTAAGTTCATGCCAACTCCTTCTCTGACCAATGGAACTTTTGTCTTCTTCATCATTGTTTTTAAACTGTCTTCTCCTTGAACAAAAGTTTCCATCCCTTTCTGGAGATCTTTGACCTCTTTTTCCAGAAGAGAAATCAATTCAGCTTGCTGTTTGATAAGTTCAGCTTGCTGTTTTCGTTTCTCAGCAGTTTTTGAGGATTCGGCTTGATTTGATTCCTTGTGCTTGAGTGATTTTATACATTCATTTCTAGCCTCAATCTCTGACTTCAGATTTCTGAGTTCTTTCATGAGTGCTTCATTTTTTTGTATAATCACTTTGTTGACTCCTTCGAATTGAACTAATTTCTCTTTTAAATCAGCAATAAGATCATCATGATTGATTTCTGGAGCCTTCTCAGCCATTAAATCCGAAATGATTTTCTTCAAATGAGTATTCTTCTTTTTCAGCTCGCCATTCTTATTTTTCAACTCCATGAATTCAATGATGGATACATTACTATGTTCCTGCATGGTTAGTGACTCTAAAATATCATCATCTGAAGATACATAATCCTTAAAAGAATTTACCTCACTTTGATCCTCTTCAGAATCAATTTCATCACTATCCACAAAAGCTTCTTTTATGGGTCCTTGTGAGCTATCTTCATCATTCAGACCTACAAGAGCCAAATTCATCATGTCTTCGCTTGAGTCATCACTGGAGTCTGAATCATCATCACTATAAGTCAGTGAAGCCTTTGATTTTCTCCTATTTTTGAAAACAGCATGTTGTTTTGACTTTAACTTGTAGCAATCCCTTTTATAATGACCATGCTTGCCACATTCGAAACAAGTTTGTTCATTGTTGTTGGAGAAACCTCCTTTGTCCTTTTTCATTCTATCTTTCCTTTCAATCAGCCTCTTAATCTTCTTTGAAATGAGTGCAATTTCTTCATCAGATTCTTCATCAAACTCTGTCAGCTTGCTGGATGCAGTGGCTGGCTTGCTGTTTGCAGAATGAAGAGCCAAATTCTTCATTTTGGCTAGTGGAACCCGAACACCTTCAACCTGACTTTTGCTTATCTTGCTTTCAAACTGTTCTAGCTCAGCAAATACAGCTAGGTGATCCATGGTGTCGATTGTTGAGGATGATTCCAAAGCCGTGACCTTAGCTTCATAGATAAATGGCACAGCACTTAACACTTTCATGTTAATTTCATCTTGTGGAATATCCTTTCCAAGTCTCTTTAAAGAGTTTATGGTGACCTGGAATCTAGCTTGACCTTCCTTGATAGTTTCATCATCCTCGAGCTTGAAGTTCCCAAAATCATTCATTAGCTTGCTAAGCTTTACCTTCCTCAAGGTTGTTGATCCTTCATGATAGGTTTCCAAAGCATCCCACATTTCCTTTGCTGTTTTTAGAGAGGAAACTTTGTCATATTCAGCTTGACCCAAAGCATTCATTAGAGAGTTTCTGGCTTCTCCATTATAACCAAGTTTGATAATCTCCTCGGGGTTTAGATCATCAACATCTTTTGGCTTCTTCTCCGTATCAAGAAATTCAAAGTCTCCTTTCTGAATAACTCTCAAGACTAGTGGCTTCTTGGACAGGTATGTTTCCATTCTACTTTTCCACCAGTTGTAGTTTTCTGAGCCAATGAGGAGAGGAGCTCTAAAATCGGATTTAGCTTCGAGATAATATTCACCCATGATCGATACCTTCCTGTTACAGAAATATTAGTATACCTCGCTCTGATACCAATTGTAAAACAACACCTAGAGGGGGGGTGAATAGGTGTTTATGATTAACAATGTGAATTTATGAACTGTTTTGAAATTTACTGAAAACAGCTTGTTGTTTGTAATAACACAGTTCACAAACAGCACGCTGATTGTACCTGAAATGCAATGCAGAAGGAATATAAACAGTAAGTAAAAGAAACACACAATCTTTTAGCCAGGTTCGACCCCTAATCCCCTATGGTCTACGTCCTGGTCCCTTACCAAACTTGGTAAGAGAATATATTATTGATCAACTATAAACCGATTACAAGATCCAACAATATATCTCCCTTAACCCTTGCTGATTACAAATGGCTTGCTGTTTACCTGTGAACAACTAACTTTCTAAGTACTACTTCCCAAGTATACTTCTCTAGTCTAGTTCGACTCACCCTAAAACCTAAAGCCAATCTTGTACAACAGCAAAACAATACACTTTGAACAATACAAATGTTTTGAAAGAATACAACTCAACCTATAAATCCTCAGAATAATTAATATGCGTATATGATGAGGTTTGAAGGTTTTGAAAGATTTAGCAATGAAAGCTCAGTAGTTGTGTGAGTATATCTTGTTTTCTGCACGTTGTATTCAGTGACAAGAACTGATGTTATTCAGTTCTTATATAGGTGAACAAGATCTGTAGGTTTAAGGCTTGAAAGAATTCCAACGGTATGAATTCAAGCCGTTAGTAATGGAGAGCTTCTTTTGAGCAATGGGATGTGTTTGATTCTCTGCAAAGCTGAGCATTGGTGCGTGTATGGTGAAGATAATGTGCAGGGAATAATGTTTGTAAGAGTCCCATGTGATGTATTTGAGTGGAGGTATGGAGGTGTAATAAAATAGGGTAAAGTAACCTTATTTATTCAAAAGGAATTTTGACTTGTCTCCAAAAGCTTAAGTGGGAGGTGTGGTGAATATATATACTAAGGATCTTTACATATAATCTATATATAATCAATATATCATCTCCTCTTGACTTTCTCTTAAAATCCCGAAATGAAACTGCAAAAGCGTCAGACACAATCAGCTTGCTGATTGTACAATTGGCATGCTGTGCTTGCTGTTTGATGTGTACTCATTAGACAATCAGTAAGCTGTTTTACCCTGCAGAAACACGTTAGAGCATACACAAATGGCATGCTGTTTTAACCTGCAAGACCAAGTTAGAACTAACATAATAGCATGATGTTTTTATATCTAAAAGCCAAATGTATGTGAACATATTATCATCAAAATCAATAGCATGTTAGTATAATAAATAACATTCCAAAATATATGTAATCATCGAATCATCAAAATCGAATAGGCTAACAATTACACAACCATCAAAAAATAAGGTAGACTTTGCGATGATCTGTCACCACTGGTGCCCGATAGCCATCAATCTTTGTCATATGGAAGTCCTAAAATGACCTCAGGTGCTGTGTAGGATCTGGATTGAGCATAGGAGCAAAGATGACCATGTAAATACTGAAGAGCCTCCAAAAACTGGATGGTTATAGACTGCAATCAGAAAGGATGCTAATTGACCAAGGTGGCAACTTATAGTGCATATTGTTGAACATTACTCTAGCATCAGACTTTATGTCATAGTTTGTGAGGATTGGTTGTTTCATCAATCTGCAATTCTTTTTAAATCTCAGAAAAGCTTAGTAATCAATAACAGCAGCATCAAGCCATCAACTATGATGTCAACATGCATATACTACCATATTTCAGCTCTGCAAGACTACAATTCAAGAAGCCATCCAACAACCAAATATGAAACGTTTCACATGTAATATTGTACCACCAAGACATCAAAACTAAAAAGGACAAAAGCATGTATCCAGTGAATGTAACAAGAAAACCCACCATAGATAACTAAGATTTCTTTAAAACTGATTTATCTATATATATGTGCAGCAACAGCAGCAGCTTTGCAACATTATCATCGAATATACCCAAAAAAAACAAAAGAGAAGTAGTGGCTTCTTTTGAATTTTCTTCACTGATAACACTATTATATAACTATATAAGTTCCACTTTCCCATGAAGAAAGTTAACACAAAAGACAAGATATTTCCTGATGAAAGACCTGGCTACTTGCAGACCAAGTGATTAACAAGAAACTACAGAGTAGCTCTAGTAAATGCATCACTTCAGTGTCATATTTATATTACCACTTAAACTACCAAGATTATGGAGGCAGAAACCTCTGTATCTTACTAAGTTTAGATCGCTTTGCTAAAACTGAAGCTGCAAATATTCAACTATCTACTTAGATATAACTACTAGTCCATATACTTATTATATATTAATAATCAGAAACATGGTTATAAAAATAACCTTGTTGCTTGTTCATCATCAGCAGCAGCAGGACCACCACCTTGTGCTTCATCATACTCGTTCTCAATCTGTACAAGCACATTTTATCTGTAACATTCTTTTGAAGAAAAACCACATGTAATAAATATGAATATTTCATTACTTAACCAGCTAGTTAAGTTAAGAAATTCACTAATCACATAACCAAACTATATATTTGAAGTAATAAAAACCCTGGAACACAAACCTGTGAGAGTATAATAGGGCCACCCTGGGACTCAAACATATTTTCACTCTTCATCAAATTAACTATTTTTTCAGTGAACCCTTTCATAGCCATCTGCAGAAACAACACAAACCACTAATTAAGTTCACTTCTCTGCAACTGTGCATCATATGCTTGGTAAAAAATTCTTACGAAAAAACAAAAGGTTAAATCTTTATGACCATAAATGGCTCATTATCTGTTCTGAAGCTGATACCTGGGACATACTTGAGCCAAACTGGTAATCCCCTACAAAATTCACGAAAGGTAACACATTACTATTATAACTCCATTAAACTCAACTACATAAAAGAAACTAAAACAAAGAGTACCCAAAATTCCATTCAGCACAAACATAAGGCCCAATGTGAAGATGAGCATAGAGCCCTGCTTTCTGCACTATCTTTAGAAACCTCACTATATCATACCTCCCCTCAAAATTATACTGTATGTACATAGAAAATACTAATCATGACAAGATTAAATTTAAATGCATACATAAACAATTTAATGGATAATAAAAGGAAGTGTACATTGCCAGGAGTGGGCTCATGAACATTCCAGAAAACATAAGTTTCAATAACATCAAGACCTCCTTCTTTAGATTTGAGGATTAGATCTTCCCACATCCGCACACACAATTCTAGATCTGAGGGAAGTATTGAAAAAGGATTTTGACCTCGTCCAATAGCATAAAGTTCCAGAGCATCCAAATACCTCTCGGCCGCCACAAATCTACAACAAAACAAAAACTTATCAAACATTGTACTCATTCACATAAACAAGAACCCTTCTGAACTCATTTTTCAAAACAAAACCTGAGAGGGAGAGAGAGAGAGATTGAGGGAGAGAAGGAGAGAGAGACCACAAACCCCATCTTACCCTCCATCTCCTTAACCTTCCTCTCCGACTTCTTCAAAAGCGCTTCCAACTCATTTTTGACAATCTCCAGCTCCGCTCTCTCCTTATTCGACCTTTCTAACACCGCCTCTAAATCATCAACCAAACTCAACAAATCCCTAATCTTCACACCCCTCTCCTCAATTGACCGGTGAGGTGTTTGAGGCAATTGATTATATAAGTAATTAATTGAGGGGTTTAATACAAGAAGGAAGGAGAAGAATTATATAACAAAATTTAATCAAAAAAGAAAAAAGGCTAAGAGCTGAGGTTGAAACTAGAGAATTGACGAGCTGCGTTAGTGAAATGAGAGAGGGATTGAAAAGAGGGGTGGCTGATCTAGGTTATTGAAAAGAGAGAGATGGAAAAGGGGGGAGATGAAGTGTTAACAAAGGGGGGAAATATTAACAAGGGGGGAAATGAAATGTTAACAAAGGGGGGAAATATTAACAAGGGGAAAATGAATTAGAGTAGAGAAATTAAATATGGATTAATTTTTTTACTAGCCCATGAAAAAAATAATTCAAATAGATAAATTTCATATAAGATAAATTTGAAATTTTTGTAATTTTTAATTATTTTAATTTATTACTATTATAAATGACTATCGAATCGAACGGATGTTAATAAACACTCATTTTATTGTTCAAAAAAGTAATAAAATAATAAAAAAAGTAGGGTTGTACGATATTTAAACAAAAATGTAGTAAAAGTGCTGCTTCTTGTAATGGGATATGATCCAGATTCACTGAATAATTTTTTTGAAAGATTTCTTCGACGTTCGAAACTTAAGAATGTTATTAAAAACTCATTTTAGTGCTGGAAAAAAATAATCGAAAAATAAAAAAGTCGGTTTATACGATTCACAAAAATGTAGTAAAAGTGCTACTTTCTATAACGGGACAAGATCCCGATTCACTAAATAAGTTTTTTTGAAAGATTTTTTCGACGATCGAACCGTACTAATGTTATTAAACACTCATTTTAGTGTTGGGAAAAAATAATCGAAAAATAAAAAAGTCAGGTTATACGAGATTTTAACAAAAATGTAGTAAAAGTGTTGCTTTCTATAATGGGACACGATCCAGATTTACTGAATAATTTTTTTGAAAGATTTCTTCGACGATCGAACCGTAAGAATGTTAATAAACACTCATTTTATTGCTAGAAAAGAATAATCGAAAAATAAAAAGGTCAGTTAGTACGAGATTTTAAAAATATTTAAGCAAAAATATAGTAAAAGTGTTGCTTCCTATAACGGGACACGATCCAGATTCACCGATTATTTTTTTTGAAAGATTTCTTCGACGATCGAACCGTACGAATGTTAATAAACCCTCATTTTAGTTTTGGTAAAATATAATCAAAAAATAAAAATATCGGTTAGTACGAGATTTTAAGAAAAATGTAGTAAAAATGTTACTTCCTATAACGGGGCACAATCCAGATTCACTGAATAATTTTTTTGAATGCTTTTTTCGACGATCGAACCGTACGAATGTTAATAAACACCCATTTTAGTGTTGGGAAAAAATAATCGAAAAATAAAAAGGTCGGGTTATACGAGATCATAACAAAAACGTGGGAAAAGTGATGCTTCCTATAACGGGCCACGATCCATATTCACTGAATAATTTTTTTGAATGCATTTTTCGATGATCGAACCGTACGAATGTTAATAAACACCCATTTTAGTGTTGGGAAAAAATAATCGAAAAATAAAAAGGTCGGGTTGTACGAGATTTTAACAAAAACGTTGGAAAAGTGATGCTTCCAATAACGGGGCACGATCCAGATTCACTGAATAATTTTTTTGAATGCTTTTTTCGACGATCGAACTGTACGAATGTTAATAAACACCCATTTTAGTGTTGGGATAAAATAATCGAAAAATAAAAAGGTTGGGTTATACGAGATCATAACAAAAACGTAGGAAAAGTGATGCTTCCTACAATGGGCCACGATCCATTTTCACTGAATAATTTTTTTGAATGCATTTTTCGATGATCGAACCGTACGAATGTTAATAAACACCCATTTTAGTGTTGGGAAAAAATAATCGAAAAATAAAAAGGTCGGGTTGTACGAGATTTTAACAAAAACGTTGGAAAAGTGATGCTTCCTATAACGGGGCACGATCCAGATTCACTGAATAATTTTTTTGAATGCTTTTTTCGACGATCGAACCGTACGGATATTAATAAACACCCATTTTAGTGTTGGGAAAAAATAATTGAAAAATAAAAAGGTCGGGTTGTACGAGATCTTAACAAAAACGTAGGAAAAGTGATGCTTCCTATAACGGGCCACGATCCATATTCACTGAATAATTTTTTTTAATTCTTTTTTCGATGATCGAACCGTACGAATGTTAATAAACACCCATTTTAGTGTTGGGAAAAAATAATCAAAAAATAAAAAGGTCGGGTTGTACGAGATTTTAACAAAAACGTTGGAAAAGTGATGCTTCCTATAACGGGGCACGATCCAGATTCACTGAATAATTTTTTTGAATGCTTTTCTCGATGATCGAACCGTACGAATGTTAATAAACACCCATTTTAGTGTTGGGAAAAAATAATCGAAAAATAAAAAGGTCGGGTTGTACGAGATTTTACCAAAAACGTAGTAAATTAAAAGTGTTGCTTCTTGTAACGGGGCACGATCCATATTCACTGAATAATTTTTTTTGAATGATTTTTCGACGATCGAGACGTACAAATGTTGGTAAGCACTCATTTCAGTGTTGAGAAAAAATGATTGAAAAATAAAAAAGTCGGGTTGTACAAGATTTTAACAAAAACGTAGCAAATTAAAAGTGTTGCTTCCTATATCGGGACACGATCCAGATTCACTGAATAAATTTTTCGAATGATTTTTTCGACGATCGAACCATACTAATGTTAATAAACACTCATTTTAGTGTTGGAAAAAAATTATCGAAAAATAAAAAGGTCGGGTTTTACGAGATTTTAACAAAAACGTAATAAAACACGCAAATTGTTATTTAACGATTTAAAAGTGTCAAACATTACATAACGGTTTTTATGAAAAACTGTTGTTGTGCTTCACTATCACACAACATTTTTTTATCAGAAAACTGTTGTCTGAATAATTATAATTTCCCACCAAATCCAGTTCAAAATTTTCATTATTTCCCACCAAATTCAATTCAAATTATTTCATTATTCCCTCCAAACATTTCATTATTTCCCACCCATTTCAATTCAAATTTTTCAGTAGTTCAGACAACAGTTTTATAGAAGTTTGTTAAAACCATTGTCTGTAAGCTTTCCTTTTCACAACGGTATGTAAGACCCGTTGTTTAAGTTTATTCAGACAACGGTTATAATAAACACTTGTCTGAATTACACAACGTAAAGACCAAAACCGTTGTCTCACGCTACTATAAGTTAGTTTATTAACAACGCTTTTGGAGTGTTGTGTTAAATATGTAAGACAACATTGCAATTTAAAAACTGTTGTCTGATTTTATCAGAGCATACCGCTTAGACAACGGTTTCAAATAACAGCAAACACAGTTGTCATAGAAAGACTCATACAACACTTTTTCGAGGACAAAACATTCACCGTTGTTTGTTTTTTCGGGACAACGGGTATTTGTTTAACCGTTGTGTGAATGGTGTTGTATGATTGAGTTTTTCTTATAGTGACATCTCCAACGGCATTATCTAAAAATGGTTGGCTAAATCGGAAAAATATTGATTATGTAAAATTTGCTGAACCTGTAAGATGTTGTACTCCAATGGTATATTGGCTAAAATGTTGATTATATTGTAAATATAGTATGTTATTATTATTTCATGTTATTATAAATAGAAATATCTTTTTATAAGGTAATATATCATATAAAATCTTTCTTACAAGTCTCTGGAGGTTGGCCAAATAAAGCCAACGAAATAAGATTATCTAAATTTTTTTGCTAAGGGTAATGTCCATTGGAGTGAATATTTTTTTACAAAATCTCTATAAATTTTATTTATGGTATTATATTTATAATTTTAGCTAAGGGGTCTTCTACATTGGAGATGCTCTTAGTAGGTTGTTTTGAACATGCATTGTAGTTTCAGTTTTCATGTTTTATTTGGATATTGGCCCCATATATCACAAATTTAACCCAATTGGTCCCAAATATCACATCTTGAAATTTTGGCCCTAAATATCACTACAAAATAAAGCTTCATTCAGCGTTTTGATTTTTTAAAACAAACGCTATACATCGTGCAGCGTCTTCCATGGGTTGCAAGCAGATACGAAGAAAACGCTAGGAGAAGTAGCGTTTAAACCTTATGAAAAGGCTACTTGATTTGGTGTTTTAGCTGAACTACGCAATTTAAATCATCTGAAAACGCTAATTTATGTTTGGTTCTGATTCGAAAATGCTAGATTAACTGGCGTAGTTCTTGAAAATGCTAGTTTAAGATTTGTTTCTAAGGAGTTTTTGGTACTGCTATCTAAACGCTACCTCTGACCCTATATGCAAAAACCCCAATTCATCGCACGCTTTGATCTCTCCAACAGTCTCTCTCTATCTCTATCGCTCGAACTCTATCTCCTCTCTGTTAGAATTCAACCCTCCTAGAAGAGATGAATATTTGAATTCAAATAAATCAAGCTAGTCAATAGTCAAGTATGTAGGCTTGTAATGAATGTTGTGATGTAAGGCATTATGTGTATGTTAGATTTTATAGCCTATAAATAGAAACCAAGCTAGTTCATTTGATAGTACACCAAGTGAGATATACACCAAAGTGTTGTAGTAGAGAAAACAAAGAGCAGGAGCTCTGTTTTGAAAAAGGAGCCGAAGCCTTGTAAGTGCAGAAACTACAAGTTGTAGTTTGTTTTAAAGAAATATACCAGTGTGTATTATATTCTATTATACATCTTATATCCATATATACTTGTGCCTTAGTAAAAGATATTGTGAGGTTCATACACGTTTCCAACAAGTGGCATCAGAGCTAAGGTTTCGTTCGGAGAAGAAATTTGCAAATTTCCGAAAAAAATTCCGGTCACTATTTCTGCCGAAAAATACTGTTCACACCGTAGAAGACGAAGCACTGTTCATACGGTACTATTCACGGATACTGTTCATATGGTACTATTCACGGATACTGTATGACACTATTCATACGGTACTATTCATACATACGGTACTGTTCACTTATACTGTGCAAAGATATTTTTTGAAAAAAATGGCGAATATGGTGCAACAAAATATTCCAAAGTTGACGGCTACAAAATATGGAAACTGGAGTATCCAAATGAAGGTGTTACTCTGTTCGTACGATAATTGGGATATCGTTGAAAGCGGCTATAGTGAGCCCGAAAATGCTACCGCTGAAGCAGCACTTCCTAATGCCGAGAAGACGGCGTTAAAAGAATTCCGGAAAAAAGATAATAAGGCATTATACATAATTTTTCAAGGTGTCGACGAATCCACCTTTGAAAAAATCTCAAATGCAAAGACAGCGAAAGAGGCGTGGGAGATTTTGCAAAAATCATGCCAAGGTGTCGAGAAAGTTAAAAAGGTGCGTCTCCAGGTTCTTCATGGCGAGTTCGAAAATCTAAAAATGAAGAGTTCAGAAAATATTGGCGAATATGTTACGCGTTTGAAAATGGTGACAAACGAAATGAAAAGAAATGGAGAAAGCCTCGATGATGTTCGGGTGATGGAAAAATTGCTCCGTTCGTTGATTAGAAAATTTGATTATGTTGTTACGTCTATCGAGGAGTCAAAAGATCTGTCCACAATTTCAATTGATGAGCTAGTTGGTTCACTTCAAGCGCACGAGCAGCGAATGAATCAATATGATGATGAAAGCCATTTGGAGAAGTCATTCCAAAGTAAAGTATCCATCGGTGACAATTCTAGCAGTAGAAGTTCTGTTCGTGGCAGAGGTGGCTACCGAGGAGGACAAGGACGTGGAAGACAGACGTTTAGTAGAGGCCAAAATAATGAAGGCTATCAACCATCTGGTCGTGGTCAAAATTTTAGAGGTCGAGGAAGAGGCGGATTCCAACAACGAGGTGACAAGTCTCAATTACAATGTTATAATTGTAATAAATATGGTCACTTCAGTTATGAGTGTAGATCTCCAAAAGTGGAAGAAAGAAGTCATTTTGCCGCAGAAAAAGAAGACAAAGATGTGGGTTCCGCTATGTTCCTCACTTACAAAGGAGATGACGAAGGCAAGAAGAATACCTGGTATCTTGATTCCGGTGCCAGCAACCACATTTGTGGCCATAAGGAATTATTTACAGAGATAGACAACACCATCAGTGGAGAAGTTACTTTTGGTGACTCATCGAAGATTCCAGTCAGAGGAAAAGGCACTGTTACGATTGTGTCAAAGAAAGGTGATAAAAAGTATATAAATGATGTTTATTATATACCTGCTTTGAAAAGTAATATCATCAGTCTTGGTCAACTTGTGGAGAAGGGATATAATATCCAGATGCAGGATAATTCTCTGATAATCAGAAATCAGATTCGAGAATTAATTGCAAATGTGGAGATGTCAAAGAATCGTCTCTTCACTCTTGATATGCAGATGGATGTGCAGAAGTGTTTGAAGTCAGTCATTAAAAATGATTCGTAGTTATGGCATTTAAGATTTGGTCATCTTGGATTTTCTGGTTTTAAGTTATTGTCAAGGACAAAAATGGTGGACGGTTTGCCAGCAATCAACGAACCAAATCAGTTGTGTGAAGCTTGTGTTAAAGGAAAGCAACATCGACAAAGCTTTCAAGTTGGAAAATCATGGAGAGCTAGATGGCCATTAGAGATTGTTCATACGGATATAGCTGGTCCATTTGATATTCCATCATTTGGAGGTAACAGGTATTACCTAACATTTATTGATGATTTTAGCAGGAAAAGTTGGGTGTATATTCTGAAAGAAAAGTCGGAGGCTCTTGATAAATTCAAGGAGTTCAAAGCTTTGGCAGAAAAACAGAGTGGTCATTATTTGATGGTACTCCGATCAGACAGAGGAGGCGAGTACACTTCAAACTTGTTCAGAAGTTTTTGCCGAGCACATGGAATCAACCATCAGTTGACAACCGCATATACTCCACAACAGAATGGCGTTGCAGAGAGGAAGAATCGCATCATTCTGGACATGGCAAGGAGTATGGTGAAAGCAAAGCACATGCCAAGAACTTTCTGGGCTGAAGCCGTTCTATATGCAGTTTATTTGTTGAATCGTTGTCCAACAAAAAGTGTCAAGAACAAAACTCCAAATGAAGCATGGAGTGGAAGCAAACCATCAGTTGGACATCTCAGAATTTTTGGGTGCATTGCATATGCACATGTTCCTGATCAGAAAAGAAAGAAGCTGGATGATAAAGGAGAAAAGTGCATTTTTTTCCGGATATGACAAAAGGAGCAAGGCGTACAGACTCTATAATCCCCTGACGAAGAACTTAATCATTTCTCGAGATGTTGAGTTCGATGAATCTGACTATTGGAGATGGAGCGACGAAGAAAGAAAAGTTACAGGTTTATTTTTTAATGATGATAATGATGGTGATGACACCAACATTGAAGATGGCGAGGATGATGGTCCAACTCCTCCACAAAGTCCAAATCAACAAACTCCTGCCTCGACACCATCGAGTTCAGGAAGCAGCAGTAGCAGCAATAGTTCAGGGGGAGCACCGAGAAAAATGCGGAGTCTGGAAGACATTTATGATGCAACAAGTCCGGTACAAACAACCTTTGATTATTCTCTATTCTGTTTAATGGCTGAATGTGATCCAGTAACATTTGAGGAAGCTTCTGAAGAAAGCAAATAGAACAAGGCCATGGATGAAGAAATTGGTGCAATCAAGAAGAATGATACTTGGGAGCTTACAAGTCTTCCAGAAGGACACAAAGCAATTGGTGTCAAATGGGTCTACAAGACAAAGACAAATCAAAAAGGCAAAGTAGAGAAGCACAAGGCAAGGCTAGTGGTTAAAGGCTACAAGCAGAGACATGGCATTGACTATGATGAGGTATTCGCTCCAGTTGCAAGAGTTGATACCATCAGACTTCTTACAGCAATAGCAGCTCAGAATCAGTGGAAGATATATCAGATGGATGTGAAATCAGCATTCCTGAATGGATATCTCGAAGAAGAAGTCTATATTGAGCAGCCTCCCGGATTTGTTCAAAAAGGAAAAGAAAACAAAGTCTACCGGCTAAAGAAAGCACTGTACGGGTTGAAACAAGCCCCGAGAGCATGGAACACAAGGGTTGATGAATACTTTAAGAAGAATGGTTTTGTGAAGAGTCCGTACGAGCACGCACTCTACACCAAAACAAATTCAGGGGGAGATATTATGATCGTGTGCTTGTACGTGGATGACATGATCTTTAACGGAAACAACCCTGGTATGTTCGATGATTTTAAGAAGGTTATGACTAATGAATTTGAGATGACAGATATTGGTCAAATGTCGTACTTTCTTGGAGTCGAAGTGAAGCAAGACAAAGATGGGATTTTTATGTCTCGGAAAAATATGCCGAGCAAATTCTAAGCAAGTTCAGAATGGAAGATTGCAAGCCGGTGAGCACGCCAGCAGAAACGAGCATAAAGCTCAGAACTGATTCAACAAGAGAGTCGGTAAATCCGACATTGTTCAAAAGTTTGGTTGGAAGTCTGAGGTACCTAACTTTCACTCATCCCGTTATTATGTATGCTGTTGGACTGGTGAGTAGGTACATGGAGAAGCCGAAGCAAGATCACTTCATGGCAGCTAAAAGAATTTTGAGGTACATAAAAGGTACACTTAATCATGGTCTGTTCTATACGCACTCTCAAAATTCAAAATTAGTTGGCTACTCAGACAGCGATTATGGTAGAGATTTGGATGACGGGAAAAGCACTTCAGGATATGCTTTTCATATCGGTTCAACGATATTTTCGTGGTCATCAAAGAAGCAACAGACAGTTGCTCTCTCAACATGTGAGGAAAAATATATGGTTGCAGCAGCGTGCGCATGTCAAGCTATGTGGTTAGGCTACATATTGGGCGAGTTAAATCTTGCGAAGGAGGATACGGTTAGAATTTATGTGGATAATAAATCTGCTATCTCACTTGCGAAAAATCCAGTGTCACACAGTCGAAGCAAGCACATCAACATAAAATATCATTTTATTCTAGAACAGGTGAATGACAAAATTGTGGAACTGGTGCACTGCAAAACCGAAGACAACTTAGCAGATATTTTCACGAAGCCGTTGAAGCCGGATACGTTTCATAAGATGAAAGAAAAGCTTGGAATGCAAAGTCGGGTTTGAGGGGGAGTGTTATAATTCAACCCTCCTAGAAGAGATGAATATTTGAATTCAAATAAATCAAGCTAGTCAATAGTCAAGTATGTAGGCTTGTAATGAATGTTGTGATGTAAGGCATGATGTGTATGTTAGATTTTATAGCCTATAAATAGAAACCAAGCTAGTTCATTTGATAATACACCAAGTGAGATATACACCAAAGTGTTGTAGTAGAGAAAACAAAGAGCAGGAGCTCTGTTTTGAAAAAGGGGTCGAAGCCTTGTAAGTGCAGAAACTACAAGTTGTAGTTTGTTTTAAAGAAATATACCAGTGTGTATTGTATTCTATTATACATCTTATATCCATATATACTTGTGTCTTAGTAAAAGATATTGTGAGGTTCATACACGTTTCCAGCACTCTCTTGCTCGCTGTATCTAACTCTCCCGGACCCTGTTCTTGTGTATGTTAGTTGGGTCTGTTGCTGTGTCAAAGGAAATAGAAAAGGGGAAAAGGTTTAAACACGAAATACAGTAGTGTTTAATTTAAAAAACTTGACGCTAGACGATGTATAGTTATAAAGTGATATTTGGGGCCAATATTTTGAATTATGATATTTTGGACCAATTAGTCTAATATTGTGATATTGGGGCCTTTTTTCGTTTTATTTAGTTATTTAGTTGCTTAATAAAAGTAAGGTTGTGCATCCCTATTTCAGATCACATATATGTTAACAAATGGTATCAGAGCTAATCGCACAGGCTTGATACACAAGGAGCAGCAGTCTATAATTGTTTTAGCATAAATATTGCAACTGAAAATGGCTTTGTTCAACCAGCGATCCCGAAATTCGACGAGCATTACGATCATTGGTGTATGCTTATGGAAAATTTTCTGAGATCCAAAGAGTACTGGATGTAATAGATCAAGATGAAATTGCAACTGCAGCAGCGAAAGAGAAACCAAGTGAAGTAGAGACGAAAGCAATTGACGAGGCAAAATTGAGATACAAGAAAGCGAAGAATTATCTTTTCCAGACTATTGATCAATCGATTCTGTAAACAATATTGGACAAGGAGACATCGAAGAGTATATAGGACTCTTTAAAGAAAAAGTATCAAGGAACAGTGCGGGTGCAACGGGCACAACGTCGGGCACTTCAAAAGGAGTATGAGGTGCTAATTATGAATGAAGGAGAATCTTTGAATGAGTATTTGGTTGTACACTGACTATAGTCAACAAGCTAAGAGCCAGCAAAATCAAATATAATGGATACCAATGTAATTGAAAAGATTCTACGATCCATGAGACCTAAGTTCAACTATGTTGTGTATTCAATTGAGGAGTCTAAAGATCTGGATACTCTGACCATTGATGAGTTACAAAGTAGTCTCCTTGTGCATGAACAAAGAATGAAATCATAAGTTGGGGAAGAACACGCATTGAAGGTTACTTTTGCAGAGTCAACAGGACGAGGTCGAGGTGGAATGCAAAGACGCAAAAGAGTTGGAGGTAGACGTTTTTTTCACAAATCCACCATTGAATGTAATAATTGTCATAAACTTGGATTTTTTACTTATGAATGCCCCAATAAGGAATCATCTAAAAAGGCAAACTATGTCGAAGGTAGTGAGGAAATGTTGTTGATGGCATACGTAAGGGATAAGTAAATTTACAAAGAGGAATTTTGGTTTTTAGATTCTGGATGTAACAATCATATGTGTGGGAAGCGTAATTTATCTTATAATTTTGATGAAAGCTTTAGAAAGAAGGTAAAATTGGGGGATAACTCGAACATGGATGTAATGGGGAAAGGTACAGTACGCATTTTAGTGAATGGTTTCGTACAAATCATTACTGGTGTGTATTACATTCCGGGATTGTAGTTTCAGTTTTCATGTATTATCCTGTAAGACCAGGCTATATATATAGCCATTTTAGTTGCTTAATAAAAGTAAGGTTGTTCATCCCTATTTCAAATCATATATATTGTTAAATATATATGAGTATAAGATATTTGAAAGGGCTTCCCCAACACCTTAAGGTTTTGGGTGAAACGGTTTCTAACATAGTATCAGAGCTCTGGTGTTTATGGAGGTCTCAAGTTCGAACTCCACCGCCCCCAATATTCTCAATTTAATTTGGCACTAAGGAATTGCTCCAAAAATGGGCTCCTAGTAACCACTCTTACCCCGTAGTGGGCTTGGCTTGCCTTAAGGTTTTGGGTGAAACGGTTTCTAACATATATGTTAACAAGTTCAGTAAGAAAACATGAAATTCCGATGACGTGCGGTAAAAAATTTGACAAAAAATAAAGTTAATTTTACAATCCAAATAGCTTACTTCTTAATTTGTCGAAACTCCATTCAAATCCAAATAATTAGTAAAATAGTTAAAATGCTTCTTTTTTTTTTGAACAAAAAGAAATCAATCCATTAATCAAAAGCCATACGACATCTACAAAAACAATCGCAAGAACAAACGCTTAAGGGGATCGTTGTTGAATCCTTTCTAAAGGCAACCAAGCGATTTGAAGATAATTGATATATACATGTTTTTAATGCAATCATCGAACTATTCTGGACCGACGACCATAGATGTGATTCCATAGTAGCCTTCATCTCTGAATCAAAATCATGAAAAACTTGCCGATCTATAACCTCGGCCATGGAAAACTCCCAAATTCAATCCAAACAAAAACCAAACTCTCACAAGGAGAGGCAAACACAACCCAAATAAATTGGGAATAACTGAAACCCAAATAAATTGGGAACTTTATTGAAAGGAAAGAAAGCAAGACAAACGAAAAATGAATTGAATTGGGGCTTTCCACCGGTGAAACCCGATGGAAGCCCCCTCAAAAAACTTTAATGGAGGCTAGGGTAGAAGGAGAGAGGAGAAGAGGCGAGTGCAATATCTTCAGTTAAAATGCTTCTTAATGACCATTTAGAAGGAAGAATATTACTCGAACTTAACTCGTAAAATATTTGAATTTGATACGATAATATTCTAATCGATCTCGAATTTGAGCTTTTCGAGTACATACTAAATCGAGCCGAGTTCAAACTTCAAATTATTTACTCGTGAGGTTCACAAACTTAATCATGGTTTTATTATTTTAATTATTACATATTTTTAACAATATGCAACAATATGCAAACATGCATCTTATGTGTCACATCTCTTTTTGCCGACGACAACATCCTTTCTATAAGGAGGGCAAATTTGCGGGAATGCTCAGTGGTTGTTGATATTATCAGGAAGTACGAGCGAACATTTGGATAGAAATTAGTAAATCTAAAGTAAAAAAAGAAGTTGCTTTTAGCAAATGTGTACCTATTAATCGGAGGATTAAGAGAGGTTCAGAAGCATGAAAAGTATCTAGGACTGGTGACAATGATTGGAAGATAAAAAAAAATATTTCCATATTTAAAAGAGAGAACATGGAAAAAGCTTCAAGGGTGGAAAGAAAAATTAATGGCTTTCGCAGGGAAAAATATTCTTGTTAAAGCAGTTGCACAAGCTATCCCCTCATATATGATGATAATTTTTATGACCCCTAGCTAATACATTAATTATTGAAATTCATCTTTTATTGAATCATTTTTTGTGGAGTTTAGATCTTTCAGTCCAAAAATTTCACTGTAACAATTGGGAGAAATTATGTTTACCAAAAGTTATGGGGGACTGGTATTTAGAGATATCAACAGTGTTGGCGGTTGTATAATGTAAGAGAGTCTCTAATTCACAATATGCTGAAGGAAAAATACTTCAAGTAGTATCAGAAGCCAGCTTGGGGTACGATCCTAAATCACTACGTGAACAGGGACTGGTTTGGAGAGTTAGTAGTGGATTCACTACCCCATAGATGGGCGCATGTAACACACTTCTACGATTGCATTAGACACGTTTTTTGTTACATTAGGCCTAAGGTAACACACTTTTCTCATTTCATCCGCTAATGTTACCTTTGACCTCAAATGTAACGCTCAGCTTTTCAACGGTAACACAAGAAAAAACGTTACATCAGGACCATATTGTAACATAAAACCAAGAAAATGCAACATTATCAGGTGTTACCTTAGCTTAGCCAAAAACATTCGGTGAAACGTGGCATGTGGGGACCCATGCGACACCTGGCATCCTGCCACGTGGCCACTTGACACATGGCATTCTTACACGTGGCACCCATTGCCATGTGGCATTTTGTGGGGCCCACTGCCACGTGGCATATGTAGAGGACACACTGACACGTGGCAAGTGAGGCCCACACTGCCACGTGGCAGGTGTGGGCCACGTGGATTCTATTTAGCATTTTAAATAGAATCTAACAAAAATACATGATCAAATTAACATGATTACACAAATTTTTATTGTTGTAAAAATATATATAAAAAATTCTATAGTGGATTCTATATAGCATTTTATTTTTAAATTTACATGAGATTCTATGTTAGATTCGATATGTTAAGTTTAAATATTGTTAAAATTTGTGATTTTGTCATAACAAATCAATTTTTATGAAAAATAAAAGTTTTATGATGGTGCATGTTCTTTATTGTTCTTTATGCAAGGTGTTCATCCTAGAGTGCAACTCATTTTATATATATATATATATATATATATGTATATATATATATATATATACATATATATATATATATATATATATATATATATTTATATATATATAGAGAGAGAGAGAGAGGGTAAAAAAATAACAACTTTTTGTATTGGGTGCCCCTTGCGGGGCCAGTAGATCTATTAGATCTAAGGTGTTCTTTATTATTTGTTATATAAGGGTGTTTGTAATGGAGCAATGGCCTATATATATTTTATATATATATATATATATATATATGTATATACACTATAATTTATATACATATAAACCTGTATAATTATTTTTCATCACACTGCCACCTAACACCTCTACTACGTAGCACCTCTGTCACCCCTCCTCCACATCCAGTGAACCACAACGAGCATCAAATACCACAACTAACTGTAATCATCATCACCACAACACATGATCTACCACAATCACAACCACCGTAACTAATTATCGTTGACTCGTTATCACCATCTACTTCACATACAAAATTATCGCAAAACTACCACAATCATCCATCCAGAATTACTAAACTCAATCCTAAATTACCAAAAATTTAAAACAAATCACCGAATTTCAGAGCTACATCAATCGAAAATAAGAATGAGAAGCGAAGCAAGCAACACTACGCCATAAATGCTCATATGCAACGCTTTTAGAAAGTGTTTCAGTGAAAGTGTTTCGTTAGGTATGAAATTTTGGTTCTAACGAAACAGAACTTGAACTGGTGTTGCATTACATATAATTTAGTGTTGCATTTGATCCACGGTGTTTCACATAATGCAACACTAGCAGCAGGCGTTGCATTAGATAGTTTTTTAACTTTAAAAAATGCTGATGTGGCAGCAGTGGGGTCCACACGTGTTGACGTGGCATTTGCTGACGTGGCAAGTGTGGGGCCCACATTTGCTGACGTGGCAAATGTGGGACCCACATTTGCTGACGTGTCATTGGTTGACGTGGCATAAGCGTTGCATTAGGTGAAAGAGGTGTTGCATTTGCTGTTTAAAAGCGTTGCATTAGGTATTTTTGAATTTTTAATAAATGCTGACGTGGCAGTTGTGGGACCCACCAGGATGACGTGGCAGTGTGGGGTCCACCAGGGTGACGTGGCAGAGGCCCACATGTGCTGACGTGGCAAGTGTGGGGCCCACAATTGCTGACGTGGCAAATGTGGGACCCATATTTGCTGACGTGTCATTGGTTGACATGGCAAAAGCGTTGCATTAGGTGAAAAAGGTGTTGCATTTGCCTTTAAAAGCGTTGCATTAGCTATTTTTGTTTTTTTTAAAATGCTTACGTGGCAGTTGTGGGACCCACCTGGGTGACGTGTCAATTTTCATTTTCTGAAAATTTGGGAATATCAATAAATTAGATATATATTGACATATGTACGGTTGGATCGTTCAAAAATATTTTTAAAAAAATATAAATAATAATCCGTAACAAAGCACTAGTTACGAGTCATATTGAAAATAGTAGTGATCTACTAAGATCTCCAATCAAATTAATTTTTTATTTTCTAAAACTTTGGGAATATCATTACATTAGATATATATTGACATCCGTACGGTTGGATCGTTCAAAAATATTTTTAAAAAAGTAGAAACAATAATCCGTAACAAAGCACTAGTTACGAGTCATATTGAAAATAGTAGTGATCTACTAAGATCTCCAATCAAATTAATTTTTTATTTTCTGAAACTTGGGGAATATCATTATATTAGATATGTATTTACATCCGTACGGTTGGATCGTTAAAAAATATTTTTTAAAAAATAGAAACAATAATCCGTAACAAAGCACTAGTTACGAGTCATATTGAAAATAGTAGTGATCTACTAAGATCTCCAATCAAATTAATTTTTTATTTTCTGAAACTTGGGGAATATCATTATATTATATATATATTGACATCCGTACGGTTGGATCGTTCAAAAATATTTTTAAAAAAAATATAAACAATAATCCGTAACAAAGCACTAGTTACGAGTCATATTGAAAATAGTAGTGATCTACTAAGATCTCCAATCAAATTAATTTTTTATTTTCTAAAATTTTGGAATATCATTACATTAGATATATATTGATATCCGTACGGTTGGATCGTTCAAAAATATTTTTAAAAAAATAGAAACAATAATCCGTAACAAAGCTCTAGTTACGAGTCATATTGAAAATAGTAGTGATCTACTAAGATCTTCAATCAAATTAATTTTTTATTTTCTAAAACTTTGGGTATTTTTTTAAAAAAATTCCTAGATTAATTTGGTTTGATTTTAAAATAGTCAAATTGGTCAAAGTAGACATACCTTTTAACTACGAAAAATTGTAGCTAAGAAAACAATTACTCCGCTCATTTATAGCTTATGAATTGCAACTATTTTTTTAGAATCGATATCTATTATATTTTAAATACATAACATATTTTCAATTTTTCACACAAATTTAACTAAAATTCAAAAATTAAGATTACATTTTAAAAGAAAAGAACACAGATAAGAAAAAGAACTTAGCGCTAGTTGAAAAATTTGAGAGGCTCATTTCCCCCCTTTACGAAAAATTTGATATTCAACTTCCCCCCAAAACACTCTTACTTACCCACAAGAACACACTCTGCCCTCATTTTCTCTTTTCTCCTCTATTTCTCTCTCTCTCTACCTCCTCATCGAACCAAATACTTTTGACCGGGATTGCAAGCTGTGATTGGTAATTGAATGCTCATTTTCATGCATTGGATTATCTACTTTCGACACAATTTTATTTGATTTTGCGGCTGATTAATTTGGGACTTTCATTCTAGGTTTTTCATTTTGATAGTCAATCTCTAACTGATTTCGATTTCAGGGCTTTCAGTTTAAGTTTTTATATTTGATTAATTAGGGAGTCAAATTAGGGCTTTGTATGTATATGTTCGGGTTTTGGTAGTATTAAAGTTAAGATTCAAATTTGTTTTGGGTTTGGTTTTGTGTTAGAGAGAGAGAATCAAGAGTGGAGTCCAGGCGAGTCCAGGCTTAACTAAGGTATTCTTAAGTCTGCAATTCTCTTTTATGATGTCAAAATTTCTATAGTAGAGTAAGGTTCTGTTTTCGGAACTTTAATTTTTTGTTTCTAACATTAGTGTCAGTTAAGTGTCTGATTGTTTCTCTTTTTTGTTGATACCTGCTCTTACATTATGAATGTAAGTTACATATGTTAATATTGCTTTTTATAATTTATTTCAGGTTGGTTGGTGGCTTGGGGTTTCTGAATGTAAGTCATACTTGTTTACAGTTCACTTCTCTCTAGTTTGAAAGTTCATACATTGTATGTACTGCCTTGTTGGATGATAAATAGCAATACATTATTCACACACACACACGCATTTTGTTATTATTTGTCAGTCAGATTCTTCTTGTATCAAATTCAATTACCTTTATCTGTTTTGCTAAGGTTTTTGGTTGGCAATTATGTCTTGGTTGTAGGCGGCTTGCAACAGCCAAAAGTGGAAGCCCAATATTCGAGATATATATCACCACTGGCTTAGAAGGCGAATACAAGGAGCAGGTACTTTTATATACAACCTGAACCTCCTATAGTCCTATTCAATCTTTCGTTAAAATAGTGGTTGCTCATACATTATTAAGTACTACATATCATATTATAATGGACTTGCTTTCAGGTAGATATGAAAAAACATCTAATTGCTGGACCATGTAAATTTTCTATTGGTTGTTCTTTCTTGCTAGTGTGTCTGTTTTTTATTTGAATAGGTGCTTGTAATTACGTTTATTTATTTATCACAACTGCATGCTTTAGTTATATCACAATTGTATGAACATATAGGTAGCATAAATGAAAGTCGAGTATTTTCCACCCAGGGAACATATAGGATACTGGACATGTGACAATACCCCAAAATTAATATAGATTTGGGTAGCGAATGTTCATGGGCACACCACGTGAAATTCCGGTATCACTGGTCATCTTCTTTGCATAATATTGACACACCTGACACTCTGTTCTCTAATAAATAAGGTTCAAAGATATGATAGAAACTTTTCACAAGCCAATAGTTGACAAGGATAAGGCAGTGCTCATTATGTGCAATTTAGTAATCTCTGAATTTTCCTAAAGCGAAAGTGAATTTTTTTTAAAAAATAATTTGTTTAACAAACAAGACTAATAGTGCATTTGATATAAATATTCAAAGCCTCGAGAACTGATACCGATATCTAAATAAGTCAAGGTCCATGCACAACAATACCACAAAGGCATCACAGTAGATCAAGAACATCCCAAAGTTATCCAGGCTGACACAATACTGATCGACAATCATTGACTTACTGTGCTCCTTGCCAAACATGACAAAAGGTCAAAACTCTCTAACCACATGCGTTGTACCCAAAGTAACGACTAAATAAAAGCGAGTGTAAATGAAACCCAATAATTATTTTTATTTTTCTCCCTAGTTTTTCCTTCACATATCTTTATCGAAATTCTTTCTTTCATGCTAAAGGTGTCTTTATAAACAACCTACTCGGCGGAAATGTTTGTTTTCCAGGCACCTTGAGGAGAAGAAGTGAACCAGTTTTGCAGACTTAATGTACAATGATCTTTATGTAGATTTGTATTATTTGAATTTTATTTACGTTAGTTGGATTATAAAAGTCCATTTTTTAACCTTGCACTCCACTCATTATCAAAATGTGAGTTGAAGATACTTGCAGAATTGGGCTAGGCTGCTCATTTATGTAGTATGGGTCATATGAGCTAGAAAAGGATAACATCTTCTAAACAACATTTTAAATTACGGTTACTAGCTTTCAAGCTGTTATGCTCGAGTATGAATTCTACTGAATATTTAGAACAGTCTACAGCTTATGCCCCTTGTGTGTTTTTCTTAGTTATAAATAACATTACATTTGTATTTTAGAATGTGTAGTAGTTTCTTAACTATTGTTGGTAGTACCTGGAGTATATCTAACTCTGAAAAAAGTTAATGTGTGCAGATTATTCAAGGTGATGTGCTTAAGGTTGAACTTTCCTACTTTCGATGTGCAGTTATAATGTTTCAGAGGCAGTTTGCCATAAGATTAGTTGTTCAGCCTGGTGGCGCACTTTATTGTCGCCTCTCTGTAAACACTTAGCTTCATTACTTTAATATTAGTTGCTCGTGTATTTCATTTACTGAAGGTTGGGAAGAATAACTTTAGGCTTCCACCTAAAGTGGAGTCTTTGGTTATTAGGATCGAACTAAGGAAACCACTTCCTCAAATGAATTTCAAGGAATGGGATGGGTTGATCAGAATTTGTTTTAATAGAAAGGAGAAGACTATTAGTTCTATATTTAAACAGGAAATAATACTATTCTGTTTAAAGTTCAAGCTGGACTATAATACTTGCATCAGCTAATTCCACATGTTAATGTCCTGTTTTTTTTTCTCTTCAGAAACTCTGCAAATGGCTCATAAAATGTTATTAGCATTGGACTACTTGCATTCAAATTGAGTTCTTCACAGGGATCTTAAGGTCTATATCTACTCCTTTAGATATTCCGTACGGATACAAATCTGACATGTGGTGTTATTACAGCTTTTTATGTATCTCTACTCTACCAGAGAGTTAACTGTAATTCTCACTTGTTCTCCTGCTTAGTGATGAATTTATACTTTGGCATTAACTAAAAGCGCATGATCAGTTAGCAAAAAAAATAATAAGTTAGCAAAAAAAAAAGCGCATGATCTGGTGAAGCCTAAACAAAACTTCTAGCTCTTGATACTACACTTTTCATCATGATAAATAACACTCGTAAGTATGATTTGGGTACAAATGTATACTACATCATTACTAATTACTTGATTTTGGCAACTACAACACAATCTGGTGCCTCCTTTTCTCCCGAAGAATCCTCTTGACTCTGGAGACATGCAGGTACAACTTGTTACATTATTGTAATATTGTTGTAGCAATATGAGTGTATGACATAGCAATATGAATGTTCTCTTCTGGTTTATATTAAAACAGCCAGGTATATCAAAATGTTCATCTGCATGATGTATACTACAAGTCAGGTCTGTTCTTGTAAATAGGTACTATCTATTATTTCTTTTTCTTGTTATAGAAATAAATCAGCTCTTTTGTTTTATGGTCTTAGAATGCCATCTGCTATTAGTTAGAACTCTCTTTTCTAAAATGTTTTTGCTTTTATTGATGAATGTTCCTTACAACTGCAGTTCGTTTTAATTTAGAGTAAAAAAAACTATCTATATACCCTTACATCTGCAGTACAGGGAGGTTTTGTAAACCTTATCGTCCATGGATGTGTCCTCTTAGCTCTGTATGTGCTCGTATCTATTATCACCGTTCTGATTGGATTTTATGATCTATACCACATTGCATTTCTGGTATGAATATTTTCCTTGAATTTTTTTTGTTCCATCTCAAATGCTCTTACATGGATTACTTAGCAGAAATATTTTTTGTCCAATTGTTTTGTAATAGGCCAAAAAGATTACCAAGAACCAACTGATAATCGCATTGAGGCAAATTGCTGGAGATAATCTACTGAAGGCAAAGAGAAGTTGATTGGCCCTAATACCTAAATAGGGTCATTTCGTACTTTTAAAATTTAGACTTAATCATATGTGCTTTGTTGGTTTAGAATTATGTTGGATTCCTTTTGGATGTATTTGTAATGGTTTTATTAGGTATTAGTATGATGTTGGTGTGGATGATTGTAACTATTTGGTGGCTGGTTGAATGTTTTGGATGGCTTTGAATGCCTTTGAATGTATTTTGATGGGTTTCTTTATGTAAGAAACAGAATATTGCATAAATTTTAATTAAAGCGTTGCATTTGATATTTTTAGTGTTGCATTAGATATTTTAGTGTTGCATTTGGTAAATATAGTGTTGCATTTGATAAGATTCTAGTGTTTTAAAAAGCAAATAAAAGCGTTGCATTACATGGTTGTGGGTCCCAGTGTTGACGTGGCATATGGGACCCACTAGTGACGTGGCATATGGGCCCACTAATGACGTGGCAAGTGGGCCCCACATACTGACATGGCAAGTGGGCCCTACATGCTGACATGGCAAGTGGGCCCCACATGCTGACGTGGCATGCCAACTGGACTGTTGCTGATGTGGCATGCCAACTGGACTGTTACTGACGTGGCATGCCAGCTGGACCCATTGATGACGTGGCAAGCTAGTGGGACCCACTTAGTGACGTGGAATTGTAATTTTAGCTAATGTCAAATGCAACGCCCTTTTGGTGTTGCATTTGAATGCTCTGGTGTTGCATTATATGTCAGATGCAACGCTTATTGATGTTGCTTTAGATGCCATAAAGCGTTGCCTTAGGGGGTCTAACAGGACGGTGGCGGATGCAACGCCCCCTGGTGTTGCATTTGGTCTAACGCAATGCTTTTTTGGCCTAAAGTAACAGTAAACATGGCGTTGCATTTGTGCGTTTATGGCGTAGTGCAAAGAATAACAATGATAGATATAATATGATATAGATCGAGATTGGTGTATTGATAATTATGACATTTTTCAAATGGAGAAGCTGGTATGGTGATGTGGTGGCGACAACATCAAAGAATGGTTGGTGGAGTTGGAATCAGTAAAAGGGAATAGAGGTGGAAATGGTTGGATGAGGGACACCATGGTGAGAAAAAAAATATTATTTTGTTTGGCCAAGATTTAATATAAATGTAAAAAATATCGGACTAAGATTGGTTCTCAGTTCTCATTGTAAGAGGTGGTCTAATTTGAGCATTTGCATATATATGTATATAAAATACCGGACTGATATTGGTTCTCAGTTCTCATTGTAAGAGGTGGTCTAATTTGAGCATTTGCATATATTTGAGCATTTGCATATATACATAGGCCTTGGATATATATATATATATATATATATATATATATATATATATATATATGTATATGTATATATATATGTATATGTATATATATATGTATATGTATATATGTGTGTGTGTGTGTATATATGTACATATATATATATGCCTTGGCTCAATTAGGAACTTTCTTAATTGAGATTAACTTAATTTAGACTATTGGATTACTTTCTCATCTATGGCTGTGATTTAAAGTTTTTTTACAATATCTTTAAATTATGGGGGATATTATATACTTTTTAATAAAGAATTGTTAGTCACAGAGACATGCCTGTTTAACTCTAATAACAAGCCTAATTGTTTGTAATGCTTTGCATTACTTACATGACCTCTTAACTGAGGGAACCTCTAGTTGTAGAGTTTCTACTTGCTTTGTACTTGTAATAGGCATCAAATTCTAGTTGTGTAACTGTACTTATATAGTCAAGAATAATGCTTGAAAGAAGTTCCAAGGTTCATGCCTCAAGCAAGAAGATGAAGACTGTCAAATAAATCACAGTTGGGATTTGAAGAAATGAAGAATTTGCCTAAGTACCAATTCGAGAAGTACTCTTGTCTATTCGAGAAGTCTAGCATTCGAGAAGTCAAGGATTCGATATCTCAAGACACTATTCGATATCTCTGAATACACTGTTCGATATCTCATTTGATATCTCAGAGATTCGATATGTCTACTGCTCTATTCGAGAACTCAAGAAGTCAACAAGTCAAAGTGGTATTCGAGTTCTCAAAGAGTCAACAAGTCAAAGTTCCATTCGATATCTCAAGGACTCAGAAAGCTATTCGATATCTCAGGGATTCGACATGTCAAAATGCTCTATTCGACAACTCAAGGATTCCCAGAGAAAAGAGCTATTCGAGAAGTGATTCGATATGTCATATAACAGTATTCGAGAACTCAGAGTTATCGATAAAAAAAACCTAGTTCTCGAATCACTTACTTAGTCACTTCTCGAATACATTCTTAGAGACAAAATACTGAAGAAATTGTACAAGTCAGAAGCCTGCAACAAGCCAATGCACTTTATAGACCACAACCTGTAATGTGCTGTGGAAAGCCTACAAGGAAGCTTGGAGAGATATAGAAGAGACAAAAAGGGCTAAAGAAGTGGATCTGAACAGGCTTTGCAAAGTCAAATCTGTAGCCGTTTGGACACTTGCTCAAAAAGGATAGACAGTCTAGAAAGTAATTTGTTCAGCTACCTTATTTGAAGTAAGTAGGTTGTATCCATGTTTTATAAGGATACAGCCTCACTTCCTTAGCTGTTAACTTTGAGGAGTCAAGTTTTTCATACATTGTAAGTCATATCTCTCTGAGAAAAACGAAGCTGAGAATACTATCATTTGTATTCACAAATTGTAGCAACCTTTATCTAATACAATTTTAGGTTAAAGTGATATCGTGTCTTGTGTTTTTTTCCGCATTCATATATTTGCACACACAAACACCTATCTTACTACATAGACTCAAGAACAAGAAAAGTTCAAGAATCCATTCACCCCCCTGTATTCTTTTACTGTATTCAATACTCAACAAGTGGTATCAGAGCGGGCTGTTTATTCAAAAACAGAAAAACGATCATTGTTAGTTACAGAGGCATGCCTGTACACATCTAATAACAAGCCTAATTGTTTGTAATGCTTTGCATTACTTACATGACCTCTTAACTGAGGGAACCTCTAGTTGTAGAGTTTCTGTTTGTATTGTACTTGTAGTAGGCATCAAATCCTAGTTGTGTAATTGTACAAATAGAGTCTAGAATAATGCTTGAAAGAAGTTCCAAGGTTCATGCCTCAAGCAAGGAGTTAAAGACTGTCAAATAATCACAGTTGGGATTTGAAGAAATGAAGAATTTGCCTAAGTACCAATTCGAGAAGTATATTTGTCTATTCGAGAAGTCCAGCATTCGAGAAGTCAGAGATTCGACATCTCAAGACACTATTCGATATCTCTGAAATACACTGTTCGATATCTCATTCGATATCTCAGGGATTCAATATGTCTACTACTCTATTCGAGAACTCAAGAAGTCAACAAGTCAAGATGGTATTCGAGTTCTCAAAGAGTCAACAAGTCAAAGTTTCATTCGATATCTCAAGGACTCAGAAAGCTATTCGATATCTCGAGGATTCGATAAGTCAAATGTTCTATTCGACAACTCAAGGAATCCTGATGGAAAAGAGCTATTCGAGAAGTGGTTCGATATGTCAATATAACAGTATTCGAGAACTCAGAGTTATCGATCAAGTCAATTCTAGTTCTCGAATCACTTACTTAGTCACTTCTCGAATACATTCTTGGAGACAATATACTGAAGAAATTGTACAAGTCAGAAACCTGCAACAAGCCAATGCACTTTATGGACCACAATCTGTAACGTGCTCTGGAAAGCCTACAAGGAAGCTTGGAGAGATATAGAAGAGACAAGGAGCTAAAGAAGTGGATCTAAACAGGCTTTGCAAAGTCAAATCTGTAACCGTTTGGACACTTACTCAAAAAGGATAGACAGACTAGAAAGTAATTTGTTTAGCTACCTTATTTGTAGTAAGTAGGCTGTATCCATGTTCTATAAGGACACAGCCTCACTTCATAACTTAGCAACTTTTGTGAGTCAAGTTTTTCAAACACTGTATGCTATATCTCTCTGAGAAAAACGAAGCTGAGAATACTACCATTTGTATTCACAGATTGTAGCAACCTTTATCTAATAATACATTAGATTAAAGTGATATTGTGTCTTGTGTTGTTTCTTTATCCGCACCTTCTCTTCTACACACACAGGCACTTATCTGCTACATAGACTCAATCCAAGAAAAGTTCAAGAATCCATTCACCCCCCCCCCTCTGTATTCTTTTACCGTATTCAATACTCAACAAGTGGTATCAGAGCGGGCTGTTTATTCAAAAACAGGAAAACGATCATGAGTTCGAATACACCAAAGACTACAGGAACGGTGAAGGTCCCTAAGTTTGACAAAGAAAAATTCAACCTCTGGAAGATAAAGATGATGTTGTTCATTAAAGCCTCTCATCCCTTGTATCCTGAGATTCTCAAGAATGGTCCTTTTGTTCCACAACAAGAGATACCAGAGAAGACTGTTGGAACCACAACTATCCCAAGATCTTATGAGGCCAAGGATCCATCAAAGTGGACAGAGTCAGAAAGGGAGAAGGTTGCTCTTGACAGCCACCTCATGTTTCTTATCATTGATTCCATGGACATGTCAATGTTTGCAAACATTGCATCATGTATGTCTGCTAAAGAGATGTGGGATCACATTGAGGTGTTGTGTGAAGGGACTGATGAGGTTAAGGAAAACAGGAAACAGATACTGGTCACACAGTATGAAGCTTTCATGGCACAACCCAAGGAAAGCATCACTGAAATGTTTGAAAGGTTTCACAAGCTAGTTACTGAGTTGCAGATGAATGGAAAGGTTTACAGCACCAAGGAGTTAAATATGAAATTTCTGTTGTCTTCACCAAATCATCTGGAGCAAAGAGTCATTTCTCTAAGAGAGAGAGATTTGAACAAAGTCACCTATGATGTGCTCTATGGAGTCCTAAAGACTCATGAACTTGAGTTGCTTCAGAAAAGGGCTATCCAAGCCAACCAAGGTAGGATGATAAACACATCATGTGCCTTGATTGTCAACAAATCCATTCTAGACCTAGAAGCATCTACAAGCCAACTAAGGATAGAGGAGGTGGCAGATGATGAAGAAACTGAAGCTGGGGTGAGTGAACCTGTTGAGGAAAAGGAGGAAGAAGAAGAAGAGTTTTACACTCTGGAAGAACTTGATGGGATGGAAAATACTTCATATGCTTTCATGGCCAGAAAATTTCCAAACATCAGATTTAAAAGAAATCAACCCTTCAAACCAAAAACTCAAAACCATTCAGCCAACAAGAACAAGGCACCTGTGAAACCAAACAGAAATAAGTTCAAAACCAGTTATGTGGATAGGTCATCTGTAAGGTGCTATAGATGCAATGACCTAGGGCATTTTGCCAGTGAATGCAAGAAGCCTAAAAAGAAGGATAGAGATTATCTTGAGCTCGAAGCTAAGTATGAGGCCCTTCTGAAAAAGCAGACACATGGTAAGGCCTACATAGCTGAAGGGAAGTGTTGGGATGATTCTGAGAGTGATGAAGAGGAACAAGAATTCTGCAATTATGCCTTGATGGCCAACTCCAAGGATGACTCATCTTCATCTGATTCTCAGGTACCATCTCTAACTACTATAGACATGTCTGTTTCTGAGTACAAATGCATGATTGAACAATTATCTGTTGAAATGTTTAATATTCATACTAGTATGACCGTTGCTAATGAGGAGATTGCCAAACTGTCTACTAGAAATGAAATATTAACCAAAAAGAATGAGGAACTTGAGCTAACTACTATGCAAGTAGAAAACCTTAAGAAAGAAGTTGAATATTTGCAGAACAAGGTTTTATGTGCTAGTCAAGTAGAGAAGGCTCTTAGGGATGAATTAGCTGAGAATGAATTCAAACTAAAAACTTTCAAGAAATCATCTGGTTTAGTGCAATCCTACTGTGAGAAAATTGAAGCTAAACCCAAAGCAGCTATTGGACTTGACTATGACTCTCTCAAACAGAGGAAAGGCTATGCTGTCATTGAAGAGGACACAGCTGTTCATGAGAAAGTGCCTCACATTTTGAGAAAAACTGAAAATCCAATTTTTAAGGAATCAACATTTGAAGTTGATGAGGATGCCTTACTCATCAAGCAAATGTTGAATGATGAGGATGAGGCACAATCTAGTGAACAACAAGCATCCTCTAAGGGTGAGAGTGTCAAGTCAAAGACCAAGAAACCAGTAGTTGATAGGCCAAGACCTAAGAAGTTTGTTAAGTTTGTCTCAGCTGGGATGAGTGAATCAGAAAAGAAAGTGACTAAGAAGAAACAGAACAGAAATGGCAAGTTAGGGATTAACAAGGATAACAACTATGCTTATATGCCTAATGCCCCTAGGAAAACTTGTCAGAACTGTTTCAGTACCAATCATTTAACTCATGCATGCAAGAAACCTGTTGGTAGTGTGTCTAAACCTTTCTATGATTGTTCTGTGCCTCTAAGTCATAGAGATGCACCTTTCTTTGATAAATTTGACTGTATGCCATGCAATATGAATGTTATGACTAGTTGTTTTAATTTAAGAAGGCAATTCATTGATGGTTGTATCAGTCACAATTCTCACACACACTACACAAGGTCAAAGTCTTCAAGTCCTCCTAAAGCTAGGAAGGTACCTCTGTCACCTAAGTCTGAAACTTCAGGATCTAAGACTTCCAACAGTGACAAGAAGACTAGCACTAAGAAAGTTGACAAGCATGTTGTTTATGATAAAACTGTCTCTAAGTCACATGGACCCAAACTTGTTTGGGTACCAAAGGAAAAGTAATACCTTTGTGTTTGCAGGGCAAAGAAAGTGAAAAGAAGGTCATGTGGATTTTGGACAGTGGATGCTCAAATCATATGACTGGTGATATGGCCCTGCTATCACAGTATGAGGAAAAGGCTGGCCCAATGGTTGCTTTTGGAGATGACAGCATGGGTAATACATTGGGATATGGCAAGCTGAAAGTTGGTAATGTCATCATTGAAGATGTAGCACTAGTCAAGGGGCTCAAGCATAATCTGTTAAGTGTTGGTCAGTTTACTGATAGAGGTTTCAAAGTGAATTTTGACAAAGATGAATGTTTGATCACCCACAAGAAGACTGGTGATTTTGCTCTATCTGGAGTAAGGAAGGGAAGCCTGTTTGTAGCCAATATGGACTCTGCAAACAAGGACAAAATTTGTTGCTTTTACTCAAAAGCATCAAATGAAGATTGTTGGCTGTGGCACAAGAAACTATCACACCTGAACTTCAAGGCCATTAATTCTATAGTCAAAAGAGAGTTAGTGAGAGGCATGCCCACACTTGAATTCTGTCAAGAAGGAGTGTGTGAGGCTTGTCAAAAAGGAAAAATGAAAAGATCAAGCCACAAGTCAAAGACAGTGACATCAGTAACCAAGCCATTACAACTCATCCATATGGATTTGTTTGGGCCTGTCAACATAATGTCACTTGGAAGAAAGAAGTATGCCCTGGTAATGGTTGATGATTTTTCAAGGTATACATGGGTGGAATTTCTGGCATCAAAAGATGAGGCTCCACAAGTAATTATTGAGCACATAAAGAAAGTTGACAAGGAAGCAAAGGCAAACGATGCAAGTGTGATTGCACTAAGGAGTGATAATGGAACAGAGTTCAGAAATGCCACACTTGAAGCATTCTGCAAAGAGAATGGCATTTCTCAGCAATTCTCAGCTCCAAGGACTCCACAACAAAATGGAGTTGTTGAGAGAAAGAATAGAACTCTAATTGAGGCTGCTAGAACAATGTTACTTGATGCAAAAATGCCTACATGTTTTTGGGCTGAGGCTGTGAGCACTGCATGCTATATTCAGAATAGGACCCTCATCAACAAAAACACTGGAAAGACACCTTACAACTTGATGACTGGAAAGAAGCCTACTCTAAAGTATGTTCATACCTTTGGAAGCAAATGCTTTGTACTAAAGGATAATTCTGAATATGTTGGAAAGTTTGATGCAAAAGCATTTGAAGGAATTTTTCTTGGCTATTCTATGGAAAGAATTGCATACAAGGTTTATGTCATCAGTCCAAAGAAAGTTATGGAAAGCACAGATGTAACATTTGATGACAGCAAACTACCTGGACTAGAAGAAGCCAATGATGAAGACAAAGATCCATTGAAGTTTGATAATCTAGATGATTCTGATGAAGAGATTGAAACTGGAGTTGAAACTCAAGTTCAACAAACTCAAGTGATTGATGATACAAGAGAAGAATTTGTGCCAATCGATAGTGGAGAAACAAGCATCCAAGACACACCTGTGAGTAATGGCAACTTCACAGGGGGAGGAAATGAGGATGACCATGATGTAGATGATGAAGCAACATCAAGGTTGAGAAGTCAGGCTGAACACTCGAGGAAATGGGATAGATCACACACTGCGGAGCAAATCATTGGAGATCCTAATGCAGGAGTAAGGACTAGGAGAGCAACTCAAAATGAGTGCCTCTATGGATGTTTTCTATCACAAGTTGAGCCTAAGAAACTTGATGATGCACTGTTGGATCCAGATTGGATTATTGCCATGCAAGAGGAGCTGAATCAATTTGAAAGGAACAAAGTATGGGAACTTGTGCCTGCACCAAAGAATAGAACCATTGTTGGAACAAAATGGGTTCTAAAGAATAAGATGGATGAAGATGGTGTAATAATAAGAAACAAAGCAAGGCTGGTTGCAAAAGGATACTCTCAACAGGAAGGCATTGATTATGATGAGACATTTGCCCCTGTTGCTAGATTGGAAGCCATTAGAATATTCTTGGCATTTACTGCTCATTCAAACTTTAAAGTTTATCAAATGGATGTCAAGAGTGCATTTCTAAATGGAGAGTTGGAAGAAGAGGTTTATGTGCAACAACCACCTGGCTTTGAGGATCCACATTTCCCAGAATTTGTCTACAGATTGCTTAAGGCACTGTATGGACTTAAGCAAGCTCCAAGAGCATGGTATGATACTTTATCCCAATTTCTTCTTGAGAATCAATTCACTAGAGGCACATTGGACAAGACACTGTTTTACAAGAAGCATGGTGATGATATCATCCTAGTACAAATTTATGTGGATGATATCATTTTTGGTTCTACAAATGAGAAGCTGTGTGAGAAATTCTCTAAACTCATGCAGAGCAGATATGAGATGAGTATGATGGGAGAGTTGACATTCTTTCTAGGGTTGCAAGTCAGTCAAAGGAAGGATGGTATCTTTATCAGTCAAACCAAGTACATCAAGGATTTATTGAAGAAGTTTGACTTAGAAGATTGTTCACCTGCCAAGACACCCATGGCCACTGCCACTAAACTGGATGAAGATGCTAAAGGCAAGAAAGTAGATATCTCAGTCTACAGAGGCATGGTTGGTTCTCTACTCTACCTCACTGCAAGTAGGCCAGACATCATGTTTGCTACATGCTTGTGTGCAAGGTTTCAATCAAATCCAAAGGAATCACATTTGATTGCAATAAAAAGGATCTTTAGATATCTGAAGGGCACTCCTAACTTGGGATTATGGTATCCTAAGGACACAGGGTTCAATCTGGTTGGTTATTCTGATGCTGATTATGCTGGATGCAGAGTGGATAGGAAAAGCACCTCAGGAAGCTGCCAGTTTCTTGGACAAAGGTTAGTTTCTTGGTATAGCAAGAAGCAACAATCTGTGTCAACTTCTACAGCTGAGGCTGAATACATAGCTGCTGGAAGTTGCTGTGCTCAAGTGCTTTGGATTAGAAATCAACTTAGAGATTATGGACTTGTGTTGGAAAGAATTCCAATCATGTGTGACAACACAAGTGCAATATAGTTGCCAATCCTGTCAATCATTCTAGAACAAAGCACATTGACATCAGATATCATTTCATAAGAGAACATGCAACTAATGGAACCATTGAGTTGCATTATGTCTCTACAGATAAACAACTAGCTGATATATTCACTAAGCCATTAGATGAAGCCACCTTCACAAGGTTAGTAAGTGAGATTGGATTGCTGAATTCTTCAGATTCTGGCTAAGTGAATACACCATCTAGATTGTTGCAGCAGTAAACACTTACTTTATCTAAATTCTCAATATTTTTGGAGTAAGTGTTGGCTGAAATATGATTTATAAATATTTCCAATCTGTTGCACATGTTGAAAATCATATTTCTATTAACTTAAAATTTCTATGAAATTTTGAGAAAATCACTATTTAATTTGCTAGGATATTTTTCAATGAATATGTCTGGTAAATTTTAAAAGATAGTGAAAATCAAATTTCTATGAGTGATGGGTATAGTTCGATAAGTCAGACTTCTCGAATGATTCACTATTCGACATCTCTAACAAGTCTCATTAGAGTACTCTTGAGTTCTCGAATAGAGTCTTTCTGAGATATCGAATAGAGGTATTCTTGACTTCTCGAATATAGTAACTGAGTTCTCGAATGATTGAGTTCTCGAACACTATATTTGAGTTCTCGAATCATTTGAAAAGGCTGAATTCTCGCTGAATTTTAATCGATTTTGGACTTTTGTCTAAAAGTTTAATTCACTCATAAAAACACATTTTATTTAATTTAGAATTATTTCTAAGTTAGATAACTGCCAGCTGTGAGTTTCTATCTGCTTGAGTTATCGATTAAGCCTTTCTTGACTTCTCGAATAGTTGTTTTCTACTTCTCGAATGCCTGACTTGTCGATACAAAACTTTCATCTAATCGACAATTCAAGTACTTCATACTTACACAATTTCACATCTATTCGATTCATTTCATTCGATTTCTCAAGCATCTACACTCTCTAAACCCCTGAAACCCTAGCTACGAAGAGCCAAATTTCTTCTTCAACCTTCAATTTCTTTTCTCTCTTCTACACAAATGACAACAGTAAAGTTCAACACCAACTTCATCGCTCTCACTAGTGATGTTGAAGCACCCAATGCAAATTTCAAGTGCTTTGTGAAATGGATGGCAGAGTCATATATCAAGGATGCACTCTCTGCCAACCCAACTCTGTATCTAGATATCCTGGAACAGTTTTGGGGTTCTGCTATTGTAGAGGTTGTAGCCCTGGAAAACGCAATCACTTCATATATCATCTACTGCAAGATTCAAAATAAGGAAATCACTATCACTACTGCAGACATGAACCAAGCACTGGGCCTACAACAAGAGTCATTTGACAGAATGGCCACTAATGCAGAGTTAGAGGAATTCTTTAAGTTCATCAACTACTCAGATGGGATCAATCTTGGAAAGCTAAACAGGAAGAATCTGAGAAAGGAGTGGAGCTATGTGTTTGCAACTCTTCTTCAAGTCTTCACTGCCAGGAAATCAAGCTTTGATCAAATCAGTGCACCTGTGCAGCAAATTGGATATGCTTTGGCCTATGGAAAGAAGATTGATGTTGGCCAAATCATCCTCCAAGAACTATATGGGAGACTTGGTAAGAACACAACCAAGAGAGGTACTGATATTTTCTTCCCTCGCTTTATTCAATCTGTACTTAATTATAAAAATGCTTCATTGATTGAATTGCCTGGGATTGATAAAAATAAAATAGGCTATCCTAAGTCCATGACCAAACTCATTTTTGGTAATTTGGAGACTAGGAATGATGTGGATGTAAGACTGAACATAACTCCCCATATGGAGAGTTTGTTTAGGACTTATCCCCACGACATGCCAACATTTGATGCAAAATCTAAGTTAGCACAGCCCAAGCAAGTAGAACAAAATGCTAACCCAGGGCCTGCTAACCAACCCTCTCAACCAAACACTCTACCACATACTGAGCCAACTGCATCATCCTCTCAAAAGGGTGATGTTAGTAAAAAGAAGAGAAAGGAAGTAATGTCTGCACCATTAAATATCTTATCTGGAGCAGCATTAGCTGTTGAATTAGGTCTAGAAAGTGAGGAACCTGAGTCACCCTTACACAGGACAAAGAAGAAGAAAACTAAGACCACCTCTTCAGTCACACAAATGACTGAAGTTGTAAAATCAGGGGCACACAGCTCACTAGGTGTATCCTCTCAACAGGGTGCAACTATAGAATCAAGCACCCTCCCCAATGCACCTTCTTGTATAGAGTCAGCACATGGGAGTGATAAGGCTGGCACAACACTGAGTGGAGAGCACATCACATTTGAAACTCCCTCTATCTCTCAGGGGGAGTTGCCAAAATCTACTCTTAAACACACTTCTCTTCCAGAATCTAACTCTGAAATTTCTTTGGAACCTGCAACTCAGGCAACTGAGATGCAAGGCATTGATCATCAAGAATTCTTTTCTCTTGATGAGCCAATAATTTCAAGTGACTTAGTGCATGACACTTTGCTCACCACTCAGAACCCACATTTAGATGGTGAGGGAATGCATGCTGAGGCATCTCCTGATGACACCATCACAAACACAGAGGTTCCACTAGTTTTTACTAGAGACTCTGTGCCTGTGTCAACTGCTGGTGTAATTCATCCCACTTCTGTGGTGACACCAGTAGTAGAGTCAATCCATTCCGGTTACAGAAGTTGCATCTGTAACTGAGGAGTCTAGCTTGCCTAGCTCTAGCTCTGACTTTATGTCACAATGGCTGAAGCCTGTGCAACATGACAGTGCTTCAGGATCAGGGTCTGTTCCACAATAATTGACGGTTGAAGCACTTCAAAGCTTAATTGTGGATCAGATTCCTGAGTTCACAAAGATTGCTCAGAACCTTCTCACTGCAGACATGCCTAATCCAGACTATGAGGCCATACTGTTATGCCATAGGGATGATGTGGAGTTGCAGAAGACAAAGATCATTGATGATGCTGAGAGAGATGGCAACATAGATGCCTGGTTGCAAGGAAAATATGATATTACTCTCGATGAAGCACTTCAGTATCTCAGGGAGGAATACCTCACTTCACTGGGCTCCAATGCCAAATCTCTGACCCCTGGTGAAGTGTATGAGGCTATGAATGATTCACACAAGGGATTCCTCAAGGCTGCACACTATCTGGGAAAAGGTGTCAAAACTGAGGTCAATAGAGTGTGTGATAAGACCACCACCACAGTAGAAGCAATCAAGAGGACATTTGATGCCAAATTCCCTCAGCTAGACAATGTGTTCAAAGACATCAAACACTGCAACACCACCTGCACCAAGATGGATAATGGGCTAGCTCTGCTAAAGGATACTGTCACAGGTCTGGGGCATCAATTTCAAATTCTATCTGATCAGACCACAGATGCCAATGCCATGCTGAGGACCATGTTCAAAAATCTATATGGAGACAGACTGATTACTGAAGTCCCAGTACATGACATGACTAGATTTGAAGTGCAGAGACTCAAAGAACAATCCCTGTCTGGCTTCAAGTCTACTGAGTTATTCAACAAAGTGGATGCACTTGAGAAGGAGGTGGCTACTCTCACCAAGTCCAATGCTCATCTTACAGAAAAGGTTGCACTTCTAAATGATCAGTTGGACACTCAAGCATCCACCACAGCTGATGTCCTTCTGCATCAATAATCCATGTTAGCTGCTATGATGAAGCATATGGGTCTCCCTCTCCCTGATGAATCTTCAATCCCAAAGGACATTTCTACAGCCTCAGTGCCTGACAACAAGCCTAAGGGGGAGAAGAAGACAAGGAACTCAAATTCAAAGGGGGAGAAAGGGAACTCAAATACAAAGGGGGAGAAAGGCATAATAATAAAAGAGGGTGGTCAACAAAGAGCTTCTTCAAAATCTCTACCAAATGTGCCTGGCAAAGGAAAATCCAAAGTGGATGAGCCTCCATCTACCTTGCCAGTTGTCACTCTACCAACTGTGCACATCACTACTCCTGGAGGACAAAAGCAATCCATAACTACTACAGTGGTTGCAGGGAGTATCCATCTGACAAATCTCTAACCTCCTTACCTGAGAGTGCCAAGCCTGTAGAAGTCAAAGTTGTTACTGAGGCCAAGCTACAAGAAGTTGCTAACTCCAATGTTTATCATGATAAAGCCTTCTTGGAGTTTCTGAAAGCCACAAGGGAACAGGTTGGTGACACTCAGTTCTATCTGAGGGAGCTGAAGAAGCAGATTGATTGCATCACTGTCATTCCTAAGAAAGTCAATAATCTATGGATTAAGGAGATAGTGATGATATCCAAATTGAAGATATGGCATCTAACATACAAGACTCTACAAGAACTGAAACACTCAGAGATAGATGCCATACTTGAGCTTATTGAGAAGAAGAATGAGAACAACAAAAGTCTGTTTGATGACTTGAGGAATGACCAACCTTCAAGGCTACCAGAAGTGATCAAGAAGCCATGGACAATCATTTATCAGTCTGGCACCAGAATTGAAGATATCAAGCAATTGGTCATTCCCCATGATCTCACCACTAGAAATCACAGACTGATCATTGCCATCATTGATCAATTACAGAAGAAGGTTGGAGCCAGAAATGCTGAAGAAACTGAGGCACTGCACATCCTCAGAACTTATATTGCAACTGGTGAAATTCCAGAGATGGCTCAACCTAGGAGAAATAAGGATGATGATTCTGAAGACAAAGGTGATGGGAGGAGAAGACATCACAGGAGAGATAAGGGTGATGAAGACAAGAAGAAGAAGGGGGACAAAGATAAGAAGAATGATGATGACCAGGGAAGAGTCTATGAGAGGAAGATTGGAAAACAGCAAGCCTTAGGCATTGCTAGCAGTAACCTCACCACATCACAAGACTCTAAGTCTAGGGTGAATACTATTAGTGGTGACCTAGCAAAATCTACATCTATGGCTTCTGCAACTGTTTTGCCACCTCAAGAAGAGAAGAAGATTCAAGTCAAGAAACCATGTGTATGTTTCAGAAAGCAAACTGCTAATGGAATACTACTATGGTCTACCAACAAAGGTCAAAGATTTCTGCCAAGCAACCATGTCAAGAGAATGAAATTTAAACATGTTGCAAGAAAGGTGAAGCTATCCAAATCTAAGGCACTGACAATTATCCCAGGATTAAACCTACCACCTCTGGATGAAAGCTATGATGAAGACCAACTGCAGTTTCTATGGGCTCAAAGAATCTATCATGTTGCCATTGTTGATGAGTTTCTTGAAGTTAAGTATTCTGATGGAAGACAGAAGAAATTCAGACAAGGAACATGCCAACACTGGGGCAGGCTGTATGACATAGAAAGGATAATTACAATGTTGGATTCTGAAGACAGAGTGGAAAGGGTGTGGAAGCTGGAGTTAATTGACTTTGTCAAGATGAAAAGAGATCACCAGGCAGAAATGAGAAAGAACAGTGAAAAGCTACTAAAGAAAAGGGAGGAGGAGTTTGCAGCAATGGAAGCTAAGGCTGATGAGTTGAGAGCTATGGGTCTGTGCAGAGTCAAGTTTAATCCTTACATCATTGAGTACAAGAAATATGGTAGAAATGTGAAGATTAGAATGGACTACATCAGTTCCTACTCTAAGAAACAGCTAAATGAAGTGCTCAAGGATTTATCAGGCTCTCCTCTAATTGAAGAACTCACTGCAACGGAAGATATCATTCTTGCCATGGAAGAAATTGCAAAGAAGAAAGCCAAAGAAGCTGAAGATAGGATGAAAAATGAGAATCTGCAAGCCAAAGCTCAAAAGATGAATCCAAAAGGAGATGGCTAAGTAGTTCCTCATAACTTGTAAGAATACTTCTATGTAATTTCTTCAATCAAATTCATACCTGTACTTTTAAAAGCTTTATCTTTATGTATGTTAGGCTTGTTATCAGACATGAAATTGTGACTAAGGGTCTCACTCACAATTTGGGGGAGATTGTTAGTTACAGAGGCATGCCTGTACACATCTAATAACAAGCCTAATTGTTTGTAATGTTTTTCATTACTTACATGACCTCTTAACTGAGGGAACCTCTAGTTGTAGAGTTTCTGTTTGTATTGTACTTGTAGTAGGCATCAAATCCTAGTTGTGTAATTGTACAAATAGAGTCTAGAATAATGCTTGAAAGAAGTTCCAAGGTTCATGCCTCAAGCAAGGAGTTAAAGACTGTCAAATAATCACAGTTGGGATTTGAAGAAATGAAGAATTTGCCTAAGTACCAATTCGAGAAGTATATTTGTCTATTCGAGAAGTCCAGCATTCGAGAAGTCAGAGATTCGACATCTCAAGACACTATTCGATATCTCTGAAATACACTGTTCGATATCTCATTCGAAATCTCAGGGATTCAATATGTCTACTACTCTATTCGAGAACTCAAGAAGTCAACAAGTCAAGATGGTATTCGAGTTCTCAAAGAGTCAACAAGTCAAAGTTTCATTCGATATCTCAAGGACTCAGAAAGCTATTCGATATCTCGAGGATTCGATAAGTCAAATGTTCTATTCGACAACTCAAGGAATCTTGATGGAAAAGAGCTATTCGAGAAGTGGTTCGATATGTCAATATAACAGTATTCGAGAACTCAGAGTTATCGATCAAGTCAATTCTAGTTCTCGAATCACTTACTTAGTCACTTCTCGAATACATTCTTGGAGACAATATACTGAAGAAATTGTACAAGTCAGAAACCTGCAACAAGCCAATGCACTTTATGGACCACAATCTGTAACGTGCTCTGGAAAGCCTACAAGGAAGCTTGGAGAGATATAGAAGAGACAAGGAGCTAAAGAAGTGGATCTAAACAGGCTTTGCAAAGTCAAATCTGTAACCGTTTGGACACTTACTCAAAAAGGATAGACAGACTAGAAAGTAATTTGTTTAGCTACCTTATTTGTAGTAAGTAGGCTGTATCCATGTTCTATAAGGACACAGCCTCACTTCATAACTTAGCAACTTTTGTTAGTCAAGTTTTTCAAACACTGTAAGCTATATCTCTCTGAGAAAAACGAAGCTGAGAATACTATAATTTGTATTCACAGATTGTAGCAACCTTTATCTAATAATACATTAGATTAAAGTGATATTGTGTCATGTGTTGTTTCTTTATCCGCACCTTCTCTTCTACACACACAGGCACTTATCTGCTACATAGACTCAATCCAAGAAAAGTTCAAGAATCCATTCACCCCCCCCTCTGTATTATTTTACCGTATTCAATACTCAACAATCATGAGTTCGAATACACCAAAGACTACAGGAACGGTGAAGGTCCCTAAGTTTGACAAAGAGAACTACAACCTCTGGAAGATCAAGATGTAGTTGTTCATCAAAGCCTCTCATCATTTGTATCCTAAGATTCTCAAGAATGGTCCCTTTATTCCCCAACAGGAGATTCCTGAAAAGACTGTTGGAACCACAACAATTCCAAGATCTTATGTGGCCAAGGAAACATCCAAATGGACAGAATCAGAAAAGGAGAAGGTTGCCCTTGACAGTCATCTCATGTTGCTGATTATAGATTCCATGGACATGTCAATGTTTGCAAAGTTACATATGATGTGCTCTATGGGGTTTAAAAACTCATGAGCTTAAGTTGCTTCAGAAAAGGGCTATCCAAGCCAACCAAGGCAGAATGATAAACACATCATGTGCCTTGTTTGTCAACAAATCTATTCAAGACCTAGAAGCATCTACAAGCCAACTAAGGATAAAGGAGATAGTAGATGATGAAAAAAATGAAGCTGAGGCTAGTGAACCTGTAGAGGAGAAGGAGGAAGAAGAGTTTTACACTCTTGAAAAACTAGATGGGATGGAAAACACTTCATATGCTTTCATGGCCAGAAAATTTCCCAACATCAGATTTAAGAGGAACCAACCCTTCAAACCTAAAACCCAAAGCCATTCATTCAACAAGAGCAAGGCACCTGTGAAAGCAAACAAGAACAAATTTAAAACCAGTTATGTGGATAGGTCATCTGTAAGGTGTTATAGATGCAATGACCTAGGGCATTTTGCCAATGAATGCAAGAAGCCTAAAAAGAAGGATAAAGAGTTTCTAGAGCTTGAAGCTAAGTATGAGGCCCTTCTGAAAAAGCAAACACAAGGTAAGGCCTACATAGCTGAAGGGAAGTGTTGGGATGATACTGATAGTGATGAAGAAGAACAAGAATTTTGCAACTATGCCTTGATGGCCAATTCCAAGGATGACACATCTCCATCAGACTCTCAAGTACCATCTCTCACTACTATAGACATGTCTGTTTCTGAGTATAAGTGCATGATTGAACAACTATCTGTTGAGATGTTTAATATTCATACTAGTATGACTGTTACTAATGAGGAGATTGCTAAACTGTCTACTAGAAATGAAATGTTAATCAAAAAGAATGAGGAACTTGAGCTAACTGCTATGCAAGTAGAAAACCTTAAGAAAGAAGTTGAATATTTGCAGAATAAGGTTTTATGTGCTAGTCAAGTGGAAAAGGCTCTTAGGGATGAATTAGCTGAAAATGAATTCAAACTGAAAACGTTTAAGAAATCATCTGGTCTAGTGCAATCCTACTGCGAGAAAATTCAAACAAAACCCAAGACTGCTATTGGACTTGACTATGGCACTCTTAACCAGAGAAAAGGCTATGCTGTCATTGAAGATGACACTGCTGTTCAAGAGGAAGTCCCTCACATCTTGAAAAAGACTGAGACTCCTATTTTTAAACATCCAACACTTGAAATTGATGAGAAAGCCTTACTCATCAAGCAAATGTTGAATGATGAGGATGAGGCACAGTCCAGTGAACAACAGGCATCCTCCAAGAGTAAGAGTGTCAAAGCCAAAGCCAAGGAGCCAGTAGGTAATAGACCTAAGATTGAAAAGTTTGTGAAATTCGTTTCAGCTGGAAATCATGAATCTGAAAAGAAAGTGACTAGCTAAGAAGAAACAAAACAAAAATGGCAAGCTAGGGATCAATAAAGATAACAACTATGCTTATATGCCTAATGCCCCTAGGAAAACTTGTCAGAACTGTTTCAGTAGCAATCATCTAACTCATGCATGCAAGAAACCTGTTGGTAGTGTGCCCAAACCTTTCTATGATTGTTCTGTGCCTCTAAGACATAGAGATGCACCATTTTGTGATAAATTTGACTGCATGCCATGCAATATGAATGTTATGACTAGTTGTTTCAATTTGAGAAGGCACTTCATTGATGGTTGTATCAGTCACAATTCTCACACACACTACACAAGGTTAAAGTCTTCAAGTCCTCCTAAAGCTAGGAAGGTACCTTTGTCACCTAAGTCTGAGACCTCAGGCTCTAAGACTTCTAACAGTGATAAGAAGACTAACACCAAGAAAGTTGATAAGCATGTTGTTTATGATAAAACTGTTTCTAAGTCACATGGACCCAAACTTGTTTGGGTACCAAAGGAGAAGTAATACCTTTTTGTTTGCAGGGCAAAGAAAGTGAAAAGAAGGTCATGTGGATTTTGGACAGTGGATGCTCAAATCATATGACTGGTGATATGACCCTGCTATCACAGTATGAGGAGAAGGCTGGCCCAATGGTTGCTTTTGGAGATGACAACATGGGTAACACATTGGGATATAGCAAATTGAAAGTTGGTAATGTCATCATTAAAGATGTAGCACTAGTCAAGGGACTCAAGCATAATCTGCTAAGTGTTGGTCAGTTTACTGATAGAGGATTCAAGGTGGATTTTGACAAAGATGAATGTTTGATCACCAACAAGAAGACTGGTAATTTTGCTCTATCTGGAGTAAGGAAAGGAAGCCTGTTTGTAGCCAATATGGACTCTGCAAACAAGGACAAAATTTGTTGCTTCTACTTAAAACATCAAACGAAGATTGTTGGCTGTGGCACAAGAGATTATCACACCTGAACTTCAAAGCCATTAATTCTCTGGTCAAAAGAGAGTTAGTGAGAGGCATGCCCACACTTGAATGCTGTCAAGAAGGAGTGTGTGATGCTTGTCAAAGAGGAAAAATGAAAAGATCGAGCCACAAGTCAAAGATAGTGACATCAATAACCAAGCCCCTACAACTCATTCATATGGACTTGTTTGGGCCTGTCAATATTATGTCACTAGGAAGAAAGAAGTATGCCTTAGTGATGGTTGATGACTTTACAAGGTATACATGGGTGGAATTTCTGGCATCAAAAGATGAGGCTCCACAAGTAATCATTGAGCACATAAGGATAGTTGACAAGGAAGCAAAGGCCAACAATGCAAGTGTGATTGCATTAAGAAGTGATAATGGAACAGAGTTCAGAAATGCCATACTTGAAGCATTCTGCAAAGAGAATGGAATTTCTCAGCAATTCTCTGCTCCAAGGACTCCACAACAAAATGGAGTTGTTGAGAGAAAGAATAGAACTCTAATTGAGGCTGCTAGAACAATGTTGCTTGATGCAAAGATGCCTACATGTTTTTGGGCTGAGGCTGTGAGCACTGCATGCTATATCCAGAACAGAACCCTCATCAACAAAAACACTGGAAAGACACCTTACAATTTGATGACTGGAAAGAAGCCTACTCTAAAGTATGTTCATACTTTTGGAAGCAAATGCTTTGTGTTGAAGGATAATTCAGAATATGTTGGAAAATTTGATGCAAAGGCATTTGAAGGAATTTTTCTTGGCTACTCTATGGAAAGAATTGCATACAAAGTTTATGTCATCAGTCAAAAGAAAATTATGGAAAGCACAGATGTGACATTTGATGACAGCAAACTACCTGGTTTAGAAGAAGCCAATGATGAAGATAAAGATCCATTAAAGTTTGATAATCTAGATGATTCTGATGAAGAGAATGAAACTGAACTTGAAACTCAAGTTCAACAAACTCAAGTGAATGATGATACAAGAGAAGAATTTGTGCCAATCAATAGTGGAGAAACAAGCATCCAAGACACACTTGTGAATAGTGGTAACTTCACAGGGGGGAAATGAGAATGATCATGACTTGGATGATAAAGCAACATCAAGAGTGAGAAATCAGACTGAGCATTCAAGGAAATGGGATAGATCACATACTGTAGACCAAATCATTGGAGATGCAAATGCAGGAGTAAGAACTAGGAGAGCAACTCTAAATGAGTGCCTCTATGGTTGTTTTCTATCTCAAATTGAGCCTAGGAAACTTGATGATGAACTGATGGATCCAGATTGGATAATTGCTATGCAAGAGGAGCTGAATCAATTTGAAAGGAGCAAAGTATGGGAACTTGTGCCTGCACCAAAAGATAGAACCATTGTTGGAACAAAATGGGTTCTGAAGAATAAGATGGATGAAAATGGTGTAGTCATAAGAAACAAAGCAAGGTTGGTTGCAAAAGGATACTCTCAACAGGAAGGCATTGATTATGATGAGACATTTGCTCCTTTTGCTAGATTGGAAGCCATCAGAATCTTCTTGGCATTTGCTGCTCATTCAAACTTTAAAGTTTATCAAATGGATGTCAAGAGTGCATTTCTGAATGGAGAGTTGGAAGAAGAAGTTTATGTGCAACAACCACCTGGCTTTGAGGATCCACAATTCCCAGAATTTGTCTACATATTGCTTAAGGCATTGTATGGACTTAAGCAGGCTCCAAGGGTATGGTATGATACTCTATCACAATTTCTTCTTGAAAATCAATTCACTAGAGGCACATTGGACAAAACATTGTTTTACAAGAAGCATGGTGATGATATTATCCTAGTTCAGATCTATGTGGATGATATCATATTTGGTTCTACAAATGAGAAGCTGTGTGAGAAATTTTCTAAACTCATGCAGAGCAGATATGAGATGAGTATGATGGGAGAGTTGACATTCTTTCTTGGGTTGCAAGGCAGTCAAAGGAAGGATGGTATCTTTATCAGTCAAACCAAGTACATCAAGGATTTATTGAAGAAGTTTGACTTAGAAGACTCCTCACCTGCAAAGACACCCATGACCACTACCACTAAATTAGATGAAGATGCTAAAGGCAAGAAAGTAGATATCTCAGTCTACAGAGGCATGGTTGGTTCTCTACTCTATCTCACTGCAAGTAGGCCAGACATCATGTTTGCTACATGTTTGTGTGCAAGGTTTCAATCAAATCCAAAAGAATCACATTTTATTGCTATAAAAAGGATCTTTAGATATCTGAAGGGCACTCCAAACTTGGGTTTATGGTGTCCTAAGGACACATGGTTCAATCTGGTTGGTTATTCTGATGCTGATTATGCTGGATGCAGAGTGGATAGGAAAAGCACCTCGGGTAGCTGCCAGTTTCTTGGACAAAGGTTAGTCTCTTGGTATAGCAAGAAACAACAATCTGTGTCAACTTCTACAGCTGAGGCTGAATACATAGCTGCTGGAAGTTGCTGTGCTCAAGTGCTTTGGATTAGAAACCAACTTAGAGATTATGGACTTGTGTTGGAAAGAATTCCAATCATGTGTGACAACACAAGTGCAATCTCTATAGTTGCCAATCATGTCAATCATTCTAGAACAAAGCACATTGACATCAGATATCATTTCATTAGAGAACATGCAACTAATGGAACCATTGAGTTGCATTATGTCTCTACAGATAAACAACTAGCTGACATATTCACTAAGCCATTAGATGAAGCCACCTTCACAAGGTTGGTTAGTGAGATTGGAATGCTGAATTCTTCAGATTCTGGCTAAGTGAATATATCAACTAAGTTGTTGCAGCAGTAAACACTTACTTTATTTAAATGCCCAATATTTTTGAAGTAAGTGTTGGCTGAAATATATGATTTATAAATATTTCCAATCTGCTACATATATCAGAAAATCATATTTTGTCAACTTGAAATTTCTGTGAAATTTTGAGAACATCACTATTTAATCTGTTGGAATATTCTTTATAGAATATGTCTGGTAGATTTTCAAAAGATAGTGAAAATTGAGTTTCTATGAGTAAAAAGAATAGTTCGATAAGTCAGACTTCTCGAATGGTTCATTTCATTGTTAGTGGTCGACTTCTCTAACAAGCCTATTCAGGACACCCTTAAGTTCTCGAATAGTGTCTTTCAGAGAACTCGAACAGACATGAGTGAGTTCTCGAATAAGGTATTTAAGTTCTCTATTGACAGAGTTCTCGAATAGCATGTTTGAGTTTTCGAATCATTTGAAAAGGCTGATTTCTCGCAGAATTTTAACCGATTTTGGATTTTTATTCAAAATTCAGAATTACTCATAAAAACATATTTTACCTAATTTAGAATTTATTCTAAGTTAGATAACTGCCAGCTGTGAGTTACAACATGCTTGAGTTATCGATTAAGCCTTTCTTGACTTATCGAATAGTTGTTTTCTACTTCTCGAATGCCTGACTTGTCGATACAAAACATATGTCTAATCGACAATTCTAGTACTTCATACCTATACAATTCTACATCTATTCGATTCACTTCATTCGATTTCTCAAGCATCTAAACTCCCAAAACCTCTGAAAACCCTAACTGCAAAAGCTTAATTTCTTCTTCAACCTTCATTCTCATTTCTTCTATATACAAATGGAAAACACCCAACTCACCATACCCACTCAAACCAATTTCATCGCAATAACTAACGATGTGGAAGCACCTAATGCAAACTTCAAGTGCTTTGTACGCTGGATGTCAGAATCATACATCAAGAGTGCACTATCAGCCAACCCAACTCTGTATCTGGACCTCCTAGAACAGTTTTGGAGAACAGCCACTGTGGAAGTCATTGCCCTCGAGAATGCTATAACCTCCAATGTAGTCTATTGCAAGATTCAAGACCAGGATATTACTATTACTACAGCAGACATGAATCAAGCACTGGAATTACAATAAGGGTCAAATGACACACTGGCCACAAATACACAGTTGGAAGAATTCTTTGAATTCATCAACTACTCAGATGTGATCAATCTTGGGAAGCTAAACAGGAAGCATCTGCGGAAAGAGTGGAGTTATGTGTTTGCCACCATTCTTCAAGTCTTCACAACCAGGAAGTAAAGCTTCGATCGGATTAGTGCACCTGCACAGCAAATAGGCTATGCCTTGGCTTATGGGAAAAAGATAGATGTTGGTCAAATTATTCTACAGGAGCTATATGGGAGACTTGGCAAGAACACAGCCAAGAGAGGTACTAAAATTTTCTTCCCTCACTTTATTCAATATGTACTTAACTTTAAAAATGCTAAATTGATTGAATTGCCTGGAGTAGATAACAGTAGAATAGGCTACCCTAGGTCCATGACCAAACTTATTTTTGGTAATTTGGAGACTAGGAATGATGTGGATGTAAGACTCAAAATAACTCCTCATATGGAGAGTCTATTTAGGACTTACCCCCACAACATGCCAACATTTGAATCAAAGTCACAGCTAGCACAACCTAAGCAAGTAGTACAAGATGCTAACCCAATGCTTGCTAACCAACCCTCTCAACCAAACACTCTACCACACAGTGAGCCAACTGCATCATCCTCTTAAAAGGGTGATGTTAGTAAAAAGAAGAGAAAGGAGGTAATGTCTACACCCTTGAACATATTATCTGAAGCAGCATTGGCTGTGGAATTAGGTATAGGTAGTGAGGAACCTGAGTCACCCTTACAGAGGCCAAAAAGGAAGAAATCTAGGACCACCTCTTCAGTCACACAAATGGCTGAAGTTGTAAAATCAGCGGCACACAGTTCACTAGATGTATCCTCTCAACAGGGTGCATCTATAGAATCAAGCATCCTCCCCAATGCACCTATTTGTATAGAGTCAGCACATGGGAGTGATAAGGCTCGCACAATACTGAGTGGAGAGCACATCACAGTTGAAACTCCCTCTATCTCTCAGGGGGAGTTGCCAAAATCTAATCTACAAAACACTTCTCTTCCAGAATCTACCACTCATATTTCTTTGGAGCCTTCAACTCAAACAATTGAGGAGCAAGGCATTGATCATCAAGAATTCTCTTCTCTTGATGAGCCAATAGATTCAAGTGACTTGGTGCATGACACCTTGCTCACCACCCAGGACCCACATTTAGATGGTGAGGGAATGCATGCTGGGGCATATCCTAATGACACCATCACAAACACAGAGGTTCCACTAGTTGTCACTAGAGACTCTGTGCCTGTATCAACTACTGGTGTATCTCATCCCACTTCTGTGGAGACACCAGTAGTAGAGTCAATCCATCCGGTTGCAGAAGTTGCATCTATAACTAAGGAGTCTAGCTTGCCTAGCTCTAGCTCTGACTTTATGTCACAATGGCTAAAGCCTGTGCAACAAGACAGTGCTTCAGGATCATGGTCTGTTCCACAACAATTGACGGTTGAAGCACTTCAAAGCTTAATTGTGGATCAGATCCCTAAGTTCACAAAGATTGCTCAGAACCTCCTCACTGCAAATCTGCCAAATCCTGACTATGAAGCTATTCTCTTATGCCACAGAGATGATGTGGAGCTACAGAAGGCAAAGATAATAGATGATACTGAGAGAGATGGCAATGTAGATGCCTGGCTACAAGGACAGATTAATATTCCTCTCTCAGACAGTCTTCAGTATCTCAGAAAAGAGTACATCACTTCACTAGGGTCCAATGCCAAATCTCTCACCCCTAGTGATGTGTATGAAGTAGTGAATGACAGCTATAAGGGCATTCTCAAGGCTGCACACTACCTTGGAAAGGGTCTAAAGACAGAAGTTAATGAAGTGTGTACAGCCACAACCAAGGAGGTGCATGAGATAAAGAGGACTTTTGATTCCAAATTCCCTCAATTGGAGACTGTAGTCAAGGATAATCTAGCCTGCAAGTCTACCTGCACCAAGATGGACAATGGTTTAGCCATTCTCAAAGATGCTGTCACAAGCCTAGGGCACCAATTCCAAAATCTCTCTAATCAGACAACTGAGGCCAATGCCATGCTTAGGACACTTTTTGCCAATCAGTATGGAGATAAGCTAATCACCAAGTCCCAGTGCATGATATGACTAGGTTTGAAGTACAGAGACTTAAAGAACAATCCCTGTCTGGCTTCAAATCTACTCAATTGTTCAACAAGGTAGATGCAATTAAAAAGGAGGTAGCCACTCTCACTCAGTCTAATGCTCATCTTACAGACAAGGTAGCAACTCTCACTGAGCAGCTGAACACTCAAGCCACCACCACAGCTGATGTTCTCCTGCATCAACAATCCATGTTGTCTGCAATGATGAAGCACATGGGTCTCCCTCTCCCTGAAGAATCTTCAAACCCTGTGGTCACTCATCATGCCTCTATGCCTGACAACAAGCCTAAGGGGGAGAAGAGGACCTCAAGGAACTCAAATCCAAAGGGGGAGAAAACTCAAGCTAAAAGCATCAAGATAAATGAGGGTGGTCATCAAAGAGCTTCAAAATCCATATCCATACCCAATGTGCCAGTCAAAGGAAAATCAAAAGTTGATGAGCCTCCATCTTCTCTGCCAGTTGTAACTCTACCAACTGTGCACATCACCACTCCTGATGGTCAGAAGCAATCTATCACAACCACAGTGATTGCAGGGAGTATGCCATCTGATAGCTCTCCATCTACCAAAGTTGAAAGTGTCGAACCTGTAGAAGTAAAGGTGGTTACTGAGGCCAAGCTACAAGAAGTTGCAAACTCTAATGTCTACCATGATGATGCATTCTTGAAGTTTCTGAAAGTCTCAAGGGAACAGGCCGATGACACTCAAATATATCTAAGGAGGCTGAGGGATCAGATTAATTACTTCATTGTGATACCTAGGAGAGTCAATGGCTTATGGCTCAAGGAGGTGATGATGGTGGCAAAATCCAGTATCGGGCATCTAACTTACAACACTCTACAATCATTGAAACATTCAGAGATAGATGCACTGATCAGGCTTATTGAGAAGAGGGATGCAAATGAAAACAATAAAAGTCTGTATGATGACTTAAGGAATGATCAACCTTCAAGGCTGCCAGAAGTAATCAAGAAGCCATGGACAATCATCTACCAATCTGGCACCAAAATTGAAGACATCAAGCAGTTGGTCATTCCCAATGATCTCACTTCTAGAAATCACAGAATTATCATTGCTATCAGTGATCAACTACAGAAGAAGGGTGGAACCAGAAATGCTGAAGAACTAGAGGCACTGCAAATTCTCAGATCCTTTATAGCAACTGGTGTAATTCCAGAAATTGCCAAGCCTAGGAGAAATAAGGATGACAAAGATGAGGATAAAAGTGGTGGGAGGAGGAGACATCACATGAGTGATAAGGGAGATGAAGACAAGAAAAAGAAGAGGGATGACAAAGAGAAGAAAGATGGTAATGACCAAGGGAAAGTCTATGAGATGACAAGTGTGAAACAGCAAGCCATAGGCATTGCTGACAGTAACCTCACCACAACACAAGACTCTAAGTCTAGGGTGAATACTGTTAGTAGTGACCTACAAAAGTCAAATTCCATGGCCTCTGTAAATGTTTTACTACCTCAAGAAGAGAAGGAGATTCAAGTCAAGAAACCATGTGTATGTTTCAGAAAGCAAACTGCTAATGGAATACTACTATGGTCTTCCAACAAAGGTCAAAAATTTCAGCCAAGCAATCAAGTAAAAAGATCTAATTTCAAGCATGCTGCTAAGAGAGTAAAGCCATCCAGGTCAAGAGCCCTAACAATTAATCCAGGACTGAAACTCCAAACACTAGATGAAGATTTTGATGAAGACCAACTGCTATTTCTGAAAGCTCAAAGAATCTACTCTGCTGCAATTGTGAATAACTTCCTTGAGATCAAGTATACTGATGGGAGACAGAGAAAATTCAAACAAGGGGGTTGTCAAAGTTGGGGCAAGTTATATGAGATAGAAAGAATTATTGCATTGTTGGATTCTGAAGACAAGGTGGAGAAAGTATGGAAGCCTGAGTTGATTGACTTTGTGAGAATGAAGAGAAATCATGCTGAAGCAATAAGGAAGGGGTGCCTTGAGAAATGGTTAGAAAGAGAGAAAGAAATTGATAGACTGGAGATTGAGGCAGAAAAGCTAAGGGCTAAGGGATTGTGTAGAGTTCAGTTTGATCCCTACGTGGTAAAGTATATGAGAAGAAATGGAGACAGTGTCAATATCAGAATGAACCTACTCAATCATTATCCTGCCAATATACTAAAACCAGTACTTGAAGATTTCAAAAACTCTATCCTGCTTGAAGAATTAGATGTTATGGCAGAAATCATAAGAGCTATGGATGAGAATGCAAGGAGAGAGCAAGAAAAAAAACAGAAAGCATATGATGATCTACAAGCCAAAGCAATGAAAATAGAATCAAAGGGGAATGGCTAGTATTTCATCATACTGTAAGAATACTCAACTTGTAATTCAACTCATGCTCTCAATCAAATTTCATACCTGTACTTTTTAAAGTTTTATCTTTATGTATGTTAGGCTTGTTATTAGACATGAAATTGTGACTAAGGGTCTTACTCACAATTTGGGGGAGATTGTTAGTCACAGAGACATGCCTGTTTAACTCTAATAACAAGCCTAATTTTTTGTAATGTTTTGCATTACTTACATGACCTCTTAACTGTGGGAACCTCTAGTTGTAGAGTTTCTACTTGCTTTGTACTTGTAATAGGCATCAAATTCTAGTTGTGTAACTGTACTTATATAGTCAAGAATAATGCTTGAAAGAAGTTCCAAGGTTCATGCCTCAAGCAAGAAGATGAAGACTATCAAATAAATCACAGTTGGGATTTGAAGAAATGAAGAATTTGCCTAAGTACCAATTCGAGAAGTACTCTTGTCTATTCGAGAAGTCTAGCATTCGAGAAGTCAGGGATTCGATATCTCAAGACACTATTCGATATCTCTGAATACACTGTTCGATATCTCAGAGATTCGATATGTCTACTGCTCTATTCGAGAACTCAAGAAGTCAACAAGTCAAAGTGGTATTCGAGTTCTCAAAGAGTCAACAAGTCAAAGTTCCATTCGATATCTCAAGGACTCAGAAAGCTATTCGATATCTCAGGGATTCGACATGTCAAAATGCTCTATTCGACAACTCAAGGATTCCCAGAGAAAAGAGCTATTCGAGAAGTGATTTGATATGTCATATAACAGTATTTGGGAACTCAGAGTTATCGATCAAGTCAATCCTAGTTCTCGAATCACTTACTTAGTCACTTCTCGAATACATTCTTAGAGACAAAATACTGAAGAAATTGTAGAAGTCAGAAGCCTGCAACAAGCCAATGCACTTTATGGACCACAACCTGTAATGTGCTCTGGAAAGCCTACAAGGAAGCTTGGAGAGATATAGAAGAGACAAAAAGGGCTAAAGAAGTGGATCTGAACAGGCTTTGCAAAGTCAAATCTGTAGCCGTTTGGACACTTGCTCAAAAAGGATAGACAATCTAGAAAGTCATTTGTTCAGCTACCTTATTTGAAGTAAGTAAGTTGTATCCATGTTCTATAAGGATACAGCCTCACTTCCTTAGCTGTTAACTTTGAGGAGTCAAGTTTTTCATATATTGTAAGTCATATCTCTCTGAGAAAAACGAAGTTGAGAATACTATCATTTGTATTCACAGATTGTAGCAACCTTTATCTAATACAATATTAGATTAAAGTGATATCGTGTCTTGTGTTGTTTTTATCCGCATTCATATATTTGCACACACAAACACCTATCTTGCTACATAGACTCAAGAACAAGAAAAGTTCAAGAATCCATTCACCCCCCCCCCTCTGTATTCTTTTATTATATTCAATACTTAACAAGAATGATCACACCCAGATATATCCATACATACGTACGTGATGAGTAGTTCCTATATTTGTGTTCTTCCTTATCAACTTATATCTACAATTTTTCACGTATCAATCTATCATTTCTAATTTTGATTTTGTATCTCAACGTTGTGTTTACTCAAACTGAAGTTTCTAATCATGGGGACAGATGAAGGTAATAAACTACTACAAATATACACAAAAACTCATTCAAATTTGATTTGCTTATTTTTTGGGTGTCCCTCTAATTTCATCCAAGCTGAATCACAACGATTGCATTCCTCTGCTTGATAAAATCACTGCTAGGGTTTCTTGCTGGACCTCTTTGCTTCACTCTTTGGCTAGTAGAGTTCAATTAATTCGAACTGTGTTGTTTGCAATTCAAGCATTTTGGACTAACCGTTTTATGTTACCAAGTTTTGTTCACAATAGACTTCAAACTATGTTCACCAGGTTCTTGTGGAAAGGTGACATTAATACTAACGGTGGAGCAAAAATCAGTTGGGATTCTATTTGCGATCCTTTGGATGAGGGGGGCCTGGGCTTCAAGAACTCAAAGGACTGGAACAAAGCTCAGATATTATCTCATCTCTGTAAGATAGTTAACAAAAGTAGGGCTTTATGGCCTCTCTGGGTGAATACTACTGCTTTAAAGAGACATCATTTCTGGACTCTTCCAATGCCTACAGATTGTTCTTGGATTCTTCGAAATGTCCTCAAGCTTCGTTCCCTGGCCCGACAATTTATCACATTTAAGATTGGGAATGGTTTAGGAACTTCGCTCTGGTTTGATCCATGGTGGAACTCTACCTGTTTAGCTTCGCACAATAATGACGCCATCATCTCTCAAGCCAATCTCTCCTGCAATGCCACAGTTCACGAGTTAATCTCTACTGGAAACTGGGTCTTACCTCGACCTTCCACCAGAATACACCATCTGCATCCTGGTTTGGTTTCTTGGCTTCAGCAGTTCAACTATCCTATATTTGACCTTGGTTCTTCAGATTGTATAAGATGGGACGACAGGCCACTTTGTAAAATCAAAACTTGGCACATTTGGAACTCTCTTCGAACAGCTCGTCCTCAGGTTGTTTGGTCTGACTTCATCTGGCATAGGTTCAAAATCATTCGATATGCCCATCATGAATGGTTCCTTTGTCATGGGAGGCTGCCAACGTTGCATAGGCTTGCTTCATTTGGTTTGGACGTCTCGCTATTTTACCACTTCTGTGTTGGAGGTATTAAGACTGACTCGCACTTGTTTGTTCTATGCCCCTATAGCAGTTTTATTTTGACAAGGGTGGCTGGCGTTTTAAAGATAAAGTTTGTTGGTATATCTTGGGTTGAGGTTCTGTCGAATCTGGGCAGCATCCAGGATCATGACCTTAGAAATGTGGCTTTCCTTGCAGCTCAGATTTTTGCGTATCATTTGTGGAGGGAAAGGAATGCTAGACATCATGATAAAGGCTCGCTTGTTCCCAGTATTTTGCTTAAAATTATCATGGTGGATCTCAAGGCCAAACTTCGAAGTACTACTTGGTTCCAGAGACACGCTAATATAGATATGTATAGGTGGATTTCTATTTGACTATGTGGGTTGTTCTACCCTTTTTTGTTCTCTCTATTTCTGATCTAATGGTTGCTTAGATTAGTCACAGATAGCTCTCTCTATCTAGTATGTCCTAGAGCAAGGGTCAATCCCTGTTTTATTCTTTTGTTCTATATAATACTTAACTTAGCAAAAAAAAAATTGATTTGTTTAATTACACTTGTTCCGCTTATGTTTAAAATAATAAACATGTTGTTATGTGATACTAGGATTTAGTTTGTATATGATTTTTTTCGTATTTGAAATCATGGACACGGTGTTCTGTGATTCTTAACTTTGGTCTGTGTATTATTTTTTTATTTGAAGTTGTTTTTGTTTTAACAATTAGTTTCTCTACATTTTGTACAGAACATGCTATGTTGCTTCGTTTCTTGTCACTGCATGTTGTTGATTATATTAGCATCTTCCTCCTTATCTTCTAATACTTCGTATATATTTGTTCGGAATCGTGGATTCACTATACCTATAAAAAAAGTAATTGTGTTAAAGTTTCAATTATGAGAATTGTAAAAAATGTAATAATTTATGTAATCAGATTATAAGAAGTTATAATGTTTTTTTTTCCTCACATGGCTCTTGATTTCTCTCTGTACTGAATTAGGATTATAAATTTGATTTCTCGATTGGAATTTGGATATGGATTTGGATTCGATTTTGGTTTAGGTTGGATATTAGATTTGCACACAAGTTTGTTGGTTAGATTGGATAAAATTTGTTGGTTGGATTTGTATACGTTTTGGATTCTACTCTTATTTTAGATTAGGCTGGAATTTGGAGTTGATTTGGATTGGTTATTGGGTTCGATTTGGATTTGGACTCAATTCTAGTTTCGGTATTGGCACTGTTTTAGTAGTTGCAATTTGTTTGGATTTTTCTTCTTGTTTGTTGGTTGCAGAATTGTCTGACTTGTAAAGTTGTTTCAATTGGTTATTAGATGACATGGATGGTTATTCTCTTGCTGATTGGATTTCTTGCTAATTCTCGTTTGGCTTCGAATACACTTTGATTTTACTGTTGTTTTGTTGATTCTTGAATGACATGGATGGTTTGGATACAATTGTCTTTGGATTCTTGCCGGTTGAATTTTTGTGTTTGCTTTGATTTTGGATTGAATACTACTGGATTCCATGTATTGGATTGTAATTTTTGTTTTTGTTTATTTTTGAATGACACAAATATTACTTTTTTTATGTTTTGCGATTCGTTTGGAAATATTGGATTCGTTTGGTTCATGATTTCATTTCTTGCATCATTTGGATGCTCTTATTTTGTGATTGCGGCTTTAGATTTGTTTGGATACGTGACTCAATTTCTTGTTGATAAGTTTTCGATTTTCTATCGTGAATTTGAGAGAAAATGTTAACATGTATAATATTATAATTATTGAATATTTTCATGGTCTGATGATTCTTTTTTTTATTATTTGGTGATTAATTATATAAACCCTTCACTTACTTTAATTGATAATAAATTTTATTAAAATTAAATTTTACTTTTCTTTCTTCTATCTAGGGATGGCAACGGGTTGGATATCTGTGATATCCAAATCCAAACCCGAATCCTTAATCCAAATCCAAACCCGATCCAAATCCAAATGGATTTGGAAATTCAAAATCCGAACCCGATCCAAAACCCGATCCACCGGGTTTGGATCGGGTTCGGGTTTTATCCAAACCCGAAATTTTTAATTCTTTGTAAAAAAGTAGTAATATTTTTTTAAGCTAAAATTCATAAAAATTAAAATTACAATAGCAAATAAATATCTAGATTTCAGAGACATGAAAATAAATAAGTCCAAGTTACACCACTATTAATATCTAAAGACATAAAAATTAAAATACAATTGCAAATAAATATCCACATAAATATTCAGAGACAGAGTGTAGACTAGAAGACTAGCAGTAGCACAGCATGTGTATCAAAATTGTCTGAACTAAGAAATTTCATAGTAGCACAGCATGTATATCAAAATTGCCTGAACAAAATTACCTAGTGTAACTAAGTAACGGGTATTTATTTTTAAGGAATAAATTATAATATATATTATAATTTATATATGTATATATATCGGGTTTTTATCGGGTTTCGGGTTTGGATCGGGTTTGGATCGGGTTTCGGGTTTGGATCGGGTTGGATATAGCTAATATCCAAATCCAAATCCAAACTCTTTCGAGTTTAAAAATCAAATCCAAATCCAAATCCAAAAAATCGGATTCGGTAAAATCCAATCGGATCGAATTGGATCGGGTATCCATCGGATCAGTTTTTTTTGTCATCCCTACTTCTATCCTGAACATATTTTATCAAGTATAAGGTTTATTTCTAAATTTATTGCGTGTGTTAGACGAGTTTTTCTTTTGTGCGTATATAGAAACAAAGATAATAATTATGCATGCAGTATTGACTACTCATTTAGCGCCCATTTACCAAACAAAATAATAAGAGAAAATTGTTCCTGAGGTAAGAGGTTACCTCAGGAGACTTACCTGCGCCCATTTACCAAACAAAATAATAAGAGAAAATTGTTCCTGATTACCTCAGGAGACTTACCTGAGATTATAATGTAAATAGCTATGGCAATTTTGTAAATATTGGTAACTTTTTAAAAAAATTTTGAAATTACAATTGTACCCTCGTGCATTAATATTGAGAATTTTAGTTACCTCAGGGAATTTTCCTGAGGTAACCTTAGGAACATCAACATTACTTAATTTTGTAAATGGAGTGGATTACTTTACATTTGATGGCTTCCAAAATAAATTTAACTTACTTCATTCTGTCATCCACTTACATGTCAATATCACAATATGCTCACATCATATTCAACAAACAAATAAAAATAGAAAAAAAAATTAAGATATGAAAGTTTACTTGATGAAGATATTGGTTGTAGGAGTTTTAAAAACAAGTTGAAATCAATATATAACATTAAATTTAAATATTTTCACGATTATTTGTTGATAAGCGAACCATCGATCTTTTGTTATCGAGACAAAATTATACTCATAGATTATAATTTGTAATGACATTTTCTTTGTTAGTGTGGTGGTGTACAAGTGTTAGATAGAGCCAAAGTGTAGCATTGACAAGGTCTTAAATTGCCCCAAACAAAACGGCATGTACTTGCCTCCACAAAACTCCACTCTCCATGCCAATTGCTTAGTTCTTTCTTACTCCCTCTTTTCTCACACACTCCTTTTTTTTCTCCTTCAGACATTTCAACTTTCTGATCCAAAATCAATGGCATTAATACACCTTCTTTACTACTTAATCTTACATTTACTTGCAAATATTTCTCTCTTGGCTCCCTATTTAATTTAGTAATTAATTTTCTTAATTAGTGATTATACTCAAAGTTATGCTTGGTTGACTGATGAGTATTTTATGCAACTATGTTTTGGTGATGACACGTGTACAATTTTGGATACAAAGTTTAGTTTTTAATGGTTGTTGTTTTGCCTTGTGTCACAGCCTTGTGAGGTTAGCCCAGCGTGACTATATTGTTTAAATTAAAGACTCATCTTCGTTACAACAAACCACATCAGTTTCTTGACTTGTACATGCAATCCACAGGCTTTGTAGTCCATATATTAATGTCCCAAAATGCCCTTTTATATAGTATAAATAAGTAAAAAGAATTCCAAGATTGTACTAATAATATCTCATAAAAATTAAAAGAAACATCCAGATTAATGATGAGATGCTTGAATCATACTTGATATTGGTAATATGTTTATTCAGAAAATAAATATTTTCTCGTAGTTTAAAACACGTAAAACTTTTTTATTTTTCAAGTATTTTTTTAATAGTATTCATGAAATGAACTTTTTTAGTTTATGAAATCTCGTATTACAGATAAGATTTAAATTTTGATATGATATTTTTGAGAAAATACTATTTGGGTGTTATCTATTAGTAAATGTGAAAGGGCATTTAAGGAAATAAAAGAAAAGTGATTGTTACTAGGATTAACTACAGAAACGGGCAAATGTCGCATGTTACATGTCTCTCTTTCCACCCTACTAGCTTGCTTAATTTAGTTAGCAAATAAATGTGAAATGGCGTTTTAAATGAAAAAGAAAAAATAAATAAAATCCAGAATATTTGATTTTCTTGCATCTATGTACTACTAAACAAAAGTGGATACTAGTTGTGTGTGTATTTAATCTCTCTATCTCTCTCTATGGGCTAGATGAATGCTTGTTACCTACTACACTTCCACAAGAAACACAAAAAAAGTTGAGTTTACAAAGAAAAAGAAAGTTAGTACATTTTTGTTAAGAGTCATGGAAACATTCAAATGTAAGCTTTGTTTTAGAGGTTTTGCTAATGGTAGAGCTCTAGGTGGACATATGAGATCTCATATGTTGAATCTTTATGTTCCCGAGAAGCAACAAGAGCTCGGTGATGAGTACGAGTCGATTCATTCGTTTTCCGATGAAGAACATGAAGTTGATGGACAAAATGAGAATGAAGATAAAGGGTTGTTGAATTATGAGCTTAGAGAGAATCCCAAAAAGAGTTTTCGTTTGGTTGATCCTGAATTTTCAGTTGGTGGTGTTGGTGCATCTTCTGTTGTTCAAGATAGAGAAAGTGAGTCAGAGTCATTCAAGAATGATGATCATGATCATGTTAATGTTCCGAGGTCGAAACGGATCCAGAGTGATCATGAAATTTTAGGCTGTGAATCCAAGAAGTCGAAGCTGAGTAATGAAACGAATTCTTCGGTTTCTGATACTACGGAGGAGGAAGATATTGCTTATTGTTTGATAATGTTGTCAAGGGATAAATGGAGATCACCGAAACGGATTAATAAATATATTTCTATGCATTATTTTGATGTTTACAACGATGACGAAGATGAGGACGTGGAAGAGGACGAGGACGAGGACGAAGAGGAAGTTGTTAAAATTCACAAATCTGGTAACAAGGGTAAAGGTAAGTATAGATGTGAGACATGTAACAAAGTTTTTAAATCATACCAAGCTTTAGGTGGTCACAGGGCAAGTCACAAGAAGATTAAAGTGGTGAATGTTGAAGAAAATGAGAAAGATAATAAATATAATAGCAATGCAAGTGGTGTGGAGGTGAAAATTCATGAGTGTCCTGTTTGTTATAGAGTTTTTGCATCTGGACAGGCACTTGGTGGACATAAAAGATCACATGGTATTGGTTTATCAAATGGTATTGTTGCTGCAACTACTAAAAATCGAACTCAGTGTATCTCGCTCGCAGAGCAGGGCAATTTCGAAACGGTTAATGGGTTTTCGAAATCAACAATTGATCTTAATCTTCCTGCTCCAGTTTATGAAGATGAGTTTAGCAGCCAAGTTGAGATTTCTGCAGTTTCTGATGCTGAGTTCGTTCATCCATGAAGTTGATTTAGGAAGGTGAAATTTTGGGGTTCTTTATTTTATTTTTCCTTAATAGCTTACATGGATTCACAGTTTTTGTTTTTATTTCATTTTACTTTTTGGGAAATTGAGACAAATTGATATTTTAAATTTTTTTAGAGAAAACAGTGCAGTTTCATATTATATTCTCCTATAATTATATTCCCATATTTGTTTTTGTTGAATTATTTAGCATTGTGTGTATAATGGTCAATGGTTCCTTGAATTGCTTTCTTAGCACTTTTGTGGGAAAATATATATTTTTATACAATATCTTGAAAATTTAAGTGAAAAAAAATCCATAATAATATCTTTAAGAAGATATTCGGTTATTGCTAAATAGTAACTGCCATGTCACTTATGTCCAAAAATGTGTAGTAGGAGGTTGAACTAATTCTTTTCTTATCTGGTGCTATCTGCAGTTAAAATCAGATGCATATCTGTAGGCTGTAGCACAAACAAGAAAAAGAAAGTAGAGAGAATCAATACTCTTTTCTTTCCTGGAAATAGTAATTGGAAGAATTTTTAATTGTGTTACTAGTTTGGTACCATAACTAGGTGCCTACCAATATTGTTTCAGTAAACAGATCCTGAAATTTAGAGTCTCAAGACTATTACACATGTAAGATGGAGTAGTATTTTCGAAAAAAATATATAAGCAGTGACAGTGACGGAGACAGAAAATTAATTTAGAGAATTGTAATATTTTATTTAAAATTAATTTAGAAAATTAATTAATTTTTCAACATTTTCACTTTACTGTGGTTGAGAAAAGATGAGAGAGACAGTGGGAAATCCCTTGTTATAATGAGGGAATATTGCTTGTTTAATTTGGCATGACCAAAGTATCCGGTTCATGCATTGAAAATGTATGTGGTACAATCTCATATTCATTGTTTACCCAAAACTCCCAAGCTTTGTCTGTACGTATTGTTTTGGAACAAGCTTTTTTCCTTTTAGTTTGTTGTCTTCCATTTTAAGTTGTCCATAATGCATGAAATGCTTAGGTATTTTGTTTTTTAGAAACTAAGTAAAATTACCAAGTGGTTTTTCGAAAGAATTTCAACTGTTCAACTGATTTAGTCCAATATACAAACATTAAAGTCTCCATTTGTTAGTATCGTAAATAAATTCTCGACCATAGAATTACTATCGTAATTGGTTATCACACTGTTGTTGGAGGAATTTCGTAACACGAAATAAGAGATTTGCTGGAATAGTGAGCGAAATTATGAGTGTGTGGCTGTTTTAGGGGATCAGGATTTATGAAAAAAGAGGGGACTGGACTTGGCAGGTTTCTCGATTTGTCTCAGGTATCGGTCGTCACATGCCAAGATGCCTACGTACCTATGTTTATATAGGATCAAGCTCACGTATTTCTGTGTAATTGATTTGTGTCTAGGGCTGTAAACGAACCGAGCTGTTCGCGAACAAGCTCGAGCTCGGCTCGTTAAGAGCTCGTTCGGCTCGATTCGTTTGCTAAACTAGCTCGAGCTCGAACACGATTTTCTGCTCGTTAATCAAACTAGCTCGAGCCGAGCTTTTGCCTTGTGCGGCTCGAGCTCGGCTCGAGCTCGACTCGAGATCGTTCGGCTCGAGCTCGGCTCGTTAAGCTCGAAAAAATTTCAAATTTTACAATATTTTCTATAATATAAATTATATAATACACTAGGAACATTTTTAATTTAAAAGTTACAATAACCATAATTCAAGGTACTGGGCACTTGGGCAGTGGGCACATAATATCATAATCATAAATAATAAATCTATTACAAATTCTTTCAAAGATTACATCTTAAAAAGTTCAAATTTCAGGGAGACGCTTTTTTATATTACACTTTGTCATCATGGAACCACCATCTGGTTTCCTTCGGAGATCTTCCATTTTTACAATTCCTTACATAGCGATCATTATCTTCTGGTCTTTGCTGCATAGAGTCAAAACCAGTTAGATTAACATTCTAAGAGTAGCTTGAGGGACAATTTAGATAAAAAAATTCTTCACAATAATGAAAAGAAATCAAATCAGGTTTAAATCAGAGATTCTTTAATAACACAACTGAAGACAATGTTGAAAGTTTTCTCTTCACAGGTCTCATTTCCAATTTGGTTGCTGAAGCTACAAGTCTGATGTAAAAGGAGATCTTACCTTCGCAGGTGAACTTGAAAGCATCAACAGAATGCTGAGACAGACTGAACTAACTGTCATAGCTGGTGACCATGAATCATACAAGATATCTGCACAATCAAATGAGCCAAATGAGTCCAAAAACATGTATGCATACCTCAAATCTCTAGCTGAAAGTGATAGAATGGCTCATTTCATTATTATGACCAAATAGGCTCACAAATCATAAAGAATGAAAGAGAAAAGTTTTTACAGTTAAATCGCAGGGCTTATAACTGCAGAATATGGTAAATGCTTAGCATTGCATAGAACATAGACTAAATGAAGATATACCCACCTAACCATGAAACAGACCAAGAAGCAACTGAAAATATCTATAGACCGCCTATTTCATCTCCTTTGAAATGGTTTAGAGGTTTGGGAAGTCGAAGTTGAACCTTTAGACAAAAAGCTACCAATAAGATTCATGTCCCAGCTCTTAATAATTTTTGACACTCGCAAATTTGAGAGTATTACATGTTATTCTTCTGCACAACATATTTGCTCAGCGCTGTCAAATTTTTTACTTCTTGGCTAGTGAAGATTGACAAGGAAAGTACAGACACGTTATGTTGGAAACATGGACAAAAAACATAAGTGCAGTTAACTAACAACATATTTGTTCTGTATTCTTCACAAGTTCGGGCATATGACTTGTTTTTGAGAAACTACAATACACACAAACTGTAAGTTTAAAATCTTTCTTGTATAACTTATGTACCTCTGTTCAAAAAGAGACCAGGAGAATCTGAAGAAGCCAAATTCTATTACGACAGTCATATTTTATTTCACAACCTAAAAACAACAGTCATATTTTATTTCACAGCCAAAAAACGGTTACTACTTCCTTCACAGAAATAATACCTGTTGAGAAAATCAACTTTTGATTTCTTCATCAAGCTGCTTTTTGAGCTGCCAACAACACTACCAGGTCCCCAACCTAATCAAAGTTGAAATTTTATTCATCAATAAAAACTAGAATTTTACAAGTTCATGGCATGCTGGATCATCAAAATAGTAAATTCATATAATTTTTCAATCAGAAACAAATAGAACACAATTTGGTTGCTCGAAATTTGCTCATGAACTCAAAACAGGAAAATAAAAAATAAAATGATCTTACGTCATCCATCAGCAACAAATAAATACTGATTACTTATCCCAACTAAAAATAAAAATTCTCTACTTGTCTACCAGATACTGGCTCGACTCTTTAACCAGCTGAACTTCATTTATTCAGGTATTACAACTCCATTGGTTTTCTTGGCATGTCTAGTTGCAACAAAGCTTTTATATCATTTAGTTATTCTATTTAAATCACGTTCAAGTCATACAGTATACACTCTACACACAATGCAGTTTTGCAGTATTGACTAGTAGTGACACAAGATATTCAAATTGAACACATTTTAAAGCACAATGCAGATACAGAGCATGAACAGGCAACGTAATTCATAATTAAGAATCGGGAAAAATGTAAACTACATTCAAGTTATGAAAGCCAATTCAAACCAATTCATAATCAACGTATAGAACAACTAACTAGAATGTAAAAACCAATTCAAACTTTGGAATATAAACAAAAAAAAGGAATTAAACAAAATAGTTAACATAGTAAGATAATAACCTGTAGTAGTGGAGTTTAACTTTCTTTTGAAACTGAATATTAACAAGATGAGGCTGAGCACCATCTGATCTGAAATCAAAACAAGCAATACATACACAGATGCAATTAAAATATACAGAGAGAGGAGGGAATGAGAGAGAGGGGGGGAGAGGGAGAGAGAGAGGGGTACTGTCAAAAGGAATCGAGATTTTGGTCACGGAGAGAGATGACACCATTAATCGAGAAGACTATTTGTTTGACTCCATTAATCCTGCAAGAAAATACTCAAAATCAACCGTTAGTGTTAGGGTTTTACAAGCAAATGTAATTAACAAAGTGTGAGAGTGTATATATATATATATTTCTGTCGAATTTCGAGTTGTATCAATCGTTTTTTGATGAAAAATGATGATAATTAACTTCGAATTCAGTTGATTTAACCAATCACATCTTAAAATAGTATCAATTTAGTCGATTAATAGATACATAGACTGAATTTAGTGTGTATTCGCCGAGGAGATTCATAGAATTAGGGTTTTTGATCAAGAAACAAGAGAAACGGCGAGAGAGAGTTGAGAGAGATTTTAGGTTTGGAAAGGGGCTGCGTACACACTACTGAAAGCACATATAATTGTGTACATATATTTTCTAAAATAGAGGGCTAGGATTTATCCATCTTATAGATCAATGGCTAGGATTTTAGGGTTTTATAATTATATGGACTGGGTATTGAAATTGGGTTGGGCCAACTAAATTAGAGCTGTATTGGACTTGTTTGACTGGGTCGATTTTGACCAAAATAATTGGAAAAATACTTAAATTTATATGAAAAATATTTTTTAAGAATATCAGTAAATTAGATATATCACTAAATTAGATATATCTTGACATCCGTATGGTTGGATTGTCGAGAAATATTTTTTAAAAAATAGAAACAACAATCCGTGACAAAGCACTAGTTACTAGTACTAATTAGAATGGTAGTGATCTACTAAGATCTCCAAACAAATTAATTTTTTATTTTTTGAAAATTTGGGAATATCACTAAATTAGATATATCTTGACATCCGTACGGTTGGATCGTCGAGAAATATTTTTAAAAAATAGAAACAACAATCCGTGACAAAGCACTCGTTACTAGTACTAGTTAGAATGGTAGTGATCTACTAAGATCTCTAACCAAATTAATTTTTTATTTTTTGAAAATTTGGGAATATCACTAAATTAGATATATCTTGACATCCGTATGGTTGGATCGTCGAGAAATATTTTTTAAAAAATAGAAACAACAATCCGTGACAAAGCACTAGTTACTAGTACTAGTTAGAATGGTAGTGATCTATTAAAATCTCCAACCAAATTAATTTTTTATTTTTTGAAAATTTGGGAATATCACTAAATTAGATATATCTTGACATCCGTTTGGTTGGATCGTCGAGAAATATTTTTTAAAAAATAGAAACAACAATCCGTGACAAAGCACTAGTTACTAGTACTAGTTAGAATGGTAGTGATCTACTAAAATCTCCAACCAAATTAATTTTTTACTTTTTGAAAATTTGGGAATATCACTAAATTAGATATATCTTGACATCCGTACGGTTGGATCGTCGAGAAATATTGTTTAAAAAATAGAAACAACAATCCGTGACAAAGCACTAGTTACTAGTACTAGTTAGAATGGTAGTGATCTATTAAGATCTCCAACCAAATTAATTTTTTATTTTTTGAAAATTTGGGAATATCACTAAATTAGATATATCTTGACATCCGTACGGTTGGATCGTCGAGAAATATTTTTTAAAAAATTGAAACAACAATCCGTGACAAAGCACTAGTTACTAGTACTAGTTAGAATGGTAGTGATCTACTAAGATCTCCAAAAAAATTAATTTTTTATTTTTTGAAAATTTGGGAATATCACTAAATTAGATATATCTTGACATCCGTACGGTTGGATCGTCGAGAAATATTTTTTAAAAAATAGAAACAACAATCCGTGACAAAGCACTAGTTACTGGTACTAGTTAGAATGGTAGTGATCTACTAAGATCTCCAACCAAATAAATTGTTCGCGAATAGCTCGAGCTCGGATCGAGCTCGGCTCGGCTCGAGGCTGTTCGTGAACAACTCGAGTTCGGCTCGGTTCGATCAAAGCTCGGCTCAATTCGTTAAGAAATCAGCTCGGTTCGTTAAGATCAAAGCTCGGCTCGGTTCGTTAAGATCAAAGCTCGGCTCGTTTCGGTCAAAGCTCGGCTCGGCTCGGTTCGTTTACAGCCCTATTTGTGTCTATCCTTAGAGACTTTAGGAATAAACTTCGTTAATCTGGGTGATTATTGATTTTATCTGATTTAATCTTATCATTGTGATATCTTCCTGATTTGAAGAATATCGTTTGGAGATATTTTCCATTATTGATTGATTGAGATTAATTGATTCTTTCCTCATTTCAGAGAGAGGATATTACTTAGCGGTGAATTAATAATTATTAATCTGAATTAATAATTAATAAATATTAGAAATTTAGGAGATTATTAGACATGCATGCCAAAATTATGGCATAACAACTAGCTCTCAGTTCTTCAGTGTAGCTTGCTGCAGTGGAGAACTAAGAATTCTTCAAGCTTCCAAATTTCTTCGATCGCTGAAATAGCTGAAAATAGATGATTAGAAAACATTTAGAGCACCACTGTGCTCGTTAGGCGTATGCGGATGCAAGTGTGATAGCATGCGATGACCATTATAGGATAGATATACTTTTTCCAAGGTTTTCAAATGTGCGAGCATAAATAATATTTTTGAAATCCTTTGCGATCCTTGTTGTCTAGTTAGGACCTTGGCGCTTCTATATATTTTGAACTGGCATACACGCTTTTCAAGTGTCTGATGCAACCACATAAGGATGTGTCTTCGTTTGTGAGATGTAGATGTAGATGTAGTTCTGGCGAACGAGTTTGCATAGAGATGCCTCCACCCATTCGATATAGAGAGATCTCATGGGCCTTCAATAAGGATAGTTTGCATAGGGATGCCTCCACCCATTCGATATAGCGATATCTCATGGGCCTTCAATAATCCAGAGGGTGCTGCACTTTACTAAGCATGTTGCATTGCGAGATTTATAGCTTGTTAGGCTACCCTACTTGATAATTTAGTTCGCAAGTTTGAAATTTTTTTTTGACATATATGTACTATCGCGACGATATATGCAAAATCTTTTGCAAATCCAAACGCAATAATAAATATGCTATTTTAAGAGTGTCGCGATATTTATTTTCTTCGAAAATAATGCTCCTTTTCTTTGTAGAAAATCTTTTACAAAATTATGTATCTCGCGTATATAATTTTTCTTGAGAATAATGCAGCTCGTACGGGATTGTAAAATATCCACAATCAATCAGCATAAAATCGGAAATCATCAGCATAGATATCTCGTACGATTTTTTCTAAATCGCAATAATTTTACAAGCATAAAAATATATTGCTCGCACGAATTTTTCGAATAATAAATATTTTTTTCTGAAAAAAAATTTAAAAATACGATTTATGCATGCATGGCATTATAATATAATTAATTAATTTGTAGAAAATTAAAAGAGAAATTGAAAACTTATCTTTTGTTTTTTTACATGATTGCCTTTTGTTTTCCTCGTCTCGCGCGTCAAGTGGGTCCAGTGGCTTTTTTTTTTTTTGTTGGCCACGGCTGTGACAGCCCCAAATCCGGGGTCATGGATCCGGGCCATCACGGACCAATTTCCATTCAATATCAATATCTCTTGAGTTTTTTTTTTTACCAATTAATACTTATGCCATTGACCCCGCAATAATAAACACACACACACACCAGTCATATGCTCAGAGAACAACATTCACCATAATAAAGTTAAGAGTTGAACAGTTATTACAAACCAGGATCATACTTAAGTACATTGTTGAATAACACTTCGACATGAAGCGTTCCAACAATCAAAAGTTTATTAAATTCTTACACCCTTAATTATACATAAGCTCTCAGAACCCGTCTGCCTCTACGCTACCTCAGGAATCGATGCTAGCGTGCTATCAGAAGGTCGCCTTCCCCCTACCCTCTTGCGGGGCGTTCTGCGAAGTATTGGCATTCCTAGCTGTATATAGATAAGTAGCAAGAATGAGCCAAAATAGCTCAGCAAGATAATTTCTATCTACTAACATCAAAGGAAAATAAACTGTTATATATATATAATAGACAAAAGCAAACTTCAGTTATTATGGAAGAATTTTATTTCCATTCAATATGTATATACACTTTCCAATTATCCTTGTACGTAAGAAATATATAGTATCATTCCATCAGTCTCGCTTCTAACATCATATAATATCAGTTCCTCTTCTTGAATGCTATAACCATCAATATACCATTTCAGTGTGATCTTTCAAGATAATATAAAAACTTGAACAAGTCTCTCGCTATAATCTTCTCATTTCCTTCTTATGCAACAATCATATAAATTAAAATAAAATCAGTTTCTCTTCGTTTGTAACAATAATTCCATCATTTCATCTCACTTTTCTGTTTTCAGTTATAGAAATCTGAAAACCATTTTCAATTCTTTCTTTCAAGTTTTGGGGATATCTGCTGGCGCCAGATACGTAGGACAATGATCAGTCGCCTGACCGTATCCGCTCTCTGTTTATTACTAGTAGAAGGGATGATCCCTACCTGGTAATCAACCCTGGAGGAAGGCTACCTGCTACATCCTCCCTTGGCATCTTCGTGCCGTAAGAAAATATTGAATGCTGGACTGTGCCACTCCCACACAGCCTCTTACGCTTACTGATGCAATTCCCCTTTTTCAAATCATTTTACCATTATCAAATACCATTTCACATTTTTTTCACTTTCCCGTTTCCATTCACATTTCCATTCACATATATCATTTCCATTTCCATTTATCACCACCTTTAAAAATTGTATATGTCATAATACTTTGATTATGACTCAGGCATCTCCTCTGTATTCAATGAAATCAATATGCTTTTATATACGTAGAGTATACCATTTATCTCAAAAGTATTAAATACCATTCAATAATATTTATTAAATCACAATACTTAGGAAGAATATAATATTATAAATCATATAACCTTAGATAATAACTGATACCATTCCTTTATATATATCTCTAGATAACAACTGATACCATTCCTTTATATATAACTCTAGATAACAACTGATACCATTCCTTCATATTCCCTTAATCATAAGGCATGTTCACTTCATGCATAATCATCTCTATGTGTATTCATATCCATCTCATACTCATATCCATATCCATATACATATCATACTCATATACCTTCCCTTTTAACATCAATAATCAAGGAAACAAATTCTTAACAATATAGTAACAATAGCATCACATATATATATTTCATGAAATCAAGTTTCCTTGAAGATAAATAATTTCCAAGTAGGGATAGAAAAGATCTTGCCTCGGTTTCGGTATCCGGACGGTGTGGCTCGTGTCTCCTCCGGAGTTTCTATAAACACAAAAGGTCCGTCGTTAGAATACTACATCTCTTACTCACTACACTCTTGTATAACATTACCCTTGACACTTTAATATATGTTTAACGTATCATTATTACCCCAAAGGTTCAAGAACTTAACCATTTATAAACTCAATCGAAGTTTCAGGGGTTTTCACCATTTCCCCTAACGACCACACTTAACTGTAAAAATTCTCAGAAAATATGGATTTCGAATTTTACTACAAGGTCAACTGATAATGACTCTCTGTCTACCCTACTGAAATATCCCAAAGTTTTATAATTTTTAAAAATGTCTAAGTATGGTAGTTATAGCCTCAAAGTTGGTACAACTACGGTATCTCGACTTTCGAACGCCTTTCACTAAAACTGACTTTTCTCCTAAACCGTTCATCAGATTTTAACGCACCTTATATCAAAACGATCTATGAACCAAGCTCTATCTCATCATGGTCACAAGAGGGTCTGGACAGTAACCTACCGTACATGACTGTTGTTCCAAAACAGGGCATCTACTTGGTTAAACGAAAATCGGACATTATAACCGCTGTATTTTCATACTTTCCAAAAATCCAACTCCTCCAACTCAATCATCAAACACAATAATCATCACCTACACCATGTGGTCTTCATTATCAGCCATGGTTACAAGCCCAAACACTTCCATATTCAACTTTAATCACTTACAAACATTTATAACATCATAATCATAACATTTATACCACTTAATCACTAAACACAACCATATCCATCATAAATATAAAAGAGCAAGCATGATTATACCTTCTTGAAGCTTTGATAACCCTTAAAAATCCTTGATATACCCTTAATCAACCTTATACTAGCTTGAATCAACTAAAAGAATTATGAAAATCAAGTTAGTTTCTTGAAAACTACTATTCATCACTATTCACCATCAACTTTCATGAATTTATTACCTTGCCAAATGATGTTAGTTTGCTATGAAACTTTGTAGATGATCCTTCCTAACCTCCAAGAAGCTCCATGATTTTTCTCTTGATTTGTAGTTGATGTTAGCTAGGGTTTTTTATTTTATTTTTCTTATTTTTCTTACTTTGGCCGAATATAAGAAACAAGAAGGGGGAGAGGTTTTTGTGTTTGGTTTTGATGTTATCTTGGCTTAATCTTGATCCTTCTAGCTTGTCTTGGAAGCTTGGTAAGATATTTTGTGGTTAAAAGCTTGTTAAAAGACTAATCTACTCCTTAAAACATGTTAGTGGATGATGACATCACTTTGATGATCCAATAATCCCATTTTGATTTTCTAATTATAATGCTAATGACCTTGGATAATATAATGTGGTATATATCCTTGTTATATTACTAATCTTGATGGTTTGGTTTCCATACTCGTCTAATTGTGGTTCGTTTCGAATATACCTCATTATCTCAATGGTTTTTGAAATCATTTACGAATCCAATTTCCCTTGGTATTCTCTTAACTTAATAATCCTTTGGTTTAACCTAAATTCACTAATCCCTCAATATATAATTCTTATAATATTTCCATGCTCCTTAATGTCCAATAGAAGCTTATTCGAAATCAAAATCTTAAAAATCCATGTTCAGGAATTTCTGGAATCTATCGTCATTTCGAGTCACTTATTTTCAATGTACAACACTAATATGGTGTCTATTTATTCATTTTCCGTTTCCATTATGGAGTACTTATATACCATTTCTCTAAATCCTCGAAATTTACTATTCATGTGACCACTGTAGCTTTGCTAAAGTTAGGGTTATTACAGTCTTTCCCCCTTAAAACGATTCCGTCCCGGAATCACGTTGAAAATGTCCATAGATACCTCTTTCATCCACACCTCTGACTTCTACACCACTTTCTCTATCCTTTTTCCTTCATAATATCTCTATCTTGTTTGCCTAAAAATACACCAACATAATCTTGCTTGTCATTCATCAACATGCCATTTAGCTTATCAATATCAGTCCCTTTCATTCTCCTCCTGTTTCAGTCATTCCACATTAGTTCATCTCTCATTCCTCCTTTAGCTAAGGGTATCGGCCACCACATTGGCCTCCCCTGAATGGTAGTGTATCTCACTTATGGTTTATCTGTATTTTGATCTCTATTATGACATAAAATATAAACACTTCAATCTTATTATATCTTGTCTCTGTAAAATCCTCCAGAAATTTGGCTAGAATAAGATTCCTTGAAACAATTGTAAGAAAATTCTACCTATAATATATATTTCCTGTTCGTGCCTAAACAAGTTTGTGTTTTTCCCAAAATACTCTTATTCTCCTTTTCATAGAATTTCTAACCCCTAACAGATACTGATTTTCCTTATCTAGATTGTCAACCTACCTATACCATTCATTGACCACATTGATTCCTGACCAAACATTTACACTTAGAAGGTTAAATAACAAGAGAAAATGTTCACCTGCATCTGTATCCGGCTTTTTCAACGCTTCTCCTAAAGTCATATTATACACCCTGGCAGTAGGTCTATTTGAAGCAGTCATACTTTGTCCCGGCGCAGATGACCCACTGGAACGGCAATCTCTAGCAAAGTGTCCTAATTTCCCACATTAATAACACTTGATATCAATTTTGTCAGTTGATGTGCACTGGTTATAATAGTGTCCTTTCTGTCCGCACTTAAAGCAAGTTATTTCCGACATCCTACACACTCCCGTATGCTTTCTACCACACTTGCTACAATCTGGTAAGGGTGGTCGTGCTTGATTAGACTGAAAAGTTCCTGAGGATTTGCCACCTTGATTCACAGTCTCACTAACAGCCTTGTTACTCCCTGACTTTCCCACAAACTGAGATTTTTGTCCTTTACCAACCTTGCTAAAGTAACTTCCTTCACTTGAACCTCCCTTCTGGCCCTCAAATCTCCTTTTCTTACTTTCTCGACTTATCTGGTTTTGTTCACTCTCAGCTTCTATAATGGATGCCTTTTGAACTATCGCAGTATAATCAGTTAACTCAAACGGTGCCACTCTCGTCCGTAGCCATGGTTTCAATCCTTGTTGGAACCATTTCACTCGTTGTTCCTCAGTACGCATAAATTCTGGAACAAACCTAGACAATTCAGTAAATTTAGTCTCATACTCGGCCACTGATAGATTATCCTGCTTTAATTCCAGAAATTTCATCTCCATTTGGTTTTCCAGATACCTAGGGGAGTACTTCTCTAAAAACACCCTAGTGAAATGTTCCCAGGTTATCACTCCCGCTCCTTCTAGGTTCTTCTTAGCTTCCCACCAATAATTTGCCTCTCCCTTTAAGAGATAGGTTGCAAAGATTGTTTTCTGATCCTCTTCGATCCTCAATATCTCAAAAGCTTTCTCTATTTCTTTCAGCCATGCTCTGGCTAATACTGGGTCAACAGTTCCCTCAAACTCTGGGGGTTTCAATGACTTAAAGGCACGAAAGGAGTTAGCTGCCTGATTAGGAAGAACAGGTGGGGGTTGAGGGTTCTGTGGATTAGCTAAATTCTGCCTTAATAGTTCCATGAATTGGTTAAAGGGATCACCGCCCTGATTTCCTTGTTGTTCAGTTGATTCATCTTCCTCTTCTTCTTCATGATTTTGTTCATTACGAGCATTTTCATTCTGTCTATTGTGACTTCCTTCCTCTCTCTCATTTTCTCTTGCATTTGTTCTATTATTACGCTTAGGCGGCATGATTCTGTATATAGCCATATTCTCCATTAATCACCCAAAATTTAGGGTACAATATACATCATTTCCATATATACACAATCATATCATTAGTTAACTCATTTATGCATTTCAATATTTTAACTTCACGCAGTTAGTATCTAGTTATATTACAACTTTAACAAATAAGCATATTACCCTTAGCACAATAACCTTTTCATTTAAGTCAATCACCTGACATACATTAATATTTCCAAATCTCAGCATTTATTATCAAAATACGATAGAATTAGGCAAAATACATAAACTTCATTAATTCACATAAATAGTTTACAACTTGTGGATACATCCTTCACTACTAGCTAATATATACATCATAAAGTACAAGGTTCGAAACCCAAAAACATATCCGTACATACTAATCCGCTATAACAAAAGTACTACTAACTGTCCTCTAATCAGACTGGGATTAAGACAGTAAACAACTAACCTAATCCCCAAAATGACATCAACAAGATGACTAGTCTGATTAGTGTCTAAGACTACTACTCCGAATCGCGGTAACGCCGCTCTGACAACGTCCCTGATCTGCACTACCATAGTGGTGACTACATCTACTATCTGAGCCCTCCATACTGGATCCCCTCTGTCTCCCAACATCCTCCTAATATCACCGAGTGCCCGCAGCTCGATACTAACTATGCCCAAAGACAACCCATCTGGTATCACACCTCCTCCTCTCGCTCTGTCTAACCTCTGCACAAGTGTATCTATAGTCCGACGGGACTCCTCCAGCTGTCCCTGTAAGACAAAGTACTCTAACAAGAGAATAGCTGGCAACTGATCACCTGGAAATATAGGTGCCTCCTGAGGGGGCACAGCGGCTGGGGGAGGTACATCTACAAATGGGGGTGCATCTACTGGTGGAGGTGGGGAAGGTGCAAATGGTGGGGATGGAGGAACTGGCTCCGTGTCCGCATCCTCAGAAGGATCATCCTCCAACTCATCCTCTGATAAAATAAAGTGTCCCGGTGGAGTAAATGGCTCTGCTGGATCCCCCCACGGATCAGGACTCGGTAGAGGAGATGGAATAGGTGAGGGCACTGGATCAGGTATAACAGGGGTAGGAATCACATGAATATCGGTCCACTCGGTCTCCTCCTCCTCCTCCTCCTCAGCTATGACTGACAACCTAGGCCTCTTACGCAAGGGCCTCTCCTCCTCGGGGATATCTGACCGCACTCGGGAAGGACCTGCCCCATCAGATCCCACAAAAGGTCTACCAGTGTATGGCACTATGGCTACAGCATCCCTCTGCCTGCGCTCCTCTGCCTCCTCTCTCAGGCTCTGCTCATATCTCTCTCTAGCACTAGCACGTCGCCTCTCTCTGAGGTCATCAACAGCATAGTCTGGCACCTCTACTCCTACTAGCTGCAGGTCTATAATCTCCTGCTCAGACAATCCTAGCCACTGGGGGTCCCGACTCGGCTCACCCATCTCCGCTCCCTATAATAAAACATAAAATTCTATTAGTAACGGTCTATAAAATTATAATATATGCTTAAAATAAATACTACCTGCGATATACCACCCCTGAACTTGATGGAATTTCACAATTTATATTATAACTGATACATTTATTATTATCACTCTTGTTCCTGAGCATTATGACTCTAAGCTCTGATACCAAACTGTGACAGCCCCAAATCCGGGGTCATGGATCCGGGCCATCACGGACCAATTTCCATTCAATATCAATATCTCCTGAGTTTTTTTTTTACCAATTAATACTTATGCCATTGACCCCGCAATAATAAACACACACACACCAGTCATATGCTCAGAGAACAACATTCACCATAATAAAGTTAAGAGTTGAACAGTTATTACAAACCAGGATCATACTTAAGTACATTGTTGAATAACACTTCGACATGAAGCGTTCCAACAATCAAAAGTTTATTACATTCTTACACCCTTAATTATACATAAGCTCTCAGAACCCGTCTGCCTCTACGCTACCTCAGGAATCGATGCTAGCGTGCTCTCAGAAGGTCGCCTTCCCCCTACCCTCTTGTGGGGCGTTCTGCGAAGTATTGGCATTCCTAGCTGTATATAGATAAGTAGCAAGAATGAGCCAAAATAGCTCAGCAAGATAATTTCTATCTACTAACATCAAAGGAAAATAAACTGTTATATATATGTAATAGACAAAAGCAAACTTCAGTTATTATGGAAGAATTTTATTTCCATTTAATATGTATATACACTTTCCAATTATCCTTGTACATAAGAAATATATAGTATCATTCCATCAGTCTCGCTTCTAACATCATATAATATCAGTTCCTCTTCTTGAATGCTATAACCATCAATATACCATTTCATTGTGATCTTTCAAGATAATATAAAAACTTGAACAAGTCTCTCGCTATAATCTTCTCATTTCCTTCTTATGCAACAATCATATAAATTAATATAAAATCAGTTTCTCTTCGTTTGTAACAATAATTCCATCATTTCATCTCAGTTTTCTGTTTTCAGTTATAGAAATCTGAAAACCATTTTCAATTCTTTCTTTCAAGTTTTGGGGATATCTGCTGGCGCCAGATACGTAGGACGATGATCAGTCGCCTGACCGTATCCGCTCTCTGTTTACTACTAGTAGAAGGGATGATCCCTACCTGGTAATCAACCCTGGAGGAAGGCTACCTGCTACATCCTCCCTTGGCATCTTCGTGCCGTAAGAAAATATTGAATGCTGGACTGTGCCACTCCCACACAGCCTCTTACGCTTACTGATGCAATTCCCCTTTTTCAAATCATTTTACCATTATCAAATACCATTTCACATTTTTTTCACTTTCCCGTTTCCATTCGCATTTCCATTCACATATATCATTTCCATTTCCATTTATCATCACCTTTAAAAATTGTATATGTCATAATACTTTGATTATGACTCAGGCATCTCTTCTGTATTCAATGAAATCTATATGCTTTTATATACGTAGAGTATACCATTTATCTCAAAAGTATTAAATACCATTCAATAATATTTATTAAATCACAATACTTAGGAAGAATATAATATTATAAATCATATAACCTTAGATAATAACTGATACCATTCCTTTATATATATCTCTAGATAACAACTGATACCATTCCTTTATATATAACTCTAGATAACAACTGATACCATTCCTTCATATTCCCTTAATCATAAGGCATGTTCACTTCATGCATAATCATCTCTATGTGTATTCATATCCATCTCATACTCATATCCATATCCATATACATATCATACTCATATACCTTCCCTTTTAACATCAATAATCAAGGAAACAAATTCTTAACAATATAGTAACAATAGCATCACATATATATATTTCATGAAATCAAGTTTCCTTGAAGATAAATAATTTCCAAGTAGGGATAGAAAAGTTCTTGCCTCGGTTTCGGTATCCGGACGGTGTGGCTCGTGTCTCCTCCGGAGTTTCTATAAACACAAAAGGTCCGTCGTTAGAATACTACATCTCTTACTCACTACACTCTTGTATAACATTACCCTTGACACTTTAATATATGTTTAACGTATCATTATTACCCCAAAGGTTCAAGAACTTAACCATTTATAAACTCAATCGAAGTTTCAGGGGTTTTCACCATTTCCCCTAACGACCACACTTAACTGTAAAAATTCTCAGAAAATATGGATTTCGAATTTTACTACAAGGTCAACTGATAATGACTCTCTGTCTACCCTACTGAAATGTCCCAAAGTTTTATAATTTTTAAAAATGTCTAAGTATGGTAGTTATAGCCTAAAAGTTGGTACAACTACGGTATCTCGACTTTCGAACGCCTTTCACTAAAACTGACTTTTCTCCTAAACCGTTCATCAGATTTTAACGCACCTTATATCAAAACGATCTATGAACCAAGCTCTATCTCATCATGGTCACAAGAGGGTCTGGACAGTAACCTACCGTACGTGACTGTTGTTCCAAAACAGGGCATCTACTTGGTTAAACGAAAATCGGACATTATAACCGCTATATTTTCATACTTTCCAAAAATCCAACTCCTCCAACTCAATCATCAAACACAATAATCATCACCTACACCATGTGGTATTCATTACCAGCCATGGTTACAAGCCCAAACACTTCCATATTCAACTTTAATCACTTACAAACACTTATAACATCATAATCATAACATTTATACCACTTAATCACTAAACACAACCATATCCATCATAAATATAAAAGAGCAAGCATGATTATACCTTCTTGAAGCTTTGATAACCCTTAACAATCCTTGATATACCCTTAATCAACCTTATACTAGCTTGAATCAACTAAAAGAATTATGAAAATCAAGTTAGTTTCTTGAAAACTACTATTTATCACTATTCACCATCAACTTTCATGAATTTATTACCTTGCCAAATGATGTTAGTTTGCTATGAAACTTTGTAGATGATCCTTCCTAACCTCCAAGAAGCTCCTTGATTTTTCTCTTGATTTGTAGTTGATGTTAGCTAGGGTTTTTTATTTTATTTTTCTTATTTTTCTTACTTTGGCCGAATATAAGAAACAAGAAGGGGGAGAGGTTTTTGTGTTTGGTTTTGATGTTATCTTGGCTTAATCTTGATCTTTCTAGCTTGTCTTGGAAGCTTGGTAAGATATTTTGTGGTTAAAAGCTTGTTAAAAGACTAATCTACCCCTTAAAACATGTTAGTGGATGATGACATCACTTTGATGATCCAATAATCCCATTTTGATTTTCTAATTATAATGCTAATGACCTTGGATAATATAATGTGGTATATATCCTTGTTATATTACTAATCTTGATGGTTTGGTTTCCATACTCGTCTAATTGTGGTTCGTTTCGAATATACCTCATTATCTCAGTGGTTTTTGAAATCATTTACGAATCCAATTTCCCTTGGTATTCTCTTAACTTAATAATCCTTTGGTTTAACCTAAATTCACTAATCCCTCACTATATAATTCTTATAATATTTCCATGCTCCTTAATGTCCAATAGAAGCTTATTCGAAATCAAAATCTTAAAAATCCATGTTCAGGAATTTCTGGAATCTATCGTCATTTCGAGTCACTTATTTTCAATGTACAACACTAATATGGTTTCTGTTTATTCATTTTCCGTTTCCATTATGGAGTACTTATATACCATTTCTCTAAATCCTCGAAATTTACTATTCATGTGACCACTGTAGCTTTGCTAAAGTTAGGGTTATTACAACGGCTGTGGCATGTTCCTCCATTTTTTTTGCTGATTCCACTGGATTGTATGCAAAGACTGTTCTCTTCAATTTTTTATTCATCCACTGTTTTCTGGTGCGTGTTTGTACTATTGTACTATTTTTCAATAGTCTTTTCCCTCGTCTGGATGCCGTGCGGGAGCCTTGGCCTCCATTCTCTTTCCTTTTATTGTCTACGTAAGCCGTAGCTTCCTTGAGCTTCCTCTCTCAAATTTTTTCTTCTTTTTTTCCACGCTGGAACCTTGTGTCTTGATTTTACTATCTTCACTTTTGTCTTTTTTTTTTCCCATTAATGCCTTGTTAACATTAAGTATATTTTCTCCCTGCGTTGCTCTGTCTGGTGCACCGTGTCCATATTTTTTAACCGCGGCTACTTGCCTCAATTTTCTCTTCTTCCATGGTCTGGACTCCTCATTTTTTTTTTCTTCATGCGAGTCCCTTTGGTTTTGTTAATAAGCTCTTGTCGAGCTTCTTTCCTCTTATATTTGCCATTCTCACCATCCTTGCACCGGTTATCGATGCCTTGTCGTCGCCCATTTGTACCAAAAAATCGAAAACCCTATACCCATTTTTATTTAAAAATTATTTGTCCTCCACAAATAATTAATTTCTCCTCCTAGCGCCAAATGTTGTTGGAGGAATTGAAATTTGAGATTTGCTGGAATAGTGAGCGAAATTATGAGTGTGTGACTGTTTTAGGGGATTAGGATTTATGAAAAAAGAGGGGGCTGGACTTGGCAGGTTTCTCGATTTGTCTCGGGTATCGGTCGCCACATGCCAAGATGCCTACGTATCTATGTTTATATAGGATCAAGCCCACGTAGTTCTGTGTAATTGATTTGTGTCTATCCCTTAGAGACTTTAGGGATAAACTTCGTTAATCTGGGTGATTACTGATTTTATCTGATTTAATCTTATCGTTGTGATATCTTCCTGATTTGAAGAATATCGTTTGGAGATATTTTCCATTATTGATTGATTGAGATTGATTCTTTCCTCATTTCAAAGAGAGGATATTACTTAGCAGTGAAGTAATAATTATTAATCTGAATTAATAATTAATAAATATTAAAAATTTGGGAGATTATTAGACATGCCAAAATTATGGCATAACACACACATCACCCAAAATCAGATCGATCAAATATATTAGTGTACCTGCAGTTTGCTCTGTTCTTGCAGACTGAAGGAAAAACTATATCTGGCACACATACATTCTAGAGGAGTGTAAATTTTTACAAACAACTTGACTACTTGTTCAGCAAACAATTTTCGATAATTGGAACTCTTATTCATACCGGAAACTCAACTTTATATCGTACCATAGTAAATAATCGCGGTATGATATGCACTGACAATCGGTTGCTAGATATGCACACCGCGATCCCTGTGGGGAAAGGTGTATGGTTTACGGAGAGAAATGGTGTGTGAAACTGATGTACTAGGTCATCATGTACAAATACAATACATATTGCAAGTTGTAATGCGAATGTTGGATGTCTATACATTTCAGAAAAAATCTCATAAGTAGTGTTTCAAGACATGCCTTGTCTATGTTTGTTCCTAGCTAGTAATATTCTTCCTTAGCGCTTACTATACATAACAACTTGACAAGTTATCTATTAAGTTTCAACCAGAGAAACAGAGTACAGAACCATAGTATGAATGAATTATGTATAAAAAATACAATTCGTATAGATGGTGCTAATTATGTAAAACTTGATTTGGATGCATGAATATTAAGATTTGGATACTTAATTATTTCCTTCATATATCATTCTGTGAATATTTATTTATCAATGACTTTAGAATAACCACAAATTGTAATTTTAATATAATTAAAGAACATTACTAATGTAAGAATAATTAAAATTATATGTCAAATCTATCAAAAAAAATAATATGTCATTGTCATTGTTGTGGATAAAAACTAGGGTTGAGATTGGGGTTAGGGTTTGTGTATATTTAATACTTGCGTTATGAGTTTCGAGCTTTAATAACTGTTCTTCTATTTTGTGACTCAATTCATGTCCTCACAAGGTGCCTACGTATTTCAGAAGTTGGAAATCAAGCAAAAAACGTAGTTCTGAGAATGAGGAATCAGGTCCTTTACATAAGTGTAGGGAGTCATAGATTTAGAGTAAGGTTAGGAGACTTGGGGCCAAGTCTCCTTCTAGGTTGATGCAACAAGATCCTCCTATCAAGGATTCAGTTTCTATCTTGGACTTGGTGATTCAATTCGTGTTAGACTAGGAATAGGCCCGTATCAAGCATCGCTAGTACAGGCTGCGATTTAAATCATGCATTATTGATCTTCTGCGATTTTTATAAAATCATCGGACTTGTTAAAAATCACGAAATTTTTATGTTAACATCTTTGTGATATTAATTAGTTTTTAAAATTATCGGGAGAATTATTTTGGGTGTTTAAGTACTTTAAAATGATTTTAGATTTAATTGTATTTAAAGGATCAAAACTTGCAAAATTCATATTTAATTCATTTTTTATCCTAAAAATATTTTAAAAATATGTGGGTGCTTGTTATTTCATGATTTTGATTTAAAAAATTTTAAAATTTAATTTTTCAACTATTTCCCATTTAATTTCGATTTTAGTAGAGATTTATCAAAAATTTTGTTTGTTCAGCGGTGTTAAATGACCAAGCTGCCCCTTATCTTTTTTTTTTCCTTATCTTAGCAGTGATATTGTTTTGGCCACACAATCTCTAGGCATCTTTCTTCCGAAGTCTCTCTCTCAAATCTCTCTCACTTTCTCTCGATCTCTCATCATCTCTCTCTCTCGTGAGCTCTCTCTTTCTCTCGCGAGATTATGTCTCCCTCCCCTCTGTTTGTAAGCTATGTGAAGAACAGAGTGTGTGCGTGTTGTGTGTAGAGGGGCGTGGTGTGTGTGATGTACTGGTGGTGTGTGTTTTCAGTCGTGTGTGTTCTCAGCCGTGTGTATGTTGGTATGTATGTGTTTGTGTCATAAATATGACTTCTACTGATGTACTGGTGGTGTGTGTTTTCAGTCGTGTGTGTTCTCAGCCGTGTGCATGCGTGTGTATGTTGGTATGTATGTGTTTGTGTCGTAAATATGACTTCTACTGCTGGGTGTTGCGATTGTGATTATATTGGTTCGATTTGAGGGTTAGTGAGGTTAAGTGATGCTAGTAATTGTGTGTTTAGCAGCTGCGGTGGTGTGGGAAATTGAAATCATGTGTGTGTATGTATTACAGGGCCGTGGGTTTGTTGGTACGAGCTCGTGGTAAGAACAGCTGAGGAAGGGTTCGATTCCATCGAATTCTTGGTTGTTGTGTTCGTGTATATGACCGTGGGTGTGTATAAATTCGTTTCTTTGTGGTGAGTGTATTCCCCTGTTTCAAAATTGCTATTACTGCAGAAATGTTTCCAAGCTGTATGTCGTTGTCCGAGTTGGGTTTTACAGTGTTCTCAGTTGAAATCGAAGTGGGTTTCGGTTCTTGTCCTGTTTGATTCAGTTTTCGTGATGAATTCTGGTTCGATAATATTTATGTGCAAAATTAATTGGTAGAGTCTTGTGACTGGAAACCCGACATTACTTGTATCAATTATTTGATATTCTTCGTTTCGTGTTTTAATTCCAAAAAATTTTATCCGGTTGTAATTTGAGAATTGTTCGATTGGGAGTAGTTATAATTTAAATTGTTTACTACTTGGATTGTCGTAATTGTAGTTCGAGTCGATAATTGTGGTTGAATGTTGCCTTAAGTTGCTGTTTGAGTTACTTGAGTCGGTTGTTTTTCGACGGGCTAGTCCACTTTATAAGGGAAGTGATGTCCGATTTTCGCAAATTCTTATAGTAATTTAGTAAGAATTATTTTCAAATCAATTTGAGATACGTGTTTATGTGGTTGGTCTGATTGTACTAAATTATTTTATGAGTATAACCAATATGTGTTATATGTGTTATGTTGTAAAGTGTTATAGGACGCGTATAGATTGAATAGAGCAATCAGTAAGCTAGGTTTGGTTCGTTGATGTACTAAAGTAGTACTTTACCTTGATATAGGTACGAGTATGAGGCCCGACCAAGAACAGTGCACGAGTAAATGGAATTTCGAGCAGGAAGATAGTTATCGAAGCCGACGAGTGTGTTGTCATGAATTGGCGAATTCGGAAGGAAAGATGGAAGTAGGGTCGAGTAAGGGGTCAACGTGAAGAGAAGTAGAGATTGACGTGAAGTTGAGTCACGGATCGATGTTGTAGGATCGAGAACTTCGTGTATCGAGGCAAGTGTTATCGCTCCTCACTTATTGTTCAAGTGATGCAATTCTGTTCTATTTATATATCAAATGTGTCGGTCAAATTTTGTTTACGAAGTGACGTCCTTCTCAAATGACGTGTAGATGTTTATATTTCCACCTATAGCTTAAGTGCAAATTTTCAAATGATCTTACAAATACCATTTTCTTCAATAATATTTTAAATCGTGGTATGTTATTGGATTCCTCGGGAGAGTACCATTTCTTTTATTTTATATTCTTCAAAATTGTTCAAGAGATGTTTTAAAACAGAGAAAATCTAAGATTTTAAATCCTTATCAAATCTTTAGCATGATTCCTGATTACAACATATTTTCACAGATGGACCCTCTTTAGGGGATGTTTTTCTTCAAACTGAGTTACAATTAATTATTCTAGTATTATTTTACAAATGTTCATTTTGAACCACTTACTTTACCTGATTTAGTCTGAGCTTTACAATATGTTAGGACATTTTTATTAAATGTTTAGCACTTGACTATATCCTCGTTTTATCGTATATTCTCAGTTGTTGTTAATATTGTTACTGGTAAATTCTTTCTCTGAATCATTTAATGATGTGACCCCAATTATTCATATCGAACTTATCGATACCTTTTGAGATTGTTGTTCTTCATTTATTACCCATTTATCGTGTCGAATTCATCGACACCTGTTGATTGTGAATTCTTCATTGACTCTCGAATTATGAGTTGTTCTGGAACGTGAGTTTTCCAGTCGGTTTGTTGTCAAAGGTTGTCGATTGTCCCAACACCTAGTGCGTTGGATTTAGAATTGGAATGTTTTTCAGATGTCCCTTCGGGGAGACCAATTTAATGGTCAACAGATGTCCCTTCGGGGAGACCAGTTTAATGGTCAATAGATGTCCCTTCGGGGAGACCAGTTAATGGTCAGAAGTTGAAGCCAATGTGTGTCGTGGATCCATTTAGGGGGACCTTGCTGTGTGCATTGTCCGGGGTTAGTGCGGGTCTGATCAGCCGCCTAACTCCACTAAATTTTTTAAAATAAAAAAAAATCAATTCTAATCCATACATTGAAGTTGAGTTGCTTCAAAGCTTGATTCCTTTGAAGCCTGTGATGATTATCTTTGATTATCAGAACTTTTATCAGTTCTCATTGTTGATGCATTTTATTCTAGCGGAGTGGCTCATCTTGGAGTTACTATATTTAATTTCTTCAGCTAATTTCTTTCGTACCATATGATGATTATTCTTGTTGATCAGAACCTATATTGTTCTTGATATTGCTGTAGCTGTTTACACTTGCTGAGCATTGTTGGCTCACTCTTGCTTGTTGTTTATTTTTTTTTCTCCAGCTAATAGAGGAGATTAGTGGACCTTGTGGTCAGTTGGTACTACTGTTCCAGCAGCGAGAGGTGACGTTCGAGTTGTTGATTTCGTCGGGTAGTGGTTTTGGAATTTGTCAAGGTTGGTAAAATAGTTTGACAGTGGACTTAGTTTGTTAAAAGATTGTATAACAATTTTATTCTGAGGTTGTTGGATTGTAATAATTAAATTTGATAGTTGCTTCATACCATAACCTGTAAGCGGTCTTGGATCAGGGGTATTTTATTATTATTTTATGTATATATCCAGGTATATTATGTTGATTGTGGTTATTATTATTTTATGTATATATCCAGGTATATTATGTTGATTGTGGTTAGTGGCCCCAAATCTGTACCCCGGATTATGGGATGCCACAGTTGGTATCAGAGCTACAGGTTATGGTCACTAAAACAGTTAAGATGGGTGGGTATACGTGTGCGAGACGGACGTTAGATAGAACGATTTAGGATAAAGTTCACCTTAGGATATTCAGACGAGTATTATGACGTTGTATGGTCCTTCGACATATCGTGCGAGTAGGAGTTCGATCGTTTGAATATTAGTGGACGAGCGAGACTGATAATCCAGAGCCACATGAGCTAATTGGGCAGTTGGAGCTACCAGTTTGGAAGATATTATCTTGAGGCTTTCACATACCTTCTAGAGTTTTTTTATGACTTTAGATACGATGTGAACGTTATAGAGAAAATACGAGAAGACTAGAAATAAGAGGTGGAAAATGATTGTAGGCGTGTGTTGGAAGTGAGGGCATAGTTGCACGCTACTAGCCATTGATCTCGGTTGAATTCTTAATTGATTTCTCATTTGGGCAGTTGAATTGATTCTTGTTCTTGCTCTGAATTGTTATTAACGAATTCACGGTTTATATTGTCGCTGAAGCATTTGTTGCGCAGTGACGGTTAAAATCGAGAATGAATGAAGATCTTCTTATTTATTCAACTCATTATTGTCAGGCCGGTTTTGGCAGCTAGGTATATTAATGATTAGCCGGCAAGAGTGAGATTATGAATAATTATGAATTTCTTGAACGTTTGTTTAATCGACTATACTTCAATTGATGATGAACTTCGTATGTCAAATTCGATTACACACATTTCTATTCTTTCATAAATACCTCTATTTTCCAGGGGATCACTTGATTCAACATGGTGCGTGTAAATTATTGAGACCCTTGAATTCTTTCTATTTTCCCCAAATATTTAATCTTTTCATCCAAACTGAGATGAACAACCTATGTATATAGGGGATTCGGGGACTTTTTATCTCTGTGACAGAAGTCTGGTGGGACGCCACGGATTGTGTTTGTCATGAAAGTACTAAAGATTGGCCATCTTTATGTACTAGGGTGATTGACCTATCACCTAAGTGACAAATACAACCTGATAATAGTTCAATGATCATATTGATCTCTCGGTTAAATCCTTTCACAAAAGGTTTTATCAGACAAAATTCAGTGTACATTCATACCCGATACCTATTCATTCTATTGACTTCCTTTGTCGGAAACCCTAATGATTTCAGAATGACTAACGAGGAAGAAATGCGAGGATAGACGCGACGATATCTTAAGTGGTTGAAATTACAATTACGTTGACGAAGAATTAGTCGAGTAAGTTTGAGAAGTGGTGTTAAGACAGAGATGGCATATCAAATTGGATTACTTATCGGATTAAGAAAACATGTACAAGATTTTGAGATTAATGAAATGGAGTTGAGTAAAGAGCAGGTAACAAGGGCATAAGATTATGGATTTTAATAAAAGATTGAAAAGAGAATGATGATGAAGATATTTGGTATGTGATATTTATTATTGATGAAAGACTTTTGGACATCTGTTTAATTTTGAAGGTAGTAAACAGATATTATAAGACTTTGAATGTTTTGAAACCCATTGTTGAGGATAAGAATTTAGAGCCGAAGAAGGATAACTTGAGTAAAGCAGAATGAAGCAAGATGGATTTGTTTGTAATAACTATCAGAAGGAAGTGAAACTTGAATAAAAGGTAAGATGATTGTGTTGGAATAATGACTTGTGTGAGCCCAGTTAAAAGAGTTGTTATGTTAAGAGTAGAAAAGAATTGACCAAGATGGAACAAGATGATAAGAAGAGGAAGATAGTGAACCAGAAAAGTTTTCAGAAGCGTTTCAACAGAAGATGTGTAATTCAGTTAAGGGAAGAATGTAGAATTTAGAAGATTTAGAGCAGGGAGAATGGGGCACAATAGTTGCCCACATAACGAGACCCCATGGTCATAAGATAAGATTTCGAGAGAGAAATATATGGAGATATTGTTGAGATAAATGCAGAGAGTTGTGGCTGTAATCAGAAAGAATAGTGTGGTAACAAGTAACAGAGTCAAAACTTAAGGTTATGTGCCATGAGCTTGGAAAGATAGGACTTTTTGCTATAGACTGTATCATATCAGTCTCAGTGGAACCTATGATGAGAGTAACAAAACTGTTTTCTATAAGTACTAGGAAGCTAGAAATTCAGCATGATTATGAATGAAGTTAGCAAGAATTTGATTGTGATGACAGTAAAAAAAATGTAGAATTTTTATTTATTTATTTTCATGCATAGAATCGGTTCAATGAAATTCAATATTGAATGATAGCAGGGGACATGTTGAAGCTAACAAATTGATTAAAGGATTTTCTCAAGAAAAGGAGTAGTAATACTCAGTGTATCTCAGAATGATGCGCTAGTACTGTTCATGAAGAGGAAAAAAAATAAATTGCAGTATACATTGATAGAAACCCAAAGATATTTTTGAGGCAGTATTTTCAATTGATAGGGATACGATGAATTGTTGGTGATGGTGTTTGTTTGAACGAGGGTGTTTACCGCTTTATAGGTACAATGAATAAGAGTCCAAATAGTATTCGGACGAAGAATTTAATTATGTTCATAGATGACATTTCAAGATATTCGAAGACATGTGGAGGGTATGTAGATCAATTGAGATAACTTTAAGAAATTTCAAGAAGATTATACACAAGAGTTTAACTATGAATTTTGGACGAGAAGGAATCTAACTTTTGACATGTGGTTAGGAATGAAAGGATCAAAGCAAATTTTTGTGAAGATGAAGCAATAGCGAAGTGGGAAGAACCAAAAAGGTCAGTAGAGGTCGAAAATTTTGGTGAGATTAATCGGAGATTACTAAAGATTATCGAAGGTTTTATCCAGATAGCCATAGTGTTGATCAAGTTCACCAGTGAGAACAAAGTTTGAATGGACAGAGAAGTGTGAAGAGAGTTTCTAAGAGTTGAGAAGTCAGATGTGGAAGTTTGAACGCCTAGTCTACAACGAAGGTGATCGATACCGTGGCATTTCAGCCTGAATTATATATTAGAGAATTAAGAAGTACCGAGATGAAGTGATGAACCAGAATGTGAATGATTTGACAGGAGAGGAATGGAGCAGTCAGAAGGATAAATGGTGAATGTGTACTTTATTTCGTAATATCTTGAAACACGAGCGATGAATAGATGCCGTAATTTCTGTAGTTAAATTGAGCAGTGTTAAGTATAATGTGTGGAGTTAAATTCGAGAGCTTGTTGAGTATATAATGTTATGTTTCAGACACTGATTTCTGAGGACGCGGAATTAGTGAAGTTTAAACAATTTTCGAGGATCACGAATTAATTGTTGAAAACGTATGGCTGATGTGATGTATGTCGAATCAAATTTTTCTTGTTAATGAAAGTCAGAGTTTGTTGAAAAGTGTTGAATGGAAAGTTGTTTCGTGGTCGGTATCGAGGGGGCTGTGACCCCGGGATGGTCTGTATTACAAACCGAGTATTTCAATGATTTATTTTTATGGTAGATTATGTCGAAGACGAGGTTATGGAGTTTATTAGTTTTCAAGGACTGCAGATGTCGAGGATAAAATGATTTTTAATTTGTTTTAAACCAATAAAATATTTGAGATTGTATTTCAAAAGTTTTAATCGACCAAAACATTTTTATAAGAGTGAGAATTGAGTTATAAACCGAATTGTGTTTGATGTGTATGTAATGACGTATGTGTTTGATTGTATTATTCTATTTCAAGGACGCGATCGAGAATAGATGATATGAGGTTTCGTTGACAGATTGGAATCAAGGTATCATGGATTTATTTATTTACCTGTTTACTGCAAGTCAGGACAGATTTATTTATTCATGTTTACTGCAAGTCAAGGCAGGATTAGCATGGTGTATGATTAAATTGAGATTGTGAATGAGTGTAGTATAGAGATGAATTGGTTATGAATGATTGGGTTGGTATTTGAAATGATTATACAGGTCATAGTCCATTATTCGAAAAGGTCATGCCCGATTTTCTGTAGATCAGGCATTCGTTTAAGAGTAATAAATGTTTCGAATTAACGAAATTTGTAAGGGTAAGGTTTAAGTTTATCTTAGAGTTTGAGGGCTTACAGGATGAGCCTATCGATGTCTGAGTTAATGTGGAGGAGTCCTAAAGTTGAGGACCCAAATTGAGGAAATTAGAGCGAATGTTTGAGAAGAACCGTTACTTGTGTTCTTAGGATTGATTCTGAGGACAGAATCCTTTTAAGGGGGAAAAGATATAACGACTTAAAAAAATCGCGTATTTAAAATTTATTATTTAATATTAAATTTGAATTATATGTTGTGATTATTTGTGAGAAGGTCAATATATGTGATATTGTGTTCATGTGTGTATATAATGATTTGTGTGTGCCGTGTAAGTCTGTGTATATTTATTTCTATTTTGAGGATTTAAATGTATTTAAATCATGCATTATTGATCTTCTGCGATTTTTATAAAATCATCGGAGTTGTTAAAAATCACGAAATTTTTGTGTTATCATCTTTGTGATATTAATTAGTTTTTAAAATTATCGGGAAAATTATTTTGGGTGTTTAAGTATTTTAAAATGATTTTAGAGTTTTAATTGTATTTAAAGGATCAAAATTTGCAAAATTCATATTTAATTCATTTTTGATCCTAAAAATATTTTAAAAATATGTGGGTGCTTGTAATTTCATGCTTTTGATTTAAAAAAATTTAAAATTTAATTTTTCAACTATTTCCCATTTAATTTCGATTTTAGTAGAGATTTATCGAAATTTTTGTTTGTTCAGCGGTGTTAAATGACCAAGCTGCCCCTTATCTTTTTTTTTTCCTTATCTTATCAGTGGTATTGTTTTGGCCACACAATCTCTCGGCATCTTTCTTCCGAAGTCTCTCTCTCAAATCTCTCTCACTTTCTCTCGATCTCTCATCATCTCTCTCTCTCTCGCGAGCTCTCTCTTTCTCTCGCGAGATTATGTCTCCCTCCCCTCTGTTTGTAAGCTGCGTGAAGAACAGAGTGTGTGCATGTTGTGTGCAGAGGGGCGTGGTGTGTGTGCGTACACAACTGTGTGTGTGATGTACTGGTGGTGTGTGTTTTCAGTCGTGTGTGTGTGTTTCTCAGCCGTGTGCGTGTGTGTGTGTTGGTATGTATGTGTTTGTGTCTTAAATATGACTTCTACTGTTGGGTGTTGCGGTTCGATTTGAGGGTTGGTGAGGTTAAGTGATGCTATTAATTGTGTGTTTAGCAGCTGCGGTGGTTTGGGAAATTGAAATCATGTGTGTGTATGTGTTACAGGGCTGTGGGTTTGTTGGTACGAGCTCGTGGCATGAACAGCTGAGGAAGGGTTCGATTCCATCGAATTCTTGGCTGTTGTGTTCGTGTATATGACTGTGGGTGTGTATAAATTCGTTTCTGTGTGGTGAGAGTAGTCCCCTGTTTCAAAATTGCTATTACTGCAGAAATGTTTCCAAGCTGTATGTTGTTGTCCGAGTTGGGTTTTACAGTGTTCTCAGTTGAAATCGAAGTGGGTTTCGGTTCTTGTCCTGTTTGATTCAATTTTCGTGATGAATTCCGGTTCGATAATATTTATGTGCGAAATTAATTGGTAGAGTCTTGTGACTGGAAATCCGACATTACTTCTATCAATTATTTGATATTCTTCGTTTCGTGTTTTAATTCCAAAAAATTTTATTCGGTTGTAATTTGAGAATTGTTCGATTGGGAGTAGTTATAATTTAAATTGTTTACTACTTGGATTGTTGTAGTTGTAGTTCGAGTCGATAATTGTGGTTGAATGTTGCCTTAAGTGGCTGTTTGAGTTACTTGAGTCGGTTGTTTTCCGACGGGCTAGTCCACTTTATAAAGGAAGTGATGTCCGATTTTCATAAAAATTATTTCGTAAATTCTTATGGTAATTTTGTAAGAATTATTTGCAAATCAATTTGAGACACGTGTTTATGTGGTTGGTCTGATTGTACTAAATTATTTTATGAGTATAACCAATATATGTTATATGCGTTATGTTGTAAAGTGTTATAGGACGCGTATGGGTAGAATAGAGCAATCAATAAGCTAGGTTTGGTTCGGTGATGTACTAAAGTAGTACTTTACCATGATATAGGTACGAGTAGGAGGCCCGGCCAAGAACAGTGCACGAGTAAATGGAATTTCGAGCAGGAAGATAGTTATCGAAGCCGACGAGTGTATTGTCATGAATTGGCGAATTCGGAAGGAAAGATGGAAGTAGGGCCGAGTAAGGGGTCAACGTGAAGAGAAGTAGAGATTGATGTGAAGTTGAGTCACGGATCGATGTTGTAGGATCGAGAACTTCATGTATCGAGGCAAGTGTTATCGCTCATCACTTATTGTTCAAGTGATGCAATTCTATTCTATTTATATATCAAATGTGTCGGTCAAATTATGTTTACAAAGTGACGTCCTTCTCAAATGACGTGTAGATGTTTATATTTCCACCTATAGCTCAAGTGCAAATTTTCAAATGATCTTACAAATACCATTTTCTTCAATAATATTTTAAATCGTGGTATGTTATTGGATTCCTCAGGAGAGTACCATTTCTTTTATTTTATATTCTTCAAAACTGTTCAAGAGTTGTTCTAAAATAGAGAAAATCTAAGATTTTAAATCCTTATCAAAACTTTAGCATGATTCCTGATTACAACATATTTTCACCGATGGACACTCTTTAGAGGATGTTTTTCTTCAAACTGAGTTACAATTAATTATTCTAGTATTATTTTACAAATGTTCATTTTGAACCACTTACTTTACCTGATTTAGTCCGAGCTTTACAATATGTTAGAACATTTTTATTAAATGTTTAGCACTTGACTATATCCTCATTTTATCTTATATTCTCAGTTGTTGTCAATCTTGTTGCCGGTAAATTCTTTCTCTGAATCATTTAATGATCTGACCCCAATTATTCGTATCGAACTTATCGATACCTTTTGAGATTGTTGTTCTTCATTTATTACCCATTTATCGTGTCGAATTCGTCGACACCTGTTGATTGTGAATTCTTCATTGACTCTCGAATTATGAGTTGTTCTGGAACGTGAGTTTTCCAGTCGGTTGGTTGTCAAAGGTTGTCGATTGTCCCGACACCTAGTGCGTTGGATTTAGAATTAGAATGTTTTTCAGATGTCCCTTCGGGGAGACCAGTTTAATGGTCAACAGATGTCCCTTCGGGGAGACCAGTTAATGGTCAGAAGTTGAGGCCAATTTGTGCCGTGGATCCATTTAGAGGGACCTTGCTGTGTGCATTGTCCGGGGTTAGTGCGGGTCTGATCAGCCGCCTAACTCCACTAAATTTTTTAAAATATATAAAAAAAAATTCAATTCTAATCCATACATTGAAGTTGAGTTGCTTCAAAGCTTGATTCCTTTGAAGCCTGTGATGATTATCTTTGATTATCAGAACTTTTATCAGTTCTCATTGTTGATGCATTTTATTCTAGCGGAGTGGCTCATCTTGGAGTTACTATATTTAATTTCTTCAGCTGATTTCTTTCGTACCATATGATGATTATTCTTGTTGATCAGAACCAATATTATTCCTGATATTGCTATAGTTGTTTACACTTGCTGAGCATTGTTGGCTCACTCTTGCTTGTTGTTTATTTTTTTTTCTCTAGCTAATAGAGGAGATTAGTGGACCTTGTGGTTAGTTGGTACTACTGTTCCAGTAGCGAGAGGTGACGTTCGAGTTGTTGATTTTGTCGGGTAGTGGTTTTGGAATTTGTCAAGGTTGGTAAAATAGTTTGACAGTGGACTTAGTTTGTTAAAAGATTGTATAACAATTTTATTCTGAGGTTGTTGGATTGTAATAATTAAATTTGATAGTTGCTTCATACCATAACCTGTAAGCGGTCTTGGATCAGGGGTATTTTATTATTATTTTATGTATATATCTAGGTATATATTATGTTGATTGTGGTTAGTGGCCCCAAATCTGTACCCCGGATTACGGGATGCCACACAAGTAATAATTACGAAATTAATACCCATTTAGAGTTTCGGGCCTCATAATTAGGTTTCGTTATTGGACCAAGTTAGGTCTAATTAATGCAACATTAATTATGTCTTAGGGCTTACTTTTAACCCACATCATTTGTCACACAGCTTTTTGGAAAACTTTTCGAGTTTGATTCTTTCAAATATCCTAGCATGATAACCAAATTTGTTGCCAAGAAACTTAGTGAGAAGTATTGTTTTTCCTTTGATGTTAAAGTTGTGGTTCCCAATCCCATTGTTCAAAATTATCTCCAGATATGCCTTGTCTTTCTTCTTTGGCTTCTTGCATTCATTGGCAAAGTGACCAAGGTCATTGCATTGATAGCATCTTATCGTTGACCTATCCACAAATTCTGACTTGAAGTTGTACTTGTTTGGTTTCATAGGTGCCTTGCTTTTGTTGAATGAGTGGTTCTGAGGCCTTGCTTTGAATGGTTGTTTCCTTTCGAATCTGATGTTGAAAACTTTCTAACCATGAAGGTAAATGATGTGTTCTCCATTGCATCCAGCTCCTCCAATGTATAAAACTCATCATCAACCCGCTATTCAGCTACTTCTGCCTCAGGTTCTTCATCAACTATTTCTTTAATCTTCAGTTGACTTGTAGAAGCTTCAAGATCCTGGATGAATTTGTTCACCATCTTGCCTTCGATGTCTTGGATAGCTCTTTTCTGCAATAACTTAAGTTCATGATCGAGTCTTCAACACACCATACAACACATCATATGATACTTTGTTCAAATCTCTATCTCTCAAAGAGATAACTCGTTGCTCAAGGTAGTTTGGTGCAGAAAGCAAGAACTTCATCTTCAGCTTCTTGGTGTTGTAAATTTTACCATTCATTTGTAGCTTTGTTACATGTCTATGAAACCTCTCAAACATTTCAATGATGCCTTCTTTAGTTTGAGCCATAAAAGCTTCATACTGAGTAACCAAAATTTGTTTTCTTTTTTCTCTAAATTCTTCAGTACCTTCACACAGTATCTCAATATAATCTCACATCTCCTTTGCTCATGTGCAAGCAGCAATGTTTGCAAGCATTTATTGTTTCATAGAATCAATGATAATGAGCATGAGATGACTGTCAAGAGCAACATTCTCTCTTTTAGTGTCTGTCCATTTAGATGGATCCTTAGCCACATAAGACTTTAGAATTATGACAGTACCAACAGTCTTCTCAGGTACTTCTTGTTGTGGGACAAAGGGACCATTCTTGAGGATATCAAGGTATATAGGGTTAGCAGTTTTGATGAACAACATCATATTTATCTTCCAGAGGTGTTAGTTTTCTTTGTCGAACTTAGGGACCTTTACTATTCCTGTTGTCTTTGGTGTATTCATTTGATCTTTTACTGTTTTGATTAACAGATATAAAGTGCTGAACAAGAACACACAAACTCACTCTAAATCTAATATTTTATTAGATTTGAAGTATGCAACAAACTATGAATACAAGATAAGTATTCTCAGTTTCATTTTTTCCAGAAAGGCATTACAATATGTTGAAATGAAAAACTTAGTAACTAAGAAAGTGAAATGTGCATTTACAGAACAGGTTCACAGTCATCTTTTACAAAACTAGTAATAGACAAACTATCTTTTCTAACTTGTCTATATACTTTGGTGCAAGTCTGGGCATCATGTGATATGACTTTTTCTCATGCTAACCAGATCCACTTCTTCAGCTATTTTTCCTTATTTTCTCTCTAAATTTCTTTGTAGGCTTTGCCAGATGCACACTGCAAACAGTTAAACCACTTTCCTTATGACTTCTCGAATCAGTGTATTTTGACTTCACTAATTGAGACATCTCGAATCAATTATTTCTGACTTCACGAATTGAGACATCTCGAATCGAACTTCACGAAATGAGACATCTCGAATCAATAATTTTGTTACTTCTCGAATCAATGCACTTCTCGAATCTTCAACATAGCACATGTCGAATTGGCCGGTAACTTCTCTAATTATCAATTTATTCTGCACTTTACAAATTAGAACATTCTGCACCATCCTTATTCGTCAATTTATCTTCAGAAAGTCTTGAGTCATGATCTATAGATCTTCTTCCAATTTACATTCAGTGACTTATTTGTGGTTACATAAATTGAAATTTACATTTGAACTAAGTACAAGTATAGAACCTTTGGTAGACAAAGGGATCCCTCAGTTAAGAGCTCAAGTAGGTAATGCAAAGCATTACAAACTGGTAGACTTATTATAATTGATGTACAGGCATGCCTCTGTAACTAATTACAATGCATGCTTTAAATTTTATATTACAAATTTTTAGTTCCAATATGTTATTGATGGAATTCGAACCTTGGCTATTAGAGCAATTTAAATATAAATAATACTCCTTATCATTAGATCTAACGGTTCCTACTTATTTACTAAAAATGTAACGATCATAATTCAATATTTTTTTGAACCGTTGAATCAAAATATATACAAACAATTTAATCATATTTGCTTATTATGAACGTACGAATTTTAATGCATTTTATTAATGACTTGAAGATATTGTGTTATGTTTTTGGGTTATATATAATGATTGTAAAATTATGTTTTATATTTAATGGTAGCGTGTTTTAGTTAGAAAAAAAAAATTAATGATCGGAAGAGATGTTACAATTGGTGTTTTTAGGTATTTATAAAAGGGCATGGAGTTTCTAAAGCACACTATAGAGAAGTTCTCTATTAGTGCACCTTAAATCTTGTATTTTATTATTATTTTTTATAATCCAACCGTACGGATGAAAAGTTTATGTCGAAATAACATTGTATACAAATTTTTATTATATTTGAAATAGTGGAGCATCACTTTTATAATAATACTATTTTCTATATATATTCAACGATACATATTTATCATAATCTTATTGCTATAAATTTATAGTTTCAAATAATTAAACTACACGCAAATTTGTACATTCACATATTTTTGTATGAATTTAACATCCGTACGGTTGGATTGTTCAAATACTCCCTCCGTCCCACTTATTTTGTCCTCATTTGACTTTCTTGGTCAAATTGATAAAACTTTGACCTTAAATAATAATTTAATTATTTATGCTTTCATAAATTTAAAAGTTGGATATTGTAATATGATAAGTGTACTTTGTGATAATAATTTTTTTAAAAAATATAATTGTCATATAATATAAGTAATTCTCATTACAAAATTGATCAAATTGACCAAAATTAGGTCAAAGTGACAAAATTAGTGGGACGGAGGGAGTAATATTTAATTTATCATATTTTAAATCGCACTAATAGAGAACTTCTCTTTAGATACTCTTTTTCCATATATATAATAGGGAAATATCTTCTTATATCTATACTAGTATATAATAAGCAAACAGGACTATAATTTGGTCGTTTGGTTCAACCATGGTTCAACCATCTAAAAAAATAGTGACCGTTAGATATTTAGTAAATAGATGATAACCGTTAAATTTAATAATAAAGAATATTCAATATTTAAATCCCTCTTCTAAAGTCCAAGTTTCGAATCCCATCAACAACAAATTTACATTAAGATTTTATATTATTATTAGTTCTAATCAATACATATCATTTATTAAATACTCCGTAACTATTATTATTACTAATAATTTTATTAATTAAATTATATTCATAATAAATTATTATACTCTATTTTATTTAATCACATAATTTTAAAAGTATTTAAAAGTAACCCGTGCTTTGCACGGACTATAAGCTAGTCTATACTATAATATTATAAGCAAAACAATGTATATTTGGTTAGTTGGATGGTCGGTTAACGTCATCTAAAAAAATTGTTAACACTTTCCTAAAAGTATTAAGTAAAAACATTTATATTAAAAATATAATTAAAAGAGTATGTAGTTGAATTTCAGTTGAAGTGTAACTGATATAGTATGTATTTTTGTAAAATATGTGTTTTATTTTTTAAAGTAAATTACAATATATATTTTTATTTGTTTTTTTGAAGGTTCGAATAAGTTTTTTAGAAAGGTTTTAACTAACCAACCAATTATACCCTTATAAAAGTATAGTACATATAAATTATACTTAATTTTCTTTTTCTTTTCCTTTTTTTAATTTGTTTACTTATCAATAATTTTTTATATTAAAATTAATTTTAAAAGATATTGGTTTCTTGAAAGAGTCTTAAGAGAAGTTGGGTGATGGTGGAGAATTATGATTGAAATAGTATGTAAAATATGTGGTTTATTTTTTTAATTAAAATTAAATTCATTTAGTATATATAATAGGAGAACCAGAGGATATTTTAGGGGCATTTTGAGCCAATAAACCTCTATGAAATTACGAGTTTGCCCTTGTATATTATAAAATTACATCTATTTGTCACTCCTTTATTTGAAGAGAAAAATTAATTTATTTTGTCTTTGTGTGAATTGAACCCACAACCTTCTCCATATATTTCTTCCTCCAAACCATTATGCTACATTATGTTTTCTGGTATGGAATTAAAATTCTTTTTGCACAAGTTCGACCTCTCTATTATCATGTTTTTACTATTATGTTAACTTATGAGTAAAAATAGTAATGACAAATATTAGTTTCAAAATTTGAAATTTTATTTTTCAAAATATGGTACGTAATTATATATACTAATTTCAAAATTTTATTCCACTCTCTTATTTTAAATAAGTTAGTTTATTTTTGTTGTGAATTGAATCATTAACCTCGTCCAAACAATTTATCCTTCCGATCATTGTACTACATATATTTTTGGTTTTTAGTTAAAAATTTTTAGATAAATTCGACCTCTTATTTATTCTATTTTTACTACTACTTTAATTTTTGAGCAAAAGATAATGGTGATTCACATCACTTTTAAAATATTGTATTTTAGTTTACAAAATATGGTACATGATTATATATACAACTAATTTAAAATTTTGATAATAATATCACGCGATGTAAATTGGTTTATTTTCGATTAATTAAACATTTCTTACATATAATATTAACTATAATATATTTTATATTTTTACATAACAATATATAATTAAAAGAAGAGATCCTAATTAAGATGTGAGATAGTACAAAAGTTAAAATAATGAATATTGTAGATAAGTTGAGAAAGATAAACTTTTTTGAAAAAAGATCATATAATATATAATAATACAAAATATAGGAATCAGTTCATATCATAAGTACATCGATTAAAAGTCGTATAATACACATAGAGAAATTTTGGTTGGAAAGAATATAAAAGCATTCAAAGTAAATTGTAAAAAGGATTAAAATATACAGTTTAAGTTAACAAATATCTTAGAAAATAGGATATTACATAGCATGCACACACACAAAATATTATGATCGATCAATCACATTATATACTATGAGGTAGTTAATATTATTTGCCTAAAAAGATAAAATTTTAAATTATGCAATTAGTTTTTTATATACAGATTGAACAACATCTATATTGTGAAACATTACGTGGGTAAATAATAGGTTTCTTGAGTTGTCAAAATTAGAACTAGTATATGAATAAATATGTTTATGATTATATTCTTAAATATACGTTGATAGAGAAAGACATAAAAAAAAACTTTATTTTTCCCTCTTATCTATTAACTAGATTCTTTATGAAAGAATGACAAAAAAATGAGGATAAAATATTAAAAATATCACTCCAAAAATTGATTTATAGTGATGAAAAACACTAAGGAGAATTAAACCGAAAACCCCCCTTATTATTTAAATTTTATGTTCTCCTATCCAAATTTATTATAATAACAAATTATTAGATGTTTTCTACTTTTGACATAAATTTGTACAAATTGGTGTAAATATGTTATACTTTATCCAACACATACTATATATCCAACACATTTGTATATCACGAAATATATTATTTTGAGTGCTTAACTGAATAAGTAAATCATATTTTATATAAAATAAAATTGAGACATTATAACAAACATGTTTTAACGAAAACTATACAATCATGTCCATATATATTCTTTAAATCGTAAAGTTAAACATGTTTACATCAATTTTTAGAAGATGACATGTAACTAGCACGGTTATTATTACGCTAGTTGTTTCCAAGATGTTTCGAAGACACTAACCTTCATCTTTTTTATTTTTTTCAGAAAAGGCTATTAAAAAAAAAATAAAGCCTAAAGAAACAGAGAAGCAGGGTAAAAGAACTAGTACTATGTTCGATCACTTCATTAAAAATGTCCAGAGAAACACTATGAATAACTCATACCATTACACGAATGAATCACAAGTGATACATAGTTTTCCTTTCTTTCCAAGAAAAGCAATCAAGTTTAAAACAAGCACCTTGATCACAAAAAAAAAAAAATGTAAATGAATACCAGAGCTTTTGCCTTCAGGTTACCATACCTTTCTATTAGTCGGATCCTCTGTCTCCTTCCTCATTAAAATGAGCCCCGCCAGGGGCACTCTTTTTGTATTAAAAAGAGCAGGGGACAGAGGATCCGGGCTCCCTTTCTATACGTTGTAAATCACGGATTTTCATTTTGAATTCATGTTTAGATCTATCAATGCTGCTCTTCAGTACAAGTCAAACCATAGATATTGATCCAAAATGAATATCATACATTTAATCTTATAATTTCATTCGGCACAAAGTTCGTGTATGTATAGAAATTGATTGTTTTCCATGTTTGAATCTAGCAACTTAGCAGTTAAATTACAGTACACACTTATGACTTAACAGCATGTACCAACCTGAAGTATCGATGAATCGACGATGTCCTAGCCTAGTGACGAAAGTAGAGGTCGGTCATATGTTTGGTTTCTAAAAAGTAGGAACCCTCTCCCGATTTGTGATTTGTAACGTTCGTTAGGACTCATTTGAATTAAAAAAAAATGATGTACTTATCAGAAGTTTTATGCATTTAATTCATACATATATGTAATTAATTTGGGTTTACTAGTACTTTATGCTAGTAATCTTTCAGTTATTGATGGTGCCTTGCTTTGCTCTGCTTACATTGTTGTCACTCTATATTTTAAATAAAGTTGTAAATTGTTATTGTTTACTACATATTGATGTTTTGTCCGAACCATGTGAGTTTTTTAGCTGAGATTGTGAATTCATGATAGATAGATAATCCCAATCCCAGTGATTAGCTTTAAGTAAAAACAAAGATATATTACAATCCATATTAAGATTTGACGAAAATCCATCCAGAAAAAATCCAATGGCATAACATAAAAAACATCAAGGCGATGATCACCGAGGAAAAACTATTTTGTAGCAACATACGTTGTTCCTGCGAAGTTCCAAGATACGATATAGACATCACTATTATCAAAGCTAGCCAGCACTATATATAGTTCAGATCTCTAAGTCTTGAGTCATATCACACTTTACTTAACAGTGTTCAATATAACAATGGTTAAGTTACTGTTTCTGTCGTTTCTCTTCCTTGCAACTTTAGTATTAAATGCTCAAGGGGAAGACAGGAAGGTAATGATATTTGATACTTCGACATAGTAACCCCACTTTATCGTTAATGCAAAGAGTACATTAAACCAGCCTAATGCAATTATGGGTTTCTGTAGGTTCATATTGTGTACATGGGAGATCTTCCTCAGGAAGATGTATCCATTGCATCCACGCACCATGCTATGCTTTTAAGTGCACAGGGAAGGTACAATGCACACACACACTCACACTTTCATTGTCGATTCTATTACATGAGTATTCTTAACACTTTATGCTGTATTATTGCAGTGCCTCAGTTGCCAAGAAAACACTTGTTTTCAGTTATGGGAGGAGCTTTAATGGATTTGCAGCCAAGCTAACAGATGAAGAAGCCACAAGGCTTTCAGGTGTAACTTTTATGCAAATATTTATGTGTATATGAGAAGGTTCAAAAATTTGAACTGTACTAATAAAGAATGTGATGGGATTTAGGAATGAAAGGAGTCCTTTCAGTCTTCCCGAGTCGTACTCTAAAGCTTCATACTACGAGGTCCTGGGACTTTGTTGGATTAAGTAAGGATGAAGTTGGCGGTCCTCTTGAAGGAGATGTCATTATTGGGCTTTTAGACACTGGTAAATTTGTGAGACCATCCTCCAGTAATATAGTACATCTGTTTTACAGTGGAAGTTACAAGTACAAATGTTTTTCTGCACTAACAGGAATATGGCCAGAGTCTGAAAGCTTCAGCGACACCAATCTAGGTTCGCCACCTTCTAAATGGAAAGGAACATGTCAGGGTCCCAATTTTAATTGTAGCAAGTAAGGATCACGTGTTAATATTTTCTGACTAACAAGGGAATAAAACTAGTTCTTATCAAGGGTTCTTGCATAAAACGGAATTAAACTTTGACAATATGTGACATTGCAGCAAGATCATAGGAGCTCGCTACTATAACAGCGAGAATTTCTATGATGTTACAGACTTCAAATCCCCAAGAGATGCAGAAGGACACGGAACACATACTTCTTCAACAGCTGCAGGAGGTGAGGTGGAAGGAGCGAGTTACCTTGGCTTAGCCAAAGGGACTGCAAGAGGAGGAGCACCTGGTGCAAGAATTGCTATGTATAAAGTTTGCTGGTCTTTTGGATGCTCTTCAGCAGATATCCTTAAAGCATTTGATGATGCCATAGCAGATGGTGTTGATATTATATCGGTTTCACTAGGATCAGACTTTCCAACTGATTACTTTGAGGACCCGATTGCCATTGGATCTTTCCACGCCATGAAAAATGGAATCCTGACCTCAAACTCAGCAGGAAATTCGGGTCCTTTTCCTGTTTCAGTCGCTAACTTTGCACCCTGGACTCTGACTGTTGCTGCCAGCACCATTGATAGAAAATTTGTAGCAAAGGCAGTGCTTGGCAATGGACAAGTTTTCCAGGTAAGTTGAATGCATCTACTTCAGCAAATATCAAACTGATTTCAAGCAAAATCTTCTCATATAATTCATTCCAACAAATGCAGGGACTCTCCATCAACAGTTTTGATCTCAATGGGACCACATACCCACTAATTTGGGGAGGAGATGCTGTAAACTATACAGTTGGTTCTAATACATTAATCTCAAGTCTCTGCTTTGAGGGTGCCATGAATTCAGAGGTCGTTGAAGGAAGTATGGTATTTTGTGAAACCATTGGGGATGGTTCTGGCATTCTGTTAGCCAATGGTGTTGGAACTATCATGGCTGATTCATCTTACAGTGATTTCGCCTTCAATTACCCATTACCAGCAACTGTAATCAGCACAGAAGATGGCATCAAAGTTCTAGATTACATCAGAACAACTGAGTACATATTTTCTATATTCACCAAAGATAATTCGTTACAAAACTGGTGGTATTACATTTTGACTAAAATAAACCAACCATTTCAGGGCCCCAATTGCGACAATTTTGGTATCAGAGACTCCAGATGATGTCATGGCTCCTATTGTTGTTTCTTTCTCTTCTAGAGGACCCAGCCCAATTAGCCCTGACATTCTGAAGGTAATGTGATTTTGTCTTGTAATTTAGTGCTTTGTAAACTTGTCATTGTCTTTTTTAACTGTTTTTCTTACTCAACCAGCCTGATCTCACTGCTCCTGGTGTGGACATTCTTGCTGCATGGTCTCCGGTGGCACCTCCCTCAATCTACTATGCTGATACCAGGAGTGTCAATTATAATATAATTTCTGGCACATCCATGTCTTGCCCGCATGCTGCTGGTGCTGCAGCTCATGTCAAGGCTGTCCATCCGGACTGGTCTCCTGCTGCTATTAAATCTGCCCTTATGACAACAGGTAAGACTTACAAACAAAGTTAGTCCCTACATGTGAATTAACCATTACCCACCCTGAATAAACTTTTAGCACAAATTAATGTATTATACAATCAGCTACTGTTATGGACCCAAGGAAGCAGGAAGACCAAGAATTTGCATATGGATCTGGTCAGATTAACCCAGTTGCGGCAGTGGAACCAGGACTTGTTTTTGATGCATCCGAGGCAGATTATATTAACTTCCTATGCAAGCAAGGCTACAACACAACCACTTTGCAACTTCTCAGCGGAGATACTAGTGCTTGTAATAGCACAGCACCAGGAAGAGGATGGGATCTCAATTACCCATCGTTTTCCCTATATGTGCTAGATGGCGATTCGATTCAGGGTGTATTCACTAGGACAGTGACTAATGTAGGGGCAGCAAACTCAACCTATACGGCTGCTGTCATTGCACCTGGTGGTACCATTTATTCACCCAGTAGCATCAATGTCACCGTCGAACCTTCTGTCCTGTCATTTGCTGAAGTAGGAGAGACAAAATCATTCACCGTAACTGTCACTGGACCACAGATATCCCAACAGCCAATCATGTCAGGTGCTATTTTCTGGTATGATGGAATTCATATAGTAAGAACTCCACTTGTTGTGTATAACTATCTCCCAGGGGCTCCTTACAATCTAGATACATACTCAGAGTCAGAGATCTCCCTCATGCCTTGGAAAAAGACAACTTATAGTGGCTCTTCTCTATACAAGAAGAAAGCTACATTTGGACACAAGTAAACTAAATCAAATACCAACAAAGTTGGAATGAAGGTTAACATTGTAGTTTTTCATGTGTCTTTGTTTGGGATACTGTCATGTTTTGTGATATTTGGATGGGTGCAAGTCACATCCAGAAAGTGTCTGATATAGGTGATACCTTTCAAATGTAACACCAATACCAAAGAAATAAAATCACAGACAAATTTGCTTGCCAATATATATATTTTTAATGAATCTTTATGTATTACAAACTGACACAAGAAAAGCAGGAGACTGCAAAACAAAGATGACCAAAAACGCTCCAACTATAATTTATTGATCACCATGAAACACAAATACAACATTCAATATTAGATATAGCAATATGTAGATTTCAAAAAAAAAAAAGATAAACCAATATTGTTACCATATATGTTAAGGGTAAGGGACGGGTTATTTAACAATCAGTTTCTCAGTCGTTGGATATTAAAAAATAAAAATAAAAATTACGTTTCGCGGAAATTTTCCGCGGACCGATCCGCGGAAAATTTCCGAGGAACATAAATTTTTTTTGTAATCCAGGGGGCCGTTGGATCGTTGATCCAACGGTTCAGAAACTAATTATTAAATAAGCGGTTCCTGATGATCGATTGTCAGGACCAGCTTCCATATGTTAATGTATATTAACATAGGAAATTTTGAAAAGTTACCTTCGATATTATTATTAGTGAATAGTGAGAGTTCCCTATTGTTTTCTCAAATAGACCTCCCGGAACAACCGAAATCGTGTATAAGAATTGTTCTAATCAGTACTATATAGATCGAGAAACGTTTAAGGAGGACTGTATTGTTCTAATCAACGATCCAACGGCTGTGGAACCGATTGTTAAATAATCGGTCCCTGACAAACGATTGTCAGGGACCTACAGTGTTGGTGAGAATGTAAGAAAGAGATGAGTCGGTGTTTGATTTGGGGAGGATGAGTCTATCCGTGATTTTTTTACGCGAAAGGGAATTTTGGTTTTCATCGCTCCGTGGAAATTTATAGAGGATAGGTAGCCTATCCACGGAAAATTATAGGGGAAATTGCCCAAAATATCACATTTTACGAGATATTTGTCCAAATTAGCACTCCCCACAAATATGGCCCCTACATGGCTCTTACTTAACGCCATTAATATCAGCGTTTTCTTAACTTCTGTAATTTACCTTATTTTACGTAACACAGTACCAGTACTTCACTATAACATCTAGGGTTCTAGGAACTCAGAAACTCTTCAACCGCTCAGTCTGATGCATACACAAATACACACACATGTGTATGTATATTTGTATGGAACGTAATATAAATATGCGTTTTGACTACCTGTACATCGCAAAATCAGCCTAAACGTTGATAACATTTGCGTTTTAAGACTAAACGCAACACACAAAATCGTTTCAGTTGGCAACGCCTGAGATTCTTGCGTTTTGGGTGTACTGAAAACGCTGATAACAGTTGCGTTTTTTACTTTCCACGCCTGTTATACTTGCGTTTTCTATGGCAAATCATATCTCTAGATTTCTGTTTTTGGAAAGAGAATCAACAATTTTTTGAAAAACAGATAAACGCAATCTTTATTGACGTTACACCCATAACCCAATCTTCATATGCGTTACCTGTGTGCCATTGAAAGGCCCCCTTCTCAAATTGTGCTATTTTGGGAATTTTAACCTAAATTTGTGCTATTTTGGCCCATCACTCAAATTATAGCGGACAGGTAATTTTTTTTTTAATCTTAACCGTCAAAATCTTAATCCAACGGCAGGGGAGCTGATTGTTATATAACTGGTGCTTGACAATCAATTGTCAGGGACCAGGACCCACATAAGTAATAAGACTTAATTGCAGATTAATGATGCATGCAATTTAATTTTTTTGAACGAAAGTGACTAAATTATTAAGGGCTTGCTTTTTCTGAGGTTAGCTCAGGTAAGTTGCCTGAGGTTATTAAAAAAATAATACAAGAATAGGGTTATTTTTGTAAATACAAGGGGCCATGTTCAATTATTACAAAACTATCCTTAAACAATTATACTAAAATCTGAGGTAAATTTCCTGAGGTAACCTCACGAACATTATTCTCAATTATTAATTGTGTCAAAGTGAATTTTTTAACACTTTCGTAGCTCTGAGTCCCTTCCGTTATGGTTTTATCTCCACATTGTTAGCTAAATTACAAGTTGTTATTTTGCTGGCCTAATATCATAATATGTAATGGTGACAATTTTTTTTATATTATATAAATAATTAATATTTCTTTTGAATTCATTCATTTCAAATGAGTCGTTTTTACTGTAACTTAACTCATTTATTTGAAAGGATAATCAGAATATTGCTATATTGTGCTCTTAGTTTTAAAAAATATAATAATTATCTATAAAAATAATTGATTTTTATCATATCTATCCGTCCACTACGATTTTTTAGTTTATTAATGTAGAAGTAAATCTCAATAAAAGAATACGCTTGGGTTTGAAAATTTTTATTCATTAATCGAGATTATTCATTTATCAAGGTCAAAATACACCGTCTCTATTATTTTGGGACAAAAAAATTATTTATTTGAGGAGATTATTCGTTTTACTTTAGCTAACTTGTTAGTTTGAGAAAATTCAGCTGTAGTTACTCCCTCTGTCCCATTTATTTCCATATATATTTTTTTTAGAATATCTGACATGCATTTTAAGGTGCATAACTAGTATAGTTCCATAATTTATTTTTAAAATTTTCTTTTTTTGTATAAAAATAGGATTGTTCTATTTTTATACAAAAAAAATTATAAAAATAAGTTATGTAACTATAGTAGTTAGGAGCCTTAAAATGCATGTCACGCTCCCGTCCTCCCCCCCCCCCCCTAACAATGTATATAATCAAAAGGGACGGAGGGAGTACCTTTTTTTACTTTAGCCAATAATGTGTCAAAAAATTAAATTACAACCAATAAAATGCAATTCAATAGTTATTTTTAAAAACCCTAACGCTTTTAATTGCGAATTAGCAGAAGAACCCGGAGCCACCTAAGTGCTGAGAAATTCAATAATTAGCTATCAATTTTGGCACAACTAATAATTTAGTTATTTCCGTTCAAAAACATTAAACTACATGTCATCAATATGCAACTAAGTCTAAGTAATAATAAGACTAAATTGCAAAACGTACCCCTTTGGTTCGGACCAAAGTCACTTTAGTACCTATACGTTCAACAATTGCACATTGCATCCCTGAACATGTTTGGGCGCTGCACATTGCACCCCTTTCGTATATTTTTACCAAAAACCAGGGATAATTTGGTAATTTCAGAATACTTAATTACATTTTAATCCCTAAATTATGAAATGTTGCATACATGAACCCTTGAACAAAATTTTTTGAATTTCAATAAATATTTTCGAATTTTTCCAAAATTATTTTGAATTTTTCCTAAATTTCAGGTGGTGAAATTTTAAAGGGTACGTAATTAGCACCTTGCACCAATTAAAATGAAGCAAACTAAACAAGAAAAAGAGAGAATGCAAAACGAAGCGAGAATTGAACATAAAAATGCAAATTATTACAAAACATAAATTAGGACCAAATTAAAAAAGTGCCTAAAATTAAGGGATGCAAGGTGTTAATTACTCAATTTTAAAACAAGTAGAAGATACTGAAACTGTTTACAAAATAGAAGATGTCCTTGAAAAAAGCAAAAAGAGAGTAGAAAGAGAAGCAGCACAATGGAGCTCACTTGTAGCTATGCGGAATCTTAAAAGAGGTCCGGTCTGTGGCAAACGGTTGCCACAGATCGTTTATTTGGCATACTGTTTCAGAGCCGTCTGATTTAAAAAAAATTCGCAGAAACTTTCTGCGGTACGGGCAAATTACCAAAATATCCCCACTGTTCACGTACCGCAGAAACTTTCTGCGATACGGTGAACAGTAGATTTTTTATGTGAAAACAGGGAGCATTTTGGTAATTACTCCGTACCGCAGAAAGTTTATGTGGTACAGTGTTGTTTTTTTTTAAATCACAGCCGTTGGATCAACCATCCAACGGTCCAGAAACCGTATGTTGAATAATAGGTCCCTGGCATACGTTTGCCAGGGACCGGGAGCCATCTTAAAATGTCACAAGTGTCTGCTTTCATTTTCTTACCTTTATTTTACATAATTTATGTGTGTGCATCCTATTTGTTGTGTTCTCCGAATCTTTTTAATAATTTGTTTACAATATTTTTTATACAAAAAATTGTAAAAGTCAACAAAAAAAATGCAGAAAAATAATATTTCTAAGTTCATCATATTTTTAAAAGCACCAAAGTTTAAGTGACCAAGTCTAGCATGCCATAAATTTGAAGAGTCAACACAATTAACAGAAAGTGTAATATTATTAATCAAAGCACCCAAAACGGACTCAGCATTTATTACAAATAAACATTCGACAAGTAACCCTTGCCAAAAAATGTACCAGTATGAATAAGAACTACTTTATTACATTTGAAAGAAACGTCAAAACCATTAGCCACTAAATGGCTGCCACTTATTATATTTCTACGCATGTCGGGAACATAATGCACTCTAATCAGAAAAAGAACATGACCTGTTAGGTCGAATACACAATATATATAATCAAGTACTGTATTAGTAAATAACAAGAACACACGTTTTAGTACTTAAAACTGTTTGGAATTAATAATTCCTCTCTCAGTGATGTAAAATATCACAGAGAGCTGCTTAGGTTACAATGAATGATATTTGTTCACGATGGATACCCTTCTAGGGTTAACCTAACTGTATTTATAAGATATACAGCTTCGTACAATCGTTAATTGATTCTCCTAAAATTAAGCTATACAATTGATATCAATTACGATTGCTACACGTCTTCTAAGTCAACTCAATCTCTTTGACAGCTATCCAATCTTCAAAGATATTGCTTCCATATTAATCTTGAATTAATCTTCAAACTCTGTTGACTTGTATACGCTTCCAGTAGACAGACTTTAGCAAACTCTGATGCTCTCCTAGCCAGCAGTGTTTGCGCTTCCTTGTGTTCAGCTAGCAGTGTTTACGCTTTCTTCTGTCAGCGTTTGCGCTTCCAGCTATCAGCGTATACTCAAACTCTGCTACGACTGCTTTCAATAACAAGTTAAACTCTTTTTACCTGTAACACTTAAACACTGACATTAAATCACATCAATTATATCTAACAATCTCCCCCAACTTGTTCATTAGAAAAATGTACAAGTTCACAGTAATTGATGATGTCAAAACAATCAAATAAAAACACAGTGTTTAACATATAATCAGAGTTTAATCTTGACTTTAACAAAAACTAAAGAAAATTCAAATTACTTACAAATTCTGTCTACCTAACCTCCTCAAGATCTGGAGTTGTTCTGAGATAGTCGATCAACAATCTTCTCTCCGCATTTTCAAGTTCAATCTGCATAGCTTCCTTGATCTCTCTTAATTCTGGATCATTCTCATCAGTTTGAAAGATAGCAGCTCTTAGATCATAGATTTTATTTCTCCTCATCTGATTACCCAGTCTAATGAATTTGACTTCCTCTGATTGAGAATTAAAATCAAGAACTGTAATCCCCATATCAGTCTTTAATTTAGCAGTTCCTTTCATCATCTCCATAAGATTTCCATTCCAATCTTTGTATCTAGGAACATACTCTTCAGAAGTTTTTGATCCTGTAAAGACTTTGGCTTTCAGCATATATTCCCTTATAGAATTAGCAATAAGCTCTGTTCGTCTGTTTCTGACTCTGAATATATGCAGAACATACTGAAGTTCTTCAAACAACTTTAATTTGATTGCTTCTTCATTCACTCTATACACTGTTCCATCTGCCATAAAGTATAACAGAAAGTGAATATCTAAGCTCCTTTGATGAACTAGCTGAACTGATTCCAACTTGTCTAGATTTTCTTGAGTAATACCAGAACCAAGAGAGACAAGTGCAGAGGGATCTCTTGGACTGTTACTAACTCTTAAATCTCTTCTTGAACCTAAACCAGAAGTATTCCTGCCTGGTGGCTTTCCTGAACAAGCAACATTGTGTTGATAACCACCAGTCACTCCTGTTTGTTCTTGAACTGGAATCTCTGGTCTAGAAAACCCAGGTAAAAGTTTACTTTGAGTCTGTACAACTTGTGTGGCAACAGAAGTTGTAACTATCATTTTGCCTTTGCTCTCTTCACCCATCACCCCTTTTAGCTTTAACTTGGCATCAAGAGAAGACTTTCTTATCAACTTTCCTTCTTCTTTTTCTTCTTCTTCTTGAATACCAGATAAATTCTCTTTGATTACAATCCCTTTCATTGCAGGCTTTGAAACTTTGACAGTCTTCTTTCCTTTCTTGGACTTTAGTGCTTTTAAATGTTCTTTTTGCAACAGCTTTTCTTCAGCTTGTATGTCCTCAAGTGTAGCCTCAGCATTTTCCTCACGAAAGATTTTAGCAGCCAACTCTTCATCTGTTTGTGGATTGTCAGTGAATGACAAATCCTTTTGCTTTGAAGTAGAAGTACTCTGAATATTTGTATCTGTCACCAAATTTGGCTTTGACCTTGTAGACCTTCCATGTCCATGTCTAGGATTTGCACTTCTTAACCCCTTATCAGCATTTGCACCTTCTTCATCCAGATGATCCTTCTTTAACAGAGTTTGAGTTTGCTTACATTTAGTTTTAGCAATTCTCTCCCCCTTTTTGACATCATCACCATCTGGAATCAGAATAGAGGTGATTAACTCAAGAGAGTTTGCAATAGAACCAACCTTCTCAGTCAGCAAAAACTGATTCTGTTCAACTTTGCTCAATCTGGCATTAAGATTCTCTTGAGCTTTGGAAAATTGTTGAAAAAGCTTAGAATTAGCTCTTTGAGATTTCTCCTCATGAGTAGCAACCTCTGTTCGAAGATCAACAATGGCCTTCTGATTATCATCAAATCTGTGATTCAAGGACTTGATCTGAATCACTGTTCCTTGCAAACAAGTTAAAATATCAGGATTTGAAATCTTTGAAGAATTTGCCTTGAGAAAGGTAGCTGCTCTGCCAGGAGGAAAAATACAATCTGCCTTGTACCAATCTGTAGTTTGTTGGGTCAAATAATTATCATCAATCTCATTAACAGAAGGTCCAGCAAAGTCTGGTTTTTCTCCTTTTTTCTGACCATCAGATTGAAATTGGTTTTTATGAGCTTCTGTACTCCGTTCTTCAAAAGAATCACTGACAGAAACATCAGTAGGAGCAACTGAAGCAATGTCCTCATCTTGAGCAGCAATTGGTTCTTGAACAACCTGTTTTCCTTTATCATCTTGAATATGCTCTGAAGAATTAACTTTTTCTGGTTTATCAATCTCCTCACCATGATCAGAAACATGATGTGCATCAGAGTTTAATTTTGTGTGCGATGCAACCTCAGTGTCTTCCAGGACAACAGTAGGCCCATCTGCAACACCAGTATCAACAGAGTGTGCAACCTCCATGGGTATTGGAGTAGATGCTTCATTATCAAAAGAAAATGGAGTTTCATCAAACTCTTCCATTGTTGGCAATGCATCTCTAACATCTTCATTAGTTTGAACCTTAGCAAGTTCTGGTTCAGCAATCTTGAAACCTGATTCTTCTACAGTAGGTTCTATGATAACCTCTGTCTCACCAGTAGGAATATCATGAGAAAGTTTCTCTTGAGCCTCAACAACTGGCTCATCATCAGAATCAGTAAGAATCAGCCTTCTCCTCTTTGCTTGAGGCACTTCAATCATTTCGTCTTCTTCACTAGAACTTTCCTCAACTGGTGGTGAAGAAGGCCTATTTGCCCTTTTAATGATTCTTCTGGAATAAACAGCTCTAGGAGATGTCTGTTTAGCCTTGGAATGTTTTGTGTTGAGGGCAGTATGCTTCTTCCTTTTTGGCTTAGATGTTGGTTGAGGTTGAGTAGTAGTGACAGGGTTTGTTGGTTCAGGTTGTGTGTGTGGTGATGAAGTAGGTACAGTGTTTGTTTGTGTTGGCTCAGGTGATGGTATAGGATGAGAGTGTATGGTTTCAGTGTGGTCAGTGGCTAAAGGTTCAGGCATGGTTTGTGTTTCTGGTTGTTGTGTTTGGTGTGATTCATGTTGTGGTGATTGGGAATCTTGTGGTTGGTTGAGAAAGTTCTGCAAGGCAAGTGGCAGAACAAAAGCAGGTAAATCTTTACCAACATCTTTATTAGTCATATCAGAGAAAATTCTCTTATTGACTCTAAAAGGTTGAATTACATCAGCTGCATCAACTTCTAACCCAGGTACACAGGCATTGAACAAAAGTTGACAAAATCTAGCAAAATAAACTGTAGTAGACTATGACAACTTATCACCTAAGTTCATTAGCACATATCGACCAAAATCAAAATTACTGCCATAGAGTAGAGAATACCCAATTTGCAGACTATCCATTGGAATGGCATCCCAGTTGGTGACTTTCTTCTGGAATGTCCTAGTGATACAGTCGAAGAAAAAATTCCATTCCTTTCTAAGATTCGGCCTTCTCACACTGCCCAGCTTTGCAAGAGATTCTATGTACCCAATATCTGTTAACATTTCTCTCAGATTTTGTTCAGAAACAATAGCATACGATGTGTGTGTATCGAAGTCCAAGGTCTCTCGAACAGTTTGTGGAGTTATCACAAACTCTTGTTCATTATGAGTGAAGATGATAGACGGAGTTCCATTCTCTCCTCCATTTATATACCTTGAGTTTTGCCAGAAATTGACTATCTGAGATGCAGATAGAACAGCAGGTGCAACCAGTGCCTGCCCAATTTCAGAGTCACGAAGAAAATTTTGCATGAGGTGAAACGCTTCTGGAGCACGGTCGTTCTCAAGTAGAGCTGCAAAATTGTTAGGCACAAAACGAAGACCAAACAAAGTAAAAGGTTTTGTTGCCATTAGATCAAGAAATAATCGAGAAATGATGGTGAAAATGATGTGTATGAAAGGTGTTTGTGAAAATGTCAAAGTGAAAAACAAAGGAGGGCTGTGTTTTTGGTAAAGTGAATATGAGTGGATGAAAAGTGATTGTAACAAAAAGTGATTTGAGTAGTAATTAAAAATTAAACTCAAACGATTTTACATTGGAAACACGCAACTGTCCCTAGAATAGTGTGAAAGTGGGACATAATGATGAGTGAGTGGGACACGTGTCAAACATGCAGCAAATCACTTAATCACGCGTAGTAAAAGCCATTATTACTGCTGTCTTTCCTATTATCAAGACAATTTAGCACAATTACACTCATTAACAGTTGTCAAACACTCTATTTACTCCAAAATTTTCAAATTATCTTAATGAAAATTTACCTTAGAGTACGGAACACAATCCATCAGTGTTTGTCAAATTTTCAAACTTTATCACTAAAACCCTTTCAAAAATTGCACAGTCGTGAATATATGTGTGTGTGTAGCAGAGGTTACCACATCAATTTTATAGCATCTAATATTTCATAAAATCCATAAATCAAATCAATAAACATTGAATGCACAAACTCTCATTTTAAACACGGAGTATGTGATGAATGCTAAACTCTGTAGTTCCTTAAATACAGAAATCTGAATAACCCTATTCCCATTGATGTTCATGATTATCCAAGTAAGCACACAGTCATTATAGACTAAAAGATCAGGAGACATCAAAGCATCATTCAGTGAGTAACATGTCAAGGATTTCCTCACAAACTCTCAAAGCACACAAGTGTTTAGGTGAAGTATTTTCTCTCAAATTCAATCAGTAAAAGCAGATACTACCATAGGCTTGAATTTTCACCAAATCTACACTACTTTGATTACATATATGCACAAATCAAAAGGACTTTATCAGGGTTGGAAGTTAGTAATATCAAACAGATGAGTAGAGATGTTTTGAAAGAATAAATTTTGAACTGAACAATTTAACAGACCAAAGTGTTCAGTCACACTGTTAGTACATATTTGTACAAGATGATCAGTATATATACCTTTATATATATATATATATATATATATATATATATATATATACTGAGAAAACTTTTCTTTTCTTGAGAAACACTCACCTGCTTGCATTTGATTTTCCAAAAGAATATAACTGCTCTTAATACGTCAGAGTTTAAGAAAAATGAGCAGTTAATTAGGCTCAAAGGGGTTTACTAAGGGTGGTATTTACGAACAGTGTTTGAAGAAAGATGGTAAATCCTAGTGCCTTTATCATTTTCATGCACACACATATCATGTAATCTCAAAATGATTTAATACAAGTTCTAGAGCAACATACTCACTGATGAACATCACACATCAATAAAATTTGATTGATATAAAATGTATCAATCACTCATTTGGCTCAAAATCTCACAGGGTGCAGACATGTATTATTACTCACCAAAATAAACAATGACACATCTCAAGTTTTAAAATTTTCACAAGTACAAACAAGGAATCATCAAGAACTATGTATGTCTTAGGAACAGAGTGTTACTAATCAGAGTTTAGAGTTCATCAATATCAGAATTATTCATGAGAGGCAATACACTCAGTATTCATAGACTCAGTGTTTAGGACCAAATAAACTAAGAGATGCTCTAAATATGAAACAGTATCATGCTGTGTTAACTTACTGCACAATTTCTGATTAGATCACAGTGACTCAGAAAGAATCTTGATTTATTCACTGAGAATCATGCTACATACATATTTCTTCATTGGTGTTTTCATTCAGGCAAAAATCAATTCAGAAATCACAGAGTTTATCAAACGTATTAACAGTGTATGACAGACAAACATGCTGACAGAGTTTAACAGTGTGAGAACAGAAACATGTGAACAGAGTCTGCATAATAGAGTTTAAACAACAAGGTTCACATAGCACTTAACAGTTCACAGAAATATGAGCAACACATTTTATAAGAAAATTTTGAGACTAACCAACATGTTTAGTCAAAACCAGAGACCATCCCTAGTTCATTGACCAGCCTTGTAAATACTGCTTCACTCAAAGGCTTGGTGAAAACATCTGCAAGTTGTTGATCTGTAGGTACAAAGTGAAGCTCAATGTTGCCTTCCTCTACATGTTCTCTGATAAAGTGATACCTTATGCTGATGTGCTTGGTCATTGAGTGTTGTACTGGATTACCTGTCATTGCAATAGCACTTTGGTTATCACAGAAAATAGGTATTTTGCTATACCTCAATCCATAATCCAGCAATTGATTCTTCATCCATAGAATCTGTGCACAGCAGCTACCAGCAGCAATATACTCTGCTTCAGCTGTAGATGTTGATATTGATTTCTGTTTCTTGCTGTACCAAGAAACAAGTCTATCACCAAGAAATTGACAACTTCCACTGGTGCTTTTTCTGTCAATCTTACAGCCTGCAAAGTCTACATCAGAGTAACCAAGTAGTTTAAAATCTGATTCTCTTGGGTACCACAGCCCTAAAGTTACAGTGCCCTTGAGATACTTGAAAATCCTCTTTACAGCTGTTAAATGTGGTTCCCTTGGATCTGCCTGAAACCTTGCACACAGACATGTTGCATACATGATATCAGGTCTACTTGCTGTTAGATAGAGAAGAGAGCCAATCATTCCTCTGTAACTTGTCATATCTACTGATGACCCTGTATCTTTGTCCAATTTTGTTGCAGTTGTCATGGGAGTTGTTGCAGATGAACAGTCAAGCATGCCAAATTTCTTGAGAAGATTTCTGGTATATTTTGCTTGATTGATAAAGATTCCATCATCTGTTTGCTTCACCTGTAAGCCTAGAAAGTAACTTAGCTCTCCCATCATACTCATTTGATATCTGGACTGCATGAGCTTGGCAAACTTCTTACAGAGTTTATCATTAGTAGATCCAAAAATGATATCATCAACATATATCTGAACTAAAAGCAAGTCACTTCCAGATTTGAAATAAAACTGAGTTTTATCAATTGTACCTCTGTTGAATCCACTTTCTAAAAGAAACTGAGCCAGGGTTTCATACCATGCTCTTGGTGCCTGCTTAAGTCCATAAAGAGCCTTGTCTAGCCTGTAGACATGGTCAGGATATTTTGGATCTACAAAACCAGGTGGTTGTTCAACAAACACTTTTTCTTCAAGTTTTCCATTCAAAAAAGCACTTTTCACATCCATTTGAAAGACCTTGAATTTCTTGTGAGAAGCATAAGCAAGAAACATCCTAATTGCCTCCAATCTGGCAACTGGTGCAAAAGTCTCATCATAATCTATCCCCTCTTGCTGTGAATAGCCTTTTGCCACAAGTCTTGCTTTGTTTCTTGTAACAACCCCTTCACTATCAGTTTTGTTTCTAAAAACCCACTTAGTACCTACAATAGACCTGTTCTTTGGTCTTGGTACTAGTGTCCACACTTCATTTCTTTCAAATTCATTTAACTCTTCTTGCATTGTTGTTATCCAGTTAACATCTTTGAGAGCTTCTTCAACTTTCTTTGGTTCATTTTGTGACAAGAATGCATGAAATAGACATTCATTTGTTGTTGCACTTCTTGTCCTTACTCTTGCATCTGGATCACCAATGATTAAATCAGGTGTGTGAGATTTGGTCCATTTCCTAGCTGAAGGCAATTGACTTCTTTCAAAGTTGGATCCTCCCCCTTGATCCATGTTCTCCTGATTTTCTTGATATCTTCCTTCATTCTCTGAGGCTCCCCCTGAATTTGACTGCTCAGTGTGTGAACTGTCAGATTTTGGACTTTCAGAGTTTGAGTTACCAGAGTTTGATTCAGAATTTTCAGCTGAGTCATTATCAGAATTTGAGTTATCACTTTGATGAGTTTCTTCATGCTCCCCCTCAACTGGTTCTTCTCTTGTTTCTGGCTGAAAGTTCTCTTCAGTATTTACCAGTAGAGGTTCAGAGTTTGTCAGATCAGACTCATCAGAGTTTAGTTCATCAGAGATTAAATCTTCATTTTCGAAGTGCAATTGATCATGTTCATTTACATCTTCAAGTCCAGTCATTTTCTTGTCATCAAAAGACACATGAATAGATTCCATGATCACTCTAGTTCTTAGATTATAAACTCTGAATGCTTTAGTTGACAGTGGATAGCCAACAAAAATTCCTTCATCTGCCTTCAAATCAAATTTGGTCAACTGTTCAGGATGAGTTTTCAGCACAAAGCATTTGCACCCAAAAATATGAAAATATTTCAGGTTTGGCTTCTTTTCTCTCACCATTTCATATGGTGTTTTTCCATGCTTATTTATCAGAGTGGCATTTTGAGTAAAACAAGCTGTTTGAACAGCTTCTGCCCAGAAATAGGTTGGTAATTTTGCTTCATCAAGCATAGTTCTGGCAGCTTCTATCAAAGTTCTGTTCTTCCTTTCAACTACACCATTTTGTTGTGGAGTGCCAGGTGCAGAAAACTCTTGTTTAATTCCTTTGTTCTTGCAAAATTCTTCCATTGTTGAATTCCTGAATTCAGTTCCATTGTCACTTCTGATAATCTTCACTTGGTTCTTTGACCCTTTGTCCAGTTGCATTATATGTTCTGCCAGTGTTAATGCAGTTTCATCCTTCTTTGCTAGAAAATACACCCATGTGTATCTGGTGTATTCATCAACAATGACTAGAGCATATTTCTTCTTTCCAAGAGACATAACATTCACTGGTCCAAAAAGATCAACATGTAGAAGATGATAAGGATCAACAATTGAAGACTCAGATTTGCTTTTGAAAGAGGCTTTTCTCTGTTTGGCTTTTTGACAAGAATCACACAGGTCTTCTGCATTCAACAAAGACTTTGGTAGTCCTCTTACAAGATCATTCTTTATTAGCTCATTGATGTTGTTCAGGTTCAAATGAGAGAGTTTCTTGTGCCACTTCCAACTCTCTTCACTGGACATTCTTGTTGACAGACACACTGCTTTGCCATCAGAGTTTGTTGACAATTTTATTTCATAGATGTTATTGTGTCTGTTTCCAACTAGAGCTACTTTCCCTGTAGATTTACTGATGACTTGACAATATTCAGGCTGAAAATCTACATGATATCCTCTGTCACAGATTTGACTCACAGAAAGCAGATCATGCTTGAGTCCTGGAACTAGAGCTACATTAGTGATGATGACACTTCCAAGATTAATATTGCCATATCCCAGAGTATGTCCTATGTTGCCATCTCCATAGGAAACTTTTGGGCCAGCCTTCTCCTCATACTCTGATAGCAGGGCTTTATTTCCAGTCATGTGTCCTGAACATCCACTGTCCACGACTAGGGTACTCACCCTGGTGCCCTGCAATCACAGACAATCACTGATTGTTAGTTTTAAGGATCCAGACTTGCTTGGATCCTTTTGCTTTATTGAATCTGTTAGTTTTTTCAGCGGATTTGTCATTATCAGAGTTTAAACTAACATTTTCATTCTTAGTACTTGCAGAATCAACTTTAACCCATTTCAAATTAGGTTTCAGTTCATAATAATTATGATAAATAGCATGATAATTCTTGCAAGTATAAATTGAGTGCCAACTACTTCCACAATGTTTGCACAGAGTTTGTGGTCTTGGTTTGACATTATCCTTTTTCACTCCAGATTTGGAGGGTAAAGAATTAATGTCTTTATTCTTCCTGCAAAAACTAGCAAGATGATTAGTGCTACCACAATTATGACAAGTTTTTCTAGGTGCAAATGTAGCAAGCATTGGCTTAATCCCTGATGTTATGCCTACCTTTCCATTTCTGTTTTTCCTAGGCATTCTCTGTTTGTTGACAGATTTTATTTCTTTAAGCTTATGCTTGAGTTGTTTATCTGTCATTGAACCAATATTAACCTGTTTGACACAGGTTTTTGCTGGCTCACTTTCAACAGCTCCATGTTCAATTTTAACAGTACCATGAACAAATGTTCCAAATTTCTTAGAAGAAAGAGGTGGTCTAATCTTGACTGTATTCTGAAACCTAAGCACATCATCCTCAGAATAACCTAGACCTACTGTGTCTGATTGAAAAACCTCTTGAGTGTCTTTTCCAGAATGTGTCCAAGTTTTAATAATGTGCTTTGCATCCTCCAATTCAGATTCTAGTTGCTTATACTTTCCTAGCAACTCCTGTTCTATAAACACAGCATCATCTCTCTCTTTCTGAATTTTATTCATGTTTTCAAGTTGTTCCTCAACAAGTTTATTTCTTTCTTTAAGTTGAGAGCACTCAGACTTGATTCTCTCATTTTCTAAAGTCTGATCCCTATAACTGATATGTAATGCCTTAAGATAAATTCTCAATTCAGTTATATTATCAGTATTATAAGCATAGGTAGTTGGAGGTACCTTTAGTTCAGAATCATCATTCTGAGTAGAGGCCATGAGTGCATAGTTCACCTCCTCATCTGAATCTGAGGTGTCTGCCCAGTCTCTGCCTTTGGTGTATAGTGCCTTTTCAGTTTTACCCTTTTTGCACTCAGGAGCATAGTGACCCATCTCCTTACACTTGTAGCATTGAATCTCAGACTTATCTTTCTTACCAGATTTGAAGTCCTTTCCCTCAGATTTTCTAAAATTTTTCTTGTCAGACTTTGAGTAATCCTTGGTGAATCTCTTTCCCTTCTTGAAGTTCTTGAATCCCATCTTCTTGAAGGTCTTTACCATCAATGCAGCCATTTGCATCATCTCTTCATCATCTTCAGAATCAGATGAACCATCTGTGTTTGAGTCAACATCAGTGTTTGATGACTCACTTTCTGAATGGATGACCAAGGCTTTTCCTTTTGCCTTCTTCCTTGATGCTTCTTTCTTTGAAGATTTTTCTTCAACTTTCAAAGCAACAGACTTTGACTTCCTGCTTGATCTTCTATTTCTCTGCTCCATTTCCAATTCATGAGTCTTGAGCAGTCCATAGATTTCATCAATCTCAGTAATATCAAGATCATAGTTATCTCTTATAGTGGTTGTCTTCACATCCCACTTTTCAGGTAGAGAGAGAAGAAACTTGAGATTTGAGTCTTCTAAATCATACTCTTTGTTAACCAATGACAGATCATTGAGCAGTTTACAGAATCTGTCAAATGTTTCTATCATGGTTTCTTCAGGCTTTGCTTCAAAATGCTCATACTCCTATGTGAGTATGTTCCTTCTATTTTTCTTGATTGCAGCAGTTCCTTGACATCTAACCTCAAGTGCATCCCAAATTTCCTTTGCAGTTGTGCAGTTAATCACTTTGTTAGACATAACATTGTCTAGAGCACTGTGAAGTAAGTGCCTTACTTTGGCATCCTTAGCAATAGATGAAAGATCCTCAGCAGTTAGATCTTTCTTTTCCTTAGGAACCACCTTTGATTCCTCACCAGCAGCAACAGCAGTTAACTTTGTAGGTTTATGAGGACCTTCATAAATTCTATCAAGATATTCTGGATCTGTGGCTTCCAGAAACATGGTCATCTTTACCTTCCAGATTGCATATTCTGATGGCTTGAGTATTGGAACCCTAATCGTTTCATACCTACTAACAGTAGTAGGTGCTTTCTCAGAACCTGATGGAGGAGGAATCTCTGCCATTGATTACTATTGTGTTTTAGATCTTTAACTGTAATAAAGTAACAGATTGTCTCTGATACCACTTGTTAGGTCGAATACACAATATATATAATCAAGTACTGTATTAGTAAATAACAAGAACACACGTTTTAGTACTTAAAACTGTTTGGAATTAATAATTCCTCTCTCAGTGATGTAAAATATCACAGAGAGCTGCTTAGGTTACAATGAATGATATTTGTTCATGATGGATACCCTTCTAGGGTTAACCTAACTGTATTTATAAGATATACAGCTTCGTACAATCGTTAATTGATTCTCCTAAAATTAAGCTATACAATTGATATCAATTACGATTGCTACACGTCTTCTAAGTCAACTCAGTCTCTTTGACAGCTATCCAATCTTCAAAGATATTGCTTCCATATTAATCTTGAATTAATCTTCAAACTCTGTTGACTTGTATACGCTTCCAGTAGATAGACTTTAGCAAACTCTGATGCTCTCCTAGCCAGCAGTGTTTGCGCTTCCTTGTGTTCAGCTAGCAGTGTTTACGCTTTCTTCTGTCAGCGTTTGCGCTTCCAACTATCAGCGTATACTCAAACTCTGCTACGACTGCTTTCAATAACAAGTTAAACTCGTTTTACCTGTAACACTTAAACACTGACATTAAATCACATCAATTATATCTAACATGACCCAAAGGAAACTTCAGGTCCACTTTTCCTACTCCATGTACTTGAGCGGCACTTGCATTCCCCATCGTCACTGTCAAGCTATGACTCTGTTGATAAGATACAAATAAACTAATGTCAGCACAAATATGCACATTAGCTCTAGTATCAATCAACCATTCATTTGACAGATAAGTGGAAAATAGTACAGGGTTGTAGGATACATATCGGTCCACGTTGGTTTCAGAAGCCAAAGCCTCACCAACAACCATGTTCACTACAGGCCACTGGTTCTAAGCACAGCATTTGCTTGCGCTACCACCTCGGCTTTCTTCGCTTTCTTTGTAGGGCAATCCTTACTCCAGTGCCCAACCTGCCCACAAGACCAACATGGTTTGTTTGCCTTTGGTTTCTTGGCCTTATCCTTGTCATTCTTAGGTTTATTACTATTACCCTTCTTAGAGACAACCTTCCTTTTCTGTCCTATAGTAGCTACATTCACCTTCGAGCTTCCATGCTCAGTAGGCATCACATGTCCCTGTTTGGACTTGTGTTGTTCTTGCACCGAGATGTCCAGCACAAGGTTGGTCCTGGTGATCTCTCCTTTCTGTCTTTTCAGGGAGAGAGAGAACTCTTCCCAAGACTTTGGGAGCTTTTCAATCACACTCATAACCTTAAACTTTTCGGTGCACTATCATCTCGAACTCATGCACTTGCTCAGTCATGGACTTATTGTCCACCAGCTTGAAATCAAGGAACCTAGCCACTAAATACTTTTACAGACCTTGTGAGTCAGTATTATGTGTCTGGTCCAACTTCTCCCATAAGAGTGTTGCGGTGTAAGCATCAAAGGAGTACACATCAAACAAGGTGTTCGTTAGAGCAGCCAAAATGGCCGCCCTAGCCACCCCATCCTTCTCAGCCCACTTCGCAAAACCCATAACTGATTCTGCCTTTTCTTGATCCACAACCGGCTTCTCATATTCCACAACAGGCCATAAACCCTTTACAATCAACCACAACTTCATTCTTTTCTGCCAACGAGAAAAGCCAACGCCCCCATTGAATTTCTCTGGCAAGCCAGTTAATTCAACGGGTTGTGGAAAACTGTAAGTGGTCCAATCTATGACCCCAACAGATGCAACAGAACTACCACTAGCAGGAACTTCACTTTCGTTAACCATTATGCCAAATACTATATAACCAATTATCTCTTCAAGAATGTTGGAAATATTAACTAATACAGCAACATAGAGGCAGTTATATAACGTATTTAACAAGCCAATGCCAAGCAAACAATTAACGAAACAAAACACGAAGGTAGAGAGCATGCATATCAGTAACTGTAAAAACGAAGGAAAGACAGAAGACATACCAACAGCCATTGCTTTAACAGTATATCAAACAAATGCGTAACACAGCTGAGTCGTCAAGCCATTTATAGGGGAGGCTAAGTGTAACTGATACCACCCAATCAATATTGTAACTCCCATTTCATTTAATAAGAAATGAAACGGCTGATTTAATAATATAAAAATGGCTATAATGCCTGATTTAAATTAAATAAATCGTAGCAGTTACTATATAATATATATAGGTCTCCTCACGTACGCGAGACGCCGAGACATTCGCCCTTCGACCGAGCCAAACCGAGTCGAGAGGAGACGTGGTGGGCGGCGGCGCACGCGCGTGTGTGTGTGTGTGCGCGCGCGTGAAGCACACAGTAACACCATGCACCATCATACACCTTAGTAGTTGTATACTACCCATGTGTGTGATTCTATATAAAGCCAATAATCTCCTTTATTTATTTCAATGTGGGACACATACACATTCTCATTTCAAGCTCTTTCAAGCTACTCACTTCAACTTTATTTCTCTATGGATTTCACTAAGAAAATTACTTAGACCCATATATGAAAATTTAAGTCCCCATAGCAAGGAATAATTTCCAATCGTTAAAATTCGAAATTAACATCAAGAACATAAAATACTTATGCTCCAAAAACTCCATTTTCTAACAAATTCTTAAGCACGTAGACAAGTTGTCGATGATGAAGGGAAGCCGACAGATCGACTTAGTGTGTTGATGGCTTCTCATGATGCTTCTAAGAAGGAATCAACTAAGAAAATGCTTGTATATTTTCCTTTGATATAAAATTCACTTAAAAGAGTAATAATGAAATTGATGTTTCAATATAATTAAAATTTGATGATTTTTGATTCATTTGATGAAAGAATGTATGTCAACAAGAACATCTTAAAAGTGCTATAACTAATATGCTAGACAAACTTGAAGAAGATCCAGGGAAAAAAATGTTCGTTGATATTTTTGGCAAAGATAAACATGGTCGGATGTGGTGTGTGGGACATAGTATTACACCAACAATGCTCTATGATAAGAGAAATGGTGCTACTAGTGTCAAAAATGTTACAAGTGGTTGTGCAAAATTTGAAGAGAAGATGAAGTTGCAATAATAAGAAATGGAATCAAGTATACAAGCTGAACGAGAGGCGTATGAACAAGAAATGGATTCAATTTGAGCACAAGTTAAAATGGACGCTTTTTAAAAGGTATATTTTTTCCCAACTCCAACATTTCAATTTTGATGAGCTTAGTGAATACTTTAATTACCTTAATCTGTTGTAATTGTCTAACAGATTATTGATTACATGTTTACTCCCTGTCAAATATTAAGTCTAGTACTAGTAAATGTAGTTCCCTCACAATGGGCCTTATTGAGGGAAAATAATTTTGGGCTACTTATTTTTTGATGGGTCTAGTGTTTGAGTTTACACCTGTTATTATTTATGCTATGCTTCATATTGATGTCTTTGTCTAGTTAGGGAGTGTATCGTGTTGTACATCAAGTCCATTAAATTTGTTAGAGCATCTCCAACCCATCTCCATCCTTATCTATATTTTTGCCACATATGCAATTATAGGGAACCAAATTAAATTGGAGCACTCCAACCCAAAACCCCTTACCTAAAAAATTTTAGATGAGAGAAAATGCTTCCCTACATGTAGGGAACCATTTCGTAAACCCCTATAATGCCACCTCATCAGTTCTTCTTTATAATACAATATATATATATATATATATATATATATATATATATATATATATATATATATATATATATATATATATATATATATATATATAGGGACGCCTTCTACAGCCACAGTTGGATATAATATAATATCCAACCAACCCATCTGTGACCTTCCAGTAAACTAATGCACGGCTAGGATTAGAAAAGCTTACGCTACATTATATAGCGTATTACGCTATATAATATAGCGTAAGTTTATACCCAAATCCCTCCGTTTCTAATTTGATTTTTTCCGTCAATTGGTGAGATATTTTTGAAATCCGACTTCACTGTATTTTTCTACATCTCACAACGATCATTTTGCATACCATATTTGATATATTTCGACACAATTTAAATGGGGGTTTTGAAAACTTTAACTTACGCTATATTATATAGCGTAATATGCTATATAATATAACGTATTACGCTATATTATATAACGTAAGTTAACCTAATCCTGACCGCTGATTATACATTTTAATGGTATAAGATGGGTTGGTTAGATATTAAAAAATATCCAACTGTGGCTGGTGACTAGTTTCCATATATATATATATATATATATATATATATATATATATATATGAGTAAAGTGCACTTTGTGTACCTGAACTTTGGCCAAGACACCAATTGAAATACCATAGTTTTAAATCTACCACGGGCAATACTGAACAAATACTTTACTTAAACTTCGTGTACTGCCGTCTATTTGTTCCCAACGCCGTTAAATCACCAGGGGTAAAACAGTCATTCCAACCCTCAGCTCGTTAAAAAAAATGCATTATAGACATAAACATTAATCCATCTCAGTCTCTCATCTCCTTTATCCCCTTTAATTCAAACTCCGTTCGTCAACACCACTATCACTCCCATCTCTTCCACCCCCATTCACCCTCTCCACCTCCTTCCTCGACCTCCGTTCACCCCATAACCTCCATCACTATCTCACCATCTTCAACTCCGTCTCCCCTCTCCCTTCACAACCCAACTTACCTCCGCTGCAACAACACCACAACACCACCTCCCCAATCCCGTTCACCAAAACCACCGCACTTCACCTTTGTCCTCCGGCCAGCTCTTGCACCAACAACAACTTCACTCCACGCCTACAATCGCCACTATTCCACCAATCTTCACCTCCCACTTCTGTTCTCCACCATTTCACCTCCGTGCCCCATCTCCTTCTCCTCCGCCTGTAATTCATACCCACCCCATCTCTGTTCACATTCAACAACTGGGACAACGATAAAATGTTATACCACTAAAGATGACGGGCATATTTATGAATTAATTTTGTTCCCTACGTATCTAGAGAGGATTTTAAATATCTTCTCGACTAATTAAACTTACACTACAGCATTGCTAAATATCTATTCAATTATCTCAACATCCTTACCGAAGACACAAGATTTACTTCATTCTTAAACCAGAAACCCAAAGTGATTGGTCTTAATTTGCTTGAGAGTTAGATCCTTCTCCACATCTAATTAAATACGAACTCCAGTACAAAATTAATATCAAGATGATCAACTGTGATCGACTGAATGGTTTGATCTCAGAAATATATGACTATTAGGAAAAGGCTGGAATGCACGCAGTCTGCGTAGACACAGTAGTACTAATTAATCAAATGGTGAGTATGCAGTATGGCTGACTTCACACAATAAGCTCAAATTAAGCTAGTGAAATAGAAACTCTAGCTTCACTCCCAAGTATGGTCGGTCTTTAAACAAAAGGGGTCTATTAATAACAAGTAAATATGTGATGCTACATACTACTCCTGTTATACTACATACTACTCCTCAATGACAACACTTCTTCACCTCATCACAATCGCCTGCAACTGTTACTCTTCGCCTCCGTCAACCGCTAGCAACTCGCCACCACCGCGCTTCTTCTTCTCCAACAACCGTCGTTTTCTCTCTGTCCCCAGCCTTAACCCCCCATAAATGTTGCCTTCACCCAGCATACACAAATAAAGAGCTCATATTCCCCCCCCTGAGTTGTTGTTATGGAAATTGAGCTACTTAAGTATGAGTGGATTTGGAGGGCTGAAGTGGTATCGACCTTCAAGACTGTCACATGTTTTACACTTACGAGCAAGATACCCAGATGCAAAATTAGTTGTTGGTAACACTGAAGTGGGAATAGAGATGAGGCTAAAGAGAATTCGTTACCCTGTTCTGAACTGAGTATATATATAATGGAGTAGTATAATTGAGAAAAGCCCAATTCTAGAATTTATGCTTATATTTGAACTTGTAACTGAGAAATGTTTGTTTTACCCCTGGGCATTTGATATCGTTAGTGGAAAATAGACGGTAATACACTAATTGTAATTAAGTAAGTACTTTGTTCAGTATTGCCCGTGGTAGATTTAAAACTATGGTATTTCAAGTGGTGTCTTGGCCAACGTTCAGGTACACAAAGTGCACTTTACTATATATATATATACTCCCACACTCTCATCATTTCATATATTATCTAAAACATTGATTAAATATTATTTTTTTAATTATAGGTAACGAATATAGGTAACATCGTTGGAGTAAAACAACATTTTGATTCCCTATATTTTAGGTAACCATTATTTTATTATAATTTAGGGAATGAAAATAGGGATAAGCCTTGGAGATGCTCTCGTCCATATAGGCAGCATTTTTTTTTCCTAAGTACATTGTTCGGTTGTTTCATTCACTGTTCTATAAATCGCTAGGTCGCCCACGGCGGTCGAGGTACTGCCTAGCGCCTAATCGGGTAGGCGGGGATTAATCGAATGAATTAATCGGAGCATTAATTGGTTGTATTTAAATATTATTTTTAATATTTTTAATTTTAAAATATTTTTGCCGATTTTTGACCGCCTAGACCAATTTTTTGCCAATTTTTGACCAATTTACACAAAAACGTTTTCTGACCGCCTAGACCCGAGTCGGGGAATTTTGGTGGCGCCTAGGCAGCCACCTACGCTAATTTTTACAACACTGGTTTCAGTAATAATTGTATTTTTGATGTGTTTTGTGTAATTGTGCAGTATTAGTTATTTCGGCTAGGGTTGGCATTTCCGTCGATTTTGGAGTTGAAAGTTAGCATTAGAATTAAGAATGGGAACTTGCTTTAAGCTTCCATGAAGATAATAAGGCTAAAGGATTGAAGACGGAAGCTAGCGGAAAAGAAACGGCAGAAATCGGAGTCAAAACGAAGAAAAATGAGCAGAATCAGCATCCGGGCAGAATTCAAGTGGGTAGACTGCACAGAGAGTAGGCAGACTGCGCAGGAATCAGAATTCAAGTGGGCAGACTGCACAGAAAGTAGGTAGACTGTATAGGAATTAGAATCCAGCTACGCAGGGTGTGTGCCTAGTGCGCAGGGTGCGCGGCAAATGCTGAAAATTCTGGTTTTCTTTCCCGTTTCGAATTAAATTGTCGTTTTATGACTTTTCTTGATGGAAAAGACTTCTAGGGCCTATATAAATACATCTCATCATTGTAATTTATACCAGCACCCTACATAACACAGAGAGAGAGCCGAAAGACGGAGATTCAAAGTTGGAGAAGGATTCCTACGCTCGTGACAAGCAAGGGAGATCCAGATCTACTTTTTGTTTTCTTCTATTACGCGAACTCTTGGATGTTTTTGGGATTTGTTTTCTTAAACTCTTACTCTAGTTTATTTGTAATCGTTAATACTTTGTTTACTATCATGGTTTCATCAGATCCCATGATGATGAGCGGTTCGATTGTGAACTAATCGTTGTCATGGGATTCTAACGGATTTATCTATGTAGTTTAGTAGTTTGATTGCTTTAAAGATTTGTGTGTGATGAATTCTTGATATCCTTGTATGGTTGTGCTTATTCTTCTTGGATGCGTAGCTAACATCTAAGTTGCCTTGTTAATCTCTTGTGAACTGAAAGTGGATCTTGAGATTTAGAACTTGCCATGCTAGCATAGGATAGGTTGATGTATATTTAACATCATGATTTGTAGCGTAATTAGAAATAACTTATTCTGCCCTATGTGATCATTATGGATAACTTGTTCTTCAACCGTTATGTTTTCAAATTCTATAGACATATAGGGTCGAAGCATAATTGTTGTCTATTCATCTTCTATCTCTTTTGTGGATGTATGAGTAGTTTGGTATTCGTATACTGAAAGGTAGCCTATACTTGTTTTGTGTTGTCCGATCAGATATCATAACCATCACATGCATTGATTAAAGGCATCAACTCTAAGCGAAGTATTTAATGAAGTTAGGATCCCATGTTTTCTCTTGCATAAGTAATTCGATTTTAATTCTCATTAGTTAATTAATTCTTAGTTTGTTAATTTGTTTCTTAGTTAATTTTAGTTAATCAAAACCCAATCTTGTTAATTGTCTTAGCAGTGAGTAAAAACCATACATTGTTGCATAGGTACAATAACTGAATTAAAACCTAAACCAGATCTTTGTGGGAACGAACTTGACTTATATCTATATTACTTGTGACCACGTACGCTTGCGTGATTTAGTGCAAACAAGTTTTTTGCACCGTTGCCGGGGATCATCGGTGTTTTATTTTTAGTTTATGTGCTTGTCATCAGTGGTCGTTAGAGTTCACTGACTCGGATTTTCTTACTTAGTTTGTTTGTTCCTCGGTGTTTTAGGTACTTGAGCGTGTATGCGAACACGTTCTCAAACTCGAAACCTGGAGGACGTAGAGCCAGTAGCAGATAAAAAGGAAGAAGAACTTGAAACAACAGTAGAGATTGGTGATCGAGCAGCAGCAGTAGTTAAGGCTTTGAAGGACTATTCTCAGTCGAAGATCAATGACATACAATCTAGTTTTGTCAGACCAGCTATTGCAGCTAACAACTTTGAGATCAAGCCGAGCACAATTCGGATGGTGCAGAATTCGGTTCAGTTTTGGGGTGCTCCAACGGAAGATCCTAATATGCACATCCGGGATTTCATCGAGATATGCGACACTTTCAAGTTCAACGGTGTGTCGGAAGATGCTGTCAAATTTAGGCTTTTTCCATTCTCTCTTAGGGATAAGGCTAAGGGCTGGTTACACTCTCAACCAGCCGGTTCCATTACTACTTGGGAGGATCATGCTCAGAAGTTTCTTACTAAATTCTTCCTCATGGCTAAAATAGCAGTGATCAGGAATGCTCTAACTCAAATTGCACAGCAATCTGGAGAATCTTTGTGTGAAGCTTGGGAGCGCTACAAGGAGATGCTTCGAAAGTGTCCTCATCATGGTATGCCTGACTGGATGGTGATTAATGGTTTCTACAATGGATTGGGAGCATAATCTAAACCTTTGTTAGATGCAGCATCAGGTGGAGCTCTATGGGCTAAGAGCTACGAGGAGGCTTATGACCTAATTGAGACGATGGCTGCGAATGAATATCAGAATACAACTCAGAGACTATCTCAAGGCAAGGTAGCAGGAATTCTGGAAATTGACACAACTACAGCTATAGCAGCTCAGTTGAAGGCTTTGACTACGAAGGTGGAGTCTCTGACTAACTATGTAGTTCAGCAGGTGGCTAGAGTGTATGAGCTTTGTGCAGGTGCACATGAGACGAGTCAATGTGCCATATCTTCTGAATCGGCACAGTTTGTGAGCAACTTCTAGCGCCCTTCGCAACCAGCTCCAGCCACCTATCATCCCAATTTCAGCTGGAGCAATACTCAAGATATGCAGCAACCACACCCTTATCAGCAATTTCAAGGCCAACAATATGGAGCTAAGCCGTTCAATCAAGGCTATCAGCAGAAGTATGCTCCAAGGCAACAATTCCAACCTCCGGGATTTCAGCAACAACAGTCTTATGGGAATGTCGGTCAGTCTTCGAATGAAAAATCTGAATTGGATGAATTAAGGCTGATGGTTAAAAGCCAGGCGGTTTCTCTCAAGACCTTTGAGAATCAGATTGGTCAGATTGCAAGTGCCTTACTGAATAGGCCATAAGGAACTCTTCCTAGTGACACAGAGGTTAATCCAGGCAATAGGGAAGTCCATGAGCAGGTGAAAGCAGTTACTTTGAAATTTGGAAAAGTCACAACCGAGCAAAAATCAGCAGCTAAGGAAGACGAGGAAGTTCAGAATCGTCAGGTTGAAAAATCTGCAGCACCAGAAATTGAAAAATCTGATTTGGTGGCTGATCAGCTGGATGGTAAAGTAGAGAAGAGCAAGAAGTCGGTTGAAAAAGCTTCTCTAGAGCAGAATTTAAAGAGTAATCAGATCTATCCTCCACCTCCAAATCCTCGACGCTTGTAGAAAAGTCAAGAAATTCAATTTCAGAAATTTTTGGACGTCTTCAAGAAATTGTCCATTAATATTCCTTTTGCGAAAGCTTTAGAAAAGATGCCGAGCTATGCTAAGTTCATGAAGGGGATTTTATCAAGGAAGTTGAAGCTCGATGAATTAGAGACTGTTACTTTTAAGAATGGGAACTTGCTTTAAGCTTCCATGAAGATTGTAAGGCTAAAGGATTGAAGACGGAAGCTAGCGGAAAAGAAACGGGAGAAATCGGAGTCAAAACGAAGAAAAATGAGCAGAATCAGCATCCGGGCGGAATTCAAGTGGGCAGACTACACAGAAAGTAGGCAGACTACGCAGGAATTAGGATTCAAGTGGGCAGACTGCACAGAAAGTAGGCAGACTGCGCAGGAATCAGAATCCAGCTGCGCAGGAATCAGAATCCAGCTGCGCAGGATGCGCGCCTAGTACGCGGCAACATGCTGAAAATTCTGGTTTTCTTTCCCGTTTCGAATTAAATTGTCATTTTATGACTTTTCTTGCTGGAAAAGACTTCTAGGGCCTATATAAACACATCTCATCATTGTAATTTGTACCAACACCCTACATAACACAGAGAGAGAGCCGAGAGACGGAGATTCAAAGTTAGAGAAGGATTCCTACGCTCGTGACAAGCAACGGAGATCTAGATCTACTTTTTGTTTTCTTCTATTACGCGAACTCTTGGATGTTTTTGGGATTTGTTTTCTTAAACTCTTACTCTAGTTTATTTGTAATCGTTAATACTTTGTTTACTATCATGGTTTCATCAGATCCCATGATGATGAGCGGTTCGATTGTGAACTAATCGTTGTCATGGGATTCTAACGGATTTATCTATGTAGTTTAGTAGTTTGATTGCTTTAAAGATTTGTGTGTGATGAATTCTTGATATCCTTATATGGTTGTACTTATTCTTCTTGGATGCGTAGCTAACATCTAAGTTGCCTTGTTAATCTCTTGTGAACTGAAAGTGGATCTTGAGATTTAGAACTTGCCATGCTAGCATAGGATAGGTTGATGTATGTTTAACATCATGATTTGTAGCGTAATTAGAAATAACTTATGCTGCCCTATGTGATCATTATGGATAACTTGTTCTTCAATCGTTATGTTTTTAAATTCTATAGACAAATAGGGTCTAAGCATAATTGGTGTCTATTCATCTTCTATCTCTTTTGTGGATGTATGAGTAGTTTGGTATTCGTATACTGAAAGGTAGCCTATACTTGTTTTGTGTTGTCCGATCAGATATCATAACCATCACATGTATTGATTAAAGGCATCAACTCTAAGCGAAGTATTTAATGAAGTTAGGATCCCATGTTTTCTCTTGCATAAGTAATTCGATTTTAATTCTCATTAGTTAATTAATTCTTAGTTTGTTAATTTGTTTCTTAGTTAATTTTAGTTCATCAAAACCCAATCTTGTTAATTGTCTTAGCAGTGAGTAAAAACCATACATTGTTGCATAGGTACAATAACTGAATTAAAACCTAAACCAGATCTCTGTGGGAACGAACTTGACTTATATCTATATTACTTGTGAGACTTAGGGGTGAGCAGAACCGAACCGGAACCGAAGAACCGAACCGAACCACACAATTTCGGTTCGGTCCATTTTTTTTTCTTTTTCGGTCGGTTCGGTTCTTTTGGTTAGAACCGAAATAAATTTCGGTTCGGTTCGGTTCTTCCGTAAGTAATTTTGGTTAGAACCGAACCACCCGAATTATATATATATATATATATATATTAATTATAATATATACAATAAATAGTTAATAATAATATATAAATAATATATAAATAATATATAAATATATATATATATTTTATTTATATTTATAATATATTTATAATAATAATATTATATTTATATTAATAATTATATACAATAATAAATCAAAATTCAAAAAATTCGGTTCTTATGGATCGGACCGAACCGACCGAATTATTTCGGTTTGGGTCTGGTTCGGTCCAGAATTTTATTCGGTCCGGTTCGGTTCTAAAATAATTGAAAATTCGGTTCTCGGTTCTTTCGGTTTGGTTCGGTTCTGGACCGAACCGACCGAATGCTCACCCCTACTTGTGACCACGTACGCTTGCGTGATTTAGTGCAAACAATATCTTTTAGAAATTTGACATTGATGCAATTTGTGAGCAAATACATATTTAGTTTTTTGTTAATGTGGCTCTATATTATACAACATTATAGTTAAATATTGTAGTAAAAAAATAAAGGCATATAAAAAAAAGCTATATGGAATAAAAATCACATTTTTTACAACGAATTTTTTTTTCTTTTGAAATGGTCGTACTTGAATATATTAAAATTACTCTGACATAAGATTACAACGAATAAATTCTGGAGCGGCGTGAAACCATTCCATATGACCTATCATAGAAAATGCAGCTCGAGCTAACACATGAGCCACATTATTCGCAGATCGATGCTCATAAGTTACCAACACATTCTCAAAATGTTGAAGTAAAATCACACAATCATCTATAATACTATGAAAATTCGCTCTTCCCGTGTTATTATAGATAGCCTCTATCACCAGCTTCGCGTCCAACTCAAAGATGCAGTTCTATTTTTCCATTCTTTCATCCATAATAGAGCTTCTGTAAGCCCCATAGCTTCTACCTCTCTAACCTGGTTGTATCCCCGATAGATAGAACTCCTTGCACCCAAAAACCTTCCTCTGTCATCACGAGCTACACATGCCACCCCTATATCCCCTGTATGACTTTGAATTGCAGCATCTATATTTATCTTTGTCCATCTCTCAGATGGTCTCCTCCATTTTTTCATCAATGGTTGCCTCTGCTTCACACCTCCGTCACTATTCTCGTTAGCCTTCTCCCAATCCCGCAACAGATTCAATGCCATAGACCGAACACCAAAAATTGACATGCTCTTCTTATTCCACACCCATTCATTCCTTCGCACCCATAAGCTCCAACTAATTACCCCCAACATAACACATTGAACGAACTTTCTTAAATTCTTTGTATGTATATAAGTTTAAACATTGGTAGAAATTATATGTTTATATTGTGGAACATACCGTCATATATAACTGTTTGTCGTGGAAATTGGTATGTCGTAAAAAAATTTATGGGACGATGCCAACTTCTACATATAATATTACAGTGGATTACTAATTGTTGTACTAGACCACATAATATAACAAAAGGGTAGAAAACTACATTTTGGGAAAAATCTACATGTACAGTGTATACAGTGGAAAAATTCATTGTATAAACCTTATTCATTCGTGGTATATATAACAATTAAAAATCCGATGTTAAAACATACCTTTATACATCGATTTTATATTTGTATATAACATTTTTTTCCACTACCTTTTTTTCAGACCTTAGGAAAACATCTCAAAATAATCTTACATGTGTTATTAAGACTGCACCGAGCACAATTGTTTGGAACGGACGAGCTATTACATTTGATTTTCGCTCTCTTTCCTTTTGAAAAAATATGCACATATAAGAAATAAAAAAAATTATTTAAAAAAATATAACCATATGAATTAGTTTTCCATCACACAAGATAAGAAAATAAGCAAAATTAAGCTATAAAACGTAAAAAATACATACAAGGATTAGTAAGCATAAAAAAAATACACGCACTAAAATTTGGGTTAAATAGAAAACCCGACCAAGAATTCAAAAAATTATGATACAAGTTGTTATTTAATCAAGTCGAGCTCGTATCATGTTTTTGGATCATGTTAAATCTTGTTATTTCTAAATTAAACTTTAACTCAAATGTTATAAACAGACACTCAGAAATTCATATGAGTACTCCTATTTTAATAACAGAACCGAATATTAGGGAATTTTAATTTTTTAACATTGTAAAAATTTCAAAGGGTCTTTTAATGGTGGTAGATTTTGTAAAGATGTTAAAAATTGAAATGCTTTCTTATTAATAAAAAATACACGAACTTTTTCTCATTAATAAAAAACACACGAACTTTCATATCTACAAGTTTTAGTAAGATATTATCCAACAACTCCTACAAAAGACTATTGGAACACTCGGTCTCTTGTCTCCTACTATTGAACTTCATATATACAAGTTTTAGTAAGATATCGTCCAACAACCTATGCAACTGAATGTAACTGAAATCTAAAAATTGAAACCTATGCAACTGAAAGTTGAATTCCCATTTTTTGCCAACTTATAGTTGTATATAAGAGTTGTGCAGCAGCAAAAAATGAAAATTTAACTTCCAGTTTTCAGTTGCATTCAATTGCATATGCAACCTATGCAACTGAAAACTAAAAGTTGAATTTCCATTTTTTACTGCAACCTGCTGCACAACCATTACAAATAAGATGGTATTTTTGTAAATTATTTTTTTAAAAAAAGTATTTTTGCAAAAAAATTTCTTAAGTAAGGGTATTTATGAAAAAAAGTCAAAATAAATATATCAATTTTTGTAAAAATTGAAGAAATATATATATATATATCGATACGACAAACCATGTTTTTGATATATATTTATCCCAATTAATTCATAGTCTTGGTAGAGATGGGCATCTGATCATTTTGGGATCGAAAAGTGGTATCTTCGTCTTTGATTCCCGTACTATTAAATATGAATGAACGACTATAGATAAGACAAGAGGAGTGACTATATTATATACTTTTCTTTTGTTTTAGTTGCTTTGAATCAGTATAACTAGATAGCTTGAAATCTTGTATGTATGAAAATATTGGGGAATAAAACAACACAAAATTTAACATTAAATCTAGAATTTTATTAGATCAAATATTTGCAACAAACTGTGAATACAAAATATATTCTCATCTTCTTGTTATACTCAATGAGAATTCTATAGGTTTTCTAATGAAAAACTAAAAAACTAAAGAAACTGACTAATGCAGTTTTATGCACGAAAGAATTCTATATCATGGATTTAATTTTTTTTTATATGAAATTTTGTATTCTATAATATATTCTTTTAAAAAAATTATTAATCATGATATATGTTGGAGGCCCATCTCCCTAGTAGGCTGGACCGAAAGCCCAATGACGCCAATTTGAGCAAAGCCCAAGAACGTATGGCCCATTTGCCTACAACGGTCTTATGGTTGTGCACTCCTCAGGAAGGGGGACACGTTCGCCCACCTTCCCCATTCTTCGGGTAACCGCTGAAGGTGAAAAGAATATGGTCAGATCAGGTTTGGGACACTCTACGTTCTAAATTACCTTACCAAAAACTGACTAACTTATTCTCACACCGGAGGTGAATCGGGGGGCCAAACCCTCGCAATCTTCTCACTTGCAGGTCCGACCGTACCAAGGTCCGGCAGAAATCCAGTCGTAACAATATATAATAAAGCTTTTTTGAAAACACCTAATTGATTTAAACTTTTTGCAAAAATACTACTACTTTAAAGATATTTTGCAAAAATACGATCTTTATTACAAAAATACGATCTTTTTAAAAAAATTGCAAAATTACGGGATGCAACCAAAAGCCTTTGAAACTCGCCGAAATACATTCAAAACTCGTCGGAATCCTTCGAAACTCTCTCTCCCTCTCCCTGGCCTGCAACCCCGATCTCCAACAGATCAGGTGATGTAGGACAAGAGGCCCGGGTTTTTGAAGAAAGATTTTACAAGAAAAGGCTTGCAAGGAAGTAAAGAAAAATAACGGCGTGATCGCGTTGAAGACGACATGATCACGATGTTGAGGATGCATGCCGGCATGAACACTCTATTGGGTTGCATGAGCATGTTAAAATAATTGGAGCAAGTGACTGATTTCTACTCATGTTGACAGGCTGCGTGATCATGAAAAATTGCCAGTGGAACGCAAAAATAAAGCATAGGCACGCTCAATACTGCATGATCTTGCCACTTTACAATAAATATTTTATTTTAATTAGGATTTGTTTTATATTGTTTTAGGGTTTTATATCCCTATATAAACATCATATGATGTAACAGTTATGATTATCTAATATCTTTGATTGAATTAAAAAAACCTCTAAGAGTTTTCTCATCTTTTCTGGTGGATTCCAGAGTTTATGGGTTCGATTTTATTTTAAGGATTAACATTTGTTGATCCTAGTCTTTCGTTCGGCGTCAAGTGGCATCAGAGCAGGTTTTTCCATGTCTCTTCGTTACCTGATTCGTTAGGGGAGAACTGAATACTAAAGAAGATCTTGCAGATGTTATGTCGGATTTTACCACGACTCTCAAGTCTTTGACAGACCAGATGAATACATTGGCAGAAAGCATGAACAATTACTACTACCGTAGAGGTGAAAGGGGATTTCAAAATCGAAGTTCCCAAGACAAAAAATATTTTTTTGGTGAAAGTCGTAGCTATAAGGCAAGTATGGGTAACCAGCGTAATAGCAATGATTGTACAGAAAAGCCTGTTATACCAATATTTTATGGATATATGGGAGTTGAGGAGTTCCTAGATTGGAAGGATGATGTTGATAAATTTTTCGATGTTGTGGGGGTTCCTAAAATTATGCAAGTTAACATGGTGGTGATTCGTTTAAAGGGCATCGCTTCTATTAGGTTAGGGGAATTACATAATCCGAGATTCACAAATCACCAATACAAAGCACACACATAACCAATCGATTAGTTGACAAGATCCACTAAAGCGCAGTCACACGTTATTCAAGTATCACTTCTACTTCTATCAGCAATAAGTAAAAGCAAAACAAGAACACACACAATATTTGACGTGGAAACACCCACGCCCCAAACTTGTATTATTAATCTTAACAATATCAATAATACATCAAAACAATAACACCTTAACGGTGTCCCAAACCCTGATACTTGAGCCAACAATGCTCAAGCATCTCCCAAACAATACTTAAGACTACATCTCTTAAGCTTTCACCACATCAAACAAATATAATATGACTATGTATATATAGCCACCCAAAACTTAGCCACCAAGACTTACCATACTTGTTCTACAAGTCTTACCATACTTGTTATACAAGCTTTCCAATTCATGGAACCTAATTACCCAACTTAGTGATCAAGACATACCATATATAATAATTGTCTACACATACAATTATTATCTTTCCTATATACATCTTGAACCACCCAAACCCATAACATCATATTGGGTTGAAACCCTACAGCTTCTAGATGGTGGAAATGAGTTGTTCTTCAAAGACAGCGATAAGGAAAAGGATCAGTCAAAACATGGCGACGGATGAGATGTTTGATGATGGATAGGTTTTTACGAGAGAGTTACGATTATAAGATGTATAGTAAGCATAAGCAAAAGGATGTTATAATTCAAAATTATGAACCCATTCATGTCGATAATGTGTTTGATGAATGTTCTCAACCAAATAATGACGATTTGTTGGATGTGGCGACAACAAAGAGTTCGGTTATGAATATGTGGAAAATTATTTGAAAGATTTGGAAGATGTGCAAATAGTTAAGGATGAGTGTGAGATAGTGGGCACTGAAAGTTGTAAGTCTTCGGATTGTGACAAAATTGACATGGTTAAAGAAGAAGACGATAAACACATGGATGTTGATGAACACATCAAAGAAGAATTTGATGCCTATAAAGATGATAATAATGGCGATGACGAACATCATGTTAGAGACGTGCAACAATTGTCCATGGATACTTATAAATTGGTGAATGATTCAGACCATCAAAGTTTAATTCAGACATTCTACAAGGTGAGTCTCCAAACTTTTGAGATTGTGGTAGATTGTCAAAATTACGATAACTTTAATTTGAGGGATATGGTTAATGAAATCAAGTTGCCTCTGCAAATTCATGTAATAATATATGATATTGTTTGGATTAATCCATTAGCTGTCACTACCATAAGTGAAAATTATGTGATTGACATTGCTAGTTTGAAGTACAAGGATACTACAACTTTTGATAATTTTGATGTGGATGCGTGTCAGTCAGTATTGGGGAGACCGTTTCAAACTGATCTGGATTTTTTCGGAGAAGTAATAAAAAAATAGTTGACTTCATAAATAATGATGGGAACTATGTTTTGTATCCATTGAGAGAAAATGGTGTCTTGCAGTCACCATATGAATGTGCATTGTTTCTTGGAGCAAAACTTGAGCTTTCTGATGTTAGTTCTAAATTTGTGCTTGCAATGGTTGATCGTGATTGGTTTGGGATAATTCTTATGATGTCTTCATGCCTAAAAGTTATTTCAAAAGAGAAAGTTAAGTACAAGGTTCCAATAGGGCATCTGCCTATAAAAATACCACCATGGAGAGATAAGAAGCAACTAGTTGTAATTTTTTATCTACATGAGAACTTGGGGTCGAGTTTTTCATAGGTGAGAGGGACTGATGTAGGACAAGAGGCCCGGGTTTTTGAAGAAAGATTTTACAAGAAAAGGCTTGCAAGAAAGTAAGGAAGAATAACGGCGTGATCGCATTGAAGACGACATGATCACGATATTGAGGAAGCATGCCGGCATGAACACGCTATTGGGTTGCATGAGCATGTTAAAATAATTGGAGCATGTGACTGATTTCTACTCATGTTGACAGGCTGCGTGATCATGCTAAATCATGAAAAATTGCCAATGGAACGCAAAAATAAAGCATGGGCACGCTCAATACTGCATGATCATGCCACTTTAGAATAAATATTTTATTTTAATTATGATTTGTTTTAGGGTTTTATATCCCTATATAAACATCATATGATGTAACAGTTATGATTATCTAATATCTTTGATCGAATTAAAAAACCTCAGAGAGTTTTCTCATCTTTTCTGGTGGATTCCAGAGTTTATCAATTGAATTCGCTTTTGTGGTTTCGATTTTATTTTTAAGGATTAACGTTTGTTGATCCTAGTCTTCCGTTCTACGTCATCAGAGAAGATGACTAAGAAGACAATAGATCGGAGAATTCGAAACTTGCCGGAATTATTTGAAAGTTCGCTGAAATCCTTCAAAACTCTCTCTCCATAGCCTGTGGTCCCGATTTCAAAAAATAGGAGAAGACAACTGAGAAGATAATAGATCGGAAATTTCGAAGCTCGCCGGAATCTATTGATTTAAATACGAATTGGTAGATTGATATCGGAGGTGGATGTGGTAGAGGAGGTGGTTGGTGTGGGTGGTGATGGAGTTGTCGGAGTCGGAGAAGAAGGTGGTGGTAGTGTGGGTGTGGAAATAATAGAGTTGAATTGAATGGTAGGAGAGAAGATAATACATATGAGATGAAGAATACTTAATAGTTTAAAAGAATGGATGGTAAATAGAATACGTAAAGACCGTATTATTGTAAGGATATTAAACTGATCGTATGATTGCAAATAAACCACGAAAATCCCGTAAAAACGGTAAATACTCTATATAATTTACATTTTTAATTTAATATCTTGTTTAAATAACAATTCGAAGCAACATCTATTTATAATACAAGATAATGATAAAATTGAAATTATTGTTACTAGATTATATTATACATATGAAAATTTTGAATTAGTTAAATAAATTAAAAGATTTAAACTATAATAATACAAAAGTTATATTTATTCATATTAATATAGTTAATATAAAAATAAAAATATATTATTTTTCTTGATTATGTGAATAGGGAAAAATGATTTGGGATATACCAATCCCCGACCCCGTTCCGATTCTTGAATTTTTTCTATAGTATTTGCTGATCCTCACCCAAACCCGATAAATTTTCTCGAAATCCAACTCAAATGGAATGAAAATCGGATCGAGATCTTACGATGCGGGTGAAGTACCCATACCTAAGTTTTGGGATCAAAAGAAAACAATTATCTAATATAATTGTATATTTAAATATAATTATCTAACATTATATTTTGACATTTCTTATTCATTTATTAATATTTACAAAATTAACTCAATTTTTATTACTAATAATAATGGATGCCACTAATTTACCCCCACTTTCTCACAGATGACCTATCCACATAGCCAGTTTTGAATTTATTCTTGTTTGGCTTCACAGGTGCTTTGCTCTTGCTGAATGAGTGGTTCTGAGGTCTACGTTTGAAGGGTTGCTTTCTCTTCAATCTGATGTTTGGAAATTTCCTAGCCATGAAAGTAAATGATGTAATTTCCATGGCATCTAGCTCCTCAAGAGTGTAGAACTCATCTTCTTCCTTTTCCTCCTTAGTAGTTTTAGGCAACTCTACTTCAGGTTCTTCATCCACTATCTCTTCAATCCTCAGCTGGCTTGTAGAGGCTTCAAGGTCTTGGATAGATTTGTTCATAATCAAAGCATATGATGTATTGATCATCTTGCCTTGGTTGGCTTGAATAGCCCTTTTCTGAAGCAGCTCAAGTTCATGAGTTTTCAACACCATAAAGCACATCATATGTAACTTTGTTCAAATCTCTTTCTCTGAGAGAGATGATCCTTTGCTCTAGGTAGTTGGGTGAAGAGAGTAGGAACTTCATGTTCAGTTCCTTGGTGCTGTAGACCTTTCCATCATCTATAGCTCAGTCACCAATTTGTGGAATCTTTCAAACATTTCAGTGATGCTTTCTTTGGGCTGAGCCATGAAAGCTTCATACTATGTGACCAGTATCTATTTTCTGTTTTCTCTAACCTCCTCTGTCCCTTCACATAGAATCTCAATATGGTCCCACATCTCTTTTGCCGATGTGTATGAGGCTATGTTGGCAAACAATGACATCTCCATAGTATTTATGATCAATAGCATGAGATGGCTGTCAATAGCAACATTCTCTTTTTCTGTGTCTGTCCATTTGGATGGATCCTTGGCAACATAGGATCTTGGGATGGTCACTGTTCCAACAATCTTCTCAGCAATCTCTTGTTATTGAACAAATGGACCATTCTTGAGAATCTCAGGATATAGAGGGTTTGCAGCTTTGATGAACAACATCATCTTGATTTTCCAGAGGTTGTAATTGTCTTTATCAAACTTTGGGACCTTCACTGCTCCTGTAGTCTTTGATGTATTCATAATGATCTTTTACTGTTTTGAATAACAGCCTGCTCTAATACCACTTGTTGAGTATGGAATACACTCAAGAAAATCCAGAGGGGGGGGTGAATGTATTTTCAAACTTTCTTTCGATTTAAACTTTTCAGATCGAAGGTATGTTTGAAGGTTTCGAATCTGTGGTTGATTTGTAGCTGAGTAAGAGCTATGTGTTTAACAAAATAAATATGCGCGGAAAGAAAACACAAGAACACACTCAATCACTTTAATCTAATGTTGTATTAGAAGAAAGATCTTGCTACAATCTGTGAATACAAATATTAGTATTCTCAGCTTCGTTTTTCTCAGAGAAATGTTAGCTATGAAAATTACTATGAAAAATGTTAATTGCTAAAGAAGTGAGGTTGTACACTTATAGAACATGTGAACAACCCACTTACTACAAAAGTAGTGATAGACAAATACACTTTCTAACTTGTCTATCCCTATTTTGGAATACTTCCAGCCAGCATGCAATTGGACTTTCTTTAACCTATCCAGATCCATTACTTTAGCAGCTTGTCCCTTCTAACATCTCTCTAAGCTTCTTTGTAGAATTTCCATGCACACTTTGCAGTACTGTGGTCCTGAAAGTGTCTTGGCTTGTTGCAGATTTCTGACTTGTATATGTTCAGTAATTTGTCTTCAAGAATCCATTCGAGAAATGGCTAAGAGTTTGATACGAGAACTATAGTTAAGTTGTTCGATAACTCTAAGTTCTCGAACAACTATTTCCTGAGATATCGAACCACTTCTCGAATTAGTCTTTTCTCCAGGAATCCTTGAGTTATCGAATGGTGCTTTTGACTTCTCGAATCCCTGAGATATCGAATAGTTTTTGAGTCCTTGAGATATCGAATGTAGCTTTGACTTGTTGACTTCCTGAGTTCGCGAACTGTGTCTTTGAGATATCGAATCTCAGACTTCTCGAAACCTTGACTTCTCGATTAGAACAAATTTACGTCTCGAATTCGTACTTGGTCAAATCTTCAATCTTCAAATTCCAACTGTGTTTATTTCTGTAGCCTTGTTCTCCAAACTATAGGCATGATCTCTGGATCTTCTCTCAACCATTATTCTATGACAAAATGTACAATTACACAGATAGAATTTGATACCTATTACAAGTACAGAAACAAGTAGAAACTCTACAACTAGAGGGTTCCCCAATTAAGGGGTCATGTAAGTAATGCAAAGCATTACAAACAATTAGGCTTTTTATTAGATGTATTCAGGCATGCCTCTGTGACTAACAATTTTCTTTAAATTCCATGTCCACCAACAATATTAATAACCTGGATAATTTTCAAGATTTATTTTACTGCAATTTCCTCTTTTTTTGCTAAATTTTTTTTGCGATTTTCAATAATATATTACAAATTGAAAATATATTATTTTTCGTTACATATTTTTAAAAAGTAAGTGGTGTGCAATAAAACTTTGGCATTAACTTGATATATAAAAAATTAAAACAAACAATACTTGATGGTATCAACCCAGGTTTCTACCAAGCATAATAGAGTATCGTTGGTAAAGATGTGGTGAAGTTTTGTTAGCAGTTTTTCAACACAGGAGAATTGCCAGCAGGAGTTAATCGTACTTTTGTATGTCTAATTCCTAAGGTAAAACAACCCCAACAAATGACTGATTTACGCCCAATTTGTAAGAACCCAATTTTTCGGTAGAATTAAAACTTTTGATTAAGTGTTGAGAAAAGAAGGAACAATGATTCCGACTCCAAGGTAGTAACAGTTCTAATGAATGAGTGTTGAATGGATATAGATTCCAAGGTTTATATGTTAGGAAGAATGCAACGGGTTGACAACCTAGATTAGAATAATCTATCTCCTAGCAAGATAAGATATGGAAATTCCAAGTAGAGGAAATATTCTCATGTCATCCAAATCGATATTTGTTATTAGTCCAGTGGTTCCGTGAAAGGGTTAAGGAATGCCCGAAAGAGAACAAGGACTATAAATATAAGGAATAAAAAGAGAATTAGCAATTAATAGTGTTTTTGGTGGAAAGGATAATACTATTGGACGATGCTATATAGAAGTATTCAGAACGGATTTCTGAGTTCATATTCATGATCCAGGGGCGAAATAAGTGTATGTAAACGATATCAGATTCAGAAAAATAACACTTTTATTTTCTCCGAGATTTCCCTGGACACTGAAGGATTTAAGGAATTATTATAAATATTTGAGTAATTTAAATTCAAGAATTATAAAGGAGGATTGAGAATGGTAGTATAAATATTAAGAAGGTTTTCGGTGAAAACCTAACTAGAAATCCTTGAGACATTCCTCCGAACGATCAATGAAACGGAGCAATAATCGGACAAAGAAACAAGCAGGAATTCAAGATGCATGCATGTGCAAGTAGAAAATATCTAGTAACCAAGTAGTTACATGAGTAACCAACATACTTAGAGATCAACCACTTACTTAGCATGAATCTCTCATCCTACCACACATCAACAACACTTGTCCACTTCAAAAACATCATCCATGACCTCATACCTTTAATAAAGTGGCTTTATGGCCCAGATATTATTTTGACATATCAATAATACAGGATTAGATGAGATTAAAGCAAGAAACCAAGCAACAAACACAACTCTCTCAAACTGCCCAGCAGGAACACCAAGGAAAGAAAAATTCATATCTCCATTTATATCCATGATAAAATCACTAAATTTTAACCATAGCTTCTCCAATCCATGGACAACATTCGCTCAAAATTTCATGGCAATATAATGAGTATAGCCTAGTCAAATCTCCTCCCCAAGTGAAGAAACCAAACTGTACAGGATCTTGACAGTTTCTGCCCAGCGGAAAAAGAGGGCCCAAAACCCTAGCTAGGAAGCTTCAAATCTGATGAGCTAGGACTCAAAACAAAGCTTATAGATGTGGTAAAAATTTGAGAGCCAAACTCTTATTTTTCGATTTGTTATGAATTTTACAAGATTGATGATGAATAGTAAATCTTAGAAACTAACTTTGAGTTCTTGTTTTCTTTGGATGATCTAAGTTTTGTTAAGGCCATACAAGGACTATATAAGAATTATTAGAGCTTGTATACACTCAAAGGAAGGTAATCATCTCTTGAAACTGGTGTGACTCAATTTAAACCCTTTTTGTGTCGTATGTAATTTAGAGTAAATAGGGTATCGTTCTACGCCAAGGATCAAGGGCTCACTTTTCTTCTATTTCGCTAATAATATAAAAGATGGATTTGTTTTGTACTAAGAGCTAAATTAACTAATTAACAAGCAAAAGTTTGTTTGTGAATAATTAGAGAAACATGTTGGAAAGCATGCTAATCCGCCAAGGATCAAGGGCTCACTTTTCTTCAATTTCGCTAATAATATAAAAGATGGATTTGTTTTGTAATTTTACTAAGAGCTAAATTAACTAATTAACAAGCAAAAGTTTGTTTGTGAATAATTAGAGAAACATGTTGGAAAGCATGCTAATCCACCATTGAACCTATGACACAATCCAGAAATTCCTTAATATGTTTTGAAAGATACTTATAGAGAACTTGTCATGGACCACATAGAAACAAGCTCTGCTATTCGTATAACTCCATGGACCACATAGAAAGGTTAACACGAATTACACACTTATACAATTAATCCCATGGACCACATAGAAAGATTAATTGACTTTACAGATAAATCTATCATAAACCTAATTGGATGTCCACATACCACGGTCAATTCAAGATTATCTATAAGCATTGACGTATATATAAGCACAATCAAGAACACATCTCCGAAAATCAAAACTGTATAATTGTCATAAAGTTTAGGGCTTCAAAACAGCCCTCCAACAATAAGGTTTAGCCTACCATTATCATGGTAAAATACATAAAAGTCATAAAGAGATAGAATACAATACTAAGCAGAGATGTAGAAAAGAAATCCCAATGGAAATTCCCAAGCATACACTCTTCTCCTTGCAATCTTCTTCTCTTCTCCTTCTTTTCTTCTCTCCTTCCTGGGTGGCTATGGATACGTGTATGTCTCTAATAATAATTATCTAATACAAAATGTAGTTTTTAATGTCTATAGGAATAAAACATGGCTTTCCGAAACTTAACAGATTTCTAAAAGTCAAAATTTGTAGTTGACTTTTCCCATCTGATATTGGGCTGCTCCAAGTGGAATTTGATATCTGGGCCCATCTAGAATGAAAGAAAATCTCGTTATCTTCGCGTGGGCTATTTACTCGCTAAAATCCGATGTCTAGAACTCAAGATATGACCCAAACAATGAGTCTTGCGAATGCGGCCCAATCCTTTCCAAATTAGAACTCCATGCTTCCTACAATAAAATATTATAAACTAATTAATAAAGATCCAATTAAATGCAAAATATAATTAAGATGGGAATAAAAATCATCTAAAATACATATAAAAATATACTCTATCAAATATCCCCACACTTAGCATATTGCACGTCCTCGGGCAAATAAAAGATATAAAACTAATCCTAATTAACTGACATCACTTTCGTAGATGACACGATTGCATTGAGCGTATGCAACAAGTCGTTAAACCCCTAGGTAGCCCTAGTAGGATGAGTATTGTCTCGTGAGGGTTTATAGAAGATATACCCACAAAATCAAATATTTTCAATCACCAAGTCTTAAACATGCAACAATTCATAGTACTCCACATATGTAAACCTCAATCACACAAAAATCTGAGAAGATCTGAAAGTACACCACTTGCACAAAACAATCCAAGTATGCACACGTTGTCTTGATAGACAAAAATATCATGAAATAAACATCAAAGTCGCCTTCAATAAGTAAGCATGCTATAGATAGAAAATCTCACATTACTCTCAATTCACACAAGTGTATAGGTGTAAATGTTTCACTCAAGTTCAATCAAAATAGACATGTACTACCATATGCTTGTTTGTCCACCAAATCTCCACTACTTCGTATATGCGCATGCACAAATCAAAAGGTCTTCATTAAAGGTTGTAATGGGGCTTAGGTACGGGGTGGGATATCAAAGGAATAGGCTCACAAATGGCTAAGCTTAATAAACTAATAGAGCATAATGTTCACTTTTAATTGTAGCACTCAACATGAATAATAGATCATGTAAAAGTAATTAAACTCTCACAAGCATTAAACCCATAAGCACATCATTATGTACTTCCCCACTTTCACATTGCAATAAACAATGAACACAAACTCTGATAAGTGGATTTTATATCCACTTGGAATGCCTCCGTTCGGCTTAAATTGATTGTTTGGACTCAAGTTGTTGTAGTTTTGATGTGTTTTGCCTAGTTGTGCAGATTTACGAGAATGTTGATTAAAGTTGATGCTTCTATCGTTTTTGGAGATTTAATTGATTAAAATTCGGATTTTCCGGGAAGGCTGCGCAGCTTATACTGTTTTGACCATATCTGGAGTTCTAGAAGTCCGTTTTCAGCGATCTTACTGCCCGCGCAAAGCTTGAGAGATTTTCTACAATATGGGATAGGTCTTACACGACCAGGCCGCGTGTGGTGGGCCCAGGAAGCACGACCAGCAGATAGATGGGAGCAGAGAAATTACTGTTTTGCCCTTTTCTAGTTCTAATTGTATTTTGGGCAATTTTTAATACCTTAATTGAATTCTAATTGTAATAGAAGGTAATATCTTGCTGGGCAAGATTTGTAGAGCCTATTTAAACACATCCTACCATTGTAAATCATAACAATTCATAGCTTTTAATCGTATCAAGGTACTTTCGATCTTCAATTCTTTCTTCAATATTATGTTTTCATTCATTATCATTATTATTATGTTTTCTTTATTAAATATGCGTAACTAATTCTCTAATCTGAGGATTGGATAGTATTCCTTGGTATTCATGCATGCTTGATTATGTGATTTTCTGCTTTGCTGATCTGTTAATGAGATCTTAACACAATTAGGGGAGTCATGAACCTTTGATTGTATTCTAGGGATTGTAATAAGCTTGGGAGAGAAGTTGCAATATTAGTACATGATTTAACAGACATAATTTGAATATTAGATCGGGAGATTAATAGGAGAATTATGAGACATATAATTCTTGGCACTTAACAGTTTATAGATATACTTTGATTGTATCACGGGAGTGACAATTAGGGTGTAGCTGTAGGCACTATATTGTAACCTGGGAGGGTACAGTATAACTTTAGAAGAATTGTTTTCAGCAAGGTAGGAACACAGATATCACATTAATATTGAGCATGTATTGAGACCAAGTGAAGAACCCCAGTTCTTAGATTGTTTTTCCATATAGTTGAATCTCAGTTTAAAATCAATTCTTAGTGCTTATAATTAGTTCTTGGATAATTTAGTTAATACACAAACCCAAAATTCTTCTCACACACTTCTAGACGTAAAGAGATAAGAAACCTGAACTTTGAATTAAATTTAGTCCTTCCCTGAGAACGAACACACAAAAATACTACTAACAAATTGGCGCCGCTGCCGGGGAAGGCAGTATACTTGAGTTTAGGTTAATTGTTTCTTATTGTTTAGATTTTAATTGGTTCCACAAGTTGTTTTGTTGGTGATTTTCAGGTGTATGCGACGTTCATCTTGCGTTAGAAAATTGGAATTTGACCCTGAAATCGAGCGTACTTTGAGAAAGATCAGAAAAGAGAAAGCTAAGATGGGAGAGCCGGTAGCTCAAGCTGTTGTTAATGATAATGTTGATGAGACTTCTATTTGGGACCATGAGACACCAAATCCTGCTAATTGCATGTACAAAACTCCAGAGATTGGTGCAACCCAATTCAACATTAATCCAAGCTTAATTCAGATGATCAGCAATCAAGCTTTTGAAGGAGACATTGAAATAGAGGATCCACACAGACATCTAGAGCGTTTTGTGCAGATGTGTGTCTCATTCAGAATCAATGGTGTTACGAGTGACAAGATTCGTCTCCATATGTTTCCCTACTCTATTAAGGGAAGAGCTTTGGAATGGTTTCAACAACTTCCAAATACTACGGTTGCTACATGGGATGGTCTTTCTACTGCATTCTTGTCCAAATATTATCCTTCTGACAAGACGCAACAATTGAGGACTATGATTATGAGTTTCAAAGCACAACCGGGTGAAGGTCTATATCAGGCATGGGAGAGATTCAAGGCACTATTGAGGAAGTGTCCACATCACGGCTTGGAAGATTGGCAGATCATTAGTACTTTTTATGGGGCCATGAATGCAGATATTCGTTTGAGTTTGGATGTGGCTGCTGGTGGAAATTTCAAGAAGGCACCAACTACACAGGCTAAAGCACTTCTTGAGGAATTGGCATCTAATAACTATTCATGGGCACCTAGTGGGACGAGCTCAGCTAAAGCAGCACAAGAATCTGAGATGATCAACATGCTAGCTCAAAAATTGGATACTCTAACTCAGGAGGTGCGAGGACAAAGAGCAAATGTGAATGCTATTTCTTCGCCTATGGAGGGGTATAATGATTATGGTGCTAGTCAGAACCCTTATGTGCAACAATTTCCAGAAGAAGCATCTTTTATTCAGGGAAGACAGCCGTGGCCTGTTCAGAATAACTCCTATTACAATCCAAATCAAAGGCCAAACAACAATCTTTCTTACAGTAATAATCATGCGGCTAATCCTTCTTATTCATTTCCAAGGCAGAATCAACCTCCTGGTTTTCAGTCACGACCACCGTATCAAGCACAGCAGCAGTATCAACCTCCGCCAAAGAAAGAACCAGCTGATTGGGAGGTTGCACTAAATAAGATTATGCAAGGAACTTCTGGGGCATTGGCTAATATGGAATCAAGAATAGAGCAGATGGCATCATCTCAAAAGATGCTAGAAACACAGATTGGACAGATTGCCTCCAAGATGGGTGTTCGTGAGCAAGGATCACTTCCTAGTCAACCCGACCAGACTGGTAAAGAGCAATGCAAAGCAATTACTTTGAGGAGCGGGAAAGAGTTGCCCGAGGTTGAGGTTCTTGAGCCTAAAGAGAAGGATGCTGAAAAAGAAAATAAGATAGCAGAGATTGATGCAGAAAAGTCAGAGAAAATAGATGAAGAGAAGAAGGAAGAAGAACCAGAAAAGCCGTATGTTCCTCCACCACCTTATGTTCCTCCTATTCCATTTCCACAGAGACTTCACAACAGACAGTTAGAGAAGCAGTACGAGAAGTTCTTGACTATGTTCCGACAGTTGCATGTCAATATTCCTTTGGCTGAAGCTTTGAATCAAATGCCACTCTATTCTAAATAAGGAGATGTTGATAAAGAAGAGGAAACTTGAGGATGCAGAAACCATTACTCTCAATGCTGAATGCAGTGCAGTCATCCAAAAGGCCATTCCTCAGAAATTGAAAGATCCGGGAAGCTTTTCTTTGCCTTGCACTATTGGGAAGATGGAGAACATGAAAGCCTTGTGTGATTTAGGGGCTAGTGTGAGTTTGATGCCATATTCAATCTGCAAACGACTTGGTCTTGGAGAGCTTAAAAAGACACGAATTTCACTTCAGTTGGCGGATCGTTCTGTTAAATATCCGTTGGGGGTCGTTGAAGATGTGGTTGTCAAAGTGGATAAATTTGTCATACCTTGTGATTTTGTGGTGTTGGAGATGGATGAAGATGTCGAGATACCCATTATCTTGGGAAGGCCATTCTTGGCTACTGCTGGCACTACAATCGATGTTAAAGCTGGAAAATTGACATTGAATGTTGGCGAGGACAAAGTGGAATTTGATTTGAACAAAGCGATGAAGATGCCTCCTTTTGGAGCAACTTGTTTTACTGTTGACAGAGTTGATGAAATTGTGCAGCTAGAAAATGAACACTTCATGGGAGCAGAACGGGTGTTAGATGATGTAGTAGAAGAAGAAGCACTTGTTGTTCGAGACACAGAAGTTGAGATGGTTTTTACACTTTCAGAGGCACCACAGGTGGAACTTAAACCTCTACCTGCTAATTTGAGGTATGCCTTTCTTGGTCCTAATGATACATATCCTGTGGTAGTTTCAGCCTTGCTTAGTGATGATGAGCTAGAAAAATTATTACATGTTCTTCGGCAATATAAATCAGCTATTGGTTGGATAATTCAAGATATCAAGGGAATTAGCCCTGCTCTTTGCATGCATAGAATTGCCTTAGAAGATAATCATAAACCAGTGATTGAGGGACAAAGAAGATTGAATCCGAATTTGCAAGAGGTGGTGAAGAAAGAAATCACTAAGTTGCTTGACGCTGGTATCATATATTCGGTTCCACACAGTAAGTGGGTTAGTCCTATTCATGTAGTGCCTAAGAAAGGTGGGATGACTGTTGTTCACAATGAGAAGAATGAATTAATTCCCACGAGAACAGTAACAGGTTGGAGAGTTTGCATTGATTACAGGAAGTTGAATAACGCTACTTGCAAAGATCACTTTCCCCTCCCATTCATTGATCAAATGCTCGAAAGGTTGGCGGGTAATGAGTATTACAACTTTCTGGATGGATTCTCGGGCTACTTTCAGATTCCTATTGCACCCGAAGATCAAGAAAAGACTACCTTTACTTGTCCTTATGGTACTTTTGCTTATCGGAGGCTTCCTTTTGGTTTGTGTAATGGCCCTTCGACGTTTCAACGGCTCATGAACCACATATTCTCAGATTTTATAGGGAAAGACATGGAGGTCTTCATGGATGACTTCACGGTGTATGGTTCTTCCTTTAAATCCTGTTTAGCCAGTTTGTCTAAGGTGTTGCAGAGATGTACTGAAACTAATCTTGTTCTCAATTGGGAGAAATGTCACTTTATGGTGAAGGAAGGCATTGTGCTTGGGCATAAAATCTCTAATAAAGGCATTGAGGTCGATAGAGCAAAAATTGAAGTTATTGAAAAATTGCCACCACCTTCATCTGTGAAAGGTATTCGAAGCTTTCTTGGTCATGCTGGTTTTTATCGACGGTTCATCAAGGATTTCTCTAAGTTAGCTCGGCCTCTCTGTAATCTTCTCGAAAAGGATCGTGTTTTTGACTTTGATGAAAGTTGTCTTGTTGCGTTTAACAAGCTGAAGAAGGAACTTACTTCTGCACCCATAGTTACATCTCCCGATTGGAGCTTGCCATTTGAGCTTATGTGTGATGCTAGTGACTATGCTGTGGGTGTTGTTCTTGGGAAAAAGAAGGATAAGCGTATGCATGTGATAGCTTATGCAAGAAAGACTCTTGATGATGCGCAAATCAACTATTCCACTACGGAGAAAGAGCTACTTGCAGTGGTGTTTGCACTTGATAAATTCAGATCCTATCTTGTTGGGTCTAAGGTGATTGTCTATTCAGATCATGTTGCGATTCGTTTCTTGATGATAAAGAAGGATGCCAAGCCTCGTCTAGTTCGTTGGATTCTCTTACTCCAGGAATTTGATCTTGAGATTCGAGATAAGAAGGGGTCCGAGAACTTGGTAGCTGATCATTTATCTAGGTTGGATCAAGGAGATGGAGTGGTAGGAGGTGAAAAACCTATCAATGATAAATTTCCGGAAGAGCAGCTTCTAGGTGTGTCCTTGTCTACACCATGGTATGCAGATTTTGTGAATTACATTGTGGGAGGAGTTGTGCCGGATAATCTCTCTTATAACCAAAAGAAGAAATTCTTTTATGATGTGAAGCACTACTATTGGGAGGAACCGCTACTTTATAGGGAATGTGCTGATGGAATGTTTCGTAGATGTGTGCCTCATGATGAAGTTTCTCATATTTTCAGGCATTGTCATTCTCTGGAGTGTGGAGGTCATAACAGTAGTATGAAGACAGTGGCGAAGGTTTTGCAGTCAGGATTCTATTGGCCAACCATGCATCAGGATGCTAGAGACTTTGTAGCAAAGTGTGATAGATGTCAACGAGTTGGAAATATTTCGAGGAGGAACGAGATACCTTTACAATCTATTCTTGAGGTGGAGATTTTTGATGTGTGGGGGATAGACTTCATGGGTCCATTTCCATCTTCCTATGGGAACCAGTATATTTTGGTGGGAGTTGATTATGTCTCTAAATGGGTTGAAGCTATTGCATCTCCTACTAATGATGCTAGAGTGGTGAAGAAGTTCCTAAAGAAGCATGTGTTCACTAGATTTGGAGTGCCAAGGGCTATTATCAATGATGGAGGTGCACACTTTTGCAATAAACAGGTGGCTGATCTCTTGAAAATTATGGTGTGACACAAAAGGTGGCAACTCCTTATCATCCGCAAACAAGTGGACAAGTTGAGATTTCGAATCGTGAGCTGAAGTCAAATTTGGAGAAGACAGTGGCAGCGTCGAGAAAGGATTGGTCAACAAAGCTTGATGATGCACTTTGGGCATATAGGACGGCGTTTAAAACACCTATTGGAATGTCTCCATATAGGTTGATCTTTGGGAAGCCATGTCATTTGCCGGTGGAACTTCAGCATAAGGCATTTTGGGCGACAATAGAGTTGAATTTTAATCTTAAATCTGCGGGAGAGAAGCGTTTACTTCAACTTGGAGAGCTTGAGGAGATTAGGCTCCAATCTTATGAAAATGCTAGTATCTACAAGGAAAAGACCAAATTGTGGCATGACAAGCACATTCAGAAGAAGGAATTTGAGGTTGGGCAACATGTTCTATTGTTTAATTCAAGACTCCGTTTATTCCCTGGAAAGCTTAGATCAAGATGGTCCGGACCTTTTGAGATTGTGAAGGTCTATCCTAATGGGGTTTGTGAGATTATTAGAGAAGGGTCGGATGTATTCAAGGTGAACGGGCAGAGACTTAAGCCATACCTGCTTGGAGAAACAGTGGAGCAAGGAATGAGCATTCTCCACCTCCAAGACCCTACTATGAGTTGAGGAAGTAAATGTCAAGCTAATGACGTTAAACGAGCGCTTCTTGGGAGGCAACCCAAGCATTTTTGTACCTTGGTGTAGCATAGGATTTTTACTTCTTTTAAAAAAAAAAAAAAAATCAGAACAGTGCCGCGCTGACTGCGCCACAAGTTTTTGGTAATTCTAGTAAATTTTATATCAATTTTATTACGAATTCGTGTTCTTGTAAATTGGGATTTGTATTATTTTTGATATATTGGGGTATTCTTGATATAAAATTGATATCAAGTGATAAGTGGATTTTATATCCACTTAGAGCATTCTAAATCGGCTTAAATTGATTGTCTTGGACTCAAGTTTCTTGTAGTTTTGATGTGTTTTGCTTAGTTGTGCAGGTTTACGAGAATGTTGATTAAGGTGGATGCTTCTATCGTTTTTGGAGATTTAATTGATTAAAATTCGGATTTTCTGGGAAGGCTGCGCAGCTTACACTGTTTTGGCCATATCTGGAGTTCTGTAAGTCCGTTTTCAGCGATCTTACTGCCCACGCGAAGCTTGAGAGATTTTCTACAATATGGGATAGGAAGCACGTGCAAGTATTATGTTGATTAAAATCGCGCGCCTGATCTAGTTAAAGAAGGCTGGGAAATTACTGTTTTGCCCTTTTCAAGTTCTAATTATATTCCGGGCAGTTTTTAGCACCTTAATTAAATTCTAATTGTAATAGAAGATAAATTCTTGCTGGGTAAGAAATCTAGAGCCTATAAAAACACATCTAAGCATTGTAATACACATTATCAATAGCTTTATTATTGTAACCTAGCTTAGATCTGCAAGGGAGAAAAGGAGAGAAGGATTCAACGCTCGTGACAAGCAACGGATCTAGATCTACTTCATCTTTTGTGTTATTCTGGATTATAGATTTGTTTTCTCAACTCTTTGTTTTATTAATATTATTGTTTCTTTCTTTCATATTTTGTTTATTATCATGTTTTCATCAAATCCCATGACGATGAACGGTTCAATTATGAGCTAATCGTTATCATGGGATTCTAACGGATTTATTTATGGAACTTAGTATCTTGATGCTTTAAAGATCTGTGTGTGGTGTATATCTGATATCCTCGTATGGTTAATCTTAATGCTTTTAGATGCGTAGCTAACATCTAAATTGAATTGTTAATCTCTTGTGAAGTGAAAGTGGATCTTGAGATTTAGAACTTGCCATGCTAGCATAGGTTCATAATTGTTTATCAATATGATTCGTGGTGTGAGATGAAAATACTTATACTGCCCTGTGTGATCTTAATGGATAACTTGTTCTTCAACCGTTATGTTTTCAAATTCTATAGACATATAGGGTCTAAGCATAATTGGTGTCTATTCATCTTCTATCTCTTTTGTGGATGTATGTTTAGTTTGGTATGCGTATGCTGACAGGTAGCGTATACTTGTTTCGTGTTATCCGATCAGATATCAAAACCATTGCACATAGTGATTAAAGGCGTCAGATCTAAGGGAAGTAGATAATAAAGTTAGAGTCCCATGTTTTTATTCTCATAAGTAATTCGATTTCTATTCTTATTAGTTAATTTAATTTTTAGTTTTATAATTTGCATCTTAGTATAATTTAGATAATCAACCCCAATTTGTTATTTTTCTTAGCAATGAATTAAGACAATACATTGTTGCATAGGCATATTTACTGAATAGAACCATAACCAGATCTCAGTGGAACGAACTTTAATTGTATTACTTGTGACCACGTATACTTGCGTGATATTGTGTTAACAAGTTTTGGGTGTGATGATGATGAGTAGAGGGCTGATTTATAGTTTTTATGAAATTGACTTGCATGTTACGGGAACAAAATTTATTTCACAGTCTCATTGGGGTGCTTTTGGGCTAGGTTAGGGTCATGCCTGTTGGATGTTTTGAGATTTAATCACTTGTTTATATTTAGAATTTTCGTTATTCCCTTTATAGCGTAGGAACATTAAAGTCTAAGTTTGGGGGAAAACAGGAATTTCATGCTAAGTTGTTAATAAAGGCTAGGTGTCAAATGGCTAGTAGCCGGCTCATATTTATATGAGTAGTCTAGGGTTGAAAATGAGAAAGGCTCATTCCAGATTTCGATAAAAAAAAAAAGAGTCATTAGTTTGTTGTTTTGTATGCAAAATTAACCAGAGTGAGCTCTTTAATACTCGAGTAATTAAGTCTGAGGGGACTTAGTCCTAGTAACCTAAAGCCCTTGTGGTTTGGGATTGCTGACCTAACACTCGCTACATGGGTATTATTGTATAAGCCTTTTGGGGTCTCATTCATTGCACGGTTAAATAAGCATGTGTATTGTATATAGTATTATGTGTCGTAGTAATAAAACATGAGTTTTTGTCTACCTTGGATAAGGGTGGAGGTGTTCCTAGGTTATGAAGTGTCTACAGTCTATTCTGTTTATAAACCTGTGATTGTCTTGGCGGAAAGCATGTATGATTTTTGACCTAGTTTTAGGAGTATTTCTGATGAGCATTGCACACACGCACGTATCTGTTCATGTATTTGTTAGTATACGGGAACTTAGTCGAGCTCTGCTTGGATTTCTTACATTCATTGAGATATTTGCTTGTTAGTTGGTGTTGGTGAGTTTCAAGGGGATCTTTGCATTTTTCATATTAGTTGCATTCATGCATTGCATTGCATTAGGTTAAATGGATTTTGTGGGTACATTCGCTATAGGCCCTCACGAGACCTTACTCGTCCACTAGGGCTGCCTAGGGGTTTAAAGGGCTTGTTGCATATGCCAAATGCAACCGTGATCACCTACGGAAGTGGTACTAATTAGGTAGATGTAATTGTTTATGCTTGAGGACAAGCATCAGTTTAAGTTTGGGGGTTTGATAAGTGGATTTTATATCCACTTGGACTGCCTCCGTTCGGCTTAAATTGATTGTTTTGGACTCAAGTTGTTGTAGTTTTGATGTGTTTTGCCTAGTTGTGCAGATTTACGAGAATGTTGATTAAAGTTGATGCTTCTATCGTTTTTGGAGATTTAATTGATTAAAATTCGGATTTTCCGGGAAGGCTGCGCAGCTTATACTGTTTTGACCATATCTGGAGTTCTAGAAGTCCGTTTTCAGCGATCTTACTGCCTGCGCGAAGCTTGAGAGATTTTCTACAATATGGGATAGGTCTTACACGACCAGGCCGCGTGTGGTGGGCCCAGGAAGCACGACCAGCAGATAGATGGGAGCAGAGAAATTACTGTTTTGCCCTTTTCTAGTTCTAATTGTATTTTGGGCAATTTTTAATACCTTAATTGAATTCTAATTTTAATAGAAGGTAATATCTTGCTGGGCAAGATTTGTAGAGCCTATTTAAACACATCCTACCATTGTAAATCATAATAATTCATAGCTTTTAATCGTATCAAGGTACTTTCGATCTTCAATTCTTTCTTCAATATTATGTTTTCATTCATTATCATTATTATTATGTTTTCTTTATTAAATATGCGTAACTAATTCTCTAATCTGAGGATTGGATAGTATTCCTTGGTATTCATGCATGCTTGATTATGTGATTTTCTCCTTTGCTGATCTGTTAATGAGATCTTAACACAATTAGGGGAGTCATGAACCTTTGACTGTATTCTAGGGATTGTAATAAGCTTGGGAGAGAAGTTGCAATCTTAGTACATGATTTAACAGACATAATTTGAATATTAGATCGGGAGATTAATAGGAGAATTGTGAGACATATAATTCTTGGCACTTAACAGTTTATAGATATACTTTGATTGTATCACGGGAGTGACAATTAGGGTGTAGCTGTAGGCACTATATTGTAACCTGGGAGGGTACAGTATAACTTTAGAAGAATTGTTTTCAGCAAGGTAGGAACACAGATATCACATTAATATTGAGCATGTATTGAGACCAAGTGAAGAACCCCAGTTCTTAGATTGTTTTTCCATATAGTTGAATCTCAGTTTAAAATCAATTCTTAGTGCTTATAATTAGTTCTTGGATAATTTAGTTAATACACAAACCCAAAATTCTTCTCACACACTTCTAGACGTAAAGAGATAAGAAACCTGAACTTTGAATTAAATTTAGTCCTTCCCTGAGAACGAACACACAAAAATACTACTAACACTCTACTTGATCTTCTTCACACATTTTTTTTTCTTGTTTTATTCTTTTTTTTTCTTTATTCTTTATTCTTTATTCTTTCTTTTTTTTTTGTTTTTTTTTTGTTTAAAGAACGAAGATCAAGTAACCACACTATATAATTCCCACCCAAATATCAAACCTTAACAAAGAAATCCCCACACTTGAACATTCACCCACCCTTAAGTTGAATCACAAGCTCTACTAGTAAATCAAGAAAAGAATAAACAAGTAGGCTAAAAAATTATAGGAGTGGTGACAATTGAAAGAAACGGATATAAGCTCAAGGGGGTTCACTAAGGATATAACTCATAAGGTTAGTGTTTAGGTCAATGAGGTTAATCCTAGTGCCTTTATCATTTTCATGCACACACACAACATGTAGTCTCAACAAGGTATCAAAACAAGTTCTAGAGCAATGCTAATTGACGAACAACACACAACAAAGAAATTCGATTGATATAAAATGTATCAATCATTAATTAGGCTCAAAATCTCACAAGGTGAAAGCATGCTCGACTCACTAAATTTAACTAAGAAGCATCTCAAGTTTTAAAATTTTCAAAAGCACACACAAGGAATTATCAAGTAACAAATGATTTTTATTTTATGATACAACACTCAGAATTAATCATGCAAAATTAGTCTACAAAATGTGTACTTATCCTCGCTAACATGCTTTGAGACAAGGCAATTATATACAAAAATTTTTAATTTTCTAATTTTTTTGAATTTTTAAAATTTATAATTTTTTTTGAATTTTTAATAATATTGAGAACACCTCCCCACACTTGAATGGTTCATTGTCCTCAATGAATAATATAACCTAATTTACATATATAAAGAACTAAAATAATCCTAATAAATAAAATACAAAAATAAAATAAAGAAAAATATTATACAAAGAAAAGTTAGGAATACTCCCCCATTATGCTCGCATGAAATGCCCCTCGAAAAAGATATATAAGCCATGTGCCTCTAATAAATTAAACTTCAGGTCCAACTTTATCATATTTGAAGTGCAGTCCGTTAATTAACATTGCAGAGTAGCTAGCACAAGTGGTGGAGTGTGGCACATAGAAGTCTAGCAGCTAGAGGTCAGGGGTTCAAACCCCCTGAGCTGAAATTTTTGTTTAATAGCACCTTCAACTGGACTGGCTAACAGCAGCTTGGTACGGACTGGGCTGAACAACAAGTTGGGCCTTGGACAATCAGGTGAACAGCAAGAAGCGCTGAAGAAGTAAAGAAGAGTGAAGCGCTGGAGGATCCCCGCGCGCGCAGGTGCTTGCAGAGAATAGAAACCGCGGGTTTAAGAACCGTATACCGGGGTATTTAATTTCTGCTCATTCACAAAAGTAACAGGGGATGAAAATGCAAGTATAAAAAAAATCAACCGCCAGTATTCTTGCTCTGCTTCACAATTTTTATTTCAGAAAAATTATACCACGGGTTTCAGTCACAAAACCGTGGGTTTCACTCATTTTTTCCTTTTCCTTTTCCGATATTTTGCACAACTCGAAATAATCATATCCTGAAACACTTCAAGAAATTCATCAAGGCACCTTGCGGGAATAAAAAAAATAAAATAATAATAATAATAAAAATGAAATAAAAATTAACTATCTCTAATAATAATAATAACAATAATAATAATAATAATACAAAACTTACAGTAATATTGGGTTGCCTCCCAAGAAGCGCTTTTCTTTACTGTCTTTGGCTAGACATTGTACCTTTCAATTTCAAGGTGGATACATCCACGTCATCTGTTCCTTCTTCCACACATGATAGGCGGCATGAAAATTGCATAATTTGAACGACATCCATAGAATTGTAATTCCAATGTGGCATATGCGACTTGCTGAAAAATCGTCAATCTGATCAGAAAATGGTAGATGATATCTCAAATGAGTTGGTGAAGGTTTCCATTCCAATTTGGATGTACCACACAAAATAGGATGCAATGATAACCCCTTCAAAATATTTGGTGTACCCTCAAGAATATGATTTTCTTCAAGTTCAAATTCGAGAATAAATGGAGGAGTGGGCTTTGCAACATAACTTGCGAGAGACACAAAATTTTCTTCAATCCCAACAAACTCCTCCCCTAGAAAATCCTTGTTATGATCTTCGAAAATTACATCATCCTCCTCTTCTTTCACAAATTTGAGATCTTCTTCCACAATACTCTCTCTTGTATTATCCAAGAAAGATATTTTTGTGTCCCCATTGCCTTTATTTTCCTCCTCATTCACATTGATTTGCACAAATCTAGATGGAAAAGGGACATAATCAAAGCGACCATTAGTACCAAGTGGATAAGAAAGATAGGGAGACTTCCCTTTTAGATTTGTTACAATCACTTCCTCGGTGTCATTCTGCAAATTATCACATTCTCCTTGTGGCACATCAAGTACATCACTAGCATGAGAAATATTACTTCCTTCACCTAGTGAAGGGTTGAGAGTGGTAATAACACTCACATGCTCAAACTTTTGTTGCGGTTGTGTAATTTCATGATTTTTTCCAAACTCATGATTTTGATTCATCTTCATAACCACGTCTCCAAGTTGTTTTTGCACCTCCTTGATGTCTTGAGAATCTTTGGCACATTGATTTTGCATCTCCAACTATCCTTCGGCTAACTTGACCAACAATTTCTCAATACTGCTTCCACTAGCCGAATGCTGTTGTACGTCTTCCCTTGGTTGGAAATCAGAGAATGAAAAAGAAATGTCCTTATGCTGAAACTCATATAGATTGTGATCGCCATGCCTCTGATTAAGGTGCTCTATCCATCTCGGATTATACGAATCTAAGAATGGATTTTCTCATTGATACTCATGCCCAATAGCATTGACATTTTCATAACAAGGTGCAATCATGTGCGGACATGAGTTATCAAAATGGCCGGGAGCTGCACAAATACCACAAACTTGTGTTCGAGGTGTTTTGCCACTCAGAAATAGTGCACTCAACTTCTCTATATTTTGCTCAATCTTCATCAACTTTTGATCAGATTCAACCCCAAGAATCGGTTCTGACCTTAGATGACTCCCATATTGCAGTTCATTAGCAGCTCTTTTGGCGATCAGTTTCTCAGCAGCATCATAAGATAAGTCCACATAAACACCTTTTGCAGTAGAATCCAAAAGTCTCTTTTCACTTTCAAGAAGACCTTGGTAGAAAAAGTGCAACAAACTCCCCTTAGAAAAACCATGTTGAGGGCACCTCTTTTGAAACTTCTGAAATCTAGCATAGTACTCTGCATATGACTCAGTTGCATATTGTTGAATTCCAGCTATTTGACTTCTCATGCTCATCACTCTAGTTGCTGGATAAAACTTCTGCAAGAACTCTTGTGCTAGCTTCTCCCAAGAAGTAACAAATCCTAAAGGCAAATCTTCTGACCAATCCAAAGCTGCTCCATCAAGAGAAAATGAAAAAGCCTTCATCTTCAAAATCTGAGGATCAGCTCTTTCAGGTCCCATACATTCAACAATAGTCATAAACCTAGACAAGTGTTGATTTGGCTCTTCAGTTGGAAGATCATGGAAGACTGGTAGTCTCATTAGAAGATTTTGTTTGAGCTCAAAATTACTACTCTTCCCTTCAGCTGGATCAGGATACACCATGCAATTACGCCCAATACCAGCATCGACACCGCAATATCATAACGTAGTGTAGGAATTGCAACCATGTCAATCACTCAAAAATTCCACATATACCTGAAACACCACAAGCAATAGGCGGGAAAAAAATGGAAAAGAAAAAGAAAAATATATACACAAAAAACACAAAACAAAAGAAAAGCAAATTCAATCCCCGGCGGCGCGGCGCCAAAAATTGGTGTGACTCAATTTAAACCTTTTTTGTGTCGTATGTAATTTAGAGTAAATAGGGTATCGTTCTACGCCAAGGATCAAGGGCTCACTTTTCTTCTATTTCGCTAATAATATAAAAGATGGATTTTTTTTGTAATTTTACTAAGAACTAAATTAACTAATTAACAAGCAAAAGTTTGTTTGTGAATAATTAGAGAAACATGTTGGAAAGCATGCTAATCCACCACTGAACCTATGACACAATCCAGAAATTCCTTAATATCTTTTGAAAGATACTTATAGAGAACTTGTCATGGACCACATAGAAACAAGCTCTGCTATTCGTATAACCCCATGGATCACATAGAAAGGTTAACACGAATTACACACTTATACAATTAATCCCATGGACCACATAGAAAGATTAATTGACTTTACAGATAAATCTATCATATACCTAATTGGATGTCCACATACCACGATCAATTCAAGATTATCTATAAGCATTGACGTATATATAAGCACAATCAAGAACATATCTCTGAAAATCAGAACTGTATAATTGTCATAAAGTTTAGGGCTCCAAAACAGCCCTCCAACAATAAGATTTAGCCTACCATTATCATGGTAAAATATATAAAAGTCATAAAGAGATAGAATACAATACTAAGCAGAGATGTAGAAAAGAAATCCCTATGGAAATTCCCAAGCATACAATCTTCTCCTTGCAATCTTCTTCTCTTCTCCTTCTTTTCTTCTCTCCTTCCTTGGTGGCTATGGATACGTGTATGTCTCTAATAATAATTATCTAATACAAAACATAGTTTTTAATGTCTATAGGAATAAAACATGGCTTTTCGAAACTGAACAGATTTCTTAAAGTCAAAATTCGTAATTGACTTTTCCCATCTGATATTGGGCTGCTCCAAGTGGAATTTGATATCTAGGCACGTCTAGAATGAAAGAAAATCTCGTTATCTTCGCGTGGGCTATTTACTCGCTAAAATCTGATGTCTAGAACTCAAGATATGACCCAAACAATGAGTCTTGCGAATGCGGCCCAATCCTTTCCAAATTAGAACTCCATGCTTCCTACAATAAAATATTATAAACTAATTAATAAAGATCCAATTAAATTCAAAATATAATTAAGATGGGAATAAAAATCATCTAAAATATATATAAAAATATACTCTATCAGAAACCCTAGCTTTGACTTTAAGTTTTGGTGGTTTTAGATGATATATGATGATGATGTTAATACAAGCATGGTTATGAGACTATGTAGTAGTTTTAGTAGTTATAAAACCATGATTCAAATGATGGATATGAGAGGTGTTCTTGGACTGTTAAGATGAGTATTATGTGTGTAAGATTGATGGTATGCCCGGTGTGGCTTGGTTGTATTGAAATAAATTTGGAAACGTCCGAATTATAGCCGTCGTAATGCCTGATTTTCGTTAGACCTTAAGAAACCGTGTTTGACAGTAGCTATAACTCACTGTCCAGTTTCATATTCTGCCATGACAAGATAGATTATGTTACAAGCTTCGTTTTGATATAAGGCTCATGTGAAATGGACTTACGGTTTAGGAGTTATGGTCAAAATCGTAAAAGTGGTTCGAAATCGTAAAAGCAAGTTCGTAACTGAAATTGAACCTTCTTAAAATGAATTATGCAGTGACGAATCATGGTAATTAATTACTAGAGATAAAAAGGAAGGTGTGAGAGAAAATGTCAAACGAATCGTTTTCTGATTTTATAAAAATGTTCGAATCAAGGTTAAGCGCGAACGAACCCTTAAAAGTACACTTGGTTAAAACTTTGGTAAATCACTTAGAAAACGAGCGATAAAACTCGAGGTATAACCTTGGTTCGTAAATGACCGACCTTAGAACTTATACGACTTAAGTATATACCATGTGTAAGTATGACGACGTGTCTTAGTAGCGAACGAATGACGGGTCATAGCGATAATAAAGAGAGTTGCACTAAAGGGTGTTCAACGAGATAACTCGAAAACGTGTTTCGACTTAAGTTAAGTTATACTTAACCTTTTACAAAGTGTTAAGTGATTGGCCTCGGTTATTGTGACTATTTATAGATCACCGGATTGACACGAGGCACACTACCCCTACAGGATTGCCAGACAAGTCTTCAAAACTTTGAAGCTATTGTTGTGATAATATATATATGATTCTGTTTAAATATGTCATAGCATGCATGCTTGTTTTCAAAGTATATTGGAATACTTGTTCCCTGAACTGATATTGGCCTATAGACTAGATATGAATTATCAGTTATAAGCCGGATTATTTTGTCAAGACCCTTAGTGAAGGGCGTATGATATTCATTCTTTATATAGACCGGGAGTCGGTATTTTGAGATATAGAGATAGTCGTGGAAACCCGGAGGGATTCCAGTGACAGTTTATTTGAGAAATGTTATTTATGAACATTATTTATATTTCCATAAAGTATTAATTACTTGGAAATTATTCGAGGAATGTTATTTGAACATTATCTCAATCGAGAAGTACTATATGAATATTATTTTGAATATTCATTCGAGTTTATCTATTTACTGAATATTATTTTAATATTCATTTGAGCTTTAATTACTTAAATGAATATTAGTTTCGAATATTCATTTAGAGTTTGATTATTCAATGAATAATTACTTTAATATTCTTGGAAATTTTATTTATTAAATGAATATTATTTTGAATATTCATTTAAGGTTGGGTTTACGTGCCCTGAGGATGACCTCAGGTAACACCCTGAGGTTAAGACAATATAGAATACATAATAAATGGTTATTTATGTAAATACAGGGGGGTATGAAGATATTTACAGATTTGCCATTATCATTTACACTTAAAAATCACATGTCCTCAGGAAACTCCCTGAGGTCATCCTCAGAGCCAGTTTTCTCTTTAAGGTTTTATGTACTTGACGAATATTATTGTAAAATATTCATTGGAAGTTCTATTTATTTAAGGAAGATTATTTTGAATATTCCTTTAAAGTTTGGTTATTAAAAGAATATTATTTTGATATTCATTTAGAGTATTATTTATTAAATGAATATTATTTTCAAATATTCATTTAAGGTTTAATTTAATTAGTGATATTAAATATTTATTTGAGTTTAATTATTTATTGAATACCATTTGAATATTCATTCAAGAAGAGATTTATTTAGTAAATAATTCTATATACTCATTCGAGGATTTTTTACGAGCAATATTATGATTTAATAATATTCCTTAATTATTATTGATTTAATAAATATTCTTGGAATATTTATTTAAATTCTTTTAAATTTTTTTTATAATGATTTATATTATTCAAAGATTATCTTTCACCTTTAGATATGGTGTAAAATATTTCGGAGTATTTTATGACTATTTTTATCAAGGGGAGGTTCCCAAAACTTTATTTTCATTTAAATCTATCTTATAAGAAGATTTAAATACTCGCTCAACTTCCAAAAATATATAAGGGGACCTCACTTAAGAGATGTTATTTATTGGACTGCCCGGTCATATACTTGCTAAACTATCTTGTCACTCACATCTTGATTCTTTCAAACATCGATATGAATCTGTTTGGTTACCTCCTCAACGCTCGAGGGGTAAGATTGATGGAACAAGTTTATATCCATTAACAAGAATCAGCTTGGAAAATATTGGTGAATTTTCCTTTCCAACTAGATACGACTACTTTGTGGAGTCCTATCAACAAGTATTATACTTGGGGAAAGGGGGAGGAACTTTACGTTTCAGAGTCATGGATGTTATTCGAACTAGGAGTTGTGTAAGAGGCCGAGTAGCGCCGGTCCATCCCATTGGCCCAACCGTTGGCCGGGGAGATCTAGCAGGGCGGTAGACAAGTAAATCCGTCAGTTCTTCCTTCTACCGGTAGTAAAACTAATTTGAGTTGTATAGTCTACGACTGATCATCGTAAGGATTGGAACAGCGGGCGCGGTGAATACTCCAGAATTAGTTCATCCTCCAAATTGAGAAATTTTTTGCAACATTATCATTGTTGGCAGGGTTGAAAAGTGTTTGAACTGGAATTGCAATATTCTTCCTGCAAGTTCCTCTATTATGAAAATTGATAATATCTTGCTTATCTTTGGCATAACAGATATTTCCACGGAACAATTATATTTTGGGTTACCTTGTAACTTCATCTTATACCTTATATTGGTACTACGTTCGTTAATGCATGGCATATGGTATCAAAGATATTTTGAACTGTTATATATTATTACTGTTTAGTTATATTCTTTTAGGTGGGCTACTGCTCACCCTTGCTTTATTTATCTATATCACAACAACAGCTAGATCAGATGGTCACGCAAGGCGTACTCAGCGTAAGCAGGTGACAACCGTTAGAGGAATAACCGCTGAGATCATAGCTATCGTTACTGAAGAGGCAGCTACTGGTAGGCTAGTTGTTAGCATTTGAGTATCAAATGTAATTATTATATGGCATATGCAAATGGATGGCAAAGAGTATGTAATGATTAATTGTAAACCTTTTGGGTTGTAAGAACTAAATCTTGCGATTAATAATATTTGGTAATTACTCTGATTTCATCTCTGGGACTATAACGGGTGTGTTATGTTGTTGTTTTGGGTCACAAGGTTGTAATTTAATTTATGTTGGTTTGGTTTTGTGGATTGAAATTGAGACCGTAATGACCAGATCCCTGACCCCAGATCTGGGGGTGTTACACAGTTTCTTTGTGTAATGTGTTTTTTAGAATTTTATCTAAAGCCATGGCAAATAGAATGAAAGTTTGTTTACCAACGCTAATTTCTGACAAGCAAAAGGCTTTTGTGGAGGGAAAATTGCTCACAGATAATGCCTTGACCGCTTTTGAGGTAAATCATTATATAAAACGGCGTACTCAAGGAAGTAACGGGGTGGTAGGTCTTAAAATTGATGTGTCTAAGGATTATAATAGACTAGAATGAAATTTTCTAAAACATATGCTTTTCAAGTTTGGTTTTAATGGAGTATGGATAGATAGGGTGATGAAGTGTGTGAAAACAGTGTCGTATTACAAAATGGGGTGGCATTTGGGGAAGTAAATCCGCAAAGAGGTATTCGACTGGGAAATCCTATCTCCCCATACTTATATATTTTATGTGCGGAAGGGTCAAGCTTAATTCTCAGACGAAATGAAGAAGCAGGGCTAATTCATGGCTGCACGGCTGCTCGAGGAGCGCCTCCCATCTCTCATCTGCTGTTTGCAGATGATTGTTACCTATTTTTTTAGAGCTACGAGTCTTGAAGCAAAAACTATGAAGAACATTTTATTGAGATGTGAACGAATATCAGGTCAAGCAATTAGTTTTGCTAAATCAAGTATTACATTTAGTCCTAATACTACGGAGTTGAATAAAAATTTGATTTGTGAAGTCCTGGGAGTAGGAGAGGTAAATATGCTTGGGAAGTAACTAGGGGTTCCAATGGTGGTGGGGGGAATAAGAATACTATGTTTAATTTCTTAACAGGTCGTATTGAGCAGAAATTGCAGGGGTGGAAGAACAAGTCGCTGTCAAAGGGCGGTAAAGCTATTTTACTAAAAACTGCAGCTCAATCGATCCCTAATTTCTTGATGAATTTATTCTTATTGCTAGCTGCAATTTGCGATGAGATTCAAAAAAAGATGAATAGTTTTTTGTGGGAAAATGGGGGAAATGGTAAGGGTATTAGGTGGATGTCGTGGGATATGATGTGCTTACCGAAAGAAGATAGGGGTATGGGTTTTAAAGAATTGAGAAAGTTTAATATAGCTATGTTGGCTAAACAAGGCTGGAGGCTTTTAAACAATGATAATCCCCTTGTTTCCAGTCTTATTTAGGCTCGAAACCCTAATTGTGATTTTTTAAATGCGAGTATTGGCTCCAACCCGAGTTACATGTGGCGAAGCATCATTGCTGCTCAGGATGCTCTTAAGCAGGGTTGTCGTGGAAAGATAGGTTATGTGAAGGCTACAAAAGTTTGGAAGGTTCCTTGGCTACCTTGTAGTGAAAATGGTTATATTTCTACTACGATGCCACATGAATTGGAGAGTATTATGGTTCGAGGTTTGATTCGAGTAGACGAAAATCAATGGGATAAGGAGGTGCTGTAGGATATTTTTAATGAGAGGGATATAGAGCTGATAATGAAAATTCCATTGCCAATGAGGGATGAACATGATTCTTGGTTCTGGTTGTTTGATGTTAAAGGGGTTTTTACTGTTCGAAGTTGATATCGTATGTTACAAGGGGATAGGCTGAATGCTAATGCAAGTTTTTGGAAAAAGTTATGGTCTATTCAGTTACCTAGCAGAATAGTGAATTTTCTTTCGAGAGTATGTCGTCATTGCCTTCCAACAACTACGACTTTAGCGATGAAAAATGTCCAAATTGATGTTAAATGTCCATGGTGCTTGTTGGGATATGAAGATGCGATTCATGTGCTATTTCTATGCTCATTTGCTAAATCTGTATGGGAAGACATGGGTCTGGGAGGTCTTATTCAGGTTTTTCCTCAGGATTTGGTTTTTGATGTACTACACAGGGCTTTTTCCAATGGATTAAAAGAGCAGATGGTTTTAATTGGTTTGTTCTGCTGGAATATATGGAATAAGTGGGTTTGGGATAAAATTAACGGGTCTATGTTTGGAGTAAAGTCAGCAGCTATGAATCTTTTAGATGACTGGAGGAAAGCTCGTCAAGATGATCAGAAGCATAAACCAGTTCTTACAACATTACATAGAGCTTGGAGTCGGTCACCTCAAGGCTGGATCAAGGTTAATATCAGTGCTGCTATATTCTCAGACACCAACTGTAGTGGGATAAGGTGTTTAACCCGAGATGAGCATGGAAAATTCTTAAGAGCCAGGAATAAAAAGGTGGAAACTGTCTTGCACCTTAGGGAAGTCGAGGCCATTAGCTTGAAGGAGGCTCTATCTTGGACAAAGGATCTGGGGTACCTTAGGGAAGTCGAGGCCATTAGCTTGAAGGAGGCTCTGTCTTGGACAAAGGATCTGGGGTTTCAACGCTGCATTTTTGAAACTGATGCTCAAGTTCTGGCAAACGCATGTAAAGGTGAGCAAGGGAGATCTTTTTTTCATACTATTGTTTAGAGATTGTGTCGAGCTTTTTAAGCACTTTAAACATGTGCTAGTGAAATTTATTCATAGGTCTGCTAATGATGTAGCTTATTTGTTAGCTAGAACAACACATTCTATGTTAGATATGGGTTTTGGTCCCTGACAATTGTTTGTCAAGGACCGGTTATATAACAATTGGTTTCTAAACCGTTGGATCGTTGATCCAACGGCCCCCCTGGATTATAAAAAAAATTACTAAAATTTCTACGGACAGGTAATCTGCCTATCCGCGGAAAATTATAGCGAACAGTAATTTTATTTTATTTTTAATCTCAACCGTTGGATCGTTGCTGCGGAACCGATTATTAAATAACCGGTACATGACAAACGATTGTCAGGAACCGGACCCGTTAGATATATAGGAGTGAGATACTACTGCTCCTGCATTTATTTATGATATTATTGTATTGAATTCGATTTAATTAATGCAAGTGCTTACCGTTCAAAAAAATATACTCCCTCCGTCCCAACGATTTGTTATCGTTTGCTTTTAACACGGAGACCAAGAATTAAGATTAAAATAAGTGAAGTAGTGGGTGTAATAGTGATTTTATTATTAAAATAAATGAAGTAGTGGGTGTAATAGTGATTTTATTGTTAAAATAAGTGAAGTAGTGGGTGTAATAGTGTAAAATATTGTTAAAATAAGTGAAGTAGTGGGTGTAATAGTGTTAAAACTTACTATTTTAGGAAACGTAAAGAATTGGTTGGGACGTCCCAAAAAGGAAAGTGTAAACAATTGGTTGGGACAGAGGGAGTATATATACATATAAAGTTCGGTACACCGTACAAGTAGTACAAATTTAGACGAGAAATGCTACATGCATAGAAATGGTCACAGAATTCTTTTACAGAATGACGTGGTCATGCTAGCTGTATCATACATTAATGAGCTTGTCGGCCACAGTACTTGCATTCTAACTACAGTTAAATGTTTTATCAACTTATAGTGATCATGATATTTTTCGATATACTTATTTTATTTATTTTTTATAATTTGTTGGAAGAATTTATATTTATGTAAAAACTTATTACTACAAGTGATGAATGATCTCAAATCAAGGATATATTTGGAGTCATAAAAAAATTGATTTTTTTAATTTTTCAATTAAATTATTCCAAACATAAAAATTGTCTAAAATAATGCAATTCATATTTTTAAACTTAACTTTAAAATGAGTTAACATTGAGCCCGTTTGGCCCCCCTTAAATTTTTTTTTTTATCTACTTAAAGTGATTTCGTGCTGTTTGTCTAACCTTAAATTTTTCCACTTAAAGTTAGTTTTAGTTCAAAAAAAAAAAGTACCTTGGAGGTACTTTTTTTCCACTTATTTTTTTTCTCATATCAATTTTTATGTATTTGAGTCACCTTTTAACTTGTATTGTATTCTTTGCATATATTTGTATTTTATACTTTCAAAAAAATATAAATTTCTTTTTTTTTAATTAATTTTTTAAAAATAAATTTACTTTAAGTGGAATTAGCCAAACAGATACACCTAACTTTAAGTGAAAAATATCACTTTTCACTTAAAGTGAGTAAGTAGCACTTTAAGTGATAAGTAACAATTTTTAAGTTAAGCCAAACACCCTCAGTATAACATAGAAAATGTGAAATATAATTTTCATCTTAAAATATATTGAGAATCATAAACACAAAATTATGCCAAATTAGCTCAAATAAAAACATCTCATAAATTTATTCACGAGATATTATAGCTGACCTTTAAATAATATTATGCCAAATTAGCTCAAATAAAAACATCTCATAAACATCTCATAAAATATAATATTATTAAAAGTTCAGCTAAGTGTCCTAAAAAATTACAACTTATTTTATTTCATTAAATTTGTTCACATATGATTGATTCCCTTTCACATATTTTTTTGATATACTTATTTTATTTATTTTTTATAATTTGCTGGAAGAATTTATATTTATGTAAAAACTAATTACTACAAGTGCTGAATGATCTCAAATCAAGGATATATTTGGAGTCATAAAAAATGAAAATTTTAAAATTTTCAATTAAATTATTCCAAACATAAAAATTGTCTAAAATGATGCAATTCATTATTTAAACTCTACTTTAAAATGAGTTAACATTATAACATAGAAAATGTGAAATATAATTTTCATCTTAAAATATCTTGAGAATCATAAACACAAAATTATGCCAAATTAGCTCAAATAAAAACATCTCATAAATTTATTCATAAACATCTCAAATTAAAAAATATTATATTTTAATAAAATTTATAGTAATGATAGAACATAAAAAAGTAAATAATATAAGACTAGGAAAAAATTATAAAATTTTGATAGAACATAAAAATAAATAATAGGGAATAAAAAAAAAGTTAATAAAATCATTGATTTAACTGTACTTAGAGCATCTCCAAGGGTAGAAAACTGTTAGCTAAAATATCTATGTGTCATCCCATGTGTCATCTAGGTGGCCCTTTTAGATGATATGTAAAAAATATTGCACTCCAACCATCACCCATTAGCAAAAAAAATATAGATAATCATGTATGATTCAATATATTTGTTGAACTACAAAAGCTTTTAGGTATAATTTTAGCTTAACATAATTATACATAACACCATTGGAGTGTATATCTGCACTGTTAGCAAAAAAATTATATAATCCATTTAGATAAGCATTATAGCTAACAAGTTTAGATTTCACCCTTGGAGATGCTCTTAGAATACAAGTACAGTGGCCGACAATCTCATTAATGTAGGATACAGCTGGCATAATCACGTCATTCTGTAAAAATATTCTGTGACCATTTATGTGCATTCTCAATTTAGGACCATTTCTGTATGTAGCATTTCTCAATTTAGACAGACAAGTCAAATAAAAAATGCGGGGATGATCATCTCAAACACGAAAGCTGTAAAAAATAAATAAATATATAAACTATTATTACATGATCCCATTTCTCACTCTCCCCTCTTTCTTCAAAAATCCCCAAAATTGTTGAAAAAATTGAACAATGAATTCGAAGCAACAACTAATGGACACACTGACATCACACATTTCATTGTACCACACTGCATCATCATCATCCCCAATTCATACAAACCCTAACCCTAGAAATTCAATTTTGCAATGGTTCAAATCTCTCTCAATTCACCAACGTCAATCGTGTCTGACCATTGTAGATTACAAGTTTGTTCAGGTTGTGATTGAAATGGATGCCAAATTACGCGATCACGGCCACGGGTTGTTTATTGTTTTGAGTGATTTGATGTCGAATGAGCGGCCTGATATTCCGAGTGTTTGTTTTCGCAAGTCGAGAGGAGTGGTTAGGAGAGTTGGAGAGGCGTGTGAGGCGGGAAAGCTTGTTAGGGATGCGGTTAGAGTGTTTAATTCGAGGGAGGGGGAGGTTGTTGAGAAATGTACCGAGGCGGGGAAGTTAGTTGAGAAGTTTGTTGGAGGGAAATGTTCGGAGACGGTTAGAGGGAGTGGAAAGTTAGTTGAGAAGGTTATTGGAGGTGGACGGAAATGTTTGGAGGCGGTTAGGGGGAGTGGGAAGGTAGTTGAGAAGTTTGTTGGAGGTTGGGGGGATTGTTTAGTGGAGAGTTTGGATTCGGTTACGGTGAGTGAGAAGTTTGTTGAGAATGTGGACAAGTTTGTTGAGGTGATGGATGTGGTCACGAATGGGGCGTTTTTGAGAGGGGAGGAGAATAAGGTAGGGGAGGATTGGGTGGAATTTGAGTGGTTGAAAGGGAAAGGGTATTATGGGATTGAGGCGTTTGTTATTAATAGGTTGGAGGTTGCATTGAGGCTTTCATGGATGAATTGTAGTAGTGGGAAGAAGAGGGGGGTGAAATTGAAGGAGAAGGTGAGTTTGGCAGGTGTGGCTGCGAATGTGTTTTGGAGGAAGAAAGGGTGTGTGGATTGGTGGGGGAGGTTGGATGCTGGAACGAAGGAGAAGATTTTTCGGACATTTATCGGGAAAGCGGCAAAATCGATGGTACTTGAATTTTTGTTGATTTTGGAATGTATTGGGTTGTATGTAGTTATATTGTTACTAAATGAAAGAATTACGTACTTGGTGGAATGAATTAGGCAAAGTTTGTTTTAATGACATGAATGCTCGAGTGTTGTCCAAATGGTTAGTGTGTAGATGAATGGTTTATTTGTCAAAGTATGAGAAAAAAAATCTGTTTCGTTAACATAATTGGGGTTAGTAATCAAGGCTGACAACTATGAGAGATCAAACTGGACATGGGAATTTTTTGTTTACATGAGAAGAGCCTCTTAAGCCTTTACTTCTTTGTTATGAGAAATCCTTGTATGTTTGTTTAATGTGGCCAGTATGTACTGAATTTATATTTGAATAACTACCTTAATGAAATTCAATCTCCACTTGCGAGAGTCTTACGACACTGTTGTAATAAATTAAGTAATTCCTTAGTGACACAAAAAGGAATGCATATCAAAGAGTGATTATCATGGAAAAGGGTATGAGAAGATGAAGCTTTTGTAACTCATCCTTTCCCTCTGTAATCAACTTTTGTTAGCTCTCTTAGGACTGCTTTATACACTTAATATCACTCTTCTTCAGTAAGTGAACCGCATGAAGCCTGTACCTCTAAATGTCTCTCAGAACTGCCTATAACTATAGACAAGTACATAAATATGTGATTCTCTTATGTATTAAAGTATTCTCTTCTCTCCAGGTATTGTATCGTTAGTAGTTACTAAAATTCAATTGATTTGGAAAATATCAATATTAATTGACTGAACGTCTATATTCAAATATTTAAAGACCTTTTTTTTGCTAAGTAAAATATATAAATACTCGCATGTAGCCTCTCGCTTTTTACATTTAATCTGGTTCAAATGTAATACAGAAACTAAAACTAATCTGTTCTGAAGAAAGTATTTGTTAATGACAAAGTTATAGACCTTTGGCTAAATAAATTAAAAGTATTTAATTAGCAAAATCAGAAATTTATATTTATTTCCTTCAGGGTGAATGTAATTAGCTGCACTACCAGATTTATGTTTGCTATTGTCGAAACAAGTTACTTATAGACTTAGATAAATCATATCATGAAATTGAAAGGTTGAAAACGAAATACAAAGTTACTTGGAGAGGTTTATTTATTTATTGAGATTATTACCTCTCATCTTTAACTTCTTAGATAATAGGAGAATGCAAAAATAGTCATAGGGATGAAATTGCAATGGAAATCGAGCATGTTCCAGACACAAATATGGGAAATTTGTTGAACAAGGATTATGTGGTCTTACCAGATTCTTCGAGTTGCACGGAACATGATAATGGGAATGTTTCCGATGTAATTAATGTTGTTGGAGTATCTCATGCGAAGATAGTTTTGCTTGTTTGAGATATGAAAGTGGTTGATAATATGGAATTTATGTCTTTTTCATTCCATAAAATTTATTATGAGCCGCCTTCAGTTGCTAGTCAGTTTTCAAAGTTATTAGCATTTCAGCCGTTCTTCAAATGAAAATAGTTTTTCCTCGTTCCAGTTCATCGTTCTTTCTTTCTACAGAACTCGTGGTTGAGTTTTCTCTAACAAGAAGAGAATGATGCAGAACGGCAATGAAGAATTTTTACTTGTGTTATTAATTATTTTATATGGTTGTAGACTTGTAGTGTAAAAATATAGGTATTTATTTAAAGTTTTATCCGGGGCTTGTAGTTTATTAAGTATGTCGTAGGTTATTCATAATAAGCCCCAAATGTTAAGAGGCCTTAGTTTGTGAGGCTTTTCTATTTCTATATAAGTGATGTAGTCCCCCACATATTGCTTCTATGTTACTCGGACTTGGCTATAAGTGTCCGACATTGGTACGTGTTCAAGTATCAGACTCGGCAACATTTTGAAAAATGTACGTATTTTTGGCTTAAAGTGTCCAAGTCCGAGTGTCGAGTGTCCGACAAAATAAAGAGTCCGAGTAACATAGTATTGCTTAGACTTGATTATTGAGATATTATTAAATTGACTTTCTTTGTTGGGGCATGCAGTCCATTTTAAATTCTTCCTTGAGCTTGGGAAATTCTTGGGGTAGTGGATATTTTGCGATTCATCAACATTAGTTCTACTTCTGTCTATTATCATTTTTATATCATATATCCATCTCTTCCTAAATCTGTCCTGCATCATTAATCTTTCCCACACTGAAAGTGAACAAAGTCTATAAAAATGCTATTGTTATTCATGAGCTCAAATAGCCTAAAATGTTGCTAAAAATGTACTCTTTTGATGACACCAGCTTGTCTCTCTCTCAAAGCAGCTAAGGAACAGTAAAGAACATGAAGAAGGCACATGCCATTGAAACCATTATCTGCCACACACTAGACCACAAACCCCTAAGAAGATGACAATACATATAAATGATTGGCCGACTTCTTTGGATCCTTACAACGAATATACCAATTAGGAGAAAAGCTAACCAGGAGAAAATGTGACAACTGACATGGCTTCCGTGGCTGCAAAGCTTTCTAGGCCTTAATCTAATCGAGAAACCACCACTACCAACCAAAAGAATACCTTAACTTTAGGAGTGCAGCTGTCCACAAAGACTTAGTCCACCCCTCTTCCTTCCCTAAATTAAAATATCTTACCCTTCAAAAAGTTGACTTGCATGGAAACATCTTATGTTGTGATTCCACTTTATTTTTTTTAAAATTTATTTGTTGGTTTCTTTGTTATGCTGCTTTGGTGTGATTTTCCAAATAAATGAATGTATCAGTCAATTGTTGCCTACTTTTATGTCCATGAATTTTCATAAGCGAAGCAAATGATGATACAGCTTAATCATACATGTTCTCTTCGTAGTAACAACTATCTTGCCTGTCTATATCTTTTTGTGATGTATTATTTCAATCTGAATGACTTGCCTATCTTCTGGCAGAGGTCTCATTCTTATTTTTCATTTAATTATTTTTAATCATTATGAGATGATATTCAGTTTCTCATTCTGAAGAAAATAATGTTTGTGATGATCTGATTCTCTAGCCTTTGATTAAAATGAATTTCAGACTGCTGAAATTTTGAAGACTACCAAGATTCCCTTGGAGGATGACGTGCGGTGGTCTAAGACAAAGGCTAAAATTCCCTTACACTATGAAAAAGCAGTATCACATCAAAACACAATTTGTGCGCCTCAAGGATTGCTTGCAGATTTCAACTCAACTCTGAACTCCACATTTGTTTCTGGAATGGTCACTTCTGCAGAATATATATGCAGATGTTTGTCTATACTTCAAGATATCTCTGCCATGTTATTATCGTGCAATCATAGTAGTGAACATGCTTATGAGGAATTATTCTTTAGCTCATTAGGTTCTGTTAATTCCACCTCTAATTTTGTATTTAGGAAACTGCGAGGGTTGCTCTTGGTTGTTTCACTAGATTATACAAAACTAGAATTACTTGAAGAGGTAAACGAGAAGTGTTCTACTAAGAAATCCAAAGAAAAACCCAGTGCTACTAGTCGTAGGAAGAAAGGAAAAACTCGAAATACAAAAAAGGTGTCTTCTGTCAGATCTTCCATTGATGATCCCAACATGGATAAATTGTCCAAGGTATCGTTTTGTCCTCACAGACTCTTTGTAGACGTTTTCAGTGTAGATAAACATCTAGTTCTAATTGTTTAAAGAATATTCCAGGTTGAGGCATCTGAATTAACCTATAGTGAGAACATAGACACGTGTCAGATCAACAGTTTGGCTAGTACAATTCAAGATAAGGATCCTAATAGGGAGACTTCTTTGTCAGCAGTTGACATGGTTGTTTTATTCATAATATCAATCATGTCTTTGTTGTGTTATCATTGGTTTCTAACTGATTGACTATGATCAGGCACATGCTGAAGAAGTTAGTGGAAATGTGCAGAACTCTGGCCAGAAGAATAAGAAAAGGAGCAAGAAACATAAAAACTCTTGGTCAAGTAATGATGCTAATGTTGAAAATTCTCAAAGGAAATCAAAGAAAGTTTATTCTGTATCTTTTATTTCGGAAGACATTCCTGGAGATGATTTAGTTAAGGAGAAGAATAGAACACCAAATCCAAGCACCGGTAAAAGTGATTTTACTGGAGAGGACAATGCTGTGCAAAGCATTCAAATTGAAAATGATTCCGTTTCTTGTGGTGCTAGCTGCCAAAGTAGTACGGAAGATAACCAACCTTTAGAAAACAGGAAAGAAGATCTCTTTCCAATGGTAGAAAGTATCAAACATTTGTCTGATACTATTGTGCCTCCTGTGATGCCAACATCTGATTGTGGTATTATTCTGAGAAGTGAAGATGTTAACGCTAGAAATGGTGAACATGTAACTGAAGCAGTCATGATATCAACTTTTCCTAAAGAAGGATTAACAAATGCTGCAGTAGAGATCACCAAGACACGTGAGCAAGATGATTCTAGCACATCTAGTCATGAAACCGTAGCTTCTGCTGGCTGCCCTCCGTATGAGTGGCCCAGTGTAGCTCCTTTTCATTTTCCATCTGTTAATACGCATCTTCCAGCTACAACAGATAGATTGCATCTAGATGTTGGTCATAACTGGAAAAATCATTTCCACCAACCGTTGGTCCAAACTGTGCATCAGGTGAGAAAATCACCAATTGAAAATGGGTGCAGTGGCATTCTCTCTCGCCCAATGTCCATGAGCTTAGATTGGCCTCCCATGGTACGAAATTTTAGTGGATTAATTCCTTCAATGACATATAGTTATGATACTGGGTTTATACCAAGGAGACAACCATCTTTTCAGCAGAGCTTTACCGCCCAAAGCTTGCAGCGTACTGCAACTAATTTTGATGATGAGAGGCTATACTCTGGAGATGTCGTGGATGTTTCTGATAAAACAAATTCACAAGAGCCAGCGGATGAGCATGATAATCGTTGGATATCTGAAGAAGATATTGAGGTACATGCAGTAACTGGGATGGACTACAGTCAGTACTTTGGTGGTGGTGTTATGTATTGGAATCCTTCTGATCGTACAGGGACCAGTTTCTCACGTCCTCCTTCTCTTAGTTCTGATGATAGCTCATGGGCTTGGAGGGAAGCAGATATGAACACAACCGTTGATGACATGGTTGCTTTCTCTTCATCCTTTAGTACAAATGGTTTGACTTCACCTTCTACTGCTTCCTTTTGCTCTCCTTTCGATCCTATGGGGCCAGCACACCAGGCTCTTGGTTATGTGATACCGGGAGGTGATGTAACAGGGAAAGTACTGCACTCCTCATCAACAATGTCAGATGTAGCAGCAGAGGAGATTGCTTCTGCTTCTTTGTCCAATTTACCTAGCGACACTGAAGCAGTGACAGGAGATTCCCTTCCTTACCCAATTCTTCGACCAATTATCATTCCAAGTATTTCACGAGAAAGATCAAGGTCAGAGTTCAAATGCGGTCAAGATCATAAAAGCTCATGTGTTCCAAATAGAAGGGATCAACCTCGAATCAAAAGGCCGCCTTCACCTGTGGTACTTTGTGTTTCCCATGCTCCTCATCTTCCTCAACCTTCTCCTGTTAGCGAGTCTAGAAAACACAGGGGTTTCCCCACGGTACGATCTGGTAGCTCTAGCCCGAGGAACTGGGGAGTGCGAGGTTGGTTCAATGATGGAATCAGTTTTGAGGAATCTTGTATGCGCATGGATGGAAGTGAAGTAGTTTGGCCTTCTTGGCGAAATAATAGTCTCTCCTCACGTCAGTTGAACCAACCTCTACCGGGGACCTTGTTGCAGGACCGCCTAATTGCAATCTCCCAGTTAGCTCGAGACCAGGAACATGTAAGCATTCCAATTCTGTGAATTTCAGTCATATCAGTTTGCTTACTTAGCGGAGCTTTATTTACTAACATTTTCTGCTATAACTTTATAGTTGATGGTTATCTTGTTTCAAGGTGATACCTGTCTTATAAAAGTCGTACATAAGATTCTTTTGCCGTTTGCTTTTTTTTTTTTTTTTGGGGGGGGGGGGGGTGGTTATATGGTTTACAATACTAAGACATTTTGCTTGAAACAATTTCTGGTATTAAAATTATTTGTAAGGAAGTTGTTTATTATGTGTTATAACAGCCAGATGTTGCGATTCCCTTGCAACCCCCTGAATCATTGAATTCTTCTTCAAGGAAATCTTCTCTTTCTTTGATGCAAAATCTCCTGCATGATGAAATTGATTCCTTCCACAAGCAGGTATGGAGCTAGAATGATATTTTAATGCTTTGCCAAGATCTGAGCCAATACAAATGAAATGTTTATGATTTCAAAATTTCAAATTGTAATATAAAATCTATTGTTGTTTCTAGAGCATTGATAATTCAATGTTGGATATTTAAGGTTATTGCAGAGAATTTGGTTAATAGACCTTACATCAATTGGGCTGTCAAGCGTGTTACGCGATCCCTCCAAGTCTTATGGCCTCGGTCCAGGACTAATATCTTTGGTTCAAATGCAACTGGCTTGTCTCTTCCAACAAGTGATGTCGATCTTGTAGTTTGTCTACCTCCTGTGAGAAACTTGGTAAGAGAATCTCAGTTCATACACAGGCTAGTTTACTTTCTAATATATTGGTTGCTAAATTAAGTGGAGACCTGCAAAAAGTGAAACAAAGAGCTCCCTGAGTTACAATCTTTGTACAGGAACCCATAAAAGAAGCTGGAATCTTAGAGGGACGCAATGGGATCAAAGAAACTTGTCTCCAGGTATGCAGGTGTCAGATGCCAGTGAGACATTATAATTGATACTCCTATTTGTTAATTTTTTTTTTTTTGCTTCCTGTTTGTGACATTTTCGATGTTAGAGTTTTTGCTACATAATTTATAACTAAGCGAAGCTTATGGATTTCAACCCCTATGTATATGTTAGGTGTAAATATTATATAATAAATGCCAATACATTGACTGCAAGGGTTAATTTTTCCTAAGCCAAAGGGCATCCCTACCTTAGGCTAAATATATCCGTCAAGCGTAACATGCCTGTTGAATTTTCAAATTTTCTTTTTTGTAAATAAGGTCGATACAATCAGTTAAGAGTGTTGACTTATGTTTTTCGATCCGACGACACATGTGGGCCTATGGCTTTACTTTTCTCTAGATATGCAATAGGTCTTGCTAGAACCTATATGACTGGGTATAAATCCCCAATTTGTATATATATATATATATACAAATTGGGGATTTATACCCAGTCACAATGAGGCCACGTAACACAGTTTCCAGTCGATCATGCTGGTCTATGAAGTTTACATTGTCTGATTAAGCTATAATGTTGTGTCGTTATTGCTCTTGTTCTTTCGCTTGTGGGGTCTCTGTTTGATTGTAAGCTCAATCCTACATCTGAATTTCTGTCTAGCAGATGATGCCATTATATATTGGCGTTGTGTTTTTCAATCGTTTCATTTGACACATTCCAAATTTACTGCAGCATGCAGCTCGATATCTTGCTAATCAGGAGTGGGTTAAAAGTGATTCTCTCAAGATTGTGGAAAATACTGCTGTAATGAATCTTACTCTCGTTTCTCTCTCTCTCTCTTTTTTTTCTATAATTTAGTTTATGATTCTCATCTTGCTAATATTTTGTATCTAGATACCCATAATCATGGTTGTGGTGGAAGTTCCCTGTGATCTCATAGTGACTCATCTACCAATCCCAAAAGAAAAGCCAGTTCAAGTGTCTAATGAACAAGACAAGATTTCTGTAGCAGATACGGATATTTCAGAAAGCTCTGTTCTGCCAGAGCGTTCTAACAATAATACTGCTAAAGGGCAGACCAAATCAGTTCGCCTTGATATTAGTTTTAAGTCGCCATCACATACAGGACTCCAAACTACAGAACTGGTACACATCTAGTGTTTGGCTTTATTGTTATTATTATTGCTATGCTATTATGTTTTGCTCATAAGAGCATCTCCAATGGTTGGCACCCTTTGAAGGGTGCCAACTTTGCCACATAATAAAAAATTATATATTTTTTTTCTTCCACATCATTTTTGGCACCCTTCTTTCAAAATGTATTCCAATAGTTGGCACCCCTAGATGTCACCTTCATAAAAGATGGATAATCTATCTATATATATATATAATGTCAAGTTCAATGGAGACCGACATTTGAGTGGAGACCGTGGAGACCATATACATTATGCACTCAAAACATTGCAAAACATATATATTTGCAAAGAATGTTCAATAAACATTATTATTTCATTCAAAATCTTAAAAATCATATATGATTTGCAAGCAGAACATGTTTTTGGAGAATAATACGTTCTGCAATATTTTGTTTGCGGAACATACATGATTTTTAATGAAATTTGCATGTAAAACATATATGATTTTCAAGATTTTCAATGAAATAAATGAAGTATTGATTTTCATAGAACATGATTTTCAATAAATAAATTTTTGCAATGTTTTGTGTGATATATGGTCTCCGGTCTCCACTAAAAATGTTGGTCTGCATAGAACTTAACTCTCTCTCTCTCTCTCTCTATATATATATATATATATATATATATATATGTATGTATGTATATATATATATATATATATATATAAGAAAATAATTTATTGGGACCACAAATGAAGTTGGTACCCTACTTTGGGATGCCAACTTTTGGCACCCAAATGATATCCCACAACTCCAGTAGAGTGCGAACAAACATGCCAAGTAATGCCACATGGCATTGGCACTCTCCATTGGAGATGCTCTAATACTTCAAAATATAATCTTCTATGAGTTCTAATCTGGCGGTATGCAGATTACAATTTGTGACATCCCTGCTAAACTATAATAAGCAAACATGGGTGTAATTTGTAGTTTATTTAGCCCTTGTTTTTCGTTTATCCTTAATCGTAACCGTTAGACCTTCCAAAACAAATAGATGAAAACTGTTTGATCCGATACTCAAATATATTCTATATTTTAACATACTTAGAAAAGTACCAAAGATCTCGGGTTCGATTCCCATCAACAACATATTAAAATTAAATATTTATATTATTATTTGTAAAGATACAGACAAAGATATAGGGTTAAAATGTTATCAACCGTATTTTAATTACCGTATTTTAATTTATTCTATTTTATTTTTAATTAAACGTTTAACACACTCAAAATAAGATTATAAATAATTGTAATTATTTTTAAATATTTAGTTCCTTACTATAATTACAAAATGTTTTTTACATTGAAATTTGACCTAAAAAATAATTTATTATTTACATTAGAATTTTTGTAATATTAAAATTAAATATTTATATTATTATTTGAAAAGATACAAACAAAATTATAGGGTTCAAATCTTATAAACCACATTTTATTTTGTTCTCTTGATCTTGAATTAAAAGTGAAACACATTAAAATAAGATTATAATTAATTAAAATTATTTTTTAATATTTACTTCCTTACTATAATTACAATATGTTATATACATTAAAATTTGACCTAAATTATAATTTATTATTTACATTAGAATTTTTGTAGTATTATATTTAATTATTAAGATATGAATAAAAATTAGAAAATACTAATGGAGACCCGTGCGATGCACGGGTTGTAAGCTAGTAATAACTTTTTGGTATCTTTTAATTGAATTCGTGTAAGAAACTCTATATACAGGTGAAAGAGCTGACTGAGCAATTTCCTGCTGCTACACCACTTTCAATGGTGCTAAAGCAGTTCTTGTCAGATCGCAGCCTTGATCAGTCCTATTCTGGTGGCCTCAGTTCATATTGCCTGGTATGTTCTTTCATGATTGGTTTTTTACAGATAACAGGAGCTTGCTCAGAATGACGAAATATACAGGAAATTTGATCAATAAGACTTTTCAGTGGCTCAGAAATGAGATGACAAAGAAGAATCAGAAATACGTGATTAATTGATAATATAAAAAAACCTATTCCTGAATCAGTGGAATGGAGATTAAAAACGAAGCCCTAAAGATACAATTAGTCGTATTTGAAAATCACGTGCTAGTTGTTACTTTAATTCGCCAAAAATAATATAAAATAATAGGTACAAAGGCATAATTTTAAGTAAATAAATTAGTTCAGCTTTAACAAAGCTGTGTTGATCTGTCTCTCTACGTGGAGATGTATGTGGCCTTCGGTTGAACTGCACTATGATTACCACAACGGAGAATCAAATGTTGATTATGAATTTTTTTTTGATGTAATTAGGAAGCGTTGACCTGTTGGCTTCCTCTTTTATGCATCGTTTACATTACCTGATATTCTTGCACTCGGACTTTGTAAGCTCATGCACACAATATCAAAAACTGACAAATAGAAGTTCTTTGTCTGATTCAATATTCTTGTTTAAATCTTGTTCCTTTCTTGTACTTGTAGACACCCTTTTGTTGATCTCCAATACGTTGATTAGGGATAAGATCATTGCAGATAGGGAATCGAAGACCAATTGCCTTGGCCAACTTGAGCCAATGCTACCTCAAAATGATTTAATTCAGTGGATCTTCATGCATTTGTATTCCATTAATACAGACTTCTACAAGAGAGTTAGCAATAACTAAAAAAACAACTTGAAAAGATTATTGTAAAGGGCCTATGGCATTGTATGGTATTGATGCGGACCATAAAACAATTTAATTAGTTGTTAATTGTCTTAGATTATTATTTAGATATGAATATGTTTGTAATTATAATTTTTTTTATTTTGTAGGAATATTCTAGAATATAAATATATGATAACTAGATATATGGTAGTAGATAATAGGAGTTTAACTAAAAGGATTTGTTTCGTTTTATCTTCGATATTACTTGGTCTTCAAGTTACTTGTTCACCAAGTCTTAGGAGATTAAACAGTTGTAATCTTTATTATTCAGTAGAGATGATTATTATGAATTGATTTTATTGGGTAAATCCGAGGATTTATTTGTGACTCCGCCGATTTCTCTGCAGAGATAGGTACTTATCCCCTTGTTTAACCCTTTTCCCCACCCAGTCCTACATCAAGTGTGCTATCAGAGTCACCGTTCCTCCACCCAAACACCATATTCCAACCACCACACCAGCCAGCCTCCAGCAGCCATCAGCCACCTCCAGAAATTGTACACCAGCCAGCCTCCAGCCGCCATCAGCCGCCTCCAGCAGTTGTATCGTGCCACCAACAGCCGTATCCAGCCACCAACAGTCCCCAGCCAGCCCCCAACAACCACTTATTCACCTAAAAACCCTAATTCCTGTCATAACACAAGTCTAAAAATTCATCAAAACTTCTTATATTTTCCGATTTTCTTGATATAAACAATGATGAAAACCCTTGAAGAAATTGGTTTGAGATTTCTTGTGCCGATACAAATCGTCGAGTCTTATCTATTTCACTTTCATTATTGGATCCATACAACTCTGATTATGCAAGATTATATGAGAAGTGGCAATGTTATACTCCCTCCGTCCCTTTGAATTCTTTACGTTTGCGGATCAGTTTCCGGCACGGATTTTAAGGTGCATTTTAAGGATAGTTCTATAACTTATTTTTGATATTTTCTTTTTTTTGTATAAAAATAGAATAATCCTATTTTTATACAAAAAAAAAAAATCAAAAATAAGGTATAGAACTATCCTTAAAATGCACCTTAAAATGCGTGTCAGACACGCACTTTTTTATGTAAAGAAATGGGTGGGACAGAGGGAGTAATGATTTGATTGCACGTCTAAAATATGAGCATAGAACATTATTACTAAAGTGTTGAAGTTATCAAAGGACCTGAGTGCTAGCTTGGAAAGAATGCAGCAAACTTGTGATTCTATCGTTTTCAAGGCTTTACGAAAAAGCACAATTTGGAACTTAAATTGAAAGCCTATGAAGAAACTCGGGAGCATGATGAGCCACAAATGGTGCATGATGAGTATGTTGAATGTGAGCAACAAATGGAGCACGATGAGTTTGTTTGTGGAAAAGAAATTCAAGTTAAAGTGGATTTGGTTGAGCATATCGATTTTGTAATTCCAAACATTGTCACACGGAACGTGGTTCGATGCGAAACGTGGTACGGAAACGGATACGTGGAAGGCTGTCTTGAATGTTTCCTGTACGAGGGAACGCATGGGTACGAGGGAACGCAGGGGTACGATGTGTCATGTATTTTTACAAAAATTATGTTTCTAACTAAAGTTAGATAAATTTAGCATCAAAATATACATTCTTGTCTCCCTTTGCTTGGCTCCTTTCTTGCCAAATGATATTATAAAAAATAAGTTACAAAATTATGTCATACTGAAATTTAAAATTTAAAAATATTGTAACTAATTTTTATTTTGATACCACTAACTTATAAAATAAACTACATTTATAACAAGATATAGATTGTTTTTAGTCGAAACAATTATATTTTAAAAATAAATTATTTGATTTGATGACAAAAATATTTTCATGAATAAAATAAACAGTTGATCTAATGAGTTTTATAAAGTGGTGATACAATTTGACTGCTCTTAATATTTGAACTTTAGCCTAGCCTATATATAATATATGGCACGGTCATCGATAGGAAAAAAAGTAAGATATACAATACATGTCTAGATACATGATTTTAAATAACAAATGCCTATCTTTTTGGAAGATGTGCTTCCTTATCATCATTTACATCGTCTTCTTCCTCACCATTTCTTTTTTTTTTCTAAGCCTCTCCTTCCTCACCATTTCTAACCGTTCTTCTTCATCTCTTCTTCTCCTGCAAACAACACCGATGTTATTACTGATTCTGAAACATCATCTCACACAAAAAATCAAGAACAGCGTGTGTTCAAGCGGGGTCGTCACTCCGAGCGTTTCCGGTCGCGACTCCGAGCGATTTCGGTCACGTTTGTTCCGGGATCGGGGACGAACGAACTGGGTCGCCGTACGTGGCTACGTCCCGCGTTCCTTGTTACTATGATTCCAAAATAGTTTTATGAAGTCAAATATGATAATATTTACCAATGGATCCCACAAATTCATGTCCAACTCATATGGAGTCCCGTTCGAGGATTATGGATTCTTCTTTATTAAAAAACTCGCGGCCGAGTTTTTTAAAAAAAAGAGGAGAATGATGCGGAGCATAAAACAATTAAATTAGTTGTTAATTGTCTTATATTATTATTTAGATATATATATGTTTGTAATTATAATTATTGTATCTAGTTAGGAATATTCTAGAATATAAATATATGATAATAGATATATGGTAGTAGATAATAGGAGTTTTATTAAAATGATTTGTTTCTTTTATCTTTGATATTACTTAGTCTCCAAGTTACTTGTTCACCAAGTCTTAGGAGATCTATTTAAACAGTTGTAATCTTCATTAGTCGATAGAGATGATTATTATGAATTGATTTTATTGGATAAATCCGAGGATTTATCTGTGACTCCACCGATTCTTTGCGGAGATAGGTACTTATCCCCTTGTTTAACCCTTTTCCCCACCCAGTCCTACATCAAGTATTAAGATGCCTTTTTCAAGTTTGGATAAGTCTGCCCTATGTCTAATATGTCTATGTGTCCATAAATATACACATTAATAATGAGTTAGCGTTTGAGTAGTTAAATTAATCAGAGTAGCATCATTTTCTTCAAACTAGTTAATAATCTTGAGGGTTGAATCTATTCTGCAACCTGATGTAAGAGTCTGAAAGGTTGGATGAATTGATCCCCAAGTTTGTTTTTAAAAACAAAAAATGTAAAATGAAACCAAAGAGGTCACAATTGCGCTAATCAACCATTTCATTTACCAAATTAACCAAACCCTTAGTTTAGATCTTTGTTCATCCTTCTTGCCATGCTGAGGTTTATATGGTTCAAAATTCAAATTCTTTAAACATATGCAACCTATGCATGGATACAATCTTAAATTAAGTCATTTTCAGCCAATTTCTTTAATGCAGGGGTTGGTTTGTCAAAAAAACTTGTTTTGTGAATTATGTAGAATAGAATTGTAAATGGGTTTTATATCAAACATGCCACCCGTTTCAATCAAAACTATCAATTAGACCACCCATTTTAAAACTATATCATTTGAACCATTAAATTCATAACAAATATCAAATGGACACCTTTAAAATGTACTCGAGAAGTAAAAATAATTTTTAATTGAGTTCTACACATTTTTCTTTAATGCTTCCATAACCAAACGAAAGGTTAATAATTCTAGTATTTCTGATAATATTTTTAGATTTTTAAAAATTCATTTACTATTTATTTTTAATTTTATTGTCATTTTCCTTGTTTTAATTAAAAATAAATAGTAAATAAACTTTTTAAATTCTAAGTATATTATCAATAATACTAGAATTCATAACCTTTCATTTGATTACAGTAGTATTAAAGAAAAATGTGTAGAACTCGATAAAAAAATATTTTTACTTCTCGAGTATATTTTAAAGGTATACATTTGATATTTATTATGAATTTAATGGTTCAAATGATATAGTTTTAGAATGGGTGTCTAATTGATAGTTTTGAGTGAAACGGGTGGTCTGTTTGATATAAAACCCAATTGTAAATTCACCAAAACTGTTGTACATGGTCGATAATAGAATCAACCCCAACTTTAAGATATAATAAAAAAAAATTAATCAGCCCAAGCAACATATTTGATCAGAGTATAATGCATTACCCACTTTTTGAGTTATTGGTGTTCTGTTTTCAGTTTCAACTTTATTTCCAAGTTCTTCTCCCCTTTGTCATGCTGAATATTTTTCTCAATTTACAGATACTGATGATCACACGATTTCTTCAGCACGAGCATCATCAGGGGCGATCTATTAACCAAGTAAGAGTTTTTACTTGATGCATCAAATTAATGAGAAGTATCAAATTCAGTGTTGTTGGTATATTTATTTAATGCAGTGTAATCTATGGCTATTGGCTAGAACCACCTAATAATTGTCAAGTGATGCTTTGAGCAACACTTTCTATTTGGGTGGTTATCATCGTACCACCTAATAGTGGTCAAGAGAAGCTTTGAGCACTGTATCCAGATACATTGGGAAAGTAAAATACAAACCATTATTGAATGCAAAAGGTTACATCTTCTGGAGCAAATTTAAGTGTCATTCAATAGTAGAGACAGAAATGTTATACAAAGATAGTACATGACATACTTAACTGTACTTTCAAAAAGAAGATGAACTAAATTAAAAGAAAAGGAAGCAACATAGAGGATAGACGAGGTCATCATATGCCTCTAAATATATCCTCTACATCCTTCTCCGTCCGGGGGTCATACAAAACCCAACTTTGTAGTCCAAGCTTGCAATATCTTTTTAACTGATCTCAGCTTACGCAATCCAGTACACCGAATTTAGTAGAATAATTATGTCAACCAATTGGCTTTTAGTGTAAAAGAATCTGACCTATCAGTTCTTCTTCAAAATATCACTTGTAAAATCTGTTGGTAATAGCTCTACCGTGTAACCGACACCCGTACCAAGGGAATTTGTTATCTATAGACCCTAAGGCTAAGGGTATGTTTGTTTTTTTCCGCAGACTTTAGTGATTACTGTTGGACTATTTGCTCTAATTCTATACTGTAACTGAATTCTTGTGTTTTCTCGTGGACCACATTTTCTTCTTTTTTGTTCTTCTCGCTCGGATAAAAAACAACTGTGGAGGGTGGGATTTTTGAGAGTATCTTTTTCCCAGATATTTTGACTACATTTTTGGTAATGTGAAAGTTATTATTTAAGTATCTCCTGTAAATTCTAGAATTTCATTACGCACTCTGGTGCACTATCTTCTAGCACAGTCTTTCCTCAACAGATTAATATTTAATACGGGGGAGTTAGAAATCCACCAGGATCTCCAAAACATCTTGTGTCAAGGGAGAAGCGGGGGAGTTAGTTGTTTAGATATTCTCACTAAAACCTAAATAAAATAACAAATCAGTTAAAAATCCTTTCATAGTTTGTTATGGTGAAATAAGTAAAGTACCCTTTAGTCAAACCACACATTAGGAGACTTGCACTTTTAAAACAACTCTAGGAAATTTCGTAATTTTGACAATAGTAATTGTTTGTAGAAAAAATTGATGAAACTTGTAGGTTAAACTCATTATTAGTCAGGTGATGTCCAATCTAACCTGGAGAAACAAATAGCCTCGACTATATATATTAATTTTTTGGGGGTCCTGAATTGACTATATAGGTTAAATTACTGATTTGTTAAAAGATTATGAGATAAGAATCTCAAAAAATCAACTTCTGTGATGCAAATAAATATTATCATTATTTACATAATTACATTATGCATCTCACTCAAATAAGTTTCTGCATAGTATGACACTAGTTGTACTTTTGTTTTGCTTACTGATAATACTTGTTTGTTCTGGAAACTGATGTCTTAATTTTTTTTTCTTTTTATTATTTAGTGCGTTCATAATGTAATATGTGTTTCATGACAATTGTTGTTTTAAGAAAATAATTTGCATAAATTGTTTGTGATCTTATCCAATCACTGTTTGTATGTTGTGAAGTATATTACTTATGTAAACATTTAGTATGTTTTTTTTTTCAAGTCAATGAAATTAACTACATATATCTGTAAATAAATCTTGATTTAATAAACGTATAGACTCGGTTCATTTTATTCTTCGTTAAGGAAATATTTCTGTGACCAAAGTCTAATATTTTGTAAATTTAACTAATGACTCGATAAATTAATTTTCTAAAATGTATTTGTTAATCTGTATGTTGCGCTGCCATCCTAGTGTGAATACCACAAGATGTCCCAACAATTGATTACAATCCAGGGAACCAAGAATTTTTACCCAGTAATCAAGTACTAATTTCTTAATGATGAAACGTAAATGAAGGATCTGAAAACCATCTATTAGGAATGTGCCGCTATACCACAGTGTTAATACCGCATGATGTCTCAACAAAATGTTTACAATCCAGAGAACCAAGAATATTTACCCAGTAATGTACTATTATCTTAATGAAGTATGAAGGATCTGAAAACCATTTATTAATAAGTAATGCCGTTGTTGATTGAAGTCGGATGTTATTTTATAAGATAGATATTTATGTAGGGATGGCAAAACTAAGCATATGACAACACTTTTAAAATAGCTGGCTGACACTTTCCTTCTTTAAGGAGCGATCTGCTACCATCACTAATATTTTGAAAAGCTGGATTTCCTCAAGCCAGATGAGATTTGTCAATGGTCCAACCGGTTGAACCGGGCAGTCTAGTTCTTAACAACTTTGGTTATACATTTTTAGTTTACACACCATTAAGCATGTAACTGCTTGTGTGTGCTAGCATGTATATTTTGAAAAGTTTCCTCAAACTGGATTATATCTGTTTCCTCAAACTGGATTATATCTGTCACCTGTACGACTGGTTGAACTACCCAGTCCAGTTATTAAATCTCTGATTTTACATATCCAATTCACACATGCAATTTCTAATGAAGATATACTGTATAAAAAATTTCTTGACAGTGTGTAGGTATTTAGGAATGTCAAAACTATTATTTCTTGTAATGAAGAGTTTGAAGGTGACTTACAGTTTAACATTTTCTCTCTTTTGAAGAATTTTGGAGGCCTTCTAATGGATTTTTTCTATTTCTATGGGTAAGATGGAAGTTTTTCACCAGATTGGTTGTCTTTCATTTATCCATATGAAATTCATGCAACCTATATAGTTGAATGAGGATTATCTTTTAATGAAGGAATGTCTTTGATCCACGCCAAATGCGGATTTCAGTACGAGGAAGTGGTCTGTACGTAAATAGGGAAAAAGGATATAGGTGAGGCCAAATTTTGTTTATTGAATTTACTTCGTTGTTTGGTTTTTGATTTCTAAAAGGAACTCTGTTTGATGATGATCTATTTGTTGCATTTGTAGCATTGATCCAATATATATCGATGATCCTCTTTTCCCTGCAAACAATGTGGGAAGGAACTGCTTCCGGATACATCAATGTATTAAGGTCAGAAATATGTTTTGTTAAAAGTATTTCTTACTTCTGTAAAGGTGAATTTAGTATAGAATTTTTTTTGGCCTATCTAAAAATTATATTGTGTCTATTTTATTGGAGAAAGATACTACTATAGGATCGGCGTGGTTTGAGTTTCTAATGTGATGCAGGACGTCCGTTCCAGGGCTTATAACTTTAGTAAAACATAGTTATAGAAGTGTTTAATTCAGTAGAATTATTTTTAATTTAACTTTTTCATAGGACTCATAAGAAGTTTTTAGCAACTATCACCAATATTTCTAACTAGGGACTTAAATTCTGACGCTCAAAGAGTCTATCAGTAAGCCATCTGGATCTGAGTTATCTAGAATCTTCAAAGCCCTAATTATACAAATTACAATGATTAGTTTTCTCAACTAATTTTTGGAACATTTTAATATCTGGCACACAAAAAGGATACGCGCACATTGCAGGGTGGGGGTGGGGGGTTGCCGGAGTGCGCCACATGATGTATATACTTATTTCAGCTAAACTGCTGCGGGGTGTGTGGGGGAGGGTGGGCAGGAAAAAGGTGCGGGAGGGGTAGAAAAAGTAATCGCACCATCGATTTTTGGCTGTGGTTTGACTGTTTGACTCGCACCAGTACGCTACCGACTATCACTACTGTTTGTTTTACATTTTATTTCAATTAGCTGCTGTTTTTATTTTTTTAATATTACTAGCTTATAGCCTATGCAAAGCATGGGCTACTTTTGAATATTTTATTTTTTTATTTTTAAATTTTATAATTAAATAAATATAATATAATTATGTGTGGTTGATGTATTTTTAACTTCATTTGTATTTTTGGAACAAATATAATAATTGATAATTTTAATATGTTTTTAACAAATGTTAATTTTAATACGTTGTTGATGGGATTCAAAACGACTTCTATATAGAATAACTTTTAGTATTATATATCTAATGGTTATGATCAATTTAAATTGAATGATCTAACGGTTATGGTTGAAAGAGATAACCAAAATAAGATGAGAACCAAACTACAAATTATACCCCGTTTTCCTTATTATAGTTTATTTATTGTTTAATTTATATATTTAGTAATAGTTTATTACTCCCTCCGTCCCATTTTATACGACCCTTATTCCGTTTTGGGACGTCCCAAAAAGAATGAACCTATTATAATTACTATTTTTGAACACTACTTTTCACTATTACACCCAGTACTTCTCCATTTTATACTCTTTTTCATATTAAATAAACACTATTACACCCACTACTTCCCTTCACTATCTCAAATTTATAATTAAATATTGATATGTCCCACCACTTTACCCACTTTTCAACTAACTTCACTCTATTTTTACTACCTTTTCTTAATCTTCGCGAAATTCAAAGTGGTTCATATAATTTGGGACGGAGGTAGTATTATATATTATGTATTTGTTTATTATTTTCTTATTTAAAATTAGTTAATATTAAAGGTTACCCAAAAAGGAACGTGTTAACAAAGAATAAAGGTGTTAACCAAACTACAAAATATACTATGTTTCGCTTATTATGGTTTAGTATAGATATATGTTTGGCTATTTGCTTTAATTCGAAAGTTACTCTTAGTTTTGTTAATTAATTACTTATGTAACATATGCTTAATTTATTTTCATTTCCATATCCTCCCGCACCATGTCCCCATATTTTTGAATTTTACGAATTGTTGTATCCATGTACCCCGCACCCTGCACCCATGCTTCTTAGGTCGTAACCCATGTTTTATTTACAGAATATTGGTTGTGTGAATTGCATGCATGGACACTGAATAAGTGGAAGTTGAGTGTGGCTCTGGCATTTCCATTTTCCATTTCTATCCTGCCCCATCCATCTTCTCCCCTCATCCCCTGAAAACAAAAAGATGGAAGTAACTAATTGTTGAAATATAGCATAAGATCCATTTGCGGCCTTCCTCTAACACCTTAAGGTTTTAGATGTGTTGGTTACTTAACATGGTATCAGAGTTCAGGCACGCAGAGGTCCCAGGTTAGACTCTCTGCGACCCCCAATATTCTCACAATTTATTTCGGACACGAAGGCAAATTTATGCCCCAAAGATGGGCGAGAAAGCCCATTTTTGGGTTGAGAGTGGATCACGGGCGCCCATCTTTGGGGCATAAATTTGCCTTCGTGTCCGAAATAAATTGTGAGAATATTGGGGGTCGTAGAGAGTCGAACCTGGGACCTCTGCGTGCCTGAGCTCTGATACCATGTTAAGTAACCAACTCATCTTAAACCTTAAGGTGTTAGAGCAAGGCCGCAAATGGATCTTATGCTATATTTCAACACTCCCCCTCACTCGAAATCCCATTTTTTGGGTTGAAGAGTGGATCACGGGCGCCCATCTTTTTTGGGCAATAATTGCCTTCGTGTCCATAATAAATTGTGAGTATTGGGGGTGGCAGGGAGTCGAACTTGAGACCCCCGCCAAACCAGAGCTCTGATACCATGTTGAGAACCAGTCCATCTAAAAACTTAAGTATTAGAGCAAGGCCCTATATGGATCTTATATTATATGTTAACACTCCCACTCACTCGAAAGCCCATTTTTGGGTTGAGAGTGGATCACGGGCGCCCATCTTTGGGGCATAAATTTGCCTTCGTGTCCGAAATAAATTGTGAGAATATTGGGGGTCGCAGAGAGTCGAACCTGGGACCTCTGCAAGTAACCAACTCATCTAAAACCTTAAGGTGTTAGAGGAAGGCCTTATATGGATCTTATATTATATGTTAACACTAATTATACCATGTGACGGGACTAAGTTTGGTTATTGAGAAAGTTTTGAAAATTTGAAGCTTTTCATTTGACTGGTGGATATTTCTTTAATCACTATTTTGCTTTTTTTTTTTTTTTTCCTTTGCCTTAAATCCCAATAATAAAGATTTGCAATGCTAGCAATTTTAGTTTTCGTATAAGGGTTCGTCTTATATTTTTTTCCCAGTTATCCTTCTTTTTTGTATTTAGAATATTGGCGTTTCTGCTTGATATGAATTTTCCGGTTAAATGGCCATTCAAGGGATTACGTATGAGGTGTAGTGTAACAGTTCCCTGTCAGGACTTGTCCTCTGTTGCTAAACTTCGTAATTCATGAAAATGATCAAGGTGATTTTCTCCATTTCTGATGTCGAATTTGTTGCAGGCGTTTGCAGATGCTTATGTGATTCTAGATGACGAGCTAACATCCCTTCCCACTGATGTTGATACTACTACCAACTGTCCATGCAATCTACTTCACAAAATTATTCCATCCATAACGATTCTGAATGTCTCATAGGCCTATATTCTCCTGAGGTACCGACGTACCGTTAAATTCTGTTATATCTTATTGGTGCATAACTTATATTGACATTATCTTTACCTTTTTGGGCAATTTTATGATGGCAATCAATCTAGGACAACTTTGCAAAATTCTAAATTTTTAACGAATTTTAATTAAAACTAAATCTCTACACTCTCACTCTTCTTTTTGAAGCACATCCGCCACCTCACCACTCAGCACTCACCGAGATAGCAGTTAGGATTTGCTCCTCCACACTGGCGGAATTTCGCCCACAATTTTTTGAACAGATAATATGTTAATTTGGTCGATTTTGAATTGGGAGATGCATAAGAAATGACTACCTAAATAATATTTAGAAGCCAAGATGATCACTCATCATTTGTTTGCAGTTTCTTGAAAGGTTTTAGAGAAGTTTTCAAATGATTTTTCTTGCATCTTTTCGCAATTCTCTGTTTGATATTTACTTGGAGGTAAAGATGTTTCTTGATTGGGGCTGATGAATTTGAAATGTTTAATTTTCCTTGTGTATGTTGAGTGGCCATCTGTTTGATCTAATTTGCTTACCGAAGGCACTCCTTTTTGTCGGAATTTATTGTTTCATTGAAAAAGGTTGTTTAAGGTGGTATATGTGGTTAGGTTGGTGGGTTCTTTTCATTTTGTTTGTATTTTAGTTACTATATTGTTGGTTGCTGTTATAGAGTAACATATATTATGTAGTCTACTTTTGTAGTATTCAGTATAATGGAAGAAGTTGCATGAGTGCTGGATTGGGGTTACATCAAATGGTGTGTTCCCCAATTTTTTGACGATTTTGGCAGAATTCATCCTGAGTGTATTTACATTGCTCCACACCCTGCCATCAGTATTTACATTGCTGTATCCATGTGCTCTGTTGCATTCTTTATAGGTTACACAGCTATCCTCATGTTTCCAGTTCAGTTCGCTGGCAAAACCTCCCTATATTAAATAGTGCTTGTCTCAGATTTGTCATTTTGTCCATTCCTTTCCTCCCCACTGCGACCTTAGAGAAGTATAATGTATCTTTAACCTGATAATTTGTTTCCAATTGCATATAGATCTTCTAGTATTGTGCAGATTTTCTATGGATTTGAATTTAAATTTCTGGATTCTCTCTAAATATATTTGTCCTTTGGCAATCAAATTGAAGCTAGGGTGGATAAGATTAATGAAGACGCAAAATTTGTGAAGCAGAAGGCAGTATCATCTTCGTTACCCAGGCATTCACTGCTCCTTATTTCTTTCCTTTTTAATTTGTGAACTATAAAATATAACGCAGTGTTGTATAGATGGTGAAGCCATGCTGTTTTTCATGGAAGGTAACTATCACATGCGAAGCGCTGAGATGAGATTTTTCGTCGATCCTTCTAATGTAACCCTCCTGTTCAAAGCTTTGTAGGTAAAGATTGCTCTTCTTTGCTCTTCGCAATAATTAATTACTAGTAGAGATTCTTGACCCTTTTGTGGTTTGCTGGTGGTCATTTCAATTTTCAAGTACAGTATCTTTCTTCTCCATTTTTAACCTTGTACTCCGTTGGAAGAGTTGCCAAAAAGACCCTTAAATTTATTAATGTTGAAACTAGAACTTACAATTTTGTACATGACCGTACTCAAAAGACGAACCTACACGAGGAATTTTGTGTCGTGTCTGAGTTTTCATTTCAGGCAACAAGACACGAGAGTACAGAAAATCAAGATATATATATATAAGAAATATGTATTATTCATATTTAAATCTCTATGATATTTTTTTTTTTTGCTAGTTGAACACACACACCCAGACTCCCACTGGAGTCGAACCCTCGACCTCCCGTAGATGAGGGGTATCCACTCCCTTATAAATATTATTCATATTTATATCTCTATGATATTTAAATCTTTTTATTTAAAAATATAATAATATTAAAACTTTAAAAGTAAATTTAATATATTGTAGAAGTGTTTTAAAACCTATAAAGCAATATAATATTAATAAAATAATATTATGAAATGATTATCTTTATTTTTATGGTTTGTATATGACACGAAAACAAGCCACGACTAAGCATGGTTTACGACACGAATTCAATTAGTGTCATGTTTGGTTTGGATTTGGTAGACAGAAAACAACTGCGAGGCGTAGTTAGAAACAATGGGTGTGAACATTATTGTGATTGCAGGTGTAGTATATATATACCAATAGCACTAGGGCAAAAAGTTTGTATAGACCATAGCAGAAAATATAATGGTGTCGTGTTTGGTTTGGATTTGGTAGACAGAAAACAATTGCGAGGCGTAGTTAGAAACAATGGGTGTGAACATTATTGTGATTGCAGGTGTAGTATATATATACCAATAGCACTAGGGCAAAAAGTTTGTATAGACCATAGCAGAAAATATAATGATCCAATTACCGATATCAAGATCATGCCAAAATATTTCTTTTCTATAATTGTGTTTGATTAGAAGTTATAAAATATTGTTTCAATAACTACGTAATTTTCCAGCCACAGACTTATTAACTAATTCATGCAAGTCATTGTCTCCTAGGAGAACTAATTAATTATGTTTGAGTGATTCATATCCTTACATTTTAGATTATTAAATAACTGATCAATGTACATAGTACCTAGGTGCCCGTGCGCAAATGCATAAGTTCTTATTCCGGCCTTGTAAACTCGACATCACAAATTTTCCGCTAGCTCCTAATATACTACTCTTTCCCCCTCCTCTCATCGTTCCTTGGTTCCTATTATCTGTCCATCTGTAATCGCAGCGAATATGAATTCTGAAATTTGTGTATTTTGCACAGCCCTATCACTTTAAATGCTAATATTTATTTTTCTTTTGTGGTTAGTCCTTGGCATGGCTTCCATAATGCAGGGTGGCTAATCACACTTAAAGTAGCATTAGAGAGAGTTTCCGGAGACTGCCAACATTTCCACCTCCCGTACCACTGTTAATTCAGTAGTGGTTAAAATGAGAAGGAAAGAGTACTGCACCAGTGGAAAGAAAGATGAGAGTTTGAATGAAAGGATCCACATAAGTTTTTACTAACAAAGAGTTCCAAGTACACCAGCTAGGAATTGTTTCTTGGTGCACCGACAAGTGCAAACCTTTCAACCCAGTTGCCTTTTTTATAAGGAGATTCATACTTGAAATTTTAACATTCGCAGTTATTGAATAGTGCTTGTTATAATGCTTTTCCTATTGCTAGTGTACAACATATATCGGAGTTTCACCTTATAGTGGTGCACAAGCTTGAAAGATAAACTGTGTTGGTGGGTTGAAATAGTTTCCTATTTCGATTAGTTAGCTGACTTCAATCTATCAGGTGAACACCACAGTTCATAAGATTTTAAACTGCGTTGAAACAGTTTCCTATTTGGATTACTTACTTTTCCTATTTAGATTGGTTAGCTGACTTCAATTTATCAGGTGAACGCCATGGTTCATAAGATTTAAAACTTAGAAGTTGTTTGATTAACAGGTAAATATATGGGAACTTGATCTTCCTAGGAAGCAGAGAATTATAAATTTGTTTGGTTAATATTCAGGAAGTATAAGTTATTGGATAGTTGAAATTTCTTTAAAATGTACGAAGTTATTTACCCATTATATATTGAGAAAACTGGGCCTGAGGACAACCTCAGGGATCTCCTATGAGGTTATAAGAAATATTGCTTATAAAGTAAGGGGCCCCGCAGGGGCAGTTTTGTAAATTTAAATTTTTTATCAGTAATTTACACAAATGCCCTTAAATTTTGTATTGATTTGTTCTATCCTCAGGGTTCTAACCTGAGGTCATCCTCAGGCACATGAAACCCTTATATATTTATATCCTTATATATAATAATCGTAAGAGGGATTTTGTCCATAATTTTGGTTTGATCACTATACTACCAAAATAATCTCAACCATTGAATATATTATTTTTAAAAACAGACTATCAAGATTATATCATATTAAAAAGGATATTATAATTTAAAAAGGATATAATTATAAACAAAGTCGTATTAGAATTGAATTTTAAAAAGAAAATTGTAATATGGAAAGGATATAATTCAATTTTATTTATTTTATTAATATTAATGTTTTAATTGCAAAATAATTTTTAAGCTATCGCTAAATTAAAGATTATTTTGTTAATTTCATGCGGGTTGTAAAATCGTCAAAATCAAATTTTAATAATTCAAGGTAGAACACAAATATTAAATTGAACGTGTAAAATTTTATATATATTAATTTTTTAACAACAATTTGATATGTAAATTAATACTCCCTCCGTCCCTCGTGGTTGTTTACATGGGGGATGGACACGGATACCAAGAAACTGTGTAAAAAATGAGTAAAGTTAGATGAAAAGTGGGTAAAGTGGTGAGACCTATTAATATTTAATTATAGATTTGAGATAGTGGAGGAAAGTAGTGGGTGTAATAGTGTTTTTTATTGTTAAATATATGAGATAGTGGGTGTAATAGTGGGAGAAACTTACTATTTTTGGAATGTAAAGAAATTAAAGTGACACCCCAAAATAGTAACTGTAAAGAAATGAGAGGGACAGAGGGAGTAACATATAAATATTAAAATAATTAATATAATTATAGATATTAGAAAAGGAGTCGTGCGTTGCACGGATTATAGGATAGTGATTTATAACTCCTACATACAACCAAACATAATTTCCAACTTCCGATGAACTTGATAGAATAGAAGGAAATAATTGTCAAGGTATTAAAACAAAACTTTCCTAGGAAGTGAATATCCATAGCAACCAAACGAGCACTTGGAACGAATTCGAACGAATTCGAGAAAACTCCATTAAGGATTTATGGCGAGATCCTCTATCTAGCATTTTTCTGCTCTATATATGGGAACTTTGAGTAACATTTGAGTGCGATTAACTAGCTCAAAGACACAAACATCTCCTATAGAAAGTGAATTGCCTTCTGCGAATTGCAACCAGCCTCCACCAAATCTACATCTGTCCAGAGAAGCGAGACACATAACAGGCCAAGTTTTCCCCTTAACTTGAAGGAGAACTATGAAATTTTGCTTGCTCCTCATATACCTCTTTGCAAAACGCCTCCTAATATCCTGCAAAAACGCGTGTGCTCCCACACATTAGTACTTTTAAGTAATACTTCAGCAAATGGCACTTTGCAGGATTGATGTCAGGTAACATTGAGGATGACATGAAGAAATCATGTACCACATGGCTTGTTCGATTTAAATATGATGTAAGCACCGTAAGAATGAAGGAGGGGTTCTTAGATTTGGAAACTTTAGCCAAGGCAAGTGCTTTAGCTTTTCCTTCATAATTAGTTGAACCACCCAAATCTAATCCTCCTGCTATATATGTAATAGGTACATGAGAGCAGAAATAAAAATCAACTATATTGCTGCTAGGGAAAATAATAATAAAAAAAAAAATCCAAACTTACCTTGGCGGTGCGTATTGTGAAAATTCCGTTTCTTAGGCTTTATCATCTCACGAGATTGAATATTAATGTTATCCAATATTCCTACCAGAGCTTTGTCAGATGTATTGTCTGCAGTTTTTTGGTGCTGCAACTTTCGCATCAGACAATCACCAATATGACAGACTTCTGTGCATGCAGAATTCGCTCTTGTCTTCTTACATGCCTTAAGTTCAACAATGTCGATTGTTACTCTTCTTCCCACTTTGGTAAGTTCCCGTTGATTAAGATTGCCTTGTTCATTCATATTTGGTCCTGTGCTAACTAGTGGATAGTCTATCTCAGTACCCCTTTTATCATATATAAATACATTAAAATGGGAATTTTCTTGGTAGGTGAAAACTAAGAAATGCCCAAAACATAGGGAGTAGAATCTTGAAAATTCAGGCCATCCATTCTGTAGCCAGACCTTATCGCCATCCCGTACCAAATCAACATCCCAAACTGCATGCCCGGGAGCCTTCAAGTGAACACGAACATTGAGGTGCTTTCCGTTTTTTCTTACAAATTTTTCAGGAATCATCTGGGAACAAAATTGAAAATAGTAAATGGTGTCATGCATATGCATAAAGTGATTATGAATTACAATAATCGGAGATTTGTGAAATACTTACGATCTTATCACGCACAGAAATTTTAGATAATATGATCTTACAAAAACTGCGTCCCTTTGCTGGAGAATCAGATATATCCATTACTAGATTTAGCTATTCAAGTAGATAAAATCTAAGACCATGCAATAGAAAATTCGGAAGATGAATGCTCTTTCTGAGGAACTGCATAGTATGTACTACAAATAAACATATGCTAATTAATCTTAGGATGGATTACGAAATTGTTGGAGTTTGAAATGTTTGGGAGGAGGTGAGATATATATAGAAGTGGAGAATGGAGATTCTACCATTTAAATCATCTGCAAATAATTCTTGTAATTCTAACCACAATGCCATTGGAATGCATGTTATGCAGCTTTAATGGTATATGGTCCAACATATTTTAATCTAATTTGACCAACATTAAGTATGGCATGGTTTAAATTTTCAGTTTTGAGTGGCATGTGTGCAGTAAAAAGTTTTATTCCCTTCCAGTAGTTATCTTCAGAAAATAATTACTACATTACAAATTTATTTTGAATAGACTGGGTTTGGGTTTTGGTGCTCAGTTTGTCACATTGTGAGTTTGTGACATGGATGACTGAACTTTTGTATTATTCCAATCAATCCTACATATATCATGTTTTAAGAAAATGTGCAGTTCAAACCGAAGCTCAGTAGCATTATTTCATTCACTTATCCTCGTCCTACTTATAAATTTTATCATGAACTAATCAATTTTTTCTATCATATTTTCTCAAATTCAACCGGGACTGGTGCTGGGATCAACACACCCTATTCCGCCCCTGCCATCCAACATTTATGTCGCACTTTTAATGTTGTTAGTAATAATTATTTGGGGTTTTTTGAAAAATACCTAATAATTTTGAACTTTTTGCAAAAATACTATCACTTTAAAAATACTTTTGCAAAAATATAATTTTTATTACAAAAATACTGTTTTTTCAAACCAAATTGCAAAAATACGGAATATTGTTGAATCTGATTGTTGCTGTGGGCCCCAATCGTTTTGCAAACCCCCGTACTTTCTCTCTCATTTTTTCAGTTCTCTACTTCTCTCCAAACACCTTTTTTATATACATACAGATTTTGTATCCATATCCAGCTTTACAAATTATCCCATTTTATACCCACTCACCTCCATCGTCTAATTCCTCGCCGGTGAATACGATTAAGCCGGAGATTTTTCACATCAGATTCAGAGTGAGTCCAACTCGATCAAACAGGAGGATCTTGGAGTCAGCGGCGTTGATCGGAGAAGGTGGTGGTGGTTGCGGAAGGGAGGGGGAGAGGCCTGCGGCCCCGACGTCGGAGTTCGGGGAAGGGGAAGGGGGAAAGGGGAAGGGGTGGGTGGCGGCGTTGATCGGAGAAGGAGGTGGAGGATTGGAGGTTGCCGGAGAAGGTTGGGTGGGTGGCGGGGGTGGCGTGGTGGTGGAGGTGGTGATGGTGGTCATGGAATCGAAGGATGCAGCAAGAATGGGATATGATTTCGTAGAAAAAGAAAGGAAATGAGTAAAGAACGTAAAAGTGTAAAGATTTCGCAAAGAACGTAAATTTGCAAAAAAGTATCAAATATAATGTAATTTTGCTAATTTCTCAAATTATTTTCGTCTGTGAAATTAAGTTAGTATACATTGTTGAATTAGCTCATCTGGCCTACTTCATTTTTTTTTTTGACTTTCTTTGTAAATTTGGCTTAATACGGACTTAATTCAGTAGCTCGCACGTAGTCTCGACTCAACTCAGTTAAATCACTAGCTACTGAATAATCTATCTTAGTGATATGTATTAACCATTTGTTTTACCCTAAGATGCTGCGCAAGCTTCAAAAATGGCGTATTTTCTGTTTGTGTGGTGAAAAGTAAGCTGACTTCAATCTATCAGTTGAACACCATTGTATACTATACGGGAACAAAATCAATTTAAGAAATTGGCAGCCAGTATCTCTAACATTTTGCTGCTCTATATATAAAAACTTTTAGCAACATTTGAGCTTGATTAACTAGCTCAAATACACAAACATCTCCTAGAGAAAGTGAATTGCCACCTGCAAATTGTTTCCAACCTTTACCAAATCTGTACCTGTTCTGATAAACGATACACCTAACATGCCAAGTTCTTTCTGCAACTTGAAGGCATACTCTAAAATTTTGTTTGCTCATATACCTCCGTGCAAACTCCCTCTTGATATCCTGCAAAAAAAGCTCGCGCACACACATTAATACTTTTAAAAATACTCAAGTGATTGATACTTTGTAAGACTTAGAAACTAACATTTAGTAGTAGAAATTTAAGGATATATCTGTACCACTTGGCATCCTGGACCTAAATATGATGGAAGCACGGTAATAATGAAGGAGGGGTTCTTAGATTTGGAAACTTTAGCAATGGCAAGTGCTTTAGCTTTTCCTCCATCACTAGTTGAACCACCCAAATAAAATCCTCGTGCTATATTTCTGTTGGACCATGGAGCCCAATGAAATGAATTGTACTTAGTTAAAAGGCTAACTTAGATTGTATTAGGCCCATTAAGCATTATGTATATTTTAGGGTCTTGAAGCCCACAAGTGAAAAACTTGCTAGCCAAGTAAATTAGGGCTTAGGGGACCCACAAGGGATCCCCTATAAATATCAACCAAATCCCACTTGTTTAGTGGTTGGCAATTTTATAATTAAAGAGCCGTACCTCCTTATGGAGAGAAAGACATTCTAATAAAAACATTCTTCCCTATATTCTAGATCTCATCATTATCATTCTAGTATTATTATTAGATTAAATCACTCTTCATCATTTGGCGCTAGAAGGAGCTCTTTGATTGAAAATTCCAACCAAAAATGGAAACGAATGAATCGATGATCGAACAAATCAGTTCGAAAATGGAGATGTTAACGGCCCCTCATGCTGGGGACCAAATGGCACCTCCTCCTCCTCCTTTAAGACCAAGACAGTTATTCCCAGCGATAGAAGATAATGTAGGTGTATCTAAACGACCCACTGAATCACAACATTTGGATGTGAGACGAAATGTGCAGCCAGATACTCGCATGAGAGTCACCACGGATGCAGGAAAGAAGGTGTTAACAAGCGACATGCATTTGCATTTGCAAAAGGTTCAAAGAGAAAAAGAGCCCGCTGTTGTGGCTGAAGATTGTCCCCAGGACTCGGACGAAGAAATATTTAATTTGGAACAACAGAAGCGAGCCCTGGAAGAAAAGCTAAGGAGACACCGAAGAGCTCGTCAGCTGAAAAGTGGATTAAGAAATACAACGACCTTGCCACATGACGAAGCCATTGATGTTGAGAACGAGTTACAGGAAAATGATTATGATGACTTCGCAGATGAAGAATCAACAAAGTCAATTTACTCAAGACCTTCTGCTCGCAGAAGACGACCTATGCCGTTTGCGAGTCATTCGTCTTGGCGAAGTGACTCCAATGAGTCAGTAAGGCACGAAGACATTGCTGACTTCCGAAGTGACCTTGCCATGTGTAGAGAGTTCATTCGAAATCAATCAGGCCAAATCACATCTGCAGAGAGTCCCTTGTCGAAAGACATTGAGATAGCTCGTATCGACAGGACGTTGAAAACGCTCTCGTTAGATCATTTTGATGGGACATCAGACCCAAGTGGTTTTCTTAACACATTTGATGGCCGTATGGCATTTTTGGGCACTCAGAAGTCGTGAGATGTCAATTCTTTTCTACATGCCTCCAAGGAACAACTCTGCGATGGTATAACAGCCTTCCACCTCGTTCCATAGATTCCTGGCAGTCTTTAAAGACGAAGTTTCAAACTAGGTTTTCAAGCAATTACAAAGGAGGAAAGATAACCGCTTCACTGATGACTGTCCGACAGCGATCCAATGAATCTCTAAGACACTTCTTATTCAGATTCCACAATGAAATTTCTGAAATTCCTAACTTGATCGAGGAACTGGCAATAAATTATCTGGCTGCGGGAATTGATAAGCATCGCCACGCCAACTTGTTTGAAGAATTCTTTGAAAAGAACCCCCGAACCCTTCAATCAGCTTTCCAAGTGGTAGAGCATCGAATGAATTTGCAAGAAGCAGTCGGGAGTATTCAATCTCCTCGATGAGCTTTCAGACGAGAGCGTAGCAGAAGTCCTCGGCGTCGCTCTCCGAGGACTGACTATAAGCGAAGTTACGATTCATACTCGAGGACGAATGATACTAGAAGCCCTCGAAAGCCAAGACCCGAGAAGTCAGATAATCAAAACAAAACATGGAAGCCAAGAGAAAGGCAAGAGAAGGAGTTCACAAAGCTCACTGTAGACAAAGCGACAATTTTTGCTATTCTAAAGTCAGAACCTGACTACCGACCGCCGAGGCCAATGAAGCCAGGACGGCCTCCAAGCTCCCGTTACTGCGAATACCATGAGGATACTGGTCACAAAACAGACCAATGCTATCCACTGAGCAATCTTATCGAGTCCAAAATCAAGAGGGGACAGCTGACTCATTACATCGACCATGATGCAGAAAGGCAAAATGATCGCCCCCGTGATCAAGATCGGGTCATCGATGTCATAGCAGGAGGGTTCGCTGCTGGAGGCACATCAAATAATTCTAAAATGCTATACGCTAGAGAAGTGTTTCACATCAATCCCGAGGCACCTAAACGCCTTCGACCCAATCCTACTCCAATTATCTCATTCTCCGATGATGACTATCCGTCAGGATTGATTGAGTCTCACCAAGATGCTCTGGTAATTACAGCCAAGGTCGGCACAAACACAGTGAAGAAGATTCTAGTTGAAAATGGGAGCTCCGTTGATATATTGTACCATCATGCTTTTGCAAGGATGGATCATGGCGATAGAAAACCTGAAAATGTGAACATGCCTCTATATGGTTTCACCGGGAACGAGGTCAAGGTCGTTGGCACCATCGATCTCCCCGTTCTTTTTGGATCTCTCCCATGCCAGACATGGAAGGTCGTTAAGTTTCATGTTGTAAATGCAAGTTCAAGCTACAATGCCATTCTCGGAAGGACCACGTTAACGGCCCTGAAGGCCATTACCTCCATTCCTCATCTCAAAATGAAATTCCCCACCGAGTTTGGAGTGGGTGAGGTCGTGGGCGACCAACATGCAACTCGTCAGTGTTATCTATCTACAGTACTTCCTAGAATAAAGAACGTCGATGACACCTCTATCAATCAAACTATTGAAATAGATCCTTGTGCAACCATGGAATCCATAGTGGAACCCAATTGCATTCCCTTAGAAGAAACCATAGACATTGAGGTGGAAGAAGGTAACCTTGAAAAAACAACTAAGATTGGCAAACATCTCGAGGGCGACCTTCGCCAACAAATCATTAGTCTTATCCGAGAGTATGCAGACATCTTCGCATGGGACCCCAAGGATATGCCAGGGATACCTGAGACAATTGCCCGTCACTCACTCCATGTCAAACCAGGAGTACGCACGGTGAAACAAAAGAAACGGATATTTTCAGAAGAAAAAACCAAGGCAATCGACGCCGAGATTGATAGACTCCTTGAGGTTGGTTTTATTGAGCCCGTGCAGTTTCCCGAATAGATCGCCAATGCAGTGCTGGTTAAGAAAAGCAACGGAAAGTGGCGAATGTGCATCGATTATTCTGATCTCAATCGAGCATGTCCAAAAGATTTTTATCCACTACCAAATATTGACCAGTTAATTGATGCCACTGCCGGCCACGAGCTCCTATCATTCATGGATGCCTTCTCGGGCTACAATCAGATAAAAATGGACAGCCAGGATTGGGAAAAAACAGCTTTCATTACTCATAGAGGTGTCTTTGCATTTAAAAACATGCCCTTCGGCCTCATCAACGCTAGAACAACTTTCCAACAAATGATGGACACCATCTTTGCTTCACAAATCGGAAGAAATCTCCAGGTCTACGTTGATGATCTTATTGCAAAATCAAAAAGGTCTATCGATCATGTGAAAGATTTAAGGGAGACGTTTGACAATGTGCGACGCCATAATATGCGTCTTAACCCAGCTAAATGCTCTTTTGGAATGACCTCGGGAAAGTTTCTACGATTTCTCCTAACCCAAAGAGGAATCGAGGCCGATCCTAGCCAGGTTAAAGCCATCATGGATTTGCGAGATCCCACAACTTTGAAGGAAGTACAAACCTTGACAGGCTGCATCGCAGCCCTTCGGAGATTCATCCCACAATCATCAAAACGGTGTGCTCCTTTCTTTAAGGCTATCAAGAATGCCTCGAAACAATCAAAAATCAATTGGACCGAAGAGTGTGAGAAAGGCCTCAAAGATTTAAAACAATTCCTGAGCTCGCCCCCGATCTTGACTCAAGCTCGACCTCAAGAACCCCTAAGAATATACTTGTCCGCATGCGACACAACAATAGCCGCTGTATTAGTTAAATCCTCTTCTGGGAATGAAATGCCTGTATATTACATCAGTCACACCTTGCGCGATGCAGAGACCAGGTACCCACAAGTCAAGAAGTTGGTATATGCCCTCGTGGTCGCTAGTCAAAAATTAAGGCATTATTTTCAAGGTCGAGAGATCCAAGTCATGACAAATCAACCAATGAAGCGGATTCTCCATAAACTTGACATGACAGGCTGGCTGCATGGACAATTGAGCTCAGTCAATTTTATATCGAATACAAGCCTCGAACGGCAATGAGGGCCCAAGCACTCTCAGACTTTGTTGTCGAATGCCAATTTGATAAACCTGATCCTCTTCACCTCGATGACGATAAGTGTCAATTAAGGTCATGGACCCTCTATGTCGATGGTTCATCTACTTCAAAGAGGAGCGGGGCAGACATCATACTCATCAGCCCCGAGGGATTCAAAATTCAACAAGCCAGCACCTTTACCTTCCAAGGGACAAACAACGAGGCCGAATATGAGGCGTTAATTGCCGGTTTAAGCCTTGCTCTCGGTCTCGAGGCTAATGTCATAGACATATTTAGCGATTCTCAGTTGGTGGTTAAACAAATTTTGGGAGAATTCAAAACCCACAATGATAGAATGGCATTATACTTGCAACGAGCTCAAATTCTCCTGAGTAAATTTGTTTCATGGAAAATAGTAAACATTGACAGAACTGAAAATCAATGGGCTGACGCCCTGTCCAAGCTCGCGTCTTCATCGATACCCACGAGCGGAGAGCCCGTGTACGTGGAAATTCTCACAACACCATCTGTGGATGCTCCTACAGTAAATGCAATCCTGACAAAACCTGATTGGAGAATCCCGTTTCTCAACTATATCTCTGAGAATCAGTTACCCGAGAACAAAAATGAAGCCAAATCAATAATGTTTAAGGCAAGATACTACTGTGTCGTTGATTCAAAGCTTTATAGGCGAGCGCTGACAGAACCTCTTCTTCGTTGCCTCGGTCCTGAAGAAGCGGAACTAGCAATCATCGAGGTCCATCTGGGGATATGTGGAGAACACCTCGGAGGGAAAAATTTGGCACACAAGATTATAAGAAAAGGACTTTATTGGCCTACAATCCGTAAAGATTGTGAAGAATATGTGAAAAAATGCTCATCTTGCCAATTATACGGCCCTGTCTGCCACAAACCCTCGCAACTGATGTCTCCAGTGTTAAGCCCATGTCCCTTCTTCAAATGGGGCATCGACATTGTAGGACCATTTCCAAAGACAAAGCGATGATTTCAATACATTGTGGTTGCGGTGGACTATGCAACGAAATGGATAGAGGCGAAACTCCTCATGAGGATTCGAGAGAAAGAAATGATTGAGTTCTTCATGGAGTTTATAGTGTTCCGATTTGGTATACCTCGATCTGTCGTTACTAACAATGGAACCCAATTCATTGGCAAAGACTTTGAAACAATGCTGAATGAATTGAAGATACAACATCTTAAGGCTTCGGTGGCATACCCACAGGCCAATGGCCAAGTCGAGGTATCTAACAGAACCGTACTCCAAGGTCTTAAAAAAAGAATTCAAGATTGTCCTCGTTGCTGGGTAGACGAGCTCCCCAACGTCCTATGGTCATACCGGACAACTCCGAGAACTACAACGGGGGAAACTCCCTTCCGCCTCGCATACGGCACAGACGCGGTCATTCCAGTCGAGGTATCCTTTAATTCTCCAAGAATTGAAAAGTTTGAAACAACCAGCTCACTAGAGGGATTGAGGTTGGATAACGATCTCCTAGAAGAAACTTGAAACGAGGCAACGGAATCAATACTCAAATATCAAGCCAAGGTAGCGAAGTACTACAACAAGGGCATAAAGCCAAAAGAGTTTCAGGTTAATGATCTTGTGTTGCGAGAAGCGGCCTCGTCACAGCCCACAATCTCGGGAAAGTTCAAATCTCCATGGGAAGGTCTGTACAAAATCCACAAAGTGATTCGACCAGGAACTTACGAGCTAGCACAGCTCGACGGCGAGGTGATCAAGAATGCCTGGAACGGCATACATTTGAAAAAATTCTATCAGTAATTATGTTCTATCCTGACAAAGACATTTGATAAGTAATTATGTTACTTATCTTCTGATTTTCATCAATGTATTAAGGTGAAAAGGGGCTAATATGAGGTCCCCACCTTAACTTCCTTAATTTATTAAATAAAAGTATATCTTTGCCTACACCTATCCTCTTGGTAAAATATTCGGCAAAACTTATGATGTGTCAAATTATACCTAACTGCAAGCGCACGGTGTCTATTGCTAGTACAAATGGCAAGCGGGTCGAATCCACAAGGAGATAGGTTCTACTAATTCCTTTTCAGTTATCGCTAATTGTTTCAAGGGTCAGACGAATATGTGAAATTATTAATTAACTAATTAAACTAAATTAACACTAATTAAACAGATGATAAACAAATTATTTAAAACCTAGGGCAATCAGGTCCACCATGCTTACACAATTGGCTCTTAAGCTAAAACAATCAATGTGATCCTATAACTAGAGTATGTTAATCTCTTTCAAGCATTAACACTCTCGAAACATTCAACACAATTAACCACTTTTAGTAATTCAATCAATCAGGTAATTAGAGTCAAGTTAATCTCTTCCAAGAATTAACGCTCTCAGAAATCCAATGATGCTTCCGCACTCAAATTCAATTATGCTAATCGTATGTGTGCCTCTAGTAAGTAAATCTCTCGATCCATACCCCTATTTGCATATAATTAATCCATGATATTGGCCAATTACACAAATTAATGATTAAAACATATCAATCAGAATTAACCATTACCAATCAAACCACTATGAAAAATCATGCCAATATTAGTGCAAACATGGCTTCCCTTTAAGCCCTAGAAATAACTACTCGCTAATAATTAAACAAGTAAAACAACTAGTAAAACAAGAAAACATAATTAAACTAATAAGAACAAAGAAAAGATTAAAAGAACAAAACCTTCAAACTTCAATGTTGTCACCCAAAAGAAGAGTCATGGTGTTTCTCTACATCTTCAATTAATAATACTAATCTACTCTAAACTATATTATCTGATCTAATATTACATCCTCTTTTTCTCCTCATAAAATAATACCCTAGATGTGTTTATATAGGCTATAAAAGTCTTGCCCAATAAAAGTATTTTAATACTCTAAATAAATTACAAGTAGGATTCCATAACTGAATAGGATTCCTTAATTAAAATTCGTAACTATATTTACTCCTCTGTTTCTGGGCTCTTCCAGTTGGATTTTGCTTACTGGACCACCTCTGAATTAAAGATAATTCTACAAGCTTCGCGTGGACAGCTTACGGGCCTCAAACGGACTTCTAGAACTCAAGATATGGCCAAAATAGTGTAGAACAGCCCCTGTAGCCCAATAATACGAATTTTCTCCTATTTTATCTCCAAAATAGCTCTTTTTGCTCCAAATCCTTCCAAGTCATGAATTCTTTATTTCCTACAATATCAAATCTATTAAATAAAAATCCAAATCAATGCAAAACACAATAAATATGAGAATAAAATCATCTAGAATATATATAAAAATATACTCTATCAAACATCCCCACACTAAGCATTTGCACGTCCTCGGGCAAATAAGTGAAATAAAAACTAAGTCCTAACAAACATCACTTTCGTAGATGACACGATTGCATTGAGCATATGCAACAAGCCGTTAAACCCCTAGGCAGCCCTAGTAGGACGAGTGTTGTCTCGTGAGGGTTTATAGTGAATATACCCACAAAATTCATCTAACCATGCAAAAGATCAATGCTAACACAACACCACACACACAAGTCCTCTCATGCCACATCAACTTAAGAATCAAAGCAAACATACGATGTATTGGTGTCGAAAGTGCAAGTATTCACGTAGTCTACTCAACCAACATGCAGAAGGTCATAAAAATTCATGTCAAGTGTAAAAATCGTTGGTAATCATGCTAAGCCCACAAGAAATACATCTTTAAGTCTAAACCTGGGATCTCCTATGCCAAAACAAGTAATAACTCACCTTTCACTCAAAAATGAATTCACTCAAGAAGGGTTAAGTATATCACTCAATTCCAACAAAATCATAAACACAACTTGACACTCGCAATCAATCTCACTCTCAACACAACATACATCACTGATGACAATCAAAAGGTCTTTATTCGGGTTGTAGCGTGGGCTAGGGACCAGGTATGTCAAGTAAAGCTAAAACAGGTTAAATGTCAAAAGCTAGTACCCAACAATAATCATTATTCAATTCCCTTTCTATTAAAACAAATACTTCCCCACACTTGGATTTTTCAATAACCCTTACATAATAACTTGACTAGTCGAATGAAGAAGGATCATACAAACATAAGAATGCTCTCAAAATTTATTTATTTATTTTCTTTTTTTTTTCTCTGTTTTTTTTCTGTTTTTTTTTCTGTGAGAGCTAAGGAATAAGCACAATGATCCATAGATATTATTATGAATTTCGACTAACAAGCATCAACCAAAATCAATATTCCCCAAAAGTATGACAAACAATAAAACCCTTAACACCTTATTACTCCCTTAAGCATAATACTAGCCTTTGACAATTTAGGTTCAAATTTAATGTAAGGCCAATAGAATAAAAAGGATAATGGCAAGTAATGTGGTGTGTCACCGAAAAAATAGGATTAAGCTCAACGGGTTAACTAATTGATCATGTTTAAAAGGTGTGGAAATATGGGAAATACGAGGTTAAACCTAATTGCCTTTATCATCTCATCATCAAGTAATGTCATGCATTTCAAGAAAGATCTCAAGTAAGTGCTAGCAATGTAAATAACATGTGGACACTCAAGCAAACGAAAAATCATGCAAAAGATATGCATATAGGCTCAAAACTCACTTGGTGTGACAAAACATAATCAATCCCAAGTAACAAGACTCTCTAACGCACCTACTTGTACTCAAAGCATGTAAACCAAGTCATCTTGCACATATTCATGTCATTCTAATCACTTACAACATCCAATTAAGTCTACCGGCTTCAACTTGCTAGTGTAAGTGTGTGCACAAGAACAAAGCACGTCACTTCTCATACAAAAGCGTCAAGAACACAAGAATTCTACGCATGCATGGGTGTATCAAGCAAAATACAACTAATCAAATTGCATGGCTAGAATTATTTTTGGTATTTTAAATTTTTTAAGTTTTTTTTTTTTTAAATTTATATTTTTTTTTGGATTTTTTTATCATTGAGAACTCATCTCCACACTTAAGTGGTTCATTGTCCTCAATGAACAATTATATAAAAGAAAAGAAAGAAAAGAAAAAAAATATATACAAAAAAAATCCTAAATAAAATACAATAATAATAATAATAATAATAATAATAATAATAATAATAATAAATATGAATTAGAATAAATATAGGTTTAGAATTTTTTTAGGAGAGATGAGAGGTTTTGGAATTGAAATAGGAAAAAAAATTAGGGGTAGATGAGAGTATAAATAAGATTGGGGTGTTGAAAAGTTTTTTTTTTTTAATAACAACAACAACAACTCTGCACGCTGGGAGAGAAAAAAAAATTCTGAAAGCACCGACCCACGCGCAGGCTGCGCGCGTGGCGTGCAATTTGCAGCCAAAGCAGACACGCCACCGCAACTTGCGCAACAGGGGCGCAAGTTGCCCCAACTCCAGTAACGCATGAGAAAATTGCGTTACACCTCCGCAATTTGCCCTGAAACGCAGGATGATCCTGCGTTACACACCAAAATCCGATTTTTTTTTTTTTTTTTGAAGAGATCACAACACTCAATTTTATTATTATTATTATTTTTTTTTTAAAGAAAAAGATGAAGGAATAATGTACACAACAAGGCTTGGAATGAACAAATAACTAAGCAATTCTACTATATATGAAAGAGAAAGAAAGAAGTACTCCCCTATGCAAAAGCATGAAGTGCACCGATCCTCCAATGAAATCTTGGGTTGCCTCCCAAGCAGCGCTTATTTAGAGTCATTAGCTTGACCTCCTCAAAAATACTCCGGTAAAGGCGGAATATCCACTTTCTCGATCATAAACTCGTCACCACAAAAAGTATCAAGAGTGTTAGTGATTGTCTTTATCTTGCAGAAAGTCTCCAAACAAGCATCAGTAAAATAAAATATGTCATTAATAAGCAATAGAGAGAGTGCTTGTGCAGTTTTGGAAAACTTTGTGATAAAACAACGATAAAATTCAACACCACGAAAATATTGAACTCCCTTGACATAAGGTGGAGGTTCTGGTGGTGGCTTTTCTTCACTCCTCACTTTCACTGGAGTCATTCGGACATCTTGGCTTATCACATCATTGGCTAATAAGACACTTCCATCTTCTCCCTCTTCTCGAGCTTGAAACGTATGAGCCACTTTGTATGGATCCTCAACCAGAATTTGAGAAATATTATCTTGGACAATATTTGTTATCACATCAACCTTGTAATAGGTAGTATTGAGCAAAGAAACCTTGTAAGTAGAGGCTAGATCGAGAGCAAATTTATCAATACATGGTAGCTTAGGCACAGGTTGTGGAAGAGAAACAACAACCATCTCTGTATTGCTTTCCTTTGTAGCCTCATCATCAGTCACATTGTCCTCGGTAACAGCAACATCATTGATCTCGTCATCGGTGGCATGCTCCTTCTCTTTATCAATGGCCTCATCATCAACAAACATGGAGAAACTATCATATTCCTGATCGCTTGTGAGATTGATAGCAGTCAGGTCCTCTTCGGATCGGATAGATGATGATGGTAAATAGTCGAGCTGCCCTGTAGTAGAAGAGTTAGCCAACTTTGCAATTTGAGATTCAATCGCCAAACTTTGAGTTTCTAATTCGTCAAAACTCTTTAGCAGTTTATTCAAGATATCCCACATCTCATTTGTCTGATCAGCTTGCACATCTACACTGGATTGAGAAACATGTAGATCTTCTTGTAGAGGAGGATATTGATATTCTTGCTGTGGTGGCTGCTCATATGACTGATAATATTGTTGCTCAAACTGTTGCTGATCATGATATGAAAAATTTTGAGCACCATTGTCCTGGTAGTAGAAATCTGGTTGATTCACGCATTCTTGATCAAAAGTGTTTGAATACTGATTGTACCCATATCCTTCTTCAAAAGAATTCATTTGTCCCAACTGAGCACTCTGAGAATTATAGACATTGTAAGAGCATTCAAAACCAAAGTGACCCTGCACACCGCAAATTTGACAGAAGTTGTAAGTTTTAGGGGCCACTTGTGACATCTTATTGATACTCATTGGACGTATAGTGGGCTCTATAGGGTTGAATGAGGTAATTTCTCGAGTATATGCCTCTACTCGGGAAGATAAGAGTGCAAAAGTATCAACTTCACCCATTGCAAACCTGTAGACACTCAACAAAGCCAAGAAAACGAAGTAAAATTTGCCACAATTGGAACAAAGGTTCCAACGAGACAATGGAAACAATCGAAACAACTAAATTAAAATCAACAGAAACTCGCTGTCTCCCTGGTAGCGGCGCCAAAAACTTGATGTGTCAAATTATACCTAACCGCAAGCGCACGGTGTCTATTGCTAGTACAAATGGCAAGCGGGTCGAATCCACAAGGAGACAGGTTCTACTAATTCCTTTTCAGTTATCGCTAATTGTTTCAAGGGTCAGACGAATATGTGAAATTATTAATTAACTAATTAAACTAAATTAACACTAATTAAACAGATGATAAACAAATTATTTAAAACCTAGGGCAATCAGGTCCACCATGCTTACACAATTGGCTCTTAAGCTAAAGCAATCAATGTGATCCTATAACTAGAGTATGTTAATCTCTTTCAAGCATTAACACTCTCGAAACATTCAACACAATTAACCACTTTTAGTAATTCAATCAATCAGGTAATTAGAGTCAAGTTAATCTCTTCCAAGAATTAACGCTCTCAGAAATCCAATGATGCTTCCGCACTCAAATTCAATTCTGCTAATCGTATGTGTGCCTCTAGTAAGTAAATCTCTCGATCCATACCCTTATTTGCATATAATTAATCCATGATATTGGCCAATTACACAAATTAATGATTAAAACACATCAATCAGAATTAACCATAACCAATCAAACCACTATGAAAAATCATGCCAATATTAGTGCAAACATGGCTTCCCTTTAAGCCCTAGAAATAACTACTCGCTAATAATTAAACAAGTAAAACAACTAGTAAAACAAGAAAACATAATTAAACTAATAAGAACAAAGAAAAGATTAAGAGAACAAAACCTTCAAACTTCAATGTTGTCACCCAAAAGAAGAGTCATGGTGTTTCTCTACATCTCCAATTAATAATACTAATCTACTCTAAACTATATTATCTGATCTAATATTACATCCTCTTTTTCTCCTCATAAAATAATACCCTAGATGTGTTTATATAGGCTATAAAAGTCTTGCCCAATAAAAGTATTTTAATACTCAAAATAAATTACAAGTAGGATTCCATAACTGAATAGGATTCCTTAATTAAAATTCGTAACTATATTTACTCCTCTGTTTCTGGGCTCTTCCAGTTGGATTTTGCTTACTGGACCACATCTGAATAAAAGATAATTCTACAAGCTTCGCGTGGACAGCTTACGGGCCTCAAACGGACTTCTAGAACTCAAGATATGGCCAAAACAGTGTAGAACAGCCCCTGTAGCCCAATAATACGAATTTTCTCCTATTTTATCTCCAAAATAGCTCTTTTTGCTCCAAATCCTTCCAAGTCATGAATTCTTTATTTCCTACAATAAAACAATCAAATCTATTAAATAAAAATCCAAATCAATGCAAAACACAATAAATATGAGAATAAAATCATCTAGAATATATATAAAAATATACTCTATCAACTTGTTAATGCCAAAACAACTCTTTTTATCCAGTTCAAGACATACATTAAAGTGTAGGTAACCAAGGTCATAAAACACGACCATTATTAATCTCGAATACATAAACGTCATCAACAATTAAGTCCACATAAACACAAAAATGTATCAACTTTGTGAAACACTGGAAGAACATACAAATATATAAATTGAAAATTCCAGAAATTATCTGGAATTTCAACATTAAAATGTATTAAGCCAGCTCAGAGGATTTCAACGACACCTACTCCACTTTTGTAGAAGGTCAATGATACAAACTTCACTTCCAGAAAGCAAGGTTATCACTCTTATAGAATTTCAATCGGTAAAAAACCCCAACTTCCAAGCGTTCGAAATTAAATGACAATTAAATAAGAGATAATAAAATTCAAATACGCCAATAGCGAGACGCACCTCACATACGATAACAGTAAACACGATGCCAAAGTTATACAGACCCAATAATCTTTTGATTAAAATAAAATATCACATTAGCTACGGGGCATACCCCGCCTTCAAGCTACTCCGCCTTCGTTCCCACCTGCTTCTTTCATCAATTTAACCAAATCAGCACAATAGTCGTCTAAGGAGTGCCCTGACAGATCAACTCCGGCTTGGGCAAGACGGTCATAACAACCCTGATAGCCAGACGCTACAGCTTTTACACCCTCCTCGGCCGCTTTCTCTAACTCCAGCTTCAAGGCCGACACCTCCTCTTTCAGTGCATCACGCTCGCCCTGTAGCCGTCCAACATCAACTTCGAGGGCAGTAGTTTTCTCCTTCATGGCTTCGGCAGAACCTCGATGCGAACCTAACTCATCTTCCATAGTCCCAATCTTTACCTTCGAATCCTCAAGTTCCTTCTTCATCGTTTCAAATTCTAAAGCTCGTGTTTTCTCACGACCCTCCGCTTCAACAGCTCGGCGATGGGCGCCACTTGCTTTCTCTTTAGCTTCATTGGCTTCGTGAGTAGCGTTCATACGCCACTCATGATCTACGTCAGCTCGATAATCTTTGACAATATGAGCCAAATCAGCAAGGAGCTACAAAATGAACAAGGACGATTAATAATACAATGAAAAGCCAAAAGGAAAAAGAATTAAAGGAACAAAAGAAGAGAAAAACTATATGAAATTACCCGTCCGCCACGAGCTAGGCATCGATCGGAGATCTCATCTCGAGTCTTATCAATATAAGAGCCTTTCTCTTGAGGCAAATCAAATGCCTGAAAAACCTGCATTGACAGATCACATGTATAAACTATTCTGCATCTCACTTTCCATAGTGAAAATAATTGCAGTAACGTACTAATAAAAACAATAAAAAGAAATGCATAAACAACGAACCAAAAAACTATAATAAAGAGGAAAACCTGAATCGGAAATTGCGAGCCTGCAATCCAACGTTCGTTAGCATTGATCTCGATCTGCAAAGGTTTATCTGAAGAATAACCCTGAAATAGAGGGGGTAGTGCTTCCTTGTTGATTCCAGTGAAAGTTAAAGACTTCCCAACCCCGAAGCGGGAAGGATCACCAGACTTCTTCGAAACACGCTTAGAGGCATCCTCATCGCAATCTACTCTCACCCGTTTACCAGATCGATCACGTGCATCAACGACAGCGAGATCATTCTCGACAGAGATAACATTGTTGGTCGTAGCCCCGTCAATAGGGACCGACCCAACAGCTGTAGAAACTTCCCTCACCGCCGAATCTTGCTTAGCGGAAGATCGCTTCGCCAACACCAGCATAGCCTTATGCATATTGTTCTTAACACCGCTATTCAAAACTTCCTTCAGAGATTCCCCAGCTATTGCAAAGATAAGAAATAAGGTGTGAGTACATGACACATCAGAAAGCCAAATAAAATAATTACGAAACCTTACAGTTATGATTCTCCAAAAATACAGAATTCTTCAATTGAACGTGGGTATACAAAGGACCCCCACCCTGAAACCTATCTAAAAAGACATCGTCGTATTTCACCATGTTGGTCAAGTAGTCTATCGTCTTTTGTGGGACCTTTTGACAAGGAGGAACAAACTCGAGGTCAGGCCCAGTGTAATACATCCACTTCCCATGCCATCCTGAATTAGACGATCTAACATCCACAATCTTGGAACGACCAGTCAACTTATCAAAATAAACTTGCCCGCGAGAGTACTTTATTCCAAATATCGAAAAAAATAAGCGGATAGATGGCACATACCCCAGCTCGACACAACGAGCAATGAACCTACTCACCTGGGCCACGGAATTAGGAGTCAGTTGCGAGACCCCACAACCTACGACCTCGAAGATGGTCAGATGAAAAGGGTGCATCGGCAAACGCAACCCCAACTCAAAATGAACCATGGGAATCCCTTGCATACCAAATTCAGGCATTTCCCATATCCTATCCCTGGCTAAAGGAACTTTACACTTATAAGCACCTTTCAAATCAACCCAAGACCCAACATCTACATTGACAGCACGGTCAACGTAAATACTGGCATAGTTAAGATTAGGCCTATTTTTTAATTATGACAAACCCTCAATTCTAGCATCTTCTACAATTTTCTGCCGATTCGCCAGAGTTTGTAGACTAAGAGGAGGTAAAACCTGAGTTTCCCTCGCAACACTACTGGCCTCGTCTAAAAAATCGAAGCTATGGTCAGACAACTGTTCAGGGATCTCTATTTCATCTAAATTGACAGAACTTTCTAAACCCTCATCCTTATTTGGCAACCTACCCGGATTCATATCATCGAGCGTACGCGAAGAAGAAGACAAAAAAGATATTTCCCTCATGATTATGCAGACTACAAAATACTTTGCAAAGCAAATCTAGAAAAATAAACTAAAAACAAAGATAAGAACGTACCTGGCTAGAATAATGAAGGCAAGAGGCGCGAAGAATGAATATAAGTCCACTAGAGAGAAACCCCTTCTTGTCTCGAAAAAACAAAATCGAAAAATGAAATGCCGCTACAGAAAGAAATATAAATAAAAAAAACGGTTTCTCTTCCCACCTACCCAAAATTAACTCTATTCTGTTTATTATTAGTACTTTTTGCAGGTATCAAAAAAGAAGGGATCTAAAGATAACCTCTTCACTAGGGGGGGGACAATTGTTGGACCATGGAGCCCAATGAAGTGAATTTTACTTAGTTAAAAAGCTAACTTAGATTGAATTAGGCCCATTAAGCATTATGTATATTTTAGGGCCTTTAAGCCCATAAGTGAAAAACTTGCTAGCCAAGTAAATTATGGCTTAGGGGACCCACAAGGGATTCCCTATAAATATCAACCAAATCCCACTTAGTGGTTGACAATTTGATAATTAAAGAGCTGTACCTCCTTACGTTGAGAAAGAAATTCTAATAAAAACATTCTTCCCTATATTCTAGATCTCATCATTATCATTCTATTATTATTATTATTAGATTAAATCACTCTCCATCAATTTCATTAAGAACTTTGCCAGATTTGACATCTGTACTTTTTTGGTGCTGCAACTTTCGCATCTGGCACTCGCCAATATGACAGGCTTCTGTGCATGCAAAATTTACTCTTGTCTTCTTACACGCCTTAAGTTCATCAATGTCGATCATTGCTCTGTTTCTCACTTGGATTAATTCTCGTAAATTAAGACTGCCTTGTTCATCCATATGTGGTACTTCGCTAACTAGTAAATAGTCTATTTGAATACACCTTTTATCATATATAAATACATTAAAATGGGAATTTCTTTGGTATTTGAATACTAAGAAATGCCCAAAACATAGAGTAGAATCTTGCAAATTCAGGCCATCCATTTTGAAGCCAAACCTTAGCACCATCTCGTACCAGATCAAGCATGCCCAGGAGCTTTTAAGTAAACACGGACATGGATCTGCTTTCCATATATTCTTACAAATTTTTCAGGAATCATCTGGAAAAAATTGATAATGGTCAATGGCGTTCCATGCATATAGAGAGGTTTTGAAATACATGTATTGGAAAGTGAATGGAATACTTACGATCTTCTCTTTCAAACAAATTTTGGATAACATAATCTTACAAAAACTGCGCCCCTGCAGAGGAGAACCTGACATGTCCATCATTTTGATTTAGCTCTTCGTGTAGATGACTCTAAGACCATGCAATACTCTTTCTAACGATGAATATAGCTAAAATTGGTTGTATTTGTCCGCTCAAATTTAGCCACCTTTCTTATAGTGATAGCTTTCCTCTGTGGTGGTAAGAAATTTTGGGACGGGAGAAATTGAAGTACTAAGTAGAGATCCTAACATTTGAATCATCTTTGTGCATGCATGTTCCTGATTTGTAAAGGGTGGTGATAGATGCACACCCTAGATTTATTATTGCACATCCTTACTTATTTCTTTGACTAAATTACCCTTGCTTCTTTAAACACTTGTTGTGCTGAACGAGCTCAATTTGTCTGATAATTTTAGTACATCAATAAACAATACTAATGCAAGGATAATTTAAGTGTAATATCATAATATAAAAATAAATAATTTTAATTGTTTTCTTTCCTTCTAACCTAAGCATCAAAATCCTCATAAAATAAAAAAATTTAAATAAATCATTTACTCATTTTTTATAAATTACAACACCAATATATTAAAATAATAAAAGTAGTAATCAAAATAATATTTTTCTTTAAAATATAAATTAACTATAGAATCAATACAATAATATTTTTTTTAGCAAAAATAAATTTTAAAACATTATAGTCTCGTTTAGATTATAATGTCTTAACTCAATTAATGTGAATAAGAAAAAAAAATTCAATATTTTTATTCTAAAATTTAGACTAAATCCTACTAGCATAAATTAAATTTAAAAATGCAAACTAAATTCAAATTATATAACTACTCCTTAAATTGTGAAAGAAAAATTAACCAATCTTTTGGTTTATATTTGTTAAAATCTAAATTTATAATTATAGGGTGATGGCCCTTTCTACCCCATTTTGGGGGGAGGGGTTACCAAAATACCCAGATCCAAAAATGCGGCCCACCCACGGGATACACTTCTGACAGAACCGTGTCTTGAGATATGCCAGTGGGAGAGTAGTATCGTCGTGTCACGCTACTGTGAGAGTAGTGTCCAGCATGGGATACGCATCTGGGAAGGGCGCATCAGAGGATACGCATCACTAAGATGCGTGATGACGTTAGCATCGTTCTCTCCAGAAAAAACCTTGGAGGCGACTAATCGGGTGATTTTCGAGCTTTTTCCGGCGAATGCTCGTTCACCATTTTCCAGACACTTTCCCATGGGGTTTTTTATGTCACTAGAATGGCCACAACATCCTCTACAAATCTATGTCCTTAATTGTTCAATTATAGTGTCGGATTTTACACCCCCAAAACCAACCAATTTTTCCGATTTCTTTTCCGATCTCGGTTTACACACATCGACGGGCTCAGATGTTGATAACGCAAATTGGAGAGATGAAGAGCAAGGTCCGCTGATAGTTTTTATGTGCAAAGAAGGGTTGGAAGACGCCGAAAAATGAGGGGAGAGGCCATGGCGACGACCATGGCAATTTCCGGTCGGGAGCTTGCTCTTGGACTTAGCGCTTTTGTTGAAAAAACTGAGCTTGGGATACGCCAGTACCAACGGCGTATCCCGTGGGTAGTGCGGGCCAAAACTTTTGAAAAACGGTATTTCGGGCAATTGATCCTCCAGATAAGGCATTTTGGTCATTTTCTCATAATTATAAGTAGATTTAAAAAATTTAAAAATAAAAGAACCTGAATGAGTATAGCAATATAATATTTTTTTGCCATATTTTCAAAAAAAAAGATTAAAAGTTTTCAGAAAAAACGAGAAAGTACAAAATGATAAAAATAGATGAGAATGAGGGGAAGAAAGGAGGGTAATTCAATCCAATTATAAATTAGGGTAACTCAAGAAATATTTTATAACAATCTTCAATCTTGGTTTTTGAATAAAATCCAACTCAAAATATTTGAAAGTATTTTAAAAACATTTTCTAGATTTTTAAACAATTTTCTACTATTTTTAAATCATTAAAAACAGAAAACATATTAATTAAAAATTAAAACATATTAATTGGTCCTAATCTCTTCGCGTTTCAATTCTTTCACTGGAAGGATAAAGAGAAAGTTGTTAAGGGTCGGCCATGGTGTTTTGAGAATCACTTAATAGTAATCAAAGAGGTTGAAGGAGATGAACAACCGGAGAAAATTAATCTAATGTACTCTCCATTTTGGGTTAGAGTAGAGAAATTGCCTTTTAATTGCCTCACGAATGAAGACATAAAAGCCATAACTGCGAATTTGGGAGATTTCATGGAAATTGAAGAAGATATACTTGGGTTGGAAAGATTCCGCAGAGTTAGAATCATGTTGGATATTAGGAATCCCTTAAGACGATTTCAGTGGATTAGAGACAAAAAAGGGAGTAAAGTTAGAATAGAGTACAAGTATGAAAGACTTCCATTTTTTTGCTTGGCTTGTGGTGTGATTGGTCACTCCGAAAGGGACTGTACAATGGTATCTGAGGAAGAGGGAAAGAAAGGTCTGGGATGGGGACTTTATCTCAGAGCATCGCCGCGTAAAGGTTATATCAAAAGTTTGGAAGAGATAAAGCAGATAACTAATAGCAGACGCCAACTTTTCATCACAAGAGATCCAGGAGCTGTGGTCAGTCCAATTGAGGTAGAGGTGGCTAATCAAAAAATTGTTGAAAGGAGGGATGAAGAAAAGTGGGTTGAAGGGGAGACTACCAGAGAGCCGAGCAATGTCCCCTCACCAGGTCTTTATAAAGAATCAATTACGGATGCTGGAAATTTAGAGGAACAGGGGAACGAAGTGCAATAAATAACTCCGAGGGAAATTCTCTAAAGCAAGGCAAAGAGTCAGAGAAAGAGAGTAAGAAATTAATGAAGGACAAAAGATGGAAGAGGTTTGAAAGAAAAGACGATGGGGCAATAGAAACGGGAATTGAATTGTTGTTACAGAAGAGAAATTTTGAAGATATAGAGATGGATTCTGACAAGGTGGAAGGAAATGTGGGAAAGAAATTAAAGGTTGCTGGAAAATCACTCTAAGTTTCTAACAAAATGGCGGAGGTTGACTATGTTCAACCCCGCCGAGAGCCATGAGTATCCTTTGTTGGAACTATCGGGGGATGGGTAACCCCCGAACAGTTCAAAAGCTCCGCCAATGGAGCTTCTCTACTGCCCCGGTCATGGTTTTTTTGTCAGAAACTATGATTAGTAAAGTTGATGTAGAAAAGTTAAAGAATAAAATTGGTTTTTCAAATGCTTTTGGAGTTTCAAGTCGAGGAAAGGCAGGAGGGTTATGTGTTTTCTGGAATGAAGAGATCTGTAAATTTACTTTGAATTCCTATTCTCAAAATCATATCTGCGGGGATGTTGAGCAGGAAGGGGTTGGAAGTTGGCGTTTTGTAGGTATCTATGGGTGGCCAGAAGCTACAAATAAGCATCGCACATGGGCTTTAATGAAGAATTTGTGTGAAAATGTTAATAAACCGATCATCTTTGGTGGGGACTTTAATGAGATTCTGAAATATGATGAGAAAGAAGGAGGTGTAGACAATATAAGAAGGGAAATGCAAAACTTTCAAGAGGCTGTTAATGATTGTGGATTACGAGATATAAATCAAGAAGGGCAGTGGTGGACTTGGGAGCGTGGAAAATCTCTTCTCACAAAAGTGCGGGAAAGATTAGACCGTTTTTTAGTGTCACAGTCATGGTTCAATCTGTTTCCCCACGTAGTGGTCAAACATTTGCTTAAGTATAAATCAGACCACACGCCAATTTTGGTTCAAACAAAAAAGAATGTGAGAAGAAGGCGCAATAGAGGTAAAGAATTTAAGTTCGAAACTGCGTGGCTTTTAGATGATTCATGTGAAACAATAGTCAAGAATGCTTGGGACTCATCAAAGGGCAGAGACATGGTGGGTAGAATTTTTTCTGTCGCTACTAGTCTTACAGGATGGAGCACGGACAAATACGAGGACCTTGGGAAAAAAATCGAAGAGGCAGAAAATGAGTTAAAAAGGGCACAACAATTACCTATTACTCAGGAGAGCTGTGAAAAATGTGTGGAGATTGAAAAGAAGCTTGATGATTTATACTGCAAACATGAGGCATATTGGTACGTAAGATCAAGAGTAGCTAAAGTCCGGGATGGGGATCGTAACACAAAATATTTTCACCACAAAGCCTCTCAGCGAAAATCTCGAAACACCATAAAAGGTTTACTGGACAGCGAGGGGATTTGGCAAAAGGATGAAGAAAAGGTGGAAAATATAGTGTGCAATTACTATGAGCAGTTATTTACCTCCTTAATGCCTTCAGAGGATACTTTTCAAGAGGCTCTTCAACATGTAAAAAAGTCAATTACACCAGCAATGAATTCCTTGCTGCTACAGCCTTATTCAAAAGATGAGATACACTCAGCTCTCCAACAAATGCATCCGTGTAAAGCCACGGGACCAGATGGGATGCACGCAATTTTTTATCAGCGATTTTGGCATATTCTTGGAGATGATGTAACCTCATTTGTCAGTAAAATTTTACAGGGATCCATCTCAGCAAGCTGTGTTAATAAAACCAATATTGCCTTAATTCCAAAAGTGAGAAATCCCTCCAGAGTGTCAGAGTTTCGTCCAATAAGCCTTTGTAATGTATTATATAAGCTTGCTTCAAAGGTGATTGTTATGCGGCTTAAATCAATCTCACCAGAGGTAGTGACAGAGAATCAAAGTGCTTTTGTCCCCGGGAGATTAATTACGGATAATGCATTGATAGCTCTAGAGTTGTTTCATTCAATGAAGAACAGGAAAAAAGGAAGGAGGGGAACAATTTCTATGAAGCTAGACATGAGTAAAGCCTATGATAGAGTGGAATGGGGTTTCTTGAGGAAGTTGTTATTATCTATGGGTTTTGATGGTAGATGGGTGAACCTAGTGATGGATTGTGTCTCTTCAGTTAAGTATTCTTTTAACATAAATGGTAGATCGTGTGGTGAGGTGATTCCTAACCGTGGTTTACGCCAGGGAGACCCACTGTCACCATATTTATTCATTTTGGTGGCAGATGTTTTATCTTATATGATTCAGGAAAAAGTCAATGGAAAGAAACTCCATGGAGCAAAAGCCAGTCGAAGTGGACCAGAGATATCACACCTACTCTTTGCAGACGATAGCTTACTCTTTGCGAGAGCGAACCGACAAGAATGCTCAATTATAGTTGATATACTCAACAAATACGAAGCAGCATCAGGACAGAAAATTAATTATGATAAGTCGGAAGTCTCTTTTAGTAAAGGAGTGAATGTCACGCGGAGAGAGGAGTTGATAAATACTCTTCAAATGAGGCAAGTGGACAAACATGAGAAATATTTGGGGATTCCTACACTAGCTGGCAGATAAAAAAAAGTGATTTTCAAATCCTTACTGGACAGAGTATGGAAGAAATTACAAGGTTGGAAAGAGAAGCTACTTGCAAGAGCGGGTAAGGAGGTTCTTCTAAAAGCTGTGATTCAGGCAATTCCAACTTATTCGATGGGCATTTACAAATTCCCAACATCTGTAATCCAGAAAATTGAGTCAACCATGGCTCGATTTTTTTGGGGAGGTTCAGACTCTGAACGGAAAGTGCATTGGAAGAACTGGAAATTTATGTGTTCTCCGAAATGTATGGGGGGGATGGGATTCAAGGATCTCACTATTTTTAATGATGCATTACTGGATAAACAAGCATGGAGACTGGTACAAAGAGAAGAGTCACTATTGGGCAGGGTAATGAAGGCAAAGTACTACCCAAATTGTTCTTTCCTGGATGCTTCTTTAGGATATCAAACAGCTACTCTTGGAAAAGTGTGTGGAGTGCCAAAGCTTTAATTAAAGAAGGTATCATCTGGCGTATAGGTAACGGTACAAAAGTAAGCGTGTGGAAAGACCCTTGGGTCTATGATGAAGTTGGTAATTTTATTACCAGCGAGGAGAACACGGATATTACTACTGTACATGACCTGTTAACTAATGATAACACAGAATGGAATGTGGAACTGATTACAGACAAATTCAATGAGAGAGACCAGAAATGCATTTTATCTACCCCTCTGAGTGAGAGAGCACCACAAGACCGCATCAGCTGGGCCCTCTCAAAAGACGGAAACTATACAACAAAGTCAGCGTACATGCTAGGGAAGGGGTATAATTTTGACTCTCTCCACCAAGCTTGGGTAGTAATCTGGAACATGGAAGTTTCCCCGAAAGTTCGACACTTTCTCTGGCGCTTATGTACAGGCACGCTACCAACCAAAACAATGTTAAAGTCCCGTCATATGATAGAGGATGCAAGCTGTCCATGGTGCACAAACGTTGAAGAAACAGTAGTCCACATTATTTTCATGTGCCCTCGAGTAAAGGATTTATGGGAAGGCTGTGGCTGTGGTCAGTTTCTTACAAATGCAGCAACTGTCCTTATGTGTGACTTAATAACAAGCTTGGAGAAAGTCGATTTGAGGAAAATGCAGCGAATTGCGTTTCTTGCCTGGATTGCCTGGTCAGAAAGAAACATAAAGGTTTTTGAAAATAAGACAACTCCAAACACCATCTTAATAGCTCGTTTTAATAGGATGATTGAAGAGTTCGGAAAATATATGAAGCACATCTATAAACCCCCTGTTAGAAGAGTGACGACTAGTCAGAAAAAGTGGGTAGCACCACCTTTAGGGGTGATAAAGTTAAATTCTGATGCCTCAATGGCGGAAGCAGGGTGGATTGGGCTTGGAGTTGTGGCCAGGGACAACAATGGCAGAGTGCTTTTCGCAGCAACAAGAAGAGTTCGAGCATGGTGGCCTATAGAAATAGCCAAAGGCAAAGCTCTAACAATGGCTATTCGACTCAGTCACCAACGTGGGTTCAGAAATATCATATGCGAGTCTGACTCCCAGGTGCTTATAAGCCATCTTTCCAAAGCGGTAACATACTCTTCGGATTTTGACTCTGTCCTGGAAGATATTCTTTCTCTTAGAAGCTCCTTTAATTCGGTCAGCTGGTCTCATGTCAAAAGAGAGGGAAATGCAGTGGCTCACCAATTAGCTAGATTAATGCCCTTTGGAGTTGAACAAGTATGGAACAAACACTGTCCTGGAGAGATTCTTACTCTTGTACAAAAAGATATTTTCGATCTTGATGAATGAATGAATTGTTTTGGCTTTCAAAAAAAAAAAATTAACTAATAACTAATTAATATAATTATTCAATAAACGATTACATTTATCTTATAATTAAATTAATTAAATTATTATTTGAAATTAATTAACATAATTAAAGTATTCAATTCTTAATCATTTTTGAATTAAAAACAAATAAATAAATGATTTTCAAAACTAAATAAATACATAAGTAATTCAGAAATAATCTGAATTTTAAAATATGATTTTAGAAAATGATTTTTTGAATTTATAAATAAAATTCAGATTTTTAAAATAATTGTCTTAAGTAAAACAAATTACGGAGTACCTTTTTAAAATAAAAAGGTAAATATTTTGTTTGAAAGTAAATAGTAAGAGTTAAAACCATCTTTTTCTTTTATCATACCAGCTAAAACAGATCAACACTGGGTCAAAATTCGGGTTAATGGGCAGCAATTTGGGTCACCAAGAACACCCACCGGAAAACTGGTCAAGATTGTGGCATCAACTAATCTAGCATTTTTCTGCTCTATATATGTAAACGTTTAGCAACATTTGAGTGCAATTAACTAGCTCAAAGACACAAACATCTTCTACAGAAAGTGAATTGCCTTCTGCAAATTGTAACCAGCCTCGAGCAAATCTACACCTTTCCTGGCGAACGCTACACATTACATGCCAAGTTCTTCATTCAACTTGAAGGTAGAATTCGAAATTTTGTTTGCTCCTCATGTACCTCTATGCAAAAGCCCTACTAATATCCTGCAAAAACGTGTATGTGCACACACATTAGTTATTATAAGAATACTTTAGTAAATGGTACTTTGTAAGATTAATGTCTAGTAAAAGTAACATACAGAAATTAGTGCATGTATAGGATAATGGTACTTGATGTATGAATTTAAGGACATATTATATGTACTTAATATACCACTTGGCATCTTCCATCTACATATGATGGAAGCACAGTAAGAATGAAAGCTAGGTTCTCAAATTTGAAATCTTTAGCCATGGCAAGTGCTTTTGCATTCCCTGTTAGAAAATGGAGTTTTTAGAGCATAAGTATTTTATGTTCTTGATGTTAATTCCGGATTTTAACGATTGGAAATTGTTCCTTGATATAGGAACTTAAATTTTCATATATGGGTCTAAGTAATTTTCTTAGTGAAACCCATAGAGAAATAGAGTTGAAGTTAGTAGCTTGAAAATGAGAATCTGTATTTGTCCCACATTGAAATGAATAAAGGGGGGTTGTTGGCTTTATATAGAATCACACACATGGGTAGTGTACAACTACTAAGGTGTATGATGGTGCATGGTGTTACTGTGTGCTCTACGCGCGCACACACACGCGCGCGTGTGCCGCCGCCGCCCGCCTCGCCACGCCACGACTCGGGTCGGCTCGGTCGAAGGGTGATTTGGGCGAATGTCTCGGCGTCTCGCGTACGCGAGGCGACCTGAGCGAGGGATTTTTAAATAATATTTTAATTAGAATAAATATATATATATATATATATCGTTCGGGATCAGTACTTGGAATAAATCAGGAACTGGCAGACATCTAATACTGATGGGCTCAAGTCTTGATGAAATCCTGAAGGTACTACCAGATCCTGATGCATGATCAAATCCTGATGGACCAAGTCCTGACGGTACCAGATCCTGATGGATGATCAAATACTGATGGACATACATCAGATCCTGACGGGTTAAAATCCTGATGGATCAGATCCTGATGTTGGGTCCTGGACAGAATTTGATAATATATATTCAGATTAATTAAAATAAAAACTGATATGTGTGGATAATATATATTCGTAACTGTTACGATTTATTTAATTGGAAATCAGTTGTTACAGCCGTTTTGATTATATTAAATCGATCGTTTCGTTTTTATTAAATGGAATGGGGGTTACAATATTAATGAGGGTGATATGAGTTACACTTAGCCTCTAGTATAAATAGAGACCTAAGCTACTGATTGTGATACACTGGATATACTACAGACCACACCCTACATTCTCTTCTCTTCTCTACACTCTCTGTTCTCCTCATGTTATAGTTTATGTTACTTAAGGTTTTCCGGCGACTGAGGTGCTAGTCGAAGTTGAGTATTCTGATTGCTGTGATCACTGTACTCGGAGCTGTTTTATCCTGGGAGAGGTGTTGCAAGCATCCCAACACAGTTGTAAGTGGGGGCAATTATCTCTTCAAGAGCAGTCAGGACTTCGAGCAAATCCTGACGACTCAGCTGTTTATTTTACTAGTTTTACATACTGATATAGCTATGGCTACTGGTATGTTTTCTGACTTTCCTTCGTTCTTTCAGTTACTGATTTGCATGTTTTTTACCTTCGTTTTTTGTTTCGTTAATTGTTTGCTAGGCCTTGGCTTGTTAAATACGATATATGACTGCCTCTATGTTGCTGTTTTAGTCAATAATCCCAACATTCTTGAAGAGATAATTTTTTATATAGTATTTAGCATAATGGTTAACGAGAGTGAAATTCCTGCTAGTGGTAGTTCGGTTGCATCTGCTGGGGTTATAGATTGGACCACTTACAGTTTTCCACAACCCGTTGAATTAACTGGCTTGCCGGAGAAATTCAATGGGGGCGTTGGCTTTTCTCGTTGGCAGAAAAGGATGAAATTGTGGTTGACTGTGAAGGGTCTATGGCCTGTTGTGGAATATCAGAAGCCGGTTGTGGATCAAGAGAAGGCTGAATCAGTTAAGAGTTATGCGAAGTGGGCTGAGAAGGATGGGGTGGCTAGGGCAGCAATTCTGGCTGCTCTAACCAACACATTGTTTGATGTGTACTCCTCTGATGCCTACACCGCAAAACTCTTATGGGAGAAGCTGGACCAGACACATAATACTGACTCACAAGGTCTGGAAAAGTATTCTGTGGCTAGGTTCCTTGATTTCAAGCTGGTGGACAATAAGTCCATGACTGAGCAAGTGCATGAGTTCGAGATGATAGTGCATGCTTTGAAGGAGTCTGGAATGGACCTCCCCGAAAAGTTTAAGGTGATGAGTGTGTTTGAAAAGCTTCCAAAGTCTTGGGAAGAGTTTTCTCTCTCCCTGAAAAGACAGAAAGGAGAGATCACCTGGACCAACCTTATGCTGGACATCTCGGTGCAAGAACAACACAAGTCCAAACAGGGACATGTGATGCCAACTGAGCATGGAAGTTCGAAGGTAAATGTAGCAACTGTAGGACAGAAAAGGAAGGCTGTCTCTAAGAAGGGTAATAGTAATAAACCTAAGAATGACAAGGATAAGGCCAAGAAACCAAAGGCAAACAAACCATGTTGGTCTTGTGGGTAGGTTGGGCATTGGAGTAAGGACTGCCCTACAAAGAAAGCAAAGAAAGCCGAGGCAGTAGCTCAAGCAAATGCTGTGCTTGGAACCTCAACTGGGCCTGTAGCGAACATGGTTGTTGGTGAGGCTTTGGCTTCTGAAACCAACGAAGACCGGTATGTTACCTACAACCCTGTACTATTTTCCACTTATCTGTCAAATGAATGGTTGATTGATACTGGAGCTAATGTGCATATTTGTGCTGACATTAGTTTATTTGTATCTTATCAACAGAGTCATAGCTTGACAGTGACGATGGGGAACGCAAGTGCTGCTCAAGTACATGGAATAGGAAACGTGGACTTGAAGTTTCCTTCGGGTCGTGTTCTATCCCTGACGAGAGTGCATCATGTTCCTGACATGCGTACAAATATAATAAGTGGTAGCTGTTTAGTAGCTAATGGCTTTGAAGTCTCTCTCAAGTGTAATAAAGTAGTTCTTATTCATACTGGTACTTTTTTTGGTAAGGGTTACTTGTCAAATGGTTTGTTTGTAATAAATGTTGAGCCCGTTTTGGGTGCTTTTAATAAGATTACTCCTTCTGTTAACTATGTTGAATCTTCAGATTTATGGCATGCTAGACTTGGTCACTTAAATTTTGGTGCTCTTAAAAATATGATGAACTTAGAGTTGATTCCAAAACATACTATAGAAAAGAATTCTAAATGTCAAGTATGTGTGTCTGCTAAACAAATAAGGAAACCTTTTCATAATATTGTTAGGGATTTAGACTTGTTAGATTTAGTACACACTGATATTTGTGAATTTGGTGGTGTGTTGAATAAGGACCATTTTAGATACTTCATTACCTTTATAGATGATAGTAGTAGATACTGTTATGTTTATTTACTTAGACATAAGGATGAAGCACTTAGTAAATTCATTATTTATAAAACTGAAGTAGAAAAACAAACTAGTAAGGTACTTAAACGGTTGAGATCTGATAGAGGTGGTGAGTATACGAGTAACGCTTTTAATGAATTTTATGCAAACAATGGTATAGTTCATGAAGTTACCCCACCGTACACACCTGAGTCTAATGGGGTTGCTGAACGAAAGAACAGAACATTTAAAGATATGATTAATAGTATGCTTATTAATTTTGGGTTGCCTAAATACATGTGGGGAGAAGCTCTAAATACGGCTTGCCATATTCTGAATAGAGTTCCTCTAAAACACATGGATAAGACACCATATGAGTTATGGATGAGCAAGAAGACTAGTCTTAAGTATCTTCGTGTGTGGGGGTGCCTTGCTAAGGTACTTGTCCCTGAACACAAGAGAAAGAAACTAGGTCCGAAGACTGTTGATTGTATCTTTCTAGGCTATCTTGAGACCACTACAGCTATGAGATTTTTAGTATTAAAATCTGATATAGATGGTATAGTGGCAAACACGATAGTTGAGTTTCGTGATGCTACATTCTTTGAGGATGTTTACCCTATGAAGACTGGTATGCCTCAAGATACTTCTACTAAAGATCCTACTCATACATCAAGTTCTATTCCTGATCATGTGGAAAAGATGACAAATGTGGGGGTGGAACCTAGTAGTAGCTCTACTCCTAAGGAGGTAGAGGAACCACGAAGGAGTAAGCGTGCAAAGGTAGTCAAGGATTTTGGAAGTGATTTTATCACTTACAATGTCGAGGAGGAACCTTTAACTTTCCGACAAGCTATGGATTCTTCAGAGTCTAGGCACTGGAAGGGCGCTGTAAAGAGTGAAATTGACTCTATTGTTTCTAACAGAACATGGGAGTTAGTTGATCTCCCTCCTGGGTGTTCTACTATCGGGTGCAGATGGATCTTTAAAAGGAAGTTGAACCCTGACGGCTCAATAGATAAGTACAAAGCTAGACTGGTAGCTAAGGGTTTTAAGCAAATGGAGGGCATTGATTACTTTGACACATACTCTCCAGTAGCTAGAATGATAATAATCCGAATGCTTGTAGCATTGGCTTCCGTACATGGTCTTATCATCCATCAAATGGATGTAAAGACAGCTTTTCTTCATGGTGACCTTGAAGAAGAGAATTATATGGATCAGCCTGAGGGATTTGTTGCATCTGGTAACGAAAGGAAAGTATGTAAGTTGATCAAATCCATCTATGGCTTGAAACAAGCTCCTAGGGATTGGCATAAAAAGTTTGATGAAACTATAGTGCCGTTCAGTTATGATATTAATGATAGTGACAAGTGTGTCTACACCAAAGTTAAAGGTAGTGAGTGTATCATCTTGTGCCTATATGTAGATGACATGTTACTGTTTGGAACCAATATTGAGATTATTAACGAGACAAAAGCTTTTTTGAAAAGGCATTTTGATATGAAGGATATGGGTGAGGCGAGTGTGATTCTTGGTCTCAAGCTGACACAGTCAGCTGAGGGAATAACTTTATCGCAGTCTCATTATATAGAGAAATCTATACTTGAGAAATATGGTTATTCACAGTGTAGAATCGCTAGTACACCCTATGATCCTAAAGTTGCCCTTGTTAAGAATACTTCAGGAGTACCTGTGTCTCAGTTAAGGTATTCTCAGATTATAGGGAGTTTGCAGTATCTTGCTAACTGTACTAGACCAGATATTTCTTACTCTGTGTCTAAGTTGGCTAGATATACAAGCTGTCCAAACAGAACTCATTGGGATGCTCTTGATAGAGTACTTAGATATCTGAAAGGCACAATGTACCTAAGTTTACACTATAGGAGATTTCCTGGTGTGCTTGAAGGGTACAGTGATGCAAGTTGGATAGCTAAGAAGTCTGGTTCCAATGGAGTGACTGGATACGTGTTCACCTTAGCAGGTGGAGCAATATCCTGGAAGTCGACCAAACAGACTATAATAACTCGGTCTACTTTTGAGGCTGAGTTGTGTGCACTTGATGCCACGGGGATGGAGGCTGAATGGTTACACGGACTTATGTCCGCGATACCTGTAGTAAGTAGACCTCTTCCTGCGTTTGCTATTCATTGTGATAGTAAAACAACTATCGACAAGATTAGCAGTAAGAAGTATAATGCTAAAACAAAGAGGCACATCCAAGTTAGACTAAAGTCTATAAGGGGTTTAGTGTCTGATAGGATTATTGCTGTAGAGTTCATAGGAACTCAGAATAATATAGCTGATCCTTTAACTAAAGGACTAGAACCTGCAGTGGTCCTTAAGTCGAGGTTGGGGATGGGGCTGTCAACCCATCATAGTTCATCATCAGTGGGAACCCAATACACATGAGAGGAGATCCCTTGAAGTGTATTCAATGTGGTAATAACAAGCTTTAAGGATGAATTGGTAGTACCTTTGCTACATAGATGATACTGTTTGTATCTGAATCTATCCCCTGTGAACTTAGAAGGTACTGACACTGCTAGTAAGCAAGAGTTATTATAACTCTGAATGGGGTCAAGTCATTCGACGAGATGGTAGCAGTACATCTCTGGAGATGCCCAGGTAAGCGAATGTAATTGTGTGGTCGCAATTAGAGGAAATGGTTATTCCTTGAAGCATTCGATGAATAGGATCGAGACAAGACCATTAATGTCTCAAAGCCGTAGATTGGCACCATAGCCTTTGACTTGTCGTCGTCTATGGAACATGGTTACACCAAACGGATTAAGATTTAAGGTGAAACATTCCATCTAAATCCGGTAATCATTGAAGTAGGGGACTTAGGAGGGTTCAAACCCGGAAGGGTACCAACTCTGAAAACCGAGTCATGATGAGAAACCTGAAGCATTTCTGTATGGATTTGTGGGGGATTGTTAGAAAATGGAGTTTTTAGAGCATAAGTATTTTATGTTCTTGATGTTAATTCCGGATTTTAACGATTGGAAATTGTTCCTTGATATGGGAACTTAAATTTTCATATATGGGTCTAAGTAATTTTCTTAGTGAAACCCATAGAGAAATAGAGTTGAAGTTAGTAGCTTGAAAGAGCTTGAAAATGAGAATGTGTATTTGTCCCACATTGAAATGAATAAAGGGGGTTGTTGGCTTTATATTGAATCACACACATGGGTAGTGTACAACTACTAAGGTGTATGATGGTGCATGGTGTTACTGTGTGCTCTACGCGCACACACACACACGCGCGCGCCCCTGCCGCCGCCCGCCTCGCCACGCCACGACTCGACTCGACTCGACTCGGGTCGGCTCGGTCGAAGGGCGATTTGGGCGAATGTCTCGGCGTCTCGCGTACGCGAGGCGACTTGGGCGAGGGATTTTATTTCTGTGTTTAAATAATATTTTAATTAGAATATATATATATATATATATATATATATATATATATATATATATATATATCGTTCGGGATCAGTACTTGGAATAAATCAGGAACTGGCAGACATCTAATACTGATGGGCTCAAGTCTTGATGAAATCCTAAAGGTACTACCAGATCCTGATGCATGATCAAATCCTGATGGACCAAGTCCTGACGGTACCAGATCCTGATGGATGATCAAATACTGATGGACATACATCAGATCTGACGGGTTAAAATCCTGATGGATCAGATCCTGATGTTGGGTCCTGGACAGAATTTGATAATATATATATTCAGATTAATTAAAATAAAAACTGATATGTGTGGATAATATATATTCGTAACTGTTATGATTTATTTAATTGGAAATCAGTTGTTACAACCGTTTTGATTATATTAAATTGACCGTTTCGTTTTTATTAAATGGAATGGGGGTTACAATATTAATGAGGGTGATATCAGTTACACTTAGCCTCTAGTATAAATAGAGACCTAAGCTACTGATTATGATACACTGGATATACTACAGACCACACCCTACATTCTCTTCTCTTCTCTACACTCTCTGTTATCCTCATGTTATAGTTTATGTTACTTAAGGTTTTCCGGCGACTGAGGTGCTAGTCGAAGCTGAGTATTCTGATTGTTGTGATCACTGTACTCGGAGCTGTTTTATCCTGGGAGAGGTGTTGCAAGCATCCCAACACAGTTGTAAGTGGGGGCAATTATCTCTTCAAGAGCAGTCAGGACTTCGAGCAAATCCTGACGACTCAGCTGTTTGTTTTACTGGTTTTACATACTGATATAGCTATGGCTACTGGTATGTTTTCTGACTTTCCTTCGTTCTTTCAGTTACTGATTTGCATGTTTTTTACCTTCGTGTTTTGTTTCGTTAATTGTTTGCTTGGCATTGGCTTGTTAAATACGATATATGAATGCCTCTATGTTGCTGTTTTAGTCAATAATCCCAACATTCTTGAAGAGATAATTTGTTATATAGTATTTAGCATAATGGTTAACGAGAGTGAAATTCCTGCTAGTGGTAGTTCGGTTGCATCTGCTGGGGTTATAGATTGGACCACTTACAGTTTTCCACAACCCGTTGAATTAACTGGCTTGCCGGAGAAATTCAATGGGGGCGTTGGCTTTTCTCGTTGGCAGAAAAGGATGAAATTGTGGTTGACTGTGAAGGGTCTATGGCCTGTTGTGGAATATGAGAAGCCGGTTGTGGATCAAGAGAAGGCTGAATCAGTTAAGAGTTATGCGAAGTGGGCTGAGAAGGATGGGGTGGCTAGGGCAGCAATTCTGGCTGCTCTAACCAACACATTGTTTGATGTGTACTCCTCTGATGCCTACACCGCAAAACTCTTATGGGAGAAGCTGGACCAGACACATAATACTGACTCACAAGGTCTGGAAAAGTATTCTGTGGCTAGGTTCCTTGATTTCAAGCTGGTGGACAATAAGTCCATGACTGAGCAAGTGCATGAGTTCGAGATGATAGTGCATGCTTTGAAGGAGTCTGGAATGGACCTCCCCGAAAAGTTTAAGGTGATGAGTGTGTTTGAAAAGCTTCCAAAGTCTTGGGAAGAGTTTTCTCTCTCCCTGAAAAGACAGAAAGGAGAGATCACCTGGACCAACCTTATGCTGGACATCTCGGTGCAAGAACAACACAAGTCCAAACAGGGACATGTGATGCCAACTGAGCATGGAAGTTCGAAGGTAAATGTAGCAACTGTAGGACAGAAAAGGAAGGCTGTCTCTAAGAAGGGTAATAGTAATAAACCTAAGAATGACAAGGATAAGGCCAAGAAACCAAAGGCAAACAAACCATGTTGGTCTTGTGGGTAGGTTGGGCATTGGAGTAAGGACTGCCCTACAAAGAAAGCAAAGAAAGCCGAGGCAGTAGCTCAAGCAAATGCTGTGCTTGGAACCTCAACTGGGCCTGTAGCGAACATGGTTGTTGGTGAGGCTTTGGCTTCTGAAACCAACGAAGACCGGTATGTTACCTACAACCCTGTACTATTTTCCACTTATCTGTCAAATGAATGGTTGATTGATACTGGAGCTAATGTGCATATTTGTGCTGACATTAGTTTATTTGTATCTTATCAACAGAGTCATAGCTTGACAGTGACGATGGGGAACGCAAGTGCTGCTCAAGTACATGGAATAGGAAACGTGGACTTGAAGTTTCCTTCGGGTCGTGTTCTATCCCTGACGAGAGTGCATCATGTTCCTGACATGCGTACAAATATAATAAGTGGTAGCTGTTTAGTAGCTAATGGCTTTGAAGTCTCTCTCAAGTGTAATAAAGTAGTTCTTATTCATACTGGTACATTTTTTGGCAAGGGTTACTTGTCAAATGGTTTGTTTGTAATAAATGCTGAGCCCGTTTTGGGTGCTTTTAATAAGATTACTCCTTCTGTTAACTATGTTGAATCTTCAGATTTATGGCATGCTAGACTTGGTCACTTAAATTTTGGTGCTCTTAAAAATATGATGAACTTAGAGTTGATTCCAAAACATACTATAGAAAAGAATTCTAAATGTCAAGTATGTGTGTCTGGTAAACAAATAAGGAAACCTTTTCATAATATTGTTAGGGATTCAGACTTGTTAGATTTAGTACACACTGATATTTGTGAATTTGGTGGTGTGTTGACTAAGGACCATTTTAGATACTTCATTACCTTTATAGATGATAGTAGTAGATACTGTTATGTTTATTTACTTAGACATAAGGATGAAGCACTTAGTAAATTCATTATATATAAAACTGAAGTAGAAAAACAAACTAGTAAGGTACTTAAACGGTTGAGATCTGATAGAGGTGGTGAGTATATGAGTAACGCTTTTAATGAATTTTGTGCAAACAATGGTATAGTTCATGAAGTTACCCCACCATACACACCTGAGTCTAATGGGGTTGCTGAACGAAAGAATAGAACATTTAAAGATATGATTAATAGTATGCTTATTAATTCTGGGTTGCCTAAATACATGTGAGGAGAAGCTCTAAATACGGCTTGCCATATTCTGAATAGAGTTCCTCTAAAACACATGGATAAGACACCCTATGAGTTATGGATGAGCAAGAAGACTAGTCTTAAGTATCTTCGTGTGTGGGGGTGCCTTGCTAAGGTACTTGTCCCTGAACACAAGAGAAAGAAACTAGGTCCGAAGACTGTTGATTGTATCTTTCTAGGCTATCTTGAGACCACTACAGCTATGAGATTTTTAGTATTAAAATCTGACATAGATGGTATAGTGGCAAACACGATAGTTAAGTTTCGTGATGCTACATTCTTTGAGGATGTTTACCCTATGAAGACTGGTATGCCTCAAGATACTTCTACTAAAGATCCTACTCACACATCAAGTTCTATTCCTGATCATGTGGAAAAGATGACAAATGTGGGGGTGGAACCTAGTAGTAGCTCTACTCCTAAGGAGGTAGAGGAACCACGAAGGAGTAAGCGTACAAAGGTAGTCAAGGATTTTGGAAGTGATTTTATCAGTTACAATGTCGAGGACGAACCTTTAACTTTCCGACAAGCTATGGATTCTTCAGAGTCTAGGCACTGGAAGGGCGCTGTAAAGAGTGAAATTGACTCTATTGTTTCTAACGGAACATGGGAGTTAGTTGATCTCCCTCCTGGGTGTTCTACTATCGGGTGCAGATGGATCTTTAAAAGGAAGTTGAACCCTGACGGCTCAATAGACAAGTACAAAGCTAGACTGGTAGCTAAGGGTTTTAAGCAAATGGAGGGCATTGATTACTTTGACACATACTCTCCAGTAGCTAGAATGACAACAATCTGAATGCTTGTAGCATTAGTTTCCGTACATGGTCTTATCATCCATCAAATGGATGTAAAGACAGCTTTTCTTCATGGTGAACTTGAAGAAGAGAATTATATGGATCAGCCTGAGGGATTTGTTGCATCTGGTAACGAAAGGAAAGTATGTAAGTTGATCAAATCCATCTATGGCTTGAAACAAGCTCCTAGGGATTGGCATAAAAAGTTTGATGAAACTATAGTGCCGTTCAGTTATGATATTAATGATAGTGACAAGTGTGTCTACACTAAAGTTAAAGGTAGTGAGTGTGTCATCTTGTGCCTATATGTAGATGACATACTACTGTTTGGAACCAATATTGAGATTATTAACGAGACAAAAGGTTTCTTGAAAAGGCATTTTGATATGAAGGATATGGGTGAGGCGAGTGTGATTCTTGGTCTCAAGCTGACACAGTCAGCTGAGGGAATAACTTTATCGCAGTCTCATTATATAGAGAAATCTATACTTGAGAAATATGGTTATTCACAGTGTAGAATCGCTAGTACACCCTATGATCCTAAAGTTGCCCTTGTTAAGAATACTTCAGGAGTACCTGTGTCTCAGTTAAGGTATTCTCAGATTATATGGAGTTTGCAGTATCTTGCTAACTATACTAGACCAGATATTTCTAATTCTCTGTGTCTAAGTTGGCTAGATATACAAGCTGTCCAAACAGAACTCATTGGGATGCTCTTGATAGAGTACTTAGATATCTGAAAGGCATAATGTACCTAAGTTTACACTATAGGAGATTTCCTGGTGTGCTTGAAGGGTACAGTGATGCAAGTTGGATAGCTAAGAAGTCTGGTTCCAATGGAGTGACTGGATACGTGTTCACCTTAGCAGGTGAAGCAATATCCTGGAAGTCGACCAAATAGACTATAGTAACTCGGTCTACTTTTGAGGCTGAGTTGTGTGCACTTGATGCCACGGGGACGGAGGCTGAATGGTTACACGGACTTATGTCCGCGATACCTGTAGTAAGTAGACCTCTTCATGCGTTTGCTATTCATTGTGATAGTAAAACAACTATCGACAAGATTAGCCATAAGAAGTATAATGCTAAAACAAAGAGGCACATCCAAGTTAGACTAAAGTCTATAAGGGGTTTAGTGTCTGATAGGATTATTGCTGTAGAGTTCATAGGAACTCAGAATAATATAGCTGATCCTTTAACTAAAGGACTGGAACCTGCAGTGGTCCTTAAGTCGAAGTTGGGGATGGGGCTGTCAACCCATCATAGTTCATCATCAGTGGGAACCCAATACACATGAGAGGAGATCCCTTGAAGTGTATTCAATGTGGTAATAACAAGCTGTAAGGATGAATTGGTAGTACCTATGCTACATAGATGATACTGTTTGTATCTGAGTCTATCCCCTGTGAACCTAGAAGGTACTGACACTGCTAGTAAGCAAGAGTTATTATAACTCTGAATGGGGTCAAGTCATTCGACGAGATGGCAGCAGTACATCTCTGGAGATGCCCAGCTAAGCGAATGTAATTGTGTTGTCGCAATTAGAGGAAAGGGTTATTCCTTGAAGCATTCGATGAACAGGATCGAGACAAGACCATTAATGTCTCAAAGCCGTAGATTGGCACCATAGCCTTTGACTTGTCGTCGTCTATGGAACATGGTTACACCAAACGGATTAAGATTCAAGGTGAAACATTCCATCTGAATCCGGTAATCATTGAAGTAGGGGACTTAGGAGGGTTCAAACCCGGAAGGGTACCAACTCTGAAAACCGAGTCATGATGAGAAACCTGGAGCATTTCTGTATGGATTTGTGGGGGATTGTTAGAAAATGGAGTTTTTAGAGCATAAGTATTTTATGTTCTTGATGTTAATTCCGGATTTTAACGATTGGAAATTGTTCGTTGATATGGGAACTTAAATTTTCATATATGGGTCTAAGTAATTTTCTTAGTGAAACCCATAGAGAAATAGAGTTGAAGTTAGTAGCTTGAAAGAGCTTGAAAATGAGAATGTGTATTTGTACCACATTGAAATGAATAAAGGGGGTTGTTGGCTTTATATAGAATCACACACATGGGTAGTGTACAACTACTAATGTGTATGATGGTGCATGGTGTTACTGTGTGCTCTACGCGCACACACACACATGCGCGCGCCGCCGCCGCCCGCCTCCCCTCGCCACGCCACGCCACGCCACGACTCGGCTCGGTCGAAGGGCGATTTGGGCGAATGTCTCGGCGTCTCGCGTACGCGAGGCGACCTGGGCGAGGGATTTTATTTCTGTGTTTAAATAATATTTTAATTAGAATATATATATATATATATATATATATATATATATATATATATATATATATATATATATCGTTCGGGATCAGTACTTGGAATAAATCAGGAACTGGCAGACATCTAATACTGATGGGCTCAAGTCTTGATGAAATCCTGAAGGTACTACCAGATCCTGATGCATGATCAAATCCTGATGGACCAAGTCCTGACGGTACCAGATCCTGATGGATGATTAAATACTGATGGACATACATCAGATCCTGATGGGTTAAAATCTTGATGGATCAGATCCTGATGTTGGGTCCTGGACAGAATTTGATAATATATATATTCAGATTAATTAAAATAAAAACTGATATGTGTGGATAATATATATTCGTAACTGTTACGATTTATTTAATTGGAAATCAGCTGTTACAGTCGTTTTGATTATATTAAATCGACCGTTTCGTTTTTATTAAATGGAATGGGGGTTACAATATTAATGAGGGTGATATCAGTTACACTTAGCCTCTAGTATAAATAGAGACCTAAGCTACTGATTGTGATACACTGGATATACTACAGACCACACCCTACATTCTCTTCTCTTCTCTACACTCTCTGTTCTCCTCCTGTTATAGTTTATGTTACTTAAGGTTTTCCGGCGACTGAGGTGCTAGTCGAAGTTGAGTATTCTGATTGCTGTGATCACTGTACTCGGAGCTGTTTTATCCTGGGAGAGGTGTTGCAAGCATCCCAACACAGTTGTAAGTGGGGGCAATTATCTCTTCAAGAGCAGTCAGGACTTCGAGCAAATCCTGACGACTCAGCTGTTTGTTTTACTGGTTTTACATACTGATATAGCTATGGCTACTCGTATGTTTTCTGACTTTCCTTCGTTCTTTCAGTTACTGATTTGCATGTTTTTTACCTTCGTGTTTTGTTTCGTTAATTGTTTTCTTGGCCTTGGCTTTTTAAATACGATATATGAATGCCTCTATGTTGCTGTTTTAGTCAATAATCCCAACATTCCCTGCATCACCAGTTGAACGACCCACATATATAATCCTCCTGCTATATATATGATAGGTACATCAAAGAAGAAGTTGAAACTATTATACTAGGCTGCAGGAATAAGAGGGGGGGGAAGAGGACAACCTAAGTTACCACGTTTTTGTGTACGGTGAAAACTCATTTTTATCTTTCTTAGGCTTTATCATGTCAGGACTTTGAATTTTGTCATCTAAAATTCCTCTGAGAGCATTTTCAGATGTAAATTCTGCAATTTTTTGGTGCTGGAACTTTCACGTCAGACACTCGCCACTATGACAGGCTTCTGTGCATGCAGAATTTGCTCTTATCTTCTTACACGCCTTAAGTTCATCAATGTTGATTTTATCTCTTTTTCTCATGTGGGTAAATTTCCGTAAATTAAGATTGTTTTGTTCATCCATATGTGGTTCTGTGCTAACTAGTGGATAGTCAATTTCAGTACCCCTTATATCAAATATAAATACCCCAAAATGGGAATTTCCTTTGTATTTAAATACTAAAAAATGCCCAAAACACAGAGAGTAGAATCTTGCAAATTCAGGCCATCCATTTTGTAGCCAAACCTTATCGCCATCTCGTACCAAATCAACATCCCAAATTACATGCCAGGGAGTCTTCAAGTAAACACGAAAATTGAGGTGCTTTCCGTATTTTCTTACAATTTTTTTGGGAATCATCTGGAAAAAGAATTGATAGTAATAATCAATAGTGTGTCATGCATATGTATGTAGAGATTGATTATAGATTGCATATAGCGGAGAGTTTGTAAAATACTTACGATCTTATCATGCAAACAAATTTCGGACAACATAATCTTACAAAAACTGCGCCCCTGTATTGGAGAATCAGATATGCCCATTACTTTGATTACGCTCTTCAAGTAGATTACTCATAGACCATGCGACAAAAGATTCTGAAGAAGAATGCTACTGCTGAGATACATTGGCTAATTAGTCTTAGGGTGGAGGACAAAATTGTTGAAGTTTGAAAAATATAAGTGGAGATCCTTGCATCTGAATGATCTTTCTGCATGTTCCTTATCTGTAAAATTTTCTTGTAATTTTCTACTACCTCCGTCTCTAATTACTTTTCCTGTTTTGACTGGACACGTTTAACAACGCACACTTTTGATCGTTAATATCTTTAATTTCGTATTAGTACTAAATATAAAAACTTCACTGTATTAAAGTACCAATAAATACGAATCCAACAAGATCACTCATAACTATATTTGGTCTTATAGATTAGACGTAAATTAATAATTTGTCTCATGTTATGAACAATCCCGACATTTCAAATGAGCAACTCATTTCGAGGTAGAGGGAGTACCTCACAGTGTCATTGGAATGCATGTGAGGCAGCTTTAATGTTACTTGGTGTGTGACATTTACACCTTTACATGGCAATGTTTTTAGTTTTCAATGCTATTGTGTACAGTAAAAAGTTTTTTCTTAAAAAGGAAAAACAGATCGAATCAGTTTATCAATAGAGAGATTATTTTTAAAGAAAAAGCTTTGTGTTTTTTTTTTGGCATAATTTAGTCTCGACTGAAACTCATAAATGTGCCAATTTTACAACTCATCTCCAATTCGAAAATTCAGCTCAGCTCAAACTTAGAACCCGTTAATCAACATAAATATATTATTTACAAAAGTTATATTTAGAAAGTAACCATTTACTATAAAATCTTAAGAAAGGCTTCAACAAAATTTACACTCCCTTTCAACCATACGACATATTTTGCTAAAATTGACGATAACAACAAAACAAATACCAATATCAAATATTAAATATTAAACTAAATAAATGGATATGAATGGACTTGATTATAACCTAATAAGCAAGTAAATCAGTCAAGTCAATGCAGGTCAAACTCAAGGTCAAACTCGGGGTCAAATTAGTCTTTTACTACTTCTAGTCAAGGACAGTTTGGTCATTTCACTTTGTAATGTTGTTAGGAAGTTGGTTATGTTCTTGAGCTTATATTCTGAAATGTTACAAACTAATACTCAGATCTGTATGCTGTGTTCTAAGATGTAAACTTCTTCTTCAAGCTTGTGATCACTGTTAATTTCTTTATGGTATCAGAGCTGTGATCCGAAGCATACTTGAAGAGAGTACATTCTTGTAGATAGAATACGAAGTGATATAGTTACAATTTGATGAGAAATTGAAGCTTTGTCAATGGCGATGTTAGTTGATTGACGAGTTATAGTTTAATTTCTGTAAGTTGAAGTACGTTAATGGCGGCGAGTAGTCGTTTTTCGTTCGCAGATTTGCAAAATCCATTGTTTCTGCATCCAAGTGAGGGACCTACGTCTATCAGTGTTGCAAAATTGCAAGGTTTAGATAATTATCGTACCTGGAGGAGATCGATAGAGATTCAATTGACATCTAAGGGGAAGTTAGGGTTTCTATCTGGATCTGAAAAACGAAGCACCACTGATGCAACAGATGCTGTGTAGTGGGATACGTGCAATAATATGGTAATTTCGTGGATTCATAATAACATTTCAGATTCAATTAAGAAATCGATATTGTTTGTTAATTTTGCTGCTGATGTCGGGAAGATATTAGAACAATGATTTCAATTAACGAATGGATCACGAAAGTATAAATTGAATAGAGATTTGTTTAGTGTTAAGCAAAATGGATCATCTCTAGTTGAATATTTCACGACTCTAAGTTTGATTTGGAAAGAAATTGAGGCTATGAATGTTATGCCTGTACTGAGCACAATTAGTGATGAAATGCAAGGTTTTATAAATGCTTTGGAAGTGCAAAAACAAGAAGCACGTTTGTTTTAGTTTCTGAATGGATTAGATGAGTGTTATGCTTCGCAACGAAGTCAAATCCTGATGTCTGTTCCATTACCAATTGTGGAGATGGCATGTTCTGTGATTCAGCAAGAGGAATCCCAGAGAGCTACTCTTGGTGAATTTCAAGGACATGAAATTGCAGGTATGTATGGTAAAGTGTAGCACAGTGTTAATGATAGTTCTGGCAAAAATGGAGTTTGTACAGAGTGTGGTAGAAAAGGTCATACTAAGATGGACTGTTGGAGGGTTATTGGATATCCAAAATGGCACAGTAAGGACAAAAGAATAGCTGGATTTGGTTCTAAAAAAGGAAGTAGTTCTGGAAATTCAGTCAATTAGAGTCAAAATCAGAAGAAAGGCCAGAGAATGGTCAATGTTGAACAGACTGATTGCAGTGATATCAATGACAATGTGAGTTTTACAGCAAAACAGCTAGAGCAATTGCTGAAGTTATTGTCAACATCTTTAAACAATGCATCTGAAGAAGAATTGGATTCTCCTTTTTCTGGAATGGTTAGTTTCTCAAGAGTTGCCTTGTGTAATAATGTGTAGAATTTGCATCATGAGTGGATCATTGACTCTGGTGCTACAGACCATATGACATCAACTTTGTCTTTATTGTCAAATGTCAAGGTAGCTCCAGCACAGTTCATAATCAGACTACCTACTGGTGACAATGTGCTCATTTCACATATTGGTGATGTTCAACTTGAAAATGGATTGAAGTTGCTAGGAGTACTGTATGTACCTAAGTTCAATCATAATTTGATTTTTATCCGCAAGCTGGCTCAAGACAATGACTGCAAAGTTATATTTCTACATGGCAAGTGTGATTCACAGCTCACAGTCTAATCTTGTTCAAGGTACAAGGTTATTAAAGAATGGTTTTGTACTATCTGAATACTGATACCGTCAAGAAGTGTAATAATTTAGCATATGGTACAATTGGAACTCTGGCAAAGGAATCATACGAATTATGGCACACTAGGCTTGGTCATGCACCAGCAGTAAAACTCAAGCTAATTCCACAATTGCATACTCAAATTAGCTATGTAGACAGCAAAGTGTGTTTAACATGTCCTATGGCCAGGTTTACTAATCTCCCTTTTTCTCTAAGCTCTTCTCATGCAAAAGATGTTTTTGATTTGTTACATGCTAATATATGGGGACCATATAGAGTGCTTACCAGGTCTAAATACAAGTATTTTTTAACATTGGTTGATGACTGCTCAAGGATAATTTGGGTGTATTTGTACGTTGCAAGCTAAGTCTGATTTTCTATCAATATTTCAAAGTTTTTCTAGTTATGCTGATACTCAATTTCAAAGTAAAATTAAAATTCTTCAAACTGATTATGCTTTGGAATTCAAGACTACTGCTTGTATGCAATTCTATGCTTCTGCTGGTATGCTTCATCAGACATCTTATGTGTACAAACCTCAACAAAATGCTAGAGTGGAGCGTAGACATAGATATATCTTGGAAATTAATGACAAAAGTTTTAAAGCTGCAATCAGGTTTACCCATAGAATATTGGGGAGAGTGTGTTCTTACTGCTGTGTATACTTTAAATAGGCTACCATCATCAATATTACACAATATATCTCCATATGAGGCTCTTACTGTCGCACCCTGACTTCCCAATACTAAAAAATTACTTTTTTTGAAAAAGAATATGCATTAATCCTCTAAAATACTTTTGTAATGCGAAAGCTAAAAACTTTAGAAAATGTGACTCACTAGACACATAACACTTAAGAGTTGAGCATGCTCTCAACTATTGGAATTAATTAGATAAACTAGACTTTGATACAGGAGAATTTTAGAAAATTTCGGTATGAAGTATTCGTAAATTGGACTATCCACCTGTAATTCAAACCAAACCAAAACTACATTTAACAAATGAAAAACGATTCCAACTTTTAAGAAAAACGACCACAAGTTTAACATGTCCTAACCGATCAGGTGAACAACTACAACAAATACAACACAACATGATAACTCAACATTTACCCTTAATAGCATAAATAACAACTTTCACTGTTTATATATGCAAATGCTGAGGATGAGGGACTCTGGGGATCCAGCTGGCCGACCATGCAACTTAACCTGAAAAACATGAACGATTTTTAATGAGTCGCAACTCAGTGAACATATATCATCATATAACATACTCTGGTAAAATGTACATATTTCTAAACCGACAATCCAGTATTTTGCATTCTGTGAAGATATCTATAAATACCTGTTATCTTTAACAATCTCATAGCATTGTATATTTATACATGAAATCCATGAACTCTTAAATGACCGATTTCTCCTGGTATCTTTCCGTTGTCTTATCCCTGTTATCAGTTCAATGACTCTAATCTACACAATTATTATTACAACAATTTTATATATAAGATATGAATATATTCCGTATATAACCCAGAAGTCATATATGGACTCGATGGTCATCTTTATATTTGTGATAATTGGTTAAGCCATTCACATTGAACCATGTAGGCTAATCATATATATAACGAGTACATATCATCCAATCATACATTTGAACACCTAGTCAACTTATCCTCACATAAATTAATTTCAAATAATCATTTCAGTATTATTCAAGAAATCATATACAACCAGCACGTATAGGAGAAATTCATAATATCGCCATATATTTTCAAAGAACATATTTGAACACCATTTCACACGTACTCACGTAATTCATTCCGGACAATCATCCAATAACGGCAAGTAATTATTTACTATGAATGTATGCAACATACGCATGTGACTCCATTTCCTTTATTTTGTTGTGACTGATCAACTTGACTTTAGAATTTCCCGGGACCATGTCCCATGTTTATATTCTCAAGGACTTTCATTTTTTTCCCCGGAATATCCCATGTTTATAGTCTCAAGGACTTGCATATAATCCCGGCCTCTTAGGGCTCTTGATGTTTATAGTCGACTTTATACCCGGGATATTCCATGTTTATAGTCTCGAGGACTTTCCCGGCTAGCTAGGCTATTTATTCCCTAAAGTACCATTGACAGTCACAACGCCATTATTTAGTTGAATGAACCTGAATGTAATGAATGACATGCATACAACATATACTTTGTATCACTATATCAAACATTTATCTATATATTCATCCATGTACATATGACCTTTATCATATATTCATATTTTTCCTTTCTGTGTATATACGACCCTTTCTCGGGGTCCTGACAATCCTTTCTATATACATATATTCTTTCACTTTTCTAGTATTAACAATGTATGCCTATGACATATCTCCGTATTCACATTATGTATCATAAAACGACTATTATGTCCATCTACTTATTTAATTTCATAAAAACATTCTCACAACAATCACGTAAGCCATATAATAACTTCATTTCACAATACTACAGTTATCACGTAGTCATTTTCACCACGTTACATATAACCACATGTCACATAGCATATAATTCCAGATAACTAACTTAATCCATTTTAGTAAAATACAGATTCAAGTAACTGTATAATTTCCAAATAACATTCTTATGAAATCATTTAAAGTCCACGAACGATTACGTTTATCACTAACACATCACACTCATCACGTATCATATAAACCCACCTATTATGATAAATCATGTAATTCTTTCTTGTTACAAATATATTCAAGTATTGAGAATTTCTGAGTTATATCTTTTAATCACATAAATATCACCATTTATTATAGAGTACACATATATAAAGAAAACCTTTGATAAATACTCACCTTGACATCTGCAATATTTCCTATTGTTGATTACCACAGACGACTGCCCTTCTCGAACCTCGCTAACTATTCAAGATCATGTAAGTATTTTTTGTCGGAATTAGTCATGTTCAAACATCTATATCTCATTTTCTATAATTCTGATGGATACCATATTTTGTAGCCACTTAGATAAGCCACAAACCTACAACTTTCATTCTTTGGTCATTATCAAATAATGCCTCTAACCCTGTCAAAACACTATCCCAAAACAGGACATTGAATCTGTGAAGTCCGCCTCTACTGCGCACCCTTTACTTTAACATTTTTAATAAATCCAAAAATGTTCTATAAATCACCAAATTTTACACACATCTTCCTTAATCATCTACACACCTTACGTAAAATTGTCAGCTCGAATTAAGGGCTCTAGCTAGGTGAAACATTTTTCCAAAATTCAGTGTTTACCAAATTCGTAGGTTATGGACAACCTATACTAAAATGGCCATATCTCCTAACTTGTTAATCCAATCGACTCACCGTTTGCGGCTACGCAAACTAGACTCCGAGTAGAACGTAGAACCAGAAAAACCTCTGCCCAGAAATGGCAATGAGTCCACCGAACAATTCATCCAAAACAGGGCAGTAATCTTGAAAAACCTGGAATACATCTTCTTAAACAACAATCATCACTTCCTTTATCATCATTAATCCATTCCAACCCATTACCATTTACAACCATCAAACAAGTAACTTATAAACCCTAAAAAAATCTGCCCCAATGATAAAACATATCTACGAAGGAAAAACCATGAAATTAAAGAAAGTAAAACAAAGATTGTATACCTTATACGCGAAAACCGAAATTAATTCAAGTTTCAAGATGATTTTACTAAGCTTCTTCTCTTTCCCCTCTTTGTCTCTTCTAGCTCTCTCCAGAATTTTAGAGATAAGATGAAGAGAAAGAGACAAGCTTGAGTTTATATTAACCATTTACTAGCCAAATGACCATTTTGCCCTTATACTAACACTTTTACTGAAAACTGGCTTATAAAATTCGACCCTAATGATATTGGGACGAAAATTGGTTTCTCATATTTTTAATATTTTCAATATTTTCTTACTTTTATTACCTACGCATAGAGTATTTATACGTGCGATTCTGACTTACGGATCTTTTTCTATCATTCTTAGAAGTTCAACTACCTACTATAAAACGTTCTAAATTCCTTAATAAATACTTATGAGTTCAATCCTCAAATGTCGTAGAAGACTAAAGTCCCTCATATAATATCCTCTATCATAATCTCAAATAATAATTTCACACCAAAATCACTATTCATCCCCTGGGTTACTATTCATTTCCTGTAGTTACTATTCATTTCCCGAGAAATCTCAAGAACGAAAATTTTCAAAAACTAACCAAATACACATACACTCCTTTTATTCGTACATTAAAAATATTTTAACGAATTTTAAGTCTTGTGAGTTGTATTAGTAAAATATAATTTTATTTATTAGAATTAAATACGTATGCTAGGATAGGGATGTTACACTTACTAAAACATTTCCAGATTATACTATCTTTAAGGCATTTGGGTGTTTAGCTTTTGCTACATCAACTGTGGTTAGTACTGACAAGTTTCAAAATAGAGGGATTCCATGTGTATTTATAGGATATCCACCTACACAGAAGTGATTTAGATTACTCAGTCTAATTGACAAGTCAATTGTTATCTCAAGAGATGTGATATTTCAAGAAACAATATTTCCATATAATACCTTTGTCTCCAAGTCAAGCTATGTGCAACCATTACCTTTATAAATGCCCCAACCACTGTCAACATCATCTGGAGAAGCTTGGGATGACTTGTTCATTTCACAAGGCACTGAGTTTACCTCTCATACTGAAGAAACCTCTTATGTTATCTCTGAAGAAAATGACACTGGTGACAACAATAAATCTAATTACATAGGAAGTAGCAATCAGTCCAACGCAGAGCAAGTAAATTAGTCTAATGCAGGCCCTGTTGTTCAAAAATCTGTTAGACAAAGACAAACTCCTGCTTGGATGAATGATTATGCTTCTAACTTTGCTCTCAATGATCACTCTACTGTATTTGAAAAAGGGTGTTTCTCTTCAGTTCTGTTGTTTTTTACTTCTCTAACTACTGTGGCTGATCGAACAACTTTCAAGCAACCAATTCAGTATCAACACTGGATTGATTCAATGAATTGTGAGTTAGATGCTCTGGAAAGAAATGGAACCTGGATTATCACCACACTGCCACCTGGAAAATAGGCTATAAGCTGTAGATGGCTTTATAAGCCAAAGTTTAAACCTGATGGTACAATTGATAGGTTTAAAAGTAGACTGGTTATCTTGGGATGTAAACAGAAGCATGGCATTGTTTATGGGGAAACTTTTGCCCCAGTAGCTAAGATGGCCACAGTTCGTACTCTTTTGGCTGTAGCTACTGTTAAAAATTGGAATGTAATTAAGTTAGATGTTACTAACGCTTTTTTACATGGTGATTTAGAGGAGGAAGTGTTTATGTCTTTACCATAAGGTTATACTGGTATGGGTAGCATGATTGGTGGTGATGTAACTCAAGTATCGACTACTCCAGTGATTGCTCCAGGAAACATGTTGGTTTGTAAACTCATTAAGAGTTTGTATGGATTGAAACAAGTACCTCGATGTTGGTTTAGCAAACTTACAATTACTCTAAACCAAGATGGTTATGTACAGTCAAAAGTGGATTATAGTTTGCTGACAAAGGTTGAAAACAATAAGATTACAATAGTGCTGGTATATGTGGATGATCTACTGGAGAGTCAATGCAGAAAATTGATGATCTCAAGCTTATGTTGTCAAACAACTTTCATATGAAAGATCTTGGTGTTGTTAACTACTTTCTTGGACTTGAGGTTCACAGATCTGCAGAAGGGTTTTTTATCACTCAGAAAAAGTATGTCATGGATTTGCTCAAAGAATATCATATGGTGGGTGTTAAAACACTATGAAACCACGCTGCATCGGTGTTTTCAGGGCATGGAAGGCTAGTAAACTTCCTATGTAGACTAAGGTGAAACTAAGTCCAGACAAAGGTGTTCCTTTACAGGAGCAGCAACCTTATCAAAGGCTATTTGGTAAACTCATTTATCTCACTGTGACTCGACCTGATATTGTTTATCCAGTGCATATCCTTACTCAATATATGCAAGCTCTTACTTATAAGCATATGCAAGCTTCTAAGAAACTCTTGAGGTATTTGGCTGGGAACCCAGGTCAAGGCATTCTACTAGCAAGCAAATCTGCAAGTCAATTGACAGCCTTTTGTGACTCTGATAGGGCTAGTCGTGATTTCTCTCGAAAATTAACATCAGGATATTGTATTTTGTTAGGAGCTTCTCCTATTTCCTGGAAAACCAAGAAGCTGTCTGTGGTTGCACGTTCTAGTGTAGAAGCTGAATACCGATCCATGGCATTAGCTAGCTATGAAATAACGTGGTTAAGTGCGTTGCTTAAGGACATGGGGCTGCAAGACTTGCCACCTACAGTCTTAAACTGTGATAATCAAGCTACCATGGCTATAGCAGCTAATCTTGTGTTACATGAGAGGAATAAACATGTCGAGATTGACTGTCATTTTATCCGTGACAAGATTGCTGCCGGTGAGATTGTTACCTGTCATGTTCCTACTTATTCACAAGTTGCAGACATGTTTACTAAGCAACTAACAGCCTCTCAGCATAGTTACCTCTTGCACAAACTTGGTGTTTCATCTACAATTCCTCACCAAGTTTGAGGGGGAGTAATAAGCAAGTAAATCAATCAAGTCAATGCAGGTCAAACTCAGGGTCACATTAGTCTTTTACTACTTCTAGACAAGGACAGTTTGGTCATTTCACTTTGTAAAGCTGTTAGGAAGTTAGTTACGTTCTTGAGCTTATATTCTGAAATGTTACAAACTAATACTCAGATCTGTATGTTGTGTTCTAAGAGTGTTATAAACTTCTTCTTCAAGCTTGTGATCACTGTTAATTTCTTTATAACCCTCCTAAACCGAGTTATGATACCATGTTAAGTCACTCTAAAATCTTAAGGTATCAGAGAAAGATCCCAACTGGATCTTATAATATAACATATATTATTCAATAATCTTATATAATTTTAAAAATTGTAATATATTTAGATTGTTTTGGTTGATCTGGAAAGTAAACTCGATTTAAAACCGACTTGATTAGCTCGCACGTAATATCCACTCAACTTGTTAAGTCATTTGCTATTGTACAATCTATTATATTTTCTTAACTTTTACGGATACTTCTTGTAATTGCAAATGTAAATGCTCTTCCTACAACTAATTTACAACTTATATCAAAGTTTCACCTTACAATTATGGTGATCAGGATAAAAACGTACCTTAATTTCGTATCAACAACTATCTTATCTTTAATATCAGTTGTTTCTTCTTGTAGAGAAATACGTTTTCTCTTATCTTCAATATTCTGAACCCTTTCTGTCTTTATATAACATACATGGTGATGCATGAGGAAGACTAGGATCAATAAACGCTAATCCTTAAAAACAAAATCGAACTCGCAAACGCAAACGCAAATTCAATTGATAAACTCTAGAATCCACCAGAAAAGAAGAGAAAACTCTCAAGGGTTTTTAATTCAATCAAAGATAATAGATAATGATAACTGTTACATCATATGATGTTTATATAGCGATATAAAACCCTAAAACAAAATAAAACAAATCCTAATTAAAACAAAATATTTATCGTAATGCAACATGATCATGCAGCACTGAGTGTGCTCATGCTTTAATCTTGTTTCCTGCGACCAAATTTCCATGCTTTAGCATGATCATGCAGCCTATCAACATGATCATGCTAATCTTGTAGAAATCAGTCGCTTGCTCCAATTATTTTAGTATGCTCATGTAACCCAATAGCGTGTTCATGTTGGCATGCATCCTCAACATCGTGATCATGCCGTCTTCAATGCGATCATGCCATTATTTTTCTTTACTTCATTGCAAGCCTTTTCCTGTAAATTATTTTTTTTAAAACCTGGGCCTCTTGTCCTACATCAGTCCCTCCCACCTGTGAAAAACTCTACCCCGAGTTCTTATGTAGATAAAAAAAACTACATCCATGGTGGTATCTTTATAGGCAGATGCCCTATTGGAACCTTGTACATAACTTTCTCTTCTGAAATATCTTTTAGACATGAAGGCATCATAAGAATTATCTCAAACCAACCACGATCAACCGTTGCAAGCACAAATTTAATATCAACATAAAAAAACTCAACTGTTGTTCCAAAAAACATCGCACATTCATATGGTGACTTCAAGACTCAATTTTCTCTCAATGGATACAAAATATAGTTCCCATCATTATTTATAAAGTCAACTATTTTTTTCATACTTCTCTGAAATAAAGCCAAATCAGATTGAAACGATCTCCCTAATACTGACTCACACATCCATATCAAAATTATCAAAAGATGTAGTATCCTTGTACTTCAAACTAGCAATGCCAATCACATTATTTTCACATACGGTAGTGGCAACTAATGGATTGATCCAAACAACATTATGTGGTGCTACATGAATTCATGGACGTAGTTTGAATTCATTAGCCATCCCCCACAAACTAAAATTCATATGATATTCACAATATACCACATTCTCAAAATTTTGGGGACCCACCTTACACGATGATTGAATTAAACTTTGAGGTTGCAAATCACCTACCGACTTTTTAATGCTTAAAGACTTTTCCTGCACGCCTTTAACTTGTAGATCACCATCGTCTTCATCTTCACTGACATCCTCAAAGCTTTCTTCTGGTTCCTTAACCTTGTCTTTTTGGTTAACCACATCAAAGCTATCAAAAATTTTTGACTTAAAAATTTCATAACTTATTGACTCACACTCGTCTCCAACCTTTTCTACACCTTCCAAATAATTTTTCACATGTTCCTGACCAGGCTTTTTTTTGTCTAACACATCCAACAAATCGTCATGATTTGGTTGAGGACATTCATCAAACACATTATTGACAAGACTAGATTCAGAATGTTGAACCGTATATTTCTCTTGATTACGATGAATATACCTCTTATACATAAATTGCACATAGTCCTTCGGTAAAAATCTCTCCGATATTAATTGTTTCATTCGTCACCATGTTCTAACAGGTTCCTTCCTTTGTCTCCGTTTTTGCATAACAAGTTTGCTCCACCACACAGTCGCAATACTCTTCAGCCTCATTGTTACCATCTTGACTTGGTTATTCTCAAGAATGTCCATGACATCGAAAAATTTATCAACATCAATCCGCCAATCCAGAAACTCATCTACTCCCACGGTTCCATCGAATAATGTCATATCAGCCTTTGCTAAGTCATTTTTATTACGCCAATTTCCTATATTTGACTTTGAATCAGAATTCTCACCAACATGGTATTTCCATCCTCGAGGAATTTGATTTCGATATTCTTTTTCACCTCTACGTTGATAGTTATTAAAGTTTTCTATCAATGTATTCATGCTATCTGTCAAAGACTTGAGACTCGCGGTAAAATCCATCATAATCTCTGTAAGATCTTCTTTGGTAATTAGTTCTCCCCTAACGAATTAGGTAACAAAAATACAGGGAAAATCCTGCTCTGATACCACTTGACGCAGAACGGAAGACTAGGATCAACAAACGCTAATCCTTAAAAACAAAATCGAACTCGCAAACGCGAATTCAATTGATAAACACTGGAATCCACCAGAAAGGATGAGAAAACTCTCCAGGGTTTTTAATTCAATCAAAGATAATAGATAATGATAACTGTTACATCATATGATGTTTATATAGGGATATAAAATCCTAAAACAAAATAAAACAAATCCTAATTAAAATAAAATATTTATTGTAAAGCAACATGATCATGCAGCACTGAGTGTGCTCATGCTTTAATCTTGTTTCCCACGACCAAATTTCCATGCTTTAGCATGATCATGCAGTCTGTCAACATGATCGTGCTAATCTTGTAGAAATCACTCTCTTGCTCCAATTATTTTAGCATGCTCATGTAACCCAATAGCGTGTTCATGTCGGCATGCATCCTCAACATCGTGATCATACCATCTTCAATGCGATCATGCCGTTATTCTTCTTTACTTCCTTGCAAGCCTTTTCCTGTAAATTCTTTCTTCAAAAACCTGGGCCTCTTGTCCTACATCACCTGGGTTTGTACCAATACCTAATACAAAATCTATATACAAGCCCATAAAAATATTACTATATATAATATACATTTTACTAATACCTCCCCTCAAGGTGGAGCATGTAAATCACAAATGCCCAACTTGGATAATAGAAAATCAAACTGTTGTTTTCCTAGCGCCTTAGTAAAAAATTCTGCAAGTTGATTGTTCGCAAGGACATGAGAAGGATTTATTGTTCTATCTTGAACGACGTCTCTAAGAAATTGACAATCTACTTCAATATGTTTTGTGCGTTCATGAAAAACTGGATTCTAAGCCAAATATAAATCTAATTGATTGTCGTAATATAAGTTCATAGATTTCGGATGATTAATACCAAGACTATAAAGTAAACATTTCAACCATTTAAGCTCACAAGTCAGGGCTGTAACACCCCCAGATCCGGGGTCAGGGATCTGGTCGTTACGGTCTCAATATCCATCCACAAAACCAACATAATTTAAATTACAACCTTGTGACCCAAAACAACAACATAAAACACACCCGTTATAGTCCCAGAGATGAAATCAGAGTAACCATCAATATTATTAATCACAAGTTTGAGTTCTTACAACCCAAAGAATTACAATTTTACCATTACATACTCTTTGCCATCCATTGGTATATGCCATATTATAAATGCATTGATACTTGAAAGCCAATCATCTAGCCTACCAATAGCTTCTTAATCGACAATGGCAGCTATGATCTCAGCGTTTAATCCTCCGACGATTGTCACCTGCTTGCACCAAGTGCGCCTTCTGCGACCATCGGATCTAACTATTGTTGTGATATAAATAAATAAAGCAAGGGTGAGCAATAGCCCACCAAAAATATAATTGAATAGTGATAATATATAATAGTCCAAAATATCTTTGAAACCATATGCCATGCATTCACGGAAATGATGTCAGTATAACTTAAAAGATGAAGTTACTAGGTAACTCAAAATATATATATTTTGTGGACATATCTGCTATACAAAAGATAAGCAAGATATTCTCAATTATCATAAAAGAGGAACTTGCAGGAAAAATATTGCAATTCCAGTTTCAACACTTTTTTTTTCACCTTGCCAACACCAACAGTGTTGCAGAAATTTCTCACTTTTGGAAGATGAACTAATACGGGAGCATTTCCGCGCCAGATGCTCTGATGTATACGATGATCAATCGTATGTCATGCATCTCATCAGTCGTTCTCTACATGTAGAAGGTAGCTCCGACGGATTTACTTGTCTACCACCCTCTGGAACTCCTCAGCCAACGGTTGGGCTATTGCTGGACCGGCGCCACTCGGCCACTTACGCGTCTCCTAGTTTGAATATCATCCATGACTCTGAAACGTAAAGTTCATTCCCCTTTTCCCCAAGTATAACACTTATTGATAGGACTCCACAAAGTAGTCGTATCTAATTGGAAAGGAAAATTCACCAATATTTCCCAAGCTGATGCTTGTTAATTGATATAAACTTGTTCCATCAATCTTACCCCTAGAGCGTTGGGGAGGTAACCAAAAGACTCATATCGATGTTTGAACGAATCAAGATGTGAGTGACAAGACAGTTTATGTTAGTCACAGAGGCATGCCTGTTTACATCTAATAACAAGCCTAATTGTTTGTAATGCTTTGCATTACTTACATGACCTCTTAACTGAGGGAACCTCTAGTTGTAGAGTTTCTATTTATTTTGTACTTGTAATAGGCATCAAATGCTAGTTGTGTAATTGTACTTAAAAGTCTGAGAATAATGCTTGAAAGAAGTTCCAAGGTTCATGCCTCAAGCTTGAAGAACAAGACTATCAAATAATCATAGTTGGGATTTGAAGAAATGAAGAATTTGCCTAAGTACCAATTCAAGAAGTACTTTTGTCTATTCAAGAAGTCTAGCATTCGAGAAGTCAGAGATTCGATATCTGAGAAGACACTGTTCGATATCTCTGAATGAACTGTTCGATATCTCAATCGATATCTCAGAGATTCGACATGTCTAAATACTCTATTCAAGAACTCAAGAAGTCAACAAGTCAAAGTGGTATTCGAGTTCTCAAAGAGTCAACAAGTCAAAGCTCCATTTGATATCTCAAGGACTCAGAAAGCTATTCGATATCTCAAGGATTCGACAAGTCAAGTGGTCTATTCGACAACTCAAGGAATCCTGGAGAAAAGTATTATTCAAGAAGTGATTCGATATGTCAATCATACAGTATTCGAGAACTCAGAGTTATCTAATCCTAGTTCTCGAATCAATCACTTAGCCACTTCTCGAATACATTCTTGGAGACAAAATACTGAAGAAATTGTACAAGTCTGAAACCTACAACAAGCCAATGCACTTTATGGACCACAATCTGTAACGTGCTCTGGAAAGCCTACAAGGAAGCTTGGAGAGATATAGAAGAGACAAAGGGCTAAAGAAGTGGATCTGAACAGAACTTTGCAAAGTAAAATCTGTAGCCGTTTGGATGCTTACTCAAAAAGGATAGACATACAAGAAAGTAATTTATACTGTAACCTTATTTGTAGTAACTGAGTTGTATTCATGTTCTATAAGAATACAATCTCACTTCTTTAGTTGGTTAAGTTTTTCATACATTGTAAGATATATCTCTCTGAGAAAAACGAAGCTGAGAATACTACCATTTGTATTCACAGATTGTAGCAACCTTTCTCTAATAATATATTAGATTAAAGTGATATTGTGTCTTGTGTTGTTCTTTATCCGCACCTACACATTTACACACACAAAGACTTATCTGCTACACAGATTCAAGAATAAAGAAAAGTTCAAGAATCCATTCACCCCCCCTCTGTATTCTTTTACTATATTCAATACTGAACAAGTGGTATCAGAGCAGGCTGTTTATTCAAAAACAGAATAACGATCATGAGTTCGAATACACCAAAGACCACAGGAACGGTGAAAGTCCCTAAGTTTGACAAAGAAAATTACAACCTCTGGAAGATAAAAATGATGTTGTTCATCAAAGCTTCTCATCCTTTGTATCCGGACATTCTCAAGAATGGTCCCTTTGTTCCACAACAAGAAATACCTGAAAAGACTGTTGGAACCACAACTATTCCAAGATCTTATGTGGCCAAGGAACCATCCAAATGGACAGAGTCAGAAAAGGAGATGGTTGCTCTTGACAGTCACCTCATGTTGCTAATTATTGATTCTATGGATATGTCAATGTTTGCAAACATTACATCGTGTACATCTGCTAAAGAGATGTGGGATTATTGTGAGGTTCTATGTGAAGGAACTGATGAGGTCAAGGAAAACAAGAAATAGATACTGGTCACACAGTATGAAGCTTTCATGGCACAGCCCAAGGAAAGCATCACTGAGATGTTTGAGAGATTTCACAAGCTAGTTACTGAGTTGCAAATGAATGGCAAGGTTTACAGCACCAAGGAGTTGAACATGAAGTTTCTGCTATCTTCACCAAATCATCTAGAGCAAAGGGTCATTTCTCTAAGGGAAAGAGATTTGAACAAAATCACATATGATGTGCTTTATGGGGTTTTAAAAACTCATGAGCTTGAGTTGCTTCATAAAAGGGCTATCCAAGCCAACCAAGGCAGAATGATAAACACATTATGTGCCTTGATTGTCAACAAGTCTATTTAAGACCTAGAAGCATCTACAAGCCAACTAAGGATAGAGGAGATAGTAGATGATGAAGAAACTGAAGCTGAGATAAGTGAATCTGTTGAGGAGAAGGAGGAGGAAGAGTTCTATACTCTTGAAGAACTAGATGGAATGGAAAACACTTCATATGCTTTCATGGCCAGAAAATTTCCAAACATCAGATTCAAGAGGAATCAACCCAAAACCATTCATTCAACAAGAGCAAGGCACCTGTGAAAGCAAACAAGAATAAGTTTAAAACCAACCATGTGGATAGGTCATCTGTAAGGTGTTATAGATGCAATGACCTAGGGCATTTTGCCAGTGAATGCAAGAAGCCCAAAAAGAAGGATAAAGAGTTTCTAGAGCTTGAAGCTAAGTATGAGGCCCTTCTGAAAAAGCAAACACAAGGTAAGGCCTACATAGCTGAAGGGAGTGTTGGGATGATTTTGATAGTGATGGAGAAGAGCAAGAATTTTGCAACTATGCCTTGATGGCCAATTCCAAGGATGACACATCTTCATTAGACTCTCAGGGCAAAGAAAGTGAAAAGAAGGTTATGTGGATTTTGGACAGTGGATGCTCAAATCACATGATTGGTGATATGGCACTGCTATCACAGTATGAGGAGAAGGCTGGCCCAATGGTTGCTTTTGGAGATGATAGCATGGGTAACATATTGGGATATGGCAAGTTGAAAGTTGGTAATGTCATCATTGAAGATATTGCACTAGTCAAGGGACTCAAGCATAATCTGCTAAGTGTTGGTCAATTTACTGATAGGGGATTCAAAGTGGATTTTGACAAAGATGAATGTTTGATCACCCAAAAAAAGACTGGTGATTTTGTTCTATCTGGAGTAAGGAAAGGAAGCCTGTTTGTAGCCAATATGGACTCTACAAACAAGGACAAAATTTGTTGCTTCTACTCAAAAGCATCAAATGAAGATTGTTGGCTGTGACACAAGAGGTTATCACACCTGAACTTCAAAGCCATTAATTCTCTAGTCAAAAGAGAGTTAGTGAGAGGCATGCCCACACTTGAATTCTGTCAAGAAGGAGTGTGTGAGGCTTGTCAAAGAGGGAAGATGAAAAGATCAAGCCACAAGTCAAAGACAGTGACATCAATAACCAAGCCCCTGCAACTCATTCATATGGATTTGTTTGGGCCTGTCAACATTATGTCACTAGGAAGAAAGAAGTATGCCTTGGTGATGGTTGATGACTTTACAAGGTATACATGGGTGGAATTTCTAGCATCAAAAGATGAGGCTCCACAAGTAATCATTGAGCACATAAAGAAAGTTGACAAGGAAGCAAAGGCCAACAATGCAAGTGTGATTGCATTGAGAAGTGATAATGGAACAGAGTTCAGAAATGCCATACTTGAGGCATTCTGCAAAGAGAATGGAATTTCTCAGCAATTCTCAGCTCCAAGGACTCCACAACAAAATGGAGTTGTTGAAAGAAAGAATAGAACTCTAATTGAGGCTGCTAGGACAATGTTGCTTGATGCAAAGATGCCTACATGTTTTTGGGCTGAGGCTGTGAGCACTGCATGCTATATCTAGAATAGAACCCTCATCAACAAAAACACTGGAAAGACACCTTACAATTTGATGACTGGAAAGAAGCCTACACTAAAGTATGTTCATACTTTTGGAAGCAAATGCTTTATGTTGAAGGATAATTCAGAATATGTTGGTAAGTTTGATGCAAAGGCATTTGAAGGAATTTTCTTGGCTACTCTATGGAAAGAATTGCATACAAAGTTTATGTCATCAGTCAAAAGAAAATTATGGAAAGCACAGATGTGACATTTGATGACAGCAAACTACCTGGATTAGAAGAAGCCAATGATGAAGATAAAGATCCATTAATGTTTGATAATCTAGATGATTCTGATGAAGAGATTGAAACTGGAGTTGAAACTCAAGTTCAACAAACTCAAGTGAATGATGATACAAGAGAAGAATTTGTGTCAATCAATAGTGGAGAAACAAGCATCCAAGACACACCTGTGAGTAGTGGCAACCTCACAGGGGGAAGAAATGAGAATGATCATGACTTGGATGATGAAGCAACATCAAGAATGAAAAATCAGGCTGAGCATTCAAGGAAATGGGATAGATCACACACTGCAAAGCAAATTATTGGAGTTCCTAATGCAGGAGTAAGGACTAAGAGAGCAACTCAGAATGAGTGCCTCTATGGCTATTTTCTATCTCAGGTTGAGCCTAAGAAACTTGATGATGCACTGTTGGATCTAGATTGGATTACTGCCATGCAAGAGGAGTTAAATCAGTTTGAAAGAAACAAAGTATGGAAACTTGTGCCTGCACCAAAAAATAGAACCATTGTTGGAACAAAATGGGTTCTGAAGAATAAGATGGATGAAGATGGTGTAATAGTAAGAAACAAAGCAAGGTTGGTTGCAAAATGATACTCTCAACAGGAAGGCATTGATTATGATGAGACATTTGCCCCTGTTGCTAGATTGGAAGCCATCAGAATATTCTTGGCATTTGCTGCTCATTCAAACTTTAAAGTTTATCAAATGGATGTCAAGAGTGCATTTCTGAATGGAGAGTTGGAAGAAGAAGTTTATGTGCAACAACCACCTGGCTTTGAGGATCCACATTTCCCAGAATTTGTCTACAGATTGCTTATGGCACTGTATGGACTTAAGCAGGCTCCAATCACAATTTCTCCTTTATCACAATTTCTCCTTGAAAATCAATTCACTAGAGGCACATTGGACAAAACACTATTTTACAAGAAGCATGGTGATGATATTATCCTAGTTCAGATTTATGTGGATGATATCATATTTGGCTCTACAAATGAGAAGCTGTGTGAGAAATTCTTTAAACTCATGCAGAGCAGATATGAGATGAGTATGATGAGAGGGTTGACATTCTTTCTTGGGTTGCAAGTCAGTCAAAGGAAGGATGGTATCTTTATCAGTCAAACCAAGTACATCAAGGATTTATTGAAGAAGTTTGACTTGGAAGACTACTCACCTGCAAAGACACCCATGGCCACTGCCACTAAATTGGATGAAGATGCTAAAGGCAAGAAAGTAGATATCTCAGTCTACAGAGGCATGGCCACTGCCACTCATGTTTGCTACATGTTTGTGTGCACGGTTTCAATCAAATCCAAAAGAATCACATTTGATTGCTATAAAAAGGATCTTTAGATATCTGAAGGGCACTCCAAACTTGGGTTTATGGTATCCTAAGGACACAGGGTTCAATCTGGTTGGTTATTCTGATGCTGATTATGCTGGATGCAGAGTGGATAGGAAAAGCACCTCAGGTAGCTGCCAGTTTCTTGGACAAAGGTTAGTCTCTTGGTATAGCAAGAAACAACAATCTGTGTTAACTTCTACAACTGAGGCTGAGTACATAGCTGCTGGAAGTTGCTGTGCTCAAGTGCTTTGGATTAGAAATCAACTTAGAGATTATGGAATTGTGTTGGAAAGAATTCCAATCATGTGTGACAACACAAGTGCAATCTCTATAGTTGCCAATCCTGTCAATCATTCTAGAACAAATCACATTGACATCAGATATCATTTCATTAGAGAACATGCAACTAATGGAACCATTGAGTTGCATTATGTCTCTACAGATAAACAACTAGCTGACATATTCACCAAGCCATTAGATGAAGCCACCTTCACAAGGTTGGTTAGTGAGATTGGAATGTTGAATTCTTCAGATTCTGGCTAAGTGAATATATCATCTAGATTGTTGCAGCAGTAAACACTTACTTTATCTAAATTCTCAATATTTTTGGAGTAAGTGTTGGCTGAAATATGATTTATAAATATTTCAAATCTGTTGCATATGTTGGAAAATTTGTCAACTTGAAATTTCTGTGAAATTTTGAGAAAATAACTGTTTAATTTGCTAGAATATTCTTCATTGAATATGACTGGTAAATTTTAAAAGATAGTGAAAATTGATTTTTGTGAGTGATGAGTATATTTCGATAAGTCAGACTTCTCGAATGGTTCACTGTTCGACATCTCTAACAAGTCTCATTAGAACACTCTCGAGTTCTCGAATAGAGACTTTTAGAGATATCGAATAGAGATATTCTTGACTTCTTGAATATGGTAATTGAGTTCTCTAATGACAGAGTTCTCGAATACTGTATTTGAGTTCTCGAATCATTTGAAAAGGCTGAATTCTCGCTGAATCTCAACCGATTTTGGATTTTTGTCTAAAATTTTAATTCACTCATAAAAACACATTTTATTTGATTTAGAATTATTTCTAAGTTAGATAACTGCCAACTGTGAGTAACAATCTGCTTGAGTTATCGAATAAGCCTTTCTTGACTTATCGAATAGTTGTTTTCTACTTCTCGAATGCCTGACTTGTCGAAACAAAACATATATCTAATCGACAATTCAAGTACTTCATACTTATACAATTCTACATCTATTCAATTCATTTCATTCGATTTCTCAAGCATCTAAACTTCCAAAACCTCTGAAACCCCTAACTGCAAAAGCTAATTTTCTTCTTCAACCTTCATTCTCTTCTCGCTTTTCTCTGTATTAATGGCAACTGTGAAATTCAACACCAACTTCATCGCTATCTCAAGTGATGTTGAAGCCCCTAATACTAATTTCAAATGCTTTGTGAAGTGGATGTCTGAGTCATTCATCAAGGATGCACTTTCAGCCAACCCAACTCTGTATCTAGACCTCCTGGAACAGTTTTGGAGAACTGCTACTGTGGAAGTTGTAGCCCTAGAAAGCGCAATAACATCATACATAATCTACAGCAAGATTCAGGACAAGGAAATCACTATCACCACTGAAGATATGAATCAAGCACTGGGCTTACAACAGGAAGTGTATGCTGACCAAGCCACAAATGGTGAATTGGAGGACTTCTTTGATTTTATCAACTACTCAGATGAAATCAAACTTGGGCACTTGAATAGGAAGTTCTTGAGGAAGGAATGGAGTTATGTCTTTGCTACCATTCTTCAAGTCTTCATAGCTAGGAAGTCAAGCTTTGATCAGATTAGTGCACCTGCTCAGCAAATAGGCTATGCCTTAGCTTATGGGAAAAAGATCAATGTTGGTCAACTGATTATGCAGGAGCTGTATGGGAGACTTGGTAAGAACTCAACCAAGAGAGGTACTAATATCTTCTTCCCTCGCTTTATTCAATCTGTACTTAATTTTAAAGATGATAAATTGATTGAATTACCTGGGATAGATGGAAATAGAATAGGCTATCCTAAATCCATGACCAAACTCATTTTTGGTAATTTGGAGACTAGGAATGATGTGGATGTAAGACTTAACATAACTCCCCATATAGAGGGTTTGTTTAGGACTTACCCCCACAACATGCCAACATTTAACTCAAAGTCACAGTTAGCACAGCCCAAGCAAGTAGAATACAATGCTAACCCAGGACCTGCTAACCAACCCTCTCAACCAAACACTCTACCAAACATAGAGCCACCTATATCATCCTCTCAACAGGGTTGTGTTAGTAAAAAGGAGAAGAAGAAAAAACAGGTTGCTTCTGCACCTTTGACCATTTTATCAAAAGCAGCACTGGCTGTTGAATTAGGTTTATAAAGTGAGGAACCTGAGTCACCCTTAATAAGGCCAAAGAAGAAAAAGAAATCTAAAACCACCTCTTTAGTCACACAAATGGCTGAAGTTGTAAAATCAGGGGCAAACAGTTCACTAGATGTATCCTCTCAACAGGGTGCATCTATAGAATCAAGCATCCTCCCCAATGCACCTATTTGTAAAGAGTCAGCACCTGGGAGTGATAAGGCTGGCACAACACTGAGTGGAGAGCACATCACATTTGAAACTCCCTCTATTTCTCAGGGGGAGTTGCCAAAATCCATTCTAAAAGACACTTCTCTTCCAGAATCTACATCTCAAAATTCTTTGGAGTCTGTAATTCAAGAAATTGAAGAGCAAGGCATTGATCACCAAGAATTATTTTCTCTTGGTAAGCCAATGAATTCAAGTGACTTAGTGCATGACACTTTGCTCACCACCCAGAAACCACATTCAGATGGTGAGGGAATGCTAGCTGGGGCATATCCTGATAACACCATCACAAACACAGATGATTCACTAGTTTTTACTAGAGACTCTGTGCCTGTGTCAACTACTGTTGTAACTCATCCCACTCCTATGGAGACAACAGTAGTAGAGTCATTCCATCCGGTTACAGAAGTTGCATCTGTAACTGAGGAGTCTAGCTTGCCTAGCTCTAGCTCTAACTTCATGTCTCAATGGCTGAAGCCTGTGCAAGATGATAGTGCTTCAGGATCAGGGTCTGTTCCACCTCATTTGACGGTTGAAGCACTTCAAATCTTAATTGTGGATCAGATCCCTGAGTTCACAAAGATTGCTCAGAACCTTCTCACTGCAAACATGCCAAATCCAGACTATGAAGCTATTCTCTTATGCCACAGAGATGATGTGGAGATGCAAAAGGCAAAGATAATAGATGATACTGAGAGAGATGGCAATGTAGATGCCTGGCTACAAGGAAAATCTGACATTTCTCTCTTAGAAGGTCTCTAGTACATCAGAGAAGAGTACATCACTTCACTAGGGTCCAATGCCAAATCTATCACCCCTAGTGATGTTTGTGAAGTAGTGAATGACATCTACAAGGGCATTCTCAAGGCTGCACACTACCTTGGCAAGGGTCTAAAAACAGAAGTTCATGAAGTATGTACAACCACAACCAAAGAGCTGCATGAGATAAAGAGGACTTTTGATGCAAAATTCCCTCAATTGGAGACTGTAATCAAGGACATTCTAGCATGCAAGTCTACTTGAACCAAGATGGACAATAGTTTAGCTATTCTAAAAGATGTTGTCACAGGTTTGGGGCACAAATTTCAAAATCTAGCTGATCAGACAACTGAAGCAAATGCCATGCTCAGGACTCTTTTTGCAAACCAGTATGGAGATAAGCTGATTACTGAAGTCCCAATGCATGATATGACTAGGTTTGAAGTGCAGAGACTTAAGGAACAATCCCTATCTGGCTTCAAATCTACTGAATTGTTCACCAAGGTAGATGCTCTTGAAAAGGAGGTAGCCTCTCTCACAAAGTCTAATGCTCATCTTACAGACAATGTTGCAACTCTCAATGAACAGTTGGACACCCAAGCCACCACCACAGCTAATGTTCTTCTGCATCAACAATCAATGTTGTTTGCAATGATGAAGCACATGGGTCTCTCTCTACCTGAAGAATCTTCAAACCCAAAGGTCACTCCTACAACCTCTGTGCCTGACAACAAGCCTAAGGGGGAGAAGAGGACATCAAGGAATTCAAATCCAAAGGGGGAGAAACCTAAGGAGAAAGACATAAAGCTAAATGAGGGTGGTCACCAAAGGGCTTCTAAATCTATAACTCATGTGCCAGGAAAAGGGAAATCAAAAGTTGATGAGCCTCCTACCTCTACCTCACTGCCAGCTGTCACTCTACCAACTGTGCACATCACTACTCCTGGTGGCCAGAAGCAATCCATCACAACCACAGTGGTTGCAGGGAGTATGCCATCTGACAAACCTCCATCCTCCATATCTAAAAGTGCCAAGCCTGTAGAAGTTAAGGTGGTCACTGAGGCCAAGCTACAAGAAATTGCAAACTCAAATATCTACCATGATGATGCATTCTTGGAGTTTCTGAAAGTCTCAAGAGAACAGGCTGATGATGCAGAATCATATCAAAGGAGTTTGAAGAGTCAGATTGACTATCTTACTGTAAAACCAAAAAGGTTGATGGCATGTGGTTCAAGGAAATAATGATGGTATCAAAGACCAAGATATGGCATTTAACTTTCGACACTCTACAAAGCCTAAAGCACTCAGAAGTGGATGTGTTCCTTGGATTGATTGAAAAGAGGAATGAAAACAACAAGAGTCTCTTTGATGACTTAAGGAATGATCAACCTTCAAGGCTACCTGAAGCATTCACATATCCTAGAACCATCTGATAGTGTTAGTGCCCTAGAGACAATGTAGTTGTGCTTCTAGGAAAGACTATTTTGTTATGTTCCAACGATTATTTCTATATTGATTTATTATGTCTTAATTTACTGCGAAATAAATGTTAGAATAATAAATGTCCTTGGAATATGTAACATGTATTCTATATCTTTAAGTATGTGACTTAAAAATGAGATTATATGAATAGTGTTTATATTCCTAAATATCCCTAATCGAGCATTATTAATATGGGACAATTATAATGCATAAAGATTAGTATGTTTGTTGACTGATGACCACATCTCATTGGTCATAGGTATAGTGATACTAAAGTCAAGAACATAGGTGCATGTAATATTCTACATGGCACTGGATTGACCCACAGTGAGATTCTACATGTTTATAAGTCATTAGAAAGACTCACAGTGATAATGGTGTAATGATCCTTAGACTTGAGATCATTATATTTCTATACGAGGATTAATATACTTTGACTTCATTAAAGTTACCTTTGACCGGGTAATGATAAAAGTGGACATCGGGTATATTATGAGACGTATGAGAAATATGAATGATGGATAAAGGATTTAACCCTCCTATTATTAGGAGAGATATTATTGGCCTCTTGATTGAGTGAGACTATGAAAATGCATGGCCATGCTCAAATATTGACTTGTTTTAATAGTCTACTCATTGATCAAGGAAACCCGGATCAAACGTTGAAGAGGATGACTAATTACATGCCTCGAGTTTAATCTATAATATTTGGTTAAAGGGATTATATTATACGGAAACATTAATCACGAAAGGTTTAATTGGATCACCATTTAATTATTATTACTTGGGTAGCAACGATGTATTACTAGATGCTGCTCATTGTTTACAATTTTAATTAGATATTAAAATTGTTGCCAACGTAATAATAACCTATAGGGTCACACACAAAGAACGCTTGAAGGAGAAATAATTTAAATTATGAATTTAAATTAAATAAGTAATTTGTTCTATTTATAATATTAATTAAGTATGACTTAATTAATTAATTAAATAGAAAAATGGAATTATTTTAACTAATTCCGAAATTAGTTATTAATTAATTAAGTGGGACTTAATTAAATAATAATTGGAATTTCGGATTAGTATTAAATATAATTGGATTATAATTAGAAAAATAATTCTCTTCTCCCTCCATATATATCTCTTTATGGCTGATTTTATATGGTGATATAAGTTTTACAAAACCCTAGCCGTTCTTGAGAGAAATAAAGAAGATAGAGAGAGAAGCAGTTTTCGGGTGCTAGTACACATCAATCCTTCGAGAAAAGCGTTCGTGTGGATACCGGTAGAGCGTAGATCGCGAGAGCGGGATGCGTGGTGATTCAAGTATCTAGGATCTCTAATTGTCATCCCTTCATGAAGCTTCTTTAAGGTAATCATCTAACTCCGAATTAAATATCATGTTTTTGCATGGATCCTGTGGTAGGGTTTCGATTTTTATTATTTTTCGCATTTTATTCCACTGCGTTTGATGCTCGAAACCCTTCAATGGCATCAGAGATACTTGCAAAAATGTTTTAATTCGGTTATATGTTAAAGTTTTGATATGTATACGAGCATGTTTGATGATTATCATGTATGATGCATTGATTTTGATATATATGTACAAACTGTATGTTGATTATGATTGAGATGATCATATGATGATTATATAATCTGTATATATATTGATATATATATGATTTATGTTTGTTCTTGATATGGGGATTGTATACGATACAATTTTTGTATACGCTGCGCAGATTTGGTGAAATCTGTGTCCAGTGTCCGATTTGCGCAAACGATATGTATTTTCTGACTGGAAACGAGCGTCTGAACAAAACTGATAGCATAGCTATCATCGACTCGTCTGTAAGGCGTTTGACGCGGTTTAGTGCCCGAAAACGGTGATTTATTATTATCAGAATTTGATTCTGATTTTCTGATTTTTTGCGTTATATGATTTTTTTTGATTGGATCATCTGAAATATGATATGGTTACATGTTCTTAATTGTTATATGAGCATGGTGATTGGTTATGGCCCTAAGACCAATAGGATAGTGGTTTTGATTTTATGGTTTGGTTTCTAAATACGACTTGCATGTCGTTGTTCCTTGTAATTAATAAATCTCGAATGTAACTCGAGTTCATCTTGTAAGTTTTTTAGTGTAGCATGTTTTTCAAGTATTCATTGTAACCTTTAAAGAAGACAAGAAGAACAAGGAAGCAAGGAGGCAATTCCCCATGAAGATGCAATAGAGAATACATGTATTTAAATTGTATTATGTTAACCACCATAGATTGACCTTGATCTTTTCATTAGCTTGAAAAGATCACATAGGATGGGCCATAACCAAACATGTTTAATTTATGCACTTTACATATATATGAATGTATGCAATACAATGTATGTGTAGAGATAAAGATGCATGTTTAATTAGATTAATCATGTATGTATTAGATACGACACCCATGCCATGCCTGCTAAACAAGATAAAATCTGTAACGATTCAAGATTTTAAAATGAACAAACGATCATGAGATTCTTGTGTTTATGAAATATGGATTTTTTAAAACACGAAATTAAATATGGATTTTTGATATCGAAAATTGGGATTTTCTGACAAAAACGGATATGCGTATTCGTAAGGTTAATGGGTATTAAGTGTGACCATTGGGATCCTCCATCTACCTGGGAAATGAACAGTTTAAGATGTCAATTTGAAATATTTGATTCAAGGAAAAATTGAGGATCTCTTTATGATGTGATCATGATCGTTATAATTTTTCTAAACCCCTTAACAAAATATTAAGTATTAATCGGATGCTTTCCAATGAATGAACACTTATTGAATCCTAGATCGATAAGGGGAATGACTGCCAGTGGCAGGGGACTCCTGTCTATCGTGGTGAGATGCGACGAATATAAGCGGTTATATTCGGCCGTTGTATCATTGGGTCTAACTTAACTGAGTCGTCATAATAAGGTGAAAATAAACGGTTATATTCAACTATTATGAACTTAGAAGCATAGAGTTTGGTTCAAAATCTATTAGATAGATAAGAACAATTGTTGTTCACCAAACTATCCAAGAATTATATATGATATAATTGACAACTGTTGTCTACCTAAATAATCATGTTTTAAGGACTACTAGTGGTTGACTTAGGATATGACGAAATATGGATCTTGGCTCACTAGAAAGATTTATGGGATATTCTTTCCGATTTAATAGTAAGGGCTATTAATTTGATAAAAATAGTGGAAGATATATTATGAATATGTCATAATCACTTGAACATAATTATTGTAACAATCTAACTTATCTTATGCATTTTATCATTGTAGAAAATAAATGGCACAAAACACAACCAACACTTTCTCTGTGCGATCAGTCCTTGAGAAGGACAAGCTGACAGGATCAAGCTTCCTTGACTGGTCTAAGAATTTGAGAATTGTTCTCATGCAGGAAAAGAAATCTTATGTGATTGATATTCCTCCACCGGCAGCCCCTGCTGCCAATGCCACTCTTGCTCAACAAAATGCTTATCAGAAGCATATTGATGATGCGACTGATGTGGCTTGTCTTATGCTTGCCACTATGGATGCTGAGCTTCAGAAGCAGCATTTTGATATGAATGCTTATACTATGTTTGAACATCTTTCAACGATGTTTCCATCACAGGCTCGTGTGGAAAAGTTCAACACGAGCAAAGCACTCTTCTCGTGCAAGCAGGGCAACGGACCAGTCGGACCACATGTTCTAAAGATGATTGGGTATTGTGATTACCTTGCTCGTTTGGGTTTCCCGCTTCAGCGAGAGGCTCAAGTCGATATAATCTTGCAATCTTTGAACAGCGACTATACTCAGTTCATTATGACTTTTAATATGACTGAGCAAGAAAAGACTCCTATGGAATTGTTGGCCATGCTGAGGACCACTGAAGCAAATATGGTCAAGGCACCTGAGAAAGCTCCCATAATGATGGTGGGCAAGAAAGGTGCTAAGGGAAGGGGGAAATGGAAGGACAAGAAAAAGGTTGCACCAAAAGATCTTGGTCCTTCTAAGCCCTCTTTCAAAAGGGCTAAAAAGCCGAAGGGAGATGTCGCAAAGGCTGACAAAGGTGATTGTCACTATTGCCACAAGCCTGGTCACTGGAAGAGAAACTGTCCAGCTTATTTGGAGGATTTGAAGAAAATGAAGGGTGTTCAGATTTCTGGATCAGGTATTTATGTTATAGAAGTCAATCTGTCTATTTCTACATCTTGGGTATTGGATACTGGATGTGCTTCTCACATTTGTATAAATGTGTAGGAACTACAGAGAAGTAGGACTTTGGCTAAGGGAGAAGTGGACCTACGAGTAGGCAATGGAGCAAGAGTTGCTGCTTTAACTGTAGGGACTTATTATTTATCTTTGCCCTCTGGGTTTGTTTTAGAACTTGAAGACTATTTTTACGTGCCTGCGATTCGCAGAAACATTATTTCTGTTTCTTGTTTGGACAAGAAAGGTTTTTCGTTTACAATAAAGAACAACAGTAGCTCTTTCGCTTTGAATGATTTAACCTATGGTGTTGCACGTTTATTTAATGGTTTATATGTTCTTGATTTAGATAATCCTGTCTGTAACATAGAAAACAAACGACTTTAAATTAATGACTCAAATCAAACATACCTCTGGCATTGTCGTCTAGGTCATATAAATGAGAAACGCATATCCAAATTACATAAGGATGGATACTTGGATAAGTTTGATTTTGAATCATATGATGAATGCGAATCTTGTTTGTTAGGTCCGGAATAACGTAGAAGGGGGGTTGAATACGTTATTTAAAAAATATTTCGATTTTCGAGATGTGAAAAATGAGGTCAACAACTGAATCGAAATAAAACAATTGGTTCGGGAAAATATCTTTGAACTGATAAAAACCCAAGGGGTGTTACAACTTCTAATCCAACGGATTAGCTTTAAAAACTCGAACACTCCTAAGGATAGTTTAGGCACGAGGACCTTCTATCCGACACTTCCTGAAAGCGGGCTAAGCCGGCTTTCCTACTAGATGGACTGTCTAGCAGCTTACACAGAGAAGATATTTAAGAGAGAGAGAAAGTTGTGTGTTGAGGTGTGTTTTGAAATGAAATACAACAGGCCTATTTATAGACTTTAGAAAGTTACTATGCAACTAAATATAACGTAACTGATGACGTTTTATTTTCAGTCTGCTGCCTTCAATATCTTTGAACAATCTGCGCACGAAGACTTTCATTTCTTCATTCAACATTTATATTCATGTGGGCCCCACCTGATGAATAGTACTTTTGGGTACTATTCATGAATAGTAATTTCGGTTACTATTCATATGAACAGTACTATTCATATGAATAGTGATTTCAGTTACTATTCATGTGAATAGTGATTTCGGTTACTATTCATATGAATAGTGATTTTGGATACTATTCATTTTCTCTCTTCTGTTTATTCTGCTGTTTTAATTCACCTCAGAAAATAATTCAAGTACCAGATTAATTTAATTATTTTGTTATAAATAATTAATTAATCTGTTACTTATTTAATTTTCAGAGTAAATTAACTTTTGACAATACCTTGAGATATTATGTCTGTCCTTGATCGTCAATAGGCTTTGGCAATTCTTTCTATGAATTAATGTGTTGATCCTTCCCGTATGTGTTGACACTTGGTGCACTGGTCTGGTTCACAAGTGACTAGCACTGATCTTGATCTTCACACCTTCGTTACATTCCAATTTATTAGCCTGCAGCAATATCTTCAAATACATGAAATCTTTTGGCCCTTCAACTGAATCATCTGTACATCTTATTCTGTCACTGAGGCTTGATCATGTTAATGAACTTCTTTCAGTGACTTGATCCTTGTTGGTGCCTGTTCTTCAAATTTCACGATCCCTGTATAGAATTAATATTATTTATCTTTTATCCTAGTTGAGTTATATATGTCCTCCATTACATATTACATTTCATTATGCTTTACAATCTCCCCCTATTTGATTGTTAGGTTTTGACAAGCAAATACCTAGAGGATAACTCAACTGATACAAATAAAATACAAAGATAAATAATATTAAAGTGCATTCTGGATCATATATATACATTTTCCAGATTTCTAAAAATTAACCAAGTGCAAGACAATTGTTCCTGTAGACTGAACATATCTTCAAGTTTGCCTTTGCTTTCTTTCCACATTGCACTAATACCACTACTAGAAATTTGTTAATAGACATCACGCCTTTAGCATCGGTCAGTAATGCCACCGATGTCTATGTGTTTTAAGACATCGTTTAAAATAAAACCGATGTCTTTGAGTTTTAAGACATCGCTTTCAAGAAGAACCGATGTCTTAAATAAGCTAAAAAAATGAAAAATTTGGATGCGCGCCTCTCCCAATCTTTCCCCCGGTTAATACATATATTTTCCCCCTTTTCTACAAAATGTTTCCCCCCTTAGTCAATTTTTGGTTTCCCCCTCAGAATTCAAACAAAATTAAAAACATTAAGACATAAAAACATAAAATCAAAATAACTAAAATTAAACTAAATCTCTCGTTCTCTTACTCTCTCGACTCACCCCTTCCCTCAAGAACCCTAAATCTCGCCCTTATCTCTCTCTCTCTCTCCCTCTCTCTATACTCTCATCCTTCTCTCCTTATACTATCACCCTTCTCTTTCTTGAAGCGTAATTCGACCGAATATTGTTCCATTTAAAAGTACAAAACCGTGAACTCAATTCGATTTGTTTGAAGCTCAAATTGGTAAGTGGCTAAGCTTGTGTTTGATTTCAGTTACTTCAATTTAGTTTTCAATTGGGGAATTTTGAATTCAAAACCCTAATTTTTTTTTCTTCTTTTTAGCTTGGAGAATTTCAATGCAGGAAAGAGATTTTTGTTTGGGTTTCATGGATTAATTATCTGCATTTACGAATTTCTGTTTTTCACCTAATTAGATACTAGATATTCTTGTGATTTCAGTCAAACTTACATATTTCTGCGATTTGTTTTGATATACTTTGTAGTCACTTCTCGCAGCTCTGGCATCTATTCAGTTCTTGTCAAACCTTGCATTTGCCTACCATGTTCTAAACAAGACAGTTCATGTAAGTATGCTTAAATTTTAAAACAGAGCGAGTTTTTAGAATTTATAATGTTTTAGAGCCCTAAAATGATGTTTTTACATGAATCTAACATTTTTGTTATTCACTTCTTGTTACAGGGTACTGGGTGCCACAACCTTTATTATTCTAGGAAACAAGTTTGAAGTTTTCAGCAGAAGTTCTCCTAGCGAGCTGTAACTTATAAAAAGTCATTATTTCATCATTGGAACTATGTAAGAGATTGAATATACAGATAACTAGATAAATGCCCTTAGTTTTTTAGGAATGATATAATTAATCTTCATCGATGTACACTTCAGGTTTTCCTAAAACAAATTGCATTATTATACCGGTCCAAGCTCAATATCGGTCATTGAACTAAATCTAGTGTGGTTTATTTTTATTATGCAGTGAATATACTCTTCTAATGCATTCTAATTAGAACTAAAAGACATGTAATACCTGATGTCCCTCTTGGTTACAGTGCATATGGTCAATGCATATGGGCATAAGTTTACACACCAGAGTAGTTTGACAGAGTAGTTTGACAGAGAAGTTCGGTAACATTGCGTTCCTTCTGTATTGTTTGATATTGGTTATAATAGTTGCCGTGCATCACTACATATACAGGTTAAGAGCCTAACCTTGTCCTAGGCTGTACCTGCATAATAATTGCATTTTCTGATGCCAAACTGATTTATTGTGCTACTACTACAGCTATTATTTTATAACTTAATATTTTAAAGTTATCAATTCTTTATCTATGTCTCATACCAATTAAATTATTAATGCAAGATTGTAGAAGTACTGCTAGCTGTTACTGGGCATGATATTAAGGTGTATTGGGTGATACTTCTTTCTTTTTCATATGTTGTTGTTTCAGGAGCTGTTGGATCATGCTCAGTGTTGTTTGCAAAATCTCTATAAGTAACTTTATATATAGCTTCTTGGTGCTACATTTTTTATACCATTGTCTCCCCTACATATCATATGATTGTGTACTTCATTTACATGTCTCCTCAACCTAGAGTACTTGCAGGACCTGTGCCCAAGATTTTGGGAAGCATGATGAAATGTATGCTGCTGCTTTGGCCTATAAATGCAAAAGTTATATGGCTGACAAAGATCGATCCGACTTGCTAGCAAACCTCCAAATGCTTCCTCTAAGGTATAATGAAGACTTAAACCATGGTATGCTTGACATACATATATCTCTTGCATAAAAATACTAGCTAAATTGAAAATGAAATGATAGCAAGTGTTAAATGGTAGAAAGTTCTGTAAAGAAGTTTATACTATTAGTCTCTACTCAAAAGCTATTAATATAATTAGTGTGTACAGGTTAAAGGAACCATTCTAGCACCAAATGACTAGGTTAAAGGAAGGCAGTTGATTTCCAATGGAGTGGAGTTATCGATGGGTCGGGAAGCAAATGGTGGGCAGCATCATGCAAAAAGAACAAGTCAAATGTAAGTCATTCTGTAATTTAAAAATTCATGATTTATGTAGAATCTAGCATTGTTTTTCTGGTTAATTAAGTAGTATCTAGCATTTGTTTTAAGTAACTTAGTGTTTGTGCAATCATGACTTAGTATATGCTAATTACTGAGTTAAGTTGAAAAATAGGCATGGGCATTCTTGACGAGATTTATAGTCAGTAGTTCATTTGCATGTGCCTGTTTCTCATTGTTCTAGTTCATTTACAGGATTAAGATGTTAAAAAATCTGAATGCCTATACTGTTTGCATCAAAAATGATTTACCCTTATTTGTTTAGGATGGTTCATGTATCAAAAATGATTTACCCTTATTTGTTTAGGATGGTTCATGTTGAAACTTTATGTTTTGAATAAGGTGCTGCTATGCTGATTTCTTTTTTCGTCCAGGGCATTGGATTTCTTAATGATCCACTAAGGCTGGATGTTGCTCTTGCTCATGCGCATTATGGCATTGTCATCCTGGGCTTATTGGTTTTGCTACTGTACTTGATATTTGGGTTTGGTCGCTAGCTGTTAGTTTGGTTTTGATTGGTTATGTAAGAATACTTGATATTTTTGTTGGTTTATATATGTGTTTGGTTAGTTTTGACTTGGTATTGTTTTAGTTTGGTTATTGTTGTGTACAAATATTGCTGGAAATGATGTATATGAAGTAGATTAATATTGTCAAATTGCAGTTCTAACATCTTATATTTGTAATAAACTGATGTCCATTACAGAATAAAACATCAACTATAACTAGAAATAATGATATCTATTAAACACTAACACATCAGTTCTATTTATAAAAACTGATTTCTATTAAACACGAACACACCAGTTCTATTTATAAAAACTGATGTCTATCATACACTAAAACAACAAATATTGTTATAAAAACCGATGTCTATCATACACTAACACAACAGGTCTACTTATAAGAACTGATGTTATAAGTTATGTAAGACATCGTCCAAAACCGATGTCTAATACGACTTGATACATCAGTTACGATAGAAGAAACCGATGTCCAAAAAGGCCTTAGACATCGGTCAAAAACCGATGTCTATGACATGATACAATAGACATCACCGACAAAGACATCGGTATGATTTTTTAATAGACATCGGCCAGAAACCGATGTCTATGAGCTTTTTTCTAGTAGTGTACTCCCATTAGCTTTTCCTTTCCCAAAATAAAGTTAATTCCGTGTCAACAACCTTTTCCTTGCCTTTACGCCTAGTAGATTTTTCTTGTTCATCCACCTTCTCCCCCTCAGTTGGGTTATCCTCCAGAGTAGTAGGATGTGGAGTTGGTAAATTAGACGAAGCTGTCTTCCCCAATGAATGAATTGCATGACTAAACTGGGATGCCATGGATCTTAATTGAACCTGGAATGCATCATGTTGAATAAGTTGCAAATTTTTGATTTCTGCAATGGACTTACAGATATTTTGCAACTCTTTCTCCATTGTTTGGACCCGTGTAAGGAGTCTGCTATATTCCTTTCTGGTTACAGGTGCATGTGGTTGAGTAGGTTGCTCACTCGTACGTTCTGCAGGTGTTTCACTCAACACTCTATATTCACTCGGTTTAGTGGTTTGGGTTACACTTACATGTTCTGTTTGTGTTTCCCTCAACTCTCGTCCAGAGCTTCCACCGATATGTGTACCTGCAAATGAAATCATCCTAGCCCCTTTTTCAGAGGTCACGGATGGTGCAATGAAAGTTCGTGAGCTTCCGTCCTCGCGTGAAACGAGTTGCCGACCACTGGTAAAGAGTGGTAAATCTCGAAAGAGATCCAGAGATTTTCCCTCTGGGAGGTTAAACTTGAATCGATTAAATGATACAAAACCCAAGTTTCCCTCGTACGTCTGTGAAGACACTTGGTTCATAAAAGAACCACCCACCAATGGATCATTCCGTAAAATGGAAGATTCACCAGCAGTTATTGAGGTAGGTAATTCCACCTCAGATGCCTGTGAAGGCATTTGATCTTTAGAAAGATCATCAACCACTCGTATGTTCCGTGAAATGGAACTCAAGATAGTTGCTCCCGTCAATTCAACCTCATTTACATTTGCACTCATTGGATAAGAAAGAATTGTTTCACTAACAGTTGCCGTTACCTCAGGTTCATTGGGTTTACTTCGTTTAGAATGAGGTAGAGCGGCTGTTGTAACTAACTCCTTATGTGGTGCTGCTGAGGCACTATCTCCCTCAATAATGTGGATGACTGGTCGTTTAAGTGACAATTGAGGTGTAGGAGTTTGTTGTGTTTGTGTTTGCATTTGTAGAATGGGTTCTTCGACCTGTGTTAGAGTCGGTGGGATTTCCTGCTCTTGGTCGGGTAAGATGGCCACTGGGGGCTGTAGAAACTGTATTTCCTGTGACACAATAGGGAATACAGAGGTTGGAATAGCAGGGATTGAAATATTACCTTGTCGTATACCTGCTCTCACTGGTCGTGGTAATAACGGAAGTGGGACAGTCTTTAGATATTCAGTTAGGACTGTAGGCACATCCGTATATTTCTTTTTGCTTATGTAATTAATTACATTCGTCTTTATGGAAGAACATTCCACCTTTTGACCATTTTCCAAGCGTACCCTGTCTTCATCAATCAAAAAATCATTTAATATTAACTGTAGAAACCTTGGATATAGACATTTGACATTTTAAGTCCGAACATCTCTTGTTCCCAAGCGTTTCATTTTTAAAATGATTTGACCAAGCACTATTTTTCCAAAATTAATCCTCAAATTATTGGCGACCGCATACCATATTATTTGAATAAATTCAGGTATTCGATCTTGATTTGTTCTATCTGAGGAAAAAACATGGTTAAGAGTGTGAAAGAAGAAATTCCAGTACTGGGTTAGAAACGTTCTAGAAAGATTACCAGTATTGAAATTGCCATCTTGGTACCTTATAAAACGAAAGAACATTTCAATCTGTTCAGGTGTAGGATCAGAAACGAGATTTTCCATAGGAAAATGAAGAATTCGATTAACATCTCGTTCAGTGACCCTAATCGACCTACCAAATAGTCGATATGTGAATGCACACCCGTCCTGTCCAGAAGTGTTAACCGCACTGCAATATAATTCACACAATGCATCATGGTTAAGCTGCACCTGTGTAACTAAAGCATAGCGGATTAATGAACGTTCATTCAGAAATTGTGTCCAAGCCCGAAATTGCTCATCCTGAATGGTTTCGATTTGCTGAATAGAAACAGGATTAACTTTAGCAATTAAAAAGCTTCCCTGCAATGCCATTTTCAAAAACTTTGAGGAAATTCAAAAACAAGGGTTATTGCGTATAACAAGAATATGAAATCCGCTCTAAAAACCACCAGCTGGATTGTGAGATCTTTCCGGTCAAAGCTTGAAATATTCAGCAATTGTGTGTATATGCTATATATATCTGAAAATTGATGATGTTAAACACAAACAAAAACTCATCATTTATAAGGTTTCAAGTATTAGTGGGTTAGGTGTAATAGTGACAGGTTATGTTTGAAAAATAACACCGCTCAATAATTTCTCACCTAACTACCTAATTAGCCGAAAAAACATCTTATCACCGAAACCTGTCGACCGAAAAAACATCTTATCGTCGAAACCTATCAGTCTATACACATACACATATAATACTTCTAATTATTATGGATTTAAAAATAATCACACAGTAAATCAAGAATTAATCCACAATAATCAGATAAACTCACAATTAAATAGACATAAAATTAACAAAATATCATTAATTGATATATGTCAATAAAATATTTATTTAATTATGCTACAACTAACTCAATTATTTACTAACTAATTACCATAAAATATAGCATTTATAAGCGTGGTAATTAATATAGAGATACCTATAAAAAAATGATGACTGGATGCAAAGTAAATTCACAAGTCCTAAAAATATGGAGATTTAAAATACCTGTGAATTTATAACAAATTGCAGTTATTGATTATCCAAAATTAATTAGGCAGATTTAACATCCCAAGTTCACCAACTAACCTGGAGAAAGTGGATTCATCCAGTGGTTTAGTAAAGATGTCTGCAATTTGTTGATCTGTAGGAACAAAATATAATACCACAGTTCCATTCATGACATGCTCTCGTAAGAAATGATACCTGATATCAATATGCTTAGTCATGGTGTGTTGAACTGGATTGTTGGCAATGGCAATGGCACTCGTGTTGTCACATAGAATTGGAATTTTGTCCAACATGAGTCCATAGTCCTGAAGTTGATTCCTCATCCACAGGATCTGAGCACAACAACTACCTGCCGCAATGTATTCTGCTTCGGCTGTCGAAGTAGATACTGAGTGTTGCTTCTTGCTGTACCAAGATACCAACCTTCTTCCTAGAAACTGACAGCTTCCAGAAGTACTTTTCCGATCAATCTTACAACCTGCGAAGTCAGAATCTGTATAGCCAATTAGGTCAAAACCTGTTCCTTTAGGGTACCAAATCCCAAGATTGGGGGTTCCCTTAAGGTATCTGAAAATACGTTTAACAGCTATAAGATGTGACTCTTTAGGGTTAGCCTGGAATCTAGCACATAGACAAGTTGCGAACATAATATCTGGTCTACTAGCAGTTAAGTACAAGAGAGAGCCGATCATACCTCGATACTTCGTGATGTCAACTGACTTACCAGATTTATCTTCATCAAGCTTGACTGCAGTTGGCATCGGAGTCTTGGCAGTAGCTGCTTCTTCCATCCCATACTTCTTCAGAAGATCCTTTATGTATTTTGATTGGTAGATGAAAATACCATCAGGCTTCTGAATAACTTGAAGTCCAAGGAAGAAGGACAACTCACCCATCATGCTCATCTCGTACCTACTCTGCATTAGCTTAGCAAATCTCTTGCATAGCAAATCATTAGTAGAACCAAATATTATATCATCCACATATACTTGCACCAGAATTATATCATTTTTATGCTTTTTATGAAAGAGAGTTTTGTCGATGATACCTCTTGTAAAACCATTTTCAAGTAAGAACTTGGAGAGAGTATCATACCATGTTCGAGGGGCTTGCTTGAGACCATAGACAGCTTTGAAGAGAAAGTACACAAAACCTTCAAATTCCTTGTCTTCGAACCCAGGGGGTTGTTCAACATAGACTTCTTCCTCTAGATCTCCGTTCAAAAATGCACTCTTCACATCCATCTGAAAAACCTTAAAGTTGGAGTGTGCAGCAAATGCTAAGAACATCCTGATTGCTTCAAGCCTTGCAACTGGAGCATAGGTTTCATCATAATCAATTCCTTCTTCTTGAGAGTAACCCTTTGCTACCAATCGAGCCTTGTTCCTCGTAACAATACCATTTTCATCCAGTTTATTTCTAAACACCCATCTAGTGCCAATTACAGATTTATCTTTTGGTCTTGGCACCAGCTTCCATACTTTCTGCCTTTCGAACTGATTGAGTTCTTCCTGCATTGCAGTTACCCAATATGGATCATCAAGAGCTTCATCAACCTTTTTAGGTTCAATTTGAGATAAAAATCCTGCGAAATTGCATTCATTCTGTGTTGCTCTTCTAGTCTGTACACCCGTGTCCGGTTCACCAATGATCTGTTCAAAGGGATGCGCTCTACTCCATACCCTTTGTCTCGGCAGATTTGATCTTGATGATTCCCCAAGTTCATAATTGTGTTGAGTGTGATGACTAGTAGATCCAAAATCATTGTTTGCTCCCCCTGAGCTGTTGCTTTCAGAGTTTGATGAATCAGAGTTTAATGCATCATTAGCAGTAGATGCATTCTTTGATGTTTCTTCACTTGTTTGGGGTTCATTTTCATCGTTCACTTGCTCCCCCTCAACATGTGCTGCTGTCTGATCTACTGGTATAGATTGAACAATAAAGTCTGAAAGAGTATCAGAATTTTGTAGATCAGCATTTATTTCTTCATTCTCAAATCTCAGCTGGTCATGTTCATCAAAATCTTCAAGTCCTGTTATCTTCTTATCATCAAAAGACACATGGATAGATTCCATGACCACTTTTGTTCTCAGATTATAGACTCTGAATGCTTTTGTCGATAGTGGGTATCCAACAAAGATTCCTTCATCAGCTTTTAAATCAAATTTGGAAAGCTGTTCTGGATGAGTCTTAAGAATAAAACATTTACATCCAAACACATGAAAGTACTTCAGGTTCGGCTTCTTCTTTTTCACCATCTCATATGGTGTTTTACCATGCTTGTTTATGAGTGTAGCATTCTGTGTGAAACAAGCAGCTTGCACAGCTTCAGCCCAGAAGTAAGTTGGCAGCTTTGCTTCATCAAGCATGGTCCTTGCAGCTTCTATGAGAGTCCCGTTCTTTCTCTCTACTACTCCATTTTGTTGTGGAGTTCCAGGTGCAGAGAATTCTTGCTTTATTCCATTTTCTTTACAAAACTCTTCCATGACTGCATTCTTGAACTCAGTGCCATTATCACTCCTTATGATTTTCACTGTATGCTTAGATCCTTTGTCCAGTTGTCTGACATGCTCTGTTAAGATTGATGCAGTTTCTTCTTTCTTGTGCATGAAATATACCCATGTATATCTGGTGTATTCATCAACAATAACCAAAGCATATCTTTTCTTTCCAATAGACATTATATTTACTGGACCAAATAAATCAACATGCAATAAGTGATATGGCTCAAGAATTGAGGATTCAGTCTTACTTTTGAATGAAGTTTTCCTTTGTTTTGCCTTTTGACATGAGTCACATAGGCCATCTGGAGTAAAAACTGATTTGGGCAATCCTCTCACAAGATCTTTCTTCACTAGGTCATTAATGCTGTTGAAATTCAGATGAGAAAGTCTCTTGTGCCAATCCCAGCTTTCTTCAATTGATGCTCTACTCAGTAGACAGATTGCAGAGCCATCAGAGTTTGTTGAAAGCTTGGCTTCATAAATGTTACCATGCCTGTATCCCTTCAGAACAACTTTTCCTGTAGATTTGCTTACAACTTCACCGTGTTCTTCAAAGAAACCCACATGATAACCTCTATCACATATTTGACTCACACTTAGCAGATTATGTTTGAGTCCTGAGACTAGAGCTACAGATTCAATGATGACATTCCCAAGTTTGATATTGCCATATCCCAGAGTCCTTCCTATGTTGCCATCTCCATAAAAAACACTTGGGCCAGCCTTCTCCACAAATTCTGATAGCAGGGCTTTATTTCCAGTCATGTGTCCTGAGCATCCACTGTCCAGAACAAGGATATTTTTCCTGTTACCCTGCAATCACAAAAACCACTAATGATTAGTTTTAAGGACCCAGACTTGCTTGGATCCTTTGGTCTTATTAAGTTTGTTAGCTTTTGCAGCAGAAGTCTTATCAGAGTTTGTGCTAACATTCTTTTTATCAGAATTTATACATGTAGAATCAATCTTGAATTTATTCAAAGAGGGTTTAAGTTCATAATAATCATAATACAACTTATGATACTCTTTGCATGTATAAATAGAATGCCAAATACTGTCACAGTGAAAACAAGGATTCTGTGGCTTAAACCTAACTGAACCACTCTTAACTCCTGACTTAGGAGGTATAGAGTTTATATTTTTATTCTTCCTGCAAAAAGCAGCAAGATGGTTAGGACTTCCACAGTTATAATATTTCTTCCTAGGAGCATTGGGAATAGGCATATAGTTATTGCTTTTACTGATGCCTACCTTTCCATTTATGTTTTTCCTAGGTTCTTTTACCTTGTTTTTTCTTTTTAACTCCTTCAGCTTGTGTTTAAGCTGTTTCTGAGACATTGAACTAATATCTACTGATTTGGATTTATCCTGTTTTGGTTTGTCAGATTTTGGTACAAACCTCACATGATTAATTTTGGGTTTTGCAGCCTTTTCAGTAAATACAGGTTTAGAGGTCTCAGCTTCTAGGTTGACAGTTTTCTTTTTATCAGTGTAACCTAGACCTTCTTTCCAACAATCATTGTCTATGATATCCTGAGTTTTCTTACCAGAGTTAGTCCAAATTTTAAGAATGTTTCTTTCTTTTTCTAAAGTCTGATCTCTATAGCTAACATGCAAATTTTTAAGAAAGAGTCTTAACTCAGATATATCAGTAGTATCAAAAGCTAGAATAGAGTGAGGTACCTTGGTCTCAGTAGCTTCAGAGATACTATCAACATTTGCCATCAAGGCGTAGTTCACCTCATCTTCAGAGTCTGAAGTGTCAGCCCAGTTCTTCTTCTTTGTGATGTAAGCTTGACTTTTATCAGCTTTGGCTCTCTTGCACTCTGGTGCAAAATGTCCTTTCTCACCACAATTATAGCATGTGATCTTGGACTTGTCGACTTTCCCAGACCTGCTTTCCTTTCCCTCAGCTTTTCTGAAATTCTTCTTGTCAAAATTTGAATCTCTTCGTGTGAACTTCTTTCCCTTCCTGAAGTTCTTGTAAGCCATCTTCTTGAAGCCTTTCACCATTACGGCTGCAAGTTGTATCATCTCAGCATCACTACCATCATCATCAGAGTCTGTGAGATTGTCAGAGTTTGAGTCATCATCAGAATTTGATGACTCAGTATCAGACTTTGTAATAAGAGCCTTTCCTTTGGATTGACTCTTTTTCACAGCAATTTCTTTAGAAGCTTTCTCCTCAGCTTTAAGAGCAATTGAATTGGTCTTGCTTCCATGCCTCTTGCTTCTTTGTTCCATCTCAAGCTCATGAGTCTTAAGCATTCCATAGATTTCATCAAGGGACATGTCTTCTAGATCATGATTGTCTCTGATGGTAGTGGCCTTTAAGTCCCATTTCTCAGGAAGAGCCAACAAGAATTTCAGATTGGAGTCTTCAAGATTATACTCCTTATCTACCAGTGATAGATTATTCAACAATTTCAGGAATCTGTCATATATGTCTGTTAATGACTCATCAGCATTTGAGTCAAAGTGCTCGTACTCCTGTGTGAGTATTGTTTTCCTGTTCTTTTTGATGGCTTTGGTTCCATGACATCTGACTTCCAAAGCATCCCAAATCTCCTTAGCAGTTTTGCATCCAATGACCCTGTTAGACATAACATTGTCAAGGGCGTTATGTAATAAATGCCTTACCTTGGCATCTTTGCTAATAGAGGAGGTATCTTCAGGGGTGTAGTCTTTCTTCTCTTTTGGAATCATTTTCTGTTCTTCTCCAGCAACTGCAACAGACAATTTTGTAGGCTTATGTGGACCATCATGGATTCTGTCTAAGTACTCTGGATCTGTAGCTTCCAGAAACATTTCCATCTTCACCTTCCATATGGGATATTCTGATGCCCTGAGTATTGGAACTCTAATTGATTCATATCTGCTTGTTGTTGGAGTTTGTGTTTTCTCCGTCATGATTGTATGGCTTTTTGTATAGTAACAGAGTGGCTCAAAATGAACAGTACGGTATTTATGAACAGTACCGTATCTGTGAATAGTACCGTATTTGTGAACAGTACCGTATCTGTGAATAGTACCGTATTTGTGGATAGTTCCGTATATGTGAATAGTACTGTATCTGTGAACAGTACCGTATCTGTGAACAGTGATGTACAACACTGGATCTGGTCTGTATATCGATCAACTTTCTCTGATACCAATTGTTAGGTCCGGAATAACGTAGAAGGGGGGTTGAATACGTTATTTAAAAAATATTTCGATTTTCGAGATGTGAAAAATGAGGTCAACAACTGAATCGAAATAAAACAATTGGTTCGGGAAAATATCTTTGAACTGATAAAAACCCAAGGGGTGTTACAACTACTAATCCAACGGATTAGCTTCAAAAACTCGAACACTCCTAAGGATAGTTTAGGCACGAGGACCTTCTATCCAACACTTCCTGAAAGCGGGCTAAGCCGGCTTTCCTACTAGATGGACGGTCTAGCAGCTTACACAGAGAAGATATTTAAGAGAGAGAGAAAGTTGTGTGTTGAGGTGTGTTTTGAAATGAAATACAACAGGCCTATTTATAGACTTTAGAAAGTTACTATGCAACTAAATATAACGTAACTGATGACGTTTTATTTTCAGTCTGCTGCCTTCAATATCTTTGAACAATCTGCGCACGAAGACTTTCATTTCTTCATTCAACATTTATATTCATGTGGGCCCCACCTGATGAATAGTACTTTTGGGTACTATTCATGAATAGTAATTTCGGTTACTATTCATATGAATAGTACTATTCATATGAATAGTGATTTCAATTACTATTCAAGTGAATAGTGATTTCGGTTACTATTCATATGAATAGTGATTTTGGATACTATTCATTTTCTCTCTTCTGTTTATTCTACTGTTTTAATTCACCTCAGAAAATAATTCAAGTACCAGATTAATTTAATTATTTTGTTATAAATAATTAATTAATCTGTTACTTATTTAATTTTCAGAGTAAATTAACTTTTGACAATACCTTGAGATATTATGTCTGTCCTTGATCGTCAATAGGCTTTGGCAATTCTTTCTATGAATTAATGTGTTGATCCTTCCCGTATGTGTTGACACTTGGTGCACTGGTCTGGTTCACAAGTGACTAGCACTGATCTTGATCTTCACACCTTCGTTACATTCCAATTTATTAGCCTGCAGCAATATCTTCAAATACATGAAATCTTTTGGCCCTTCAACTGAATCATCTGTACATCTTATTCTGTCACTGAGGCTTGATCATGTTAATGAACTTCTTTCAGTGACTTGATCCTTGTTGGTGCCTGTTCTTCAAATTTCACGATCCCTGTATAGAATTAATATTATTTATCTTTTATCCTAGTTGAGTTATATATGTCCTCCATTACATATTACATTTCATTATGCTTTACATTGTTTGCTTGGTAAGATGACTAAAGCCCCTTTCACTGGTAAGGGTCAAAGGGCTACTGAACGTCTGGACCTAATACATAGTGATGTATGTGGTCCAATGCGTGTGATGGCTAGAGGAGGCTACTACTACTTCATAACATTTATTGATGATTTCAGTAGATATGGATATGTATATCTTATGAAGAATAAATCCGATTCCTTTGAAAAGTTCAAAGAATACAAGGCTGAAGTAGAGAAGCAAATAGGCGTAGGTGCAAGTATTAAGATCTTACGATCCGATCGTGGGGGTGAATACCTAAGCACCAAATTTAAAGAGTATTTAAAAGAGTGTGGTATTGTATCACAACTCACTCCGCCAGGCACACCTCAATGGAATGGAGTTTCAGAGAGGAGAAATCACACCCTGTTGGACATGGTACGATCGATGATGAGTCATGCAGATCTTCCAATTAGTTTCTGGGGTTACGCTCTAGAAACAGCGGCTTTCACACTTAACCGTGTTCCTACTAAGAAGGTTCAAAAAAACTCCATACGAGATATGGATGGAGAAACGGTCAGGCATGAGCTTTATGAAAGTTTGGGGATGCAAGGCATTTGTGAAACGTCAAGTATCTGACAAGCTTGGACCTAAATTCGAAGAATGCAATTTTGTGGGATACCCTAGTGAAACAAAGGCGTATTATTTTTATAGTCCTTCTGAGCAAAAAGTGTTTATTGCTCGAGATGCTGTCTTCATGGAAAGAGATTTTGTTTCCAAAAGAAACAGTGGGAGAACTATAGATCTCGATGAAGATCGAGAACCACAAAATAGCATTGAACCTGAAGTGGAACAAGAGCAGAATAATGATAATGCTCAAGAAACACAGGTTGTTCGTAGATCTGGTAGAATTCACCATGAGCCAGAGAGATATGGATTTCTCTTGACTCAATGTGGTGATTTGATGCTCATAGATGAAGATGAGCCTCTCATATATCAAGATGCTATGAACAGTCCAGACTCTAAGAGATGGCTTGAAGCCATGAAATCCGAAATGGATTCCATGTACGAAAACCAAGTATGGAATTTGGTTGATCCACCTGAAGGGGTAAAACCCGTAGGGTGCAAATGGGTTTTCAAGAAGAAAACTGACATGGATGGAAATGTTAAGACCTATAAAGCGAGGCTGGTTGCAAAAGGTTTCAAACAAATTCATGGTATTGACTATGATGAAACTTTCTCACCAGTGGCTATGGTCAAATCCATAAGGATTTTGCTTGCCATTGCAGCATTCCATGATTATGAAATCTGGCAAATGGATGTCAAAATAGCCTTCCTTAATGGAAGCCTTGAAGAGGATGTGTACATGACACAACCTGAAGGTTTTGTCGATCCAAGGAATGTTGGCAAGGTATGTAAATTACGTCGATCCATTTATGGATTGAAGCAAGCCTCTAGGAGATGGAATATCCGTTTTGATGAAACAGTCAAGGAGTATGGCTTTATTCAAAACGAGGATGAACCTTGTGTTTACAAGAAGGTTAGTGGGAGCCATGTGGCATTCATAGTACTATTTGTTGATGATATACTACTAATGGGGAATGACATTCCTTCTCAATAGGCTGTGAAGACTTGGTTGGGAAAAAGTTTCTCGATGAAAGACCTAGGCGATGCTACTTATACCTTAGGGATCAGGATCTATAGGGATAGATCTAAAAGATTAATCGGCTTAAGTCAGAGTACATACATTGATAAGGTATTGCATTTTTGGGATGCAAGAGGCAAAGAGGGGCTATGTCCCAATGTCTCATGGGATAGCGATCTTAAAGGAAAACTGTCCTATATCATCAGATGATAAGGACTATATGAGTAAAGTACCATATGCTTTGGCAATTGGTTCTATAATGTATGCAATGATATTTACTCGTTCTGATGTCCCGTATGCTTTGAGCATGACGAGCAGATACCAGTCTAATCCAGGTGAGGGTCATTGGACAACTGTCAAGAAATTCTTAAGTACCATAAAGGGACTAAAGATTCGTTCTTGATATACGGAGGAGATGAGAAGCTGGTTGTAAGAGGTTACACTGATGTTAGTTTCTAGACAGATAGGGATGATTATATGTCCCAGTCTGGATTCGTGTTTTGTCTAAATGGAGGTGCTGAAAGCTGGAATAGTTCACAGTAAAGACAATAAATGATTCTACAATGGAGGCTGAGTATATTGATGCTTGCGAAGCAACCAAGAAGGTTGGTTGAGAATTTTCTTAGGCGATATCACCTTATTAATGAGATTATTGATCAAGAAGATATACATATATGTAAAGTGCATACTAATGATAATGTTACGGAACCACTGACCAAGGCTTTGTCGCAGCAGAAGCACGAAGGTCACACTAGTTCCATGAGTATTAGATACATGAGCGATTGGCTCTAGTGCAAGTGGGAGATTGATAGTGTTAGTGCCCTAGAGACAATATAGTTGTACTTCTAGGAAAGACTATTTTGTTATGTTCCAACGATTATTTCTATATTGATTTATTATGTCTTAATTTACTGCGAAATAAATGTTAGAATAATAAATGTCCTTGGAATATGTAACATGTATTCTATATCTTTAAGTATGTGACTGATGTGGGCTGAAAGTAAGCCCTAAAGACACATTTAATGTGGCATTAATTAGACCTAGAATGGTCCAAACGTGGGGCCCACCAGATGGGCCTAAATCCTATTTACAATATTAATTTCGTAATTAATATTAGGGATAATAAACAGCTCAGCAATAAGTGTCAGATAAGAACATTATCTCTACAAGGAGTAGCCTCCAAGGCATACACTCATACAAGGAAACAGACTCCTACAAGGAAGGGGTCTAGAACTTTCCTCAAGGCGGTGGCTTGCCCACCAAGTCTCTGAATACTACCATAATTCTTGGGCTTCTCAGCCTATATAAAGGGCCTGACCCCTCATCCTCAGAACTACGTTGGCTTGATTCTCTAACAATACAGAGATACGTAGGCATCTTGTGAGGACCATTCAGTCTCGAAACGCAAGAACAGCCATAAAAGCTCGAAGCTCACCAACCCTATCATTAAATACACGCGAAACCTAGCCGCAATATCAAATCCTCGTTTTTATTCCACAACATTTGGCGCCGTCTGTGGGAAGACAACAACAACCATGGTGAACACACGAAGAGCAATACCAGTCACGACCGGAACCACTGATAGCACCGCTGCTCCTCCTACTTCAGAGGCGACCTCCCAACCTTTGGTTACTCAACCCCAAGGGACAACTCCCCTAGGGATTGGAGCTCAATCTCAAGGATCGCTGCCCTTGGTGGTGAATCCCCCTCAAGAGACGAATCAGCTTCAGATGGTGGTTGCCCCACTTTACAACCATCCACTACCTCCGGGGGTACAGATCCATACCACGGATCTCCCCGCAAGCACAAACCCGATGTATGGGCTGCCAAACTATCCACCTATTCAAGGCACGGGACCAAGCGGTCATGCCCTTCAAGCACATGAGCCGTACAACCCCCCCTACATCAGAGGTTTAGGCCCTGATTATGGACAAGGGTACTATGATTACTCTGGTCCCTATACTGATGACTCCTCTTCTGAGTCAGAAGATCGAGACCGAGCCCCGAGGAGGCACCCAAGTAAGGAACCTGTGAGGCGTACTCGAAGAATCCATGATGGACCCCCCATGACAGCTGCAGAGAAGATCAAGGCTCATGAAGCTGAGATCCAAAGGCTGAAGGAAGACATGGTCAGAGAATAACAAAGGCAGAATCGGCCCGCCTCCAAGGTCAGGAGAGATTCCCATTGTTGACTTGGAGAGGCCATCAAGACGACAAAGGAGGACCGAAGGACCTAGGTCAGAGGTTGTAAGGGCAGAAGTCCCAAGGGGAGACCCCAAAAATCTTATGATGCTAGGAGATCCTGATGATCCAACTCCCCCTTTACTGAAGAAGTGATGAACGCCCACATCTCTCGCAAGTTCAAGATGCCGACCATCAAGGCTTATGATGGCACGGGAGATCCCACTATTCATGTAAGGACGTTTTCGAATGCATTGCTATTGCAACCTGCAAGTGATGCTCTCAAGTGTAGGGTGTTCCCTCAAACCCTAGCGGGCATGGCGCAACGCTGGTATTCTCGTTTGCCACCAAACTCAATTGGCTCTTTTAAGGAGTTGAGCATGGCCTTTATTAGCCAGTTCATTAGCGGAAAGATGCATGAGAAAAGTTCTGCATCCCTCATGCATGTGACGCAAGGGAAAAACGAGAGCTTAAGAGACTATCTCAAACGGTTCACCAAGGAAACATTAAATATTATTGATCTGGATAATAAGGTCGCCATAGTAGCCCTGCAACACGGAACCAGCGACGACTTCTTTAGAAGGTCATTGGCAAAGCACCCACCAGAAAACATGATTGACCTCCAACAGAGAGCAAGCAAGTACATTAAGGCTGAGGATAGCATGCAGAAGGAAATCGTAACCACGAATGGAGGAAGTAGGAACTCAGATAAGAGAAAGACATATCAGGAATATGATGCTAGGGACGATTATCCCCGAACTAGCAAGGACTCCGACTCTGCTCTAGGACCGAGGTTTGTTAACTATGCAAGATTGAACACTCCCATGAGTCAGATCTTGTTGGAAATTGAGAACGATAAGGATTTTCAATGGCCGAAGCCACTCAGGGGTGATCCCTCAAAGAGAAACAAGAATCAGTATTGCAGGTTCCACCAAGACGTGGGGCATGACACTGATGACTGCAAACAACTCAAAGATGAGATCGAGTTTTTAATCCATAGAGGAAAACTGAGCCACTTCTCTAAGGGTGAAGATCGTGGTGGTCAAAGAAGAAATCATGATAGGAACGATGATGATCGAGATCGAAACCCACAGCCCTGAGGGCCAGTAATCAACATGATCTCGGGAGGCCCGACAGCGGCTGGGACAACCAAGAACTCTCGGAAGGCTTATGCTAGAGAGGTGGTGCACATTGTCGAAGAAGCACCGAAACATGCAAGAACCGAGTTAACGATCGGATTTGAGGATTCAGATCTTGAAGGGGTGAAGTTCCCCCACGATGACCCGCTGGTCATAACACCCGTGATTGGGAACTCAGAGGTGAAGCGAGTCTTGATAGACAACGGAGCATCTGTGAACGTTCTGTTTCGCGAGGCCTTTCCGAAGATGGGATACAATGATTCTCAGTTGACCCAGTCCAACACGCCCATATACGGGTTCAATAGGGTAGAATCTAAAGTTGAGGGAACTATTCAGTTGCCCATGACGATTGGGCAGGAGCCTAAGGAGGCCACTCGGATGCTGAACTTTTCGGTTATCAAAGCGTTTTCCACCTACAACGCTATCCTCGGGAGGACTAGACTCCACGCTTTTAAGGCTGTGGCCTCAACCTATCACATGAAGATCAAGTTCCCAACCAGGAATGGTGTTGGAGAGCATAAAGGTGACCAGAAAATGGCTAGGAGCTGTTACAAAGCCGCGTTAAGGCCTAATGGAGTCGAGGGGCGGGTCCTCCCAATTGAAGACATGAGTGAGTTTGACAATGAAGACATGGATGCCTCAGTTTCTCATGCTTAAGTTATCTTAGTAGGACATAGCTTCATCTTTATTAGGAGAAGTAGAAATAAGGTTCGATGAAACCATTCCAGGGCTCATTGCCCCGAGTAGGACAAGTAATACTCTATGTAAGGGTGGAACCCATTTCAAGATATTAATGCAAGTTTGTTTTTCATTTATTGATTATGTGATCTTATTTATGTGCCAAGCACCTAATATGTGTAAGTCGAAGATGACCAAGCACTGAAAATAAAAGAACATATGAATGAAAACAAGCTCGTGCATAGAAAAGACCACGAAGGATCAATTGTCAGATTACAATACAATCGAATTAAAGTTCAAGTCCATAAAGGACCCTGGATGTAAGATGAGATGAACAACTAAGCCACATGTGGCCACTTAAGCCATGAAAGGCTAACAACAAACCTCGAATCCCAACCAAGGGTCAGGGAATCCAAATGCATCCTTAATCAAGACCAAGGAGTCCAAGAAAACCAAGAAGGTCCGACAACTAACTATAAAACCTTGTGTTAGGAGCAAGCATTGAGTGTCGTCCTCATCAATAAGGAAAACAAGGTTAAAAAACCTATCTACTATGAAAACGAAGTCCTGATGGACCAACCGTGAAGGAACATAATCCACAACCCGAAAACCAATGGTAGTCTCGCCAAGTAGGCAATCAAATTAATAGAATTTGATATCAAGTATAAGTCAAGGATGGCCATCAAAACCCAAGCCTTAGTTGACTTCGTGGTTGAATGTACCATTAACAACCAAGAAGTCGGGGGGCAAGAGGTAGTAACCCAAGAGGGCAAAGAACTGGAAAACAAGAATGAAGGAATACTGGGTGCTCTATTTTTACGGAACGTCAAAAACAAAAATCAAGAAGATTAAACAAAGAAAAGTCTGGAAAATGTATTCCGAGACTAAGGATTGAAGCCTTGATAGCCGGTTTAGGCTTGGCCAACCCTGAGGGTCAAGAACTTTAAAACTTGTGGAGATTCAAGATTGGTAGTCTCCCAAGTGAATGGCAAATTTGAAGCCAAGGAAAAAGCTATTACGAAGTACTTGAGATTGTGAAAGCTGTGATGGCTTAATTCGATGAATGCTTTGTGGAGTACATCCCGAGGGAGGAGAACATTAAGGCAGATGCCCTCTCTAAGTTCGCTTCCTCGGAGATAGAGAACTATGTTGGGAGTGTTTACTTTCAGGACTTGAAGACCCCTACTATCAATGTGAAGTTAGTGACACCGATCGATGTGCAAAGCTGTGGGATGGATCCTATCAAGGCTCACTTGGAAACGGGATGGCTCCCTGAAGATGTCATGGAAGCACATAAACTCTCGGTAAGAGCTTTAAGATACATCCTGATTGAGGGTTTGCTATACAAGAGATCTTTTGTGATCCCGTACCTGAAGTGCTTGAGGCCGAGGAGGCCAGAGAAACACTCGAAGAAGTGCACGAAGGGATGTGTGGGCAACACCTGGGGGGCAGAGCCCTTGCTCATAAAATACGTCCCCTTGCTCATACCAGCGACTATTTAAGGGATGAACCCTCTAACAACATGAATTCAAGGAACTGAGACCTTTGAAATTAGAATCCAAAGCATGGATTCAAACCCTAAAGGGATGTATCCCCAATTTAGAGGGGTGACTTTGCTTACAATCGCAAACACCCTAACATGATTACGAATCTCTATAATGGTGTTACCATCACCAACAGGACAAAACCCAAGTTATGGGCTCCTACCCCTATGAGGGCTGAGGGCATGATTAGCCATGTGTTTAAATGCTCATCATAAAAAGTTCACTTGCAAGGATGATTATCCTCAACCTCGAAGGTCCAAAATAATAAATCTTAGCTCATGAAGCACGTTTGATACATCAATAGGCATGACAGCCCTTAAGGCCTAGGGTGGCCTCCATCAATGATTCGACAGATATTTTTAAGAAGATTGATGAAATTAGCTCGTGAAGCTCATATTCAATCATTGAAACAAGATCTGGAAAGATTATAGACTCGAAAGTCCCAAAGAGAAAGAATCCCCTCTGCTATTAACTCGAATTATACTCCCAGAAGGACGAGGGTTGATACCCAAAAATTCAACCTAATGGCTTGGTGCGTTTAAGAGATCGTGATGATCCAACGAAAGTTTACAAAGAAATTCGAGATACCCCATGATCACGATCAATGATAGGGTGGTGATCAACACAAATTGGACTCTAAAAGGCCCAATCAAAACTTCAAAAGTTTATAGGCCCAACGATTTGAAAATCTAGATCCAGCCCGTGAAAATTAAAGGCCAAACAGGGCCCGTTGAAGTCCATAATAGGATTGGGAGTTACCAAAAGAAAGCACGAGGTCGTGACCATCGATCTCGTTTTCTAGTATAAGTACGAGCTCGACCATGCGACTTGGAAAATTCCATTTGAGGTCGTGAACGACCTTGAAAGATAAGGTCGTTTCTGACTTATGAAAAGCAAAGTAAGGCCACCACACAAACTGAGGTCGTTATGACATAGCTTGAGATCGCAAATCTCAGGTCGAATTTGAATTGGGAAATGTAAAAAATCCCCACGACCTGGGGCTCATTTGAGGTCGTTCTTGTGCTGTATTGAAGTCGAGGTTGAAAACGCGTAAAAATGAAGTCGACAAGTTGAGGTCGAAATTAACCTACGATTCGAGGTCGAGACAGACGACCTGGGCATAGAAAAAGCTTACGCTGAGCTCGTTGCATCCTAGTCGAAAATGAACTAGAGAGAATAGAAATTTCTCGCGACCTCACTCCCAATTTGAGGTCGTTTTAACACCATCTGAGCTCGTCCATTCGAGGTCGAAAAAACACTGAAAATCCTGAAAAGAAGCCACGACTTGGCCCTGGTTTGAGTTCGTTTTTGAGCTCGAAAATGAACTAATTTCTGCTCGAAATGTCCAGGTCGAAAATGACTTAAGAAACAGGGAAAATGGCTGCGATCTGGAGCAGTTTGAGCTCGAAATTGAGCTCGAATTTGGCCTAAAAAAAAAAAGAAGAAAAACATGCAATTTTTGGAAGCAAAATTAGTGATAAAATTTTAGAAAAATAAGTCGAAACGATAATTTCTGAATAGTAATAGTCTTCAGAAATAAAAAATTTCCAAGCTGACCTGGCAGCTCGACCCCAGCCAGGGGCTCTGCCCCTTGGACCCCGCCCGGGGGCCCCGGGCCCCCGCTAGCACCGATTAGTGCCGATTAGCACCGTTTAGTGCCGGTATAGCACCGTTTAGCGCCGATTAGTGCCGTTAGTGCCGTTTTATGCCATTCGACATTGTTTAACACTGTTTAAACATTGTTTAAGGCTGATTAGCGCTGTCTAGTGCCATTTAACACCGCTTAGTGTCGTTCAACATCGTCGTAAATTGCGTCGGTCGCTCCACGCTTTACACCAAGATGATATTGTTGAAAATACTCGCGTACGAGCAATGAACCCTGACCCAAGTCTCAATTAAGGCCTTTATAACTTCAAGGAAAACCTGATCAGTTTTCCTAGAAGTTGGGGGGCAAATGATGTGGGCTGAAAGTAAGCCCTAAAGACACATTTAATGTGGCATTAATTAGACCTAGAATGGTCCAAACGTGGGGCCCACCAGATGGGCCTAAATCCTATTTACAATATTAATTTCGTAATTAATATTAGGGATAATAAACAGCTCAGCAATAAGTGTCAGATAAGAACATTATCTCTACAAGGAGTAGCCTCCAAGGCATACACTCATACAAGGAAACAGACTCCTACAAGGAAGGGGTCTAGAACTTTCCTCAAGGCGGTGGCTTGCCCACCAAGTCTCTGATTCCTACCATAATTCTTGGGCTTCTCAGCCTATATAAAGGGCCTGACCCCTCATCCTCAGAACTACGTTGGCTTGATTCTCTAACAATACAGAGATACGTAGGCATCTTGTGAGGACCATTCAGTCTCGAAACGCAAGAACAGCCATAAAAGCTCGAAGCTCACCAACCCTATCATTAAATACACGCGAAACCTAGCCGCAATATCAAATCCTCGTTTTTATTCCACAACAGTGACTTAAAAATGAGATTATATGAATAGTGTTTATATTCCTAAATATCCCTAATCGAGCATTATTAATATGGGACAATTATAATGCATAAAGATTAGTATGTTTGTTGACTGATGACCACATCTCATTGGTCATAGGTATAGTGATACTAAAGTCAAGAACATAGGTGCATGTAATATTCTACATGGCACTGGATTGACCCATAGTGAGATTATACATGTTTATAAGTCATTAGAAAGACTCACAGTGATAATGGTGTAATGATCCTTAGACTTGAGATCATTATATTTCTATACGAGGATTAATATACTTTGACTTCATTAAAAGTTACCTTTGACCGGGTAATGATAAAAGTGGACATCGGGTATACTATGAGACGTATGAGAAATATGAATGATGGATAAAGGATTTAACCCTCCTATTATTAGGAGAGATATTATTGGCCTCTTGATTGAGTGAGACTATGAAAATGCATGGCCATGCTCAAATATTGATTTGTTTTAATAGTCTACTCATTGATCAAGGAAACCCGGATCAAACGTTGAAGAGGATGACTAATTACATGCCTCGAGTTTAATCTCTAATATTTGGTTAAAGGGATTATATTATACGGAAACATTAATCACGAAAGGTTTAATTGGATCACCATTTAATTATTATTACTTGGGTAGCAACGATGTATTACTAGATGCCGCTCATTGTTTACAATTTTAATTAGATATTAAAATTGTTGCCAACGTAATAATAACCTATAGGGTCACACACAAAGAACGCTTGAAGGAGAAATAATTTAAATTATGAATTTAAATTAAATAAGTAATTTGTTCTATTTATAATATTAATTAAGTATGACTTAATTAATTAATTAAATAGAAAAATGGAATTATTTTAACTAATTCCGAAATTAGTTATTAATTAATTAAGTGGGACTTAATTAAATAATAATTGGAATTTCGGATTAGTATTAATTATAATTGGATTATAATTAGAAAACTAATTCTCTTCTCCCTCTATATATATCTCTTTATGGCTGATTTTATATGGTGATATAAGTTTTACAAAACCCTAGCCGTTCTTGAGAGAAATAAAGAAGATAGAGAGAGAAGCAGTTTTCGGGTGCTAGTACACATCAATCCTTCGAGAAAAGCGTTCGTGTGGATACCGGTAGAGTGTAGATCGCGAGAGCGGGATGCGTGGTGATTCAAGTAGCTAGGATCTCTAATTGTCATCCGTTCATGAAGCTTCTTTAAGGTAATCATCTAACTCTGAATTAAATATCATGTTTTTGCATGGATCCTGCGGTAGGGTTTCGATTTTTATTCTTTTTCGCATTTTATTCCGCTGCGTTTGATGCTCGAAACCCTTCACCATCATCTATCAAGCTGCAACCAGAATTGATGATATCAAGCAGCTGATCATTCCTAAGCATCTAACTCCTCAGAACAAACCTCTCATTATTGCCATCATTGAGAAGCTGAACAAGAAGAAGGATGTAAGAACAGTAGAAGAATTGGAAGCTATATCTTATCTCAGATCATACATTGCAACTGGCATTGTACCAGAGTCTGCTAAGTTCAACCCATGCAAGGATGGTGATCAAGACAAGGATAAAGATAAAAGTGATGGAAGGAGAAGACATCACAGGAGTGATAAGGGTGATGAAGTTAAGAAGAAGAGGAAGGATGACAAGGATAAGAAAAATGATGATGATCAAGGTAAAGTCCCTGAGAGTAAAAGTGGAAAACCGCAAGCCTTAGGCATTGCTGACAGTAACCTCACCACAACACAAGACTCTAAGTCTAGGGTGAATACTGTTAGTAGTGACCTAGCAAAATCTACATTTATGGCTTCTGCAACTGTTTTGCCACCTCAAGAAGAGAAGAAGATTCAAGTCAAGAAACCATCTGTATGTTTCCATAAGCAAACTGCTAATGGAGTACTACAATGGTCTGCAAGCAAGGGTCATAAGTTTCTACCTAGCAATCAAGTGAAAAGGATTAAATTCAAGCATGCTGCGAGAAGAGTGAAGCCATCTAAGTCAAGGGCCCTAACTATCTATCCAAGACTGAAACTCCAACCACTAGATGAAGATTTTGATGAAGAGCAACTGTAATTTCTAAGAGCTCAAAGAATATGCTATGCTGCAATTGTGAATGACTACCTTGAGATCAAATACACTGATGGAAGAGAAATGAAATTCAAACAAGGGGCTTGTCAAAATTGGGGCAAGTTATATGAGATAGAAAGAATTATTGCATTGTTGGATTCTGAAGACAAAGTGGAGAGAGTATGGAAGCTGGAGTTAATTGATTTTGTGAAGATGAAGAGAGACTATGCTGAGAAGATAAGGAAGGGGTGCTTTGAGAAATGGCTAAAAAGAGAGAATGAAATTGATAGACTGTGTAATAACCCGGATTTTTCAAGAAATGATTTTATTATTATTTCAATAATAATAATATTGTTTTCCTAAAATGAGGAGGAATTTTTTTTAAAATTTATTTATTTAATTATTTTCGGTCAAGTGGAACCTGGTCCTTTTTTTTATTATTATTATATTGACCGAGTAGATACCTCGAGTCAATAGTTTATTTGGGCAAAGATTTAATTTTGGAGTGTGGAATTATTTAGTAAAGATTTTATTTTAAATTATTGAATAATTTGGAGATTTTAAAATCCTTAGAAAATGATTATGTTAATTATTTTAGGATTTGTAGGAATTGCTCGATTAATATATACAATCAAGAATTTGAGATTTTACTAAAACAACAGTGTTTTTAGTATTTTATAAAGCCTTGTAAATTGTGATTTATGAATCACAATTATGATTTTATTAGTTAATTTTATAAATTATTATTGACTTGTAAAATGCATATCAAATTAGAAAATTTAGATTTAATTCTATTTCTTTCTCCGAAAATCTTTAAAAATATTCTAGTATTTAATTATGCTAAAAAAATTATTTTTACAAATTAGAGTTTTAACTCAAAATATTATTTCCAGTATGTAGTAATTAGTTGTGTGGCTTTTAAGTGTTGTTGTGCCAAGCCCATTAGGTTACAAAAGGGAGAAAGCACATAGCACATCTATATACATATGTATATACACGCACAGCCGCACAGAGAAAACAGGGGGGAGAGAAACCGATCGGGGAGAGGAGAGGGCAAATCGGAGAAAAGAAAAAGAGAGGTTGGGGGATCGGAATTGAAGAGTGTAAAACCCCGTTATTTTTTATTATTATTAGATATTAGATTTTAAGTTATTTAGTTATGTAAATTAGTAATTTATAGAATTATTTTCGTGCAAGATATTTTGAATAAGAATGAGATTTATTATTAGAGGAAAGAAGTGTGAAAAGATATTAGAGAATCGGTATCATTTAATTTAAGATATTGGTGTGAACTAGAATATTTTTAATTTAGGTATTACGTGTAAAGGTTGTACGAAAGATTTAGAAATTACTATAATTAAATTAGGGTTTTAGTACGTATATAATAACCACTCTAGATAATAATTAAGCCGTGCACGAATTTGCCCAAGAGGTACGTTTTGTCTTCTGTCTTTTTCTTAAGTTCTTTAACGTCGTTTGACTTCAAATTGATTATGTGAGAATCATGTTCTTGTCATGTCTAATTGTCTATTACCATGCATTAATATTAAAGTACTAGAAGGTGCATACATCATGATTTGTGTTAATATGTTTAATTTGTTTTCAGAATTCCGATTCATGCACATATATGCTATGTGTATAATTCATCCCATAATTCATGAATTGTCTATATGATTCAATTATCCCTAAGTTATATGCAGTAGTGAATCTAATTTTATATATATATTCCATGATTGTGTTTTATAATTTAATTTATGTTTCTTAGAGTTTTCATTGAAGATAAAATTTTATTATCATAAATTTTAATTGTAATATATTAGATTACTTGCTAACTGTGATGTGTAGTTTTGAAAAGAAAAAAAAGGATTTTGATCCATATTAATTTGTCGTTGTGTGTATGTTCTGTACATGTAAAATTAATTAATTAATTAATTAGTCAATTTTTATCACATGTACATGCTTTCTGTAAGTTAGTGAATTAAGTTAAAGTAGGGATAATGACTTAGACTTGAACTTTAAAAAAGAACAATGACCTTTTCATAATTGTGCACATGATTTTAATGAACGTGGGCTACATTTTGCTTGGGTTAGTCATGTTTCTGTGAAGGGCTTTAGGCCTAATTGTATTCTTTTATAACATTTTCTTGAATACAGAGTAGTAGACTAATATGATTTAATTGGTGTCAAGTTGCCATGTTTGTAAATATTTAATTTAAGTATAAATGATTAATGTGTCATGTTTTTACTTGCACTGCCACTAGATAAATATGGATATGGCCATGACTTGTTATATTGTTCAGTGTGTAACTTCTGTTTGATTTGATCTATTTAATTATAGGATCGGTTCCTGTTAGATTTTATTTAGTGTTCGGTTGCTTTTGAGGTAAGTACTTTTTTACTTACTTTTAATTTTCGAAAAGTATATTTAATTCTGCAATTTTTTATTTTCGTATAAGATATAAGATTCTGTTTTTGATTTTCGTATAAGATATAAGAATTCTGTTTCGACTTTATAAGATATAAGTATTTGATTTTAGAATCCTCAGTCTCTACGTTTCGAACCCGTTCGTAATTTACGCTATAGTTCCGGAACTAGCCTTAGATACCCTTAGTAGGCGCACAAGTGTGCAACTTTAGATACCTATTAAGGGCGCGTAATTATTGAACTTTAGATGCCGGTCACTAGCAAAGTGTGGCGAAAGAATAAGAATATGAATAAGATGCCGGTCACTGACAAAGTGTGGCCGTAGAGCAAGACTGTGGTATTTTCAATTTTCGTTTCGTTTTATTTCTATTTTCTGCTTCTGTTTCTGATTTAAATTCTGTATTTTGAAAATATAAAACTTTGGGTCGGAATTGTTTTCGTAAATGTTTTGCAAACTTATATTGGATTTTGAAAATTGTTTTAATAAAAACGCCCATTGATTTTTAAGATTATCTGTTAGTCAATTTGTACTTGCTGAGCTGTGTAGCTCATTCATTTCAAATATTTCAGGTTTCAATCTTGGAAGCTTAATGAGAATAAGGATGTGAATTTTGTGGACTTTCGTGCTAGCTGTTAGATGCCTTTATTGGATTAGACTCTTTATCATTATTAGAATAAAGATTGTTATTGAATATTGGATTTATGAAGCTGCGTCTCCGTTTTTATGATTTTGAATTATTAAGTTTGACCGCTGCGTTGACTTTATTGAATATTTGGATTATTTGAATAAAGAATTCATTTTATTTAAGTTTCGTACTTAGATTTAATATCTCGAAAATTCGGGATGTTACAGTTGGCATCAGAGCCTAGGTTTTCCTTCGGAGTGTATTAGGTATGGGACTAGTACATTCCCTAGGATGCGATCACGTAGACTACCTTTTAGGTTTAACTTGTGAGTTTGGGCCTTACGATTTTGATGTTATATATGATATTCATTATCTTGAAATTTTGTAAATGTCAGGAAACGATTCGTTTAGCAAGAAGGTGTCCTTTAGCGACCCTAGCGAGCATTTTTCGATGGACGACGCACCTGGTTACAATAGTGACGACTCTGTCAACCGACCTCATCCGGAAGAAGCCATTGATGAGTCTATGGAAGAAGATCATAGAGAGATCAGATTTTTGAAGGAGGAGCTCGAGATCTATAAGGAAAGGAATGTGCTTGAAGATGAAAAGAGAGAGAATGCGATCGAGACGTTGAGGATTCGAACCAAAACGGTGGAAAGGGTCATCACCAAAGTCTGTGGAATGCGATTGCGGAAGTGGTGTCGTCCGGGACAAGAGAAGGCAATGAAGAGCATATTCATGGTGACCCGAAAATGGATCAAAAAGACTCGAAAGGACGTAGAGGAGGCATTAGCACGCGATTACGATTGATTTGATTGTAATGTTAAGATTTACGAGAGTGTGAGAGATAGTTTGAAATACGACCTTAGCTATTATAAGTGTTTAGTTATGAGCAACCCTATGATTTGATATTTGTCTTGATACTCAGATATTGTGGCAATAAATTAAGTATTGATGTGATTTAATATTGTGTTTTGTCTCCTTATATATTATTGTAAGTTTGTTAATTGTGTGTAAGAGAAAATTGTTTTATTATCTTAGGAAAGATGAACGGAGAAGACAACAACAATGACAATCAGAATGGTAACAACAATGGTGTTGGTGGGAATGTATTCGACCAGCTAGCTGAGACTCTGGCAACACTCGTGAATCAGCAACCCAGGCAACAGAATATCGTCTCTCAGTTCAAGCGTTTGAACCCGCCAACTTTCGATGGGGCGACTGATCCGGCCATAGTCGAGATGTGGATACAGGAGATGGAAAAAGCTTTCGGACTTCTCAGCAGCAACGAGGAGCAGAAGGTCACCTTAGCTGTGTATCAATTGCAAGGCAGTGCTTATGACTGGTGGCTCATGGAGAAAAGGAAGAACGAGACCGCAACCATTGATGGGGAACCGGAACCATACACTTGGGCAAAGTTCAAGAAGGCATTAGAAGATAAGTACTTTCCGAGAACCATTCGTCTGCAAAAAAAGAAGGATTTTATTCGGCTTGAGCAAGGTGGAAAGATTGTTACTGAATATGAAGCGGAATTTGCAAAGCTCTCGAAGTACGCGTCGACCTTAGTAGAAGATGAAAGCAGCCGAGCAAGAAGATTGGAAGAGGGACTTTGAACCGACATTAGGAATTCGGTGGCGTCTTTTGAACTTCAGACGTACGAGGCTGTGCTCAACAAGGCATTGGTGATCGAGAGGGGCCTAGCTGAATCTGAAAAGATGACAAGCAACTGGAACAAGAAGTGATTCGCTCCAACTGGTGGATTTTCGTCTCAAAGGGGAGCCTTTAAGAAGCCACACGTGTACGATAATATCGGAGGACAGGGTGATCGAGAGAAGTGTTCGAGGTGCGGTAAAAATCATCTAGATAAAGATTGTCGATGGAACACGGGTGCATGTTTTCACTGCGGAGAAGTAGGACACAAGATTTCTGAGTGCCCACACAACCCACCACCAAGGAATGAAGCTGCAGTACCAAGGAAGGAAGCTGATAAGAAGACTGGCATTGGACGTGTGTTTCAGCTCACTGGAAATCGCACCAACTATTAAGGTATGATTTATTTTCTTCGTGATTTATTTTATTTTATTATTGTGAATTTGGGGACCAAATTCTTTTAAGGAGGGTAGAATGTAAAACCCCGTTATTTTATTTTATTTTATTTTATTATTAGATATTAGATTTTAAGTTATTTAGTTATGTAAATTAGTAATTTATAGAATTATTTCCGTGCAAGATATTTTGAATAAGAATGAGATTTATTATTAGAGGAAAGAAGTGTGAAAAGATATTAGAGAATCGGTATCATTTAATTTAAGATATTAGTGTGAACTAGAATATTTTTAATTTAGGTATTACGTGTAAAGGTTGTACGAAAGATTTAGAAATTACTATAATTAAATTAGGGTTTTAGTACGTATATAATAACCCCTCTAGATAATAATTAAGCCGTGCACGAATTTGCCCAAGAGGTACGTTTTGTCTTCTGTCTTTTTCTTAAGTTCTTTAACTTCGTTTGACTTCAAATTGATTATGTGAGAATCATGTTCTTGTCATGTCTAATTGTCTATTACCATGCATTAATATTAAAGTACTAGAAGGTGCATACATCATGATTTGTGTTAATATGTTTAATTTGTTTTCAGAATTCCGATTCATGCACATATATGTTATGTGTATAATTCATCCCATAATTCATGAATTGTCTATATGATTCCATTGTCCCTAAGTTATATGCAGTAGTGAATCTAATTTTATATATATATTCCATGATTGTGTTTTATAATTTAATTTATGTTTGTTAGAGTTTTCATTGAAGATAAAATTTTATTATCAAAAATTTTAATTGTAATATATTAGATTACTTTCTAACTGTGATGTGTAGTTTTGAAAAGAAAAAAAAAAGATTTTGATCCATGTTAATTTGCCGTTCTGTGTATATTCTGTACATGTAAAATTAATTAATTAATTAATTAGTCAATTTTTATCACATGTACATGCTTTCTGTAAGTTAGTGAATTAAGTTAAAGTAGGGATAATGACTTAGACTTGAACTTTAGAAAAGAACAATGACCTTTTCGTAATTGTGCACATGATTTTAATGAACGTGGGTTACATTTTGCTTGGGTTAGTCATGTTTCTGTGAAGGGCTTTAGGCCTAATTGTATTCTTTTATAACATTTTCTTGAATACAGAGTAGTAGACTAATATGATTTAATTGGTGTCAAGTTGCCATGTTTGCAAATATTTAATTTAAGTATAAATGATTAATGTGTCATGTTTTTACTTGCACTGCCACTAGATAAATATTGATATGGCCATGACTTGTTATATTGTTCAGTGTGTAACTTCTGTTTGATTTGATCTATTTAATTATAGGATCGGTTCTTGTTAGATTTTATTTAGTGTTCGGTTGCTTTTGAGGTAAGTACTTTTTGACTTACTTTTAATTTTCGAAAAGTATATTTAATTCTACAATTTTTGATTTTCGTATAAGATATAAGATTCTGTTTTTGATTTTCGTATAAGATATAAGAATTCTGTTTCGACTTTATAAGATATAAGTATTTGATTTTAGAATCCTCAGTCTCTACGTTTCGAACCCGTTCGTAATTTACGCTATAGTTCCGGAACTAGCCTTAGATACCCTTAGTAGGCGCACAAGTGTGCAACTTTAGATACCTATTAAGGGCGCGTAATTATTGAACTTTAGATGCCGGTCACTGGCAAAGTGTGGTGAAAGAATAAGAATAAGAATAAGATGCCAGTCACTGGCAAAGTGTGGCCGTAGAGCAAGACTGTGGTATTTTCGATTTTCGTTTCGTTTTATTTCTGTTTTCTGCTTCTGTTTCTGATTTAAATTCTGTATTTTGACAATATAAAACTTTGGGTCGGAATTGTTTTCGTAAATGTTTTGCAAACTTATATTGGATTTTGAAAATTGTTTTAATAAAAATGCCCATTGATTTTTAAGATTATCTGTTAGTCAATTTGTACTTGCTGAGCTGTGTAGCTCATTCGTTTCAAATATTTCATGTTTTAATCTTGGAAGCTTAATGAGAATAAGGATGTGAATTTTATGGACTTTCGTGCTAGCTGTTAGATGCCTTTATTGGATTAAACTCTTTATCATTATTAGAATAAAGATTGTTATGGAATATTGGATTTATGAAGCTGCATCTCCGTTTTTATGATTTTGAATTATTAAGTTTGACCGCTGCGTTGACTTTATTGAATATTTGGATTATTTGAATAAAGAATTCATTTTATTTAAGTTTCATACTTAGATTTAATATCTCGAAAATTCGGGATGTTACAAAGAGTGTGTGGTGTGATGGTATTGAACGAAACAGAGGCTGAGGTGGTGGTGTCAGGCGGAGCTCAGGCGAGCCCCTGGCGTCGGGTAGCAGCAGCGGCCGGAAAGGTCGACGACGAGAAGAGACGTCGGAGATGACCACCGGAGTGGTGGTGGCGACTGGGCAGCGTGGGGAGAGAGAGACCGGCGCGGTTGAAGAGAGAGAGAGAGAGAGAAGGGGGGAGAGAGAGAGAGAGAGAGAAGAGAGATGGTGGGGATTTTCCGGTGGTTTGATTTTCGGGTGAGTCGAATCGATATCGGAATGGTATAATTTTTATATTTTTAAATTATATATTTAATTGTCGCAATTTAATTAGTTTTAAATTGTGAATTTTATGGTGTTAATTTTAGTAATTAGATTATATTTGAAATTCGAGAATATTGTTGTAAGTTCCGTATTTAATTCGGAGAGTTTAGTTAAGTATAATTATTAAGGTTAATTGTGGGCCCGATTAAATGTGCGGGTTAGTGGTTGTTAAATGTTAATTGATAAATTGGTAATTGTTAATTTTCGTTTGTAATTGTTATTTGCTAAGTGCTAATTGTTATTGTCATATAAGGTATATTTATACGAGTTGACTAAATGGTAAATGCTTATGTGCTAAATGGTATAAAGCGAGTCGTAGTATTTGATGACTTTACTAATTATGAATGTTATATGTTATTTAGTTTAACTGCGAGGAGTCGTAAAGGGATCATAAGTTCTAAATGTCAGTATTTAGGGACTTGTGTAATTCTCTTCGGCTAGATCCTCGGGCTTACGAATATCAATGATTGATTGTCACCAGTATAATTAATATGCTCAAGTGATATGATCATTGATATAGCGTAAGTAATAGTTAATGCTAGGGGTTGTTCCCTAGGGCTTACGAATATCAATAATTGATTGTCACGTGTATCATTAAAATGCGTGAGTGATACGATTATTGATGTAGCGTAAGTAGTAGTTGATACGATTATTATGTTATGATATGTGTGATACCAGGAAATGTCCACTTTAAAAAGGGGACTCTTCCATGTCATTTTCTTTACTAAATGTATTATGTGTATTAAGTGGTATTAGAATAGTCAACTATAGGGAGGACACCTATAGTTTGACTTTACTTGACTTAGTGGTAATTCTGAATTATGTCTACTCGAGATACGAGGTTGGACTGACACGTAATCGTAACTATTTCAGTACCATTAGGGTATAATCAAGTTGGAGCGACGTGCATCAAATAGGAAAGATCGAGGCGTCGTATGAGGGAAGGTAAGATACCTCCATGGAATTGCTTGGACGAGGTGCAAAGGAATTATTCGCAGGTTTCTGTTTTCTGCTAAGGACCAGAGGCAAGTTTATTTATGCATACTCTATCGTTCAGAGTATTTGTATTTTGAAATATATGAAATGTGTGGACTAGATTTAAATCCATAATTGTGAGTTTTCCAATCTTGTGCTTCTTCATCAAAATCAGTATATTTTGACCTTGCTCATGATTAGTAAATCCTTCTCGCGCATGAAAATGCACACCTAGAGGGGGGTGAATAGGTGTAAATGGCTAACTATATTCAACTAAGTCCGATTTTAAAAATTACCAGAAACAGCTTACTGATTTCGTTTTATGCAGAGACAAATGGTAAGCTGATTGCAAACAGTATGCTGAATGTAAAGACAATAAGTGCAGTAGTGCATAAACAGTAAGCCAAATGCAAGCAGTAAGTAAAGAGCAGAAAATAAAGAACACAGAGACTTTTAGCCAGGTTCGACCCCTAACCCCTATGGTCTACGTCCTGGTCCCTTACCAACTTGGTAAGAGAATATATTATTGATCACTGAAATAAAACCAATTACAAGATACAATAATATATCTCCCTTATATCCCAGTTGTTGACAAATGGCGTGCTGAACTCATGTTTCTGAACTTGCTCTCTAAGCTATACTTCCCAAGTATACTTCTCTAGCAACGATCACCAAACCCTAGTTCCCAAGCCAACTTTGTCCAACAACTAAACCTTACAATTCGAACAATACAATCAATAGATGAATACAACTCAAACTATGAACTCTTTAAGATATAGCACGTATATAATATATTAAGAGCTCGAGAGAACGAAAGATATAGCAATGGAAAACTGAGTTGTTTGTGTTCTTGTGTGCTTGAATATTTTTCTTTGGATTGTTAGCAACGAATGAACACAAGAATCAGGTTTATAAAGCTTCACACCAACGTTCAGAAAATCAATCACCAATTATTCAAATGATTAGAATCAATTTCCAACGTTCAATTGGTTAGAGATTTTACAAACGTTCTTGTGAACGTTAGACAGAGGGTTTAGAAGAAAGAAATCGATGAAAACATAACCCTTCTGATTTGTATAGATATAAAACGTGTATAGGAGATTTTGAAGAAAGAAAATCTTTTAAATAAGGAAACTCCCATAAGTTTTATAAAACGTTTTAAAGAAATATATTTGAAAAGATTTGAGCTCTAGAATATATTGTGTACGTATTATATAATAAAGAGTCCTTACAATATATTTCCTGAATTACATCCATGAGAATTTGTCTTGATATTATCTTCAGGATTTCTGGCAGTTGGAAATGGCTTGCTGTTTGTACTGTCAGTGTGCAACTGGCTTGCCAGACTGTCTCTGTTGTAACACCAAATGGCTTGCTGTATATATTCTCTGTAAACAATTAGTATACCCTGCAAAACCAAGTTAGTACAACCATAACACAATGTTTTATATCAAACTACAAGCAAATAGCTTGCTGAATGTGATCATCAAAACCATAGGAGTATCAATCTCCCCCTTTTTGATGATTACACAATATTTAGGAGAAATAAGAACTCCCCCTAAATCCCTGCATATTAGTATATTTTGATATAAAACAGATTCAAGATAAACAAGCATAATAATCATATCTAAATCGAATATCTTGACCAAACAAGCAAATAAGTTCTCCTAAATTTCTCCCCCTTAATCCATCAAAAATTCAACAAAAAGAATAATAGTCCAGGTCCTGAATAAGCATCGAGAAATAAAAAAAAATCAAATCATGGTAATGACATATAACCAGCTCAGATACAAATGGTAAGCCAACATTACCCATTCTGTGTTTGTCAACATATTGACTACACAGTACACATGCCAAGCTCCCTTCGTAAGAATGAGAATCTTTCTTCAGCTAATGGCTTCGTGAAGATATCCGCTCGTTGAAATTCTGTTGAGACAAATTCCAACTCAATCTTTCCTTTAGCAACATTATCTCTCAAGAAATGGTGTCGAACATCAATATGTTTTGTTCTTGAGTGATTCACCGGATTCTTCGAAATATTGATGGCGCTTGTGTTGTCACAATATATTGGAATCTTGCCACACTTGATATCAAAGTCCTTTAGTGTTTGAATCATCCATAAAATCTGAGAACAACAGCTACCAGCTGCTAGATATTCTCCTTCAGCCGTGGATAAAGCAACAGAAGCTTGCTTTTTGCATTGCCAAGAAACCAAGCTTTGTCCAAGGAATGCACAAACACCACTTGTACTCTTTCTATCAGTTTGAGACCCTGCATAATCTGCATCACTATACCCAACAAGATCAAAAGTATTTGTGATAGGATAGAACAAACCAAGATTGATAGAACCACTTAAATATCTAAATATTCTTTTAACCGCATTTAAGTGAGACTCTTTAGGGTTGGATTGAAACCTTGCACAAACACATACACTATACATGATATCAGGTCTTGAGGCTGTTAAATATAATAGACTTCCAATCATACCTCTATACCTTTTGACATCCACATCCTTACCATTCTCATCTGCAAATAGCTTGCTGTTTTGAGTCATAGGAGTTGCTTTTGCTTTGACATCTTCATAACCAAATCTTTTGAGTAGATTCTTTGTATACTTTGATTGATGCACGTAAATACCATCATTGGTTTGCTTGATTTGAAGACCCAAGAAATAATTGAGTTCCCCCATCATGCTCATGTCAAATTCATTGTACATGCACTTAGAAAACCACTCACACATAGATTCATTAGTAGCACCGAATACAATATCATCCACATATATTTGTACAACAAGAATATCTTTACCATTTTGCTTTGTAAATAATGTGGGATCGATATTACCTCGAATGAATCCATTTTTGAGAAGAAACTTACTAAGCCTCTCATACCACGCTCTAGGGGCCTGCCTTAAACCATATAATGCCTTTTTGAGCTTGTAAACATAGTCATGAAACTTCTCATGTTCGAATCCAGGAGGCTGTTTGACATAGACTTCCTCATCCAGCACGCCATTTAGAAATGCGCTTTTTACGTCCATTTGATATAACTTGAATTTCTTGTAGCATGCATAGGAAAGAAGCATTCTGATTGATTCTAAACGAGCTACAGGTGCATATGTTTCTTCAAAATCAATTCCTTCTTGTTGATTATAGCCTTGAGCCACGAGCCTTGCCTTATTTCGAGTAACGGTTCCAAATTCATCCACTTTGTTCTTGAACACCCATTTGGTTCCTATGATAGAAGCATCTTCTGGTGGTTTTACAAGTTCCCAAACATCACATCTCTCGAATTGGTTGAGTTCCTCTTGCATTGCCATGATCCAATTTTCATCTTCTAATGCTTCTTTGATATTTTAGGGTTCTTCTTGAGCTAAAAAGGCAGCATAAGCACAAAAGTTTGCTTTTCCTCTTCTTGTTGTGATTCCATCTGAGATATTTCCAATAACAAGTTCTGGAGGATGATTCTTTACTGTCCTTGTAGCTTTTGGTAGAGAATGTTGAGCAATTTCTTCATTTGAAGTTAACAGGTTCGACCCCTAACCCCTATGGTCTACGTCCTGGTCCCTTACCAACTTGGTAAGAGAATATATTATTGATCACTGAAATAAAACCAATTACAAGATACAATAATATATCTCCCTTATATCCCAGCTGTTGACAAATGGCGTGCTGAACTCATGTTTCTGAACTTGCTCTCTAAGCTATACTTCCCAAGTATACTTCTCTAGCAACGATCACCAAACCCTAGTTCCCAAGCCAACTTTGTCCAACAACTAAACCTTACAATTCGAACAATACAATCAATAGATGAATACAACTCAAACTATGAACTCTTTAAGATATAGCACGTATATAATATATTAAGAGCTCGAGAGAACGAAAGATATAGCAATGGAAAACTGAGTTGTTTGTGTTCTTGTGTGCTTGAATATTTTTCTCTGGATTGTTAGCAACGAATGAACACAAGAATCAGGTTTATAAAGCTTCACACCAACGTTCAGAAAATCAATCACCAATTATTCGAATGATTAGAATCAATTTCCAACGTTCAATTGGTTAGAGATTTTACAAACGTTCTTGTGAACGTTAGACAGAGGGTTTAGAAGAAAGAAATCGATGAAAACATAACCCTTCTGATTTGTATAGATATAAAACGTGTATAGGAGATTTTGAAGAAAGAAAATCTTTTAAATAAGGAAACTCCCATAAGTTTTATAAAATGTTTTAAAGAAATATATTTGAAAAGATTTGAGCTCTAGAATATATTGTGTACGTATTATATAATAAAGAGTCCTTACAATATATTTCCTGAATTACATCCATGAGAATTTGTCTTGATATTATCTTCAGGATTTCTGGCAGTTGGAAATGGCTTGCTGTTTGTACTGTCAGTGTGCAACTGGCTTGCCAGATTGTCTCTGTTGTAACACCAAATGGCTTGCTGTATATATTCTCTGTAAACAATTAGTATACCCTGCAAAACCAAGTTAGTACAACCATAACACAATGTTTTATATCAAACTACAAGCAAATAGCTTGCTGAATGTGATCATCAAAACCATAGGAGTATCAGTGCAATAATCAAAACCCCAGGACTTATAATACTGTCGATAGACGGGGATATTTTTATGATCCTACGTCTTGGGTTATATGGTTTATATTTATAAACTTTTCGTATTATGGAAGTGGACTATATGTTATAAGGTATGTAATTATGTACCGGAATAAGAAAGGCTCAGAGGGTAGAGCATGTATTGAATTTTATAACTTAACCCGTGTGTCGGGGTTATTTTGTAATGTATATTTCCGAAACTCGGACACAATTTTTTTAAAGAATTTCGCAATAACTAACCTAAAGGCAACATCACCAATAAACCAATGTTCATTTAATTAGTAAATACTTCTAAAGCATTTACGGATTAAATAAACCTTATTCTTCTAATTAAGTTTATTTAATTGGATGAATATCATTTTCAAAACGTTTTCTTAAAATCGCTTTGTTCCGGAATAATAACAAAGATATTCCCCTAATTATAAATTGAATATTTTCGGTTAAAGAACCTGGAATAATATTAATAAACGTTATTTGAGAGGTTATTTAATTCAATGAATATTAATTATAATATTCATTTGGCAAGAATTTATGAATGGTCTATTACCTATTGACTGAGAATCAATGTGAGTTATTTGATAAAGTGGTTAAAGTCCGGGAACTACCGGAGAGATAATGTCTTGGTTTTAATTAGAAATATTCTAAGAGTTACATTTGGGTGTTTTGAGGTTATTGCATATTTCGATATTAGTAGTAAAATTGTTGAATATTCTTTTAAAAAGGGGCTATTGAATATTTTATTCAATAAATATTATGTATTTATTTATTAAATACCCTAAGTGTTTGAAAGGGTATAAAATGTTATTTGGAGGTTATTGAAGGACTTTTATAGTTGATTTAAAATACTATTTTTGATTCTACCTATGCAAGTTTTCAAAACCTATACTTTTGAAAAGTTATTGTATAATACTGCATTTGCCAGGTATTTTGTGAGATAGAGGTAGTCGTGGAAACCCGGAGGGATTCCAGCGGCAGATTATTATTTATTTTGAAGAATGTTATTTATAAACATTAATTATATTTCCGTGAAGTATGAATTACTTGGAAACCATTCGAGGATTATTATTTGAATACGATATCATTCAAGGAATTGTATTTGCTTACTAAATCTTTCGAGGAATATTATTTGAGTATTATCTCAGTCGAGAAATACCATATGAATATTATTTCTGTTAAATAGGCGAGTGGAAGGCATAATTGTTTTCGAGGGTACAATGTGGTACTTGTGTTATGATTTGATATTGGCTTATAAGCGAGATATGAGATACATTAGTTATAAGCCGGATGTTGCTAAGACCCTTACCGAAAGGGCATACGAATCTCATTTTTCGAATATAGACCGGGAATCGGTATTTCTTTATATATTATGAATATTTTCGAAGGAGAATATTTAAGTAAATATTTCCCATTATTTGTTGGAATGAATATTGTATGGATATTCATTCGAGATTATTTACTTAATGATCATTACTTTACTATTCATTTAAGGATGAATTATTTACTGGATACTATTCCAAATATTTATTCGAGGATTTACTTGTTTAAATAATAATTTCCATATACTCATTCGAAGGTTACCTTGAGCAATGTTTTATATTAAGAATATCCTTTAATCATTTAGGAGTTAATAAATATTCTTTGAATATTTATTTAATTCTTTTAATTAGTTTTAAAAAGGCATTATTTTATTCAGATATTATCTTCGATCTTCAAATACTATGTAAATTACTCCTGAGTCTTATCATTATTACTTTTATCAAGGAAGGTTCTCAGAACTCTATTCTTCATTTGAATCTATCTTTTAAAATATAAGGGAACCTTACTTGAGAGCTGTTATTTCTTTGACTACCCGGTCATATACTTGTTAGACTACCTTTTCACTCGCATCTTGATTCTTTTCAAATATCGATATAAGTCTTGTTGGTTACCTCCTCAACACTCGAGGGGTAAAATTCATGGAACAAGTTTATATCCATTAACAAGCATCAGCTTGGGAAATATTGGTGAATTTTCCTTTTCTTTCTCTTGTTGGCACCACTCTTGATTTTCCTTCCTTAGCAGAATTTGATTCAATCTGGATTTGGAGTTGCCTGTAGAATGCTTCTTCTTCAGCAATCTTTGAATTCAGCTTTGATTGCAACCACCTAAGGTACTGGGTGCTTGCCTTAGATAGTTGATCCTCCAACCTGAAGAATCTCCTATTTCCTTCTTCATCCCTGAATTCCATCATCCAATAAGGTTGAATGTGGATTTTCTGTCCATTGTATGGGATCTTCAATTTCTTGGGCAAACTTGATGGAGAATTCCATTCTGCTCTAATCTGTTCAATCCTCTTGATTATTTCATGCTTGGCTACCATGGAGAACCCTGTATGTATCTTAATGGCAGAGAATACTTTGGTTAAGATTTGATAATTTTCTCCAAGTACCTTCTGTAAAGGCCATGTCCTCTCTTTTCCTCCTTTGAAGACAAACACTAATCTCTCAGGCAGTTGTTTGTATTTGTCAATTCCTCTCACTTCTGACACTTCATCCATATATAGATTGATGCCAGAATATTCTTCTATAACTGCCTGATAGATGTAGTCTTCCTTGTTCTCAGCAGGAGACTGTTTAACAATAGAGGGCACCTTAGATATTTGGATAGGCAACTTTGGAGTTTTCTTTCTTGAGGCCCTTTTCTTTTGTGTTGATTCAAACAGAAATTTTGGAACCTCAATTTTGTCAAACTCCACTGGTTCCTCCTTTGGCTCTATTTGCTGTTCATGGAAGTTTACAGATGGGTTTATTACCTCTTGAGGCATTTGAACTGGTAATTGTGTGCCACTTGTTTCTCTGGATCCTTTCTGTGGAGAAATAGGTCTGTTGGGTCTTTGCTTTTTCTGTCTTTTCTGTACCCTGGCCTTAGTGCCACCTTTTCTCTTAACTGGCTTAGGAGGTTCCTCAGACTCCTTTTCTTCACTTTGTAACTCATCCTCTAACTCTTGAGCTAGCCTGGCTAGCCTCTCTTCTGAGTTTTCATTTGGAAATTCAGTATTTGGATGAGCTTCTCTTAGCAGCCTTGAAGTCTCTTCCCTCTTGGCTTCAACAAATCTAGGATGGCTGTTGGAGATGTTCGGAATTTTTCCATTCCTTATGATTACAGCCATCCATTCTCTTACTCTTTTATTAGTCTTTTGCTTGAACTCCATGATAGCTTCTCCCATTAGCTTCTCTTCATTATCCTTGGGAAATAGATAGTCTAGTTGTAACTTGTTCTTCCCATTTGCTTTTGGTGGAGAGTAAACTCTGGTTTTTATGATGGGTTCAATTTCTTTGACATAAGAAGGTTCAGCATCATAACATGTAGGAGCCACAATTACTGGAGTGAGCACCTTCAGAATTGTAGTAGATATTGTTGGAGCTGAGGTTTGGCTAGAGAATAGAGTTGATGCAATAGATTCATTGATCAACCTTTCTGACCTCATTATCCTTTCATTTTGTTCCTCTCTTATCTTTTGTAGAGCTTAATCTTGGCTAGCTTTTCCTCTTCTGTCATGTTTGAGAGATCAAACTCTTCAGATAGAGCTATTGGTAGGGGTTTGGATTTGCTGGGGGAAGCTTTGATAATAAATTCCTGTGGATTGACCACTATGGTAGGCTGCTGCTCCCCCTCACTTGCTGCTTCTCTCCTTTCAGAAATAGTGATTTGTCTTTTAGTTGCCACAGCCTCTTCCACTTTCTCCCCCTTTTTGTTAGCATCAAGGGTTTGAATAGAAGTAGGGGCTGCAACCAACTTTTCTAAAAGTTGAGTTTGCAGTTTCTGATGTTGAAGAAATTGCTCCATCTGGGATTCCATCTTTTTCACTCTACTGGTAAGTTGTTGCACAAACTTAGCCAAGCTGTCTTCTTTGATGAATCTTTGTTGCAACACCCTCTGAGTGGCTGTAGGAGCCAACTGCTCCCACTTGGAATCCACAGAAATCTTCACATCTTTGATATCTTGCTTGACCTCCTCTAAGTTTGATCTTTGAATCACCATTTGCATCTTTTGCAACTTGAGAGAGTCAATTGCTTGTTGAAGAACAACCTGTCTTTGGGGATCTGCACTTTGGTGCTCAGCCATGGCAGATTTATATTGCCTTATGATCTCCAAATCAATATCAAGATAGGTATAGCTAGTAGCAAATTTCCAATCATGAATACTGCTAGCACCTTCATCCTCAGTGCTCTCGCTGGCTTCACTGTCAAATTCTTCAATGTCTTCATCTTCAGCAATGGATGGCAGAGCTTCTAAAGATTCCTTAGCTCTTTGTTGTGACTGTGAGGTGTGCACTAGGTGCATTGCCTCCTCTGTTTCCACATTGCTTTGGCGAGCCAGAATTTGATAGGCAGGTGGAGGAATAAAGGTTTCAACATCCAAGGAGATGGAGTTAATCATTGACTGATATTCTTTTTGATATCCCATGTCCTTGGTTGCATCATCAACCTCCATTGGCTCACTTGCAATGGCTTCTCCTTCCAGCCTTATACCTCCTGTAGTCCCTTCTCTCCTCTCATCTCTCTTTTCTTGCATCAAGGGCTCCCCTTGGCTCACACCCTCACCTTCACCTACTAAGGTGGAACTCTCAATCTCTCCTTTTGCCTGACCGGAAGAAATGGTCAGCCTCTCATTATTTTTCTCTCCTTTTGCCTGCTCACAAGGCAGCCTCTCACTCTCTTCCCTCATTCCTAAAAGTGTTTCAACTACTACAAACTCCTCCACAGTTGACATGGGAATGTCACATTTTGTAATGGTAGAGAGAGTTGTCAACGAATAAAGTGTATCCGTTGATGTAGTAGTTATTGCTGTCAACGGATGATTAGTTGTAGACATATCCGTTGATGGAGAAACACTTGTCAACGGATGAAGGATATCCGTTGATGAAGGAAAAAGAGTATCCGTTGAAGTGAAAACCAACACTGAATCTGTGGTGATTGATTTTAAGGAAGAGGCCACAGATAGTGTTGCCCAGTAAATAACAATTGTAGAAGGGGGGGTTGAATACAATTGTATAAGATTTTCGACTTAAACAAATAACACAAGTATGAATCAATAACAGCTTTATTAATTCTGATATAAAACTGTTACAAAACTCTCTTAAGAAATTCTTATGTTCTTAAGAGCTGCTAGGTTACAAGATAAATCGTGTAAGCGATTACTTTAATGTAAAACCTAAACTGTGTTTATATAGAGTACACAGTTACACTATCAATTACAAGATATTCTAAATCAATTACATATATCTCTGAATGCATATCTTGTATGATAGCTGCCTTCCTATAATCTAGGAACCGACATATCAATCTTCCTTGATCTCTGGTCTGATGAGAATCTTCACGAAATACTGACCAGCTTCTAATCCTGATAATAGTCCAATACTGACGTTGTATTACTGATGACGTCAGCATCAGTATCTGATCAGTAATGCCCAGATCCTGATCATCACTTGAATCAATATCTAACAATCTCCCCCAATTTGTTCTTTATGAAACAAAGCACAAATTCCTTGATTCAAAGATGTCAAAAACTCAAAACAAAATACCTTCTAGAAATCATCAGGAATAGTTTCAGAAATTTTTTGATAAAACATATTCATCTTCAAGAAATCAGATATCAATTCTTCTTCCTTGCTTTCAAGAATTTGAATCAGTTTCTTCTTCAGATTTTTGAGTCCTTCATCTTCCTCATTAATCTGATAGATAGCTGCCCTGAGATTCTGAATTGAGCTTCTTGGAAGATCTAAATCACCTAGCAACACATAAGCAATTTCCTTCCCATTTGGATTTAGAGACAGTTGTTCCATGCCTAGATACACTTCTCTAACAACAGTACCTTTCTTCATTTCAACTTCTATGTCTCTTAAATTTAAGTACATAGAAATATAATTGCCATCATACCTCGTTCCTCCATCCATAAATCTCTGTCTGATTGTCCTGTAAATCATAACAAACCAATTGTAGTAAACTTCTCTTTCTTTGACATTGATTCTTTTACTTCTGAGAAGATACAGAACATATTTCAGCTCTTTTGCAGATTTGCACAACAACTCATGAATAGGAATCTTCTTTACACTTCTATCTTTCATGAAGTACAACATCTTTTCTATTTTCTTTGCACCAGCATGACAATCAGCAATGATAGCAACAGCTTCAAGTTTCCAGAGATGATCAACAGTTAACTCATCACCAATCTTGTCAACTAGAGCATGTTGATCAGTTTGAACAATGAAAACAACCTGTGCATTATCATACCCAATGCCTCCTCTTGTGCCAGGTTCCAATCCTTTCAAACCAGATTGCATACTTACCCATTTTGGTGGATTTTCAACAATAAATGTAGTAGACTTTGATTTAACAATCGATAAAGATTCATTAATCAAAGAAGACTCTGTTATCAGTCCTGCAGATTTGAAAACAATCGGTTTCCTATAATCACACTCATTCTTCTCCTTTTTCTTACTCTTCTTCTTCTCATCTGTTGGATAATACTGCTGATGTTCAGGAACAGATTTACTTTCATCATACCATAACTTCCTGTCTGATCTATAAACATTTCTCAAGTAATCTCTGATTGTTATCCTTTCTGCTTCTTTGGCTTTAGCTCTGATTTCACTTTCTCTTTCAAATCTTCTGAAGTTCTCTTGTTCATACATCAGTGTATCTTCAATAACTTCCATATTGTGAAATTCAACCACAACCTTAAGAATCATAATCTTAAGTTCTTTTAAAATTTCAGCTTCTTCAGAATCAGAAACAACATCAGGAATTGAACCAAAGACTGACTTCTCATTAGATGTAGTAGATTGAACAGCAACCTTGCTCTTTCTTTTTAAAGGCAATATCTCCTCTTCAATTTCTTCAGGAGCATTGAATCTGTTGTCTGGAGTTAGTGCAAGAGATAGTGGAGTTTTCTTCTTTTCATTTTCAGAAACATCTTTTAATTTGATTCCACTAGATCTTGTTTGCCTTTTACTTGTTTGAGCAGATAATCTTCCTCTACTTCTGTATCTTCCTCCTCTGCCTCTTCCTCTTCTTGCAGCAGGAGCTTCATTTTGTTTTGCAATCTCTCCAAGAATCTTGTTCTGTTCTTCTAAGAACTCATCAGTAGTCATGTTTGGATTATCTCCAGTAGATAAGATAAGTGCCTTCTCAGCATGATACTGTTGAACTCTTTTGTCTTTATGAAACAGTTTAAGAACACGACCATCCCCAGTGTCAAGTTCATGAAACAGATTAGCAGCATCTTCATCCTGTTCCACATACACATCATCCTCAGGAATAGTTGACAGAGTTTGACCAGGTGTCATGAACTGTTCTTCTTTTGGATTCTGAGATTGCACCATTGTTGTCACTGTCTTCTTACCAGATCTAGAAACATGAGTTGACTGCCTAGTTTGAGTATTAGATCTCTTTGTTACTAAAGCAGCATCAGAGGTTTCAACTTTATGTGACTTAGCACCACCATCATTTCCAGAATTATCATCATCCTTTTGTACAATTGGATTAGGTGAGCATTTTGTTTTGACTATCTTCTCCCCCTTTTTGACATCGGCATCTTCTTCAATGAAGAAAGATAAGATAAGCTTGAGGGTTTCATCAATATTATCAACTTTTGATTCCAAGACAGTCATTCTGGAATCCATCTTCTTTTCAAGTGCTTTAATATCATCAGCAAGAAGACGTGCTTGAGAAGCAGTAGCAGATATAGAAACAGATGTTTGAATACCCGCTTGAAATTGTAACAGCCTTCATAGAGTCAATCTCACTCTTCAATCCCTTTGCTAGAAGAGCATTAGTCTTGAGAAGAGCCTTGAGTTCAGGAGTAAGCATCCTTGTGGCAATATGACCAGAATGAAAAAGAGCATTTTGAAAATTCATCTCAGCATTTGGCTGATTCCATTCAGTATCCCATTCATATCCCCTTGCAGCTCGAGTATCAGGAGGAAGAATAGAACTGTACTCCCCTCTGAATTCTTCTTGAGTAACAGACTGCATGTACCTACTCGAAGACCCATAAGTAGAAAGGAGACTTGCTTTTATTGTTGCCTGCATTTGAATTGTCTCAGGATCAGCATTAGCATGATCATCATCATCATCTGAGCTATCACCAGCCTCAGGAAGTTTATCATCAACATTATCATCAGGATGCATAACACCTTTCATTTTCAAATCACCAGTAGATGCAGCTGGTGAATCCTGATGTCCTGCAGACAGATTAGTAACAGTTCCTAAATCTCTCATTTCTTTTAAAGTGATCTCATCACTTCTCACAATGTTACCTAAGTTACTGTCAATAGTAACTGCTACCTCACTAGAAGTTAACAACTTCTCACTCTGTTCTACCTTTCCTTTTGCCAGTTCAGGAGACTGCCTCTCATCACTCTTCTTTTTCTCTAAATGTTCACTTTCAATCTCACAAGAAAGGCTCTGACTCATTAAATGTGAAGAAATAAGAGGTGGCTGAGAGGAGTGGTCTGAAGTCATACAAATAGAGGTATCCCTTTTATCAGGTCTATCTGTAATCATACTATTAGTAGTAAAGGAAGTAGAGATAGAGATGTTACCTGACGAAGTAGTTAAAGAATCCATTGGCCTTGCAGAAATTGGCTCAATAAGCAATGGAATAAGTGGATCAGTAGTACTTACATCAGGATCAACCACTGCAACTATAGCATGACTTGCATCAGTATTAGCTACTGATGGTTCTTGTGTAGTCTGAGGTTTTGAAGCTTTTTCAACACTTTGAGTCAAAGGTTCTTGTGTGCTTCCCTCAAATGCAGTGTCAGCAATCACTTCATCACATTCAGCAATGTGCAAATCATGAGCAGCTTTGTCTGCTAGACTTCTAGCTAGTTCATTTTCAATTCCAGAAGCCCCTTGAGCATTGTCAGGAAACTCCCCTGCTGATGTGATTTTGCCAGCATCTTCACTTTGAGAAGATGGTTCTTGTGGGGCAGGAATATTCTTGTCTTCACCTTCCCTTTGAGAAAGTGGTTCTTGTGTGACTATTCCTTCAGAAATGTCTGCACCTACACTTTGAGTAGGTGGTTCTTGTGTGACTGGATCTACAATAGCTTCTGAACTCCTTTGAAGTTCAGGTTCTTGTGGGCTAGATCCTCTCAGAGATGACATAGTAGTCCTCTATTTCTTCTGTCTATGAAAAATGTTTGCTTCAGCAATTTTATTTTCAAGTGGTGAAGGTTTGAAACCCAACTGAGCAGCAATAGCATTTACTTGATCAACAGACACCTCAATAATTCTTCTCTTTGGAGATGCAGGTGTTGGAGAATCAGAGATCTCAACAGTCTTCACAGGTGAATTATCAGGAGTAGAGATGTCAGGATTAGCAGTAGCGTCAGGAACTGATGATCCATCCTGATTAATAGATACATCAGGATTGCTCTCCATAGCATCAGTAAGATTCAGTAATTCTGTGTGAACAACAAATTTGCCTTTGCTGATTAATCTTCTTCTTTTCTTCGGCTTTTCAGAGACAGCCACTTCTCTAGTATCAACAACATCAATCTCCTTTTTCTTCATCAAGACTGATATAGGCATTGTGTCATCATCAGAATCAGAATCAGAAACAGCTCTTTGACCAATTTTCCTCTTCACTCCTATTTCTTTATTCGGACCAGATACACCCAGTGCCCCTTGTTCACCCCCTTGTAACTTCATTTTGGAGTGAGTTGGAGTGGAGAAATCCTTTGATCCTGATTGCCTCTCAGACACATCAGATCTAGCTAATTTCTTTGATTTTACAACTGATGCCTTTTGTGAGACACCAGAGGTGGTTGACTGTTTAGAAGAGTGTTTAGGTTGTGTGCTTGTGTCAGGAATAGGATGTGTAAGGTCCTGTCCCATAGCACCAGTTGCTGGGCCATATTGAATAGGCATCCTCTTTCTTAAAAGAGACCATACTTCATCAGGAATGTATGGAGTTCCATCAAACTTATTTGCCTTATCAGAATTGATTAGACTCTTTATATTGTTTTCTGAGATTTTACATATAGGCAAAATTGTATCATTCTCAAAAACAGCATGAGGACATAAGTGAAAGAATATTAATTAGAAAAATCTAAGAAAGCAAACATAACCACATTTATCTGCTTTTCTTTCACTTAATGCCTTTAGTATAAAAGACCCATAATCAAATGAGAGATCATGAATTAGAGAATACCCAATTTTGGCTGAACCTGTGGGTAAAGCATCAAAGTTTGACACTTTATTCAAGAAACATCTGCTGATAGTGTCAAAGATGAAATTCCATTCCTTCTTAAGCTTTGTTCTGTAGAGTTCTCCAAACTTCTTTGGCGTTCCATTGTAACCCAAACTCACAACATACTCAAGGAGTCTTGAATCAGGAACTTTGAATACTGGCTTACCAATAATTGATAGTAAGTGTAGGGCTTCAGCGACAACCTCAGGAGTCACATAGTATGTAACATTATTATACTCAAAACTCATTTGAGGCTTTTCTGATGAAAGTCCTTATTCAAAAACACTTGTGTTCCAAACCTGCATTACAGACTTAAAAGATATCTTGGCAGGTTGGGTTAGAGCATAATTGATTGGGCTTGAGGCCAAAAAGTCCTGAATAATGTGGAAATCATTGGGCAAGTCCTGATGATCTAGAACTGCAGTGAAGTTATTTGTGTTAAAAGTAACTCCATTGATTACCACCTTGCTGTTCATGAAAGATAAATTCTCCATTGGAATTTCAAACACAAGAATTGCGCTAATTTTGAAATTAGGGTTTGAGAGTGCAGAGATAGAGAGACGATGTTTTACTGATGGTTTTGAGAATAATAAATCAATTAGAAAACTAAATTGATATTTGGATAATACTTATGATTTCTCAAACAGGTGTCAGTAAATCATTCGTTTATACTGGAGTGATGGACCAAATTACGTGAGAGAGTGGTGATAATTGCACGCGTCACGACTTACATCTGTAACTATATGTAATGATCGAGTGAAACACACGCGCTTGTATTATTTTAGAAATAAGATTGTGATTAAAATAAAACATGGTAATTTTGTTTTAAATAAAGAAATTTAAAACATCACAATCAAATAATACCTGGTACTTACACCAGAAATATGAATCGTTTCATATTCTTGTTCCACCCTTCTCTATTTAATCTTAGAGACTTGTCCACTTACTTCCTTAACTCTTCATTCTCTCCTGAAAAAAATAAGAAAAACCCTTTACATCAAAATTTTACAACAATGTCGAACCTTACCATCAAAGAGAAGAATCTTCATCTCTTAGAGAAAAGAGACATATTTAGCTATACTCGTGAAGAGTTTGATGCTTTCGACTGGGAAAGACAACTTGAGACTCTCTGGTTACAAATGGATGCAGGTCTCGAAGAAATCGAGAAGGAAAAACCTGCAAAAGTGATCGACATCGATGCTGCCCTTCAAGCAACATTAGCATGGCTTTCATCTAAGGCATCCTCATCCAACTCCATCAACCATTGTTAATGAATATGTCACCAAAAATAACCTTATCCCTGTCAACTTCCACCCAAACAAAGTGGCAAAGATGGGATCTGGGATGGCTACTAACAATGGAGTGGATTGGTCTTTTATTTCCTGTTGAATAGATTAGTAGATAGAGAGCAAAAAGATGTAATCTGAATGTAATCTCTTTCTTATTATCAATGAAAAATTTAGTCTCTCTATTCTATTCAATGTTTTCCTGATTTATCATGTTATCTGAGAAATAAGTATGAGAACTAATTAAAGTGATCACATTATCAGGAGTTCAATAACATTAATCATAGCTTGAATCAGGAAATTGAGATAAAACGAAGACAGATAGATTCTGAACATAATACTGATGATCGAATCATCGCATCAGGATTTGGCATTGACCACTGTCAGGATTGACTTTCCATCAGTATTTGCAAGTCGTCAGTATCTGATGACTTCTTTCTCTCAAGTACTGCCATAGTTTACCATTCCAAGTTCATTCACCAACTTTGTAAAAGTATTCTCAGGTAGTGGTTTGGTGAATATATCAGCTAACTGTTGATCAGTAGGAACAAAATGAAGTTCAATTGTCCCTTCCAGTACTTGTTCTCTTATGAAGTGATACCTGATACTGATGTGCTTTGTAAGAGAATGTTGAACTGTATTTCATGTCATAGCAATAGCACTTTGGTTATCACAATAAATAGGTATTTTTGAAAATGACAAACCATAGTCCGTTAGCTGATTTCTCATCCACATGATCTGAGCACAACAGCTTCCAGCAGCAATGTAATCAGCTTCTGCAGTTGATGTAGAGATAGACTTTTGCTTTTTACTAAACCAAGAAACTAGTCTTCCTCCAAGAAACTGACAACTGCCTGAAGTACTTTTCCTGTCTATTTTGCATCCTGCAAAATCAGCATCTGAGTAACCACATAAACTAAAGTCTGATTCTCTAGCATACCAAAGGCCAAGAGAAGAAGTGCCCTTAAGATATCTGAAAATCCTTTTCACTGCAATGAGATGTGGTTCCTTGGGATTTGCTTGAAATCTTGCACATAGACAGGTTGCATACATGATATCTGGTCTGCTAGCAGTTAGATATAAGAGTGAGCCAATCATCCCTCTGTAGTTGGTTACATCTACCTCAGTTCCTTGATCAGGATCAAGCTTTGTAGCTGTAGCTATAGGAGTTGAAGCTGTAGAGCTGTCTTGCATGTTAAACCTTTTCAGTAAATTCTTTGTGTACTTTGACTGATTGATAAAAATCCCATCATCAGTTTGTTTAACTTGCAGACCTAAGAAATAGCTCATTTCTCCCATCATGCTCATTTGATATCTAGACTGCATTAGCTTTGAAAACTTCTCACACAGCTTAGAGTTAGTTGACCCAAAAATGATATCATCAACATATATTTGAACTAACAGCAAATCCTTACCATGATTCAAATAAAACAAGGTTTTATCAATTGTACCTCTATTGAATCCACTTTCCAGTAAGAATTGAGCTAGGGTTTCATACCAGGCTCTTGGAGCTTGCTTTAGTCCATAAAGTGCTTTATCCAGTCTATAGACATGATTTGGATATTTGGAATCAATGAAGCCAGGAGGTTGCTCAACATATACCTCCTCTTCCAATTCTCCATTGAGAAATGCACTTTTTACATCCATCTGGAATACTTTGAACTTCTTGTGGGCTGCATATGCCAGAAAAATTCTGATGGCCTCTAGTCTTGCAACAGGAGCAAAAGTCTCATCATAATCTATTCCTTCCTGTTGAGAATACCCCTTTGCTTCTAGTCTTGCTTTGTTCCTTACAATTGTACCATCTGAATCTGTCTTGTTTCTGAATACCCACTTAGTACCCACAATAGACCTACCCTTGGGCCTTGGTACTAGTTTCCAGACTTCATTTCTTTCAAACTCATTCAGTTCTTCTTGCATAGCTGTCACCTAATCAGCATCCTTAAGTGCATCTTCAACTTTCTTAGGCTCCTCCTTTGACAGAAAGTTATTATATAAGCATTCATTCTGAGTTGCACTTCTTGTCTTAACACCTGCTTCAGGATTCCCAATGATTAAATCAGGAGTATGACTTTTAGTCCATTTCCTTGCTGATGGTAAGTCATTTCTTGAACTGGATGCTCCCCCTGGATTGGTGTTATCTTCAAAAGAACTAGAATTGCTAGAAGCTCCCCCTGAGATAGTGCTATCTCTTTCTGATATACTGTCAGAATTGTCACTTGAATCTGTTTCTGATGAATCTCTACTTGATGTTAGAGTTGTATCAGTACTGGTGATGTCTTGCTCCTGCTCCCCCTCAATATTTGCATTATTTGAGTCGTCATCAGTAACTGGTATTCGATCAGGAATTGATCGATCGTCAGGATCTGACAGAGGATCAGTATCTGACATGACTTCATCAGAATTCTTGGTAGCTTCATTTGCAAAGATCAAACTATCATGAGAGTCTTCTATAATCCCTGTTATCTTTCTATCATCAAAAGATACATTAATAGACTACATGACTGTCTTTGTTCTTAGATTGTAGACTTTAAAGGCTCTTGTTGTTGGATAGCCAATAAAGATGGCCTCATCAGCTTTTGTCTCAAATTTTCCTAGCTGTTCAGGATGAGGTCTTAGAACAAAGCACTTGCAGCCAAACACATGTAAATGCTTCAAACTTGGCTTCTTTTCCTTAATCATCTGATAAGGAGTTACACCATGTCTATTAATTAGAGTGATGTTCTGAGTGTAGCATGCTGTGTTGACTGCTTCTGCCCAGAAATATGTAGGTAGTTTAGCTTCCTCCAACATAGTTCTGCCAGCTTCAATAAGAGTCCTGTTCTTTCTTTCAACTACTCCATTTTGCTGAGGTGTGCCAGGAGCAGAGAATTATTGAACTATTCCTTTGTATTTGCAGAACTCTTCCATTGCTGAATTCTTGAATTCAGTCCCATTATCACTTCTCAAAATCTTGACTTTGTATTTTGTGCCAGTTTCAATAAGTCTTACATGGTCCAGCAGTATTTCAGCAGTTTCATCTTTTCTGTGCAGAAAATAAACCCAGGTAAATCTAGTATATTCATCAACAATTACTAGAGTATACCTTTTCTTACTGATGGACATAATATTCACTGGTCCAAACAAGTCAAGGTGAAGCATGTGATATGGTTCATCAATTGAGGATTCAGATTTACTCTTGAATGATGTCCTTCTCTGTTTAGCCTTCTGACAAGCATCACAGAGTCCATCAGGAGTATATAGTGCCTTTGGTAATCCTCTTACCAAGTCTTTCTTAACCAACTCATTTATATTGTTGAAGTTGAGATGAGAAAGCTTCTTATGCCAATTCCAACTTTCATCTACAGAAGCTTTACTGATGAGGCATGTAGTTGGATTTTCAGTATTGGTGTGAATGTTGGCTTCATAAATGTTACCATGTCTTTGACCAGTTAATGCAACCTTTCCTGAAGATTTGCTGATAACTTCAAAATGAGTATCATTGAAATTGACACGATAACCTCTGTCTGTGATTTGACTAACACTTAACAGATTGTGCTTGAGTCCTTTCACCGGAGCTACTTTTTTAATGATGACATTTCCAATTACAATACTGCCATATCCCAAAGTTTGTCCAATGTTGCCATCTCCATAAGACACAGTTGGGCCAGCCTTCTCCTCAAATTCTGATAGCAAGGTTTTGTCTCCAGTCATGTGCACAGAGCATCCACTATCCATGACTAACACATTTTTCTTTTTACCCTGCAATCAGAATCACAAAGAACTCAGTTAGAATTTTTAAGAACCCACACTTGTTGGGTTCTCTTTTCATGCAACTTAACATTTTTAGCAGCAGAAGTTTTTCTTGTAAAGACACCTTCATCAGGATTAAGTCCATTAGAATTAATCTTTTTCTTAACAGATGCATGATTAGTATTCAAGTTCTTTGTTTTTCCAAAATTTGCACTCTTATTGAACTTAGGCAAAGGCTCATAATAATTATAGTACAAATTATGGTATTCTTCACATGTATAAATAGAATGCCATTTACTACCACAATGGAAACAAGGATTCTGTGGTTTATAAAATACTGATTTATTCCTAATGTCAGACTTAGGAACTACAGTTGGCTTCTTTTTACTCCTCCTGCAATCAATAGCAAGATGATTAGAGTTACCACAGTTAAAGCAAACTTTTCTTGGTGCATTTGGAATATACTTATAATTATTATCCTTGTTTATTCCAACTTTACCATTCCTGTTCCGTTTGACAGTTGAAACTCTCTTCCTATCTGTTACATCACAGATTCTATCCCTTAATTGTTTCTTGGACAACAGACCTACATTTTTGTTTGTGACAGTTCTAGACTCAGAATGATGTGTAGAAGTGGATCCCTTTTCTGAAGTAGATTTGGGATTCTTTGGATACACATAATTAACAGGTTTTAATTTGGTTTTAGTACTGTCTGTGACATATCTGTAGGTTTTTTAATTTGTTGAGTCATCAACTATAATTCTTCCTGGATTAGATGAAACAACCTTTTCTTTATCCTTTTTCTCATTCTCTGGCTTATAACCTAGACACTCTTTCCAGTTTTTATCAGTAATAATTTCATGAGTTTTTGTTCCAGAATGTGTCCAGGTTCTGAGTTTTTCATTTGCCTCTTTAAGTTGCATTTCAAGTTCATTACATTTAAACTCTGTTTCAAGTTTCATGTGTTTAGCATTATCACATTCTGCTTGAACTTCCTGCAAGAAAATTAACTCAGCTTCTAGATGATCATTTCTCTTAACAACCTCTGCCATTTCAGATTTTATTCTAGTATTTTCAAGAGATTGACTCCTAAAACTAATATGCAGATATTTTAAAAAAGATCTTAACTCAGAGACATTATTAGTATCAAAATCAAACAAAATTTCAGATACCTTATTTTCACCAGCAGAAGTCTCATCAGTTTTAGCCATCAAAGCATAATTCACTTTCTCTTCTTCAGAGTCAGATGATGAGTCCATCCAATCCTTGCTTGAAGAAATGAGAGCTTTGGTTTTGGTCTTCTTGCACTCAGTTGCAAAATGACCCATTCCATCATAGTTATAGCATCTGATTTTTGACTTGTCAAATTTGTTGCTTTTACCTTCTTTCTTCTTGTACCTGTCTTTGTCAGCATTGAAGGTTTTCTTCTGAAATTTCCCTTGCTTCCTAGCCTTTCTGAACTTCATCTTCTTGAAGCCCTTGACTATCATAGCAACCATTTCCATCATATCAGAATCAGTAGAGTCATCATCAGTATCAGGATCAGACTCAGTATCAGTATCTGATGATGAGTCATCAGGAATTGACTCTTCAACTCTACTCTTTCTGTTAGAAACCTCCTCAGCTTTTCCCTTTGATTTTGATTCAACATTCAAAGCAACAGATTTTGCTTTGACATTTTTCTCGTACTTCCTCTATTGAACCTCAAGATCATGGGTTCTCAACATTCCATAGACTTCATCAAGAGACAGCATCTTCAAATCATATTGATGCCTTATGATTGAAGCTTGAGTATCCCACTCCTCAGTTAGGGCTCTGAGAAACTTGGTATTTGAGTCCTCTGGATCATACTCTTTGCCAACTAGTGATAGATTGTTCAGTAAAGTCAAGAATCTATCATACATATCAATAAGATTTTCATCAGATTTAGCATCGAACTGCTCATACTCCTGAATCAACAGAGCCCTTCTGTTTCTTTTGATAGATTCAGTACCTTGGCATTGAGTTTCCAAAGTATCCCAAATTTCCTTTGCAGTCTTGCATGCTATTACCCTGTTAGACATGACATTATCAAGACTGTTATGCAAAATATTTTTTACCTTTGCATCTTTGAGTACTTGAGCCTTTTCATCTGTCGTCCACTCACTCTTTGCCTTAATGACATAGTGTTCAGCAACAGTCTCTGTTCTTGCAACTAGTCTTGTTGGAAGAAATGGTCCATCATTGATCCTATCAAGATAGTCGGGATCAGTTGCTTCCAGATACATCATCATTTTCACTTTCCATGTTGGATACTCAGTTTTCTTGAGAATTGGAATTTTGATGCTTTCATACTTGCTTATCGACATCTTAAGATCGTTTCTGATTAATATTAATCAGTTTTGCTCTGATACCAATTGTTGCCCAGTAAATAACAATTGTAGAAGGGGGGGTTGAATACAATTGTATAAGATTTTTGACTTAAACAACTAACACAAGTATGAATCAATAACAGCTTTATTAATTCTGATATAAAACTGTTACAAAACTCTCTTAAGAAATTCTTATATTCTTAAGAGCTGCTAGGTTACAAGATAAATCGTGTAAGCGATTACTTTAATGTAAAACCTAAACTGTGTTTATATAGAGTACACAGTTACACTATCAATTACAAGATATTCTAAATCAATTACATATATCTCTGAATGCATATCTTGTATGATAGCTGCCTTCCTATAATCTAGGAACCGACATATCAATCTTCCTTGATCTCTGGTCTGATGAGAATCTTCACGAAATACTGACCAGCTTCTAATCCTGATAATAGTCCAATACTGACGTTGTATTACTGATGACGTCAGCATCAGTATCTGATCAGTAATGCCCAGATCCTGATCATCACTTGAATCAATATCTAATAGATAGTGTTGTGAATTCAGGAATGGAAGATTGATGGCACAACAAATCATCTAAAAGATGATGACCACCAATTGTTGAGTGGGGCTTCTCCAAGAATTTTAAAGATGGAGAATCAAGAATTGATGTAGATATCATATCCACATCCAGAGATGGAGTTGGTGATGGTGGATTGAAATGTGTATCTATTTGAAGGTTAATATCAAGGGGCTGTGACTCCACATTTATTGAAGTAACATCAAACTGAATTTGAGAAGGTACAGTTTGCTGTACTGTGTGTGCACCCTGTGATTCCCCAATGGTTTTGGATTTTACTCTTCTACCATAGGTTTTTGAGTGAGAGCTATCTGTGTCTCTTGCCCTTTTGTGCAGTGTTCCTGGAGTGGAACTTAAAAATCAGTAGTCACATCCTGTTGAGAGGATGTAACTAGAATTTTGCTTGAAGGTTCATTAACAGTCTTTTGAGAGACTGAAATGTTGGTTGCACCTGCCTCACCTTCCTTATCCTTAGGGCTTCTTTGATGTTCACCCTGTCCCTCACCACTCACTACCACCTTCACACTCCCCTCAAGAGTTTTGGTAGTTTTTGCAACAGGTGCCTTTTGAGAGACACCTGAGGTTTGTCTTTTAGATTGTGATTTTGGAACTCTGGATTTGGTCACTTTGGTAGGAGCCTGTTTGGTCACAGCTACAGACTCCATTGTGACACTAGAAGGCAAAGAAATTTGGGGGTTGGAGATAGGAGTTTCAGGGTTGGAATTGAAACAGTTACCTGAACAATTGGTAGATATACCAATTGTACTTCTGCATTTAGGTTCATTCGAATCAAATCACTTAAGACTCTTTTCTCCTGAACAAAACAATTGAACTTGCTATCCGGGTTAGCAATGGATAGCTCATTCTCAGATACATGTAGTGCTAAGAGCATCAAAAATCTAGCAAAATAAATATTCTTGCTCCTAGTTTCCTTTTTACCTAATTTAGCTGCTATCTCATACATGACTAGTGTGCCAAAATTATAGAATTTATCAGTCAAAAGCATACATAGCATAACTAGCATGGAATTGGTAACAACATTAAAGTTACTAATTTTGCCAGAAAAAGTTTTAATGAAGGCATCACAAAAATAACTCCATTCTTTAACCATACCTTTCCTAACAATTTTCCCTAAGTTCTCAGTACTAAGGGTATAATTTATGGAATTAAGCATGGAAACAATTTCAGCATTACTGGGTACTTCCAGACAGTTATTCTCAGACAATTTTAAACAAGCAGTTATCACATCAAAATTAACTACATAGTTTTTACCCTTCAAAGAAAAAGCAAGTGTACCGTCTGTGCCAATGTAATCAGCAGATGCCCACACCTCTTCAATTACCTCGTGGATTAGAGGAGTGGTGGCAGTCATAGCATATGACAGTTTGCATTTCTTCACGAAATTCATCATGGTGTGATATGCTTCTGGAACGTTCACTGTATCAACAAAGGCTGCGAAATTGTTGCAGAGAGTTTTAGTGAAGAAGATGCAGTTAAGTTATGAGATTCTTGAAAATGAATAAAAGTGAGATGTAAGAGCACAAGACAGTCTTTTATATTTTTCAAGAATTAAAAATGAAATAATTAAAATTAATTACTCCATTGGACAAAAGTAACTGTTAGATAATAAATGAAAAGAAAAGAAGTACAGCCGTGACTAAATATACACGTTTACCAACGGCTATAAAAAAAATATGTATATCAACAGATAAAGAATGGACGGTTAAGAAAACAGTTTATCCATCGATGACGTGGACAACCTATTATCCGTTGACATACTAAAATCTAGTAATGTGTTTATACTACCAACGGATAAAAGGATATCCGTTGATAAGCAAATTTTGCCTTAGACAAAATTTCTGCAGAAAAATTTTTCTGAGAGTTTTTAATTCTCAAGTAAATCAAAACACATTTCATCAAGAGGCTTGGTGAAGATATCTGCAAGCTGCATTTCACTTGGCACAAAGTGCATTTCTACTGTACCATTCATCACATGCTCTCTAATGAAGTGGTATTTGATGTCAATATGCTTGGTTCTCGAATGTTGCACTGGATTCCTTGTGATGGCAATAGCACTAGTGTTGTCACAGAAAATTGGAATCTTCTCAACTTTTAGACCATAGTCAATAAGTTGATTTTTCATCCAAAGAATCTGTGCACAACAACTTCCAGCAGCATTGTACTCAGCTTCAGCTGTAGAAGTGGAGACTAAGTTCTGTTTCTTACTGAACCATGACACAAGTCTGTTCCCTAGAAATTGACAGGAGCCTGTAGTACTTTTCCTATCAATTCTACAACCTGCATAGTCTACATCTGAATAGCCAATTAGATCAAAACCAGAATCTCTTGGGTACCAAATGCCAAGGTTTGGTGTTCCCTTGAGATACCTGAAAATTCTCTTAATAGCAATCAAGTGAGACTCTCTAGGGTCAGCTTGAAATCTAGCACAAAGACAAGTGGAAAACATTATATCAGGTCTACTAGCTGTTAGATATAGAAGTGAGCCTACCATGCCTCTATAGCTTGAGATGTCCACAGACTTTTCCTTGTATTCAACTCAAGCTTAGTTGCAGTGGCCATAGGTGTTTTTGCAGAGGCACAATCCATTAAGTCAAATTTCTTTAAAAGATCATAAATATATTTTGTTTGACTTATGAAAATTCTCTCATTAACTTGCTTCACTTGTAAACCAAGAAAGTAAGTTAATTCACCCATCATGCTCATTTCATACCTACTTTGCATAAGTTTGGCAAACCTTTTGCAAAGCTTCTCATCTGTAGACCCAAAAATAATATCATCTACATAGATTTGAACAAGTATTGAAGAACCATTGACATTTCTATAAAATAAGGTTTTATCTACTGTACCTCTAGTGAAGTGATTCTCCAAAAGAAATTGAGATAAAGTGTCCTACCAGGCTCTTGGTGCTTGCTTCAAACCATAAAATGCTTTCAGGAGAAGATATACATATTCTGGAAAATCTGGATCTTCAAAGCCAGGAGGTTGATGGACATATACCTCTTCTTCCAGTTCCCCATTTAGAAAGGCACTTTTAACATCCATCTGATAGACTTTGAAATTGGCATGTGCTGCATAGGCTAGGAAAATTCTAATTGCCTCAAGTCTTGCCACTGGAGCAAAAGTTTCATCAAAATCTAACCCTTCTTCTTGAGAGTAGCCCTTTGCCACTAATCTAGCTTTATTCCTCACAATTATGCCATTTTCATCAGTCTTATTCTTGAGAACCCATTTGGTACCTATGAAACCTCTATCATCAGGTTTGGGCACAAGCTTCCATACTTTATTTCTCTCAAATTGGTTTAGCTCTTCTTGCATTGCTAAGACCCAATCTGGATCTAGAAGGGCATCTTCCACTTTCTTAGGTTCTTCTTGAGACAGGAAACTACTGTATAGGCATTCTTCTTGTGTGGCCCTCCTAGTTTGGACTCTTGATGTAATAACCCTAACTTCAGTAATGCTACAGTGGTCACATGAATAGTAAATTTCGAGGATTTAGTGAGATGGTAGATAAGTACTCCATAATGGAAACGGAAAATGAGTAAACAGAAACCATATCAGTGTTGTACCTTGAAAATAAGTGACTCGAAATGACGATAGATTCCAGAAATTCCTGAACATGGATTTTGAGGATTTTGATTTCGAATAAGCTTTTATTAGATGTTAAGGAGCATGGAAACATTATAAGAATTATATATTGAGGGATTAGTGAATTTAGGTTAAACCAAAGGATTATTAAGTTAAGAGAATGCCAAGGGAAATTGGATTCGTAAATGGTTTCAAAACCACTGAGATAATGAGGTACATTCGAAACGAACCACAATTAGACGAATATGGAGATTAAGCAACCAAGATTACTAATATAACAAGGATACATACCACATTTTTTACTTACCAAGATTATTAACATAATATTTAGAAAAACAAGAAAAGAGATTATTAGGTCATCTAGATGACATCATTTTCCACTAATGTGTTTTCAAGGGTATATTAGTACTTTAGCATGGATTTTAATCACAAATATCTTCCAAGCTTCTAAGACAATCTAGAATTACCAAGATAAACACAAGATTAGATCAAACCAAGAGCAAGAAACCTCTCCCCCTTCTTGTATACACCATTCGGCCTATTAAGAAAAAAAGAAGAAAATAAAAATCAAAACCCTAGCTCTCTTCAAGAGAAAATTTATGGAGCTTCTTGGAGGTTAGGAAGGATCATCTACAAAGTTTCATAGCAAACTAACATCATTTGGCAAGGTAATAAAATCTCCAAAGTTGATGATGAATAGTGATGAATAGTAGTTTTCTAAGAACTAACTTGATTTTCATGGTTCTTTTAGTTGTTTCAAGCTAAGATAAGGTGGTTTAAGGATATATCAAGGTTTATTAAGGATCTTTAAAGCTTCAAGAAGGTATAATCATGCTTGCCCTTTTGTGTTTATGATGGATATTGTTGTGTTTAGTGATTAAGTGGTATAAAGGTTATGTTTATGATGTTATAAGTGTTTGTAAGTGATATAAAGTTGAATATGGAGGTATTTGGGATTGTAACCATGGCTGGTAATGAAGACCACATGGTGTAGGTGATGATTATTGTGTTTGATGATTGGTTTTGGAGGAGTTTGATTTTGGAAAGTATGAAATTATAGCAGTTATAATGTCCGATTTTCGTTAGAACGAAATCTGCCCTGTTTTGTGACCCCTGTATTCGTACGGTACCTCACTGCCTAGGTTACCAATTTACCATGAAATGATAGAGCTTGGTTCATAGATCGTTTTGATATAAGGTGCGTTAAAATCTGATGAACGGTTTAGGAGAAAAGTCAGTTTTAGTGAAAGGTGTTCGAAAACCGAGAAACCGTAATTGTATCAACTTTGAGGCTATGATCAACCTACTTAGACATTTTTAAAAATTATGAAACTTTGGGATAATATGGTAGGGTAGTCAAAGAGACATTACCAGTTGACCTTGTAGTAAAAGTCAAAATCTATAATTTATGGGGATTTTTACAATTAAGTGTGGTCGTTAGGGGAAATGGTGAAAAACCACTGAAACTTCGATTGAGCTTATAAATGGTTAAGTTCTTGAACCTTTGGGATAATAATAATACGTTAAACATATGTTGAAGTGTAAAGGGTTTTGTATACAAGAGGGTAGTGAGTAAGAGATGTGGTATTCTAATGACGGTCCTTTTGTGTTTATAGAAATTCCGGAGGAGGGACCAGCCATACTGTCAGGATACAGAAACCGAGGCAAGATCCTTCTATCCCTACTTTAAAAATTATTTATCTTCGGAATAATAATGATATCATGGAATATTTATGTATATGTGATGCTTTTGTTGCTATATTGCAAAGAATATATTATTTTGATTGTGGAAAGTCAAAGAGAGATGGATATGTTTTCTGAAATATGAATATAGAGATGATACGAATGGAGCGAATATGCTCTAAGGTAAAAGAGATATGAAAGAGAATGGTATCAGTTGTTATCTAGGGTTATATGGTTTATAATGCTATATTATAAACATTCTTTTTAGTGTATGTTATATATATATTTTATAGAAATAATGTGCGAGAATGGAAGTGATATACGGGAATGAAATGTGAAATGGTGTTGATAAATTGAATAATGATCTTATAAAAAGGGGAATTAGCAACAAACTTGCATAAGAGGCTGTGTCAGGGCTGTGTGCGACATAGTCTAGCATTCATGATTCGGCACGAAGATGCCAAGGGAGGATGTTAGCAGGTGGCCTTCCTCCGGGAGGATGTTAGCAGGTGGCCTTCCTCCAGGGATGATGTTAGCATGTGGCCTTCATTCCTTCTACCGGTAGTAAAAAAAAAAATGGTCGGGTACGGAGGACGACTGATCATCGTACCTCACGTATTCAGCAATAGTGGAAACCCCCACAATTATTGAATAAAGAATAAACGATAAAGTCAGATTGGTATACTGAAAAGGTAAAATGATATGAGGCGATGGAATTATTGTTATAGACGAAGAGAAACTGATTTTATATTAATTTATAAAAATTGTTACATAAGAAGGAAATGAGAAGATGATAGTGAGAGATTTAAGTAAGTATTCATATTATCTTGAAATATTACACTGAAAGGATATATTGATGGCTATATTATTTAAGAAGAGAAACTGATACTGTATTATCCTAGATTTCTTTCTTCTAGTAGTAAGTGGATGATGTATTATTAAATAAGAATTTCATTCTTCCTTAAAGTTTATAATTGGTTACCGCTTACATATGTATATACATGTATACTTGGTTATATTTTAAATTCGAGTTTACAATATTATCTTGCTGAGCTATTATAGCTCACTCTTGCTACTTATCTATATACAGCTAGGTATGCCAATACTACGCAGAACGCCCCGCAAGAGGGTAAGGGAAAGGCGACCTTCTGAGAGCTCGTTAGCATCGATTCCGGAGGTAGAGATGAGACAGATGGGTTCCAAGGGCTTATGTATAATTAAGTATGAAGGCATGTAATAAACTTTTGGTTGTTGAAACGCTTCATGTCGAAGTGTTATTCAACAATGTACTTAAGTATGATCCTGGTGTGTAATAACTCTTTTAACTTTCAACTCTAAACTTTTGTTATGGTAAATATTGTTCTCTGAGCATATGACTGGTGTGTGTGTGTGTGTATTATTGCGGGGTCAATTGCATAAGTATTGATTGTTATAAAAAAAAAAAGACCCAAGAGATATTGATTTTGAATGGAAGTTGGTCCGTGACGGCCCGGATTCATGACCCCGGATTTGGGGCTATCACAGTTTGGTATCAGAGCTAAGAGTCATAATGCTCTGGAACAAGAGTGATAATAATAATGTATCAGTTATAACATAAATTGTGAACTTCCATCAAGTTCAGGGGTGGTATATCGCAGGTAGTATTTATTTTAACCATATAATATAATTTTATAGACCGTTACTAATAGAATTTTATGTTTTATTATAGGGAGCGGAGATGGGTGAGCCGGGTCAGGACCCCCAGTGGCTAGGACTACCCGAGAAGGAGCTTAGAGACTTGTTGCTGGTAGGTGTAGAGGTTCCAGAGTATGCTATCACTGACCTGAGGAGGAGAGTTCGCGCAGAGGCCATGGAGAGACACGAGATCAGAGTGAGACTTGAGGAGGCAGAGGAGCGTAGGCAGAGGGATGTTGTGGCCATAGTGCCATACTCTGGTAGACCATATGTAGGACCTGATGGGGCCGGACCTTCTCGGGTGCGGTCGGATATTCCTGAGGAGGAGATGCCCTTGCGTAAGAGGCCTAGGTTATCTGTTATACCTGAGGAGCCGATTGAGTGGAGGGACATTCACATGACTCCTACTCCTGTTCCACCTGTCCCAGTGCCATCACCAGTTCCATCTCCCCTACCTAGCCCTGACCCTTTTGAGGACCCAGTTGAGCAGTTCACTCCACCGGGACACTTTATCTTGTCAGAGGATGAGTTGGAGGAGGACCCTTCTGAGGATGCGGACACGGAGCCAGTTCCTCCATCCCCACCATTTGCACCACCACCACCTCCACCAGTGGATGCACCCCCACTTGTAGATGTACCTCCCCCAGATGCTATGCCACCTCAGGAGGCACCTATATTTCCAGCTGGTCAGTTGCCAGCTATTTTCTTGTCAGAGTACTTTGCCCTACAGGGACAGCTGGATGAGTCCCGTCGGACTATAGATACACTTGTACAGAGGTTAGACAGAGCGAGAGGAGGAGGAGGTGTGATACCAGATGGGTTGTCTTTGGGTATAGTTAGTATCGAGCTTCGGGCACTCGGTGAGATTAGGAGGATGTTGGGAGACAGAGGGGATCCAGTATGGAGGGCTCAGATAGTTGATGTAGTCACCACTATGGTAGTGCAGATCAGAGACGTTGTCAGAGCAGCGTTCCCGTGATTCAGAGTAGTAGTTTTAGTTACTAATCAGACTAGTCATCTTGTGGATGTCATTTTGGGGATTAGGTTAGTTGTTTACTGTCTTAATCCCAGTCTGATTAGAGGACAGCTAGTAGTTCTTTTGTTATAGCGAGTTAGTATGTACAGTTATGCTTTTGGGGTTTCGAACCTTGTACTTTATGATGTATGATATTAGTAGTAAAAGACGTTGTACCCAAGTTGTAAAATATTTATTTAAATTAATGAAGTTTATGTACTTTGCCTAATTTTATTGTATTTTGATATTAAATGTTGAGAATAAAAAATATTGATATATATGAGGTGATTGACTTAAATGAAAAGGTTATTGTGCTAAAGGTATTAAGCTTATTTGTCAAAGTTGTATTATAATTAAATATTACTTGTGTGAAGTTAAAAATACTGGGATGCATAAATAAGTTAACTAATGATACAGTTGTGCATATATGGAAATGATGTATATTGTACCCTAATTTTGGGTGATTAATGAAGAATATTGTTATATACAGAATCATGCCGCCTAAGCGTAATAATAGAATGAATGCAAGGGAAAATGAAAGAGAGGAAGGAAGTCATAATAGGCAGGGTGAAAACGCTCATAATGAACAAAATCATGAGGAAGAAGAAGATGAATCAACGGGTCAACAGGGAAATCAGGGTGGTAACCCTTTTAACCAATTTATGGAACTTTTGAGGCAGAATTTAGCTAATCCACAGAATCCGCAACAACCACCTGTTCTTCCCAACCAGGCAGCTAACTCTTTTCGTGCTTTTAAGTCATTAAAACCCCCAGAGTTTGAGGGAACTGTTAACCCAGTAGTAGCCAGAGCCTGGTTAAAAGAGATGGAAAAAGCTTTTGAGATACTGAGGATAGAAGAAGACCAGAAAACAGTTTTTGCAGCCTATCTCTTAAAGGGAGAGGCAAATTACTGGTGGGAAACTAAAAAGAATCTAGAAGGAGCGGGAGTGATAACCTGGGAGCGTTTCACTAGGGTATTCTTAGAAAAGTATTCCCCTAGGTACCTGGAGAACCAGATGGAAATAAAGTTTCTAGAGTTAAAACAGGAAAACCTATCAGTGGCAGAGTATGAAACTAAATTTATAGAGCTGTCTAGGTTTGTTCCTGAATTTGTGCGTACTGAAGAACAAAGAGCAAAAAGGTTCCAACAAGGATTGAAACCATGGCTACGAACGAGAGTGGCACCATTTGAGTTGACGGAGTATGTTGCGGTAGTTCAGAAGGCATCTATTATCGAAGCTGAGAGTGAACAGACTCAAGTAGGACGAGAGAATAAGAAAAGGAAATTTGAGGGTCAGAAGGGGGGTTCAAGTGAGGGAAGCTACTTTAACAAATTTGGTAAAGGACAAAAACCCCAGTTTGGAGGAAAGTTAGGGAATAATAAGACTACCAGTGAGACTGTGAATCAGGGTGGTAGATCCACAGGAACCTTACAGGCTAATCAATCTCGAACACCATTTCCAGACTGTAACACGTGTGGTAGGAAGCATACGGGAGTGTGTATAGCGTTAGAAATAAACTGCTTTAACTGTGGACAAAAAGGACACTATCTTAGCCAGTGCCCATCGGCTAATACCAATCCTAAGAGGGACTTCAAGTGTTACCAGTGTGGGAAACTAGGACACATTGCCAGAGATTGCCATTCCGGGGGATCATCCGTGCCAGAACAGAGTGTGACTGCTTCAAATAGACCTACTGCCAGGGTGTACAATATGACTTTAGGAGAGGCATTGAGAAAGCCGGATACAGATGCAGGTGAACATTTTTCTAGTATTTAATTTTTTAGTGTAAATGTTTGGTTAGGAATCAATGTGGTCAATGAATGGTATAGGTAGGTTGATAATCTAGATAAGGAAAATCAGTATCTGTTGGGGGTTAGAAATTCTATGAAAAGGAGAATAATAGTATTTTTGGGGTAAACCACAGACTTGTTTATATACGAACAGGAAATATATATTATAGGTAATATTTCCTTACAATTGTTTCAAAGAATCTTATTCTAGTCGGATTTCTGGAAGATTTTACAGAGACAAGATATAATAAGAGCGAAGTATGTATATTTTATGTCATGATAGAGATCAACATAGGGATAAACCATAAGTGAGATACACTACCATTTAAGAGAGGCCAATGTGGTGGCCGATACCCATAACCAAAAGAGGAATATTGATGAATGACAAGCAAGTTTATGTTGGTGTATTTTGTGCAAACAAGATAGAGATATTATGAAGGAAAAAGGATGGAGAAAGTGGTATAGAAGTTATAAGGTGTAGATGAAAAGATATCTATGGACATCTCTGACGTGATTCCGGGACGGAATCCTTGTAAGGGGGGAAGGATGTAATAACCCTAACTTCAGTAATGCTACAGTGGTCACATGAATAGTAAATTTCAAGGATTTAGTGAGATGGTAGATAAGTACTCCATAATGGAAACGGAAAATGAGTAAACAGAAACCATATCAGTGTTGTACCTTGAAAATAAGTGACTCGAAATGACGATAGATTCCAGAAATTCCTGAACATGGATTTTGAGGATTTTGATTTCGAATAAGCTTCTATTAGATGTTAAGGAGCATGGAAACATTATAAGAATTATATATTGAGGGATTAGTGAATTTAGGTTAAACCAAAGGATTATTAAGTTAAGAGAATGCCAAGGGAAATTGGATTCGTAAATGGTTTCAAAACCACTGAGATAATGAGGTACATTCGAAACGAACCACAATTAGACGAATATGGAGATTAAGCAACCAAGATTACTAATATAACAAGGATACATACCACATTTTTTACTTACCAAGATTATTAACATAATATTTAGAAAAACAAGAAAAGAGATTATTAGGTCATCTAGATGACATCATTTTCCACTAATGTGTTTTCAAGGGTATATTAGTACTTTAGCATGGATTTTAATCACAAATATCTTCCAAGATTCTAAGACAATCTAGAATTACCAAGATAAACACAAGATTAGATCAAACCAAGAGCAAGAAACCTCTCCCCCTTCTTGTATACACCATTCGGCCTATTAAGAAAAAAAGAAGAAAATAAAAATCAAAACCCTAGCTCTCTTCAAGATAAAATCAAGAGAAAATTTATGGAGCTTCTTGGAGGTTAGGAAGGATCATCTACAAAGTTTCATAGCAAACTAACATCATTTGGCAAGGTAATAAAATCTCCAAAGTTGATGATGAATAGTAGTTTTCTAAGAACTAACTTGATTTTCATGGTTCTTTTAGTTGTTTCAAGCTAAGATAAGGTGGTTTAAGGATATATCAAGGTTTATTAAGGATCTTTAAAGCTTCAAGAAGGTATAATCATGCTTGCCCTTTTGTGTTTATGATGGATATTGTTGTGTTTAGTGATTAAGTGGTATAAAGGTTATGTTTATGATGTTATAAGTGTTTGTAAGTGATTTAAAGTTGAATATGGAGGTATTTGGGATTGTAACCATGGCTGGTAATGAAGACCACATGGTGTAGGTGATGATTATTGTGTTTGATGATTGGTTTTGGAGGAGTTTGATTTTGGAAAGTATGAAATTACAGCAGTTATAATGTCCGATTTTCGTTAGAACGAAATCTGCCCTGTTTTGTGACCCCTGTATTCGTACGGTACCTCACTGCCTAGGTTACCAATTGACCATGAAATGATAGAGCTTGGTTCATAGATCGTTTTGATATAAGGTGCGTTAAAATCTGATGAACGGTTTAGGAGAAAAGTCAGTTTTAGTGAAAGGTGTTCGAAAACCGAGAAACCGTAATTGTATCAACTTTGAGGCTATGATCAACCTACTTAGACATTTTTAAAAATTATGAAACTTTGGGATAATATGGTAGGGTAGTCAAAGAGACATTACCAATTGACCTTGTAGTAAAAGTCGAAATCTATAATTTATGGGGATTTTTACAGTTAAGTGTGGTCGTTAGGGGAAATGGTGAAAAACCACTGAAACTTCGATTGAGCTTATAAATGGTTAAGTTCTTGAACCTTTGGGATAATAATAATACGTTAAACATATGTTGAAGTGTAAAGGGTTTTGTATACAAGAGGGTAGTGAGTAAGAGATGTGGTATTCTAATGACGGTCCTTTTATGTTTATAGAAATTCCGGAGGAGGGACCAGCCATACTGTCAGGATACAGAAACCGAGGCAAGATCCTTCTATCCCTACTTTAAAAATTATTTATCTTCGGAATAATAATGATATCATGGAATATTTATGTATATGTGATGCTTTTGTTGCTATATTGCAAAGAATATATTATCTTGATTGTGGAAAGTTAAAGAGAGATGGATATGTTTTCTGAAATATGAATATAGAGATGATACGAATGGAGCGAATATGCTCTAAGGTAAAAGAGATATGAAAGAGAATGGTATCATTTGTTATCTAGGGTTATATGGTTTATAATGCTATATTATAAACATTCTTTTTAGTGTATGTTATATATATATTTTATAGAAATAATGTGCGAGAATGGAAGTGATATACGGGAATGAAATGTGAAATGGTGTTGATAAATTGAATAATGATCTTATAAAAAGGGGAATTAGCAACAAACTTGCATAAGAGGCTGTGTCAGGGCTGTGTGCGACATAGTCTAGCATTCATGATTCGGCACGAAGATGCCAAGGGAGGATGTTAGCAGGTGGCCTTCCTCCGGGAGGATGTTAGCAGGTGGCCTTCCTCCAGGGATGATGTTAGCAGGTGGCCTTCATTCCTTCTACCGGTAGTAAAAAAAAAATGGTCGGGTACGGAGGACGACTGATCATCGTACCTCACGTATTCAGCAACAGTGGAAACCCCCACAATTATTGAATAAAGAATAAACGATAAAGTCAGATTGGTATACTGAAAAGGTAAAATGATATGAGACGATGGAATTATTGTTATAGACGAAGAGAAACTGATTTTATATTAATTTATAAAAATTGTTACATAAGAAGGAAATGAGAAGATGATAGTGAGAGATTTAAGTAAGTATTCATATTATCTAGAAATATTACACTGAAAGGATATATTGATGGCTATATTATTTAAGAAGAGAAACTGATACTGTATTATCCTAGATTTCTTTCTTCTAGTAGTAAGTGGATGATGTATTATTAAATAAGAATTTCATTCTTCCTTAAAGTTTATAATTGGTTACCGCTTACATATGTATATACATGTATACTTGGTTATATTTTAAATTCTAGTTTACAATATTATCTTGCTGAGCTATTATAGCTCACTCTTGCTACTTATCTATATACAGTTAGGTATGCCAATACTACGCAGAACGCCCCGCAAGAGGGTAAGGGAAAGGTGACCTTCTGAGAGCTCGTTAGCATCGATTCCGGAGGTAGAGATGAGACAGATGGGTTCCAAGGGCTTATGTATAATTAAGTATGAAGGCATGTAATAAACTTTTGGTTGTTGAAATGCTTCATGTCGAAGTGTTATTCAACAATGTACTTAAGTATGATCCTGGTGTGTAATAACTCTTTTAACTTTCAACTCTAAACTTTTGTTATGGTAAATATTGTTCTCTGAGCATATGACTGGTGTGTGTGTGTGTGTGTGTATTATTGCGGGGTCAATTGCATAAGTATTGATTGTTATTAAAAAAAAAAAAGACCCAAGAGATATTGATTTTGAATGGAAGTTGGTCCGTGACGGCCCGGATTCATGACCCCGGATTTGGGGCTGTCACACTTGAGTTTGAGTCACCAATGATTAACTCAAAAGGATGATCTCTGGTCCATTTTCTTGAAGGTGGAAGGTTTGATCTAGATGAGGTTGCTTCATCTAAATGAGCATGATCTTGTTGATTGGTCATTGAGTTTTGACTGTGAGAAACTCCCCCTGAGTTTGTTGTCCTTGCGGAATTATGAAGTTGACTGTCAACGGATGCATCATTTTGTCTATCAACGGATGCTCCATTTTGCCTGTCGACGGATGCATGAGAATGCCTGTCAACGGATGCATCTGATGCTCCAGTATGATTGTCAACGGATGCTTCATTTCCAGTGTTAGCATCACTTCTAGTTGGACCAACAACTCTAGGTGAATTTTCATGGTCATGATCTTCATTTTCCTCATCATCATCAATGTACATTCTTCCTTCTACCTCATTTTCAAATCTAAACTTTTCATGGAAGCCTTCATCATTTAGACCTAGAATCTTTTGATCATCAAACACAACATGTACAGATTCCATAACAATGTTGGTTCTTAGATTGTAGACTCTATAGGCTTTCCCTGCTGCATACCCAACAAAGATAGCTTCATCTGCCTTTGTTTCAAATTTACCCAAGTTATCTCCATGATTCCTCAGCACAAAACACTTACATCCAAAGACATGAAGAAAAGCTAAAGTTGGTTTCTTGTTGGTGAATAACTGATAAGGAGTCATTCCTCTAGCTTGATTGACCAAGGAAATATTCTGAGTGAAACAGGCAGTGTTGACAGCTTCAGCCCAGAAATATGTTGGCAATCTTGATTCACTTAGCATTGTTCTAGCTGCTTCAATGAGAGTTCTGTTTTTCCTTTCAACAACCCCATTTTGTTGAGGTGTTCTAGCAGCAGAAAACTCATGGACAATTCCATTCTCTTCACAGAAAATCTTCATTGTGGAATTTTTGAATTCAGTGCCATTGTCACTCCTGATTCTTTGTACTTTGACTTCAGAACCATTGTTTACTAGTTTGAGATTATTGATGATGAATCACTTGCACAATCATTGGAGTGCAGAAAGAAGGTCCATGTAAACTTAGAAAAATCATCTACAATCACCAGACAGTATTTCTTCTTTGAAATGGACATGACATTTACTAGACCAAATAAATCCATATGCAGCAATTGAAGTGGCTTAACAATGGATGACTCTGTCTTGCTCTTGAAGGATGATTTCTTTTGTTTACCTAATTGGAAGGCATCACACAATCCATCCTTGATGAACTCCAAGTCTCCAATTGAGGGATTCCTCTTGCCAGATCCTTTCTTACCAAATCATTCATAACTTTAAAATTTAAATGTGACAGCTTTTTATGCCATAGCCAACTCTCATCCTTGCTTGCTTTGCTGAAGAGACAAGTAATGGATTCTGAGCATACTGAGTTGAAGTCAGCTATGTAAACATTTCCTTTTCTAAAGCCTATCAATACCACATTGTTGTTTTCCTTGGCAGAAACAACACAAGCTTCTTTAGTGAACTTTACTTCATAGTCTTTGTCACAAATCTGACTGACACTCAGCAAATTGTGCTTCAAACCTTCAACTAAGGCCACTTCTTCAATGATGACATTGTCCTTTGAAATCAAGCCATATCCCTTAGTATATCCTTTGCTGTCATCTCCAAAGGTAATTCTAGGGCCAGCTACCTCCTTGAACTCTGTGAGCAGGGTTGAATCTCCTGTCATGTGCCTAGAGCATCCACTGTCTAGGTACCATAGATTCCTTCTATTTCCCTGCACACATTCCAAAACACAAATCAAGTTGATTTTGGTACCCAAGTTTCCTTGGGTCCTTTCTTGTTAGCCTTTGGTTTTGCACTCTTAGCAATCTGCATTTTAGGTGTAGATACTTGAGTGATAGGTTTTGATAGATGCTCATTTGCATAAATATTTGATGCATGCATTTGTGGGAAATTGGCATACATATTATTCATGCTAAGAATGCTCCATGACATTTGTGGCATATTCACAGATTGAAAATAAGGATTAGACACATATGGCATGTTCACATATGGATTTGAAAAACTAGCATTCTGATACAAACCAGGCATAACAGGCATTGCAGGCATACTTGGCATAGATTGAGGTACATGAACAGGAGTCCTATTAACAGACTTGCACTTAGAAGATAGGTGATTGACACTATTACAATTACCACAAGTTTTCCTAGGAGCAAAATTGTCAGGAGAATAATTGTTTTTCTTGTTGATGTCTATCTTACCATTTCTGTTCTTTTTCTTTTTGCACTCAGTTTCTACCTTTTCATTATCTGATTTACCAACAGCCTTTTTGTTATGTAAATCACCTGCCTTAGCCTTCTCACTTGATTTGGCTTGGCTACTTTCACCAGAAACAAAGTTCTTGGCTACTGGACCATACTGATTATTCAGTTTCTTGAGTTCCTTCTTACTAACAAACTTTTGTTAGTCGACGAATACCTCTCATCCGTTGATGGTTCATCTGTCAACGGATGATCACTATCCATTGATTCACAAATAGTCTCTAGATCCTCAAGGCAAGGTTCTAGCTCCTTTTTCTTTTGAGTCCAGGTATTCTTCACAAATGATTCCATTCCCTGGATTTCTACTATGTTTTGTGAGATTTTCCTACAACTTTGAAATTTAGCAATTATCTCTTGTTCTTTTTCCAGCTGGTCTCTTAAAATTAGTTCTCTTTTTAACACAGCTTCAAGTTCACTTTTAGCATCATTGCAATCAACTCTCATTTTCTCAAATTCTAGAAATTGAATTTCTAGAGCAGTATTTCTATCACTTAAAAACAGATTAGTCTCTTTAATCCTATTGTTCTCTTTAGTAAGTGATTTAAGAGTAACACTCAAGTGATATAATTCAGTAGACATTTCATCTATAACACTATTGCATTCCTCTTTGGTGAGCTCAGAGAGATTAGTAGAAAATACCTGAATGCTAGCTGAACTTGCTTCCTGCTCAGAATCAGCCATCAATACAAGGTTGACAAACTCAGCATCATCATCAGAATGATTTCCATCAGCAGTCCAGTCATACTCTTGGGTCATGAATGCCTTTCCTTTCTGCCTAAGAAGATCAAAATATTTCTTTTTGTAGTCAACATTTTCAGTTGGCTTGCCCTTGTTCTCAGATCTAGGCTTCCTGCACTCATTTATCATGTGACCAGCAATTCCACAATTGTAGCATTTAATTTTGGATTTATCCACATAGTTGCTTGTGGAAAAATCCTTGTTAAATGGCTTAGCCACCCCAGAGTTTCTTCTGAATTTTAGCTTAGAGAATCTCCTAGATAGAAAGGCTAGATGCTCATCTATCTCATCCAATTCATCCTGCTGAAGGACACTCATTTCTTCAGATACTTTTTCCTTGCTTTTGCTTGATTCTGCTCTACCTTCACAAACCTCCCTGTTTGGTGTAGATTTAGCAGCTTCAGTCCTCTTTTCCTCCTTCTGCTCCAAGTCGGCAACAAGTGCAACTGACCCACTTTTCTTTTGGGCCTTCTCAATTTCTTCATCCTGCTCCATTTCTAGTTCATATGTCTTTAAAGTTCCATAGAGCCTTTCAAGAGTAAATGTCTTGTACTCTTGAGTGTTTCTTAGAGAAACAGTCATTGGCTTCCACTCTTTGGGCAGTGATCTCAGAAATTTGAGATTAGAATCTTTCACTTGGTAAATTCTTCCATACAGTTTCAAGCCATTCAGTAGCTTTTGAAATCTACTAAATGTGTCATTCAATGTCTCTCCATTCTTGAAATGGAAGTGCTCATACTGTTGGATCAGTAGTTGCATCTTGTTTTCCCTTACCTGTTCTGTTCCTTCACAAAGGGTTTGAACAATGTCCCATACTTCCTTGGATGTAGTACAGTTGATAACATTGCCAACCATGTCTGTTTCTAAGCCATTAAACAGAATATTCATGGTCTTTTTATCTTTGTGGACTTCTGCAACATCTTCAGTACTCAACTCAAAAACAGGTTTGGGAATGTAAGTGTCTGGTGCATCTGCAGCAAGGCCAAATCTTGACGCAGTCTTCATTAGAACATGAGGACCTTTCTCAATGCAATCTACAAAACCTTCATCAATAGACATGAGATGTAGATGCATTTTTTACTTTCCAGTGAAAGTAATTTTCTCTATCAAGAACTGGTATCTTCACTCCATAATCCTTCTTAGACATGTTGGAAGTGTGTTGATCTTTAAACTTCAAATATGTTAGAAGCTTGCTCTGATACCAATTGTTATTCCTAGATTACACACTTGTATAATTGTAGAAGGGGGGGTTGAATACAATTCTTGATATTTATAAATTTCTGATAAGAACCACAAAAATCTATAAGGAGATAATTGTTGAATGAGAAAAGATTCACAAACACATAAAAAATCAGGTGGTTAAATGTACCACCTGAGACTTTTATTCGAAGAAAACTCTGTGATACAAATGTACACAGCTTTTGTTTTACAACTCTTTGCTTCTAAGCATATTCAAGAAACCCTAAGCAAATATGTCTGTTTTCTTAGTCTCTAAAGAGTTGCTACACTTGGTTATATATCCCAAGTTTACAAGTACTACAGGAACAAGATAATATTAATCTAATTCAAGTTGACTTGCTACTCCACTCCAAATCCACATGTAGCCGAAAGGTTGTCCTTGTGAACAGATATGTCCCCTGCACCTTTCTTGTATGTACTGTGTAAATGGAATGCTTCTTTCTTCTGCGTTTCCAAAGTATGGTTGCCATACTGCTTTTTATACCTACTATCAACCCATGTGATCTGTCAGTCAAACATGTCCTTATCAACTGCTAATTCCCAGCTAGCATAGAAGAAAGTGTCAATGATTATCCGTTGATGTTGTACACTATCATCCGTTGATGGTAGTTTGAGCTGTATCCGTTGATAGAGTAGATTTGAGTTGTATCCGTTGATAGAGTCTTGTTCTCATCCGTTGATACACTTTCACTTAGACAGAATTACATAGCATAGCTTATTTACAATTGGCTACCCTATTCTGCCTATCCATTGATGGTCAACATGACTCTGAATAAAAACACTATCAACTGATAAATAGAGATACTGCAGTATGCTACAAAACCTCATCCGTTTATGAGCTACCTGTCAACGAATAGAGTTATAATGTCTCATCCGTTGACAGTTACAAAACATGACTTATACAATTTTGTGCATAGAATGTGAAGTTATCATCAAGTACAACATATTCCTAACAATGCGTGTATTTTTTGGTAATCTAGACCTAAATCTCTAATGAAATTTTTTGCGGCATTAAAAGATAAAGGTATGTGGGCCTATAGAAAAGCCTCTCTCGTCAACTCTAGTAGATCCCCGAATGCAGCCTCCGTAATCCCATGTATACATTTTAAAGAATAAAGCCTAAGGATAAAACTTAATCGCGAAAACTTCGAACAACCAGGATATAATGGTTGTTTTCCGTCTTCAATATGCGATCAAATTTATTAGTCTTGGCATTTGGTACTTCAGTGTTGTAACACCCCCAGATCCGGGGTCGGGGATCTGGTCGCTACGGTCTCAATATCCATCCACAAAACCAACATAATATAATTTACAACCTTGTGACCCAAACAACAACATTAAACACACCCGTTATAGTCCCAGAGATGAAATCAGAGTAACCATCAATATTATTAATCATATGTTTGAGTTCTTACAACCCAAAGAATTACAATTTTTACCATTACATATTCTTTGCCATCCATTGGTATATGCCATATAATAAATACATTTGATGATCAAATGCTAACAACTAGCCTACCAGAAGCTGCATCCTCAGCAATGGTAGCTATGACCTCAGCAGTTAATCCTCTGACGGCTGACACCTGCCTATGTTGGGTACGCCTTGCGCGGCCATCTGATCTAGCTGTTGTTGTGATATAAATAAATAAAGCAAGGGTGAGCAATAGCCCACCAAAATATAATTGAACAGTGATAATGTATAACAATCCAAAATATCTTTGAAACCATATGCCATGCATTAACGAACGTAGTACCAATATAAGGTATGAGATGAAGTTACAAGGTAACTCAAAATATAATTGTTCTGAATAGATATCTGCTATGTCAAAGATAAGCAAGATATTATCAAATTTTCATAATAGAGGAACTTGCAGGAAGAATATTGCAATTCCAGTTCAAACACTATTCAAACCTGCCAACAATGATAATGTTGCAGGAAACTTTCCAACGTTGAGAGATGAACTAATACTGGAGTTTGACGCGCCAGGAGACATAGCATTTACACGATGATCAGTCGCATGTTATGCTCCCCACCTCTTGTTTACTACATGTAGAAGGAAGCACCGACGGATTTACTTGTCTACCGCCCTCTGGAACCCCCTCGGCCAACGGTTGGGCCATTTGCTGGACCGGCGCCACTGGGTCACTTACGCATCTCCTAGTTCATTTAACATCCATGACTCTGAAACGTAAAGTTCCTCCCCCTTTCCCCAAGTATATTACTTGTTGATAGGACTCCACAAAGTAGTCGTATCCAGTTGGAAAGGAAAATTCACCAATATTTCCCAAGCTGATGCTTGTTAATGGATATAAACTTGTTCCATCAATTCTTACCCCTCGAGCGTTGAGGAGGTAACCAAACAGATTCATATCGATGTTTGAAAGAATCAAGATATGAGTGACAAGATAGTTTAGCAAGTATAGGACCGGGCAGTCCAATAAATAACATTTCTCAAGTGAGGTCCCCTTATATATGTTTGGAAGTTGAGCGAGTATTTAAATCTTCTTTAAGATAGACTTAAATGAAAATAAAGTTTGGGAACCTCCCCTTGATATACATAGTCATAAGATACTTCCAAATATTTTACACCATATTTAAAGGTGAAGGATAACCTTTGAATAATATGAACTATTATAAAAAGAACTTAAAAGAATTTAAATAAATATTCCAAGAATATTTATTAAATCAATAAAGAATATGATTACATCATAATATTGCTCGTAAGTAATCCTCGAATAAATATATAGAATCATTTAATAAATAACTCTCTTCTTTAAATGAATATTCAATATAATATTCATTAATTAAATAAACTCAAATAAATGTTTAAGATAATATTCACTAAATAAATCAAACCTTAAGTGAATATTTGAAAATAATATTCATATAATAAATAATATTCTAAATAAATATCCAGCTAATATTCTTTGGTAATCAAAACTTTAAAGGAATATTCGAAACAATATTCCTTAAGTAAATAGAACTTCGAATGAATACTTTTAAATAATATTCATTAAGTACATAAAATCTTAAATGAATATTCAAAATAATATTCATTAATAAATAAATCCCAAATGAATATTCAATTGATATTCATTAAACAAATAATATTCTAAATAAATATCCAAATAATATTCATTTAGCAAATAATATTCTAAATAAATATCCAAATGATATTCATTTAGTAATCAAAACCTTAAAGGAATATTCGAAATAATATTCCTTAAGTAATTAGAACTTCCAAAGAATACTTTTAAAATAATATTTATCAATTACATAAAACTCAAATGAATATCCGAAAGTGATATTCATTTAATGAATAAAATTCCAATGAATATCAAAGTAATAATTCATTTAAATAATCCAACTCTAAATGATTATTCGAAACTGATATTCATTTAAGTAATTAAAGCTCAAATGAATATTAAAATAATATTCAGCGAATAAATAAACGCGAATGAATATTCAAAATAATATTCATGTAGTACTTCTCCATTGAGATAATATTTAAATAACATTCCTCGAATAATTTCCAAGTAATTAATACTTCATGGAAAATATAAATAATGTTCATAAATAACATTCCTCAATAAACTGTCACTGGAATCCCTCCGGGTTTCCACGACTATCTCTATATTACAAAATACCGACTCCCGGTCTATGTTTAATGAAGGAATATCATACGCCCTTCGCTAAGGGTCTTAACAAGACAATCCGGCTTATAACTGATAATTCATATCTAGTCTATAGGCCAATATCAATTCAGGGAACAAGTATATCAATAGACTTGAAAGTAGACATGCATGCTATGGCATATGTATACAATAATCATCATATATATTATCACAACAACAGTTCCAAGTATTAGAAACTTGCCTGGAAATCGAGTACGGGTAGGGGTAGTGGTAGCGTGTCCCGGGCAGCCTGATGATCTATAAATAGCCAAGGCATTCGGGATTAATCACTTAACACCTTTCAAAAGGTTAAGTATGAACTTAACTTAAATCGAAATACGTTTTCAAGTTGTTTCGTTATACCCCTCTAATTCACTCTTATCAATGCTTTTATTATCCGACACTTGTTCGTTAATAAAGCATGTCATTACCCTTACATATAGTCAGTATTTGATTTGTAAAAGTTTTAAAGTCGAAAGATTATACCTCGAGATTTATCGATTGTTTTCTAAGTGGTTTACCGCAGTTATAACCAAGTATACTCTTTAGGGGTACTTTCGTACTTAACCTTGATTCGAACATTTTTATAAAATCGAAAAATGATCTTTTTAATACGAGGTCTTCTCTCACACCATCCTTATGATCTCTAATATTTAATTACCAAGATTAGCCACTGCGATACTTATTTTACACGGTTCAATTTCAATTACGAATTCGTATTCTCGATTTCGAACCACTTTTACGAATTTAATCATAACTCCTAAACCGTAAGTCCGTTTCATGCGATCTTTATATCAAAACGAAGCTTGTAACATGATCTAGCTAATCATGGCATAAGTCGAAGCTAAGCAGTGAGTTATACCTACTGTCAAACTCGTTTTATTAAGGTTATCGAAATTTCGACATTACGACGGCTATAAATCGAATGTTTCTAAAATCATAACACACCAACCAAGCCACACCGAGCATCCACACAATTTCTACACTTCATATACATCTCAATCAGTCCAATAACATCATGCTTCACCATAATAATCATCATTCTATTTGAATTACTAAATCACTAACTAAGCATGCTTATAACATGAATATAATCATCACTAAGCTAGATCCATCAAGAACATGCCTAAACTCAAAATGAGATCTAGGGTTTCAAGTTGTTATACCTTCTTGAGAGTATGTACTAGCCTTACAAAGCTTGGTATGATCCTTAGGAGTGCTTAAGCTTGCTAAATCAACCAAAGAAATCAAGGAAAAATTTGGAGATCCAATGATGGTTGGAAGTTGGATTTTGAAATCTTAAAACTCTAAAAATTCGAAGTGGTGCTTTTCAAGGGGAAAACAGAGTGAACTTCCCGAATTTATTTACCCATCCAAACGAGCTTTAAAAATTACGAAATTAAATCCACAACTTCATCTTGATGTGTATAAGCTTCGTGATTTTTTTTCATGATTTTTAGATGAGTATAACTGGGTGAAAAAAAATCGCAAAAACCCCCTGTCCTGGAAAATCCAAACTGATGGAAATGAGGGAGAAAGAAAGAAATGGTGGTTGGCTTCCTTCTCTTGATTTGCTCTCATCTAAAATGTATTATTATGAAAATATCTATCATAAAGTAGCTTTATTAAAGGTGCTATGTCATGGATGATGTATTTGGAGTGGACAAGTGTTGTGTTCTTGTGGTTTGAATGAGATGATGAAGCTAAGTACTAGTTTGATTCTAATGTTGCAAGTTTCTCTTGTAACTTGAAACCCGAATGATTTTGATGATCACTCTAGTCAGCAAGCTGGTTGGATTAATTACAATCTTTATAGCTAGCTGTATACACATGTGGTATAACTTTGTTTTGCAGGATTATATTTAAAGGCTGAACAATATCTTATTAGCAAGCTAAAACAATCTAAACAGAGTAAGACAGCAAGCTAAGTCTACTCGAAAAGGATGTTACAGCAAGCTCACAGCAAATATCCAGAAAGTGTGTCATGCAGATTCTAACGGCTAAAATCAAGGGGATATTATAGAAAACCATGTGTCCAAGCTGTCTAATATATATATATTGTAGTATATGTATTAGAGCTCTATTATTCTCCAAAGTGTCTTTCAAAAACAAAATCCCTTAAATCAAGGAACTTTTTGACTAACCTTTTGAAAGTAACAACTCTAATAATTCTTGTGCATGTGCAAGGGAATATAGCTGGTGGTGTTTACTTTCTTCAACAAAAACGGTTTGCAAGTTTGAATAACTTGCCTTCATCAAGTTTCAAAGGAAGAAGCATCAAAATTCAACATGAGGAGCGTATGGGCAAGAGATAAAGAAATTCAAGTTCATCCACCTTGCTATAAATTCGTGTGTGGTTTATGCTCAAAGAAGACCTTGAAGAACACACACAATCAACTCAGTGCCTTCATTCAAATTCATCCTAAACGAGCTCTAGTAGTATATGCTATATTTATATTTTTAGAGAGTTCTTAGTTTGAGTTGTAAACACTTTTCTTCTTGTATTGTTCAACGTGTAAGTGTTGTTGTTGGATAGGCAAGCTTGGAAACAAGGGGTTCAGGGAACTAGTTTGCTAGAGAAGATTGTACTCAGGGGTAGTATAGTTCTTAGAGAGCATTTGGTTCAAGGGACAAGGGGTTTCAGCAAGCTGCTATCAACAACGGGTGCATAGGGAGATATATTATTGGATCTTGTAATTGGTATTTTCGTTGATCAATAATATATTCTCTTACCGGATTGGTAAGGGACCAGGACGTAGACCATAGGGGATTAGGGGTCGAACCTGGCTAAAATCCTTGGTGTTCTTATTTTTTCTGCACTGCATTACTCGTCTTAGCTAGCTGACAGACTGTTTTATATTCCAATCAGCAAGCTGACTAGTCAGCAGTTTTATTGTTCGGTAATTTTTAAAATTGGAGATAGTTGGCCATAACACCTATTCACCCCTTCTAGGTGTGGATTTTCATAACTAACTTGGTTACTTGCTCTTATCCACTAGCACATGCATGTATCTTGGCTTCCTGCTTGTCCTGTGTCCGGTTATTGCTCAATTTGATTGATCGTTTGAGGGAATAACTCATTCATTTCTAATTAGAGTTTTACCGAAAACCTTCTTAATTATTATAATACCATTCTCCATCTTTCTTAATACTTCTCGAATTTAAATTCCTTAAATATTAAATATTAAATCCTTAATATATCTGTGTCTAGGGAAAATCTCGGAGAAAAATGAAAGTGCAGTTTTTCAGAATCCGACAGTCTTTACACACTTATTTTCCCCTCGGATCACTAATACGAACTCAGAAATTCATTCCGGGTACTTCTTATATAGTATCGCCTCATAATATTCTTATTTCCATCAAAAACACTATTCATCACTTATTCTCTTTTTAGTCCTGGTACTTAGAAAATATCTTTGTGCTTCCTCGAGCGTTCCTTAACTCTTTCATGGAACCTCCGTACTTGTAATCGATATTGATCTGGATGACATGAGGGTATCTATTTCTCTCTAGGGAATCTTATCTTAACTTTCTAGGAGATAGATTATTCTAAACTAAGTTATCACCCAATAGCATCTTTCAGGACATATAACCTTGGAATCTATATCCTCTCATTATTCATTCATTAAAGCCAGTATTACATCGTAGTTGTAACCACTGTTCACTCTTACATCAATAAATAATAAAAAGTTTTAATTCTACCTAAAAATCTGGGTTCTTACAAGTGTGCTCAGCTCCACCATCTCCACCATTTTGCATTCCACGGGTACGTTGCAACATGTCACCGAGAGTATCTCCAAAGTCTATACCAGCCTCACAATCCATATCTTCATTCTGTCGAGAAATCTCGCACATCCATTCCATGTACAATCGAGATGGACCATTGTAGATGAGATGGTCGTATATTACATTTTGACGATACCACTTGTCATTTTTACATTTCTTGCAAGGACACGTTATTTCATCACCTACGGCGAATCTTGAAACTGCATTTTTTATAAAAGCTTTTACCCCGCTAATATAGACGTCACTAAACTTTGGAAGTTTTATCCATGTGTCTTCCTCATTGTCCATCACTACATTTATCAAGCACAACTCTATTAATATAAAAAGAGTAGTCAAGGTGTTTATTTCGGCCAACCTAAGCAAATAACTACCTATTAATAACTAACTAATTATACAAATAATTAATAATTATGAGATTCATATACATGAGCTTAAACCTAACTACTAAACAATAGAGGGTTTTTTTAACTGTTAGTTATACAGTTGAGATGATTTTTAAGCAGTAGCAGCAAATAATATATATGAGAGAGATACGAAAGAGACTAAGACAGCGAGACACATCGCGACAAAAGTCATACATAAATCACAGATTAAAATTTGACCAAAATATCACAGATTAGGCATAAATCAACATAAATATGATCAGAATAAATAACAAATTTATACAAAAATCGATAAACAAAATCGACCCTTGTATGTAATACAATACACAAATTCGAGAAACACGACACATATACAACAACAATTATCACAGATTATATTATTTCAACAACAATACATTATTCAAATTATCACAAATTTTGCACATAAATCAACATCCACATAAAAGGCATATATACAATAATCGAGAAAAAACAGAGATTGAGGGCTAGAGAGATGGAGAATGAGACAGAGAGATGGAGAGAGAGAGAGACACACAAAGAGAGAGACAAAGAGATGCAAAGAGAGAGAGAGAGAGTGAGAGAGAGAGAGAGATACATAAAGAGAGAGGGAGAGATACATAGAGATACAGAGAGAGATAGAGAGAGTGAGAGAGAGATAGAGGTCAAACTAAAGAAAATCGAAGCATGCAACACAGAGTATACATAAATTGAAGCATATAAAGAAAGATTTATACCTTAATTGAACAAAGCTCGAACCCTAATTGAAATTTTCACCCAAACTTCGATTGACCAGCTCAAACCCTAATTGAATCGTAGAACCAAGCTTCGATTGACTAGCTCGAACCCTAATTAGAGAACCCTAATTGAACCCTGAACTGCTCTAATAATATGAACCCTAATTGAGCGGCTGAGTTCGGTTTTTCATTTTGAGAGAAAGTGAGAAGTGAAGTTTAGGGTAAGTGACTATACTTTCCCCCAATTCTAATTTTTCATTTTGGCGCTCATGTTTTCTTTTTATTTTTTTGGTAAGTTGTCGCTCAGCGTTTTCTTTTGCCCGCTCACTGATCAGCAGAGAGTAGTATTTACTTTCTTTTTTTATTTTTGTAAATATTATCAATTTATTTTAATTTATTGAAATTAAAATATAATTAATAAATCTATTATTTTCAAAATTTTGTAATAATTCACAACTTATACATAACTTAGTTTTCTTTATTACATTTTTAATGAATTTAGTTAAAATTTAATAATGTTTGGATATTATTTTATTTAAAAACCTTTTTATTTGAAATTTATAAACAAAATTTAATATTTATGAAAAATCAATAATTTAATTATTTGATGGAACATTACGTTTTAAAATGATTATTTCAACGCTTTTGTTAAAATTAATTACTTTTTAAAGTCAAATAATTATTAAATCATTAATTTAAAATTAAATAAAAATTTTGTTCATGAATGCTCTATGGTAACACATCTCATGGTGTTGTCCACTGTAACACCTTTTATAACTAAAATAACATACTTTTGTGGCTTTGGTAACACCACAATCAAAAGGTTGCAATAGGTCAAAATTTCCACAGCTAGTAACATCCAAGATGGTATCACGGTGCCCAAAAGGTTGCAATAGGCCATTTATGGCATAGTGCGTCCATGATATAATTGGAAAAAGAAAGATTTTAGTTAGAGAAAAGATAAAATGTAACGTGTTTTGACTGAAAAAGGTAATTGATTAGTTAATAGTAATTATAATACAATTATGTTATTTTATTAAATAAAATTGCTCGTAGTGTTCTTAAAAAGGAGAAATTTTAGTTAGATAAAATGTAAAAGATAATCTAATTTATCTGAAAAAGGAAATTATATAATTATTAAAAAATAGAAAAGGTAATATTTTAACCAGAAAAAGGAAATTGATTCATAAAGCAGGAATTTTAGTTAGATAAAATATACTCCTAAAAGATATTATAATTTTACCTGAAAAAGGAAATTAGTTAGTTCTTCAAAAATAGTAAAGATAATATGTTTAACCTGAAAAAAGAAATTGATTTGTTAGTACATATGTAATTCAGTAAAGGTAAATAAGTAAAATTAACAGGTACCGTACCGACCGACCGACCAAGCAAACTTTTAATGTTTCAGCTTTTATGCGATGCACGGATTTCATTTAATATTATATGATTTTTTTTATTAATTTGAATTAGTTTTTCTTAAATATGAATTTTGGAGACTTAAATTTTTAAATGAGATGATTTGATAATAATTATATAAATGTTATCCGTGATATTTCTAGGAAAAGAGGGATTTTAGTTAGAAAATATTGAAAAGATGATAAATTTTAGTTAAAAAAGGTAATCAGTTCATTATAAGTACTTATAAAATTATAATCTAATTTTATTAAATAGAATGCCGTGATTTAATTGGAAAAAGAGAGGTCTTAGTTAGAAAAAATTAAAAAGAAAACATGTTTTAGGTGAAAAAGGTAATTGATTAGTTTATAGTAATTATAATTCAATTATGTTATTTTACTAAATAAAATTGCTCGTAATGTTTTAAGAAAAAGAAAAATTAATATTGCCCCTGATATTTTTAGAAAAAGAGAGTTTCAGTTAGAAAATATTGAAAAGATGATACATTTAAGCTAAAAAACTTAATCAGTTAATTATTCATATTATAATTTTAAAATATTATTTTATTTTATTAAATAGAACCGCCCGTGATATAATTGAAAAAAGACAGATTTTAGTTAGAGAAAATAGAAAAGGTAATGTGAAAATTAAAAAGATGACATTTTTTAGGTGAAAAAGGTAATTGATTAATTTATAATAACTAAAATTTAATTTATTTTATTTTACTAAATTAAATTGCTCATAGTGTCTTTAGATAGTAAGAAATTAGTGTTGCCCGTATTATTTCTAGAAAAAAAAAAGAATTCTAATATGAAATATGGAAAAGATGATATGTTTTAGTTGAAAAAGGTAATCGGAAATTATTAGTATTATGTTATTATTATTTATTTTATTAAATAGTACCACCCGTTATATAATGGAAAAAGAGATATTTTAATTACAGAATAGAGAAAATGTAACATGTTTTGGCTGAAAAAGGTAATTGATTAGTTAATAGTAATTATAATATAATTATGTTATTTTATCAAACAAAATTGCTCGTAGTGTTTATAAGAAAGAAGAAATTTTAGTTAGATACAATATAAAAGATATTGTATTTACCTGAAAAGTGAAATTAATTATAGTAAATATAATTTAATTTATGTTATTTTAATAAATTAAATTGCTCATAGTGTCTTTAAATAGTGAGAAATTAATGTTGCCCGTGATATTTTTAGAAAAAAATGAATTTTAATTATAAAATATGGAAAATATGATACGTTTTAGTTGAAAAAGGTAATCGGAAATTATTAGTATTATAATATTATTATTTATTTTATTAAATAGAACCAGCCGTGATATAATTGGAAAAAGATTTATTTTAATTACAGAATAGAGAAAATGTAACATGTTTTGGCTAAAAAAGATAATTGATTAGTTAATAGAAATAATAATATAATCTTGTTATTTGATTAAACAAAATTGCTCGTAGTGTTTATAAGAAAAGAGAAATTTTAGTTAGATACAATATAAAATATATTGTGTTTTACCTGAAAAGGGAAATTAATTATAGTAATTATTATAATTTAATTTATGTTATTTTACTAAATTAAATTGCTCGTAGTTTTTTTAGATAGTGAGAAATTAATGTTGGCCGTGATATTTTTAGAAAAAAGGAATTTTTGTTATGAAATATGGAAATGATGATATGTTTTAGATGAAAAAGGTAATCGGAAATTATTAGTATTATAATATTATTATTTATTTTATTAAATAGAACCACCCGTTATATAATTGGAAAAAAAGATATTTTAATTACAGAATAGAGAAAAGATAACATGCTTGGGCTAAAAAGATAATTGATTAGTTGATAGTAATTATAATATAATTATGTTATTTTATTAAACAAAATTGCTCGTAGTGTTTATAAGAAAGAAGAAATTTTATTTAGATACAATATAAAAGATATTGTGTTTTACCTAAAAAGAGAAATTAGTTAGTTAGTGAAAAATAGAAAAGGTAATATATTTAATCTAAAAAAGGAAATTAATTATTTAATAGAATGGATTTTACCTATAATTAAGTAAGGGTAAATAAGTAAAATCAACAGGTATCGTACCGACCAACCAAATTTTTAATGTTTCGGCTTTTATATAATAGTATAGATGTATTCTAATAACATTTTCATTTTTTTGCTTTTAACCATGAAATATTATATAAATTAAAAAAAAAATATTGTAACATTTGATATAAATATATTAGAGATGATTTAAGTATTATGTAATTTTACATTATTTTGATATAAAAAACACACTAAAATAATGTAATGCTCTTGTATACTAAAAACTTGTTGGCCGGGTACGGGTCTCCGGGTCGGTACACCCATTTGAAAAGAATGTTTATTTTTAATTTTTAATAAAAAACAACAGATATTTATAATTGTTAGTTTTATTCAACTCCAATTGAAATCTGGTGAAAATGTTATGTCAAGATTTTCATGTTTTGATAAGGTACCATCTTCTTCCCACCTATTTATACATACACAGTCACACATACATGTTTGCTTTTAATTTTCCATTTTCTTATTTTCAATTTCAAGAATATTTATATGGGTATCTTTGAATATGTGATGTGTGTGTTTATTCAGATGCTAATATTGATATGTGTGACTGTGGATTTATGTGTATTGAGCTTTTGTTCTATTTTAAAGTTCAGATTTTTAAATTTCATATAAAGATGTTGTTTTTATATTTGAAAGTTGATGTTTACTTTTAAGAATATGTGTTACTGTGTATATTGATTTTAATCCTGATTGTTATGATGTAAAGTTTCGGATTCAACTGTAAATTTTAATTCTTGTAGTAGGCAGGTGGTTTGTTTTTTATGCATTATCCGAGATATTTGGCGTACGGAGTCGGTATAAATTTATGCATTTAAGTCTTGATTCTGATTTTTGTAGTATACAGATGGATTTTTTTTGATGTATTATCTGAGATATTAAGATTATGAAACAGTATAAAATTAATGCATTCCTGTGATTCTCGAAAATGCAATTATGACAAGCGCCTTCTATAGAATGTTTTGCTACACTGTTTGCATCTGGAGATATTTATAGATGAGAATACAAGAATATTTACAGACTATCTATGTTATCTAGTATTAGAAGTGAAACATGTATACATGTCCAAGTGTCGGACTCGGCAACATTTTGAAAAATGTACACGTTTTTCGCTTAAAATAAGTGTCCAAGCCCGAGTATCCATGTCCGAGTATCGAGTATCCGACACAGGTACTCAAGCAAATTGAAGAGTCCGACATACTATTAGAACTTTAAAATTAAAACAATACGAAATAATGTTTTCCGTCTTTACTGGCAATCGATTCAATTCTCTTCATCAGCTTGTGTATATAGGATCAGAAGACCTCTGTTATTACAAGAAGGGTTAAAAAAAGTATGTCAGCTCAGTTGTAAAAGCTAAGAATCAATAGCTTCTAACGCAGAAGATAGGGCCTTAAACGGTCCCTATATTTTTGGGCAAAGCCCGGCCCGGCCCGGCAAAAGCCCGGTCTTTTAAAAAGCCCGGTCTTCGGCCCGACCCGATTAAAAGCCCGGTTCGGCCCGAAAAAGCCTGGGTAAAATTCGATTATTCTAGTATGCTTCCATAAATATTTATGTATTTACACTTCCTACAAATATAAAAATAATTTAAGTACATATATATTTACATATTCATTATTAATAATAAGATTATTTATATGCATATATTACGAATTACGATACATGAACGAAAACAAGTTAAGTACACGTGTAATCAATTAATATATCATCAAATCAAAAAGTAAATCGATAAATGTAATATTTGTATCGGCAATATAGATTGTTTAAACATGTCTGCCATTATTACATAAAGAACATTCTTATATAACATAAAATCTCGATCCGATTTGATCCGGAAAAAAGCCCGATCCGGCCCGGCCCGCTTCAGGCCCGGAAAAAAGCCCACCGCGGCCCGCAACGAGGGCCTAAACGGGCTCACATTTTTCACAGAAGCCCGGCCCGGCCCGGCCCGGTCAAAGTCAAAGCCCGGGCCGGGCTTTGACCAAAAAGCCCAGGCTTTTCAAAGCCCGGTCAAAGCCCGGCCCGATGGGCCTTTTGTGCATCTCTAGTGCTGCATTCACTTAGCTTCACCAGGACCAAAAAAGCTCTAATAGCTATTTTGTTTGTGCACCAATAGTACCAAGAGTAGAAGGAGAATGTCTACGCAGTATATTTCCTTATTTCAATATGAGAAAAATGGGCCTGAGGTTGTCCTCAGGGATTTCTCCTGAGGTTATAACAAATAGCCTTTAGAATAAGTGGCCCCGCAGGGGCATCTTCGTAAATATTAATTTTTTTTATTAGTAAATTTACCTAAATGCCCTAAAATTTGTATTAAAAAGCTTTTAACCTCAGGGTTTTCTCCTGAGGTCATCCTCAGGCACTTGATTCTCTTTCAATATCCACTTTTCGCGAATAAGGATAGTGTCTACCTATTATGAACTTGGCTGGAGGTGATACACTGATCTTGACTTCATTTGAGAGTAAGGGCCGGAAGGACTTTGGATATATTATTCCTAAAATCTGCATTGAGTTGTTTGAGTAAAACTTCTGTTAAGTCTGCCCTTCAACCAATTGGAACAACTTTGCATATTCTTTTATTTAGCATTTTTTCTTCGTGGTCACTGCTTCATGGAATCCAAGTTACTCATGTTGTTTCTAACTGCTTAGCCCAGCTACTTATCTGTATCTTTTTTGTTAAATTTATATGAATACCAGCTGGAGTCGGTCGATACCAACACCATATTGTTCTCTATCATTTTATCAATTGTTTCAGTTGCATTGTCCTAGTGGACTGGAGCTTTACAGATCTGTAAAGTATTTGATAAGCCTTGCATTCGTCCTCTGAGTCATATCCAACCCCTTTTCCTTGAAAACAGAAATCAAATTTTCTATTGTTTCTCTTGTTAGATGGAATGTTACCAGTCACGCCTTATCATCTGCAGTAGGTGCATTAGTTTGCTAGTAAATGTTTTGAACATAGATTTAAATATCAAGGTATCATAATAGATCCTCACCGACATTACGAGTATTGATGTGCAATGTTTCTGCTCTCTCTCCTGCTGATCACTTTCTTTGACATGAGAATTTGCATAATGTCATCCATCTTGAGACTTGCTCCATCAAATCTGGCATTTTCTTAATGAATGTAGAGGTCACTTTTCTCTTGTTTACACGTAATGAGTGGCTCTTGTATGCAAGTGTTGTGTGGCCATGACCAGGATTTGTTTCATGAGATGCCAAATAAGATATTCTTCGATTCTCTGTGACATTTTTCTCCTCCTGTGAAGAACTGTATGAAAATCAACCAATTCAAATGAACAAATGATCGGTCTTCATAAATTTAGGTGCTGTTTTGTGTTAATGAATTTTCTCCCAGAAGATTTGTCCATAACAAAGATGAAACAGCGAGTGCTATAAAAAGCAAACTAATTCAAAAGTAGTTTGATCTGCCCATTATTTATATGATTATTCGAACCAAGGTGGCTTCAACATTGTGGCATGATGTTTAACCACCTTCAGCTGTTTATTCACATGTAAACAAAGAAAATACTTATTATGATTTTGGTCTTTATAAACTATGAATTTTGGCTACTTATGATTATGTGATGTGGCAACTATATATTAAACATTGGCTTGTTGAACTTTCCCTAAGGCTTGCCACGGTAAACTTAAGTAACAAATCAGTATGACCACAGCAGTGAATTGTGACACTTTTACTTTTAATCTAAATAGCAAGTATCCTGTACTATTGTTGTTCTGAAGTTTATTACTTTTTAACTTCTGATCTTGAAGCAGATAACTAAGGAGCCACTATAAAGTTTTGAGGACTCGTATGCTACGGAAATGATGGCATCTGTAACTCAGATTCCATCTACCTTTTGTACAATTACCCTTCCACAAACCAGTTGTGGAAAACTGAAATTGTGCAAAACCTTAAACCAAAGATACACATTCCTCCGAAGAACTGTTTGCTGCACAAAATCTTCCCCGTGGGAACCTTCACCTGTCACATATGCTCTTACTGATGGCACTGCAGGTGATTTTCTAAAGGAAACTCCCAGTATATTTCAAAAACTGAATTCCGACAAAACCTTGGAAGCTTCATCACCCAACACGGAGGAGCTTGCAGTCGAAACGAAACAGTTAACCTCGCAGGTTCAGTACCTCAGATGGCCCCTATGGCTTTTAGGTCCTCTACTTCTCCTTGGCACAGGAATAGTACCCACCTTGTGGCTACCCATATCTTCGATTTTCCTTGGGCCCAACATAGCCAGCCTCCTTTCCTTGACTGGGCTTGACTGCATATTTAATCTTGGTGCATCCCTGTTTCTACTCATGGCCGATTCTTGTGCGCGTCCAGAAACACCAACTCGGGGTTGTATCAGTCTGGCGCCATTGGCTTACCGGTACTGGAATATTGTCGCAAGCGTGGCAGGCTATATCATTCCATTGTCTTTGTTGTTCTGTTCCCAAAGTGGAATCCTCCAGCCTCAACTTTCTTTCATCTCGTATGCAGTTCTATTGGGTCCTTACCTTCTGCTATTAACAGTACAAATACTGACAGAGATGCTTACATGGCATTGGCAGTCGCCAGTTTGGCTAGTCACCCCAGTGGTTTATGAAGCTTATCGTGTGTTGCAGCTGATGAGAGGCTTAAAACTCGGTGCTGAGCTTGGATCACCGGCGTGGATGATGCATGCTATCCGAGGGCTGGTCTGCTGGTGGGTGGTGGTCCTTGGTATGCAGCTCATGAGGGTTGCCTGGTATGCAGGTTTCACAGCTAATGCTCAGCAAAAACTGTCTACTGCTGCTGTTAGTGAAGAATCATAAATTGATGATGTAAGGCGTGTATACAAATGCACATCCGCAGATTCATATATAGAATGCAAGATCAAAGCAATTTGTATGCTACTGTTGAACATGATGTATATAATGCATTAAGCCTTAGTTGCAGTTTACTCAGCAAATCAACCTTTTTTTTCCTTTGCTAGAAGCAAATCAACCTTTTTTTTCCTTTGCTAGATCAAATCAACCTATTTTTATTAAAAGTACGTCAATTTTAATGTTTTATTAGTTTCAGAAATTGTTTGGTTGCTTTACAATGCTAACAGCTCAGTGCTATTTCACAAGATACTGAAAGGAAAAGGTGATATATATACGATAATATTAGAGATGTTATTCGAGTCGAGCAGTTCGAATTTGACTCAATTTGATGAATGGCCTTGAGCTCGACTCGAACTCGTTATGGAACTAAGAGTTCAAACACATTTTTGGGCTGGATAACAAACTCGGGTCAAGACCAGTATTTTTTAGCTTGACGAAACTCGTCAAAGCTCAAAAGTAACTTCTGCCATCTCACCCAGTCACATGTAAAGATAAGAGTAATCAGCACTTTGCACCCCTTATCTTTGGGCGTTTTTTCAATTTGGTCTCAAACTATGTTTCTTGGCAGATTGCACCCCTATGGTTTCAAACTCGCTTCAATTTGCACCTTTTGACCAAATTTCGTCCACTTTGACCGCTATTATTAGGATGAGCGAGGGTAAAAATACAAAGATTTATTCAAGAAACAGTCAATTTACCCTTGATTAGCCTAATAGTAACGGTCAAAGTGGACGAAATTTGGTCAAAAGGGTGCAAATTGAAGCGAGTTTGAAACCATAGGGGTGCAATCTGTCAAGAAACATAGTTTGAGACCAAATTGAAAAAACGCCCAAAGATAAGGGGTGCAAAGTGCTGATTACTCTAAAGATAATCTTCCTAATGCAATAAACATTGAATCAACCCAAAAGTGTGAGCTAGTGAATGAGAAGATCAGTTAGAAACTTATAACGTACAGATAAAACTAATAAAAAATATAAAGCCAATCAAAACACAATATCGGTACCATTGTAGCCTCAACTTAGCATGCATGAATACCTCTAAAGATGCTTAACATTAGCCTAATTTTGAGATCAACAAACAAATTCGTGTGATTGATCCAGATTTGCTACCCTATAAATCCATAGATAGCATCTTAAAAACACATATCAAAATTTGTTAAGAACTTTATATTGAATGAGATGATGAAAGTGTTGATTTTGTGGGTTCATTTCCTTTCATTTACATGGGTCTCACTAATGGTGACGGCTGATTACACTCCCTATCCAGCAGAAACAATACCACCTACTACTCCAGTGGAGTTTCTACCACCACCGACTCCAAGACCACCACCACCAACTCCTAGACCACCACCACCGACTCCCAGACCACCAACACCGAGACCACCACCACCAACTCCTAGACCACCACCACCGACTCCCAGACCACCAACACCGACTCCCAGACCACCACCACCGACTCCCAGACCACCCACACCGAGACCACCACCGTCTCCTAGGCCACCACGGTATGTAAAGTGCCTCTCACGCGAGTTTCGGTTCTGCTTTGGCGTCAAGCTCCCTTGTTCAGCTGCATGCCCTTTTAGCTGTAAGATGGATTGTAGCATCTGCAGGCCAGTTTGCAGTAAGTTTACTAAATTATCTCCATTTCGCGATGAATGCTAGTTTATAAAATTTCAAGAGTAAACTGCAAAGTGATGACTGAACTTTACCAATAATATTATTTTGGTGGCCGAATTTTTAGAATCTGAATATACGACAGGCCTTATATTAATTCGGTCTTCAAAAAGGTGGCTAATCGCCAAAAAATGATGGCTAGTCTTTGTTTCTAATTTTTATAAAAGTGGCTGTTAACCACTTTTTTAAAAAAGAAAAAGCAAAGTTTGGCCATCAAATAACAAATTCGAAAATTCAACCACCAAAATGCTATATGAGGGAAATTTCAGCCACCACTTCATTATTTGCTCAAATTTCAATTAAACCTATCATGTTCTTGTGTTGTGACAATGTAGGTTGTGATTATCCTGGTGCTGTTTGTCAAGATCCCCGCTTTGTAGGAGGTGATGGCATTGCCTTTTACTTCCATGGCCGCAAAGATCAAGATTTCTGTCTGGTTTCTGATTCCAATGTTCACGTCAATGCTCACTTCATTGGAAAGCGAAATCCTAAATTAACGAGAGATTACACTTGGGTGCAATCCATAGGAATCTTATTCGACAACCATAAACTTGTTGTTTCTGCTAAAAGAACATCCAACTGGGATGACAACGTGGATCGCCTCGCCATAACTGTTGATGACAAACCTCTAGATCTTCCAAAAGTTGCAGGGTCAACGTGGCATGCACCCCATGCAAGTCCATCTGTCACAATTACAAGAACAAGCAAGACAAATAGTGTTAAAGTCGAAGTTGCTGATAATTTTAGGGTTACAGCAACTGTGGTTCCTATAACGGAACATGAGTCCAAGGTGCACAACTATGAGATTAATACAAATGAGGATTGCTTCGCTCATTTGGAGCTAGAATTTAAGTTCTACAATCTGACAGATGCAGTGGATGGAGTATTAGGACAAACTTATAGGAGCAATTATGTGAGTAAAGCAAAGATTAGCTCAGCAATGCCAGTGATGGGTGGTGTAGAGATATATAAATCATCTAATCTGTTATTGGCAGATTGTGCTGCTTCTAAGTTTGGCAGTGTTAAGGGTGCTGAGATTTCAAAGAATAGCATAAATGAGTATGAGCATTCTAGCCTGCACTGCAGCAGTGGGATGAAAGGGAATGGAATCGTCTGCAAAAGATAGATTAAACTTGGCTTATCAGGAACTTGTTAATTATCTAAAAGTATTGCAATGAACTAGTACTTAATGACTTTTATATAAAATTAATTACTTAATTGAGTTTCAATACTTAATTAGGGTGATTATTATAAAAAATTTATGCACTTATGTCGCTCTGGGGTTCTGTTGTTTCCCTTATTCTTCCATCCGAATCCAGGAACAAAATTTTCTAATTAATAAAAAATAATGATAAAAGCAAATATCAGACCTTGAATCCAAAAAAACATGTAGCATGCATCTGCATATATAGACCGCGAAGCAAACTAGTTGAATGCAGCGACCATTTCTGTCGAACTTAATTTTGACCTCTGTTAGTTTTGTCGACCCTTATACCACACGTCCCTCTTTACTTTTGCGAAGTTTGCTTTCATTTCATATGGTGAACATGAAATCCACAAACTTCCCAAGCTCCACATCAAACACGCATATTTGAAGTTTAAATTCCATCTTGTACTTGCTCGAACTATTGAATATTTTTCCAAAATGTGTGACTTGATTAATTGTATTCTTAAATTTGACCAGCATATACTTTCAAACTGTACAAACTTATTGACAAACATGTATCATATTGATTAGCCGTTCACAAATGGCTCAAGTGCCTTGAGCACTATAAAAAGCATGCCATTGTGCAAACCCATAAAGCCCAGGTCCAGCCCATCCAACAAGCCCATGGCACAACAACAAAACCCAAAAGTCCAAAACAATATACAAGTCAAGTCACACTACACCATAGATCACATATTCTAACATATTGTAACACCACAAATACATTTGTCTTAAGGCCAATATTTGTTGCACTATACTTTATTGTAACGAATGTGAAAAATTTCAGCGTTGTATTCGCCCGTGTTGCAATAGAGTCATTTAGCAATGATTTGAGTACCATACAGCAACATTAAAAATCATTGCAATAAAGGCATGTAGCAACATTTTATAGTCTTTAGCAACGTTTAAAAATCATTGCAATAACAAATGGTTGCCAAACAAATAACTTTAAGGCAACAAATATTAGTCCAATTGCAATGAATTTGTTAGACTAATTGCAATAGTTTATACCCTTATTGCAATAATTTTGTAGTTGTTGTAATGTTTATTTGCAACATATTTGGACCCAATTGCAACAATTTTTAAAAATAAAGGTGAATGGTTCCCTTTGAAAATACAACTAGCCAGGCATTAAAAGCCACAAATCCTAGCAAAACCAAACTTCAATATCATTACCAATTACCAACAGTTCAAAAGTTGCATCATTACAATTATGACATTGCCATAATTACCATCCAAAAGGTAAGTCAAGATAAAACGACAAAGTCTTGTCGATCGCATACACTTAATTATCAAACCGACTAAGTCGCATGCACTTGGCTTCACTACTAATTAGACAAAAAGGATAAAGCGAGTCAACTATTAACATATAATTTAAACAGAAGGTTATCATGTGGCAGCTTCTTCTCCATCTATCTCATGATATGATGCATCCACCTCTTATTCATTCTCATCACCTTCGTCGCCCTCATCATCTGCATCAACCTCGTCAACGGAACTTTCAGCACACAATTGGTCCACATTGACATTCAGATCATGATTCATTTCAGCCAATTTTCCAAAAATCTTCTGTAATTCCTTCTTCATTTTCTCCTCTAGTTCAGCAACTATTTCTTCTCTGAGCTTTGCCAGTTCTGTAGAATTTGTGTTGTCTTTTTTGGACATATTTTTCTTTGTTTTCCTTGTTCTGCCACTTCTACCAACAAGCCAATTTGGTCCATGAGCGGCAAGGTCAAGCTTTACCATCGACTATTCATCCTCATCATGTGATTCTTCCTCATTTTCACCATCTTTATTACCCTACAAATTTTCACAATTGCATTAGTGGTAAATGCTAATGGCATAATTCACAAAAAGTAAATTGCAAAGATACACACACACACACAAATATATATATATATATATATATATATATATAGGCTAAGGTTCTAAAGATAACACTCTTAAAAGGAGAACAACAGAACCGTTCTCCACCACACATCTATTTACATGTGCACCACACAATTGTTTACATGTTTCATTAAGTTATTAATAGCTTTTATGACTTGTAAAATTCATATGAAATTAGATTTAAGTCTAATTCAAATTACGCACTTGCCCGGGAAAAACTTGGTATCAGAGCCTAGTTAATAATCTTTTAAAATGAATCTTTTAAAAGATAAAAATCAGATTCCTGAGGAGGAAACTTCTGATAATTTAGAAATCGAGTTTTCAGAATCAGAAAAAGGCTTTCAAGCTAGTTTTCTAGTAAAGCACGATTTAATTTCTAAAATCAGGAACACAAAGCTTGATTTAAAGAAAGAAACTATTTTTAACGTCCCATGGCTGGATCGTTTAAAAAGAAAAAATAATAACTTTTATTACGTATCTACGAAAAAAATGCATGTAGATATAAAAGATACTACGGGAAAAGTATATTTGCCTTTAATCACTAAAGAAGAGATTAATAGACAATTACAGAAAATGGATTCAAAGATGAGATCAACAATCTCTATGGTTCATTTAGGAGCTGTTAAGATTTTGATAAAATCTGAATACCCTGAAGGTATAGATTCTCCAATAAAAATGGCTTTGCTGGATAATCGAATTATACCAAGAAATGACAGTATTTTAGGTGCTGCTAAAGGTAATTTAGCATACCAAAAATTCATGTTTATATTGTATCCCAAATACATAGTTAGTTTAGATAATGAAAGATTTGATCAAATTTTATCTTATATTCACGATTTTGAAAGAAAAGATTTGATGTAGAAAGGCGATAAAGTTTTTAGCATCACTTATTTAGTTGCTTATGCTTTAACTAATAGTCATCACAGTATTGACTATAACAAAAAAGAATACATCGAATTAGATGAAGTATTCTCTGAAGTAGGTTCAGAAGAGGATAAACAATTTGCAGAATTGACTCCTACAAACCATACTTGGGCAATCGAGATTCCTAGAAACAAACCTTCTTTACAGGAAAAGCCTAGAAGAAGTTTTAGAGCTAGAGAAAACCTAGTTATTAGGGAACCCTTAGCAGAAGGAAACGATATGCTCCTTAGAAGCATGTCTCAAAGAATAAATGATCTTTCAGACAAATTTGCTAGTATCATTTAAAAATGAGCCTTAAAGAGTTAATTGAGGATTTCAATAATAATGTTAAGCCCCAACTAACAGAAATTTTAGCTTTGCTTAAGAAAAATGCAGACAACGATGTCAAAGGCAACATTAAAGCTGGTGCAGCCAAGATAATCACGGAAACAATAAAACTCTTGAAGCAATTGGTAAGCAACCAGAGGCTCCCAAAGAAAAATAGCTTGTTCTCACACCAGAACAAAGTAACAAAGATAAAGGTAAAAGCCATTATCGATACAGCTATCCTAACCATGATGTAGGAAACGAAGAACTCGGAACAGGTAAGAATCCGAACAGTATGACTTGGCCATTTGGTTCTATTTCTAATAAGAAAATATTAACTATATGCAAGACATAGAGAAGTTCTTTTGGGAAGTTCTTGAATCAGAAATTCAAGATGATCACTAAGAAGAACAATTTGCTAAGGCAAATGGAATTACTTGGATTAGAAGATGACGATCTAGCTAATCAACAAGTAGCAAATAATTTAGAATTACAGTCTTTATTTGGATTTAATTCTACTAATTATTTGAATGTCATTGAAGAATTTAGTTCACCAAAATCAGATTCTCAAGGCGCAGATTCATCAGATGAAGAGTTTGTTCAGCAAACATTTAGGATGAATAAACAAGAAGAAGGTGTAAATACAGATGAAAATCCATTCGCATCTACTTCAGGAACAAAAAGACCAGTACGTAGATAGAAGAATAGGTAATTTCTATCCACCTACTATTGAGTTTAAAACAAATCAAAATTTATTTGGTTCAAATGTTTTAAATATCTATTGTGAATCAGGAAGAAAAACCTTAATCGGTATTTAGGATAAGGAAATTAGTTTGATAATACAAACTAATCCTATTGCTTACAACTACATTGAGACAGTTTTGTTATTAGTAGATCACAAAACAACAGGAGTTGTAAATCGATTTATTAAATATGCAACATGGAATTTCGATAATTACGAACCCATAAAAGCCTTTAATACAATCATAGATGCTATATATACTATGTTTTTAGGAATTGATTATATCATTGCTAAAGATTTAGAAAAAGATAAAATCAAACAGAATGCTAAGATGGCTCTTAGTAAAATGCAATTATGTGACATATGTTTAATTGATAAATTCTTTTTAGAATACGAAAAGCATATGATTAACACAGGTGACCTAGCAGGTTATCATATTTATGTTGAAGAATACATACGCAAGATACACTAGTAGGAGAAAAAGCTATGACTAAGTTTTTGCAGGAAAGAACAGCCTTGACACAACATAGTTTAGCCTTTGCTCAAAGAATCGTTACGAATGAAATCAAAAACTATTGTGATTTCAGTCGAACACAGATGAAATTGAAAGCCTTCGGCAGAAAATGTTGTGAGAAGATTTCAGATGAATCTTATAATTTCGGTTATAATCCCATTTACAACAAGAAATATAAGAAGAGGTATTCTAAAAAGAAAATATCTTCTAAATACAGGTTTAAAAAGAAAAAGAAACCTTTTAAACCAGGAAAATATGTTAAGAATAAAACTTTTTCCACTAACAAAGAAAAGTTTTGTCCAAAGGGAAAGAAAAATTGTAGGTGTTGGGTCTGCAATGAAGAAGGACATTATGCAAATGAATGCTCTAACAGGAAAAAATACCCTGACAAACTCAAGGTATTAGAAGAAATCTACTACATAGGTTATGAATCAGTAGAAGATGAATATGATGAGAGGAAAGAAGTTTTCATCAAACAAGAAATTGACCCTGGACCATCATCCAACGAGTCAGAAGATGAATCAATAGACGAAAATGATTGAGGATTCACAAGAAGAATTAGTAATGCCTAATATTACTAATCCATCATCAATCTATATCAAAGGTACGCTTAAATTTGCTAGATATAGAAAGATAGAATTACATTGTTATGTTGATACAGGTGCAAGCCTATGCATAGCAAGCAAGAACGTCATTTCACCAGAACATAGGGTGAATGCCGAAAGGCCTATTGAGGTAAAAATCGCTAATGGTAAAATTATTGTGATTAATAAGGTATGTAAAAACCTTGATATTATGATAGCAGAAGAAATATTTCATATTCGTACTGTTTATCAACAAGAATCAGGTATAGACTTTATTTTAGGTAATAATTTTTGTCTAGCCTACAAACCATTTATACAACTAGATAATAAGAGGATTATTTTCACACTCAAGGGTGAACTAGTATGGATCAAGAAAGTTACTCAAGCTAATCAAGTAGGTTTTCTTGAGTTCTTAGAATCCAAAAACAAGAATTCTAAGACTAAGCCCGTTACACCTATTAACATTTCCCAAAACAAAATTCAATTTTTAGAGAGGGGGAGAGATATGCTATTAAAATATCGAGAAGTGAATTTTGCCTTAACAAATTTTCTCAAGATATTGACAGGAAATCTAAGATTGAACAACTCTTAGATAAAGTATGCTCAAACAATCCATTGGATCCTAAGAAGACCAAGCATTGGATGAAAGCATCAATCAAACTCAATAATCCAAAGGATATTTGCAGGGTAAAACCTATGAAATATAGTCCACGGGATGTTGAAGAATTTGCGATGCAAATTAAAGAATTACTCGAGATAAAGGTAATTATTCCTAGTAAATCAGCCCATATGTCACCAGTATTCTTAGTTGAAAATGAAGCTGAACGATGAAGAGGCAAGAAAAGAATGGTTGTCAACTATAAGAAGATGAACGATCTGGCAGGTACTATTAGACGAAGAATCACAGCTATTGACATCATTTACATGTCCCCAAGGACATTTTCAGTGGAGAGTGTTACCATTTGGTTTCAAACAAGCCCCATCAATATTTCAAAGGCATATGCAAGAAGCATTCAGACCTTTTGAAAAATTCTGTTGTATCTAAGTATATGATATTCTTATATTTTCTAACAATGAAAAAGAACATTTTATACATTTGGTAGCAGTATTGAAGAAGTGTGAAACTCTTGGCATAATACTATCCTAGAAAAAGGCTCAACTCTTCAAAACCAGTATTAATTTCCTAGGTTTAGAAATTGATCAAGGAACACACTGCCCTCAAAGTCATATCTTGGAACATATTCATAAGTTTCTAGATCAGATAGAAGATAGAAAATAGTTGCAAAGATTTTTAGGTATACTAAGTTATGCATCTGATTATATTCCTAAACTTGCAGTTTTAAGATCACCTTTGCATGCTAAGCTCAAAAAGGAAAATCCATGGAAATGGATAGAATCTGACACTTCTTATATTAAGAAAATTAAGAAGCAGTTTGTAAGTTTTCCAAAGCTCTATCATCCAGAGCCCGAAGACAAGATTATCGTAGAGACAGACACATCCGATAGTCAATGGGGTGGAGTTCTCAAAGCAGTTAATTCTGATGAAAAGGAATTAATATGCCGATACGCATTAGGAAGCTTTAAAGACGCGGAAACAAGATATCATTCAAATGAGAAAGAATACTTGGCAGTCAAGAGAGCTATTACAAAAATCTTTATTTATCTAACCCCTGTTGAATTTATTGTCAGGACAGATAATAAGAATTTTACTTATTTCCTTCAATTAAAGATTGAAGGAGATAACAAGCAAGGAAGACTTGTGCGATGGCAGCAATGGTTTTCCAAATATAGCTTTAAGGTTGAACACCTTAGTGGAGTTAAGAATTATCTTGCCGACTTCTTAACCAGAGAATATCAGCAAAAGAAAAAAGATATGACATAAAGAACTCTACAAGATAATGTCACATCTTACTTACAGGTATCCAAGGCATTTCAGGCCTATAAGTACAAGGGGAACTCAGCATTTGGAAACCACACCAAACACCAAACATCCTCTCTATACCAAAGATCTTTTGCATTAGATCAAAGAGCTCTGCTCTATAAAAATCTCTTTCTTTGAGATAAATATATGGAATTCTCCATAGAAAAATTGTTAGCAGAACAAATGATTTTGCTAAAATAATACGAATCGTTGGAAAATAGACTTTCAATAATTCAAGAAAAAATAGCATTTGTAAGGAAGTACTTTATTCCTGAACATCAAAAGGTCATCTCTAAACCTTCTTCTTTAATGAATGAATCTGAGACTAGCCCGGAGGAAACGGCTACCGGTAAAGGCATATTAACTCCATTGAAAGCTGGGGTTTTGCTAAAAAGCCAAAATGTAAGGAAAAATGAATTTCCTGAACCACAAAAGATCAGTTCATCACCTTCTTCAGAAATGAAACAAGATGAAGCTAATCCTGAGCAAACGGCTCCAGGTAAAGATTCAGCAAAACCGTTGAAGGCTGTGAATTTGCCAAAAATTCAGAATGAGGTACAGACCTCCATAACGTTAGTTAAGCCCTCAGACTTAAGTTTGAGACGTAACGGGGGAATTCAAATCCCTAAAAAGACTGAATGTCAAACTTCAGCAGTCCCTTTCGGATATAAAAGCCTTAAATCCTATTATGTTGTGTTTAATGGTCCTAATGCAGGAATATACACCACATGGGAGATTTCAGAGAAAGCTGTTAAAGGTTTCTCTAATGTCAAGCACAAGAAGTATAAATCTTTCGCAGAAGCAAAAGTTGCTTCAAACATTTATACTACTCAACAGTCCAAGCCACCACTTGAGCTGATCAGTCATGCAGATGTATTAAAACCAACTTATGCAGGTGTAGTTACTCAAAAGAAGGATTTGTCAAGCAAAATAGTGCTAGGAACAATTCCGAAGAGTCAACAAACATTGTTGACACAACTAGATGAAGATACCATTGAAATTACATATTCAATGTTCAATTATCTTTATCAATATGGCAGGTCAGCCACAGAACAGAAGTTCGTTGATGAGCATTTCTTCACCATAGACAAGAAGAATGTCAGCTACTTCAACTTCTATCCAAATGCCGATCCAGACATGGTATATGAGGCATATCAATATGGATTATTAGCACAAGTTTATCCTACTGCTAGTAATCTCTTGGAAATCTCTAGATTCCCTAAGGAATTTAGAAAAGCAGTTAAGGCATACAAATCAAATTGTCTTAAAGGCCAGGAAGTCGATATCTTCATTAAAACTACCAGTACAATTATCTATTGGGAAGATGAAGAAGAATATGACTGTCCAGCAAATCAATCAACTCATTATGTCCAGGTTGGTATTGCAAAGAAAAAAATCTACTCTCCAAGTCAAGCCATGGAGTCTACCTTGGAAAAGAAAGATTTAAGAGAGCTTGCTGAACAAAAACTATTTGTTTAAATCAATAAATTATTCAGCATTAAGCCAGAAGATAAATTAAAGGTTAACCTTGCAACATGTTATTCTTTAATGACGTCTTACTCACGTAAGGGATTAACCGAAGAAGACTACAGCAAAATTGTAGCTTTCAAAAGATAGATGTTGCACAAGGATGTTGTTGGTTCCCATAAAGATCACTTTTGCAAAAGAAAGCAAAAGGAAATAAGGAATTTTGGCATCCAGTTTGATTGCCGACATTGCAGTCCCACCACTACACCAGATGATAAGGCATCAAGAAAAAGAGTGATGGAAGAAAAGTAGAAAAGAATCTACTTTATGCAAGAAGACGAAGCTACTTTAGTGGACATCGTCTTCAGGACAGAACGAATCTACTTTTCTTCAGTGGACATCGTTTTAATACAGCACCAGACAGAAAAGATAACGAATCTTATCTCTTCAGACAATAGTGCATCAATTATATACAAATTACGTATGCAGTTACATAAAGAATTTTGGATAGATCCTCACTCCTTAGTCTATAAAAGGATGAGTTCCATTTCATTATAGAACATCTTAAATTGAGCAGAGTCTACCCACTATACACTTAGCATTCAAAGAAGTTCATAATGCGTGAGTAAAACCCTAAGGGGTTGTGTGTATAAATTGGCTCATAATGAGTCTGTATCTGTATAATCATATGAATCAATAAAAAGTCTTTTTCCTTATAAATCTTGGTTATATTTTGAGTTATTCTGGAGTCCGCGAGCACAGGGAATACCGCTAGGCAGGAGGCCGTAAGGGAAACACCGCTCAAAGGATTGAAGACAAAGAATAATAACCAAAAGATTTAAAGAGAAATCGGAGTTTTAAAGGTCAATAATTTTCATGCAGATAGAGATCATTGGAGGAGCCTGGTAAACCTCACAACCCTACTTAAATTTTTTTATATTTAATCAACTTTGATTAATTGTTATAATCATGAGTGACAAACCGTGGTTTGTTAATGTTAAAGGTAATGCCATGATTGACATGTCTAACCTTGAATATCTAGATCATCTTTTACAGACCTCTAGATATATTATTTCCCCTGGAAATCAATCTAAGATTAGATGCCTAATCTGGGACTTAGAATCTATAAAAGATGAACAACCCGCCTTTTATAATATATTTTCTTGTATTATAGAAAATGAAATTCGTAATCTAAAAAGGATTATGAAATTAGAGCCCTTTCCGCGTAATAGGACTAAAACGACAGAGGAAAGTTCCTCTAATATGGCAGACTAGCTTAATGTATAGTCGTCAGGAAGTCATGAGTGGTCAGGATTTATTTCTAATCATTACAAGGCAAAGAGAAATGAATGGACAAGATTTGTTCTCTCGTTCTCTTTATAACCTTGTTCTCCCTGGAATGCTACCCTATATATATATATATATATATATATATATATATATATATATTATATATATATATATATCAAGTTCTATGGAGACCGTGGAGATCATATACATTAGGCACTCAAAAACATTGCAAAACATATATATTTGCAAAGAATGTTCAATGAACATTATTATTTCATTCAAAATCTTAAAAATCATATATGATTTGCAAGCATAACATGTTTTGGAGAACAATACGTTCTGCAATATTTTGTTTGCATAACATAAACGATTTTCAAGATTTTTAATGAAATCTGCATGTAAAAATATATGATTTTCAAGATTTTTAATGAAATAAATGAAGTAGTGATTTTCATAGAACATGATTTTCAATGAATAAGGTTTTGCAATGTTTTGATTGATATATGGTCTCCGATCTCCACTAAAAATGTTGGTTTCCATAGAACTTAACTCTATATATATATAGGTCATTGCTCCATGAAGAACACCCTTTTATAAAGAACACTAGAGAATCAATCTAAATCATTGAATCAAGAGTAAAGTGTACTTTGTGTACTTGTAGTTTCCCTGTCAGACCACTTGGGATACTGGACTTTAGAAAGTACCACGGGCTATATTGCACTTCACTTTTCGTTACGAGTTGCCCCTTTCCGTTAAATGACTCTAACGCCGTCTGCCAGCCTGGGGGTAAAAATGACATTTCATATTTTAATAAATATTTCTATTTCCCCCAATTCATAAATCCCTAAATTAACTATGTTTTTCCCCACAATTCATTTTTGGCAACTGGGTTAGTCGAGAAACCTCTAGAGTTCTCTTTCAATCTCTCTCGTTCTCCTCTCCCTCTCGTTTCATCTCACTACCTCACCTCTCTACTCACATACGTATAGATACATATATATATATATATTTGTGTTTGAGTGTTGCAGCTTCTGGGTACTATGCGTGTAGAGGCCTAGTTCATGGGTATGGATAGTCGAATAATTATGATAAACCAGTTGGGGGGTTCTTGTGGTTGGTTCGCTGTGTGGCCCAGTTAATGACTGAATTCCTGATCTCTTTTTCTCACGGAGAGGGTGTGGTTAAGCTGAGATGATGTTCTTTGGTTAAGAGTTAGCATTTTATTATAGGTGAGCTTTGATTTGTTGTATTCTGAGGGAACAAAAGAGTTCTTTACATAATGTTCAGGGCGTACCATGTCCATTGTTGCAGAATAAATTTAAGATACTTTCAGGGTATTAGTGTACAGTTATAGTTGTATTTACTTTCTTGTCATCCGCTGTGCGCGGATTGGATATCCTTTTTGTATTCCCTGACAGATTTCAAAAATTCTAATTCATTCTTTCTAGAGAAGCCTCGATGGATAAAGAACACCGCCCAAGTGTCACTAAGAAAGATTTTGGTTTCCAGCACCCGTATTTGTACCAGCGAAAACACAATTATGGAAGTTATAGTAATGTTGCTTTGCAATATATCAACATGTGATATATCAATGATTACATCGTCTATATCACCAGTTTTTGTTCAAGCACCTCAGGAGAAAGGCATTAAAGGGTTTGTCACTGATTTTCTTATGGGTGGAGTCTCCGCAGCTGTATCTAAGACTGTTGCTGTGCCAATTGAATGTGTGAAACTTCTGATACAGATCATATGAAGCTCATATTTTGTAAGTTAATTTTTGTTATTCAAAATTGATATCATATTGTAGAGGCGAAAGAGACGATCTTAATGCAATTTAAATGAGCTGATTTGGTTAGGAAATGAATTAAATAAAGAAGCTCCAAGTTATAAATAAATTGTTAATGGTGGAAAGGGTGTTGATGAAGAAGATGATGATAAAAGGACGATTTTACCCCTGCATTTTCTAACGGAGTTTAGCAGATTTGACGGCGATACACATTGATGTGTAAAATAACTGCAAGCGCACAGTGTTTAGTTGTAGCAAATACAGATCGATCCTCAGAGACTATGAATTTTCAAAACCCTAATAATTAACTCAGGCGAACTAGACAAATAGGTTTGAGATGAGATTTAATTAACCTAATTAACAAAGATTATCAAATAATATGGAAAACCTAGGAATCCGAATCCATCAATCAATCACAATTAATATCAACTCGCCCTAAAATCAATCCTCTTTCCTTCACAAATAAGATATATCAATTAACGAGACAAGCATATACTATGAAACTTGTTATATAACAATAACCTATCAAAACTTCAAAGAGCAAGCATAGGCTATGAAAAACAAATCCAGTAACAATAATATATCAAAATAACTTTGTCAATCGATCAATTAAGTACCAAGAAAAATTATGAGAATCAATTAATAGGAACGAGAATAAATCAAGAGTAATTAAATCAACTTCATCTTCATCCTAGGGTAAGAAAATTAGCTACTCATAATTATGGAATTAACAAAACACGAATTAAACATGACTAATATATAAGCTAATTAAAGATTTATATGAATAATACGGACAAATAGGCGAACAAGTTTAAAACCTAAGTAAAACTGTTAGTCACAGAGGCATGCCTGTATACATCTAATAACAAGCCTAATTGTTTGTAATGTTTTGCATTACTTACATGACCTCTTAACTGAGGGAACCTCTAGTTGTAGAGTTTCTATTTGTATTGTACTTGTAGTAGGCACCAAATCCTAGTTGTGTAACTGTACTTATAGAGTCTAGAATAATGCTTGAAAGAATTTCCAAGGTTCATGCCTCAAGCAAGGAGTTAAAGACTGTCAAATAATCACAGTTGGGATTTGAAGAAAAGAAGAATTTGCCTAAGTACCAATTCGAGAAGTATATTTGTCTATTCGAGAAGTCCAGCATTCGAGAAGTCAGGGATTCGATATCTCAAGACACTATTCGATATCTCTGTATATACTGTTCGATATCTCAGAGATTCGATATGTCTATGTACACTATTCGAGAACTCAGGAAGTCAACAAGTCAAAGTAGTATTCGAGTTCTCAAGGAGTCAACAAGTAAAAGTTCCATTCGATATCTCAAGGACTCAGAAAGCTATTCGATATCTCGAGGATTCGATAAGTCAAATGTTCTATTCGATAACTCAAGGAATCCTGATGGAAAAGGGCTATTCGAGAAGTGGTTCGATATGTCAATATAACAGTGTTCGAGAACTCAGAGTTATCGATCAAGTCAATTCCAGTTCTCGAATCACTTACTTAGTCACTTCTCGAATACATTCTTGGAGACAAAATACTGAAGAAATTGTACAAGTCAGAAACCTGCAACAAGCCAACGCACTTTATGGACCACAATCTGTAACGTGCTCTGGAAAGCCTACAAGGAAGCTTGGAGAGATATAGAAGAGACAAGGAGCTAAAGAAGTGGATCTAAACAGGCTTTGCAAAGTCAAATCTGTAACCGTTTGGACACTTACTCAAAAAGGATAGACAGACTAGAAGTAATTTGTTTAGCTACCTTATTTGCAGTAAGTAGGCTGTATCCATGTTCTATAAGGACACAGCCTCACTTCATAACTTAGTAACTTTGTGAGTCAAGTTTTTTATACACTAAGCTGTATCTCTCTGAGAAAAACGAAGCTGACAATACTATCATTTGTATTCACAGATTGTAACAACCTTTATCTAATAATACATTAGATTAAAGTGATATTGTGTTTTGTGTTATTCTTTATCCGCACCCTTCAATCATGCACACACAAACACTCTTGCTACATAGACTCGGTAAAGAAAAGTTCGAGAATCCATTCACCCCCCCTCCCTCTGTATTCTCTTATCATATTCAATACTCAACAAGTGGTATCAGAGCGGGCTGTTTATTCAAAAACAAAAAAATGATCATGAGTTCGAATACACCAAAGACTACAGGAACGGTGAAGGTCCCTAAGTTTGACAAAGAGAATTTCAACCTCTGGAAGATAAAGATGATGTTGTTCATCAAAGCCTCTCATCCTTTGTATCCTGAGATTCTCAAGAATGGTCCTTTTGTTCCACAACATGAGATACCAGAGAAGATTGTTGGAACCACAACTATCCCAAGATCTTATGAGGCCAAGGATCCATCAAAATGGACAGAATCAGAAAGGGAGAAGGTTGCTCTTGACAGCCACCTCATGTTGCTTATCATTGATTCCATGGACATGTCAATGTTTGCAAACATTGCATCATGTACATCTGCCAAAGAAATGTGGGATCACATTGAGGTGTTGTGTGAAGGAACTGATGAGGTTAAGGAAAACAAGAAACAGATACTAGTCACACAGTATGAAGCTTTCATGGCACAGCCCAAGGAAAGCATTACTGAGATGTTTGAGAGATTTCACAAGCTAGTTACAGAGTTGCAGATGAATGGTAAGGTTTAAAGTACCAAGGAGTTAAACATGAAGTTTCTGCTATCCTCACCAAACCATCTATAGCAAAGGGTCATTTCTCTAAGGGAAAGAGATTTGAACAAAGTTACATATGATGTGCTCTATGGAGTTTTAAAAACTCATGAGCTTGAGTTGCTTCAGAAAAGGGCTATCCAAGCCAATCAAGGCAGAATGGTAAACACATCATGTGCCTTGATTGTCAACAAATCTATTCAAGACCTAGAAGCATCTACAAGTCAGTTAAGGATAGAGGAGGTAGTAGAAGAGGAAGAAACTGAACCTGAGGTAAGTGAACCTGTTGAGGAGAAGGAGGAAGAAGAGTTTTACACTCTTGAAGAACTAGATGGGATGGAAAACACTTCATATGCTTTCATGGCCAGAAAATTTCCAAACATCAGATTCAAAAGGAATCAACCCTTCAAACCCAAAACCCAAAACCATTCATTCAACAAAAGCAAGGCAATTGTGAAACCAAACAAGAATAAGTTTAAAACCAGCCATGTGGATAGTTCATCTGTAAGGTGCTATAGATGCAATGACCTAGGGCATTTTGCCAGTGAATGCAAAAAGCCTAAAAAGAAGGATAGAGACTATCTTGAGCTTGAAGCTAAGTATGAGGCCCTTCTGAAAAAGCAGACACAAGGTAAGGCCTACATAGCTGAAGGGAAGTGCTGGGATGATTCTGACAGTGATGGAGAGGAGCAAGAATTCTACAATTATGCCTTGATGGCCAATTCCAAGGATGACCCATCTCCATCTGATTCTTAGGTACCATCTCTCACTACTATAGATATGTCTATTTCAGAGTATAAATGCATTATTGAACAACTATCTATTGAAATGTTTAACATTCATACTAGTATGACTGCTGCTAATGAAGAGATTGCTAAACTATCTACTAGAAATGAAATGTTAACAAAAAAGAATGAGGAACTTGAGCTAATTGCTATGCAAATAGAGAACCTTAAGAAAGAAGTTGAATATCTGCAGAATAAGGTTTTGTGTGCTAGTCAGGTTGAAAAGGCTCTTAGGGATGAATTAGCTGAAAATGAATTCAAACTAAAAACTTTCAAGAAATCATCTGGTCTAGTGAAATCCTACTGTGAGAAAATTGAAGCAAAACCCAAGGCTGCTATTGGACTTGATTATGACACTCTTAAACAGAGAAAAGGCTATGCTGTCATTGAAGATGACACAGTTGTTCATGAGGGAGTGCCTCACATTTTGAAAAAGACTGAAAATCCAATTTTTAAGGAACCAACATTTGAAATTGATGAGGATGCCTTACTCATCAAACAAATGTTGAATGATGAGGATGAGGCACAATCAAATGAACAACAAGAATCATCCAAGAGTGAGAGTGTCAGGTCAAAAGACAAGGAGCCAGTAGTTGATAGGCCAAGACCTAAGAAGTTTGTTAAGTTTGTTTCAGCTGGGAAGAGTGAATCAGAAAAGAAAGTGATTAAGAAGAAACAGAACAGAAATGGCAAGTTAGGGATTAACAAGGATAACAACTATGCTTATATGCCTAATGCCCCTAGGAAAACTTGTCAGAACTGTTTCAGTACCAATCATTTAACTCATGCATGCAAGAAACCTGTTGGTAGTGTGTCCAAACCTTTTTATGATTGTTCTGTGCCTCTAAGACATAGAGATGCACCATTTTGTGATAAATTTGACTGTATGCCATGCAATATGAATGTTATGACTAGTTGTTTCAATCTGAGAAGGCAATTCATTGATGGTTGTATCAGTCACAATTCTCACACACACTACACCAGGTCAAAGTCTTCAAGTCCTCCTAAAGCTAGGAAGGTACCTCTGTCACCTAAGTCTGAAACCTCAGGTTCCAAGACTTCTAACAGTGACAAGAAGACTAATGCCAAGAAAGTTGACAAGCATGTTGTTTATGATAAAACTGTTTCTAAGTCACATGGACCCAAACTTGTTTGGGTATCAAAGGAAAAGTAATACCTTTGTGTTTGCAGGGCAAAGAAAGTGAAAAGAAGGTCATGTGGATTTTGGACAGTGGATGCTCAAATCATATGACTGGTGATATGGCCCTGCTATCACAGTATGAGGAAAAGGCTGGCCCAATGGTTGCTTTTGGAGATGACAGCATGGGTAACACATTGGGATATGGCAAGTTGAAAGTTGGTAATGTCATCATTGAAGATGTAGCACTAGTCAAGGGGCTCAAGCATAATCTGCTAAGTGTTGGTCAGTTTACTGATAGGGGATTCAAGGTGGATTTTGACAAAGATGAATGTTTGATCACCCACAAGAAGACTGGTGATTTTGCTCTATCTGGAGTAAGGAAGGGAAGCCTGTTTGTAGCCAATATGGATTCTGAAAACAAGGACAAAATTTGTTGCTTTTACTCAAAAGCATCAAATGAAGATTGTTGGCTGTGGCACAAGAAACTATCACACCTGAACTTCAAAGCCATTAACTCTCTAGTCAAAAGAGAGTTAGTGAGAGGCATGCCCACACTTGAATTCTGTCAAGAAGGAGTGTGTGAGGCTTGTCAAAAAGGAAAGATGAAAAGATCAAGCCACAAGACAAAGACAGTGACATCTATAACCAAGCCCCTATAACTCATTCATATGGATTTGTTTGGGCCTGTCAATATTATATCACTAGGAATAAAGAAGTATGCCTTGGTGATGGTTGATGATTTTTCAAGGTATACATGGGTGGAATTTCTGGCATCAAAAGATGAGGCTCCACAAGTAATCATTGAGCATATAAAGAAAGTTGACAAGGAAACAAAGGCCAACAATGCAAGTGTGATTGCACTGAGAAGTGATAATGGAACAGAGTTCAGAAATGTCAAACTTGAAGCATTCTATAAAGAGAATGGCATTTCTCAGCAATTCTCAGCTCCAAGAACTCCACAACAAAATGGAGTTGTTGAGAGGAAGAATAGAACTCTAATTGAGGCTGCTAGAACAATGTTACTTGATGCAAAAATGCCTACATGTTTTTGGGCTGAGGCTGTGAGCACTGCATGCTATATCCAGAACAGAACCCTCATCAACAAAAACACTGGAAAGACACCTTATAACTTGGTGACTGGAAAGAAGCCTACTCTAAAGTATGTTCATACTTTTGGAAGCAAATGCTTTGTATTGAAGGATAATTCTGAATATGTTGGAAAATTTGATGCAAAAGCATTTGAAGGAATTTTTCTTGGTTACTCTATGGAAAGAATTGCATACAAGGTTTATGTCATCAGTCAAAAGAAAGTTATGGAAAGCACAGATGTGACATTTGATGACAGCAAACTACCTGGACTAGAAGAAGCCAATGATGAAGATAAAGATCCATTGAAGTTTGATAATCTAGATGACTCTGATGAAGAGACTGAAACTGAAGTTGAAACTCCAGTTCAACAAACTCAAGTGAATGATGGTACAAGAGAAGAATTTGTGCCAATCAATAGTGAAGGAACAAGCATCCAAGACACACCTGTGAGTAGTGGCAACTTCACAGGGGGGGAAATGAGAATGACCATGATGTGGATGATGAAGCAACATCAAGAATGAGAAATCAGGCTGAGCACTCAAGGAAATGGGATAGATCACACACTGCAGAGCAAATCATTGGAGATCCTAATGCAGGAGTAAGGACTAGGAGAGCAACTCAGAATGAGTGCCTCTATGGCTGTTTTCTATCACAAGTTGAGCCTAAGAAACTTGATGATGCTCTGTTGGATCCAGATTGGATTATTGCCATGCAAGAGGAGCTGAATCAATTTGAAAGGAACAAAGTATGGGAACTTGTGCCTGCACCAAAGAACAGAACCATTGTTGGAACAAAATGGGTTCTAAAGAATAAGATGGATGAAGATGGTGTAATTATAAGGAACAAAGCAAGGTTGGTTGCAAAAGGATACTCTCAACAGGAAGGCATTGATTATGATGAGACATTTGCTCCTGTTGCTAGATTGGAAGCCATCAGAATATTCTTGGCATTTGCTGCTCATTCAAACTTTAAAGTATATCAAATGGATGTCAAGAATGCATTTCTGAATGGAGAGTTGGAAGAAGAAGTTTATGTGCAACAACCACCTGGTTTTGAGGATCCACACTTCCCAGAATTTGTCTATAGATTGCTTAAGGCATTGTATGGACTTAAGCAGGCTCCAAGAGCATGGTATGATACTTTATCACAATTTCTTCTTGAGAATCAATTCACTAGAGGCACACTGGACAAGACATTGTTTTACAAGAAGCATGGTGATGATCTTATCTTAGTTCAGATCTATGTGGATGATATCATTTTTGGTTCTACAAATGAGAAGCTGTGTGAGAAATTTTCTAAACTCATGCAGAGCAGATATGAGATGAGTATGATGGGAGAGTTGACATTCTTTCTTGGGTTGCAAGTCAGTCATAGGAAGGATGGTATCTTTATTAGTCAGACCAAGTATATCAAGGATTTATTGAAGAAGTTTGACTTGGAAGATTGCTCACCTACAAAGACACCCATGGCCACTACCACTAAATTGGATGAAGATGCTAAAGGCAAGAAGGTAGACATCTCAGTCTACAGAGGCATGGTTGGTTCTCTGCTCTATCTCACTGCAAGTAGGCCAGACATCATGTTTGCTACATGCTTGTGTGCAAGGTTTCAATCAAATCCAAAAGAATCACATTTGATTGCTATAAAAAGGATCTTTAGATATCTGAAGGGCACTCCAAACTTGGGACTATGGTATCCTAAGGACACAGGGTTCAATCTGGTTGGTTATTCTGATGCTGATTATGCTGGATGCAGAGTGGATAGGAAAAGCACCTCAGGTAGCTGCCAGTTTCTTGGACAAAGGTTAGTCTCTTGGTATAGCAAGAAACAACAATCTGTGTCAACTTCTACAGCTGAGGCTGAATACATAGCTGCTGGAAGTTGCTGTGCTCAAGTGCTTTGGATTAGAAATCAACTTAGAGATTATGGACTTATGTTGGAAAGAATTCCAATCATGTGTGACAACACAAGTGCAATCTCTATAGTTGCCAATCCTGTCAATCATTCTAGAACAAAGCACATTGACATCAGATATCATTTCATTAGAGAACATGCAACTAATGGAACCATTGAGTTGCACTATGTCTCTACAGATAAACAACTAGCTGACATATTCACTAAGCCACTAGATGAAGCCACCTTCACAAGGTTGGTTAGTGAGATTGGAATGCTGAATTCTTCAGATTCTGGCTAAGTGAATATATCATCTAGATTGTTGCAGCAGTAAACACTTACTTTATCTAAATTTTCAATATTTTTGGAGTAAGTGTTGGCTGAAATATGATTTATAAATATTTCAAATCTGTTGCATATGTTGGAAAATCATATTTTTGCTAACTTGAAATTTCTATGAAATTTTGAGAAAATCACTATTTAATTTGCTAGAATATTCTTCAATGAATATGGCTGGTCAATTTTAAAAGATAGTGAAAATCAATTTTTTTTTTTGAGTGATGGGTATAGTTCGATAAGTCAAACTTCTCGAATGATTCACTATTCGACATCTCTAACAAGTCTCATTAGAGTACTCTTGAGTTCTCGAATAGAGTCTTTTAGAGTTCTCGAATAGAGATTTCCTTGACTTCTCGAATATAGTGTTTCAATTCTCGATTGACTGAGTTCTCGAATACTATATTTGAGTTCTCGAATCATTTGAAAAGGCTGAATTCTCGCTGAATTTTAACCGATTTTGGACTTTTGTCTAAAAGTTTAATTCACTCATAAAAACACATTTTATTTAATTTAGAAATATTTCTGAGTTAGATAACTGCCAGCTGTGAGTTACTATCTGCTTGAGTTATCGATTAAGCCTTTCTTGACTTCTCGAATAGTTGTTTTCTACTTCTCGAATGCTTGACTTATCGATACAAAACATACTTCTAATCGACAATTCAAGTACTTCATACTTATACAATTCTACACCTATTCGATTCATTTCATTTGATTTCTCAAGCATCTACACTCTCTAAACCTCTGGAACCCTAACTACCAAAAGCCAAATTTCTTCTTCAACCTTCAATTCCTTTCTTCTTCTCCATACAAATGGCAACAGTAAAGTTCAACACCAATTTCATTGCTCTAACTAGTGATGTGGAAGCACCCAACGCCAATTTCAAGTGCTTTGTGAAATGGATGGCTGAGTCATACATCAAGGATGCACTCTCTGCCAACCCAACTCTATATCTGGATATCCTGGAACAGTTTTGGGGCACTGCTATTGTGGAGGTTGTAGCCCTGGAAAACGCAATCACCTCATATATCATCTACTGCAAGATTCAGAATCAGGAAATCACTATCACTACTGCAGACATGAATCAAGCACTGGGCCTACAACAAGAGTCATTTGACAGACTGTCCACGAATGCAGAGTTAGAGGAATTCTTTGAGTTCATCAACTACTCAGATGGGATCAATCTTGGCAAGCTGAACAGAAAGAATCTGAGAAAGGAGTGGAGCTATGTGTTTGCAACTCTTCTTCAAGTCTTCACTGCCAGGAAATCAAGCTTTGATCAAATCAGTGCACCTGTGCAGCAAATTAGCTATGCATTGGCCTATGGAAAGAAGATAGATGTTGGCCAAATCATCCTACAAGAACTATATAGGAGACTTGGTAAGAACACAACCAAGAGAGGTATTGATATTTTCTTCCCTCGCTTTATTCAATCTGTACTTAATTTTAAAAATGCTCAATTGATTGAATTGCCTGGGATAGATAAAAATAAAATAGGCTTTCCTAAATCCATGACCAAACTCATTTTTGGTAATTTGGAGACTAGGAATGATGTGGATGTAAGACTTAACATAACTCCCCATATGGAGAGTTTGTTTAGAACTTACCCCCACAACATGCCAACATTTGATGCAAAATCTCAGTTAGCTAAGCCCAAGCAAGTAGAACAAAATGCTAACCCAGGGCTAGCTAACCAACCCTCTCAACCAAACACTCTACCAATTACTGAACCAACTGCATCATCCTCTCAAAAGGGTGATGTTAGTAAAAAGAAGAGAAAGGAAGTAATGTCTGCACCCTTGAATATCTTATCTGAAGTAGCATTAGCTATTGAACTAGGTCTAGAAAGTCATGAGGAACCAGAGTCACCCTTACTAAGGCCAAAGAAGAAGAAGAAAACTAAGACCACCTCTTCAGTCACACAAATGGCTGAACTTGTAAAATCAGGGGCACACAGCTCACTAGATGTATCCTCTCAACAGGGTGCATCTATAGAATCAAGCATCCTCCCCAATGCACCTTCTTGTATTGAGTCAGCACATGGGAGTGATAAGGATGGCACTACACTGAGTGGAGAGCACATCACACTTGAAACTCCCTCTATCTCTCAGGGGGAGTTGCCAAAATCTACTCTACAACACACTTCTCTTCCAGAATCTTCATCTCAAATTTCTTTGCAGCCTGCAACTCAAGCAATTGAGGAGCAAGGCATTGATCATCAAGAATTCTTTTCTCTTGATGAGCCAATGGACTCAAGTGACTTAGTGCATGACACTTTGCTCACCACCCAGGACCCACATTTAGATGGTGAGGGAATGCATGTTGGGGCATATCCTAATGACACCATCACAAACACAGAGGTTCCACTAGTTTTCACTAGAGACTCTGTGCCTGTGTCAACTGCTGGTGTAACTCATCCCACTTCTGTGGAGACACCAGTAGTAGAGTCAATCCATCCGGTTACAGAAGTTGCATCTGTAACTGAGGAGTCTAGTTTACCTAGCTCTAGCTCTGACTTTATGTCACAATGGCTGAAGCCTGTGCACCATGACAGTGCTTCAGGATCAGGGTCGGTTCCACAACAATTGACGGTTGAAGCACTTCAAAGCTTAATTGTGGATCAGATTCCTGAGTTCACAAAGATTGCCCAGCACCTCCTCACTACCAACCTGCCAAATCCTGACTATGAAGCTATTCTCCTGTGCCATAAAGAGGATGTGGAGCAACAACAGACCAAAATTGTGGATGAGTCTGAGAGAGAAGGAAATATAGATGCCTAGCTTCAAGGAAAGTATGACATTCCTCTCTCAGAAGGCCTACAGTACCTCAGAGAAGAGTACATCACTTCACTAGGGTCCAATGCCAATTCGCTCACCCCTAGTGTTGTGTATGAAGCAGTCAATGACAGTTACAAGGGAATTCTCAAGGCTACACACTACCTTGGCAAGGGTCTAAAGACAGAAGTCACAGAAGTGTGTACAGCCACAACCAAGGAGGTGCATGAGCTAAAAAGGGCTTTTGATTCCAAATTCCCTCAACTGGAAACTGTGGTCAAGGAGATTCTAGCCTGCAAGTCTAGCTGTATCAAAATGGACAATGGCTTGGCCCTTCTCAAGGATGCTGTCACAGGGCTGGGGCATAAGTTTCAATCTCTGTCTGATCAAACCACAGACTCAAATGCCATGCTGAGAACACTGTTCAAGAATCAATATGGGGATAAGCTGGTAACTGAGGTCCCTGTTCATGACATGACCAAGTATGAAGTCCAGAGACTAAAGGATCAATCACTCTCTGGTTTCAGGGCACATGAGCTATTCACTAAAGTGGATACTCTTGAAAAGGAGGTGGCTACTCTCACTAAGTCCAATGCTCATCTTACAGACAAGGTTGCACTTCTCAATGATCAGTTGGACACTCAGGCAACCACCACAGCTGATGTTCTTCTGCATCAACAATCTATGTTGGCTGCTATGATGAAGCATATGGGTCTTCCCCTCCCTGAAGAATCTTCCACCCCAAAGGTCACTTCTAAAGCCTCTGTGCCTGACAACAAGCCTAAGGGGGAGAAGAGGACAAAGAATTCAAATACTAAGGGGGAGAAACCCAAGGAAAAAGGGATAAAGTTCAGAGAGGGTGATCACCAAAGGGCAAATAAATCTCCAACTCATGTGCCAGGCAAAGGAAAAACAAAGGTTGATGAGCCTCCTACCTCACTTCCAGTTGTTACTCTACCAACTATGCATGTCATTACTCCTGGTGGCCAGAAGCAGTCTATCACAACCACAGTGGTTACAGGGAGTATGCCAACTGACAAACCTCCATCCTCCATATCTGAAAGTGCCAAGCCTATAGAAGTCAAAGTAATTACTGAGGCCAAGCTACAAGAAGTGGCTAACTCAAATGTTTATCATGATAAAGCCTTCTTGGAGTTTCTGAAAGCCACAAGGGAACAGGCTGGTGACACTCAGTTCTATTTGAGGGAGTTGAAGGAGCAGATTGACTACATCACTGTCATCCCCAAGAAATTCAATAATCTATGGTTCAAGGAGATAGTGATGATATCAAAATCAAAGATATGGCATCTAACATACAAGACTCTACAAGCCCTAAAACACTCAGAGATAGATGCCATACTTGAGCTTATTGAGAAGAGAAATGAGAACAACAAAAGTCTGTTTGATGATTTGAGGAATGGCCAACCTTCAAGGCTGCCAGAAGTGATCAAGAAGCCATGGACAATCATCTATCAGTCTGGCACCAAAATTGAAGACATCAAGCAATTGGTCATTCCCCATGATCTCACTTCTCGAAATCACAGACTGGTCATTGCTATCATTGATCAACTACAGAAAAAGGTTGGAACCAGAAATGCTGAAGAAATTGAAGCACTGCACATTCTCAGATCTTTTATAGCAACTGGTGAAACTCCAGAGAGGGCTCAACCTAGGAGAAATAAGGATGATGATTCTGAAGACAAAAGTGATGGGAGGAAGAGACATCACAGGAGAGATAAGGGTGATGAAGATGAAAAGAAGAAGAAGGATGATAAGAATAAGAAAGATGGTGATGACCAAGGAAGAGTCTATGAGAGGAAAATTGGAAAACAGCAAGCCATGAACATTACTAATGATACTTCTACCACAACACAAGGCTCAATGTCTAGGGTGGATGTCACTAGTAATGATTCATCAAAATCTACATCTCTGGCCTCTGCAAGTGTTTTACTACCTCAAGAAGAGAAAGGGATTCAAGTCAAGAAACCATATGTATGTTTTAAAAAGCAAACTGCTAATGGAACACTACTATGGTCAGCCAACAAAGGTCAGAAGCTTCTGCCAAACAATCAAGTGATAAAGTTGAAACTCAAGCATGCTGCTAGGAGAGTAAAGCCATCCAGGTCAAGGGCCCTAACAATATATCCAGGCTTAAAACTCCAACCATTAGATGAAGACTTTGATGAAGACCAATTGCAATATCTAAGAGCTCAAAGAATCTACTATGTTGCCATTATGGATAACTGCCTTGAGATTAAATATACTGATGGAAGGGAGAAAAAATTCAAACAAGGACAGTGTCAAAATTGGGGCAAGCTATATGAAATAGAAAGAATCATTGCATTATTGGATTCTGAAGACAAAGTGGAGAAAATATGGAAGCTGAAGTTGATTGATTTGGTAAAAATGAAGAGAGATTATGCTGAGAAGATAAGAAAGGGGTGCTTTGAGAAATGGCTATAAAGGGAGAAGGAGATTGATAGGCTGGAAGTTGAAGCAGATAAGCTAAGGGCCAAGGGATTGTGTAGAGTTCAGTTTGATCCCTATATGGTGAAGTACAGGAGGAGAAATGGAGACAATGTCAATATCAGAATGAATCTACTCAGTCACTATCCTGCCAACATTCTGAAACCAGTACTTGAAGATTTCAAAGACTCCATCATGCTTGAAGAATTGGATGCTCTGGCAGAGATCATAAAGGCCATGGATGATAATGCAAGAAAGGAGAAAGAAAGAAAACAGAAAGCATATGATGATCTACAAGCCAAAGCAATGGAGATGGAATCAAATGAGAATGGCTAGTATTCATCATACTGTAAGATTATTCATCTTGTAACTTCATTCATGTGCTCAATCAATCTACATACCTGTACTTTTAAAGTTTTATCTTTATGTATGTTAGGCTTGTTATCAGACATGAAATTGTGACTAAGGGTCTCACTCACAATTTGGGGGAGATTGTTAGTCACAGAGGCATGCCTGTATATATCTAATAACAAGCCTAATTGTTTGTAATGCTTTGCATTACTTACATGACCTCTTAACTGAGGGAACCTCTAGTTATAGAGTTTCTATTTGTATTGTACTTGTAGTAGGCATCAAATCCTAGTTGTGTAACTGTACTCATAGAGTCTAGAATAATGCTTGAAAGAAGTTCCAAGGTTCATGCCTCAAGCAAGGAGTTAAAGACTGTCAAATAATCACAGTTGGGATTTGAAGAAAAGAAGAATTTTCCTAAGTACCAATTCGAGAAGTATATTTGTCTATTCGAGAAGTCCAGCATTCGAGAAGTCAGGGATTCGATATCTCAAGACACTATTCGATATCTCTGTATATACTGTTCGATATCTCATTCGATATCTCAGAGATTCGATATGTCTATGTACTCTATTCGAGAACTCAGGAAGTCAACAAGTCAAAGTGGTATTCGAGTTCTCAAGGAGTCAACAAGTCAAAGTTCCATTCGATATCTCAAGGACTCAGAAAGCTATTCGATATCTCGAAGATTCGATAAGTCAAATGTTCTATTCGATAACTCAAGGAATCCTGATGGAAAAGGGCTATTCGAGAAGTGGTTCGATATGTCAATATAACAGTGTTCGAGAACTCAGAGTTATCGATCAAGTCAATTCCAGTTCTCGAATCACTTACTTAGTCACTTCTCGAATACATTCTTGGAGACAAAATACTGAAGAAATTGTACAAGTCAGAAACCTGCAACAAGCCAACGCACTTTATGGACCACAATCTGTAACGTGCTCTGGAAAGCCTACAAGGAAGCTTGGAGAGATATAGAAGAGACAGGAGCTAAAGAAGTGGATCTAAACAGGCTTTGCAAAGTCAAATCTGTAACCGTTTGGACACTTACTCAAAAAGGATAGACATACTAGAAAGTAATTTGTTTAGCTACCTTATTTGCAGTAAGTAGGCTGTATCCATGTTCTATAAGGACACAGCCTCACTTCATAACTTAGTAACTTTGTGAGTCAAGTTTTTCATACACTAAGCTGTATCTCTCTGAGAAAAACGAAGCTGAGAATACTATCATTTGTATTCACAGATTGTAGCAACCTTTATCTAATAATACATTAGATTAAAGTGATATTGTGTTTTGTGTTATTCTTTATCCGCACCCTTCAATCCTGCACACACAAACACTCTTGCTACATAGACTCGGTAAAGAAAAGTTCGAGAATCCATTCACCCCCCCCCCCCCTCTGTATTCTCTTATCGTATTCAATACTCAACAAAAACCTTAACTTGTGAATGGCAGGTGGCAATTTAATAAACTAATAAATTAAGCTAAGTAGCATGCATGTATAAACAGATAACGGGTATTAATAGATAAACAAAAAGACGTAGAAAGCAAAAACAGGGGTATCTAAAAAGTAGAATCAATATATATTAATCACCGAAAATAGAGTAGCTCGCAGCAGAAATTTAACGAGAGAGAAAAACTATAAAATTCTAGGTGTCTAAATTACAAGGGAGAAGGCCATATATATAGGGAAAAATAATAGGTTTGGCCCCTTTGATTACAATCCGATCTTGAATATAATTCCTTCAATTTCCTTTTCTTCTCGGATAAGTATTCCATTTTTCCTCCAATTTCTTTGACTTCAAGAATTTTCCACCTCCTTTCCCTTTTTGCACCTTTTCCTGCTAGAAATCTGTTTTTATTTATTTTCCTACAAAACAAAATAAAACAATTTATTAATTAATAAAATTATGAAAACGGACATAGAATAGGTATTAAAAATATGATGAATTATGGACCTATCACACATTATGTAACGAAAAGTGAAGTGTAGTATAGCCCATGGTACTTTCTAAACTCCAGTATACCAAGTGGTCTAATAGGCAAACTGCAAGTACACAAAATGCACTTTACTCTTGAATCAATTATGATTTAACGGCCCCGCTAGGGGTACCCACACAATTAAAATGCAACCTCACATACTAGATCAAAAAAAAAAAATTCGGATGAACAGTGTCTGCCACGTGGCACTGCCAATTCAGCAGGTGGTCCCCCCCCCCCATTTGCTGACGTGGCAGTGCCATGTCGCAGATTCTGACATGGCATGCCACGTGTCACTGCCACATTAGCAAATGGGAGACCACTTGCTGACGTGGCATGCCGCGTGGCAAATGCTGACGTGGCAGGCACTGTTCATCCGAAAGTATTTTTTTAAAAAAAATGGGTTGGGTTAGTGTGTGTGAAGGTGCATTTTAATTGTGTATGGGTACATTAAATATGTGGTTTAGAAGTGTTATAATGGTGTTCTTTATTGTTTTTTATATAAGTGTTCTTCTTGGAGTGCAACTCATATATATATATATATATATATATATATATATATATATATATATATATATATATATAGGCTAGTGGTCAAATAGAAACCAACCTTAGAATAGAAACTAGAAACCAACACTAAATAAATTATATTTCATTCATTCTAATGGCCCCGCCAGGGGCACCTTCACAAAAAGTGTTTAAAATTATTGGCTCCATCCAGCAAAAAAAAAAAAAAAAAAAAATACTGTTCACGCTGACGTCACTGCCACGTCAGCAGTGAACAGTAATTTTTTTTTTTTTTTTTTTGCTGGATGGAGCCAATAATATTATGAACTTTTTGTATTGGGGTACCCCTAATTTGGTCATTAGATTAGCTTGAAATATTTAATTTATGTTTAGTTTCTAGTTTCTATTCTAATTTAGTTTCTATTAGAACAAGACCCTATATATATATATATATATATATATATATATATATATATATATATATATATATATATATATATGAGTTGCACTCCAAGAAGAACACTTATATAAAGAACAATAAAAAACACCATTATAACACTTCTAATATATATATAGGGTCTTGTTCTAATAGAAACTAAATTAGAATAGAAACTAGAAACTAAACATAAATTAAATATTTCAAGCTAATCTAATGACCAAATTAGGGGTACCCCAATACAAAAAGTTCATAATATTCTTGGCTCCATCCAGCAAAAAAAAAATAAAAAAATAAAAATACTGCTCACTGCTGACGTGGCAGTGACGTCAGCGTGAACAGTAATTTTTTTTTTTTTTTTTTGCTGGATGGAGCCAATAATTTTAAACACTTTTTGTGAAGGTGCCCCTGGCGGGGCCATTAGAATGAATGAAATATAATTTATTTAGTGTTGGTTTCTAGTTTCTATTCTAAGATTGGTTTCTATTTGACCACTAGCCTATATATATATATATATATATATATATATATATATATATATATATATATATACATATATATATAGAAACTAAATTAGAATAGAAACTAGTAACCAAACTCTAATCCAACATTTCAAGCTAATATAATGACCAAACTAGGGGTACCCCAATCCAAAAAATGTCTAATAATATGAACAGTAACGTCACTGCTGACGTGGCAGTGACGTCAGCAGTGAACAATAATTTTTTTTTGCTGAACATTGGTAACTTAATTTTTGACATTTTTTGTGAAGGTGCCCCTGGCGGGGCCATTAGAATATATCAAATATAATTTATTTAGTGTTGGTTTCTAGTTTCTATTCTAAGATTAGTTTCTATTTGACCACTAACCTAATATATATATATAGGCTAGCGTTCAAATAGAAACCAAACTTAGAATAGAAACTAGAAACCTACACTAAATAAATTATATTTCATTCATTTTAATGGCCCCGCTAGGGGCACCTTCACAAAAAACTTATAAAATTCTTGGCTCTATTCAACAAAAATATAAAAAAAAATAAAAAAAATTTTAAAAAAAAGTTACTGTTCACGTGCCACGTCATCACGTGAACAGTAACTTTTTTTTATTTTTTTTTATTTTTTTTATATTTTTGTTGAATAGAGCCAATAATTTTAAACGTTTTTTGTATTGGAGTACCCCTAATTTGGTCATTAGATTAGCTTGAAATATTTAATTTAGGTTTAGTTTCTAGTTTCTATTCTAAGTTAGTTTCTATTAGAACAATATATATATATATATATATATATATATATATAGTCCTACTCACTAGAAACCAATCTTAGAATAGAAACTAGGAACCAAACCTCAGCCCAACAGAAATCACTAAATTACACTACCTATATCATTAATTTTATTTTTGACAAAAAATATTAAAATACCCACCCCACCTGAAATCACTAAAATACATTCCCACCACCACTAAATTTAGCATGCCCCCCCCCCACCACCACCACCACCACCCACTCACCACGACCACACCACCACCCTACTACCATCACCACCAACACCACCAGATCTATAAATCATTACCCGTTAACGGTGCTTCACACCTTCTTGTACGGCGCTTCGCGCCTTTATCATTCTAAAGTTGTAAGGAATGACAATCAATGATAAAGGCAATAGACGATTGACGGGTGAGTCCAGGGCCTTCGGCCCTAACGACTACCTAACAATTCATTTATTGTTTAACGGCCTCAGATCTTTGGCAGAATGGTGGTGGTGGTGTCGTGGTGGTGGTAGTGATGGTGTCTGGTGGTGTCGTGGTGGTGGCTGGTGGTGGCGTGGTGGCGTGGTAGTGGTGGTGGGGAGATGGGTGGAGTTGGGGCTCGGGGTTGGTGGAGAAGGCAATGGTGGTGGTGGTGTCGTGGTGGTGGTGGCAGTGGTGGTGGCTGGGGGTGGGGGTCGCGGGTGGGGTGGGGTTGCATAAATTAATTAAAATGTTAGTGATTACTTTTTTAAATTTTAGTGATTTCTGCTGGGTTGAGGCTTTGTTTTTAGTTTCTATTTTAATTTTGGTTTCTATCTGATCAAAAGCCTATATATATATTTATATATAGTTGCACTCTAGAAAGAACACCTTATATAAAGAACAATAAAGAACACCGTCACAAAACTTTATTTTTCTTAAAAATTGATTTGTTATAATTAGAATCATAAATTTTAACAATTAAACTTAACATTTCGAATCTAACGTAGAATCTCATCTAAATTTAAATATCAAATGTTACATAGAATCCAGTGTAGAATCTTATATATATATTTGTAACAATAAAATTATGTGTAATCAAGTTATATTTGATCCTAATTTCTTGTTAGATTCTATTTTTATTCATAAAACATTATTTTTGATGTGAAAAATAGAATCTAAATGCGATTTTATGTAAGATTCTATGGTATTCTTTATTGTTATAAGGATGTTCTTCATGGAGCAATGACCCATGAAGAATTTATATATATTAATTTTTTTTTTAGAACCTCATATTATAATGAAAACTGAGATCTATTCTCAACTCTTCATTTAAAAAAAATTAACAACGAAAGATGAGATGCTAACGGCCCTCCGATTTGGGGACCAAATGGCACCTCCTCCTCTTTTGAAGCCGAGACAGTTGTTTCCCCCGGAAGATGCTAAGGCGGGTGGATCTACTAGACCCACCAAGTCAGACCAGGCCCATCGACGAAAAAAGTCGCAACTTGACACTCGAACGAGAGTCATGACAGTGACTGGGAAAAAGGTGTTATCAAGTGATGCTCGCCTACATCTCGAAAAACTTCAAAGACAAAAGGAGATCGCTAACGAGGGTCTGGACAATTCCTACGAGTCAGATGAGGAACTTCTCACCTTGGAAAGATAGAAAAAGGTTTTGGAAGAGAAATTGGCACGACATCGAGAAATTTGTCGCCTACGACTTGAATTAAGACAAACTTCCATCTCAGCCTGTGACAATGATCTTGTTGCCGAGGGTGAGAACCAAGAAGCAGAAGAGGAAGAATACGATAAAGAGGAATCTACATAATCGATTCATTCACGACCGCCTCTGCACAAACGACGAATATGGACTGCGAGCGAGTCATCATGGCATAGTGAATCAAGTGAGTCATTTCGGTCCGATGACTTTGCTAAAATTCAAGAGGATCTCGCCGCATACAGAGCTTTCATTCGCAATCAAGCTGGTCAGGATATTTCTACTGAAAGTCCCCTGTCGAAGGACATTGAAATTGCTCGTATTGGTAGGATGCTTAAGACGCCCTCGTTAGACCATTTCGATGGAACTTCAGATCCTAGTGGTTTTCTTAACACATTTGATGGTCGCATGGCGTTCTTTGGGCACTCTGAGGTGGCGAAATGTCAATTTTTCTCCACTTGCCTATAGGGTACAGCTCTCCGATGGTATAACAGTCTCCCTCCTCATTCTATAAATTCTTGGCATTCTTTGAAAATGAAATCTCAAGCTCGATTTTTTAGTAACTACAATGGTGTCAAAATCACCGCTTCATTGATGACAATTAGACAACGATTTAATGAATCTTTACGCGCCTTTTTGAGTCAATTTCGAGCCGAGGGTGCTGACATTCCAAATCTAATCGAGGAATTGGCCATCAATTACTTAGCAACCAGTATCGACAAACATCGCCATGCTACTTTGTTGGAGATTTTTTCGAGAAAAATCCCAGAACACTGCAAGCAGCTTTTCAGATTGTGGAACACCGGATGACCTTGCAAGAGGTAGTCGATAGAATTCAGTCACCTCGTAAAACTTTTTAGCGAGACCGTAGTAGAAGTCCTCGACGGCGATCGCCGAGGATAGGCTATAAGCGGAATTATGACTCATGCTCTAAGTCAAAAATTCTCGCAGCCCTCGTAGCTCCCGTGAGAAGAAATCAGACCTCCCGGCTAGAACTTGGAAGCCTCGCGTTAAACAGGAAAAAGATTTCACAAAGCTCACTGTCGACAAATCAACTATCTTGGCTATCCTAAATTCAGAACCTGACTATCGGTCACCAAGGCCAATGAAGCCGGGAAGGCCCCCGATATAACGCCCTAGAAAATATTGTATTATAATTATTATTATTATTTAATTTTAAATGTGGATTTATATGAGGTGATTTTTATTTTTATTTTTTTTGATTGAATATATGTGACATCATGTTTGCATGCTTATATGATGGTGTGTATGTGAAATGTGAGTCCGTGTATTTTTATGGGTGAGTGCCCTAAATACCCATTTTTTCACTTTTTCTTACCAAAATGCCCAAAATTCGGAACAGCTGCCCAAAATACCCACTAGATGCGCCTCTAGCCGAAACGCAACTGATGATACGCCAACAGCAATGGCGTGTGTGAGCCTTACGTGTCTGACATGGGCGCAAAGTCACCTGGGATACGCCTCTAGCTACAACGCAACTGGTGATACGCATCTGGAGGATGCGTATCACATGTCATTCTTGAGCTCTCAAACCAGCGACAACAATGGCGATTCCGGTGTTCATTTTCGAGCTCCTCCACCGTCCACCTCCCTCACTTTCCCATCACCTACCATATACCATTAGAATCGGGTTTCGATTCTCTACATGCCTATACTAATTTTATATCAGTTAATTCGCCGGATTTGAAATGCCTAAAACGGCAATTCAATTTGCTCCAACAATTCCGACGAGCTTGGTTTCGCCCTTTCAGGGCCGAAGGTGATGAACGAAGGTCGGCAAGATGAAGTACAGGAGCTTGTGGTTATTTTATGATGCTTTAGTCGTGTGACAAGAGTCCCGATAGTGTGCAATCGAAGGAAGACGCCGGAAGGATAAAAAGTCGCCGGCCAAAACACTCTCATTTTTCAGGCGATGGTATGAGATTCTGGCACGCTACAGTAAAGTTCGGATACGCCCACGGGAGTGGCGTATCCCGTGGGTACAGAAGTCGGTTTTTCCGAATTTGAGTATTTTGGTTAGTGGGTAGTGAAATTTTAGGCATTTTGGTCATTCTTTCGTATTTTTATTAGAAATTTTATGATTAAAGTCAATTTAAAATATGCATAATTGATCTTATTAGATTTTTATAAAATCATCGGAGTTATTAAAAATTATGAAATCTTTTGAGATATTATCTTTGTATAATTATTTAGTTTTTAAAATTGGTGGGAGAATTATTTTGTGTGTTTAAGTATTTTAAAATGATTTTAAGAGTTTTATTGTATTTATAGGATCAAAACTTGTAAAATTCATATTTTATTCGTTTTTTATCCTAAAAATATGGGGAGATAGATAATTTTGTTTTCTACATTTTAAGAATAATATTGAGATTTTTCTTTAAAACTATTCATTTATTTTGCAATTTACGCAGCTGGTTAAATTGTTTTCAATTAGATTTTTTTTTGTAAATTCCTAAACTACTTTTATTCCTTTTATTCCCAAATCCCTGAATCATACCAGTCTCTCGATTCTTCTTTCAATCTCTCGATTAGTCCCCTTTTATTTCCCTGGAAGGCTCACTTCTCTCTCTCTCTCTCAGACCCTCACCTCTCTCACTCAATCTCTCTCGAGTAGTCTTCACCTTCCCTTCGATTCCTAAAACTCAAGTTCTTCTAAATCACTGTAAATACCTGCGTTAATCTTGTTATTGTGTGAATTCGTGAGTTTAAAGGATTGTATTAAAGGTTCTTGAAATGGTATGTATGTGATTATATATATGTTTTGATGCTAGGTATGTGTGGAGTTTTGGTGTTCTTGTCTGTGTGTGTAGTAAGTGGTGTTCGGGTGTGTTTGATTTTGTCCGTAAGGTTGCGTTTGTATGTTGGGGTGGTGATGTATTGCAAGGTTGAAAAAGAGAATGAAGAGGAGTGTTGTGCGCGTGCTGTGTAGTGTGACAGGGGTGACCTGAGAAGCCACCACGGGACATTGGTGGTGGCAGCGGGTTTGGTTGAGTGGTTGGCGTGTGGGTGTGCTGTGGTTCGATGGTATGGGTGTGTGCGTATCACCGATTTGTGTGTGTTGGGTCGAGTATGTGTGTGTGAGTTCGCCGTTTGTCATTCTGTTGTTACTGCCATGGTACTGTTGTGTTGAAGGTGTATGTTGGTAAGTGGTGGTGATGTTGGAACATGGGAGAGACCGAGGCAGAGATGGGGATTGAAAAAGAAGGAAAGTGAACTGTGTGTGTGTGTGTGTGTCGTGACCAGGTGTGCGTGTGTTTTGTGCCAAGTATGTTAATCGTGTGTGTTTACTGTTAAGAGAAAGGGGCCGAGGGGTGGAGTAAGAAAAGAAAGAGAGAGGAGTGGGGGTTAGGGATGGGAAAAAAATTCGATCCGACGGATACCCGATTCGAAATCCGATTTTTTATCCGATCCGAACCCGATATTTTGGATTTGGATATGGATATGGATTTAAATTTTAAACCCGAAAGATTTTGGATATGGATATGGATTTCATGAAACCCGATCCGAAACCCGAAATCCGATCAAAACCCGAGCCGAACCCGAAACCCGAAAAATACCCGACTTTTATTTATTATATTTTATATATTATATATTATATATAAATGTATATTATAAATACATATTATACATACACTATATATATATATATATATATATATATATATATATATATATATATTATATAAATGTATATTATAAATACATATTATACATACACATATCTTTGAGACATAAGATATGGAAAGATCGAGAAAATAAATTATCATGGATGTAGCGGTATTTTTTAACTTACTTACACAATTTTTTTTTATTTTTTTGTTAAGCAACTTATTTACACTATTTTTAATTTTGAATACCCGAAAAAAACCCGATCCGATCCGAAACCCGACGGATTTGGATTTGGATATTGAGTTTTGGATCCGAAACCCGATACGATCCGAAACCCGAAACCCGAAAATATTTGGATTTGAATTTGGATTTTACAAAACCCGAGCCGAACCCGACCCGTTCCCATCCCTAGTGGGGGTGATGGTCTGTATGTGGGTATGCCGTATGTTCGTGCGGGTTATAAAATGGTGGATATGTGTTGGTGTGGACTAGAGCATGGGGTTTGAGGAGTGAGAATAAGGGCAAGGATGTGTAGTGCTCGTGTGCACAAATGAATGTGTGATTATGTGTGGTGGTTTATATATGTGTGTGATATGGTCGTGTGTGTGTTTTTGGTTGGTAAAGGGGCCAAGAGAAGAAGAGAATGAAGTAAAGAAATGAGACAAAAGGGTAGATAGCAGAGAAGTAGTCGGGAGTAGTGATGGTGTTGAAATTGTTACACATGGTACATGTGTTAAACTTGGTAAATTGTTGCTAGGACTGAAACTGCTACAATTGTTTAAGTGTTAGATTTATACATTTATGTTACTTAGAAGCATTGCCATAGTAATGACTTGGTTTCCAGAATTATTGTATATTGGTTAACATTTGGTAATCATAATACGTGTTAGCGTTGTGGAGCATTCCTTAAGTATGAGTGGTCTTATTGGTTAAATGTTAATAATGTCATGAAGTAGAAATTCCAGATGTGAATAATTTTATCTTGAGATTTTCTGTCAAACCCTCAAGGCATGGTGTGTGATTTTATATGATCAATGTGTTTAATTTATGTGAGTCGAATAAAGCTGTATGTTGATTTTTCGGGTAATTAATGTGATATTCCAAATTTATTTGAGTGGTAGTCGTAAGTCGTATTTATATTGTAAAGCTGATATGCAATTTTGGAATTGATTGATTGTTATAGGGTCGATTTTAATCCTACAGGTTAGGCCACATTATAGAGGATGTGCTGTCAAAATTTCTGTTCAAATTATTTTGTAATTTGTATAGTAAATTAATAAGAAGTAATTATAAACAGATATTATATACGTGTTAACAGGCATAAGAGTAAATTGATATTACGTGCTAAGTGCTTATATGATTCCGTGGCTATACATTATTATTTTGAAAATGTGATTAATATGTGTTATATATGTGAAGTTGTTAAGCGGTATAGGACGCGTTTGGGTAGAAAGAGTTAGACAGGTTACAGATATACGCGTACTGAAGTAGTACTTTACCTGTATATAGGTATGAATAGGAGACCAAGAGCCAGTGCACGTGTAGATGGAATGTAGAGGAAGGAAATAATTATCGGGATTGAAAAGTGATGAAGGAGAGATGAATGTACGACCAAGTAAAGGCCAGCGAATAAGAAGTAGAGACTGATGTAAAGTGAGTAAAGAATTGAAATGTTGGAATTGGAAACTACATGTGTTGAGGCAAGTTTACTATCCCTCACTTACTGTTCAAGTGATGCGAAACTTTTTGTATTATTTATTGTTCTTTCGAAATTCCTTCTTGCAAGCAATTGTATTCTGAATAATGTGAACCTGTACTGTTAATTATGTGATATTCATTTCAAATCATTTTGCTAGTGTTAATACCCTTTATTTTTAACTTCAATGACATTCTTCTTCTAATTATTTACAAACACTCATTCTCGAATTATTCTGTCATTGTTAATTTTTCTCACCTATCGTTCAGGTGTCAAATTCTTTTAAAATTATTTGATTTAAATATTCCTCGTTTATATTAATATTCTTCAAAGTATGTTTTCTTTCAAATTGAGGTAAACTAATTCGAGGTTTATACTGTTGCTGAGGCATGTGTTGCTCAGTGACGGTTAAAGCCAAGAATGAATTGAGATCTTCTTAATTATTCAAACTCATTATTGTCAGGCCGGTTCTGGCAGCTAAAGCCTATGAGTGCTTAGCGGACAAGAGTGAGACTTTGTGTAATTGGGAATTTATTAAATCTTCTTTTGAACTTCATATTTTCTCTATTCCATGATTCCTTACAAATTGCTGTGAATTTATAAAATCTTGATAATTGAGTTGTTCCTTAAATTATTAATGTTTCCCCTGTTGATATATGATTCTGTTTTGCTGTATCATAACATGCTTAGTTTAATCTTATTGCTTTGTCGTTTATGAACCCTTATATCACATGCTTCCCTGAATCTTAATCTTATTGTTGTGTTGTTCAAGATTCATCATATCAATTCCTACCCTGAACCTCAGTCTTTTATAATTGAAAATGAAAATGGCTAAAATTAATTAAAGATGGTTTTTTTAGAAAAAAAAACTCCTTATACTGGGCTGATCTATTATCATTGAGTATAAAGGACTTAAAAGTGAAATGTCTTAATGATTTTAAAGATTTTATTGTGAGGGATTCCGTTAAAAAATTTTCTACGGATTCCTTCAGATTGGAGGCGTAAGAGGCTAGGGTGGTCCTAGTCCAGCATTTTTATTTTAGCGTAAGAGGCTAGGGTGGTCCTAGTCCAACAATTTAAAGGCCAATGTGTTGCCTAATTGGGAACCCAATTTCAAGGTCTAGAGGGACTTCGTGTCCAGTATGGGGACTTTACGTGGCTGATCACCCGTATTGTCCGATGTTAAGGGGAAAAACTCCAATCAACTTAAATGTTTTTAAAAAAGGGTTTTATGAAAAGTATTTTTCAAAGATGAAATGGTTTTAAAGAAAGAATGTTTTGACATGATGTATCTGTTTTAAGGTAAATGGTTGTCAGTTTCGAAATGGTGGATGTCAGAGTTAGTTGATTTCCATCTTGATAAAATTGGGAACTCAGTAAAATAATGGGATTAAGGATGGATAGAAATTTCCCAGTTATTCCCTTCGCGAGTAACATTGTACGTTGAAAGTGGAGTAAGAATGATTGGGGGATTTCTTGATATTCTTTTACTCAACGTTTTATCTGAGGTAGTGATGGTTTGTAGTAAATGGGAAAATTTTACTCTATGATGGAAATTGAATGATCTTTTGAGATAAAGTATTCATTGATATTGTTCATCAATGAATTATCGTAATATCATTGTTTCACTATATTATTAACTTGCTGAGCATTCTTTGGCTCACTCTTGTTTTGTTCTACCTAACCCTTTGCAGTTAGGTTTAAGGATGATCTACTACATTTATCCCCGTGAATGAGAGCGATGAGGCATTCTTTCCAGGATAGATTTCGGAGCTAGAGCGGGTAAGTACAGATTGGGATTGAGCTACGAATTAGATGGTATAGTAACTTGTATTAGAGCAGAGATAGAAGTTGTAATAATTTGTATGATTTAGATTCTTGTTTCATACCATAACCTGGAATCGATCCTCGGTGAGGAATCATTGGTGTATTAAATTTTATATACAGGTGGATAGTTCGATTTACGAATACTTCATGCCAAATTTTTTCTAAAATTCCCCTGTATTAAAGTCTATTTTATTATAAAAAGTATACCTTCAGTATTGGGAAGTCGGGGCGTTACACCCGAGCTCTTGTTTTTGCGAATATCATGAGGATACTGGACATACCACAGAACAATCCTATCAGCTAAGCAACCTCATTGAGTCGAAGCTCAAACGAGGTAGTTAACTCATTACATTGACCATGATAGTACAAAATAGAACGATAGACCTCGTGACCAGGACCGTGTTATCGACGTCATAGCTGGAGGACTCACCATATGAGGCACGTCAAACAACTCCAAGAAACTCTATGCGAGAGAGGTCTTTAGTATCAATCCCGAGGCTCCTAAACGGCCATGACTTAATCCTACTCCTGTCATAACTTTCTCATATGATGACTATCCCTTGGGAATGCTTGAGTCTCATCAGGATGCCTTAGTTATCATTGCCATGATCGGCACGAACACGATCAAAAATATCCTCATTGATAATGGAAGCTCTGTTGAAATTCTGTACCACAGCGTATACGCGAGAATGGACCTAAGAGACAAGAAGCTAGAAAATGTTAACATGCCTTTATACGGCTTTACTGGAAACGAGGTCAAGGTCGTGGGCACCATCGATCTCCCTGTTCTGTTTGGCTCGCTCCCGTGCCAAACCTGGCAAGTGGTTAAATTCCATGTCATCAACGCCAACTCGAGTTATAATGCTATTCTCGGTAGGACAACACTCACAGCCCTAAAAAGCTATTACATCCATCCCTCGTCTCAAAATGAAATTTCCAATGGAATCTGGAATAGGTGAAGTTGTAGGAGACTAGCTTGCAGCACGATAGTGCTATTTATCCACCATTTTACCCAGGACAAGGCGTGCCGAAGATGCCTCGATCAATCAAATCCTCGAGGTTGATCCCCGCTCTATCATCGAACTTCCAACAGAGTCATCTTGTGTCGCCATCGAGGATGCCGACCAGATAGAGGTCATAGAGGGTAACCCCGACAAGGTGACCAAGATAAGGAAAAGCTTGACAGGTGACTTACGCCAATAGGTCATCAACCTCATTCGAGAATACGTGGACATTTTCACATGGGACCCGAAGGATATGCCTGGTGTAAGAACCCAGATTTTTGATAGAATTAAAACTTTTTATTATGTAATAATGTAGGAGTAAATAGTGGTTATGACTACGATGTAACGACTGTCTAATGAATGAATTGGATGGATTTAGATTCAAATATTTATATGTCATGAAGAATGCTTTTGGTTGACAAAGATTAGAATAATCTATCTCCTAGGAATATAAGTTATATTAATTCCAAAGAGGAAGATCATTCTTATGTCATCCAAATCAATATATGTTATTAGTCCGGTGGTTCCGTAAAGGGTTAAAGAACGCCCGAAAGAGGATCAGGGCATTTTTAATAAATATAAGGAATAAAAGAAAGAATAAAGTATGAATAGTGTTTTTGGTGGAAACGAGAATATTATTAGACGACGCTATATAGAAGTATTCAGAGTGGATTTCGAAGTTCGTATTCATGATCCAAGGGCGAGATAAGTGTATGTAAACGATATCGGATTCAGAAAAATAGCACTTTTATTTTCTCCGAGATTTCCCTGGACACCGCAAGACTTAAGGATTTATTAAAGGGATTTAAGGAATTTAAATTTGAGAGTTATCAAGAAAGATGGAAAATGATAAAATTAATATTAAGAAGGTTTTCGGTTGAACCCTAACTAGAAACGAATGAGTTATTCCTACGAACGATCAATGAATTGAGCAATAAACGGACAAAAAAGTAAGCAGAAAGCAAGATGCATGCATGTGCAAGTGATAAATATCTAGTAACTACATAGTTACTCAAGTAACTAGCATGATTAGAGATTAAACCAAACACTTAGAAAGCAAACCACTTGGTTAGCCTTAAACCATCAAAAGATCAACACTTGTCTCTCCATTTTCATCATTCCTTGCATCATCACTTTAATAAAGCAACTCCAAGATGAGATATTATCTAAATAACATCACTTTATGCATTATTTCCTAGCAACCAAGCATGAGAGCAAGAAACCAACTCATTTCTCTTCCAAAATAAGCCATTCGGCTTTTGCTATAATTTAAGATCCAAAGTCAAGCTTCCACACCTTGTTTGATCTTGTAATTTTTATTGTGAGTCCTATATTTCATAAAAGTAATCTCCTAAAAATTCTAGCTTCAATCTCTTCTTTTTCCATTTTCAAAAAAATCATTAAAGAGGAGGATGAATAGTGTTCTTCAAGAACTAACTTTGATTTTCTTGTTTCTTTGGTTGATCTAAGGTTTGTTAAGGCTAGACAAGAATCATTCAAGGCTTAGTAAGGCTAGATCACACTCCAAAGAAGGTATAACACTCTTGAAACCCAAGCTCTTACTTTAAGTTCATGCTTGTTCTTGATGGATCTAAGTAGTTATGGTGTTAGCATGATTATAAGCATGATTATGATTGGGATTTGGTGAAGGTTAAAATAGTTACATGAATGGAAAGGCATTGCTTGGCCTTAGTTCATGGTTAAATAACATGTATATGTTGTTTGGAGTGAAAACTATGATTACTGGAAAGTTTGGAATTTGAGAATATTCGATCTATAGCCGTCATAATGCCCGATTTTCATTAAACCTTAAGAAACCGTGCATCACAGTAGCTTTAAATCACTGTTTAGCTTTGTATTCTGCCATGAAAAGCTAGATTATGTTATAAGCTTTGTTTTGATATAAAGATCGTATGAAATGGACTTACGGTTTAGGAGTTATGATTAAATTCGTAAAAGTGGTTCAAAATCGTAAACGAAAGTTCGTAACTGAAATTGGATTCCTTTAATATTACGAAATCCGTGGAGAATCATGATAATTAAATATTAGAGGTAAAAAGGAAGGTGTAAGAGAAAACCACATGTCGAATGGATCGTTTTCCGATTTTATAAAAATGTTCGAATCAAGGTTAAACGCGAACGAACCCCTAAAAGCATACTTGGTTATGACTTTGGTAAATGACTTAGAAAACGGGCGATAAAACTCGTAGTACAATCTTGATTCGTAAATGATCGACCTTAAAACTTACATGGCTTAAGTATGTATGAAGTGTGAGTATGATGACATGTCATAATAGCGAACAAATGTCGAATCGTATCGGTGATAAAAAGAGTTACACTAAGAGGTGTATAACGAGATAATTCGAAAACGTGCTTCGACTTAAGTAAAGTTTATACTTAACCTTTTTAAAAGTGTTAAGTGATTAATCCTGAATACCTTGGCTATTTATAGATCGCCAGGCTGACCCGGGGCACGCTACCACTACCTCCACCCGCACTCGATTTCCAGGCAAGTTCAAATCCTTTTTAAAGGCTGTTGTTGTGAATATATATATATATGCTTTTATACCTATGCCATAGAATGCATGCCTACTTTCAAGATATATTGATATACTTGTTCCCTGAATTATTGTTGGCTTATAAGCTAGATAGTTAATATATCAGTTATAAGCCGGATATTACTAAGACCCTTAGAGAAGGGCGTATGAATCTCATTCTTTGATTATAGACCGGGAGTCAATATTTCTTGATATATCGCGATTATTTTCGAAGGGAAATATCTAAGTAAATATTTTCCATTATTTATTTATTGAATATCATTTGGAGTAATCATTCGAGTATTCAACGAATATTACTTTGAATACTCATTAGAGCTTTATTTATTTAAGAAATATTATTTTGAATATTCATTCGAGATTATTTACTTAATGAATATTATTTCGAATATTCATTCGACCTTTATTTATGTGATGAATATTATCTTCAATATTCATCTAGAGTTGATTTATTTATCGAATATTATTGTCAATATTCATTTAAGGTCCACTCAATTATCAAATCCTGTTTTGAGTATTCATTTGGAATATTATTTCTTCAATAAGTATTATCAATTGGAATATTCACTATTTATTCAGTGAATATTATTTCGAATATTCATTCGAGTTTTATTATTTGATAAGTATTATTCTTCGAATATTCACTATTTGTTCAGTGAATATTATTTCGAATATTCATTCGAATTTTATTCATTTGATAAGTAATATTCTCTGAATATTCACTATTTGTTCAGTGAATATTATTTCGAATATTCATTCGAGCTTTATTTATCTGAGAAGTACTGCTTATTTAAATATTCATTAATTACTTTATGAACATTACTTGTAAATATTTACTCAAGGATTATTTTGAATAATATCTTATATTAGAATTATTCCTTCAATATTTTGACTTAATAAATATTCTTGGGAATATTTATTTAATTCTTCTAACTCGCTTTAAAAATGAATTACTTCATTCAGATATCATCTTCGACCTTCAAATATTATGTAAACTATTTCAGAACCTTATTATTAGTATTATATTATCAAGGAAGGTTCCCAGTGACTCCATTCTTCATGCAATTCTATTATAAGGGAACCTTACTTGAGAAATGTTATTTACCTTATGACTACCCGGTCATAGATTGTTGAAACTATTCTTTTCACTCGCAACTTGGTTGTTGTTTATCTATTAAATCTTGTGTACCTTCTCATCATTCGAGGGGTAAGAATGTTGGAACAAGTTGGTATCCATTAACAAGCAGCAGCTTGGGAAATATTGGTGAATTTTCCTTTTCAACTAGATACGACTACCTTGTGGAGTCTTATCAACAAGTATCATACTTGGGGAAAAGGGGAACGAACTTTACATTTCACAGTGATGGATGTTAAATGAACTAGGAGACGCGTAAGTGGCCGAGTGGCGCCGGTACAGCAATAGCCCAACCATTGGCTGAGGAGTTCTAGAGGACGGTAGACAAGTAAATCCGTCGGAGCTACCTTCTACATGTAGAGAACGACTGATGATGAGATGCATGACATACGAATGATCATCGTAAACGTCAGTGCATCTGGCGCGGCAATGCTCCCGTATTAGTTCATCTTTCAAGATTGGAAATCTTCTGCAACACCATCTGTGTTGGAAGCATTGAAACATGTTGAAAACTGGAATTGCAATATTTTCTGCAAGTTCCTCTTTTATGAAAATGATGGTATCCTGCTTATCTTAACATAGCAGATATTTCCACGAAATATATATGTTTTGAGTTACCTTGTAACTTCATCCTTTATATTGAACTGGCACTATATTCGCTAATGCATGGCATATGGTTTCAAAATATACTTTTGAACTGTCATATATATCACTATGCAGTTATATTATTGTTGGTGGGCTATTGCTCACCCTTGCTTATTTATTATGTCATAACAACAGCTAGGACTGATGGTTGGCATCAGGCGCACTCGGCGCAAGCAGGTTACCCGCCCCACAGGACTACCCGCTGATATAATTGCTGCCATTGCTGAGGTAGCATAGATCATCAGCCTTTGATTTACCAGTTTAATTATATGTATCAATAATGTTAATCAATGACAAAACTTTTAAACTTACGATGTTATCCTTTTGGTCTGTAATAACTTATATTCGTGGATCCGTAATATGATACTTATTTCAATTTCATCTCTGGGACTATAACTGTGTGTGTATGAGTGGATATTACTGTGGGGTCACATCATGTTACTAATTTATTTTGGACTCAAGACAAGTGTTAATCATGTAAAATGAGACCGTAACGACCCGATCCCTGACCCCGGATCTGGGGGTGTTACACTGTAATAACCCTAACTCTAGCAATACTACAGTGATCCCATGAATAGTAATTTTGAGGATTTAGAGAAATGGTATGTAGGTACTCTGCAATGGAAACAGAAAATGAATAAACAGAAACCATACTAGTAATGTACACTGAAATTAAGTGACTCGAAATGACGATGGATTTCAGAAATTCCTAAATATGGATTTTTGAGGATTTTGACTTCCAAAGAGCTTCTATTGGATCTTAAGGGGCATGGAAATATTATAAGAATTATATATTGAGGGATTAGAGAATTTAGATTAAACCAGGGGATTTTTAAGTTAAGAGAATACCAAAGGAATTTGGAATGTTAAATGATTTCAGAACCACTGAGATAATGAGGTATATTCGAGACGAACCACAATTAGACGAGTATGGAAACCAAGCAACCAATATTAGTGATATAACAAGGATACATACCACATTATGTTATTCAAGATTATTAGCATTATAAGTAGGAAATCAAAATGGGATTTATTGAATCATCAAAGTGGTGTCATTAGCCATTAACTTGTTTTTAAGGGTAAATTAGTAACTTTGCAAGGTGTTAACCACAAAATATCTTTCCAAGCTTCCATAACACTCTAGATTAAGCAAGAGTAAGATGAGATAAGATCAAAACAAAAGCAAGAAACTCTCCCCCATCCATTATCATCATTTTCGGCCAAAAAGACAGCAGGTTGGTAAATCGAACATAACTCCTTCGTTTCTCAGCCGAATTTCGTGTTCTTTAGCTTTTTGGAAAGCCCATGAGATGCTCTACAACTTTCATTTAGAAGCCTCCTCCAGAAAACGTAGGTAAGACCTTCGTTTTTGCGATTCTTTCAGCTGAGTGAATAGTAACTTCGAATTTTTAACTTTGTTTTAATGGCTCCTTTAGTTAATCCAAGCTAATTCAAGGTTGTTCAAGGTGTGCCCAAGGATTATTAAGGATTATTAAGTGTTCTTCAAGCTTCAAAGAGGTATAACAACCCTTGCCCTTTTGTGTTTATGATGGATATTGTTATGTTTAGTGATTAAGGGGTATAATGGTTATGTTTATGATGTTATAAGTGTTTGTAAGTGATTTAAAGTTGAATATGGAGGTGTTTGGAATTGTAACCATGGCTGGTAATGAAGACCACATGGTGTAGGTGATGATTATGGTGTTTGATGATGGTTTTGGAGTGGTGAAATTTTGGAAAGTATGAAATTACAGCAGTTATAATGTCCGATTTTCGTTAGAAGGAAATCTGCCCTGTTTTTAGCAACTGTGCACACACGGTAGGTTACTGTCCAGCACACTAAGGGACCATGAGATGATAGAGCTTAGTTCATAGATCGTTTTGATATAAGGTGCGTTAAAATCTGATGAACGGTTTAGGAGAAAAGTCAGTTTTAGTGAAAGGTGTTCGAAAACCGAGAAACCGTAATTGTATCAACTTTGAGGCTATGATCAACCTACTTAGACATTTTTAAAAATTATGAAACTTTGGGATAATATGGTAGGTTAGTCAAAGAGACATTACCAGTTGACCTTGTAGTAAAAGTCGAAATCTATAATTCATGGGGATTTTTACAGTTAAGGGTGGTCGTTAGGGGAAATGGTGAAAACCCCTGAAACTTCGATTGAGCTTATAAATGGTTAAGTTCTTGAACCTTTGGGATAATAATAATACGTTAGGCATATATTGAAGTATCAAGGGTAATGTTATACAAGAGTGTAGTGAGTAAGAGATGTGATATTCTAATGACGGTCCTTTTTGTGTTTATAGAAACTCCGGAAGAGGGACCAGCCTTACTGTCAGGATACAGGAACCGAGGCAAGATCTTTTCTATCCCTACTTGGAAATTATTTATCTTCAAAGAAACTTGATTTCATGAAATATATATATGTGATGCTATTGTTACTATATTGTTAAGAAATGGTTTTCCTCGATTATTGATGTAAAAAGGGAAGGTATATGAGTATGGTATGAATATGGATATGAGTATGAGATGGATATGAATATACATAGAGATGATTATGCATGAAGTGAACATGCCTTATGATTAAGGGAATATGAAAGAATGGTATCAGTTGTTATCCAGGGTTATATGGTTTATAATACTATATTAAAAATATTCTTTTTGGTGTTAGTGGTATTATAAATATTATTTGATTATTAATTACTACTTTTTAAGTAGATGGAATATGTTATGGATATAAAAGCATATTTAAATTCTTGAATATAAAAGAGATGTCTGAATCATAATCAAAGTATTATGTTATGAATATATTTTACAGAAATAATGTGCAAGAATGGAAATGTGAAATGGTGTTGATAAATTGAATAATGATCTTATAACAAGGGGGATTAGCAACAAATTTGCATAAGAGGCTATGTCAGGGCTGTGTGCGACATAGTCTAGTATTCATGATTCGGCACGAAGATGCCAAGGGAGGATGTTATGCAGGTGGCCTTCCTCCAGGAGGATGTTATGCAGGTGGCCTTCCTCCAGGGATGATGTTATGCAGGTGGCCTTCATTCCTTCTACTAGTAGTAAACAGAGAGCGGATACGGTCAGGCGACTGATCATCGTCCTACGTATCTGGCGCCAGTATATATCCCCAAAACTTGAAAGAAAGAATTGAAAATGGTTTTCAGATTTCTATAACTGAAAACAGAAAGGTGATATGAAACGATGAAATTATTGATATAGATGAAGAGAAACTGATTTTATATTAATTTATAAAATTACTGTACAGGAGGGAAATGAGAAGATGATAGTGAGAGATTTACTCAAGTATTTATATTATTTTAAAATATTACACTAAAAGGGTATATTGGTTGTTATAATATTTAAGAAGAGAAACTGATACTGTATTACCTTAGATTTCTTTCTTATAATAGTAAGTGGATGATGTATTATTAAATAAGAGTTTTATTCTTCCTTAAAGTTTATAAATTGGTTACTGCTTACATATGTATATACATGTATACTTGGTTACATTTTAAATTCTAGTTTTCAATATTATCTTGCTGAGCTATTATAGCTCACTCTTGCTACTTATCTATATACAGCTAGGTATGCCCATACTACGCAGAACGCCCCGCAAGAGGGTAAGGGAAAGGCGACCTTCTGAGAGCTCGTTAGCATCAATTCCCGAGGTAGATGACCATCGCAAGGGGTTTAGTGGGCTTATGTATATTAAGTGTGTAAGTTTGAAAGATTGTAATAAATTTGGTTGTTGAAATGCTTCTTGTAGAAGCATCACTCAACAATGTACTGAAGTATGATTCTGGGTTGTAATAACTTTTTAATTCTAAACTCTTATTATGGTGAATGTTGTTCTCTGAGCATATGACTGGTGTGTGTGTGTGTGTATTACTGTGGGGTCAATTGCATAAGTATTAATTATAAAAAAAAAAAAACCCAAGAGATATTGAATTTGAATGGAAGTTGGTTCGTGATGGCCCAAATTCATGACCCCGGATTTGGGGCTGTCACAGTTTGGTATCAGAGCTTAGAGTCATAATGCTCAGGAACAAGAGTGATAATAATAAATATATTATTAATAATAGAAATTTTGAACTCACATCGAGTTCAAAGAGGGGTTTATCGAACGAAGCGTTTATTCTAAGTAGTAATTATAATTTTATAGATTATTGCTAATAAAGGTTATTATGCCAAAAGTGTTAAATTTATGTAGCACACGAGATCGATATGAAAAAGGGGAATACTTGATGTATCGGGAAGTGTACGTTAGATAACCTCGTGAGTAATTCCAGGGTGATTCATCATCTCTTATTCAAAAGGGGCCGGTATCTTTTCAAAACTTTTTGGTATCCTTGAAATGTGTTTCAAAATTTTATTAGTCAAAATATTCCTCTAAGATTATTTTTGGAAGATGGTATTTATCATTGTGATTTAAATTTTCCTCTATATTTCTTATTCCAACTAAGAGGAACAACCATATATGTATACACAAGGACAATCTGTCTGTGTGATAGAAAGTCGGAGGGGACGCCCTCACTTGTGTGACGTACGGTTCTTCCATCATATTGATTTCTCAAATATCCTTTTGTTTCAAATAAAAGTTATTTAAAACTCTTAATTTTATAAATTATTGTGGAACCCTTGCTTGTTTCTGGGTTCGTTTCAATTCAAAGTTTCCTAAATTCTATCAATTGTTTCGAATATAGAAGATTTCAGTAAAGGATGGGATAATGGAAGCAAAGTTTAGAGTATACGTGATTATACGAGGAAACTCGAGATTTCAAGGGAAATTTCAATAAGAGATAATTAGAGTTAGAAGCGTTTCGATATAAAAGAGGGAGGAATTTCGTGAGAAGAAATGGGTATATTTGAGGACTAGTGAGATAAAATAATATGAGAAATTTTAAGGTATAATTGAGATTTACTATTGAGAGTAAGGTGTATTTTGAGGGAAAAGTTAGAATGAGGATAAACAAAGGAAGTGGGGATAATTAATGAAGTTTATGTATTTTGCCTAATTTTATCGTATTTTGATATTAAATGTTGAGATTCAAGAATATTGATGTATATAAGGTGATTGACTTAAATGAAAAGGTTATTGTGCTAAAGGTGATACGCTTAATTGATAAAGTTGAGTTGAGAATATTATGGTATATAAATGAGTTAACTAGTGATATAATTGTGTATATGAGAATGATGTATATTATACCCTAAATTGGGTGATTAAAGAAGGATATTGTTATATACAGAATCATGCCGCCTAAGCGTAATAATAGAGCAAATGCAAAGGAAAATGAGAGAGATGAAGGAAGACGAAATAGACAGAATGAAAATGCTTATAACGAACAAAATCAGATGGGGCGAGAAAGTAAGAAAAGGAGATGTGAGGGTCAGAAAGGAGGTTCAAGCGAAGAAAGTTACTTTAACAAGGTTGGTAAGGGACAAAAATCTCAGTTTGTGGGAAAGACAGGGAGTAACAAGACTGTTAGTGAGACGGTGAATCAGGGTGGTAGATCCACAAGAACCTTTCAGTCTAATCAATCTCGAACACCATTTCCAGACTGTAACACGTGTGGTAGGAAGCATACGGGAGTGTGTAGGAGGTCGAAAGTAACTTGCTTTAAGTGCGGACAGAAAGGACACTATTATAATCAGTGCACATCAACTGACAAGATTGATATCAAGTGTTATCAATGTGGGAAACTAGGACACTTTGCTAGAGATTGTCGTTCCGGTGGGTCATCTGCGCCGGGACAAAGTATGACTGTTTCAAATAAACCTACTGCCAGAGTGTACAACATAACTTTAGGAGAAGCATTGAAAAAGCCGGATACAGATGCAGGTGAAATATTTTCTTTAATTATTTACACATGTAAGTATAAATGTTTGGTTAGGGATCGACTTGGTCAATGAATAGTGTAGGTAGGTTGACAATCTAGATAAGGAAAATCAGTATCTGTTAGGGGCCAGGAAATTCTATGCAACGGAGAATAAGTATTTTGAGAAAAGCACAAACTTGATTAGATACGAACAGGAAATATATATTATAGATAGTATTTTCTTACAATTGTTTCAAGGAATCTTATTCTAGTCAGATTTCTGGAGGATTTTACAGAGACAGGATATAACAAGATTGAAGTGTTCATATTTTATGTCATGATAGAGATCAAAATACAGATAAACCATAGTGAGATACACTACCATGTAAGGAAAGGCCAAAGTGGTGGCCGAGGTACTAGTAAAAAGGGAGGAGAATGAGGAGATAAAATAGAACGATTAAGTACAGGAAGAGATTAGTAAGGGAAGATAATGAAAAGCACTACTATTGATAAGCTAAATGGCATGTTGATGAATGACAAGCAAGTTTATGATGGTGTATTTTTGCGCAAACAAGATAGAGATACTATGAAGGAAAAAGGATGGAGAAATTGGTATAGAACTTAGAAGATGTGGATGAAAAAGGTATCTATGGACATTTTCAACGTGATTCCGGGACGGAATCCTTTTAAGGGGGGAATGATGTAATAACCCTAACTCTAGCAATACTACAGTGATCCCATGAATAGTAATTTTGAGGATTTAGAGAAATGGTATGTAGGTACTCTGCAATGGAAACAGAAAATGAATAAACAGAAACCATACTAGTAATGTACACTGAAATTAAGTGACTCGAAATGACGATGGATTTCAGAAATTCCTAAATATGGATTTTTGAGGATTTTGACTTCCAAAGAGCTTCTATTGGATCTTAAGGGGCATGGAAATATTATAAGAATTATATATTGAGGGATTAGAGAATTTAGATTAAACCAGGGGATTTTTAAGTTAAGAGAATACCAAAGGAATTTGGAATGTTAAATGATTTCAGAACCACTGAGATAATGAGGTATATTCGAGACGAACCACAATTAGACGAGTATGGAAACCAAGCAACCAATATTAGTGATATAACAAGGATACATACCACATTATGTTATTCAAGATTATTAGCATTATAAGTAGGAAATCAAAATGGGATTTATTGAATCATCAAAGTGGTGTCATTAGCCATTAACTTGTTTTTAAGGGTAAATTAGTAACTTTGCAAGGTGTTAACCACAAAATATCTTTCCAAGCTTCCATAACACTCTAGATTAAGCAAGAGTAAGATGAGATAAGATCAAAACAAAAGCAAGAAACTCTCCCCCATCCATTATCATCATTTTCGGCCAAAAAGACAGCAGGTTGGTAAATCGAACATAACTCCTTCGTTTCTCAGCCGAATTTCGTGTTCTTTAGCTTTTTGGAAAGCCCATGAGATGCTCTACAACTTTCATTTAGAAGCCTCCTCCAGAAAACGTAGGTAAGACCTTCGTTTTTGCGATTCTTTCAGCTGAGTGAATAGTAACTTCGAATTTTTAACTTTGTTTTAATGGCTCCTTTAGTTAATCCAAGCTAATTCAAGGTTGTTCAAGGTGTGCCCAAGGATTATTAAGGATTATTAAGTGTTCTTCAAGCTTCAAAGAGGTATAACAACCCTTGCCCTTTTGTGTTTATGATGGATATTGTTATGTTTAGTGATTAAGGGGTATAATGGTTATGTTTATGATGTTATAAGTGTTTGTAAGTGATTTAAAGTTGAATATGGAGGTGTTTGGAATTGTAACCATGGCTGGTAATGAAGACCACATGGTGTAGGTGATGATTATGGTGTTTGATGATGGTTTTGGAGTGGTGAAATTTTGGAAAGTATGAAATTACAGCAGTTATAATGTCCGATTTTCGTTAGAAGGAAATCTGCCCTGTTTTTAGCAACTGTGCACACACGGTAGGTTACTGTCCAGCACACTAAGGGACCATGAGATGATAGAGCTTAGTTCATAGATCGTTTTGATATAAGGTGCGTTAAAATCTGATGAACGGTTTAGGAGAAAAGTCAGTTTTAGTGAAAGGTGTTCGAAAACCGAGAAACCGTAATTGTATCAACTTTGAGGCTATGATCAACCTACTTAGACATTTTTAAAAATTATGAAACTTTGGGATAATATGGTAGGTTAGTCAAAGAGACATTACCAGTTGACCTTGTAGTAAAAGTCGAAATCTATAATTCATGGGGATTTTTACAGTTAAGGGTGGTCGTTAGGGGAAATGGTGAAAACCCCTGAAACTTCGATTGAGCTTATAAATGGTTAAGTTCTTGAACCTTTGGGATAATAATAATACGTTAGGCATATATTGAAGTATCAAGGGTAATGTTATACAAGAGTGTAGTGAGTAAGAGATGTGATATTCTAATGACGGTCCTTTTTGTGTTTATAGAAACTCCGGAAGAGGGACCAGCCTTACTGTCAGGATACAGGAACCGAGGCAAGATCTTTTCTATCCCTACTTGGAAATTATTTATCTTCAAAGAAACTTGATTTCATGAAATATATATATGTGATGCTATTGTTACTATATTGTTAAGAAATGGTTTTCCTCGATTATTGATGTAAAAAGGGAAGGTATATGAGTATGGTATGAATATGGATATGAGTATGAGATGGATATGAATATACATAGAGATGATTATGCATGAAGTGAACATGCCTTATGATTAAGGGAATATGAAAGAATGGTATCAGTTGTTATCCAGGGTTATATGGTTTATAATACTATATTAAAAATATTCTTTTTGGTGTTAGTGGTATTATAAATATTATTTGATTATTAATTACTACTTTTTAAGTAGATGGAATATGTTATGGATATAAAAGCATATTTAAATTCTTGAATATAAAAGAGATGTCTGAATCATAATCAAAGTATTATGTTATGAATATATTTTACAGAAATAATGTGCAAGAATGGAAATGTGAAATGGTGTTGATAAATTGAATAATGATCTTATAACAAGGGGGATTAGCAACAAATTTGCATAAGAGGCTATGTCAGGGCTGTGTGCGACATAGTCTAGTATTCATGATTCGGCACGAAGATGCCAAGGGAGGATGTTATGCAGGTGGCCTTCCTCCAGGAGGATGTTATGCAGGTGGCCTTCCTCCAGGGATGATGTTATGCAGGTGGCCTTCATTCCTTCTACTAGTAGTAAACAGAGAACGGATACGGTCAGGCGACTGATCATCGTCCTACGTATCTGGCGCCAGTATATATCCCCAAAACTTGAAAGAAAGAATTGAAAATGGTTTTCAGATTTCTATAACTGAAAACAGAAAGGTGATATGAAACGATGAAATTATTGATATAGATGAAGAGAAACTGATTTTATATTAATTTATAAAATTACTGTACAGGAGGGAAATGAGAAGATGATAGTGAGAGATTTACTCAAGTATTTATATTATTTTAAAATATTACACTAAAAGGGTATATTGGTTGTTATAATATTTAAGAAGAGAAACTGATACTGTATTACCTTAGATTTCTTTCTTATAATAGTAAGTGGATGATGTATTATTAAATAAGAGTTTTATTCTTCCTTAAAGTTTATAAATTGGTTACTGCTTACATATGTATATACATGTATACTTGGTTACATTTTAAATTCTAGTTTTCAATATTATCTTGCTGAGCTATTATAGCTCACTCTTGCTACTTATCTATATACAGCTAGGTATGCCCATACTACGCAGAACGCCCCGCAAGAGGGTAAGGGAAAGGCGACCTTCTGAGAGCTCGTTAGCATCAATTCCCGAGGTAGATGACCATCGCAAGGGGTTTAGTGGGCTTATGTATATTAAGTGTGTAAGTTTGAAAGATTGTAATAAATTTGGTTGTTGAAATGCTTCTTGTAGAAGCATCACTCAACAATGTACTGAAGTATGATTCTGGGTTGTAATAACTTTTTAATTCTAAACTCTTATTATGGTGAATGTTGTTCTCTGAGCATATGACTGGTGTGTGTGTGTGTGTATTACTGTGGGGTCAATTGCATAAGTATTAATTATAAAAAAAAAAAACCCAAGAGATATTGAATTTGAATGGAAGTTGGTTCGTGATGGCCCAAATTCATGACCCCGGATTTGGGGCTGTCACATACACCTAGGATCCCTGCGACGATAGCCCATCACTGTCTCCATATCAAATCGGGCATAACCCCCATAAAGCAAAAGAAAATAATCTTTTCCGAAGAAAAAACAAAGGCCATAGATGCCGAAATCGACAGGCTACTCGAAGCCGGCTTCATTGCTCCGGTACAATTTACAGAATGGATAGCCAACGCCATCTTGGTCAAAAAGAGTAATGGAAAATGGAGGATGTGCGTAGATTATTCAGATATTAATCGAGCTTGCCCGAAGGATTTTTATCCACTTCCGAATATTGATTAGCTCATCGACATCACAACCGGTCATGAACTCCACTCGTTCATGGATGCATTTTCAGGATATAACCAAATCAAAATGGACAATCAGGATTGGGAGAAGATGGTTTTTATTACCCATAGAGGGGTCTTCGTGTTTAAAAACATGCCATTCGGCCTCATCAATGCTGGAGCGACTTTCCAATAGATGATGGATGATAAGTGGATTTAATATCCACTTGGAGCGTTCCATTTCGGCTTAAATTGATGTCTTGGTCTCAAGTATGTTGTGTTTTTGATTCATTTTTAGTAAGAATGGTGCAGGGTTACTATCTCAAAATGAGGAGATACATTTGCATGTTTCATGGTGGATTCACGCTCAAGAATTGAAGAACGGGAAGTGGTAAAAGAATTGGAAGAGAGAACGGAGGAGAAATGAGCAAATTGTGGAAAATTCGGATTTTCCGGGTAGGTTGCGCAGTCTGCACTGTTTTGGCCATATCTGGAGTTCTAGAAGTCAGAATTTAGAGATCTTATAGCTCACGCGAAGACAACGAAATTTACTACAATCCTGGACAGAAAGTTCGGGGTGCTGCGGCCTGGGTTGCCATGCTAGCATAGGATAGGTTGATGTTTTAACATCATGATTTGTAGCATAAATAGAGATATTATGCTGCCCTATGTGATCTTAATGGATAACTTGTTCTTCAACCGTTATGTTTTCAAATCTTATAGAGATATAGGGTCTAAGCATAATTGGTGTCTATTCATCTTCTATCTCTTTTGTGGATGTATGGATAGTTTGGTATACGTATGCTGACAAGAAACGTGTACTTGTTTCGTGTTGTCCGATCAGATATCATAACCATTGCATATAGTGATTAAAGGCATCAGATCTAAGCAAAGTATTTAATGAAGTTAGGATCCCATGTTTTCTCTTGCATAAGTAATTCGATTCCAATTCTCGTTAGTTAGTTAATTCCTAATTTGTTAATTTACTTTTTAGTTAATCAAAACCCAATCTTGTTAATTGTCTTAGCAGTGAATAAAAACCATACACTGTTGCATAGGTGCATTAACTGAATTGAAACCTAAACCAGATCTCTTTGGGAACGAACTTGACTCCTATCTGTATTACTTGTGACCACGTACGCTTGCGTGATTTTGTGTTAACAAGTTTTTGGCGCCGCTGCCGGGGATAATCGGTGTTTTATTTTTAGTTTATGTGCTTGTCATCAGTGGTCGTTAGAGTTCACTGACTCAGATTGTTTCTTATATAGTTGTTTAGTTTTATGTGTTGCAGGTAGCAATGGGAGAACCAGCAGCAGCGAAAGCATTGATGTATTATTCTCAACCAAAGATCAATGACGTCCAATTTATTATTGTCAGGCCAGCTATTGCAGCTAATACTTTCGAAATCAAGCCTAGCATAATTCAGATGGTGTAGAATTTAGTGCAGTTTGGGGGTGCTCCGACTGAAGATCCTAACATGCACATCCGGAATTTCATTGAGATCTGCGACACTTTCAAGATCAATGGGGTGTCGGAAGATGCTATCAAATTGAGACTTTTTTCATTCTCTTTGAGGGATAAGGCTAAGGGCTGGTTGCACTCTCTACCAGCAGGTTCTATTTTGACATGGGAGGATCTTGCTCAGAAATTTCTCACTAAATTTTTCCCCATGGCAAAGACCGCAGCAATCAAGAATGCTATAACTCAGTTTTCACAACAGTCTGGAGGCTCTTTGTGTGAGGCTTGGGAGCGATATAAGGAGATGCTAAGGAAGTGTCCACATCATGGGATGCCTGATTGGATGGTGATTAACTGCTTTTATAATGGCTTGGGTGCACAGTCAAGACCCATGCTAGACGCAGCATCAGGTGGAGCTTTGTGGGCTAAGAGCTATGCGGAAGCTTATGAGCTAATTGAGATGATGGCTGCGAATGAATACCAGAATCCAACTCAGAGATTATCACAAGGCAAATTAGCAGGAATTCTGGAAGCTAATACAGTCACAGCTCTAGCAGCTCAACTAGAGGCACTTAATAAGAAATTGGATTTTATGTCAAAGCATGGGGTGCCTCAAGTTGCTAGTGTTTGTGAGCTATGTGAGGGCGCACATGAGACGAGTCAACGTGCCATATCTTCTGAATCGGTACAGTTTGTGAGCAACTTCCAGCAACCTTCGCAACCAGCTCCAGCCACCTATCATCCCAATTTCGGCTGGAGCAACAATCAAGATTTTCAGCAATAACAGTTTCATGGGGATGATGGTCAATTTTTGAATGAAAAATCTGAATTGGATAAATTGAGGTTGATGATTAAAAGTCAGGCGGTATCTCTCAAGACATTGGAGAATCAGATTGGGTAAATTGCAAGTGCCTTTCTCAACGGACCGCAGGGAGTTCTTCCTAGTGACACAGAGGTAAATCCAGGAAAACAAGATGGCATGGAGCAGGTTAATGCCATAACACTCAGATCTGGAAAAGTCACGAACGATCAGAATTCAGCAATTGAGGATGAAGAAGGAATTCATGATCAGGATCCTATAGAAAAAGAAGAAAATTTTGTTTTGTCAGAACCTGTGGTGGATAGTGATAAGGAGGAAGAGTGTGAGTCACTAGGCTTGGCTGATCTCTGGGATTCTAAGGTGCTGGTTGATGAGGTGGTTTCATGGTCAAATCTTGAGGATAGTGCAATTGAGTCTTTTCTTGAGAAAGATGTTTTGGTAAAGTATGAGGGTAATAAAGAACTTCATGAGTTGTATATGAATTTTACTTCTGATGAGATGTTAGATGAATTGAATGCTATTTGTTCTAAGCATGAAATTCAACTTGAGGAGAGTTCTTTTGATCCTAAGTCTGTTGTGAAGACTTCTATTGGTGAACTACCCACTTTCGTTCCTAATCCGTCTATTCCTACTCTTGATCAGTCTTGGGAAGTAAATAATGAAAATCATCATATTGAAGAAGCTTCCAAACTCGAGCTTAAACTATCAGATCACCTGAGATATGCATATTTGGGTCAATCATCTACTTTGCCTATCATTATTGTTGCTAACTTGTCAAGTAGTGAAGAGAACATTGTTGCTGACACCTTTGAAGAGCGAAGAAGGTTGAAACTTGTTATCAAGAATGTAGCACCGGAAAAGATAATTAAATGGCCATATTAAGCTACGGTGTAGATATTTTCAAGAGAAAAAGCCATGGCCATGTCTAGCTAAAGACTTTAAACAAAGGCGCTTCGTGGGAGGCAACCCACGTGTTTCGGTATTTTTAGGTATGTTTCCTATTATCTCTTGTATTTACTTCCATTCAATGCGGACATTGAATCTTTTAAGTTTGGGGGTGGTTTGGGGGATAAGTAGTGTATATGTAGTTAGTTGTGATTATGTGAGTCATTGTGTTCATATAGATATCATATTTTGCATATTAGTAGTAATTCATGCATGTATGTTCGTGTTATCTATGTTGGTTTCATATAGGACATTGCATGTATGTTCGTGTTATTTATGTTGGTTTCATATAGGACATTCTATTTTTTTTATTTTTCGGATATCATGTGAGTTCATGTTAGTTGCATTTGCATAGCATGCATTTTTCATGATCCCTTAGGATGAGCTAATTCTAATTGGTAGGTAGATGTTTAATTGAGTGTGGTAATGATGAGTAGAGGGTTGATTTATAGTTCTTATGGAATTGACTTGCATGCTTCGGAACAAAACTTTTACACAGTCTCATCGTTTGCTTTTGGGCTAGGTTGAGGTCATGCTTGTTTGGTTGTTTTAGATTTAATCACTTGTTTATATTTAGAATTTGCGTTATTCCCATGATGACGTAGGATCACTAAAGTCTAAGTTTGGGGGAAACTAGGAATTTCATGTTGGTTGTAAATAGTTGTTAATAATGGCTAGGTGTCAAATGGCTAGTAGCCGGCTCATATTTATATGAGTAGTCTAGGGTTGGAATTGAGAATTCTCATTCCACATTGCAAAAAAAAAAAGGAAAAAAAAGGGAAAAAAAAAGAAAAAGAGTCAAAGGTGTCAATTGTTTAGTGTAGAATTAACCAGGGTGAGCTCTTTAATACTCGAGCAATTAAGTTCGCGGGGACTTTGTGCCTAGTGACCTAAGGCTTTTATAGTCTGGGATCCACTAACCCAACGCTCGCTACATGGGTATTATTGTATAAGCCTTTTGGGGTCTCATTCATTGCACGGTTAAATAAGCATGCTTTTTTATTATGTGTCGTAGTTGTTGCTTAGTAATAAAGCATGGTTTCTGGCTAACTCAGATGAGGATAGAGGTGTTTCGAAGTTATGAAGTGTCTACAGTCTATTCTATTTATAAACCTGTGATTGTCTTGACGAAGAATAGGTATGATTTTGATCTAGTTTTGGGAGTATTTCTGATGAGAATCGCACACACGCACGTTTCTGTTCATGTATTGTTAGTATACGGGGACTTAGCCGAGCTCTATTTGGATTTAGTTGCATTCTTTGAGATACTTGCTTGCTAGTTGGTTTCGGTTAGTTTGAAAGGGATCGTTGTATTTTCATTTAGTTACATTCATGCATTGCATTGTTATTGCATTGTTTAGTTAGATGGATTTTGTGGGTACATTCGCTATAGACCCTCACGAGACCTTACTCGTCCACTAGGGCTGCATAGGGGTTTAAAGGGCTTGTTGCATATGCCAAATGCAACCGTGATCACCTACGGAAGTGGTACTAGCTAGTTGTATATAGTTATATTTGTGTATGCTTGAGGACAAGCATCGGTTTAATTTTGGGGGTGTGATAAGTGGATTTTATATCCACTTGGAGCGTTCCATTTCGGCTTAAATTGATGTCTTGGTCTCAAGTATGTTGTGTTTTTGATTCGTTTTTAGTAAGAATGGTGCAGGGTTACTATCTTAAAGTGAGGAGATACATTTGCATGTTTCATGGTGGATTCACGCTCAAGAATTGAAGAACGGGAAGGGGCAAAAGAATTGGAAGAGAGAACGGAGGAGAAATGAGCAAATTGTGGAAAATTCGGATTTTCCGGGTAGGTTGCGCAGTTTGCACTGTTTTGGCCATATCTGGAGTTCTAGAAGTCAAAATTTAGCGATCTTACAGCTCACCCGAAGACAACGAAATTTTCTACAATCCTGGACAGAAAGTTTGGGGCGCTGTGGTCTGGGTTGGGCGCTGCGGCGCGGGAAAGCTCCTGGAAAAGAATTGCTGATTCACTGTTTTGGCCATATCTTGAGTTCTACAAGTCCGTTTTGGATGATCTTACAGTCCACGCGAAGATAACGGAATTCTATTTCATTCTAAAGTGGTCCAGATGTCCAAATACAATTGGAACGGCCCGAAATATTGAAGAAAAGTCAGCTACGAATTTTCCTTCAAAACAAAATCAGTTTAGGAAACGTATTTTGCAGAAATTCTATTATAATTCTGTTTTGGTAGTTTCTTACTGGGCAAGACTTCTAGAGCCTATTTAAACACATCCTACCATTGTAATTTGTATCATTAGTACGTATATTATAACATAGAATTCATATCTTTGTTTATTATCATGGTTTCACTTGATCCCGTGATGACGAGAGGTTCAATTACGAACTAATCGTTGTCATGGGATTCTAACGGATTTATTTATGGAGCTTTAGTATCTTGATGCTTTAAAGATCTGTGTGTGATGTATAATTGATATCCTCGTATGGTTGTGCTTTCTGAATTTAGATGCGTAGCTAACATCTAATTTGTTAATCTCTTGCGAAACGAGATTGGATCTTGAGATTTAGAACTTGCCATGCTAGCATAGGATTGGTTGATGTTTTAACATCATGATTTGTAGCATAAATAGAGATATTATGCTGCCCTATGTGATCCTAATGGATAACTTGTTCTTCAACCGTTATGTTTTCAAATCTTATAGAGATATAGGGTCTAAGCATAATTGGTGTCTATTCATCTTCTATCTCTTTTGTGGATGTATGGATAGTTTGGTATATGTATGCTGACAGGAAACGTGTACTTGTTTCGTGTTGTCCGATCAGATATCATAACCATTGCATATAGTGATTAAAGGCGTCAGATCTAAGCAAAGTATTTAATGAAGTTAGGATCCCATGTTTTCTCTTGCATAAGTAATTCGATTCCAATTCTCGTTAGTTAATTCCTAATTTGTTAATTTACTTTTTAGTTAATCTTAGTTAATCAAAACCCAATCTTGTTAATTGTCTTAGCAATGAATAAAAACCATACACTATTGCATAGGTGCATTAACTGAATTGAAACCTAAACCAGATCTCTGTGGGAACGAACTTGACTTCTATCTGTATTACTTGTGACCACGTACGCTTGCGTGATTTTTTGTTAACAATGGACAAAAAAATTTCCTCGCAAATCGGACGAAATCTACAGGTCTACGTTGATGACCTCATCACAAAATTTCAACGATCTGCTAACCACACAAAAGACTTGCGAGAGACTTTCGACAACGTTCGACGACACAACATGCGCCTAAATCTAGCTAAATGTTCTTTTGGAATGACCTCGGGAACGTTTCTTGGGTTTCTTCTGACCCAGAGAGGTATAGAGGCCGACCCGACCCAAATCAAGGCCATTGTAGAAATGAAAGAACCATCTACTCTTAAGGAGGTTCAGACACTGACAGGCTATATAGTAGCTTTAAGATGGTTCATCCCACAATCGTCTAAGCGATGCGCTTGGTAGAATATATTTTTGTATATATTTTAGATGATTTTATTCTCATATTTATTGTGTTTTGCATTGATTTGGATTTTTATTTAATAGATTTGATTGTTTTATTGTAGGAAATAAAGAATTCATGACTTGGAAGGATTTAGAGCAAAAAGAGCTATTTTGGAGATAAAATAGGAGAAAATTTGTATTATTGGGCTACACGGGTTGTCTAACACTGTTTGGGCCGTATCTTGAGTTCCAGAAGTCAGAATTTGACGATCTTACTGTCCTCGCGAAGCTAACGAGATTTTCTATCATTCTAAAGTGGTAAAGAGGTCCAATTACAGTTGGAACGTTCCAGAATTACTGAAGAAAAGATAGTTGCGAATTTTCCTTTAAAACAGACTCACTTTAGGAAACGTATTTTGCAGAAATTCTATTATAATTCTATTTTGGTATTTTCTTGTTGGGCAAGACTTCAAGAGGCTATATAAACACATCTTGGGACATATTATTAGAAAGAGATGTAATATTAGATCAGATAATATAGTTTAGAGTAGATTAGTATTATTAATTGGAGATGTAGAGAAACACCATGACTCTTCTTTTGGGTGACAACATTGAAGTTTGAAGATTTTGTTCTCTTAATCTTTTCTTTGTTCTTATTAGTTTAATTATGTTTTCTTGTTTTACTAGTTGTTTTACTTGTTTAATTATTAGCGAGTAGTTATTTCTAGGGTTTAAAGGGAAGCCATGTTTGCACTAATATTGGCATGATTTTCATAGTGGTTTGATTGGTTATGGTTAATTCTGATTGATATGTTTTAATCATTAATTTGTGTAATTGGCCAATATCATGGATTAATTATATGCAAATAGGGGTATGGATCAAGAGATTTACTTACTAGAGGCACACATACGATTAGCAGAATTGAATTTGAGTGCGGAAGCATCATTGGATTTCTGATAGCGTTAATTCTTGGAAGAGATTAACTTGACTCTAATTACCTGATTGATTGAATTACTAAAAGTGGTTAATTGTGTTGAATGTTTCGAGAGTGTTAATGCTTGAAAGAGATTAACATACTCTAGTTATAGGATCACATTGATTGCTTTAGCTTAAGAGCCAATTGTGTAAGCATGGTGGACCTGATTGCCCTAGGTTTTAAATAATTTGTTTATCATCTGTTTAATTAGTGTTAATTTAGTTTAATTAATAATTTCACATATTCGTATGACCCTTGAAACAATTAGCGATAACTGAAAAGGAATTAGTAGAACCTGTCTCCTTGTGGATTCGACCCGCTTGCCATTTGTACTGGCAATAGACACCGTGCGCTTGCGGTTAGGTATAATTTGACACATCAAGTTTTTGGCGCCGCTGCCGGGGAGACAGCGAGTTTCTGTTGATTTTAATTTAGTTGTTTCGATTGTTTCCATTGTCTCGTTGGAACCTTTGTTCCAATTGAGGCAAATTTTACTGCGTTTTCTTGGCTTTGTTGATAGACTACAGGTTTGCAATGGGTGAAGTTGATACTTTTGCACTCTTATCTTCCCTAGTAGAGGCACATACTCGAGAGATTGCCATGTCGAAGACTACAGAGCCCACTATGCGTCCAATGAGTATCAATGAGATGTCACAAGTGGCCCCTAAAACTTACAACTTCTGTCAAATTTGCGGTGTGCAGGGTCATTTTGGTTTTGAATGCTCTTACAATGTCTATAATTCTCAGAGTGCTCAGTTGGGACAAATGAATTCTTTTGAAGAAGGATATGGGTACAATCAGTATTCAAACACTTTTGATCAAGAATGCGTGAATCAACCAGATTTCTACTACCACGACAATGGTGCTCAAAATTTTTCATATCATAATCAGCAACAGTTTGAGCAACAATATTATCAGTCATATGAGCAACCGCCACAGCAAGAATATCAATATCCTCCTCTACAAGAAGATCTATATGTTTCTCAATCCAGCGTAGATGTGCAAGCTGATCAGACAAATGAGATGTGGGATATCTTGAATAAACTGCTAAAGAGTTCTGAAGAACAAGCCGAGGCAATCAAAGAATTAGAAACTCAAAGTTTGGCGATTGAATCTCAAATTGCACAGTTGGCTAACTCTTCTACTACAGGGCAGCTCGACTATTTACCATCATCATCTATCCGATCCGAAGAGGACCTGATTGCTATCAATCTCACAAGCGATCAGGAATATGATAGTTTCTCCATGTATGTTGATGATAAGGCCATTGATAAAGAGAAGGAGCATGCCACCGATGACGAGATCAATGATATTGCTGCTACTGAGAACAATGTGACTGATGATGAGGCTACAAAGGAAAGCAATACAGAGATGGTTGTTGTTTCTCTTCCACAACCTGTGCCTAAGCTACCATGTATTGATAAATTTGCTCTCGATCTAGCCTCTACTTACAAGGCTTCTTTGCTCAAGAACACTTATTTCAAGGTTGATGTGATAACAAATATTGTCCAAGATGATATTTCTCAAATTCTGGTTGAGGATCCATACAAAGTGGCTCATACGTTTCAAGCTCGAGAAGAGGGAGAAGATGGAAGTGTCTTATTAGCCAATGATGTGATAAGCCAAGATGTCCGAATGACTCCAGTGAAAGTGAGGAGTGAAGAAAAACCACCACCAGAACCTCCACCTTATGTCAAGGAAGTTCAATATTTTCGTGGTGTCGAATTTTATCGTTGTTTTATCACAAAGTTTTCCAAAACTGCACAAGCACTTAACTCTCTATTGCTTATTAATGACATATTTTATTTTACTGATGCTTGTTTGGAGACTTTCTATAGGATAAAGACAATCACTAACACTCTTGATACTTTTTGCGGTGGCGAGTTTATGATCGAGAAAGTGGATATTACGCTTTTACCGGAGTATTTTTAAGGAGGTCAAGCTAATGACTCTAAATAAGCGCTGCTTGGGAGGCAACCCAAGATTTCATTGGAGGATCGGTGCACTTCATGCTTTTGCATAGGGGAGTATTTTTTTCCTTCTCTTTCATATATAGTAGAATTGCTTAGTTATTTGTTCATTACAAGCCTTGTTGTGTACATTATTCCTTCATTTTTTTAAAAAAAAAATAAAAAAATAAAAAAAAATTGAGTGTTGTTTGAAAAAAAAAATAGTGTTGTAACGCAGGCTGCGCCTGCGTTTCTGCAATTGGGGCAGGTTGCGCCTGTGTAACGCAGGTTGCGCCTGCGTTACTGGTCTTGGGGCAGCCTGCATGGGTGTTGCGCAGGCTGCGCCTACGCATCTGGTCGTGGAGCAGTCTGCTTTGTTCACGCGCAGCTTGCGCGTGTTCCAGTGTGTTTTTTTTTGTTCACCTGTGTTATATATATAAAAAAAAAAAAACTTTTCCACCCCCAAATTCTATTTATACCCCTATTTTACCTAATTCTTTTCCTATTTCAATTCCAAAATCCCCCATCTTTCCTCCAAAATTCTAAACCTATTTTTATTCTAATTCATATTTATTATTATTATTATTATTATTATTATTATTATTATTATTATTTATTATTTATTATTTTTATTATTTATTATTATTATTATTATTTTTAATCCCTAAATCCTATTTCTATCTTATATCAAATTTCAAATCCCACCCAAATTTTTTTCCTTTTCACATTAAAATTCTTAAATCCATCCTATCACTCCATTATCTATATTTACCCATACATTCTCACCCAATTCATTCTCTTCATCCTCTACATCTCTAAAATTTCAAGTTTGGGGGAAAATTAGTACAAGTTCACCTCTTTGATTCGTAGTTGGGATATCTCTTCTCTATTTTCTTTTTATTACGAATTTGTGTTCTTGTCCATTGGGGGTTTTGTATTATTCTTGTTCATTGGGTATTTTTGGAGTGATATTGCTTGGTAGTTTTTGGTAGGATATTTCTTGGTGGTGAGTGGGTGGCTCCTAAGCGAATGAGGGGTGGTTTTCACACCCGACACCTTGATTCCAGGGGAGTTTTCTTTCTTTTCTTTTTAGTGTAGTTTTATTTTGTTTTTAGTTGTAGTTTGTATCTTGTTCATTAGTTCATTGGGGACAATGAACCGCTTAAGTGTGGGGAAGGGTTCTTAATGTTAAGAGATTTTTTTTTTTTTAAAAGATTAAAAAATTAAAAATACCAAAAATAATTCTGGCCATGCAATTTGATTAGTTGTTGTATTTTGCTTGATACACCCATGCATGCGTAGAATTCTTGTGTTCTTGACGCTTTTGTATGAGAAGTGACGTGCTTTGTTCTTGTGCAAACACTTACACTAGCAAGTTGAAACTGGTAGACTTAATTGGATGTTGTAAGTGATTAGAATGACATAAATATGTGCAAGATGACTTGGTTTACATGCTTTGAGTACAAATAGGTGCGTTAGAGAGTCTTGTTACTTGGGATTGATTATGTTTTGTCACACCAAGTGAGTTTTGAGCCTATATGCATATCTTTTGCATGATTTTTCGTTTGCTTGAGTGTCCACATGTTTTTTACATTGCTAGCACTTACTTGAGATCTTTCTTGAAATGCATGACATTACTTGATGATGAGATGATAAAGGCACTTAGGTTTAACCTCGTGTTTCCCATATTTCCACACCTTTTATACATGATCAATTAGTCAACCCGTTGAGCTTAATCCTATTCTTTCGGTGACACACCACATTACTTGCCATTATCCTTTTTATTCTATTGGCCTTACATTAAATTTGAACCTAAATTGTCAAAGGCTAGTATTGTGTTTAAGGGAGTAATAAGGTGTTAAGGGTTTTATTGTTGGTCATACTTTGGGGAATAATGATTTTGGTTGATGCTTGTTAGTCGAAATTCATAAAATATATATGGATCATTGTGCTTATTCCTTAGCTCTCAAAAGAAAAAAAATAGAAAGAAAAAAAAAAGAAAAAAATAAATAAATTTGAGAGCATTCTTATGTTTGTATGATCCTTCTTCATTCGACTAGTCAAGTTATTATGTAAGGGTTATTGAAAAATCCAAGTGTGGGGAAGTATTTGTTTTAATAGAAAGGGAATTGAAAAATGATTATTGTTGGGTACTAGCTTTTGACATTTAACCTGTTTTAGCTTTACTTGACATACCTGGTCCCTAGCCCACGCTACAACCCGAATAAAAACCTTTTGATTGTCATCAGTGATGTATGTTGTGTTGAGAGTGAGATTGATTGCGAGTGTCAAGTTGTGTTTATGATTTTGTTGGAATTGAGTGATACACTTAACCTTGTTCTTGGGTGAATATTCGTTTTTGAGTGAAAGGTGAGTTATTACTTGTTTTGGCATAGGAGATCCCAGGTTTTGACTTAAAGATGTATTTCTTGTGGGCTTAGCATGATTACCAACAATTTTTACACTTGACATGAATTTTTATGACCTTCTGCATGTTAGTTGAGTAGACTACGTGAATACTTGCACTTTCGACACCAAGACATCGTATGTTTACTTTGATTCTTAAGTTGATGTGGCATGAGAGGACTTGTGTGTGTGGTGTTGTGTTAGCATTGATCTTTTGCATGGTTAGATGAATTTTGTGGGTATATTCAATATAAACCCTCACGAGACAACACTCGTCCTACTAGGGCTGCCTAGGGGTTTAACGGCTTGTTGCATATGCTCAACGCAATCGTGTCATCTACGAAAGTGATGTTTGTTAGGACTTAGTTTTTATTTCACTTATTTGCCCGAGGACGTGCAAATGCTTAGTGTGGGGATGTTTGATAGAATATATTTTTGTATATATTTTAGATGATTTTATTCTCATATTTATTGTGTTTTGCATTGATTTGGATTTTTATTTAATAGATTTGATTGTTTTATTGTAGGAAATAAAGAATTCATGACTTGGAAGGATTTGGAGCAAAAAGAGCTATTTTGGAGATAAAATAGGAGAAAATTCGTATTATTGGACTACACGGGCTGTCTAACACTGTTTGGGCCGTATCTTGAGTTCCAGAAGTCAGAATTTGACGATCTTACTGTCCACGCGAAGCTAACGAGATTTTCTATCATTCTAAAGTGGTCCAGAGGTCCAATTACAGTTGGAACGTTCCAGAATTACTGAAGCAAAGACAGCTGCGAATTTTCCTTTAAAACAGACTCAGTTTAGGAAACGTATTTTGCAGAAATTCTATTATAATTCTGTTTTGGTATTTTCTTGCTGGGCAAGACTTCAAGAGGCTATATAAACACATCTTGGGACACATTATTAGAAAGAGATGTAATATTAGATCAGATAATATAGTTTAGAGTAGATTGGTATTATTAATTGGAGATGTAGAGAAACACCATGACTCTTCTTTTGGGTGACAACATTGAAGTTTGAAGGTTTTGTTCTCTTAATATTTTCTTTGTTCTTATTAGTTTAATTATGTTTTCTTGTGTTTACTAGTTGTTTTACTTGTTTAATTATTAGCGAGTAGTTATTTCTAGGGCTTAAAGGGAAGTCATGTTTGCACTAATATTGACATGATTTTCATAGTGGTTTGATTGGTTATGGTTAATTCTGATTGATATGTTTTAATCATTAATTTGTGTAATTGGCCAATATCATGGATTAATTATATGCAAATAGGGGTATGGATCGAGAGATTTACTTACTAGAGGCACACATACGATTAGCAGAATTGAATTTGAGTGCGGAAGCATCATTGGATTTCTGAGAGCGTTAATTCTTGGAAGAGATTAACTTGACTCTAATTACCTGATTGATTGAATTACTAAAAGTGGTTAATTGTGTTGAATGTTTCGAGAGTGTTAATGCTTGAAAGAGATTAACATACTCTAGTTATAGGATCACATTGATTGCTTTAGCTTAAGAGCCAATTGTGTAAGCATGGTGGACCTGATTGCCCTAGGTTTTAAATAATTTGTTTATCATCTGTTTAATTAGTGTTAATTTAGTTTAATTAGTTAATTAATAATTTCACATATTCGTATGACCCTTGAAACAATTAGCGATAACTGAAAAGGAATTAGTAGAACCTGTTTCCTTGTGGATTCGACCCGCTTGCCATTTTACTAGCAATAGACACTGTGCGCTTGCGGTTAGGTATAATTTGACACATCAGCGCTCCCTTCTTTGATGCTATCAAAACCGCCTCCAAAAAGTCAAAAATCGAATGGAACGAAGACTGCAAGAAAGGCCTTGATGAACTAAAGAAGTTGTTAAGCTCGCCACCAATCCTAACATAGGCTCGACCTCGAGAACCCTTGCGAATATACCTGTCAGCCAGTGATGCAACGGTCGCTGCAATACTTGTCAGGTCTTCCCTCGGCAACGAGATGCCTGTATATTTCATCAGTCACACGCTGCGCGATGTAGAAACCAGGCATCCTCAAGTGGAGAAATTAGTGTACGCTCTAATCATTGCTAGCCGTAAACGCAGACATTACTTTCAAGGGCGTGAGATCCAGGTCATGACCAACCAACCGTTAAAGCGGATCCTCCATAAACTTGACATGACAGGATGACTTGCGGCATGGACTATGAAAGTGCAAGCACTCTCCAACTTCATTGTCGAGTGCCAATTCGCCAAATCCAAAATGTTGAAACTTGATGATGAACAAGCTCAATCCAGACCTTGGACACTTTACATCGACGGGTCATCCACAACAGAAATGAGTGGTGCTGGCATCATATTAATCAGTCCCGAGGGTTTCAGAATACAACAGGCAATCACGTTTACTTTCCAAGCAACCAACAATGAGGCAGAGTACGAGGTAATGATTGCTCATTAAACCTCACCCTTAGCCTCGAAGCTGATGTCATAAATATTTTCAGTGATTTACAGCTTGTCTTTAAGCAAGTCCTAGGGGAATTTAAAACCCACAATGAAAGAATGGCAGCCTACCTACAACAAGTCCAATTTCTCCTCTCCAGATTTGTCTCTTGGAAAGTAACGAACATCGACAAAGCAGAAAACCAATGGGCCGATGCCCTCTCCAAATTGGCTTCATCATCGATGCCTGTGAATGGAGAACCCTTTTGTGTGGAAAAGCTCTAGTCGCCCACAAAAACCTCTCCCTCGATAAATAACATATCATCGAGGTCCGATTGGAGAACTCATTTCCTTGATTGCATCTGCAAAAATCAGCTCCTCGAGAGTAAGAGTGAGGCAAGATCGTTGATGTATAAGGCTCGAAATTATTGTGTTAAGGATTCAAAACTATATAGACGAGCTCTGACAGAGCCCTTACTCCGTTGCCTCGCTCCCGAGGAGGCTGAATTAGCTCTTATCCAGGTTCATCAGGGCATATGTGGGAAGCACCTGGGTGGCAAGAACTTAGCACACAAAATCATAAGGTAGGGCTTGTACTGGCTAACAATACGAAAGGACTGCGACGCTTATGTTAAAAAATGCAAATCCTGTCAGCTGTATAGCTTTGTCAGTCACAAACCCTCTTAGTTACTGTCCCCAATCCTCAGTCCGTGCCCCGTTTTCCAGTGGGGTATTGATATCGTGGGACCATTCCCACGAGCAAAGAACCAACTTCAGTACATTGTGGTCGCCATTGACTATGCCACAAAGTGGATAGAAGCGAAACTGCTAGTACGGATCAGAGAAAAAGAGATGATATAGTTCTTCATGGAATTCAGTGTCTTTCGCTTTGGCATACCTAGGTCAGTCATAACCGATAACGATACACAGTTCGTGGGCGAGAAGTTCGAGTCAATGCTCGACGAGCTGAAAATTAAACATCTCAAGGCATTAGTGGTGTATCCTCAAGCCAATGGGCAAGTCGAAGTTTCCAACAAAATTATTCTTCAAGAATTTAAAAAAATAATGCAAGATCAGCCTCACAATTGGGTTGATGAACTCCCCAATGTCCTATGATCTTATAGGACGAGTCCGTGAACCGCAACAGGTGAAACTCCTGTTCGACTCGCCTATGGCACAGATGTTGTGATTCCAGTTGAGATCAGCTTAAACTCTCCAAGAATCGAGGATTTTAAAGAAGATGAGTCCCTTGCAGGCCTAAAGCTTGACAACGACCTGCTCGAGGAAGTCAGGGACGAGGCAACCATCGCAGTTATCAAATACCAAGGCAAAATAGCAAAACATTTTAACAAAAGTGTCAAGCCCAAGGATTTTCAAGTTAACGATCTCGTCCTACGAGATTCAACTTCATCCCAACCCACAGTGACAGGAAAGTTAAAGGCTCCGTGGGAAGGCCCTTACAAAATCTTAATGGTGATCAGACCAGGAACCTACGAGTTAGCTCAGCTTGACGGCGAGATGATTAAGAATGCGTGGAATGGAATCCACTTAAAGAAATTTTATCAATAAAATTGTACTTTATTTGCAAGACAATGACAGACTCTACTATATCCCGCCTATCAATTGGCTAGGATGAAAAGGGATTGATACAAGATTCCCATCCTAGTCCCCATTAAATTATCAAATAAAGTTTGTCTTTATCTTCCATCGAGTTCATGCATACAATTTATAGTCTTTATCCTCAATCTTTTAAAAAATCATAAAGGCAGTAGTAACTAAACTGCAAGTCATAGTCCGCCTTTCACCTAGTAAAGTAACACAATTTCAAGGCAAAATTAATCAAATAATAAAATCCCAAATCTTATCACCAGGCTTTGGGACAATACACTTATCCCTTTTACTCAAATTCACCGACGACCCAACATCGACATCCAAAGGTCGGTCAGCATAGACACTAGGTTACCATAAATTAGACTTATCCTTAAATTGTGAAGGCCCATCAACGTCGCCTAAGACACAACCCTACTACGAGCAGCTACAATCTTAGGGCTCAAGGTGGTGGCTCTCTAACTTTATCATCCCCAGTCTCCATTTCATCCAAAAAAATAAAGCTTCCCCCACTAATATTCTCAGGAATATCCAAGTGTCCTAAATCTATGGGACTCTCTACTTCTTCTAAAACAATGGGCTTCTTTCCACGATCCCCGTATCCATACGTGATGAAGATGATGTGATAGACATAGTGGGTGTATGATTAGACTAGACACGAACGTAAAACAATTATATTGAAAAAAGGCAGACAATGGAGTATAAGATTGTACTTACAGAGGAAATAAAAACCGACAGTAGAGACTTCCTTGTAGACTTTTAATTATCTCCTCGGAAACCGAATCGCCCACACTCTAAAGAGTAACAACAATCAAAATAGCAGGACAGAGCTTCTATTTATAGATAAAAAGAAAAAAGAAACAACAAAACAAAACAAAACACATTAACAATAAACTTTATTTCACTACACCATATATGACCTATTGCAAACCCAAAATACATATATGTTGCATAAAGTGTTGCTATAGACACAAAATTTACTAGTCTATTGCAATACTTTTAAAAAGTATTGTGTAATATCAAAAAGTGTTACAAGCAAAGAATTATTTTGACAATTGCAATAGTTTTGAAAAAGCGTTACAGTATACATTACATTTATGATCAACTTAACCCAAATTTGTAGGCGGGAGTTTAAGTTTGCTGAGCGGGCTAAAAATTAAAAATTGGAACCAAAACATAAAAATACTTTTCCTCTCACAAAATAAATTTTCTCTCGACTCTCTCCCTCATACCTTCACTTCTCTCTATCGACCTCTCCCTCCCTCTCACGCACATCTCTCTCACTCACTCTCAAATCTCTCTCACACACTCTCAAATCCCTAAAATAGATTAGAGTACCCAAAACCCCAAAATTGATTGGAGCTTCAATTAGATTAATGATTCAATTAAAGCTTCAATTAGGTTAAAGATTTAATTAAAGCTTCAATTTGGGATGCATTCTGAGGAACACAAAGTACATAGTCGGATGTGTTATTTTTACTGGGCCAAAGACAGAGGTGTTGTATTTTTAATATATTTGGTAGATTTACGAAGTATTCTATTTTAATGTGTTTTTAGTTTACGGTAGATAGATAGATAGATAGATACAAACTATCAGTATATGCCTTTATCCATGCACTTGATTCCTGATTTTGTCTGTAATTTTCTGCAATACTCCCATCTATTGTTAATTGTTGAATTTGTATATAGTTTGTACACGTTTATGGATTTTTTTTATTTGAAAAAAAATTGAATTACCCTTTGAACCTTAACTGGATGATAATGAATTGAGAGTTTCTAAACCTGATTTACATTTCCTAGAACATAATAAATGCCACTTAGTCTGGCACTCTTTTTTCCCCTCATTTTTGTCCGAAATCAAATCAGTCTATTTTTGTGGGACGGAGGGTGTTCTCATACAGTAATATTGGTTTCTTTCCCTTCCGGTACATGGCAAAGCTGGGATTGGTTTCTTGTACTAAGTATGTCAAACTTTTGTTGTATGAAATTGGTAAATAAAATTTTAAAATACAACTAAAAGGAAATGTTAAGATACATTACTCAGCTTTTATGTGACGTAATTAAATTACCATTTATTGAATGATAATGTGTATCAGATGCCTCGCATCATGGGTGGATACGATCCATGCCTCGATGATTATGCAAAAATGTATTACAACCGGCCTGATGTTCAGGAAGCACTCCATGTTAGTGATGGTTACCTCCTCAAGAATTGGAGCATCTGCAGGTATGATCTTTTGGCATTTTAATTCATTTGATCATATGTTCCTAGGTGTTGTGCTACATAAAGAGTTCACTAGAATTTTTATCAAAAGGGCATGTGGTCTTTTATTAATTCTAGCTCACTCATTTAAATGCAGTATGGATATTTTTAATGGATGGCTATGGCCAGAGTCCAAGGAATCAATTTTTCCTATATACAAAGATCTTATAGCGGCAGGAATTAAGATATGGGTCTATAGGTATATCATGACTCTAATCGCAAACTTGTATTATATTTTCATGATGGTGTGTTCCCTCTTTCAACTTTACACTATGGTGATTCAGTTGAGACACAAATGGAAGAGTCCCTGTATTATCAACAAGATACAGCTTAAACTCTCTAGGACTTGATCCATAAATAAAGATATTATGCTTGTACATCTGCATGTAGACTCTTTATTATAATGATGTTGTAATTTCCAGATAAAATTCCCCCTCTAAGGCGTGGCATCTTAGATCTCTGTAGAAATCAAATAAAATGCTACACTATCTTTACCAATTTTATTCTATCTTTACCAATTTTATTCTGGATGCAGCAACATTATCTAAAGCAGCTATTTTGGGCATTGTTGTGGGTGCACTGCTGATTTTGTTCATGATCTTAGTAGCAGCATGCCGGCCACAAAATCCAACACCTTTCATTAATGGATCATTCGACAAATCAGGTACAGTTGTGTATGATACTATCACTATTTGATTATGCGATATTTTTGTTGGTTTGTAGTTACTAACCCTTTTGTGGCTATCGGAACCTAGTCAACCTCCAAGGCTATTCACTCTAGATATTATGGATTATAGATGCTGAGGCAAGTCTAGCTCAGAGCAATTGTTTCGTTTATTCTGTATGGGCCAAAGTATTGAGTGAGGCTGCAATACTGAGTACACTACCTCTTTCACTGAATTTATAACTAGAAATCCATCACTGAAATTCTTAGTATTTAGCAATATTATGATTGGTAAACAGATAGAACACAACACTTGGATTGGACACTAACAAAAAAAATCGATTAGGGGTTTTTGAGGTTGTCAATTATAGTGATTTGTGTTCTCCGGAAATGACCTGGTGGATCAGCTAAGACATAGATCCAGTAAAGGGTGTTCTACAAAGCCATCGGAGAAAGAAATCAATGCAAAATGGACTGCTCAAATTCAAATTCTGGGGCATAATAGTAGGACTTGCATTCAAAAACAATTTTACTCGATTTTCTAAATACCATGATAAAAACCATGACGTAAGTTGGTTCAGAAGTTTCACTTCTTTATCTTTTGAAAATTTAATTGAGTGTTGGAGTATTAGTGGTACTGGTTAATAATATAACATGGACAAGTGTTTTGATACCTCTTCTACCTATATAAGCTCCTCTACTTCCACCATCTTTTATCTCTCTCATATCAGGCTTGTGATTTTCTCCAACACTAGCTTTTTATATTGCAGGTTGTTGTACAAGCTGTGTCGTTCGTATAAAATCTAGAGAAATTAGATAGCCTGAAGCATTAGGAATATCTGCTGAATTAAAGGCCAAGGCATGTACTTGTAACTTGATAACAATCTTATTTTTTTCAGTATATTTGACTGGTGACGAGTAATTTTTGGGTTAATATTCTTCTTCTGTTAATTGGAAAAATTAACAGAAATATAAGGATGAAAAAGAGTCATACAGTAGAACTCTGCATAAGGATAAAAAGCATTCAAATATATTCAATTTCTTAAAGTATGATATTTATATTTTGAGAAGAACTTTGTCTTTGATACTTGTTGTGTAGGCTCCTTAAGGAAACAAGTATGATATTTTCATTGCAATTTATATTTTCTTGGCATGTAAAGTATGATATTTGTGTTTTTTATTTGGAAGTTAACAAGAACAAAACTGATGATATTATTTTAAGATTCCTGATTCAATTATGTTAGGTTTGTCTCCTTTGTTTCAGTGACTAATTCAACATATTAATAGTCGTTATAATTTGCTAAATCATCTATATAGGCTTTCTACTCTGCTCTGCTAATAAAGATAAACAGAGTAGGAAGCCTACATAGATTATAATCTAAAGATTTTAACATGATCTCTTCATTCCAGATTTCAAAAACCTTAATGTTGAAGAGTTGTGTGGTGGTGGTGACGAAAGTGAGGACACTGATTAGGAGGATGACAATGGTCACGAGGTCGACGATGAAAGTGATGACTGACGATCAGTACTTAACTAATTGTTTCTATCAATTAAGTGTGTACTTTTGATAGTAGTTATTGGTATTTTGACAATTGAAAGACTAAGTTTAATGTAGAATTGCGATGTAATTAGTAGACATGTGTTTCGACTTCACCTCTTCACGCGATGACACAACTATAACATATACGTCTGTCAACAAGTATTCAAGCACTGGATGTTAAGAAAATCATAATTTTTTTTAAAATGTTATGTATCAGAAAGGAATGAAGATTGCTACTATGATTTACCAAATACAAGTACAAAGTACTAAACTTTTTAATTATAAAATACTGTATTTGTAGGAATGTTCTATTTAGCCTACGTACAACTGCTATGCTGAAGAAATAAAGAATTCACAATGATTTAGCCTACAGGTTTTTGATTACGGCTAACAGTTTAGGCAAGCAAATTGAAATAAATTGTCACTTTATTTCACCACATATTGTGCTGTAATGTGTATTCCTTCTCAGTAATTTTCATTCTTCAATGGTTTTGAGGTGTCGTTAATTACATTCAAAGGCCATGTTTAGTTTATTAAGTTAAGTTCAGGGTCTTATGTTTTATAATAAATAACTTGAGTATGGGCATATATTTTAACATCCCTAAAAAAATACACGTAATTTTAAAATCCACTAAAATCGAATAAAACGATACAACTTCTCAAAATCCAATATCTTACAATTCATAAATTAAAAATACATCTAAATCTCCAAATATCGCGACTCGCACTCTTCCCAATAAGTAGCCCACCTAAATAAGATCACCTGCCGGGAGGAATAAGAAAACAAAGAACCGGCAGTGAGCGAAAGGCTCATATACGGATACAAAACAAAGCACAAGCTGAACAAAATTAAATAGATGAACAAGTTAAGAATAAAAAATGAATATCTGAATAAATGACAATGAGACATAGTGAATCTGATAATAGAAAGTAGATACTCAGCTCACAATATAAAAATAAATGCTCTCAAATGAAAATAAATTTACTCTAACAAATAATTATATCACTTACGCATAATTAACACATTAACATAAACAAAGACATAATCAATAAAATATAATCTAACTCATACACACCCACATACAAATAATATCCAAATAACTTACTTACAAACATGAGAGACGATCTTACACAAACAGGGGCATAGCACAAAGCAAATGCCACCCGAAATCTTTCAAATTCAAACAGGGCTCGTAAGGCAATAAGCACAATACTACCCAAAATACTGACAGGAGCTTGCACAAAAATAAGTACAATACTACCCGAAAATCAAACATCTCCCAAGTCATAATAAAAACATAAATAATCTTACATATAACTTACTCGAAAAAAAAATGATCTTCTTATATCTTCGGAATCATACATATATCAAAATATAATTGAAAACATATTTCTCAAAATTCACACACCCAAATATCATACAATTTAGACTATTAATGATAAAAATCAGAACTGACCAATCATAAAAGATGACAATTTTCTCCATTAAGATGAATTCAAATGAAAAGGTACAAAACACGAAAAAAGTAGAAAATTCCGAGACCTTTCCAGAATGATAAGGCTCATCACGAACAAAGAAGTAACGAATTTAGAAACAATGAAAATGCGGAGTGTAATAACAGAATCAGGCACTGCTCACAGTAGTATTTCGATATTTAAGACAACGAAATCATAGAATTGGTCAGCGGAACATAAACACAAAACACAGAGGTTGAAACGAGCTTTCCAGAATGGTATCGCTCATAATTATTGAACAAATTTCCGATTTACTATGAATTTACGAAGTTAGGACGTACAAACAAAATTTAACACACAAGATTTACAAATGGCAGATTTTGACATATTTACAAGCTGAATTTCAGAAAACACAAAGAAAGAAAGTTGTAGATAATTCAAATATCTTTCCAGGAGATCAAGAATCAATACAATCTGATGAATAATGATTTTTATACGAATTTAACAAGAAATCAGATGTACAAATTTGGGATAATAAGACATACAAAGAGCAAGAGATAAGACTACCCGTACCTTAAAATCCAAAGATTATGAATGCTATTCAAGAAATTCAGCCCATCTACTCCAAAGACCCTAATTCATGTAACGAAAATCACGAATCTCATAAGTCCTAACACCTAATTCAAATATAATCGCATATATACATATATAACAAAGGATTTAATCTTTATCTTGAATTCCACAAGCCCTCCTCCTAAGTCTTGCTACAATTCTTCTCTTCTTCCTCCTTCTCCTCTTCTCCTGATCTCTCTTTTCTTTTCTCTCTCAATAAAAGTAACGTACGTTTCTTCTTTCCCAAACCCTCACCCTTATTCTATTTTTTTTCTATTCTTTTTTTTTACTACTAATAGCCTAATTAAAAACATTTATTTACTCCTAAACTAATATAAATACTATCTAACTAATATTTCTAATCCTCAATATAAAATAATATAACTAAAAATATTTATAAAACATACGGGATGTTACATATATAGTGTTCGTTGAAGTCGCATACATTCTTTGAAGCAGTCTAAACTGCAGACAAATTCATTGTCTATTTTGTTTAATATATCAAGCTTGCGATCAAGCAAACGAGATTTCGTGGTGTTTGAAGAACTGAATTACACCACCTTTTGTGATGGTTCTATAAAGATAAATTATTTTTATTTGGTTAACAATATATGGTCCTTTTTGCTACAGAGGTATCAAATAAATTTATAAAGGGGGATCTTGGACATCTGACATGCAGCCTCCCAGGTACCTATCTTTCCTTTAATCTTCGATCATTTTAAAATTGATTGTTTAAAACATCATTCCTGTCTTTACCTTTGTTGTCTCTATGTGTGGATTTTGGGCAACATTTAATTCAGTTTAAAACTTTAGGTTTCTCAAAGTTTGAGATCGTACATGGAAATTTTGATGCCCTCAAATTTTACTATATTTAGTTGTGACATTGGAACTTTGTAGTGCACAGGTCAAAGTTACAGGTGAAAGTTAGTGCAAGTACAATGACCAGAAGGCGTGTGTTGATGCTCATAGGCACTTGATAAACAAGTCGTTCGTGCTCTTCCTTTCCAAAATTTTTGCAATATATTATGCTATAATTGTTGTGTGATAAACAATCTTTATTTTAGTTCACTTCCGACTCTACCTATACATTTCCTCGTGTATGTGCATATAATCATATAAAAAAGAAGCTATGGAAGGCTAGCTTGTGATCTTAAACTTCTCCCAAATTTTTATCTAAATTCTTTTATACAGTTTACCCTTCATTTTTATCAGCTGGCATCCCCTAATTTACCCTTCACTTTTATACAGTTTGTAGATAATCTACATTTATAAATAATGCAATGAAAAATATGTCCAATTAAGAGTGGTAACTAGCAGATTTATCAGTCCAATGGATGCAGTTTTATCAAATACCATTATTCATAGTGTGGTTCCTCTAGGCTTCATGGTGGCTTTACAGTAGAGGCTATTAATAGATCATGAGTTCGGGCTTCTTTTATATATGATAACATTTTTCACTTTTCAGTTCTTAAATCTTATGTCTGATGCAAATGTATATATAAAGTGCATTAATGAATGAGGAATGACATAGGGGAAAAGATGAAATCTTTCGTTACTGTATTATGCTGCATTGCATAGTTTATACTAAGGTTTGCGAATTGTCAGTATTATGTCAAGTTTTTATTCCGTGTGATTTTTATGCTTCTATGCATGCCTACAACTGTAATTATTTACTGGAGAGGACCCGACTTGAGCATTTGAAAATGTCAAAAAAGTGCAGGTGGAGTTTGCGTTCAAATGGTTGTATTAGTATCTTGTATATAGGCTAACAACGAATTCAAGATGACAAGCTCGCGTGACCACCTCTTCACGCGATGACACAACTATAACATATACGTCTGTCAACAAGTATTCAAGCATTGGATGTTAAGAAAATCATAATTTTTTTTTAAAATGTTGTGTATCCGAAAGGAATGAAGATTGCTACTATGATTTACCAAATACAAGTACAAAGTACTAAACTTTTTAATTATAAAATACTGTATTTGTAGGAATGTTCTATTTAGCAAAATAGCGGGCTTTACATAAGGAGTGTATGCAGGTCCTTGGAGTTCTCAGGAAGTGTGCAGGTACCATTTTCATGCTATCATGATCCTTACTTTTATGGTTTCTTTAATATCGAAGTTTACATATATATGCTCTGGAAATTTTATCGTGTTTCACATTGTTCAATTTCAAACCAAGTCCTTGTACTTCTCTATATTGTTGTTTTTAATTTCACATTTTATTGAACCCATTTTCCAAACCCAATGCTGGTATGTAGTAGCAACTGGAGTACATGTCTTTACAATCTCTATATGGCGTGCTTGAAATCTTTGCAAACATTACCCAGTTTTTTTGTCAAGAAATCTTGTGTATCTTTGACATCGCTCATTAATTAACACTAATTTTCTTAGTCTTACACCTCCTAACACTGAACACATTTTGAATTTTTGATATATATATTACCTAAAATTCACACTCTGGTTTTTACAGATTTATTAGGATTTTAGGGTTCTATATGTTACTGCAAAATAGATGGACACGAGTCTCGAGCGATCCCACGAGATGTTGATGTGTCTACTCTCCCAATATTTCTAAACTATTTTCTCTCATTCTGAGAGTTTCAGTATTTTTGGGCAAAAAAAAAGTCCTACCCCGTAGACTTATTACTAAGATCAACCTATGCCCTTTTAGTATCCCTGTTTTAATGAACATTAAATGTTTGAACCTCTTCACTTGTTGCACCTGATTACAGTCACATTATATATACCCTGGTAGCAAACTCTGAGTCCCATGCTCTGCAACTCTCATTCATGTTCAGGATTATGCCAGTTTTTAGGATGCTCTAGAAATCATTTAGCAGTATTTTGCCATCATACTTCATTTTCAGTTGTGTATGTTAGATATTTTACAAAGCCTTGATGGTCTCAGCTGATTTTGACTTTGAGCCATTTTTTCCCTGCAGGTTTGCAGTCATAACAGCGTAGAGGGTTCTAAAGTTGTGATGTTTGAGATAAAGCCCAGAGCCACGAAATTTGGAATTGAAAGTTTTTATATTTCTAGACTTTGTGTGGCAAGCTTCCTTCGCAAGTTCAGTTTCCTATCATGGGCAATAATGCAATATGACAATATCAAGGGAATGATGAGGCGGGGATAAGGTGATCAGTGACGGGAAAAAAATTCGAGAGCGTTGAGCAAGCAAGTTGGATTACAACAAATTAGCTTCCCAAAATATAGATTTCCCTATTTGTATAAATTTCTATGTTTTTTTGCTGTTTTTTAGCTAACAAAATGTTTGGAACAATTGAGTTAGGCTATATAATTGCCTTTCAACATGATCTGTAATGGTAATGTACGATCTCTCTGGTGATTGAGGTGTATTGAAATTGATAGAGAAGTCTCCTACAATCTTTATGAATACCATATGACAACTCTTTGTAAAATTTTCTTGTGGCCTACAATCTATTTATATTCTTGGAATTATGAAATTTCATGTATAGCTGCTTGACCCGCCCCCTGTCAACAAGAATTAAGAAAATGATTTTACTTAAAACAATGAAACATTAGTAATGTATTATTATATATTTTTTAAAAATTCCTTTATGGTATCTCGATGTAATATATTTTAGGGCTTAAGGTGCCTGAGGTTGTCCTCAGGATTTTCCTCTGAGATTAAAAGATTTGCAATATAATTCCAAGGCTATATATGTAAATTACTATAAAAAATTTATATGTACAAAATTGCCCCTGCGGGGCCACTTGATTTATAGGAAGAAAATCTTTAACCTCAGGAAGATTGCCTTAGGACAACCTTAGGCCCAGTTTTCTCTATATTTTATATTTGGTTTCAACTATACGTTCGACCTGTACGGCTGTACAAGATGCAAAACGAATACAAAGTATATATGTTAATTTTTTACACCACCCAACTCTTTCATAATTCTTAGTTATAGGTTTCTTTTTAATCATGTTGTATTTACTTTTGTCTATATTTTTGTCTACTTTTTAATGACATTATTTCACCGTTGTTGCAATAAGTAAAAGATATGATGATAATACAATTATATTTATTTACACAATATTTTAATTAATTTTTTTATCTATTGTTAGTTGCAGAAATATGTTTGTACGTCAATTATAACAAGCCTACCAGTTTATAATGCTTTGCATTATCTAATTAATCTGTTAATGGAATCCCTTTTCATCATGTTTGTAACCCTTTTCTTACTTCTGTTTGCTTTTGTATTAGTCTATTTTCTTTTAATTAGTTTTTTTATTCATTCTTATTTTGTTTAATTCTCAATGTACACGGTTAGGGTTTGAATTTATTGATTTAATATTTGATTTCTTCGTTTTTTTTAATTAATGATTTGTTATGATTTAGGTTATAATCATGATTTTTTTAGTAACCATTGGTCTTTTTTTGGTTTGGCTTTTGTATTTTTTTGTTAGTGGTCTCGGCATAAAAACACCTGATCGTGTGAACAAGAGTTATGAGATATTTCTTTGTTTGAGAAGTTGCACTTGAGAAAGTTGACACAAAATGTTTGAACTTTTACTATTCTTTCTTTATTTATTATTGTTAAATGTTAGTTTTTCATTATTATCTTCTCATTGTTCTGGATCATAATATTCCAACGTCTTCTTTTAATTAATTCAATCAAATATGATTTTTTATCCATATGTATTTATTACAACGGGTGTTAGCATAAGAAAACGTGACACAAAATTAAGTAAAAATAAGTTTATAATTTATTTTATGAGTTTTTATCTATACGTATTTATTACAATGGATGTCGGTCTAAAAAAATCGTGATACAAAATTAACATAAAAAATAAGTATATAGTTTATTTAGTTGCATACATATTAAAATTTGTACACTATTGTGCTTATTAATTTATTAATAAATATATTTTCTTTTCGATTTCTTTCTTAAATTTATATTTTAATTTTTTAAAAAAATATTACAAGGCCGCCGCGAAGCGCTATATAAAAGAAAATCCCCATGAGCTCTAAAATCGCACGAATCATATTTATTTATTTTTCTGGATTTCCTCTATTTTAAATAATTAAAATCAAATTTTTTTTCTTTAGTTCCTATTTTTTAGAAAAGAAATCAAAACTTCATTTTTTAACATTAGCATTAATATCTTCGACATAGAAAAGGCTTTTGAATTTGTAGGGAATAAGAATTCAAATTTACATATTTGAAATAGAAAAGAAATTTAATATTCCTATATATATACAATCATTGTTTCTAATGATCAAATTTTATAACCGTGTTTGTAATCTCTTTCTTGCTTCTGTTTACTTTTGTTTTCGTCTATTTTGTTTTAGTTTTTTATTCATTCTTATTTTATTTAATTTTCAATGTACATGGCTATGTGTGTGCACCACTGCTTTTTTTTTTTTTTTTTTTTTTATGATTTTCAGGTTTTGTTTTTTGTTGGTTTTCAAGGTTTGAATTTAATGATTTAATATTTGCTTTCTTCGTTTATTTTTAAATTTATGATTTGTTATAATTTTAGTTATAATTATGGATTATTAGTAACCATTGGTTGTTTTTTACTTTAGCTTTTGTATTTTTTTTGTTAGTGATCTCGGTACAGAAACACCTGATCGTGTGAACAAGAACTATGAGATCTTTCTCTGTTTGAGAAGTAGAAGCACTTGAGAAATTTGGCACAAAAGGTTTGAACTTTTACCATTCCCTCTTTATTTATTTATTGTTAATTGTGTCATTATTATCTTCTCATTGTTCTTGATCATAATATTTCAACGTCTTCTTTTAGTTAATTCAATCAAATCTGCTTTTTTTTTTTATCTATATGTATTTATTACAATGGGTGTCGGTCTAAGAAAACGTGAAACAAAATTGATGTAAAAAATAAATATATAGTTTATTTTGTTGTATATATATAAATATATAGGGGGCTGCTCAAATGAGACCCCTCTTATAATGAGACCCTCTCTTATAATGAGTCCCCCTTATATTTCTTGTATTCTAGAGGGCCCCGCCAGGGGCACCTAATACGAAAAAGTCTTATAATTCTATCCTCTATCCATTTATGAAAAGAAAAAAATTATAAAAAAAATTTTTTGGAAAAAAATGATGACGTGGCAACAATTTTTTCATTTTTTTTCCTAATTTTTTTTTGATGAATGAATAGAGGGTATAATTATAAGAATTTTTTGTATTGGGTGCCCCTGGCGGGGCCCTTTAGAATAAAAGAAATATAAGGGGGACTCATTATAAGAGAGGGTCTCATTATAAGAGGAATCTCATTTGAGCACCTCCCTAAATATATATATATATATATTAAAATTTTTACAATAATCTGATCACTAATTTAATTTTATATATCTTTTTTTATTTCTTTCTTAAATAGAATATATTTTGAATTTTTTTTAAAAAATTACTGTCGTCGCAAAACGCGGCTTAGAACGAGTGTCGGTCGAAGAAAACATGATACAAAATCGACATAAAAAATAAGTATATAGTTTATTTAGTTGTGTGTATATATATATAGGCAATTATTCTAGAGAGAACCATCTTATATAGAGAATAGGGGAGAACTCTCTCCATAAATACCAGCCCTCCGATTAAAACCTCATCAACGGTTAATATTAATTAATAATTAAAATCTGAAAAACTAGTGCAAAGCAACCGAAGTTGTATGTATAGATTAGTTGACCTTATATATCTCCATCTCTCTTCAATAATCTCTCTCTGTGTCACTCTCTTGCTCCAACAAATTGGTGGCATCTTCGATGAATCGGCCTTAGTTGTTTGATTATTCGTTAGGTAGGTCATCAAATCAATTAATATTTTATAAGTTATAGTTGTTTCATCTTGATTTTTTGACTGAACCTTTTATTTAGGTTTATTTAGATTTCGTTAGGCTTCGATTTTTTTTCGTTCTGTAATTAGTCCCAATATTTGTGTGTTTTGTATCTTTTCAATTACATTTTTACAATTATAGTTGTTCTTATATTATAGTTGCGTGTTTTATCTATTCATCTTATTGAAATTAATTTACCAAATCAATGAATTCTACTGAAGTACATACTTTAATTAGATTCTATATTAGAATCAAATTTAAACAATGATATTGAGGTTAATTTTGAAGTTTTTAACAATGATTTTTTTGGAATCATTTCGTTGATATACACTAGCATTTTAGGTTGACATTTTGATTCTATTGTAGAATCAAATTTGTATTTGTTTAGTTTCGTTAATTTCAGTGTAAAGATTTTGATTTTACAATAAATTTTTAGAGAGGTTGATTTTTAGAATTTATCAATATATGAAAATTGATTAAAGACCTTTGCGCAACAATTTGTTTGCTCAAAATTATAAGTTGGCTTTTTTATTGTACTGTAGAATCAGTTTAGTATTTACTATAATCCTATCTCTATCTCATGTAGTTCCTTTTTCATCCATATGATCTTGTGTATGGCTGTAGAGATTCTGATTCATATAGAATCAAATTATAGAATCAATTGATTTAGTTAATTTTGTTGCAGAATTTTTGATTTTAGATAGGCCTTCTATGATACTATAGAATCAAATTAAATAATTAATTTATTTAGTTAATTTTACTACAATTTTTTTTTCCCTACTATAAAATTTTAATGTAGTACATAATATTTTTTTATAGCTTCTCTTGTTTATAAAGACAATCATCGATGGCTGACCTAAAGGAAACGAAAAAATCCCAAGCAATCACCTCATACCACAATCTGAAATCACCAGAAAATGGGCAACCAGAATTCTCCGTCAGGCTTAGATGAATTGATTGAAGAAGGTGCTCATGTGGTGACATCTTGTTTGTTAGTCACAGAGGCATGCCTGTATACATCTAATAACAAGCCTAATTGTTTGTAATGCTTTGCATTACTTACATGACCTCTTAACTGAGGGAACCTCTAGTTGTAGAGTTTCTATTTGTATTGTACTTGTAGTAGGCATCAAATCCTAGTTGTGTAACTGTACTTATAGAGTCTAGAATAATGCTTGAAAGAAGTTCCAAGGTCCATGCCTCAAGCAAGGAGTTAAAGACTGTCAAATAATCACAGTTGGGATTTGAAGAAAAGAAGAATTTGCCTAAGTACCAATTCGAGAAGTATATTTGTCTATTCGAGAAGTCCAGCATTCGAGAAGTCAGGGATTCGATATCTCAAGACACTATTCGATATCTCTGTATATACTGTTCGATATCTCATTCGATATCTCAGAGATTCGATATGTCTATGTACTCTATTCGAGAACTCAGGAAGTCAACAAGTCAAAGTGGTATTCGAGTTCTCAAGGAGTCAACAAGTCAAAGTTCCATTCGATATCTCAAGGACTCAGAAAGCTATTCGATATCTCGAGGATTCGATAAGTCAAATGTTCTATTCGATAACTCAAGGAATCTTGATGGAAAAGGGCTATTCGAGAAGTGGTTCGATATGTCAATATAACAGTGTTCTAGAACTCAGAGTTATCGATCAAGTCCATTCCAGTTCTCGAATCACTTACTTAGTCACTTCTCGAATACATTCTTGGAGACAAAATACTGAAGAAATTGTACAAGTCAGAAACCTGCAACAAGCCAATGCACTTTATGGACCACAATCTGTAACGTGCTCTGGAAAGCCTACAAGGAAGCTTGGAGAGATATAGAAGAGACAAGGAGCTAAAGAAGTGGATCTAAATAGGTTTTGCAAAGTCAAATCTATAACCGTTTGGACACTTACTCAAAAAGGATAGACAGACTAGAAAGTAATTTGTTTAGCTACCTTATTTGCAGTAAGTAGGCTGTATCCATGTTCTATAAGGACATAGTCTCACTTCATAACTTAGTAACTTTGTGAGTCAAGTTTTTCATACACTAAGCTGTATCTCTCTGAGAAAAACGAAGCTGAGAATACTATCATTTGTATTCACAGATTGTAGCAACCTTTATCTAATAATACATTAGATTAAAGTGATATTGTGTTTTGTGTTATTCTTTATCCGCACCTTCAATCCTGCACACACAAACACTCTTGCTACATAGACTCGGAAAAGAAAAGTTCGAGAATCCATTCACCCCCCCTTTGTATTCTCTTATCGTATTCAATACTCAACAAGTGGTATCAGAGCGGGCTGTTTATTCAAAAACAGAAAAACGATCATGAGTTCGAATACACCAAAGACTACAGGAACGGTGAAGGTCCCTAAGTTTGACAAAGAGAATTTCAACCTCTGGAAGATAAAGATGATGTTGTTCATCAAAGCCTCTCATCCTTTGTATCCTGAGATTCTCAAGAATGGTCCTTTTGTTCCACAACAAGAGATACCAGAGAAGACTGTTGGAACCACAACTATCCCAAGATCTTATGAGGCCAAGGATCCATCAAAATGGACAGAATCAGAAAGGGAGAAGGTTGCTCTTGACAGCCACCTCATGTTGCTTATCATTGATTCCATGGACATGTCAATGTTTGCAAACATTGCATCATGTACATCTGCCAAAGAAATGTGGGATCACATTGAGGTGTTGTGTGAAGGAACTGATGAGGTTAAGGAAAACAAGAAACAGATACTGGTCACACAGTATGAAGCTTTCATGGCACAGCCCAAGGAAAGCATTACTGAGATGTTTGAGAGATTTCACAAGCTAGTTACAGAGTTGCAGATGAATGACAAGGTTTACAGTGCCAAGGAGTTAAACATGAAGTTTCTGCTATCCTCACCAAACCATCTAGAGCAAAGGGTCATTTCTCTAAGGGAAAGAGATTTGAACAAAGTTACATATGATGTGCTCTATGGAGTTTTAAAAACTCATGAGCTTGAGTTGCTTCAGAAAAGGGCTATCCAAGCCAATCAAGGCAGAATGGTAAACACATCATGTGCCTTGATTGTCAACAAATCTATTCAAGACCTAGAAGCATCTACAAGTCAGTTAAGGATAGATGAGGTAGTAGAAGAGGAAGAAACTGAACCTGAGGTAAGTGAACCTGTTGAGGAGAAGGAGGAAGAAGAGTTTTACCCTCTTGAAGAACTAGATGGGATGGAAAAATATGCTTTCATGGCCAGAAAATTTCCAAACATCAGATTCAAAAGGAATCAACCCTTCAAACCCAAAACCCAAAACCATTCATTCAACAAAAGCAAGGCAATTGTGAAACCAAACAAGAATAAGTTTAAAACCAGCCATGTGGATAGGTCATCTGTAAGGTGCTATAGATGCAATGACCTAGGGCATTTTGCCAGTGAATGCAAAAAGCCTAAAAAGAAGGATAGAGACTATCTTGAGCTTGAAGCTAAGTATGAGGCCCTTCTGAAAAAGCACACACAAGGTAAGGCCTACATAGCTGAAGGAAAGTGCTGGGATGATTCTGACAGTGATGGAGAGGAGCAAGAATTCTACAATTAGGCCTTGATGGCCAATTCCAAGGATGACCCATCTCCATCTGATTCTCAGGTACCATCTCTCACTACTATAGATATGTCTATTTCAGAGTATAAATGCATGATTGAACAACTATCTGTTGAAATGTTTAACATTTATACTAGTATGACTGCTGCTAATGAAGAGATTGCTAAACTGTCTACTAGAAATGAAATGTTAACCAAAAAGAATGAGGAACTTGAGCTAACTGCTATGCAAATAGAGAACCTTAAGAAAGAAGTTGAATATCTGCAGAATAAGGTTTTGTGTGCTAGTTAGGTTGAAAAGGCTCTTAGGGATGAATTAGCTGAAAATGAATTCAAACTAAAAACTTTCAAGAAATCATTTGGTCTAGTGAAATCCTACTGTGAGAAAATTGAAGCAAAACCCAAGGCTGCTATTGGACTTGATTATGACACTCTTAAACAGAGAAAAGGCTATGCTGTCATTGAAGATGACACAGTTGTTCATGAGGGAGTGCCTCACATTTTGAAGAAGACTGAAAATCCAATTTTTAAGGAACCAACATTTGAAATTGATGAGGATGCCTTACTCATCAAACAAATGTTGAATGATGAGGATGAGGCACAATCAAATGAACAACAAGCATCATCCAAGAGTGAGAGTGTCAGGTCAAAAGACAAGGAGCCAGTAGTTGATAGGCCAAGACCTAAGAAGTTTGTTAAGTTTGTTTCAGCTGGGAAGTGTGAATCAGAAAAGAAAGTGACTAAGAAGAAACAGAACAGAAATGGCAAGTTAGGTATTAACAAGGATAACAACTATGCTTATATGCCTAATGCCCCTAGGAAAACTTGTCAGAACTGTTTCAGTACCAATCATTTAACTCATGCATGCAAGAAACCTGTTGGTAGTGTGTCCAAACCTTTTTATGATTGTTCTGTGCCTCTAAGACATAGAGATGCACCATTTTGTGGTAAATTTGACTGTATGCCATGCAATATGAATGTTATGACTAGTTGTTTTAATCTGAGAAGGCAATTCATTGATGGTTGTATCAATCACAATTCTCACACACACTACACTAGGTCAAAGTCTTCGAGTCCTCCTAAAGATAGGAAGGTACCTCTGTCACCTAAGTCTGAAACCTCAGGTTCCAAGACTTCTAACAGTGACAAGAAGACTAATGCCAAGAAAGTTGACAAGCATGTTGTTTATGATAAAACTGTTTCTAAGTCACATGGACCCAAACTTGTTTGGGTACCAAAGGAAAAGTAATACCTTTGTGTCTGCAGGGCAAAGAAAGTGAAAAGAAGGTCATGTGGATTTTGGACAGTGGATGCTCAAATCATATGACTGGTGATATGGCCCTGCTATCACAGTATGAGGAAAAGGCTGGCCCAATGGTTGCTTTTGAAGATGACAGCATGGGTAACACATTGGGATATGGCAAGTTGAAAGTTGGTAATGTCATCATTGAAGATGTAGCACTAGTCAAGGGGCTCAAGCATAATCTGCTAAGTGTTGGTCAGTTTACTGATAGGGGATTCAAGGTGGATTTTAACAAAGATGAATGTTTGATCACCCACAAGAAGACTGGTGATTTTGCTCTATCTGGAGTAAGGAAGGGAAGCCTGTTTGTAGCCAATATGGATTCTGCAAACAAGGACAAAATTTGTTGCTTTTACTCAAAAGCATCAAATGAAGATTGTTGACTGTGGCACAAGAAACTATCACACCTGAACTTCAAAGCCATTAACTCTCTAGTCAAAAGAGAGTTAGTGAGAGGCATGCCCACACTTGAATTCTGTCAAGAAGGAGTGTGTGAGGCTTGTCAAAAAGGAAAGATGAAAAGATCAAGCCACAAGACAAAGACAGTGACATCTATAACCAAGCCCCTACAACTCATTCATATGGATTTGTTTGGGCCTGTCAATATTATGTCACTAGGAAGAAAGAAGTATGCCTTGGTGATGGTTGATGATTTTTCAAGGTATACATGGGTGGAATTTCTGGCATCAAAAGATTAGTCTCCACAAGTAATCATTGAGCATATAAAGAAAGTTGAGAAGGAAGCAAAGGCCAACAATGCAAGTATGATTGCACTGAGAAGTGATAATGGAACAGAGTTCAGAAATGTCAAACTTGAAGCATTCTGTAAAGAGAATGGCATTTCTCAGCAATTCTCAGCTCCAAGAACTCCACAACAAAATGGAGTTGTTGAGAGGAAGAATAGAACTCTAATTGAGGCTGCTAGAACAATGTTACTTGATGCAAAAATGCCTACATGTTTTTGGGCTAAGGCTGTGAGCACTGCATGCTATATCCAGAACAGAACCCTCATCAACAAAAACACTGGAAAGACACCTTATAACTTGATGACTAGAAAGAAGCCTACTCTAAAGTATGTTCATACTTTTGGAAGCAAATGCTTTGTATTGAAGGATAATTCTGAATATGTTGGAAAATTTGATGCAAAAGCATTTGAAGGAATTTTTCTTGGCTACTCTATGGAAAGAATTGCATACAAGGTTTATGTCATCAGTCAAAAGAAAGTTATGGAAAGCACAGATGTGACATTTGATGACAGCAAACTACCTGGACTAGAAGAAGCCAATGATGAAAATAAAGATCCATTGAAGTTTGATAATCTAGATGACTCTGATGAAGAGACTGAAACTGAAGTTGAAACTCAAGTTTAACAAACTCAAGTGAATGATGGTACAAGAGGAGAATTTGTGCCAATCAATAGTGAAGGAACAAGCATCCAAGACACACTTGTGAGTAGTGGCAACTTCACAGGGGGAGGAAATGAGAATGACCATGATGTGGATGATGAAGCAACATCAAGAATGAGAAATCAGGCTGAGCACTCAAGGAAATGGGATAGATCACACACTGCAGAGCAAATCATTGGAGATCCTAATGCAGGAGTGAGGACTAGGAGAGCAACTCAGAATGAGTGCCTCTATGGCTGTTTTCTATCACAAGTTGAGCCTAAGAAACTTGATGATGCACTGTTGGATCCAGATTGGATTATTGCCATGCAAGAGGAGCTGAATCAATTTGAAAGGAACAAAGTATGAGAACTTGTGCCTGCACCAAAGAACAGAACCATTGTTGGAACAAAATGGGTTCTAAAGAATAAGATGGATGAAGATGGTGTAATTATAAGGAACAAAGCAAGGTTGGTTGCAAAAGGATGCTCTCAACAGGAAGGCATTGATTATGATGAGACCTTTGCTCCTGTTGCTAGATTGGAAGCCATCAGAATATTCTTGGCATTTGCTGCTCATTCAAACTTTAAAGTATATCAAATGGATGTCAAGAGTGCATTTCTGAATGGAGAGTTGGAAGAAGAAGTTTATGTGCAACAGCCACTTGGTTTTGAGGATCCACACTTCCCAGAATTTGTCTACAGATTGCTTAAGGCATTGTATGGACTTAAGCAGGCTCCAAGAGCATAGTATGATAATTTATCACAATTTCTTCTTGAGAATCAATTCACTAGAGGCACACTGGACAAGACATTGTTTTACAAGAAGCATGGTGACGATCTTATCTTAGTTCAGATCTATGTGGATGATATCATTTTTGGTTCTACAAATGAGAAGCTGTGTGAGAAATTTTCTAAACTCATGCAGAGCAGATATGAGATGAGTATGATGGGAGAGTTGACATTCTTTCTTGGGTTGCAAGTCAGTCAAAGGAAGGATGGTATCTTTATCAGTCAGACCAAGTATATCAAGGATTTATTGAAGAAGTTTGACTTGGAAGATTGCTCACCTGCAAAGACACCCATGGCCACTGCCACTAAATTGGATGAAGATGCTAAAGGCAAGAAGGTAGACATCTCAGTCTACAGAGGCATGGTTGGTTCTCTGCTCTATCTCACTGCAAGTAGGCCAGACATCATGTTTGCTACATGCTTGTGTGCAAGGTTTCAATCAAATCCAAAAGAATCACATTTGATTGCTATAAAAAGGATCTTTAGATATCTGAAGGGCACTCCAAACTTGGGACTATGGTATCCTAAGGACACAGGGTTCAATCTGGTTGGTTATTCTGATGCTGATTATGCTGGATGCAGAGTGGATAGGAAAAGCACCTCAGGTAGCTGCCAGTTTCTTGGACAAAGGTTAGTCTCTTGGTATAGCAAGAAACAACAATCTGTGCCAACTTCTACAGCTGAGGCTGAATACATAGCTGCTGGAAGTTGCTGTGCTCAAGTGCTTTGGATTAGAAATCAACTTAGAGATTATGGACTTGTGTTGGAAAGAATTCCAATCATGTGTGACAACACAAGTGCAATCTCTATAGTTGCCAATCCTGTCAATCATTCTAGAACAAAGCACATTGACATCAGATATCATTTCATTAGAGAACATGCAACTAATGGAACCATTGAGTTGCATTATGTCTCTACAGATAAACAACTAGCTGACATATTCACTAAGCCACTAGATGAAGCCACCTTCACAAGGTTGGTTAGTGAGATTGGAATGCTGAATTCTTCAGATTCTGGCTAAGTGAATATATCATCTAGATTGTTGCAGCAGTAAACACTTACTTTATCTAAATTTTCAATATTTTTGGAGTAAGTGTTGGATGAAATATGATTTATAAATATTTCAAATCTGTTGCATATGTTGGAAAATCATATTTTTGCTAACTTGAAATTTCTATGAAATTTTGAGAAAATCACTATTTAATATGCTAGAATATTCTTCAATGAATATGGCTGGTCAATTTTAAAAGATAGTGAAAATCAATTTTTTTTTAGTGATGGGTATAGTTCGATAAGTCAAACTTCTCGAATGATTCACTATTCGACATCTCTAACAAGTCTCATTAGAGTACTCTTGAGTTCTCGAATAGAGTCTTTTAGAGTTCTCGAATAGAGATTTCCTTGACTTCTCGAATATAGTGTTTCAATTCTCGATTGACTGAGTTCTCGAATACTATATTTGAGTTCTCGAATCATTTGAAAAGGCTGAATTCTCGCTGAATTTTAACCGATTTTGGACTTTTGTCTAAAAGTTTAATTCACTCATAAAAACACATTTTATTTAATTTAGAAATATTTCTGAGTTAGATAACTGCCAGCTGTGAGTTACTATCTGCTTGAGTTATCGATTAAGCCTTTCTTGACATCTCGAATAGTTGTTTTCTACTTCTCGAATGCCTGACTTGTCGATACAAAACATACTTCTAATCGACAATTCAAGTACTTCATACTTATACAATTCTACACCTATTCGATTCATTTCATTCGATTTCTCAAGCATCTACACTCTCTAAACCTCTGGAACCCTAACTACCAAAAGCCAAATTTCTTCTTCAACCTTCAATTCCTTTCTTCTTCTCCATACAAATGGCAACAGTAAAGTTCAACACCAATTTCATTGCTCTAACTAGTGATGTGGAAGCACCCAACGCCAATTTCAAGTGCTTTGTGAAATGGATGGCTGAGTCATACATCAAGGATGCACTCTCTTCCAACCCAACTCTATATCTGGATATCCTGGAACAGTTTTGGGGCACTGCTATTGTGGAGGTTGTAGCCCTGGAAAACGCAATCACTTCATATATCATCTACTGCAAGATTCAGGATCAAGAAAGTAATTTGTTTAGCTACCTTATTTGCAGTAAGTAGGCTGTATCCATGTTCTATAAGGACACAGCCTCACTTCATAACTTAGTAACTTTGTGAGTCAAGTTTTTCATACACTAAGCTGTATCTCTCTGAGAAAAACGAAGCTGAGAATACTATCATTTGTATTCACAGATTGTAGCAACCTTTATCTAATAATACATTAGATTAAAGTGATATTGTGTTTTGTGTTATTCTTTATCCGCACCTTCAATCCTGCACACACAAACACTCTTGCTACATAGACTCGGAAAAGAAAAGTTCGAGAATCCATTCACCCCCCCTCTGTATTCTCTTATCGTATTCAATACTCAACATTGTTCCTCTCGAATTAGAAGGACTTCTCTCTATGACATTGATGATGTGAGTTTCTCTTTCTCTCTCTATTCCACTTATTTTAATTTCATTTCATTTTTACTTATAACTTCCGTAGCTTGTTTAATTTGCAATCGAATCACACAACCAAAGTACCGATCAACTTATTTAACTGTTTGTAGCATCTGAATTTACTTTATTGTTGAATTCAATTGCATTATCCTGTTTTTGTCCATTTTGCAGACTCAAAATATACGCACAATTTGACCAAATGGTGCTTCACTTTTACGATGGATTCATCATGAGAGATTTATAGGTAAGCACTTCAGAAGATTAATGTGTTTTATATGTACTGAGTTTGTTGTGTTGAAATTATGTGCTGGAACTATTTCATATATACAATACACATGAATGCTTTGATTAGTAGCCTTAGAAGAAGCAATTGCTAACACCGGTCCAAGTTTTTATATTAACCCTCTATTTTGATGACATGAATTCATATAAATTGCCGTTATCAATCCATGTTTTCCCCCTCCAAAAACATATTACTCCCATAATAATAGACTATACATTGTAATTATGTTCACAACATGCATTTTTTGTTTTCCTTCCTATGCAAACTCTAGAACACTGCGTAAATTATACTTGTCAGCAAAATATAGTAATGTTGTTGGTGTTCCATGAATCTCCACAGGTCGTTCGCGAGATCCTCAAGCAAAACTATTGAGGAAGCGTGAAAACCGGCTTAGACGAGCTCAGTTATAGCCTAACAAGGATGCTCCACCAAACCTTGCTAAGGATTATATTTCCAGAACTGCACTTGTGCCTTTCTGCAATATCGGGGAACTTCTTTTATTTGGCAACAACGCATTGAATGCAATTTCTGAACTTTTTCAGTTTGTAATAACCTATTGTCTTCGTGGATGTTTTGGCAAGGATGATATACTGCCTTTTGGCATTTTGGTTTAATGTAATTTGAGTTGATGTTATGATTGACTTCCATTTTCTTTTCCAATTGTTGTCAATTACATCATTATAAATGCCCACACACCCATGTAAATTTAGGGTCAAAATTAGGTCTAACTCTGTCGAAATCAGATCTAATTATTGTTAAAAATATTAGTACTGAAATTCTTAGTATGAAGCTTGAAGCAAAGGCTATTATTGTTGCAATTAAACGTGGCTTCAGTAGGTCGAAGAGCGCCGAGATCATTTATGCTCACTCTTTTGTTGATAGAGTTAGACACCATAGATGTCTTCCTCACTTTTTTGTACATAAACACATAGGACTGTTATATATACATTAATCAATGATTTAAGACGGTTAAAATGTGTCCAAACCTCACTAAGACCTACACCGTTTATGTCAAGGACTCAAGATTAAGCACTAAAATAAGAATTTAGTAACTGATTGGTATGTGAATAATATGGATAGAGTTGTACAAAAGGTTAATGCACTAGTACAAAATCAGCGTTATACATCAGTTACATAAGTAAAAATGTCAGCTTTATACAAACAATAATCTGCTCCAGTGTACGGTCTGATGTAACAGCAAATGGTTGATAGCCATGATCAGATGCACCAGTCGAGTTGAAAATTCTAACATCGCCTTGGAACAGAATGATTGTGCAACTCGGGAAGCTGGTCAAGTGACACTAAGGCCCATCTCTCCTCAGTTTGTGCAAATACCTTCTAGTTGAAAAAATCAATTATAATGATAACATTACCAAATCTATATATCTAATGACCATCTTGCATTCTGCCAGGTTTAGTCTTAAAAAACAATTCGTTCTGCTGTACATGAAATTCGATAAGATCTTTCAAACTTATATAATTTCCTTCACCTATACCCTCCATCTCTATCATATCAGGTTGTAACACCTCTATGTCCTCAAAAGATTGGTTTATCATCAAGAAATGCAACAATTTTTATAGCAGTTAATTTAGAATTATAATGTTAATGGAACATAACACTTAATCAAGTATCGCATTAGGTGTTAGTGGCAAAAGAAAAAGAAAATCAACACAGCGATAAGTCAAGTATACCATAACACATATTTGAAAATCAAACCGAGAAAACTTTAGACAAATTTACACAATCAATACAGGGTACCTAGAGCAAAACTTATGACACTAAGAAAAATAACAGATTTAAGTCTAGTATAAAAGCAATATGAAAAATAACAGGTAGAATCAAACTTAAGCCTATTTGTTATTATATTTACATTGCTTCTACAGTAGAATCAGACTTAAACGTACTTGTTATTCGAAATATAAATATATGCTTCCACACTAGAATTAATTAAATTGACCGGTTGCTTTGATTTTACCAAAAGAAACTAAATGACCTGAAACTAATTATGCATGTCCTAAGGGTTAAAATTTATTAATAGAACAATCACGGTGATCTACAAAAATACCATGTAGCCGGTATACAAAACTATTGCTTTTCTCGATCAACTAAATAAAACAAAAAGTTCATATCTAGGAGCTTGAAGTACAAATTACATATAGCTCCTAATATTATCATTCACTTTGTTTTAAATAGCCAAAAAAACAAATTACATAGAGCTCCTAATATTATCCTTCACTTTGTTTCAAGGTTCATAAAATATATTCATTCAACAGAACAGTGACAAGAGAATTAGATCTAGTATATATAATAAATATGATTAACTTGAAAACACATAAGTACTAGTCAAATACATAACCAGATTATTTTAAATGAAATCGTAATTTGATTCTAGTATAGAGAATGATAATTGATTGTACTTTATACTATAAAATTAATATATATTCGACTATAGAACCGTAAATCTACTTAAAACCACACACAACTACAATAGAACACATAACACACAAAAAATTAAAAACAACACTAGAATTAGATCCAATATGATTTCACTGTAGAACACAAATATTTACACAAAATACACGAAATCAGATTTATTCTACTATAGAACCATCATACCACAGAAAAATTTAAAAAAAATGCTAAAAGATATGAACATATGATTTTATTATAGAACCATTACACTGCAAAATAAATTTAATTATTTTTATTAATTAAACTTCTACTACAGAACATGAACATACAAAAAATCGTAAACAACAGGAGAAATAGTGCATCCATTATAGAACACAAAAAACAAACACAAAAACATGAAATTAGGTTTATTCTACTACGGAACCAAAAATATATGCTATAAAAAAATCATAAATAATATGTAAAATCAAAATTATACACTACTAATTTGAGGAAACATTCCGAAATATATGTTAAGGTTAAATTTGTAATAAAATTTTCTAAAGCATAGAACTTTGATTTAATTACATATTTGCTCCGCAAGCGATTACTGGAATGTGAACCTAACAAATTTTAATGACAAATATAAATATGTTTCTACGGTAGAATCAAATGGAAGCATATATTCTAAATATATGTATACTATTTTACTAAATTTTTCGGTTCTACTATGCAACTCATTATGCAACACATTAGATCAGAACCAAATATACAAATGTACACGAAAATTGAAACATACAAAAAGTTGTTCTACTATAGAACCAAATTTCAGACCTCCAAATATGCATGAAGCTATAAACAAGTTTAACAGTCAAACCTAGTAAAATTTGGTTCTATCACATAACCTTAATTTTAAAACCAAATTTGGAAAAAACAAATTATACATTCATGTACTATAGAAACACAGTTTTACAAAATTTTGGTTCGATTACAGAACCACAATTTATACCTTATGATTTATACACCAAATTCCTTAACCTCAACTAGCTAATAAAGACCTAAATACTTCTATTGTACAAGCACAATTTCAAATTTTTTGGTTCTATATAGAACCTTAATTTTAAAACATAATTTTGGCAAAATATAAATTCATAGATGAGTCCACTCTAGAACCAGAATTTTACAAAACTGGTTCTATTACAGAACCACTTTTTAAACAGATGTAGTTACACATGAAATTAAATATAAACTCGCATTCTACCACGGAATCAAAGTTATAAGCAAGAAAAACTGACTGACACATTAACAAATACCTACATAATCAGATCTAGTTAAACATGAATATACATTTTTAAAAGCAAAAACACCTAATAATACTTATTCTCCTCGGAAACATCTTAATCCCTACTTTTCTCTAGTCGAATGAGATTAACCTGAAGAAATAACAAAAAAACTAGTTAAATTATGATTTCAAGTCAAAAAAAATTGTAGAATCATTACCTTTTGGTTTTGTAATTGACGAGCAAAACTCAATTTGAAGATGCATCCTGGATTTGAAGATGTTTCTGGTTGTTTATGTAATGTTTCTTCGTGAATTATGTGTGTATAATGTGTGTTGTGTGTAGAGAAAGCTGAGTGCGGTGTGCGTTTGTTTTAACGGTTTTTTATTTAGTTTATAAAATGTCTTGAATTTTAAACTAAATTACAATTTTGCCATTACTAATCTGGACCGCTAAATAATTGGATGGCTAAGATTGGTTCTCCCCAATTCTTCATATAATATGGGTCTCCCTAGAATGAGACTCTATATATATATATATATATATATATATATATATAGGGGGCTGCTCAAATTAGACCCCTCTTATAATGAGACTCTCTCTTATAATGAGTCCCCCTCATATTTCTTTCATTTTAAAGGACCCCGCCAGGGGCACCCAATACGAAAAATGCTTATAATTATATCCTATATCCATTCATCAAAAAAAAAAATTAAAATTTTTTTTAAAAAAAATAAAAAAAACTAGGTGCCACGTCATCATTTTATTTTATTTTTTAAATTTTTTTTATGAATGAATAGAGAGTAGAATTATAAGACTTTTTCGTATTAGGTGCCCCTGGCGGGACCCTTTAAAATAGATGAAATATGAGGGGGACTCATTATAAAAGAGAGTCTCATTATAAGAGTGGTCTCATTTGAGCACCTCCATATATATATATATATATATATATATATATATATATATATATTAAAATGTGTACAGTATTGTATTCATTAATTTATTTATAAATATTTTTTTTTCAATTTCTTTTTTAAATTTATATTTAAATTTTTTATAAAAAAATTACTGGCCGTCACGAAGGGCGGCTTAGTCAACTAGTTTTACCAATATCACTAAGAGAAATGCTAGAGCCCCCAAAATATATCCCAAAATTGTTCCCAAATCCTTGCATAATTGGTAACTTTCTTAAAATAATATGGGACCCCGCGTGCATAAATATGCGTCCACGAATTAAAACCAGCCACTTATCAATGACACGTCATTTGTGAAAAGTTTTGGGAATATTTTTGGGATACCTAGCATTGCTCTATTACTAATATTGAAGAAGACAATGCAGGAATTCTGGATACAGCGCATCAAGTGGCTGATCTGTTAGGTCCTGTTAACAAGCTTTCGCGGGGCAATCCTCTCGTGATTTTCTTACAACATGTATCGTACATTCAATGCTATTCAACAGAAAAAATATATTTATTTAGAGAAATGTTATTTGTAGAGCTCTTTTTTTAATTTCCAGAACTGTATTTGTAGCATATGCCCCCTGCATTCACAAAGCGTTGCATATTACATTATGCTACAAATAGCTAGGGACGGAACCAGAAAACATAAGTTGGAGGGGCGAAATTTGAACAAAATTTTCGAAGCCAAAAGTACATGTGACATTCTAGGTTTTCAAGAGTAATATATGAATTTATATGTATGGAAACAAAAATTATAAGAGATTTAGGAATATGTTTGGGGAACCATCAAAGATTATTAGTTCATGGGGGGACCAAATACACTATATTATCAAAATTTAGACATAAAATTGAATAAAACTAAGTTCTTATGGGAGGTTTTGGGGGGACCATGGCCACCCCATGCCCCCCCTTAAATCCGTCCCTGCAAATAGCTCTGGAAATAAAAAAAGATCCTGGAAATAACGTTTCCCATTTATTTATACTTTTTTATGAAAAATATTAATGTATACCTTTTTTTAAAAAAATTTTGGACCTTCAAATTATTTGTTTGTGGGTTGAGCCGCCTATCCATAATTTACTCTCAACATTTAAATTTCCATGTTTTTATGATAGTATATATTCATTTTCGACCAATAAATTTTGAAAAACTTTTTGTTCATGTTAAGAATGATTTTCTTAGACATTCTTGTATGTGTAGTTGAAGAATCTTTTATTTAAACGATTTTCTTAAACATTCTTGTACATGTTATTAAAGAAATTTTTGTTCATGTTAAGGACAATTTTCTTGAACATCCTTCTACATATCGTCAATAACAAAAAAATTTCGACACAAACCTCCAAACAAAAATCTTCAATTACATCATTTCAAAAAAAAAAAAATCTTCAATTACATTTTACAACGAGGGTTTAGCACACAACACAGTTGCCGTTGGATCTACCTTTTGAATCTTCGACTTTGACCACTTGAAATAATTAGGTAGTCATATTAAAGATTACTTTTCTTTGAACTTCTAATTGAGACTTTAAGCTAACACTTGAACTACTACCGTCTACCGGTATTCAAAAAGTTGTATCACTAATCTTGGCGATTGAGGTGCTTTTTACCAGTTAATTGAATATAATCTGTAGGTAAATTACAATTTACAGTACAACAATCACCGACACAAATAGTTGATTACATTTCAGTAGTTTAGTAGGACCTGAAAACCTTTTTCTGTATACCAAATATCAAATTAAGTGGATATAAATCGCAATTTGATAGTAAGAACTAGATTTTAAGTTTCGATGGAGACAAATGTACGTACTTCATATTTACATATTTTGAAATTGACTTTTTCCTTGCTCCTGCTTGGTTGCGGAACATAGACCTGACAATCGTGTCGTGTCGTGTACTTTCGTTTCGTGTACTTTCGTATTTCGTGTACTTGAAGGTGAAACTCATATCCACCCGAAATGAATTCGTGTACTTGAATGTGAAACCCGTATCCACCCGAAATGAATTCGTGTCGTTTCGTGTCGTGTTTCGTGTATATATTATATAAAATTAAAAATAAAATTTAATTAAAATTTGTTCGTAAAAATTATATTCATATGAAATATACATAAAATATTTTATATTTCTATATATAAATTCAAATACAACTCTATAAAAACTTGTAAATATGTATATTTTTGTGTAAAATATATATCTTTATAAAAATAATATTTTTACACAAAAATAATATTAATATATACATAAAATCTATAACTATTAAATTATAAACATCTTTATTTCGTGTACTTTCGTGTACTTTCGTGTACCCGAAATGAAAACCCATATCCGACACTAAAAATTTCGTGTAATTTCGTGTTCGTGTACTTTCGTGTTTCGTGTACCAAAAATCAAAACCCAAAACCGTATTTTTCGTGTCATTTCGTGTCGTGTTCACGTGTCACGTGTCAAATTGACAGGTCTAGCGGAACACACAAATTTAATTAGAAGGTTTTAAAGGCTGACACTTGTGTTATCGTTCTGGTTGGTAGGAATCTTGATTTCGGCATGGGCATCAATTATTTGTCGCCATTAGGAAAAAAATTCATCAAAAAATATTATATTATATATTTTCATTTGGCATGATTGACAGTGTGTTGATATATAGGTCCTTGTTCACTTGCTTTTTGACTAACAAAAGTTCAAACAAAATACTCATACCCAAGGCTTTCAAGTTGTCTCATCATTCTTTCAGCAAGGCCCTTAAGCAGTTTGTTCGTATCACTAAACACTGAACAGTAGACCGATAGGCGACGGGGTCTGAATTAAGCCATAGAAATGGATGATGAAGCTGGCCAAGGGCTTCTTCAAGATGCTCCACATTATACAAATGATGATGATGATATTCAGCTAGGTGTGAAGAAAAGGTGGTACAATATATCCGACAGTACAATAGTTGAGCTAAAAAAACAAGTGTGTTTAGCAGGTCCTCTGGTTTTAGTTAGTCTTCTGCAGTACAGTCTGCAAACAATATCAGTTATGTTCGTTGGACATCTCGGAGAAGTCTGCCTCTCAGGTGCATCTATGGCCACTTCATTTGCTGGAGTCACTGGTTTCAGCTTGATGGTAACCTTTCCTGTCTGGCTTAAGTTAAAAAAGTTACTACTATTTAGTCGTTTCATGATAATTATTTTTTAGGTATAAATTGCTATCTGCCTGGACATCTGATTAGCTGACATTACTTATAATAATTAATTTATAAACTAAAAGAATCTTTCCCCAGCATGGCCTTAGATATGAAGGTATATAACACTGTTTCGGACATCTCATGTGATGAAATTTGCTGAAGTGGTTAAGAAACTCTTCATACCCCCAATATATATATGCAGCCTCCTTGCCAAAATAACTGATGAACCTCCTGCTCCACTTAAGTGGTAGAAGCTTCCATGCAGATATATGTTTTTACCCCTTCTGCACTTATGATTTAGGGTCCCATTGGAAGAAGAGTGATTACGATAAAATACGTGTTTCAAGGACAATTATTTACAGACTGTGAGTAGCGACATGCACATTGGTAACACGTATTCCTGCCTTAAGCGAGGCTAGTTTTAATGCTACAAATATCAAAACAAGGATTTTTAAGATGATTTCTCTGTATTTTTTTTTCCACTTAACCTGTTTTTTCGTTCCTTGATGTACCAAACAGAATGTACGTTGCAGCTCTACTGATTTCGTTCTTTACTTTTGTCATATTTTTACAAAGAATGATATTAATTTTACACATTATTTAAGTGTATACATTTTACATCTGATTAGCTGGGAATGGGAAGCGCACTTGAGACATTTTGTGGACAAGCTTATGGAGCAAAAGAGTATCATATGCTTGGTGTGCACATGCAGAGGGCTATGTTAGTACTTATGCTTATTTGCATTCCTATATCAATACTTTGGAGCTTTACTAGGAATATATTCACGTTCTTGGGACAAGACCCGGAAATATCAGTACAATCTGGAATTTATGCCTACTGGTTGATTCCAGCTATCTTTGCCTATGGTCTCCTTCAGTGCCAATTCAGATTCTTACAGACTCAAAACAATATAAAGCCTTTGGTAATAAGCACTGGTATAACAAGTTTAGTGCATATTTTAACTTGTTGGACCTTGGTTTTTAGATTTGGCTTTGGATCTAGAGGCGCTGCCGTATCTAGTGGGATTTCGTACTGGGTTAATGTGCTAATTTTGGGAGTGTACATCAAGTTTTCACCAACATGTGAGAAAACGTGGACAGGTTGCTCTATGGAGGGTCTTAATAACCTTTCCGGCTTTCTTTCATTAGGCATTCCCTCATCTCTTATGCTCTGGTGAGTTCGCACCTCCAGTACCTTTCAGATTTCATTTGTAAATTTGAGCTATAGTAGTGACGTGTTATCAATGATGATTATATATTTGACATATTGCAGTTTGGAGTTTTGGTCATATGAGTTTCTAGTTCTCATGTCTGGTCTCCTTCCTAATCCGAAGCTAGAGACATCGATGATGTCAATCTGGTACGTAACTTTCATTAAATCACATTACCTTAAAGTCTTTCTTGATGCATAGTTAAATTAAAAGTTAGTTGTACCATGTTTGATTATGCAGAGTTGCATTACCAGGAAAGTATTGTTATCCTTCTCTCTAAAATAAACCTCTTTTTTAAATGTCACTCAATATTATTTATTCATTTATTATTATCGTTGAATTTTCAGCCTCAACACATGTTCAGTGTTCTTCAGAATCCCATATGGTTTTGGCAGTGCGGTAAGGTATCACCTTTGTCTTAAATCATACTATTAGCATGTCTTTTTTGAAAAACATGATGATTACTTTGTCTTCTCTCTGTGGTCGAAAAGCACGAGAGTTTCAAATGAACTGGGTGCAGGGAATCCCCAGGCCGCAAAGCTTGCAGTACAGGTAGTTGTCTTCATGGCTGTTGTAGAGGGACTGTTGGTTGCCTCTGCTTTAGTTGCAGTTCGAGACGTTTGGGGCTATATCTACACAAATGAAGAGGAAGTTGTGAGGTATATAGCCACAGTGCTTCCGGTGCTTGCCTTATCCAATTTCATGGATGGAATGCAAGGTGTCATTTCAGGTTAGATCTAGTCATAGAACTAGAGTCCTGCTCAAACCATGTTGAAATAATGCATTTGATTGAATTTTTTAACATAACATATAAACTCTATTCCGAGTAATGTGCTCCAACTAATATCCTTTCTCTCCTGGTAACAAGAGTTTGACCGTTTCAGTCAAGTGTGTGACCTGTGTAATTATTTGCAATTGATTGTTCCAAGAATAAATATAACTGGCTCTCTCACTAGCTTAAGATTCAAAACCTACATTTCGAACTATGGATGAAAGACTTGAGGACAGAGTCGAAGTTTTTGTCTGCAACTCTTCATTTATAATTCCATTGATCTAGTTCCTTCTATCTGAATATATCATATGACTTGAGATTTGAGAATCAATTAGGTGCTACAAGAGGATGTGCTATGCAGAAGGTTGGTGTATATGTGAATCTAGGAGCTTATTACATAATTGGCCTTCCACTTGCAATTCTCTTAACTTTTGTCCTGCATCAAAATGGAAAGGTAACACATTACTTTAAAATCGCTTGCTTGTTACTCCAAACCGGACCCTGGATTTCACGCGGGTTCTCACATGCATACAGGGCCTATGGACTGGAATTATAGGAGGAAGCAGTCTTCAAGCTGCAATACTATTAGTATTCATCTTGCGCATGGATTGGGAGCAACAAGTAAATTAATTTCCACTCTAGTCCCCAACCGAAGAATATGATATTTGTGTCATGATAACTAAATTTTCTCGTTGCATGATTTTACTCTTTCAGGCAGAAAAAGCGATAGACTTGGTGCATGGTTCCAAATTCCCGGTAGATCATGTCTATTGTTCCGTGCCCGTGGTACCTTCCATTAAATTTCTAGATAGTGGCAAGCTTGAAGTGAAGGTCTAGTAATGAGTCGAGAATCTGCCAACTGTTATAGATTGCACCATCTTGAAAGCTTACACTGATGGTCCAGTAATGAAGGAGAGAGGAATCTGTGGCAATTTTTCGGAGAATGGGATCCCCCAGCAAATATGAAAAACCAGTCTACAGTTTTGTAAATATAGAAACGAATTTTCTAGTGTGTGCCCAAGGGCACATTCTAAGAATCCGTGTTAGCTTAGTTGTCAAATTTTAATTGGTGGAAATTTCATTAATAATGATGGGCCCACTGCATTCACATAAATATCCACCAAACAAAATTTGACAAGTCATTAAGCACGGATTCTTAGCATGTGCCCTTGAGCACACACTATACAAATCCATTTTAATATCACGTCACATTTAAGTACGGTTAGTAGAATTTGGAGATGTTCTAACTTGACTAACTGCATAGTTACAAGTAAGGTCAGTACGACTCCATTTATGCAGTAGTAAGAAGCTTTGAACTGGCAATGCCCTGGTGGTTTCACATTTTTCTTTATAACGTATAATCTGGTCCTTTGTCAGCATTAAATTGTTTTACTTAGAAAGAAAAAGCTATCCAGTAGCCATTGTAAAAGCCTGGTAATTTAAATTTTCTGTATTATACAAATTTAAAAAATGCATCAGAAAGAATTAAGACAGAAGTCATAAACATGAAAACAGGTATGTTATAAAATAAAATATAATTTTTGACTAAATGTCATTCACCCAATTCCAAAGTTTAGCTATATAACTGTGAATCCATCTAACCGTTATATATAACATACCTAATAGTATTATAATAAAGAAAGATCATATACCTTATGTTGAATATAAAATAAGGTTTGACAACAAATTTTCTATTATTGATCTCTGAATGGGTAATACAATTGCCCCCGTTTGGCAATTCTAATGTTCAATTTATAAGTTACTTATTTCGGAAAAAATTTCGTATTTAGATAATGTTTTTTAGAGAAAAATGTGTATGGGAAGTTTAATATTCGTTATCTTGCAAAAATAAGTTACTTATTTAAAAAAAAGTACATATTTTCTAACTTTTTTCTAGAATAAATAACTTATTTCTGAAAAATAAGATTTCCCAAACGGGCCCAAATGAGATCACTTGCAAAATGAAAATACACACGATATTTAAACACAGCTAACTACTAGGTGGGTAGCTACAAACCAGGTAACCCATCTGATTTTCCCTGCGATTTATTCCACTGCTTCTACTACTATTTCCTATTGAGACTTTCACGCTAGACTTGCTGATTTATTCAAATGTGAATAAAACAAATAAACTAGTAAAACAAATACTTAAATAATAATAAGTTTAATATCAACTTCCAACAATCACCTCCTTAATATTAAACTTATAAAACACTTCTCTTCATCTTATGATGCACTTCTCACCACCATCTAATTTTGGGTTTCTGTGATGCACTTCTCACCACCATCAAATTTTGGGTTTGTTGATGCACTTCTCACCAACGTCTACTTGCATTTGTTGATGCACTTCTCACCAACATCTACTTTGATTTTTAGAGCACTTCTCTCCGTGGTGCACATCTCACCGCTGCGATCAAGCTCTCTTCATCGCCATCTGTTTCATCTCTTCTCTCAGCTGTTGTACGCCAACTTCTTCAATAACAATAACAACTCTGCTACCCATCTGTTGTGCTACTGTCACCACGGCTGTTGTGCCGCTACTAACACAACACACCCCTGGAGACAGCAATCTTCAATTCCTCAAGGATCGGAGGGAAGGCTGTTAAGCCTTGATCCCCTCTCCTAAAGCTCTGATACCAAGTGTTGAATATAAAATAAGGTTTAACAGCAAATTTTCTATTATTGATCTCTGAATGTGTAATACAATATTTGAGAGATCACTTGCAGAATGGAAATACACACGATATTTAAACACAGCTAGCTACTAGGTGGGTAGCTACAAACCAGGTAACCCATCTGATTTTTTTCCACGATTTATTCCACTACTTCTACTACTTCTTTAACTATTTCCTATTGAGACTTTCACGCTAGACTTGCTGACTTATTCAAATGTGAATAAAACAAATAAACTAGTAAAACAAATACTTAAATAATAATAAGTTTAATATTAACTTCCAACACCTTATATATTGTAAAGTAGACTGATAGAGTATATTTTTATGTGTATTTTAGATGATTTTTATTCCCATCTTAATTATATTTTGCATTTAATTGGATCTTTATTAATTAGTTTATAATATTCTATTGTAGGAAGCAAGGAGTTCTAAATCGGGAAGGATTGGAGTTGAATTATAAGAAAATTCGGATTTAATGGACTATTCGCGCAAGACACATTGTTTGGGCCGTATCTTGAGTTCTGCACGTCGGATTTCAGCGAGTAAACAGCCCACGCGAAGATAACGAGATTTTCTTTTATTCTAGAGTGGGCCAAATATCAAAGTCCAACTGAATTAGTCCAGAAATAGCATAGAAAAGTCAATTACAAATTTTGACCATATAGCCTTTCTAATTTTGGAAAGCCATGTATTCTTGGGAACAATAAAAAAATAATACTTTTGTAATTAGGTTATGAGTATTGTGAGAGATATCACACGTATCCATAGCCACGAGGAAGGAGGAGAAGCCAAGAGGAGAGGAGAAGGAGAACTTTATGCTTGAAGATTTCAACATCAACAACATAGGGATAATTCTTCTTTCTCTACACTTTGTATTATATTTTAATCTCTTCATGTATCATACGATTTTTACTATGATTATGGCTGGCTAGATCTTTATTGTTGGAGGGTTGTTTTGAAGCCCTAAACTTTATGACAATTATGTTTTGATTTTCGGAGATATGTGCTTGATTGTGCTTATACATGCTTATAGATAATCTTGAATTAACCGTGGTATGTGGACATCCAATTAGGTTATATGATAGATTTATCTGTAAAGTCAATTAATCTTTCTATGTGGTCCATGGGATTAATTGTATCAGTGTGTAATTCGTTTTAGCCTTTCTATGCGGTCCATGGGGCTATACGAATAGCAGAGCTTGTTTCTATGTGGTCCATGACAAGTTCTCTATAAGTATCTTTCAAAACATATTAAGGAATTTCTGGATTGTGTCATAGGTTCAGTGGTGGATTAACATGCTTTCCAACATGTTTCTCTGATTATTCACAAACAAACTTTTGCTTGTTAATTAGTTAATTTAGTTCTTATTAAAATTACAAAACAAATCCATCTTTTATATTATTAGCGAAATAAAAGAAAAGTGAGCCCTTGATCCTTGGCGTAGAACGATACCCTATTTACTCTAAATTACATACGACACAAAAAGGGTTTAAATTGAGTCACACCAATTTTTGGCGCCGCGCCGCCGGGGATCTGAAATTTGCTTTTTCTTTTGTTTTTTTTTTACATATATTTTTTTTCTTTTCCATTTTTTTCCGCCTATTGCTTGTTGTGTTTCAGGTATAGGTGAAATTTTGAGTGATTGACATGACATCAGTTCCAACACTTCGTGATGATGTTGCGGTGTCAATTGCTAGTATTGGGCGTTCTTGTATGGTGTATCCTGATCCAGCTGAAGGGAAGAGTAGTACTTTTGAGCTCAAACAAAATCTTCTAATGAGACTACCAGTCTTCCATGATCTTCCAACTGAAGAGCCAAATCAACACTTGTCTAGGTTTGTGACTATTGTTGAATGTATGGGACCTGAAAGAGCAGATCCTCAGATTTTGAAGATGAAGGCTTTTCCATTTTCTCTTGATGGAGCAGCTTTGGATTGGTTAGAAGATTTGCCTTTAGGATTTGTTACTTCTTGGGAGAAGCTAGCACAAGAGTTCTTGCAGAAGTTTTTTCCAGCAACTAGAGTGATGAGCATGAGAAGTCAAATAGCTGGAATTCAACAATATGCAACTGAGTCATATGCAGAGTACTATGCTAGATTTCAGAAGTTTCAAAAGAGGTGCCCTCAACATGGTTTTTCTAAGGGGAGTTTGTTACACTTTTTCTACCAAGGTCTTCTTGAAGGTGAAAAGAGACTTTTGGATTCTGCTGCAAAAGGTGCTTATGTGGACTTATCTCACGATGCTGCTGAGAAACTGATCGCCAAAATAGCTGCTAATGAACTGCAATATGGGAGTCATCTAAGGTCAGAACCGATTCTTGGGATTGAATCTGATCAAAAGTTGACGAAGATTGAGCACAATATAGAGAGGTTGAGTGCACTATTTCTGAGTGGAAGAACACCTCGAATTCAAGTTTGTGGTATTTGTGAAGCCGTTGGCCATTTTGATAACTCATGTCCACGCTTGATTGCACCTTGTTATAAGAATGTCAATGATATTGGGCATGAGTATCAAGGAGAAAATCCGTTCTTAGATTCGTATAATCCGAGATGGATAGAGCACCTTAATCAGGGGCATGGCGATCACAATCTAAATGAGTTTCAACATCAAGATACTTTTACATTCTCTGATTTTCAACCAAGGGAAGAAGTACAACAACATTCGGCTATTGGATGCAACATTGAAAAATTGATGGCCAGGTTAGCTGAAGGACAGTTGGAGATGCAAAAGCAATGTGCCAAAGATTCTCAAGACATTAAGGAGATGCAAAAACAACTTGCAAGTGTGGTTATGAATTTGGATCAAAAGCAAGAGTTTGCTGCAATTCATGCAACCATTGAGCCACAACAAAAGTTTGAGTACGTGAATGTCATTACAACCAACAACTCATTAGGTGAACAAATTCTGAATTCACAAGATAATGACATACTTGATGTTCCAAAGGAAGAATCTGATTATCTTCTTGATGACACCGAGGAAGTGATTGCAACAACACACAAAGGGAAGTCTCTTAATTTTTCTTTTCCAATTGGTATTAATAGTCGCTTTGATTACATCCCTTTTCCATCTAAGTTGGGGCAAATCAAAGTGAATGAGATGGAAGATAAACACCATGTGGATACAGAAATATGTTTCTCAGATAGTACAAGAGAGAGTGTTGTGCAAAAAGATCCTAAAGTGGCGAAACAAGAAGAGGAGGATGTAATTTTCGAAGATCATAACAGGGATTTTCTAGGGGAGGAGTTTGTTGGGATTAAAGAAAATTTTGTGCCTCTCGCAAGTTATGTTGAAAAGCCTACTCCTCCATTTATTCTCGAATTTGAACTTGAAGAAAATCCTATTCTTGAGGCAAGTTACATGTGCCACATTGGAACTACAATTCTATGGATGTCATCCAAATTATGCAATTTTCATGCCGCCTATCATGTGTTGAAGAAGGAACAGATGTCATGGATGTATCCACCTTGAAATTGAAAGGTACAATGTCTAGCCAAAGACATTAAAGAAAAGCACTTCTTAGGAGGTAACCCATGGTTATTATAAATTTTGTATTATTATTATTATTATTATTATTATTATTAGTAGTAGTAGATAATTTTAATTACATTTTTTTTTACTCTCGCAAGATGCCTTGATGATTTGATTTGAAGTGTTTCAGGAAGTACAAAAATAAAAAATTATTCAAGCTCGTGGTGGAAATTTCAAATTTTGATGGTGAATGATGATTTGGTGTTAAAAAAAAATAATTGCAAGGATTTTGGCGATTGCAAAATAAAGGAAGGAAAAAGTGAGCACAGAGATTTTATGTTGGCGGTGCAGTTTTGTAACGGGGGTGCGGAAGTCTCTGTTTGTCCTCATTTAATTCGTCCCCGCAGTGCATTATTTTCTTCCCGCGGTTAAGGAATTTCTGTCCATTTACAAAGCGCGCGCTTCATTTCTTCGCGCGTGGCTTCCATCTGTTGCTGTCCAGTCCCTCCATCTTTGACAGGCCCAACTGCTGAAGCCCCAGTTATTGCTGTCCAGTCTAAGTCCATTTGCTGCAGCCCATTTTGTGTCTAGACCTGCAGCTGAAAAAAATGATGCTGATGGGTTTTGAACCCTGACCTGGAGGATTGCTGGAGCCTAGAATTCTATGTGCCACACCCAACCACTTGTGCTAGCTACTCTATTGTGTTAATTAACGGACTGCACTTCAAATATGATAAAGTTGGACCTGAAGTTAATTTATTAGAGGCACATGGCTTATATCTTTTTCGAGCGGCACTTCATGCGAGCATAATGAGGGAGTATTTCTAACTTTCTTTGTATAATATTTTTCTTTATTTTATTTTTGTATTTTATTTATTAGGATTATTTTAGTTCTTTATATATGTAATTTATATTATATTATTCATTGAGGACAATGAACCATTCAAGTGTGGGGAGGTGTTCTCAATATTATAAAAAATTCAAAAAAAAAAAATTATAAAATTAATTTTTTTTGTATATAATTGCCTTGTCAAAAGCATGTTAGCGAGGATAAGTACACATTTTGTAGACTGATTTTGCATGATTAATTCTGAGCTTGTATCATAGAATAAAAATCATTTGATGCTTGATAATTTCTTGTGTGTACTTTCGAAAATTTTAAAACTTGAGATGCTTATTAGTCAAATTCAGTGAGTCGAGCATGCTTTCACCTTGTGAGATTTTGAGCCTAATTAATGATTGATACATTTTATATCAATCGAATTTTTTTTTTGTGTGTTGTTCGTCAATTAGCATTGCTCTAGAACTTGTTTTGATACCATGTTGAGACTACATGTTGTGTGTGTGCATGAAAATGATAAAGGCACTAGGATTAACCTCATTGACCTAAACACTATCCTTATGAGTTATATCCTTAGTGAACCTCCTTGAGCTTATATCCGTTTTTTCAATTATCACCACTCTATAATTTTTGGGCCTACTTGTTTATTCTTATCTTTATTTACTAGTAGAGCATTGTGATTCAACTTAAGGGTGGGTGAAAGTTCAAGTGTGGGGATTTCTTTGTTACGATTTCATATTTTGGTGGGAATTATATGATGTGGTTACTTGATTTTCGTTCTTTGGAAAAAAAATGAAAAAAAAAAGAAAAAAAAATAGCAAGAAAAAAATGTAAAGAAGATCAAGTAGAGAGTTGTGTTCATTGTTCATTGCAATGTGAAAGTGGGGAAGTACATAATGATGTGCTTATGGGTTTAATGCTTGTGAAAGTTTAATCATCTTTTACATGATCTATTATTCATGTTGGGTGCTACAATTAAAAGTGAACACTATGCTCTATTAGTTTATCAAGCTTAGCCACTTGTGAGCCTTTTTCTTTGATATCCCACCCCGTACCTAAGCCTCATTACAACCTTTAATGAACATCTTTTGATTTGTGCATGCACATATACGAAGTAGTAGAGATTTGGTGGACAACCAAGCATATGGTAGTACATGTCTATTTTGATTGAACTTGAGTGAAACATTTACACCTATACACTTGTGTGAATTGAGAGTAATGTGAGATTTTCTATCCATAGCATGCTTACTTATTGAAGGCGGCTTTGATGTTTATTTCATGATATTTTTGTCTATCAAGACAACGTGTGCATACTTGGATTGTTTTGTGCAAGTGGTGTCCTTTCAGATCTTCTCAGATTGTTGTGTGATTGAGGTTTGCATATGTGGAGTACTATGAATTGTTGCGTGTTTAAGACTTGGTGATTGAAAATATTTAATTTTGTGGGTATATCTTCTACAAACCCTCACGAGACAACACTCGTCCTACTAGGGCTACCTAGGGGTTTAACGGCTTGTTGCATACGCTCAATGCAATCGTGTTATCTACGAAAGTGATGTTAGTTAATTAGGATTAGTTTTATTTCTTTTATTTGCCCGAGGACGTGCAGTATGCTAAGTGTGTGGATATTTGATAGAGTATATTTTTATGTGTATTTTAGATGATTTTTATTCCCATCTTAATTATATTTTGCATTTAATTGGATCTTTATTAATTAGTTTATAATATTCTATTGTAGGAAGCAAGGAGTTCTAAATTGGGAAGGATTGGAGTTGAATTAGAAGAAAATTCGGATTTAATGGACTATTCGCGCAAGACACATTGTTTGGGCCTTATCTTGAGTTCTGCACGTCGGATTTCAGCGAGTAAACAGCCCACACGAAGATAACGAGATTTTCTTTTATTCTAGAGTGGGCCAGATATCAAAGTTGTTATTCCCAGATTACACACTTGTATAATTGTAGAAGGGGGGGGGGTGAATACAATTCTTGATAGTTATAAATTTCTGATAAAAACCACAGAAATCTATAAAGAAATAATTGCTGAATAGAAATAGTTCACAACCACATAAAAATCAGGTGGTTAAATGTACCACCTGAGACTTTTATTTGAAGAAAACCCTGTGATACAAATGTACACAGCTTCTGTGTTTACAACTCTTTGCTTCTAAAGATATTCAAGAAACCCTAAGCAAATATGTATGTTTTCTTAATATCTAAAGAGTTGCTACACTTGGTTATATATCCCAAGTTTACAAGTGCTACAGGAATAAGATAATATTAATCTAATTCAAGTTGACTTGCTACTCCACTCCAAATCCACATGTAGCCGAAAGGTTATCCTTGTGAACAGATATGTCCCCTGCACCTTTCTTGTATGTACTGTGTAAATGGAATGCTTCTTTCTTCTGTGTTTCCAAAGTATGGCTGCCATATTGCTTTTTATACCTACTATCAACCCATGTGATCTGTCAGTCAAACCTGTCCTTATCAACTGCTAATTCCCAGCTAGCATAGGATAAAGTGACAATGATTATCCGTTGATGTTGTGCCCACTTATCCGTTGATGGTAGTTTGAGCTGTATCCGTTGATCGAGTAGATTTGAGTTGTATCCGTTGATAGAGCCCTGTTCTCATCCGTTGATACATTTTCACTTAGACAGAATTACATAGCATAGCTTATTTACAATTGGCTACCCTATTCTACCTATCCATTGATGGTCAACATGACTCTGAATAAAAACACTATCAACTGATAAATAGAGATATTGCAGTATGCTACAGAACCTCATCCGTTGATGAGCTACCTGTCAACGAATAGAGTTATAAGGTCTTATCCGTTGACAGTTACAAAACTTGACTTATACAATTTTGCTTGAATGTTAAGTTATCATCAACTACAACATATTCCTAACAATCTCCCCCAATTTATACTTGATGGCAATAAAGCATAAATTCAGAACCTTGATGATAACAAAACATTCCTAACGATATATACACACTACAGTATGCAAACATTGTATTAAGCTACAAAAATTAAAAATAAAAAGCTTTAAGAAACTTATCAGAGATGTGCTCCTTTAGATTGAGCATTAAGGATGTTTTCTCTCTCTGGTTGGCTGCACCCTTGACTTTCCTTCCTTGGCAGAGTTGGACTCAATTTGCACTTGAAGTTGCCTATAGAAGGTATCTTCTTCAACAACTTTTGGATTTAGCTTTAGTTGTAACCATCTTAGGTAATCAGAACTAGCCTTTGACAGTTGGTCTTCTAACCTGAAGAATCTCCTAGTGCCCTCATCATCCCTGAACTCCATCATCCAAAAGGGTTGAATGTGGATTTTCTGTCCATTATAAGGGATCTTCATTTTCTTTGGTAGACTTGAGGGTGAGTTCCATTCTCTCCTTATTTCTTCCATTCTGCTAATTATCTCCCTTCTGGCTATCTCAGAGAACCCTGTGTATCTCTTGAATGCTGAGAACACTCTGGTCAGTGTATGATAATTCTCTCCAAGAACCTTCTTTAGTGGCCATGTCCTCTGACTTCCTCCCTTGTAGACAAACACTAATCTCTCAGGCTGATTCTTGTACTTGTCAATTCCTCTTACTTCTGACAGTTCATCCAAATATAGATTCATGCCAGAGTATTCTTCAATTTCTGCCTGATAGATAAAGTCTTCTTTGTTTTCCAAGATTGGTTGTTTGACAATAGCAGGTACCCTAGCAACTTGAACTGGTCCCTTTGAAAGGTGCTTCTTTGGAGCCCTTTTCTTCTGTTTTGGATTTAGCAAGAATGAAGGAACTTCAATTGAATCAAAATTCACTGGTTCCTCTTTAGGCCTTATGGGGTCACCATGAAAGTTTACAGTTGGGTCGATTACTGTTGCAGACATAGGTACTGGTGAACCAATTGTTTCTTTTTCTGGAGGGGGTTCTGGAGAAAGAACCCTCTTGGTTTTAGCTTTCCTTCTTCTAGGTTTGATTTTGGGAACTTCCTCAGGTTCCTTCATTTCAACCTCTACCTCATCCATTAACTCTTGAGCTAGCCTGGCTTGCTTCTCTTCTGAGTTTTCATGTTGATTTTCTGTACTTGGATGGGCTTCCCTTTGGATTCTGGAGACTTCTTCTCTTTTAGCTTCCACAAATCTAGGATGACTGTTGGATATATTTAATACTTTTCCATTCCTCATGATTACAGCCATCCAATCTCTTACACTCTTATTTGTCTGAACTTTGAACTCCATGATTTTTTTTCCCATTAGCTTTTCTTCATCATTCTTGGGAAATGGGTAGTCCAATTGAAGCTTGTTCTTCCCATTTTCCTTTGGTGGTGAGTAGGCTCTGGTTTTGATAGCTGGTTCAAATTCTTTGACAAATGATGGCTCAGCATCATAAAATGTAGGAGCCACAACCCTTGGAGTGAGCACCTTCATGATTGTGGTTGATATTGTTGGAGCAGAAGATTGAGCATTAAGGAACAGAGATGATGCAATTGATTCATTGATCATCCTCTCTGTCCTTAGAATTCTTTCACTAGCCTCCTTGTTGATCTTTTCCAAAGCTTCTATCCTGGCTTGCCTTTCACCATCTGAGATTTCTTCTAAGCTTTGAATCTCAGGCAAAGCCACTTGTTTCTTCACAGGGGAAGCCTTTATCTCAAACTCTATTGGATTGACCACTACAATTGGCTGTTGCTCCCCCTCAATCTGTGCTATCTCACTACTGGTAGCTTGAAATTGGCCAGTAGATGTTGCAGCCTCTTCTGTGCTTGTTCCCATTTTCTCCCCCTTTTGTTAGCATCAAGGGTTGGGGTTGAAGCTGCAAGTAGCATTTCCAGTAGTTGAGTTTGTTTTGATTGATTGGCAATGATGGTGTGCAATTGAGATTCCATACTATCCACTCTTGAGGAAAGAAGCTGAACAGACTTAGCCAGGCTATCTTCTTTGAGAAGTTTGCTAGAAAGTACCTTCTGAGTGGTAGTAGGAGCTAGTGCCTCAATCCTGGCATCTAGTGCTATTTTCATATCTCTAATGGCAGACTGGACCTCCTCTTATTGTGTTCTTTGAATAACAGATTGCATCTTTTGTAATTTTAGGGAGGCCATTACTTGCTCAAGAACAGTCTTTCTCTGTGGTTCTGCAGTTTGGTGCTCAGCCTTAGCAGATTGGTATTGCTTCATTATTTCCACATTGAGATTCCCAAGTTCAGTGGCATTGGAAAACATCCATCCTGGAGTGTCATCCTCATTTATTTCTTCACCATCTGAACTTTGACTGCCATCACTACCAAACTCTTCACTTCCAGCACTTGGAGACAGGGTTTGTAAAGCTTCTTTTGCTCTTTGAAGAGATTCTGAGGTGTGCACTAGGTGCATTGCCTTCTCTGCCTCCACATTGCCCTGTTGTGCCATGACTTGATAGGCAGAAACAGGATGAGTAAAGGTTTCAGGATCCAAAGAGATGGAGTCAATAACTGACTGATATTCTTGTCTAAATTCCATCTCTTTGGAAGCTTCATTAACCTCCATTAACTCACTTGCAATGGCTGATTCTTCCTGCCTTATTACTCCTGTAGTCCCTTCTCTCCTCTCATCTCTCTTTTCTTGCATCAGGGGCTCCCCCTGGCTCACACCTCTCACACCCTCACCTTCACCTACTAAGGTGGAACTCTCTAGCTCTCCTTTTGCCTGACCGGAAGAAATGGTCAGCCTCTCATTGATTTTCTCTCCTTTTGCCTGCTCACAAGGCAACCTCTCACTCCCTTCCCTCATTCCTAAAAGTGTTTCAATTACTACAAACTCCTCCATAGTTGACATAGGAATGTCACATTTTGCAGTGGTAGAGAGAGTTGTCAATGGATAAGGAGTATCCGTTGGTGTAGTGGTTATTGCTGTCAACGGATAGTTGGTTGAAGACATATCCGTTGATGGAGAAACACTTGTCAACGGATGAAGGATATCCGTTGATGAAGGTAAACGAGTATCCGTTGAAGTGAAAACCAACAATGAATCTGTGGTGATTGATTTTAAGGAATAGGCCACAGATAGTGTTGTGAATTCAGGAATGGAAGATTGATGGCCCAACAAATCATCTAAAAGATGATGACCACCAATTGTTGAGTGGGGCTTCTCCATGAATTTTAAAGATGGAGAATCAAGAATTGATGTAGATATCATATCCACATCCAGAGATGGAGTTGGTGATGGTGGATCAAAATGTGTATCGATTTGAAGGTTAAGATCAAGGGGCTGTGACTCCACATTTATTGAAGTCACATCAAATTGAATTTGAGAAGGTACAGTTTGCTATACAGTGTGTGCACCCTGTGATTCCCCAATGGTTTTGGATTTTACTCTTCTACCATAGGTTTTTGAGTGAGAGCTATCTGTGTCCCTTGCCCTTTTGTGTTATGTTCCTGGAATGGAACTTAAATTAGTAGTCACACCCTGTTGAGAGGATGTAACTAGAAATTGGCTTGTAGGTTCATTAACAGTCTTTTGAGAGACTGAAATGTTGGTTGCACCTGCCTCACCTTCCTTATCCTTAGGGCTTCTTTGATGTTTACCCTGTCCCTCACCACTCACTACCACCTTCACACTCCCCTCAAGAGTTTTGGTAGTTTTTGCAACAGGTGCCTTTTGAGAGACACCTGAGGTTTGTCTTTTAGATTGTGGTTTTGGAACTTTGGATTTGGTCACTTTGGTAAGAGCATGTTTGGTCACAGCCACAGACTCCATTGTGACACTAGAAGGCAAAGAAATTTGGGGGTTGGAGATAGGAGTTTCAGGGTTGGAAACAGTTACCTGGACAATTGGTAGATATACCAATTGTACTTCTGCATTTAGGTTCATTCGAATCAAATCACTTAAGACTCTCTTCTCCTGAACAAAACAATTGAACTTGCTATCCGGGTTAGCAATGGATAGCTCATTCTCAGATACATGCAGTGCTAGGAGCATAAAAAATCTAGCAAAATAAACATTCTTGCTCCTAGTTTCCTTTTTACCTAATTTAGCTGCTATCTCATACATGACTAGTGTGCTAAAATTATAGAATTTATCAGTCAAAAGCATACATAGCATAACTAGCATGGAGTTGGTAACAGCATTAAAGTTACTAATTTTGCCAGAAAAAGTTTTAATGAAGGCATCACAGAGATAACTCCATTCCTTAACCATACCTTTCCTAACAATTTTCCCTAAGTTCTCAGTACTAAGGGTATAATTTATGGAATTAAGCATGGTAACAATTTCAGCATTACTGGGTACCTTCAGACAGTTATTCTCAGGCAATTTTAAACAAGCAGTTAACACATCAGAATTAACTACATAATTTTTACCCTTTAAAGAAAAAGCAAGTGTACCGTCTGTGCCATTGTACTCAGCAGATGCCCACACCTCTTCAATAACCTCATGGATTAGAGGAGTGGTGGCAGTCATAGCATATGACAGTTTGCATTTCTTCACGAAATTCATCATAGTGTGATATGCTTCTGGAGCGTTCACAGTATCAACAAGGGCCGCGAAATTGTTCTTCTCATAGGTAAACCCGGTGGAAGACATCATCTTAACAATAGGCGCCATTGAAGTGTTTGAGCTTTTGTTGCAGAGAGAGATTTAGTGAAGAAGATGCAGTTAACTAATGAGACTCTTGAAAATGAATAAAGGTGAAATGTGAGGGTACAAAACAGCCTTTTATATTTTCCAAGAATTAAAAATGAAATAATTAAAAGTAATTACCCCATTGGACAAAAGTAACTGTCAGATAATAAATGAAAAGAAAAGAAGTACAGCCGTGACTAATTATACACGTTTACCAATGGCTATAAAAAGAAATATGTATATCAACGGATAAAGATTGGACGGTTGAGAAAATAGTTTATCCATCGACGACGTGGACAGCCTGTTATCCGTTGACATACGAAAATCTAGTAATGTGTTTATACTACCAACGGATAAAAGGATATCCGTTGATAAGCAAATTTTGCCTTAAACAAAATTTCTGCTCAGAGTTATTCTGAGAGTTTTTAATTCTCAAGTAAATCAAAACACATTTCTAGCTGCAATACAGTATTAATAGATACCACTAGGAATTATGAAAAATTAAGCATACCTAGTTCACCTACCAACCTTGTGAATGAAGATTCATCAAGAGGCTTGGTGAAGATATCTGCAAGCTGCATTTCACTTGGCACAAAGTGCATTTCTACTGTACCATTCATCACATGCTCTCTGATGAAGTGGTATTTGATGTCAATATGCTTGGTTCTCGAATGTTGCACTGGATTTTCTGTGATGGCAATAGCACTAGTGTTGTCACAGAAAATTGGAATCTTCTCAACTTTTAGACCATAGTCAATAAGTTGATTTTTCATCCAAAGAATCTGTGCACAACAGCTTCCAGCTGCAATGTACTCAGCTTCGGCTGTAGAAGTGGAGACTGAGTTCTGTTTCTTACTGAACCATGACACAAGCCTATTCCCTAGAAACTGACAGGAGCCTATAGTACTTTTCCTATCAATTCTGCAACCTGCATAGTCTGCATCTGAATAGCCAATTAGATCAAAGCCAGAATCTCTTGGGTACCAAATGCCAAGGTTTGGTGTTCCCTTGAGATACCTGAAAATTCTCTTAATAGCAATCAAGTGAGACTCTCTAGGATCAGCTTGAAATCTAGCACAAAGACATGTGGAAAACATTATATCAGGTCTACTAGCTGTTAGATATAGAAGTGAGCCTACCATGCCTCTGTAGCTTGAGATGTCCACAGATTTTTCCTTAGTATTCAACTCAAGCTTAGTTGCAGTGGCCATAGGTGTTTTTGCAGAGGCACAATCCATTAAGTCAAATTTCTTTAAGAGATCATAAATATATTTAGTTTGACTTATGAAAATTCCCTCATTAACTTGCTTTACTTGTAAACCAAGAAAGTAAGTTAATTCACTCATCATGCTCATTTCATACCTACTTTGCATAAGTTTGGCAAACCTTTTGCAAAGCTTCTCATCTGTAGACCCAAAAATAATATCATCTACATAGATTTGAACAAGTATTGAAGAACCATTGACATTTCTATGAAATAAAGTTTTATCTACTGTACCTCTAGTGAAGTGATTTTCCAAAAGAAATTGAGATAAAGTGTCATACCAGGCTCTTGGTGCTTGCTTCAAACCATAAAGTGCTTTCAAGAGAAGATATACATAATATGGAAATTCTGGATCTTCAAAGCCAGGAGGTTGATGGACATATACCTCTTCTTCCAGTTCCCCATTTAGAAAGGCACTTTTAACATCCATCTGATAGACTTTGAAGTTGGCATGTGCTGCATAGGCTAGGAAAATTCTGATGGCCTCAAGTCTTGCCACTGGAGCAAAAGTTTCATCAAAATCTATTCCTTCTTCTTGAGAATAGCCCTTTGCCACTAATCTAGCCTTATTCCTCACAATTATGCCATTTTCATCAGTCTTATTCTTGAGAACCCATTTGGTACCTATGATACCTCTATCATCAGGTTTGGGCACAAGCTTCCATACTTTATTTCTCTCAAATTGATTTAGCTCTTCTTGCATTGCTAAGACCCAATCTGGATCTAGAAGGGCATCCTCCACTTTCTTAGGTTCCTCTTGAGACAGGAAACTACTGTATAGGCATTCTTCTTGTGTGGCCCTCCTAGTTTGGACTCTTGAGTTTGAGTCACCAATGATTAACTCAAAAGGATGATCTCTGGTCCATTTTCTTGAAGGTGGAAGGTTTGATTTAGATGAGGTTGCTTCATCTACGTGAGCATGATCTTGTTGATTGGATATTGAGTTTTGACTTTGAGAAACTCCCCCTGAGTTTGTTGTCCTTGAGGAATTATGAAGTTGACTGTCAACAGATGCATCATTTTGTCTATCAACGGATGCTCCATTTTGCCTATCGACGGATACATGAGAATGTCTGTCAACGGATGCATCTGATGATCTAGTATGACTGTCAACGGATGCTTCATTTCCAGTGTTAGCATCACTTCTAGTTGGACCAACAACTCTAGGTGAATCTCCAAGGTCATGATCTTCATTTTCCTCATCATCATCAATGTACATTCTTCCTTCTACCTCATTTTCAAATCTCAACTTTTCATGGAAGCCTTCATCATTCAGACCTAGAATCTTTTGATCATCAAACACAACATGTACAGATTCCATGACAATGTTGGTTCTTAGATTGTAGACTCTATAGGCTTTCCCTGCTGCATATCCAACAAAGATAGCTTCATCTGCCTTTGCTTCAAATTTGCCCAAGTTATCTCCATGATTCCTTAGCACAAAACACTTACATCCAAAGACATGGAGAAAAGCTAACGTTGGTTTCTTGTTGGTGAATAAGTGGTAAGGAGTCATTCCTCTAGCTTGATTGATCAAAGAAATATTCTGAGTGAAGCAGGCAATGCTGACAGCTTCAGCCCAGAAATATGTTGGCAATCTTGATTCACTTAACATTGTTCTAGCTGCTTCAATGAGAGTTCTGTTTTTCCTTTCAACAACCCCATTTTGCTGAGGTGTTCTAGCAGCAGAAAACTCATGGACAATTCCATTCTCTTCACAGAAAATATTCATTGTGGAATTCTTGAATTCAGTGCCATTGTCACTCCTGATTCTTTGTACTTTTACTTCAGAACCATTGTTTACTAGTCTGAGATGATTGATGATGATTTTACTTGCACAATCTTTGGAGTGCAGGAAGAAGGTCCATGTAAACTTATAAAAATCATCCACAATCACCAGGCAGTATTTCTTCTTTGAAATGGACGTGACATTTACAGGACCAAATAAGTCCATATGCAGCAATTGAAGGGGCTTAACAATGGACGACTCTGTCTTGCTCTTGAAGGATGATTTCTTTTGCTTCCCTAATTGGCAGGCATCACATAGTCCATCTTTGATGAACTCCAATTGAGGGATTCCTCTAGCAAGATCCTTTCTTACCAAATCATTCATTACTTTAAAATTCAAATGAGACAGCTTTTTATGCCATAGCCAACTCTCATCCTTGCTTGCTTTGCTGAAGAGACAAGTAATGGATTCTGAGCATACTGAGTTGAAGTCAGCTATGTAAACATTTCCTTTTCTAAAGCCTGTCAGAACCACATTGTTGTTTTCCTTGGTAGAAACAACACAGGCTTCTTTAGTGAACTTTACTTCATAGTCTTTGTCACAAATCTGACTGACACTCAGCAAATTGTGCTTCAAACCTTCAACTAAAGCCACTTCTTCAATGATGACATTGTCCTTTGTAATCAAGCCATATCCCTTAGTATATCCTTTGCTGTCATCTCCAAAGGTAATGCTAGGGCCAGCTTCCTCCTTGAACTCTGTGAGCAGGGTTGAATCTCCTGTCATATGCCTAGAACATCCACTGTCTAGGTACCATAGATTCCTCTTATTTCCCTGCACACAATCCAAAATACAAATCAAGTTGATTTTTGTACCCAAGTTTCCTTGGGTCCTTTCTTGTTAGCCTTTGGTTTTACACTCTTAGCAATCTTCACTTTGGGTGTAGATGTTTGAGTGATAGGTTTTGATAGATGCTCATTTGCATAAATATTTGATGCATGCATTTGTGAAAAATTGGCATACATATTATCCATGCTGGGGTTGCTCCATGACATTAGTGGCATATTCACAGATTGAAAATAAGGATTAGGCACATATGGCATGTTCACATATGGATTTGAAAAACTAGCATTCTGATACAAACCAGGCATAACAGGCATTGCAGGCATACTTGGCATAGATTGAGGTACATGAACAGGAGTCCTTTTAACAGACTTGCAATTAGAAGATAGGTGATTGACACTATTGCAATTACCACAAGTTTTCCTAGGAGCAAACTTGTCAGGAGAATAATTGTTTTTCTTATTAATGCCTATCTTACCATTTCTGTTCTTTTTCTTTTTACCCTCAGTCTCTACCTTTTCATTAACTGACTTACCAACAGCCTTTTTGTTAGGTAAATCACCTGCCTTAGCCTTCTCATTTGATTTGGCTTGGCTACTTTCACCAGAAACAAAGTTCTTGGCTACTGGACCATACTGATTGTTCAGTCTCTTGAGTTCCTTCTTACTAACAGACTTTTTGTTAGTCGACGGATACCTCTCATCCGTTGATGGTTCATCTGTCAACGGATGATCACTATCCGTTGATTCACAAATAGTCTCTAGATCCTCAAGGCAAGGTTCTAGCTCCTTTTTCTTCTGAGTCCAGGTATCCCTTACAAATGATTCTATTCCCTGGACTTCTATTATGTTTTGAGAAATATTCCTACAACTTTGAAATTTAGCAATTATCCCTTGTTCTTTTTCAAGCTGGTTTCTTAAGATCAATTCTCTTTTTAACACAGCTTCAAGTTCATTTTTAGCATCATTGCAATCAACTCTCATTTTCTCAAATTCTAGAAATTGAACTTCTAGAACTGCATTTCTATCACTTAAGAACTGATTAGATTCTTTAATCCTATTGTTCTCTTTAGTAAGTGATTTAAGAGTAACACTCAAGTGATATAGTTCAGTAGACATTTCATCTATAGCACTATTGCATTCCTCTTTGGTGAGCTCAGAGAGATTAGTAGAATATACCTGACTGCTAGCTGAACTTGCTTCCTGCTCAGAATCAGCCATTAATGCAAGGTTGACAAACTCAGCATTATCATCAGAATGATTTCCATCAGCAGCCCAGTCATACTCTTGGGTCATGAATGCCTTTCCTTTCTGTCTGAGAAGATCAAAATATTTCTTCTTGTAGTCAACAGTTTCAGTTGACTTTCCCTTGTTCTCAGATCTAGGCTTCCTGCATTCACTTATCATGTGACCAGCAATACCACAATTGTAGCATTTAATTTTGGATTTATCCACATAATTGCTTGTAGAAAAATCCTTGTTAAATGGCTTGGCCACCCCAGAGTTTCTTCTGAATTTTAGCTTAGAGAATCTCCTAGATAGAAAGGCTAAATGCTCATCTATCTCATCCAATTCATCCTGCTGTAGGACACTCATTTCTTCAGACACCTTTTCCTTGCTTTTGCTTGATTCTGTTCTACCTTCACAAACCTCCCTGTTTGGTGTAGATTTAGCAGCTTCAGTCCTCTTTTCCTCCTTCTGCTCCAAGTTGGCAACAAGTGCAACTGACCCACTTTTCTTTTGGGCCTTCTCAATTTCTAAATCCTGCTCCATTTCTAGTTCATATGTCTTTAAAGTTCCATAGAGTCTTTCAAGAGTAAATGACTTGTACTCTTGAGTGTTTCTTAGAGAAACAGTCATAGGCTTCCACTCTTTGGGCAGTGATCTCAGAAATTTGAGATTAGAATATTTCACTTGGTAGATTCTTCCATACAGTTTCAAGCCATTCAGTAGCTTTTGAAATCTACTAAATGTGTCATTCAGTGTCTCTCCATTCTTGAAATGGAAGTGCTCATACTGTTGGATCAGTAGTTGCATCTTGTTTTCCCTTACCTGTTCTATACCTTCACAAAGGGTTTGAACAATATCCCATACTTCCTTGGCGGTAGTACAGTTGATAACATTGTCAACCATGTCTGTTTCTAAGCCATTAAACAGAATATTCATGGTCTTTTTATCTTTGTGAACTTCTGCAACATCCTCAGTGCTCCACTCAGAAACAGGTTTTGGGATGTAAGTGTCTGGTGCATCTGCAGCAAGACCAACTCTTGAAGCAGCCTTCATTGGAACATGAGGACCCTTCTCAATGCAGTCTACAAAACCTACATCAATAGACATGAGATGTAGACGCATTTTTACTTTCCAATGAAAGTAATTTTCCCTATCAAGAACCGGTATCTTCACTCCATAATCCTTCTTAGACATGTTGGAAGTGTGTTGATCTTTAAACTTCAAATATATTAGAAGCTTGCTCTGATACCAATTGTTATTCCCAGATTACACACTTGTATAATTGTAGAAGGGGGGGGGGTTGAATACAATTCTTGATAGTTATAAATTTCTGATAAAAACCACAGAAATCTATAAAGAAATAATTGCTGAATAGAAATAGTTCACAACCACATAAAAATCAGGTGGTTAAATGTACCACCTGAGACTTTTATTCGAAGAAAACCCTGTGATACAAATGTACACAGCTTCTGTGTTTACAACTCTTTGCTTCTAAAGATATTCAAGAAACCCTAAGCAAATATGTATGTTTTCTTACTATCTAAAGAGTTGCTACACTTGGTTATATATCCCAAGTTTACAAGTGCTACAGGAATAAGATAATATTAATCTAATTCAAGTTGACTTGCTACTCCACTCCAAATCCACATGTAGCCGAAAGGTTGTCCTTGTGAACAGATATGTCCCCTGCACCTTTCTTGTATGTACTGTGTAAATGGAATGCTTCTTTCTTCTGTGTTTCCAAAGTATGGCTGCCATATTGCTTTTTATACCTACTATCAACCCATGTGATCTGTCAGTCAAACCTGTCCTTATCAACTGCTAATTCCCAGCTAGCATAGGATAAAGTGACAATGATTATCCGTTGATGTTGTGCCCACTTATCCGTTGATGGTAGTTTGAGCTGTATCCGTTGATCGAGTAGATTTGAGTTGTATCCGTTGATAGAGCCCTGTTCTCATCCGTTGATACATTTTCACTTAGACAGAATTACATAGCATAGCTTATTTACAATTGGCTACCCTATTCTGCCTATCCATTGATGGTCAACATGACTCTGAATAAAAACACTATCAACTGATAAATAGAGATATTGCAGTATGCTACAGAACCTCATCCGTTGATGAGCTACCTGTCAACGAATAGAGTTATAAGGTCTTATCCGTTGACAGTTACAAAACTTGACTTATACAATTTTGCTTGAATGTTAAGTTATCATCAACTACAACATATTCCTAACAAAAGTCCAACTGAATTAGTCTAGAAACAGCATAGAAAAGTCAATTACAAATTTTGACCATATAGCCTTTCTAATTTTGGAAAGCCATGTATTCTTGGGAACAATAAAAAAATAATACTTTTGTAATTAGGTTATGAGTATTGTGAGAGATATCACACGTATCCATAGCCACGAGGAAGGAGGAGAAGCCAAGAGGAGAGGAGAAGGAGAACTTTATGCTTGAAGATTTCAACATCAACAACATAGGGATAATTCTTCTTTCTCTACACTTTGTATTATATTTTAATCTCTTCATGTATCATACGATTTTTACTATGATTATGGCTGGCTAGATCTTTATTGTTGGAGGGCTGTTTTGAAGCCCTAAACTTTATGACAATTATGTTTTGATTTTCGGAGATATGTGCTTGATTGTGCTTATACATGCTTATAATCTTGAATTAACCGTGGTATGTGGACATCCAATTAGGTTATATGATAGATTTATCTGTAAAGTCAATTAATCTTTCTATGTGGTCCATGGGATTAATTGTATCAGTGTGTAATTCGTTTTAGCCTTTCTATGCGGTCCATGGGGCTATACGAATAGCAGAGCTTGTTTCTATGTGGTCCATGACAAGTTCTCTATAAGTATCTTTCAAAACATATTAAGGAATTTCTGGATTGTGTCATAGGTTCAGTGGTGGATTAACATGCTTTCCAACATGTTTCTCTGATTATTCACAAACAAACTTTTGCTTGTTGACTAGTTAATTTAGTTCTTATTAAAATTACAAAACAAATCCATCTTTTATATTATTACCGAAATAAAAGAAAAGTGAGCCCTTGATTCTTGGCGTAGAACGATACCCTATTTACTCTAAATTATATACGACACAAAAAGGGTTTAAATTGAGTCACACCATAGACCAGAAACAATTCAAACCACCATACAAATGGATGAAGAAGCTGGCCAAGGACTTCATGAGAATCTCCTTGTTCAACATTCTAAAAATGATGTTATTGAGTGATAGAGTATATTTTTATATATATTTTAGATGATTTTATTCTCATATTTATTGTGTTTTGCATTGATTTGGATTTTTATTTAATAGATTTGATTGTTTTATTGTAGGAAATAAAGAATTCATGACTTGGAAGGATTTTGAGCAAAAAGAGCTATTTTGGAGATAAAATAGGAGAAAATTCGTATTATTGGGCTACATGGGCTGCCTGCACTGTTTCGGCCATATCTTGAGTTCCAGAAGTCAGAATTTGACGATCTTACTGCCCACGCGAAGCTTGTGGAACTATCTTTAATTCAGAGGTAGTCCAATAAGCAAAATCTAACTGGAAGAGCCCAGAAACAGAGGAGAAAAAGAAGTGACGAATTTTACAAGAAAATCCTTTTCAATTATGGATATCTTTTTGTAAATTGATTATGATATTAAAAATACTTTTATTAGGAGATAGAGATCAGATTTTATTAATTAGTTTTATTATAAAAGTGAAAGAACGTGGAAAGAGAGAGGGACATAGACATAGATAGACGTATTTTACTTTTTACAAAAGCTAGGGTTTTGGTTTTTTTTCTCTCTTCATCTCTTCCTTTGTAAGCACTTGGTTTAATTTGGATCTTCATTGTTCTTCGTTAATACAAAGTTTAAGGTACTCTTTATCTCATCTTGTTTATTAGTATATGTTATATATGGCTTTCTTCATTATTTTTGTTGTTCTTAATCATAGTATGAGTGAGTAGTTTAATTCTAGGGTATTAAGGGGAGCCATGTTTGCACCATGATTTGGGCTTAATTTGATTAATAGATTGATGGGTAAAGAGTAATTCTGATTGATATGTTATAATTCTTAATTTGTGTAATTGCGCAATATCATGGATTAATCGATTGCAATAGGAGTAATAGATCGAAAGATTTTACTACTAGAGGCTTACATACAATTAGCGGAATTGAAGGTGAGTGTGAGAACATCATTAGATATTCTGAGAGTGTTAATGCTTGAAAAAGATTAACCATTGCTTTAATTACTTTATCCCATTGAAAAGCTATACTTTTGTGATTTGTTTGGTGTAAGCATGGTGAACCTGAATTGCCCTAGATCCTTTAATTAATTGATTTAAAACCTTTGTTAAATTTGTTTTAGTAGTTAATAAAATTTCCAAATAATCGTTTGTGACTAGAAACAATTGATAATAGTTGAATTGAAATTGAAACTGTCTCCTTGAGGAATCGACCCGTATTTGCTAGTATCTACTACAATTGATACCGTGCGCTTGCGATTAGGTATAATTTAACACATCAAGTTTTTGGCGCCGCTGCCGGGGAGACAGCGAGTTTCTGTTGATTTTAATTTAGTTGTTTCGATTGTTTCCATTGTCTCGTTGGAATCTTTGTTCCAATTGAGGCAAATTTTACTGCGTTTTCTGCTTTGTTGAGTGTCTACAGGTTTACAATGGGTGAAGTTGATACTTTTGCACTCTTATCTTCCCTAGTAGAGGCACATACTCGAGAGATTGCCATGTCGAAGACTACAGAGCCCACTATGCATCCAATGAGTATCAATGAGATGTCACAAGTGGCCCCTAAAACTTACAACTTCTGTCAAATTTGCGGTGTGCAGGGTCACTTTGGTTTTGAATGCTATTACAATGTCTATAATTCTCAGAGTGCTCAGTTGGGACAAATGAATTCTTTTGAAGAAGGATATGGGTACAATCAGTATTCAAACACTTTTGATCAAGAATGCGTGAATCAACCAGATTTCTACTACCAGGACAATGGTGCTCAAAAATTTTCATATCATAATCAGCAACAGTTTGAGCAACAATATTATCAGTCATATGAGCAGCCGCCACAGCAAGAATATCAATATCCTCCTCTACAAGAAGATCTACATGTTTCTCAATCCAGTGTAGATGTGCAAGCTGATCAGACAAATGAGATGTGGGATATCTTGAATAAACTGCTAAAGAGTTCTGAAGAACAAGCCGAGAAGATCAAAGACTTAGAAACTCAAAGTTTGGCGATTGAATCTCAAATTGCACAGTTGGCTAACTCTTCTACTACAGGGCAGCTCGACTATTTACCATCATCATCTATCCGATCCGAAGAGGACCTGACTGCTATCAATCTCACAAGCGATCAGGAATATGATAGTTTCTCCATGTATGTTTATGATGAGGCCATTGATAAAGAGAAGGAGTATGCCACCGATGACGAGATCAATGATGTTGCTGCTACCAAGGACAATGTGACTGATGATGAGGTGACAAAGGAAAGCAATACAGAGATGGTTGTTGTTTCTCTTCCACAACATGTGCCTAAGCTACCATGTATTGATAAATTTGCTCTCGATCTAGCCTCTACTTACAAGGTTTCTTTGCTCAAGACTACTTATTTCAAGGTTGATGTGATAATAAATATTGTCCAAGATGATATTTCTCAAATTCTGGTTGAGGATCCATACAAAGTGGCTCATACGTTTCAAGCTCGAGAAGAGGGAGAAGATGGAAGTGTCTTATTAGCCAATGATGTGATAAGCCAAGATGTCCGAATGACTCCAGTGAAAGTGAGGAGTGAAGAAAAGCCACCACCAGAACCTCCACCTTATGTCAAGGGAGTTCAATATTTTCGTGGTGTTGAATTTTATCGCTGTTTTATCACAAATTTTTCCAAAACTGCACAAGCACTATCTCTATTGCTTATTAATGACATATTTTATTTTACTGATGCTTGTTTGGAGACTTTCTGCAGGATAAAGACAACCACTAACACTCTTGATACTTTTTGTGGTGACGAGTTTATGATCGAGAAATTGAATATTCCATCTCCATCGGAGTATTTTTGAGGAGGTCGAGCCAATGACCTTAAAAAAAGAGCGCTTCTTGGGAGGCAACCCAAGTTTGTTGTAGTAATTTAAAAAAAAATATCTTTCTTTCAATTTTTTTTAGGTAGTATTTTTGTATTTTATTTTATTTTTACTCCCTCAAGGTGTCTTGATGATTTTTGTGTGAAGTGTTTCAGGATATAATTTTTTCGAATTTTGCAAAATTTCGGAAAATGAAAAAGAAAAAAATTAAGTGAGCGACTTTCTAAAGGACACAGCGCAGGAATACGGGCGGTTTGATTTTGTTATACCGGCATTTTGAGTCCCTGCTGATTTTTAATGAAAAAGGTACAAATCAATACTGGGGTTTATACTTCCCGAACCCGCGGTTTTAATTTCTGAGCGTTTCAACAACTTTCGCGTGCTCCGCGAATCAATCCTCGCGCTTCACTTCTTCTCACTTCTCCAGCACGTGGTTTCTTGTTTGTCATCTCATTGTCCACAGCCCATCTGCATGTGTGGCCCGCATCTGTTGATGTCTGAACCTGCAACCATGCCCCCTCCCCTGGTCCCCTAACCACATGACTTGTATTAGTTGTATACACCACAGTACATTGCCCACGTATACTTATTTTGTATATAATTTATTTCATTTATTTCTTTTTAATTTCTTTTTGTTTTTATGATTAATATATTTATGTTACAAATGTCTATGAATATTATTTATTGTTATTATTGTTATTATTATTATTATTATTATTATTATTATTATAACATATGCATTCTATTTTTTTTGTATTTATTATTTATGTATAATATGTTATATTATTTATACCTATTTTTTTTTATATATATCTTCTGTACTAATATTTATGTAAGAAATCATTTGTATTATATGTATAATTATTTACTTGATTTTTCTATAAAAAAACAAAAACAAAAATATCTGTAACTAACTTAATTAATTACTTATGTTTATGTTTAGTACTTTTGTAAATTAGGTTGACAGGGTTGAATGCAGTTACCAGGGATACCATTCTTTCTCACCAACAGAAGAAGAGCAAAATCATGGTTGAATCCTAATACACCTTGATTCCAGGGGAGTTTTCTTTCTTTTCTTTTTAGTGTAGTTTTATTTTGTTTTTAGTTGTAGTTTTGTATCTTGTTCATTAGTTCATTGGGGACAATGAACCTCTTAAGTGTGGGGAAGGGTTCTCAATATTAGAGAATTTTTTAAAAAAAAAAAAAAAAAATTAAAAAATTAAAAAATTAAAAAATTTAAAAATACCAAAAATAATTCTAGCCATGCAATTTGATTAGTTGTTGTATTTTGCTTGATACACCCATGCATGCGTAGAATTCTTGTGTTCTTGACGCTTTTGTATGAGAAGTGACGTGCTTTGTTCTTGTGCACACACTTTCACTAGCAAGTTGAAGCTGGTAGACTTAATTGGATGTTGTAAGTGATTAGAATGACATGAATATGTGCAAGATGACTTGGTTTTCATGCTTTGAGTACAAGTAGGTGCGTTAGAGAGTCTTGTTACTTGGGATTGATTATGTTTTGTCACACCAAGTGAGTTTTGAGCCTATATGCATATCGTTTGCATGATTTTTCGTTTGCTTGAGTGTCCACATGTTGTTTACATTGCTAGCACTTACTTGAGATCTTTCTTGAAATGCATGATATTACTTGATGATGAGATGATAAAGGCACTTAGGTTTAACCTCGTATTTCCCATATTTCCACACCTTTTAAACATGATCAATTAGTTAACCCGTTGAGCTTAATCCTATTCTTTTGGTGACACACCACATTACTTGCCATTATCCTTTTTATTCTATTGGCCTTACAATAATTTTTGATCCTAAATTGTCAAATGCTAGTATTGTGCTTAAGGGAGTAATAAGGTGTTCATAAAAAGGGGGGTTTTTATTGATGATCATACTTTTGGGGAATATTGATTTTGGGTTGATGTTTGTTAGTCGAAATTCATAATAATATGTATGGATCATTGTGCTTATTCCTTAGCTCTCAGAAAAAAAAGAAAAAAAAAAGAAAAAAAAAGAAAAAAAATGAATAAATTTGAGAGCATTTTTATGTTTGTATGATCCTTCTTCATTCGACTAGTCAAGTTATTATGTAAGGGTTATTGAAAAATTCAAGTGTGGGGAAGTATTTGTTTTAATAGAAAGGGAATTGAATAATGATTATTGTTGGGTACTAGCTTTTGACATTAACCTGTTTTAGCTTTACTTGACATACCTTGTCCCTAGCCCACGCTACAACCCGAATAAAGACCTTTTGATTGTCATCAGTGATGTATGTTGTGTTGAGAGTGAGATTGATTGCGAGTGTCAAGTTGTGTTTATGATTTTGTTGGAATTGAGTGATACACTTAACCTTGTTCTTGAGTGAATATTCGTTTTTGAGTGAAAAGTGAGTTATTACTTGTTTTGGCATAGGAGATCCCAGGTTTAGACTTAAAGATGTATTTCTTGTGGGCTTAGCATGATTACCAACGATTTTTACACTTGACATGAATTTTTATGACCTTCTGCATGTTGGTTGAGTAGACTACGTGAATACTTGCACTTTCGACACCAAGACATCGTATGTTTGCTTTGATTCTTAAGTTGATGTGGCATGAGAGGACTTGTGTGTGTGGTGTTGTGTTAGCATTGATCTTTTGCATGGTTGGATGAATTTTGTGGGTATATTCACTATAAACCCTCACGAGACAACACTCGTCCTACTAGGGCTGCCTAGGGGTTTAACGGCTTGTTGCATATGCTCAATGCAATCGTGTCATCTACGAAAGTGATGTTTGTTAGGATTTAGTTTTAATTTCACTTATTTGCCCGAGGACGTGCAAATGCTTAGTGTGGGGATGTTTGATAGAGTATATTTTTATATATATTTTAGATGATTTTATTCTCATATTTATTGTGTTTTGCATTGATTTGGATTTTTATTTAATAGATTTGATTGTTTTATTGTAGGAAATAAAGAATTCATGACTTGGAAGGATTTGGAGCAAAAAGAGCTATTTTGGAGATAAAATAGGAGAAAATTCGTATTATTGGGCTACATGGGTTGCCTGCACTGTTTCGGCCATATCTTGAGTTCCAGAAGTCAGAATTTGACGATCTTACTGCCCACGCGAAGCTTGTGGAATTATCTTTAATTCAAAGGTGGTCCAATAAGCAAAATCCAACTGGAAGAGCCCAGAAACAGAGGAGAAAAAGAAGTGACGAATTTTACAAGAAAATCCTTTTCAATTATGGATATCTTTTTGTAAATTGATTAGGATATTAGGAGATAGAGATCAGATTTTATTAATTAGTTTTATTATAAAAGTGAAAGAACGTGGAAAGAGAGAGGGACATAGACATAGATAGACATATTTTACTTTCTACAAAAGCTAGGGTTTTGGTTTTTTTTCTCTCTTCATCTCTTCCTTTGTAAGCACTTGGTTTAATTTGGATCTTCATTGTTCTTCGTTAATACAAAGTTTAAGGTACTCTTTATCTCATCTTGTTTATTAGTATATGTTATATATGGCTTTCTTCATTATTTTTGTTGTTCTTAATCATAGTATGAGTGAGTAGTTTAATTCTAGGGTATTAAGGGGAGCCATGTTTGCACCATGATTTGGGCTTAATTTGATTAATAGATTGATGGGTAAAGAGTAATTCTGATTGATATGTTATAATTCTTAATTTGTGTAATTGCGCAATATCATGGATTAATCGATTGCAATAGGAGTAATAGATCGAAAGATTTTACTACTAGAGGCTTACATACAATTAGCGGAATTGAAGGTGAGTGTGAGAACATCATTAGATATTCTGAGAGTGTTAATGCTTGAAAAAAATTAATCATTGCTTTAATTACTTTATCCCATTGAAAAGCTATACTTTTGTGATTTGTTTGGTGTAAGCATGGTGAACCTGAATTGCCCTAGATCCTTTAATTAATTGATTTAAAACCTTTGTTAAATTTGTTTTAGTAGTTAATAAAATTTCCAAATAATCGTTTGTGACTAGAAACAATTGATAATAGTTGAATTGAAATTGAAACTGTCTCCTTGAGGAATCGACCCGTATTTGCTAGTATCTACTACAATTGATACCGTGCGCTTGCGGTTAGGTATAATTTAACACATCATAGAGCAAGGTGTGAAGAAAAAGTGGTACAACATATCGGATAGTGCAATTACTGAGCTAAAAACACAAGTTTGTTTAGCAGGTCCTCTTGTTTTAGTTAGTCTTTTGCAACAGTTTGCAAACAATCTCGGTTATGTTCATCTGACATCTAGGAGAAGTTTATCTCTCAGTGCATCCATGGCTACTTCATTTTCCGGTGTTAGTGGTTTTAGCTTGATGGTAACATTTTTTTCCACTTTTTGACTTGAGTTATTATCGACTTCGGTTTGAATTGAGTTATTATCGGCTTTGGTATCAGACTAAGAGTTAGTTATGTTGCGCCGCGACAACCAACATCACCAGTGCAAGAAGGATCGGAGGAAGTACCTCTCCTACGGCTTTGGTATCAGAAAATGGGACAACTAATACACTCGACACTAATGCTGTCAGTATTGAGCTTTTGAAAAAAAAAAAAAAAAAATTCTGTCATTTCCAAAAGTTATCCTACCTCTCATAGCTGAATTTGACTAATGCATGCAGGTCTCATTTCAAATTTAGTAAACATTTATTTATATTTACATGAGACCTTTAAAAAATTATTCATTAATATTTAATACATTTAATAAAATTATTCATTAATCATTATTTTAATTTAAAATCGAAGATATTTATTCATTTGACGAGGTTATTAACAACTATCAGAGTGATGCGTTGAAAGATTAAATCACGATTCACGTTCAATGAAGTACTTGACCATCAAATTATTGTACTCCCTCAGTCCCATTGATTTGTTTACGTTTCAAAATGATGTTTTTGGCACGCATATAATTAACAAGAATATAATTACACAAAGTAAGATCTTGCATTGAATATAATTACTTAGGAATTACGTGTTTTTTTACGGAGTATTAAAAGATAGTGAAACAACACAACAATAAATTCTTATTTATGACACTACATTAAAAAACTGTAAAGTTAATGCGTAATCTAGTAAATTGAATTGAAGTAAATTCAATTCTTTAATAATTTCAAAATGCTTAACATCAAAATCGCTATAAATATTAGTCATGCATGATAACATCATTATCAATCTCTAATTTTTCATTACATTCATGACAGGCAAAATATGTTCTTCGGCTATTCTGTGCATCTTGTTTTTAACCCATTTGCCTATTCACGAATGTAAGTATGTACATATATGTTTACGAATTTTTTTATATTTGGCATTATTTGGCGCAATGTTTAACAAGAAAATAAATACTTTCCGTAAAAAAAAAAATACGTAATTCCCCTTTTTAAAATGAAAAAAAATAAAATAAAGTAGTTCTATTTTGAAAGCTGCATATGGTTACGAATCCAAACTTTGTTACATGTCTAAAGATTCATGTACCAAAGTTTGCAAACAACCACCTTCTTTAACTATTATTAGTCCAAATTCATAAGATACCTAATACTCCATTTCCCATGTAATACGACTATCATGGTTTGATATTATTATTGTTTGGCAATACAATGTCAAGTTTCCATTCTTGTCAACCTTATGTTTTCCATCAGCATTGTTGAACAGAGTGAAATTTTACTTCATTTAGCTTTTTACATAAGATTATACAGTAGTAAGCTAATCACTCATAAAATTAAAATCTATATAATAATTCATCATAACTGTTACAACCAGTTTCCGTCGGTGTATCCGTTCAGTCGGACCTGCAATTGAAGAAGAATGCGAGGGTGTGGCCCCCCGATTCACCTCCGGTGTGAGAATGAGTTAACTGGTCTTTTGAGGAGTAATATTAAACGCAGAGTGTTTGTGTTGTGTGTAAGTGATTGAATGAATGAATATCAGACCTCTCTTCCTCTTATCCTCTGTCCTGACCGTTACCGGAGAGTGGGGTGAGTGGAGAGAGTATCCCCACGTTCCCACGTTCCCACGTTCCCAGGAATGCACAACGAACGGACCGTTGCGAGTAACCGGGCCGAATAATGTGGACCTTCGCCAAATCAATACCCATTCCATGACTGGGCCTTCGGTCTAGCCCAATAAGAAGTTGGGCCTCTAACATGTCCCTAGGCTTCGTTCGGAATTATCCTCAGGACGAAGGCTAAAGCCCAAGCCCATCTTCGGAATTCTGTCTTCGTACGTGTCCTTCGGATAAGGATGGCGATGGACAAGGCTGAAGCGTCTCCTGGGAAACTGTGTCTCTTTATGACCAACAACTGTCTGTTCTCGAGATATGCGCCTCAATCCCAGCCGTTGAATTTGAAACGGCCACTGTCCAAACGTCCCGTCTCTTCTATTTTAATCCTACAGTTTTCTTTCTTTTCTTCTCTTACATATCACCCCTTTAACATTCAAAGCAAAAAACCCCTTCCAGAAATATTTCCACAGCAATTGGGAGTGTCGTTTCGTCACCGGAGAGCCCCAAATCGCCGATTCCCGTCGACATTCGCGTTCGAGAAGTTTACCCCTACGAACTCGATCTTATCAAAGACCTCAAACAGACCAGTAAGTTTTCTTTGTTTCTCTTCCTTTTTCGATTAATCGCGCACTTGTATTATTTTCATTCCTGCTTTTGTATATGTATCTGCATTTCGCATCCATACCCACATGTATGTATTTGTATGTATGTTTGAGTAGAACACGCGCACGCCTTTTCCTTTTGATTTCTATTGTGTTGTTCGGGTATAACCCTTCCCTTGAATGTTGGGGCTCGCTTGGAAATTGTTTGGGTAGGGACGTCCTTATGTCCCTTTTCCCGGGGTTTTGGGTCTTGTCTGGGAGTTTTCTGGGCAAGAACGTCCTTCGGGATCTTCAAGCCTCAAGAACCCTTTTCGGGATTTAGAGTGTCCCTTACCGATCCCCTTTAGCTTAGACCCTTTTTCACTTACTCGCCCCTGAGGAACTTAGGGTGTCCCCGACCGACCATGGCCCGCTGTACTCGGCCCTTTTTTCTTTTCTTATCTCTTTTCTTTGATCTATCCGAGTACAAGGCTAATGTCTCTTCATTTCCGAATGCAGGGACATGGATCGGTCATCCGAAGGTGCAGGCCCTTCGGCCCCTTCTCCTTTTACTGACGTCACCCTGTACCCCGCGGCGAACCATCGTACTGTACTGGACGAAGAAAAACTAACTCCATTCGCCGATACCTATGGTATTTACAAACAACATTGGTTTGTGTACGCCCCGAGGAAAAAGGAGAGGATTTACGATAACCCTCCAGTTCCCGAAACTTGCGGGGGTGTGTGCACGGGTATCTCTGAAGCTGCTTTCAAATGCGGGTTTCGGGTGCCGATTCTGCCCCTTCTGAAAAAGCTGTTGAAAGAGATGGGTATTGCCTTAGGCCAGCTTGACCCGAATAGCTTCATCTATGTGAACGTCTTTCAAGCTCGCTGCATGGCTGCCAAGGTTCATCCTCGAAGCTCCTTGTTCTGGCATCACTATGACTTTCGCCGTAATTCCAAGAGCTATGGCTTTTATACGATCGCCCGCCGTACTAACCGAGCAGATTGGGCCCAAACCAATTCGAACAACAAGGGGTCCCATGACAGATGGTTCTTTCTTTCCGGGCCCAAAATTGCCAAGTACTCAGTATGGAGGGACGTCGATCCGGCGAAGCAGGTAATCATGCCCTCGCTCCTCGAGTCGGAGAAGCACGACTACAAATTGCTTTGCAAACTGGAGATGGAAAAGGTTCCTCTATCCCTTAGTCGAGACAAAGACTGGCTGTTCTCCCTCTGGGGTAACGGTAACATTTGCTTTCCTTGTACTGCTGTAAATGTGTATTGGTTTGTCTGTTGTAAACATATGTTTCGGTCGGTATCCGATCACGATTTTAACCTATGCTTTTCTTGTGCAGTGTCTTCCCGTGAAGAGCTCGTCGAGAGAAGGCGACAGAAGGCCGCTGAGAAGGAGGCGGCTGCTGCTGCAAAGGCCATTGCTGATAAGGCCAACGCCTCTGTCCCCGATGCTGATGACAGGGGAAGGTCAGCCTCCAAAGAAGGTAATGTGGTCGGTACGCCGCCGGTCACTTCTCCTTCCCGGGACTTGGAGATAAGTGAGACTGACCTTACCACCCCGAATGATTCTAGGAAGAGGGTCAGACTGAACGAAGTAGGGCTGAAGGTGCATGCCCCACAATGGGGGGTCTTGGAGACTGACAAGATAATTGTCCCTGCTCCACAGTCATCTACTATCGTCGGTCCCGATCTTTGCCGGGGATTCATATTGCCGGCCGATAGGCCGACGTTTGCCCAGGCGGATGATCTTGAAGCTTGCACTGAGATGCTGGCTTTACTCTCCATGGTGAGATCCTTTTTCTTCATGTTATTATGCACTTTACTTGCCTTCAGTCGTTTAATCCTTTTCCCGTGAATGTTTTCAGGGCGTTTCCTGGTCGACTATTGTTACCGAGCGGATGGAAGGAATCCAGGCCAAGCTGAAAGGGATCGACCAGCTGGAGGTTCGCGCGGTCAAAGCTGAGGAAGGCCTTCGGACTTCTGCCTCAGAGTTAGAAAGGGTAACCGGTCAGGCTAACTCTCTAAAGGCCGAGAATGAGGTTTTGAAGGCGAAGTTGGAGGAGATCGACGTCTTGAAAAAGCGCATCGATTGGAGGAACCAGCAGCTTAAAGTTTCAAGGAAATCCATCCGTAAGCTGAAGAAGACCCTCGAACTTACCGAAGAGAGGTGCTATCAAATGGGCTATGAAGATGCCGTGCTGAAGGCTCATGAATCGGGCTTCGACCACACCAGGCTGTTGGATAACACGATGACTGATCCAGTCGGTCGAGCCAATACAGATGGGCCTTTAGTGGTCTCTTCGGGGGAGGATGAGGAGCTTTCTGACTGCTGATTTTTCCATGCTGTTGCGTTTAACTCTGCCTTCGGGCTTTCATAATATTTAACTTTGTAATATTTAACTTTGCCTTCGGGCTCGTAATGCTTTATTTTGCCTTCGGGCTTGCTTTATTCAAGTTTGCCTTAGCATAATATTTTTTTTATGCGTCTTCGGCTTCGGCCTTAATTTGGCTTCTATTTCTGTTCATGCGTTTTTGGCTTTGATTTGCCTTAGCATGATTTTTATATCTTTATGCCTCTTCGGCTTCATTTTGCCTTGGCATATTTACTTGAATTTTATTTTTACGCGTCTTCGGCATTATATTGCCTTGGCATAATTACTTATATTTTTATGCATCTTCGGCCATTTCTGCCTTAGCATAATTATTGCCTTTTTGTGCATCTTCGGTCGTAACCTAGCTGCCCCCAAGTATTGAAGGGGTTTTGTAAATAATTAAGGTCTTGTTCGGTCGGCTGAAAAATATTTCCTCCCGGCCTTAATTAATGTCAAAGCAACTTGAATACTAAGACAATTTTGTAAGAGGCCAAATTTCATTCGGTCGGCCCCAAATTTGGATTCGTCAAGTATTTGTAGCTTAGAGCACAATGCACTTGAATACTACCAATAAGTTAAAGGGCGCATGTTTTATACGGTCGGCCCCAAACATGGGTCTATTAAGCTTAATATTGCGTACTTAGCTTTTTGGCTATAAATGTACTTAATTTAACAGTAACGGATAAAAATGGAGCAAAACAATCTTTTCATTAATCATGCAACTCTTACATAGATTTGATTACAGATTGATGCTAGCTTATGGAATTCAGAATAAAGTTGCATAAGACAAAATACTGAAGTAAAAAGCAATAAAATGTCCAGTAAGCTTACTGGTAAAAACGGCGAAGGCGAGCGGCATGCCAAGTGTTTTTGATTGGGCTGCCGTCCGGATGAGCCAATTTGTAGGTGCCCGATCGGACCACTTCAATTACCACGTATGGACCTTCCCAGTTGGGCATAAGCTTGCCTTTTTTTGCTGGCATGGAAGTGGCTAACTCCCGAAGCACTAAGTCCCCGGTTCGGAAGGATCTCTTCTTCACCCCCGAATCATAATACTGGGCTGCCTGCAGTTGGTACCTTAAGTTTCTTTGGTGGGCAGCCTCTCTTTCTTCTTCTAGCAAATCTACATTTGCCCGGAGTCCGAACTCATTTGACTCCACGTTAAACACTTCCGTTCGGTAAGACTCCAGGCCAACTTCGACAGGTAGAAGGGCATCAGTTCCGAAGGCGAGTTTAAAAGGCGTTTCCCCGGTTGAAGATCTCGTAGTTGTTCGGTAAGCCCATAGGACCCATGGTAGTTCTTCAGCCCAAAGTCCTTTAGCTTCTCCTAGCCTTTTCTTGATTCCATCAAAGATGATTTTGTTCGCGGCCTCGATCGCCCCATTTCCTTGGGGATGCCCTACCGAACTGAACTTCTGTTGTATCCCGAATTGAGCCAGGAATTTTCTGAACTTGCTCCCAATGAACTGAGTACCGTTATCGGACACACAAACCATAGGTATGCCAAACCTCAAGATGACCTGTTCCAGCATGAATTTTTTCGCGGCTTCTTCGGTAATGGCCGAAAGGGGTTTTGCTTCTATCCACTTAGTCATATAGTCGATTGCCACAATACAGTATTTCGCTTGTTTAGTGCTGGTGGGTAGGATCCCCACAATGTCGACCGCCCACATAGCAAATGGGATCGGGCTAAGGACTGAAGACATCTCTTCGGGAGGTTGCTTCGGGGTTGTGCTGAATAGCTGGCATTGCTTGCATTTCTTTGCATACTCTGTTGCGTCTTCTTTCATTTTAGGCCAGAAGAATCCCTGCCTAAGGATCTTGAAGGCTAAGGATCGTCCTGCCAAATGTTCTCCACAAATCCCTTCATGAACAGTCTCCAAAGCAAGCTGTTGTTCATCTTTGTCTAAACACCTAAGTAGCGGCTGGCTTACCGAACGTCTGAACAAACGTCCCCCGACCAAAGTGTAACTTCCCGACCGATACTTCACCTTCTGTGCTTCCCTTCGGTCAAGCGATAGGATGCCTTTTTCCAAGAAGGCCCTGATGGGAGTCATCCAATTGACCCCTTGATGAATTTCCATGCACTGCTTCTTGTTTATCGAAGGTGTCTTTACTTCGGTCAGATAGATGGACCCATTTAGGTTTTGGGTTTCTGCCGAAGCTAACCTCGAGAGGGCGTCTGCCCGACTGTTGTTTTCTCTAGCTATTTGAGTTAACTCGAAAGTTTCAAACAGCAAGGATTGTTCACGTACCTTAAGGGCGTATGCCTTGGTTCGGGGATCTTTTTGCCCATACTCTCCTGAGAACTGTTTTACCACCAACATTGAATCACTGAACGCCCTAATGTGCTTAACTTCCAAATTTCTTGCCAAATCTAGCCCTGCCAAGAGTGCTTCATATTCGGCTTCGTTGTTCGTCAACGGGAAAGTGAACCTGATAGCTTGACAAATCTCGAATCCTTCTGGGCTTGTAAGAATTAGCCCTGCCCCGCACTTTTCCTTGGCGACCGACCCATCGACAAACAACTTCCATTTTCCCGGTGTCTGAATCATTTGTTCTTCGGGAGCTAAGTCATTCGGCCCCGAAAAAGAGCATTCTACCATGAAATCCGCCAATGCTTGGGCTTTGATCGAAGTCCTTGGTGTATACTCCAAATCATGCTCCCCCAGTTCGATCGCCCAAGCAACCACTCTGCCCGATGCCTCTGGCCTTTGCAATATTTTCTTTAACGGCTGATCGGTTACAACTTTGATCGTCCTTCCCTGGAAATAGTGCCTTAGCTTTCTTGCGGCCACTACCAGTCCATAAGCGAACTTCTCTGCATTCGGATATCTTGTTTCTGCATCCTTGAGAATATGAGAGACATAGAACACCGGATGCTGGTTCCCTTCATGTTCTTTGACCAACACGGCTCCAAGTGTTCGGTCGTTCACAGCCAAGTACAGCTGCAATGTCTCCTTCGGGTCGGGTCTCATTAAGAGTGGGGCTTTCACTAAGTACTCTTTAACATCTTCGAATGCTTTCTGGCAATTTGGCCCCCACTCGAAATTCTTGGACCCCCGAAGCACTTCAAAGAATGGTAGGGCCTTTTCGGCCGATCGGGAGATGAACCTCCTCAGGGCTGCTAGCCGTCCGGTCAGCTTTTGAATGTCCCTGATTGTCTTCGGTGCCTCCATGTCAATGACTGCTTTAATCTTCTCCGGGTTGGCTTCAATTCCTCTGGCGCTAACCATGTATCCCAGAAATTTCCCACTATTCACTCCAAACGTACACTTGTTCGGATTGATCCTCATTTTGTTTCTTCTGAGCGTTTCAAAACATTCCCTCAGATCCTCGGCATGATCCCTGAAAAGGGACTTAACTATCATATCGTCCACATAGCACTCCATGTTCCGACCGATCTGGGCTTTGAACACTTTGTTGATCATCTTTTGAAATGTTGCCCCGGCGTTCTTCAAGCCGAAAGGCATCTTTATGTAGGCATAAGTGCCATTCGGTGTGATGAATGCTGTCTTTGGAACGTCCTCGGCATTCATGGCAATTTGGTGGTATCCTGAGAATGCATCCAGGAAACTGAGTATTTGATGCCCCGAAGTGGCATCTATCAGTTGATCAATGTTCGGCAAGGGGTAGTGGTCCTTCGGACAATGCTTATTCAGGTCGGTGTAGTCGACACACATCCTCCACTTGCCATTAGATTTCTTCACCACCACTACGTTTGCCAACCAATCGGGATAGTCTATCTCTTCAATGAACTTTGCTTCCAGCAATTTTTCGACTTCAACTTGGATTACTTTCTGCCTTTCCATGGCGAAATTCCTCTTCTTTTGTCTTACGGGCTTGGCTTCGGGAGCTACATTTAAACAGTGTTTGGCAACCGCAGGGTCCAAACCTGGCATATCTTCGGGATTCCATGCGAATACGTCGTGGAATTCCCTAATGACCTTGATGACTTTCTCTTTCAATTTCGGCTCCATGCTCTTTCCAATTTGGATCATCTTTCCCGACTGACCCACGTACAGTTCTACCTCTTCGGTCTCTGCAGCCGGCTCAGCAATCGGGCTTGATAGGTCGGCCCCAAACTTTTCTAACTCAATGTTCAGCAGTTGGTGGCTGCCCCCAGCTTCGGTCTCATTTCTTTTCCTCTTTCCGGCTTCGGTCATCTCAATGTCTTTGTCTTTTTCCAAATCCTCCAACATGATTATTCTGGCGGCTTTCTGATCGCCTCTCATTTCTCCAACTCCATGTTCAGTTGGGAACTTCAACTTCAGATGAGGGACAGAGGACACGGCCTGGAACAAAGATAAGGCTGGCCTTCCCAAAATTCCGTTGTACGGACTGTCGACCCGGACGACATAGAACTTTGCTTCCTTCACCACAGTGTATGGCGCTTTTCCCATCATGACAGACAAAGTGATGGTCCCTTCTATCGGTACAGGCTGATTTCCGAAGCCATACAAGGGTGCCTCGTGGCATGGCTCCAACTGTTCACCTCCCAAATTCATCTTGCAATATGTCCGGTGATATAGAATGTTGACTGAGCTCCCTTCGTCCACCAGCACTCTCCATATCTTGTTTTCCCCGATTACTGGGTTTATAACAAGTGGGTCTTCGTGCGGCCATATCACGTCCTCGTAGTCATCTTCTGTGAAGGAGATAGGCAATGGTTGCTTAGCTGAACTTGACTGGTACAGGTTGTAGATCTGTCTGGCGTACTTTTTCTCGCTGTCTTACTGTCCCGATCAAGCACTGTTCCTCCGGAAATTGTCCTGACCTCCCCTCGGTACTTCTCCGAACTTTCAGCTTCCTTCCTTTTCTCCTTGGACTCGAGTTTGTCCCTCAAGTCGCCCACAAATTGGGTCAGTTCTCCATCTTTGATCATCCTTTCAATTAATTTCTTCAAATGATAGCACTCCTCGGTGTTATGACCTTTGTCCCGATGGTAGTCACAATATTTGCTGTCGCTTCTTCTATTCTCAGGGGTCTTCAACTTGGGTGGTCTGACAAACCCAGGTTTACCCTTTATCTCATGGACAATCTTCGAGATAGGTGTGTTTAACGGTGTGAACACAGCGCTATCTCTATCTCTCCTTCGTTCGGCCCCTTTGTCGGGCCTTGTATCATTCAACCTGCTCTTGATATCTCCTCGACCCCTTCGGTCGTCTCTTCTGTCGTCCCTTCGGTCATCCCTCCTGTCATACCTATCATTTTTCTTCTCCTTGTACCCCCCAATTGATTCCAATTTTCTTCTAATGGCCTCTCCTCTCACATATATATCATTTAAAGATTTGGGAGGCATATCATAAAGAGAGGACCGAAGCTTCTTACCTTTGATAGGGTCGAGGCCTGCTGCGAGGAACCCAGCCGCCTTGACTTTGTCCAAGTTGGTGACCATACCGGCTTCCTCTTTGAACCTTGCTAAGTAATCACCCAAATCTTCGTTCGGCCCCTGCCTGCAGTGGATCAGGGCTTCAGTATCCTTCTCTCTTCGGCACAAATGTGAGTAGTGTCTCAAGAATTTTTTCTTCACTTGCTCATACGAGCCTATCGACCTAGGTCTTAGCGACCTGTACCACATGGATGCATTCCCCTTCAGGTAGGTCTTGAACATCTTACATAGCATCACATCGCAGTGCCCCATCCCAGTCATGAGCGATTCATATTTCTCACAATGGTCTTCGGGGTCACCCTTTCCGTTAAATTCGTTCATCTTCGGGAACTGCCTTCCGGGAGGCGGTCGAAAGTGTTCGACGTCTTCGGTCACCACTGGCTCGTGGCTGACCTTTCTCTCTCCAAACATGGCCTTCTCAATTCTCCGGATGCGATCGTCCGTGTGTGGACCCTCTTCTTCCGAATCGGAGGAATAAACCACCTTTGACCGGGTTCTCCTCGAGTATGATTCAGAGTCCCCTGACTCATCTTCATCATTTCTGGTTCTTGGCCTCTTATCTCTTCGGTCGTCCACCTCCGTGTCTTCGGCTTCTAGAGCCTCGCGGAGGGTCTTTTCTTGTAGCTCGATCTCCTCCCTTTGGAGCTTTAGGGCCTCTAGCCTTAAACGGTCAGCCTCCCTCTTTTTGGCCAGACGTTCGGCCTCCTTACTGCTTTTCTCCTTTTCTATTTCTTTCCGTTTCCCCTTGGCTTTTTGTTCCTCTCGCCACTTCATCAGAATTTCCCTTTGTTCTTCGGGAGACGGTATGTCCCCCTCTTCGTCGAAAATCAAAAGCCTTGGGGTGATGGGAGGAATGGTTCGAGTATTTCCGGCTATAGTGCTATCGTCAGCTGTTGGTATCTCGGTTTCATTCGCCATTGCTAACTGTATAATTCAACACAAACGCAACTCTACGTTCCCACAGACGGCGCCAAATGTTACAACCAGTTTCCGTCGGTGTATCCGTTCAGTCGGACCTGCAATTGAAGAAGAATGCGAGGGTGTGGCCCCCCGATTCACCTCCGGTGTGAGAATGAGTTAACTGGTCTTTTGAGGAGTAATATTAAACGCAGAGTGTTTGTGTTGTGTGTAAGTGATTGAATGAATGAATATCAGACCTCTCTTCCTCTTATCCTCTGTCCTGACCGTTACCGGAGAGTGGGGTGAGTGGAGAGAGTATCCCCACGTTCCCACGTTCCCAGGAATGCACAACGAACGGACCGTTGCGAGTAACCGGGCCGAATAATGTGGACCTTCGCCAAATCAATACCCATTCCATGACTGGGCCTTCGGTCTAGCCCAATAAGAAGTTGGGCCACTAACAATAACAATCAAATGCAACTAGGCTCAGTGGAAAGAGGATTACTTCGAAGCTTTCTTCAGTTTCATAGAGATCAAGAAATATTAGAATTGCCTCACGGTAAAACCAATATAAGAATCAGACTTTAACTGCCAGATTCTGGTTCAAATACATAACTTGTCTAAAAATATGCCAACGGTTTGATCCCTCAATCAATTCGTCATACCTCTGAGTCCACCACTTCCATCCTACGAGCGTGTTAACAATATGAAACTGTGAAGTGTGAACCAAAACCTGCTGATTTTCATCAAGTACGTCATAGGCAGAAAATGTCTAATAGGGACTATACTACGCGTATAAAAATGATCTTACCCTGATGGGGCAATAAACTCACTAGCTCCTAACTCCGTTCACCACTGATACAAGATTTTAACAAAAATAATAAGGACTTTGAACAGATAAGTTTATTCTTGTAGAAAAAAGACATATAAGAGATAATACATCTTTTGGTATCTGAACAAAATACATCTCCTTTTTTAGCATTCCAAAGAACTACTCATTTTATTTTTACGACAAGTTCCTGTCTCCCATTTCAAACGTAGTACTAATAGGTTCAGAAATTTCCTACATACTGTATCAGTGGAAGAAATAACGATACAAAAAACAAGACAATAATTCTGTACAGTGACAATGTAGATAACTTGGGGGGGGGGGGTGTATACGAGCCCAATTGCCCAAAAAGCACCCCTTTCACATTCGTTCAACTTTGATGTTCATACGTGCCTAAACTGCAAAATATGTTCAGAGAGACACAAGTTCACAAGGATCCATATAAACAAATCCTTGTTTATTTCTTAAAGGAATAAAGAATTTATGACAACTCATTTATAGTGCTGCGCATAATCGAATTGGTCTCTGGCCCTTGAAATTTCAATAACAACCTGAATGGTAAGAGCTAATTTGTCAGAGATAAATTTACATACTAAGCTCAGACGAAAACTGAACATTTACTTACCTGGATAACATCAATGCTAGCTAAATGAATACATATTTAACACAGATTACATATACTAAAGGAGAACATGAGCATTGAGTATACATATTAATTTCTTTTACATTACTATTTAGTGGAGGACGCAAAGGGCATGTGGACATACCCACCTGAGTTCTGAGGGTTGGTATTTTAATAGGATATACCGCCTACTGGTCGGACATAGTGAGCCACCACCACATACAATATATCCAAAACCTTTTGAATATTAATTAACTAAATCCTGGCACTTGTTTCGTTTTTCAATAAATTAGCCACATATAAGTCTCAATTCAATTTATTTTATGGCATATAACGGCATTTGTATTTAAAATTTAGAATCCTTTCAAACCACGTCACATATCTTACTAATTTGAGGATTAAAAAAAAAGGAATAAAACTTGGAACCACCATAAAGTTTTTCAAAGTTCCAAAACAGAAATTATTTACACCTCTCAATTGATGACAAAAAACTATCACATAAAAAAATCTCAAACTTTCAAAACAGCTCAGCTATTGATACTATATGTAAACAGAAAACATTAGAATCCAAATATTTTAATTAATAGCCAAAATCAAATGAGTTAAGGACACAGGACTTACAAGTTTTGCTGATTAACAATAGCATAGAAAGACAGGTGTAAAGATGCTACAACAGATAAGAGAATTATGTAAATGAAAACTGAAAGGAATATAAATATAAAATACCTGTGTGTCTAAAAAGGCCGCTCATCAGCTTATCATCTGGCATCGACCAACGATATTTGTAAAATCTTCAAGGCTTAGCTACACAGAATTTTTTTTTTCAAAATATGAGCTATTTAACTGGAAAATATGTTGTAGAAAGATTATTTTTATTTACTGACTCTAAAATAGACAAAGATATTCTAAACAGGGTCGGATCTACAGAGGGGGAATGTCTTGCCCTCACCTTTCTTAAAATATGTATGTTCATTCTTTTTAACTTCAGAAATTCTCTATATAGAATTCTGGGTTTGAATAGCCTGCACATGTTTTCTCATTTCGTGTATTCTCCATAGTAATGTATATACATATTTGCTACCTTGAAAGAATTTTGTAAAAACTCATGACATAATGGACAAGTCGTTTAACTGCTAATTATTGAAAAACACTTTTGTCTAGTGGACAAGGCTTGTGACTTTAGATTAAGATGGGCAAACCTTATTAGACATAAAAAAAAATTCTTTCATTATCTATACTGAAAGAGAGGAATACCAACTTCCTAGGATTGCATACACTGTCAAGTTACTTATAATAAGAAAACAAAAACTAAAATAAAACTTTTTCTCAGACAATGTCTACCCATTGAAGGATATTTCTTTTCTTCTAAGGTGCTCTTATAATCTTATATGGTATAGGTTATAACATGTACAGTCTAACATCATTTATTTCCTCTTATAAATATGACTTGTAGAAGTTGGTCTAGGATGTAAGAGGTTAATATTTTCCTCAAATTTTAGAAGCTTGAAATCCAAGGCAAAGAAACATATCTTTTTACAAACAAAAAAAAGAGAATAAAGACATTTTTAGTACATTTATAATACAAAAGCGTAACAAAGAACCAAGTATAATTAATATCATGTGCAGTCGTGCAGCTACAACCTAACAGTTCATGCTAGAAAATAATATACAAGTACCAGTATGTTACTTTGATGTATAAAATTTAATTCATTACGTGAATAACATCCATAATTTAGGAGCAGAAAATAACCTTTCCATCACCATCATTATCAAAGATCTGAATCATATCTGCCATCTCTTTGTCTGACCAAGTAAAATCATGGGCAGCTGCTAATCTCCTAAGATCTTGTAGGGTTATGCTTCCCTTTTCCCCTTCTGTCAAGCATCAGTCTATTTCAATATTTTTGAAGAAATAAAAGAGAACATAATAAAGGGAAGAGAATAAAAGAAAAACCAGTTCTTTTACATATAAAAATAATATCACACATAACTGACAGGCAACAGACTGCCTGCATCCACATGTAACTAAAAAGCCAAGTAATAAATCTATATTTATAATTTATGAACAACAACCAGCTCATATTACCATCAAACTGAAAGAAGTGCAAGATCAGCTCATCTTCAGTCATTTGCACTCTAGTACTGGTCTGCGGACCATAGAAGAGTTTAGTGTAAAAAAAAAAAAAAAGATGGAAAAGAAAACTATACTCAATTACTCACTACTAGTGTCACTAAACCAGGCAAAAACTAACCAGTTTTTTTCTCTTCCTCCTGCCTGTATCTTCCTTAACCGGTGATGTGTCCTTTATTTTATCAACATCACAATCTTTTACACATGTGGAAGAGATTTTTGAAGGACTATGATCCACTACATTTGGAAAACCTGAAGAGTCTTGCAGTGACAAAGCAATTGCCTGCACAAATATGATAAATTCGCATCCAAGAAAACATTGTCTGGTTACTAAAGGCCGCCAGTAGCTTATCCACTTGCTAATTATCATAACTATATAAATAATGAATAATAATAAATTCATCAAAATTAATGAATTTTACCTGCATAAGAGCAGCATCATCGTCATCATCGACAAAATTTGGGTTGCTCGAAACATTTTTACTGGCTATTTTCTTGGCACTAGTTGAATTCTTTTTCTTTGCCTGAGTAAGTAATTTAGAAAAAATAACTAACCAATTAGATTTTATATTTCAACATTTTAAATTCATGATTTATATATAAAACACCTGTTAAACAATAACCATCAAGAACGAGAATATTAAAACAACATTTGAGTTAATAGAGTGTGTGTGTGTGTGTGTGTGTCTGTTCCAGTGTAATGAAAACTAATTCAGTCCAGAAATTAAATACTAGTCATACTAGTGGTGACCAGTGATTCATACTAACCATGGGATGTGTGTTTTAGCTGGTTTTAGATTGTTGCAGTAGAACATGTCCCTATTTATACAGTTATTTTTTACAACAAAATTATTAAACGACAAATCCTACAAACTAGAGTGTGCAGTGTATATATACAAGATTTCACCAGATATATAATACTATTCACCATACAAAATCTGAATGTAAAATTTCAAGCATCAAGATTATTAGTTTATCGAGGTTAAGACCAAAACTACAATGTATCTATTATGTTGAAACCAAAGAAAATATTAAGCATCAACATCATTAATTTATCGAAATTAAGACCAAAACTACACTATACCTATCATTAATTTATAGAAAAAACCACCGTACCTTGTTAAATTTAGTCCCAGAAGAATCCTCACCAACATAATCATCATCATCATCATCATCATCTGCTTCACTTTCAAAATCACCATCAGGCTGATAATCTTCATCATCTTCTTCACCCACTTTTTTTTTACCCTTTACAACTACCTTTTTACTTTTCTGAGCACTACCCATTAGAGATGAGGCCATTTTATGCAACCCCATTGCTTCCATTCTTGCTTTATTCTCTGCCATTCTTTTCAATCTTTGCTTCTCATAGTCATTCACTTTCTGGGTTTTTTTTACTTTTAGGACCTCTTCTTGACCCGAATCTGACCCGGATGAATTGGAGCTTGACATTGTCTAGTGGTGTGATTTTAGAGGTTTTTGATGGAGGGTTTTGGCCAATTTTACAGAGCAGTATGCCAGTATCAACAGGCTAACCCTGTGTTTATATATCGTCATTCGTCAATCCCGCACTATTTTTTTTTTTGCTGCTAATTATTAGGCTTTAAATTTTTCAATTTTGTTTTATTTTATTTAAAAAATTTAAGTGCAAAATATTGTGAGATAATATTGTATATTTTAATTTTATAATTCTAATAAATTTTTAATTTAAATAGTATAATACAATCTAATAAAATAATTTCTTGATTACAAGATTGTTCTGATATTAAGTATTTAGAAGACATGTTGTATACTTGAATAAACTTTTTATATCCTTCTATACTATACTATTATAAACGAAACAGTGTAAATTTGGTTGTCGGTTTGGTACACTTTTTTTGGTACACTCAATAGCAATCGTTGGATTTTTATATAGATTAGTGAGAACCGTTGGATCTAATACTAAAATAATATCCTTTTTTAATATTTAAAATATTCTTATTGGTTAAGTTCGAATCCCACCAACAACATATCTTTATTAAACATATATATTATTTTATAAACTATTTTTAAGAGTTTAAGGCTCTATTTCCGTCAATATCATATTATAATAAAAAAATTATTATCTTTTTTTAATAAAGTATTATTATCTTTTTTTAATATGAGTAATAAGATAAAAAAATATTAAAAAAAACATTCGTGCATACACGAATTATAAGTTATATAGTTAAAAAACTATAAGCGAAACAGGGTATATCTGGTTGTCGGTTTGGTACAGTTTTTTTGGTACACTCAATAGCAACCGTTGGATTTTTAGATAGATTAGTGAGAACCGTTGGATCTAATACTAAAAGATTTTTTTTTTCTAATATTCAAAATATTCTTGTTGGTTAAGTTCGAATCCCACCAACAACATATCTTTATTAAACATATCTATTATTTTATAAACTATTTTTAAGAGTTTAAGGCTCTATTCCCGTCAATATCATATTATAATCAAAAAAGTATTATCTTTTTTTAATAAAGTATTATTATCTTTTTTTAATATGAGTAATAAGATAAAAAAATAATAAAAACAACATTCGTGCATACTCGAGTTATAAGTTATATAGTTAAAATTATATAAAATCTGGAAAACACTTACAATATAATTTTTTTTTTATAAAAAACGAAAAAAGGTCTACATAATTAGATAAATTTCACTCTTTTCACTAAATCTAAATAAAAGTTAAAAACTATTTTTATGTAATATTTTTATATATACATATGTATTTGAAAGTAATAATTAAAATACATAATTAGAATATCATTTATATTCATGAAATTTATAAAATTAAAAAAATATTTTAATAATAAAAACATATATATAACTTAAAATTTTAATGAAATATCCTTTATTATAATACCTGAGTCTACCACACGTTAGTTAACCAATAAAAATCGAGGAATTATTTTAGGACCAAGCAGAGCTAATTCCTAAAATTTAAACATTTCCTTATTTACAATCTCACCCTACCACTTTAACCATGGTTAGTTAACACTTCTAAATACAATATTGATTTTATTAGACATATCCATAAAAAATATTTTTTACATCAAAAAATATTTACTAGAAAATCACAATTTTAATTTTAAATCAATCATGATATACAATTATATATTTTAAATTAAATTTCGTAATTAATCATTCATTAATCAACCACTCTTTTAATATAAAATCAATCACAATCATATTATCATATGATTTTTATAATATATATTGTACAATTATAATCGATATTAAATAATTATAATCTAACTTAACTAAAAATCTGAAAAAATCGAATTTCAAATCAGATTTTAAATAACTTGGATAAAATCCATACCTTCAAAAATACGATTTTTTTTATAAATTCAAAAATATATTTATTCATAATTTGTTAATAAAATTAATGATATGGGCTAAAAGTAAGCCCTAAAGACACATTTAATGTGACATTAATTAGACCCAATATGGTCAAAACGTAGGGCCCACCAGATTGGCCCAAACCCTAGTTATAATATTAATTTCGTAATTAATATTAGGGTCAAACAAGGATATTACTCTTGCACTTGGACTCCAAGATACATACTTCAACATGGAAACTAATTCCTACAAGGAAGGGGTCTAGAACCTTCCTCAAGGCGGTGGCTTACCCACCAAGTCTCTGACTCCTACCATAATTCTAAGGCTTCTCAGCCTATATAAGGGCCTGACCCCTCATTCTCAGAACTACGTCTTGGCTTGATTCTCAATACGAGATACGTAGGCACTCTGTGAGGACCGGTCAGTCTCGAACACGGAAACAACCATTAAAGCTCGAAGCTCACCAACCTTAGCATTAAATACAATTTCGTAACCTAGTTTTTATTCCACAACATTTAACGCCGTCTGTGGGAAGACAACATCAACCATGGTGACCACACGAAGAACAACAATCTCTACTGAGGCCTTGCCTTTAAACTCTGCTCCGCCTGTCACTGAGCAGGTACCCCCAACAACAGGGGCGACCACTCAATCTCAAGTTTCTCAACCTCCAGGGACGAATCCCCATGCTGAGAGAACATTACCTATGGTCGTCCACCCAAGTCAAGGAACCAACCCTCTTCAGATGGTGGTCTCTCCTCTTGTTAATTTTGATCACCCTTTACCACCAGCTACTATGGATCTCCCCGTGAATACCAATCCGATGTATGGTTTTCTTAACTACCCTCCAACTACTCAAGGTAATGGACCAAGTGGCCATGCTTTGCAGATCCGAGATCGAGAGTATGCCGACTACTCTGGTCCCTATACTGATGATTCGTCATCTGATGACGATGATCGCGATGAAGCCCCAAGGAGGCGACGTGTTAGTAGAGAACCTCGAAGGAGTACTCAAACCATCCATGATGGACCTCCTTTGACAGCTGCTGAGAGAATCAAGGCTCATGAGGCCGAGATCTTAAGGTTGAAGGACGATATTGCGAGAGAACAAGCTAGGTTGAATCAAACTCAATCTCCTCCAACATCAGGACCGATTCCCATTATAGACTTAGAGAGGTCTTCAAGAAGACAGAGAAGGGCTGACGCCCCAACAGGAAGAACAACAAGGGTGGAAACTCGCAGGAGCAACCCCAAGGATCTGATGCCACTTGGGGATCCTGATGATCCCACACCCCCGTTTACTGAGGAGGTGATGAATGCTCGTATCTCAAAGAAGTTCAAGATGCCGACAATTAAGGCTTATGATGGAATGGGTGATCCCGCTGACCACATCAGGACGTTCTCAAACGCACTGTTGCTGCAACCTGCAAGTGACGCCCTAAAGTGTAAGGCATTTCCTCAAACCCTGTCGGGCATGGCTCAAAGATGGTATAGCTGTAACGCCCCCAAATCCGGGGTCAGGGATTTGGTTGTCACGCGGAAATCCTTAATAACAAATCGCCTGATTAACCACATTAAACCATCTATAGTCATTAATAATTGAGTTACAACATTTGAGACCCCAACCACCAAGCATCTTTTAGGTTATAGGGCTAGAAACAAGAATCAACTCCTTACTACTAGTATAACTTCGTTGAGAAGTACACCAGCAACTAGTACTATATCACGCAAAGTAACATACATATTACACATCAATATACTTACATATAACTTACTCCAGCTATAAACTTTCTAGATCATATCGTCTTCGTAAGGGCACGCTGCCCGCTTCATCTAAGCCATGCAGATAACCTCGTCCGGCTACCTTCCACTGAAAAGTTAATATTTGAAAACAAGCAAGTATGAGCGAAAGAATTGCTCAGCAAGTTATTACTAGAGTTTAACAAAATATCCCATCATGTGCATGGGTTTCCAACATTAAACCGATACTTAATATCATTTTTGGAAACATTTATAACCACGAAATTCTATAGGGAAAGTATAATGTTTGAAAATAATATCAACTTAACAATGTACCAATATAATATAAAAGGTGTCGTTACAAGGTAATTAAATAGCCACATCTTGTTTGCGCAGTAACACACCAACATAAACTTGCTGGTTATTCAATATGGAATCACTTACTTATTGATAATATAATATCAATTCTCTTCTATAACCAGATAATAATCAATACATCATCTTAGTATAATATCTCAAGGTAATATAACATTTAAAATCAAGCTCTCAATATAATCTTTCCATTTCCTTTTATACAACAACTGTATGTAAAAGTAATATAAAATCAGTTTCTCTTCTTACTGTAAAACAATTCCATCATTTCATACCATTTTCATTTTTCAGTACACAACTCTGAAAACCATTATCAATTCTTTCTTTTAAGTTTTGGGGATTTTCACTGTTGCCGAATACGTGAGGCACGATGATCAGTCGTCCTCCGTACCCGTCCCTTTTACTACCGGTAGACGGAGGTAGGTTTGCCACCATCCCCCAGGAGGAAAGGTTCTCCACCATCCTCCCTCGGCAACTCTTGGGCCGGAATAAAATATTTAGTGCTAGACTGTGCCACTCCCACACAGCCTCTTACGCTTACTGTTGCAATCCTCCTTTGTCAATCAATATTCCATTCACATTTCCATTCACATATATCATTTCCATTTCCATTTATCATTTCCATTCACATATCCGTATTATAATCATTTGAAAACATTTATACAGGTATATCAATTCAAGACACACATTCATTTCACTATGAAATTCCTTAAACAATCTTTTAACAATATTTAATCACCCGTAGAACACTTAGAATATCTAAAGAATAACTATTCAATAATCCCTTTTAAATGAATATTATAATTAATATTCATAAAAAAAAATAACATTTATCAATATCATTCCAGACATTTTTAACCAAAAATGTCTCCTTTATAACCATCGAAATATCTTTATTATTATTCCGGAACAAAGCGATTTTAAGAAAACATTTTAAAAATAATATTCATCTAATTAAATAAATTTAATTAGACGAATAAGGTTTATTTAATCAGTAGATGCTTCAAGAGGTATCTACTAATTAAATAAACACTAGTTTATTAGTGATGTTGCCATTAGGTTAATTATTGCGAAATTCTTTCTAAAAAAACTTTGTCCGGGTTTTTGAAAATATACATTTCAAGATAACCCCTTCCACTTTTCCATTCATATATCAATACCTTTAAAATACACCAACTAAAATACTTTACATGTAAATCCCTTTTAAGAAAATCTGTAAATATCAGCCCTTGTCACCTTACATAACAAAATATTTATTAATAACGTCTGAAACAGTTTAGAACTCAAATATCCCTAATTTACACATAATTGCAATATTATAAAATAACTTTAGATAACAACTGATACCATAATATCATTAAAATAACCATAAATAACAACTGATACTATTCCTTCCCATATCACTTTACTCTTTATACTATATCACTCTCTCCATATCACATATATTTCCAGTCAAACCATTTTACTTAAAAGTAAACAATTTATCAAGATAAAGATAAAAGAAATCTTGCAAATATGGACTGAAGTCTTATTCCACATATTTCATATATTTCAAGATAAATATACTCTGAACGATAGAGTATGTATAAATAAACTTGCCTCTGGTCCTTAGCACCAAACGGAACACAGCGAATAAATCCTTGGCGTTTCGCCCAAGCAGTTCCATGAACTTTACGCGATGCCTCGATCCTTCCTTTTTGATACACGTTGCTCCACTTGATCACGCCCCAACGGTATCGAAATAGTTACGATCACGCGTCAGTCCAACCTCGTATCTCGAGTAGGCACAATTCAGAATTACCACTGAGTCACTTAAAGTCGTACTATAGTTGTTATCCCTATAGCTGACTACTCAAATACCAATTAATGCACATAACACATTTAGTAATAGCAATTGACACTTAAAGAGTCCCCTTTTTAAAACGTAGACATTTCCTAGTATCACCCATCATAACCCTATACCACCATTTAGTCAACTTCACTTAACATATACATTTATAATACTAGTGTCATTCTATGACAAAACTAAGTTTATAAATAATCCTCAAAACGTATTTAATCCCCGAAACACATAAATCCTTGAATTAACACATAAATCCTCGAAATAAATCACTTAGCACATAAATCCTCGAAATAAATCACTTAGCACATATACACATAAACAGTTAACACCCAAATCATACATTTAAGCCATTGAAATCAAATAAGTTAAATAAATTAAAATGCAGGGGATTTTTAGAAAATTTCGGCATGGGGTATTCGTTTATCGGACTATGGGCACAGCCCCTCAAATGCAATTTAACCCTGTTTTTGCAAAAATAAAGCTGCCTCAACTTGCAGCAACATAAAAGTAAACAAGTAATGAAAAGTACCCGCCCAGACATGCGGCACCTAGCACATAATAATTAACACTACTACTTACGCTACACCAATGATCGTATTTCTCACGCATTTTAATGATACACGTGACAACCAATCATTGATGTTCGTAAGCCCTAGGGAACAACCCCTAGCACTAACTATTACTTACGCTATATCAATGATCACATCACTCAAGTATATTAATTATACTCGTGATAGCTAATCATGGATATTCGTAAGCCCTAGGGATTAGTCGAAAAGAGTTACACAAATCCTTTAAATATTGACATTTAAAAACTTGTGATCTTCTCATAACCCCTAGCACAATTCTAATTATTATAAAATTCTAACATTTAACATGTATCACGTATTCCCATACTTACCATACTTAACCCATATACACGTCCAATCACCATTTAACCTCATATACTTTACCACCGAGTACTTGACAATTATACATTCCATAATTACTTACAGCTCAGCTTATGGCATTTAGCATATAAACATTTATACATAGTAACACCGTCAAATACTATGACTCGATTTATACCATCTAGCATATAAGCAATTAAAACTTAGCAACTCACATAACTCTTAGCAATTAACAATCACAGGACCCGAACATATAATTGGGCCCACATCTAATCTCAACAATTATACTTAACCATTATACTCTCCGAATTAAATCTCGGAATTTCAAGCAATATTCGTAATTTAAAATACTAAGCTAATTACGAAAATTAGCAAATAATCTCGCAATTTAAAATCAATTAAATTATAACAATTAACAAATTAAATTACCACAATTAAATAAGTAAATTAAAAATATAGAAATTATACCCTTTCGATTACGACCCGAAAATCACGCCACCGGAGTCTCCCTTGCGAGTCTCTCCTCTCTCTCTCTCTCTAATACATACACCCACTGCGTATATATACATATACATGCATCCACGACTCCCCCTCCCTTCTCCCTTGCTGCCTTTCGCCGGCCAGAATCAGACCCACCATCGTGACCGCCTCGTTTCATCTCCCTCGCGCGTGACTTGCCGCGACCTGCTCCTCTTGCCTTTGCTGCACACACCACTCGCCTCACACACACTTACACCCACGATTATACACACACACACACACACGCGTATATGAATGTATACACTACCCAATTGATTCAACAATCAACCCCCAAATTGAAAACCCCCAATTCTCTTATAAACCCTAATTTTTCTTCCTCCCCAAATTCTTTTCTCTCTCCACGACTCTGTATCAGCTGTGTTGTTTTGGGTGAATTGGGCTTAGCCCAATCTAATTATATTACTACTCCAATCATCCCGGGCCCAATTAAAACACTACATCTTCACTTTTAAAACTAATAAACAGCTTTATAAATCGAAATTAAATAAAATTTCATAAAATTAAACTTTTCATTTTTAAAATGAAGAGTATAAAATTATGAACACCCACATATTTTTAAAATATTTTTCGGATAAAAAATGAATTAAATATGAATTTTCAAAGTTTTGATCCTTTAAATACAATAAAACTCTTAAAAATCATTTTAAAATACCACAACTCCCAAATTAATCCACCCAACAATTTTAAAAACTTAATAAATAAATAAAGATAATATTTCAAGAGATTTCACATACCTTCCACCTTCCAACAATAATCACATAATATAGTTCATAATTACACTGAACGAGACAATAATTAAATAATTCATTTTTGAAATTCCTTGAACTGGAATAATGAACAATAAAATAAAATAAAAAAAAATTCCTCCTCATTTTAGGAAAAACGTTAATATTCTTAAAATAATAATAAAATCATTTTCTGAAAATCCGGGTTATTACAATAGCCGGCTACCTGCGAATTCGATTGGCTCTCTTAAGGAGTTGAGTGCCGCTTTTGTCAGCCAATTCATTAGCGGGAGAGTTCATGAGAAAAGTTCTGCATCTCTTATGTACGTGGTGCAAGGAAAGAACGAAAATCTAAGGGATTATCTCAAGCGATTCACCAAGGAGACATTGAATATTACTGACCTAGAAAATAAGGTAGCCATGGTGGCCTTGGAGCACGGAACCACTGACCTCTTCTTTAAAAGGTCGTTAGCAAAGCATCCTCCTAAGAATATGGCTGAACTCCAACGAAGGGCTGACAAATATATTAAAGTTGAAGATAGCATGAAGAAAGAAGCCACGGTAGGTGGAGGAGGAGGCAACAACGACTCCAAGAAGCGAAAGCAAGACTAGGAATATGATGACCAGAGAGTCTGATGCTAGGGACAAGTATCCCCGAACTAGCGAGGACTCCGATTCTACCCCTAAGAAGAACCAATGACCAAGGTTCACTGAGTATGCAAGGTTGAATACTCCCAAGAGTCGAATCTTGTTGGATATTGAGAAGGATAAGGATTTCCGATGGCCGAAGCCACTCAAGGGTGATCCCGCAAAGAGAAACAAGAATCAGTATTGCAGATTCCACAGAGATGTGGGGCATGATACTGATGATTGCAAGCAACTCAAAGATGAGATCGAGTTTTTGATTCGTAGAGGGAAATTGAGCCACTTTACTAAGGGTGAAGACCGTGGTAATCAGAGAAGAGAGTATGATAGGAGGGATGACAATCAAGATCACAACCCACAGCCCCGAGGGCCAGTAATCAACATGATCTCAGGAGGCCCAATTGCGGCTGACACAACAAGGAACTCTCGAAAGACATATGCTAGAGAGGTGATGCACATCATGGGAGAGGCCCCAAAACGTGCCTGGACTGAAATCGCAATTGGTTTTGATGACTCTGACCTTGAAGGGGTGAAGTTCCCCCACTCCTGTAATTGGAAACTCAGAGGTGAAGCGAGTCTTGATAGACAATGGAGCTTTTGTTGATATTTTGTTTCATGACGCGTTTGTGAAGATGGGGTACACTGACTCTCAGTTGACCCCAACCAACATGCCCATCTACGGGTTTAATGTAGTTGAGTCCAAAGTTGAAGGGACTATTCAATTGCCCATGACAATCGGGCAAGAACCCAAGGAGGCTACTCAGATGCTGAATTTTCTGGTAATCAAGGCATCCTCGACTTATAATGCAATCCTGGGAAGGACTGGACTTCATGCATTCAAGGCTGTTGCCTCAACTTACCACATGAAGATTAAGTTTCCAACCAGGAATGGTGTTGGAGAACAGAAGGGTGACCAGAAAATGGCTAGGAGCTGCTATATAGCCGCGTTAAGGCCTGCTGAAGTCGGGGGGCAGGTCCTTCCGATTGAAGACATGGATGTCCGCAGTGATAAGGAACACCAAGAAAGGCCAGCAGAGGACATCACACATAAGCCTCGGACAGCCATTAAGGCTAAGGCATTAACTGACTTCGTGTTTGAATGTACCATTGACAACCAAGAAGTCGGGGGCAGGAGATAGTACCCCAAGAAGGAAAAGAACTTCAGAATAAGAATGAGGAGATCAGAAGGAGTGATGAGTGCTCTATTTTGATGGAGCATCAAAAACAAAATCAAGCCATGCAGGCCTAGTCTTGCAAAGTTGGACTTAGCTTCATATTTATCTAGTAGAAGTAGAAATAAGGTTCGATGAAACCATGCAGAGCATGTCGCTCCGAGTAGGACAGTAGTACTCTATGTAAGGGTTGAACCCATTTAAGTTATTAATGTAAGTTTGCTTTTCGTTCTATGATTCTATTTATGTGCCAAGCACCTGATGTGTGTAAGTCAAAGATGACCAAGTACCGAAAATAAAAGAATACACGAATGGAAACAAACAAACACATAAATAAAACTCTGAAGGGTCGAGATTTAGGTTACAAGCACAACCAAATAAGTGTTTCAAGTACTTGAAGGACCAAAGATAAAAGACATGTGGCAATCAAAGCCAAGCAAGGCTGTCGAGGCTAAGGACTAGCCACTCTTCAATGTTTTCAAAAAATACTTGGATGGAGAATCTAAGGTAGAAGACCAATAGAGAACCTTAAACAATGATCAAGAAGTTTAAGCAAACTCTCGTTTTAAAGAGTTTAAAAGGTGAGAAGCCCACATGATTGTCTTATTTGAAATCTAAATCGAGGAATCAACCTTGAATCCTTGACCTAGAATCAAGAAAACAAGAAACAAAGATGGAACCAAGAAAACGTTGAAGTCCTGATGGACCACCCGTTGAAGAAACATATTGCATAGCCCGAAAGGCAATTGAAGGAACCCCTTGAAGGGCAAGTTGACAGCATTCTTACAAGAGAACAGTAATGTGTTTGCTTGGACAGCAGCTGATATTCCAGGGATTGATCCCCAACTCATAACTCACAAATTGAATGTCAATCCTAAATGAAAGACAATAAAGCAGAAGAAGAGGAACTTTGCTCTTGAAAGGCAAGAGGCCATTAAGCAAGAAGTTGACAAGCTCTTGGAAGCTGGTTTTATTGAAGAAATTCAGTTCCCTGGATGGTTGGCTAACCCTATGATGGTCAAGAAGGCAAATGGGAAGTGGAGGATGTGTATAGACTTCACTGACTTAAATGATGCATGTCCTAAGGATTGTTTTCCTCTGCCAAGGATTGATACGTTGATAGATGCCACAGCTGGACACGAGATGTTGAGCTTCATGGACGGGTTTAGTGGCTACAATTATATTAAGATGCACAAGGATGAAATCCCAAATAATGCAGGAGCTACTTACCAACGATTGGTGAATAAGATATTTGCCCATCTAATTGGAAAAACCATAGAGGTCTATGTTGATGATACGTTAGTTAAAAGCCTATTCATGGCAGACCACATTAAGCACCTCAGAGAGGCATTCGAAGTGTTGAGGCACCATAAGATAATGTTGAATCCAGCCAAGTGTGCTTTTGGCATTGGATCAGGAAAATTTTTGGGTCTAATGGTTTCAAAGAGAGGAATATAAGCTGTTAGAAATGATTGATGGAAACAGTGTTTGGAAGTTAAAGTCAGAAAACAGAGTTTAGCTGGAAGCAGTCAGAGTTTAGTTAAACACTGACTGGAAGCGCAAACAGAGTTTGTTAAACTCTGTAGCGGCATTGTCTGAAGAGTCAACAGTGTTTGAAGATTGATTTGAGATGAATATGGAAGCAATATCTTTGAAGATTGGAAAGCTGTCAAAGAGATTGAGTTGACTTGGAAGACTGAAGCAATCGTGATTGATATCAATTGTATAGCTTGATTATAGGAAAATCAGTTACTGATTGTACGAAGCTGTATGTTCTATAAATACAGTTAGGTTAACCCTAAAAGGGTAGTCGAACATTGAGAAATCTATTGATTGTAACCTAAGCAGCTCTCTGTGATATTTACATCACCGAGAGAGGAATTATTAATTCCAAACAGTTTTTAATTGTTAAACAGTGTGTTCTTGTTAAGTTACTCATACAGTATTTGATTGCTTATTGTGTATTCGACCTAACAAGTGGTATCAGAGCCTAATCTGTTACTTTATTACAGTTAAAGATCCAAACACAAGAGTAATCAATGGCAGAGATACCTCCACCATCTGAGAAAGCCCCTACTACTGTTAGTAGGTATGAGACAATAAGGGTTCCTATACTTAGGCCATCAGAGTATGCAATTTGGAAGGTGAAAATGACCATGTTTCTGGAGGCTACAGATCCAGAATACCTTGATAGAATATATGAAGGTCCTCACAAACCAACAAAATTATCTGCTGCTGCTGCTGGTGAGGAATCAAAGGTCATTCCAAAGGAAAAGAAAGATCTAACTGCTGAGGATCTTTCATCTATTGCAAAGGATGCAAAAGTGAGACATTTACTTCACAGTGCATTAGACAATGTTATGTCTAATAAAGTGATTAACTGCACAACTGCAAAGGAAATATGGGATGCACTTGAGGTTAGGTGTCAAGGAACTCCTGCAATCAAGAAAAACAGAAGAAACATACTCACTCAGGAGTATGAGCACTTTGAGGCAAAGTCTGATGAAACCATGACAGAAACATTTGACAGATTCTGTAAACTGCTCAATGATTTGTCATTGGTTAACAAAGAGTATGATTTAGAAGACTCAAATCTCAAGTTTCTTCTTTCTCTACCTGAAAAGTGGGATGTGAAAACAACCACTATAAGAGATAATTATGAACTTGGTGAAACAGAGATTGATGAAATTTATGGACTGCTCAAAACCCATGAATTGGAATTGGAACAGAGAAATAAAAGATCAAGTAGAAAGTCAAAGTCTGTTGCACTTAAGGTTAAGGAGAAACCATCAAAGAAGGAGGCATCAAGGAGAAAGGCAAAAGGGAAAGCCTTAGTCATACATTCAGAGAATGAGTCATCAAACACTGATGTTGACTCAAACACTGATGGATCATCTGATTCTGAAGATGATGAAGAGATGATGCAAATGGCTGCATTGATGGTAAAGACCTTCAAGAAGATGGGATACAAGAACTTCAAGAAGGGAAAGAGATTCTCCAGGGACTACTCAAAGTCTGACAAGAAGAATTTCAAGAAAGCTGAGGGAAAAGACTTCAAATCTGGTAAGAAAGATAAGTCTGAAATTCAATGCTACAAGTGTAAGGAGATGGGACACTATGCTCCTGAGTGCAAGAAGGGTAAAACTGAAAAGGCACTCTACACCAAAGGCAGAGATTGGGCAGACACTTCAGATTCAGATGAGGAAGTCAACTATGCTCTCATGGCTACTACTCAGACTGAAAATGATGATCTCAAGGTACCTCCAACTACCTATGCTTATAACACTGATAATATAACTGAATTGAGAATTTATCTTAAGGCATTGCATATCAGTTATAGGGATCAGACTTTAGAAAATGAGAGGATAAAGTCTGAGTGTTCTCAACTCAAAGAAAGAAATAAACTTGTTGAGAAACAGCTAGAGAACATGAATAAAATTCAAAAAGAGAGAGATGATGCAGTGTTTATTGAACAGGAGTTGCTAGGTAAGAATAAGCAACTAGAATCTGAATTGGAGGATACTAAACACATCATTAAAACTTGGACACACTCTGGTAAAGACACTCAAGAAGTGTTTCAGTCAGATACAGTAGGTCTAGGTTACTCTGTAGGAGATGAACTTAGATTTGAAAATCAGGTAAAGGTTAGACCACATTGTTCATCTGAGGGAAATGTCATGGGAACAGGTGGACCTAAGACTGAAGCACAGAAAAAGGCTGTTAGAGAGTCATATGCTAAAACTTTTGTTAAAGAGGCTAACATTGGTTTAATGACAGATAAACAACTCAAGCATAAGCTTAAGGAGATAAAATCTGTCAACAAACAGAGATTGCCTAAGAAAAACAAAAATGGAAAAGTAGGCATCACATCAGGAATTAAGCCAATGCTTGCTTCGTTAGCTCCTAGAAAAACATGCTTTAATTGTGGTAGCACTAATCATCTTGCTAGTTTCTGCAGTAAGAATAAGAACATTAATTCTTTGCCTTCTAAAACTGCAGTAAAGAGTGATTATGTGAGAACTAGACCACAGACTTTATGCAAACACTGTGGAAGTACTTGGCATTCTATTTACACTTGCAGAGATTATCATGCTATTTACTATAATTACTATGAACCCAAGCCAAATTTGAAATGGGTTAAAGTAAACTCTGCAAATGTAAACTCTGAAAAAGTTAGCTTAAACTCTGTTAATGAAAATTCCGCTGCAAAAGCTAACAGAATTAAGAAAGCCAAAGGATCCAAGCAAGTCTGGATCCTTAAAACTAATAATCAGTGATTGTTTGTGATTGCAGGGCACCAGGGTTAGTACCCTAGTTGTGGACAGTGGATGTTCAGGACACATGACAGGAAATAAAGCCCTGCTATCAGAGTTTGAGGAGAAGGCTGGCCCAGAAGTTTCCTATGGAGATGGCAACATAGGACATACACTGGGATATGGCAATATTAATCTTGGAAATGTCATCATCACAAATGTAGCTCTGGTTCCAGGACTCAAGCATGATCTGCTATCTGTGAGTCAAATCTGTGACAGAGGATATCATGTGGATTTTCAGCCTGAATATTGTCAAGTGATCAGTAAATCTACAGGGAAAGTTGCTCTAGTTGGAAACAGACACAATAACATCTATGAAATCAAATTGTCAACAAACACTGATGGCAAAGCAGTGTGTCTGTCTACAAGGATGTCCAGTGAAGAGAGTTGGAAATGGCACAAGAAACTCTCTCATTTGAACCTGAACAACATCAATGAGCTAATCAAGAATGATCTTGTAAGAGGTATACCAAAGTCCTTGTTGAATGTAGAAGGACTGTGTGATTCTTGTCAAAAGGCTAAACAGAGAAAAGTCTCCTTCAAAAGCAAATCTGAGTCTTCAATTGTTGATCCTTATCATCTACTACATGTTGATCTTTTTGGTCCAGTGAATGTAATGTCTCTTGGAAAGAAGAAATATGCTCTAGTCATTGTTGATGAATATACCAGGTTCACATGGGTATATTTTCTTGCAAAGAAGGATGAAACTGCATTAACACTGACAGAACATATATTACAACTGGAAAAAGGGTCAGAGAATCAAGTGAAGATAATCAGAAGTGACAATGGAACTGAGTTCAGGAATTCATCTATGGAAGAATTTTGCAAGAGTAAAGGGATAAAACAAGAGTTTTCTGCACCTGGCACTCCACAACAAAATGGTGTAGTGGAGAGGAAGAACAGAACCTTGATAGAAGCTGCCAGAACCATGCTAGATGAAGCAAAGTTACCAACATATTTCTGGGCAGAAGCAGTTCAAACTGCTTGTTTTACTCAAAATGCAACACTGATCAACAAGCATGGTAAAACACCATATGAAATGGTGAAGAAGAAAAAGCCAAATCTAAAATATTTTCATATTTTTGGATGCAAATGCTTTGTGTTGAAGACTCATCCTGAACAGTTGACCAAGTTTGACCTAAAGGCAGATGAAGGAATTTTTGTTGGCTATCCACTGTCAACAAAGGCATTCAGAATTTATAATCTGAGAACTAGAGTGATCATGGAATCAATTCATGTGTCATTTGATGACAAGAAAATAACTGGACTTGAAGATGTCAATGAACATGATCAACTGCACTTAAACTCTGATCAGACTGATTTGACAAACTCTGTTGATCTAAACTCTGAACCTCTACTGGTAAATACTGAAGAAACTCTTCAATCAGAAACAAGGGAAGAACCAGTTGAGGGGGAGCATGAAGAATCACATCATAGTGATAATTCAAACACTGAAAGTGACTCAGTTGATGATTCTGAATCAAACTCTGTTGATTCAAACTCTGTTGATAATTCTGAGAAGTCACATTCAGGGGGAGCATCAGAAAATGAAGAAAGGCACCAAGAAAATCAGGAGAGCATGGATCAAGGGGGAGGATCACATGATGACAGAAGCAATCTGCCTTCTGCAAGAAAATGGACTAAATCTCACACACCTGATTTGATTATTGGTGATCCAGATGCAAAAGTAAGGACAAGAAGTGCAACAACAAATGAATGTCTGTTTCATGCATTCTTGTCACAAACTGAGCCAAAGAAAGTGGAAGAAGCTCTTAAAGATGCTGACTGGATAACAGCAATGCAAGAAGAGCTAAATGATTTGAAAGAAATGAAGTGTGGACACTTGTACCAAGGCCCAAGAACAGATCAATTGTTGGTACTAAATGGGTTTTCAGGAATAAAACTGACAGTGAAGGTGTTATCACAAGGAACAAGGCAAGACTGGTTGCAAAAGGCTACTCACAACAGGAAGGAATAGACTATGATGAAACATTTGCTCCAGTAGCTAGATTGGAGGCAATCAGAATCTTTCTTGCATATGCCTCTCACATGAAATTCAAAGTGTTTCAGATGGATGTAAAAAGTGCATTTTTGAATGGAAAACTTGAAGAAGAAGTGTTTGTGGAACAACCACCAGGGTTTGTAGATCCAAAATATCCAGATTATGTCTACAGGTTAGACAATGCACTCTATGGACTTAAGCAGGCACCAAGGGCATGGTATGAAACCCTTGCCAAATTTCTACTAGAAAGTGGATTTCACAGAGGTACTATTGACAAAACTCTGTTTTACTTCCAAAATGGTAGTGACTTGCTTTTAGTTCAGATATATGTGGATGACATTATTTTTGGGTCTACTAATGATAAACTCTGCAAGAAGTTTGCCAAACTCATGCAGTCAAGATATCAAATGAGTATGATGGGAGAGCTTAGTTATTTTCTAGGTCTACAGGTGAAGCAAACAGATGATGGAATTTTTATAAATCAAGCAAAATATACCAGAAACCTTCTCAAGAAATTTGGTATGCTTGATTGTTCATCTGCAACAACTCCCATGGCAACTGCAACAAAATTGGACAAAGATGCAGGGTCATCAGTAGATATGACAAGTTACAGAGGAATGATTGGTTCTTTACTCTATTTGACAGCTAGCAGACCTGATATCATGTATGCAACTTGTTTGTGTGCAAGGTTCCAGGCAGATCCAAGAGAACCACATTTAACAGCAGTAAAGAGGATATTCAAGTACCTCAAGGGCACTATGACTTTGGGGCTGTGGTATCCAAGAGAATCAGAGTTTAAACTTCTTGGTTACTCTGATGCAGACTTTGCTGGATGTAAGATAGACAGAAAAAGCACCAGTGGAAGCTGTCAATTTCTGGGTGACAGACTTGTTTCCTGGTACAGCAAGAAACAGAAGTCAATATCTACATCTACAGCTGAAGCAGAGTATATTGCTGCTGGTAGCTGCTGTGCACAGATTTTATGGATGAAGAATCAACTGCTGGATTATGGATTAAGGTATACCAAAATACCTATTTACTGTGATAATCAAAGTGCTATTGCAATGACAGGTAATCCAGTACAACATTCAATGACAAAGCACATCAGCATAAGGTATCACTTCATCAGAGAGCATGTAGAGGAAGGAAACATTGAGCTTCACTTTGTGTCTACAGAACAACAACTTGCAGATATCTTCACCAAGCCATTGAGTGAAGCTACATTTACAAGACTGGTCAATGAACTAGGAATGGTCTCTAGTTTTGACTAGAGATGTTGGTTAGACTCAAAAACTTATTGCTCATGATTCTTTTTCTGTAAATTGTTAAGTGCTATGTGAACCTTAGTATTAAACTCTGTTATGCATGCTTATGTTTAAAACTTTTTAAACTCTGTTAAGCATGTCTGTCTGTTAAACACTGTTAACATGTTAGATACACTCAGTGAATTCAGAATTGATTATTGTCTGAATGAAAACGCCAATGAAGAAAAATTTATGAAGCATGATTCTCAGTAAATAAATCATGATTCTTTCTGAGTCACTGTAATCTAATCAGACTTTGTGCAGTAATTCAACACAGCATGATACTGTTTCATATTTATAGCATCTCTTAGTTTATTCAATCCTAAACTCTGAGTCTATGAATATTGTGTGCATTGCCTCTCATAAATAATTTTGGTTATTGATGAACTCTAAACTCTGATAAGTGACATTCTGTTTCCAAAGGTATGGTTCATGATGATTCCTTGTTTGTACTTGTGAAAACCATAAAACTTGAGATGTGTCATTGATTAGTTTAGTGAGTTCAGATTCATGTCTACAACCTGTGAGAGTTTGAGCCAAATCAGTGATTGATACATTTTCTATCAATCAGTATTTATTGTTGTGTGATATTCATCAGGTAGTATGTTTCTCTAGAACTTGTATTAGACCATTTTGAGACTACATGATATGTGTGTGCATGAAAATGATAAAGGCAATAGGATTCAAACACTGTTCAAAATTCTTTTGAACTTTGTTCAAACACTGTATAAACACTGTTCATAAATTCCATCCTTAGTAAACCCCTTTGAGCCTTATTAACTGCTCATTTTTCTTATACTCTGAAGTGTTAAGAGCAGTTATATTTTTTTCTCAAACAGATGAGTGTTTCTCAAGAAAAGAAAAGTTTACTCAGTATATATGCTAAATAAAAAAAAATAAAAAAAATAAAAAATAAAAAAAGGGCATATATACTGATCTTGTACAAATATTTACTAACAGTGTGACTGAACACTTTGATCTATTGAAATGTTCAGCTTGATATTCACTCATGAATAAAATATCCTTTTCATCTGTTTGATCTTATCTCATTTAAACCCTGAATAAAGTCCTTTTGATTTGTGAATACATGTACTCAAAGTAGTGTAGAATTGGTGGACATTCAAGCATATGGTAGATTCTGCTATTTCTGATTGAATGTGAGTGTAAACACTTCACCTAAACACCTGTGTGTTTGAGAGTTTGTGAGATTATCCAGTTCATGACTGTTATTCACTGAATGAAACTCTGATTTCTATCTCTTGATCTTTTTGTCTTCAAAGACTGTGTGCTTTCTTGGATAATCATGGACATCAAAGGGAATAGAAGTTTTCAGATTTCTGTATTACAGTAACTACAGAGTTTAGCATTCATCAAACAATCAGTGTTTAATATGAGAGTTTGTGCATTCAGTGGTTATTGATTTTTGTTACGGATTCTATGAAATATTAGATGCTCTAAAAATTGATTTCAGTAAACTCTGCTTCACACACACTTAATTCACAACTGTGCAATTTTTGAAAGGGTGTTAGTGATAAAGTTGGATAATTGATAAACACTGTTGAGTTGTGATAAGTACTCTGAGGTAAAATCTCATTGAGATGATTTGACTATTTTGCAGTAATTGGGGTAGTTGACAACTGTTAATTAGTGTAAGTGTCGTGATTATAGGAATGACAGCGGTAATTATTAAGTAATCCATTGGTTGTTTGACACGTGTCCCATGTTAATGTCCCACTCACACACTACTCTACAACAGTTGCGCGTTTTTACTAAATAAACGATTGAGTTTTAATTTTACTCAAATCGTCTTTAGTCTCTTACTCCATATCGATTCACATTCACACACTCACAGTTACTTGCATACTCATTCACTTTCACACTTCTCATATATTCTCTTTCACATTTTGATAAACACTTACAGTGCATACACATCTTTTCTCTGAATATCTTCGTATCACTTTTTACTAATGGCAACAAAAGCGTTTGATGCAGCAGGGTTAGTTTTTCTTCCTAGTAACTATGCAGCACCGTTGGAGACTGTAAATGCTCTAGAGGCGTTTCATGTGTTCCAAAATTTCTTGAAAGACTCTGAAATAGGGAAGGCTCTAACAGCACCAGCTACACTATCTGCTTCACAAATTGCTACTTTCTGGACAAACTCTGAATATGATGATGGAGGAGAGTCTGGCACTCCAACAATCATTTTCACTCATGAAGAATCAGAGTATATCATTACTCCAACTACTGTTAGGGATGCTTTGGACTTTGAGACACACACTTCTTACAGTGTTGTTGGTCATGATCGGTTGAGGACAATGTTGGAACAAATTGGATGTGCAGGAAACTTGAACAAGATAGGGTCTTTGAGACGGCCAAGTTTGAGAAAGGAATGGAGTTTCTTTTTCGATTGTATAACACGGGCTTTTGGAAAGAAGACAACAAACTGGGATGCACTTCCTCTTGATACTCTCCAAATTGGTCATGCTCTACTATATGGAGGTAACTTCGATTTTGGTAGACTAGTACTAATGAATTTGGGAGAGCGTTTGTCTGAGTCTACTACTGTTTATTTTGCTCGTTTTTGTCAACTGCTATTTACTGCCTGTGTGCCTAACATTCCAATTGATGAAGCTGATGTGATTCAGCCTTTTCAAGTTGCTAAAAGAATTTTTTCTGATTTGACAAACAAAGATGTCACTAAACAGCAAATACCTGAGATGTTTATGCTTTTAGCCTTACAAAACTATGTAAACCAACCACAAGACCCTCAATCACCACAACAAATGCCTGAACCAATAGACACCATAAACTCTGAACCAACACCTACAACACCCACACCCACTGTACCTACTACATCTCATCAACCACAACCAGAAACCTTCAACTCTTCACCAATAAACTCTCCACCTTCAAACACTGAACCTTTAAACACTGAACCCTCAAACACTGAAACCTTAAACACTGAAACCTTAAACTCTGAGCCAGCACCTACTGAACAACCCAAAACCAAGCCAAAAAGAAAGAAACACACTGCCCAAAACACTAAACACTCAAAGGCCAAACAAACAATACCTGGAGCTGTTTATACAAGAAGGAAGAAACAGAAAGCAAATAGACCTTCACTTTCACCACCAAGAGAGAGCTCAAGTGAAGATGAAAAAGAGAATGTGGTGCCTCCAATCAAGAAGAGGAGATTAATTCTTTCTGATTCAGATGAAGAGAATGTTGTTGAAGCTCCAGAGGTGGTTTTACAGCAAACACCTACTGTTGAGATTACAGTGAATGTTGCTATACCTGCAAAGGTTGAAATGCCTGCAGAGGATATTATCACTGACAAAGTTGAAATACCTGCAGAGGTTGAAATGCCTGCAGAGGATAATGTTAATGTTCAAATGCCTACAGAGGATAAAATGCCTGTAGAAGAGGATAACAGAGATGGTTTTTCACCAAGGGATAATATGTTTGACTCATTTGAACCATTCTCTGATCCTATCTCACCAATTGTTCATACTGAAGCTCCTGGTGTAGCTGATGAGCCTGCAGTACATGTTCCTGAAGCTGCAGCATCACCCACAGAGCTGGTATCTTCTCCAATTCAAGACAAAGGTGATGAAGTTGATCAGGCAACAAAGATAATTTCTGAATCCATGCATGTTGAAGCTACAAAGGCAAACTCTGTTGCAGAGCCTGTGCAATATGAGGTGATTATTGAAAAGGTTGCAGCAGTTATTGAAGAAACTGTGGCTGACACTGCTCAGCACAGTGGTTCTTTAAAAGATGATCAATCTAAGGATGCAAGTGCTGAAGATGAATCTGCTAGTAGTGCAAACTCTGACTCTTTTGTGAGTGCACCTGCACAGACAGATAATAAACATACACCTTTTGATCAGCCTTGTCCATCTCATGCAGTTGAAGTAGAGCATCTTGCTAAGTCTGCTGAAAATTGGTATAAACAAGATTGCATTTTTCCAAAAGGGAGAGCATCTGAGTTTGTTAAGCAAACTGCAAAGCAAATTTCAAATCCAGAAATCTTATCCTGTTTAAAGGCAACTGTGGTACAAGTCAAGACTCTGGAAGGAAATTTTGCTGAAACTAAACAAGAAATTGCTTCCTTGAAGACTGAGATTCAGTCAAGAGAGTTGAAGATGGATAGAGAGTCTAAAATAAAAGCTGTTCAGCTATCTAAAGTTCAAGACACTCTCTTTGCCAGGCTAGGAAAAGTTGAAGAGAATCAGACTGCTTTATTTGCTAAGGTTGATTCAATTGCAAACTCTTTAGAGCTCATTACATCAATACTTATACCTGATGATGTCAAAAAGGGGGAGAGAGTGGCTAAGTCTAAATGCAAAGTTTCTCAAACTCTGACTCAAAAGGATGATGCTGGAGATGGAGGGGCAAGTGATAAGAGCAAGGTTTTAAACTCTGAAAGGCAAACTCTGAGATCTAGCAAATCTTTTAAATCACAGTCTGTTGGAATAAACACTGAAACTCAAGGTACTTCAAAGACCAAGAGTTTGGAATTAACATCAAATCCAAAGACTGATGAGGAGTTAGCTGTTAAGCTTTTTATGGAAGAGAATGCAGAAGGAGTTACTTTAGAAGATGCTAAAGCTGAAGAGAAGAGTTTACAAGAAAAGCATCTGAAAGCTCTAAAGTCTGAAAAAGCAAAGAAGAATATGAAAGTTGCTGAAGCTGCAAAGCCTGTTCTTAAAGGCATTCAAATCAAAGAACCTGTTGGTACAGATCAAAGAATGCAAGTATTCAGAAAACCAACAGATGCAGAAGCCAAGCAAAAGCTGAAAAGTATAGTTACAACCTCTGTTGATACACATGTTGTACAGAAGAATGAAAACACAACCTCTGTTGCTGCACAAGTTGTGACCACACCATTATTGTCTTCTCAGTTGAAATCAACATTTAAGAGGGGTGCTCCTCATGATCCAAGACTAGAAGCTACAATTCCAATGGATTTTACTGATGGTAGAGCTTTATCTGGTAAAGTTGGATACAACAAAGAAGGCATAGGCTCACACAGAGATAAAAGGCAATATGTTGGTCCTAGAGATCCTTCTTCACTGTCTGTTCCAGGTCGTGGTGTCACTCAAGAGAGTTTGGACAAACTGGAGTCAGTACAACTTGTATATCAGAAGAGTCTAGAAAAGGATTTCTTGCTATATTTCATGGCTGATGGAACAGTATTTAAAGTCTCTGAAAAGGATATCGAATTAAAGTATGCTGAAGAACTTGAATATGTCCTATATATTTTCAGAGTAAGAAATCAAAGAGCTCAGTCAGTTGCAAATGTGCTTCAACAAAGAATGATTCAAAACCTTGCAAGAAGGCAAATGAAATTCAACAGCAAGTATGTTCCTAAATACAGAGATTGGAATGGCAATCTGATTGAAATGGAGAAAGGGACTACAAAGCTGAAAACAGATCTTGGAATCACTGTTCTGGATTTCAATGTAAAATCTGAAGAGGTGAAATATATCAGGTTGGGAAATGAAATGAGAAGAAACAAAATCTATGATCTTAGAGCTGCTATCTATCAAACTGATGAGAATGATCCTCAGTTGAGAGAAATCAAAGAAGCTATGCAGATAGAGCTTGAAAATGCTGAAAGAAGGTTGCTTATAGACTATCTCAGAACAATGCCTGATCTGCAAGAGATTAGAAATTAAAGTCTGTAAGAATTTTCTTATTTTCTGTAGAATTTGTTAAGTGAAAGCTTAAACTCTGTTTGTATGTTAAACACTGTAAACTTTGTATTTGTTTTGACATCATCATTTACTGTAAAACTTGTACATTCTTGCTAATGGACAAGTTGGGGGAGATTGTTAGAAATGATTGATGGAAACAGTGTTTGGAAGTTAAAGTCAGAAAACAGAGTTTAGCTGGAAGCAGTCAGAGTTTAGTTAAACACTGACTGGAAGCGCAAACAGAGTTTGTTAAACTCTGTAGCGGCATTGTCTTAAGAGTCAACAGTGTTTGAAGATTGATTTGAGATGAATATGGAAGCAATATCTTTGAAGATTGGAAATCTGTCAGAGAGATTGAGTTGACTTGGAAGACTGAAGCAATCGTGATTGATATCAATTGTATAGCTTGATTATAGGAAAATCAGTTACTGATTGTACGAAGCTGTATGTTCTATAAATACAGTTAGGTTAACCCTAAAAGGGTAGTCGAACATTGAGAAATCTATTGATTGTAACCTAAGCAGCTCTCTGTGATATTTACATCACCGAGAGAGGAATTATTAATTCCAAACAGTTTTTAATTGTTAAACAGTGTGTTCTTGTTAAGTTACTCATACAGTATTTGATTGCTTATTGTGTATTCGACCTAACATAAGCCAACCCCGATAAGATCAAAGCAATTTTAGATATGGAGCCCCCACTCTCAATAAGAGATGTGTAGAAGTTAATGGACCGAGTAGCAGCGTTAGGAAGATTCATCTCCAAGTCTGGTGATAAATGCTTACCTTTCTTTCAAGCATTGAAAAAGGTGAAAAATTTTGAGTGGACTCCTGAGAGCAAAGAGGCCTTCGAATAGCTGAAGAAGTACATGGCTGAAGCCCCGTTGTTAGCCAAGCCTAATCCCGGAGAGACTCTCTACCTATACCTAGCGGTATCTGAACAAGCATTGAGTGCTGTCCTTATTCGAGAAGAAAGTAAGGTTCAAAAACCTATATATTATGTCAGCAAGGTGTTGCACGGGGCTGAGTTGAATTACTCTCCCATTGAGAAATTTGCTTTGGCATTGATAACGACCTCAAGAAAGCTACGACCATACTTCTAAGTACACAAGATTCAAGTCTTGACGGACCAGCAGCTGAGGAACGTATTGCACAATCCAAAGGCCAGTGGAAGGCTAATCAAGTGGGCAATTGAAATTGGAGAATTTGACATCACGTATAAGCCTCGAACAACCATTAAAGCTCAGGCATTAGCTGACTTCGTGGTTGAATGTACCATTGACAACCAAGAAGTCGGGGGGCAGAAGATAGTAACCACCCCTGGAAGTGAGAATAAAGATGAAGAACTTGTACCTGAGCTAAAGGAGTATTGGGTGCTCTATTTTGATGGAGCATAAAAAACAAAATCTAGTGGTGCGGGTTTGGTCTTACAAAGCCCTGATGGGTTCACAGTTGAGTACGCTTTGAAATCGTACTTTCCAACAACCAACAACGAAGTTGAATACGAAGCCTTGATAGCCGGATTGGGCTTGGCCAGAATCATGAGGGTCAAGAATATCAAAGTTTGTGGGGATTCAAGACTAGTAGTATCGCAAGTGAATGGTGAATTTGAGGCCAAGCATGAAACTATGGCAAAGTATTTGCGAGTTGTGAAGGCTGTTATGACTCAGTATGATGAGTGCTATGAGGAGCACATTCCAAGAAATGAGAACATTAAGGCCGATGCCCTATTTAAGTTCGCCTCTTCTGAGATAGAAAATTATGCGGAGAGTTTTTACTTCCAGGTTCTGAAGACCCCACCATCGATTCGAAATTGGTAGCACCAGTTGATGTAAGCTGAAGGATAGACCCTCTCAAAGCTCATCTTGAGACTGGTTGGCTCCCTGATAATGCCTTGAAAGCACAGAAACTATTAGTGAGAATGTTGAGATAAGAGGTCCTTTGTCATTCCATACTTAAAATCTTGAATCTCAAATCCCGACACAAAATTTAAGCCTTGATGGCCAACAAGGCTGTCTGCCTCCAATCGAGCTTGTCGTTTGAGTTTAAGGACTCGAATCAAGAGTCGTCAGTCAAGTTAAGACCTAAGAAAGGTTATATGAGCATAAAAAGAAGGTTGGAAACCTAGAATCAAGCTAAAGGGTTGAAAACCAACAAAGGCACACCAGGCCTAAGGTCAAGCGCTAAGGAGCAAGTGAACTACCTAAATTATCAACCGAGAAGGAAGACCTCCTCCATGAGAAACAAGGAGGAGGCAAGAACTAAAGAACTTCATCACAAGGATGAGAGTCAAGGGTTGATGATAACCTTAAGACCAAGGATTTAGCAAACAAGTTAAAGCCCGGAAGGTCACGAGGATTAAGAAACAAGTCGTTTGAGTTCAAGGTTCACGAAACCCTTCAAGGCATAGTAAACACCTCCATCAACATACCAAGACTGATTTTCAATCCTGAGCCAAGGCACGAACGAAGCCGAAATTAAAATTTAGCACCGCTAGCACCGTTTAGTGCCGTTAGCGTCGACTAGCGCCGTTTAGTGCCTTTCAGCGCTGTTTAGTGCTGTTAGCACCATTTAGTGCTGTTAGTGCCGCTAGCACCATTTAGTGCCATTTAGCGCCGTTTGACCTCGATTGGTTTTAGGTCCAAGGTCCATAACTTCTAAGACCACGGTTGATTCTAGGTCCAAGATCCATAATTTCTAAGACCACGGATGATTTTAGATCCTAGATCCATGGTTTCTAAGACCACGGATGATTTTAGATCCGAGATCCATGATTTCTTTTAAAACCACGGATGGGTTTAGGTCCGGGCTTTTTAGCCAACCACGAAGTGGCCGACCACGACACCCGGAGGGCCGCAACCGACCACGAAGCAACCGACCACCACGCCCGAAGGAGCAGCAGCCGACCACGAAGCAACCAACCACCGCACCCGGGGAGTGCCAGCCGACCACCAGATGGCCGACCACCGTGTCCGGGAGCCCTTCGACCGACCACCAACTGGCCGATCACGGACTGCCCGTGAATCCGGCCGATCACGGGTAGTTTGTGATCCCAGCCCTCAAATATTTCGACCCCGGTTGATTTTCAGTACTGGAACGAAGTTAGAGATTAACACAGATTAGTGCTTGTTAGCACAGATTAGTGCCGATTAGCACCGTTTAGTGTCGTTTAAGCACCAGTTAGTGCCGATTAGCACCGAATAGTGCAGATTAGCGCCGTATTATGCCGTTTAACATCGTTTAACACTGTTTAAACGTTGTTTAAAACTGATTAGCACTGTTTAGTGCCGATTAGCACCGAATAGTGCAGATTAACATCGTTTAGTGCCGTATTATGCCGTTTAACATCGTTTAACACTGTTTAAACGTTGTTTAAGGCTGATTTGTACTGTTTAGTGCCGATTAGCACCGAATAGTGCAGATTAGCGCCGTTAGTGTCATATTATGCCGTTTAACATCGTTTAACACTGTTTAAACGTTGTTTAAGGCTGATTAGTACTGTTTAGTGCTGATTAGCACCGAATAGTGCAGATTAGCGCCGTTAGTGCCGTATTATGCCGTTTAACATCATTTAACACTGTTTAAATGTTGTTTAAGGTTGATTAGCACTGTTTAGTGCCTATTAGCACCGAATAGTGCAGATTAGCGTCGTTAGTGCTGTATTATGCCGTTTAACATTGTTTAACACTATTTAAACTTTGTTTAAGGATGATTAGCACTATTTAGTGCCGATTAGCACCGAATAGTGCAGGTTAGTGCCGTTAGTGCCGTATTATGCCGTTTAACATCGTTAACACTGTTTAAACGTTGTTTAAGGTTGTTTAGCGTTGTTCAGTGCCGTTTAACACCGTTTAGTGTAATTCAACATCGTCGTAAACCCGTCGTCGCTCCACGCTTTACATTAAGATGATATTGTTGAAAATACTCGCATAAGAGCAATAAATCCTGACCTAAGTCTCGGAAAAGGCCATTAAAATTTCAAGGAAAACCTGATCAGTTTTCCTAGAAGTTGGGGGGCAAATGATATGGGCTAAAAGTAAGCCCTAAAGACAAATTTAATATGACATTAATTAGACCCAATATGCTCAAAACGTGGGGCGTACCAGATTGGCCCAAACCCTAGTTACACTATTAATTTCATAATTAATATTAGGGGTAATAAACAGCTCAGCAAATAAGAGTCAAACAAGGATATTACTCTTGCCTGACTTAGACTCCAAGATACATACTTCAACATGGAAACTAATTCCTACAAGGAAGGAGTCTAGAACCTTCCTCAAGGCGGTGGCTTGCCCACCAAGTCTCTGACTCCTACCATAATTCTAAGGCTTCTCAGCCTATATAAGGGCCTGACCCCTCATTCTCATAACTACGTCTTGGCTTGATTCTCAATACGAGATACGTAGGCACTCTGTGAGGACCGGTTAGTCTCGAACACGGAAACAACCATTAAAGCTCGAACCTCACCAACCCTAGCATTAAATACAATTTTGTAACCTAGTTTTTATTCCACAACAATTAATTAATAAAAGAATATAAGCCAACACTACAAAATCGGATTTGAACAAATTTTAAATAGTTTGGATAAAATTAATATCTTCAAAAACTCGATTTTTTAAAAGGTTCAAAAATATATTATTCACAATTTGTTAATAAAATAAATAAACGAACACTACATATATTTTAATTATTAAATATACGCTATAAGAGTATTATTATTGGTTGGTGAATAATTTATCAATCAAAAAATTAAAATTATTTAGAGGCAATCAGAATTTACTTCTAAACTTTAAATCAATCAATCATATACAAAATTTTTATTATTTACCATGCTTATTCTAATTTACTAATCGCGGTTAAATTAAATTTAAATATAAAATATCTTGATTTAATAACTTCGCATATCACATGGTTTTTAATTATACTAACTGTAAATATTATTTTCTATAAATCCACATAACAGTATATTACATATGGTTATATATCTTTTAGTTATGAATTGTTTTTGAACATCCTTTATTAAAATAAAGGATAACCGAATCTAACATGTATTAGTTAACCAATCACAAGATTGTGAATTATTTTAACATCAATCAGAATCAATTAAATTTAAATCAATTAAACTTAATGTAACATGTTTCTCTATTGGATCTAGATTTTACGTTTCAGCCAAGACTAAACTCATATCAAGTTACACTCAATAACAATTAATTTTTATTTTTTCATATCAATTAACTAAACATAATAACTACTAATTTGTATTTTAACGGTTAAATAATAAACAATTTATATAAAATAAAATTCTTACAAACTAAAAATATAATTATTATATCAATTTAAATAATACAGGAAATCTAAGCCGCTTATTCCCTATTCCCCATCAAACTTAGCCAACTTTGATAAACTAAGTGTATGCATCATTTCTTCTCATGGCTAAATCATATCAATTTCGGTTAAGATACTACTTTATATCTTTTTATTATATGGCATTCTATACTTGGATAGTTATCTTTTTATTTCGATTGTATATGTGTATTATATGTGTCGCGTTTTAGTTGTCCAATAAATTTAAAAGAAAAACGATTCTGACAAAAAAACGATTTAGGTTATCATCATCCCCAGTCCGGATTCTCTCAGAGTTACTTCCCATTAGAATATTCAGTAGCAAACTTCAATAATTCAGCGACTTACTAAATTATAGGCATCAATCCTTATCACATTACACTGATTTGTTTACATTATTAGGTGTGCCTATAGATAAATGTTTTTTTACAGTGTTGGGTTGTCAATGTTATTCAGTGATTACTTAACAATTTTATTCTAAATACTACAATTATTTAATATAAAAATTTATACATTAATACATGAATCTATTATATTTATAAAGTGATTACTTAACAATTTTATTCTAAATACAATGATTATTTAATTTAAAAATTTATAGATTAATACATGAATCTATTATATTTATAATAGATATTTTGATATCTCAAACTTTCAATTCAAAATCATAAGGTACAATTAAAATCATAAATTAAAAATTATTAAAAATATAAAACTATTTACCACACTATTCTAAATACACATTCAAAATTTAAGTTATGCAAAGTATTAAATAATTCAGTCATAAAAAAAGCTAATCAACCAATTAAAATGTTAGAATGAATTTTAAACCAATCATCTTTTAACATTTTAATTAAGAATTTTTTTAACTATGCAATAATTAATGGAAAAACAATTTGACTTGACAATATATTTGAATTATTCAAAATATTAAATATACTCTTAAATAGTACTTTACATTATTTGGTGTATAAATTATAAATCAAAAAATAAAAAATATTACAGAGTCAATGAAAATATTTGTTGTGGAATAAAAACTAGGTTATGATTATGACGGCTAGGGTTTGTCTGTATTTAATGCTAAGGGTGGTTGAGCTTCGAGCTTTAATGGCTGCTCTCGTGCTCGTGGCTGAATCTGCCTTCACAAGATGCCTACGTACTTTGATGTGTATCAAAGATCAAGCCAAAAAACGTAGTTCTGAGATGAGGGGTCTGACCCTTTATATAGGCTGAGAAGCCTTAGAGTTGTATTAGGGTTAGGTGACTTGGTGGGTAAGTCAGCCTAGAGGAAAGTTCTAGACTCCTACCTTGTAGGAGTCTGTTTCCTTGTATGAGTATGCGCCTCGGAGGCTACTCCTTGTAGAGATAATGTCCCTATCTGACACTTATTGCTGAGCTGTTTATTATCCCTAATATTAATTACGAAATTAATATTGTAAATAGGATTTGGGCCCATCTGGTGGGCCCCACGTTTGGACCATTCTAGGTCTAATTAATGCCACATTAAATGTGTCTTTAGGGCTTACTTTCAGCCCACATCAATATTGTTAGTGAATATTTCCATAATAAATTGGTCAATTTAGCACAAATTTTCTTATAAATCACTATTAATTTATTGATAATTAATTCATCAATAAAAGGACATATGATGCACAAAAATAATCAAACATGTAAAAATCATCAATAAAAGGGCATACAACATCTACAAAAACAATTAAAATTGAACAAACATATAGTAAATTATATCACTAATTTTCTTTATCCAATCATTGAACAGATCTTCAATTATGGTACATCTCTAGCTTATGTCACTAAATTATACAGTCTTTTCGGCAAGATAATCTAACAATTGGTTATGAACGTGAGGAATATGTATATCTGATTCGTCATAACGTATTCAAACAAACGACCAGAATTGTGATTCTATACTATCCAAATCAATGAACTAATATAACAAAATCTAATATATGGGTAGACAAAATCCACGAACAGGATATTAGGCTCTCAATAAAGAGAGATATTTAGTGAAAACCAAAGTAAAATCAAGGAAAAGAAAATAAGACTTATCATTTACAAGGAGTTAGTACAAAATCTAATATTTTGGTAAATAAAATCCACCAACGGGCAATGGGGTACTAGACTCTTAGTGATATTTTTATTGAAAAATAAAGAAAAATCAATATAAAAATTTAAAGAAAAAAAACGTAAAAAACTGATATCATCTCCTAAACTTTAGTTTAGCATATTTTGAGAAAGGTGAAGAGAGAGGGAGAGCAGCAGCTACGATTTTTGTTATAAAAATTAGTAATAATAATAAATAAAAAGGTTGATATACTTAAAATTATATATTTTTTTTAATAAAAGGGTGCCTTTTTGAATTTTGTATTTCTTGAATTAAAGTAATAGTATCAATTCCCATATCTTAACCTAGCTAAGAGCATATATTGAATTCGCCTGGTTGGTGACTATATTTTTTTATATCAACAAAGCATAAAATATGGTTAAGAAAACTAAATGACTTGGTAGAAAGATTCTACACAAAGAGAGATATTTGTTGACGAGAAATAAGAAAAAAAATAAAAAGGAGAGTTTCATTTTGTTTGGGAGACTTTACACCATGCATGCTACTCTTAGTTTTGTTTTGTAACATCTCAATGTTGTTGTAAGACATATAATTATATATTTACATAACTTGGATACATAGTAATATTTCATATAATTGTTATATTTTTTCGATTCGCGTATTTCATTTCATTTCGTGTACACTAAAAAATTTGTGTAATTTAGTGTCATTTTGTGTTCTAATTTCGGGTACACGATTTAATATCATGCATTTTCATTCAAGACCCTAAAGTACATGACATGAATGTACAAAATGATTTGTCAGGTCTACATAAGCTATTTCTTCTTATATATGGAGGAAAAATATACTCACTGTGTTAAATATAATTGATGTGAATAATGTTAGTATTTAAGTGTTATAGAGATTCATCAGAGTTTAACTGGAAGCTGGAAGCGATCAGAGTTTAATTAAACTCTGACAGATGGAAGCTCGACAGAGTTTGCTAAACTCTATCGGGAGGAAACGTCTACTGGTCATCATCAGAGTTCGAAGGATAATTGAAGATAATTATGGAAGCGATATATTTGAAGATTGGATAGCTGTCAAAGACATCGTGATGACTAAGAAGACGTGTAACAATTATAATTGATAACATTTGTATAGCTGATTTATAGGAGTATCAATTATCGATTGTACAGTAGCTGTATATCTTTATAAATACAGTTAGGTTAACCCTAGAAGGGAATCGTGAAACGTATTATCAATTCATTGTAACCTAAGCAGCTCTCTGTGATATTTTACATCACTGAGAGAGGAGTTATTAATTCCATACAAGTTTTTGATTGTTTAAACGTGTGCTAATTGTTATTCTCTCATACGAACTTGATTATATTTGTGTATTCGGCCTAACAATTGGTATTAGAGCAGATCTGTTACTCTATACAGTTTAAGATCCACACACAACTATAATCAATGACAGAGATACCTCATCCATCAGGTTCTATGACTGAGAAGGCTCAACCTACTATTGTGAGTCGTTATGAGACAATTAGGGTTCCTATTCTCAGGCCGGCAGAGTATTCAATCTGGAAGGTGAAGATGACCATGTTTCTGGAGGCTACAGATCCAGAATATCTTGACAGAATTTATGAAGGTCCTCATAAGCCTACAAAGTTATCTGCTGCTACTGCTGGTCAAAAAGCTAAAACAGTTCCAAAGAAGAAGAAAGATCTGACTCCTGAGGATATTTCATCTATTGCTAAGGATGCAAAGGTTAGACATCTACTTCATAGTGCCTTAGACAATGTTATGTCTAACAAAGTGATTAATTGCACAACTGCCAAAGAAATCTGGGATGCCCTTGAAGTTAGATGTCAAGGAACTGCTGCTATCAAGAAGAACAGAAGGAACATACTCACACAGGAGTATGAACATTTTGAGGCTAGATCTGAAGAAACCATGACAGAAACATTTGATAGATTCTATAAACTACTCAATGATTTGTCACTGGTCAATAAAGAGTATGATCTAGAAGATTTGAATCTCAAATTTCTTCTTGCTCTACCTGAAAAGTGGGATGTTAAGACAACCACTATAAGAGATAATTATGATCTTGCTGACACTGAGATTGATGAAATCTATGGGTTGCTCAAAACTCATGAACTAGAAATGGAACAGAGAAATAGGAGATCAAGCAAGAAGACAAAGTCTGTTACTCTAAAGGTTGAAGAAAAACCCTTGAAGAAGGAAGCATCAAGGAAGAAAGCTAAGGGAAAAGCTTTGGTCATACATTCTGAAAGTGAGTCATCAAATTCTGATGTTGACTCAAACATTGATGAATTATCTGACTCTGAGGATGATGAAGAAGAAATGATGCAAATGGCTGCTTTGATGGTGAAGACCTTCAAGAATATGGGTTTCAAGCACTTCAAGAAGGGAAAAAGGTTCTCTAAGAAGGATTCAAATTCTAACAGAAGGAGTTTCAGAAAGTCTGAGAGAAAGGATACCAAATCTGGGAAGAAAGACAAGTCTGAGATTCAATGCTACAAGTGTAAGGAGATGGGTCACTATGCTCCTGAGTGCAAGAAGGGTAAAACTGAAAAAGCACTCTTCACAAAAGGTAGAGACTGGGTAGACACTTCAGACTCAGATGAGGATGTTAACTATGCTCTCATGGCTTCTATTGAGAATGAATCTAAAGATTCTGAAAACAAGGTACCCCTAACTACCTATGCTTATAATACTGATAATGTATCTGAATTGAGAATTTATCTTAAGGCCTTACATATCAGTTATAGGGATCAGACTTTAGAGAATGAGAGAATCAAATCTGAGAATTTTGAACTTAAAGAAAGAAATAAATGTGTTGAAGAGAAACTTGTTAACATGCAACAAGTTCAGAAAGAAAGAGATGATGCTGTTTATCTATAACAGGAGTTGCGGGAAGATATGAGCAACTAGAATCTGAATTGGAGAAAGCAAATCATATAATTAAGACTTGGACTCATTCTGGAAAAGACACTCATGAGGTTTTTCAATCAGACACAGTTGGTTTAGGTTACTGTGAGGAAGATGAACTTAGGTTTCAAAATCAAGTCAAAATTAGAACACATCTTCCATCTAGAAAATTTGTTACTGGAACAAGTGAACCTAAGTCTGAAGTTGAAAAAGAAGCTGTTAAGGAAGAATCAGGAAAAACTTGTGTTAAACAGATTAATATTGGTTCAATGACAGGAAAAACTTGTGTTAAACAGATTAATAAGGAGTTAAAATTTGTACTAAGAAACAGAAAGTGTCCAGGAAGAATAGAAATGGTAAAGTAGGCATTACTAAAGGTAATAATCAAATGCTTGCTACTTATGCTCCAAGAAAGACATGTCATAACTGTGGTAGTACTAACCATCTTGCTAGTTTCTGCATGAAAAATAAAGACATTAATTCTTTACCCTCCAGAGTAAAGAATGATTATGTTAAAACTAGACCATAGACTTTATGCAAATATTGTGGAAGTACTTCGCATTCTATTTATACTTGCAGGGATTATCATGCTATTTATCATAATTATTATGAAATGAAGCCCAATCTGAAATGGGTTAAGGTTAATTCTGCAAGTGTAAACCCTGAAAATGTTAGCTTAAACTCTGATAATAAGAATTCAGTTGCTAAAGCTAACAAAGTTAAGAAAGCCAAAGGATCCAAGCAAGTCTGGATCCTTAAATCTGACCTTAAGTGAATGTTTGTGATTGCAGGGCATCAGGGAGAGTACCCTAGTCATGGACAGTGGATGTTCAGAACACATGATTGGAAATAAAGCAAAGTTTCCTATGGAGATGGCAACGTAGGACGTACACTGGGATATGGCAATATCAATCTTGGAAGTGTCATCATCACAAATGTAGCTCTGGTTCCAGGACTCAAGCATGATCTGCTATCTGTGAGTCAAATCTGTGACAGAGGTTATCATGTAGATTTTCAACCTGAATACTGTGAAATTATCAGTAAATATACAGGTAAAGTTGTTCTAGTTGGACACAGGCACAATAATATATATGAAATAAGTTTGTCAACAAACTCTGATGGAAAAGCTGTGTGCCTGTCAACAAGAATGTCTAGTGAAGAGAGTTGGAAGTGGCATAAGAAACTCTCTCATTTGAATCTGAACAACATCAATGAGTTGATAAGAAAGGATCTTGTAAGGGGACTCCCAAAGTCTTTATTAAATGTTTATGGTCTGTGTGATTCTTGTCAAAAGACCAAACAAAGGAAGTCATCTTTCAAAAGCAAGTCTGAATCTTCAATTGTTGATCCTTATCATCTTCTACATGTTGATCTGTTTGGACCAGTGAATGTCTTGTCTATTGGAAAAAAGAAATATGCTTTAGTCATTGTTGATGAATACACCAGATACACTTGGGTGTATTTTCTAGCAAAGAAGGATGAAACTGCATTAACTCTGATGGAGCATGTAAAGCTGCTGGACAAAGGGTCAAATCATAAAGTCAAAATAATCAGGAGTGATAATGGAACAGAGTTTAGGAATGCAACAATGGAAGAATTCTACAAGAACAGAGGAGTGAAGCAAGAGTTTTCTGCACCTAGTACACCACAGCAAAATGGTGTAGTTGAGAGGAAAACAGAATCTTGATAGAAGCTGCCAGAACTATGCTTGATGAAGCAAAATCGCCAACCTATTTCTGGGCAGAAGCAATTCAAACTGCTTGTTTTACTCAAAATGCCACTCTGATCAACAAGCATGGGAAAACACCATATGAGATGGTGAAGGAAAAAAGCCTAACCTGAAATATTTTCATATTTTTGGGTGCAAATGCTTTGTGTTGAAAACTCATCCTGAACAGTTGACCAAATTTGAGTTAAAAGCTGATGAAGGAATTTTTGTTGGCTATCCGCTGTCAACTAAGGCATTCAGAGTTTATAATCTGAGAACCAAGGTGATTATGGAGTCAAAACATGTGTCATTTGATGACAAGAAAATTACTGGACTTGAAGATGTAGATGAACATGATCAACTGCGCTTTGAAAATGAAGAATTAATCTCTGATAAAGTAAACTCTGATGAAGCTGAGTCGACAAACTCTGTTGAAGCAAAGAATTAATCTCTGATAAAGTAAACTCTGATGAAGATGAGTCGACAAACTCTGTTGAAGCAAACTCTGAACCTCTACTGGTAAACACTGAAGAAACTTCTCAGCCACAACCAAGGGGAGAACCAGTTGAGGGGGAGCATGAAGGATCACTTCAAAATTGTAATAACCCAAATTTCTATACTTGAGAGAAAGATTCCATTTTTGGGATGAATAGTGCTTTACATGGATGAATAGTGAAATTATGGATGAATAGTGATTTTGGATAGTAAGAAAATTTTTCATGTCACCCTATGTACGGGATAGGATATTGATATTTTGAGGTTATATTAGTGATTTATGATTTAAATAAGTGTATGTAAACGCGATCGGAATTCAGAAATTCCAAACTTTATTTTTATGGAATATTTGACCGGGCAGTGAGGAGAATTTCAATGCGACCAAGATAAGTGATATATTTAATTTGAGGATTCAATAATTTTTTATTTTATTATTTTATTTAAGGTGATTTAAGGAATTAGAACGAAAATCCCTTAGCTAGTATAACGAATGTTCTAGTAATCTCTAGAACTTTGCAACGAGATTAAGCGATTAAGCGAACAAATTATGGAATTTGGATTAAGTCATAATGAGATTTAATATCCTACATGATCATCAAGAGCATTAATATCAAGTGGATTGGTGGAAAACAAAATCAAAGGATTAAATTAAAAACAAAGAACAAGTGGTGTGTTCATCTTGCATTTAACCAAAAGATCAAAGCTTCCTAAACAAAATTGGTTGCACAAGAACCAAGTATTGATAAAGTAGCTTTATAACAGCTGATCTTATCTAGCACACCTCATCAAGATCATTATCAAGTAGTCAAACAATGGATGAAAAAGAGAGAAAAAGCAACTTATTCCATTTCTCTCCAAACTGTCCAACATGAGCAACCATGAAATAAAAATTCATATCTCCACTTCTATCCATTCATAAATCACCAAATTTGAACCATAGCTTCCTAATTATATGTAGAACATACGTTTAAAATTTCATGTCAAACAAAGGAGTGTAGCCTAGTCAAATCTCTCCTCCAAGTTGAAGAACCGCAACTGTCCAGGACCTTGGCTGTTTCGACCTCTCACCTTAGCAAGCCCATAAGTCGAGATTCAAGCACCCCCTGGTGATGAGCTATAGCTCAAAAGAAATCCCTTGAAGAGTAGAAGGTTTGGTAAAAATTTGAGAACCGAAATCTTATTTTTCGATTTTATATAGATTTTACAAAGTTGATGATGAATAGTGTTTTAAGTTGTTTTCATGTTTTGTTCATGGCTTTAGGCTTTGTTAAGACTACCCAAGGCTATTATAAGGTGTACAAAGTTATTTTAGTGTTGTGAGAGTATCAAGAAAGGTATAAACCTCAACTTTACCTTTTATTTATATGAGTTTTGGTGGAGTTTTGATGTTAGTGTAAAGATGTGTTCATATTAAGAGATTACATGATTGTTTAGCCTTGTTTTGATATGTTTATGTTGAGTGGTGGTTAAAGGACCTTACCACTGGCCCTAGGGGCTTAGTATGATGGTTGGTTTGTAATATTAGAGTATGGGTTGCTTTGTGTGGCTTATTAGAGGAGTTACAAAATGGAAATGCTCGATTTAGAGCCGTCGTAATGCCCAAATTTTTTGTACCATGTTGACAGTAGCCATCCGAGATCTAAATCATATTTAAATGGTAACCACTGACCATATTGTGTAGATATTGTTGTCAAGTTTATGTGGCCGCAAGAATCGTGTTAAAAGAGTTTACGGTTTAGGAGATATGACCATTTTAGTGAAAGTTGTTCGAAGAATGATGTCGCAGAAATGTACCAACTTTGCGGTTATAATTGAGACCCTTAAGAGTCCACTTATAATATGAAATTTTGAGGATAAATACTAAGGTCAGTTAGCAAGGTTTGTGTGAAGGTTTTGAGTTAAAAAGATTATTTTACGATTTTATAAAAATGCGTAAGCCGAGATTGCGCAAGTGCAAAAGCCTTTTAGGGGAAGATACTATTCATTGTAAACCTCCTGCCCTGTTTTGTAAAATTCCGAAAAATAGGTCTTCTGACTAGAGCAATGTATTGAGTTGGTTACCTTCTAGACATTCTCTAGATCGTGCACGCGAAAACGGTGCATCATTTGAGTTAACGGTTATCAAGTTATGAAGATTTTAGTAAAAGTGGTGCAAATAGTAAGAATCCGCAGTTGACCCAACTTTGAAAATACATTTCACCTATCTAAACCCGTGTTTTCGAATCAAGATTTTTATGATAAATACTAAAAATACCAAAGATGATTTAAGAAGTGGTTTCGTATTTAAATACGTTTCCAGTGATTTATTAAAAGTGTTGGAGTGCGAGTCAAGGAATAGTGATTCTAAGGAAAGTCAACTCTAGAGGTGCTACTTTGACCATCCGTTTTGGCTAAGTTAAAAGAGGAATTTCGAGTCGACTAAAACACGAAACTTGTTAAGGATTATCAAGGCAACGTATTGGTGTAAAGAACGAAGTTATAAATGGTTAAATACAACAAGGATTCAAGGATTGGTTTCGAACCAAACTTATGACTTAAGTGTTTGTCGATTAACGTGGACTTAGTACGAGCCTAGAGGGACCCCTTAGTGCCTTGTTTGTGATTGGCTTAAGTGTCTGAGTGTTGAGTTATAAGTGGATCGTATAGGGGATTAATCGCGTGTTTTCTTGACTTTGTTTAGATTGCCGGATCCCGCTACGAGCCCCTACTACCTCCGGAGCACAAGGCAAGTATATTAAACCTACTCTATTGTTCAGAGTATATATGTTTCAATGTATGGTATATGTTGTTCAAAGTGTTTCCTTACAAGTTGCAAGTATTTCATCTCATTACTCAAATACCGGATATTGATGCAATTGAATGCATATATTTATATTTTTGTTATAAGTGGATATTGTGCATGTATAAGAGTTATTGGTCCATATGATTGGGACAATTATCGAGGTATATTATTCGTACTCGAAGGAAGATAAATGTCTTGGAAAACTATCTTGTTAATTATTGGAGGTGATGAGAGATTTGATCTGGATCATTTTATTCGAATCCATGATCAAAGCAGTTGTTCTCCTCTTATATTTCGAGAGGAGAGTGATTTATTGGAAGTAGTAATCGTTCGTTGCTTCCGAACGATAATAATTATTATGAACTGAGGTACACGTGGAATTATACGTGTCATCTAAGATAAGGAGTATATTAGGGTGCACGTGGAATTCTACGTGACATCTAAGATGATAAGTGTTGAAGGTGATCAGGGGTACCCTGGCACCTTATGTTCTGGACTGGAGATAACAAATAGCATGAAAGCCCGGATGCGGCTTAGGATGTAGGTCGAGCAAGTCGGCGAATCCTAGGATGTAGGCCGAGCAAGTCGGCGATTCCTTCTACCGGTAGTAAATTGCAAGATGTATGGACTGATCATCTATTACAGCCCAGCGGATAAGAATCTCCTGAATATAGTCCATCAGTAGTGTAATTAATACCACATGCGGGTATTAATTGCAGCATGAATATTATATCCTTACTCAGTTTTTGCGGGTAAATTTCAGTATGATGAGGAAATTATGGGGAGTCATTTCTCGAAGAAGTTTGTAGTAAATATATATATATATATATATATATATATATATATATATGAGTAATATCCAAAGTGGGAGAGTTTAAGGGTTCAGTTGTTTATTGTTAATCAAAAGAGGAATATATTTTCGAAATGATTTTGATAGTACATTGTTGAAGTATAATTCATATCTTTGAGTATAAATATATATGATTCTGGTGTATAAAACTTGCTGGGCAATTTTTGGCTCATTCTTGCTATTTTAAATATTATTAAACAGCGGCAATCAGAGTTGGCATTAGTACGGCGAACCGTGATAAGAGGAAAGGTCCTACAACGGACGCAACATGCTAGAAGAAAGGTTCCGAATATGAGAATAAGATGGAAGAAGTATTGTAATAACTCAAGGTAGAAGTTGTAATGAGACTCTGGAGGATACTCTGACGTGTAAAAACTTTTGGATCATTAAGTACTTGTTCTAAGACTATAACCTGTGGAGTAGATTATGGAGTTTATTATGATTACTGTTGTAGATTATATTGTGAGTAGTCGATTAAATATTCCGCAAAGGTATGTATGTGTATTGTTAAGGTTGTGACGACCCGGATTCCTGGTAAGGGATTAGGGGGCGTTACAGAAATGGTATCAGAGTAGTAGGTTATAAACCTTAGAACGAGAGTAGGAGAAGTTATGACGAGATAAGGAAGTGATGAAAGAGCTTAGGTAGAATTTGTGGTTGGACTACTGGGGTTAGTACCAAAGATGAGATAAGGAAGACCCTTAGTGGTTGAGAAAGGTAGTTATGGAATTCTTAAGAGATGATATGAGTCGATATGGATAAGGACCGTTTACGTGATACCCTTAAGACAAGAGAAGGAGAACTAGAAACACGGAAACCGATATGGAAGTTATATTGTAGAGCCTCAAGGGGTAGTTAGGGTGGAGGCATGATGGCCAATACCAGTAGTAGAATCAATTAAGACGAGAAAAATGTGTATCCCTGATTTATTTATTGGGTTTTAAATTATTTTTTATATATAAATAAATGAGTATATAGAGATATGTATACATAAATATACATATATATATAACTGCAGATATATATGTGTATATATATATGTATATGTACAGATATGTACTGTTTTATTTTCATAAATAAATATTTCATGGGTATGCAGTTTTATTAGACTAAACCATATTAGGATATGTTGAATCGAGTAAGGCTGTGACTTTTGGAGAAGTGTAGAAGAGATAAATAGAGTGGATTTTATATATGGAAACAAAACAAGAAGAGTATGATGGTTTTATGTATTGATTTAGAAGAAGAATGAGCTAGAAGATTTTAATAGGGATTGAAACAATAGATTAAATATAATGATGCAGTGTTCTAGATAAGGGACTATGTGATATGGGTATAAGAAGCAGCCATGGTAAAGGCTAAGAGTGAATTGATTCAGGAGACTAAAGATGAGAAGAAAGAAGTGTAATAACCCTAACTTTAGCAAAACTACAGTGATCACATGAATAGTAAATTTCGAAGATTTAGAGAAATGGTATATAAGTACTCCATAATGGAAATGGAAAATGAATAAACAGAAACCATATTAGTGTTGTACATTGAAATTAAGTGACTCGAAATGACGATGGATTTTAGAAATTCCTGAATTTAGATTTTGAGGATTTTGAGTTCGAACGAGCTTCTATATATTGGATATTAAGGAACATAGAAATATTAAAGGAATCATATATTGAGGAATTAGTGAATTTAAGTTAAACCAAGGGATTTTTAAGTTAAGAGAATGCTAAGGGAATTTGGATTTTTTTTAAACGATTTCAAAACCACTGGATAATGAGATATATTTGAAACGAACCACAATTAGACGAGTATAGAAACCAAGTAACCAAGGTTAGTAAATAATAAGGATATTTACCACATTAATATTTACAAAGGTTATTAGTAATTACTTGAGGTTAATAACCCTAGCTTGCTAAATACTCCTCAATGACATCACTAATGACATCATCTTCCACTAACACAAATTTAAGGGCAAATTAGTCATTTAACCATGGGATTTTCTACTAAACTCTAGAATACTTGAGAATTATGATAAGATGAGATAGATAAGATTAAGAGAAGCAAAAAGAAATCTCTCCCCTTTCACTTTCATCCAATTCGGCCAAAAACAGTAGCAGTCCAGCAAAACAGCTATAACTCCTTCGTTTCTCAGCCGAATTTCGTGTTCTTTAGCTTTTTGGAAACGTGGTGAGATGCTCTACAACTTTCATTTGGAAGCCTCCTCCAGAAAACGTAGGTAAGGCCTTCGTTTTTGCGAATCTTCCAGCTGATGAATGGTAAATGAATAGTGAAATCTTAGAATTAACTTTGTTTTCATGGATTCTTTAGTTGATTCAAGCTATTATAAGGTGGTTTAAGCATAACCCAAGGCTTACTAGGTGTTATTAAAGCTTTAAAGAGGTATAAATGCTCTTGTCCTTTGTATTTATGGTGAATATTGAGTTGGTTAGTAGTTAGATGATATAAATGTTAAGTTTATAATGATTTTGTGTTATAAATGGTTGGATTTGATATGAGATTTGTGTTGTGGACTTGTAACCATGTTTGGGATGAAGCCCACATGGTGTAGGGTTTAGAATGAGTGTGGAATGATGATTTTGGAATGGTTAAAATATGGAAAGTATGAAAGTACAGCAGTTATAATGTCCGTTTTTCGTTAGAATCACACACTGCCCTGTTTTTGGTACACCAGGCCGTACGGTACCTTACTGTCCAGAGTGCTAAGTGACCATGGTAGGGTAGAGCATAGTTCGTAGATCGTTTTGATATAAAGTACGTTAAAATCTGACGTACGGTTTAGGAGAAAAGTCAGTTTTAGTGAAAGACGTTCGGAAACCGAGAAAATGTAATTGTGTTAACTTTGAGGCTATGATCAACCTACTTAGACATTTTTAAAAATTATGAAACTTTGGGATGTTATAATGGGGTGATCAGAGAACCCTTAGCAACTGATCTTGTGTCAAATTTCGGAATTTATGAATTATGATGATTTTTACAGTCGAGAGTGGTTGTTAAGGAAAGAATGTAAATTGTTAAAAACTTTAATCGGGAATAAGAATGGTTAAGTCCTCGAGACCTATGGAAATAGTAATGGGACATTATAAGAGTGTTATTATATGAGCGTAGGTGGTTAAGTGGAACATGTTCTGATAATGATCTTTTTCGTGTTTATAGAAACTTCGGGAGAGCCGCGAGCTATACTTCCGACTTACCGAGATCGAGGCAAGATCCTTTGATCCCTACTTTGAAAATTATTTATCTTCAGAATAATAATGATATCATGGAATATATACACATAAATGTGATGCTATTATTGCTATATTGCAAAGAATATATTTCCTTGGTTTTGGGAAATTAAGGAGAGATGGATATGATTTCTGAAAAATGAATATAGAGGTGATTACGAGTGGAGCGAATATGCTCTATGGTAAAAGAGATATGAAAGAGAATGGTATCAGTTGTTATCTAGGGTTATATGGTTTATAATACCATATTAAAAATATTCTTTTTGAGTATCAGTGGTTTAATAAATATTATTTGATTATTATTTACTACTCTTAAAATAGACGGAATATTTTATGAATATAAAAGTATATTTGATTTCTTGAATATGGAAGAGATGTCTGGAGCATAATCAAAACATTATGTTATACATATATATAAATATTTTATAGAAGTGATGTGCGAGAATGGAAATGATATGAGTGAGTGATAAAAGGCAAATGTGGAATGGTGTTTCATAAATGGAATGATGATTGATAAAAAAAAGGGGGATTTGCAACAGAAAGCGTAAGAGGCTGTGTGGGAGTGACACAGTCCAGCACTAAATATTTTATTCCGGCCCAAGAGTTGCCGAGGGAGGATGGTGGAGAACCTTTCCTCCTGGGGGATGGTGGCGAACCTACCTCCGTCTACCGGTAGTAAAAGGGACGGGTACGGAGGACGACTGATCATCGTGCCTCACGTATTCGGCAACAGTGAAACCCCCCAAAATTTTTGAATAAAGAATTGACGATAAAGTCAGATTGGTATACTGAAAAGGGAAAATGAAATGAAACGATGGAATTATTGTTATAGATGAAGAGAAACTGATTTTATATTAATTTATATAATTGTTGCATAAGAAGGAAATGAGAAGATGATAGTGAGAGATTTATTCAAGTATTCATATTATCTTGAAATATTACACTGAAAGGGTATATTGATTGTTATATTATTTAAGAAGAGAAACTGATACTATATTATCCTAGATTTCTTTCTTATAATAGTAAGTGGATGATGTATTATTAAATAAGAGTTTTATTCTTCCTTAAAGTTTATAATTTGTTTCCGCTTACATATGCATATATATGTATACCTGTTCACATTTTAAATTCTAGTTTAAAATATTATCTTGCTGAGCTATTATAGCTCACTCTTGCTACTTATCAATATACAGCTAGGTATGCCAATACTTCGCAGAACGCCCCGCAAGAGGGTAGGGGGAAGGCGACCTTCTGAGAGCACGCTAGCATCGATTCCTGAGGTAGCGTAGAGGCAGACGGGTTCTGAGAACTTATGTATAATTAAGTATGAAGACATGTAATAAACTTTTGGTTGTTGGAACGCTTCATGTCGAAGTGTTATTCAACAATGTAATTAAGTATGATCCTGGTTTGTAATAACTCTTTTAACTCTCAACTCTAAACTTTTATGGTGAATGTTGTTCTCTGAGCATATGACTGGTGTGTGTGTTTATTATTGCGGGGTCAACTGCATAAGTATTAATTGATATAAAAAAACCCAAGAGATATTGATATTGAATGGAAATTGGTCCGTGATGGCCCAGATTTATGACCCCGGATTTGGGGCTGTCACAGTTAGTATATTTGATGATTAGTAAGAGAAAAGAACATGAGAAATTTTAAGGCATAATTGAGATTTACTATTAAGGGTAAGGTGTATTTTGAGGATAGAGTCAGGATAAGGATAAACGAAGGAAGTGGGTATAATTGATGAAGGATTTCGAGGTGCAATAATTACTAGTCGGGGAAGGCCAATGTGGTGGCTAATACCCTAAGTAGGAAAGAGAGATTAAAATAGGCATGTGGGAAGACAAATACGAGAGTATGTGCAAAATGAAAGGTAGGTGTTATGACCGTGGTCAAGAGACTGTAAGGCGTTAGCAATGGGACCAGCGGCATCACAACAAAGCGGTGGAGCTAATAGCAACCAATCAACCGCTAGGATTTTTAAAATGACGGTGGCTGATGGCATGAGGGAGATGGACAAGATAGCAGGTACACGTTTACTTATTATCGTGAATGCGTATATAAATGATGAGTCGATATGAACATAGAGGTATGTTAAAGGATGGGAGAGGAGTATCAAAGACGGAACAGACGGTATAGCATGAGAGTTTATAATCGAGATATGAAAGCATAAAGCTGGTAGAAGTGATGAGAAGATATTGGGAAGTAGAGTACAAGATAATCAACCTTAGTTATTGTTTATGTTGATTCTGAGGACGGAATCCTTTTAAGGAGGGGAGAATGTAATAACCCAAATTTCTATACTTGAGAGAAAGATTCCATTTTTGGGATGAATAGTGCTTTACATGGATGAATAGTGAAATTATGGATGAATAGTGATTTTGGATAGTAAGAAAATTTTTCATGTCACCCTATGTACGGGATAGGATATGGATATTTCGAGGTTATATTAGTGATTTATGATGTAAATAAGTGTATGTAAACGCGATCGGAATTCAGAAATTCCAAACTTTATTTTTATGGAATATTTGACCGGGCAGTGAGGAGAATTTCAATGCGACCAAGATAAGTGATATATTTAATTTGAGGATTCAATAATTTTTTAGTTTATTATTTTATTTAAGGTGATTTAAGGAATTAGAACGAAAATCCCTGAGCCAGTATAACGAATGTTCTAGTAATCTCTAGAACTTTGCAACGAGATTAAGCGATTAAGCGAACAAATTATGGAATTTGGATTAAGTCATAATGAGATTTAATATCCTACATGATCATCAAGAGCATTAATATCAAGTGGATTGGTGGAAAACAAAATCAAAGGATTAAATTAAAAACAAAGAACAAGTGGTGTGTTCATCTTGCATTTAACCAAAAGATCAAAGCTTCCTAAACAAGATTGGTTGCACAAGAACCAAGTATTGATAAAGTAGCTTTATAACAGCTGATCTTATCTAGCACACCTCATCAAGATCATTATCAAGTAATCAAACAATGGATCAAAAAGAGAGAAAAAGCAACTTATTCCATTTCTCTCCAAATTGTCCAACATGAGCAACCATGAAATAAAAATTCATATCTCCACTTCTATCCATTCATAAATCACCAAATTGAACCATAGCTTCCTCATTATATGTAGAACATACTTTTAAAATTTCATGTCAAACAAAGGAGTGTAGCCAAGTCAAATCTCTCCTCCAAGTTGAAGAACCGCAACTGTCCAGGACCTTGGCTGTTTCGACCTCTCACCATAGCAAGCTCATAAGTCGAGATTCAAGCACCCCCTGGTGATGAGCTATAGCTCAAAATAAATCCCTTGAAGAGTAGAAGGTGTGGTAAAAATATGAGAACCGAAATCCTATTTTTCGATTTTATATAGATTTTACAAAGTTGATGATGAATAGTGTTTTAAGTTATTTTCATGTTTTGTTCATGGCTTTTAGGCTTTGTTAAGACTACCCAAGGCTATTATAAGGTGTACAAAGTTTTTTTAGTGTTGTGAGAGTATCAAGAAAGGTATAAACCTCAACTTTACCTTTTATTTATATGAGTTTTGGTGGAGTTTTGATGTTAGTGTAAAGATGTGTTCATATTAAGAGATTACATGATTGTTAAGCCTTGTTTTGATATGTTTATGTTGAGTGGTTGTTAAAGGACCTTACCACTGGCCCTAGGGGCTTAGTATGATGGTTGGTTTGTAATATTAGAGTATGGATTGCTTTGTGTGGCTTATTAGAGGAGTTACAAAATGGAAATGCTCGATTTAGAGCCGTCATAATGCCCAATTTTTTTGTACCATGTTTACAGTAGCCATCCGAGACCTTAATCATATTTAAATGGTAACCACTGACCATATTGTGTAGATATTGTTGTCTAGTTTATGTGGCCGCAAGAATCGTGTCAAAAGAGTTTACGGTTTAGGAGATATGACCATTTTAGTGAAAGTTGTTCGAAGAATGATGTCGCAGAAATGTACCAACTTTGCGGTTATAATTGAGACCCTTAAGAGTCCACTTATAATATGAAATTTTGAGGATAAATACTAAGGTCAGTTAGCAAGGTTTGTGTGAAGGTTTTGAGTTAAAAAGATTATTTTACGATTTTATAAAAATGCGTAAGCCGAGATTGCGCAAGTGCAAAAGCCTTTTAGGGGAAGATACTATTCATTGTAAACCTCCTGCCCTGTTTTGTAAAATTCCGAAAAATAGGTCTTCTGACTAGAGCAATGTCTTGAGTTGGTTACCTTCAATACATTCTCTAGATCGTGTACGCGAAAACGGTGCGTCATTTGAGTTAACAGTTATCGAGTTATGAAGGTTTTAGTAAAAGTGGTGCAAATAGTAAGAATCCGCAGTTGACCCAACTTTGAAAATACATTTCACCTATCTAGAACCGTGTTTTCGAATCAAGATTTTTATGATAAATACTACAAATACCAAAGATGATTTTAGAAGTGGTTTCGTATTTAAATACGTTTCCAGTGATTTATTAAAAGTGTTGGAGTGCGAGTCAAGGAATAGTGATTCTAAGGAAAGTCAACTCTAGAGGTGTTACTTTGACCATCCGTTTTGGCTAAGTTAAAAGAGGAATTTCGAGTCGACTAAAACACGAAACTTGTTAAGGCTTATCAAGGTAATGTATTGGTGTAAAGAACGAAGTTATAAATGGTTAAATACAACAAGGATTCGAGGATTGGTTTCGAACCAAACTTATGACTTAAGTGTTTGTCGATTAACGTGGACTTAGTATGAGCCTAGAGGGACCCCTTAGTGCCTTGTTTGTGATTGGATTAAGTGTCTGAGTGTTGAGTTATAAGTGGATCGTATAGGGGATTAATCGCGTATTTTCTTGATTTTGTTTAGATTGCCGGATCCCGCTACGAGCCCCTACTACCTCCGGAGCACCAGGCAAGTATATTAAACCTACTCTATTGTTCAGAGTATATATGTTTCAATGTATGGTATATGTTGTTCAAAGTGTTTCCTTACAAGTTGCAAGTTTTTCATCTCATTACTCAAATACCGGATATTGATGCAATTGAATGCATGTATATTGTTAACTCGAATAACTTGTAGAAGGGGGGGGGGGGTTGAATACAAGTTATATAATCGTGTCTGATTTTTGCTTGATTATATGAACAAGAATAAACGAATGAATAAAACTCTGTTTGTATTAATAAGATCAAATACAAACTCTACCAAAGGTGTACAATACCTTTAGCAGCTGCTGACAATACAAATCTCTCTCTCTCTCTCTATTTGTACTCTCGTATATTCACGATTACAAACCTCACGAACACTTTTTACAATGATATAGAGAGAGTATTTATAATGCTACCTATCAACTAATAACAGAAAGATATAATCTATACATGACAATGTTCTGCCTTCTAGTCGATAGTTTCCTTCAATAGAAAACTCTTTCCTTCATAATATCTTCTTGCTTGTTCTTCAAACAACGATCCTGTTTTATAGCACTTGCCAGTTTCTGTAGCATCCACAATGACATCATCAGTAACACGACTGATATCAGGATTTCATCTTGCATCATCAATATCTGATCATCATCAGTATTAGACCGCCATCAGGATTTGTTCTTTGTTCCTGACATGTAGTCTCCGATACACTGTTCATTCCTGACTAAACTGTACAGATAACTGTTTTACACATAAATCCTATATATAGTGCTAAATCCTTTATAAGATCAGGATTACAAGAAGTATAATGTGTAAATTCTATTCTTAACATCACAACTTATGAATTATTCCTAACAATCTCCCCCTATTTATGCTTTAAAATCTGAAGCATAAATCTAAGTTGTGGATGTCAAAACATATAACAATACAACCAGAATAGAATTTATGAATGTAGAATTATGAAGTTAAGTACCTCCTTCCCAGATGTAGACGTTTATCTAGTACTTAGAAGAAAGAATTTTAACTATTAATGCTGCTCTTCCTTTACCACTTCCTAGCTGAGATTCACCACTGTCACTCCTAGTTCTTCTTTTTACTTCCCTTCGTCTGCTCTTTATCTCCCCCAGTCTGGTGTTGTTGTCTTTGAATTGTCTTTATCTCCCCCTCTTTGACATCATCAACATTCATTCCAAGAGATTCAGAAACAGAACAAATGATATTCATCAGAACTGCTTGATTTTCCATAATTGTGACTTGGTTATCTTCAAGTGTTTGAAGTCTTGTTTGCATAGCAATTTGAGAATTCTGAATATCTTTCAAAACATCAGAATGAACTTCAATGTTGGAAGTGCTTCTAGTATCTTCAGAATCAGAATCAGAAAGAACTGTATCTTCAAGTCTTGTAGAAGAAGTTGCTTGTGTTGTATGATATTCAAGTAATAAAACCTGATTAGAAGTATCAACATCTTCATCTTTCTGATCTGAAGCTGAAACATGATCATCATCTCCTTCACCAGTATTCTGTGTACTAACATCTTCAAATCCTGACTCCTCCTTAGAGTGATCAGAGACTGTAGATGTCTCAATTCTAGCTGATATTGGAAGTACATACAAAGGAACACTAGGATCATTAGGAACTTCATCTGGTACATATGTATCAAGAGATTGCTTTATCCTGGCACCTCTTCTGTTAATGATTCCTGCAAGCCTCTCCTTTTGCTTCTGAGCTTTAACTTCTGGCTTTGCATTGTGATGTGCTAGGTCATTCTTTTGATACATCTTGATAAATGAATAAGTACCAGCATCCATACCAAGATTGTCAGACCAAGATTCAGGAAAAACCTGATCCCAGAAATCAAACGATGGTTTCCTAATTTTCTCTCCCTCACTATGGAGTTGATCATCCATACCCTCATTCTCACTTTGACTTACTAAAGTCAACACTCTTTCTACCTCACCTTTTGCCTGGTCAGGAGCCAGCCTCTCAGTTTGTGGATCTAAGTCCATCTTTTCAAGTGTATCACTCAAATTTGGATAAGTGCTCTCATGACCTACAGAAAAATAGAGTTTAGAAGGAGTTTTTATACCTGAACTCACATGGAGAGAGGGTTCCTCATATGGCAAGGGGCTTGAGGTTTTCTCCAAGGAGTGAGCTGCTATAGTCTCTGAACCCATACAATCATCTTCTTTCCTTCCAGAAACTACAGGCTCCAGTATACCACTTTCAGGTTCTTTACTAGACTCTGATGTCTTCAGTAATACTTCATTAGACACCATAGTTAGTACATCACCGTCTTTAAGTGTTGTTTGCTGAGACTCACCCTCAAGGTGGATAGACTCTGACTGAACAAAATTTGTTTGATCTTCAAGAAAACCAGTCAAAGTTATTCCTCCCATATCATAGGGTATCTCACTTGCATTCTCAGTCATCACAGAAGTCCTTTCAGCATCAGCTATCACAGCTCCTGAGTCATCCTTCCTCTGACTAGATGGTTCTTGTGTTGCAGTGACTGTGATCTGATCTTTCCTACTATTCACCACTGGTGCAATAGTATCTTCTGTTGACTGCATTCCTCTATCTACTTCCTCCTGTTGTTCACCTTGAGCTGAGGCATCTTCAATAATGACATCTTTGTCAAATAAATATGCATGAAGTGATTGAAGTGCAACATGCTTCGAGAGTCCAAATTTCTTGACTAATTGTCTTCTGACAGATACATAGAAATACATCTTCATTAAGTCAAGTCTTTGATGTAGAAGTCCATATTCTTCTGGAAATAAAAGTTTTGGTACTCTTTCAACCAGAAAATCTAGAACAGGCCTTGACAACTTCACTTCGAGAGAAATTAGTCCCATAGCCAGTCTGTATGATAATGTAGTTTCCCATGAAGAATCAATATCCAGATCTCTATGGTCATTTGCTGACTTGATTGTAGCTTCATTTGTAGAGACCTGCATGATATTAGTTGGACTAGACTCTGTGTGTGTAGGTGACAATTGAATCTTTCTCCTTGTTCTCCTGGTATAGTGATCAAAAGATTTATCCTGAGAAGACTCAAGAGGTGTAGACACAGAAGTGATCTTGGGATGAGATCTTTGTTCAATAGACACAGTCTTTTGAGAGACAGTATCCAGTAACTGTTTTCCCTTTTTAAGAACTACAGCCTTTTGGGAGACTGCAGCCTGGCTGTGACTAGGTTTTTCATCTCTTTGTGCTAATAGAGAAAGTTGAATTGCAGCCTTCAATTCTACTCTCTCAGCAAGAGTTAAATCATCATCATCTTCACTAGAGTTACTACTACTTGACACAACAAATCTTCTCTTCCTTACAACTGATGTCTCTTGAGAAACACCAGAGGTTGGTTTCTTTGAAACAATAGGCTGTGGATCAAAATTTGGTTCTTGAATTGTTTCAGAGACTATAATGTTTTGGGCTACTTGGGTAGACACAGGTGGGTTCTCCTCCAAATGAGATTCCTGAGCCATTTCACCACAAAAGAAAGAAGAATTGTAGAGAGTAGGAAGATGAGTTTTAAGAATTACCTGAAAATGATGTGGATAATGAATTGCAGGTATTTCATCTAGATTCTTTTCATTGTCCTTCTTTGTAATGTCAGAGAAAATTCTCTTTTGTTGTACATAAGAAGAAACACAATGTTCCCTACCAAATCTAGCTTCAACATCAGGAATAAAATGGTTAATAAACATTTGCATAAATCTATGATAATAAACCATTTTCCTGTTTTGATCTCTTAACCCAAGTTTAATACTCATCTGACTTAAAATAATGTGACCAATGTTAATTACTCTGTCATAAAGTAAACTGTAAGCAATATGTGATGTAACAGAAGTAATTTGCTGAAATGAACTACATTTACCAGTAAAACATTTAGCAATTTGATCAAAGAAGAAAGACCATTCCTTTCTAAGAAAAGACCTATTCAACTGGCTCATGTTGTCTAGAGGTCCACTATAACCTAATTCAGACAACATAGTTCTCACATTATCATCAGATGGTACATTCTCATAAATCAAACTAACAGGTAAGTGAAGTACTGAATTAACAACAGATTCAGTAATATCAAATGAGTCTTGTCCTAAGTGTAGAACAATCTTACATGATTGACTCTGAGTAGAATCAATTACCTCAGCATTCTCCCAAGCTTGTGAAATAGCTTCTTGATTAATTTGTGGAGATGCTGTCAATGCATAACTTACTGGTCCATTCGCCAGAAAGTCCATGATTGGATGAAAATCAGTTAATACTCCTTCCTTGTTGGTGATAGCTGCTACATGGTTGTTTATCATAAAATCGAAGTCACCAAACTTGAAGGCTACTGATTTAGGTAATCTTCTATGAGCTGCCATTTTTGATTTGAAAAGAACTTGAAAAATTCTTGAAATGGATTAGTGATTTTGAAAACTCAAGAGTGTTTTTGCTTTAGAGAATGTAAAATTAGAGAAAGCAATTACACGATTAGAGTTTCAAAACAATTTATTTCACAAATCTTTTAGACCATTATCCCAAGTTGACACGTAGATTGACAGGTGTCAGTCCCTGAAAAATGCGGTTACCCACGATTTTTGGAAAATAAAATCCAAAATTGATTTTCATGAAATAAATCAGGGTATTAATAATCAATACTGATCAGCTTCCTTTTCCTGTTGACCTCTCATCAAAATAGTCACAAAATACAATGTGATTTAAAAATATGATAATTCTCAAATCCTGATGGTCACACATGAAATCCTGATCAATATCATCCTGATTCCAGAGACTTAATATGGAATTTCCACGTGGTATTTTTCTTTTATCTGAAAAGAAATAAATAATTAAACTGAACAACAATCAATTGGTTGGATATATTCAATATTTCTTGAAAACAAGAAATACAATCATATGCAATAATTAGCATCTGACTTCATTAAAACTTCAAAGTGACTGTTCAGCTTCTCACGTCTTTCTTTAAAAGAAACAGACGCCTTATGCCATTCTCCATAAACCTTTCAATTTCTGTTCTTCACAACAATGCTCCTCAAACCAAAATTCCATTCAAATCCATTCTTTAGATCTTTCACGGTCGATGAACATCCTGTTCTTGATCATCTCTTTGAAAAGATGACTCTTCTCATCGAACTAATCATGGATGGATTGGTTTCCGATAATATCCAGAGGTTTCTCCTAGAACATCCATCTGTTGGATACAATCTTCCCCTAACCTCCTCAAAACTTGAGGATGAAGAATTTGGCCGAGAGTCTGAGGTTGATCTTGATGGAGATGCTATTCATTTAAGTTAGCTACTCTCATTCAAGTCACCCAAACAAGGAATCCAAGAGTAGATGAGGCTATTCAATCCCCTGATGGATTTCTTGAGATGCTCCTTGTCCTGTACCTCAAAATTCATATCAATAGACAAGTATAGGATTATCAGTAGAAGTTAGACAAAAAGATGTTGTATTTCATTTCCATATATGTAATGCTTTCAATTAATGAAAATATAATTTCTTATTATCTACTTGTCTTTTGATTATTGAATGATGTATAAATTATCAGTATGCAAATATTAAAACATGCTGGCATAGACTTAACACATCATAGAATTAGATTACTACACAAAGTAAACGTCAGGATCTGAAACAATTTTCATAATCCTGATACTGACACAATACTGATGACGTCAGCATCCTGATAACAAATCTAATCCTGATGATTATTAACAAGTCTATCATACTGAAATTTATCAAGGCAAAGTGTTATAGCTAAAGCATTTAACAATCAAATATAGATCCTGACAAGAATATCAAGTCTATAAGCTAAAAACAACATACCTTGCTACTATTGCAGATTTTAAAGATCTAGAAATTTAACATTCCTAACTCACTTACTAATCTACTGAATGTAGTCTCATCAAGTGGTTTAGTTAGAATATCTGCAAGCTGTTTGTCAGTAGGAACAAAATGAAGTTCCACAGTACCATTCTCAATATGTTCTCTAATAAAATGATACCTGACATCAATGTGCTTAGTCCTTGAATGTTGAACTGGATTTTCTGCAATTTTAATAGCACTAGTATTATCACAAAACATAGGAATATTACTAAGTGTCATACCATAATCCATCAACTGATTTCTTATCCAAAGGAGCTGTGCACAACAACTGCCTGCTGCTATGTACTCAGCTTCTGCAGTTGAGGTTGAGACAGATTGTTGCTTCTTGCTTGCCCAAGAAATCAATCTGTTTCCCAAAAATTGACATGTACATGTAGTGCTTTTCCTGTCTATTTTACACCCTGCATAATCAGAGTCTGAATAGCCAATTAGAAAGAAATCAGATTCTCTAGGGTACCACAAACCAAGATTTGGAGTTCCTTTGAGATATCTAAAAATTCTCTTCACAGCAATTAAATGAGATTCCTTAGGATCACTTTGGAATCTAGCACATAAACATGTAGAAAACATTATATCTGGCCTACTTGCAGTTAGATATAACAATGAGCCTATCATGCCTCTATAACTAGTATTATCCACACTCTTCCCCTTAGGATCAGAGTCTAGTTTAGTGGCTGTTGCCATGGGTGTTTTTGCAACTACACAGTCTTGAAAGTCAAACTTTCTTAAGAGATCTTTGATATACTTTGACTGATTAATGAAAATACCAGTCTCAGTCTGTTTGACCTGCAAGCCTAAGAAATAATTTAATTCACCCATCATGCTCATCTGATACTTAGACTGCATAAGCTTGTTAAACTTAGCACACAACTTTTCATTAGTAGAGCCAAAAATAATATCATCAACATAAACTTGAACTAAAAGCAATTCACCTTTTATCTTTCTAAAGAATAGAGTTTTGTCAATTGTACCTCTTGTGAAGCCATTTTCAAGAAGAAATTTAGACAAAGTCTCATACCATGCTCTTGGTGCCTGCTTCAGTCCATAGAGTGCCTTGTCAAGTTTGCAGACATGATTTAGAAATTTTGGATCAACAAATCCAGGTGGCTGTTCCACATATACTTCCTCATCAAGTTTGCCATTTAGAAAAGCACTCTTTACATCCATCTGTTATACCTTGAATTTTAAATGAGCTGCAAATGCAAGAAACATTCTGATTGCTTCTAATCTTGCTACAGGTGCAAAGGTCTCATCATAATCAATGCCTTCTTCCTGAGAATAACCCTTAGCCACCAGTCTTGCTTTGTTTCTTACAATCATACCAGATTCATCTAGCTTGTTCCTGAAAACCCATCTTGCACCAACAATAGATCTATCTTTAGGTCTTGGTACCAGTTTCCAGACTTTGTTTCTCTCAAACTCATTTAACTCCTCCTGCATTGTAATTACCCAATCAGGATCCTGTAAGGCTTCTTCAACCTTCTTAGGTTCATTCTTTGAGAGAATGCAACTATACAAGCATTCATTTTGAATTGATCTTCTAGTTCGAACACCACTATTTGGATCACCAATAATCAAATCTTCAGTATGATCCTTGGTCCATTTTCTAACAGGTGGTAGATTAACTCTGCTAGTCTCTCCCCCTAAGTTAGTGGTATCTCTTGTAGAAGAATTCTCTCTGCCTTCAATAACTCTCCTTTGATCAGTAGAATCAGTAGATTCCATATTGCTGCTAGTTACTGATCTTCCTTCAGTAGACTCTGAAAGATCAGTTCCTGATGGAATAGACTCTGAAAGATCAGTTCCTGATGGAGTAGACTCTGAATAGCTAGTCTGCTCCTGATGATCACTGTGTTCTCTTTGACTTATTTGCTCCCCCTCAACAGTAGCATTCCTTTGAGAAGCAATAGAAATTCCTTCTGGAGAACCTTCATCATCACTGGAGAGTATCTCAGAATTCTTCAGATTTTCAAATTCTAATTTGTCATGGCTTTCATCAGTTTGCAGAATTCCAAATTTCTTATCATCAAATGCAACATGAATTGATTCCATAACAATGTGAGTTCTGAGATTATAAACTTTGAAGGCCTTAGATGCTGAATATCCTAGAAAAATTGCTTCATCCGATTTGGCTTCAAATTTTCCAAGTTGTTCTGGATGAACTTTTAGGACATAGCATTTGCATCCAAAGATGTGAAAGTATTTCACACTTGGTTTCTTTCCTTTGATCATCTCATAGGGAGTTTTTCCATGACAATTTACCAAGGTACAGTTTTGAGTGAAACATGCAGTGTTAATAGCTTCTGCCCAAAAGTAGGTTGGAAGTTTTGCATCTGCAAGCATGGTTCTTGCTGCCTCTATGAGAGTCCTGTTCTTTCTTTCCACTACACCATTCTGCTGAGGTGTACCAGGTACAGAAAACTGTTGAGTGATTCCATTGTCTGCACAAAACCCCTCCATTGTAGAATTCTTGAATTCTGTACCATTGTCACTCCTAAGTACTTTAACTTTGTACTCAGAGCTATTCTGAATATTCTTGACAAGTTCAATGATTTGTTGAGGAGCTTCATCCTTCTTGTGTAGAAAGAACACCCATGTAAACCTTGTGAAATCATCCACTATCACTAGAGCATATCTTTTCTTGCTGATAGACATAATGTTTACTAGACCAAACAGATCAAGATGTAGCATGTGAAATGGTTCAGTAATTGAATTTTCAGTCTTGCTCTTGAAAGTGGTTCTTTTTTGCTTTCCAAGCTGACATGCATCACAAAGTCCATCTTGCACATAATTTGCCTGAGGTAGGCCTCTCACCAGATTGTGCTTAACAAGTTGATTAAGTTTCTTGAAGTTGAGATGTGAGAGCTTCTTGTGCCAATTCCAGCTTTCATAACTTGTTGCTTTGCTGTAGAGACATCTAACAATTCCTTTAGATGTATCACTTAAGCTGGCTTCATATATGTTACCATGTCTTTGACCAGTTAGAACAATGTCTCCATTCTGCATATTCAAGATTTTGCATCCTTCTTTGTCAAAGATTGATTTGTAACCTTTATCACCCAGTTGACTTATGCTTAAAAGAGTATGTTTCAAGCCTTCAACCAGTGCTACATTTTCTATGATGACATTCCCCAAAACAATTGAGCCATATCCCAGAGTTTCTCCTTTGTTACCATCTCCAAAAGATATTACTGGGCCAGCTTTCCTCTCAAACTTTGTAAGCAGGGACTTCTTTCCAGTCATATGTCCAGAGCATCCACTGTCCAAGATAATTGAATGCTTCTTTCCTGTGCCCTGCAAACAAAAAGTAACTAGTTAGAATTTTTTAGGACCCAACTTTGATTGGATCCTTTCTTACTAGATTTAGAAACAACAGGCTTTGAGAATTTTGGTTTTACTTTACCTGTTGTAGAGTCAACTTTAGACTTTAATTTCACAAACTGTTTGTGACTATGAGTTTCAGATTTCAAGGAATAATAGTCATAATACAGTTCATGATATTCTCTACACATGTAAATGGAATGAAGTAAACTACCACAATGATAACAAGCTTTTTGTGGTTGGTATTGAATTTTCTGAGTCTTGGGGAATCTGGACTCAGTTTTCCAAGAAGGTTTTTGATTGCAGTTTAGGGCCAAATGATTATGATTTCAATATTTATAGCATTTTTTCCTAGGTGCATCAGGTACATTCTTGTAATTATTCTCTTTGTTAATACCTTCTTTTCCATTCCTATTTCTCTTGATCTTGCTAGACTCTGAAAGACCATCTAATCTCTGTTTCAACTGAGACTTAGACAGAAACCCTATGTTTACATTCTTAGGTTTCTCTAACACTTTCCCATCTGAATTACTATTGTTAATCCTTTTGTGTACAACAGGGGTACCTTTTGAATCAACAAATTTAACATGATTAGGTTCAGAAACAATTTTCTTACCTTCAGATTTAGATGTGCTAGCTTCTACTTTACTATCATCATTGACAATAGCTAATTTTTCTTCTTGTCTAGCTTTATCAAAACCTAAACCATTAACCTTACCACGAATTCCATTTTCGATGATTTCTTGTGTCTTTTTACCAGAAATGTTAATGGTCTTAATCACATCTCTCTCTTCCTCTAGTTCTTTTCTGACATAGTCATAAGCCTCAAGAATAACACTATAATCATGCTTAGCTTTATCAGAACTTAACTTGTATTCTTCCATTTGAATTAACTCAGATTCAAGAAAATTATTTCTATCAACTAATTTATCATTCTTAACCTTAAGTTCATCTTTTTCACAAGTAAGAATTCTAAAATTAGTCATAAGATTCTTAAACTCAGCATGGATAGATCTAATTTCATCAGAATTTAAGCTATCAAATGAATCAAGAGAGTGAAGTGATACCTTAACAGAGGATGGAGAAGTTTTCTTTGGAGATCCAGGTTTGTCTGAACCATTTGCCATCAATGCAATGTTGTCATAATCCAATTCATCTTCAGAATCACTGGAATCAGCCCAATCCTTCTGTGTGACCATAAGTGCATTACCCTTTCCTGAATTCCTAGGCTTCTTACACTCACTAGCAAAGTGTCCAAGCTCGCTGCAGTTAAAGCACTTGATCTTGGCCTTGTCAAGCTTGACAATTGTATTTTTACCTTTGTCACTCTTCTTCTCCTCCTTCTTTTGAAAAGGTCCTTTGCTAAATCTTCTCCTATTAAATCTACCTTTCTTGAAAGCTTTAGCAAACATAGCAAAGAGTTCCTGCATCTCAGATTCAGAATCATTGTTGACAGAGTCCATATCAGTAGTCTCTGACTCAGAACTTTCTTTGCTTTTCTTCTTCCTTGAATTCTTTACAGCAATCTCTTCATGCTGTTCTTCAGGAAGCTTCTTTGATTCAGATTGAGCAGTAAGTGCAATAGTCTTCATCTTTCCTTCACTCCTGCTCTTCTTCTGCTGCTTGTCAAGTTCATAAGCTCTCAATTTTCCATATACTGCCTCTAATGAAATCTCATCCAGATCATTAGCTTCCTCAATCGCAGATATCTTCTCATTGTAGAAATCAGGCAAAGCTTTCATGAACTTTGTATTCATATCCTCCAAGTCATAATATTTACCATGCATGGCCATCTCATTGATGAGTTTTGTAAACCTATCAAAGATATCAGTAAGTGACTCACCAGACTTGGATTCAAAGTACTCATACTGTTGTATAAGTAATGTCCTCATTTTCTTCCTGACAGGCTTAGTTCCTTCACAGTGAACCTTAAGATTGTCCCAAATATCCTTAGCAGTTTTACAAGAGAGAACATAGTTAGTGAGAACAGAATCAAGACTTTTGAATAATATGTTTCTCACTTTAGCATCTTTAAGAGCATTCTCCTTGTCCTTATCTGACCATTCAGATTTTGGCTTCTCTGCTGTATGTTCTGGAACAACCACACCATCAACAGTTGCTTGTCCAACGACCTTTGTTGGAACAAAAGGTCCATCTCTGATTCTGTCAAGATAATCAGGATCTGTTGCTTCCAGATGATGCAACATCTTTACTTCCCATAGAGTATATTCGTTTCTCTTGAGCATAGGAATCTTATTATTCCCATCCTTGTAACCAGACATGATTGCAGATCTTTATGATTATTCGAAATCAACCTGCTCTGATACCAATTGTTAACTCGAATAACTTGTAGAAGGGGGGGGGGGTTGAATACAAGTTATATAATCGTGTCTGATTTTTGCTTGATTATATGAACAAGAATAAACGAATGAATAAAACTCTGTTTGTATTAATAAGATCAAATACAAACTCTACCAAAGGTGTACAATACCTTTAGCAGCTGCTGACAATACAAATCTCTCTCTCTCTCTATTTGTACTCTCGTATATTCACGATTACAAACCTCACGAACACTTTTTACAATGATATAGAGAGAGTATTTATAATGCTACCTATCAACTAATAACAGAAAGATATAATCTATACATGATAATGTTCTGCCTTCTAGTCGATAGTTTCCTTCAATAGAAAACTCTTTCCTTCATAATATCTTCTTGCTTGTTCTTCAAACAACGATCCTGTTTTATAGCACTTGCCAGTTTCTGTAGCATCCACAATGACATCATCAGTAACACGACTGATATCAGGATTTCATCTTGCATCATCAATATCTGATCATCATCAGTATTAGACCGCCATCAGGATTTGTTCTTTGTTCTTGACATGTAGTCTCCGATACACTGTTCATTCCTGACTAAACTGTACAGATAACTGTTTTACACATAAATCCTATATATAGTGCTAAATCCTTTATAAGATCAGGATTACAAGAAGTATAATGTGTAAATTCTATTCTTAACATCACAACTTATGAATTATTCCTAACATATATATATTTTTGTTATAAGTGGATATTGTGCATGTATAAGAGTTATTGGTCCATATGATTGGGACAATTATCGAGGTATATTATTCGTACTCGAAGGAAGATAAATGTCTTGGAAAACTATCTTGTTAATTATTGGAGGTGATGAGAGATTTGATCTGGATCATTTTATTCGAATCCATGATCAAAGCAGTTGTTCATATTTTTCCTCTTATATTTCGAGAGGAGAGTGATTTATTGGAAGTAGTAATCGTTCGTTGCTTCCGAACGATAATAATTATTATGAATTGAGGTACACGTGGAATTATACGTGTCATCTAAGATAAGGAGTATGTTAGGGTGCACGTGGAATTATACGTGACATCTAAGATGATAAGTGTTGAAGGTGATCAGGGGTACCCTGGCACCTTATGTTCTGGACTGGAGATAACAAATAGCATGAAAGCCCGGATGCGGCTTAGGATGTAGGTCGAGCAAGTCGGCGAATCCTAGGATGTAGGCCAAGCAAGTCGGCGATTCCTTCTACCGGTAGTAAATTGCAAGATGTATGGACTGATCATCCATTACAGCCCAGCGGATAAGAATCTCCTGAATATAGACCATCAGTAGTGTAATTAACCACATGCGGGTATTAATTGCAGCATGAATATTATATCCTTACTCAGTTTTTGCGGGTAAATTTTAGTATGATGAGGAAATTATGGGGAGTCATTTCTCGAAGAAGTTTGTAGTAAATATATATATATATATATATATATATATGAGTAATATCCAAAGTGGGAGAGTTTAAGGGTTCAGTTGTTTATTGTTAATCAAAAGAGGAATATATTTTCGAAATGATTTTGATAGTACATTGTTAAAGTATAATTCATATTTTTGAGTATAAATATATATGATTCTGGTGTATAAAACTTGCTGGGCAATTTTTGGCTCATTCTTGCTATTTTAAATATTATTAAACAACGGCAATCAGAGTTGGCATTAGTACGGCGAACCGTGATAAGAGGAAAGGTCCTACAACGGACGCAACATGCTAGAAGAAAGGTTCCGGATATGAGAATAAGATGGAAGAAGTATTGTAATAACTCTAGGTAGAAGTTGTAATGAGACTCTGGAGGATACTCTGACGTGTAAAAACTTTTGGATCATTAAGTACTTGTTCTAAGACTATAACCTGTGGAGTAGATTATGGAGTTTATTATGATTACTGTTGTAGATTATATTGTGAGCAGTCGATTAAATATTCCGCAAAGGTATGTATGTGTATTGTTAAGGTTGTGACGACCCGGATTATTGGTAAGGGATTAGGGGGCGTTACAAAAATGATGACTCAAATACTGAAAGTGAGTCAGCTGAAAAATCTGGATCAAACTCTGATGTCTCAAACCCTGTGTTAGATATTGATTCAAGTGATATTAGGATCTGGACTGTTACTGATCAAGATACTGATGTTGACGTCATCAGTAATACGATGTCAGTATGAAGGTATTGTCAGTATTAGAAGCTGGTTAGTATTTTATAAAGATTCTTATCAGACCAGAGATCAAGGAAGATTGATATGTCGGTTCCTAAATTATAGGAAGGCAACTATCATACAAGATATGCATTCAGAGTTATATGTAATTGATTTAGAATATCTTGTAATTGATAGTGTAACTGTGTACTCTATATAAACACAGTTTAGGTTTTACATTATTATAATCGCTTACACGAGTTATCTTGTAACCTAGCAGCTCTTAAGAACATAAGGATTTCTTAATAGAGTTTGTAACAGTTTTATATCAGAATTAATAAAGCTGTTATTGATTCATACTTGTGTTATTTCTGTTTAAGTCGAAAATCTTATACAATTGTATTCAACCCCCCTTCTACAATTGTTAATTACTGGGAAACAATTGGTATCAGAGCAAACTGATTAATAGTAATCAGAAACGATCTTAAGATGTCGACAAGCAAGTATGAAAGCATTAAGATTCCCATTCTCAAGAAAACTGAGTATCCAACATGGAAGGTGAAGATGTTGATGTATCTGGAAGCTACTGATCCTAACTATCTTGACAGGATCAATGATGGACCATTTCTTCCAACAAGAATAGTTGCAAGAACTGAGACTGTTGCTGAACACTATGTCATCAAGGCAAAGAGTGAGTGGACTCCAGAAGAAAAGGCGCAAGTGCTCAAAGATGCAAAGGTAAAAAATATTTTTCATAACAGTCTTGATAATGTCATGTCAAACAGGGTCATAGCATGCAAGACTGCAAAGGAAATTTGGGATACTTTGGAAACTCAATGTCAAGGCACTGAATCTATCAAAAGAAACAGAAGGGCTCTGTTGATTCAGGAGTATGAGCAGTTTGATGCTAAATCTGATGAAAGCCTTACTGATATCTATGATAGATTTCTAACACTGCTGAACAATCTATCTCTAGTTGGCAAAGAGTATGATCCAGAGGATTCAAATACCAAGTTTCTAAGAGCTCTAACTGAGGAGTGGGATACTCAAGCTTCAATCATAAGGCATCAATATGATCTGAAGATGATGTCTCTTGATGAAGTCTATGGGATGCTAAGAACCTATGATCTTGAGGTTCAATAGAGAAAGAACAAGAAAAATGTCAAAGAAAAATCTGTTGCTTTGAATGTTGAATCAAAATCAAAAGGAAAAGCTGAAGAAGGTTCTTCAAGAAAAAGTAGAGTCGTGGAGTCAATTCCTGATGACTCATCATCAGATACTGATGCTAAGTCTGATTCTGATACTGATGATGACTCTACTGATTCTGATATGATGGAGATGGTTGCTATGATAGTCAAGGGCTTCAAGAAGATGAAGTTCAGAAAGGCTAGGAAGCAAGGTAAGTTCCAAAAGAAAACCTTCAATGCTGACAAAGACAGGTACAAGAAGAAAGAAGACAAAAGCAGCAAATTTGACAAGTCAAAAGTCAGATGCTACAACTGTGATGGAATGGGTCATTTTGTAACTGAGTGCAAAAAGGTAAAGATCAAAGCTCTTATCTCATCAAGCAAGGATTGGATGGATTCTTCCTCAGAATCTGAAGAAGAAAAGGTGAATTATGCATTAATGGCCAATACTGATGAGACTGTTGTTGCTGCTGAATCTAAGGTATCTGAAACCTTGTTTGATTTTGATACGAATAATGTCTCTGAGTTAAGGTCATTTCTTAAGTCTCTGCATATCAGCTTTAGAAGTCAATCTCTTGAAAATACTAGAATAAAATCACAAATGGCAGAGGTAACTAAAAGAAATGATCATTTAGAAGCAGAGTTAATTTTCTTGCAGGAAGTATAAACAGAATGTGATAATGCTAAACACATGAAACTTGAAATAGAGTTTAAATGTAAAGAACTTGAAATGCAACTTAAGGATGCTAATGAAAAACTCAGAACTTGGACACACTCTAGAACAAAAACTCATGAGATAATCACAGATAAAAACTGGAAAGAGTGTCTAGGTTATAAGCCAGAAAATGAGAAAAAGAACAAGGAAAAGGTTGTTTCATCTAATCCAGGAAGAGTTATTATCAATGACTCGACAAATCCAAAAACCTATAGATATGTTACAGATAGTACAAAGACAAAATTAAAGCCTGTGAATTATGTGTATCCAGAAAATCCCAAATCAATTATAGAAGAGAGATCCACTTCTGCACAGAATTCAAAATTAAAGTCTGTCCAAAACAAGAATGTAGGTCTTTTATCAAAGAAACAACTGAGAGATAAAATCTGTGATGTGACAGATAGGAAGAGAGTTCCAACTATCAAAAGAAACAGGAATGGTAAAGTTGGAATAAACAAGGAGAATAATTATAAGTATATTCCAAATGCACCAAGAAAGACATGTTTTAATTGTGGTAACTCTAATTATCTTGCTATTGACTGCAGGAGGAGTAAGAAGAAGAATACTGTAATTCCTAAGTCTGACATTAGGAATAGGACAGTATTTTATAAACCACAAAATCCCTGTTTTCATTGTGGTAGTAAATGGCATTCAATTTATATGTGTGAAGAATATCATAATTTGTACTACAATGTTTATGAACCATTGCTAAAGTTCAATAAAAGTGCAAATTCTGGCAAAACAAAGAATGTGAATTCTAAGCATGCATCTGTTAATTCTGATGATAACAAAATAAATTCTAAAGGAGGTAATCCTAAAGAAAATATTTTTGTTAAGAAAACTTCTGCTACCAAAAATGTTAAATTGCATGCTAAAAGAACCCAACAAGTGTGGGTTCTTAAAAATTCTAACTGAGTTCTTTGTGATTCTGAATGCAGGGTAAAAAGAAAAACGTGTTAGTCATGGATAGTGGATGTTCTGTGCACATGACTGGAGACAAAACCTTGCTATCAGAATTTGAGGAAAAGGCTGGCCCAACTGTGTCTTATGGAGATGGCAACATTGGACAAACCTTGGGATATGGTAGTATTATCATTGGAAATGTCATCATTGAAAAAGTAGCTCTGGTGAAAGGACTCAAACATAATCTGCTAAGTGTTAGTCAAATCACAGACAGAGGTTATCATGTCAACTTCTATGATACTCATTTTGAAGTAATCAGCAAATCTTCAGGGAAGGTTGCTTTAACTGGACAAAGACATGGTAACATTTATGAAGCCAACATCTATACCAATACTGATGGACACTCTACATGCCTCATCAGTAAAGCGACTGTAGATGAAAGTTGGAGTTGGCACAAGAAGCTTTCTCATCTCAATTTCAACAATATAAATGAGTTAGTAAAGAAAGACTTAGTGAGAGGATTACCAAAGGTACTGTATACTCCAGATGGACTTTGTGATGCTTGTCAGAAGGCTAAACAAAGAAGGACATCTTTTAAGAGTAAGACAGAATCCTCAATTGATGAACCATATCACATGCTTCATCTTGACTTGTTTGGACCAGTAAACATAATGTCCATTAGTAAGAAAAGATATACTCTAGTAATTGTTGATGAGTATACTAGATATACATGGGTGTATTTTCTACACATAAAGGATGAAACAGCTGAGATACTTTTGGACCATGTGAGAGTCATTGAGACTGGCACAAAGTATAAAGTCAAGATTTTAAGAAGTGATAATGGAACTGAATTCAAGAATTCAGCAATGGAAGAGTTCTGCAAATACAAAGGAATAGTTCAACAATTCTCTGCTCCAGGCATACCCCATCAAAATGGAGTAGTTGAAAGAAAGAACAGAACTCTTATTGAAGCGGGCAGAACTATGTTGGAGGAAGCTAAACTTCCTACATATTTCTGAGCAGAAGCAGTCAACACAGCATGCTACATTCAGAATATTACACTGATTAACAGACATGGTGTAACTCCTTATCAGATGATCAAGGAAAAGAAGCCAAGTCTGAAGCATTTGCATGTATTTGGCTGTAAGTGCTTTGTTCTAAGACCTCATCCTGAACAGCTTGGAAAATTTGAGACTAAAGCCGATGAGGGCATCTTTATTGGCTATCCATCATCAAGAGCCTTTAAAGTCTACAATCTAAGAACAAAGATAGTCATGGAGTCTATAAATGTATCTTTCGATGATAAGAAGATTACAGGAATTTCTGAAGACTTAGATGATGATTTGATTTTTGCAAATGAAGCCTCCAAGAATTCTGGTGAAATCATGTCAGATACTGATGATTCATCAAATCCTGATGAACCAGTTATTACTGATGAAACACAGATTATTGATGGGAATGCAAATGTTGAGGGGGAGCAACATAGAGAGACCATCAACACTGAAACAAATCAAACATCAGGAGGAGATTCATCAGAAATAGATTCAATTGACAATTCTGACAGAAGATCAGAAACATATAGCAATATCTCAGGGGGAGCTTCTATCAACACTAGTTCTTTTGAAGACAACACCAATCCAGGGGGAGCATCAAATTCACGGAATGATTTACCACCAGCAAGGAAATGGACTAAAAGTCATACTCCTGATTTAATTATTGGGAATCCTGAAGTAGGTGTTAGAACCAGAAGTGCAACTCAAAATGAATGTCTTTATCATAACTTTCTATCAAAGGAGGAACCTAAGAAAGTTGAAGATGCACTCAAGGATGCTGATTGGGTTATAGCTATGCAAGAAGAACTAAATGAGTTTGAAAGAAATGAAGTCTGGAAACTGGTACCAAGGCCAAGAGGAAGGTCTATTGTAGGTACAAAGTGGGTGTTCAGAAACAAGACAGATTCAGATGGCACCATCATCAGAAATAAAGCAAGACTAGTTGCAAAGGGATATTCTCAACATGAAGGAATAGACTACGATGAGACATTTGCTCCTGTTGCAGGATTGGAAGCTATCAGAATCTTTCTAGCATATGCAGCCCACAAGAAATTTAAAGTTTTCCAAATGGATGTGAAAAGTGCTTTTCTCAATGGAGAATTAGAAGAGAAAGTTTATGTTGAACAACCTCCTGGCTTCGTTGATTCAAAACATCCAGATTATGTCTACAGACTGGATAAAGCACTTTATGGACTAAACCAAGCTCCAAGAGCCTGGTATGAAACATTGGCTCAATTCTTACTGGAAAGCGGATTCAAAAGAGGTACAATTTATAAAACTTTGTTTTATTTGAATCATGGTAAGGATTTGCTGTTAGTTCAAATTTATGTTGATGATATTATTTTTGGGTCAAATAACTCCAAATTGTGTGAGAAGTTTTCAAATCTAATGCAGTCTAGATATCAAATGAGCATGATGGGAGAGATGAGCTATTTCTTAGGTCTACAAGTTAAACAGACTGATGATGGGATCTTTATCAATCAGTCAAAATACACAAAGAACCTCTAGAAAAAGTTTAACATGCAAGACAACTCTACTGCATCAACTCCCATAGCTACATCTACCAAGCTTGATCCTAATCAAGGTACTGAGGTAGATGTAACTAATTATAGAGGTATGATTGGCTCACTGTTGTATCTAACTGCTAGTAGACCAGATATCATGTATGCAACCTGTCTATGTGCAAGATTTTAGGCAGAACCCAGAGAACCACATCTTATAGCTGTCAAAAGGATTTTCAGATACCTGAAAGGCACACCATCTCTTGGCCTTTGGTATGCTAGGGAATCTGATTTTAATTTATGTGGTTACTCAGATGTTGATTTTGCAGGCTGCAAAATAGACAGAAAAAGTACTTCAGGCAGTTGTCAGTTTCTTGGAGGAAGACTTGTTTCTTGGTTTAGTAAAAAGCAAAAGTCTATCTCTACATCAACTTCAGAAGCTGAGTACATTGCTATAGGAAGCTGTTGTGCTCAGATCATGTGGATGAGAAATCAGCTAATGGACTATGGTTTGTCATATTCAAAAATACCTATTTAATGTGATAACCAAAGTGCTATTGCTATGACAGGAAATCCAGTACAGCATTCTCTTACTAAGCATATCAATATCAGATATCATTTCATAAGACAGCAAGTAATGGAAGGGACAATTGAGTTACACTTTGTTCCTACTGATCAACAGCTAGCTGATATATTCACCAAGCCACTTCCTGAAGCTACGTTTACAAAGTTGGTGAATGAACTGGGAATGATAAACTATGATAGTTTCTGAGAACAGAGAAAGATCGAATCCTGATGCATGTCGAATCCTGATGCATTTCGAATCCTGATGAAAAGTCAATCCTGACTTCAGTCAAACATTGAATACTGATGCGACGTTTCACTTATCAGTAATGTATTTCAGTATTCTGTTTTCTATTCTGTTTTCCTTATATACTTGTGACTTTTGAACTTGTTAATAAGATGATTACTTTAATTAGTTTACATGTTTATTTCTTTGATTTAATTATTTGAAGAACAAGTTCAATGCAGAAAACAATGAATAAGATTAGAGAAACAAAATTTCATTGATAATAAGAAAGAGAGTACATTCATAGATTACATCTTTTTGTTCTCTATCCACTAATCTATTCAACAGGAAAAGGAAGTCCAAACCACTCCATTGTTAGCAGCCATCCCAGATCCCATCTTTGCCACTTTGTTTGGGTGGAGGTTGATAGGGATAAGTTTATTTTTGCTGACATATTCATTAACAATGGTTGATGGATTTGGATGAGGATGTCTTAGACGAAAGCCATGCTAATGTTGCTTGGAGGGCAGCATCGATGTCAATCACCTTTGCATGTCTTTCTTTCTCGATTTCTTCGAGACCAGCATCCATCTGCAACCATAGAGTCTCAAGTTGTCTCTCCCAGTTGAAAGCATCAAATTCTTCACGAGTGTAACTAAAAATATCTCTCTTCTCTACGAGATGAAGATTCTTTTCTTTGATGGTAAGACTCGACATCTCTTTTACAAAGATATTTGTGAGAAGATATTTTTAGTTTGCAGGTGAGAAGAAGGGTTAAAAGGGTAGTGGACAAGTCTCTAGGCGTTAAATAGAGAAAGGAGTGGAACAAGAATATGAACCGATTCATATTCTCTTGTTGGTACCAGGTATTTTTAGATTGTGGTGTTCTAATTTCTTTAATTAAAACAAATTACCCTATTTTATTTTTGATCACAATCTTATTTCTCAAAAACTACGGGCGCGTGTGTAACACTCACGTAAGTATATACTTACAGTTTGAAAATCATGTCGCGTGCAGTTATCACCACTCTTACACGTAATTTGGTCCATTACTTATGTGTGCACGAGTTGATTACTGACACTTGTCTCCGAGAAATCATTCATTTTGTCTAAAATCAATTTAGTGTCTCAAATTGATTCTTTATTCTCGAGCAATCGGTATTTTAACTATCTTCTTCAGTTTATGCGAGCACAAACCCTAAATTTCAAAACCACAAATTCCTACTCATTCTAATTAAGAATGTCTTCTTCTGCATTCAAAAACAATAAAGTTGTAATTCATGGTGTTACTTTTGCTCCTAACAACTTTACTGCAGTTCTTGATCATTAGGAACTAGAGAATGATTTTCAAATCATTCAGGATCTTTTGGCCTCAAGTCCAATCAATTATGCTCTAACTCAGCCTGCCAAAGTTTCTTTTAAGTGCGTTATGCAGGTGTGGCGTACTACTGTCTTTGGAGAATGTATCCAAACAGGAAGGCCAAATATGAGTTTTGAATACAATGGTGTTACGCATCATGTTACTCCAGATGTTGTTTGTAAAGCTCTCCAACTACCATCTCTAAATGGTGAGACTCCAGCAAAGCTTACTGATGCTTTTCTTCTGGAGTTTGCTTTAAAGTTGGGCTACAATGGACAACCAAAGAAATTTGGAGATTTATTCAGAACCAAGCTAAAGAAAGAATGGAATTTCTTCTTTGATACCATAAGTAGGTGTTTTCTGAATAAGGTGTCTAACTTTGATGCCTTACCTACTGCTTCAGTTCACATTGGGTACTCTCTAATCTATGAAACTCCTTTTGATTATGGGTCTTTCATATTGCGAGCATTAACTGCTAGAAAGAAAGATAAATGTGGTTTTGTTTGCTATACTAGATTTATTTAGTTAATATTCTCATACCTATGTCCCAATGTTGAATTTGCTGATGATACAGATTTGTCTATCTTTAAGATTTCTGCTAACAATATTAGCTCTCTGCTTAAAAGTGATAAGGCAAATGGTTTTGAAGGTACTAATGCATTTATTCCTAATGAGGTCAGGCTTCTTTTAGCTAAGAGAATGCCTACTCATTATGGATCTATTACTGATGGTCTTGGACCTATTTCTGGTGCTATGAGACAGGAAACTACCCATCTTGTTTCTGACCAAAGCACTAAACCCAAACACTCTACCAAATAGTCATCCACCTCTGGTGTCTCACAAAAGGCATCAGTTGTAAAATCAAAGAAATTAGCTAGATCTGATGTGTCTGGAAGACAATCAAGGTTAAAGAATTTCTCCACTCCAACCCACTCTCAAAAGAAGTCACAAGGGGGTGAACAAGGGGTCCTGGTTAAGGAGAAATCTGTGCTTGAAGTTGATCAATCTTTGATTGATATAGGGGTGTATAAGGAAACAGGAGAAAAGAGGAAATTCAGTCAGAAAATTGATTCTGAGTCTGATTATGATCTTGATGATGACAAATTGCCTTTATCAGTTTCTTTGAAGAAAAAGGAAGTCATTGCTGTAGCTCCTAAAGAACTGGCTATTTCTGAAAAGCCAAAGAAAAGAAGGAGGTTACTTAAGAAGAGTCAATACTTCATTCCTCTGGAGATACAGAATCTTGGTGATGATATAAAAGACAATCAGAATCTGGTTTCATCATCAGTTCCTGACTCAACTACTAATCTTAATATCTCTACTCCTAGTACTTCACCTGTGAAGACTGTTGAAATCTCTGATTCCCCAGTCTCTACGACACCACAGAAGAGGACATTTGATATGTCACTGGAACAGGTTGTTGGCATTGTTGTCAAACGTGGAAAAAAGCCACCACCTCTTTATAAGCAACAACAAACTACAGCAAAAGTTTTTGAATGATAAAAGAAACAGAGGACATCATCACCTCTGAAAGGATCTAGCCCACAAGAACCTGAACTTCAAAGTAGTTTAGCAGCTACTGCAGATCTAGTCACACAAGAACCATCCATTCAAAGTTTGGATGCAGACATTGCTGAAGGAATAGTCCCACAAGAACCACTTTCTCAAAGGGAAAGTGAAGACAAGAATATTCCTACCCCACAAGAACCATCTTCTCAAAGTGAAGATGCAGGCAAAATCACATCAGCAAAGTTGTTTCCTAACACTGCTCAAGGGGCTTCTGAAATTGCATTTGACTTAGTTCAAAGTCTGGCAGATAAAGCTGTTCATGCTAAGCATATTGCTAAATGTGATGATATACTGAAGGACACTGCATATGAGGGAAGCACATAAGAACCTTTGACTCAAAGTGTTGAAGAAGCTTCACAACCTCAGACTACACAAGAACCATTAGTAGAAAATACTGATGCAAGTCATGCTTTAGTTGCAGTTGTCAATCCTGATGCAAGTAATACTGATCCAAATATTCCATTGCTTATCGAGCCACTTTCTACAAGGCCAATGGAATCTTTACTCAATTCCTCAGGTAACACTTCTATATCTACTTCTTTTACTACTGATAGTACGATTACAGATAGACCTGAAACAAGGGATACCTCTATTTGTATGACTTCAGACCACTCTTCTCAGCCACCTCTTATTTCTTTGAATTTGTTGAGCCAGAACCTTTCTAGTGAGACTGAGAGTAAACAATTAGAGAAAAAGAAGAGTGAAGAGAGGCAGTCTCCTGAACTGGCAAAAGGTGAAGTAAAACAGAGTGAGAAGTTAAAAACTTCTGAAGAGGTAGTAGTTACTATTGAAAGTAACTTAGGTAATGTTGTGAGAAGTGATGAGATAACTTTAAAAGAAAAGAGAGATCTAGGAAATATTTCTATTCCCACTGCAGGTCTTCAGAAACCAACAGGTCCATCTACTGTTGATTTGAGATTGAAAGGAGTTATGAATCCTGAAGATAATGTGGATGATAAACTTCCTGAGTCTGATGATAGCTCAGATGATGATGATGATCATGTTGATGATGATCCTGAGGCAATTCAAATGCAGGCAGCCATAAAAGCAAGTCTAGCATCTGCTTATGGATCTTCGAGTAGGTACATGCAGTCTGTTACTCAAGAAGAGTTCAGAGGGGAGTACAGTTCTACACTTCCTGCTGATACTCAAGCTGTAAGGGGATATGAATGGGATACTGAATGGAATCAGCCGGATGCTGAGATGAGTTTCTATAATGCTCTTTTTCATTCTAGTCATATTGCCATGAGGATGTCTACTCCCGAGCTTAAGGCTCTTATCAAGACTAATGCTTTGCTAACAAAAGGATTGAGGACTGAGATTCAATCTATCAAGGCTGATAATGCTAAAGTTCAAGCTGATATTCATTCAACTGTTTCTATATCTGCTACTGCTTCTCAATTTCGTATTCTTTCCAGTGATGTTACAGCACTTGGAAAGAGGATGGAGTCAAGAATGGATGTCTTGGAATCTAAAGTTGACACTATTGATGAAACTCTCAAGCTTATCTTATCTTTCTTTATTGAAGAAGATGCTGATGTCAAAAAGGGGGAGAAGGTAGTAGTCAAAACAAAATGTACACCTAATCCAGTTGTGAGAAAGGATGATACTTCTGGAAATGATGGTGGTACTAGTACTCAACAACAACATGGAAAAGGAAAAGGAACCTCTGATGCTGGTTTGGAAAAGGGGAGGAGTTTAACTCAGACTCAAACTATTCAGTCAACTCATGTTTCTGAATCTGGAAAAAGAACTATGACAATAGTTGTTAAATCTCAAATCCCGACAGAAGAACAATTTTCATCATCTGTTCAAGGTCAAAGGCAAACTCTTCCTACAATTCTTGAAGGTGATGAAGATATGTTGATTACTGATGTACAAGATGCTCCTCATCTCTTTGAAGAAATTATCACTGAATCAGGTGGAAGTGAACTTATTTATCGAAACAGTGATAAGTTTCATCAGTATCATGCTAAGAAGGCACTTGAATTAACTTCTGAAGAAAATCCTGATATGACTACTGATGAAATTGTAAAGGAACAAAACAGGATTTTTGAGGAGATTGCTAGACAGAAGGAAGCTCCTACTGCAAGAAGAGAACAGGCAGAGGAGGAAGAAATAGAGGCAGAGGAAGGAAACCTGTACAAGTAAGTACAAGGCAGACAAGGTCTAGTGGAATCAGAATAGAGGAGATTACTGAAGATTTAAAGAAGAAAACTCCTTTATCTCTTGAATATTTTCCATCATCAAATGTATTTGATGAGCCTGGTACAGAAGAAGAAGAAACTCCTTTAAAGAGAAAGAAAAAGAAAGTTGAAAAAGCAAAGAATGAGACTGCTGACTTTGATACTGGTGATGTTAGAAAATCTAGAGAAGTCAGAGACAGTGCAAATGATATTGTTAAAAGAGCTAGCAAAGAATATTTCAGAAGGCTTGTTAATTCTGAAAAGGATTTATTTGTTGATAAATCTAAACAAGTGAAAGAGGAAGAAGAAGAACCTAGTGATCCACAAACAAAGAAGAGAAGGAAAAAGTGGATGGAAGTTGATAAACTGAAGTATACTGGACCAGCTGTTTTTAAGTCTAGAAGAGTAATCTCAGAACCTCCAATGATTCCTGGACTTCAGAAAGCAAAATCTTCTAAGTTTGATAAAGGTTCACCAAGGTTGATTAAGATGAGTTCTGATCTGAAGGGACTGCAACCTTATAATAGAGGAGGATTTGGCTCTAGGGATGTGGAATTCATATCTTTATTTCAATCAGATCAACATTTTCTTACTAGAAGATTGGGTGACAAATTATCTGTTGATGATCTTTGGGAACTTGAATCTGTTGCGATTGTTGCATGCAAGATGGATGGTAAGATGATGGAAAAGTAGTTGTACTTTATGAAAGACAAAAGTGTCAAGAGGCTGAGCATTCATGATGTATTGTGCAAGTCAACAAAAGAACTGAAATATGTTCTCTATTTGCTTGAAAATAGAAGCATTCTTGATAGAGAAGCCAGTGTTTACAGAAACTGGTGTACCATGATCTTCATGAAAATAAAATCCAGATATTTGGACGGAAGGTCAAGATATGATGGTAATTATACTCCCATGTACTTGAACACAGAAGGACAAGAAGTAGAAATGCAAAAGGGTTCAGCTGTTAAAGAAGTAATTCTGATGCAAGAACAGTTATATTTGAATCCTGGTGGAAGAGATCTTGCATATTTATTGTTGGGAGAGTTGAATTTACCAAGAAGCTCAATTCAAAATCTCAGGGCTGGTATTTATCAGATTGATAAGAACAATGAAGAACTCAGAAGTCAGAAGAAAAGACTGATTCAGATTCTAGCAGAAAAGGAAGAGAAATTATTATCAAGTTTCTTGCGGATAAGTAATTTCTTTGTAAGGATTTCTGAGACTGAACCTGAAGATTACTTATAGAATTTTGTTTTGAGTTTTTGACATCATTGAATCAAATAATTTGTGCCTTATTTCATTAAGTACAAATTGGGGGAGATTGTTAGATATTGATTCAAGTGATATCAGGATCTGGACTGTTACTGATCAAGATACTGATGCTGACGTCATCAGTAATACGATGTCAGTATGAAGGTATTGTCAGTATTAGAAGCTGGTCAGTATTTCGTAAAGATTCTTATCAGACCAAAGATCAAAGAAGATTGATATGTTGGTTCCTAAATTATAGGAAGGCAGCTATCATACAAGATATGCATTCAGAGTTATATGTAATTGATTTAGAATATCTTGTAATTGATAGTGTAACTGTGTACTCCATATAAACACAGTTTAGGTTTTACATTATTGTAATCGCTTACACGAGTTATCTTGTAACCTAGCAGCTCTTAAGAACATAAGGATTTCTTAAGAGAGTTTGTAACAGTTTTATATCAGAATTAATAAAGCTGTTATTGATTCATACTTGTGTTATTTCTGTTTAAGTCAAAAATCTTATACAATTGTATTCAACCCCCATTTTATAATTGTTAATTACTGGGCAACACTCTGAAAGTTCAAAATCTGACAGTTCAAACACTAAGTATTCAAATTCAGGGGGAGCCTCAGAGAATGAAGAAAGGCAACAAGAAAATCAGGAGAGCATGGATCAAGGGGGAGGATCAAATACTGATAGAAGTCATTTACCTTCAGCAAGGAAATGGACAAAATCTCATACACCTGATTTAATTATGGAGATCCAGATGTGAAAGTAAGGACAAGGAGTGCTACAACAAATGAATGTCTGTTTCATGCATTTTTGTCTAAATCTGAACCAAAGAAGGTAGAAAAAGCTCTTCAAGATGCTGACTGGATAACAGCAATGCAGGAGGAGTTAAATAAATTTGAAAGAAATGAAGTTTGGACCCTTGTACCAAGACCAAAGAATAGATCTGTTGTTGGTACTAAATGGTTTTTCAGAAATAAAACTTATAGTGAGGGAGTTGTTACAAGGAACAAGGCTAGACTTGTGGCAAAAGGCTATTCACAACAGGAAGGAATAGACTATGATGAAACTTTTGCTCCAGTTGCAAGATTGGAGGCAATAAGGATTTTTCTAGCTTATGCCTCTCATAAGAAATTTGAGGTATTTCAGATGGATGTAAAAAGTGCTTTTTTGAATGGGAAGCTTGAAGAAGAAGTGTTTATTGAACAACCACCAGGATTTGTGGACCCCAATATCCAGATTATGTCTACAGGCTAGATAAGGCACTCTATGGACTTAAGCAGGCACCAAGAGCATGGTATGAAACTCTGGCTCAATTTCTTTTAGAAAGTGGGTTCAACAGAGGTACAATTGATAAAACCCTGTTCTATTTTAAATCTAGTAGTGACTTGCTTTTAGTTCAGGTATATATTGGTGACATAATTTTTGGGTCTACTAATGATAAACTCTGTAAGAAGTTTGCCAAGCTCATGCAGTCCAAGTATCAAATGAGCATGATGGGAGAGCTTAGTTATTTTCTAGGCCTGCAAGTGAAGCAAACAGATGATGGGATTTTCATAAATCAAGCAAAATATACCAGAAATCTTCTCAAGAAATTTGGTATGCTTGACTGTTCATCTGCAACAACTCCCATGGCAACATGAACAAAGTTGGATAAAGACACAGGGGTTTCAGTAGATATGACAAGCTATAGAGGCATGATAGGATCTCTTCTTTATCTGACAACAGTAGACCTGGCATTATGTAAGCAACCTGTCTCTGTGCAAGGTTTCAGGCAGACCCCAGAGAACCACATCTAACAGCTGTGAAGAGAATTCTTAAGTATCTCAAAGGCACCATAACCTTAGGTCTGTGGTATCCAAGAGAATCAGATTTCAAGCTACATGGTTATTCTGATGCAGACTTTGCAGGCTGTAAGATAGACAGAAAAAGCATCAGTGGAAGTTGTCAATTTCTGGGTGACAGACTTGTTTCCTGGTACAGCAAGAAACAGAAGTCAATTTCTACATCTACAGCTGAAGCAGAGTATATTGCAGCTGGTAGCTGTTGTGCACAGATTCTGTGGATGAAGAATCAATTGCTGGATTATGGATTAAGGTACAGTAAAATACCTATTTACTGTGATAATCAAAGTGTTATTGCTATGACAGGTAATCCAGTACAGCATTCAATGACCAAGCACATCAGTATAAGGTACCATTTTATCAGAAAACATGTAGAGGAAGGAAATATTGAGCTTCATTTTGTGTCTACAGAACAACAGCTAGCAGATATCTTCACCAAGCCATTGAGTGAAGCTACATTTACAAGGCTGGTAAATGAACTAGGAATGATCTCTGGTTTCGACTAGAGATACTGGTTAGACTCAAAATTTAATTACATAAAATGTTGCTCATGTTTCTGTGATTGTGTTAACTGCTATGCAAACTCTGTTATCAAACACTATTAGTATATCTTGATGTGGTAATTCAACTGTTAGAATACTCAGTAGATCATACACTGTTGAAATGTTGGATAAACTCTGATGAACTCTGATACTATTTTTGTCTGAACATAAACATCGATGAAGAAATCTGTATGAAGCATGATTCTCAGTAATTAACCATGAATCCTTTTAAGTTATTTGTGATCTAATCTTAGACTGTGCAGAAAATTAACACAGCATGATACTGTTTCCATATTTATAGCATCTCTTAGTTTATCTATCCTAAACTCTAAGTCTGTAAATGCTGTGTGCATTGCCTCTCATGAATAACTTCTGATGTTGATGACTTCTAAACTCTGTTAGTTAAACTCTGTTTAGTTAGATGCTGTAATTAGTCTACCCCCAAAGCAATTGTATATAGGCTGTTAGAACTTCTTTAAGATTATGTTGTGTCTAGTATGACCCAGGAACTTGCTGGTAAAAAGTAAGGGCTAAAATTCTCTGATTTTTGGTGACTAATCAAAGACTAGGAAGAACAATGAACTTATCAAAAAGATAAGGGCTAAAATTCTCTAATTTTTGGTGACTAGTTAAAGACTAGGAAGACCCAGGAACTTATCAAAACGATAAGGGCTAAAATTATAGGATTTTTGGTGACTAGTCAAAGATTAGGAAGACCCAGGAACTTATCAAAACGATAAGGGCTAAAATTATAGGATTTTTGGTGACTAGTTCCAACCTCTAAAAAAAAATTATTAGTTAGAAAGGGGGTATAAGTTAGTTCAGAGTTACTGTATAACAATTATTTTCTACAGAGTTTAGCATTCATCAGATATTAAGAGTTTACTATGAGAGTTTATGCAGATAGTGTTTACTGATTTACTTTATGGATTTTATGAAAAATTAGATGCTCTAAATATTGATTTAGTAAACTCTGCTATACATGCACATTAATTCACAACTGTGTAGTTTTTGAAAGAATTATAGTAATAAAGTTGGAGAATTGACAAACACTGATGAATTTTGTCTAGTACTCTAAGGTAATATTTTATTTCAGACAATTTACATACTTGGGGTAAAAAGAGTTTTTGAAATATGTGATAAATAATTGCCAACTGTTAATGGGTATTAGAGTGTTAAAAGTGTATTGGAAATAGGAGAGAGAGAGAGAGAGTAGCAGTAATTATTGCTATAATTACTGAGCGTAAAAAGGCTGTTCCATTGAATATGTGCCACGTGTCCCACTCACACATTTAACAAGAATCGTGTCCCACTCACACATGTAACTGGTTGCGTGTATTAAGGTTAAAACGATTTGTTTTTAATTTTTAATTACAAATCTAATCATAAACGGTTCATATTTCTATTGCACACAATCCACTCATAGTTACTTTGTTATCTTTCACTTGCACATTTTCGCAAACACCTTTCACACATTTTTGCAAACACCTTTCACACACAACTTTTTCTCTGATATTTTCTTCTCAAATCTAATCTCACGGCCACCGAAGCTTTTAACGCTCGAGGGTTAGTGTTTGTACCAAACAACTATGCAGCTCCGTTGAATACTGAGAACGTTCCAGAGGCGTTTCATCTAATTCAAAACTTCTTGATGGATTCAGAGATTGGTCGAGCCCTAGTCGAACCAACAAAGCTCTCTGCTGCCCATATTGCTACTTTCTGGCCGATAGGTATTTATGATGATGGAGGAGAGAATGGGACTCCTTCTATTATTTTCACATATGAGGAGACAGAGTATGTCATTACTCCGACGATAGTTAGAGAAGCTTTGGGTTTTGACACACACTCTCCATACAGTGTTCTTGGTGATAAATATCTAAGAGAGATGTTGCAGCAAATTGGGTACTCAGGCCTTTTAGCAAAACTTGGTTCAGTGAAAAGGCCACATCTGAGGAAGGAGTGGAGTTTCTTTTTCGACTGCATCACAAGGGCGTTTGGAAAGAAAATCACAAATTGGGATGCTATTCCCACTGACAGTCTTCAAATCGGGTATTCTCTTCTTTATGGAAGTAATTTTTGATTTTAGTAGACTTGTCTTGATGAATATTGGTGAAAGATTGTCAGAGTCTAGTACCACTGTTTATTTTTCTAGATTTTGTCAAGTACTATTCTCTACTTGTCTACCTAATGTTGAAATTTCTGAGGAAGATGTTATTCAGGCCTTTAAGGTTCATAAAAGAATATTCTCTGATTTGACCAACAAGGATGCAAACAAGGATGTACCTGCCTTGATTTTGCCTCTTGCTCTTCAAAATTTCACTACAAGAAATATGGGCTATTGCAACGCCAAAAAAGTGTCATATTAGACCCCAAATCTGTTACAATAGAGGTTTTTGCAACGTTTTTGCCAAAATTGAGTGTTGCATCTGCTGCCGTTGCAATAGACCCCTATAGCAACGTTTTATGCACTTATTGCAACATTTTTCAAGTATTACAATAGCCACTTTAGTGCAACACTTTTGCCTTGTTTAGTGACACTTTTATGATGTTGCAATAGACTATTGCAACAACATTTTGCAACATTTTTTAGTTCAAAGTGTTGCTAAGTCAATTTATTGCAACATTTTCGTGTAACATTTTATCCCCTATTGTAATGCTTTTCATTTTTTAGCAACATTTATGTGCAACACTTTTGTTCCCATTGTAATACATTTAGATTTTTTAGCAATATTTTTGTGCAACAATTTGTATTAGTCCAGTTTGCAATATCCTGATTGAAATGTCAATAAACCAACACAAAAACATATCAAACCAGGAGATAGCAAATCCAACATAATATATGTCAATAAAGCCCAAACAAAATCGAGCGGCTTATAGCATAAGATCATCTTACATGTTAAAGTTCCAAACTAATTTATGAAAACCTATAACACAATGTAATGAAAAAATTACAGTATGTATATCCCTTTCTATACTCTACAGACTAAAAAATTAAATTTGAGGATTCTATCTCTAGTTTTTAAAGCTATATCAGCAGATGATGGTTCTCTGTCAACTTTGGTAAGTCCCTTAAAGTATGGATCGGCCAGGGCCTGCCATGCACAATAGACAATATCAAACAACGAACAATTATTGAAATTAGTTAGATAATATTGGATACAGAACGATGAGTAATTATTGAACTCTGTTGAAGATAACGGATTAAAAATCGGCTAATATCTGAAAAATAACAGAACTGGAAATCAGGTATGTCACAACAAACCTCTGCAGCAGTTGGTCGATCTTTTGGATCAAAGGCTAGAAGTTGGTCGATCTTCTCGCCTTTTCATTGCGGACCTGATAAATCAGTTTATTACTTAGCTCAGCATTATACCTCATAGTTATCAATTAGCTCAGCATTATACCTCGTAGTTATCAATTAGCTCAGCAAGGGAGCTGCGTCGAAGTGCTTCTCTACATAGATATAAACAAAAGAGCTAAATTCCTTGCATCTACGAATTGCATATGATAAAACTTATTTGGAAGGAGAATAAATAAATTTGTAGTACAGTTTGACCAGTGACTTAAACTACCGTGAGAAGTGATCTGTGGTGGTTTAATGATTTATAGGCTAAAAGTTTGCATTTGTAGTATCATGTCACACCCCTGCACTGCTTGTTCAAGCACAGCTCTCTGTAAAGCCATCAATTAAACAAAAGATTACTTGTTGATAAAGGGCAAGCTACTACTTACAGAAATTTTATACCAAGACCTATTCTCTTTCATGTTCTCTAGGAAACTTAGGACATCCTATAGCAGCACAGACCTCAAATGAGTAATATTATTGTGAAAGACTGCTAGTTAGATACTAAAGATTTGATCCTCTACCAGCCCCATCCGGTCCCAGTATTCCCGACATATAGCAACAAATGATTGTTTTCAAAAATACTATAAAGGTGATATATAGTATTTGAAAGCTGCTCTATCAGTTGATGCATGCGGTTTCTTATGTCTACTTCACCCACAGCAACCACGAGCTTGAATCCTGAAGAATCTTTTTCAGTTTTGTACCATTCTGTAATCTTGTCTGAGTACATGCAACATGCGGAATAAATTGAGATCAGCCATCAGTACAAAAATCAACATAAAGAAATGTGGATTGTGATATAATAATACGACTAGAGATAACAAAAGATTAAGGCTATACAGAGCAAGTAACTGTAATAATGATAGACAAAACAATACATCCAAATAGTACATATGAAAAATTATATTAACAAATCAGTTCACTTCTATTTGGTATACAAACATTGTGTAGCGAACATACAAGGAAATAGTTAAATGACTGTGATGCATAATTAATCCTAAACCAATGATATACTTCAATTACATGTTCAAGACTTATTAGTTCTTATTACTACAGAAATAGATTACTAGTTCAACTAAGAAAACAACTGTGGACAAGCTATTTCAGCAGATGATATAGTAATCTAATATATTGGATCACAAAAACTTGAACTGATGACAAGTTAGGACAACAGTTGAATTAAAAAAAGATACCCATATTTTCTTTAAGCTTTTCTAAAACGGATACTCAGATTTTCTTCAAGCTTTCCTACAATGGCAAGCAAAATAAGTCCTTAACTTGGATCGATCAATTCTTATTAGCATAATAAAAGATTACCAGTTCAATTGAGAAAACAACTATTAATCAAACTTTTTTGGAAGATGGATATAGCAATCTGATATATTGGATCTTGGCATTTGGCAGATTGCACAGATCGAATATATCGGATCTTGGCAAATTGCACTGATGACAGAGTAGGACAACAGTTAAATAAAAAAAATACTCACATTTTCAGCAAGCTTCTCTACAACAACTTGTAATTAAGTACTAAACTTCGATCGAAGCATCACTTGACACTTGTGCCAAATCTAAAAATCCAATAGTGCTCTTGCGATGAAAGTTCTTAATTGCCTGCATTCAATGCCATTCGGGCATGGGATAATTACATTGATTATTAATATATCTTAGAAGTCAAAATAGGATAGCACCAAAAAAAATTAGGGATTTAAGCAGTAGATGTACCTCTGCTCCAACTTCACAAGTATGAAGCAGGGATCCAGATGCATATTCCTACAAGCGGACCTGCAAAGCAACAATTAGAACATTGGTGTTTTTTATGCTTCAACGTTCAAGTTATCCAAATATGTACATTTTAAAAATTACTTATTGTTGAATCACCACTTCCAGAAACAAGAAACCCCTATGGATAATCCTGACTCTAATACTTAAAAGCCATTTTTAATTAACGAGATAGTTAACTAATCCATGGTGCATATGCAGTGATTAAAGAGCAGTGGGATAGTTATGAACATTATTCTAAATTCAGATCAAAGGAAACCTGCAAATCTTCTGGAAGTGCTTCTGAAACTGCAAGAGTGTAACAACCAGGTCTAAATCTTCCTGAAATGTACAACACAGTTACATAATCAAAGAGTGCCCAATAAGCATTTCCAATACAGTTAACAAATTTGGATACATGATTGCACAAAAAGATAAAGAGAGAACAGAAAACATAACCACCTGCTTTTCTTAAGTCACATCACTATCATCTAAAGTCAAATAAAATATGCCTACTATAAAATAACCTTTATTTCTCAACATTTATTAATGTCAATGGTGAATCACTTGATAGTCATGTACGAATATACATGGACACTGAAAAACGAATATGTCTTTCTTGCCTTTTCTGTATGCAGAAAGTATTTTTAAAAGCAACCAGTTCACTACACATTACTCTTTAATTTTACAATAAATTTGATGTAGAGTTGGAATGCAAAGTGTGCACAAGGAAATGCTCTAGAAGGATTATAAATCCAAAATTTGATGTATGTTTATGTTTGGGATGTTTGGCACTGCCAATTTCTAAATTAGTACCAATCAAAACCTATTTCCTCGTTTCTGAATCATAGACTCAACTCCTACATAAACAGACACCAATACATATATATGGGTGGGTATATATAAGGGGCAAGCGACTGACCGAGAAACAACTCTTACAACATATATAAAGAACACAACACATTATTCAGAGACAAGAATGAAGCTTAATGTCATATATGTACACAACGCAAGAAATTAACAATGTTGTTTTATCATGTAATTTAACTTAAAAAAATCACCAAAGAGCATTAGTGTAACAACGATGTACGCCATATACATGTACACAAACTGTCACCAGGTTTATTAATTATTAGAATCCTAAAAGGGTAAGTAAACCAATTTACAGGGAAAGGGACATCAAGATTTAAAATACCAATGCATTACAGGCTGCATGATAATCCGTTTTAGCAACCCAAACAATTTTCTTTGCCATTTCGATATTGGCAGATTTATCAATATAAACATGACAAATTCCATCTGGAAGCAAGGACAGAAGCTTTACAACACCACCCAGTATCTGCATACATGCTTGTCATGAAGTATGTAGTACAGATGGGAAATCAAGTTAAATATTAAAAAGTGTACATGACTAAACACATCGTCGTAGATGGCCATTAGACCATTTTGTCCAACAGCTGCACAAGCCTTCCCCTCAAGCTCACTTGTATGAAGACTAATTTCACACAAATTCTTCAGTATACCTAAGGATGAAAAATAGACAAATTAACACATTATTCCATTAATTAACACAAAATTACAAAAAAAATTAACAGAAATTAACAAAAGATTCCACTAATTTCGCACAAATTTAACTCAAAAATTCTACTAATTTAACACCTAATACCAGAGCTTTAATCGAACAAAAATTATGAACACATATAATCCAACATATAATCGAAATATTTCTTACGCATACATATATATACATGTATAATTAATTAAAATCGGAAAAAGATGGGTATTTTACCTCTAATTGAAGATTTACTCAAATCTTTGCTCAATTAGGTTTGGGGTTTTGGGCTTTTGCTGAATCGATTATACTTGAGATGAGAGATGTATATTTGTGTGTGAGAGAGAGAGAGAGAGAGAGAGAGAGGGGAGAAAGGCAGAGAGTGGTGAGGTGGAGAGAGAGGAGCGGTAGAGAGGGTGGTGAGGTCGAGAGAGAGAGAGAGAGAGAGTGGTGAGGTCGAGACAGCGGTCGAGAGAGATGAGATGTGTTTTTGGGATTGTACTTTAGTTTTAATTTTATGTAAGAAATATTTTGGTACCCGGCTTTTATCCCGCCCAGCAAAAAAATAAAGTTCCCGCCTACAATTTTGAGATAAAGTATCATCTATTGTAACGCTTTGGACAAAGTATTGCAATTGTGACTAAAAATGTATAGTCTATTGTAACGTTTTGGACAAAGTATTGCAATTGTTCTAAAATTTCAAAATGATCCTTTTGCTTGCAACACTTTTCGTATGTATTGCCATATTTGTAAAAATATTACAATAGACTACCAAGTTTTGTGTCTATTGTAACACTTTATGTAACACAAATATATATTGGGCTTGCAATAGCCCATATTTCTTGTAGTGTTTCCTGAATCAACCTCAAGAACCACAACAGCCTGAGCCTGCACCTTTACAACCTGCAAACACTGAAACACAACCTCAACCCTCTCAACCTGAAAATGATGAGCTAAACACTGAACAAATTCAACCAACACCCACACAAACTCAAACTCAACCTCAACCTGCAAACTCTACACAAAATCCATCACCTACACAGGCTAAACCAAAGAGTAGAGGTAAAACAAAGCACAGAGCTGTCAGGGCTAAAAAGACAAGAGTTCCAAGGTCTGACTTCTCAAACTCTGGTGGAGAAGAAGTGGCAGCTGAGGTGCCTAAACCAAAGAGGAGAAGGTTATTAGTTGATGAGTCAAATGAAGAAATGAATATTGAAGCTCCAGAGGTAATTTCTAAGGAGATACCTACTATTGAGGTAAATACTGAAGAAGATGCACAGATGGATGTGGAAAACAGAGATGGTTTTGCTGATATGGATGCTTTTGTTGAGTCATTCATTCCATTCTCTGATGGCATTGAAGTTCCTATCTCATCACTTGTTGTTGACTCTGAAGCAACTGGTGTAGCTGATCAACCTACTGTGATACTTGATGAAACAGTAGCAACACATACTGAATTAGTCTCTGATGCTCACCAAGTTTCTGAAAAAGGTGAAGAAATTGATCAACCAACCAAGGATGTAATCTCTGAGCCTGTGGATAAAGTTCTTGAAATTGCAAAGTCTGTTGCAGTTAGAAAGCAAACTGCAGAGAATACTGAGGAGGTATTTGCTGAAATTATTGAAGTTGCAGAGACTATTGCTGACGAAGTTGAAGCTGTAGTGCATATTATGGATGTTGCTGAGACTGATCCAGTTGCACATGACAATGCTGAAGTTGATGTTGAAGGAAGTGCTGAGTCTAACTCTTCTCAGCAAATACCTGTACAAACTGATGCAAAGATAACTAATTTTTCTGGACCTTCACACCGACGTGGAATTGAAGTAGATTATTTTTACCAAATTTTCGAATAATTGGTATAAAGAAGATTGCATTTTTCCTACTGGGAGAGCAGCTAAATTTGTGCAAAGAACTGCTAACCAGATTACAAATCCAGAGATTCTTTCATGTCTAAAAGCCATTGTTGTTCAAGTCAAGACTCTCAATATACCAGATTTGATGATTCCCAACAAGCAATAACTGATCTGCGAGCTGAAGTTGTTAACAGAGACATGCTTATGCAGAGAGATAATAAACTAAAGTTTCAGACTTTTTCAAAAGATCAAGAAACTCTATTTAACAGGCTAAGTAAAGTTGAAGAGAATCAAACTATTTTGTCTGGTAAGATTGACTCTATTGCTAATTCCATGGAATTAATCACATCTATATTGATTCCTGATGATGTCAAAAAGGGGGAGAGAGTTGCTAAGTTAAAATGTAGGCAATCTCAAACTCTAACTAAGAAAGATGATGCTGAAGATGGAGGAGCAAATGATCAAGAGAAGAGATTAAGATCAAAAGCTGATAAAGATATGAGTTTGAGATCTGGCAAGTCTACAAAGTCTGATGGAATAAATACTGATGTTTAGGGTACTTCAAAGACCAGGAGCTTGTTATTTACTGACAATCCACAGACAGGTGAAGAATTGGCTGCAAGATTGTTTCTTGAAGAGAATGAAGAAGGAGTTACAATTGAAGACATTCAAGCTGAGGAGAAAAATTTACAAGAAGAACATCAAAAAGCTTTGAAGTCTGGAAAGTTAAAGAAGAATGAAAAAGCTCCTAGGCCTGTTTTAAAAGGCATTGTTATTAAAGAAAATGTTGGAGGTAATCAGAATGTTCTATTGTCTAGGAAGCCAACAGAAGATGCTAAACAGAAGTTGAAAGGTAAGGTTGGTGAAGAAGAAAAGGTTTCGAAGAAAGTGCATACAACCTCTGTTGCTACACAAGTTGTGCAGAAACCGTTGTCTATACAGATGCAGATGATTTTTAGAAAACCAACTACTCTTGATCAAACTCTGAAGGATCAAACTCTGAAGATTGGAGATACTAATTTTCTACAAGGTAGAGCTTATATGTCCAAGCAAAGTCGAGATACATCTGCTTTGGGATCAGGTAGAGAAATTATAGTGAATACTAGTCCTCTAGATCCTTCATCACTGGCTGTTCCAAGTCAAGGTGTTACTCAGGAGAGTTTAGACAGACTGGAATCAGTACAGTTGATGTAACGCCCCAAATCCGGGGTCAGGGATTTGGTCGTCACGCGGAAATCCTTAATAACAAATCGCTTGTTTAACCACATTAAACCATCTGTAGTCATTAATAATTGAGTTACAACATTTGAGACCCCAACCACCAAGCATCTTTTAGGTTATAGGGCTTGAAACAAGAATCAACTCCTTACTACTAGTATAACTTCGTTGAGAAGTACATCAGCAACTAGTACTATATTATACAAAGTAACATATATATTACACATCAATATACTTACATATAACTTACACCAGCTATAAACTTTCTAGATCATATCGTCTTCATAAGGGCACGCTGCCCGCTTCATCTAAGACATGCAGATAACCTCGTCCGGCTACCTTCCACTGAAAAGTTAATATTTGAAAACAAGCAAGTATGAGCGAAAGAATTGCTCAGCAAGTTATTACTAGAGTTGAACAAAATATCCTATCAATATGCATGGGGTTCTCCAACATTCAACTGATACTTAGTATCATTCTTGAGACATTTATAACCATGAAATTCTATAGGGAAAGTATAATGTTTGAAATTAACATCGACTGAACAATATACCAATATAATATAAGAGATACCGTTACAAGGTAATTAAATAGATTATTACCATCAATAGCCACATCTTGTTTGCGCAGTAATACACCAACATAAACTTGCTGGTTATTCAATATGAAATCACTTAGTTATTGATAATATAATATCAATTTCTCTTCCAATCATATAATATCAGTTTCTCTTCTATAACAAGATAATAATCAATACATCATCTTACTATAATATCTCAAGATAATATAACATTTAAAATCAAGCTCTCAATATAATCTTTCCATTTTCTTTTAATCAACAATTGTATATAAAAGTAATATAAAATCAGTTTCTCTTCTTAAATAATATAACAATCAATATACCAGTTCAGTGTAATATTTCAAGATAATATGAATACTTGAACAAATCTCTCACTATCATCTTCTCATTTCCTTCTTATGCAACAATTATATATTTTAATATAAAAATCAGTTTCTCTTCATCTGTAACAATAATTCCATCATTTCATATCATTTTTCTGTTCTTAGTATAGAAATCTGAAAACCATTTTCAATTCTTTCTTTCAAGTTTTTTTGGGGATATCTGCTGGCGCCAGATACGTAGGACGATGATCAGTCGCCTGGCCGTACCCGCTCTCTGTTTACTACTAGTAGAAGGGATGATCCCTACCTGGTAATCAACCCTGGAGGAAGGCTACCTGCTACATCCTCCCCTGGCATCTTCATGCCGAAAATATTGAGTGTTGGATTGTGCCGCACACAGCCTCTTACGCTTTCTGTTACAATCCCCCTTTTCAAATCATTATTCCATTCACATTTCCATCTCTATTTATCATCACCTTTAGAATATATATATCATAATACTTTAGATATGACTCAGACATCTCTTTTGTATTCAATGAAATCCAATACTCTTATATATATAAAATATTTCATCTACTTTTAAAAATAGTAGATAATACTCAAATAATACTTCTTAAAGCACAATATTTAAAAGAATAACATTATAAACCATATAACCTTAGATAACAACTGATACCCTTCTTTCATATACTCTAGATAACAACTGATACCATTCTTTCATAATCTCTTAATCATAAAGCATGTTCACTTTATGCATGATCATATCTATATTCATACTCATAATCCATAGTTCATATCCATCTCTCTTCAATTCCCAGAAATTCAGGAAATAAATTATTAACAATATAGTGTCATGTAATCACATATATATTCCATGAAATCATCTTCTTTAAAGATAAATAATTTTTTTCAAGTAAAGATAGAAGAAATCTTGCAAATATGGACTGAAGTCTTATTCCACACATTTCATATATTTCAAAATAAATATACTCTGAACGATAGAGTATGTATAAATAAACTTGCCTCTGGTCCTTAGCACCAAACGGAACACCGCGAATAAATCCTTGGCGTTTCGCCCAAGTAGTTCCATGAACTTTACACGACGTCTCGATCCTTCCTTTTTGATACACGTTGCTCCACTTGATCACGCCCTAATGGTACTGAAATGGTTACGAGCACGTATCAGTCCAACCTCGTATCTCGAGTAGATACCACTCGGAATTACCGCTAAGTCACATAAAGTCAAACTATCGGTGTCCCCCCTATCGATGATTACTCCAATACCACTTACATTCTGTGATAATACTTAATTAATATGTAATCCGCAAAACATACTTATTCCTCGATAAAGACTCATAATACCCATTTATTCCTCAAGACACATTTAATCCTCGAATTAGCACATAAACAGTTAACACCCAAATCATACCTTTAGACTATTGAAACCAAATAAGTTAAATAAATTAAAATGCAGGGGATTTTTAGAAAATTTCGGCATGAAATATTCGAAATATGGACTTTCCCGGTGTAAAAACACTTCAAATACATTCTCAAATTAATCCAAGACATTTCCCAACAATCCACAACACCAAACAAGACTTATCACCATCTCCAATCACAATTCATATATTATTTTCAACTATAACTCCATTAAACCCTATATCAAAACATCAACCATTGATATTAATGCATACCATACTTGGTAGTCAACTAAACAAGATAAAAACTAACAACTTTCCTCTTTTGACCAATATCAAATGAGGTCTTTAACTCATTCAAAATGATTTCTCAAAACAGGACACGCATAAAACAATTCAAAAACATAAAATGCTACCGCGCATACTTTACTCCAACATTTTTAATAAATCCAAAAATTATTCATAAATCACCAAATTTTATAGGCTTCTTTCTGAATACCAAATAAAGATCTCATAAAAGTTTCCCATTCAATACCATTTTCTAACTAGGTGAATCATTAATCCAAACTCAACACATAAACTGTTCATTAAATCTGTGCAACTTGCATTCTAAAAATTCTCATAAATTGAAAAATTAATCTTTGCCTCCAAGACCTCTGGGATTCCAAAACTGAAGATAATATCTTCACACCATAAAAATATTAGTCTGAAAAACATAGTTCATCTAGGAGAATTACCCATCCAAATACAACTCAAGAACAGAGCAGTTTCTTCCAACACAGTGACATTCAAACATTTTTAATAAATTGAAAAATCAATATTTTTACCCAAATCATTTTCTGAAATCTTTATAATTCGTTCCTTTATCCTCAATAAAAGTTTCAATCCAATTTACAGATTTTAACTAGGTGAAACATAGTTCCAAAATACGAATCCCGAGAGGTTCGGGTGTCCTGCGCAGGTTTCACTAAAACGTCATTTTCTCCTTACTCGTTAACCCAAACGATGCACCGTTTTCTCCTACACAAACTAGACTCCGAATAGAACAACTCTCATGAAGACACCACTGCCCAGATCAGTACCCACGAATACCAGGTCATCACGCAAAACAGGGCAGATTGCAAGCTCAAAACTACCTTCTAGTTCTTACACAATAATTATTATTCATTAACATCCTCAACCCATTATTACAATAACCATCAAACAATAATACATCACTCAAGATTTGCTAATTACAAGTTTATATGCTCATGGATAAATTTACAAAATCAAAGCTTAAGACAAGGATATTATACCTCTTTGTTCAACATCAAGCTCCCATCAACTTTTCCCCAAGTTTTCTTCTCCTCCTCTCTTGCTCTCCCATGGTAGCTTCTTCTTCCTTTCTTCATCTCTTCTTCCTCTCTCTCACACACAAACCTATGTATACATACACATGTATATAATACCCCATCTTCTTTAATCCCTCTCTCCCCCCCTTTTCTCTTCTCTCTTTCTCTCTTATCTTTTCTCTCTACTTCTCTCCCACTCTCTCCCACTCTCTAGAACCTTCTAGCTTCTACCGGTTATAACAATGCTAATGGGCCTTGGCCCAATAACAACATCTCTACTATCCACTCATTCCGGACCTAATTAAAATGCTAATAACGTCTTCTATAAACCGAAATTAAATAGAGAATTGTGAAAATTAAAATTTTCACTTTTAAAATAAAGAGTATAAAATTACGATCCCACACATATTTTTAAAATATTTTTCGGATCAAAAATGAATTAAATATGAATTTTACAAATTAGATCCATAAAATGAAGAATAATTCGTAAAAATCATTTTAAAATTCTTAAAAATCACAATAAATCCATCTAATATTTTTAAAACTCAAATAAATTAGTAAAGTTAATAATGCAAAAGATTTCAGGATTTCTAGTAATCCCGATGATTTTATAAAACTTTTAGAAGACTAATAATACAGGATTTAATCATATTCAAATCCTCAAAAATTTAAATAAATATACACCGACCTACACTACTTACAAATCATCACATAAACACAACTTCACATACATTCCATGTAACGCCCCCAAATCCGGGGTCAGGGATTTTGTAACACCCCCAGATCCAGGGTCAGGGATCTGGTCGTTACGGTCTCAATATCCATCCATAAAACCAACATAATTTAAATTACAACCTTGTGACCCAAAACAACAACATAAAACACACCCGTTATAGTCTCAGAGATGAAATTAGAGTAACCAACAATATTATTAATCACAAGTTTGAGTTCTTATAACCCAAAGAATTACAATTGTACAATTACATACTCTTTGCCGTCCATTAATAGATACCATAATATAAATACATTTGAGGCTCAATTGCTAACAACTAGCCTACCAGTAGTTGCATCCTCAACAAAGGTAGCCAAGACCTTAGCGGTAAACCTCTGACGGTTGACACCTGCTTACGCTGTGTGCGCCTTGCGCGGCCATCTGATCTAGCTGTTGTTGTGATATAAATAAATAAAGCAAGGGTGAGCAATAGCCCACCAGAAATATAATTGAACAGTGATAATATATAACAGTCCAAAATATCTTTGAAACCATATGCCATGCATTAACGATGTAGTACCAATATAAGGTATGAGATGAAGTTACAAGGTAACTCAAAAAAATATATTTGTTTTGAATAAATATCTGCTATGCAAAAGATAAGCAAGATATTCTCAATTATCATAAAAGAGGAACTTGCAGGAAAATATTGCAATTCCGGTTTCAACACTTTTTCACCTTGCCAACACCAACAGTGTTGCAGAAATTTCTCACTTTTAGAAGATGAACTAATACGGGAGCATTGCCGCGCCAGATGCCCTGACGTTTACGATGATCAGTCGTATGTCATGCATCTCATCAGTCGTTCTCTACATGTAGAAGGTAGCTCCGACGGAATTACTTATCTACCGCCCTCTGGAACTCCTCAGCCAACGGTTGGGCTATTGCTGGACCGGCGCCACTCGGCCACTTACGCGTCTCCTAGTTCGAATATCATCCATGACTCTGAAACGTAAAGTTCGTTCCCCTTTTTCCCCAAGTGTAACACTTGTTGATAGGACTCCACAAAGTAGTCGTATCTAATTGGAAAGGAAAATTCACCAATATTTCCCAAGCTGATGCTTGTTAATGGATATAAACTTGTTACATCAATCACACCCCTCGAGCGTTGAGGAGGTAACCAAAAGACTCATATCGATGCTTGAAAGAATCAAGATGTGAGTGACAAGATAGTTTTAGCAAGTATAGGACCGGGCAGTCCAATAAATAACATCGCTCAAGTGAGGTCCCCTTATATACGTTTGGAAGTTGAGCGAGTATTTAAATCTTCTTTAAGATAGATTTAAATGAAATTAAAGTTTAGGAACCTCCCCTTGATATAAATCGTCATAAGATATTCCGAAATATTTTACACCATATCTGAAGGTAAAAGATAATCTTTGTATGATATAAATCATTATAAAGAGAATTTAAAAGAATTTACATAAATATTCCAAGAATATTTATTAAATCAATAATAAGTAAGGACTAATTTTAAACCATAATATTACTCGTAAGTAATCCTCGAATGAATATATAAAATTATTTATTAATAAATCTCTTTTTAAATGAATATTCAAAATAATATTCATTAAATAAATAAAACTTCCAATGAATATTCAAGATGATATTCGATAAATAGATAAACTCAAATAAATATTTAAAGTAATGATTATTAAGTAAATCAAACCTTAAATGAATATTTGAAAATAATATTCATTAAATAAATAGTATTCTAAATGAATATCCAATTAATATTCATTTAGTAATCAAAACTTTAAAGAAATATTCAAAACAATATTCCATAAGTAATTAGAACTTCAACTGAATATTTTAAAATAATATTCATTAAGTAAATAAAACCTTAAATGAATATCCAAATAATATTCATTTAATAAATACTATTCTAAATAAATATCCAATTAATATTCATTTAGTAATCAATACTCTCAAGGAATATTTGAAATAATGTTCCTTAAGTAATTAGAATTTCAAAGAAATATCTTAAAGTAATATTCATTGAATAGATAAAACCTTAAATGAATATTCGAAAGTAATATTCATTTAATAAACAATATTCTAAATGAATCTTGAAATAATATTCATGAAATAATCAAACTCTAAATGAATATTCGAAATAATATTCATTTAATATTTCTCGACTGAGATAATACTCAAATAACATTTCTCGAAAGATTTCCAAGTAAATAATACTTTATGGAAATATAATTAATGTTTAATAATAACATTCCTCAAAAGGAATACTAATCTGTCGTTGGAATCCCTCCGGGTTTCCAAGACTACATCTATATCTCAAAATACCGACTCCCGGTCTACATTTAAAGAATGAATATCACATGCCCTTCACTAAGGGTCTTAACCAAAAATCCGGCTTATACTGATATATCGTATCTAGTCTATAAGCCAATATCAATTCAGGGAACAAGTATTGCAATATAACTTGAAAGTAGACATGCATGCTATGGCATATGTATACAACAATCATCATATATATATTATCACAACAACAGTTCCAAGTATTGGAAACTTGCTTGAGAATCGAGTGCGGGTAGGGGTAATGTGTCCCGGGTCAGCTCGACAATCTATAAACAATCAGAATATTTAAGATTAACCACTTAACGCTTATTAAAAGGCTAAGCATAAACTCCACTTAAATCGAAACATGTTTTCGAGTTATCTCGTTACGTCTCTTTTAGTGTAACCCTTTTTATCACCGATACGATCCGACATTCGTTCGTTATCAAGACATGTCATCATGCTTATACTTGGTATATACTTAAGTCGTATAAGTCCTAAGGTCGGTCGTTTACGAATCAAGATTATACCTCGAGTGTTATCGCCCGTTTTCTAAGTTATAATCAAAGTCATACTTTTAAGGGTTCGTTCGCGTTTAATCTCGATTCGAACATTTTTATAAAATCGAAAAACGATCCATTCGACATGTGGTTTTCTCCCACACCTTCCTTTTTACCTCTAATATTTAATTATCAAGATTTGCCACTGATTTCGTGGTATTAAAGGGATCCAATTTCAGTTACGAACTTTCGTTTACGGTTTCGAACCACTTTTACGAATTTAATCATAACTCCTAAACCGTAAGTCCATTTCATACGAACTTTATATCAAAACGAAGCTTGTAACATGATCTAGCTAATCATGGTATAAGTCGAAGCTATGCAGTGAGTTTTATCTACTGTTAAGTTCGGATTTCAAGATTAAACGAAAATCGGGCATTACGACGGCTATAAATCGAACGTTCTACTAATCGTAATACTAAAGCCAAGCCACACCGGGCACCAATACAACTTATACACATGTTCATCATCTCAAAAAGTCCAGAAGCTACTGATCTTAGCATCCAAATCAACATTCTTCTTAAATCAACTAAACCACTTAACTAATCATGCTTATAACATTATCATGAACATACAACTCTAAAAATCATCAAGAACAAACATAATCTCAAGGTAAGATCTAGGGTTTTCAAGACTTATACCTTCCTTGGAGTATGATCTAGCCTTACTAAGCTTGGTATGGTCCTTGGATAGCCTTAAGTTAGCTAAGATCAACCATGAAAACAAGAAAATCAAAGATTAGTTCATGAAAATACTATTCACCCTCTTCTTGAATCATTTTTTTTGAAAATGGAAAAAGAAGAGATTGAAGCTAAGATTTTGAGGAGATCATTTTTATGAATTATAGGACTCACATAAAAAGTTTCAAGATCAACAAATGGTTGGAAGTTGGATTTTAATTCTTGAATTTCAAGAAAGCCGAATGGAAGTTTTGTGGAGAGTTTGGTGTTCTTCACTTGGGGAGGATATTTGACTAGGCTACACTCATTAGAATGCCATGAAATTTTGAACGAATATTGCCATGGAGTGGAGAGGTTGTGGTTAAAATTTGGTGATTTTATCATGGATATAAATGGAGATATGAATTTTTCTTTGGCTTTGGTTTCTGCTGGGCAGTTTGGTGTTTTCTTGGTTGTTCTTGCTTTTCTCTCTTTCTTTCTTGTTTGACTAGTTGTTGGAAAGTGTTTGTATGATATTTGGTGTTGTATAGCAGCTATGTCACTCTCTAATCCATGTGTTAATCACTTGTGGTTTGTAGGAAATAAGATGACAAAGAGCCTTGTTGTCACATCCTTGAACATACACCTCATTCTTGCTTTTTCTTTTCTTTTCTCATTTCTTTTCCACCAATCTAATATTAGTAAACCCTAGATGATCATGTGGTGTTTCTCATCTCATTATATATTTAATCCGTAATTCATTTCGTGTTCGCTTTATCGCTTAATCTCGTTATAAAGTTCTAGCGATTTCTAAAACGCTTATCATTCTAACTCGAGGATTTTCATTCTAATTTCTCAAATCATAATTAAATAAAATCCTTAATTCCTTGACATAATAAATCTCTTATCTTGTTCGCATTAATATGCTCTTTACTGCTCGATCAGATTTTCCTTAAAAATAAATTTTGGATTTTCTGAAATCCGATCACGTTTACATACACTTATTTTCCTCCTGGATCACTAATACGAACTCAGAAATCCGTTCCGAATACCGGGTATAACATTATTATAATAATATTCCAAATTCCACCAAAATCACTATTCATCACTTATTTTTATTTAATTCCTATAATTAGGAAAATGAACCTGGTTCACCCTCGAGTGTTCCTTAACCTTTTTACGGAACCGCTGGGCTTATAATAGATATTGATTTGGATGACATGAGGGTATCTATTTCTCTCTAGGGAATCTTATCTTAACTTTCTAGGAGATAGATTATTCTAATCTAAGTTATCATCCAATAGCATCCTTCAGGCCATATAACCTTGGAGTATATATCCTTTCACTATTCATTCTTTAAAGCCAGTATTACATTGTAGTTGTAACCACTGTTCATTCTTACATCAATACATAATAAAAAGTTTTAATTATACCCAAAAATCTGGGTTCTTACAGTCTCCCCTCCTTAAAAGGATTCCGTCCCGGAATCAGGTGGAAGACAATTGGGTACTTGTTGGTTATTCCGCTTCCCAATTCTCTGGTCGATCCTTACACATTCCAATCTTTTCAAAGCACATCGTACTGGTGTTGCAATACACCCTTTATCCGTTCTACCAATTCTTTGATACTTTCGCACAACACATTATCCGGTATACGCTCTTGTCCGGTATTATACTATTAACCTTATTGGTACGTGCAGTGACTTCGGTATCACTAAGGTGCTACGAATTCCGGAGATAACCTCACTCGTAATTTTTTGCAATTCCTGATCGCTTTAATCTTCGCAATCTCGACGTATATATATTTAGGTGGAAAAATTTATCGAGAGATCACTGTGATCAATGAACATTTGTTACATTGCATAGCTAGTACAGAAGGGGGCCAGCCTTTAGTACTTGACAAGCAATTAAACAATTAATGGCATTCCACTTAGACTCCTATCACACAGACAGAGAGTCACGTAGTATTACCTTCCCTCCTTAAAGGGTTGTTCTTCTCAATTTAGAAGAAGATAAATAAGGGAGAAGAAAAGAACGAATTTCAAAGAATCATATATGAAAGTTTTCATGATTGTCAAAATATCATACTTAGAATTTACCTCTGAACTATAGAGGTTTATTAGAGAAGAGAAATAATCATATTCGTATCAAATTCCACTTTTTCGTAATCTCACATATCACATGTCCCTGCTATTCTGTCCATCATTCTATGGACCTATACTCTTGCTTGATATTAGCACCACTTACTTTTTGGAAAATCCTTCAACCTCTCAGGTTAAATCTTGGATTTCCCGCTTGACATTATTATTACTCACATTTCACGCCCCGACACTGGCTCTTTCATACTCATAATTCTAACACTATCAGGTTGTCATTCCGAGTGCTCGTTAGGAAACACCCATTCATCAATCCATTCATAACATTTCTTGCTTCACTTTCAATTATTATTTCCCATTCTTTTCTTTATCAATCACATCCATCTTATCATCTAGTTCTCATTCACTTCTGTTATTGAACTCCACCGTCACCTTATTAGGGGAACGCGTGTTACCTTTATTCAATATACGTGGCACGTTTGTGGTCAAACTTTCCTTTGTTCAACCATCTAGATTTCACTTTCTCGTTCCATGAGTCTCTTTTATTACTCAATCAAACTATTCCATATTTCCTCGGATTTTCCAATCTTAAAAGGAGTCAATTTGTATGTCATTCATGCTCCTAATTCCAACTTTCCGTTTTGGCCAATACCCTTACCTTGCCAATTCCATACTCTTCTCGCTTCATTACTGGAGCTTCTCATGAGTCTGCCTATCTGACTCTCTTATTAATTCCCAATTCTATTTCCATCTCTATCAGTCTCTTGTCTTTATTTCTACTATAATCATTTTATGAACCATCATAACCTAATTCTTCATTTCAAATATCCCGTCGATCCAGAAATTACACCATCCGAAATAAACCTGGATGATTTCTCTAACGTAGATTCACTTCGACATTTCCACAGTCGTTACCACCTAATTTCTCAGAAGGATCACCATCGCTTATCGTTTACTTAGTGCTTTAACAACTAAGCATCATAATTGTCAATTCAAGATCCTCTAGGAAAACAAAATAATCACTATTCCCTATCCATAGGGAATGCTTCCTGAACTTGACGTAGATATTACATGAAGCAGATAAAATTGCAGGAAAGCTTCCAGCATCGCAGCTGGAACAGGCTGGTGAGATTATTAATCATATATCTCCGGTAGAAGACTAAAAGCTTGGCGGTTTGCTTAATCGCTTGCCAACCTCATAATTCTCTATCTTGTTTGCACAGAAATACACCAACATAAACTTGCTTGTCATTCATCATCGTGCCATTTGGCTTATCAGTATTTGTACCCTCTCTATTTCTGGTCATTTACTACCCATTCATTGTTACTTAACCTCCCCTCTCTCTTTCCAAAGAAAAGGCGAGTCTCTTGGGGAATTTGGTCTGGTCTGTCGTAGAGCCTCCTAATGTCGGTAATGTGCTACTGGCAACATCAGGAATCGAATCTTTACTTAAACTATTCTTATAGTTGATCCTGGCAAAATCATTAGACGGAATGTAACTTCCTCCACCACATTATGACCATCAAGGTCCTTTACACTATCATTCTATCTCTTTAGTATGAGCATACATACTTACTCCCTTATATTTAAAGTGTCGGCCACCTCATTGGCCTTTCCTGAACATAATATTTTCTTGAAATCAATATTCTCTGGATCTATTCCAACTCAGGATAGGAGCATCCTCCCTTGAACTCTGCTAGATGAGAGAAAACATATTCCAGTCTTTTTCCAAAAGTCATTACTTCCACCTTTCTGTGGGAACTTTACTACCAGTACTCCCAATCATACCTAGGATATTTCCTTACTTAAATCCCTTCTTGTTTTAGGATAATCTCAACCTTATTGGTTCAATCCATACTTTCTCATGGTTTCACACCTAATTCCTCTGGCCGTATTGTTACTATGTCATACGTTCCTTACCAAACTTCCCTTTCTGAAGTTCAGAACATTACCTCTTCCCTTATAGGGTTCCTTAGGTCATCCTCATCATTCATCCTATATCTTCTGGGTACAGGGTATATCAAACATCATTAACCAATTCTATAACGATTCTGTCTATGTACTTTTCGAGACTCCTTTCCACAATTCCTTATAGGTTATTGATACCTTGGTCGATTCAACTTATATCGTCTGATTTCACAGTGCCTATTATTAGGGGTGATGCTATTCTTTGTGCATCCCCCAGGGTTCGTCTTAATATATGGACATTCTATGCTCAATTCTAGTTTCAAGGAATACTTATATCCTGTACTTGGCAATTCAATCATATATCCTTAATAAAGGTCTCTTTTAATCATTCTCATCTTGATAGTCTATAGGTAGACTAATGCTAACCTCTTCTTTCAAACGAATGTTAGTCTATATGACCTTCCAAAAGACAACACATGTCTATCTGCTCTTTCTTACAGAACTTGGTAATGGTAGCAAGGATGTTCTGGAAGATATTGGTCGTGTTCAACGTGAATCTCTTAATGCCTAATGCTCCTCTTGAGGACACTAAGTTTCAGATAACATTTTTGCATCATACTGCACCATCTCTGACAATCCTCATAACCTTTACTGGTCACCATCCTCATTCCTAACACATCCATGGTATTTATAAAATCCATTATCATGTATCTCAATTCATTTTATATCAAAAGTCCTTGCGGTTGGCGCTTGATTAGAAGCAACCCCGATATATCCATTCATTGCTGGTCTAGTTAATTGTTAATCCTTTGTGACTTGGCCTCAACTTGCCATACTAAAACATGTGAGTTAGGGGTCGGCTAATAGCATTACTTTTCTAGCAATTGCTGGCATAGTGCCTTCTACTTTAATACCTTTTGATCTTTTCAAAACTTCACTCCATATAAGTCTCAATCGACTTCTCGGTACCATCTCCGTCACCTTTCCTTTTCTTTTATTCTTCTAGTTACTCTTATCAATTTCACGTGCCACAAAAGCTTAACATTTCTGGCACAACAACCTTTTCATTTAAGTCAATCCCGAACTTTCTTAGTCCGGCTTGTTTCTTAATTACATTTCCCTTTTTCCGTCCAATCTCAACTTCAAAATTTTTTCTCTACAATCAATCGTAATAATTGGGATCTATCTACCAATCCGTGTAGCGGCTACCTTACCCAATTCATAGGGTTTGCCTCAGTTTCCACTCACCTCAGTGATGTATTCAGATAATCCGAAAGACAAGGTTTGCCAAATTTTGTCCAATTCCTTTCCAGGATTAGGGAAACTTCAGTCAATCTATTCACCCACTAGTAACATGCCACATCTTCCCGATACATATTCGTCCTATTAGTCGATACTACCAAATACCAGTCTTCTTAACAACTAGTCTTAGAAGGAACACTACCGTCGGGGTTAGTCGTTCCTCAACATTGACACTACCAAGGCCATCCGAATCCGATGAACTGCGCTGTCTAAATGTATTCGAAATTACGCTGTCGTGCTGCATAAGCGCAGACCTATACCTGTATGAGTTGCATCATAATATCTCCCAAAGTTTCCTTCTTCCATTAGGCAACGCCAACCCTGGTCATCACCAACTTTACCTTTAGCTCCAGGAAGATCTTCTCACGTTTATCTTGTCCATTCAAACTTTTATTCTTATAATAAGTCGGGTTACGGGACTATACTATCTGTAAAGTCCTGAGCAAATCTTTGGTAATACCTTGTGAATTTTATGAAATTTCTCACCTTTGCCAGTGTGGTTGGCCAATCTTCATTTGAAACTGTCTTTAACTTGGTAGGGCCGACCAACACTACTCTTATTGATCATGTGTCCTATTGCTGGACTTCATTTTGCCAAAACTCTTATTTCGAGAACATGTCCTACACCTGTTCTATCAGGTTGCACCTAGAAGCATTCTCAATTACATCTCGGCCACTGCTCGCCTTGCCTAATCCATTTATGATTCAGTGTCAGAATAGACTTAAGGTAACTACCATAATCCATTCAAGGAAAAGAAAGAATTTAATATTCTTCTTAATCACATGCAACTAATGTTTCTGGTTCATCATTTCACTGAATTGAACTGAACTTATACTTGGTTTCTTGACGATAGCCTCATTACTAGTTTATCATAGACTCACTGGTCTTTTAGTCTTGTAGGTTCTGAGATCATTGTCTTGCTTACTATTTCCTTATATACTTTATTCAATCATGCCATCACCTTTCAATGTCTTTATTTTCTAAGTTGATCCATTCTTAAAATGGACATTTCCTTGAACCCAACCACCTCATCAATCTAAGTTTGACTTTACAATTATCACTCATGAAATCTGCCTTCTCATGGCGAATTATCCTTAACCACATTCACACTAATTCATTTATCTGAAGATATGGCACTTGCCACCTATGTCTTAACTGTTCCTGGAGACTCTGCTCCATGTCCTCTATCTGTGTCTTTGATAATCATGTGCCACTCTAACTCTTTTCTCATTAATCTGTAGGTCTCTAAGGATCTTTATCTATCCCCATATAAGATCTCAAGTAATTCCTCAAATCCATCTTACCTGCTGGTACTTCATCTAGCAGTCCCGCTATGAATCCAATACGCATCTTTAATTCTCTTAATAATATCTCAGCTCTTTATGCTCACTTTTCTGAGCACTATACCTTAACTCTTACAGTCTCTCTGGCTGTAGCCCTCATTCCTTAAGTGTAAACTCCTTATACTTATCAATATTCTCCTCCTCTGCTGGAACCTCTTCCGGGTCCTCAGTAGGGTACTCTATTGAATCCACCATCCGATCTTCAGCATCAAAACAAGCATCATTGAGTTACTTCTCGTAATCCCCAAGGTCTATCGCCTTACTAGTCGATACAAGAACGAGCTAAGTCACTATCATGATACTTAATAGTTCCCATAAGGGTTTTATACGTCAGTACTACATTAAGTAGTCCGACTATGAACTTGGCAAGAGTTCTTATTATCTTAATGAATTTATTGTTTTAACGTCGCATCATCTCTGGGATATATAACGCTCTCTCTGATACCATTTCTGTAACACCCCCAGATCCAGGGTCAGGGATCTGGTCGTTACGGTCTCAATATCCATCCATAAAACCAACATAATTTAAATTACAACCTTGTGACCCAAAACAACAACATAAAACACACCCGTTATAGTCTCAGAGATGAAATTAGAGTAACCAACAATATTATTAATCACAAGTTTGAGTTCTTATAACCCAAAGAATTACAATTGTACAATTACATACTCTTTGCCGTCCATTAATAGATACCATAATATAAATACATTTGAGGCTCAATTGCTAACAACTAGCCTACCAGTAGTTGCATCCTCAACAAAGGTAGCCAAGACCTTAGCGGTAAACCTCTGACGGTTGACACCTGCTTACGCTGTGTGCGCCTTTCGCGGCCATCTGATCTAGCTGTTGTTGTGATATAAATAAATAAAGCAAGGGTGAGCAATAGCCCACCAGAAATATAATTGAACAGTGATAATATATAACAGTCCAAAATATCTTTGAAACCATATGCCATGCATTAACGATGTAGTACCAATATAAGGTATGAGATGAAGTTACAAGGTAACTCAAAAAAATATATTTGTTTTGAATAAATATCTGCTATGCAAAAGATAAGCAAGATATTCTCAATTATCATAAAAGAGGAACTTGCAGGAAAATATTGCAATTCCGGTTTCAACACTTTTTCACCTTGCCAACACCAACAGTGTTGCAGAAATTTCTCACTTTTAGAAGATGAACTAATACGGGAGCATTGCCGCGCCAGATGCCCTGACGTTTACGATGATCAGTCGTATGTCATGCATCTCATCAGTCGTTCTCTACATGTAGAAGGTAGCTCCGACGGAATTACTTATCTACCGCCCTCTGGAACTCCTCAGCCAACGGTTGGGCTATTGCTGGACCGGCGCCACTCGGCCACTTACGCGTCTCCTAGTTCGAATATCATCCATGACTCTGAAACGTAAAGTTCGTTCCCCTTTTTCCCCAAGTGTAACACTTGTTGATAGGACTCCACAAAGTTGTCGTATCTAATTGGAAAGGAAAATTCACCAATATTTCCCAAGCTGATGCTTGTTAATGGATATAAACTTGTTACATCAATCATACCCCTCGAGCGTTGAGGAGGTAACCAAAAGACTCATATCGATGCTTGAAAGAATCAAGATGTGAGTGACAAGATAGTTTTAGCAAGTATAGGACCGGGCAGTCCAATAAATAACATCGCTCAAGTGAGGTCCCCTTATATACGTTTGGAAGTTGAGCGAGTATTTAAATCTTCTTTAAGATAGATTTAAATGAAATTAAAGTTTAGGAACCTCCCCTTGATATAAATCGTCATAAGATATTCCGAAATATTTTACACCATATCTGAAGGTAAAAGATAATCTTTGTATGATATAAATCATTATAAAGAGAATTTAAAAGAATTTACATAAATATTCCAAGAATATTTATTAAATCAATAATAAGTAAGGACTAATTTTAAACCATAATATTACTCGTAAGTAATCCTCGAATGAATATATAAAATTATTTATTAATAAATCTCTTTTTAAATGAATATTCAAAATAATATTCATTAAATAAATAAAACTTCCAATGAATATTCAAGATGATATTCGATAAATAGATAAACTCAAATAAATATTTAAAGTAATGATTATTAAGTAAATCAAACCTTAAATGAATATTTGAAAATAATATTCATTAAATAAATAGTATTCTAAATGAATATCCAATTAATATTCATTTAGTAATCAAAACTTTAAAGAAATATTCAAAACAATATTCCATAAGTAATTAGAACTTCAACTGAATATTTTAAAATAATATTCATTAAGTAAATAAAACCTTAAATGAATATCCAAATAATATTCATTTAATAAATACTATTCTAAATGAATATCCAATTAATATTCATTTAGTAATCAATACTCTCAAGGAATATTTGAAATAATGTTCCTTAAGTAATTAGAATTTCAAAGAAATATCTTAAAGTAATATTCATTGAATAGATAAAACCTTAAATGAATATTCGAAAGTAATATTCATTTAATAAACAATATTCTAAATGAATCTTGAAATAATATTCATGAAATAATCAAACTCTAAATGAATATTCGAAATAATATTCATTTAATATTTCTCGACTGAGATAATACTCAAATAACATTTCTCGAAAGATTTCCAAGTAAATAATACTTTATGGAAATATAATTAATGTTTAATAATAACATTCCTCAAAAGGAATACTAATCTGTCGTTGGAATCCCTCCGGGTTTCCAAGACTACATCTATATCTCAAAATACCGACTCCCGGTCTACATTTAAAGAATGAATATCACATGCCCTTCACTAAGGGTCTTAACCAAAAATCCGGCTTATACTGATATATCGTATCTAGTCTATAAGCCAATATCAATTCAGGGAACAAGTATTGCAATATAACTTGAAAGTAGACATGCATGCTATGGCATATGTATACAACAATCATCATATATATATTATCACAACAACAGTTCCAAGTATTGGAAACTTGCTTGAGAATCGAGTGCGGGTAGGGGTAATGTGTCCCGGGTCAGTTCGACAATCTATAAACAATCAGAATATTTAAGATTAACCACTTAACGCTTATTAAAAGGCTAAGCATAAACTCCACTTAAATCGAAACATGTTTTCGAGTTATCTCGTTACGTCTCTTTTAGTGTAACCCTTTTTATCACCGATACGATCCGACATTCGTTCGTTATCAAGACATGTCATCATGCTTATACTTGGTATATACTTAAGTCGTATAAGTCCTAAGGTCGGTCGTTTACGAATCAAGATTATACCTCGAGTGTTATCGCCCGTTTTCTAAGTTATAATCAAAGTCATACTTTTAAGGGTTCGTTCGCGTTTAATCTCGATTCGAACATTTTTATAAAATCGAAAAACGATCCATTCGACATGTGGTTTTCTCCCACACCTTCCTTTTTACCTCTAATATTTAATTATCAAGATTTGCCACTGATTTCGTGGTATTAAAGGGATCCAATTTCAGTTACGAACTTTCGTTTACGGTTTCGAACCACTTTTACGAATTTAATCATAACTCCTAAACCGTAAGTCCATTTCATACGAACTTTATATCAAAACGAAGCTTGTAACATGATCTAGCTAATCATGGCATAAGTCGAAGCTATGCAGTGAGTTTTATCTACTGTTAAGTTCGGATTTCAAGATTAAACGAAAATCGGGCATTACGACGGCTATAAATTGAACGTTCTACTAATCGTAATACTAAAGCCAAGCCACACCGGGCACCAATACAACTTATACACATGTTCATCATCTCAAAAAGTCCAGAAGCTACTGATCTTAGCATCCAAATCAACTAAACCACTTAACTAATCATGCTTATAACATTATCATGAACATACTACTCTAAAAATCATCAAGAACAAACATAATCTCAAGGTAAGATCTAGGGTTTTCAAGACTTATACCTTCCTTGGAGTATGATCTAGCCTTACTAAGCTTGGTATGGTCCTTGGATAGCCTTAAGTTAGCTAAGATCAACCATGAAAACAAGAAAATCAAAGATTAGTTCATGAAAACACTATTCACCCTCTTCTTGAATCATTTTTTTTGAAAATGGAAAAAGAAGAGATTGAAGCTAAGATTTTGAGGAGATCATTTTTATGAATTATAGGACTCACATAAAAAGTTTCAAGATCAACAAATGGTTGGAAGTTGGATTTTAATTCTTGAATTTCAAGAAAGCCGAATGGAAGTTTTGTGGAGAGTTTGGTGTTCTTCACTTGGGGAGGATATTTGACTAGGCTACACTCATTAGAATGCCATGAAATTTTGAACGAATATTGCCCATGGAGTGGAGAGGTTGTGGTTAAAATTTGGTGATTTTATCATGGATATAAATGGAGATATGAATTTTTCTTTGGCTTTGGTTTCTGCTGGGCAGTTTGGTGTTTTCTTGGTTGTTCTTGCTTTTCTCTCTTTCTTTCTTGTTTGACTAGTTGTTGGAAAGTGTTTGTATGATATTTGGTGTTGTATAGCAGCTATGTCACTCTCTAATCCATGTGTTAATCACTTGTGGTTTGTAGGAAATAAGATGACAAAGAGCCTTGTTGTCACATCCTTGAACATACACCTCATTCTTGCTTTTTCTTTTCTCATTTCTTTTCCACCAATCTAATATTAGTAAACCCTAGATGATCATGTGGTGTTTCTCATCTCATTATATATTTAATCCGTAATTCATTTCGTGTTCGCTTTATCGCTTAATCTCGTTATAAAGTTCTAGCGATTTCTAAAACGCTTATCATTCTAACTCGAGGATTTTCATTCTAATTTCTCAAATCATAATTAAATAAAATCCTTAATTCCTTGACATAATAAATCTCTTATCTTGTTCGCTTTAATATGCTCTTTACTGCTCGATCAGATTTTCCTTAAAAATAAATTTTGGATTTTCTGAAATTCGATCACGTTTACATACACTTATTTTCCTCCTGGATCACTAATACGAACTCAGAAATCCGTTCCGAATACCGGGTATAACATTATTATAATAATATTCCAAATTCCACCAAAATCACTATTCATCACTTATTTTTATTTAATTCCTATAATTAGGAAAATGAACCTGGTTCACCCTCGAGTGTTCCTTAACCTTTTTACGGAACCGCTGGGCTTATAATAGATATTGATTTGGATGACATGAGGGTATCTATTTCTCTCTAGGGAATCTTATCTTAACTTTCTAGGAGATAGATTATTCTAATCTAAGTTATCATCCAATAGCATCCTTCAGGCCATATAACCTTGGAGTATATATCCTTTCACTATTCATTCTTTAAAGCCAGTATTACATTGTAGTTGTAACCACTGTTCATTCTTACATCAATACATAATAAAAAGTTTTAATTCTACCCAAAAATCTGGGTTCTTACAGATTTGGTCGTCACGCGGAAAACCTTAATAACAAATCACTTGTTTAACCACATTAAATCATCTGTAGCCATTAATAATTGAGTTACAACATTTGAGACCCCAACCCCCAAGCATCTTTTAGGTTATAGGGCTAGAAACAAGAATCAACTCCTTACTACTAGTATAACTTCGTTGAGAAGTACACCAGCAACTAATACTATTTCATGCAAAGTAACATATATATTACACATCAATATACTTACATATAACTTACTCCAGCTATAAACTTTCTAGATCATATCGTCTTCATAAGGGCACGCTGCCCGCTTCATCTAAGCCATGCAGATAACCTCGTCCGGCTACCTTCCACTGAAAAGTTAATATTTGGAAACAAGCAAGTATGAGCGAAAGAATTGCTCAGCAAGTTATTACTAGAGTTTAACAAAATATCCCATCAGGTGTATGGGTTTCCAACATTCAACCGATACTTAATATCATTCTTGAAACATTTATAACCACGAAATTCTATAGGGAAAGTATAATGTTTGAAAACAATATCAACTGAACACTGTACCAATATAATATAAAAGGTGTCGTTACAAAGTAATTAAAATAGATTATATCCATAAATAGCCATATCTTGTTTGCGTAGTAATACACCAACATAAACTTGTTGGTTATTCAATATGAAATCACTAACTTGTTGATAATATAGTATCAGTTTCTCTTCTTACTGTAAAACAATTCCATCATTTCATACTATTTTCCTTTTTCAGTACACAACCCTGAAAACCATTATCAATTCTTTCTTTTAAGTTTTGGGGATTTTCACTGTTGCCGAATACGTGAGGCACGATGATCAGTCGTCCTCCGTACCCGTCCCTTTTTACTACCGGTAGAAGGAATGAAGGCCACCTACTAACATCATCCCTGGAGGAAGGCCACCTGCTAACATCCTCCCTTGGCATCTTCGTGCCGAATCATATAATAAATGCTAGACTATGTCGCACACAGCCCTGACACAGCCTTTTACGCAAGTTTGTTGCTAATCCCCTTTTTTATAAAATCATTATTCCATTTATCAACACCATTTCACATTTTTCCACTTTTCCGTTTCCATTCGCATTTCCATTCACATATATCATTTCCCTTTTCCATTTCCATTTCACCTTTTCACATTTCACATTTCTATTTCACCTTTCCATTTTCATATCCGTATTATAATCATTTGAAAACATTTATGCAGGTATATCAATTCAAGACATACATTCATTTCACTATGAAATTCCTTAAACAACCTTTTAACAATATATAATCACCCTTAGAACACTTAGAATATCTAAAGAATAACTATTCAATAATCCCTTTTAAATGAATATTATAATTAATATTCATTGAATTAAATAACCATTAAAATAACATTTATCAATATCATTCCAGACATTTTTAACCAAAAATGTCTCATTTATATCCATCGAAACATCTTTATTATTATTCCGGAACAAAGCGATTTTAAGAAAACATTTTAAAAATAATATTCATCTAATTAAAAAAATTTAATTAGACGAATAAGGTTTATTTAATCAGTAGATGCTTCAAGAGGTATCTACTAATTAAATAAACACTAGTTTATTAGTGATGTTGCCATTAGGTTAATTATTGCGAAATTCTTTCTAAAAAAAAAACTTTGTCCGGGTCTTCGAAATATACATTTCAAGATAACCCCTTCCACTTTTCCATTCATATATCAATACCTTTAAAATACATCAACTAAAATACTTTACATGTAAATCCCTTTTTAAGAAAATCTGTAAATATTAGCCCTTGTCACCTTACATAACCAAAATATTTATTAATAACATCTGAAACAGTTTAGAACTCAAATATCCTCAATTTACACATAACTGTAATATTATAAAATAACTTTAGATAACTGATACCATAATATCATTAAAATAACCATAAATAACAACTGATATCATTCCTTCCCATATCACTTCACTCTTTATAATATATCACTCTCTCCATATCACATATATTTCAAATCAAACCATTTTACTTAAAAGTAAACAATTTATCAAGATAAAGATAAAAGAAATCTCGCAAATATGGAGTGAAGTCTTATTCCACATATTTCATATATTTCAAAATAAATATACTCTGAACGATAGAGTATGTATAAATAAACTTGCCTCTGGTCCTTAGCACCAGACAGAACAGCGCGAATAAATCCTTGGCGTTTCGCCCAAGTAGTTCCATGAACTTTACACGACGCCTCGATCCTTCCTTTTTGATACACGTTGCTCCACTTGATCACGCCCTAATGGTACTGTAATTGTTACGAGTACGTGTCAGTCCCCCCTCGTATCTCGAGTAGACACCACTCGGAATTACCACTAAGTCACATAAAGTCAAACTATGGATGTCCTCCCTATAGTTGACTACTCTAATACCACTTAATGCACATAAAACATTTAGTAATAGCAAACAACACGGAAAGAGTCCCCTTATATAAAGTGAACATTTCCTAGTACCAACATATCATAACCCTATACCACCATTTAGTCAACTTCACTTAACCTATACATTTATAATACCATTGACCTTCTACGACAAAACTTGATTAATAGTTAATCCTCAAAACACAATTAATCCTCGAAACACATAAATCCTTGAATTAAATCACTTAGCACATAAATTCTCGAGACAACAATTACCCTCGAATTAATTCACTTAACACATATACACATAAACAGTTAACACCCAAATCATACCTTTAAACCCTTGAAATCAAATAAGTTAAATAAATTAAAATGCAGGGGATTTTTTAGAAAATTTCGGCATGTAGTATTCGTTTATCGGACTATGGGCACAGCCCCTCCAAAGCAATTCAACCCTGTTTTTCAATTCAACCAATCCAAGGAAAATCAAGTTGCCTCAATTGCAACAACATAAAAGTAAACAAATAATGAAAAGTACCCGCCCAGACATGCGGCACCTAGCACATAAGGAAAAGTATTCGCCCAGACATGCGGCACCTAGCACATAAAGAAAAGTATCCGCCCAGACATGCGGCACCTCAACATTTAAAGAAAGTAAACTAAGTTTATCCACATTTAAGCCAACACCACGTAGTTGGCACTCATGACCTCTAACAAATACTATTACTCGTTTATTACATTTAGCATATAACCATTTATACATAGTAACACCGTCAAATACTATGACTCGATTTATACTATCTAACATATGAACATTTCCGACACCATAAGCAACTGGCATTTAACAGTTAACATTTACAATTTAAACTAACAACTAACAATTAGCAATTTCTCCACTAAAACACTAACTTAATTCACTAAGATCATTTAGCACATACACTTACCAATAACCATTTAACCATATATAATCCAACACCAAGTACTTGTTACTAATAACTGACTATTAACCAACCACTTACAAAAACCCGAGCACACAATCGGCTCACAAATAATCCAAATAATTATAAATTAACCACTATAATTTCGCAATTTAAACTAATTAAATCACAACAATACTAATTAAATAATTAAATTACTACCATCAACAATATACTCACAATTAACTCGAATTAAAAATGACAACAATTACATAATTAAGATACGAAAATATACCATTCGAGTTCGAGTTCGATTCGCATACCACCCATCTCCATCTCTCTCCCAATCTCTTCCCATCTCTCTCTCTCTCTCTCTCTCTCTCTCTCTCTCTCTCAGCCACCCCCGTGACTGCCCCCTACTGCTACTGCGCCTTGTACCACCACCCTCCTGCCGGCCCGTTTTCCGGCGAAACACTGCCCCACCGTCGACGAGCCACAGCCGCGGTGGCGGCCTCCTCCTGCTCCCCCGTTTCCCCTTTGCTGCACAGCCCCTTCACTCCCTTTCTTTACATATACACGCACACATATATATATGTATGTATATATGCATCCAATCTCTCTTTTCTTCTTTCTCTCCAATTCTTTCTCTCCTCTCTTTTTATCTCTCCGTTTCTATTATTTCCCCGACTTCTCTCGATTCTTCTCATCAACTGGGCTGCTGCTACCATCTTATTGGGCTTGGCCCAATACTCCTTTATATCACTACTACTCTTCATTTCGGGCCCAAATACATTCTAATAAGTAACTTATAAAAATCACAATTAAATAAAACTTCTGGAAAATTACACTTTTCATTTTTAAAATAAAGAATATAAAATTACAAGCACCCACATATTTTCGAAATATTTTTCGGATAAAAAATGAATTAAATATGAATTTTCAAAGTTTTGATCCTTTAAATACAATAAAATTCTTAAAATCATTTTAAAATACCGAAACATCCAAATTAATTCACCCCACCATTTTAAAAACTAAATAATATTATAAAGATAATATTACAAAAGATTTCATGATTTTTAATTCCTCCGATAATTTTATAAAATTAACAGAGGATCAAAATGCTTGATTTAAATATATTTAAATCCTCAAAAATATAAATAAAATACATCAGCCTTCACAGCTCACACAAATTATCATATAAACACATAAACATAACTTCACATATATTCCACCTTCCAACAATAATCACATAATATAGTTCATAATTACATTGAACCAGACAATAATTAAATAATTCGCTCTTGAAATTCCTTGAACTGGATAATGAACAATAAAATAAAATAAAAAATTTCCTCCTCATTTTAGGAAAAACAATAATATTCTTAAAATAATAATAAAATCATTTTCTGAAAATTCGGGTTATTACAGTCTACCCCCCTTAAAAGGATTCCGTCCACGGAATCAGCTAAGGCCACTACTGGAATTCCTTAACTCTTTCATTAACAATACTTATTTTGCAAAACCATAGATAACATCCATTCATAAGCAACTCCTCCAAAACTCAATTCAACTATAGGGTATCTATCTGACACATCACTATTCCTTTCACATATATGTGTCGACCAACTTGCCATTATCATCCTATCCTTGAGAGAGAGTAAACTAATTCTATCGATACGCCACTGATATTCTATTCGTTTTGGGATTCGCTCCTGCTCTTTGCGATTCCATTCGAATCTAACTTCTATCAGCGAATTCCGACTTGTCCGACCTGGTTGGCATCCCCTTGAAATTTATTAGAGATAACAAGAATCATGAAGCTTTGAAAAAGATAGCTGTCATATCAAGACAAATGTCACCCACTAGTGACCATAGGATTATGAGTTTCGAAACAAACCCTATTGGAAATAAGAGAATTTACTGAGAGATCAATATGATCATAAGAACTCACGTTGCGTGTCTCTGATAAGACATTACTAAAGGTAATTAGCCTTCTTGTATTTCACAACTCACAAGTGATGGCGTCCCATCAGACTTCTATCACACAGACAGATAGTCCTTGTGGCCCCTCTCAGTATAGGGTTGTTCGTCTCAGTGGAAGTTGAGAATTATGAAAGAAATTCAAAGTCAAGTCAATAATAATCATCTTCTGACAATTAATTCTCAAAGGGACACCTTGGATTAAAATCGAACAATTTCCAAGGCGCGATTTCCAAAGAAAAGGATAACCAGAAAGATACTGGTATTCAACAAGCAAGTGGTGCTATATCACCATTGAATTATCCACTATTGAAGAAAAGTGGAAGTTTAAAATAATATCACTTGATAGGGCTTCGAAAACCTGAAGGTAAGTATAATGAAAGCCCTTGGCACAATTGAAACCAAAAATGACTTAACACAAATGTATATAAAAATAACTTCGAAGATGAAACATATCCTTTATCACAATTCTCTCTTAGAGAGATGTCAAATAATTCATAGATTAAGAAGGTAATCAAAAAGATTCAACAATGGGGGTATTGCCAAGGTCTCCACGGATGCCTTTTATGTCGGCTCCTCTGACGGATAATCGTTCGATCCCAGAGCTGTTCTTTTCCATGCACACCCTAAGGTGCTTGATAACTTACGTCATCGTCGACTTGTAATAGTCACTAAGGATTCAATCATCGACATTAAAAATCGCAGGGAGTTCTATCTCAACATATCCTTCAACATAGCATTAAAATCTTAACTTAATCATTGGCACTACACCCGGTAGTCCAACATGAACTCTACATGAGCTCCGACGTTCTCACATAACTATACACACTCCTACTCACTCTCGTTTCTAGTTTACTATAACCTCAGCTCTGATACCAACTCTGTAACGCCCCCAAATCCGGGGTCAGGGATTTGGTCGTCACGCGGAAAACCTTAATAACAAATCACTTGTTTAACAACATTAAATCATCTGTAGCCATTAATAATTGAGTTACAACATTTGAGACCCCAACCCCCAAGCATCTTTTAGGTTATAGGGCTAGAAACAAGAATCAACTCCTTACTACTAGTATAACTTCGTTGAGAAGTACACCAGCAACTAATACTATTTCATGCAAAGTAACATATATATTACACATCAATATACTTACATATAACTTACTCCAGCTATAAACTTTCTAGATCATATCGTCTTCATAAGGGCACGCTGCCCGCTTCATCTAAGCCATGCAGATAACCTCGTCCGGCTACCTTCCACTGAAAAGTTAATATTTGGAAACAAGCAAGTATGAGCGAAAGAATTGCTCAGCAAGTTATTACTAGAGTTTAACAAAATATCCCATCAGGTGTATGGGTTTCCAACATTCAACCGATACTTAATATCATTCTTGAAACATTTATAACCACGAAATTCTATAGGGAAAGTATAATGTTTGAAAATAATATCAACTGAACACTGTACCAATATAATATAAAAGGTGTCGTTACAAAGTAATTAAAATAGATTATATCCATAAATAGCCATATCTTGTTTGCGTAGTAATACACCAACATAAACTTGTTGGTTATTCAATATGAAATCACTAACTTGTTGATAATATAATATCAGTTTCTCTTCTTACTGTAAAACAATTCCATCATTTCATACTATTTTCCTTTTTCAGTACACAACCCTGAAAACCATTATCAATTCTTTCTTTTAAGTTTTGGGGATTTTCACTGTTGCCGAATACGTGAGGCACGATGATCAGTCGTCCTCCGTACCCGTCCCTTTTTACTACCGGTAGAAGGAATGAAGGCCACCTGCTAACATCATCCCTGGAGGAAGGCCACCTGCTAACATCCTCCCTTGGCATCTTCGTGCCGAATCATATAATAAATGCTAGACTATGTCGCACACAGCCCTGACACAGCCTTTTACGCAAGTTTGTTGCTAATCCCCTTTTTTATAAAATCATTATTCCATTTATCAACACCATTTCACATTTTTCCACTTTTCCGTTTCCATTCGCATTTCCATTCACATATATCATTTCCCTTTTCCATTTCCATTTCACCTTTTCACATTTCACATTTCTATTTCACCTTTCCATTTTCATATCCGTATTATAATCATTTGAAAACATTTATGCAGGTATATCAATTCAAGACATACATTCATTTCACTATGAAATTCCTTAAACAACCTTTTAACAATATATAATCACCCTTAGAACACTTAGAATATCTAAAGAATAACTATTCAATAATCCCTTTTAAATGAATATTATAATTAATATTCATTGAATTAAATAACCATTAAAATAACATTTATCAATATCATTCCAGACATTTTTAACCAAAAATGTCTCATTTATATCCATCGAAACATCTTTATTATTATTCCGGAACAAAGCGATTTTAAGAAAACATTTTAAAAATAATATTCATCTAGTTAAAAAAATTTAATTAGACGAATAAGGTTTATTTAATCAGTAGATGCTTCAAGAGGTATCTACTAATTAAATAAACACTAGTTTATTAGTGATGTTACCATTAGGTTAATTATTGCGAAATTCTTTCTAAAAAAAAAAACTTTATCCGGGTCTTCGAAATATACATTTCAAGATAACCCCTTCCACTTTTCCATTCATATATCAATACCTTTAAAATACATCAACTAAAATACTTTACATGTAAATCCCTTTTTAAGAAAATCTGTAAATATTAGCCCTTGTCACCTTACATAACCAAAATATTTATTAATAACATCTGAAACAGTTTAGAACTCAAATATCCTCAATTTACACATAACTGTAATATTATAAAATAACTTTAGATAACTGATACCATAATATCATTAAAATAACCATAAATAACAACTGATATCATTCCTTCCCATATCACTTCACTCTTTATAATATATATCACTCTCTCCATATCACATATATTTCAAATCAAACCATTTTACTTAAAAGTAAACAATTTATCAAGATAAAGATAAAAGAAATCTCGCAAATATGGAGTGAAGTCTTATTCCACATATTTCATATATTTCAAAATAAATATACTCTGAACGATAGAGTATGTATAAATAAACTTGCCTCTGGTCCTTAGCACCAGACAGAACAGCGCGAATAAATCCTTGGCGTTTCGCCCAAGTAGTTCCATGAACTTTACACGACGCCTCGATCCTTCCTTTTTGATACACGTTGCTCCACTTGATCACGCCCTAATGGTACTGTAATTGTTACTAGTACGTGTCAGTCCCCCCTCGTATCTCGAGTAGACACCACTCGGAATTACCACTAAGTCACATAAAGTCAAACTATGGATGTCCTCCCTATAGTTGACTACTCTAATACCACTTAATGCACATAAAACATTTAGTAATAGCAAACAACACGGAAAGAGTCCCCTTATATAAAGTGAACATTTCCTAGTACCAACATATCATAACCCTATACCACCATTTAGTCAACTTCACTTAACCTATACATTTATAATACCATTGACCTTCTACGACAAAACTTGATTAATAGTTAATCCTCAAAACACAATTAATCCTCGAAACACATAAATCCTTGAATTAAATCACTTAGCACATAAATTCTCGAGACAACAATTACCCTCGAATTAATTCACTTAACACATATACACATAAACAGTTAACACCCAAATCATACCTTTAAACCCTTGAAATCAAATAAGTTAAATAAATTAAAATGCAGGGGATTTTTTAGAAAATTTCGGCATGTAGTATTCGTTTATCGGACTATGGGCACAGCCCCTCCAAAGCAATTCAACCCTGTTTTTCAATTCAACCAATCCAAGGAAAATCAAGTTGCCTCAATTGCAACAACATAAAAGTAAACAAATAATGAAAAGTACCCGCCCAGACATGCGGAACCTAGCACATAAGGAAAAGTATCCGCCCAGACATGCGGCACCTAGCACATAAGAAAAAGTATCCGCCCAGACATGCGGCACCTAGCACATAAAGAAAAGTATCCGCCCAGACATGCGGCACCTCAACATTTAAAGAAAGTAAACTAAGTTTATCCACATTTAAGCCAACACCACGTAGTTGGCACTCATGACCTCTAACAAATACTATTACTCGTTTATTACATTTAGCATATAACCATTTATACATAGTAACACCGTCAAATACTATGACTCGATTTATACTATCTAACATATGAACATTTCCGACACCATAAGCAACTGGCATTTAACAGTTAACATTTACAATTTAAACTAACAACTAACAATTAGCAATTTCTCCACTAAAACACTAACTTTATTCGCTAAGATCATTTAGCACATACACTTACCAATAACCATTTAACCATATATAATCCAACACCAAGTACTTGTTACTAATAACTGACTATTAACCAACCACTTACAAAAACCCGAGCACACAATCGGCTCACAAATAATCCAAATAATTATAAATAAACCACTATAATTTCGCAATTTAAACTAATTAAATCACAACAATACTAATTAAATAATTAAATTACTACCATCAACAATATACTCACAATTAACTCGAATTAAAAATGACAACAATTACATAATTAAGATACGAAAATATACCATTCGAGTTCGAGTTCGATTCGCATACCACCCATCTCCATCTCTCTCCCAATCTCTTCCCATCTCTCTCTCTCTCTCTCTCTCTCTCTCTCTCTCTCTCTCTCTCTCTCTCTCTCAGCCACCCCCGTGACTGCCCCCTACTGCTACTGCGCCTTGTACCACCACCCTCCTGCCGGCCCGTTTTCCGGCGAAACACTGCCCCACCGTCGACGAGCCACAGCCGCGGTGGCGGCCTCCTCCTGCTCCCTCGCTTCCCCTTTGCTGCACAGCCCCTTCACTCCCTTTCTTTACATATACACGCACACATATATATATGTATGTATATATGCATCCAATCTCTCTTTTCTTCTTTCTCTCCAATTCTTTCTCTCCTCTCTTTTTATCTCTCCGTTTCTATTATTTCCCCGACTTCTCTCGATTCTTCTCATCAACTGGGCTGCTGCTACCATCTTATTGGGCTTGGCCCAATACTCCTTTATATCACTACTACTCTTCATTTCGGGCCCAAATACATTCTAATAAGTAACTTATAAAAATCACAATTAAATAAAACTTCTGGAAAATTACACTTTTCATTTTTAAAATAAAGAATATAAAATTACAAGCACCCACATATTTTCGAAATATTTTTCGGATAAAAAATGAATTAAATATGAATTTTCAAAGTTTTGATCCTTTAAATACAATAAAATTCTTAAAATCATTTTAAAATACCGAAACATCCAAATTAATTCACCCCACCATTTTAAAAACTAAATAATATTATAAAGATAATATTACAAAAGATTTCATGATTTTTAATTCCTCCGATAATTTTATAAAATTAACAGAGGATCAAAATGCATGATTTAAATACATTTAAATCCTCAAAAATATAAATAAAATACATCAGCCTTCACAGCTCACACAAATTATCATATAAACACATAAACACAACTTCACATATATTCCACCTTCCAACAATAATCACATAATATAGTTCATAATTACATTGAACCAGACAATAATTAAATAATTCGCTCTTGAAATTCCTTGAACTGGATAATGAACAATAAAATAAAATAAAAAATTTCCTCCTCATTTTAGGAAAAACATTAATATTCTTAAAATAATAATAAAATCATTTTCTGAAAATTCGGGTTATTACATTCCACCTTCCAACAATAATCACATAATATAGTTCATAATTACACTGAACTAGAAAATAATTAAATAATTCGCTTTTGAAATTCCTTGAACTGGAATAATGAACAATAAAAATATTAACTAAAAAAAAATTCCTCCTCGTTTTAGGAAAAACATTAATATTCTTAAAATTATTTTCTAAAAATTCAGGTTATTACAGTCTACCCTCCTTAAAAGGATTCCGTCCACGGAATCAGCTAAGACCACTACTGGGATTCCTTAACTCTTTCACCCTCAACACTTATTTTGCAAAACCGAAGATATTGTCCCTTCGTAAACAACTCCTCCGAAACCTCAATTCAACCATAGAATCCATACTTGACACAGTTATCACTGGAGTCTTACAACCCATCACTATTGTAACGCCCCAAATCCGGGGTCAGGGATTTGGTCGTCACGCGGAAATCCTTAACATCAAATTACCTGTTTAACAACATTAAACCATCTGTAATCATTTAATAACTGAATTACAACATCTGTGACCCCAACCACCAAGCATCTTTTAGGTCATAGGGCTAGAAACAAGAATCGATCCTTACATTTCTCATTACATCCATTTAATTACATCACACTGAGTATTACAAATCCTATACTACTAGGGTAGCTTCGTTGAGAAGTACACTAGCACTAGTACTATCCTGTACAAAGTGATATATACATATTACACATCAATACACTTATATATAACTTACCCAGCTATCTATGTTCTGGATCATATCATCTTCACAAGGACACACTGCCTGCTTCTCCTGAGCCATGCAGATAAGCCTCAATCATCTACCTTCCTCTGAAAGGTTAATATTTAAAACAAGCAAGTATGAGCGAAAGAATTGCCCAGCAAGTATTAATAGAGCACAACAATATATATCAATATACACATGGAGTTTTCGAAATATAACGATACTTAATATCAATTTAGAAATATTTACAACAATGAAACCTCAGTAGGGGATATATGACATTTCGAGTAACATTAGATAAATAAAGTAAGTTCATGTCAACAATAGTAATCCTCATACCTTATCCACATACCATACCTCATAGTATTGATAACCTCTTAGGGAGCTTTTCAAAATATGCAGTTCAATATTCTGCTAAGATAGTTATTACCACCCCTCATACCAAACCATTATAAAGTTCACTTTTTAATACTCCTCAAGTTTGTAAGTATATACACATGAGTATATCATTAACATCAAAACACCTTACAGTTCAAGATTCTGTACAGGATATAAGTTCGTTAACCACTTGATAAGTTAACTCAGAAATAACTGATAGGAAGAGAGTCAAAGCTCTTGAAGCAAAACATTTGGGACTTAACATCAATAACCGATGAACCATCTTTCATCTTTTGAATAATTGCAAAAGTGCACAAGTACGTGCCATTATTGTTAGAATAATCTTGCAGTTCTAGATACTGCATGAATTCATCATCTTTCAAAATTGAAAACAACACTATCGGCTACTTGGCACTTAGGCCTAAGAAGCAGTGTTTGAGTATTTTTTTTCCAAAGTGGTGGATGGGACTTAAAGAAAACATAAAAACCTGACAAGGATTGACGATGATCAGTCGCCACATCCAAGTCCAATAATCCGCGGGTCTTCTCTACCAGTAGAAGGATAGAAACTACATCCGTAACTATCCCCGAGTGAAAACTACATCCGTAATCACCCTCGATGAAAACTACATCCGTAATCATCCTTCGGCAACACCTGGGCCGGAATAATAATTGATGGACCGCCTGGCTCACGGCCGCTTACACATCCCGGGAATCGTTCGTCAACGATTCCCACACCTGCCAGAGTCCCCTTTTTCTTTTCTTGTCAAAATCTTGATTTTGATTGAAAACAGAGTAATTGTGGTTCGACATCAGTCGACCTATAATTTCTTGAAAAACGAGCAAGAGAGTAAAACCTGACCGGGGGTTTCCGAAAATGTTTTGAGTTCAAAAGAGTTCAAGTATAGATATACACTTGTACCGATATCAATCTCGACACAGGGTTTGTGATCACACATGGAAAATGGTACGCATAAAGCTTGTAACCACAACAGGGTAATTCCATATATATATAAGTTCTTGAAAAGTAACTTACCTAGATAGATTCAAAATATAATATTTTAAATGACTATGAAAGTCCTTAGACAATCTTTAAATAGTGTTTTATAACCTTCAAAACACTTAGAGTATTTAATAAATATTTGACTACTTTGTAACAAATAATAAATATTCAATAATCCCTTTTTAAAAGAATACTCAAATTAACATTCATTTATTAAGTAATATTCAAATAATATTTACTATTAATACTGGAATATTTAATAACCTCAAAACACCCAAATACAACTCTTGGAATGGTTCTAATAAAAAATCAAGACACAATCTCTCCAGCAGTCTCCAAACTTTAGCCACTTTATCAAATAACTACTACTGACTCTCGGTCAATAAGAAATAATTAATAAGCATGAAAATTCTTCTTCTCTTTCCTTTTTTTTTTGTTTCTTAATGAATATTATAATTAAAATTCATCGAATTAAATAAGCATTCAAATAACATATATCGATATCAATCTAGTTATTTTAAGCTGATAGTAACCAATTTATAACCATTGGAATATCTTTAATATCCGTATTGAAAATAAACTATCTCCGATAAATAATATACTAGATAGAATCACTCCATTAAATTGTTTTATTATTTCTCCGGGACAAAGTGATTTTAAGAAAGCGTTTTAAAAATAATATTCATCTAATTAAATAAATTTAATTAGGCGAATGAGGTTTATTTAATTAGTAAATGCTTTCAGGAGCATCTATTACTTAAATAAACACTGGTTTATTGGTGATGTTGCCTTTAGGTTAATTATTGCGAAATTCTTTTTAAAAGCTTTGCCCGGGTTTTCGAAAACATACAATACAAAGTAGCCCCAACACGCGGCTAAGTTCTAAAACTCAATACATGCCCTACCCTCTGAGCCTTTCTTATTCCGATACATAAATATATACCTCATAACATATAGCCCACTTCCATAGTACGAAAAGTTTATAGATGTATATATATACCGTATAAATCAAGATATAGAGCCATAAAAATATCACTGCCCATCAACAGTATTATAAGCCATGGGGTTTTGGTTATTGCACGAGCAGGATTTAATATTGTTGGCAAAGCAAGGAATACAATGATTTGGGAGAAGAAGTACAAGGTTGGAAAAACTCGCGATTATGGATTGAAAACTTATTTAACACATTTCATATGTTTAAAATAAATATACTCTGAACAATAGAGTATGCATAGTAAACTTGCCTCTGGTCCTTAGCAGAAAATAGAAACCGCGAACAAATCCTTCGCACCTCGTCCAAGTAATTCCATGGACCTTACCTGACGTCTCGATCTTCCTTTTTGGATGCACGTCGCTCCAATTTGATTTCGCCCTAATGGTACTGAAATGGTTACGAGTACGCGTCAGTCATACCTCGTATATCGAGTAGACACAACTCGGGATTATCACTAAATAACATAAAGTCAAACTATAGGTGTCCTCCCTATAGTTGACTACTCTAATACCACTTAATGCACATAAGACATTTAGTAATAGCAAACAACACGGGAAGAGTCCCCTAATATAAAGTGAACATTTCCTAGTACCAACATATCATAACCCTATACCACCATTTAGTCAACTTCACTTAACCTATACATTTATAATACCATTGACCTTCTACGACAAAACTTGATTAATAGCTAATCCTCAAAACACAATTAATCCTCGAAACACATAAATCCTTGAATTAAATCACTTAGCACATAAATCCTCGAGACAACAATTATCCTCGAATTAATTCACTTAACACATATACACATAAACAGTTAACACCCAAATCATACCTTTAAACCCTTGAAATCAAATAAGTTAAATAAATTAAAATGCAGGGGATTTTTAGAAAATTTCGGCATGTAGTATTCGTTTATCGGACTATGGGCACAGCCCCTCCATGCCAATCAAAACAATTCAACCCTGTTTTAAATAAAAATAAAGCTGCCTCAACTTGCAGCAAAGTAAACAAGTAAGAAAAGTACCCGCCCAGACATGCGGCAACTAGCACATAAGGAAAAGTACCCGCCCAGACATGCGGCAACTAGCACATAAGGAAAAGTACCCGCCCAGACATGCGGCAACTAGCACATAAGGAAAAGTAAACTAAGTTTATCCACATTTAAGCCAACACCACGTAGTTGGCACTTATGACTTCTAACAATTACTACGACCCGACTTATACCATTTAGCACATAGACATTTACCGATAAGCCAACTCTTATAACTATACCTCATATGACAATAACAATTAGCACTTAGCACTTAACAATTAAAAAATTACAATTTGGAAACTAACAATTAGCAATTAGCACTTAACAATTACTTGACAACTAACCCGAATATATTATCCGATAATTAATAATTACTCACTAACAATTAACAATTAGCAATTTAACAATTAACAATCACTAACCCGAACCTTTAATCGGACTCATAATTAAACTCAACAATTATAATTACAAACATACCTTCCGAATTAAATATCGGAAATTCAACCAATAACCATAATCTTACAATTTTAGTCTAATTATACCCATTACCACATTAAGCTTTCCATTTAAACTAATTAAACCACCATAATTAACCTCGCAATTTAAACTAACTAATTATCACCATAATTAACCTCGCAATTTAAACTAACTAATTACCACAATAATCTCACAATTAAATCTAATTTAATTACAACCATTAATTAATCAAACTCAAAATTTACCACGAATTTAATACGAAGATTAAATAATTAACACGCGAAATTATACCGTTTCGATTCGATTCGTCTTGCTCCAAAATCAACACCGAAAATCTCCCCATCTCTCTCCCCCTTCCCTCTTTCTCGCTGCACAGCAGCCAATACCACCACCACCACCGGTGTTGGCTCCACTCCGGTCCGACGTCCACCATAAGACAGCCCCCGCCGGCCACCGCTGCTCCTCCACCGCGCGCCTCCGTCCCCTTCGCGCGACCTGACTTGCCCCCCACTCGCACACGTACACACGAACACATATATATATACACTCTCTCTAATTTAGCACCCCCCCAATCTCTCTTTCTCTTCTCTTCTCTCCCCCCAGCTGCCTTCTCCCCCTCCCCGATCTGTTTTCGTTTTTGTGTGGCTGAGTGTGTGTATCGTTGTATGTATATGAGCTGTGTTAGTGTTTTTAACCCTAATGGGCTTGGCCCATTATGTAATAATCCGGATTTTTCAAGAAATGATTTATTATTATTTCAATAATAATATTGTTTTCCTAAAATGAGGAGGATTTTTTTTTATTTTTATTATTATTATTTTATTATTCAATTATTTAATTATTTTCGGTTAAGTGGAACCGGGACCCTTTTAAAAATTTTATGGACCGAGTAGATATCTCGAGTCAATAAATTATTTGGATAAAGATTTAATTTTGGAGTGTGGAATTATTTAGTAAAAATTTTATTTGAAATTACTGAATAATTTAGAGATTTTAAAATCCTTAGAAAATGATTATTTTAATTATTTGGGGAATTATAGAAATTACTTGATTAATATATAAAATCAAGAATTTGAGATTTTACTAAAACAATAGTGTTTATAGTATTTTATAAAGCCCTGTAAATTGTGAATTGTGAATCACAATTATTATTTTTATGATTTGCTTTTATAAATTATTAATATTTGTAAAATGCATATCAATTTAGAAAATTTAGATTTAATTCTAATTCTTTCTCCAAAAGTCTTTAAAAATAATCTAGTATTTAATTATGCTGGAATTATTATTTTTACCGATCGAGGTTTTAATTCAAAAATTATTATTTTACCCGAGATATGTTTTGCGGGTATAAAATTTGAAATGTAGTGTTTAAATAGTATTGGGCCAAAGGCCCATTAGGTTTTAACACAGATACACAGCAAATACACACATAGCCGCATATACGTACAAAAAAAAAACACACAGAGCCGCACAAATCAGTCGAGGGGAGGGGGAGAGAAATCGGGAGAGAGGAGAGAAAAGAAGAGATTGAGGGTTCAATAGATGATATGTATATATATATATATGTGCGTGATTGAGTGTGTGTGCTTCAGTGTGTATGTAATCGTGTGTGTAGTTGGTGGCGTGGTTTTGCAGCAAGGGGGCGGCACCACCGCTGCTGGCCGTCGCTGGCGGTGGTGGCCGTGGGTCTGTGCAGAGACGAGGACGGGGAAACAGGAAAGGGAAGGAGGAGGCGCGACTGGACAGCAAGAGAGGCAGAGAGATCGAGTTGAGAAAGAGGAGAGACTCGCGAGGGAGATTTTCCGGTGACTTGATTTTGGGCGGAATGGATCGGAATCGAAATGGTATACTCTCGTGTTCTAATTATTTAATTTTCGTATTAAGTAGATATAAATTGCTATATATATTGTTGTTGAATTGTAGTAATTTAATTAGTTTAAATTGCTAGTTAATTTGCTAATTTCGTAATTAGCTTAGTGTTGTTAATTAAGAATATTAGTTGAATTTCCGTATTTAATTCGGAGGAGTATATTTGCTATTTATAATTGTGGTGATTTAATTGGAGTTAAATTGTGAGTATATAGTTTAATTGTACTAATTTAATTATTAAATTAGTATGGTTACAATTTGATTAATTGTGAAATTCGAGTATTGTTTAATTGGCATAATTGTAATTAGATTTAAATGGTGAGATTAATGGGTTAATTTTAATGATTTAATTCGGAAAGTATGTTGGTAATTATAATTATTGAGTTTAATTAGGAGTCCGATTAAATGTTCGGATTAGTAATTACTAATTTGCTAATTGTTAGTGTTGTATAATGTGTTAAGAGTATATTTGAGTTTGCTAAGTTGTAAATGTAAGTGCTAATTGTTAATTGTTAATTGGTAATTGGTAATTGCTAGGTGTTAAGTGCTAGTGGTAATGGTTGGAATTTTATTGTGGTTTTGTTAATATTTGAGTTTAATAATTATTGGTGGTAAATGGTAATATTAGTACAAATTGTGGAAGTTATAATAGTTGACTAGTTGTAAATGTCTATATGTTAAATGTTAGAATTTTATAATAATTAGAATTGTGCTAGGGGTTATGAGAAGATCACAAGTTCTTAAATGTCAATATTTAAAGGACTTGTGTAATTCTTTTCGACTAATCCCTAGGGCTTACGAATATCCATGATTATCTATCACGAGTATAATTAATATGCTTGAGTGATGTGATCATCGATATAGCGTAAGTAATAGTTAGTGCTAGGGGTTGTTCCCTAGGGCTTACGAACATCAATGATTGGTTGTCACGTGTATCAGTAAAATGCGTGAGAAATACGATCATTGGTGAAGCGTAAGTAGTAGTGTAAATCATTATGTGCTAGTTGCCGCAAGTCTGGGCGGGTACTTTTCCTTATGTGCTAGTTGCCGCATGTCTGGGCGGGTACTTTTCTTATATGTTTACTTTTATGTTGCTGCAAGTTGAGGCAGCTTTTATTTTATCAAAAGCAGGGTTATAAATTGTTTTATTGGCATGGAGGGGCTGAGCCCATAGTCCGATAAACGAATACTACATGCCGAAATTTTCTAAAAATCCCCTGCGTTTTAATTTATTTAACTTATTTGATTTTAATTATTTAAAGGCATGTTTGAGGGTTAATTGTTTGTGTGAAAATGTGCTAACTAAATTGTTTCAAGGATTAATTGTTGTCTTGAGAAGTTATGTGCTAATTCATGGGTTAGAGGTGTCTTGAGGATTAATTGTATATTATGTGTCTTTATCGAGGATTGATTGTGTTTTGAATATTATCTATGTACTAAGTTGGTTCAAGTCTATTAAATGGTTATAAGGTGTTATGTACATTAAGTGGTAATAGGATAGTCAACTATAGGGAGGACACCTATAGTTTGACTTTATGTTATTTAGTGATAATCCCGAGTTGTGTCTACTCGATATACGTGGTATGACTGACACGTACTCGTAACCATTTCAGTACCATTAGGGCGAAATCAAATTGGAGCGACGTGCAACTAAAAAGGAAGATTGAGACGTCAGGTAAGGTCCATGGAATTGCTTGGACGAAGTGCGAAAGGTTTATTCGCGGTTTCTGCTTTCTGCTAAGGACTAGAGGCAAGTTTATTTACACATACTCTATCGTTCAGAGTATACCTACTTTGAATTATATAAAATGTGCGGAAAAAGGTTTTTAATCCCTAATTGCGAGTTTTTAATCTTGTGCTCCTTCCAAATCATTTTATCCTTGACTCTGCTAGCGATATTAAATTATTCTCGTGCAATAATCAAAACCCATGACTTTTAATATTGTCGATGGGTGGCGACATTCTTAGGGTTCTACATCTCGATTTATATGTTGCATATTTATAAACTTTTGTAATGTGGTAGTGGACTATATGTTATGAGGTATATATTTATGTATCGGAAAAAGAAAGGCTCCAAGGGTAGAGCGTGTTGAGTTATCGAGCTTAGCCCGCGTGTCGAGGCTATTTTGTATTGTATGTTTTCGAAAACCCGGGCAAAGCTTTTAAAAAGAATTTCGCAATAATTAACCTAAAGGCAACATCACCAATAAACCAGTGTTTATTTAATTAATAGATGCCCCTGAAAGCATTTACTAATTAAATAAACCTCATTCGCCTAATTAAATTTATTTAATTAGATGAATATCATTTTCAAAACGCTTTCTTAAAATCACTTTGTCCCGGAGAAATAATAAAACAATTTAATGGAGTGTAACTATCTAGTATATTATTTATCGGAGATATTTTATTTTCAATACGGATTAAAGATATTCCAATGGTTATAAATTGGTTACTTTCAGCTTAAAACAGCTAGATTAATATCGATATATGTTACTCGAATGCTTATTAATTATTTCTTATTGACCGTGAGTCAGTAGTAGTTATTTGATAAAGTGGCTAAAGTTTGGAGACTGCCGGAGAGATTGTGTCTTGATTTTGATTAGAAACATTCCAAGAGTTGTATTTGGGTGTTTTGAGGTTATTAAATACTCCAGTATTAATAGTAAATATTATTTGAATATTACTTAATAAATGAATATTAATTTGAGTATTCTTTTAAAAAGGGATTATTGAATAATTATTATTTGTTACGTAGTAGTCAAATATTTATTAAATATTCTAAGTGTTTTGAAGGCTATAAAACACTATTTAAAGGTTGTCTAAGAACTTTCATAGTCATTTAAAATATTATATTATATTTTGAATCTATCTAGGTAAGCTACTTTTCAAGAGCTTATATATATATGGAATTACCCTGTTGTGGTTACAAGCTTTATACGTACCATTTTTCATGTGCGATCACAAAACCCTGTGTCGGGATTGATATCGGTACAAATGTATATCTATACTTGAACTCTTTTGAACTCAAAACATTTTCGAAAACCCCCGGTCAGGTTTTACTCTCTTGCTCGTTTTTCAAGAAATTATCGGTCGACTGAAGTCGAACTTCAACTACTCAAGTTTTCTATCAAAATGATTTTGACAAGAAAAGAAAAAGGGGACTCTGGCAGGTGTGGGAATCGTTGACGAACGATTCCCGGGATGTGTAAGCGGCCGTGAGCCAGGCGGTCCATCAATTATTATTCCGGCCCATGTGTTGCCGAAGGATGATTACGGATGTAGTTTTCATCGAGGGTGATTACGGATGTAGTTTTCACTCGGGGATAGTTACGGATGTAGTTTCTATCCTTCTACCGGTAGAGAAGTGATAGAGTATATTTTTATATATATTTTAGATGATTTTATTCTCATATTTATTGTGTTTTGCATTGATTTGGATTTTTATTTAATAGATTTTATTGTTTTATTGTAGGAAATAAAGAATTCATAACTTGGAAGGATTTAGAGCAAAAAGAGCTATTTTGGAGATAAAATAGGAGAAAATTCGTAATATTGGGCTATACGGGCTGCCTGCACTGTTTTGGCCATATCTTGAGTTCCAGAAGTCAGAATTTGACGATCTTACTGTCCACGCGAAGCTTAGGGAATTATCTTTAATTTAGAGGTGGTCCAGTAAGCAAAATCCAACTGGAAGAGCCCAGAAACAGAGGAGAAAAAGAAGTGACGAATTTTAATTAAGGAATCCTATTCAGTTATGGAATCCTACTTGTAATTGATTTAGAGTATTAAAATACTTTTATTGGGCAAGACTTTTAGAGCCTATATAAACACATCTAGGGTATTATTTTATAGGGAGATACATACGTGCTCCTACTCTTATGAGCTAGGGTTTTGGAGAGGAGACCATGAATTTCATTCTTGTGACAGGATTGATGATTGCAGGTTTTCTTATCTGAATTTCTTCTCAATTCTTATTAGTTTAATTATGTTTTCTTGTTTTACTAGTTGTTTTACTTGTTTAATTATTAGCGAGTAGTTATTTCTAGGGCTTAAAGGGAAGCCATGTTTGCACTAATATTGGCATGGTTTTCATAGTGGTTTGATTGGTTATGGTTAATTCTGATTGATATGTTTTAATCATTAATTTGTGTAATCGGCCGATATCATGGATTAATTATATGCAAATAGGGGTATGGATCGAGAGATTTACTTACTAGAGGCACACATACGATTAGCAGAATTGAATTTGAGTGCGAAAGCATCATTGGATTTCTGAGAGTGTTAATTCTTGAAAGAGATTAACTTGACTCTAATTACCTGATTGATTGAATTACTAAAAGTGGTTAATTGTGTTGAATGTTTCGAGAGTGTTAATGCTTGAAAGAGATTAACATACTCTAGTTATAGGATCACATTGATTGCTTTAGCTTAAGAGCCAATTGTGTAAACATGGTGGACCTGATTGCCCTAGGTTTTAAATAATTTGTTTATCATCTGCTTAATTAGTGTTAATCTAGTTTAATTAGTTAATTAATAATTTCACATAATCGTTTGTCCCTGAAACAATTAGCGATAACTGAAAAGGAATTAGTAGAACCTGTCTCCTTGTGGATTCGACCCGCTTGCCATCTGTACTAGCAATAGACACCGTGCGCTTGCGGTTAGGTAAAATTTAACATATCAAGTTTTTTGGCGCCGCTGCCGGGGAGACAGCGAGTTTCTGTTGATTTTAATTTAGTTGTTTCGATTGTTTCCATTGTCTCGTTGGAACCTTTGTTCCAATTGAGGCAGATTTTACTACGTTTTCTTGGCTTTGTTGAGAGTTTACAGGTTTGCAATGGGTGAAGTTGATACTTTTGCACTACTCTCTTCCATGTTGGAGGCACGCACTCAAGAAATTGCCTCATTCAACCCTACAGAGCCCACTATGCGTCCAATGAGTATCAATGAGATGTCACAAGTGGCCCCTAAAACTTACAACTTCTGTCCAATTTGTGGTGTCCAGGGTCATTATGGTTTGGAATGCTATTACAATGTCTATAATTCTCAAAGTGCTCAGTTGGGACAAATGAATTCTTTTGAAGAAGGATATGGGTACAATCAGTATTCAAACACTTTTGATCAAGAATGCGTGAGTCAACCAGATTTCTACTACCAGGGCAATGGTGTTCAAAATTTTTCATATCATAATCAGCAACAGTTTGAGCAACAATATTATCAGTCATATGAGCAGCTGCCACAACAAGAATATCAATATCCTCCTCTACAAGAAGATCTACATGTTTCTCAACCCAGTGTAGATGTGCAAGCTGATCAGACAAATGAGATGTGGGATATCTTGAATAAAATGCTAAAGAGTTTTGAACGATTAGAAACTCAAAGTTTGGCGATTGAATCTCAAATTGCACAGTTGGCTAACTCTTCTACTACAGTGCAGCTCGACTATTTACCATCATCATCTATCCGATCCGAAGAGGACCTGATTGCTATCAATCTCACAAGCGATCAGGAATATGATAGTTTCTCCATGTATGTTGATGATGAGGCCATTGATAAAGAGAAGGAGCATGCCACTGATGACGAGATCAATGATGTTGCTGCTACTGAGAACAATGTGACTGATGATGAGGCTATAAAAGAAAGCAATACAGAGATGGTTGTTGTTTCTCTTCCACAACCTGTGCCTAAGCTACCATGTATTGATAAATTTGCTCTCGATCTAGCCTCTACTTACAAGGCTTCTTTGCTCAAGACTACTTATTTCAAGGTTGATGTGATAACAAATATTGTCCAAGATGATATTTCTCAAATTCTGGTTGAGGATCCATACAAAGTGGCTCATACGTTTCAAGCTCGAGAAGAGGGAGAAGATGGAAGTGTCTTATTAGCCAATGATGTGATAAGCCAAGATGTCCGAATGGCTCCAGTGAAAGTGAGGAGTGAAGAAAAGCCACCACCAGAACCTCCGCCTTATGTCAAGGGAGTTCAATATTTTCATGGTGTCGAATTTTATCGCTGTTTTATCACAAAGTTTTCCAAAACTCCACAAGCACTCTCTCTATTGCTTATTAATGACATATTTTATTTTACTGATGCTTGTTTGGAGACTTTCTGCAGGATAAAGACAATCACTAACACTCTTGATACTTTTTGTGGTGGCGAGTTTATGATCGAGAAAGTGGATATTACGCCTTTACCGGAGTATTTTTGAGGACGTCAAGCTATTGACGTTAAAGAAGCGCTTCTTGGGAGGCAACCCATAGATCATGCTTCTGCAAAGGGGAGTTCTTCTTTCCTTCTGTTTTATATATTGTAGACTTATTTGTTTAGTTAATGAGTCATTTGTTTATTTGTTCTCACTGTAGTGTATAGGTATTCTTTATATAAAAAAAAAAAAAAAAAAAAAAAAAAAAAAAAAAAAACAAAAAAACAAATTGTTGTTTTTTCAAAAAAAAAAAAAAAAAAAAAATGAAAAAATCGAATTTTTGGTGTGTAACGCAGGTTGCACCTGCGTTTTGGGGCAGTTTGCGGGGGTGTAACGCAGGCTGCGCCTGCGTTACTGGTATAGAAGCAGATTGCGGGGGTTTCGCGCATCTTGCGCCTGCGCCACTGTACTTGGAGCAATTTGCTTCAGTTGCGGGCAGGCTGCGCGTGGAGCAGAATCTGAATTTTTTTTTTTATTTTTATTTTTTTTTTTTTCTGTAGTCAGCTGTGTACGTTTATATATATATATAAAAAAAAAAAAAAAAAACTTTGTACACCCCCATTCTATTTATACTCCCCCTTTACACCTAATTCTTTTCCTATTTCAATTCCAAAACCTCCCATCTCTCCACCAAAAATTCTAAACCTATTTCTATTCTAATTCTTATTTATTATTATTATTTATTATTATTATTATTATTATCATTATTATTATTATTTTTCTTTATTATTTTTGTATTTTATTTAGGAATTTATTTATTTATTTATTTATTTTGTATATTTATTTATTATTATTATTATTATTATTATTATTATTACTATTATTTGTTATTATTATTATTATTATTACTATTTATTTATTTTATTTTTCTTTTTAATCCCTAAACCCTATTACCTTCTCACCAAAAATTTTTCCTTTTCACATTAAAATTTTTAAATCCATCCTATCATTCCATTATCTATTTATACCCATACATACACACCCAATTTATTATTTTCTTCCTCTACATCTCTAAAAAAATCAAGTTTGGGGGAAAATTAGTACAAGTTCACCTCTTTGATTCGTAGTTGGGATATCTCTTCTCTATTTTGTTTTTTATTACGAATTTGTGTTCTTGTAAATTGGGGGTTTTGTAATATTCTTGTTAATTGGGTATTTTTGGTGTGATATTGGTTGGTGGTTTTTGTAGGATATTTCTTGGTGGTTGTTGGTGATGCGTGAGTGGTTTCTAAGCGAATGAGGGATGGTTTTCACACCCGACACCTTGATTCCAGGGGAGTTTTCTTTCTTTTCTTTTTAGAGTGGTTTTATTTTGTTTTTAGTTGTAGTTTTGTATCTTGTTCATTAGTTCATTGGGGACAATGAACCGCTTAAGTGTGGGGAGGTGTTCTCAACGTAGTGTATCAACGTAGTGTATTACTTGTTAAAAAAAAAAAAAAAAAAAATCCAAAAAAATTAAAAAATTAAAAATACCAAAAATAATTCTAGCCATGCAATTTGATTAGTTGTTGTATTTTGCTTGATACACCCATGCATGCGTAGAATTCTTGTGTTTATTGACGCTTTTGTATGAGAAGTGACGTGCTTTGTTCTTGTGCACACACTTACACTAGCAAGTTGAAGCTGGTAGACTTAATTGGATGTTGTAAGTGATTAGAATGACATGAATATGTGCAAGATGACTTGGTTTTCATGCTTTGAGTACAAGTAGGTGCGTTAGAGAGTCTTGTTACCTGGGATTGATTATGTTTTGTCACACCAAGTGAGTTTTGAGCCTATATGCATATCTTTTGCATGATTTTTCGTTTGCTTGAGTGTCCACATGTTGTTTACATTGCTAGCACTTACTTGAGATCTTTCTTGAAATGCATGACATTACTTGATGATGAGATGATAAAGGCACTTAGGTTTAACCTCGTATTTCCCATATTTCCATACCTTTTATACATGATCAATTAGTCAACCCGTTGAGCTTAATCCTATTCTTTCGGTGACACACTACATTACTTGCCATTATCCTTTTTATTCTATTGGCCTTACATTGAATTTGAACCTAAATTGTCAAAGGCTAGTATCGTGCTTAAGGGAGTAATAAGGTGTTCATAAAAGGGGGGTTATTGATGATCATACCATTGGGGAATATTGATTTTGGTTGATGCTTGTTAGTCGAAATTCATAAAAATATCTATGGATCATTGTGTTTATTCTTTAGCTCTCAAGAAAAAAAAAAAAAGAGAAAAAAGAAAAAGAAAAAAAAACAGAAGAAAAAAAAAGAAAAAAAAGAATAAATTTGAGAGCATTCTTATGTTTGTATGATCCTTCTTCATTCGACTAGTCAAGTTATTATAAGGGATATTGAAAAATCCAAGTGTGGGGAAGTATTTGTTTTAATAGAAAGGGAATTGGATAATGATTATTGTTGGGTACTAGCTTTTGACATTAACCTGTTTTAGCTTTACTTGACATACCTGATCCCTAGCCCACGCTACAACCCGAATAAAGACCTTTTGATTGTCATCAGTAATGTATGTTGTGTTGAGAGTGAGATTGATTGCGAGTGTCAAGTTGTGTTTATGATTTTGTTGGAATTGAGTGATACACTTAACCTTGTTCTTGAGTGAATATTCGTTTTTGAGTGACAGGTGAGTTATTACTTGTTTTGGCATAGGAGATCCCGGGTTTAGACTTAAAGATGTATTTCTTGTGGGCTTAGCATGATTACCAACGATTTTTACACTTGACATGAATTTTTATGACCTTCTGCATGTTGGTTGAGTAGACTACGTGAATACTTGCACTTTCGACACCAAGACATCGTATGTTTACTTTGATTCTTAAGTTGATGTGGCATGAGAGGACTTGTGTGTGTGGTGTTGTGTTAGCATTGATCTGTTGCATGGTTAGATGAATTTTGTGGGTACATTCACTATAAACCCTCACGAGACAACACTCGTCCTACTAGGGCTGCCTAGGGGTTTAACGGCTTGTTGCATATGCTCAATGCAATCGTGTCATCTACGAAAGTGATGTTTGTTAGGATTTAGTTTTTATTTCACTTATTTGCCCGAGGACGTGCAAATGCTAAGTGTGGGGATGTTTGATAGAGTATATTTTTATATATATTTTAGATGATTTTATTCTCATATTTATTGTGTTTTGCATTGATTTGGATTTTTATTTAATAGATTTTATTGTTTTATTGTAGGAAATAAAGAATTCATAACTTGGAAGGATTTAGAGCAAAAAGAGCTATTTTGGAGATAAAATAGGAGAAAATTCGTAATATTGGGCTATACGGGCTGCCTGCACTGTTTTGGCCATATCTTGAGTTCCAGAAGTCAGAATTTGACGATCTTACTGTCCACGCGAAGCTTAGGGAATTATCTTTAATTTAGAGGTGGTCCAGTAAGCAAAATCCAACTGGAAGAGCCCAGAAACAGAGGAGAAAAAGAAGTGACGAATTTTAATTAAGGAATCCTATTCAGTTATGGAATCCTACTTGTAATTGATTTAGAGTATTAAAATACTTTTATTGGGCAAGACTTTTAGAGCCTATATAAACACATCTAGGGTATTATTTTATAGGGAGATACATACGTGCTCCTACTCTTATGAGCTAGGGTTTTGGAGAGGAGACCATGAATTTCATTCTTGTGACAGGATTGATGATTGCAGGTTTTCTTATCTGAATTTCTTCTCAATTCTTATTAGTTTAATTATGTTTTCTTGTTTTACTAGTTGTTTTACTTGTTTAATTATTAGCGAGTAGTTATTTCTAGGGCTTAAAGGGAAGCCATGTTTGCACTAATATTGGCATGGTTTTCATAGTGGTTTGATTGGTTATGGTTAATTCTGATTGATATGTTTTAATCATTAATTTGTGTAATCGGCCGATATCATGGATTAATTATATGCAAATAGGGGTATGGATCGAGAGATTTACTTACTAGAGGCACACATACGATTAGCAGAATTGAATTTGAGTGCGAAAGCATCATTGGATTTCTGAGAGTGTTAATTCTTGAAAGAGATTAACTTGACTCTAATTACCTGATTGATTGAATTACTAAAAGTGGTTAATTGTGTTGAATGTTTCGAGAGTGTTAATGCTTGAAAGAGATTAACATACTCTAGTTATAGGATCACATTGATTGCTTTAGCTTAAGAGCCAATTGTGTAAACATGGTGGACCTGATTGCCCTAGGTTTTAAATAATTTGTTTATCATCTGCTTAATTAGTGTTAATCTAGTTTAATTAGTTAATTAATAATTTCACATAATCGTTTGTCCCTGAAACAATTAGCGATAACTGAAAAGGAATTAGTAGAACCTGTCTCCTTGTGGATTCGACCCGCTTGCCATCTGTACTAGCAATAGACACCGTGCGCTTGCGGTTAGGTAAAATTTAACATATCAAGAAGACCCGCGGATTATTGGACTTGGATGTGGCGACTGATCATCGTCAATCCTTGTCAGGTTTTCATGTTTTCTTTAAGTCCCATCCTCCACTTTGGAAAAATACTCAAACACTGCTTCTTAGGCCTAAGTGCCAAGTAGCCGATAGTGTTGTTTTCAATTTTGAAAGATGATGAATTCATGCAGTATCTAGAACTGCAAGGCTATTCTAACAGTAATGGCACGTGCTTGTGCACTTTTGCAATTATTCAAAAGATGAAAGATGGTTCATCGGTTATGGATGTTAAGTCCCAAATGTTTTGCTTCAAGAGCTTTGACTCTCTTCCTATCAGTTATTTCTGAGTTTAACTTATCAAGTGGTTAAAGAACTTATACCCGGTACATGATGTTGTTCTGTAAGGTGTTTGATGGAAATGACATACTTATATGTATATGCTTTCAGATTGAGAAATACTAAAAACGAAACCTTCTAATGGTTGGTTTATATATGATGATAAGCAACTGTCTTAGCAGCATATTGAACTGCATATTTTGAAAAGCCTTCTAAAAGATTAGCAATACTGTAGTGTACACTATTTCTCTAAGATATGAGGATTACTACGATTATTACAAACTTATCTGTTCATTGGATGTTGCGTTAAACATCATATTTTCTTTATTGAAGTTTCATTGTTGTAAATATTTCGAAATTGATATTAGGTATCGTTATACTTCGAAAACTACATGTGTATATTGATATATATTGTTGTGCTCTATTAATACTTGCTGGGCAATTCTTTCGCTCATACTTGCTTGTTTTAAATATTAACCTTTCAGAGGAAGGTAGATGATTGAGGCTTATCTGCATGGCTCAGGAGAAGCAGGCAGTACGCCCTTGTGAAGATGTTATGATCTAGAGCATAGATAGCTGGAGTAAGTTATATGTAAGTACATTAATGTATAATATATATTACTTTGTACAGAGTAGTACTAGTTGCTGGTGTACTTCCCAACGAAGCTATACTAGTAGTATAAGATTTTTAAGACATAGTGCGATGTAATAGAATGAATGTAATAAAGATGTAAAGATTTTAGTTCTTGTTTCTAGCCCTATGACCTAAAAGATGCTTGGTGGTTGGGGTCGCAGAGTTATATTTCAGTTTTAATGATTACAGATGGTTTAATGTTGTTAAACAGGTAATTTGATGTTAAGGATTTCCGCGTGACGACCAAATCCCTGACCCCGGATTTGGGGCGTTACAGAAATGGTATCAGAGATTAGGTTATAGTAAACTAGAAACGAGAGTGAGTAGGAGTGGGTATAGTTATGTGAGAACGTCAGAACTCACGTAGAGTTCATGTTGGACTATTGGATATAGTACCAATGATTAAGATAAGATTTTGAGGAATATGTGGAGATAGACGTCACTTCTTGTGGTGATGAACGTCTGCTAAAGAACTCTTGGAGACAAGTGCTGGTTGGCAGGGGCATAGAGCGCCCGAGGCCTAAATTTAATATGATTTTAGGGGATTCATGGATGAAGTTATGTATTCCCTGAATGATAGGAAAATTCAAAATGATGATGAAGGATGGAAAGCTGGCATCCAGTATTATGACAATGATGAGTTGAGATAGCATCCGTACTGTTAAAATTCCGAAAGGGAAGGAAAAAAAAAAAAAAAAGATCCCTATGAAAGAGTATTAGCCGAAGTTGCGGGTATTTAAATCTTCTCGAGTTTAAGAGAGCTAGAGGTAATATTAGAAATAGATTGGTGGGCGGACGTCGAATGTTTCAAATGATTACGTAGAGAAAATGGTGAAGTGGTGCTTGGTCGATAAAGACGAGAAATGTTTTAAGAACCAAGACGGACTGAGAAAGTCTGAGAAATACTAGTACGAAGGCTGTTATGCCAAAGGTGTTAGCTTAAGTAGCACACGGAATTGTCATGAGGACATGAACATGTAGTATAAATACGGTTATAATGGTGGCTGGATCTAAGTATGTATTTCCAGCAATGTTCCAGAATATCGCCCATTCGACACGTGGAATTCGTCGTTGCTAGGGGCGACACCGGTATCGAAGTCTTCTCAAAGAATAGAACGCTTGCGTGAGATGCTTGCGCCGAGTCGAATAGAACTCCTTGATATCGTAAAATGCCGATGGTTGAATCTCTAGCGACTATTACGAGTCGACGATGACGACGGTTATCGAGCGCCTTAGGGTGTGCGTGGAAAAGAAGAGCGCTATAATCGAACAATTATCCGTCAGAGGAGCCGACATGAAAGGCATCCGTGGAGACCTTGGCATTACCCTCCCCAATTATGAATCATTTTGATTACTTCCCCAGTCTGAATTATTTGATATCTCCTCATTTGCAACTTATGTTTATTATCTCCCCAATGTGAATTATTTGACACATCCCCGTGCATAAATTATTTGGATTACCTCCCTAATCTATGACCTATCTTGACATCTCTCCAAGAGAGAATTTTGATAAAGAATATACTCCCTCTTCGAAGTTGTTTTATAATACTCATGTTAAACCATATTGGTTTTAATTTTGCTAGAAGCTGTCATTATACCTACTTTCAGATTTATGAGGCCCTATCGATTGATGATATTTAAATTCCCACTTTTCTTCAAATATTGGATAATCCTATGGTGCTATAGCACCACTTGCTTGTTGTATACCAGTATCTTTCTGGTTATCCTTTTCCTTGGAAATTTCACCTTGGAATCTGATCAATTTTAATCCAGGGTGTCCACTTGAGAATTATTTGTCGAAATACGATAATTATTATCTTCACTTCGAATTGCTTTCATACCTCTCAGCTTCCACTGAGACGAACAACCCTATACTTATAGGGGACACAAGGGCTATCTGTCTGTGTGATAGAAGTCTGACGGGACGCCGTCACTTGTGAGTTGTGAAATACAAGAAGGCTAACTACCTTTAGTAATGTCTTAACTGAGACATGCAACGTGAGTTCTTATGATCATATTGATCTCTCAGTAAATTCTCTTATTTCAAATAAGGTTTACTTTAATACTCATAACCTTATGATCATCAATGTGTGGCAATAGCCTTGATATGACAGCTATCTTTCCAAAGTTTCATAATTCCTATTATCTCTAATAAATTTGTGGGGGGTACCAACCAGGTCGGCCAAGTCATAAATTCGCTGATAGAAATTAGATTCGAACGGAATCGCCAAGAGCATGAGCGAATCCCAACACGAATAGAATATCAGTGATGTATAGCTAGAATTGATTCGTTCTCTCTCTCAAGAATGTTATGTTAATAGAGTCAGTGAACTCTCTCTCAAGGATAGTATGATAATAGAAAGTTGGGCAAGACGTATATGTGAAAGGAATAATGGTGGGTTATAAGACTCCAACGATAATAGTGTCAGATAGAGAATCGAGGTTTGAATTGAGATATTGGAGAAGTTGTTTACGAAGAGACACTATCTCCTGTTTTGCAGAATAAGTGTTGATGATAAAAGAGTTAAGGAATCCCAGTAGTGGCCTTAGCTGATTCCGTGGACGGAATCCTTTTAAGGAGGGTAGACTGTAATAATCCGGATTTTTCAAGAAATGATTTATTATTATTTCAATAATAATATTGTTTTCCTAAAATGAGGAGGATTTTTTTTTTTTTTATTATTATTATTATTTTATTATTCAATTATTTAATTATTTTCGGTTAAGTGGAACCGGGACCCTTTTAAAAATTTTATGGACCGAGTAGATATCTCGAGTCAATAAATTATTTGGATAAAGATTTAATTTTGGAGTGTGGAATTATTTAGTAAAAATTTTATTTGAAATTACTGAATAATTTAGAGATTTTAAAATCCTTAGAAAATGATTATTTTAATTATTTGGGGAATTATAGAAATTACTTGATTAATATATAAAATCAAGAATTTGAGATTTTACTAAAACAATAGTGTTTATAGTATTTTATAAAGCCCTGTAAATTGTGAATTGTGAATCACAATTATTATTTTTATGATTTGCTTTTATAAATTATTAATATTTGTAAAATGCATATCAATTTAGAAAATTTAGATTTAATTCTAATTCTTTCTCCAAAAGTCTTTAAAAATAATCTAGTATTTAATTATGCTGGAATTATTATTTTTACCGATCGAGGTTTTAATTCAAAAATTATTATTTTACCCGAGATATGTTTTGCGGGTATAAAATTTGAAATGTAGTGTTTAAATAGTATTGGGCCAAAGGCCCATTAGGTTTTAACACAGATACACAGCAAATACACACATAGCCGCATATACATACAAAAAAAAAACACACAGAGCCGCACAAATCAGTCGAGGGGAGGGGGAGAGAAATCGGGAGAGAGGAGAGAAAAGAAGAGATTGAGGGTTCAATAGATGATATGTATATATATATATATATGTGCGTGATTGAGTGTGTGTGCTTCAGTGTGTATGTAATCGTGTGTGTAGTTGGTGGCGTGGTTTTGCAGCAAGGGGGCGGCACCACCGCTGCTGGCCGTCGCTGGCGGTGGTGGCCGTGGGTCTGTGCAGAGACGAGGACGGGGAAACAGGAAAGGGAAGGAGGAGGCGCGACTGGACAGCAAGAGAGGCAGAGAGATCGAGTTGAGAAAGAGGAGAGACTCGCGAGGGAGATTTTCCGGTGACTTGATTTTGGGCGGAATGGATCGGAATCGAAATGGTATACTCTCGTGTTCTAATTATTTAATTTTCGTATTAAGTAGATATAAATTGCTATATATATTGTTGTTGAATTGTAGTAATTTAATTAGTTTAAATTGCTAGTTAATTTGCTAATTTCGTAATTAGCTTAGTGTTGTTAATTAAGAATATTAGTTGAATTTCCGTATTTAATTCGGAGGAGTATATTTGCTATTTATAATTGTGGTGATTTAATTGGAGTTAAATTGTGAGTATATAGTTTAATTGTACTAATTTAATTATTAAATTAGTATGGTTACAATTTGATTAATTGTGAAATTCGAGTATTGTTTAATTGGCATAATTGTAATTAGATTTAAATGGTGAGATTAATGGGTTAATTTTAGTGATTTAATTCGGAAAGTATGTTGGTAATTATAATTATTGAGTTTAATTAGGAGTCCGATTAAATGTTCGGATTAGTAATTACTAATTTGCTAATTGTTAGTGTTGTATAATGTGTTAAGAGTATATTTGAGTTTGCTAAGTTGTAAATGTAAGTGCTAATTGTTAATTGTTAATTGGTAATTGGTAATTGCTAGGTGTTAAGTGCTAGTGGTAATGGTTGGAATTTTATTGTGGTTTTGTTAATATTTGAGTTTAATAATTATTGGTGGTAAATGGTAATATTAGTACAAATTGTGGAAGTTATAATAGTTGACTAGTTGTAAATGTCTATATGTTAAATGTTAGAATTTTATAATAATTAGAATTGTGCTAGGGGTTATGAGAAGATCACAAGTTCTTAAATGTCAATATTTAAAGGACTTGTGTAATTCTTTTCGACTAATCCCTAGGGCTTACGAATATCCATGATTATCTATCACGAGTATAATTAATATGCTTGAGTGATGTGATCATCGATATAGCGTAAGTAATAGTTAGTGCTAGGGGTTGTTCCCTAGGGCTTACGAACATCAATGATTGGTTGTCACGTGTATCAGTAAAATGCGTGAGAAATACGATCATTGGTGAAGCGTAAGTAGTAGTGTAAATCATTATGTGCTAGTTGCCGCAAGTCTGGGCGGGTACTTTTCCTTATGTGCTAGTTGCCGCATGTCTGGGCGGGTACTTTTCTTATATGTTTACTTTTATGTTGCTGCAAGTTGAGGCAGCTTTTATTTTATCAAAAGCAGGGTTATAAATTGTTTTATTGGCATGGAGGGGCTGAGCCCATAGTCCGATAAACGAATACTACATGCCGAAATTTTCTAAAAATCCCCTGCGTTTTAATTTATTTAACTTATTTGATTTTAATTATTTAAAGGCATGTTTGAGGGTTAATTGTTTGTGTGAAAATGTGCTAACTAAATTGTTTCAAGGATTAATTGTTGTCTTGAGAAGTTATGTGCTAATTCATGGGTTAGAGGTGTCTTGAGGATTAATTGTATATTATGTGTCTTTATCGAGGATTGATTGTGTTTTGAATATTATCTATGTACTAAGTTGGTTCAAGTCTATTAAATGGTTATAAGGTGTTATGTACATTAAGTGGTAATAGGATAGTCAACTATAGGGAGGACACCTATAGTTTGACTTTATGTTATTTAGTGATAATCCCGAGTTGTGTCTACTCGATATACGTGGTATGACTGACACGTACTCGTAACCATTTCAGTACCATTAGGGCGAAATCAAATTGGAGCGACGTGCAACTAAAAAGGAAGATCGAGACGTCAGGTAAGGTCCATGGAATTGCTTGGACGAAGTGCGAAAGGTTTATTCGCGGTTTCTGCTTTCTGCTAAGGACTAGAGGCAAGTTTATTTACACATACTCTATCGTTCAGAGTATACCTACTTTGAATTATATAAAATGTGCGGAAAAAGGTTTTTAATCCCTAATTGCGAGTTTTTAATCTTGTGCTCCTTCCAAATCATTTTATCCTTGACTCTGCTAGCGATATTAAATTATTCTCGTGCAATAATCAAAACCCATGACTTTTAATATTGTCGATGGGTGGCGACATTCTTAGGGTTCTACATCTCGATTTATATGTTGCATATTTATAAACTTTTGTAATGTGGTAGTGGACTATATGTTATGAGGTATATATTTATGTATCGGAAAAAGAAAGGCTCCAAGGGTAGAGCGTGTTGAGTTATCGAGCTTAGCCCGCGTGTCGAGGCTATTTTGTATTGTATGTTTTCGAAAACCCGGGCAAAGCTTTTAAAAAGAATTTCGCAATAATTAACCTAAAGGCAACATCACCAATAAACCAGTGTTTATTTAATTAATAGATGCCCCTGAAAGCATTTACTAATTAAATAAACCTCATTCGCCTAATTAAATTTATTTAATTAGATGAATATCATTTTCAAAACGCTTTCTTAAAATCACTTTGTCCCGGAGAAATAATAAAACAATTTAATGGAGTGTAACTATCTAGTATATTATTTATCGGAGATATTTTATTTTCAATACGGATTAAAGATATTCCAATGGTTATAAATTGGTTACTTTCAGCTTAAAACAGCTAGATTAATATCGATATATGTTACTCGAATGCTTATTAATTATTTCTTATTGACCGAGAGTCAGTAGTAGTTATTTGATAAAGTGGCTAAAGTTTGGAGACTGCCGGAGAGATTGTGTCTTGATTTTGATTAGAAACATTCCAAGAGTTGTATTTGGGTGTTTTGAGGTTATTAAATACTCCAGTATTAATAGTAAATATTATTTGAATATTACTTAATAAATGAATATTAATTTGAGTATTCTTTTAAAAAGGGATTATTGAATAATTATTATTTGTTACGTAGTAGTCAAATATTTATTAAATATTCTAAGTGTTTTGAAGGCTATAAAACACTATTTAAAGGTTGTCTAAGAACTTTCATAGTCATTTAAAATATTATATTATATTTTGAATCTATCTAGGTAAGCTACTTTTCAAGAGCTTATATATATATGGAATTACCCTGTTGTGGTTACAAGCTTTATACGTACCATTTTTCATGTGCGATCACAAAACCCTGTGTCGGGATTGATATCGGTACAAATGTATATCTATACTTGAACTCTTTTGAACTCAAAACATTTTCGAAAACCCCCGGTCAGGTTTTACTCTCTTGCTCGTTTTTCAAGAAATTATCGGTCGACTGAAGTCGAACTTCAACTACTCAAGTTTTCTATCAAAATGATTTTGACAAGAAAAGAAAAAGGGGACTCTGGCAGGTGTGGGAATCGTTGACGAACGATTCCCGGGATGTGTAAGCGGCCGTGAGCCAGGCGGTCCATCAATTATTATTCCGGCCCATGTGTTGCCGAAGGATGATTACGGATGTAGTTTTCATCGAGGGTGATTACGGATGTAGTTTTCACTCGGGGATAGTTACGGATGTAGTTTCTATCCTTCTACCGGTAGAGAAGACCAGCGGATTATTGGACTTGGATGTGGCGACTGATCATCGTCAATCCTTGTCAGGTTTTCATGTTTTCTTTAAGTCCCATCCTCCACTTTGGAAAAATACTCAAACACTGCTTCTTAGGCCTAAGTGCCAAGTAGCCGATAGTGTTGTTTTCAATTTTGAAAGATGATGAATTCATGCAGTATCTAGAACTGCAAGGCTATTCTAACAGTAATGGCACGTGCTTGTGCACTTTTGCAATTATTCAAAAGATGAAAGATGGTTCATCGGTTATGGATGTTAAGTCCCAAATGTTTTGCTTCAAGAGCTTTGACTCTCTTCCTATCAGTTATTTCTGAGTTTAACTTATCAAGTGGTTAAAGAACTTATACCCGGTACATGATGTTGTTCTGTAAGGTGTTTGATGGAAATGACATACTTATATGTATATGCTTTCAGATTGAGAAATACTAAAAACGAAACCTTCTAATGGTTGGTTTATATATGATGATAAGCAACTGTCTTAGCAGCATATTGAACTGCATATTTTGAAAAGCCTTCTAAAAGATTAGCAATACTGTAGTGTACACTATTTCTCTAAGATATGAGGATTACTACGATTATTACAAACTTATCTGTTCATTGGATGTTGCGTTAAACATCATATTTTCTTTATTGAAGTTTCATTGTTGTAAATATTTCGAAATTGATATTAGGTATCGTTATACTTCGAAAACTACATGTGTATATTGATATATATTGTTGTGCTCTATTAATACTTGCTGGGCAATTCTTTCGCTCATACTTGCTTGTTTTAAATATTAACCTTTCAGAGGAAGGTAGATGATTGAGGCTTATCTGCATGGCTCAGGAGAAGCAGGCAGTACGCCCTTGTGAAGATGTTATGATCTAGAGCATAGATAGCTGGAGTAAGTTATATGTAAGTACATTAATGTATAATATATATTACTTTGTACAGAGTAGTACTAGTTGCTGGTGTACTTCCCAACGAAGCTATACTAGTAGTATAAGATTTTTAAGACATAGTGCGATGTAATAGAATGAATGTAATAAAGATGTAAAGATTTTAGTTCTTGTTTCTAGCCCTATGACCTAAAAGATGCTTGGTGGTTGGGGTCGCAGAGTTATATTTCAGTTTTAATGATTACAGATGGTTTAATGTTGTTAAACAGGTAATTTGATGTTAAGGATTTCCGCGTGACGACCAAATCCCTGACCCCGGATTTGGGGCGTTACACATTACTATTCAAAAGCCATACATTTAATTACTACACACTTTAAATATTATTTGGAGTAAATAAATCTAATTTGTAAAAATAAAGTTTCTAGCATAATTAAATACTATAATATTTTTAAAGACTTTTGGAGAAAGAATTGGAATTAAATCTCAATTTTCTAAATTGATATGCATTTTACAAATATTAATAATTTATAAAAACAAATCATAAAAATAATAATTGTGATTCATAATTCACAATTTACAGGGCTTTATAAAAATACTACAAACACTATTGTTTTAGTAAAATCTCAAATTCTCGATATTATAAATTAATCGAGTAATTTCTACAAATCCTCAAATAATTAAAATAACATTTTCTAAGGATTTTAAAATCTCTAAATTATTCAATAATTTAAAATAAAATCTTTACTGAATAAACATTCCAAAATTAATCTTTGCACAAATAAACTATTGACTCGAGGTATCTACTCAGTCAATAAAATTTTAAATTGGAGCACCAGGCCCCACTTAACCGAAAATAATTAAATAATTGAATAATAAAATAAAAAAAAAATTCCTCCTCATTTTAGGAAAACAATATTATTATTATTGAAATAATAATATAATCATTTCTTGAAAAATCCGGGTTATTACAACTATTCCTTTCATATATATATCTTGACCAACTTTCATTATCATACTATCCTTGAGAGAGAGTTCACTGATCCCCTTAACATAACACTCTTGAGAGAGAGATTGCACTCATTACATTAATCATAACATCCTTGAGAGAGAGCGAACTAATTCTATCGATACGCCACTGATATTCTATTCGTTTTGGGATTCGCTCCTGCTCTTGGCGATTTCGTTCGAATCTAATTTCTATCAGCGAATTTCGACTTGACCGACCTGGTTGGCATCCCCTTGAAATTCATTAGAGATAACAAGAATCATGGATCTTTGAAAAGATAGATGTCATTGATGTGCTAGAAAATATTACAATTAAAATCGCAAGCGCACGATCTCGTTTTAGTATTTGTGATTCGTTCCACAGGGACTAAAATGTTTCGCAAACCTTAATTTTTAATTTAATCGAATTAGAACAATTGAGTTTTAGAAAATTTTGATTTTAATTAATTCCTAAAAGAAAATTTAAACTATTTTTTCAAAGAAGATTTAATTTCATTCTAATTCTAAACTAATTAATTAATAATGAAAAGAATAAAAATAAAATTAAAGAAACTCGAATTTAACTAATTTTAATTTGCAAGAATTTTTTGGAAAATTCGACATGAGGTGTTTGTAAATGAGATTAGCCAAAAACGGACAAAAAGATTAAAATCCCAAGCAGCAGTTTTCTCCATTATCCAGAACAAAACAAAACAGGAAATCACGAGTTTAAACTAATCTCTAAAAACAGCTAACAACAAGCGCAAACCCAGCCACGAAATTCGAACTCAGTAACGGAAAACAAAACGCAGAAAACTCCAGCGAAACGGACTCAGTAGACAACGTAGGGAATCGATAGCAGCTTACAGAGGACGAATAAGCAGCAAAGCAAATACCAAGTTAACAACAGACTCAGCTCAGAACTCAGAGAAATGCAGACACAGACAGACATAAAACGAAGGAAAGAAAACGTAGGCAACAACTAGACTCAGAACACAACAAACAAACAAAACTGGACAGCAACTCTACAATCTAGAACTCATAATTCTGGAAACTTAACTCGCAGAAACCAGTAAACTCAGCTAAAATTCAGCCACAAAACTCATAAAAAAAAAAGTCACGCCAAACAATGCACCAGAAACTCAAACAATGCACCAGAAACTCGTAATCGAACCAGAGACAAAAAGCAAGAACTCGGCCATAGAAACACAGCCACGAACGTAAACTAATTCTAACATTAAAACCGAGAACGAAAACTGGGGGCAGGGGGATTCACTTCGCACGAAACAGAAAAGAACGCACAAAAAATTAAAAGAAGAAAATAGTGAAAACAAGAACGTAAATCAGCAACATTAACAACTCAAATACTTAACAATCAGAACAAACAGAATGGGAAAGAGCTACAAATAACTCGGAAAAACAAAATGCAGAAAATGAAACTCAATCAAGAAACTCGAACAATCAGGGAACAATTAACGAATCCAGCAACTGAACTACGAACTACAGAACTCAGCAAGAACTCGAAATCGAAACTCAGTGAACTCGTTAAACAGAAAACTCATAAATTGTAGAAACTCCGCAAAATAACGAACAACAGCTTAGAATCAAAACGGAAAATCAGTAAACAAACTCAGACAATAGCACAAGAAATGGGACACACGAACTTGACATGACTCATTACAATTCGAACTAAACCAAAACAAAGAAGACCAAGAGCAAAACTGCACTACTACCTCGGCAAAGACAATACAATACTACGAACTCTGCAACTCGATTAAACACTGCGAAATAAACAACCAATACTCCAAAACAAAACTCAGCAATTAAAATCTGAAACCAGTGAAGAACAGCAATTAACAGTTACGTCTAACAATTCGGCCTAAAGGAAAATTAAAAGAGACGAAATTAACAACAAAACTAAAACGAAAGAGAGGTGCGGTGATTGCAGCGATTCGCAAGAAAGAGGAGATGGGTTTGTGATTGTAGTGAAAAGAGAGTAGGGAGAGAGGTTCGAATAAAAAGAAAAAGAAATAAGGGATTTGTGGTTTAAACGAAGAAGAAGAAACAAAAACGAGAAAAGGGGAGATGGGTTTTGTGCTGGTTCAAAACAAAACAGGGGAGTATCTACGAATTAAACTACAAAACAGAGGAAGAAATTTTTGCTTCGAATTAAAGTTTAAAATGGGTAAAATAAATTGTTGAAAATTAATACAACTAATACTAATATTTTTGTGTTTTTTTTTAATTATTACACTAACACATAAAAAAAAATTAGATCTATGATTAAAAATTATAAAAGGCCCACAATAAAATGGAAATTTAAAGGGGCTCAACTACGATTATTAACTAAGTGCACGGAATTAAAAATCGTTACTTTCAACCCCAAGTGGTTAGCATTTCGCTACTTTGTCCACTAAACGGATTTACGAAAATAACGATAACGAGGCAACATAAAAGAGAGAGCAAGACAAGAAATTAAAGAAAATGAAAATTGCATTAGATAAAAGAGGGGTGTTTACAAAATTTAGAACTAAAACAAGAAATGAAATCTACCCTAAAACTACACTAAAATCTATTCTAATCTAAGTTTTTTAATACAAGGCAAATGAGGGGTATTTATAGGATGGGAATTAGGGTTTAGGGGGGGTGTGGATTAATCTCCACCATACATTTGGGGTATGTGGTGGTGTAATCCTAGCCATTAAAAGATTCCTTCCCCATTAAGCTTTGGTAGAGTTGATCTTGGCCATACACTTTTTTAGTGTGTTGGGATGATCTCCACCTTCCATGTGTCCTCAAAGATTCCCTTTCCACCAAACTCCTAATTCTTTTTCCTCTTTTTCTTTTTGGTCCTTTTTCTTCCTCTTTTTCCTTTCCTTGCACTTTATTTCTTTATTTTACCTTTTCTTTATTTATTTACGAATTTCCTGAAATACAACAAAATAAATTATTAAATTACGAGTTCAAGCAATAAATAAGTAATAAAAATATGCACTTATCAAATGCCCCCATACCTATCTTTTGCTCGTACTCGAGTAAAACAAAAAGAAAATCTAGATAAAAAGTCCTATACTCCTTTTCGTAGGTGTGACGGTTGCATTTGGCATATGCAACAAGCCCTTTAAACCCCTAGGCAGCCCTAGTGGACGAGTAAGGTCTCGTGAGGGCCTATAGTGAATGTACCCACAAAATCCATCTAGTTTGTATAAAAGATCACATGGCAATGCACACCACACATACATGTCCTCTCATGACACATCAACTTAAGAATCAAAATGAGTTTGCAAAGTCTTGGTGTGGAAAATGCAAGGATTCACATAGTCTACTCAAAGAACTATGCAAGAGTGATTCTAAGCTCATGTCAAATGCAAAAATTATTGGTAATCATGCTAAGTCTACAAGAGCATACCTCAGAGTCAAAACTTGAGATCTCTTATGCAAAAAACAAACAAGCAATACCTCACCTTTCACTCACAAAAGAATATTCACTCAAGAACAAGGGTAAGTGTATCACTCAATTCCAACAAAATCAAATGTATGCTTGACACTTAGTATCATCCTAACTTAAATCACAACATACATTAATAATGACAATCAAAAGGTCTTTATTAGGGTTGTAATGGGGCTAGGGACAAGGTATGTCAAGAAAGGCCAAAATAAGGTGAAGTGTCAAAAGCTAGTAGTCACCATGAATATCATTCACAACACCTCCCCACACAATTCTATTTTTTTTATTTCAATAAAAAGCCTTGACTAGTCGTAATGAAGGAGGATTACAAAAAACATAAGTATGCTCTCATATGTATTTTTTTTCTTTTCTTTTTTTTTTATTTTATGAGAGCTACGCTAGATGTAAGCAACAATAATCCTCCTTTAGATTTAAGTTGAAAATCGACTAACAAGGTGACAACAAATATTTCCTCAAAAGTTATGAACAAAAGTAAACCTTTTTCACACACCTTATTGCTCCACCAAGTTCCTACTAGCCTTTGACAAATTGGGCTCAAGAATACGTAAGGCTATACAAGAAAAAGGTCTTAGGCGAGTAATGTGGTGTGTCACCGAAAGAATTTGATTAAGCTCAAAGGGTTAACTAATTGATCATGTAAGCATGGTTTGGATATTTTTGGAAATATAGGTTATTCCTAAATGCCTTTATCATTTTATCATCAATTAATGTCATGAATTTCAAGATAGAATTCAAACAAGTGCTAGCAATGCAAATGACAAGTGGACACTCAAGCAAAAGAATATAAATGCAAAAGATGTGCATATAGGCTCAAAATCTCACTTGGTGTAGTAAAACATAATCAATCTCAAGTGATGGTATCCTCAATGCACCTACTTGTACTCAAAGCATAAAGACCAAATCATCTTACACCTAATCATGACCTTCTAATTTCATGTACAATTCAAATAAGTTTACTAGCTTCACCTTGCTAGTGTAAGTGTGTGGACAAGAACTTTAACAAATCACTTCTCAAGCAAAAGCTAATGGATCCTAAGATTATCATAGCATGCAAGGGTACATCAAGCAACTAGCAATCAATTAACAACACTAGAAAAAGAACTCTTTTTGATTTTTTGATTTTTTAATTTTTTTTGGAATTTTCAAATTTATATATTTACACTAAAAACCCTCCCCCATACCTAGATCATGCATTGTCCTCAATGTATGCAAGAGAAATGAGTAAAGGAGAATGAGAAGATAATACCTGACAAGGGATGATGGAGTGATTTTACAACTACCTACTGAAAGAAACTTACTTGAATCATGGATCGATGAGGTGGGTGACCTCATCCTCGGGATCAAATGGCATCTCTAAAAATGGTTTGAGTCTTTGTCCGTTAACTTTAAATACATCACCATTTTTAGGATTTTCAATTTCAATAGCACCATGAGGAAAAACGATCCTAACAATGTAAGGACCTTCCCACCTAGATCTCAATTTCCCGGGAAATAAATGAAGCCTAGAGTTGTACAAAAGAACTTTTTGACCTGGAGAAAAAGATTTTCTCAAAATGGATTTATCATGAAAAAGTTTAGTTCTTTCTTTATAGATTTTAGCATTTTTATAGGCCTCATTTCTTAATTCCTCTAGTTCAGATAGTTGCAACTTCCTGTGATTACCGGCGGTTGGTAAGTCAAAGTTCAAATCTCTAATGGCCCACAAGGCCCTATGCTCTAGTTTTACGGGCAGGTGACAGGCCTTGCCAAACACAATTCTGTAAGGGGACATGCCCAAAACAGTCTTAAAAGCGGTCCGATAGGCCCATAAGGCATCTATCAATTTGGTGGACCAATCCTTCCTATTCGAGTTGACAGTCTTTTCTAAAATTTGCTTGATTTGCCTATTCGAGACTTCAACTTGACCACTAGTTTGAGGATGATAAGGGGTAGCCAACCTATGAGTAATTGAGTACTTTTTCAAAAGGGACTCAAATTGATGATTTTTGAAGTGCTTACCTTGGTCACTAATGATAGCCCTAGGTGTGCCAAATCGAGAAAAGATATTCTCTTTTAAGAATTTAAGGATGACCTTGTTATCATTGGTCTTAGTTGGTATGGCTTCTACCCACTTAGGCACATAATCAACCGCTAAGAGAATGTAGAGGTTGCCAAAAGAGCTAGGAAAGGGACCCATAAAATCTATGCCCCAAACATCAAAGATCTCAATGATTAAGATGGGACTCATAGGCATCATATTTCTCCTAGTGATCTTTCCTAAGTGTTGACACCTACTACAAGCGGCACAAAATTCTGCAGCATCCTTAAACAAACTAGGCCAATAAAAACCAGTTTGGAGGATTTTAGCCGCCGTTTTCTTAGCACTAAAATGACCTCCACAAGCTTGATCATGACAAAAGGAAAGAATACTTCGAAACTCATGGTTTGGGATGCACCTCCGAATGATTTGATCGGGACAATATTTAAAGATATACGGGTCGTCCCAAAAGAAGTGTTTGACTTGTGAGAAAAATTTCGATCTATCTTGTGTAGACCAATGAGAGGGAATATCACCGGTTGCAAGGTAGTTGACAATATCGGCGAACCAAGGAGGAGTAGAGATAGAAAGGAGATGTTCATCGGGAAATGATTCATTCAAAGGCAAGTCAGTGGTTGATTCCACTACTAATCGAGACAGGTGATCGGCGACGACATTTTCAGACCCCTTCTTATCCCTAATTTCTAGATCAAATTCTTGGAGCAACAAGATCCACCTAATTAATCGGGCCTTTGAGTCTTTCTTAGAGAAGAGATATCGAAGGGCGGAATGATCGGTGTAAACAATGATTTTCGAACCAATAAGATAAGACCTAAACTTCTCGAGGGCAAAGACTACGGCTAGAAGCTCCTTTTCGGTGGTAGAATAATTAAGTTGCGCATCATTTAAGGTCTTACTAGCGTAGTATATGACATGAGGTATCTTATTGATTCGTTGTCCTAATACTGCCCCTAATGCGTAATCAGATGCATCACACATTAACTCGAAAGGTTGACCCCAATCGGGGGATTTGATTATCGGGGCCGAGGTCAATTCTTTTTTAAGATGTTCAAAAGATTGTAAACAATCACTATTGAACTCGAATTTGACATCTTTGCCAAGAAGAGTGGTCAATGGTCTAGCCTTTTTGCTAAAATCTTTGATGAAACGCCTATAAAAACCAGCATGTCCTAAAAAAGAATGAATTCCTTTGACCGATGTGGGTGGGGGTAGATTGGCAATGAGGTCCACTTCGGATTTATCTACTTTGATCCCCTTTTCAGAAATTTTATGACCAAGAACGATCCCTTCCTTAACCATGAAATGACATTTTTCCCAATTAAGAACGAGGTTGGTTTCTTTACACCTTTTTAAAACTAACTCGAGATGATTTAGGCATTGATGAAAAGACGAACCAAAAATGGAAAGGTCATCTATGAAAATTTCTAGGAATTCTCCTACCATGTCAGAAAAGATGCTCATCATGCACCTTTGGAAAGTGGCCGGGGCGGTGGTAAGTCCAAAAGCTAATCGACGATAAGCAAAGGTTCCAAAGGGACATGTGAAAGTGGTCTTCTCTTGGTCTTCGGGAGCTATGGGAATTTGGAAATATTCGGAATAACCATCTAGAAAACAGTAGTAGGCATGACCCGCTAACCTTTCTAACATTTGATCTATGAATGGTAAAGGAAAGTGGTCTTTTCTAGTGGCATCATTGAGTTTCCTATAGTCTATGCACACCCTCCAACCAGATTGGACACGAGTAGGAACTTGCTCATTGTTCTCGTTAGTCACCACGGTAATACCCGACTTTTTAGGTACTACCTGAATCGGGCTAACCCAAGAGCTATCAGAAATGGGATAAATGATTCCATTATCTAGACACTTAAGGATTTCTTTCCTAACAACTTCCATCATGGTTGGGTTCAATCGCCGTTGTGGCTCCCTAACCGGTTTGGCATCATCAATTAAGTGAATCCTATGTTGGACAATGGCCGGACTAATTCCTTTAATATCCGAGATACTCCAACCTATGGCCTCCTTATGTTCTCTAAGCATACTAACAAGCTCATCTTCTTGTGACTTGGTCAAATTAGAGGCAATTATAACGGGAAGAGACTCGTTTGGACCTAAAAAGGCATACTTAAGAGTATCGGGAAGAGGTTTGAGTTCTAAAAATGGCGGCTTTGACTCAACGGGTTCACTAGCTTCGAAAAATGGCAAAGGAGGTGGTTCACATGCTTGGATATTTGTAGGAATGGTGGAATCTAACATTGCATTGACCTCATTTGTATATTCAGAAATATCCCAATCTTGACCAAAGTGTTTTAAACAAAAATCAAGAGAATCATTAGGGTTTACGAAATCTTGATCGACTATTTCATCAATTAAATTGACGTCCATAGGTTGATCATAAATATCGTTGGGTTGTTTCCCCACATGAAAAATGTTGAGGTCAATGGTCATGTTTCCAAATGTTAGTTTCATTAATCCATTCCTACAATTAATCAAGGCATTCGAGGTGGCTAAAAATGGTCTTCCTAGAATGATAGGAATTTGATTCTTAGGGTTTTTGACCGGTTCGGTTTCTAGGACGACAAAGTCAACGGGGAAGAAAAAGTCACCCACTTTAATTAGCACGTCTTCAATAATTCCCTTGGGAACTTTGACAGAACGATCGGCTAATTGAAGTGTAACACTAGTTTTTTGAAGCTCTCCTAAACCTAGGGCTTGATAGACAGAAAAAGGAAGCAAGTTCACACTAGTGCCTAAGTCGAGTAACGCCTTGTCCACTAAGGTATTGCCTATGACACATGAAATAGTAGGACATCCGGGGTCCTTGTATTTCACGGGGATTTGGTTGGAAAGAATTGAACTAACTTAAGAAGTCAAAAAGGCTTTCTTAGGGACGTGAGTAGTTCGCTTATGCGTGCACAAATCTTTTAGACATTTCGCATACGAGGGAATTTGTTGAATCGCGTCTAAAAGGGGAATGTTGACCTTGACTTGCTTAAAAACTTCTAAAATCTTGTCCATTTGAGCCGTTTGTTTAGGGGAAACGAGTCGTTGAGGGTAGGGAGCTTTCGGCTTAAAGACTCGTTCATTAGGTTCTTCAGGGACGGGTTTTGTCCCACTTGTTGATCCTTGTTCTTTTGAACTCTTGGGTTCAAGATTAGCGTTTAATTCCGAATTTGACTCGTCTTCTTCGAAAGACTTGTCACCGACATGATTTTCTACTTGTTTACCGGACCTTAAGGAAATGACCGCATTCACGTTGTGAGGTTTCTGATTAAGAGGAAATTTAGGATTAACCTCGGGTTGACTTGGAAATTTGTTCTTCTCTCGCTCACAAATGACGTCGGCTAATTGGCTTACTTGAACCTCTAACTTAGATATGGCTTGAGTGCTAGCATTTAAAATTTGCCTATCTTGAGTCATGGTTTGCATAAAGGTTTGTTGAGATTGAGCCAAATTAGTCGTTGATTTTAAAATCGCATCAAGAGTCTTTTCCAAGGAATTATTTCTCTTATCCGACTCATGAAAACCGGGAGGGTGAGTAGGAGCTTGAGTTGGATAAGGAACGTGATTTTGGGTTGCGTTTGGAAAGGGAACTTGATTTGGAGTCGAGAAAGAATTTTGATTAAGCCTTTGGAAAGAAGGAGCATTTTGAAAAGGAGGTTGAAAAGAAGGTGGATTTTGGTAATTTTGCCCTTGGTTCCATGAGAAATTTGGGTGATTCCGCCACCCGGGATTATAAGTAGGAGAAAACGGGTCATTCCTCGTGGGTGGTTGAGACACCGCATTAACTTGATCATATCCGGGACAAGGTTGAGACTCAAAGTTAGAAGGATTATAATTTGGGTACATGGACATAGGTGGGGGACCACTATGGGTTTCTAAAGCTTCGAGTCGCCTAGTAAGAGTGGCTAATTTGGCATCGGTTGCAATCGAGCTCCCAATCGAATGCAAACCCTTAGATGAACTAGACGATTCGTTATACTTATTCGGTTCGCTAGTGGACTCCCACAACATGGTCTTCTCGGCTAATTCTTCGAAAAATTGCCAACCCTCGTCCTCATCTTTCTCCATAAATTTTCCTTGGCACATAGACTCCAACAACGCGGTTATTGGACCATCTAGGGCCTCATAAACGATCTTACAAAGTCTCCATTTCTCTATTCCGTGGTGGGGGCATTGTGACAAAAGATTTTTAAAACGATCAAAATATTTCCAAAAAGACTCGTTTTCTTTTTGATGAAATTGATTTATTTCGTTTGTAATCCTCGTAGTCTTATGGTTTGGAAAATATTTCTTTAGAAAAATGACCACAAACCCCTCCCACGTGGAGATAGAATTAACGGGTAGACTATACAACCATTTTTTTGCATTTTCTCTTAAAGCGAAGTTGATTAGTCTTAACCTAATGGAGTCCTCGGAAAGATGTTGGAGTTTTTGCAAAGTGCAAACCTCCTCGAATTCATGGAGAAACAGATATGGATCCTCACCATCGCTCCCGTTAAATTTTGGCAACATACTAATGTGGTGAGCTTTAATTTCGAAATTGTTACCATTAACGGGAGGAAGAGTGATACACGATGGTTGGGCGGAACGTGTAGGATAGCAACGGTCCCTAAGAGATGTGCCATGTTTACTACTGAATCGGAGGTATCTAAAGACTCGGAATCGGACGAGGAAGAAATCTCAACTGATCTCACTAGTCTAGAAGATTTATCCCTAATCCACGTAGTTCGCATAAACCACAAAAGGAAACACGTAGCAAGTAAGTGCGAAAAATTTAAACACAAAAAAAAGGGTGTAAAAAGAAAAAATGCTAAACCTAGGTTCCCTAGTAAAATAACCAGACCTTGCTCCTAACCGTAAGGACCACCAAAAACTCGGTAAATCAGAATTTATTCGGACCGATTTGGCTAGATAGGTGCAAGCATTGCCAAGAGGCTAAACACCAGTCTAGACACCAAACCTAAATTGGCCAGGTAAGCTCTCGCTTGCCTAGACACCAAAAAGTCGGAATAAATAATGATTACTTCGTCTCTTAGGTACCTTCCTAATTGAGCGCGAATTCCTAGGGGCAAACGTCTAATTAATTTTATTAAAGGCTAGGGAATGCAAAATGAAGGATTTATTGTTTTTGGGCTAAGGAAAGAGTGATGAAATCCCTTCCCTTATCTTGTAGTGGTTTTGCCCTTAAAGTTTATTAACAAAATGATGCAACAAACAACGATATATACAAAAATTATAAACAAATAAGGATGCTTACACTACGTGATTTAATCTAAAGAAAGAAAGAAATTAAACGTACCTTTGGGTCCTCCAGCGATCACCACAATTATAAGGTACGAAAAATTAAAAACAAGAAAATAAAAATCTAGATGATGTGCCCTAGGTGATTAAATGCATGATGCAACAATTATGTAACTAATTTTTTTTTGGATTTTTTTTTCAATTTTCAATTTTTTTTTGAGATTTTTGATTTTTCAATTTTTTTGTGATTTTCTAAAAATAAAAAGGCCGAAAAGAGTGAGATACGGTTACCGAAGCAAGCTTTCCAAAATATTCCAATTTTTCCACGCTTCGTTGAAAAGAGTTCCAAAATCTCAAGTTTTCCTAAAAAGAACGAGACAAAAATAAGGCAAGAAGTAAAACTAATCCGAAAAACTAAAAATTAAGGCGCGAAAAATAATTAGATCCCTGGCAGCGGTGCCAAAAACTTGATGTGCTAGAAAATATTACAATTAAAATCGCAAGCGCACGATCTCGTTTTAGTATTTGTGATTCGTTCCACAGGGACTAAAAAGTTTCGCAAACCTTAATTTTTAATTTAATCGAATTAGAACAATTGAGTTTTGGAAAATTTTGATTTTAATTAATTCCTAAAAGAAAATTTAAACTATTTTTTCAAAGAAGATTTAATTTTATTCTAATTCTAAACTAATTAATTAATAATGAAAAGAATAAAAAAAAATTAAAGAAACTCGAATTTAACTAATTTTAATTTGCAAGAATTTTTTGGAAAATTCGACATGAGGTGTTTGTAAATGAGATTAGCCAAAAACGTACCAAAAGATTAAAATTCCAAGCAGCAGTTTTCTCCATTATCCAGAACAAAACAAAACAGGAAATCACGAGTTTAAACTAATCTCTAAAAACAGCTAACAACAAGCGCAAACCCAGCCACGAAATTCGAACTCAGTAACGGAAAACAAAACGCGGAAAACTCCAGCGAAACGGACTCAGTAGACAACGTAGGGAATCGATAGCAGCTTACAGAGGACGAATAAGCAGCAAAGCAAAAACCAAGTTAACTATAGACTCAGCTCAGAACTCAGAGAAATGCAGACACAGACAGACATAAAACGAAGGAAAGAAAACGTAGGCAACAACTAGACTCAGAACACAACAAACAAACAAAACTGGACAGCAACTCTACAATATTGAACTCATAACTCTGGAAACTTAACTCGCAGAAACCAGTAAACTCAGCTAAAATTCAGCCACAAAACTCATAAAAAAAAAGTCACGCGAAACAATGCACCAGAAACTCAAACAATGCACCAGAAACTCGTAATCGAACCAGAGACAAACAGCAAGAACTCGGCCATAGAAACACAGCCACGAACGTAAACTAATTCTAACATTAAAACCGAGAACAAAAACTGGGGGCAGGGGGATTCACTTCGCATGAAACAGAAAAGAACGCACAAAAAATTAAAAGAAGAAAATAGTGAAAACAAGAACGTAAATCAGCAACATTTACAACTCAAATACTTAACAATCAGAACAAACAGAATGGGAAAGAGCTACAAACAACTCGGAAAAACAAAATGCAGAAAATGAAACTCAATCAAGAAACTCGAACAATCAGGGAACAATTAACGAATCCAGCAACTGAACTACGAACTACAGAACTCAGCAAGAACTCGAAATCGAAACTCAGTGAACTCGTTAAACAGAAAACTCATAACTTGTAGAAACTCCAAAACAATACAATACTACGAACTCTGCAACTCGATTAAACACTGCGAAATAAACAACCAATACTCCAAAACAAAACTCAGCAATTAAAATTTGAAACCAGTGAAGAACAGCAATTAACAGTTACGTCTAACAATTCGGCGTAAAGGAAAATTAAAAGAGACGAAATTAACAACAAAACTAAAACGAAATAGAGGTGCGGTGATTGCAGCGATTCGCAAGAAAGAGGAGATGGGTTTGTGATTGTAGTGAAAAGAGAGTAGGGAGAGAGGTTCGAATAAAAAGAAAAAGAAATAAGGGATTTGTGGTTTAAACGAAGAAGAAGAAACAAAAACGAGAAAAGGGGAGATGGGTTTTGTGCTGGTTCAAAACAAAACAGGGGAGTATCTACGAATTAAACTACAAAACAGAGGAAGAAATTTTTGCTTCGAATTAAAGTTTAAAATGGGTAAAATAAATTGCTGAAAATTAATACAACTAATACTAATATTTTTGTGTTTTTTTTAATAATTACACTAACACATAAAAAAATATTAGATCTATGATTAAAAATTATAAAAGGCCCACAATAAAAAGGAAATTTAAAGGGGTTCAACTACGATTATTAACTAAGTGCACGTAATTAAAAATCGTTACTTTCAACCCCAAGTGGTTAGCATTTCGCTACTTTGTCCACTAAACGGATTTACGAAAATAACGATAACGAGGCAACATAAAAGAGAGAGCAAGACAAGAAATTAAAGAAAATGAAAATTGTATTAATTAAAAGAGGGGTGTTTACAAAATTTAGAACTAAAACAAGAAATGAAATCTACACTAAAACTACATTAAAATCTATTCTAATCTAAGTTTTTTAATACAAGGCAAATGAGGGGTATTTATAGGATGGGAATTAGGGTTTAGGGGGGGTGTGGATTAATCTCCACCATACATTTGGGGTGTGTGGTGGTGTAATCCTAGCCATTAAAAGATTCCTTCCCCATTAAGCTTTGGTAGAGTTGATCTTGGTCATACACTTTTTTAGTGTGTTGGGATGATCTCCACCTTCCATGTGTCCTCAAAGATTCCCTTTCCACCAAACTCTTAATTCTTTTTCCTCTTTTTCTTTTTGGTCCTTTTTCTTCCTCTTTTTCCTTTCCTTGCACTTTATTTCTTTATTTTGCCTTTTCTTTATTTATTTACGAATTTCCTGAAATACAACAAAATAAATTATTAAATTACGAGTTCAAGCAATAAATAGGTAATAAAAATATGCACTTATCAGTCATATCAAGACAAATGTCACCCACTGGTGACCATAGGATTATGAGTTTTGAAACAAACCTTATTGGAAATAATAGAATTTACTGAGAGATCAATATGATCATAAGAACTCACGTTGCGTGTCTCAGTTGAGACATTACTAAAGGTAATTAGCCTTCTTGTATTTCACAACTCACAAGTGATGGCGTCCCATCAGACTTCTATCACACAGACGGATAGTCCTTGTGGCCCCTATATGTATAGGTTTGTTCGTCTCAGTGGAAGTTGAGAAGTATGAAAGCAATTCAAAGTCAAGTCAATAATAATCATCTTCTGACAATTAATTATCAATGGGACACCTTGGATTAAAATCGAACAATTTCCAAGGCGCGATTTCCAAAGAAAAGGATAACCGAAAAGATACTGGTATTCAACAAACAAGTGGTGCTATATCACCATTGAATTATCCACTATTGAAGAAAAGTGGAAGCTTGACATAATATCATTTGATTGGGCTTCGAAAACCTGAAGGTAAGTATAATGAAAGCCCTTGGCACAATTGAAACCAAATATGACTTAACACAAGTATATAAAAAAAATAACTTCGAAGAGGAAATATATCCTTTATCACAATTCTCTCTTAGTGAGATGTCAAATAATTCATAGATTGGGAAGGTAATAAAAAAGATTCACCAATGAGGTATTGCCAAGGTCTCCACGGATGCCTTTTATGTCGGATCCTCTGACGGGTAATCGTTCGATCCCAGAGCTGTTCTTTTCCATGCACACCCTAAGGTGCTAGATAACTTAAGTCATCGTCGACTCGTAATAGTCACTAAGGATTCAATCATCGATATTAATAATCGTAGGGAGTTCTATCTCAACATATCCTTCAACATAGCATTCAAATCTTAACTTAATCATTGGCACTACACACGGTAGTCCAACATGAACTCTACATGAGCTCTAACATTCTCACATAACTATACACACTCCTACTCACTCTCGTTTCTAGTTTACTATAACCTCAGCTCTGATACCACTCTATAACGCCCCAAATCCGGGGTCAGGGATTTGGTCATCACGCGGAAATCCTTAATAACAAATCGCTTGTTTAACCACATTAAACCATCTGTAGTCATTAATAATTGAGTTACAACATTTGAGACCCCAACCACCAAGCATCTTTTAGGTTATAGGGCTAGAAACAAGAATCAACTCCTTACTACTAGTATAACTTCGTTGAGAAGTACACCGACAACTAGTACTATATTATACAAAGTAACATATATATTACACATCAATATACTTACATATAACTTACTCCAGCTATAAACTTTCTAGATCATATCGTCTTCATAAGGGCATGCTGCCCGCTTCATCTAAGCCATGCAGATAACCTCGTCCGGCTACCTTCCACTGAAAAGTTAATATTTGAAAACAAGCAAGTATGAGCGAAAGAATTGTTCAGCAAGTTATTACTAGAGTTGAACAAAATATCCTATCAATATGCATGGGGTTCTCCAACATTCAACTGATACTTAGTATCATTCTTGAGACATTTATAACCATGAAATTCTATAGGGAAAGTATAATGTTTGAAAATAACATCGACTGAACAATATACCAATATAATATAAGAGATACCTTTACAAGGTAATTAAATAGATTATTACCATCAATAGCCACATCTTGTTTGCGCAGTAATACACCAACATAAACTTGCTGGTTATTCAATATGAAATCACTTACTTATTGATAATATAATATCAATTTCTCTTCCAATCATATAATATCAGTTTCTCTTCTATAACAAGATAATAATCAATACATCATCTTACTATAATATCTCAAGATAATATAACATTTAAAATCAAGCTCTCAATATAATCTTTCCATTTTCTTTTAATCAACAATTGTATATAAAAGTAATATAAAATCAGTTTCTCTTCTTAAATAATATAACAATCAATATACCAGTTCAGTGTAATATTTCAAGATAATATGAATACTTGAACAAATCTCTCACTATCATCTTCTCATTTCCTTCTTATGCAACAATTATATATTTTAATATAAAAACCAGTTTCTCTTCATCTGTAATAATAATTCCATCATTTCATATCATTTTTCTGTTCTCAGTATAGAAATCTGAAAACCATTTTCAATTCTTTCTTTCAAGTTTTTTTGGGGATATTTGCTAGCGCCAGATACGTAGGACGATGATCAGTCGCCTTACCGTACCCGCTCTCTATTTACTACTAGTAGAAGGGATGATCCCTACCTGGTAATCAACCCGGGAGGAAGGCTACCTGCTACATTCTCCCCTGGCATTTTCGTGCCGAAAATATTGAGTGCTGGACTGTGCCGCACACAGCCTCTTACGCTTTCTGTTACAATCCCCCTTTTCAAATCATTATTCCATTCACATTTTCATTCACATTTCCATCTCTATTTATCATCACCTTTAAAATATATATATCATAGTACTTTAGATATGACTCAGACATCTCTTCTGTATTCAATGAAATCCAATACTCTTATATATATAAAATATTTCATCTACTTTTAAAAATAGTAGATAATACTCAAATAATACTTATTAAAGCACAATATTTAAAAGAATAACATTATAAACCATATAACCTTAGATAACAACTGATACCCTTCTTTCTTATACTCTAGATAACAACTGATACCATTCTTTCATAATCTCTTAATCATAATGCATGTTCACTTTATGCATGATCATATCTATATTCATACTCATAATCCATAGTTCATATCCATCTCTCTTCAATTCCCAGAAATTCAGGAAATAAATTATTAACAATATAGTATCATGTAATCACATATATATTCCATGAAATCATCTTCTTTAAAGATAAATAATTTTTTTCAAGTAAAGATAGAAGAAATCTTGCAAATATGGACTGAAGTCTTATTCAACACATTTCATATATTTCAAAATAAATATACTCTGAACGATAGAGTATGTATAAATAAACTTGCCTCTGGTCCTTAGCACCAAACACCGCGAATAAATCCTTGGCGTTTCGCCCAAGTAGTTCCATGAACTTTACACGACGCCTCGATCCTTCCTTTTTGATACACGTTGCTCCACTTGATCACGCCCTAATGGTACTGAAATGGTTACGAGCACGTATCAGTCCAACCTCGTATCTCGAGTAGATACCACTCGGAATTACCGCTAAGTCACATAAAGTCAAACTATCGGTGTCCCCCCTATCGATGATTACTCCAATACCACTTACATTCTATGATAATACTTAATTAATATGTAATCCTCAAAACATACTTATTCCTCGATAAAGACTCATAATACCCATTTATTCCTCAAGACACATTTAATCCTCGAATTAGCACATAAACAGTTAACACCCAAATCATACCTTTAGACTATTGAAACCAAATAAGTTAAATAAATTAAAATGCAGGGGATTTTTAGAAAATTTCGCCATGAAATATTCGTAATATGGACTTTCCCGGTGTAAAAACACTTCAAATACATTCTCAAATTAATCCAAGACATTTCCCAACAATCCACAACACCAAACAAGACTTATCGCCATCTCCAATCACAATTCATATATTATTTTCAACTATAACTCCATTAAACCCTATATCAAAACATCAACCATTGATATTAATGCATACCATACTTGGTAGTCAACTAAACAAGATAAAAACTAACAACTTTCCTCTTTTGACCAATATCAAATGAGGTCTTTAACTCATTCAAAATGATTTCTCAAAACAGGACACGCATAAAACAATTCAAAAACATAAAATGCTACAGCGCATACTTTACTCCAACATTTTTAATAAATCCAAAAATTATTCATAAATCACCAAATTTTATAGGCTTCTTTCTGAATACCAAATAAAGATCTCATAAAAGTTTCCCATTCAATACCATTTTCTAACTAGGTGAATCATTAATCCAAACTCAACACATAAACTGTTCATTAAATCTGCGCAACTTGCATTCTAAAAATTCTCATAAATTGAAAAATTAATCTTTGCCTCCAAGACCTCTGGGATTCCAAAACTGAAGATAATATCTTCACACCATAAAACTATTAGTCTGAAAAACATAGTTCATCTAGGACAATTACCCATCCAAAAACAACTCAAGAACAGAGCAGTTTCTTCCAACACAGTGACATTCAAACATTTTTAATAAATTGAAAAATCAATATTTTTACCCAAATCTTTTTCTGAAATCTTTATAATTCCTTCCTTTATGCTCAATAAAAGTTTAAATCCAATTTATAGATTTTAACTAGGTGAAACATAGTGGGTGTTTGGGGTATCTTAAAAAATGTAGCTTATGACTTATAAACACTTATGTCATATAAGTGATAAGTTGAGCATAACTTATAAGTCAGTAAAGTGTTTGGTAAATCAGAACTTATAATCAGTAAACTGTTTGGGTAAATCAGAATTTATAAGTTAACTTTTTTCTATAATTTTCAAAATATTTATTTTTTATATATAACAATGGATGTCAATGAATAGATCTCGATGAGTAGAGAAATTTGAGATATACGTATCAATTTTCTAATGAATCGATCGAGAGATATATGGTTTTGAAGATTTGAAGGATATTATATATTGCGTATATCGAGAAATAAGTTATAAGCATAAGTTGAATGTTAGGATTTCCTAACATTCAACTTATGTGATTATAAGTTATAAGTTGAGCCAAAACTTATTTTGGCAAACACCCCCCATAAGGACTTATCAACTTTTAAGGCATAAGTTGGTCAGAAAATGAGTTGCCAAACAGACCCATAGTTCCAAAGTACGAATCCCGAGAGGTTCGGGTGTCCTGCGCAGGTTTCACTAAAACGTCATTTTCTCCTTACTCGTTAACCCAAACGACGCACCGTTTTCTCCTACACAAACTAGACTCCGAATAGAACAACTTTCATGAAGACACCACTGCCCAGATCAGTACCCACGAATACCAGTTCATCACGCAAAACAGGGCAGATTGCAAGCTCAAAACTACCTTCTAGTTCTTACACAATAATTATTACTCATTAACATCCTCAACCCATTATTACAATAACCATCAAACAATAATACATCACTCAAGATTTGCTAATTACAAGTTTATATGCTCATGGATAAATTTACAAAATCAAAGCTTAAGACAAGGATATTATACCTCTTTGTTCAACATCAAGCTCCACCAAGTTCATCCCAAGCTCGCATCAACTTTTCCCCAAGTTTTCTTCTCCTCCTCTCTTGCTCTCCCATGGTAGCTTCTTCTTCCTTTCTTCATCTCTTCTTCCTCTCTCTCACACACAAACCTATGTATACATACACATGTATATAATACCCCATCTTCTTTAATCCCTCTCTCTCCCCCTTTTCTCTTCTTTCTTTCTCTCTTATCTTTTCTCTCTACTTCTCTCCCACTCTCTCCCACTCTCTAGAACCTTCTAGCTTCTACCGGTTATAACAATGCTAATGGGCCTTGGCCCAATAACAACATCTCTACTATCCACTCATTCCGGACCTAATTAAAATGCTAATAACGACTTCTATAAACCGAAATTAAATAGAGAATTATGAAAATTAAAATTATCACTTTTAAAATAAAGAGTATAAAATTTACGATCCCACACATATTTTTAAAATATTTTTCGGATCAAAAATGAATTAAATATGAATTTTACAAATTAGATCCATAAAATGAAGAATAATTCGTAAAAATCATTTTAAAATTCTTAAAAATCACAATAAATCCATCTAATATTTTTAAAACTCAAATCAATTAGTAACGTTAATAATGCAAAAGATTTCAGGATTTCTAGTAATCCCGATGATTTTATAAAACTTTTAGAAGACCAATAATACAGGATTTAATCATATTTAAATCCTCAAAAATTTAAATAAATATACACCGACCTGCACTACTTACAAATCATCACATAAACACAACTTCACATACATTCCACCTTCCAACAATAATCACATAATATAGTTCATAATTACACTGAACCAGAAAATAATTAAATAATTCGCTTTTGAAATTCCTTGAACTGGAATAATGAACAATAAAAATATTAACTAAAAAAAATTCCTCATTTTAGGAAAAACATTAATATTCTTAAAATTATTTTCTAAAAATTCAGGTTATTACAGTTGATTCATCAAAAGAGCTTGAAGAAAGATTTCCTGCTATACTTCATGGCTGATGGAATTGTGTATAAAGTTAGTGAGGATGATATTGGTTTGAAGATATGGGAAGAATTGGAATATGTTCTATATATCTTCAAAGTGAAAAATCAAAGGACTCAGCAAGCTGCTAATGTGCTAAGGAATAAAATGTTGAAAGCTATGGCAATTCGTGGTGCAAAATACACAAGTGAGTATATTCCGAAGTACAGAGATTATAATGGGAAGTTTGTTGAGATGAAGAAAAATAGTGCTCGATTGAAGACAGATCTGGGTGTAACGGTTTTAGATTTTAATCCAGAGTCAGAGAAAGCACATTTTATCAGACTGGGTAATGATATGAGGAAGAACAAAATATATTCTCTGAGATCTGCAATTTATCAGACTGGTAAAGAGGATCATAAACTTGAAGAGATTAAGAAGATCATGCAGAGAGAACTTGAGAATGCAGAAAGAAGATTAGTTATAGACTATCTCAGATCAACACCAGATGTTGAGGAAATTAAGTAAATAATGCTCTGTAAGTATTTCTTGTTTTCTGTAAATTTTGTTTAAGTAGAAGTTTAAACTCTGATTATTTATTAAACATTGTAGTTGTCTAATTGTTTTGACATCATCAATTATTATTATTAACTTGTGCATTTTTGCTAATGAACAAGTTGGGGGAGATTGTTAAATATAATTGATGTGAATAATGTCAGTATTTAAGTGTTACAGAGATTCATCAGAGTTTAACTGGAAGTTGGAAGCGATCAGAGTTTAATTAAACTCTGACAGATGGAAGCTCGACAGAGTTTGCTAAACTCTGTCGGGAGGAAGCGTCTACTGGTCATTGTTATGCCCAAAATTCGGTTCGGGTATTCTAAAATGGATTCGGGTCAGATATAGGTTCAATTTGGGGATTTTCAGGATAAATTAGGGTTTTGATAAAGATTTGAAGAAGAAGGACGCACCCTCACCTCCCGTACGTGGAGGGCGTGCCCTGAGAAACATAAAAGCAGTTAAAAAAGGATGCTTGTTAGTTTTACAAGAAATTAGGCTGCGCCTTATCCTTTTCTATAGTTAGGGCGTGCCCTAAATACTAAAACACGATAAAGATTTATATTTAAGTTTATTTTCCAAGAAGTCACTGAAGAAATCTCTCTTGGGATTCTACTCAAGCTGGGATTCTACTAAAGTTGGGATTCTATTCAAGCTGGGATTCTAGAAGTTGAAGAATTCCCTCCTGTCGTATCTCAGGAGGGGGATGTCCGTCGTAGAAGGCCTCCATGGGTTTTCCTGGATTTGGGGACCTTTCTTATACACTAAGGGCATGTTCTCCTCGGTGGAAAGATAGGTCTCTCTTTGGTGTGTGCTTTGGAGCTCTGTTCCTGTATTCAATGGGCGCGCTCTCATTGGGGAACTTTGGAGTAATCTTCACTTTGCACCCAAAAGCTCTGGATCACCTGTCCTGCTATCTGGTGGGTGCTTCTCATTCGGGGGACAGGGATGCGTTCTGCACTTGGGGTAAACCTTGGCTATACCTGCATCCTTGAAATCAATAAATAGCTCATAGCAGATAGGACTAGTCCTCGATGGGGGAAGTTTCCTTATCTGTGAAGTCTTGAGATCTTCGATGGGCCTTTTGTGATTAGGCCTCATAGTAGAACATTTTGGATGCTGGACCGACAATCCAAGCCCATTTGGGTTTCTTGCTCTCCAAGAACTACGTATGGCTTGATCCCCTATAAATACCGGGGTACGGCCGATTGAGGGGTTGGAAGTCGAGAGCTCTGAATAGCCGCCACTAACCTTCTCAATCTCAGCCCCCAATTCATCACAGCCACCACACTCCGGCGACTTTTCCGGCGAAGAGCCACCATCATAGATCTTGATTCCGGTGACGTACCTCAAAATTTGTTGTTACCAAATTCCTCCGTCAACAAATTGGTGCTAGAAGGAGGGGTGCTGATCAAGATCAAAATCCAAGGAGGATGGATTTCTCATCACAATGAAGGCTCTTATGAAGCATCAAGCAAGATCTGGGGGGTAGCCTCTGATGAAGGTGCCGGCCGGCGATTTCGAGGAAGATCCAAGCATGGTAATCTCTAGCAGGAGGTCAAAAAAGATCTGAAGAAGGATTCACCGAATACAACTTGGATTCGAAGGATGGCTCTAGAGATGATTCTTGGACTATTACTACGAAAAGATGGTTCTAGGTATTTTTTATGGCGGCGATTTCCGACCGGCAACGTTGAACTAGGTTTTTGATGAGGAGTTTCCAGATATGATTTGAAGAAGGATGTTCCAGGGAAGAGGCATGATTATAGGGAATTCGTCCTCATCATCAGGACGCGCCCTCATCATCAGGACGCGCCCTCAAGGTAACCCTTAACTTGTTTTTGTGATTTCTGTTACCTGCTTCTTGAACTTTTGCAGAAAGGAGAGTCCCCAAGAGATCTCAGGGCGCGCCCTGGGGTGGTATCCAAGGTTTAGGTGATTCCCAACAAGTCCTGGGAGAATTCGATGATTAAACACGCCCTCATCTCCAGGATGCCTCCTTCATGTGACATCTAAGACTTTTGGTTGGATGAATTGTTGTAGGTGGGAAATCTTGTTCATAGAAGATCTCAAGAATTTATCAAGCGCAACATTCCAATTTAGAAGGATGTTTCTTTAGAACATTAGATATTCCCGAGAGGCATCTCCCTCTTAGGGCACCTTCAAGTAACATAGGTCAGGGTGCGCCCTCAATGAAATCTGGCGAGATGAGGAGAACCATGTTGAAAAGAGAAAGGAAAAGCACTTGGAATCGAGGCCCCGTGATCCACAGCGCGTGCCCCCTGATTACAGGTCGAGGCCCCTTGGACATGAGCGAGCCCTTCCTCGTGATGCTGTTCCACCGAATCTAAGGTTACGATTCTCGTCATGGTTTGTGTTGTACCGCACGCACTATCTAAACTGTATGGGTCAACGAGAATTTAATAAGCTTCGCGTGGGCTGTAAAATCGTCCAAATCAGACTTCTAAATCAGAATTCAAGCAGAGCATGCCTCAGGAGATCATTAAGAAGCACGCCTTCCCCTGACTGGGCGCGCCTCCAGTTAATATCCAACCTCTATATTATTTTGCTCTATATATTTATTGCATGTATAAGGTTGTAGGGGTTTTCCTGGTGAGAAGGCCTACATGGTTTTGTCTGGCCAGAAGAAAGGGGAACACCTGGAATCGAGGCCCCGTGATCCATAGCGCGTGCCCCCTGATTACAGGTCGAGGCCCCTTGGACATGAGCGAGCCCTTCCTCAAGGTCGTGATCCACAGCGCGCCCCCCCTGATTACAGGTTGAGGCCCCTTGGACACGAGAGAGCCCTTCCTTGAGCTCTCATTGGAAGATAGTGAAGCCAAGGATGTAGGAATGATATTGCTTGGCCTGATCATCACGTGAAAGATAGGGTGAAAATCCTCAACCCCGGGAAGATGCTCAATATCAGGATTCAACTTCAAGGAAATGCACTTCTTCAGGAAAATCCTCCAACATAGAACGCGCCCTCAAGGAACTCTCCCTTAAAGGACCTTTCTGGTTAGGGTGTGCCCTCAAGGAAAGATGCAAATGCTCAGGCGAACTCCAATATCTACGAGGGTAATTTACTGCTTGGATTCTAGAAGGAAAGAAGCTGTTGAGTTGCGGCCCCACGAACCATAGAGTGTGCCCCATGATCATTAGGTTGCGGCCCCAAGGTCGTGAGCGAGCCCCTCTATGAAGAAACAATACTTTGCTACAGAGGACGCGCCCTCGTATCTACAATGACCTGAATGATAGGCATCAGGGCGCGCCCTAACTTATCAACCTCATGTTGTGGCTTCGTCTGCAAGTATGATCGCAACGATCCATGGCATATCTTTTGCTTAAAGAAAATTGTATTGATGTGCGGCCCCATGAATCTTAGAGTGCGCCCCCTGATAGGCAGGTTAAGGCACCAAGGTCATGAGTGAGCCCCTCTACACAAGAGTGACATTCATCCGGACTAAAAGAGACTTTGTCATCGCCCTCAGCAACTCCAACGGCTCTCTCTTAAAATTCCCCTCTTGGGATTCCTATTTAAGAGACGCTTCTTTAAGGAATGATAGTTTGATGCTGGGGGGTAGTACTGATGCACCTCCCTAGCCTTACATATACATGTATTTCAGGTTTGTATGAACAGCGGAATACCCCTATGGGGATGCCTCTTCGTGAGATGCCTTTCATAGGATGCCTCCTAGTGAGATGCCTCTTCGAGAGATGTTATTCATAGGATGCCTCATTTTGAGATGCCCTTCATGGGATGAGATTTGAAGTAGCCCGTGACCGGAGAATGCACTCTTTTTACCAGAAGTTGATTGAAGTAGACCAATGCCTGAATAGTAGACTACAAGGTAAATTAATTACCTCCTAATCTAGGGGGTAGTCCTTGTACACTTTGTGTACACTTTCCCTAGTGAAATTTTCAACATTTTCGAGAAAGCAAGATTATGTCTGTAGGGCGCGCCCTGAAGGGTGAGTTTGAATAGTTCTCGTACAATGGAGTACGTGCCATCGGGTAGAAGATACGATGCGGAACTTTTCTTGTACTAATGCAAGCCTTCCCTCTTTTGAGGATGTGCCATCCATCTCCACATCTTTTTGAAGCCCCAGTGCAGTTCTTTTAGATTTGATGGTTGTAGCTTCCTAAACTCTGAAGTCATCAACCGCTTCTTAGAGGGCGCATCCTCAGCTTGGGGGGTAACCAAGACCACCATGAAGCTTATGTTCAGCAAGACAAAGTAGAAGAAAATCTCGGAGCATCCCACGAAATCATCATTGAACAAGGAGAGCACTTCAAGTAAAAGAGATGAAGAAGTGCAAGAAAGGAAGTTTCAATTGGTTGTCAGACGTTCAAGGGAGAGCACACCCTCATCCTCATTGCTCTGGGCGCCCACTAGTGAAATCCAGTGGGATAAAGGGAGAATGGCCAAGAAAGACTTTGCAAGCTTGAAGGACGCTTAGTGACGACGATCTGAGGATTGTACTCCTTGAGCATCAGAAGAAATAAAAGTACTTGGAATCGAGGCCCCGTGATCCACAACGCGCGCCCCCTGATTACAGGTCGAGGCCCCTTGGATATGAACAAGCCCCTCCTCAAGGTGATGCTGGAAGAAGAAGTAGTTGAGACCATGAAGATTAGAGGACGAAGAAGTATCAAGGAGAGAGGCGACTTCACAACAAAGAGGACGCGCCCTCAGGAGAAAGAGCTCCTCGTATTACTCAAACACTACTAAAAAACGCTAATAGACATCGGTTTCTGGCCGATGTCTTTAAAAAATTCTGATCGATGTCTTTTTCGGTGATGTCTAAAGTCAGATGGTTTAGACATCGGTTTCTGGCCGATGTCTTATAGCATATAATACATCAGTTTTAAAAATATTTCTGATGTTTATGAACTATCTTCTTGGGTTAACTGCATGAGGTTATCTTTTGAATTGTTATATTAGAGGTCTTAGCTGTTATTTAACATGTAGCAAACATAGAATAATTCGACATAGACATCTGTTTTTTTTCCAAATATTGATGTCTAAGCCTTTATTAACATCGGTAAATATTTAGAAAACCGATGTATAAAGTTCTTATAGACATCGGTTTTAGACGATGCTAAAGATAACTATTGCATTGGTTACCTAATTTTAAAACCGATGTCTGAGGTCCATTAGACATCGTTTTCAGCTGATGTTTAAGACTTCTAATATAACAGTTTTTATAATGATGAACGATGTGCAAGGTCTATTATTACATCGTTTTTTTTGTCTCTAATCGATGTGTAAGTTGCAAGTAGACATCAATTTTTATTGACAATTGGCTGTGTATGTAGTTATTAGACATCAATTTTCTCTATTTGACATTTAAAACTAATGTCATTTTTCATATTGATACAAACAATACTTGATTGTACGCGTAATCGAAAACAAGCATTCATTCAAACAAGACTACCAGGCCACCTGCCATCAACATGTACAAAATTAAGTAGACATTCATTCAACCAATGTCATTCATTTACAAGCATCCATAGTTCATTCAAACATACATTCCTAGCTTCCAACCATAATCGAAAACAATCATAACTTGTGTTATGCCCAAATCTGGCATAATATTCTATCATGATTGAATTAGCTGAATTAATGGTTCATTATCTACAATGGGCCTCGAATATGGCAATTGGGTCATTGAAGCCCACAATTGGAATCAGCCCAGCATAGCTGTAAGGGCCACCTCGTTCATTGATCATTTCCTAAGGATCGCCTCGCTAACATATCCCGTCAAGGGATCGCTTCGTTTCAATCATCCTATCTAAAAACTGTAACGCCCCAAATCCGGGGTCAGGGATTTGGTCATCACGCGGAAATCCTCAATGTCAAATTACCTGTTTAACAACATTAAACCACTTGTAATCATTTAATAACTGAATTACAACATCTGTGACCCCAACCACCAAGCATCTTTTAGGTCATAGGGCTAGAAACAAGAACTAAAATCTTTACATCTTTATTACATCCATTCTATTACATCGCACTATGTCTTAAAAATCTTATACTACTAGTATAGCTTCGTTGGGAAGTACACCAGCAACTAGTACTACTCAATACAAAGTAATATATATTACACATCAATGTACTTACATATAACTTATTCCAGCTATAACTTTTCTGGATTATATCATCTTCATAAGGGCGTACTGCCTGCTTCTTCTGAGCCATGCAGATAAGCCTCAATCATCTACCTTCCTCTGAAAGGTTAATATTTAAAACAAGCAAGTATGAACGAAAGAATTGCCCAGCAAGTATTAATAGAGCACAACAATATATATCAGTATACACATGGAGTTTTCGAAATATAACGATACTTAATATCAATTTCGAAATATTTACAACAATGAAACCTTAGTAGGGAATATATGACATTTCGAGTGACACCAGATAAATAAAGTAAGTTCATGTCAACAGTAGTAATCCTCATACCTTAGCGAAATAGTGTACACTACCGTATTGCTAATCTTTTAGAAAGCTTTTCAAAATACGCAGTTCAATATGCTACTAAGATAGTTATTACCACCCTTCATAAACCAAACCATTATAAAGTTCCCTTTTTAATACTCCTCAAGTTTGTAAGTATATACACATGAGTATATCATTATCATCAAAACACCTTACAGTTCAAGATTCTGTACAGGATATAAGTTCGTTACCACTTGATAAGTTAAACTCAGAAATAACTGATAGGAAGAGAGTCAAAGCTCTTGAAGCAAAACATTTGGGATTTAACATCAATAACAGATGAACCATCTTTCATCTTTTGAATAATTGCAAAAGTGCACAAGTACGTGCCATTATTGTTAGAATAATCTTGCAGTTCTAGATACTGCATGAATTCATCATCTTTCAAAATTGAAAACAACACTATCGGCTACTTGGCACTTAGGCCTAAGAAGCAGTGTTTGAGTATTTTTCCATAGTGGAGGATGGGACTTAAAGAAAACATAAAAACCTGACAAGGATTGATGATGATCAGTCGCCACATCCAAGTCCAATAATCCGCGGGTCTTCTCTACCGGTAGAAGGATAGAAACTACATCCGTAACTATCCTCGGGTGAAAACTACATCCGTAATCACCCTCGATGAAAACTACATCCGTAATCATCCTTCGGCAACACCTGGGCCGGAATAATAATTGATGGACCGCCTGGCTAACGGCCGCTTACACATCCCGGGAATCGTTCGTCAACGATTCCCACACCTGCCAGAGTCCCCTTTTTTCTTTTCTTGTCAAAATCATTTTGATAGAAAACTTGAGTAGTTGAAGTTCGACTTCAGTCGACCGATAATTTCTTGAAAAACGGGCAAGAGAGTAAAACCTGACCGGGGGTTTTCGAAAATGTTTTGAGTTCAAAAGAGTTCAAGTATAGATATACACTTGTACCGATATCAATCTCGACACAGGGTTTTGTGATCACACATGGAAAACGGTACGCATAAAGCTTGTAACCACAACAGGGTAATTCCATATATAAATATAAGTTCTTGAAAAGTAACTTACCTAGATAGATTCAAAATATAATATTTTAAATGACTATGAAAGTCCTTAGACAACCTTTAAATAGTGTTTATAACCTTCAAAACACTTAGAGTATTTAATAAATATTTGACTACTACGTAACAAATAATAAATATTCAATAACCCCTTTTTAAAAGAATACTCAAATTAATATTCATTTATTAAGTAATATTCAAATAATACTTACTATTAATACTGGAATATTTTTTTTTTTGAAGAAATTAATACTGGAATATTTAATAACCTCAAAACACCCAAATACAACTCTTGGAATATTTCTAATCAAAATCAAGACACAATCTCTCCAGCAGTCTCCAAACTTTAGCCACTTTATCAAATAACTACTACTGACTCTCGGTCAATAAGAAATAATTAATATGCATGAAAATCCTTCTTCTCTTTCCTTTTTTTTTGTTTCTTAATGAATATTGTAATTAATATACATCGAATTAAATAAGCATTCAAATAACATATATCGATATCAATCTAGCTGTTTTAAGCTGAAAGTAACCAACTTATAACCATTGGAATATCTTTAATCCGTATTGAAAATAAACTATCTCCGATAAATAATATACTAGATAGAATCACTCCATTAAATTGTTTTATTATTTCTCCGGGACAAAGTGATTTTAAGAAAGCGTTTTGAAAATGATATTCATCTAATTAAATAAATTTAATTAGGTGAAGGAGGTTTATTTAATTAGTAAATGCTTTCAGGAGCATCTATTAATTAAACAAACACTGGTTTATTGGTGATGTTGCCTTTAGGTTAATTATTGCGAAATTCTTTTTAAAAGCTTTGCCCGGGTTTTCGAAAACATACAATACGAAATAGCCCCAACACGCGGCTAAGTTCTAAAACTCAATACATGCCCTACCCTCTGAGCCTTTCTTATTCCGATACATAAATATATACCTCATAACATATAGTCCAATACCATAGTACGAAAAGTTTATAGATATATATATACCGTATAAATCAAGATATAGAGCCATAAAAATATCACTGCCCATCAACAGTATTATAAGCCATGGGGTTTTGGTTATTGCACGAGCAGGATTTAATATTGTTGGCAAAGCAAGGAATACAATGATTTGGGAGAAGAAGTACAAGGTTGGAAAAACTCGCGATTATGGATCGAAAACTTATTTAACACATTTCATATATTTAAAATAAATATACTCTGAACAATAGAGTATGCATAGTAAACTTACCTCTGGTCCTTAGCAGAAAATAGAAACCGCGAACAAATCCTTTGCACCTCGTCCAAGTAATTCCATGGAGGTAGCTTACCTTTCTTCATACGGCGCCTCGATCTTCCCTTTTTGATGCACGTCATTCCAACTCGATTATGCCCTAATGGTACTGAAATAGTTATGAGTGCGTGTCAGTCCTACCTCGTATATCGAGTAGACACAACTCGGAATTATCACTAAATAACATAAAGTCAAACTATAGGTGTCCTCCCTAAGTTGACTATTCTAATACCACTTATTGCACATAACATACTATAGTAAAGAAAAGAAATGGAAAAGTCCCCTCTTTAAAGTGGACAATTCCTGGTGCTAAACACCTCAAACCATACCACTTAATCAACTTAGTATATAGATAGTCCTCAAACATAATTAATCCTCGAGACACATAAATCCTCGAATTAAATCACTTAGCACATAAATCCTCGAGACAACAATTACCCTCGAATTAATTCACTTAACACATATACACATAAATAGTTAACACCCAAATCATACCTTTAAACCCTTGAAATCAAATAAGTTAAATAAATTAAAATGCAGGGGATTTTTAGAAAATTTCGGCATGTAGTATTCGTTTATCGGACTATGGGCTCAGCCCCTCCATGCCAAACAAAACAATTTATAACCCTGCTTTTGATAAAATAAAAGCTGCCTCAACTTGCAGCAAAGTAAACAAGTAAGAAAAGTACCCGCCCAGACATGCGGCAACTAGCACATAAGGAAAAGTACCCGCCCAGACATGCGGCAACTAGCACATAAGGAAAAGTACCCGCCCAGACATGCGGCAACTAGCACATAAGGAAAGTAAACTAAGTTTATCCACATTTAAGCCAACACCACGTAGTTGGCACTTATACTATCAACATATACTATAACTTGATTCATACCATCTAGCACGTAGACATTTACAAGTTATCCAACTCTTATGACTACATTATATGGCGATAACAATTAGCACTTAGCACTTAGCAATTAACAATTTCAATTGAAACTAACAATTAGCAATTAGCACTTAACAATTACTTGACAACTAACCCAAATATATTATCCGACAATTAATAATTACTCACTAACAATTAACAATTAGCAATTTAACAATTAACAATCACTAACCCGAACCTTTAATCGGACTCATAATTAAACTCAACAATTATAATTACAAACATACCTTCCGAATTAAATATCGGAAATTCAACCAATAATCATAATCTTACAATTAAATCTAATTTAATTACCACAATAATCTCACAATTTAAAATCAATTAAATTACCAAAATTTAAAACTAATTAAATTACAACCATTAATTTATATCAAAATTTACAACTAATGCAATACGAAAATTAAATAAATAAAATGCGAAATTATACCATTCCGATTCCGATTCGACTCGCCCGAAAATCAAACCACCGGAAAAATCAATCTCCCCCGTCTCTCTCTCTCTCTCTCTCTCTCTCTCTCTCTCTCTCTCTCCTGCCTCCAGCAGCCACCACCACCGCGCGCCTCCTCCGCGCTCCGCCCCGACGCCGGTCTCCTCCCTTCCCCCTCCCCGCGCGCCTCTACTGCCACCGCTAGACACACTCACGCACACACGCACATATACACATGCACACACGCATGTATACACACACACACACACGATTATATATATATATATATATATATATATATATATATATGTGTATAATTAGCTAATTGATTGAAACCCCCAACCTCTCTTCCTCTCTCCCGATTCCTCTCCCTCTCCCCCGACTAATTTGGTTGTGCGGCTGTTGGTGTGTTTTGTGTGTGTATCGTGTATGTCTCTGATGTGTTTGTTTTAACCCTAATGGGCTCAAGCCCAATAACAATTAAAAACAATACAATTAATCACTACATACTCTAAATAATATTTAGAGTTAAAAACTCTAATTTGTAAAAATAAAATTTCTAGTATAATTAAATACTAGAATATTTTTAAAGACTTTTGGAGAAAGAATTGGAATTAAATCTCAATTTTCTAAATTGATATGCATTTTACAAATATTAATAATTTATAAAAACAATTCATAAAAATAATAATTGTGATTCAAAATTCACAATTTACAGGGCTTTATAAAAATACTACAAACACTATTATTTTAGTAAAACCTCAAATTATTGGCTTTATATATATTAATCGAGTAATTTCTACAAATCCTCAAATAATTAAAATAATCATTTTCTAAGGATTTTAAAATCTCTAAATCATTCAGTAATTTAAAATAAAATCTTTACTAAATAATTTCTCATTCCAAAATCAAATCTTTGCCCAAATAAACTATTGACTCGAGATATCTACTAGGTCAATAAAATTTTAAAATGGGACCCGGTTCCACTTAACCGAAAATAATTAAATAATTGAATAATAAAATAATAAAAAAAAATTTCCTCCTCATTTTAGGAAAACATTACTATTATTGAAATAATAATAAAATCATTTCTTGAAAAATCCGGATTATTACAAAAACTATGTTGGGATCGCTATCTCACTCTTTACTGGAAGGCTCATGACTAGACTCAAGGTCGCATGAGTAGCTGGATGCAAGGGATCGCTTCGCATGGCAAGATCCCTTGAGGTCGCATGCTAGGTCCTGATTTATCCTCTATTGGCCAATTCTATCCGTTCAAGATCATGGGCTTACACAGCTGGGCCATGGATCACAGATAGGGTTGATGATTCACTGCCACGTCAGCCCTAAACGAGTGGGCTTCGACTTAATTTGGCTTATCTCTTAAAACCCTAGTCCGCATAGGTAACTTGCTCTCCAAGAACTACGTCAGGCTTGATCCCTATAAATAGGGTATGTAGGCACCTTGATACGGATGAGAAACAGTTTACCTGAAAACATCTATCAAGTTCAGCCACACCTATACACACAAAACCCTAATCCCTATTCTTCTTATAGCAAAATATCTGTATTTTGCTCCGTAAATCCAGCAACCTCCATAAATATTGTTATACAATATTCTCCCTATAACATTTGGCGCTAGAAGGAGGGGATCTAGTCATTGATTGGGAGAACGATGACTAAATCACACAAGAAGAAAAATGGGGAAGGAGGGACCCCGGGATCGCATAGGAGAAATAAGGACGAACTCCAGAAGAGGAATGTACCAGAAAGCGAGGCGCGTAATGAGGGGGTCGAGGATGAATTTGAGAAGGAGAAAACACCCCCGGTTGTTCAACAAGTGGCCTTGCCTGGCGAAGTCATGTTAATTTTGAAAGGCCTCGGTGACCAAATGATCGAGGTAAAGGAAAAGGTTGCCAAGATGGAGAAGCGACATAGTTCTAGAGGCTTCAAGAGGAATACAAGGACAGGGGATCGAACTCATCAAGCAGAAAGTTGCAAGGGCCCCGCCAAAAAGTTAATTGGGGACTTTGATGATGTGGTGACAGACCAAACGAACCCCGATTGGAACGAGGAGGAAGCTACTATGAATAAGGAGGGGTCGAAGGCGAGGCCCGCCTCATCTGAAGGAAGATCCGTTAGTGTCTTTGCCCGAATTGGAAAGAAACTCAGCGAGCACGATCTCCGTCTCAAGTTGGTGAAGCTCAAAACAAAAAAAGATGGAGGATCTAAAAATAAAAGCAAAGGCTCTTCTCGACCTTTGTCTCCTCGTCGAGATCGCGAGCGGTCACATCACCGCGATGACAGACCCCCTTCTCCTCAGCGAGAGCGTGAGTGGTCCCATCATCGCGATGACAGACACCCGTCTCATCGAGAGCGTGAGCGGTCCCAACACCGCGAGGAGGAACGTAAAAAGAAGGATCATAGAAATGATCAAGAAGAGTCTAGCATCCCAAAGAAGACTCAATCTCATCATGCTAGTACTGGAGGAAAGAGAGATGGTGATAAAGAAGCTAAGATTGGGGACTACAAGCTAGAGGAATTGAAAAAAACATTGGATGCAATGAACAACGAGCAGGGGATTTTCAGTAATATGGGCTCTTCATCGCCCTTCACTCATGAAATTCGGACTGCTCCATTACCCACAGTGTTTCGAGGTCATCACTCTGATATGACCTATAATGGAGAAACCGATCCAGCTGAGTTCGTGATTCGGTTCAATAACGAGATGGAGGTATACCAAGTGTCACAGCTACCGAGGTGCAGGTTATTTGCAGCCTCGTTGAGAGGAAGTGCTCAGCAGTGGTTCTCAAAGCTAGGGGCACTGATCATAATAGAATCATGGGAGCAATTTGTGGATATTTTCATCAAGCAGTTTCAATCTTCAATGCTCTATGCACCTCCCATGTCCACGTTGGCAAACATAAAGCAGAAGGAAGGAGAAACTCTGCATGATTACTTTAAGAGGTTTAATGCTGAAGTGCCTCGCGTGCGAGGTGCGAATGATGAGGCTGTAAAAAATTTCCTCATTGCTGGAGTGAGGGAAGGGACTGAATTTTGGAAGAAGTTACAAGAACAAACCCCTAGCACGCTTTCTGAATTGCATAGGGTCGCTGAGCCCTTCAAGCGCGTTGAGAAGTCACTTGCTGATCTGAAGAAGAATAATGAAAGAAGTAGCAGTTGGAGTAGGAACAGGGGAGTAAAAAGAAATAATTCCAGAAGTCCGAGGTGAAGACGTGATCGAAGTCGAAGCCCCAGCCCTAAAAGGAGAGAACGCGATCCGTTGAGGCGATCCCCTCCTCGAGCTCGTCCTGCGAGGAGTAAAGACAAATTTAATCCTCTGGTCGCCCCAATTGATCACATTTATGCAATCAATGCAAACAAGGGGGTATTTAAGAGGCCTCCGCAGATGGGTCCGAAGGGAACTGCAGACACTAGCAGATATTGTGCCTTTCATGAACAAACAGGGCATGATACAATGACTTGCCGAGAGCTCAAATAGCAGGTGGATCAATTAATTCGTGATGGAAAGTTAACTGAGTGGGCAGTTCGCGAGGTGAAGAAACATAATCCCAAGTCTGGCCTCGGTTATAATCAAGCTCCGCCACCTGAACAGAATCCAGTCGTCCAAGAAAGGGAAATGCGAGGCCGAAGTATCCATGTGATAATTGGTGGACCCCACCTCGGGGGAGACAGTAACAAAGCTAGGGAGAGATATGCTCGCGAAGCTCAAGGGCGACCCCTCACTAATGTTCATCACCTGCAGGAGCGACCCCCAAAGCTCTTCAAGGGGGAAGATACGAATATCATGTTTACTGAAGAAGATGCGAAGTGGGCCCATCACCCTCACTCAGATGCCCTCGTTGTCCGAATTCGTATTGGATCGCAGAATGTTCACAGGGTCCTTGTGGACAATTGAAGTGCAGTGAATGTTCTAACATACGAGGTCTATCAGAAAATGGGGTTTGTGGATAGAGACCTTACCCCTACCATGGGGCATCTTTACGGTTTTACCGGAGCTTCAGTCAATGTCAAGGGCCTCGTAAGTCTCCCCGTCACTTTAGGGGACGAGCCCTATATCACTACCCAGATCGCAGACCTTATGGTGGTTGATCAACCTTCAGCCTATAATGCTATTGTAGGGAGGCCAATACTTAAAGAAATGAGGGTGGTCACTTCTATTTACCATCTCTCTATGAAGTTCCCTACCCCAAATGGAGTCGGATGCGTTAAGGGTGCACAACATGAATCTTGTGAGTGCTATAAAAAGGCCCTCAAGTCAGCAGAAAGAGGGAGTAATTCTGTGATAGATAAGATGGAATGCGAGGAGGAAAGCAGGCCTCGCAAGACAACCTTTGTACCTCCAGCAGATTGTAACATGATCTCAATTGAGGAGCTCCCAGCTGATTATTTTGATAACTTGGGAATTCAAGTAGAACCAGTACCAGGTGCTTTGATGATAGGAGCCTCGCAGCCAATAATGGCTCTTCAGAAAGGGATCGTTGAAGAGGCTACGAATAGTGATAGCGAGGAGAGCCCAGAACAGGCCGCTGTGCGAGCTCGGAAGGGAAAATGGGTTCGCAACGAAACATCTACACTGACAGAACTGCCAAATGGAATTACACAGACAACAACTGTTGTTAAGGAGTATGGGCACGCGGGTAACAACCCCTGCGAGGCAGGATCAAGTCGGGCTGGTGAGTATGATCTAGACCTTGATCCTCGCATCCCAGAGCATGTGGAGCGAGCCAGGGCAGCTGAAGACACAATTCCTATCCTCGTTGATGTGCAGGATCCTTCAAAGGTATTGAAAATAGGGTCGCAACTCAGCCCTGATTTGAGAGAAAGGCTGGTCACTTTTCTAAAGGCCAACCTTGATGTGTTCGCCTGGTCGCATGAAGATATGGTTGGGATCAATCCTAATGTGATGTGTCATAAGTTAAACTTGGATCCAAGCAAGAAGGGAGTCAAACAGAAAAGACGACCTATAAGCGGAGAACGAGCTGAGGCTCTCAAAGAAGAGGTGGACAGGCTCCTCAAAGTCGGGCTCATTAGGGAATCATTTTACCCTGATTGGCTCGCGAACCCTGTCCTCGTGAAGAAGCCAAATGGAAAGTGGAGGACATGTGTAGACTTTACCGACCTCAACAAACATTGTCCCAAGGATAGTTTTCCACTACCAAGGATCGATCAATTAGTGGATGCAACAGCAGGGCATGCACTTTTTTCTTTCATGGATGCTTATTCTGGGTACAACCAAATACCCATATATGGCCCTGATCAAGAGCACACCTCGTTCATCACAGATAGAGGTCTCTATTGCTACATAGGAATGCCCTTTGGTCTCCTTAATGCTGGGGCTACCTACCAAAGGATTGTTAATATGATGTTCGAGAAACAAATTGGCAAGACAATGGAAGTCTATGTAGATGACATGCTGGTCAAGTCTAAGGAAGCTGGGGATCACATCTCTCACCTCGCAGAGATGTTTGATATACTAAGGAAATACAAAATGAAGCTCAATCCCCAAAAGTGTGTCTTTGGAGTCGAATCTGGAAAGTTCTTGGGGTTCATTGTCAACCACAGGGGAATCGAAGCGAACCCTGCAAAAATAAAGGCTTTAATGGACATGCGATCCCCAAGAAGTGTGAAAAAAGTTCAGAGTTTAACAGGGAGGATAGCAGCTCTCAATCGGTTCGTTTCCAAATCATCAGATAAATGCCATGAGTTCTTTAAAGCCATTAAAAAGGTGGGAAAAAACTTTGAATGGACATTGGAATGCGAGGAGGCCTTTCAGAAAATAAAGGAACACCTGGGCTCGCCACCACTTCTCTCAAAGCCTAGTAATGGCGAGGTCCTCATTGTCTACCTCGCTGTGTCTGAACACGCGATTAGTGCAGTGTTGGTACGCGAGGAGAGTAAAATTCAGTACCCAGTGTATTACATTAGCAAAAGGATGCTAGATGCAGAAAAGGGATATACAAATATGGAGAAGCTCGCTTATTCTTTGATTTTGGCATCGCGAAAATTAAGGCCATATTTCCAGGCCCACAAGATTGAAGTTCGTACAGCTTACCCACTGAGGCAGGTAATGCACAAGCCTGAATCATCAGGGAGATTGCTAAAATGGACAGTAGAGCTCAGTCAATTCGACATTGAGTTCAAGCCTCGTGGCCCCATAAAAGGGCAAGCACTTGCGGATTTTATTTTGGAGTTTCCTTCCCAATCTGAGGGAGACGATTGGGCTATTATAACAGTTCCGGAGGTGACAGTCAGCGAGGCCAAAAAAGAAAACTCAGCCTCGTGGTGGGTTCTACATGTAGATGGGGCATCTAATAAAGAAGGAACTGTTGGAATTCGAGCATCAAAACGCAACGGAAACTGTAAAATTAAATCGAATTCCAAGCCCGGGATCCATGTTTAATGCTAGATAATCATGGTAGTAAGAATATATTTACCTTTTTCGAAGCTTTACGTATTGGATGTCAAAAAGAGATCCTAGCTTTCATGATTCTGAACGCTCCTCCTCGAAGCCTCCTCTACGGTATCCACACGAACACTCCAAGAACGATTCTTGTTCGGAAGGGAGGTACTAGCCTCCAATGAAAATAAGAGATCTAGTTTTTTTAGGGTTTTGGTTTTTGGGATGCGGCTCTACTGATTTTCACGTACCAAATCCTATTCCCCATATCTTTATATATAGGATAATATAAAGCCAAAAACCCTTGTCAAAAACCTAGCCCAAATATGATTTATTTAAATAATAAAATCTAATTCTATTATTCAAATAAATAATAATTAAGTCAAACTTAATTATTAAAATCATATCTCATATATCTTTGCATTTTATTATAGCTTAATTAAGTCCCACTTAATTAATATAATAAAATCCAACTTATCATTAATTAATTTAAATTTATAATTTAAATTAATTCTTCCTTTAAAATGTTCTATGAGTGTGACCCTGTAGGTTATTATTTATTTTGGCAATAATTTTATTCTCCAATGAAATTATAAACAATGAGCGGTATCTAGTAATACATCATTGCCACCCAATTAAATAATAATTAAATCGTGATTCGATAAACCTTTTGTGATTAATGTTCCCGTGTAATATAATCCCTTTAACCAAATATTATAGATTAAACTCGAGGCATGTTTATTGTCATCCTCTTCATAATTTAATCCGGGTTTACTTGATCCATGAGTAGACTATTAATAACAAATCATTATTTGAGCACAGTCATGCATTTTATAGTCTCACTCAATCAAGAGGCCAATAATATCTCTCCTATCTGATAGGAGGGTTAAATCCTTTATCTATCATTCATATTTCTCATATGATTCACAATATACCCGATGTCCACTTTTATCATTACCCGGTCAAAGGTAACTTTTAATGTAGTCAAAGTATATTATCCTTGTATAGAAATATAATGATCTCAAGTCAAAGGATCATTACACCACTATCACTGTGAGTCTTTCTTATGACTTAATTAACATGAAGAATCTCACGGTGGGTCTGTCCAGTACCATGTACCCTACATGTACCTATGTATTGACTTTAGTATCTCCATACTTATAACCAATGAGATGTGGTTATCAGTCAAAAACATACTAGTTTATTTATGTATTATTATTGTCATGTATAATAATACTCGACTAGGGACCTTTAAGAATATGATATATATATTATATAATCTCAAATTCAAGTTGTAAACTTAAACTATATAATGTGTATCATTATTCTAAGGACATTTATTATGCTAACAAATATCGCAGTAATTAGAGTCATAATAAATACATTTATTTAATAATCAAATTGTATAAGATTTATTCGAGAAACAATGTATTGCCTCTAGGGCACCTACACTAACAATCTCCCACTTGCACTAGAGCCAATCACCCATGTATCTAATACCCATGGAACTAGTGTGACCGTCGTGCTTCTGCTGCGACAGGCCTTTGGTCAGTGGGTCTGCAATGTTATCATTTGTATGCACTTTACATATATGTATTTCACCCCTTTCATTAATCTCTCGTATGAGGTGATATCTTCTGAGCATATGTTTGGATCGAGAGTGCGATCTAGGCTCTCTAGCCTGTGCGATGGCCCCATTATTATCGCAGTATAGATCAATGGGATCTGCAATCGATGGAACCACTTCCAAATCAGAAATGAATTTTCGAATCCAAACTGCCTCCTTAGCCGCTTCACAAGCTGCAATGTACTCAGCCTCCATTGTAGAATCAGCTACTGTTTCTTGCTTTGAACTCTTCCAGCTTACAGCACCTCCATTTAGACAAAACACAAAACCAGACTGAGATACAGTATCATCCCTGTCTGTTTGGAAACTTGCATCGGTGTAACCCTTTACAACCAGTTTCTCCTCTCCTCCATACACCAAGAATGAATCTTTAGTCCTTTTCAGGTACTTTGGAATATTCTTGACTGCCATCCAGTGACCTTCACCTAGATTAGACTGGTATCTGCTCGTCATGCTCAAAGCATATGAAACATCGGGGCGAGTACATACCATTGCATACATGATAGATCCAATTGCTGATGCATATGGAACTTTATTCATGTGGTCCTTCTCATCTAATGATTTCGGACACTGGTCTTTAGAAATCGTTATTCCTTGAGACACAAGGACATATCCCCTTTTAGCATTTTGCATACCAAAACGATGCAAAACCTTATCAATGTATGTACTCTGACTTAGACCGATCATCCTTTTAGATCTATCTCTATAGATCCTCATTCCTAGAATGTAGGTTGCCTCTCCTAAGTCTTTCATAGAGAAATTGCTCCCTAACCAAGTCTTAACAGCCTTTAGAGAAGGTATGTCATTCCCCATTAGTAGTATGTCATCAACATACAGTACTATGAATGCCACATGGCTCCCACTAACCTTCTTGTAAACACAAGGTTCATCCTTGTTTTGAATAAAGCCATACTCCTTGACTGTTTCATCAAAACGAATATTCCATCTCCTAGAGGCTTGCTTCAATCCATAAATGGATCGACGTAATTTACATACCTTGCCAACATTCCTTGGATCGACAAAACCTTCAGGTTATGTCATGTACACATCCTCTTCAAATCTCCCATTAAGGAAAGCTGTTTTGACATCCATTTGCCAGATTTCGTAATCATGGAATGCTGCAATTGCAAGCAAAATCCGTATGGACTTGACCATGTCAACTGGTAAGAAAGTTTCATCATAGTCAATACCATGAATTTGTTTGAACCCTTTCGCAACTAGTCTTGCTTTATAGGTCTGAACATTTCCTTCCATGTTAGTTTTCTTCTTGAAAACCCACTTGCACCCTCCGAGTTTTACCCCTTCAGGTGGATCAACCAAATCCCAAACTTGGTTTTCGTACATGGAATCCATCTCGGATTTCATGGCTTCAAGCCATCTCTTAGAGTTTGGACTGTTCATAGCATCTTGATATGTGAGAGGCTCATCTTCATCTATGAGCATCAAATCCCCACATTGAGTCATAAGAAATCCATATCTCTCTGGCTCATGGCGAATTCTACCAGATCTACGAACAACCTGTGTTTCTTAAGAATTATCGTTATTCTGCTCTTGTTCCACCTCAGGTTCAATGCTATTTTGTGGTTCTCGATCTTCATCGAGATTTATAGTTCTCCCACTGTCTCTTTTGGAAACAAAATCCTTTTCCATGAAGACAGCATCTCGAGCAATGAACACTTTCTGCTCAGAAGGACTATAAAAATAATACGCCTTTGTTTCTTTAGGGTATCCCACAAAATTGCACTCTTCGGATTTAGGTCCAAGCTTGTCAGATACTTGACGTTTTACAAACGCCTTGCATCCCCAAACTTTCATAAAGTTCATGCTTGACCGTTTCTCCTCCCATATCTTATATAGAGTCTTTTGAATTTTCTTGGTTGGAACACGGTTAAGTGTAAAAGCCGCTGTTTCTAGAGCATAACCCTAGAAACTTATTGGAAGATCTGCATGACTCATCATCGATCGTACCATGTCTAACAGGGTACGATTTCTCCTCTCTGAAACTCCGTTCCATTGAGGTGTACCTGGCGGAGTGAGTTGTGATACAATACCACATTCTTTTAAATACTCTTTAAATTCGGTGCTTAAGTATTCACCCCCACGATCGGATCGTAAGATTTTAATACTTGCACCTCCGCCTATTTGCTTCTCTACTTCAGCCTTGTATTCTTTGAATTTTTCAAAAGAATCGGATTTATTCTTCATAAGATACACATATCCATATCTACTGAAGTCATCAGTAAATGTTATGAAGTAGTAGTAGCCTCCTCTAGCCATCACACGCATTGGGCCACATACATCACTATGTATTAGCTCCAAACGTTCAGTGGCCCTTTGACCCTTACCAGTAAAAGGGGCTTTAGTCATCTTACCAAGCAAACAAGATTCGCATTTTTCGTATGATTCAAAATCAAACTTATCCAAGTATCCATCCTTATGTAATTTGGATATGCGTTTCTCATTTATATGACCTAGACGACAATGCCAGAGGTATGTTTGATTTGAGTCATTAACTTTAAGTCGTTTGTTTTCTATGTTACAGACAAGATTATCTAAATCAAGAACATATAAACCATTAAATAAACGCGCAACACCATAGGTTAAATCATTTAAAGCAAAAGAGCAACTATTGTTCTTTATTATAAATGAAAAACCTTTCTTGTCCAAACAAGAAACAGAAATAATGTTTCTGCGAATCGCAGGCACGTAATAACAGTCTTCAAGTTCTAAAACAAGCCCATAGGGCAAAGATAGATAATAAGTTCCTACGGCTAAAGCAGCAACTCTTGCTCCATTGCCTACTCGTAGGTCCACTTCTCCCTTAGCCAAAGTCCTACTTCTCTGCAGTTCCTTCACATTTATACAAATGTGAGAAGCACATCCAGTATCCAATACCCAAGATGTAGAAGTAGACAGATTGACTTCTATAACATATATTCCTGAAGTAGAAGCTTGTTGAGCCTTCTTCTTCTTCAGATCCTCCTTCAATCTATCCTTCTCAAGGATTGATCGAACGGATAGAGAGTTTGTGTTGTTTGTCATTATTCAGTATCTACAATGTTAAAAGCACATAATAAACATTAGATTGTCTGAGTTATCATTATTATGTTTAAATGATTATGATATATTCATAATATATCTCCCACTATTTTTATCAAATTAATAGCCCTTACTATTAAATCGAAAAGAATATCCCATAAATCTTTCTAGTGAGCCAAGATCCATATTTCGTCATATCCTAAGTCAACCACTGGTAGTCCTTGAAACATGATTATTTAGGTAGACAACAGTTGTCAATTATATCATATATAATTCTTGGATAGTTTGGTGAACAACAATTGTTCTTGTCTATCTAATAGATTTTGAACCAAACTCTATGCTTCTAAGTTCATAATAATTGAATATAACCGTTTATTTTCACCTTATTATGACGACTCAGTTAAGTTAAACCCAATGATTCAACGGTCGAATATAACCGCTTATATTCGTCACATCTCACCACGATAGACAGGAGTCCCCTGCCACTGGTAGTCATTCCCCTTATCGATCTAGGATTCAATGAGTGTTCATTCATTGGAAAGCATCCGATTAAAACTTAATATTTTGTTAAGGGGTTTCAAAATTAAAATGACCATGATCCCATCATAAAGAGATTCCCAATTTTTCCTTGAATTAAATACTTCAAATCAATATTCATCAATAGTTTGATTTCCAGGTTGTTGGAGGAGTCACAAGTGGCCTCACTTAATACCCAACTTCCTTACAGGTAAAACCTGTTTTTGACAAAATCTCCCCATATCTAAATAATTGAAAATTCGTATTTAATTCCGTGTTTCACAAACACAGAAATCTCATGATCGTTTGTTCATTTTAAAATCTCGAATCTTCATAGATTTTATCTTGTTTAGCATGGCAAGCATGGCATGGGTGACGTATCTAATACATGCATACATCATTAATCTAATTAAAACATGCATACATTTGTTACTCTACACATGCATCATATGTAAAGTGCATCACCTAAATTAATATGCTATGGTTATGGCCCAATCCTATGCGATTTTTCCAAGCTAATGGAAAAATCAAGGTCAATCTATGGTGGTAATAACTAATTATTACAAAATCTCTTGCTTCGCTTCCAAAGCTGCCTTGATTGCCTCCATGCTCCTCTTGAAACATTTTACAAAAGAACTCGAGTTGCATTCGAGATAAAATAATTACAAAAAGAAAAACGACTTGCAAGTCGTATTTTAATTATTACAAACCATAAATTAAAATTAATTAAAATAAATTGAAAACTAGGTCTTGGGGCCATAACCATGCATCATGCTCACATAGCAATTAAGAGCATCACATATTGTATAAACACAATTTTATACAACATAAATTAAATATGATCAAATCATAAATAATAAAATTAATTTAAATATTAACTTAGTAATCAAAATTACTAATTAATAAAATTTTGCATACTTCAAGTTAAACATTAACATTTATTATTTAATCGAAGCATGCAAAACCTGGCTGATTTTTTTTTTTTTAATATTAAAAACAGAAGATACGCATTTCCAGTATGCGCATATGACCTATTCTGTTAATTCTATCAGACACGCATTCCACGTATGCGTGTATGGCAGAAACCTAGCAGATGCGCATACTGAGTATGCGCATCACCTGTACATGCAATTTTCTGCAGATTTTCCAGAAGACTCAGTTCGATCTATTGATTCATATAGAACGCGATTTTGCTTCCAGACTGATTATACAGACACACGATTACACGTAGTAACATCACAGCATGTATATATATCGATTCTTGAAGGTTTTAAAAACAAAACCTAGTAGACATTTTTATATACAAACACGTATGTATATATACGTGGTATGCATGAACTACACAACTGAATCAACTGGTTTCTCGATGATTTGGGTCTCGTTTCATTCTTAATAAAACACAGCAAGTTGCAACAGATCATATAAACAAGCAAAACCGAATAAAACAGAAGCATACAATTCCGAGAAGATAATATATATATAAACACGTATGTCTATATTCGTATGCATGAACCACCAGTCTGATAATCTGAGTCGACTGCTACTGATTTTAGATGTTAGTATTACGTTTTAATCCCATTAACACATAACAGATCATCTTAACGTAACAAAACAGGAGAAAATAAAGCATGCAGATCGATAAAAGCCATGCAGTTCGCTAGGGTTCTTCGGGAGAAAAAAATTCAGAACTTTTAATCCATAAAACAGATCGTATACATCATGTATTAACCAGATTATCCATTAAACATGTAGCTCTGATGCCATTGTTGGAATTGGAGCATCAAAACGCAACGGAAACTGTAAAATTAAATCAAATTCCAAGCCCGGGATCCATGTTTAATGCTAGATAATCATGGTAGTAAGAATATATTTACCTTTTTCGAAGCTTTACGTATTGGATGTCAAAAAGAGATCCTAGCTTTCACGATTCTGAATGCTCCTCCTCGAAGCCTCCTCTACGGTATCCACACGAACACTCCAAGAACGATTCTTGTTCGGAAGGGAGGTACTAGCCTCCAATGAAAATAAGAGATCTAGTTTTTTTTAGGGTTTTGGTTTTTGGGATGCGGCTCTACTGATTTTCACGTACCAAATCCTAATCCCCATATCTTTATATATAGGATAATATAAAGCCAAAAACCCTTGTCAAAAACCTAGCCCAAATATGATTTATTTAAATAATAAAATCTAATTCTATTATTCAAATAAATAATAATTAAGTCAAACTTAATTATTAAAATCATATCTCATATATCTTTGTATTTTATTATAGCTTAATTAAGTCCCACTTAATTAATATAATAAAATCCAACTTATCATTAATTAATTTAAATTCATAATTTAAATTAATTCTTCCTTTAAAATGTTCTATGTGTGTGACCCCGTAGGTTACTCCCTCCGTCCCACCCAATTCTTAACACTTTTTTGTCACTTTCTGGCACGCATTTTGAGGTCAATTTCAAGGATAGTTCCATAACTTATTTTTGAAATTTTCTTTTTATGTATAAAAATAGGATTGTTCTATTTTTATACAAAAAAAAAAATTTTAAATATAAGTTATGCAACTATCCTTAAAATTTACCTTAAAATGCGTGCCGAACACCCTATTTTGAAATGTTAAGTAATGGACGGGACTGAGGGAGTATTATTTATTTTGGCAATAATTTTATTCTCCAATAAAATTATAAACAATGAGCGGTATCTAGTAATACATCATTGCCACCCAATTAAATAATAATTAAATCATGATTCGATAAACCTTTTGTGATTAATGTTCCCGTGTAATATAATCCCTTTAACCAAATATTATAGATTAAACTCGAGGCATGTTTATTGTCATCCTCTTCATAATTTAATCCGGGTTTACTTGATCCATGAGTAGACTATTAATAACAAATCATTATTTGAGCACGGCCATGCATTTTATAGTCTCACTCAATCAAGAGGCCAATAATATCTCTCCTATCTGATAGGAGGGTTAAATCCTTTATCTATCATTCATATTTCTCATATGATTCACAATATACCCGATGTCCACTTTTATCACTACCCGGTCAAAGGTAACTTTTAATGTAGTCAAAGTATATTATCCTCGTATAGAAATATAATGATCTCAAGTCAAAGGATCATTACACCATTATCACTGTGAGTCTTTCTTATGACTTAATTAACATGAAGAATCTCACTGTGGGTCTGTCCAGTACCATGTACCCTACATGTACCTATGTATTGACTTTAGTATCTCCATACTTATAACCAATGAGATGTGGTTATCAGTCAAAAACATACTAGTCTATTTATGTATTATTATTGTCCTGTATAATAATACTCGACTAGGGACCTTTAAGAATATGATATATATATTATATAATCTCAAATTCAAGTTGTAAACTTAAACTATATAATGTGTATCATTATTCTAAGGACATTTATTATGCTAACAAATATCGCAGTAATTAGAGTCATAATAAATACATTTATTTAATAATCAAATGATATAAGATTTATTCGAGAAACAATGTATTGCCTCTAGGGCACCTACACTAACAGGAACATGGGCTGGTATTGAACCTATAACCCCAGAAGGTCGCAATATACAAAGTGCAGTACACTTTGCCTTTGAAGCCACCAATAACGCAACAGAATATGAAGCCCTTATCATTGGTCTCAAACTTGCCCTGGAAATGAGGGTGGAAAACCTTACAGTCTACAGTGACTCTATGCTGGTAACATATCAACTTTGGAGTGGGTGGCAAGCCAGAGGCGAGCAAATCGAGCTCTATCTGCGATGTGCACAAAGGTGTTAGTGTAGGTGCCCTAGAGGCAATACATTGTTTCTCGAATAAACCTTATGTCATTTGATTATTAAATAAATGTATTTATTATAACTCTAATTACTGCGATATTTGTTAGCATAATAAATGTCCTTAGAATAATGATACACATTATATAGTTTAAGTTTACAACTTGAATTTGAGATTATATAATATATCATATTCTTAAAGGTCCCTAGTCGAGTATTTTTATACAGGACAATAATAATACATAAATAGACTAGTAAGTTTTTGACTGATAACCACATCTCATTGATTATAAGTATGGAGATACTAAAGTCAATACATAGGTACATGTAGAGTACATGGTACTGGATAGACCCACCATGAGATTCTTCATGTTAATTAAGTCATAAGAAAGACTCACAGTGATAATGGTGTAATGATCCTTTGACTTGAGATCATTATATTTCTATACGAGGATAATATACTTTGACTACATTAAAAGTTACCTTTGACCGGGTAATGATAAAAGTGGACATCGGGTATATTGTGAATCGTATGAGAAATATGAATGATAGATAAAGGATTTAACCCTCTGATGATTAGGAGAGATATTATTGGCCTCTTGATTGAGTGAGACTATAAAATGCATGGCCGTGCTCAAATAATGATTTGTTATTAATAGTCTACTCATGGATCAAGTAAACCCGGATTAAATTATGAAGAGGATGACAATAAACATGCCTCGAGTTTAATCTATAATATTTGGTTAAAGGGATTATATTACACGGGAACATTAATCACAAAATGTTTATCGAATCACGATTTAATTATTATTTAATTGGGTAGCAATGATGTATTACTAGATACCACTCATTGTTTATAATTTTATTGGAGAATAAAATTATTGCCAAAATAAATAACTTATGCAACTCTAATTATACTTGCGGTGGGAGGGTAAATAATATCTTATGTTTAGTGTGTGTGTGTATATGTACAAACTTAAGTGTTATTGCTAATTCATTTCGATTTTTTTTAAAAAAATAAAGGTGCAAATTTACACTGTGATTGAGGTTGAAAACGAATTAGACATGGCGAAAAGGGAGTATTTACAGGCTTCAATTGGCACATGTACAATGACAAATATGTTTGCAATTCCAAAACTGTTGGACTGGTATCTGCTAGATTTTGCGAAGGATCTTGAGTCATTGCTGGACTGTATATGCCTTCAGCTACCAAGTGAACTCGGAAAAGAAGCGCTTCAGTGCCTTGAGAGGGCAAAACCTGAATCACTATCAAAATCTGTCCAGGTTGTTCCATATGATTTTAGTTTCAGGTACCTTTTGCACACATAAGGTTAACAATATTTAGTCTCATGTCTGCATAATTTGAGTCATAAATCTGTACACATAAATTATAAGCACCGAATCTTTTATCTATACTGTAATATCAAACCCGAATCATTAAATTAACAAAAACAAAAGATCCCTTAATAATTCGATGCCTAGGAAAATTGGCGGGGAATTGAACAGGAAACTGTCCAAGAGAAGTTGAACATAAATTTTGGCATGTGGGAAAAGGATTTGGGCAATAAATACACATGAATTTGTATAATGTATGTACATGTGCTGATAAATCTGTGTGTGGTCTCCTGCAGGTACCCGTAGATCAGCCCTGTATTAATATATCAATGTTTATAATTTATATACATAGGACTTTTTTGAAGGACTTTATCAATGTTTATTAATTTCAATTATTGCCATTTAATTTTTGGTTACTGTTGTGACCAAAATCTTGCATGGATCAGATTTAGGCCCATGATGAGTTTTGGGTCCAATCCACAAGGAAAGAGGATGTCTCAGAGGGCTTCCAGGGTACCCGTGGTAACCCATGAAAACTGGTGAGAGGGATCCCGGATAATAGAGCTCCCAGATGACAAGGCTCCTGGAAAGCAGGCTTCCCAAAATAGCCTACCAGAGGGGCTACCGGAGGGGTTACCGGAGGGGCTACCGCCGGAACCCCCAGCTTCCCCGGAAGCCTGGCAAAAACACATATTCAGACTAGGACAGCCATCAGATAAGGCTTCCAGTATGGCTTTCATACTTGGGCTATCGGATTCAGGTTACCGGGGGGGTACCGGAGCCAGGCTACCGGGCGGTACCCCCAGCTTCCGCCGGAAGCCTGATTAGGCTGCCAATTCAGATAAGGCACACTTCCTACTTTTTAGGAGCACGTCTCTACAGCTGAAATACACCTCTAAACGGATAATTATTCAGTTATTCGAGGATATACATCATATATACATGATAAATCCTTCATTCTTCAGATAAACATCATGAGATTGGCTTCCAACAGTCCTAGTACGGCTTGGAAACCTCATAAATACATCACAATCAGTTGATACACGTCAATATCAATCATTATCTCATCAGATACGAGAAAACTCATCACAAACAACCGAACTTATCAATCAAGAACTACATACGGGCTTGATCCACTATAAATAGTGGTATGTAGGCAGTTTACGGGGTCTCTTCTCGAAACGCACGTTGATACTAAGAGCATGTATACTCCGGTGCACGTTCACTCTCATAATTAGGGTTCTTGGCAGGCCAACATTCGGTCCTTGAGCTCTAATTCCCGTAGATTCAGCCCCTATCATCACCAAAACACCTTCCCGTGTTCTTCGGAAACCCCTAGCCGTGAGCCTTCCCGGGCGGCTAGCCATAAATCTCCGACTGCGAGCCTTTCCGGGCAGTTGGGCGATTCCATATTCAACGGCGCTATTCCAGCAACGACCTCCACGTAGTTGTGCTAAAATCCTCCCACAACAATTGGCGCTAGAAGGAGGGGCTATTAATTATCGTCTTTTGGAGGAAAAGATGTTTGACCGCTCCGGCAATGATGAAACGCCGTCTAACGGTATTGACAAAAAAATGGTGATAAAAAGCATACTGCTACCATCCATGACATATATCAGTACATCAAACGAATGGGAGAAAAATTGTACTCCCTTGAAAGAGCTTCAGAATTGAAGAAGAAGTGTGAAATAGAGCTTAATCCATTGCCAAAATGAGATGAACAAGAAACGATTCCGGGATGGAACTCGCATGAAGAAGGGCCTGGAGATATTTTTCGAGATGATATGCAGGGGTATGAAAATCCGTTAAAATATGAGATGATCAATAGTGGCCTCATTGGTGCACAAAATGAGCCAAATACGAGATTGGATGGCCTAATTGTTGGTCGGAAATCGCACAGAATGGGCGAAATTTCCCCTGAAAGAAGTAATCTGAAGAGATCTCAGATGGGGGATCAAAAGGACCTCCGAGGACGAATGCAATCAGGGTGCCAAGAGAGCTTCCACCAGGGATCCCGCCTAGGGGTACCATGGCATCATCATGAAAGGTGCGCGAAATTTCCCCTGAAAGAAGTAATCTGAAGAGATCTCAGATGGGGGATCAAAAGGGCCTTCGACGACGAATGCAATCAGGATGCCAAGGGGGCTTCCACCAATGATCCTGCCTAGGGGTACCAAGGCATCAGCATGAAGGACTCCCGCTGGAAACCCATCAATACCAAGGCCAGAATGAATCTCAAGCGTATAGCCATGTGAGTGAAGGAAAGTTCCTATCCTTTGGAAGCCCAGTAGCTGGATGGATAAAGCATAAGTCAGGCTTCCGGCATACTTGCGGCCTTGGAGGCAACCGGGAAATGAATCCAGACAATATGGATGAAGAATATATACCCTCAAACGGGCAACCAGACCCATTTATTGTTGAAAGGCTGAGCAAGGCCTGGGAGGCAGATGGGCCACCACTCCCCAGGTTCTGTGCAACGAGTGGCAGCCCCGAATATGATGGTAGCCCTGGATCCGGTAGCCCTGGATTCGGTAACCCTGGATCCGGTAGCCCTAAAATCCGGTAGCCTTGAACTTGATCTCCTCCAAGCTTACGATTCGGAAGACCGGGATCTGGTAACCCTAGATCCGGTAGCCCTGGATTCGGTAACCCTGGATCCGGTAGCCCTGAAATTCGGTAGCCCTGAACTTGATCTCCTCCAAGTTTACGATTCGGAAGCTCGGGATCTGGTAACCCTAGATCCGGTAGCCCTGGATCCGGAAACCCTGGATCCGGTAGCCCTAAATCTGGTAGCCCTGGATTCGGTAGCCCTAGATTTGGTAGCCCTGGATCCGGTAGCCCTGAATCCGGAAGCCCTAAAATTCGGAAGCCCTGGATCCGGTAGCCCCGAAGACAGAACACCAAGGAGCCAGACTAACCAGACACATGATTGGATTGGGGTCCCAAGGAAGACACCCTAAATTGCCACCCATCAGGAAGCCCCATCGGAAGGCCTCTGTTGGGCATAGGCTCAATGATATACAACTTATTAGTTGTAGCTGTGTAACTTTGAACTCAGTTATCATGAATTTTGTCATTCGTAGACACTCGGGGGGTAGCGCATATGCACCACCCGTGGTAATAGCAAAATGTTGTACCAATTGAATATCTATAAAGCTGGAAGCAGATTCCTATTCGCTGTCTTCATAACCAAAATGCCTGATACAATTGACGATTGAGATCAGTAGTCAAAAAAGAGAAATGATGATGATGTTCTAAACATGTGGATAAAAAAAGTCAGTAAAAAGAAGATGTGCACTTATAGTGCGGGGCTTCCATCATGGAAACCTCATGTCAAGGTTTCCAATTCGTTCGGGGGGTAGCACCACCAATAATATTGATGTTGGAAGCTGGTAAGGAAAATCATGGAATTAAAAAACTCTTCCTGATGAGCAGTTTGATATTGTGGAAGCAAAGACAGGGCTTCCGGTGTACCTGATCAGCATCCCGGAACACAAATGCCATGTAGAAAATGAGTGACCTACCAGCCACGTTGCTAAACGGAAACAACTCAGATGATGAGAAGGTCTTCGAATATGATTTTAGGAAAGCTGAAATCAGGCATATCCTATAATTCTGTAAAAGGGTTACCGGCTGTAGAAGACAAGTGAGTGGTAGCCTCAATTGTCATTTGACCACGAGGCTTCCCATCCAAAATAAAAGGGTTGCCTAGAAGGGCCATTAACACAATCTTGAAGAGCACTACCTAGTCTCTCACCAAAAAGAAAAGGCATGAAAGCCCTTAAGATGAACTAATGGAGGTGCCAATACCAAGAAAGCAAAGGAAGCTCTTGGAAAAGGGGCAACCAAGTTCCCAACAGCTCCAAGCAACATAGTCACGATGGCAGCCTGACCAGAAGCTTCATGAGAATGACAAGGATGGCTAAGGGCTAGAGGCTACCAAATAAAGAAGGCCTATATATTATGGTCACCTCAGGCTCCTAAAAGATTTACGAACCAAAAGTTTTCCTCACGGGATGCTCCTATGAGAAGCCCCTCCAACAGTTGAACCTCAAATCATGAGATGTCTTCGGGAAAGAATTGTGAAAGCAAACAAAATTCTGGAAAGCTACCACAAAAATATTAAAGGATACCGTTGATCTCACTACCAAAAAGGAAGCGATATGAGGCCCACGTATGGCATGCCACTTGGGTTGCCACATATTAGGGCTACCAACTATCTGGCAAGTGTAGAATGGAAGGTTATCCTGAAAGTATGCAAGGAAACCGGAGGCATCTAAAAAGGCCTCTTAATCAAAAAAAGAACCTTTCAAAGAGGTTGCTATGGGAAAGGGATGGCTTCCCCCCTGAAAAATATGGCTTGCGGCCTCCCACATGGGAAATGGAGAAAATCTAAAATGCCCAATGAAGGGTCTACATGAAGATGCTCACGAGAATAGCCAATCAAAAATTAATGAAATGAGGCTTCCTATCAAGAAGGAAATGGGCATAGGCCTCCTAACGATGGAAATAAATGTGGCTTCCCAACTAAGGTTCGTGAACCTGACAAGAGCTGCAACAAGTTATGATACAATACCCTGCTTCGTCCCGGGTATAGATTCAAACCTTCTAAGGAAAGAAGTAAAAATATCGAAAATAGAGCTGAACCAGATGCTCGGGGGGTAATGGATGCACATATCCCCTGGATGCAGTTTGACGTAATCGTACTCCTTGATTTTCAGTGAAAGAAGAAGTTGACTGTTTCCTTATACATTTGTTGACTTATGATTAATTGGAAAAGAAGGGCATGGAAGCCCCACAAAAATAGTTCCACATTGCAGCCAGGCTACCATCCAGAACTAGGGGGGTAGTGGATGTACATCCCTCTGCAGCATGTTGAAATTATCAGAATTTTAAACTTTTCATGATTGTTACTAGACATGTATGGAACCTTGAGTGGTTCACATGGCTTACTTGGTCACTAGGGCATGTATGGAACCCTGATCGGCATACATGACTCCCTTCATTTTTTGGGCTTGTGTGGAACCCTGATCGGCACACATGGATCCCATCATTACCAGACATGTACGGAACCTTGAGTGGTTCACATGGCTTACTTGGTTACCAGGGCATGTATGGAACCCTGTTCGGCATACATGGTTCCCCTCATTACTTGGGCTGGTGTGGTACCCTGATCGACACACCTGGATCCCTTCAATACCAGACATGTATGGAACCTTGAGTGGTTCACATGGCTTACTTGGTTACTAGGGCATGTATGGAACCTTGTTCGGCATACATGGTTCCCCTCATTACCTGGGATGGTATGGTACCCTAATCGGCACACCTGGATCCCTTCAATACCAGACATGTACGGAACCTTGAGTGGTTCACATATCTTACTTGGTTACCAGGGCATGTATGGAACCCTGTTCGGCATACATGGTTCCCCTCATTACTTGGGCTGGTGTGGTACCCTGATCGGCATACCTGGATCCCTTCAATACCAGACATGTACGGAACCTTGAGTGGTTCACATGGCTTACTTGGTTACCAGGACATGTATGGAACCCTGTTCGGCATACATGGTTCCCCTCATTACTTGGGCTGGTGTGGTACCCTGATCGTCACACCTGGATCCCTTCAATACCAGACATGTATGGAACCTTGAGTGGTTCACATGGCTTACTTGGTCACTAGGGCATGTATGAAACCCTGATCGGCATACATGACTCCCTTCATTTTTTGGGCTTGTGTGGAACCCTGATCGGCACACATGGATCCCATCATTACCAGACATGTATGGAACCTTGAGTGGTTCACATGGCTTACTGGGTTACCAGGGCATGTATGGAACCATGTTCGGCATACATGGTTCCCCTCATTACTTGGGCTGGTGTGGTACCCTGATCGGCATACCTGGATCCCTTCAATACCAGACATGTACGGAACCTTGAGTGGTTCACATGGCTTACTTGGTTACCAGGGCATGTATGGAACCCTGTTCGGCATACATGGTTCCCCTCATTACTTGGGCTGGTGTGGTACCCTGATCGGCACACCTGGATCCCTTGAATACCAGACATGTATGGAACCTTGAGTGGTTCACATGGCTTACTTGGTTACTAAGGCATGTATGGAACCTTGTTCGGCATACATGGTTCCCCTCAGTACCTGGGATGGTGTGGTACCCTGATCGGCACACCTGGATCCCTTCAATACCAGACATGTACGGAACCTTGAGTGGTTCACATGGCTTACTTGGTTACCAGGACATGTATGGAACCCTGTTCGGCATACATGGTTCCCCTCATTACTTGGGCTGGTGTGGTACCCTGATCGGCACACCTGGATCCCTTCAATACCAGACATGTATGGAACCTTGAGTGGTTCACATGGCTTACTTGGTTACTAGGGCATGTATGGAACCTTGTTCGGCATACATGGTTCCCCTCATTACCTGGGATGGTGTGGTACCCTGATCGGCACACCTGGATCCCTTCAATACCAGACATGTACGGAACCTTGAGTGGTTCACATGTCTTACTTGGTTACCAGGGCATGTATGAAACCCTGTTCGGCATACATGGTTCCCCTTCATTATTTTGGGCTTTTGTGGAACCCTGATCGGCATACATGGTTCCCCTCATTTTTCGGGCTTGTGTGGTACCCTGATCGGCACACCTAGATCCCTTCCTTTTTAGTCATGTATGGAACCCTGATTGCCATACATGGCTTCCTTTGTTATTAATCATGTATGGAACCGTGATTGGCATACATCGATCTTTCAGTCACTAACCTACGTGGTTACAAGAGTTAACTCGTATGGATTATCAAAGATTTTACTAATGTAGCCTTACAGGAATGGATTACATGGCATTATCACACTCGATTTCATAAAATAATTGGGGCTCCCGGAATGAAGGCTCCCAGGTCGAGCTTCCGGCACCCAGGCTACCAGTAATGGGTTACCGCCAGTAAGGCTCCCAGAGCCAGGTTTCCATACTGCGGGCTTCCAGGACCTATAGGGTTATCGGACGGTACCCCCACACCAAGGGTGGCAACCACGCGGACTAAGGATAGGGCCCCAGAACAAACGTTTCCAGGTTGGGCTGCCGGTGTTAGGCTTCCACAAGCAGGGCTCCCAGATGGGGCTCCCAAAGTCAGGCTTCCGGGTGACAAGCTCCCGCAACGGAAGCCCCTAAGACGGAAGTTGCAACCTCAAGGGATAAGGTACATGCAACCCCATACGCTTTTGAGCAACCTATACGGGTATGTGAAGACTAAACTTACTCCTTTGAATTATGGTAATGCTCATACACTCTATTACTCTTCCAAGCTTGCTATTAAAAGAATTAGCTTATCCACTAATGTTTAGTTAAAGAATTCATATGCATACCTTATGGCTACAAAAGAAAAGTGATTAAGCATTTATATGTAGATCTATGATCCCCTTTATTGACTTGCAAAGGTTACCTCCTGTATGGAAGCTTAACTTGATTATCATTTTTACTTGTAGAGCAGTATTCTCTTCATAGTACACAATCCTATCAAACTTCGAACACCTCGCTTACTTAGGAAAGCATTCACTACGACACTAAGTAAATGGTTAGCCCCTAATAATCAGATTTAGGCTTAGCTAGAATGCCTTAGCCTGAATATAACTGCTTAAACATACTAGAATTTGAATGGTAGGCCTAATGCCTAAACAGATTTTACTAAGTTACTTATGCGCTAGATAGTAACCCATGCACTTTAAACGTTAAGTGATAGAAAGAGGTTACCTAGTGATGGATATAGATGTCATTAACATATGTCTAAGACTAATAATAAGATGACCCTATCAGATGCAATATGCATACATAAAACTAGATAACAATTAGTTTATAAACCAACCAACCTAATGATTAAATTTTAAGGTTCCTGTTGGTAGAATTCATAAAGTTTTGCAGGACCAGCTTTCTAAGCTAAGCAGATTTTAGAAGCTGAGTAGAGTCCTACCCCAAAAATGGTTCCTGAATATTGGGGTTCCAAGACGGAAGCTCTAATACTTTCTACACCAGATAAGGTTCCTGAACAAAAAGCGCTTCCAGGATGAAGGTTCTACTGAACCTAGGGCATCCACGATGGAGCTTCAAGGACGAAACATCCAAATGGGAACCCTAGGATGGGGCTTCCAGAATAAAACATCTAGAGTGAGGATCCCAGGATGGGGTTTCCAAGATGAAGCATCTAGGATGGGTATCCCAAGGTAGGGCTACCGAGACGATATGTCATGGTGGAAGCTCTAGGATGAATACTACAATCTCGAAGGGCAGGGTTCCAGTCACCCTTCGAGCAGGGTTCCAGTCACCCACAATGCATGTGGACAATCATTATGGGTTACCATTGAAACAATTGAAGGTTCCAAAGTTGGAAGCTCCTTCGCTACTCCTATGATGGAGACGAGGTAATATTTATGATGCGTCTAAATACACACGTCATAACCAAATTACACAGGTATGTGAGAAAGTAAACCCTCTTTAATTGCATGAAATTGCACTCTATGACAAGCATGTGAAATGATTATCCCTTAGGCTAAAGATTATTACTTTTTGATATGCCGAATTCATTGAAATCCTTGCGTGAATAGGAGAATTCGATATGCTAGAGGTATTAAGTCGAGATGATTAGCAAGACCTACAAGATATCTTTCATTGTGCATCCTATGTGACTCTACCACATGAATATCTGCATGATGCTAAATGACTCTTGCCTACTAAAATTCAAATATGTTATTAACATGTCTAGATACTGCCTAAGCAATACATATGTTGTCACTCATTTAGGATACATGAGATGAACATCAGGCATGCACTAGAAAATATATTATGAGATAAGTAATGTTTGAGGTTAATATATTCCTTGAATGTTTATATGTAGCTAATGGCTAGCCTATATCTTTAGTGCTCACCTGCAATGGATAGCATGCAAGGTTAATGTTATTCACCTGTAACTAACAGCTTGCAGGTTCCTTGCTGTTTACCTACTACTAATAGGTTTCGTGCTATATACCTATTGCTGACTGTTTACATATTATTTATATGCAATCAATAGCTTGCAGGATGATTGCTATTCACCTGAAGCAAATGGCTTCCGAGTTCCATGATGTTTACCTATGGCTAACAAGTTTCCGTTGTTATTTACTTATAGCTAATGACTAATGATTTCTTTGATATTTATCTGCAACTAATGGTATGCAGGTTCCTTGAGACTTACTTGAAACTTATAGCTAACAGCTTCCAACTAATAGCTTCCAGCTTGTAGCTTCCATTCTGCATCTTCTGTCAAACAGCTTGCAGGTTCATTGATGATCAGTTACAGCTAACAACTTCTAGACTTCACAAAAGTAAGATTAAAGCTGGAATGGGCTGACATATTACACGAGAAAGAGATCTAAGGGCTCGGGGGGTAACTCGGTTCCCCAACACCCTACCACAAAGAGGAAAAAGGGGTTCCCATTATAAGTTCACATGAAACAAGGGGCTTCCACCCTCAATGTTCAGCAACGGAAACCCGAATCCGAATCGACACGATAAGAACAAAGATAAGTTTTACTCTACTGCCTTTTCATTTTCACTATCATGCATGTTTTCCACACTTATAAAGAAGATTTTTCAACATTCATCTGAAAACTTTGCTGAGATGCATGTTCTGACAAAAAGATCATTGTTTTGCCTTGCATAAATTCACAAACATACGAATATGCCTACATGATCTGAATTATACCTGAACCAATACATGAAAATCATCATGATTTACACAATGCATGTGTTTTTATAAACATTTTTTCGAAATTGCTAGCTGAAACTGTCGAGTAGGTACCTAGGCACGCTATATGCCCCACATGTTACCACTTGGAAAGACATGGAAGCAATTGAAGGTGTCTCCACGACCTTCCATTAGTTCCCCTTGAGACACGCATACAAGATTATTAATGACATAAGCGCGCATATGAGATTATGTGTTGCCTCCTGAAAATTCATGCGAGTACAAATCACTTACAACTTATAGGAGAAGTCCTCAAAATACTCATTATAGGAGAAGTCCTCAAAATACTCAACAATTTCTTTGGGGATCCAATGCGTTGGAATAATGGAAACATCTGAAAATTGTTGCACAATGCCTGGAAAAGTGTGTTCGCCAAGGTCCTACTTGATTGGGGAAGCGGCAACATACCTTTTTTACAAAATCATTTGCACTAACATATTCATACTTTCCTGTATGCATCAAATATGTGTGATCTTGTGTATTATCTTTAAGGGCTACTTAGCCCTCGTTACTTATCTCTTTTTCTAGTTGTCTTGGTAGCCCAGGTTTCGGACGCTTGAGGCATCTTACAACCGAAAGAGCTTCAGGACATCAAGAGATTCTTACATGGAGGCCAATTTGGTAGATAAATGAAGCATATCAGAGCATAAAGTCATGATTCTAAAAAAGAAATTCCAGAAGCCGGTAGCCCCATGATATGTGCCAACCGGAGTACCACGAATGATATGAAGTGAAAAGAAGATATCCTTGATTTGAGAACTCACATTGAAATACGTATGCATAAGCAGAGTGTTTCCTGTTTCTTACGCCGAGTTAGCTCATGTAAGCTTGGGAACACGATGTGGAAAATGTGTACTTCTCTGAGAGAATAATAAGAAAGGATTGGACCTTACCTTGTTCTGGTTCCTCTTGCACTTATGCTTCAAGGAACCGGGGGGTAATTGTTGTGACCAAAATCTTGCATGGATCAGATTTAGGCCCATGATGAGTTTTGGGTCCAATCCACAAGGAAAGAGGATGTCTCAGAGGGCTTCCAGGGTACCCGTGGTAACCCATGAAAACTGGTGAGAGGGATCCCGGATAATAGAGCTCCCAGATGACAAGGCTCCTGGAAAGCAGGCTTCCCAAAATAGCCTACCAGAGGGGCTACCGGAGGGGTTACCGGAGGGGCTACCGCCGGAACCCCCAGCTTCCCCGGAAGCCTGGCAAAAACACATATTCAGACTAGGACAGCCATCAGATAAGGCTTCCAGTATGGCTTTCATACTTGGGTTATCGGATTCAGGTTACCGGGGGGGTACCGGAGCCAGGCTACCGGGCGGTACCCCCAGCTTCCGCCGGAAGCCTGATTAGGCTGCCAATTCAGATAAGGCACACTTCATACTTTTTAGGAGCACGTCTCTACAGCTGAAATACACCTCTAAACGGATAATTATTCAGTTATTCGAGGATATACATCATATATACATGATAAATCCTTCATTCTTCAGATAAACATCATGAGATTGGCTTCCAACAGTCCTAGTACGGCTTGGAAACCTCATAAATACATCACAATCAGTTGATACACGTCAATATCAATCATTATCTCATCAGATACGAGATAACTCATCACAAACAACCGAACTTATCAATCAAGAACTACATACGGGCTTGATCCACTATAAATAGTGGTATGTAGGCAGTTTACGGGGTCTCTTCTCGAAACGCACGTTGATACTAAGAGCATGTATACTCCGGTGCACGTTCACTCTCATAATTAGGGTTCTTGGCAGGCCAACATTCGGTCCTTGAGCTCTAATTCCCGTAGATTCAGCCCCTATCATCACCAAAACACCTTCCCGTGTTCTTCGGAAACCCCTAGCCGTGAGCCTTCCCGGGCGGCTAGCCATAAATCTCCGACTGCGAGCCTTTCCGGGCAGTTGGGCGATTCCATATTCAACGGCGCTATTCCAGCAACGACCTCCACGTAGTTGTGCTAAAATCCTCCCACAACAGTTACTAATTTTTCAATTGTTGTTTTGTGTTGAAGTTATTGATAATTTACGGAATGAAGGAGACGGGGAGTTGTTTGAATTAGATGATGAGAAAATGGTGGCCAAATGTGTAACAACAGAAGCAACCTTGGCAGGTTAAAGAAAAACTCCATTTAATTAAACTCCATTTAATGATGAGATGGGGAGTTTGTTGATTGTTTTGACCCCTATCTTTAAACTTAGTTAATTTTAGTTAAGATATGCATTTGAGAAGTAGGATATTGGGAAATGTAAAATGTGTTTGCACAAGAAACTGATTAGAAATGAGTCTCACTGGGTCACTCTATACTTTGATAAAATTTATGCATAATTGATATACTCTTCTTTGATCTGCATTCTGTTGTATATTTTAAAATGCAATGTTTTGGATCTAGATTTTCTTTAAGTAAATTACTGCTTAGGATGATAGGGTAATATTTTAGATATTTCTTAAAAAGACAGCATTAATCAATGTTCTTGATCTTATTGACAGCAAATGGTCAATTGCCATAGACAGGTTTCTCTTATCACTAAATTGAGAGATATTAAATAGGAGATTGAATACAGAGTGTTCTCTTTAAATAGTTTTAGAGATTTTAGAATGTCTTATTTCACTGAAAATAGCATATGACATTGCAATACGTAGCAAATTAATCTCAATTAATCTGTTTGCTTCAGCATCATCATTAGATCAGGTGCATTCTTTCTAAGAGATGTTTGCCTTCCCTGTTCTGTGTATAATTTTCATTATAAATTATGGGGTATATCACCATGTATATTTGTTTGATGCAAGTTTATTCAGAAGACTGATACATTGACTTAGCAGTCTCAAAAGTTTACAAACATGATATTAGAATGTAATTTTAGAATATAAACTATGTTAAAGGTAAAGTGATCTGATAGGTGCTATGTGGGGCATGCAGGAATACTACTGCAACTGCTGATTTCATATTAATATGATTATAGATTGTAAAGTGAAGTTATTTATCAATTTAAAACTTCTGAAACAATTATAGATTGATGATAGATATAGCTTGAAACTAATTTATACATAGGTACAAGGTCTTTGGAATAGCTCTTAAGTCTTCTCTGCTGCTAACTTGTGCTGTCTTGTACTCTTAAATATTAGCAAGTATGTTGCAACCATTTAGGTTCTTGTGAACTGGTTAGTGTGAGAATATGCTCTCCTGTTACTGGTCATGGTCAAGACTCTAGGAATCGCGCTGCCCGGCAACGGATTCCTCATAGAATTTGGACTGACGAAGATGGCGTGGAGCATGTTAAGGCAAGTTATGTATAGGAATAGGAGGAGTAGAAGTAATATAAATTAGGTCAGAGCTGCACTTTACAATTAAAGTAGACGTAATATGAACCCGAGCTTTCTAACCAACAAAATATTGCCTGTTTGGAAATTCTATACTCCAAATAGGATTGTATTAGCAAACCCTACCAATCACCACAATACCAAGTCTGAGAAGTACTACAGAAGAGAGCTCCAATTTATATGATGTTTTGACTAATTATTTTATTCAGCAAATTCTAGTTCTTCAACTGACTGGCAAGTTAATGAATTCAGGAAACGGAAAAGAAAAGAAAGAGATAAACTCTGATAAAGTAATAAATACATTCTCTTGGAATAGCTGGTTTTGTTCTCCTTTTATGATTTTTTAATATAACAGTATCATACATCTATATCTATATTGTCCTTTACTATTGCACTTTATTCTATATGATTTCATTTTCTATTCTCATTAAAGCTGACAGTTGATCATGTGTGATTTACATATTCTATTCACAGAATTTTTTGTTTTTGATACTGCTATGTTATAGTCTTATGTCGAAATTAATTAGTTATCTCTGTTTCACTACCAGCAACATTTCATGGATTTCCTTTCTGGTTCGATGTCGAATTTAGTAGCCCTGTGACATCCCCCGCTGATCGTAATGTACCACCCTCGCAGTTTTTAAGCAATCATCCCCATAGAAGTGGTCAAAAGAGAAAGCGTGCTGATTTCAATGAAGCAATTGTACTCTCAACGGCACCTGACAAACCGCCTACACACTTGGAACAAGTATAAGTTGTATAATATTTTTCCCATTGTATTGCTACCTTTTCCTTTCGTCACTCTTGAGTCACACTCTTGTTTCATGCAACTCCATGGCTGAATCTGGTACTATTTAATTTAGGAAACAGGTGTTTTTATGATTTTCCAGAACTAGCATTGTCTAAAGAAAGCTTCTTCTGCAATTTGATTACTAGTGTAATCTCTTTGACATTAGTATGAACCATGTTTCCTGTTGACCATTCTTTTGTGAGGGAAGCAATTATGCGCCGATTTCTTTTTTATGCCTGATAATGTTTAGTAGATTTCCCTGAATTTTTCTTAATGTTAATAAATTTTTGTGTTGGTTTAAGGCTGAGACAGATTGGGAAGCAGGAGGGAACACAGGTGTTTCAGACAAGCAAATACTTTTGAAGATTTTTTCACCAAATGTTCTTGATATCACCCTGGTAGACTTGCCCAGTATAACTAAGGTTCCTGTTGGCGACCAACCTTCTGACATAGAAGCTCGCATTAGAACAATGATCAAGTCATATATTAAGCTTCCCAATTGTTTAATACTAGCTGTTACACCAGCAAATTCTGATCTTGCCAACTCAGATGCCCTTCAAATAGCTGGAAATGATGATCCAAATGGTAATTTCCTAACTTGTATGTCATTTCTTGGTTTGGGTTCAGCTAAACTATTAGAAGTAAATGTTATTATAGCGTGGTACTGTTGCTAGCTAAATATTTGTTCATTTAAATGCAGGTGATCGAACTATTGGTGTAATCTCGAAGGTGATTTTGAAATCCATTACATTTTCTTATATGTTTGAATTTGGATAGTTAATTCCATCATAGACATTCTAGATTGGTTATGGTATGGTTATGCTTGTTTTGGATTATGGCCGGTAGGAATGTATGTTTGAATGAACTATGGATGGTTGTAAATGAATGACTTTAGTTGGTTGAATGTCTATTTTTGTTGATGGAAATAGCTTTTATAAAAATTTCTTGTTTGTAACAGTATCAAAAACATTAGTTTTAAATGTCAGATAGAGAAAAGTGATGTCTAGTAACTACATATACAGCCAATTGTCATTAAAAATTTATGTCTAATGACAACTTACACATCGATTAGAGACATAAAAAATGATGTACTAATGAGGCCTTACACCTCGTTTATCTTTATAAAAAACTGTTATATTAGAAGTCTTAAACATCAGCTGAAAACGATGTCTGAGGGACCTCAGACATCGGTTTTAAAAATAGGTAACCAATGCAATAGATATCTTCAGCATCGCCTAAAACCGATGTCTCTGATCACATTATACATCGGTTTTCTTTATATTTACCGATGTTAATAAAGGCTTAGACATAAATATTTGGAAAAAACAGATGTCTATGTCGAATTTTTCTATGTTTGCTATATGTTAAATAACATCTAAGACCTCTAATTTAACAATTCAAAAGTTAAACTCATGCAGTTAACCCAAGAAGACAGTACATAAACATCAAAAATATTTTTAAAACTGATGTGTAATATGCTAATAGACATCGGCCAGAAACCGATGTCTAAACTTTCGACTTTAGACATCACCGACAAAGACATCGGTCAGGATTTTTCAAAGACATCGGCCAGAAACCGATGTCTATTAGCGTTTTTTTAGTAGTGACTTTAAGGTCCAAGCCATCTCAACGATGCTGGGATCGCACTTGCTTTTATCTCAAGGTAACAGTTCATAACTGCTATTATCAAGGCACTTCGCATCTGCGAGCACAGATCGCATCTAAACAAACGAAGACAACCTACATGAAGACTTATGCAAATGGAAAGTACAATATTACTATGAAGACAATAAACATGAAAACACAGGCAATTATATTGGAAACATAGAAGAAATCAAAGTTAAGTTGGGTCGCTATGCGATCTCAAGAGACGTAACAGTTATCAGAGTTAATCAAAAAATATGGTTACATCTTGCGAGGTATTCGAAGGGTACCCGCATCCCTAGTTCAAGAGACTTAAAGATAGTAATGGTTGTAAACAAATCACGAAGCATTTTTGTCTTGATTAACTTTGGCGGTTTCCTCAGCCAGCCTAGCTTCTTCAGCTATCCTTGCTTCTTCTGCGAGCCGCTCCTCCTCGGCGTCCTCAGCAGCAATGTAATAACCCTAACTTTAGCAAAACTACAGTGGTCACATGAATAGTAAATTTCGAGGATTTAGAGAAATGGTATATAAGTACTCCATAATGGAAACGGAAAATGAATAAACAGAAACCATATTAGTGTTGTACATTGAAAATAAGTGACTCGAAATGACGATAGATTCCAGAAATTCCTGAACATGGATTTTTAAGATTTTGATTTCGAATAAGCTTCTATTGGACATTAAGGAGCATGGAAATATTATAAGAATTATATATTGAGGGATTAGTGAATTTAGGTTAAACCAAAGGATTATTAAGTTAAGAGAATACCAAGGGAAATTGGATTCGTAAATGATTTCAAAAACCACTGAGATAATGAGGTATATTCAAAACGAACCACAATTAGACGAGTATGGAAACCAAACCATCAAGATTAGTAATATAACAAGGATACATACCACATTATATTATCCAAGGTCATTAGCATTATAATTACAAAATCAAAATGGGATTATTGGATCATCAAAGTGATGTCATCATCCACTAACATGTTTTAAGGGGTAGATTAGTCTTTTAACAAGCTTTTAACCACAAAATATCTTACCAAGCTTCCAAGACAAGCTAGAAGGATCAAGATTAAGCCAAGATAACATCAAAACCAAACACAAAAACCTCTCCCCCTTCTTGTTTCTTATACTCGGCCAAAGTAAGAAAAATAAGAAAAATAAAATAAAAAACCCTAGCTAACATCAACTACAAATCAAGAGAAAAATCATGGAGCTTCTTGGAGGTTAGGAAGGATCATCTACAAAGTTTCATAGCAAACTAACATCATTTGGCAAGGTAATAAATTCATGAAAGTTGATGGTGAATAGTGATGAATAGTAGTTTTCAAGAAACTAACTTGATTTTCATAATTCTTTTAGTTGATTCAAGCTAGTATAAGGTTGATTAAGGGTATATCAAGGATTGTTAAGGGTTATCAAAGCTTCAAGAAGGTATAATCATGCTTGCTCTTTTATATTTATGATGGATATGGTTGTGTTTAGTGATTAAGTGGTATAAATGTTATGATTATGATGTTATAAGTGTTTGTAAGTGATTAAAGTTGAATATGGAAGTGTTTGGGCTTGTAACCATGGCTGGTAATGAAGACCACATGGTGTAGGTGATCATTATTGTGTTTGATGATTGAGTTGGAGGAGTTGGATTTTTGGAAAGTATGAAAATACAGCGGTTATAATGTCCGATTTTTGTTTAACCAAGTAGATGTCCTGTTTTGGAATAACAGTCACGTACGGTAGGTTACTGTCCAGACCCTCTTGTGACCATGATGAGATAGAGCTTGGTTCATAGATTGTTTTGATATAAGGTGCGTTAAAATCTGATGAACGGTTTAGGAGAAAAGTCAGTTTTAGTGAAAGGCGTTCGAAAGTCGAGATACCGTAGTTGTACCAACTTTGAGGCTATAACTACCATACTTAGACATTTTTAAAAATTATAAAACTTTGGGACATTGCAGTAGGGTAGACAGAGAGTCATTATCAGTTGACCTTGTAGTAAAATTCGAAATCCATATTTTCTGAGAATTTTTACAGTTAAGTGTGGTCGTTAGGGGAAATGGTGAAAACCCCTGAAACTTCGATTGAGTTTATAAATGGTTAAGTTCTTGAACCTTTGGGGTAATAATGATACGTTAAACATATATTAAAGTGTTAAGGGTAATGTTATACAAGAGTGTAGTGAGTAAGAGATGTAGTATTCTAACGACGGACCTTTTGTGTTTATAGAAACTCCGGAGGAGACACGAGCCACACCGTCCGGATACCGAAACCGAGGCAAGATCTTTTCTATCCCTACTTGGAAATTATTTATCTTCAAGGAAACTTGATTTTATGAAATATATATATATGTGATGCTATTGTTACTATATCGTTAAGAATTTGTTTCCTTGATTATTGATGTTAAAAGGGAAGGTATATGAGTATGATATGCATATGGATATGGATATGAGTATGAGATGGATATGAATACACATAGAGATGATTATGCATGAAGTGAACATGCCTTATGATTAAAGGAATATAAAGGAATGGTATCAGTTATTATCTAAGGTTATATGATTTATAATATTATATTCTTCCTAAGTATTGTGATTTAATAAATATTATTGAATGGTATTTAATACTTTTGAGATAAATGGTATACTCTAAGTATATAAAAGCATATTGATTTCATTGAATACAGAGGAGATGCTTGAGTCATAATCAAAGTATTATGACATATACAATTTTTAAAAGTGATGATAAATGGAAATGGAAATGATATATGTGAATGGAAATGCGAATGGAAACGGAAAAGTGGAAAAATGTGAAATGGTACATGATAATGGTAAAATGATTTGAAAGGGGGATTGCAACAGTAAGCATAAGAGGCTGTGTGGGAGTGGCACGGTCCAGCATTCAATATTTTCTTACGGCACGAAGATGCCAAGGGAGGATGTAGCAGGTAGCCTTCCTCCGGGGTTGATTACCAGGTAGGGATCATCCCTTCTACTAGTAGTAAACAGAGAGCGGATACGGTCAGGCGACTGATCATCGTCTTACGTATCTGGCGCCAGCAGATATCCCCAAAACTTGAAAGAAAGAATTGAAAATGGTTTTCAGATTTCTATAACTGAAAACAAAAAAGTGAGATGAAATGATGGAATTATTGTTACAAACGAAGAGAAACTGATTTTATATTAATTTATATGATTGTTGCATAAGAAGGAAATGAGAAGATTATAGCGAGAGACTTGTTTAAGTTTTTATATTATCTTGAAAGATCACACTGAAATGGTATATTGATGGTTATAGCATTCAAGAAGAGGAACTGATATTATATGATGTTAGAAGCGAGACTGATGGAATGATACTATATATTTCTTACGTACAAGGATAATTGGAAAGTGTATATATATATTGAATGGAAATAAAATTCTTCCATAATAACTGAAGTTTGCTTTTGTCTATTATATATATATAACAGTTTATTTTCCTTTGATGTTAGTAGATAGAAATTATCTTGCTGAGCTATTTTTGCTCATTCTTGCTACTTATCTATATACAGCTAGGAATGCCAATAATTCGCAGAACGCCCCGCAAGAGGGTAGGGGGAAGGCGACCTTCTGAGAGCACGCTAGCATTGATTCCTGAGGTAGCGTAGAGGCAGACGGGTTCTGAGAGCTTATGTATAATTAAGGGTGTAAGAATGTAATAAACTTTTGATTGTTGGAACACTTCATGTCGAAGTGTTATTCAACAATGTACTTAAGTATGATCCTGGTTTGTAATAACTGTTCAACTCTTAACTTTATTATGGTGAATGTTGTTCTCTGAGCATATGACTGGTGTGTGTGTGTTTATTATTACGGGGTCAATGGCATAAGTATTAATTGGTAAAAAGAAAAAAAAAACTCAAGAGATATTGATATTGAATGGAAATTGGTCCGTGATGGCCCGGATCCATGACCCCGGATTTGGGGCTGTCAAAGTTTGGTATCAGAGCTTAGGGTCATAATGCTCAGGAACAAGAGTGATAATAATAAATGTATCAGTTATAATATAAATTGTGAACTTCCATCAAGTTCAGGGGTGGTATATCGCATGTAGTATTTATTTTAAGCATATATTATAATTTTATAGACCGTTACTAATAGAATTTTATGTTTTATTATAGGGAGCGGAGATGGGTGAGCCGAGTTGGGACCCCCAGTGGCTAGGATTGTCTGAGCAGGAGATTATAGACCTGCAGCTAGTAGGAGTAGAGGTGCCAGACTATGCTGTTGATGACCTCAGAGAGAGACGACGTGCTAGTGCCAGAGAGAGATATGAGCAGAGCCTGAGAGAGGAGGCAGAGGAGCGCAGGCAGAGGGATGCTGTAGCCTTAGTGCCATACACTGGTAGACCTTTTGTGGGATCTGATGGGGCAGGTCCTTCCCGAGTACGGTCAGATATCCCCGAGGAGGAGAGGCCCTTGCGTAAGAGGCCTAGGTTGTCAGTCATAGCTGAGGAGGAGGAGGATGAGACCGAGTGGACCGATATTCATGTGATTCCTACCCCTGTTATACCTGATCCAGTGCCCTCACCTATTCCATCTCCTCTACCGAGTCCTGATCCGTGGGGGGATCCAGCAGAGCCATTTACTCCACCGGGACACTTTATTTTATCAGAGGATGAGTTGGAGGATGATCCTTCTGAGGATGCGGACACGGAGCCAGTTCCTCCATCCCCACCATTTGCACCTCCCCCACCTCCACCAGTAGATGCACCCCCATTTGTAGATGTACCTCCCCCAGCCGCTGTGCCCCCTCAGGAGGCACCTATATTTCCAGGTGATCAGTTGCCAGCTATTCTCTTGTCAGAGTACTTTGTCCTACAGGGACAGCTGGAGGAGTCCCGTCGGACTATAGATACACTTGTGCAGAGGTTATACAGAGCGAGAGGAGGAGGTGTGATACCAGATGGGTTGTCTTTGGGCATAGTTAGTATCGAGCTGCGGGCACTCGGTGATATTAGGAGGATGTTGGGAGACAGAGGGGATCCAGTATGGAGGGCTCAGATAGTAGATGTAGTCACCACTATGGTAGTGCAGATCAGGGACGTTGTCAGAGCGGCGTTACCGTGATTCGGAGTAGTAGTCTTAGACACTAATCAGACTAGTCATCTTGTTGATGTCATTTTGGGGATTAGGTTAGTTGTTTACTGTCTTAATCCCAGTCTGATTAGAGGACAGTTAGTAGTACTTTTGTTATGGCGGATTAGTATGTACGGATATGTTTTTGGGTTTCGAACCTTGTACTTTATGATGTATATATTAGCTAGTAGTGAAGGATGTATCCACAAGTTGTAAACTATTTATGTGAATTAATGAAGTTTATGTATTTTGCCTAATTCTATCGTATTTTGATAATAAATGATGAGATTTGGAAATAATAATGTATGTCAGGTGATTGACTTAAATGAAAAGGTTATTGTGCTAAGGGTGATATGCTTATTTGTTAAAGTTGTAATATAACTAGATACTAACTGCGTGAAGTTAAAATATTGAAATGCATAAATGAGTTAACTAATGATATGATTGTGTATATATGGAAATGATGTATATTATACCCTAAATTTTGGGTGATTAATGGAGAATATTGCTATATACAGAATCATGCCGCCTAAGCGTAATAATAGAACAAATGCAAGAGAAAATGAGAGAGAGGAAGGAAGTCACAATAGACAGAATGAAAATGCTCATAATGAACAAAATCATGAAGAAGAAGAGGAAGATGAATCAACTGAACAACAAGGAAATCAGGGCGGTGATCCCTTTAACCAATTCATGGAACTATTGAGGCAGAATTTAGCTAATCCACAGAACCCTCAACCCCCACCTGTTCTTCCTAATCAGGCAGCTAACTCCTTTCGTGCCTTTAAGTCATTGAAACCCCCAGAGTTTGAGGGAACTGTTGACCCAGTATTAGCCAGAGCATGGCTGAAAGAAATAGAGAAAGCTTTTGAGATATTGAGGATCGAAGAGGATCAGAAAACAATCTTTGCAACCTATCTCTTAAAAGGAGAGGCAAATTATTGGTGGGAAGCTAAGAAGAACCTAGAAGGAGCGGGAGTGATAACCTGGGAACATTTCACTAGGGTGTTTTTAGAGAAGTAATCCCCTAGGTATCTGGAAAACCAAATGGAGATGAAATTTCTGGAATTAAAGCAGGATAATCTATCAGTGGCCGAGTATGAGACTAAATTTACTGAATTGTCTAGGTTTGTTCCAGAATTTGTGCGTACTGAGGAACAACGAGCGAAAAGGTTCCAACAAGGATTGAAACCATGGCTACGTACGAGAGTGGCACCGTTTGAGTTAACTGATTATGCTGCGATAGTTCAAAAGACATCCATTATAGAAGCTGAGAGTGAACAAAACCAGATAGGTCGAGAAAGTAAGAAAAGGAGATTTGAGGGCCAGAATGGAGGTTCAAGTGAAGGAAGTTACTTTAGCAAGGTTGGTAAAGGACAAAAATCTCAGTTTGTGGGAAAGTCAGGGAGTAACAAGGCTGTTAGTGAGACTGTGAATCAAGGTGGCAAATCCTCAGGAACTTTTCAGTCTAATCAAGCATGACCACCCTTACCAGATTGTAGCAAGTGTGGTAGAAAGCATACGGGAGTGTGTAGGATGTCGGAAATAACTTGCTTTAAGTGCGGACAGAAAGGACACTATTATAACCAGTGCACATCAACTGACAAAATTGATATCAAGTGTTATCAATGTGGGAAATTAGGACACTTTGCTAGAGATTGCCGTTCCAGTGGGTCATCTGCGCCGGGACAAAGTATGACTGCTTCAAATAGACCTACTGCCAGGGTGTATAATATGACTTTAGGAGAAGCGTTGAAAAAGCCGGATACAGATGCAGGTGAACATTTTCTCTTGTTATTTAACCTTCTAAGTGTAAATGTTTGGTTAGGAATCAATGTGGTCAATGAATGGTATAGGTAGGTTGACAATCTAGATAAGGAAAATCAGTATCTGTTAGGGGTTATAAATTCTATGAAAAGGAGAATAAGAGTATTTTGGGAAAAACACAAACTTGTTTAGGCACGAACAGGAAATATATGTTACAGGTAGAATTTTCTTACAATTGTTTCAAGGAATCTTATTCTAGCCAAATTTCTGGAGGATTTTACAGAGACAAGATATAATAAGATTGAAGTGTTTATATTTTATGTCATGATAGAGATCAAAATACAGATAAAACCATAAGTGAGATACACTACCATTCAGGGGAGGCCAATGTGGTGGCCGATACCCTTAGCTAAGAGAGGAATGAGAGATGAACTAATGTGGAATGACTAAAACAAGAGGAGAATGAAAGGGACTGATATAGATAAGCTAAATGGCATGTTGATGAATGACAAACAAGATTATGTTGGTGTATTTTTACGCAAACAAGATAGAGATATTATGAAGGAAAAAGGGTAAGAGAAAGTGGTGTAGAAGTCAGAAGTGTGGATGAAAGAGGTATCTATGGACATTTTCAACGTGATTCCGGGACGGAATCCTTTTAAGGGGGGAAGACTGTAATAACCCTAACTTTAGCAAAGCTACAGTGGTCACATGAATAGTAAATTTCGAGGATTTAGAGAAATGGTATATAAGTACTCCATAATGGAAACGGAAAATGAATAAACAGAAACCATATTAGTGTTGTACATTGAAAATAAGTGACTCGAAATGACGATAGATTCCAGAAATTCCTGAACATGGATTTTTAAGATTTTGATTTCGAATAAGCTTCTATTGGACATTAAGGAGCATGGAAATATTATAAGAATTATATATTGAGGGATTAGTGAATTTAGGTTAAACCAAAGGATTATTAAGTTAAGAGAATACCAAGGGAAATTGGATTCGTAAATGATTTCAAAAACCACTGAGATAATGAGGTATATTCGAAACGAACCACAATTAGACGAGTATGGAAACCAAACCATCAAGATTAGTAATATAACAAGGATACATACCACATTATATTATCCAAGGTCATTAGCATTATAATTACAAAATCAAAATGGGATTATTGGATCATCAAAGTGATGTCATCATCCACTAACATGTTTTAAGGGGTAGATTAGTCTTTTAACAAGCTTTTAACCACAAAATATCTTACCAAGCTTCCAAGACAAGCTAGAAGGATCAAGATTAAGCCAAGATAACATCAAAACCAAACACAAAAACCTCTCCCCCTTCTTGTTTCTTATATTCGGCCAAAGTAAGAAAAATAAGAAAAATAAAATCAAAAACCCTAGCTAACATCAACTACAAATCAAGAGAAAAATCATGGAGCTTCTTGGAGGTTAGGAAGGATCATCTACAAAGTTTCATAGCAAACTAACATCATTTGGCAAGGTAATAAATTCATGAAAGTTGATGGTGAATAGTGATGAATAGTAGTTTTCAAGAAACTAACTTGATTTTCATAATTCTTTTAGTTGATTCAAGCTAGTATAAGGTTGATTAAGGGTATATCAAGGATTGTTAAGGGTTATCAAAGCTTCAAGAAGGTATAATCATGCTTGCTCTTTTATATTTATGATGGATATGGTTGTGTTTAGTGATTAAGTGGTATAAATGTTATGATTATGATGTTATAAGTGTTTGTAAGTGATTAAAGTTGAATATGGAAGTGTTTGGGCTTGTAACCATGGCTGGTAATGAAGACCACATGGAGTAGGTGATGATTATTGTGTTTGATGATTGAGTTGGAGGAGTTGGATTTTTGGAAAGTATGAAAATACAGCGGTTATAATGTCCGATTTTTGTTTAACCAAGTAGATGCCCTGTTTTGGAATAACAGTCACATACGGTAGGTTACTGTCCAGACCCTCTTGTGACCATGATGAGATAGAGCTTGGTTCATAGATTGTTTTGATATAAGGTGCGTTAAAATCTGATGAACGGTTTAGGAGAAAAGTCAGTTTTAGTGAAAGGCGTTCGAAAGTCGAGATACCGTAGTTGTACCAACTTTGAGGCTATAACTACCATACTTAGACATTTTTAAAAATTATAAAACTTTGGGACATTGCAGTAGGGTAGACAGAGAGTCATTATCAGTTGACCTTGTAGTAAAATTCAAAATCCATATTGTCTGAGAATTTTTAAAGTTAAGTGTGGTCGTTAGGGGAAATGGTGAAAACCCCTGAAACTTTGATTGAGTTTATAAATGGTTAAGTTCTTGAACCTTTGGGGTAATAATGATACGTTAAACATATATTAAAGTGTCAAGGGTAATGTTATATAAGAGTGTAGTGAGTAAGAGATGTAGTATTCTAACGACGGACCTTTTGTGTTTATAGAAACTCCGGAGGAGACACGAGCCACACCGTCCGGATACCGAAACCGAGGCAAGATCTTTTCTATCCCTACTTGGAAATTATTTATCTTCAAGGAAACTTGATTTCATGAAATATATATATGTGATGCTATTGTTACTATATCGTTAAGAATTTGTTTCCTTGATTATTGATGTTAAAAGGGAAGGTATATGAGTATGATATGCATATGGATATGAGTATGAGATGGATATGAATACACATAGAGATGATTATGCATGAAGTGAACATGCCTTATGATTAAAGGAATATAAAGGAATGGCATCAGTTATTATCTAAGGTTATATGATTTATAATATTATATTCTTCCTAAGTATTGTGATTTAATAAATATTATTGAATGGTATTTAATACTTTTGAGATAAATGGTATACTCTAAGTATATAAAAGCATATTGATTTCATTGAATACAGAGGAGATGCTTGAGTCATAATCAAAGTATTATGACATATACAATTTTTAAAAGTGATGATAAATGGAAATGGAAATGATATATGTGAATGGAAATGCGAATGGAAACGGAAAAGTGGAAAAATGTGAAATGGTACATGATAATGGTAAAATGATTTGAAAGGGGGATTGCAACAGTAAGCATAAGAGGCTGTGTGGGAGTGGCACGGTCCAGCATTCAATATTTTCTTACGGCACGAAGATGCCAAGGGAGGATGTAGCAGGTAGCCTTCCTCCAGGGTTGATTACCAGGTAGGGATCATCCCTTCTACTAGTAATAAACAGAGAGCGGATACGGTCAGGCGACTGATCATCGTCCTACATATCTGGCGCCAGCAGATATCCCCAAAACTTGAAAGAAAGAATTGAAAATGGTTTTCAGATTTCTATAACTGAAAACAAAAAAGTGAGATGAAATGATGGAATTATTGTTACAAACGAAGAGAAACTGATTTTATATTAATTTATATGATTGTTGCATAAGAAGGAAATGAGAAGATTATAGCGAGAGACTTGTTTAAGTTTTTATATTATCTTGAAAGATCACACTGAAATGGTATATTGATGGTTATAGCATTCAAGAAGAGGAACTGATATTATATGATGTTAGAAGCGAGACTGATGGAATGATACTATATATTTCTTACGTACAAGGATAATTGGAAAGTGTATATATATATTGAATGGAAATAAAATTCTTCCATAATAACTGAAGTTTGCTTTTGTCTATTATATATATATAACAGTTTATTTTCCTTTGATGTTAGTAGATAGAAATTATCTTGCTGAGCTATTTTTGCTCATTCTTGCTACTTATCTATATACAGCTAGGAATGCCAATAATTCACAGAACGCCCCGCAAAAGGGTAGGGGGAAGGCGACCTTCTGAGAGCACGCTAGCATCGATTCCTGAGGTAGCATAGAGGCAGACGGGTTCTGAGAGCTTATGTATAATTAAGGGTGTAAGAATGTAATAAACTTTTGATTGTTGGAACACTTCATGTCGAAGTGTTATTCAACAATGTACTTAAGTATGATCCTGGTTTGTAATAACTGTTCAACTCTTAACTTTATTATGGTGAATGTTGTTCTCTGAGCATATGACTGGTGTGTGTGTGTTTATTATTGCGGGGTCAATGGCATAAGTATTAATTGGTAAAAAGAAAAAAAAACTCAAGAGATATTGATATTGAATGGAAATTGGTCCGTGATGGCCCGGATCCATGACCCCGGATTTGGGGCTGTCACAAGCAATCTCCTTCTTTAGAGTCTCAGCGAAGTCAGCATTGCCTAGGCCCAATTGATCCCAATCAAAGTCAGGGATTGTTCTGATGAACCCTTTCATGAAGCTAACCTGTCCCTTAACCAGAAATGCATCTTCAGCAGTTGACAGAGCAGTTTTAGCATCATTCAGATAGTTGGTCAGCTTTTCAATCTCCTCATCCTTCTTCTTAATTTTGTCATCGCTGGATTTTTGGAGGTCTTTGAGGGATTTCTTGAAATCATTCCTCTCTCTGCGAGTTGCCTTCAGATCTGTTCTGAGCTGTGTAGTGTCTTGGGAGAGTTTTTTCCTAAATGTTTCCTCCAGGGATCGTTTATCTTCAACTTTCTGAAACTCAAGAACTTTGTTTTTCTTGTCAAGCTGGGCAAAATGTTTGGTATGAGCGGCTTGGCGGATGAAGGCTTCAGCTAAACACTTGGTTAAGGCTTTAGCATTCTCTTCTGGCGATGCCTTCCACCACCCTGAGGTCTCAGCCTCGTCTGAATACTGAGTTCCCAATGCAGCAAAAAGATGTTGTGAAGCCATCGCGGTAACGACCCCAGAGGGTGGTCGAGAGGAGCCATCTTTTAGCAGCCCCTCTGTTCTGGTCGCTTGGAAGGAGTCTGTTCAGGAGAGGTTAGGGGTTCTCCAGCTATGTTAGATTGAGCTGAGGGGTCGCTAACGACCTTCTTGGAAGGTGCTGTTGGTTTTGGGGGAGGTGCCTTCAATGTAGACTGTGTCTTCGCACCCTTCTTGGCATTAAGGAAGGGGGGAGCCTTACCATCAGACATGCCTACAAAAAGAAAAAAGATAAGTTAAAAGATAGTTTAGTAAGATATATGCGAAGACAAGTATGATGCAGGTGCATGAATGTAAAGATAATACAATCCCTAAGTCCTATTGCTATTAAGGGTATACCCTCTTCTGGTATCTCTACACGAGAGGACGAAGCCTCCTCGGGCAATTTCCTTTTTCGCGAGGACCGCTTCGCGGTGGAAGGCCCCGCTTCAGGGGTGGATCCTACTCCTTCCTTGAGGAATCCACACTCGATTAAATTTTCTAAGGACATTAGAGTTCTAATGTTTCTTTCTTCCCTGGTCGACTTTGTTAGCGCCTCAGCGGCTCGTTTCTTCTCATCGCCTTTGAGAACAGTGCGAACTGGACCAACTGCAATGCCGAAATGGTTGTTAATTTTTATAATGTTTCGAGAGGATGAAGGAGTACAATTTGGGTAAATAACTCACCAGGAAGATAGTTGGAGCTTGTCTTAACTCTGGGGACTTCGTGTATGTACAAAAATGGTTCTTTCCACGAGCCGGCATTACTTATAGCCCCAGGAAGAAGATTTTTCTTGTTGAATTCTGCCCATATGGAAAAGTACACATATCCAAAATCCTTGGCCCCACATCGCTTCAATTGAAGGAAATAGCCCATAGTCCTCGCATCCATGGGTGGATATCCAAGTTTGTGATAAAGAATGTAAAGAGCGATCATGGCTCTGTACCCATTTGTACTTATTTGGATAGGGGCCAGAAAATAGGTCTTACAAACGTCGTTAATGAAGGGATAGAGGGGCGAGGAGACGCCTATCTTCATTAGAGGGACCGTTAGCACCATTCGTGGGACCCTACCACCATTCTTAGGTAGAATGATCTTACCTTCAGGTCGAAATCTCTCGACCCCCTCTGTGATGGTCTTCACAGTCAAGGTTGAAGACATGTCACGGCATGCAAGGATGCGAGGTTCACCTGGCTTGATCTTCGAACCGGGTTCAATATCCTTGGGGTTAGGCCCACCAACGTATATAACTCCCTCTAGCTCTAGTTGAGGGGTTGGAATATAAGGCTCTAGCGAAGCCTCAGGGACATATCCATAATCTTTGAAATTAACAACTCTTGACACCTCGTCAAGACCTCCATCATCTGAGGAAGGCTCCTCGTAGTCGTCATCGTCAGAGTTGGCTTCGTTGTCTGCTCCTCCTTCCATATCATAGTAGGCATCGCCTAATGAGTCTATAGGAGAATCACTTAGGATAATGGGTGACTTGGCTTGTGTAGGAGGCATTTTCGCAAGAATCTGTGCTATTTGCGAACTGAATTCCTCTCCTTTTTTCTTCAGTGCTTCCAACTTTCGTTCAGTATCTGTCATCTCGATCTCAGGCTCATGATGGGCTGGGAGAACGTCTAAGGATCTGTCTCGCGAGCTCGAAGCTTGTTTTGTTCGCCATGAAACTAAGGGCACTTCTCTGGTATAATCTTCATTTGACCACAAGGGATCGAAGTACAGTTTAAATGAGTTTTCACTCGTGCTTGTGGCCCTCGCAATATTAGCAGCAGCCGCCTCGCTAATATGTATGACTGGAAGCGGTGATGGCGTCCTTGAGCTATCATTGTTCGACATCTGAAAAGAATGTGAAGACGTAAGTGTGTGCTCTTACAGAAAGCAAATGAAGGAAGAGAAAAGAATAAATAAACAGAAAGGCTCTATGTGTTCCTAGGGGATCGCATCTAGGTTTATATAGGGATTGCATCTATATTCTTATGGGAGAAATCGCATTTCTATCGCAGCGAGGACGGGGTCGCACATTCAAATTAACGTTATGGGATCGCAATTAAAAGGGTTCGCATCGCATACAACTAAAGCTATCTAATCATGCAATTATGATGAAGAACAACAATTTAAATGCAAAAGAGGAATGAAGACTTACTTTCTCTTGAAGAAGGTTGAAGAAATCTGAAAAATTTGGAGATCGCTTGAGGTTGAACTCGAAAGGTTCTTGTGTTTGATCTTGGAGCAAACTGATAGCACTTCGACAATGTGTTTGTGAGAATGAAAAAGGAAATGATTGTGACAGGCGTATATATAGCCATCAGGAGAGAGAGAGAGTCATGGGACATGTGTCAAGATCTCAGCCGTTCAACACACATCTCGAGACATGACAACTGTCATACCCCTTCAAATTCTTTAGAGGGGTCGCGACATTTCCAATAGTGGCATCTATAATAAAGTCGTCGCTTCGCTTCGCGGTGTCATACATTGGGCTTTTGAGTCCACATCGCATTTTTAATGACAACATGGACTCGGGGGGTAGTTGTTATGCCCAAATCTGGCATAATATTCTATCATGATTGAATTAGCTGAATTAATGGTTCATTATCTACAATGGGCCTCGAATATGGCAATTGGGTCATTGAAGCCCACAATTGGAATCAGCCCAGCATAGCTGTAAGGGCCACCTCGTTCATTGATCATTTTCTAAGGATCGCCTCGCTAACATATCCCGTCAAGGGATCGCTTCGTTTCAATCATCATATCTACAAACTATGTTGGGATCGCCATCTCACTCTTTACTGGAAGGCTCATGACCAGACTCAAGGTCGCATGAGTAGCTGGATGCAAGGGATCGCTTCGCATGGCCAGATCCCTTGAGGTCGCATGCTAGGTCCTGATTTATCCTCTATTGGCCAATTCTATCCGTTCGAGACCATGGGCTTACACAGCTGGGCCATGGATCACAGATAGGGTTGATGATTCACTGCCACGTCAGCCCTAAACGAGTGGGCTTGGACTTTGGCTTATCTCTTAAAACCCTAGCCCGCCTAGGTAACTTGCTCTCCAAGAACTACGTCAGGCTTGATCCCTGTAAATAGGGTACGTAGGCACCTTGATACGGATGAGAAACAGTTTACCTGAAAACATCTATCAAGTTCAGCCACACCTATACACACAAAACCCTAATCCATATTCTTCTTATAGCAAAATATCCGTATTTTACTCCGTAAATCCAGCAACCTCCATAAATATTGTTATACAATATTCTCCCTTTAATAACTTGCAATCTAGAATGTATACAGAATCAACCAGCTATATATAGCCAAATTCAAACATTACAGTACTAGACATTAAATCCGCAAAACATAGAAATTTGCAAAAACTAACTGAAAGGTACAAGTACTATAAAATCCAGAAACCAACATGAACTAGTACTGAATATCCATCCAACAAAACCTGATCCGACAAAAGTAAAGTCAAATATGATCTTGAATGAATTCGAGTGCCTCAACACGCACCTCATCCAGCTCCGCATCAGTGTAAGTTCTTCTAGTCTTGTTCAGCCACTACAATGTGCAAAAAAAAAAAATTATTTAACACAAACAAAAATGGCCTGCAGGTTCATAACCTTACTATATAACTAGGCATATAAAGAGATATGCATGCATCGAAGATAACAGATATAACTACACTGAGTGTACGAGAAGTAGACAAAATTTTACCTTCGTGGCAAAAGTCAATCCCGGATCCTTTGTGATCTCTTTCATGTAGCGCATTACAACGTAACCGCATTCATGACCACCAGGTTGTTTCGGAGATCCCTGTTTCAATTTTTGAAAAAAAAGTCATATCAGGCCTTGGCAAATTAACCAACATTTTTAATTACACTGGATTGGAACGAAATGTAAAATTACTTACAGCGAGAAACTTTACTTTCGGCATCTTGCTGCTCCTACCAGTTTCGGCATTGAAAGATTTCAAAGCACTGCAAAAAAAATATAAAAAATTAATTAGCACTCCATGTCAAAATCGAGGAATTAATGCTTCCAAACTCATCACAGTGCTGGAAATTACCTTGTTAATGCTTTTTCTACTGGAAACTGAACTACATGAGGCAATGGATTGAGAATGTAAATCTCACCATCCCAAATGATTATTAAAATCCAATGCATACTATTTTCAATTAAAAAAAGGCATCACAGTCAGAAATTAAGAAAATAAGAATGAGAAGTGTTGGCATTTATCAAAGTTTCAAATTAGATCCAATAAATTAACTTCTCTAAAGAGTACACTTACTTGTGATTATGTGGCATGAAGAACAGACGATCAGCATTACCCTCTTTGAGCCGTTTTATAATGTAGGCTTCAAATTCAGCATTGACCTTATATGTCAATCCTGGATCGACAAAAGCAAATGTATCTGATTCATCCGTCTCACGTAACTCAGTATGCAGGTGCCTAAAAAAAATTGCATTATAAATTGTACATGCAGAATGAGAAAATTTATAAACAAAAAAGAATATGTACTTACAGCATATAAGTTGAGATTACAGCTTGGCCAATCATATTGTACTCCAATAATGATATAATATTCTCATCTAACAAAAATATGGTTTTTTCATGTCCAAACACCTCCAGACCACATTGAATCTGTATTGACATCCCATATTTTTTCATCCAGACTGTTACGTGTTTAAACAATAAATTAAAGCCTTTCGGCACTTTCACAGTAGGCTTTGCATCAGAAAACAAGGCCTTCATCTTCTGCATCTCACCCTTCAAATTCTCACCCTTCGAACTCTCACCCCTCTCACCCTTCTTCCTTGACAGCACCAGTTCTTTTTTCTTACTCTGTAATTAATCAACTCATAAAAACATAAGCACATATAAGTTTCGATAGATCATGCATGCATCGGAAGTGAAAATGAAAAATTATCCCGTAAATCATACCACACCAGCAGCTGGGTAGATTATTAATTCCTCAGGCCATGCTACATGAGAGCCAACAGCTTGCAGGACAGTCTCGATTTCTCCGAGTACTGGCACTGGAATTAGTGCCTCTTCTTTGATAAAACCTTCAACAGAGACTCGTAGACATCCGGGTGGCATAGCCTTTCCATGAATTTTCTCACCGAATTTAGAAGGGGGAAAAACAACACCAAAATCAACCTTGTTATTTATGTCGTTTACCGCCAACTCATATTTTTGACCATCCTACAAATTTGAATAAAAAACGTTAAACCAGCTAATTGCTAATTTTAATTAATTTCAGTTTTATCTCCATAGTGACAGAGATGAATGACAACATGACACAAATTTACTCAGAACTCAAATTGCTAATTTTAAATTTCAGCCAATAAAGTGCAAAACATAAATAATATGGGCCACATCTAAGCGTAATTTACTCTCCTATCTATTTTTTACCAGATTTTCAGGAGATGGAGGAGGAGTCTCAACAGCGACACGGTCTTGTTCATCACCACCCAACACCAATCCTTTTGCAGCTGCCGGTTTTGTCTTAGCTTCTGCTAAAGCTGCAGCTTGTTCGACACTTGCTTTGTCGGACACCATTGGTGAATGAAGACTGGATTGGGAATTAACCAATGCCTTTAATTGAGCAATCTCCGACTCCAGATTCTGCATCTTCTCAGACATCTTTCGATCATGAGCCATCAACTCTGACTTTGAGATTCGAACCTTTTCCTCTCTTGGTAATTTGAAGAATTCTTTTGGAGTGATGAATCCTCCAACTGCTCGGACCCTTCCCGAATGCTCAGGAGTTTCTAATGCAACTGTCAGAACATCTTCACCTGCACGGTGGTGAAATTCACCCTTTTCCTTGGCTTCCAGTAGGGTATCCTATATATAGACATGAGAGGTGTTAACATAAAGCATCATGTTATTGAGAATAGAATTATCATAAATAATTATCATGACAGGAGGCTTACAATTTTTTCGCACACTTCTGCGAGTTCTGGATCCATCACACCGTCCTTTGTTTTTCGAGCCTTCTTCCAAAAAATTGCTCTGTCAGGATCTTCTTCGGGATCCAACCTTCCAGCCTTAATCTGTTAAAAATGAATCAATAAATTAAAAATTAAAAAAAAAAGAAATAATAGTATGAATAAAAAAGACTATTGTTATTGCCTCTTCCTCCTTCAAGCCAATGTAGCCCTTTCTTGACAAACGATGAAGATATTTTCTCTTACCAGCTCTACCACTTTGTAAATCATGAATTTCCTAAAACCAAATTTACATGATTAAAAATAATCACAATTTGTCATGCAAAACAATCATTAATGTATGTAATTGAGAACAACATAAATTAAAGAAAAAAATATCACATTTACCTCCCAGCTTTCAGCAGACCTATGTGCAACAAACCTTTTCCAGGCTGACCTACCAAAAAACTCATATTGCTTTGGCGGCCTACTCAACTTCTTCTTCTCAGCAAGATATGGTCGCACAAATTTATTCGTTAAACTGGTCTTAAATTGTCTCCATTTAATGCCTGCAGACTTCAGGATAAAGTCCTCTAAATGTGGTTTAACTTTGAATGTATCCTGGAGAACAGAAATAGAAGATCAATAGTTGTAATAGAAAACACAGAAATTTAATACTATCTCAACAGAAATAGACAAAAATTGGAGAATACCTGAACATCGAGCCAAAGCTTTGATTTCAATTCAGGATCCACATGTGGCCAGCTTCGAATATGAATAGGGATCATTGTCCTAGCCAACATGCCAACATATGAAGCCAATTTAGCCCTATTACTCCCATTAGGAGCTCCCAATTCATTGCACGTGACTTTAAACTTTTTCCCGCAAACTTTCTTCACAATGACTTTGTACATGGCACTTACATTTCGTTTACCTCCGGTTTTTTTTTGAACAGTTTCAGTAGTTGTAATTATGGGTTGCCATGAGTTTGATTGTGGAGCTTCAGATGCGTGTGCGGACTGTGAGACTTGAGGTTCTACTGCTTCGACCTCTATCTCCAGATGCTCCTTGGCTTTAGAGGTCATTTCAACATTTTTCCTTTCTGATTTCTTTTGCTTCTTAGGTGCCATTTCTCTTGTATTTTTTCAATCTGCAAAGTTGACATATATGCAAAAAATAAATTAGGGACATATATGCAAAGAATAAATTAGGGACAATAGCAACAAAAATATGCTATAAGGACAACGAAGAACAAATTAGAGCAATCAACTCTGACTAAGGATAACTAATATGAAAAATGATTGTAATATTGTCCTACATAAAACAGGTCTCACAAAATCACACAAATCAATAACAATAAAGGACAAAAAATTATAAGAAATATTGTCATAAAGAAACAGTAGTACAGAGAAGAATAAACACTAGTTTGACTTGGTACAAATAGGAACAAACACTAGTTTAAAACAAACAGTTGTACAAACAAGATCAAACACTGGTTTATAGCTTTTTCACCCAAATCCCCTTAATATTCTGTCTTATATTGCTAACACCAGCTTCATCATCATTACTAGGATCACATTTAGGGATCACAAAGCAGAATGGGGGATGCTGTAAAATGGTGTCTCGTAGGTCGTCATCGTAGTACACATCACAATAGTCTCTTGTCGTCGATGTTAGCACAACAGACCAGGTTGGGTCAACAGGGTCTTCAACATAAAAAACCTGTTTCACTTGGTCAACAGACACGTATTTGTCTTTCTTGTGACCCTGTCGACAAAAGTCGACAAGTGTGAAACCAAGTTCATCAATCTTGATACCCCTATCATTTGCTGCCCATTTACACAAAAACAAAGGGGCCTTGAAAGCATGGTAATCTAACTCCCATATTTCTTCGATTATCCCATAAAATTTCATATCACTCTCCACGGGATTTAAATCCTTAGCACTAGCGACTTGGACTGTCCTACCAACTAATGACACCTCACTATTCTGAAAAACCCTTGCATTATCTCGCTCCTTTGTGTAGTATCGAACCCCATCAACTAGATAACTTTCAAATGTCAAGGCTGAAAATGATGGTTTTCCTGCCAACCATCTAATCGTTTCGAAAACAGCTTCATGATTCTTCATCATTTCAATACTTACCTACACACATAATCGTAATGCATCAAAAGATAATTCAACTTAAAAACTTTAAAAATATACAAAGAACAAAAATGAAGAAGAATATAAACTAACTTTTTTTTCAAACCAATCAGCAAAGAGCCGATTGTGCTCTCCCAACAGCCACTGAGCAGTCTTCTTTTTTCCTCGATAAATCCCTTCCAAATACTCCTTATGCATCCTGTCAGTAAGTACATTACATAAGATTGATTACAAATGCAAAAAACCATAGCAGGCATAAAGAAACTTCTGTATTTGACATACACAACATAGGGTTCCACTTCAGGATTATTAAGAAGAACATGGAGATGCGCCTCGTCTCGTTCTTTTTCCTCTACTGCCTTCATTGTGGTAACTGATAATGGACCGGAAAGCCTTCCTTCATCCTTTCGAAGACCAGGTGTTGTGCCAATATCACTACTAAATTTTGAGCAAAATTCTATTGATTCTTCTTTGAGATAACTTTCTGCGATACAACCTTCCGAATAAAAACGATTTCGTATATAACTTTTTAAAACTTTATTGAACCGTTCAAATGGATACATCCATCTATAAAAAAACCGGTCCACATAAACGCAATTCTCTAACCAAGTGGATCGTGAGATGAATCATGATATCGAAAAATGATGATGGAAATATTTTTTCCAACTCACACAAGGTCAAAATCACATCTGATTGTAGTTTATTCAGTTTTGACGAATCTACAACTTTTTTGCACAGAGAGTTGAAGAAGAAACACAATCAAATTATACTAACCCTCACATTTTTCGGTAGAACAGAGCGGATGGAAACAGGCAGTAACTGTTGGAGGAGGACATGATAGTCATGGGACTTCAGCCCATACAATTTCATATCGATCATTGATACACAATTTTTATGGAAGTTTCATATTGGACAATGATGACAACATTTTTCTTTTTTCTGCCTTGGACAAATTAAAAGCAGCAGGGGATAAGTAGGTTTTCTTATCTCCTACTTTAGGAGCTAAATCAACCCTTACACCCATGTCAATCATATCAAGACGAGAGGCGAAACTATCTTTGGTCTTATACTTCATATTAAGTAGTGTCCCAATCAAATTATCGCACACGTTTTTCTCAATATGCATGACATCAAGGAAGTGACGTACGTAGTGATACTTCCAATACTCCAACTCAAAAAAGATTGATTTCTTCTTCCATGCAAATTGCACCTTCTTTGACTTTCCCCCCTTCCCCAAACTAAACTTTATTTCTTCTTGTTGCGCCAACACTTCCTCTCCACTAAGCGGTGCAGCTGCGCGCCCAAACTCTTGCTCTCCATTAAAAGCTGCCCTTTGCCTTATATAAGGATGATATTCATGTAAATACCGACGATGACCTTGGTAACACATTTTCCTACTATGACTTAAATACTTAGTTACGGTATTATCACCGCAAATTGGACAGCCCTTATAACACTAGTTGATACAGCATGACAAATTACCATAAGCCGGGAAGTCATTTATTGTCCACATCAAAACAGCCCTCAAAGTAAAGTAAGACTTAGTGTGCGCATCATATACATCAGGTTCGCCTTCTTCCCAAAGTTTCTGTAAATCATCAATAAGTGGTTATAGATACACGTCAACATTATTACCAGGCTCATGCCAGCCGGAAATTAATGTTATTAACATCATAAACTTCCTTTTTCATGCTTAACCATGGAGGAATATTATATGTTACTAATACAACCGGCCAACAACTATACCTATTGCTTAAGCCATTACTGTGCGGGTTAATGCCATCGGACGATAAAGCTAAACGGATATTTCTTGGTTCACTACCAAACTCAGGCCACCTATAATCTACATTTTTCCAAGAAGGCGAATCAACTGGATGACGCATGTGCCCATCTTTACTTTGATTATGTGCATGCCAAGTCATTAACTCAGCGGTTGGAGCAGATTTAAACATTCTTTTAAATCTAGCGATTATGGGAAAATACCACATTACCTTAGCTGGTACGTTAACTCTATATTTACCATCCTTCCCAAGCTTCCAACGGGACAGACGACATTTAGGACACTCTGAAGCCTGCTCATTTATACCTCTGTATAACACGCAATCATTCGGACAGGCATTGAAATTTGATATAATCAAGTCCTAAATCAGCTAAGGTTTTTTTCGCTTCATATGAACTCGGTGGCAACAAATGATCTTTAGGAAGAAGGGAGCCAATATTTTGAAGTAAATCAGTGAATGCGCTATCAGTAATACCAAACCTAGATTTCCAATTGTGTAATTTTAAGACCGACTCTAGCTTATTGCACTCACTTCCCTCAAACAGAGGTTGTTCTGCATCAGGAACAAACTTCTTAAAGTCGTCTATATCAACATCGTAATCACCCTTATTGTAGGCTACTTCACACACATTCACTATTTCCGAAGCAGGTGTTGACTTCGGAACAAAAGAACTACTACCAACAGAAGATTTATTACTCCTAGAAGACTCTTCTCCATGCCAAATCCACACAATATAGCCCAAACTAAAACCAGCTTCATATAGATGACCTCTAATTATTTTTACTGGAAACTTTTTAAAATTAGAGCAGCGTGCACATGTGCAAGGAATTTTCTTAGGGTTTTTTGCATTTTCCTCAGCAAAGATCAAGAATTTTTCGACACCAACTTCATATTCTAAAGAATCCCTATCGGCTTTGATCCATGACTTATCCATTTCAACGCAGCTGATATGTTACTAAAATGTTCAATAACCACTAGTTATGAAATACTATGCAGTATGACCTATAAGTTATCTAATATCTTCTTATAACTATAAACTATAACCAACAACATACACACATGCATTTATATGTCAATTTGTTGTCACATTATACGTACACACTTAAGTTCAGAATAGAGTCTAATTTGCCAATTAACATACAAATGTACACAAAACAAACAGGAGGCACATAAACACAATAAATTATCATAAACACAATCAAAATTTCTCGAAAAATTAAATAAGTAACCGATAAAAAGCCTATAAAACAAAAACAGACAAAGCATCATACAATTCAGTTAGACTACAACACATTAATACATGCTCTGTCACTTTATAATCCAACAGATGCAAAAGATATACATCCAACAGTTAACAATTATTACATAAAAATGCTTACAACAAAGAAAAATACATAAAATGCATATAAAAAGCTTATAATCGAGCATTGGTAAATACTAAATGATTAAAAACAAAAACCCCTAATTTTAAAAATTAGGGTTTTGTTTTTTAACAACCCCAATTGATTTTTAACTAAATGCATGCATTGATATGATTAACATACATACAACTACAACTTTCAGGCTTACCAATTCGAGCTTTCAAGCTTCAAACAAATCGGTTGAGCTTTGGAGCTTCTTCGAACTGAGCTTCGAACTGAGAGAGAGTCGAGACAGCTGGTGAGAGTGGAGAGAGAGGTGATAGTCGAAAGAGAGAGTTGAGAGTGGAGAAAGGTGAGAGTCGAGAGAGGTGAGAGTCGCGAGAGAGAGATGTGAGGTTAGGTCATCTATCGAGAGAGAGAGTGAGGTGGGTTTTGTTTTGTTTTTAATTTTAATGAATAAATTTGCCTGAATGTAGTACAAAAATAAAATTAAGGGGGAAATAATTCAGATTGGGGAGGGGGGAAATACAAAAATTTTGTTAAGGGGAAACAGATTTGGCAAGTAGCGGGCAAATGAAAGTAAAAAGGGGAAAATAAAACTAAGGGGGGGAATAATTCAGAGGGAACGCGCGTTTATTTTTTAGGTAGACATTTAGACATCGGTTCATAAATGAAGCGATGTCTAAAATTTTTTAAGAAAACATTTAGACATCGGTTGATATGTCAAGTGATGTCTAAATGTTTAAAAGACATCGGTTTTAAAACGGGCGATGTTAAATTGATTTTTAACATCGGTTTTATTGTAATCGATTTTAAAAACGGTGATGTCTATTAACAGATTTTTAGTAGTGAAATTCCTTCAAGTACTTCTAGTGAAGTGAGGTCGAGGGCGCGCCCACCCTCTAAAGTAAAGCATCGAGGAGGTTCTCAAGGAAATCCACGACCTCAAGGGAATCCACAAATTGAAGAAAATCCATAAGCTCAGGGAATCCATGGATTGGAGGAAATCCACAAGCTCATGGTCAAAAGGAACAAAATCAGACTCAAGACATAATTCTCACACAACTTCATGCCGGAACTCCAGGAAATGCTTAGACGATAGCTCAACCTCCACCCTTGGGGGGTACTCAAACAACAATGCCATCCAATGCTCAACATATTCCAGGTGTGAGGATTTTTAATATCGACAACTTGAAAAGGCTTCTTTCTTATTTGGATAGATGAAGGATATCTACTACAGCACAAACACATTCTCCAATTTCAACAGAGCTTAGAGAATCACAGCTCCCTACAGGATATAGGTCTATGACCAATGATTTACGTTTTCATGGAAATGCAGACCCCGTGAAGTTTTGATATTGAGATGGATGTTTATCAAGTGATTGCTTTAGCAAGGTGCCGATTGTTGGCATCAACTTTTTAGGGAGAGCGCTCAAAAATGGTTTCAGAAGTTCGGACCAGGGGTAATCACCTCTTGGAAAGGGATGAGGACTTTGTTCTTAACTAAATTCCAAGCAGTGGTGAAGTACGCTCTTTTTGTTGCGACCTAGCCAACATCAAGCAAAGCCAACATCAAGCAAAGGGAAGGAGAAAGCTTGTAGTCTTATTTCAAGAAATTCAATGCAGAATCCACCTTAGTCAAGGGAGCAACAGATGAGACACTCAAGAGTTTCTTGATAGCTGTATTACAGGGAGGAATAGATTTTTGGAAGCATTTCCAAGGAAGAGACTCGGCTACTTTGGCCGATGTGTTTGCACAAGCTGAATCTTTCAAGATTGTTGAGCAAACCTTGGCAGATAATCGGAAAATAGATGAACATGGAAATTCCAAAGAGAATGCTAGTAAGAGGAAGGATAGGTCTGTGAGTCATGTTCTCCTTGCTGGACTGGGTGCTAATCGGGTGAATTCAACTGAAGTTGGAAGAAGTTGGGGACCTCCAGATACTTACATTTATGATAGGAGGTCAAATAATTACTCCCTTGGTGGCTTCAATTGAGCATACCTTTGAGGTGAACAAGGATAAGGGATTCTTCAGAAAGCCAGAGCCTCTATCTATTTGGGAAATCAAAGACAATAAGAAGTATTGCGAGAATCAGGAGTCTACAGGGCACAACACTTAAGAGTTGAAGGATGAAATTGAAGACTTGATTAAGGAAGGATTGTCAGAAAAAGTCAAGAAGCACAAAAAAAAGTTCTGATAGAAGATATGGAGGGCGCCCTTCATAATGAAGATAAACCCAAGAAGAAATTTATCAAAGGGAGTATATCTTTGGAGGACAACACTTGGGGGTGATAATAACCATGCTTTGGAGAGGTATGCTAGAGACGCAAGGCGTAGACCTCTTATTGACGTGAATAGCTTGGAGTTGAGACCACCTAAGTGTTTTAAAGGGAAGTTTACGGGTATCACTTTCACTGAAGATAAAGCTAGATGGGTGCACCACCCTCATAATAATGCCTTGGTTATGGATTGACTCTAAGAACGTGCATCGGGTTTTTGTATACAATGGAAGTTCAGTGAATATTCTGTATTACGACACTTACAAGAAGTTGGGATTTCCAGACAATGCATGGATTTATGGTTTTTCAGGAGAAGTTGTGAAGTGGTCGATGCAATCAGGTTACCAGTAACTCTTGGAGAAGGTTCTCTCTCAATAACTCGGATGATGGAATTCATGGTTTTGGATCAGGAATCAGCTCATAATACCCCAGTAGGGCGCCCCTTGTTGAAAGAAATGAAGGTAGTGACTTCCATTTTTCATCTTACTATGAAATTTCCTACACCAATTGGTGCGGGCACTGTTCGGGGATCGCAGCATGATTCAAGGGAGTGCTACTACAAGGCAATTCAAGGTTTCAGGAGAATAAAGGGATGAGGACACGCCCTCATTGAAAGAAGTTCTGGAGGAATCATGAACAACATCCAGGGAGGAATTCAAGCTCATTATTTTGTTCAAAAATCATAGGATGAGGAGGCGTCCACCCAAAGGGCGCGCCCTCAGCATTAAAGGTGAAAAGATCAAGGGAAAAAGAATGTTAAGGGAAGGCTTGGTGAATGCCCTTGTCGAGGAAGAATTCCCTCTCAAAGAGGATGTGCCCTCCAAGGATGGATCCATGATTGAAGACCCTCGAAGTTTTGATTTAGATATTGATCCAAGAATGCCTCAATCGGTGGAAAAGACAGATTCGACAGAAGATACAATCTAAATTTTGGTGGATGCTAGGGATTCAAGTAAAATTTTGAAGATCGATTCTTAGTTGAATTCTAATTAATGAGATATGCTCACAAACTTTCTTTTGACAAATTGAGATGTTTTTGCTTGGAGTCACGCTAGTACGGTGGACATCGACCCAAAGGTCATGTGTCATCACTTGAATATAAATCCTGACAAGAAGGGTATTAGTCAGGAGCGACGTCCGGTAATTAGGGAAAGAGCTATCACATTGAAGGAAGAAGTTGATAGATTATTAAACGTTGGCTTAATTAAAGAGTTTTACTACCCGGAGTGGCTATCTAACCCGATTCTTGTTATGAAGCCTAATGGGAAATGGAGGACTTGCGTAGATTTCACTGATATGAACAAAGGCTTGCCCAAAGGATAGTTTTCCTCTTCCTCGGATTGGTCAGTTGGAAGATACAACAGCAGGGCATGTTCTCTTGAGTTTCATGAACGCTTATTTGGGTTATAATCAGATTTCCATGTATGAACCTGATCAGGAGCACACTTCTTTGGCTTACATTGGAATGCCCTTTGGCTTGACTAATGTAGAGGGAACTTGAAAATACCATGGAAGTGTATATGGATGACAGCTGAAGAGATCTGTATGCCTTAATATCATAGGGTGCGCCCTCTATAAATATATATATTTAGTTTTAGTGCGAGCCCTGTGAGAGGTTTACACTTGTGCATACTATCTCTTGTTTCTTACGCCGAGTAATCTCATGTAAGCTTAGAGATATGGTGCATTTGTGTTATTCCTCTGCGAAGAAGTTAAAACTAGAGTTATCCAAGAGATAAAATTTTGGATTGAAGAAATTAAGGACGCGCCCTCCGCATAGAATCTTGAAGATAAGAGGAATGAGGACGCGCCTTGGAGAAGAAAAGCTACAAACATTTTGGTGTCATTTAGATTAAAATTCCATGCTTCATCTTTGATTTTACATGGAATTGGGGGGTAGTTGTTGTGCCTGTTAACTCGAATAACTTGTAGAAGGGGGGTTGAATACAAGTTATATAATCGTGTCTGATTTTTGCTTGATTAGATAAACAAGAATAAACGAATGAATCAAACTATGTTTGTATTAAATAAATCAAATACAAACTCTACCAAAGGTGTACAAATACCTTTAGCAGCTGCTGACAAAATAAATCTCTCTTTCTCTCTGTTTGTTTCGATCTCTCGAATACAAACCTTATACAGAGCTACGCATACAAAACTCACAATTCGAACTTACGTACCCTTTTTACAATAATATAGAGAGAGTATTTATAATGCTACCTATCAACTAATCACAGAAAGATAATCTATACATGACAATGTTCTGCCGTCCAGTTGATAGTTTCCATCAATAGAAAATTCTTTCCTTCATAATATCTTCTTGCTTGTTCCTCAAACAAAGATCCTTTTTTATAGCACTTGCCAATTTCTGTAGCATCCATAATGACATCATCAGTAACACGACTCATATCAGGATTCCATCTTGCATCAGGATATGACCATCCCATCAGTACTTGATCAGTATTTAACCTGACGTATCAGGATTCAATCTCAGTTCCTGACATGTAGTACTCGATGCACTGTTCCTGACTTAATTCTACAGATTACTGTCTAACACATATATCCTATACAAAGTGCTAAATCCTTTATAAGATCAGGATATACAAGAAGTATAAGTAAAATTCTATTCTTAACATCACAACTCATGAATTATTCCTAACAATGCCCAAAATTCGGTTCGGGTATTCTAAAATGGATTCGGGTAAGATATAGGTTCAATTTGGGGATTTTTAGGATAAATTAGGGTTTTGATAAAGATTTGTAGAAGAAGGATGCGCCCTCACCTCCCGTACGTGGAGGGCATGCCCTGAGAAACATAAAAGCAATTAAAAAAGGATGCTTGTTAGTTTTACAAGAAATTAGGTCGCGCCTTCTCCTTTTCTATAGTTAGGGCGCACCCTAAATACTAAAACATGATAAAGATTTATATTTAAGTTTATTTTCCAAGAAGTCACTGAAGAAATCTCTCTTGGGATTCTACTCAAGCTGGGATTCTACTCAAGTTGGGATTCTATTCAAGCTGGGATTCTAGAAGTTGAGGAATTCCCTCCAGTCGTATCTCAGGAGGGGGATGTCCGTCGTAGAAGGCCTCTAGGGGTTTTCCTGGATTTGGGGACCTTTCTTATACACTGAGGGCATGTTCTGTAATAACCGTGAATTTTATCGATAAATTTCTTATGTCGAACTTTCTTAGAGTAAGTTTGGTAAATTAAATTTTATTAATAATTCTATTTTGAGCCCTCTCCGAATAAGATTGGTAAACTTGGTTTTTATTTAATTTTAAAAATGCGTATAGTTATGTATTTAGTACCCCACTGTCTTTTAGTGATTTTAATTTATTATTATTATGAGGGTGATGACGATCATTTTTTTTATTAATACAATAGGAATTATAAAATTTCTAAGATTATGTTAGTGTTATAAATTTTTATGTTAGCAAATAAATAATTAAGATCTAGTAAAGTTATAAATATTGAGTGGAATGTGAATTAGAGCCCATAAATTTTTATATAGCCCACTAAAGGCCCAACAAGGCAATGAGATGTATAAAATAGAAAAACAAAAGAGAAGACATCACATCCTCTCTTATTTCTCTCGGCAAACACACACACTCACACATTAACCTCCATTGAAACTCCACCTTTCAAAACTCCAAGCTTCAAGGATTTGATCCGATTGTTGCATGCATTTAGAGATTTAGATAGCCCTAATTATTCTCTACAAATTTATATATATATTTAGGGGTGTTCAAGAGTGGTTTTCAAAGCAAGCTAAAACTTGATTTTTCACAATAAGGGTATGATCTTATACCCCTAAAATCTTTTTAAAAACCATATTTGATATGTTTGGATTATATAATGCATTGGGAACTTTGTTTTTAAATTAGGGTTTTAAGATTCTTAATTTGGGGTTTTTATAAATTTGTGTTACATATTGTTTTTGTATGTGAATTGATTGAATTGGGGGTTTATTGATTGAATTAGGGTGTGATCGGAGGGGTGTTGTCGATGCATGTTGGATCGGAGGCCACCACCGCGGTGCTAGCAGCAACCGACGGTGGTAGTGGTGGTGGTGGGGGGGGTTTTGTTGCCGGAAGCGAAGAGCATGGGAGGGGGTGTTAATCGCGTAGGCGAGGGAGAAAAAGAGGGGAGAGTGGAGAGAGATTGAGGGAGACAGTGAGGTGGAGAGAGAGAGAGAGACGACAACGAGTGGTGGTGGTGGGCCGCCGGCGCCACCGCGGCGACCGGACGGCTTCCACCAATGATGTGGTGGTTGTTGTTTTATTTTATTTTAGTAATGACTAATTAATTGTAATTTTGTATGAATTGACTTGTTTAAAATTTAATGAATAAAAGTGACCCAATTAAATTTCAGTTTGGGTTCTTTAACAAAAATAAAAATAATAGTGATAATAAAAATGATATTTTGATAGAGATCCTTTAATTGGAATAATAAAAAAATTGGACTTAAGGGAATAAAATGAGAGCATGTAAATTGTAATATATTGAGTTTATAGTTGTAATAATAATAAGGTTACTAAATTGGTTTTAAAGTAAAGGAAAAGCGACTTGATTATTTTAGATGAGCAATACACATGAATAAAAGAAATTTGAATGGTGATAATAGTTTAAGATTGGATTGTCGTGATAAATCACATTGTTGGGAATAATTAGTATAGATTTAAAATTTAGTAAAATTAGATTCTTTGATTTGAGAATAATTAGAGATTATATTATTGTTCCTTTAAAATGGACTTAAGAAAATTAGATAATTTTAGATAAATTGAGAATTATAGATAATTAAAGGGAATTTTATAAATGACATTTGATTTCGAGATGGGAATTACGAGATCTAAATTGATTTAGAAGTGCGAGTTAAACAATTTATTTAGATTAGAGAATTTCGCTATAAAATGAGGATTTTAGATAATTAGTGGTGATTTTATACAAAACCCTTTTTATTTAGTTTATTCGAGATATGTTGTTAAATAATTAAATCGGTGTCATATACTTAGGAATAATTAGAGACTTCCCAATAAAAGAATTTCCCTTACAAATAAATAGAGCGAGACTTTCACGTATAAACTTTATTTGATTGGCATAATGTATAAAACCCGAGACATTGAAATTAATAGGGAAAGCGAATAGAGCCTTTATTTAATTTATTATACTTTGTGAATAAGGCATTAATGAGATTTTAAACTTACGAGAATATTCCCAATTATTTGTTCGAGAATTATTTAGTTATCAAGAACATGATTACCGAATTATTTTGATAGTACATGATAAACTCCCGACCCGAGTACTAAAATCGTTTTGATAATTAATTATAGAAATTCCTTCTGAGACTTGAGAATCTTGCTCGCGGGTAACGCTTTTATTTATTTGGTAGCATTTAGCATCGAGACAGAGGCAAGTTCATTCCTACCCTAACTCTCGAAAACTTTGTAAATCTGTTCATATTATTTCAATTCTTGATTATTTTCGAGCTATCAATTATGAGATTTATTTGATGCTCTTTATGATGCAATAATTATTTTGAGTATTATTTTCTCATTAAATATTACGTTACTGATAGAATTAGTTCACTTGTGAAATACGTTCCCTATAAGCGTAGAACCAATTCCGTTGCTATCGGGTCGGTCTCTTTAATTCGAGACGACTATTTATTTCGATTCAGTAGAACTATTCTCATTTGTTCGAGATAGTTAAGTTCATTCTTCTCAGTCGGATTTATTGTACAAATTCGACAACATTTATTGATTATCTTTTAATTGGTTCATTGTTCGAACCAATCAATAGGGATTATGCTATTTAAAATTTGTTAGAGTTTTACTCTTGGATCAAATGAAAAATATTCTATTTTAACGTTCATCCATTAGGAGTATTATAATTATTCGAGTAGTACTACTTGTTAAGTACGACTCATTATGTTTCATTTTAAGACTATTCTCATTATTTCGAGATAGTTTCCTTTCTTATCAAAGGTTGGCACTTTGTTCGTGTCAATCAATTAAAACAGTTTTATTGAGAGTTACATCAGTCCATTGTTCGGATTGGTGGTACATTGAGTAAAACTGGCAGTCCGCCAGATCAATTAAATATTTTCCTATGAAGTTTATCTCAAAGTATCAGTTCCTGAAATGTTCGGGAATTCTGTATTCTACTGGTCAATTTTGGGAAAGAGGCCCATTATTGAGAAAGAGAGACTCGTGAACCGTTTTAAGGACACGAGAATATTTAGGCACTATGATGCCAGGGTTGATATAATCACCCACTATGATACTAGCATTCATACTATATATTATATTCGTTGATATCTTATTGTAGCCGTGATCGGGCGAAGTACGGTGTCATTGGAGGACGGTATTCCCGGTCGGATAGTTGATCGCCCCGCCGAGATACCGAAAGGATGAAAGACCAGTTATTCAATTATCTTGAGTCATCAGATTCACCAAATGAGTCTTTTGAGTATCTATTTTCGAGATGAGTCTTTTGAGTATCTATTTTCGAGATGAGTCTTGAGTCAAAGTGTCAGATTTCTGATATCCGATTTTCATTTATATTTCGAGTATTTCTTTCGGTAAATCTTACTATATTTATGTACTGAGCAAGGAGAGAATTTGCTGAGCACCATAGTTGCTCACTCTTGCTTTACAACATTTGTTCAGTTGTCAAGAAAGAAAGATGTGAGACGTCCAGCCAGGGATCCATAGGCAAGGGAAAAGCTCCAGGCTATGCTGACAAGGACTAGAATGGCCAGCTGGAACTTTTATCTTTTCTACCTTTATAGACTTTTGTAAGATTTTATATGGAGATGTAGTAATCGTATTGTAAAAAAGCGTGAGACTGATCTTGGATCTGTGGAGTGGGACTGTTCCGCTCCATTGTAATAAATATTTTATTATTATTGAGATAACTGTGTTGCAGGATGCTGAGACGTGATGTGACGACCCGGGTCCCCGGACAGGGCGGATTTGGGGGCGTCACAGCGTTGGTATCACAGCGTAAGTTATATTTTAAGAATCGTATGAGCCTAGAATTATAACGCGACGTGAGAGTTTAGAGATATATTGCGATGTTGAGATTTTAGCACTAAGTGCCTTTCACCCTTATGTAAGTATATCTATATAAGTATCTAATCGATTAGAACCTGTTGTGACCGAAGTTCCTTGTGCTTTTGTAGATGACTACTTCAGGACTTGATGATTTCCGCTCAGCTAGAGACAGATCTCCTACACCTTACCCTCAAGGACCCCTAGATCCCAGCTCAGGTTCAGACAGTGACCCGTCTGAGGAGATTGTACCTATGGACAGCGACTCAGAGGACTCTTCTATCCGGATTCTTACACCTTCTCCACCTCATATGATAGATTTGGTATATTCACCTGACCAGATCATTGAGGTAGCTGATTCTCCTGTGCAAGTGATTGATTTAGAGGCACCTACTCCAGAGATTGAACAGCCAGCTCAGATTCCAGTATCTACCATGACTGCAGAGACTACTATACTGTTTACTCATGAGATGTTCCGATTTGAGACACCCGATCCTGTTACTTCTGGGCCGATTGATGAGGGCCAGCTTTCACCCGTCCGTACTGAGGATATACCTAGCTTATCTGCTCCAGTGTCTAGAGTGGATACCCCTACCAGATTATCAGCTTTTGCTGATTTGTTTGCTACTCCTGTTCCGGTGTATGCTGCAGCTCCTACAGTCCCTACTATACCTGACTACATGTTTCCACTTGTCAATGCTACTCCTACTTGTGATACTGCACCATCTGCACCTACCATACCTGCACCTGTTCCTGCTCAGCCTCCAGCGGTTGCTACTACTGCTGCTTTGCCACCTGCTCCCTCTGAGCATCCTGTTGTGGTTGGAGAGCCGGTTCCTTGGCACATCCACCATACCCTGTTCTAGCAGTACCGTTGGTTATGGTCTCGTTATGAGGAGATCTTTGCCACTAGGGATGGTATTCTCCGACTGTTGTCTGTTCCAGATCCTATTGTCGTACATCATGGAGGTAGTCTGTTAGTGAGCGACATCCCTATGGAGATTGTGCATCAGATAGCCCTGACTGTGTTGACCGGGTTTCAGACTGACTTAGCTGCTTTATCGTCATCTAGTACCGGACAGATTGATCGTGCCAGAGTTTCTACCCTGATCTCAGACATCATTGCAGAGTTCCATAGGAGGGTGGGCGAGATGTTTGCCCGTGATGGTTCGACCTGACTTGTTGTTGCTGTTGACTCAGTATAGTCTTTTTGGTTTTAGGGGATGACATATATCTACGCTTGCGCATTCCCATCTTTTGGTTAGCATGTATATTATGGCTAGTAGTGACCCGCTTTTTGTATGGCATCATGATAAATATTTCTGTATAGGGTGCACATATTCTGTTGATCGATGTATTCGACGTAGTTGACTCTATGCCCAGCTTGTTGGGTAGTTATCTTATTATCTTTCCGTACTAGCATGACAGTAGATGTTCCACGACGTATTTATATTCTGATGATGGGTCTGTATTATTATGATGATGTATTTAGTACTATGACCTGGACTGTACCAGTATGGTACCTTGCGATATATATATTATGATCTGCTAGTAGTACTGTTATCTTATCTTATCTATTGTAGAACTGTATTATGTTAAAAGAGCATGATAGATTATTTCCCACGATACCCCTGGAATAGTAAATTCCTTTGTAGATAATGCGAATTAAACTGAGTTTTTTTTTTTTAAAAAAAAAGAGGTTTTCGAAAACCAAGGATTTGAAACGACGATTGAGTTTTAGAACTTAAAGATTTTATAAAAATTACCAGTAAAACCTAAATTAGTTTCTTTTCACGAGTACCCTGAACCTTTTTATAATAAGGAAGAAGAGTAACTGTTTTATAAAGAGACAAAAGAGAAAATCATGATTTTGAGTATGGTTTATTTTGAGAAACCAGAGATTTTGACCAAGTAAATAATTATGAATGCCTGTCATAACTGTGCCAGTAATGGTGTCATATAACTGCATACATGTGATATAACATACCATGTTGTTTTCGCTCTTATAGAAAAAGATGCCACCTAAGAGAGGAAGACCCCCAAAAAACCCTCGTCCTCGACCTGAAGTGAATCCAGAGAATGAGGTTCCACCTCGGAACCCAGTTCCCAACCCAGTTCCAAACCCGGAACCAGAACCCGCTCAGAATCCAAACCAGAACAATAACCCGATGAATCTGCTTTTGGACATTCTTCTTCAGCATGCCCAAAACCCTCAACCTCAGCAAAACCCTAACCTAGTGGGAGGAAATCCACCTCCAGCTCAACTGACTCATGCCATAGTGACGTTCAAATCATTCAAATCTCTGAACCCACTTGAGTTTAAGGGTACCACAAACCCCGTGGAGGCCAGAATTTGGTTACGAGAAATAGAGAAGACTTTTGAGATTGTGGGAGTAGAGGAGGGTAAGAAGACAGTGTTTGCAGCGTACATGTTAAAAGGTGAAGCTAATTACTGGTGGGAAGCAAAGAGGACTTTGGAGGGCAATGCAGTTATTCCATGGACCAGATTCACGACCTTGTTTCTAGAGAGGTATTTTCCAAGTATCTAGAGAATTAAATGGAGATCAAATTCTTAGAACTCAAGCAAGGGACGATGACTGTTGCGGACTACGAAGCCAAGTTTACAGAACTCTCAAGGTTTGTACCCTATCATGTGGACACTGAGGAGAAGAAAGCCAAGCATTTCCAGCAAGGGCTGAAGCCCCGGATCCAGAATTGAGTTGCCGTATTTGAGATCACCAACTATGCAACCTTGGTTCAGAAAGCGGCTATAGTTGAGAGTGGAAGTGAATTATACCCAAAGGACAGAGATGGTAAGAAGTGGAAGTTTCAGAGTGGTGGAAGCAATTTTGTGAAGAGATGTAAGAACCCGAATTTTCGGTAGAATTAAAACTTTTTCTTAGGTAATATTATGGAAGCGAATAGTGGTTACGACTACGCTGTAACGGTTGTTCTAGTAAATAAATAGAATGGATGTGGGTTCAAATATTTATATATCATGAAGAATACTTTCGGTTGACAACATAGATAAGAATGATCTATCTCCTAAGGATATAAGTTATATTATTCCAAGAAAGATTATTCTTGTGTCATCCAAATCAATATCTATTATAAGTCCAGCGATTCCGTAAAAAGGTTAAGGAACACTCGAGGGTGAACCAAGTTCATTTTCCTAATTATAGGAATTAAATAAAAATAAGTGATGAATAGTGATTTTGGTGGAATTTGGAATATTATTATAATAATGCTATATCCGGTATTCGGAACGGATTTCTGAGTTCGTATTAGTGATCCAGGAGGAAAATAAGTGTATGTAAAAGCTGTCGGATTCAGAAAAATAGCACTTTTATTTTCTCCGAGAATTCCCTGGACACTGCAAGACTTAAGAGTTTATAAAAGGGATTTAAGGAATTTAAATTCGAGAAGTATTAAGAAAGATGAGGAATAGTATATTAAATATTAAGAAGGTTTTCGATAAAACCCTAACTAGAAACGAATGAGTTATTCCCTCGAACGATTAACGAATTAAGCAATAAACGGACAAAGAAACAAGCAGAGGGAGCAAGAGTCATGCATAAGCTACTAGAAAATATCTAGTAACCATTATAGTTACAAGAGTAACTAGAATCAAGTGAATCAACCAAGTACTTAGCAATCAAACCACTTAGTTAGCTTATAACCATCCAAAGATCAACACTTGGCTTGCTAAATACATCACCTAGTGCATCATCACTTTATTAAAGCAACCAAGGGTGAGATATTATCTAAAACCATTCACTTTATGCATTATTGTTCAAGACAACCAAGCAAAAACACTAAACACTCTCTTGAACAAGCCATTCGGCTTTCTTGTTAATTCAAGAATCAAAAACTCACTTCCCACCATTGTTTGATCTTGAAACTTTTATTGTGAGTCCTATATTTCATAAAAGTAATCTCCTAAAAATCCTAGCTTTAATCTCTTCTTTTTCCATTTTCAAAAAAATCATTAAAGAGGAGGATGAATAGTGTTCTTCAAGAACTAACTTTGATTTTCATGTTTCTTTGGTTGATCTTAGGTTTGTTAAGGTTAGACAAGGACCATTCAAGGCTTAGTAAAGCTAGATCATACTCCAAGGAAGGTATAACAACTTGAAACCCTAGATCTACCTTGAGTTTTAAGCATGTTCTTGAGTGATCTATGCTTAGTGATGTTGTTAGTAGGTTATAAGCATGATTATGATTTCGTTTTGGTAAATGTTAAAAATAGTTTAGATGAACGGAAAGGCATTGCTTGGCCTCAGTTCATGGTTAAATATCATGTATATGTTGTTTGGAGTGGATACCATGATTATCGGAGGGTTTGGAATTTGGAAATATTCGATTTATAACTATCGTAATGCCGAAATTTTGATTAACCTTAAGAACATGAACTGGACAGTAGGTATAACTCACTGTTTAGCCTCGACTTTTACCATGATAAGCTAGATTATGTTATAAGCTTCGTTTTGATATAAAGTTCGTATGAAATGGACTTACGGTTTAGGAGTTATGATTAAATTCGTAAAAGTGGTTCGGGACCGTAATCAAAAGTTCGTAACCGAAATTGGATCCCTTTAATATTGCGAAATCAGTGGCGAATCTTAATAATTAAATATTAGAGATAAAAAGGAAGGTGTGAGAGAAAACCACAAGTAAAATGGATCGTTTTCCGATTTTATAAAAATGTTCGAATCGAGGTTAAGTGCGAAGAAACCACTTTTTGGAGGTAGCACTATTCACCAAAAAGCTCCTGCCCTGTTTTAGTGAAATCTGTAAAAAGTGATCTTCTGACCAAAGTCAAATTTTGAGTTAGTTACCTTCTAGACATTCTCTCGATCATGTACGCGAAAACGGTGCGTCATTTGAGTTAACGGTTACCGAGTTATGAACGTTTTAGTGAAAGAGGTGTGAATAGTAAAGATCCGTAGTCGACTGAACTTCGAAAATACATTTCACTTATCTAGACCCGTGGCTTCGAATTGGAAATTTTATGATAAATATTACAAATACCAAATGTCATTTTAAAAGTGGTTTCGTAATTAAATACGTTTCCAGTGATTTATTAAAAGTGTTGAAGTGCGAGTCACGGAATAGTAATTCTTAGAAAAGTCAACTCTAGGGGTACTACTTTGGCCACCCATTTTGGCTAGATTAAAAGAGGAATCTCGAGTCTACTAAAACATGAAACTTGTTAAGAATTATCAAGACAACATATTTCTGCAAAGTAAGGCTATAAATGATTAAGCGAGATGTACGAAAGATCCGACATTAAGGATGGATTCGAGTGTCGGATTATAGCGGTATTAATAAGAGTTATGTTAGGGTTGCCTAACGAGATAATTTGAAAATGTGTTTTAACCTAACTTAAATATATACTTAGCATGTCGAAGTGTTAAAGTGATTAACCTCGGATATTGTGACTATTTATAGATCACCGGATTGAACCGAGGTACACTACACCCACAGGATTATCAGGCAAGTTTTCAACCTTCTTGAAGGCTGTTGTTGTGATAATATATATATGAATTGATTCTGTTATATATATGCCATAGCATGCATGCCTACTTTCAAGTTATATTGCAATACTTGTTCCCTGAATTGATATTGGCTTATAGACTAGATACGATATATCAGTATAAGCCGGATTTTTGGTTAAGACCCTTAGTGAAGGGCATGTGATATTCATTCTTTAAATGTAGACCGGGAGTCGGTATTTTGAGATATAGATGTAGTCTTGGAAACCCGGAGGGATTCCAACGACAGATTAGTATTCCTTTTGAGGAATGTTATTATTAAACATTAATTATATTTCCATAAAGTATTAATTACTTGGAAATCTTTCGAGAAATGTTATTTGAGTATTATCTCAGTCGAGAAATATTAAATGAATATTATTTCGAATATTCATTTAGAGTTTGATTATTTCATGAATATTATTTCAAGATTCATTTAGAATATTGTTTATTAAATGAATATTACTTTCGAATATTCATTTAAGGTTTTATCTATTCATTGAATATTACTTTAAGATATTCCTTTGAAATTCTAATTACTTAAGGAACATTATTTCAAATATTCCTTGAGAGTATTGATTACTAAATGAATATAATTTGGATATTCATTTAGAATAGTATTTATTAAATGAATATTATTTGGATATTCACTTAAGGTTTTATTTACTAATGAATATTATTTTAAAATATTCAATTGAAGTTCTAATTACTTAAGGAATATTATTTTGAATATTTCTTTAAAGTTTTGATTACCAAATGAATATTAATTGGATATTCATTTAGAATACTATTTATTTAATGAATATTATTTTCAAATATTCATTTAAGGTTTGATTTACTTAATGATCATTATTTTAAATATTTATTTGAGTTTATCTATTTAACGAATATCATCTTGAATATTCATTGGAAGTTTTATTTATTTAATGAATATTATTTTGAATATTCATTTAAGAAGAGATTTATTTAATAAATAATTTTATATATTCATTCGAGGATTACTTATGAGTAATATTATGATTTAAAAATAGTCCTTAATTTTTACTGATTTAATAAATATTCTTGGAATATTTATGTAAATTCTTTTAAATTCTCTTTATAATAATTTATATCATACAAAGATTATCTTTTGTTAGGAATAATTCATAAGTTGTGATGTTAAGAATAGAATTTACACATTATACTTCTTGTAATCCTGATCTTATAAAGGATTTAGCACTGTATATAGGTTTTATGTGTAAAACAGTTATCTGTATAGTTTAGTCAGGAATGAACAGTGTATCGGAGACTACATGTCAGGAACAGAGAGCAAATCCTGATGACGGTCCAATACTGATGGTTGATCAGATACTGATGTAGTGTACAGATCCTGATATCAGTCATGTTACTGATGATGTCATTATAGATACTACAGAAACTGGCAAGTGCTATAAAACAGGATCGTTGTTTGAAGAACAAGCAAGAAGACATTATGAAGGAAAGAGTTTTCTATTGAAGGAAACTATTGACTAGAAGGCAGAACATTGTCATGTATAGATTATATCTTTCTGTTATTAGTTGATAGGTAGCATTATAAATACTCTCTCAATATCATTGTAAAGAGCGACGAAGTTGTAAGTTCGAGTGCGTAGCTCTGTATAAGGTTTGTATTCGAGAGTTCGAAACAAACAGAGAGATATTTGTATTGTCAGCAGCTGCTAAAGGTATTGTACACCTTTGGTAGAGTTTGTATTTGATCTTATTAATACAAACAAGAGTTTGATTCATTCGTTTATTCTTGTTCATATAATCAAGCAAAAATCAGACACGATTATATAACTTGTATTCAACCCCCCCCCCCTTCTACAAGTTATTCGAGTTAACAATTGGTATCAGAGCAGGTTGATTTCGAATAATCATAAAGATCTGCAATCATGTCTGGTTACAAGGATGGGAATACTAAAATTCCTATGCTCAAGAGAAACGAATATACTCTATGGGAAGTAAAGATGTTGCATCATCTGGAAGCAACAGATCCTGATTATCTTGACAGAATCAGAGATGGACCTTTTGTTCCAACAAAGGTCGTTGGACAAGCAACTGTTGATGGTGTGGTTGTTCCAGAACATACAGCAGAGAAGCCAAAATCTGAATGGTCAGATAAGGACAAGGAGAATGCTCTCAAAGATGCTAAAGTGAGAAACATATTATTCAACAGTCTTGATTCTGTTCTCACTAACTATGTTCTCTCTTGTAAAACTGCTAAGGATATATGGGACAATCTTAAGGTTCACTGTGAAGGAACTAAGCCTGTCAGGAAGAATATGAGGACATTACTTATACAACAGTATGAGTACTTTGAATCCAAGTCTGGTGAGTCACTTACTGATACCTTTGATAGGTTTACAAAACTCATCAATGAGATGGCCATGCATGGTAAATATTACGACTTGGAGGACATGAATACAAAGTTCATGAAAGCTTTGCCTGATTTCTACAATGAGAAGATATCTGCAATTGAGGAAGCTAATGATCTGGATGAGATTTCATTAGAGGCAGTATATGGAAAATTGAGAGCTTATGAACTTGACAAGCAGCAGAAGAAGAGCAGGAGTGAAGGAAAGATGAAGACTATTGCACTTACTGCTCAATCTGAAGTTAAGAAGCTTCCTGAAGAACAGCATGAAGAGATTGCTGTAAAAAATTCAAGGAAGAAGAAAAGCAAAGAAAGTTCTGAGTCAGAGACTACTGATATGGACTCTGACAACAATGATTCTGAATCTGAGATGCAAGAACTCTTTGCTATGTTTGCTAAAGCTTTCAAGAAAGGAAAATTCAACAGGAGAAGATTTAGCAAAGGACCTTTTCAAAAGAAGGAGGAGAAGAAGAGTGACAAAAGCAAAAGTACAATTGTCAAGCTTGATAAGGCCAAGATCAAGTGCTTTAACTGCAGCGAGCTTGGACACTTTGCTAGTGAGTGTAAGAAGCCTAGGAATTCAGGAAAGGGTAATGCACTTATGGTCACACAGAAGGATTGGGCTGATTCCAGTGACTCTGAAGATGAATTGGATTATGACAACATTGCATTGATGGCCAATAGTTCAGACAAACCTGGATCTCCAAAGAAAATTTCTCCATCCTCTGTTAAGGTATCACTTCACTCTCTTGATTCATTTGATAGCTTAAATTCTGATGAAATTAGATCTATCCATGCTGAGTTTAAAAATATTATGACTAATTTTAGAATTCTTACTTGTGAAAGAGATGAACTTAAGGTTAAGAATGATAAATTAGTTGATAGAAATAATTTTCTTGAATCTGAATTAATTCAAATGGAAGAATACAAGTTGAGCTCTGATAAAGCTAAGCATGATTATAGTGTAATTCTTGAGGCTTATGACTATGTCAGAAAAGAACTAGAAGAAGAGAGAGATGTGATTAAGACCATTAACAATTCCAGTAAGAAGACAATAGAAATCTTTGAGAGTGGAATTCGTGGTAAGGTTAATGGTTTAGGTTTTGATAAGGCTAGACAAGAAGAAAAAGTAGTTATTGTCAATGATGATAGTAAGGTAGAAGCTAACACATCTAAATATGAAGGTAAGAAAATTGTTTCTGAACCTAATCATGTTAAATTTGTTGATTCAAAAGGTACCCCTGTTGTACACAAAAGGATTAACAATAGTTATTCAGATGAGAAAGTGTTAGAGAAACCTAAGAATGTAAACATAGGGTTTCTGTCTAAGTCTCAGTTGAAACAGAGATTAGATGGTCTTTCAGAGTCTAGCAAGATCAAGAGAAATAGGAATGGAAAAGAAGGTATTAACAAAGAGAATAATTTCAAGAATGTACCTGATGCACCTAGGAAAAAATGCTATAAGTGTGGTAATCATAATCATTTGGCCCTAGACTGCAATCAAAAACCTTCTTGGAAAACTGAGTCCAGATTCCCCAAGACTCAGAAAATTCAATACCAACCACAAAAAGCTTGTTATCATTGTGGTAGTTTACTTCATTCCATTTACATGTGTAGAGAATATCATGAACTATATTATGACTATTATTCTTTGAAATCTGAAACTCCTAGTCACAAACAGTTTGTGAGATCAGAGTCTAAAGTTGACTCTGCAACAGGTAAAATAAATGCAAAATCTTCAAAGTCTGTTGTCTCTAAATCTAGTAAGAAAGGATCCAATCAAAGTTGGGTCCTAAAAAATTCTAACTAGTTACTTTTTGTTTGCAGGGCACAGGAAAGAAGCATTCAATTATCTTGGACAGTGGATGCTCTGGACATATTACTGGAAAGAAGTCCCTGCTTACAAAGTTTGAGAGGAAAGCTGGCCCAGTAATATCTTTTGGAGATGGCAACAAAGGAGAAACTCTGGGATATGGCTCAATTATTTTGGGGAATGTCATCATAGAAAATGTAGCACTGGTTGAAGGCTTGAAACATACTCTTTTAAGCATAAGTCAACTGGGTGATAAAGGTTACAAATCAATCTTTGACAGAGAAGGATGCAAAGTCTTGAATATGCAGAATGGAGACATTGTTCTAACTGGTCAAAGACATGGTAACATATATGAAGCCAGCTTAAGTGATACATCTAAAGGAATTGTTAGATGTCTCTACAGCAAAGCAACAAATGATGAAAGCTGGAATTGGCACAAGAAGCTCTCACATCTTAATTTCAAGAAGCTTAATCAACTTGTTAAATACAATTTGGTGAGAGGCCTACCTCAGGCAAATTTTGTGCAAGATGGACTTTGTGATGCATGTCAGCTTGGAAAGCAGAGAAGAACCACTTTCAAGAGCAAGACTGAAAATTCAATTACTGAACCATTTCACATGCTACATCTTGATCTGTTTGGTCCAGTAAACATTATGTCTATCAGCAAGAAAAGATATGCTCTAGTTTTGGTGGATGATTTCACAAGGTTCACATGTGTGTTCTTTCTACACAAGAAGGATGAAGCTCCTCAGCAAATCATTGAACTCATCAAGAATATTCAGAATAATTCTGAGTACAAAGCTAAAGTACTTAGGAGTGACAATGGTACAGAATTCAAGAATTCTACAATGGAGGGGTTTTGTGCAGACAATGGAATCACTCAACAGTTTTCTGCACCTGGTACACCTCAGCAAAATGGTGTAGTGGAAAGAAAGAACAGGACTCTCATAGAGGCAGCAAGAACCATGCTTGCAGATGCAAAACTTCCAACCTACTTTTGGGCAGAAGCTATTAACACTGCATGTTTCACTCAGAACTGTACCTTGGTAAATAGTCATGGAAAAACTCCCTATGAGATGATCAAAGGAAAGAAACCAAGTGTGAAATATTTTCACATCTTTGGATGCAAATGCTATGTCCTAAAAGTTCATCCAGAACAACTTGGAAAATTTGAAGCCAAATCGGATGAAGCAATTTTTCTAGGATACTCAGCATCTAAGGCCTTCAAAGTTTATAATCTCAGAACTCACATTGTTATGGAATCAATTCATGTTGCATTTGATGATAAGAAATTTGGAATTTTGCAAACTGATGAAAGCCATGACAAATTGGAATTTGAAAATCTGAAGAATTCTGAGATACTCTCAAGTGATGATGAAGGTTCTCCAGAAGGAATTTCTATTGCTTCTCAAAGGAATGCTACTGTTGAGGGGGAGCAAATAAATCAGAGAGAACACAGTGATCATCAGGAGCAGACTAGTCTTTCAGAGTCTATTCCATCAGGAATTGACGTTTCAGAGTCTACTCCATCAGGAACTGACCTTTCAGAGTCTACTGAGGAAAGATCAGTAACTAGCAGCAATATGGAATCTACTGATTCTATTGATCAAAGGAGAGTTTTTGAAGGTAGAGAGAATTCTTCTACAAGAGATACCACTAACTTAGGGGGAGAGACTAGCAGAGTTGATTTACCACCTGTTAGAAAATGGACAAAGGATCATACTGAAGATTTGATAATTGGTGATCCAAATAGTGGTGTTCGAACTAGAAGATCAATTCAAAATGAATGCTTGTATAGTTGTTTTCTCTCAAAGAATGAACCTAAGAAGGTTGAAGAAGCCTTACAGGATCCTGATTGGGTAATTGCAATGCAGGAGGAATTAAATGAGTTTGAGAGAAACAAAGTTTGGAAACTGGTACCAAGACCTAAAGATAGATCTATTGTTGGTGCAAGATGGGTTTTCAGAAACAAGCTAGATGAATCTGGTATGATTGTAAGAAACAAAGCAAGACTGGTGGCCAAGGGTTATTCTCAGGAAGAAGGCATTGATTATGATGAGACCTTTGCACCTGTAGCAAGATTGGAAGCAATCAGAATGTTTCTTGCATTTGCAGCTCATTCAAAATTTAAGGTATACCAGATGGATGTAAAGAGTGCTTTTCTAAATGGAAAACTTGATGAAGAAGTGTATGTAGAACAGCCACCTGGATTTGTTGATCCAAAGTTTCCAAATCATGTCTACAAACTTGACAAGGCACTCTATGGACTAAAGCAGGCACCAAGAGCATGGTATGAGACTTTGTCTAAATTTCTTCTTGAAAATGGCTTCACAAGAGGTACAATTGACAAAACTCTATTCTTTAGAAAGATAAAAGGTGAATTGCTTTTAGTTCAAGTTTATGTTGATGATATTATTTTTGGTTCTACTAATGAAAAGTTGTGTGCTAAGTTTAGCAAGCTTATGCAGTCTAAGTATCAGATGAGCATGATGGGTGAACTAAATTATTTCTTAGGCTTGCAGGTCAAACAGACTGAGACTGGTATTTTCATTAATCAGTCAAAGTATATCAAAGATCTTTTAAGAAGGTTTGACTTTCAAGACTGTGCAGTTGCAAAAACACCCATGGCAACAGCCACTAAACTAGACTCTGATCCTAAAGGGAAGAGTGTGGATAATACTAGTTATAGAGGCATGATAGGCTCATTGTTATATCTAACTGCAAGTAGGCCAGATATAATGTTTTCTACCTGTTTATGTGCTAGATTCCAAAGTGATCCTAAGGAATCTCATTTAATTGCTGTGAAGAGAATTTTTAGATATCTCAAAGGAACTCCAAATCTTGGTTTGTGGTATCCTAGAGAATCTGATTTCTTTCTAATTGGCTATTCAGACTCTGATTATGCAGGGTGTAAGATAGACAGGAAAAGCACTACAGGTACATGTCAATTTTTGGGAAATAGATTGATTTCTTGGGCAAGCAAGAAGCAACAATCTGTTTCAACCTCAACTATAGAAGCTGAGTACATAGCAGCAGGCAGTTGTTGTGCACAGCTCCTTTGGATAAGAAATCAGTTGCTGGATTATGGTATGACACTTAGTAATATTCCTATGTTTTGTGATAATACTAGTGCTATTAAAATTGCAGAAAATCCAGTTCAACATTCAAGGACTAAGCACATTGATGTCAGGTATCATTTTATTAGAGAACATATTGAGAATGGTACTGTGGAACTTCATTTTGTTCCTACTGACAAACAGCTTGCAGATATTCTAACTAAACCACTTGATGAGACTACATTCAGTAGACTAGTAAGTGAGTTAGGAATGTTAAATTTTTAGATTTTAACATCTGCAAAAGTAGCAAGGTATGTTGTTCTTAGCTTATAGACTTGATATTCCTGTCAGGATCTATATTTGATTGTTAAATGCTTTAGCTATAACACTTTGCCTTGATAAATTTCAGTATGATAGACTTGTTAATAATCATCAGGATTAGATTTGTTATCAGGATGCTGACGTCATCAGTATTGTGTCAGTATCAGGATTATGAAATTTGTTTCAGATCCTGACGTTTACTTTGTGTAATAATCTGATCTGTGATATGTTAAGTCTATGCTAGCAAGTTTTGATATTTGCATACTGATAATTTATACATCATTCAAAAATCAAAAGACAAGCAGATAACAAGAAATTGTATTTTCATTAATAGAAATCATTACATAGAAATGAAATACATCATCTTTTTGTCTAAATTTCTATTCTATACTTGTCTATTGATATGAACTCTGAGGTACAGGACAAGGAGCATCTCAAGAAATCCATCAGGGGATGAAAGACTCATTTGTTCTTGAATTCCTTGTCTGGGCGACTTGAATGAGAGCAGCTAACTTAAATGAATAGCATCTCCATCAAGATCAATCTCAGACTCTCGGCCAAATTCTTCATCCTCAAGTTTTGAGGAGGTTAGGGGAAGATTGTATCCAACAGATGGATGTTCTAGGAGAAACCTCTGGATATTTTCGAAAACCAATCCATTCATGATTAGTTCGATGAGAAGAGTCATTTGTTCAAAGAGATGATCAAGAACAGGATGTTCATCAATCAAGAAAAATCTGGAAAATGGGTTTGAAGGGATTTTTGGTTTGAGAAGCATTGTTGAGAAGAAAAGAAATTGAAAGGTTATGGAGAATGGCATAAAGCGTTTGGTTCTTTTAAAGAAAGACGTGAGAAGCTGAGCAGTCACTTGGAAGTTTTAATGAAGTCAAATGCTAATTATTGCATGAGACTGTATTTCTTGTTTCAAGAAATATTGAAAATATCTAACCAATTGATTTTCTGTTCAGATTAATTGTTTATTTTATTTTTCAGATAAAAGAAAAATGCCACGTGGAAACTCCATATTAAGTCGCTGATAATATTGGTCAGGATTTCATGTGTGACCATCAGGATTTGAAAATTATATTTTTAAATCACATTACATTTTGTGATTATTTTGATGAGAGGTCATCAGGAAAAGGAAGCTGATCAGTATTGCTTATTTATACCCTGATTTATTTCATGAAAATCAATTTTGGATTTTATTTTCCAAAAAAAATCGTGGGTAACCGCATTTTTCAGGGACTGACACCTGTCAATCTACGTGTCAACGTGGGATAGTGGTCTGAAAGATTTGTGAAATATATTTGTTTTGAAACTCTAATCGTGTAATTGCTTTCTCTAATTTTACATTCTCTAAAGCAAAAATCACTCTTGAGTTTTCAAAATCACTAATCCATTTCAAGAATTTTTCAAGTTTCTTTTCAGATCAAAAATGGCAGCTCAGAGAAGATTACCTAAATCAGTAGCCTTCAAATTTGGTGACTTTGATTTTATGACAAACAATCATGTTGCAGCTATTACCAACAAGGAAGGAGTATCATCTGATTTTCATCCAATCATGGACTTTCTGGTGTATGGACCATTAAGTTATGCATTGACAGCATCTCCACAGATTAATCAAGTAGCTGTTTCACAAGCTTGGAAGAATGCTGAGGTAATTGATTCTACTCAGAGTCAATCAGGTAAGATTGTTCTACATTTAGGACAAGATTCATTTGACATTACTGAATCTGTTGTTAATTCAGTACTTTGCTTACCTGTTACTGATAGTTATGAGAATGTACCATCTGATGATAATATAAGAACTATGTTGTCTGAATTAGGTTATAGTGGACCTCTAGATAACATGAGCCAGTTGAATAGGTCTTTTCTTAGAAAGGAATGGTCTTTTTACTTTGATCAAATTGCTAAATGTTTTACTGGCAAATGTAGTTCTTTTCAGCAAATTACTTCTGTTACATCACATATTGCTTATAGTTTGCTTTATGACAGAGTAATTAACATTAGTCATATTATCTTAAGTCAGATGAGTATTAAACTTGGGTTAAGAGATCAAAACAGGAAAATGGTTTATTATCATAGATTTATGCAATTGTTTGTTAACCATTTCGTTCCTGATGTTGAAACTAGATTTGGTAGAGAACATTGTGTTTCTTCTTATGAACAGCAAAAGAGAATTTTCTCTGACATTACAAAGAAGGACAATGAAAAGAATCTAGATGAAATACCTATAATTCATTATCCACATCATGTTCAGGTAATTCTTAAAACTCATCTTCCTACTCTCTACAATTCTTCTTTCTTTTGTGGTGAAATGGCTCAGGAATCTCAATTGGAGGAGAACCCACCTGTGTCTACCCAAGTAGCCCAAAACATTATAGTCTCTGAAACAATTCAAGAACCAAATTTTGATCCACAGCCTATTGTTTCAAAGAAACCAACCTCTGGTGTTTCTCAAAAGACATCAGTTGTAAGGAAGAGAAGATTTGTTGTGTCAAGTAGTAGTAGTAATTCTAGTGAAGATGATGATGATTTAACTCTTGCTGAGAGAGCAGAATTGAAGGCTGCAATTCAACTTTCTTTGTTAGCACAAAGAGATGAAAAACCTAGTCACAGCCAGGCTGCAGTCTCCCAAAAGGCTGTAGTTCTTAAAAAGGGAAAACAGTTACTGGATACTGTCTCTCAAAAGACTGTGTCTATTGAACAAAGATCTCATCCCAAGATCACTTCTGTGTCTACACCTCTTGAGTCTTCTCAGGATAGATCTTTTGCTCACTATACCAGGAGAACAAGGAGAAAGATTCAATTGTCACCTACACACACAGAGTCTAGTCCAACTAATATCATGCAGGTTTCTACAAATCAAGCTACATCTATGTCAGTATTTGACAAGAGAGATCTGGATATTGATTCTTCATGGGAAACTACATTATCATACAGACTGGCTATGGGACTAATTTCTCTCAAAGTGAAGTTGTCAAGGCCTGTTCTAGATTTTCTAGTTGAAAGAGTACCAAAACTTTTATTTCCAGCTGAATATGGACTTCTACATCAAAGACTTGACTTAATGAAGATGTATTTCTATGTATCTGTCAGAAGACAATTAGTCAAGAAATTTGGACTCTCGAAGCATGTTGCACTTCAATCACTTCATGCATATTTATTTGACAAGGATGTAATTATTGAAGATGCTTCAGCTCAAGGTGAAAAACTGGAGGAAGTAGATAGAGGAAAGCAGTCAACAGAAGGTACTATTGCACCAGTGGTGAATAGTAGGAAAGATCAGATCACAGTCACTGTAACACAAGAACCATCTAGTCAGAGGAAGGATGACTCAGGAGCTGTGATAGCTGATGTTGAAAGGTCTTCTGTGATGACTGATAATGCAAGTGAGATACCCTATGATATGGGAGGAATGACTTTGGTTGATTTTTCTGAAGATCAAACAAATTTTGTTCAGTCAGAGTCTATTTACCTTGAGGGTGTGTCTCAGCAAACAACACTTAAAGATGGTGATGTACTAACTATGGTGTCTAATGAAGTATTACTGAAGACATCAGAGTCTAGTAAAGAACCTGAAAGTGGTATACTGGAGCCTGTAGTTTCTGAAAGGAAAGAAGATGATTGTATGGGTTCAGAGACTATAGCAGCTCACTCCTTGGAGAAAACCTCAAGCCACATGCCATATGAGGAACCCTCTCTCCATGTGAGTTCAGGTATAAAAACTCCTTCTAAACTCTATTTTTCTGTAGGTCATGAGAGCACTTATCTAAATTTGAGTGATACAGTTGAAAAGATGGACTTAGATCCACAATTTGAGCGGCTGGCTCCTGACCAAGCAAAAGGTGAGGTAGAAAGAGTGTTGACTTTAGAAAGTCAAAGTGAGAATGAGGGTATGGATGATCAACTCCATAGTGAGGGAGAGAAAATTAGGAAACCATCATTTGATTTCTGGGATCAGGTTTTTCCTGAATCTTGGTCTGAAAATTTGGGTATGGATGCTGGTACTTATTCATTCATCAAAATGTATCAGAAGAATGACCTAGCACATCACAATGCAAAGCCAGAAGTTAAAGCTCAGAAGCAAAAGGAGAGGCTTGCAGAAATCATTAACAGAAGAGGTGCCAGGATAAAGCAATCTCTTGATACATATGTACCAGATGAAGATCCTAATGATCCTAGTGTTCCTTTGTATGTACTTCCAATATCAGCTAGAATTGAGACATCAACAGTCTCTGATTACTCTAAGGAGGAGTCAGGATTTGAAGATGTTAGTACACAGAATACTGGTGAAGGAGATGATGATCATGTTTCAGTTCCAGAACAGAAAGATGAAGATGTTGATACTTCTAATCAGGTTTTATTACTTGAATATCATACAACTCAAGCAACTTCTTCTACAAGACTTGAAGATACAGTTCTTTCTGATTCTGATACTGAAGATACTAGAAGCACTTCCAATATTGAAGTTCATTCTGATGTTTTGAACGATATTCAGAATTCTCAAATTGCTATTCAAACAAGACTTCAATTACTTGAAGATAACCAAGTCACAATTATGGGAAATCAAGCAGTTCTTATGAATCTCATTTGTTCTGTTTCTGAATCTCTTGGAATTAATGTTGCTGATGTCAAAAAGGGGGAGATAAAGACAATTCAAAGACAACAACAACACCACCAGACTGAAGATAAAGCTGGGGGAGATAAAGATCAGACAAAGGATAGTAAAAAGAAGAACCAGGAGTGACAGTGGTGAATCTCAGCTAGGAAGAGGTAAAGGAAGAGCAGCATCTGAGAAGGAGGTACTTAAACTTCATAATTCTACATTCATAAATTCTATTCTGGTTGTATTGTTATATGTTTTGACATCCACAACTTAGATTTATGCTTCAGATTATAAAGCATAAATAGGGGGAGATTGTTAGGAATAATTCATAAGTTGTGATGTTAAGAATAGAATTTACACATTATACTTCTTGTAATCCTGATCTTATAAAGGATTTAGCACTGTATATAGGTTTTATGTGTAAAACAGTTATCTGTATAGTTTAGTCAGGAATGAACAGTGTATCGGAGACTACATGTCAGGAACAGAGAGCAAATCCTGATGACGGTCCAATACTGATGGTTGATCAGATACTGATGCAGTGTACAGATCCTGATATCAGTCATGTTACTGATGATGTCATTATAGATACTACAGAAACTGGCAAGTGCTATAAAACAGGATCGTTGTTTGAAGAACAAGCAAGAAGACATTATGAAGGAAAGAGTTTTCTATTGAAGGAAACTATTGACTAGAAGGCAGAACATTGTCATGTATAGATTATATCTTTCTGTTATTAGTTGATAGGTAGCATTATAAATACTCTCTCAATATCATTGTAAAGAGCGACGAAGTTGTAAGTTCGAGTGCGTAGCTCTGTATAAGGTTTGTATTCGAGAGTTCGAAACAAACAGAGAGATATTTGTATTGTCAGCAGCTGCTAAAGGTATTGTACACCTTTGGTAGAGTTTGTATTTGATCTTATTAATACAAACAAGAGTTTGATTCATTCGTTAATCTTGTTCATATAATCAAGCAAAAATCAGACACGATTATATAACTTGTATTCAACCCCCCCCCCCCTTCTACAAGTTATTCGAGTTAACATCTTTTACCTTCAGATATTATGTAAAATATTTCAGAGTCTTTTTATGACTATTTTATCAAGGGGAGGTTCCCAAAACTCTATTTTTATTTAAATCTATCTTAAAAGAAGATTTAAATACTCGCCCAAACTTCCAAAAACATATAAGGGGACCTCACTTGAGAGCTGTTATTTATTTGACTACCCGGTCATATACTTGCTAAAACTATCTTGTTACTCACATCTTGATTCGTTCAAACATCGATATGAGTCTTTCGGTTACCTCCTCAAAGCTCGAGGGGTAAGATTGATGGAACAAGTTTATATCCATTAACAAGCATCAGCTTGGGAAATATTGGTGAATTTTCCTTTCCAATTAGATACGACTACTTTGTGGAGTCCTATCAACAAGTGTTATACTTGGGGAAAAGGGAAACGAACTTTACGTTTCAGAGTCATGGATGATATTCGAACTAGGAGACGCGTAAGTGGCCGAGTGGCGCCGGTCCAGCAATAGCCCAACCGTTGGCTGAGGAGTTCCAGAGGGCGGTAGACAAGTAAATTCGTCGGAGCTACCTTCTACATGTAGAGAACGACTGATGAGATGCATGACATACGACTGATCATCGTAAACGTCAGGGCATCTGGCGCGGCAATGCTCCTGTATTAGTTCATCTTCCAAAAGTGAGAAATTCTGCAACACTATTGGTGTTGGCAAGGTGAAAAAGTGTTGAAACTGGAATTGCAATATTTTCCTGCAAGTCCCTCTTTTATGATAATTGAGAATATCTTGCTTATCTTTTGTATAGCAGATATGTCCACAAAATATATATGTTGAGTTACCTAGTAACTTCATCTTTTAAGTTATACTGTTATCATTTCCGTAAATGCATGGCATATGGTTTCAAAGATATTTTGGACTGTTATATACTATTACTGTTCAATTATATTTGTGGTGGGCTATTGCTCACCCTTGCTTTATTTATTTATATCACAACAACAGTTAGATCAGATGGCCGCACAAGGTGCACTTGGTGCGAGCAGGTGTCATCCGTCAGAGGATTAACCGCTGAGATCTTAGCTACCATTGCTGAAGAGTAAGCTGTTGGTAGGCTAGTTGTTAGATTTTGTATATCAAATGTATTATTGATTTGGTATATATAAATGGACGGCAAAGAGTACATAAATTATTAATGTAATTTCTTGGGTTGTAAGAACTCAATTGTGTGATTAATAAAATTTGGTTACTCTGATTACATCTCTGGGACTATAACGGGTGTGTTCTATATTGCTGTTTGGGTCACAAGGTTGTAATTTAAATTATGTTGGTTTTGTGGATGGAGGTTGAGACCGTAACGACCAGATCCCTGACCCCGGATCTGGGGGTGTTACAAGAGATCTGATAATCGTAGTGACAAGAGGCCGTTTGTGAAGAGAGAGGATAGAAGCTCAGATAATAGGAGGATTGGGAACCATGACACTAGAGGAAGCAATCAGGGGACCAAACCTCAGTAGACAGTGAACATGATACAAGGAAGACCACCATTGCCAGAGTGCAAGACATGTGGGAGGAAACACCCTGGACCCTGCCAGCAAGCTACTATGAATTGCTACAACTGCGGACAGAAGGGTCATTATGCTTCTAGTTGCAAGGATAAATCTGTCACCTGCTTCAACTGTGGGAAGAAAGGTCACGTGTCCCGAGATTGCCGATAGACTGCTAAGGAAAATCTAGTGCCTCGACTCACAACACCTCCCAGCAACAAGCCGATAGCAAGAACTTTCAACATGACAGTGAAAGATGCTATTGATGACAGCGATGTGATTGCATGTACGCTTCTAGTAAATTCTGAGGATGCATGTGTTCTAGTTGATTCTGGCGCTACCAAATCTTTTGTTTCTAAGAACTTCATGAATAAGCTTAATCTTGAGTCTGTGCCCTTAGAGGGAATTCTAAGCATAGAAGTAGCGAATCAAGAAGTCATTCCAGTAAAACCAGTTGTGCCCGAACTATTCTATAGAGATTCAAGGACAACGTTTTGACGCAGACCTCATTCCCTTTAAGTTAGGGGAATTCGACGTAATCTTAGGGATGGATTGGTTAGCACGTTACGATGCCCAAATCGATTGTCGTCGGAAGAAGGTTAGCTTAGGCGGACCAAACGGTATGAGAATTCCATTTCGTGGACGAAAATTGGCTAAAGATTTTATATCAATAATTCAAGCTAAGAGATTACTTCGGCAAGGATGTCAAGCCTATCTGGTTCATGTGATAGATACCAAGAAGCAAACCCCTACCATTGATGAGATTTCGGTAGTCAATCAGTTTAAAGATGTTTTCCCTGATGACTTACCTGGAATGCCTCCAAACCGAGAGATAGAATTCACAATTGATCTAGCACCAGGAACCGCACCCATCTCGAAAGTACCTTACAGAATGGCACCCGTGGAATTGAAGGAATTGGTAACACAATTGCAAGAGTTACTTGAAAAAGGTGCAATCAGACCTAGTGTATCCCCGTGGGGAGCTCCAGTTTTGTTCGTGAAGAAGAAGGACGGATCTATGCGGCTATGTATCGATTATCGCGAACTGAACAAGATGACTATCAAGAACAGGTACCCTCTGTCTAGAATCGACGATCTGTTTGATCAGCTTAAGGGAGCTACTCATTTTTCGAAGATTGATCTGAGATCCGGCTATCATCAACTGAAGATCAAGCCTGAGAATATTCCTAAGACTGCCTTTAGGACCCGATATGGCCATTATGAGTTTCTAGTTATGTCTTTTGGATTGACGAATGCTCCAGCTACTTTTATGGACTTAATGAATCGTGTGTTCAAGAGATACTTGGATAAGTTCGTGATTGTATTTATTGATGACATTCTGATTTACTCGAAGTCTCCTGAAGATCATGCAGAACATCTCCGTCTAGTTTTGGAAGCACTGAGGAAGGAAAAGTTGTATGCTAAATTTTTGAAGTGCGAATTCTGGCTGAAAGAAGTTCAGTTTTTGGGACATATTGTGAGCAGTGAAGGAATTTCTGTAGACCCCGCTAAGATAGAAGCCGTAGCAGATTGGGAGAGACCTAAGACTCCAACAGAGATTAGAAGTTTCCTTGGACTGGATGGTTATTATCGTAGATTCATGAAAGATTTCTCAAAGATAGCTACGCCACTGACTCGACTTACCAGGAAGAGTGAAAAGTTTGAGTGGACCCCCAAGTGTGAAGACAGCTTTCAAGAATTGAAGAAGAGACTGATTACTGCCCCGGTTTTGACCCTACCCGATGAAAAAGGTAATTTCGTGATTTTCAGCGATGCTTCTCACAAAGTTTTGGGATGTGTATTGATACAGCACGGGAAAGTAATAGCTTATGCCTCTCGTCAACTGAAGGAATATGAATCCCGATACCCTACTCACAACTTGGAACTTGCTGCTATTGTTTTTGCACTGAAGATTTGGAGACACTATCTTTATGGAGAGAAATGCGAGATTTTCACAGACCACAAGAGCTTAAAGTACATATTCATGTAGAAGGAATTAAACATGAGACAGATAAGATGGTTGGAATTGATCAAAGACTACGACTGCTCGATAAACTACCACCTAGGGAAGGCTAATGTTGTAGCTGATGCTTTAAGTAGAAAGGAAAGACTCAACTTGTTGACAACCTCAGAAGAGTTAGTCAGAGAATTCGAAAAGATGGAATTAGAAGTCAAGGACCCAGTCCAAAACAATGAAAGAGTCTATACCATTCATTTTCAACAAGAGCTGTTAGAAAAGATTCGCTGTTGTCAGGGGCAAGTAGTGGAAGAAAGTAGATTAGAGTTGACCGGAGAAGAGTTTTTGAGCCCTAAGGATGATAAAGGAATTAAGCGATTTGCTTCGAGAATCTAGATTCCTAATGTTACAGAATTGAAAGAAGAAATCATGAGCGAAGCGCATAACTCTAGATATTCCATTCACCCAGGAAGCACAAAAATGTATCAAGATATCAAGCAGAATTATTGGTGGCCTAACATGAAGAGAGAGATTACAGAATGGGTAAGCAAGTGTTTGACCTGTCAGAGAGTGAAAGCAGAACATCAGCGACCCAGTGGATTACTCTAATCATTAGAGATTCCAGAGTAGAAGTGGAAGCACATCACCATGGACTTTGTAGTAGGTTTACCTCGAACCAGAGTGAATCACGATGCTATTTGGGTTATACAGACTTACTAAATCCGCACATTTTATGCCGATCAATGAAAGGTATTCAGTGGAAAGACTAGTAGGTTTGTATTTGAAGGAAGTGGTAGTTCATCTTGGAGTACCCGTATCAATAGTGTCAGACCGAGATGCCCGCTTTAATTCTAGATTCTGGAAAAGTTTTCAGGAGTACCTTGGCACCAAGCTGAATCTGAGCACTGCCTATCATCCGTAGACAGACGGACAGAGCGAAAGGACAATTTAAACGATAGAAGATATGCTGCGAGATTGCGCCTTAGATTTCAAAGGAAGCTGGGATGATCATCTGCCGTTAGTAGAGTTTGCGTACAATAACAGTTATCACTCCAGTACTGGCATGGCCCCGTATGAAGCTTTATACGGAAGGAAGTGCAGATCTCCACTTTGCTGGAATGAAGTCGGTGAAGGAAGACTACTCGGGCCAGAAATGATTCATCAGACAAAGCAATCCATAGAGACGATTCGCAAAAGATTAGTTGCTGCTCAAGATCGTCAGCGAAAGTATGCAGATCTGAAGAGAAAAGATAAATCATTCGAGATAGGAGATAAAGTATTGCTGAAAATTTCCCCGTGAAAAGGGGTGATGAGATTCGGGAGAAAAGGAAAAGTGAGTCCTAGGTATATCGGACCCTTTGAGATTCTGAAGAAGGTTGGAGCCGTGTCATATCAATTAGCTTTACCACCAGACCTTCAGCATGTCCATAACGTATTCCACGTATCAATATTGAGAGCTTACTATCCTGATCATCGACACGTATTAGAATATGAACCCATCGACTTCCAAGCTAACCTGACCTACGTAGAGCAACCAGTGGAAGTTGTAGATTTCAAAATACATGAGTTGCGCAATAAGAGAATAAATTTAGTAAAAGTAATTTGGAGAAATCGTCAAATTGAGGAAGCTACTTGGGAACTTGAGAATGAAATACGTAGTAAATACCCTGAGTTGTTTAGCCAATAATATTGATCTCGAGGACGGAATCCTTTTAAGGGGGGGGGGAGACTGTAATAACCGTGAATTTTATCGATAAATTTCTTATGTCGAACTTTCTTAGAGTAAGTTTGGTAAATTAAATTTTATTAATAATTCTATTTTGAGCCCTCTCCGAATAAGATTGGTAAACTCGGTTTTTATTTAATTTTAGAAATGCGTATAATTATGTATTTAGTACCCCGCTGTCTTTTAGTGATTTCAATTTATTATTATTATGAGGGTGATGATGATCATTTTTTTTTATGAATACAATAGGAATTATAAAATTTCTAAGATTATGTTAGTGTTATAAATTTTTGTGTTAGCAAATAAATAATTAAGATCTAGTAAAGTTATAAATATTGAGTGGAATGTGAATTAAAGCCCATAAATTTTTATATAGCCTACTAAAGGCCCAACAAGGGAATGAGATGTATAAAATAGAAAAACAAAAGAGAAGACATCACGTCCTCTCTTATTTCTCTCGGCAAACACACACACTCACACATTAACCTCCATTGAAACTCCACCTTTCAAAACTCCAAGCTTCAAGGATTTGATCCGATTGTTGCATGCATTTAGAGATTTAGATAGCCCTCATTATTCTCTACAAATTGATATATATTTAGGGGGGTTCAAGAGTGGTTTTCAAAGCAAGCTAAAACTTGATTTTTCACAATAAGGGTATGATCTTATACCCCTAAAATCTTTTTAAAAACCATATTTGATATGTTTGGATTATATAATGCATTAGGAACTTTGTTTTTAAATTAGGGTTTTAAGATTCTTAATTTGGGGTTTTTTGAATTTGTGTTACATATTGTTTTTGTATGTGAATTGATTGAATTGGGGGTTTATTAATTGAATTGGGGTGTGATCGGAGGGGTGTTGTCGATGCATGTCGGATCGGAGGCCACCACCGCGGTGCTAGCGGCGACCGACGGTGGTGGTGGGGGGGTTTTGTTGCCGGAAGCGAAGAGCAGGGGAGGGGGTGTTAATCGCGTAGGCGAGGGAGAAAAAGAGGGGAGAGTGGAGAGAGGTTGAGGGAGACAGTGAGGTGGAGAGAGAGAGAGAGAGAGAGAGAGAGACGACAGCGAGTGGTGGTGGTGGGCCGGCCGGCACCACCCCGGCGACCGAACGGCTGCCACCAGTGATGGTGGTGGTTGTTGTTTTATTTTATTTTAGTAATGACTAATTAATTGTAATTTTGTATGAATTGACTTGTTCAAATTTAATGAATAAAAGTGACCCAATTAAATTTCAGTTTGGGTTCTTTAACAAAAATAAAAATAATAGTGATAATAAAAATGATATTTTGATAGAGATCCTTTAATTGGAATAATAAAAAAATTGGACTTAAGGGAATAAAATGAGAGCATGTAAATTGTAATATATTGAGTTTATAGTTGTAATAATAATAAGGTTACTAAATTGGTTTTAAAGTAAAGGAAAAGCGACTTGATTATTTTAGATGAGCAATACACATGAATAAAAGAAATTTGAATGGTGATAATAGTTTAAGATTGGATTGTCGTGATAAATCACATTATTGGGAATAATTAGTATAGATTTAAAATTTAGTAAAATTAGATTCTTTGATTTGAGAATAATTAGAGATTATATTATTGTTCCTTTAAAATGGACTTAAGCAAATTAGATAATTTTAGATAAATTGAGAATTATAGATAATTAAAGGGAATTTTATAAATGACATTTGATTTCGAGATGGGAATTACGAGATCTAAATTGATTTAGAAGTGCGAGTTAAACAATTTATTTAGATTAGAGAATTTCGCTATAAAATGAGGATTTTAGATAATTAGTGGTGATTTTATACAAAACCCTTTTTATTTAGTTTATTCGAGATATGTTGTTAAATAATTAAATAGGTGTCATATACTTAGGAACAATTAGAGACTTCCCAATAAAAGAATTTCCCTTACAAATAAATAGAGCGAGACTTTCACGTATAAACTTTATTTGATTGGCATAATGTGTAAACCCCGACACATTAAAATTAATAGGGAAAGCGAATAGAGCCTTCATTTAATTTATTATACTTTGCGAATAAGGCATTAATGAGATTTTAAACTTACGAGAATATTCCCAATTATTTGTTCGAGAATTATTTAGTTATCAAGAGCATGATTACCGAATTATTTTGATAGTACATGATAAACTCCTTACCCGAGTACTAAAATCGTTTTGATAATTAATTATAGAAATTCTTTCTGAGACTTGAGAATCTTGCTCGCGGGTAACGCTTTTATTTATTTGGTAGCATTTAGCATCGAGAAAGAGGCAAGTTCATTCCTACCCTAACTCTCGGAAACTTTGTATTTCTGTTCATATTATTTCAAGAGTAAATTGCACTGTAGTGCCAAGATAAATTAATTTTTGGCACTTTGATGGCCAATGTTGTAAATCTTGCACTATGATGACTCGAAATTGTTTTTTTAGTCACTTAAATGACTTCCGTCAACTTTGGCCTTAACAGAGTTAAAATGTCAGGGGTATTATAGTCATTAAATAAATAATTCTATATGTTCTCGTTTTCCTTTTCTCTGTCCCCTGTATCTTTCACAACCCTCTCCTCTTTTCTCTATTTCTTGATTAATGGTGATTTGCAACTCATTAAATGATCATTTGCATGAATAAAAGACATGGGTAAGCAATAAAATTTGATACCATTGATTAGATTTAGAGAAAATAGAAGAGTGATTATACAAAAAGGGCTGATAGAGTTTATTAGGATTAGAGAATTAATGGACCTTTGGTTTGATATTAGAAGCTCTCGTGTTGCTCTTGTGGGTGGTAATCATACAGCTTCCAGGTTTTGCTCTTGCTAAAATTATTCTTGAAAAGTTCATGATTTTTCTTTGCCTTTTGATTTTTCTTGATCTCTGAAAAAATTTGGTCTTGTGGGTCTTTGTTAGATTAGACTGATTTGATATAATTTTGTGTTTTCTTGAGTAATCTTGATTGAAAAATTGTGGAAAATTGAGAACTTGATGATGGATTTGGCTCGAGGGTTTCGAGTTAAGAGCAAGATGAATATGAAAGATTTGAGTGGTATGGATAGTGCTGGTGGGAATTATGATGGTTATGTGATTGTTAATTTGCCTGATTCTATCGCTTTACGGGTTATATTGAGGTCATTGTTGTTGGCTAATTTTGTCATCACATTGCCTTTGATTGTTTATATATATATCGGGAAGATTGTCTAGCGAGAATGTGGTTGATAAAAACTTCTTTATAACTCTTTCATGGTATCAGAGATACAAGGGGGGAGAGGAAGAGTAGGTGAGGAAGCCGCCATTTTATCACCGAGACACGACACCCAAGAAACCCTTGTCGGAATTAAGATTGAAATGAAATAGAACGAATCGGAGATGTTGCTCAGAAACACGGAGATGTTGCTGAGAAACACGGAGATGATATAATTCCTACCAAGACAGATGGCATTAGCAGTTCTCAAGAAATAAGAACGGAGTTTCCAGTCTTGCAACTTGATGCTTGGTTACAAAAAGTAGGCAGGAGTGTTCCCATTGGGCATGCTACTGAACAACCCGGTGATGGGTCTGAGTTTGGTGGAGCAGCAAATGATCATGGTGAAGAGTTGGTTGGTCGCAAGATAAAGGTTTGGTGGCCAGCAGATGACCAGTTTTACAGAGGAGTTATCACTGGATTTGACCCTGAAAGAAAAAAGCACAAGGTGGAATATGTTGACGGTGATGAAGAAACTTTATATCTCAGAACAGAACGCTGGGAAGTAGTTGAAGATGAGGAAGACAGTGAGGCAACAGAAGATACCAGGCCACAGATAGTATCTTTAGCTAGCAGGTTCCCCAGTGCTGAAGCCAATTCTTCTCATCTAGGGAATCTCATTGAAAAGGCTTATGTTGCACATCGAAAGAATCATGACAGCCATGTGCTCTACATGTGATATCCTTAACAGGAAACGTTTTACATGAAAAATTCACTATACAAACATTTCAAAGACTTTCCAGAAACATGTGTATAACATCATCAACAAGCACATGGCCAGTAATGAACATACAGGGGACAGAGAAATGGAAAAATAGAATAGATAAAATTATTTATTTAAGGACAATAATACCCCTGACATTTTAACTCTGTTAAGGCCAAAGTTGACGGAAGTCATTTAAGTGGCTAAAAAACAATTTCGAGCCATCATAGTGCAAGATTTGCAACATTGGCCATCAAAGTGCAAAAAATTAATTTATCTAGCCACTACAGTGCAATTTACTCTTATTTCAATTCTTGATTATTTTCGAGCTATCAATTATGAGATTTATTTGCTGCTCTTTATGATGCAATAATTCTTTTGAGTATTATTTTCTCATTAAATATTACGTTACTGATAGAATTAGTTCACTTGCGAAATATGTTCCCTATAAGCGTAGAAGCAATTTCGTTGCTATCGGGTCGGTCTCTTTAATTCGAGATGACTATTTATTTCGATTCAGTGGAACTATTCTCATTTGTTCGAGATAGTTAAGTTCATTCTTCTCAGTCGGATTTATTGTACAAATTCGACAACATTTATTGATTATCTTTTAATTGGTTCATTGTTCGAACCAATCAATAGGGATTATGCTATTTAAAATTTATTAGAGTTTTACCCTTGGATCAAATGAAAAATATTATATTTTAACGTTCATCCATTTGGAGTATTATAATTATTCGAGTAGTACTACTTGTTCAGTACGACTCATTATGTTTCATTTTAAGACTATTCTCATTATTTCGAGATAGTTGCCTTTCTTGTCAAAGGTTGGCACTTTGTTCGTGTCAATCAATTAAAACAGATTTATTGAGAGTTACATCAGTCCATTGTTCGGATTGGTGGTACATTGAGTAAAACTGGCAGTCCGCCAGATCAATTAAATATCCTATGAAGTTTATCTCAAAGTATCAGTTCATGAAATGTTCGGGAATTCTATATTCTACTGGTCAATTTTGGGAAAGAGGCCCATTATAGAGAAAGAGAGACTCGTGAACCGTTTTAAGGACACGAGAATATTTAGGCCTATGATGCCAGGGTTGATATAATCACCCACTATGATGCTAGCATTCATACTATATATTATATTCGTTGATATCGTATTGTAGCCGTGATCGGGCGAAGTGCGGTGTTATTGGAGGACGATATTCCCGGTCGGATAGTTGATCACCCCGCAAAGATACCGAAAGGATGGAAGACCAGTTATTTAATTATCTTGAGTCATCAGAGTTTCACCAAATGAGTCTTTTGAGTATCTATTTTTGAGATGAGTCTTTTGAGTATCTATTTTCGAGATGAGTCTTGAGTAAAAGTGTCAGATTTCTGATATCCGATTTTCATTTATATTTCGAGTATTTCTTTCGGTAAATCTTACTATATTTATGTACCGAGCAAGGAGAGAATTTGTTGAGCACCATAGTTGCTCACTCTTGCTTTACAACATTTGTTCAGTTATCAATAAAGAAAGATGTGAGACGTCTAGCCAGGGATCCAGAGGCAATGGAAAAGCTCCAGGCTATGCTGACAAGGACTAGAATGGCCAGCTAGAACTTTTATCTTTTCTACCTTTGTAGACTTTTGTAAGAATTTATACGGAGATGTAGTAATCGTATTGTAATAAAGCGTGAGACTGATCTTGGATATGTGGAGTGGGACTGTTCCGCTCCGTTGTAATAAAGATTTTATTATTATTGAGCTAACGTGTGTTGCAGGATGCTGAGACGTGATGTGACGACCAGGGTCCCGGACAGGGCGGATTTGGGGGCGTCACATGTTCTCCTTGGTGGAAAGATAGGTCTCTCTTTGGTGTGTGCTTTGGAGCTCTATTCCTGTATTCAATGGGCGCGCTCTCATTGGGGAACTTTGGAGTAATATGTACTTTGCACCCAAAAGCTCTGGATCACCTGTCCTGCTATCTGGTGGGTGCTTCTCATTCGGGGGACATGGATGCGTTCTGCACTTGAGGTAAACCGTGGCTATACCTGCATCCTTAAAATCAAGAAATAGCTCGTAGCAGATAGGACTAGTCCTCGACGGGTGAAGTTTCCTTATCTGTGAAGTCTTGAGATCTTAGATGAGCCTTGGGCCTTTTGTGGTAAGGCCTCATAGTAGAACATTCCGGATGCTGGACCGACAATCCAAGGCCATTTGGGTTTCTTGCTCTCCAAGAACTACGTATGGCTTGATCCCCTATAAATACCGGGGTACGGCCGATTGAGGGGTTGGAAGTCGAGAGCTCTGAATAGCCGCCACTAACCCTCTCAATCTCAGCCCCCAATTCATCACAGCCACCACACTCCGGTGACTTTTCCGGCGAAGAGCCACCATCATAGATCTTGATTCCGGTGACGTACCTCAAAATTTGTTGTTACCAAATTCCTCCGTCAACAGTCATCATCAGAGTTTGAAGGATAATTGAAGATAATTATGGAAGCGATATCTTTGAAGATTGGATAGCTGTCAAAGACATCGTGATGACTAAGAAGACGTGTAGCAATCATAATTGATAACATTTGTAAAGCTGATTTATAGGAGTATCAATTATCGATTGTATAGTAGCTGTATATCTTTATAAATACAGTTAGGTTAACCCTAGAAGGGAATCGTGAAACGTATTATCAATTCATTGTAACCTAAGCAGCTCTCTGTGATATTTTACATCACTGAGAGAGGAGTTATTAATTCCATACAAGTTTTTGATTGTCTAAACGTGTGCTAATTGTTATTCTCTCATACGAACTTGATTATATTTGTGTATTCGGCCTAACACACTGTTAAAGGAAAATGAATTTAATGTTATCTAGCCCAAAATCTGAATTACAAGGACACATATATAACATGTGATTATTTGTTTATATATTACACACTTGATTTCAATTTTATGGACAGTAACTTATTTTCACAAGTTAGTCAAATTAAAAAAAAAAGGTGATACTCATTTTCATATGTCTTATTTTAAGAATAAAAGAAAACTAAAATTTATTATTCCATGCTTTACTAGAAAAGAATAAAAAAAACCAAAATACAAACTTCTAAACTGAAAATGCACATTTTAAGTTGTCTTTAAAATAAGCTAAGTGCAATAACCATAAAATTTAACAATTATATGTTACTTCAAGAGCGCGATATATTGAATTTGTTTGGTTAGTTGATCAATTTTCTTTTATATCAATTCATTAATAAAAGGACATATAATTTGTAAAAATGATAGTGAACAATCACACAGCAAACTAGATTAGATGAAAGTTTCTATTGTTATAACTATATTCATTTCATATATCTTGCACAGTAGATATCATTTCTCATATCGCTGAAACATGCAACCTTTTTTTGATAGACAGTCTAATGATTTATTGGAGTCGTGAGGATTAAGTTTCCACACATTTTTAATATGTAATCGAAAAATTAATCACAACCATACAAATATCTTCAATAAATTTATGTAATAAATATTTTAAGGATTCGATATTTAATAAATATACCGAATTCTTAGAATATGGGTGAAAAATTTGTTAACATGATACGTAGAAATATTTTCTAACAAAGAGAGAAATAAAATGAAAGCTAAATTTAAAAAAAACAATAAAAAGGGATTTTGAACTTTTCAACGGGGGTTGTATTGGTTCTGATGATTGGTTCATAATATTAATATTAATTCAATTGTTATGAATTCATGGATAAGTAATTTTATACTTACGTTAATTAACATTCCAATAAAATTATAAATTTTCTAAATAAAAATTAAAATAATATATTTATATTATTTTATTAATACAACTTATCGGTTGGTGCGTAGGACGGGTAGAATGCTAGTAATTAAACAGTTTACAAGCAACCGTGCATCGCACGAGTTATAATCTAGTATATGTAATAAGCGTAAGAGGGATCTTATCCATAATTTTGGTTTGGTCACTTTGGTTCGGTCAATGTACCGCCAAAATAATCTCAACCGTCGAATATAATATTTTTAAAAATAGACGATCAAGATTATATCATATTCAAAAAAAATTATATTCTAAAATGGATATAATTAAAAAGGTTGTATTATAATTGAATTTTAAAAAGAAGTTAAAATCTGAAAAGATATAAAAGATTGTATTAGAACTGAATTTTATTTATTTATTAATATTAAAAAAGGTTCATATTTACTATTTAGGCTCTATCTCAAGATATATAAATCAGATTTCGATGATTTTACAGTCCACGTACGCGAACTCATAAAATTATCTTTAATTTATTGATGATTTAACAATTATTATCCAAATGAAAATACTTACAATCTCAAGAGAAAATATAATTACGAATTTTTACATTAATCCTATTTAGTGTAGAATACCTACATTAATAATTCTATTCAATATAGAAAACCTAATTATATATTATGAAATCATTGACAAGCACTTTTTCGTATTCAATATAAATACACTTTTTAGTTTACATGTTAAAATATTAAATATTTTTAATGTTAGATTCAACATTTTTTATCTATTTATTTTAAGATCTAATAGTTCTTATTATTTTATCGTATTGAGGATCAGACTACCAACTACCAAAGTTTTGGACAAAATCCCTCCTACACTTATTATTAAAACTGTATTTGGTTGTTAGTACAACTATCTTTAAACATTAAAAGGGTTATTTTGATAATAAAAACAAAATATAAGTAGATTTCCTAAATAGAATAGAATTTTCAATATAAAAAACCGTCAATTTCATCTCTATTTTGTTTCTTGATAGTTTTAATTGGAGAAAATTATTAAATTATCACTAAATTAAAGATTATATTTTTAATTTCACGTAAGCCGTAAAATCATCCAAATCAAGTTTTAAGATTTCAGGATAAAACACATAATAAATTGAACATGTAAAATCTTATATATATCAATTTCATAACAACAACTTGATATGTAAACTAATAACAAATAAATAATAAAAAATAATATAATAAATATTAGAAAAAGAACCGTGCGTTGCACGAGTTATAAGCTAGTAAGTTTAAAATTTTGTAAAGCTTATATAGGTCATTGCCCCATGAAGAAGACCGTTATATAAAGAACAATAAAAAAAACAACATAGAATCATACATAAAATCGTATTTAGATTACAATTTTCTCATTAAAAATGATGTTTTATGAATAAATATAGATTCTAACAAAAAATTAGAATCAAATATTATATGATTACACATAATTTCATTGTTACAAAAATATATATAAGATTCTATACTGGATTCTATGTAACATTTGAATTTTAAATTTAGATGAGATTCTATGTTAGATTCAATACGTTAAGCTAAATCGTTGTTATAATTTGTGATGTTAATCATAACAAATCATTATTTATGAAAAATAAAATATTATGATGGTGTTTTTATTGTTCTTTATATAAGACTAGCTTATAACCCGTGCAATGCACGGTTTTTTTAATATTTATAATTATATTAAATTTTTTTAATATTTATATGTTATTAATTTACATATCAAATTGTTGTTAAAAATTGATGTATATAAGATTTTGACACGTTTAATTTAATATTTTTGCTCTATCTTTAATCTTAGAATTTGATTTGGACGATTTTACAGCCCACGTGAAATTAACAAAAATAATCTTTAATTTAATGATGGTTTAACAATTATTTTCCAATTAAAACTATGTAGAAACAAAAAAAATTGACGATTTTTGAGAAAATGACCAAAATACACCATTTTTGTAGTCCCCTTGCCCAAAATGCCGGTATGCAGGAACGGGCGTCCTTTTTGCCCACAAGGTACGCATGCTGGGCATGCATACTCTGGGATACGCATTCTGGTAATGCGCATCTGAGGTCACACATCACCCAGATGCGCAATGACGTCAGCTGACATCATTTTGTCACAAACCATTCTTGCGTCTCTGTGAAGCTCCAAATCACCGATCAGGTCACCGTTGTCGTTCGCACACCTCCGACAACGTCCACTACTTTTGATGGCACCAAAAGAAAGCCCAAACCTACCTCTACCTTTTCCCCATTCATTTATTGTTTTCCGGCCCCGCAGGGGCGTGCACTTACCAATCGTAAAGTCCATCGGAAACATAATCTTGATTTGGGGCTTTCGAATTCGGTGAATCAAATGGGAAATGGATGGTATAGGCTTGTAGAGTACAAAAAAGCGATCATTTTGATATATGGCATGGTATTCAAATATGTCTGGAAAGGACTGAACGAAGTGCTTGAATTTTTGGATGGAAAATGCCTCCGACGACGACCGAGAAGACGATGAACAGTGCGTTGGATACGCATGTCCAACATGCGTATCTCAAGGCGCGCATGTTAAACATGCGTATTCAGCGCATTGATCACAGCTACAAATTCATAATTTACAAAGACTGCGCATGTTAAACATGCGTGTATCGTGTACGCATCTCCAAAATGCGTATACAGTGGGTAAAAAGGGCGGAGCTCAGCACCTGTAGGTATTTTGGGCAAGTGGGTATTTTTGTTTTTCACCCACGATTTTTTACGTTAAAAATTCTATTCAATTTATGAAATCTACTTATATTTTCGTGCACTATATATATAAATGTTAATGATTTGGAGTTGGAAATTGCCGCACGAACCAAATTGCGATAAATATAATGGATCGAGTACAGTTTGTCTAAGTAAAAAACCAAGTGTAAGTAGAACTTAATGTATCTATATTTTTATATATACATATATATAATATATATTATAGATGAGCTCTTGATATATGGTATTACTTTTTTTAATATTCCTCTTAATTTTATTATATAATAAGATATTATTAATTAACAACTATACGTATTTATTCATAAAAGTAAGCATAAAGAGAATATGATTAGAAGATTTTTAGGCGAAGACATAAACAAATCAAAAGGGTAAACTTAGTGTGCTTATTAATTAATTTTTAGGGAAATTATGAATGGAACCCTTCTGGTTTGGGCTGTTATGAATGGTACCCCTAAATGAACAGTAAACTGATACCATTCATAATTTTCCACATAATTAACAGTAAACTGTTACCATTCATAATTTCCCTAATTTTTATTAGTGACTGATAAGTGGATTTTATATCCACTTGGAACATTCTATATCGGCTTAAATTGATTGTTTTGGACTCAAGTTTGTGTAGTTTTGATGTGTTTTGTGTAGTTGTGCAGGTTTCCAAGAATATCTAAGCTTTTGTCGTTTTTGGAGATTTAATTGATTAAAATTCGGATTTTCCGGGAAGGCTGCGCAGCTTATACTGTTTTGGCCATATCTGGAGTTCTAGAAGTCCGTTTTCAGCGATCTTACTGCCCACGCGAAGCTTGAGAGATTTTCTACAACCTGGAAAAGGAAACAAGTGCAAGAAACGTACTGATTAAAGGCGCGCACGTAATCTTAATTAAAGAAGGCTGGGAATTTACTGTTTTGCCCTTTTTCTAATTCTAATTGTATTCTGTGCAGTTTTGGGTACCTTCTTTAAATCCTAATTGTAATAGAAGGCAATATCTTGCTGGGCAAGATTTGTAGAGCCTATATAAACACATCCTACCATTGTAAATTATAACACTTCATAGCTTGTAATCGTATCAAGGTACTTTTGATTTTCAATTCGTTTTCAATATTATGTTTTCATTAATTATTATTATTATTTTGTTTTCTTCTTTAATTATGTGTAACTAATTCTCTAATCTGAGGATTGGGTAGTATTCCTTGGTATTCATGCATGCTTGATTACGTGATTTTCTTGCTTTGCTGATCTGTTATTGAGGGCTTAACACAATTAGAAGGGTAGCTAACTTTTGATTGTATTCTAGGGATTGTAATAACTTGGAAGAGGAGTTGCAATTCTAGTACATGATTTAACAGACATAATTCAAGTATTTGATTGGGAGATTAATATGCGAATTGTGAGACTTATAATTCTTGGAGCTTAATAGTTTATGATTGTCTTTGATTGTATCACGGAAGTGACAATTAGGGTATAGTTGTAGACATTATATTGTATCTTGGAAGAGAACATTATAACCTTAGAAGAATTGTTTTCAGCAGAGTAAGAACGTAGACATCACATAGATATTGAATGTGCATTGAGACCAAGTGAAGAACCCCAGTTCTTGGATTGTTTTCCTCATATATTTTATTCTCGATTGATAATTAGTTTAATTTAGTTTAGTTTAATTTAGTTTATAAACAAACACAACATTCTTCTACACTTCTAAATTGTGAGAGATAAAAACTTGAACTTGATATTACAATTCAGTCCTTCCCTGCGAACGAACACATAAAAATACTACTAACAAATTGGCGCCGCTGCCGGGGAAGGCAGTATACTTGAGTTTAGGTTAATTGTTTCTTATTGTTTAGATTTTAATTGGTTCCACAAGTTGTTTTGTTGGTGATTTTCAGGTGTATGCAACGTTCATCTTGCGTTAGAAAGTTGGAATTTGACCCTGAAATCGAGCGTACTTTGAGAAAGATAAGAAAAGATAAAGCTAAGATGACGGACGCTGAGAATGTTAACGCGAATGTTAATGCAAATGTTAATGCAAATGCTAATGTTGATCAGACTTCTATTTGGGACCATGAGACACCTAATCCTGCCAATTGCATGTACAAAACTCCAGAGATTGGTGCAACCCAATTCAACATTAACCCGAGTTTAATTCAGATGATCAGCAATCAAGCTTTTGAAGGAGATATTGAATTAGAAGACCCACACAGACATCTAGAGCGTTTCGTGCAGATGTGTGGCTCATTTAGAATCAATGGTGTTACAAGTGATCAGATTCGTCTCCATATGTTTCCCTACTCTATTAAGGGAAGAGCTTTGGAATGGTTTCAGCAACTTCCAAACACTGCGGTTGCTACATGGGATAGTCTTTCTACTGCATTCTTGTCCAAATATTATCCTTCTGACAAGACGCAACAACTGAGGACTATGATTATGAGTTTCAAAGCACAACCGGGTGAAGGTCTATATCAGGCATGGGAGAGATTCAAGGCACTGTTGAGGAAGTGTCCACATCACGGCTTGGAAGATTGGCAGATCATCAGTACTTTTTATGGGGCCATGAATGCAGATATTCGTTTGAGTTTGGATGTGGCTGCTGGTGGAAATTTCAAGAAGGCACCAACTACACAGTCTAAAGCACTTCTTGAGGAATTGGCATCTAATAATTATTCATGGGCAACTAGTGGGACGAGTTCAGCAAAAGCAGCACAAGACTCTGAGATGATCAACATGCTTGCTCAAAAATTGGATACTCTAACTCAGGAGATGCGAGGACAAAGAGCAAATGTGAATGCTATTTCTTCACCTATGGAGGGGTATAATGATTATGGTGCTAATCAGAACTCTTATGTGCAACAATTTCCAGAAGAAGCATCTTTCATTCAGGGAAGACAGCCGTGGCCGGTTCAGAATAACTCTTATTACAATCCAAATCAAAGGCCAAACAACAATCTTTCTTACAGTAATAATAATGCGGCTAATCCTTCTTATTCATTTCCAAGGCAGAATCAACCTTCTGGTTTTCAATCACGACCACCATATCAAGCACAGCAGCAGTATCAACCTCCTCCGAAGAAAGAACCAGCTGATTGGGAGGTTGCACTGAATAAGATTATGCAAGGAACTTCTGGGGCATTGGCTAATATGGAATCAAGAATAGAGCAGATGGCATCATCTCAAAAGATGCTAGAAACACAGATTGGACAGATTGCCTCCAAGATGGGTGTTCGTGAGCAAGGATCACTTCCTAGTCAACCCGACCAGACTTGTAAAGAGCAATGCAAAGCAATTACTTTGAGGAGTGGGAAAGAGTTGCCCGAGGTTGAGGTTCTTGAGCCTAAAGAGAAGGATGCTGAAAAAGAAAGTGAGATAGTAAAGATCGATGCAGAAAAGTCAGAGAAAGTAGATGAAGAGAAGAAGGAAGCAGAACCAGAAAAGCCGTATGTTCCTCCACCACCTTATGTTCCTCCTATTCCATTTCCACAGAGACTTCACAACAGGCAGTTAGAGAAGCAGTACGAGAAGTTCTTGACTATGTTCCGACAATTGCATGTCAATATTCCTTTGGCTGAAGCTTTGAATCAAATGCCACTCTATGCTAAATTTCTTAAGGAGATGTTGACAAAGAAGAGGAAACTTGAGGATGCAGAAACCATTACTCTAAATGCTGAATGCAGTGCAGTCATCCAAAAGGCCATTCCTCAGAAATTGAAAGATCCGGGAAGCTTTTCTTTGCCTTGCACTATTGGGAAGATGGAGAACACGAAAGCCTTGTGTGATTTAGGGGCTAGTGTGAGTTTGATGCCATATTCAATCTGTAAACGACTTGGTCTTGGAGAGCTTAAAAAGACACGGATTTCACTTCAGTTAGCGGATCGTTCTGTTAAATATCCGTTGGGGATCGTTGAAGATGTGGTTGTCAAAGTTGATAAATTTGTCATACCTTGTGATTTTGTGGTGTTAGAGATGGATGAAGATGTCGAGATACCCATTATCTTGGGAAGGCCATTCTTGGCTACTGCTGGCACTACTATTGATGTTAAAGCTAGAAAATTGACATTGAATGTTGGCGAGGACAAAGTGGAATTTGATCTGAATAAAGTAATGAAGATGCCTCCTTTTGGAGCAACTTGTTTCACTGTTGACATAGTTGATGAAATTGTGCAGCTAGAAAATGAACACTTCATGGGAGCAGAACGGGTGTTAGATGATGTAGTAGAAGAAGAAGAAATTATTGTTCGAGACACCGAAGTTGAGATGGTTTTTACACTTTCCGAGGCACCACAGGTGGAACTTAAACCTCTACCTTCTAATTTAAGGTATGTCCTTTTGAATAATGAGCTAGTGATTTTTGAAGAGGGGCATGATAACGTGTTGCGAAGGTGGAAAACCGATGATAAGGAAGAAGAAATTTTTGTTCAGCCGGTTGAGTCGGAGAAGCATCTTAGAGGTGTGAAGAAGAAAAAGAAGAAAATTTGGCCGTTGGGTAGTAGAATCAAGTTGAAATCTGATGGAAGAAATTTGTGGAAATTAAGCAAACCGGATGTCAACGTTCGTATGAATGGTTTGTCTGTTGAGAACGGTTCAGTTGTTCTTTTGAAACCGCCATGATTTGAGGAAGTAACGTCAAGCTATTGACGTTAAAGAAGCGCTTCGTGGGAGGCAATCCACGCATTAGTGTAGGAAGAAAAAATTTTTTTGAGTGTTTTTCAAAAAAAAAAAAAAAAAAAAAAAAAAAAAATCGATTTTTGAGCAGGTTGCAGCCCTGTAACGCAGGCTGCACCTGCGTTTCTGCAAGTACCGCAGTCTGCCTCTGTGTAACGCAGGCTGCGCCTGCGTTACTGTCTTAAGAGCAGTCTGCTTCAGTGTTGCGCGGCCTGCCCCGGCGTATCTGCCTGTCCAGCAACTTGCTTCTTCCACGCGCAGAGTGCGCGTCTTCCAGCAGGAGAGAATTCTGAAATATTTTGCTGTGCACTTGTTATGTTCGTGTGTGCACCTGTGTACATATTTATAAAAAAAATATTTTCTTCCCCCAATTCTTTTTATACTCCCATCTTTCCCCTAAATATTTTCCTATTTCAATTCCAAAAACCCCCATCTTTTCTCCAAAAATTCTAAACCTATTTCTATTCTTATTCTTATTCTTATTATTATTATTATTATTATTATTATTATTATTATTCTTATTTTTTTTATTTATATTTATTATTATTATTATTATTTATTATTATTAGTATTATTATTATTAAATTTATTATTATTATTTTTATACCCACCTCTACATACAAATCCAATTCCTCTTCTATTTTTTTTATATATCTCTAAAAATTCAATTCTAAAGAGGAATTAATTGCAAGTTCACCTCTTTGATTCGTATTGGGTAAATCTTTTTCTCTAATCTTATTTTTATTACGAATTTGTGTTCTTGTCAATGGGATTTTGTAGTGTTCAGGCAAGGTGGCCAGACTATGGAGCTCGTATGTAGTATCCTCCGCCAGATTCATCCGAGGAGGAGGACGAGTAGGTATGTTTTCTGCTATCCCTTGTATTTACTTCCATTCAATGCGGACATTGAATATTTTAAGTTTGGGGGTGGTTTGAGGGATATGTAGTTGTTGTTGTATTAATTGTTCATGTAGGATTTCATGATTTGCATATTAGTAGTAGTAAATTATGCATATTTGTTCGTGTTATCTACGTTTGTTTCATATAGGACATTCTGTTTTTTTTTGTTTTTTTTTTCGTATATCATGTGAGTTCATAATAGTTTGCATTTGCACCCATGCTTGATAGGAATTTTGTGTTGTTGACGCTTTTGATTGAGAAGTGATATGCTTTGTTCTTGTGCACACACATACACTAGTAAGTTGAAGCTAGTAGACTTATTGAATGTTGTAAGTAATTAGAAGGACATGAATATGTGCAAGATGATTTAGTTTGCATGCTTTGAATACAAGTTGGTGCGTTAGAGAGATTTTTTGCTTGGGATTGAGTATGTTTTTCCACCAAGTGAGTTTTTGAGCCATATTGCATATTTTTTGCAATTTATTCGTTTGCTTGAGTGTCCACGGATTGTTTGCATTGCTAGCAGTTGTTTGAGGTCTTTCTTGAAACGCATGACATTATTTGACGATTAAAATGATAAAGGCATTTAGGAATAACCGCATATTTTCCCATATTACCACACCATGTTTACATGATCAATTAGTTAACCCGTTGAGCTTAATCCTATTTTTTCGGTGACACACCACGTTACTTGCCATATATCCTTTTTCTTGTATTGGCCTTACATTAATTTGAACCCACATTGTCAAAGGCTAGTAAAGTGCTTACGGGAGTAATAAGGTGTGCAAGGAGGGGTTTATTGTTGGTCATACTTTTTTGGGGAAAATATTGAGATTGGGTTTGGTTGTTACTTGATAGTCGGCATATGTAATAAATTGGGGGATCATTGTTATTATTTATATTATTGTTTTATTTAGCTCTCGAAAAAAAAAAAGAAAAAAAAAAGAAAAAAAAAGAAGAAAAAAAAAGAAAAAAAGAAAAAAAGAAAAAAAATATATTATGAGAGCAAGTTTGTGTTTGTTGTGATCCTACTTTAGTCGACTAGTCGAGTGTTCTTAGTAAAATGTATGTGGGAGGAACATAGGGTGTTGTGTATGATTTATTATGGTGCTTACTAGCTTTTGACACTTCACCTGTTTTGGCTTATTTGACATACCTTGTCCCTAGCCCACGTTACAACCCAATTAAAGACCTTTTGATTATCGTCATTGATGTATGTTGTGTTAAGAGTTAGACTGATACCAAATGTCAAGCATGTTTATGATTTTGTTGGAATTGAGTGATACACTTACCCTTGTTCTTGAGTGAATATTCTTTTGTGAGTGGATTGTGAGTGTTTGCTTATTTTTGCGTATGAGATCCCGAGTTTTGTCTCAAAGATGTACTCTTGTAGGCTTAGCATGTTTACTAACTTATTCTTACACTTGACATGGGCTTGTGAGAACTTATGCATGTTCATTGAGTAGACTATGTGAATACTTGCACTTTCGACACCAAGACATTGCGTATTTACTTTGATTCTTAAGTTGATATGGCATGAGAGGATTTGAAGGTATGGTAGGCTAGATTAATTGCATTTTTCATATTAGTTGCATTCATGCATTGCATTGCATTAGGTTAAATGGATTTTGTGGGTACATTCGCTATAGGCCCTCACGAGACCTTACTCGTCCACTAGGGCTGCCTAGGGGTTTAAAGGGCTTGTTGCATATGCCAAATGCAACCGTGATCACCTACGGAAGTGGTACTAATTAGGTAGTTATAATTGTTTATGCTTGAGGACAAGCATCAGTTTAAGTTTGGGGGTGTTTGATAAGTGGATTTTATATCCACTTGGAACATTCTATATCGGCTTAAATTGATTGTTTTGGACTCAAGTTTGTGTAGTTTTGATGTGTTTTGTGTAGTTGTGCAGGTTTCCAAGAATATCTAAGCTTTTGTCGTTTTTGGAGATTTAATTGATTAAAATTCGGATTTTCCGGGAAGGCTGCGCAGCTTATACTGTTTTGGCCATATCTGGAGTTCTAGAAGTCCGTTTTCAGCGATCTTACTGCCCACGCGAAGCTTGAGAGATTTTCTACAACCTGGAAAAGGAAACAAGTGCAAGAAACGTACTGATTAAAGGCGCGCACGTAATCTTAATTAAAGAAGGCTGGGAATTTACTGTTTTGCCCTTTTTCTAATTCTAATTGTATTCTGGGCAGTTTTGGGTACCTTCTTTAAATCCTAATTGTAATAGAAGGCAATATCTTGCTGGGCAAGATTTGTAGAGCCTATATAAACACATCCTACCATTGTAAATTATAACACTTCATAGCTTGTAATCGTATCAAGGTACTTTTGATTTTCAATTCGTTTTCAATATTATGTTTTCATTAATTATTATTATTATTTTGTTTTCTTCTTTAATTATATGTAACTAATTCTCTAATCTGAGGATTGGGTAGTATTCCTTGGTATTCATGCATGCTTGATTACGTGATTTTCTTGCTTTGCTGATCTGTTATTGAGGGCTTAACACAATTAGAAGGGTAGCTAACTTTTGATTGTATTCTAGGGATTGTAATAACTTGGAAGAGGAGTTGCAATTCTAGTACATGATTTAACAGACATAATTCAAGTATTTGATTGGGAGATTAATATGCGAATTGTGAGACTTATAATTCTTGGAGCTTAATAGTTTATGATTGTCTTTGATTGTATCACGGAAGTGACAATTAGGGTATAGTTGTAGACATTATATTGTATCTTGGAAGAGAACATTATAACCTTAGAAGAATTGTTTTCAGCAGAGTAAGAACGTAGACATCACATAGATATTGAATGTGCATTGAGACCAAGTGAAGAACCCCAGTTCTTGGATTGTTTTCCTCATATATTTTATTCTCGATTGATAATTAGTTTAATTTAGTTTAGTTTAATTTAGTTTATAAACAAACACAACATTCTTCTACACTTCTAAATTGTGAGAGATAAAAACTTGAACTTGATATTACAATTCAGTCCTTCCCTGCGAACGAACACATAAAAATACTACTAACAGTGACTTTAAATTTAATTTATAAAATATATGTTATTGCTAGGAGTCGAACCCTTAACCTATGGTAATACTCGTTTATGATGCCTCTTACTCTTATTACATATAATAAGGATATAATGTATAGATTATAGATATTATTAATTTTATATAATCATGTACTATGCACATATCTTAAACTTATTTTTAAATATTTAATTTATTCACTCAATAAATGATGAATTATTTCTTTATCATTGACCTTAATTTTTACGATTTTTATTCTTAGTTTTGTAAATGTAAAATTAAAATAATTGAAATTTGAAATAACACAAAAAAATTGCAATTATATAAAATAGAATCCACTTAAATATTAAATTTAATATTAATATTATCATATAGTATTTGATATTATTTATGATGTCTATTGTCTAAGTATGTCAACTTTATAGTTTATTTGGCTTACGTGTCTAGTTAGCATATGGCCAACCCCGTTAATGGGAAAGCATATGGCCAACCCCGTTAATGGGAACACTGGATAGTAAATTCGATTTTAGTTGTGATTTTTTGTTCTAATAATAGCGTAATGTATTATTTTCCTATTAAAATATCGACTCCATTCACAATTAGAAAAACAAAAATTTTAAAATAAATTCTTAAAATTCAAAGTACGCATGTGTTATATTTTATTTTTTTATTATGGAGTTAATGAGAATCGAACCTATGATATACGGTAGTACTTCTTTATTATCACTTTTACTCTTATTATATAATAGGATATAATGTTCTACAGCTCAGCTTATATATTAATAACTTATTTTATAAAATTTTGATAATTTATGTATAATTTTAAAAGTTTACTAGACTCATAGTACCGATCAACAAAACAACATAACATTTTTGTTTTCCTTTTTTTTTGTTAATTTTGAAAATTAATAAAACTCACATGTTACATAAAACATGTAATAAATTCAATAATTTTGAATAATGTTAAAAATTTCTAAGATCACTCAAATACTAATTAATATCGTATAAAGTGTACTTCATATCCTTTATTATAATACCTGACCTCAGTCTATCACACGTTAGTTAACCAATAAGAATCGAGGAATTATTTTAGGACCAATCATAGCTAATTCCTAAAATTTAGACCTTTCCTTATTTACAATCTCACCCTACCTCTTTAACCATGGTTAGTTAACACATCTAATTTAAATACAGTAATGATTTTATTAAACATATCCATAAATACCTATTTTTTAAATCAAAAAATATCTATTAGAAAATCATAATTTTAATTTGAAATCAATCACGATATACCACTATATATTTTAAATTAAATTTCATAATTAATCATTCATTAATCAACCACTCTTTTAATATAAACCCAGTTATAATCATATTATCATACATTATAAATTGATTTTTATAATATATATTGTACAATTATAGTCGATATTAAATAATTATAATCTAACTTAACTAAAAATCTGAAAAAATCGAATTTGAAATCAGATTTTAAATAACTTGGATAAAATCCATACCTTCTAAAATTTGATTTTTTTATAACCTCAAAAATATATTTATTCATAATTAGTTAATAAAATTAATTAATAAATGCATATAAGCCAACACTACAAAATCGGATTTGAACAAATTTTAAATAGCTTGGATAAAATCCATATTTTCAAAAACTCGATTTTTTGAAAGGTTCAAAATTATATTTATTCACAATTTGTTAATAAAATAATTAATAAATTCATATAAATGAATTTAAATACAATATTAATTTTATAAAACATATACATAAATACATATTTTTTAAATCAAAAAATATTTACTAGAAAATCACAATTTTAATTTGAAATCAATCATGATATACTATTATATATTTTAAATTAAATTTCATAATTAATCATTCATTAATCAACCATTCTTTTAATATAAAGTCAAACACAATTCATAATCATATTATCATATGATTTTTATAATATATATTGTACAATTAAAATCGATATTAAATATTTATAATCCAACTTAACTAAAAATCTGAAAAAATCGAATTTGAAATCATATTTTAAATAACTTGGATAAAATCCATATCTTCAAAATTTCGGGGATGAAAGTAGTACAATTTGACAGAGGAGAGTGAGGGGAATAAGGAAATAAAGAGCGTGAGATGCGCGCGGTTGGTTAAGGGTGTGAGATTGGTGGTCAACGGAAGAGAAAGTAGTGCTTTCCGATCTGAGGAAAAAGTAGTACTCCCTCCGTCCCAACCAATTTTTTACCTTTCTTTTTACATTTTCTGGCATGCATTTTAAGGTATATTTTAAGTATAGTTCCATAACTTATTTTTAAAATTTTCTTCTTTTTTTTATAAAAATACATACATTATATTTTTATATAAAAAAGAAAATTTTAAAAATAAGTTATGGAACTACTCTTAAAATGCGTGCCAAAAACCGCATTCTGAAAGGTAAAGATTTCATTAGGACTGAGGGAGTATAGATTTATATTACAAATAAATGCAATTTCTGTTAATAAAATAGTTAATAAATTCATATAAAAGAACACTATATATATTTTATTTATTTTAATTATTAAGTATACGCTATAAGAGTATTATTATTGGTTGGTGAATAAAGTACCAATCAAAAAATTAAAATTATTTTAGAGGCAATCAAAATTTACTTCTAAACTAATCAATCAATCATAAACAAATTTTTTATTATTTACCATGCTTATTCTAATTTACTAATCGTGCTTAAATTAAATTAAATTATAAATTATCTTTATTTAATAATTTCGCATATCACATGGTTTTTAATTTTAAAAAATTCCTACTAACCGTAAATATTATTTTCTAAAAATCCAGATAACATTATATTACATATGGTTATATATCTTTTAGTTATGAATTATTTTTTAACATCTTTATTATAATAAAGGATACCCGAATCTAACATGTATTAGTTAACCAATCACAAGATTGTGAATTATTTTAACATCAATCAGAATCTATTAAATTTAAATCAATTAAACTTAACGTAACATGTTTCCCTATTGGATCTAGATTCTACGTTTCAGCCAAGACTAAACTCAAATAAAGTTACACTCAGTAACAATTAATTTTTATTTTTTCACATCAATTAACTTAACATAATAACAACTAATTTTTATTTTAACGGTTAACTAATAAACAATTTATATAAAATAAAATTCTTACAAACTAAAAAATAGAATTATTATATCAATTTAAACATTACAGGAAATCTAAGCCGCTTATTCTTTATTCCCCATCAAACTTATCCAACTATGATAAACTAAGTGTATGCATCAATTCTTCTCATGACTAAATCATATCAATTTCGGTTAAGGTACTATTTTATATCTTTTTATTATATGGCATTCTATATTTGGACAGATTATCTTTTTATTTCGATTGTATATATGTATTATATGTGTCATGTTTTAATTGTCCAATAAATTCAACAGAAAAACGTTTCTGACAAAAAAAAATAGAAAACGATTTAGGTTATCATCATCCCCAGTCCGGATTCTCTCAAAGTTACTTCCCATTAGAATATTCAGTAGCAAACTTCAATATATAGTTCAGTGACTACTAAATTGTAGGCATCAATCCTTATCATATTACACTAATTTGTTTACATTATTAGGTGTGCCTATAGATAAATATTTTTTTACAGTGTTGGGTTGTCAATGTTATTCAATGATTACTTAATAACTTTATTCTAAATACAATAATTACTACCTCCGTCCCAAAAAGACTGAGCTGGTTTGACTTTCACGGAGATTAAGAAAATGTAGTAGAAAAAGAGTAAAGTTAGTTGAAAAGTGGATAAAGTGGTGGGACCTATTAATATTTAATTGTAGATTTGAGATAGTGGAGGAAAGTAGTGGGTGTAATAGTGTAAAAAAGAGTATAAAATGGAGAAGTAGTGGGTGTAATAGTGAAAAGTAGTGTTCAAAAATAGTAAGTAAAATAGGTTCATTAGTTTTGGGACGTCCCAAAAAGGAAAGTGTGTCAATCTTTTTGGGACGGAGGGAGTATTTAATTTAAAAATTTATACATTAATACACGAATCTATTATATTTATAATAGATATTTTGATATCTCAAACTTTCAATTCAAAATCATAAGGAATAATTAAAATCATGAATTAAAAATTATTAACAATATAAAACTATTTACCACACTATTCTAAATACACATTCAAATTTTAAGTTATGCAAAATATTAAATAATTATGTCATAAAAAAAATCTAATCAACCAATTAAAATGTTAGAATGAATTTTAAACCAATCATCTTTTAACATTTTAATTACGAAATTTTTTAACTATGCAATAATTAATGGAAACAAATTTTGAACTGACAATATATTTGAATTATTCAAAATATTAAATATAATCTTAGATAGTACTTTACATTATTTGATGTATAAATTATCAATCCAAAAATAAAAAATATTACAAAATCAATGAAAATATTGTTAGTGAACATTTTCATAATAAATTGGTCAATTTAGCACAAATTTTCTTATAAATCACAATTTATTTATTGATAATTAATTCATAAATAAAAGGGCATATGTCATACATAAAAATAATCAAACTTTCAAAAATCATCAATAAAAGGGTCATACAACATCTACAAAAATAATTAAAATTGAATAAACACATAGTAAATTATTCACTAATTTCCTTTATCCAATCATTGAACAGATCTTCAATTATGGTACATCTGTAGCTTATGTCACTAAATTATACAGTATTTTCGGTGAGATAATCTAACAATTTGTTATAAACGTGAGGAATATCTATATCTGATTTGTCATAACGTATTCAAACAACCGACCAGAACTGTGATTCTATACTATCCAAATCAATGAACTAATATAACAAAATCTAATATATGAGTAGACAAAATCCACGAACATGATATTTTAGGCTCTCAATAAAAAGAGATATTTAGTGAAAGTCAAAGTAAAATCAAGGAAAAGAAAATAGGACTTATCATTTACAAGGAGTTAGTACAAAATCTAATATTTTGGTAGATAAAATTCACCAACGGGCAACGGGCAACGGGGTACGATGCGTGCTACTCTTAGTTTTGTTTTGTAACATCTCAATGTTGTTCTAAGACATCTAATTATATATTTACATAACTTGGATACATTGTAATATTTCATATAATTGTTATATTTTTTCTATCCGCGTATTTCTTTTCATTTCGTGTACACGAAAAAAATTATGTAATTTAGTGTCATTTTGTGTTCAAATTTTAGGTACACGTTTTAATATCATGTCATTTTCGTTCAAGACCCTAAAGTACATGACATGAATGTACAAAACGATTTGTCAGGTCTACATAAGCTACTTCTTCCTATATATGTAGGAAAAATATATTCACTGTTAAAGGAAAATGAATTTCATGTTATTTAACCCAAAATCTGAATTACAATAACATATATATAATAATGTGATTATGTGTTTATATATTACACACTTGATTTCAATTTTATGGACAATTGCTTATTTTCACAAGTTAGTCAAGGTGATACTCATTTTCATATGTCTTATTTTAAGAATAAAACAAAACTAAAATTTATTATTCCATGTTTTACTAAGAAAAAAAATAAAAAAAAAACAAAATACAAACTTCCAAACTGAAAATACACATTTTAAGTTGTCTTTAAAGATAAGGTAAGGGCAATAACCATAAAATATAACAATTATATGTTACTCCAATAACACGATATATTGAATTTGTTTGGTTAGTTGATAAAAAAAATTATAGTAAATCAATTCATTAATAAAAGGACATATAATTTGTAAAAATGATATTGAACAATCACATGGCAAACTAGATTAGATGAAAGTTTCCATTAATATAACTACGTTCGTTTCATATATTTTGCACAGTAGTCAGTAGATATCCTTTCTCATATCGCTGAAACATGCAACTTTTTTTTGATAGACAGTCTAATGATTTATTGGAGTCGTGAGGATTAAGTTTCTACACATTTTTAATATGTAATTGAAAAATTAACCACGACCATATAAATATTTTCAATAAATTATTATAATAAATATTTTAAGGATTCGATATTAAATAAATATACCGAATTCTCAGAATATGGGTGATTTTTTTTTTAACATGATACGTAGAAATATTCTCTAACAAAGAGAGAAATAAAACGAAAGCAAAATTAAAAAAAAAAAAAGGGATTTTGAACTTTTCAACGGGGGTTGTATTTGCTTTGATGAGTGGTTCATAATATTAATATTAATTCAATTGGTTCACGGATAAGTAATTTTATACTTAAGTTAATTAAAATTCTAATAAAATTATATATTTTCTAAATAAAAATTAATATAATATATTTATATTAATTTATTAATACAATTTATCGATCGGTGCGTAGCACGGGTAGAACGCTAGTGTGTATGTTGAGAGTGTCACACGTCACTTATATAGTGTCCTTCGAAAAATAATTTTCACTAAATAGAAATTCAAGTTATATGAATAAAATGTATTTTCGTCAAATATTTGTGATATCATTTATTCAATAAAAAGTAATTCATTCTTTTTATTACGCGGATATTATACAACTAATTATTGTGCTATTTAATACATATATTTATATTAAATCATTTTTTTTGTCAAATTCACTGAATACCTTAAGCTAAAATTTCCTAATCGTAATAATCATGGAATATGTCAGTGATGTGGAATTTGTAAAGAATGAATTAATCGGAAGACTAAGGTGATTTTCATAGATTTTTTTTAATCAAAAATTCAAATTAAATCGTGATTTTACAATTTAAAGATTTAGTAAAGAAGTACATTATCAATATATCTAGGTATATACTCTTGGCCTACATGAGTAAGGCTCTAGAGAGAACATGCTTAAAAAGAGAACGAGAGAACAACTTAATATTGATTTTTAAAATTCAAAAAAATTATAAATATGTTTATATCATTAATACAATTCTAAAAAACACAATTATGAACAACAAATACATGTGTAAAAAACTATTTGTAAGATTCTAAAAGAGATTCTTCAAAATTTGTGAGATTCTAAAAAAGATTCTTAAAAATTTGTGAGATTCTAAAATAGATTAAAAAAACAAAATTCCCATAAATATTTTTTCCCACAAAAATTATTCAAGTTTGAGAATCATAAAATGCATCTAAGAATATTTATAATTTTAAAAAAAAAATTAAATTAATTTTTTTGAGATGTTCTCTCGTTCTCTTTTTAAGCATGTTCTCTTTAGAACCTTGGCCTACTTATATTTAGTCTAAAAAAGATATATACTTATATTGGGTCTTGCTCAAATGAGAACTTCCACTTATGGTGAGATATGAGATCTAATCTTATCCACACATTTTTTATATCAAAACTAAATCCTAGCCCCACAATTAATATTTCAAATTTTATTTTTTTATTAATCCACCATCAACTTCTTCCCTGCTCCGATCACCATCTCCTGCGAAAAATTCCGGCCAACCCAGAAAATCACCGCACCGCCGCCACCTCCGGCCACCATGCCACCGCCACCACCAACAAAAATCACCGGCTGTAAACAAAAATCACCACACTCCGCCACCTCCGACCACCACACTGCCGCCATCACCACCAAAAATCACCACCTGCGTACAAAAATCACCATAACCAAAACCACCACATCGCCGCCACCACCTCCTTCCACCACCAACAAATCACCACCAGAACTCGAAAATCACCAACAAAATTTTTTTTAAAAAAAACCACTGTCAAACCACAAAACCACCACATCGCCATCAACCACCACCCTTAACAAGGATCCGCCATCATTATCGTTGCTAAAATTAAACCAAAATCTCCAAAATCACTAAAAGCTAAACTACAACCACCACTAACAACCTTCACTCACACTATACATACAATCATCCATTTCTCATTTCATTACCAGATCTGAATTATCCACACTTATACATACAATTATCCTATATCTATACATCTCTAATCGAATGGAGGGAGGATGGAGGTGGTGATGATAGATTGGCGGAGCTTCGACGACAAGGGGCTGTGGAAGGTTGGTGGATGGGCTGCTGTGGTTGGAGATGAAGAATAGCGGGGGGCGGGGGCGGCGATGGGTGAGGTGGGGTAGGTGGGAGGGTTTAGGGGGTAGTGCATGTGTTTTGTTTATGTGCAGTGTGGGTGTAGTGTGTGTATGTTAGTGTAGGTGCCCTAGAGGCAATACATTGTTTCCTTTAATAAACCTTTTTGTCATTTGATTATTCAATAAACGTATTTATTATGACTTTAATTACTACGATATATTTGTTAGCATAATAAATGTCCTTAGAATCATGATACACATTGTATAGTTTAATTACATGACTTGAACTTGAGATTATATAATATGTCATATTCTTAAAGGTCCCTAGTCGAGTATTATTATATAGGACAATGATAATACACAGATAGACTAGTATGTTGTTTGACAGATAACCACATCTCATTGTTTATGAGTATGGAGATACTAAAGTCAATACATAGGTACATGTAGGAGTACATGGTACTGGACAGACCCGCAGTGAGATTCCTCATGTTTAATAAAGTCATAAGAATGACTCACGGTGATAATGGTGTAATGATCCTTTGACTTGAGATCATTATATTTCTATACGAGAATTAATATACTTTGACTACATTAAAAGTTACCTTTGACCGGGTGATGATAAAAGTGGACATCGGGTATATCATGAGTCGTATGAGAAATATGAATGATAGATAAAGGATTTAACCCTCCTATAATTAGGAGAGATATTATTGGCCTCTTGATTGAGTGAGACTATAAAATGCATGGTCGTGCTCAAATAATGATTTGTTTATAAAAGTCTACTCATGGATCAAGTAAACCCGGATTAAATGTTGAAGAGGATGACTAAATACATGCCTCGAGTTTAATCTATAATATTTGGTTAAAGGGATTATATTACACCGAAACATTAGTCACAAAAGGTTTAAATTGGATCACCAATTATTATTATTACTTGGGTAGCAATGATGTATTACTAGATACCGCTCATTGTTTATAATTTTATTATTATATATTAAAATTATTGCCAACGTAATAATAACCTACAGGGTCACACACTTAGAACGTCTTAAAAGGAGTTTTAATTTAAATTAAGAATTTAAATTGAATCATTATTAAATTGAGAATTGGCTATTTAATTAATTGGGCTGGTCCTAATTAATTATCTAAGTAAATTCGAAATTTAATAAAGTAGGAACAGAATTGGGTTTAAGGAAACCCAATAATAAAATCAGAATAAAAATAGAATTGGGTTTAAGGAAGCCCAATTCGGTTTTTTTTTATTTTAGCCAATTATCTCTCTCATATAAATACATAATGATGTATTAATTTAGGGTTAAGGGGATCATAAATTCATTTTTATTAAAACCCTAGCGGCTCTATCTTTGAGAGGCTAGAGAGAGAGAGAGGCTGTTCTTCGAAGGCTAGCACCTGGCTCCTCAGATCGTTGGACGGTCGGACATTCGTGTGGATTACCTTAGAGACACAGATCTTAACGCAAAGATTGTGTGTGGTGATTACAAGCTAGGATCTCCGTTGAGTTCGTGAAAGTAACGTTTCTAAAAGGTATGATTCGTTTCTCCATAATCTACCTAGAATTATACATGGATCCTGGTTTGGGTTTCAAATTTTTTTTTTATTTACGTTTATCCGCTGCGTTTTATGCCTCGGAACCCAACAATGGCATCAGAGCTACGTGTATAAGGGGCTGATTTGGTTACATGTTTACTGTATTTTTACGAGTATGCATGTTTGATGAATCTGCCATGATATTGTTATGTTATATGAATGATATAATGAATTAGTAAATATTATGATATGATGATACCATGCCTGCCATGTTTATAATATGCTTAGATTGAACCGGAATTGGAAGAACAGTGGGTTAATGATGTTGTATAAACAGAATCTGAATTGGATTTGGATTGATTATATAACTGTTATATGATCAGTTTATATGTATATGTAATGTCTGATTGTATATGATATGATAGGCAGTAGCAATAGTTTGATCAGAATCGTTCTGTGAAAGCTAGAAAAGAAACTACAGCAAAAAGTGTTTCTGGTGTCCGATTTTGACCCATAATATGTTTTCGGAGAGGGTTTTTTCCATCGTCATTAGACCTTGACGAAAATTTTATTTTCGCATTCTGACATCGTTTAAGCCTTCAAAAATGCGATTTACTGTTTTCCTGAAATTTTCTGATTTTTCAGAATTTTCTGATTTAGCCATATATGATGTTTGATGATTGGATCATGAGATATATGATATAGCATACTCTTTTATATGATCTTACATGTTCTTTAATGGTTACTTGAGCATGGTGCATGGTTATGGCCTTGAGACCCTAGTTGTAATGGTTTATTCTTTTGGTTAGTAATAAATACGACTTGCATGTCGTTTTCTATTTGTAATTGATTATCTCGAATGTAACTCCAGTTCTTTTGTAAGTTCATTAGTATAGTTATTAATGTAACATCCAAGAAGAACAAGGAGGCATTCCATGGAGGCTAAGGAGTCATTGGAAGCAATAGAGAAGACATGTGTAATAGTTATTTATTACCCCATAGATTGACCTTGATCTTTTCATTAGCTTGAAAAGATCACATAGGATTGGGCCATAACCATTGCACGTTTACTTTACGCACTTTACATATGATGTATGGAATGAATGTGTAGAGTAGAAGATGCATGCTTTAATTAGATTAATGATGGATGCATGTATTAGATACGTCACCCATGTCATGCTTGCCATGCTAAACAAGATAAAAACTGTAACGATTCAAGATTTTAAAATGAACAAACGATCATGAGATTCTTGTGTTTATGAAATATGGATTTTAAAAACACGGAATTAAATATGGATTTTGATATCAAAAATTGGGATTTTCTGACAAAAGTGGATATGCGTATTCGTAAGGTTAATGGGTATTAAGTGTGACCATTGGGATCCTCCATCTACTTGGGAAATGAACAGTTTAAGATGTCAATTCGAAATATTTGATTCAAGGAAAAATTGAGGATCTCTTTATGATGTGATCATGATCGTTATAAATTTTCTAAAACCCTTAACAAAATATTAAGTTTTAATCGGATGCTTTCCAATGAATGAACACTCATCGAATCCTAGATCGATAAGGGGAAGGGCTGTCAGTGACAGGGGACTCCTGTCTATCGTGGTGAGATGTGACGAATATAAACGGTTATATTCGGCAGTTGTATCATTGGGTCTAACTTAACTGAGTCGTCATAATAAGGTGAAAATAAACGGTTATATTCAACTATTATGAACTTAAAAGCATAGAGTTTGGTTAAAAATCTATTAGATATATAAGATCAATCGTTGATCACCAAACTATCCAAGAATTATATATGATATAATTGACAACTGTTGTCTACCTAAATAATCATGTTTTAAGGACTACCAGTGGTTGACTTAGGACATGACGAAATATGGATCTAGGCTCACTAGAAAGATTTATGGGATATCCTTTCCGAATTAATAGTAAGGGCTGTCAATTTGATAAAAATAGTGGGAGATATATTATGAATATATCATAATCATTTGAACATAATAATTTATAACTCAGACAATCTAATGTTTATTTTGTGCTTTTATCATTGTAGATACTAAGTAATGGCAAACAACACAAACACACTATCCGTATGATCAGTCCTTGAGACGGACAAGCTGACAGGAGGAAACAACTTCCTTGACTAGCAGAGGAATTTGAGGATTGTCCTCAGGCAGGAGCGCAAGCTTCATTGCATTGATATCCCTCTGCCAGGCCCCCTTCCTGAGGACGCTACTGTTGAGCAAATAGCGGCCCGCACAAGGGATGAGAATGATGCAAATGATGCTGCATGTCTTATGTTGGCAAGTATGAGTGCTGAGCTTCAAAGACAGCATGTGCATATGGATGCATATACTATCAATGAGCACTTGCAAAGCATGTTTGCAAGCCAAACTCATCAAGAAAGGTTCAACACGAGTAAGTCACTCTTTAATTGCAAACAAGGGGCAAGTGAACCAGTTGGCCCACATGTTCTTAAGATGATTGGTTACATTGAGTACTTTTCTACTTTGGGTTTCCCAATTGCTGCAGAAACTGGTATTGACCTAATCATGAATTCTTTGAACAACAAATTCACTCAGTTTGTTATGAATTACATTATGCATGAATTTGACAAAACACCTACTGAATTGTTGGCTATGTTGAGAACATATGAGACCAACATGAAAACAACTGAACCTGCTCCCATACTGATGGTGGGCAATAAAGGTAAGGCTAAGGGGAAAGGCAAGTGGAAGGGTAAGAAGAAGATTGGATCTGATTCTGCACCCAAGCCAAAGTCAGGTCCCAAAAAGCCTTTAAAGCCTAAAGGTGGGGCTGATAAGGGTGAATGTCACTATTGTAAGAAAACTGGTCACTGGAAGAGAAACTGTCCAGTTTACATGGAGGATCTGAAGAAGAAGAAGGCTTAGCAAGCTTCTACTTCAGGTATTTATGTTATAGAAGTCAATTTGTCTATTTCTACATCTTGGGTATCGGATACTGGTTGTGCTTCTCACATTTGTATAAATGTGCAGGAACTGCAGAGAAGTAGGACTTTGGCTAATGGAGAAGTGGACCTAGAGCAAGAGTTGCTGCTTTAGCCGTAGGGACTTATTATTTATCTTTGCCCTCTGGGCTTGTTTTAGAACTAGAAGACTATTTTTACGTGCCTGCGATTCGCAGAAACATTATTTCTGTTTCTTGTTTGGACAAGAAAGGTTTTTCGTTTACAATAAAGAACAACAATTGCTCGTTTGCTTTGAATGATTTAACCTATGGTGTTGCGCGTTTGTTTAATGGTTTATATGTTCTTGATTTAGATAATCCTGTCTATAACATAGAAAATAAATGACTTAAAGTTAATGACTCAAATCAAACATACCTCTGGCATTGTCGTCTAGGCCATATAAATGAGAAACGCATACCCAAATTACATAAGGATGGATACTTGGATAAGTTTGATTTTGAATCATATGAAGAATGCGAATCTTGTTTGCTTGGTAAGATGACTAAAGCCCATTTCACTGGTAAAGGTCAAAGGGCCACTGAACGTCTAGAGCTAATACATAGTGATGTATGTGGCCCAATGCGTGTGATGGTTAGAGGAGGCTACTACTACTTCATACCATTTACTGATGATTTTAGTAGATATGGATATGTATATTTTATGAAGAATAAATCCGATTCCTTTGAAAAGTTCAAAGAATACAAGGCTGAAGTAGAGAAGCAAATAGGCGGAGGTGCAAGTATTAAGATCTTACGATCCGAACGTGGGGGGTGAATACCTAAGCACCGAATTTAAAGAGTATTTAAAAGAGTGTGGTATTGTATCATAACTCACTCCGCCATGCACACCTCAATGGAATGGAGTTTCAGAGAGGAGAAATCGCACCCTGTTGGACATGGTACGATCGATGATGAGTCATGCAGATCTTTCAATTAGTTTCTGGGGTTACGCTCTAGAAACAGCGGCTTTCACACTTAACCGTGTTCCTACTAAGAAGGTTCAAAAGACTCCATACGAGATATGGATGGAGAAACGGTCAGGCATGAGCTTTATGAAAGTTTGGGGATGCAAGGCATTTGTGAAACGTCAAGTATCTGACAAGCTTGGACCTAAATCCGAAGAATTCAATTTTGTGGGATAACCTAGTGAAACAAAGGCGTATTATTTTTATAGTCCTTCTGAGCAAAAAGTGTTTATTGCTCGAGATGCTGTCTTCATGGAAAGAGATTTAGTTTCCAAAAGAAACAGTGGGAGAACTATAGATCTCAATGAAGATCGAGAACCACAAAATAGCATTGAACTAGAAGTGGAACAAGAGCAGGATAATGATAATGCTCAAGAAACACAGGTTGTTCGTAGATCTGGTAGAATTCGCCATGAGCTAGAGAGATATGGATTTCTCTTAACTCAATGTGGTGATTTGATGCTCATAGATGAAGATAAGCCTCTCACATATCAAGATGCTATGAACAGTCCAGACTCTAAGAGATGGCTTGAAGCCATGAAATCTGAGATGGATTCCATGTACGAAAACCAAGTATGGAATTTGGTTGATCCACCTGAAGGGGTAAAACCCATAGGGTGCAAATGGGTTTTCAAGAAGAAAACTGACATGGATGGAAATGTTCAGACCTATAAAGCGAGGTTGGTTGCAAAAGGTTTCAAACAAATTCATGGTATTGACTATGATGAAACTTTCTCACCAGTGGCTATGGTCAAATCCATAAGGATTTTGCTTGCCATTGTAGCATTCCATGATTATGAAATCTGGCAAATGGATGTCAAAACAGCCTTCCTTAATGGAAGCCTTGAAGAGGATGTGTACATGACACAACCTGAAGGTTTGTCGATCCAAGGAATGTTGGCAAGGTATATAAATTACGTCGATCCATTTATGGATTGAAGCAAGCCTCTAGGAGATGGAATATCCGTTTTGATGAAACAGTCAAAGAGTATGTTTTTGTTCAAAACGAAGATGAACCTTGTGTTTACAAGAAGGTTAGTGGGAGCCATGTGGCATTCATAGTACTATATGTTGATGATATACTACTAATGGGGAATGACATACCTTCTTTAAAGGCTGTTAAGACTTGGTTAGGGAGCAACTTATCTATGAAAGACTTAGGAGAGGCAACCTACATTCTAGGAATGAGGATCTATAGAGATAGATCTAGAAGGATGATCGTTCTAAGTCAGAGTACATACATTGATAAGGTTTTGCATCGTTTTGGTATGCAATGATAAGTGGATTTTATATCCACTTGGAACATTCTATATCGGCTTAAATTGATTGTTTTGGACTCAAGTTTGTGTAGTTTTGATGTGTTTTGTGTAGTTGTGCAGGTTTCCAAGAATATCTAAGCTTTTGTCGTTTTTGGAGATTTAATTGATTAAAATTCGGATTTTCCGGGAAGGCTGCGCAGCTTATACTGTTTTGGCCATATCTGGAGTTCTAGAAGTCCGTTTTCAGCGATCTTACTGCCCACGCGAAGCTTGAGAGATTTTCTACAACATGGGATAGGAAACAAGTGCAATAAACGTACTGATTAAAATCGCGCACGTAATCTTGATTAAAGAAGGCTGGGAATTTACTGTTTTGCCCTTTTTCTAATTCTAATTGTATTCTGGGCAGTTTTGGGTACCTTCTTTAAATCCTAATTGTAATAGAAGGCAATATCTTGCTGGGCAAGATTTGTAGAGCCTATATAAACACATCCTACCATTGTAAATTATAACAATTGATAGCTTGTAATCGTATCAAGGTACTTTCGATTTTCAATTCTTCAATATTATGTTTTCATTCATTATCATTATTATTTTGTTTTCTTCTTTAATTATGTGTAACTAATTCTCTAATCTGAGGATTGGGTAGTATTCTTTGGTATTCATGCATGTTTGATTATGTGATTTTCTTGCTTTGCTGATCTGTTAATGAGATCTTAACACAATTAGAATAGTAGCTAACTTTTGATTGTATTCTAGGGATTGTAATAAGCTTGGGAGAGAAGTTGCAATCTTAGTACATGATTTAACAGACATAACTCGAATATTTGATTGGAAGATTAATAGGAGAGTTGTGAGACTTATAATTCTTGGAGCTTAATAGTTTATGATTGTCTTTGATTGTATCACGGAAGTGACAATTAGGGTATAGTTGTAGACATTATATTGTATCTTGGAAGAGAACATTATAACCTTAGAAGAATTGTTTTCAGCAGAGTAAGAACGTAGACATCACATAGATATTGAATGTGCATTGAAACCAAGTGAAGAACCCCAGTTCTTGGATTGTTTTCCTCATATATTTTATTCTCGATTGATAATTAGCTTAATTTAGTTTAGTTTAATTTAGTTTATAAACAAACACAACATTCTTCTACACTTCTAAATTGTGAGAGATAAGAAACTTGAACTTGATATTACATTCAGTCCTTCCCTGCGAACGAACACATAAAAATACTACTAACAAATTGGCGCCGCTGCCGGGGAAGGCAGTATAGTTGAGTTTAGGTTAATTGTTTCTTATTGTTTAGATTTTAATTGGTTCCACAAGTTGTTTTGTGGGTGATTTTCAGGTGTATGCTACGTTCATCTTGCGTTAGAAAGTTGGAATTTGACCCTGAAATCGAGCGTACTTTGAGAAAGATAAGAAAAGAGAAAGCTGAGATGACGGACGCTGAGAATGTTAACGCAAATGTTAATGCAAATGTTAATGCTAATGTTAATGCTGATCAGACTTCTATTTGGGACCATGAGACACCTAATCCTGCCAATTGCATGTACAAAACTCCAGAGATTGGTGCAACCCAATTCAATATTAACCCGAGTTTAATTCAGATGATCAGTAATCAAGCTTTTGAAGGAGATATTGAATTAGAAGACCCACACAGACATCTAGAGCGTTTCGTGCAGATGTGTGGCTCATTCAGAATCAATGGTGTTACAAGTGATCAGATTCGTCTCCATATGTTTCCCTACTCTATTAAGGGAAGAGCTTTGGAATGGTTTCAACAACTTCCAAACACTGCGGTTGCTACATGGGATAGTCTTTCTACTGCATTCTTGTCCAAATATTATCCTTCTGACAAGACGCAACAATTGAGGACTATGATTATGAGTTTCAAAGCACAACCGGGTGAAGGTCTATATCAGGCATGGGAGAGATTCAAGGCACTATTGAGGAAGTGTCCACATCATGGCTTGGAAGATTGGCAGATCATCAGTACTTTTTATGGGGCTATGAATGCAGATATTCGTTTGAGTTTGGATGTGGCTGCTGGTGGAAATTTCAAGAAGGCACCAACTACACAGTCTAAAGCACTCCTTGAGGAATTGGCATCTAATAATTATTCATGGGCACCTAGTGGGACGAGCTCAGCTAAAGCAGCACAAGAATCTGAGATGATCAACATGCTGGCTCAGAAGTTGGATACTCTAACTCAGGAGGTGCGAGGACAAAGAGCAAATGTGAATGCTATTTCTTCACCTATGGAGGGGTATAATGATTATGGTGCTAATCAGAACTCTTATGTGCAACAATTTCAAGAAGAAGCATCTTTCATTCAGGGAAGACAGCCGTGGCCTGTTCAGAATAACTCCTATTACAATCCAAATCAAAGGCCAAACAACAATCTTTCTTACAGTAATAATCATGCGGCTAATCCTTCTTATTCATTTCCAAGGCAGAATCAACCTTCTGATTTTCAGTCACGACTACCGTATCAAGCACAGCAGCAGTATCAACCTCCTCCGAAGAAAGAACCAGCTGATTGGGAGGTTGCACTGAATAAGATTATGCAAGGAACTTCTGGGGCATTGGCTAATATGGAATCAAGAATAGAGCAGATGGCATCATCTCAAAAGATGCTAGAAACACAGATTGGACAGATTGCCTCCAAGATGGGTGTTCGTGAGCACGGATCACTTCCTAGTCAACCCGACCAGACTTGTAAAGAGCAATGCAAAGCAATTACTTTGAGGAGTGGGAAAGAGTTGCCCGAGGTTGAGGTTCTTGAGCCTAAAGAGAAGGATGCTGAAAAAGAAAGTGAGATAGTAGAGATCGATGCAGAAAAGTCAGAAAAAGTAGATGAAGAGAAGAAGGAAGAAGAACCAGAAAAGCCGTATGTTCCTCCACCACCTTATGTTCCTCCAATTCCTTTTCCACAGAGACTTCACAACAGGCAGTTAGAGAAGCAGTACGAGAAGTTCTTGACTATGTTCCGGAAGTTGCATGTCAATATTCCTTTGGCTGAAGCTTTGAATCAAATGCCACTCTATGCTAAATTTCTTAAGGAGATGTTGACAAAGAAGAGGAAACTTGAGGATGCAGAAACCATTACACTCAATGCTGAATGCAGTGCAGTCATCCAAAAGGCCATTCCTCAGAAATTGAAAGATCCGGGAAGCTTTTCTTTGCCTTGCACTATTGGGAAGATGGAGAACACGAAAGCCTTGTGTGATTTAGGGGCTAGTGTGAGTTTGATGCCATATTCAATTTGCAAACGACTTGGTCTTGGGGAGCTTAAAAAGACACGGATTTCACTTCAGTTAGCGGATCGTTCTGTGAAATATCCGTTGGGGATCGTTGAAGATGTGGTTGTCAAAGTGGATAAATTTGTCATACCTTGTGATGTTGTGGTGTTAGAGATGGATGAAGATGTCGAGATACCCATTATCTTGGGAAGGCCATTCTTGGCTACTGCTGGCACTACTATTGATGTTAAAGCTGGAAAATTGACATTGAATGTTGGCGAGGACAAAGTGGAATTTGATCTGAACAAAGTAATGAAGATGCCTCCTTTTGGAGCAACTTGTTTTACTGTTGACATAGTTGATGAAATTGTGCAGCTAGAAAATGAACACTTCATGGGAGCAGAACGGGTGTTAGATGATGTAGTAGAAGAAGAAGAAATTATTGTTCGAGACACGGAAGTTGAGATGGTTTTTACACTTTCAGAGGCACCACAGGTGGAACTTAAACCTCTTGAAGAGGGGCATGATAACGTGTTGCGAAGGTGGAAAACCGATGATAAGGAAGAAGAAATTTTTGTTCAGCCGGTTGAGTCGGAGAAGCATCTTAGAGGTGTGAAGAAGAAAAAGAAGAAAATTTGGCCGTTGGGTAGTAGAATCAAGTTGAAATCTGATGGAAGAGATTTGTGGAAATTAAGCAAACCGGATGTCAACGTTCGTATGAATGGTTTGTCTGTTGAGAACGGTTCAGTTGTTCTTTTGAAACCGCCATGATTTGAGGAAGTAACGTCAAGCTATTGACGTTAAAGAAGCGCTTCGTGGGAGGCAACCCACGCATTAGTGTAGGAAAAAAAAAATTTTTTGAGTGTTTTCAAAAAAAAAAAAAAATCGAATTTTCAGTGTGTAACGCAGGCTGCGCCTGCGTTACTGCTTTCAGGGCAGGTTGCAGGGGTGTAACGCAGGCTGCGCCTGCGTTACTGGACTTGAAGCAGCCTGCATGGCTGTTGCGCAGACTGCGCATGCGCGTCTGGTGCTGGTGCAGGTTGCGTCACGCGCCCGCAGATTGCTGTTTAGCATTGTTGTCCGATTCTTTGTGTTTCAGCTGTTTTATATATAAAAAAAAAAAAAATTCTTTGCCCCCTCATTCTATTTATACCCCCATTCTATCTAATTCTTTTCCTATTTCAATTCCAAAACCCCCATCTTTTCTCCAAAAATTCTAAACCTATTTCTATTCTTATTATTATTATTATTATTATTATTATTATTATTATTATTATTATTATTATTTATTATTATTATAGTTATTATTTATTATTATTATTATTATTTTCTTTATTATTTTTATCATTATTTATTATTATTTTTCTTATTATTCTTATTATTATTATTTTTTTTATTATTATTCTTATTCTTATTATTATTATTTATTATTTTTATTATTATTAATATTTATTATTATTATTATTAATATTAGTATTTTTTTTATATACCCACCTATACATACAAATCCAATTCCTCTTCTATTTTATTTAAATCTCTAAAAATTCAATTCTAAAGAGGAATTAATTGCAAGTTCACCTCTTTGATTCGTATTGGGTAATCTTTTTCTCTAATCTTATTTTTATTACGAATTTGTGTTCTTGTCAATTGGATTTTGTAGTGTTCATGAAAGGTGGCCAGTCTATGGAGCTCGTACGCAGTATCCACCTCCAGATTCTGATTCTTCCGAGGAGGAGGACGAGTAGGTATGTTTTCTGCTATCCCTTGTATTTACTTCCATTCAATGCGGACATTGATTATATTAAGTTTGGGGGTAATTTGGGGGATTAGTAGTTGTATGTTGTATATATTGTTGTATTATTTGTGTTCATATAGGATATCATGTTTGCATAGTAGTGATAGTTCATGCACGATTGTTATGTTCGTATTATTAACGTTTGTCTCATATAGGACATTCTGTTTTTATTTTCGTATACCATGTGAGTTTTCATTTAGTTGCATTATCATGGCATGCATATTTCATGATCCCTTAGGACGAGCTGATTCTGATTGATAGGTGGATGTTGATTTTGGTATGATGATGATGAGTAGAGGGCTGATTTATAGTTTCTATGAAATTGACTTGCATGTTACGGGAACAAAGTTTATTACACAGTCTCATTGGGGTGCTTTTGGGCTAGGTTAGGGTCATGCCTGTGGGATGTTTTGAGATTTAATCACTTGTTTATATTTAGAATTTTCGTTATTCCCTTTATAGCGTAGGAACATTAAAGTCTAAGTTTGGGGGAAACCAGGAATTTTCATGCTAGTTGTTCATAATTGTGGCTAGGCGTCAAATGGCTAGTAGCCGGCTCATATTTATATGAGTAGTCTAGGGTTGGAAATGAGAAAGGCTCATTCCAGATTGCAGAAAAAAAAAAAGAAGAAAAAAAAAAAAGAGAAAAAAAAAAAGAAAAAAAAAAGAGTCAATAAGTTATTTGTTTATATGCAAAATTAACCAGAGTGAGCTCTTTAATACTCGAGTAATTAAGTCTGAGGGGACTTAGTCCTAGTAACCTAAAGCCCTTGAGGTTTGGGATTGCTGACCTAACACTCGCTACATGGGTATTATTGTATAAGCCTTTTGGGGTCTCATTCATTGCACGGTTAAATAAGCATGCGTATTGTATATAGTGTCGTAGTTTAGTAATAAAGCATGAGTTTCTGTCTACCTTGGATAAGGGTGGAGGTGTTCCTAGGTTATGAAGTGTCTACAGTCTATTCTGATTATAAACCTGTGATTGTCTTGACGGAAAGCATGTATGATTTTTGACCTAGTTTTGGGAGTATTTCTGATGAGCATCGCACACACGCACGTTTCTGTCATGTACTGTTATTATACGGGGACTTAGTCGAGCTCTGCTTGGATTTGTTACATTCATTGAGATATTTGCTTGTTAGTTTGTTTTGGTGAGTTTGAAGGGGATCTTTGAATTTTTCATATTAGTTGCATTCATGCATTGCATTACATTAGGTTAAATGGATTTTGTGGGTACATTCGCTATAGGCCCTCACGAGACCTTACTCGTCCACTAGGGCTGCCTAGGGGTTTAAAGGGCTTGTTGCATATGCCAAATGCAACCGTGATCACCTACGGAAGTGGTACTAATTAGGTAGTTATAATTGTTTATGCTTGAGGACAAGCATCGGTTTAAGTTTGGGGGTGTTTGATAAGTGGATTTTATATCCACTTGGAACATTCTATATCGGCTTAAATTGATTGTTTTGGACTCAAGTTTGTGTAGTTTTGATGTGTTTTGTGTAGTTGTGCAGGTTTCCAAGAATATCTAAGCTTTTGTCGTTTTTGGAGATTTAATTGATTAAAATTCGGATTTTCCGGGAAGGCTGCGCAGCTTATACTGTTTTGGCCATATCTGGAGTTCTAGAAGTCCGTTTTCAGCGATCTTACTGCCCACGCGAAGCTTGAGAGATTTTCTACAACATGGGATAGGAAACAAGTGCAATAAACGTACTGATTAAAATCGCGCACGTAATCTTGATTAAAGAAGGCTGGGAATTTACTGTTTTGCCCTTTTTCTAATTCTAATTGTATTCTGGGCAGTTTTGGGTACCTTCTTTAAATCCTAATTGTAATAGAAGGCAATATCTTGCTGGGCAAGATTTGTAGAGCCTATATAAACACATCCTACCATTGTAAATTATAACAATTGATAGCTTGTAATCGTATCAAGGTACTTTCGATTTTCAATTCTTCAATATTATGTTTTCATTCATTATCATTATTATTTTGTTTTCTTCTTTAATTATGTGTAACTAATTCTCTAATCTGAGGATTGGGTAGTATTCTTTGGTATTCATGCATGTTTGATTATGTGATTTTCTTGCTTTGCTGATCTGTTAATGAGATCATAACACAATTAGAAGAGTAGCTAACTTTTGATTGTATTCTAGGGATTGTAATAAGCTTGGGAGAGAAGTTGCAATCTTAGTACATGATTTAACAGACATAACTCGAATATTTGATTGGAAGATTAATAGGAGAGTTGTGAGACTTATAATTCTTGGAGCTTAATAGTTTATGATTGTCTTTGATTGTATCACGGAAGTGACAATTAGGGTATAGTTGTAGACATTATATTGTATCTTGGAAGAGAACATTATAACCTTAGAAGAATTGTTTTCAGCAGAGTAAGAACGTAGACATCACATAGATATTGAATGTGCATTGAAACCAAGTGAAGAACCCCAGTTCTTGGATTGTTTTCCTCATATATTTTATTCTCGATTGATAATTAGCTTAATTTAGTTTAGTTTAATTTAGTTTATAAACAAACACAACATTCTTCTACACTTCTAAATTGTGAGAGATAAGAAACTTGAACTTGATATTACATTCAGTCCTTCCCTGCGAACGAACACATAAAAATACTACTAACATGCAAAATGCAAAAAGGGGATATGTCCCCGTGTCTCAAGGGATAACGATCTCTAAAGACCAGTGTCCAAAATCATTGGATGAGAAGGACCACATGAGTAAGGTTCCATATGCATCAGCAATTGGATCTATCATGTATGAAATGGTATGTACTCGCCCAGATGTTTCGTATGCTTTGAGCATGACGAGCAAATACCAGTCTAATCCAGGTGAAGGTCACTGGACGGTAGTCAAGAATATTCTAAAGTACCTGAAAAGGACTAAAGATTCATTCTTGGTGTATGGAGGAGAGGAAAAACTGGTTGTAAAAGGTTACACCGATGAAAGTTTCCAAACAGACAGGGATGATACTTTATCACAGTCTGGTTTTGTGTTTTGTCTAAACGGAGGTGCTGTAAGCTGGAAGAGTTCAAAGCAAGAAACAATAGCTGATTATACAATGGAGGCTGAGTACATTGCAGCTTGTGAAGTGGCTAAGGAGGCAGTTTGGATTCGAAAATTCATTACTGATTTGGGAGTGGTTCCATCGATCGTAGATCCCATTGATCTATACTGCGATAATAATGGAGCCATTGCACAAGCTAAAGAACCTAGATCGCACTCCCGATCCAAAAATATACTCAAGAGATTTCACCTCATTCGAGAGATTAATGAAAGGGGCGACATACACATATGTAAAGTGCACACAAATGATAACATTGCAGACCCACTGACCAAAGGCTTGTCGCAGCAGAAGCACGATGGTCACACTAGTTCCATGGGTATTAGATACATGGGTGATTGGCTTTAGTGCAAGTGGGAGATTGTCAGTATAGGTGCCCTGGAGGCAATACATTGTTTCCTTTAATAAACCTTTATGTCATTTGATTATTCAATAAACGTATTTATTATTACTTTAATTACTACGATATATTTATTAGCATAATAAATGTCCTTAGAATCATGATACACATTGTATAGTTTAAGTACATGACTTAAACTTGAGATTATATAATATATCATATTCTTAAAGGTCCCTAGTCGAGTATTATTATATAGGACAATGATAATACACAGATAGACTAGTATGTTGTTTGACAGATAACCACATCTCATTGGTTATGAGTATGGAGATACTAAAGTCAATACATAGGTACATGTAGGAGTACATGGTACTGGACAAACCCACAGTGAGATTCTTCATGTTTAATAAAGTCATAAGAAAGACTCACGGTGATAATGGTGTAATGATCCTTTGACTTAAGATAATTATATTTCTATACGAGGATTAATATACTTTGACTACATTAAAAGTTACCTTTGACCGGGTGATGATAAAAGTGGACATCGGGTATATCATGAGTCGTATGAGAAATATGAATGATAGATAAAGGATTTAACCCTCCTATAATTAGGAGAGATATTATTGGCCTCTTGATTGAGTGAGACTATAAAATGCATGGCCGTGCTCAAATAATGATTTTTTTATAATAATCTACTCATGGATCAAGTAAACCCGGATTAAATGTTGAAGAGGATGACTAAATACATGCCTCGTCTTTATTCTATAATATTTGGTTAAAGGGATTATATTACACGAAAACATTAGTCACAAAAGGTTTAAATTGGATCACCAATTATTATTATTACTTGAGTAGCAATGATGTATTACTAGATACTGCTCATTGTTTATAATTTTATTATTAGATATTAAAATTATTGCCAACGTAATAATAACCTATAGGGTCACACACTTAGAACGTCTTAAAAGGAGTTTTAATTTAAATTAAGAATTTAAATTAAATCATTATTAAATTGAGAATTAGCTATTTAATGAATTGGACTGGTCCTAATTAATTATCTAAGTAAATTCAAATTTTAATAAAGTAGGAACAGAATTGGGTTTAAGGAAATCCAATAATAAAATCAGAATAAAAATAGAATTGGGTTTAAGGAAGCCCAATTTGGTTTTTTTTAATTTAGCCCATTATCTCTCTCATATAAATACATAATGATGTATTACTTTAGGGTTAAGGGGATCATAAATTCGTTTTTAATAAAACCTAGCAGCTCTATCTTTGAGAGGCTAGAGAGAGAGAGAGGGGCTATTCTTCGAAGGCTAGTACCTGGCTCCTCGGATCGTTGGACGGTCGGACATTCGTGTAGATTACCTTAGAGACACAGATCTTAATGCAAAGATTGTGTGTGGTGATTACAAGCTAGGATCTCCATTGAGTTCGTGAAAGTAATGTTTCTAAAAGCTATGATTCGTTTCTCCATAATCTGCCTAGAATTATACATGGATCCTGGTTTGGGTTTCGAAAATTTTTGTTTTATTTACGTTTATCCACTGCGTTTTATGCCTCGGAACCCAACAGTGTACGTGTGTCCTGGGTTGTTTAATTTGTTTGTGGTTGAGATTAAATTTAGATATGAAAATGGAGGGCTGTGATAAGATCTCATATTTCATTTTAAGATTGGTTCTCACCTGAGCAAGACCCTACTTATATTTATAGGGGTTTACATATAAATTAATTTGTAAATTACGTGTTTACATTTTAAATATGTGGTAATGTATTTGAATGTGAGGGAAAATGATTAAAAATACAATTTGTATTCTTGTAAATATACAATCTATTAAAGTAAAATTTTAATTGTAAAAATTGATATCATTGGCATAGAATAAGAAATGATCACTTTGCAAAATAAATTTTTTTTGTTAAGAACTGAATGAAATATTTGAATTTTATTTTTTCCAAAAGTTTATTAACGATAATAATCATGAGCTTCGGAAGAAATAATAGTCAAATGATTGTTCTATCCTGACTTTTAGTGTTTTTTACTAGTTGTGTTAATATTTTAAGATGGAAATACACATAATATAATTAAGATGAATTTCCAGTAATGTAAGTGATACTTTTCAAAGGGTAATATTGTAAGTGATCTAACATTTTAAGTATAGATACATAAAGTGTTTTATTTTGAAATATTAGAAACATATGAATTGAAATATTAGGGAACCACTAGCGTAGTGTTTTAGGTAACCACTAGCGTGGTTTTTTTTTTTTTTTTGAAAAAATGCACTTGCATATATTAATCTTGTTCAAAAATAAGGTTACATAAGATAAATTCAGGAGCAGTATCTAACCACTCTCTAGGACCTGTCATAGAATAAGCAGCTTGTGCCAACAAATGTGCTACTTTATTCGCAGATCTATGCTTAAAAACGACTAACACCTCACTAAAGTGTTTAAGAATTTCTACACAATCATCTATAATTGTGTGAAAATTAGAATTGCCTCCATTTCCCTGCATTGCATCCACCACCAGTTTCGCATCCAATTCAAAAATGCATCTGGTTGTCCGCCATTCCCGAATCCACAACAACGTTTCTTTGAGACTTAGTGCCTCAGCCTCCCTAGGCTGCCACCCTCCTCTGATTCTATCACTTCGAGCTCGAAGAAAACGTCCCCCATGATCTCGCACCACACATCCCATTCCTACATACTCGAACTGGTCACTGCACGCAGCATCTACATTAATTTTAATCCACCCTTCCTGAGGCTTACTCCAACTTTTACCACCAGTACCACTATGTCTCCTCCCACATGCTACATTTTCCTGACTCCGTTGCCACTCCTGTAGCATGCTTACTGCCATAGATCGAACGCCAAACACTGATGTTGTAACGCCCCCAAATCCGGGGTCAGGGATTTGGTCGTCATGCGGAAATCCTTAATAACAAATCACCTGCTTAACCACATTAAACCATCTGTAGTCATTAATAATTAAGTTACAATATTTGAGACCCCAACCACCAAGCATCTTTTAGGTTATAGGGCTAGAAACAAGAATCAACTCCTTACTACTAGTATAACTTCGTTGAGAAGTACACCAGCAACTAGTACTATATTATGCAAAGTAACATATATATATTACACATCAATATACTTACATATAACTTACTCCAGCTATAAACTTTCTAGATCATATCGTCTTCATAAGGGCACGCTGCCCGCTTCATCTAAGCCATGCAGATAACCTTGTCCGGCTACCTTCCACTGAAAAGTTAATATTTGAAAACAAGCAAGTATGAGCGAAAGAATTGCTCAGCAAGTTATTACTAGAGTTTAACAAAATATCCCATCAGGTGCATGGGTTTCCAACATTCAACCGATACCTAATATCATTCTTGAACATTTATAACCACGAAATTCTATAGGGAAAGTATAATGTTTGAAAATAATATCAACTGAACAATGTACCAATATAATATAAAAGGTGTCGTTACAAGGTAATTAAATAGCCGCATCTTGTTTGCGTAGTAATACACCAACATAAACTTGCTGGTTATTCAATATGAAATCACTTACTTATTGGTAATATAATATCAGTTCTCTTCTATAACAAGATAATATTCACTACATCATCTAGTATAATACCTCAAGGTAATATAACATTTAAAATCAAGCTCTCAATATAATCTTTCCATTTTCTTTTAATCAACAATTATATATAAAAGTAATATAAAATCAGTTTCTCTTCTTCTATAACAATAATTCCATCGTTTCATATCATTTTCCCTTTTCAGTATACCAATCTGACTTTATCGTCGATTCTTTATTCAAAAAATTTGGGGGTTTTCACTGTTGCCGAATACGTGAGGCACGATGATCAGTCGTCCTCCGTACCCGTCCCTTTTTTTACTACCGGTAGAAGGAATGAAGGCCACCTGCTAACATCATCCCTGGAGGAAGGCCACCTGCTAACATCCTCCCTGGAGGAAGGCCACCTGCTAACATCCCCCCTTGGCATCTTCGTGCCGAATCATATAATGAATGCTAGACTATGTCGCACACAGCCCTGACACAGCCTTTTACGCAAGTTTGTTGCTAATCCCCCTTTTTCAAATCATTTTATCATTATCAATACCATTTCACATTTTTCCACTTTTCCATTTCCATTCGCATTTCCATTCACATATATCGTTTTCATTTCCATTCACATTTCACCTTTCCATTTTCATATCCGTATTATAATCATTTGAAAACATATATACAGGTATATCAATTCAAGACATACATTCATTTCACTATGAAATTCTTTAAATAACCTTTTAACAATATTTAATCACCCTTAGAACACTTCGAATATCTAAAGAATAACTATTCAATAATCCCTTTTAAATGAATATTATAATTAATATTCATTGAATTAAATAACCATTAAAATAACATTTATCAATATCATTCCAGACATTTTTAACCAAAAATGTCTCATTTATATCCATCGAAACATCTTTATTATTATTCCGGAACAAAGCGATTTTAAGAAAACATTTTAAAAATAATATTCATCTAATTAAATAAATTTAATTTGACAAATAAGGTTTATTTAATTAGTAGATACTTCGAGAGGTATCTAATAATTAAATAAACACTAGTTTATTGGTGATGTTGCCATTAGGTTAATTATTGCGAAATTCTTTCTAAAAACTTTGTCCGGGTTTTCCAAAATATACCTTACAAGATAACCCCTTCCATTCATATATCAATACCTTTAAAGTACACCAACTAAGATACTTTACATATAAGTCCCTTTTAAGAAAATCTGTAGACATCAACCCTTGTCCCCTTATATAACAAAATATTTATTAATAACGTCTGAAAGAGTTTAGAACTCAAATATCCTCAATTTACACATAACTGTAATATTACAAAATAACTTTAGATAACAACTGATAACATAATATCATAAAATAACCATAATAACAACTGATACCATTCCTTCCCATATCACTTTACTCTTTATAATATATCACTCTCTCCATATCACATATATTTCCAATCAAACCATTTTACTTAAAAGTAAACAATTTATCAAGATAAAGATAGAAGAAATCTTGCAAATATGGACTGAAGTCTTATTCTACACATTTCATATATTTTAAAATAAATATACTCTGAATGATAGAGTATGTATAAATAAACTTGCCTCTGGTCCTTAGCACCAAACGGAACACCGCAAATAAATCCTTGGCGTTTCGCCCAAGCAGTTCCAGGAACTTTACATGACGCCTCGATCCTTCCTTTTTGATACACGTTGCTCCACTCGATCACACCCTAATGGTACTGTAATTTTTACGAGTACGTGTCAGTCCCCCCTCTTATCTCGAGTAGACACCACTCGGAATTACCACTGAGTCACCTAAAGTCGTACTATAGTTGTTATCCCTATAACTGACTACTCAAATACCAATTAATGCACATAACACATTTAGTCAACTTCACTTAACATATACAATTATAATACTAATGTCATTATATGACAAAACTCAGTTTATAAATAATCCTCAAAACGCATTTAATCCCCGAAACACATAAATCCTTGAATTAAATCACTTAGCACATAAATCCTCGAGACAACAATTACCCTCGAATTAATTCACTTAACACATATACACATAAACAGTTAACACTCAAATCATACATTTAAACCATTGAAATCAAATAAGTTAAATAAATTTAAATGCAGTGGATTTTCAGAAAATTTCGGCATGTAGTATTCGTTTATCGGACTATGGGCACAGCCCCTCAATATCAATCAAAACAATTCAACCCTGCTTTTGCAAAAATAAAGCTGCCTCAACTCGCAGCAACATAAAAGTAAACAAATAATGAAAAGTACCCGCCCAGACATGCGGTACCTAGCACATAATAATTAACACTACTACTTACGCTACACCAATGATCGTATTTCTCACGCATTTTAATGATACACGTGACAACCAATCATTGATGTTTGTAAGCCCTAGGGAACAACCCCTAGCACTAACTATTACTTACGCTATATCAATGATCACATCACTCAAGTATATTAATTATACTCGTGATAGCTAATCATGGATATTCGTAAGCCCTAGGGATTAGTCGAAAAGAATTACACAAGTCCTTTAAATATTGACATTTAAAAACTTGTGATCTTCTCATTACCCCTAGCACAATTCTAATTATTATAAAATTCTAACATTTAACATGTATCACGTATTCCCATACTTACCATTTAGCACATAAGCATTTCCGACACCGTATGCAACTAGCAACTCATATAACCTCCACAAATTATACGACAACTGATAATTACCCACTAATGACCACAACTAATACCAAGTAATTTACAATTATAACGTTCCACAAATACTAGGACTCCACTTACTACACATAGCACATAAACATTTACAACTTAGTACTTCACATAAATTCCACATTTTATACGACAATTAATACTTACAATTAACAACTAACAATTCGAAAATTAATAAATACTAAATCCGAATACTTAATCAAACTCATAATACTTACCCACCAATAATCATCAAAACATATTTCCAACTCGAAATACATGCCACAATTATACTTAACCACCTCGATACTAAATAATTATATTCTCCGAATTAATCACGGAAATACAACAATGATATTGCAATTTAAACTAATTAAATTACATCAACTACATAATTCTATCACAATTAAATTACTACAATCACAATAATTAATCTAAATGAGGAATTAACAATTTACAACGGAAAAATAAAACGAAGTAAATAAATAAATAAGGTATAAAATTTATACCTCTACCGATTTCGACCCGCAATTCAAGCCACCGGAGAAATCTCTCCCCAAATTCTCCTTTCTCTCTCTGCAACCCGAACCCAACCCTTCACCTTGTTGCGGCTCGACCACCAGTCTTCACCCTTCTCCTTCCTCGCCTAGCTGCTGTACTCGCGCGTCCGGCCACCACCCACCGCCGGCCGCCGCCGCGCGGTGGTTCCCTTCCCCTGCTACCACACGCGACTCCCTTGCACACACACTCAGCTCACACACGCGTATATATACATACACACGATTCATATACACACACATACACTAATTGATTCAATCCCCAAAACCCCCAATTTGAATATAAACCCTAATTTCTCTCTTCTCCCCCAATTCTCTCTCTCCCCGACTCTGTTTTGTCTGCTGCGTCTGTTTTGATTAAATGGGCTTGGCCCAAATTCTAATTATACTACTACTCCATTCATCCCGGGCCCAATTAAAACACTACATCTTCACTTTTAAAACTAATAAACAGCTTTATAAATCGAAATTAAATAGAAAATTGGGAAAATTAAACTTTTCATTTTTAAAATAGAGAATATAAAATTACGAACTCCCACGTATTTTTAAAATATTTTTCGGATCAAAAATGAATTAAATATGAATTTTGCAAGTTTTGATCCTTTAATTGCAACATAACTCTTAAAATCATTTTAAAATACCAAAACACCCAAATTAATTCTCCCAAAAATTTTAAAACTCAATAAATATATAAAGATAATATTTCAAGAGATTTCATGATTTTTAATTTCCCCGATAATTTTATAAAATTAACAGAGGATCAAAATGCATGATTTAAATATATTTAAATCCTCAAAAATATAAATAAAATACATCAACCTTCACAACTCACACAATCATCATATAAACACATAAACACAACTTCACATATATTTCACCTTCCAACAATAATCACATAATATAGTTCATAATTATACTGAACCAGACAATAATTAAATAATTCGCTTTTGAAATTCCTTGAACTGGAATAATGAACAATAAAATAAAATAAAAAATTTCCTCCTCATTTTAGGAAAACATTAATATTCTTAAAATAATACTAAAATCATTTTTCTGAAAATTCGAGTTATTACAGATGTACTTTTCCTATCCCATACCCATAAATTCCGTCTCCACCAAATACTCCAGCAATACAGACTCACCACTATACATTCCTGCCGAGTACTTCTTTTGAAAAAATCCTTCAAAACCTGAAGAACGGTAGCAGCCTCTCCTCCTGGCACTAAAACCTGCAGCCCCACGGCACTCCATAATTCCTTTGCAAAACTACATGTGAATAACGCATGAATCGCCGTCTCTGCACCCATATGACACCATGAACACTCCTGATCTATATTCACTTTCCTTTTAAAAAGTTCCAAAGCTGTAGGCAATACATTTTTACATGCCCTCCAAACAAGGTTAATGACCTTACCAGGCAGTTTAAGTCCCCACAACTGTTTCCAAAAGCCTCCTTCCCCACTTGTACTTTCGCCTCGAAGTTTTCTATAACAACTCTTGACAGAAAATTCACCCTTTTCCTCTAACAACCAATACCAAGAATCTTCACGACTTCTCCCTGGAATAGGAATTCTTTGTATCAACAATCTATCTCGCTCATTAAATATGTCATTCAGAATATCGTCCTCCCACACATTATGGTTATCCTCCATAAGATTGTGTACTACTATATCTTTAAGTTCATCATGCATTTCACTTGTAGGATACCCATTAACACCACATGGCAACCATGGTACCTTCCACACCCTTGTTGTTTTACCATCCCCAATCCTCCTCCTACACCCCTGCTTGATTACTTCTTGAGCTGCCATTATACTCCTCCACATGTATGAGGGATTTGTTCCTAATTCTGCCTCCAAAAAACTTGACTGATCATAATATCTAGCCTTCATCAATGCCGTAACCAAAGGATTGGAATTGTTAATCAGTCTCCAAGCTTGCTTAGCTAACATAGCAACATTAAAATCACTAAGCTTACGAAAACCCAAGCCTCCCATTTCCTTCACTTCACACAACCTGTCCCACCTCATCCACTTAATACCCTTCCCATCTCTTCCCCCACCCCACCAGTACGCATTCATAGTTTTTTCAATTTTGTCACAAACTTCATGGGGCACCAACAACAAATTCATCCAAAATGTAGGTATAGATTGAGCTGAAGTTTTAAGTAAAAGCACCTTCCCTGCCTTTGATATATTTTGTACACTCCACGATTGCAACTTCTGATCAACTCTATCCACCAAAAAATTAAACACCCCACATCTGTCTCTTCCTACTCTCATAGGTAAACCTAAATACTTGCCCGAGTCCTGCTTCTCTACCACTCCCAGCTGCTCACATACTTCCAGACGCATTTCATCTGAAGTATTCATTGAAAATGTCACAGCTGACTTCTCATAATTAATTACCTGTCCAGAAATATGTGCATACCTCCGTAACACTCGCTTCATTGTTTGAGCCTCTACTTTCGTTGCTTTGAAAAAAAGATAACAGTCATCTGCAAAGAGCAAATGACTAATTCTTGGTGCATTTCTAGCAACTTGACACCCATGTAACAAACCAACTCGTTCCTGTCTCTGAATAATGGCACTAAGACCTTCTGCGCACATTATATATATATACGGCGATATAGGGTCCCCTTGACGAATACCACGCTCCGGTATCACCCTTCCAAAAACTTCCCCATTGAGCAGAAAACTATACCTCACTGAACGAATAAAATACATCACCCTATCAATCCATATCTGATTAAAACTGAATCTCTGCATCATACTATCAATAAACCCCCATTCTAACCTATCATACGCTTTAGCTATATCAATCTTAAGCCCCGCAACGCCATTTTTACCCTGAGTTTTCCTCTAAATGAAATTGTTAATCTCAAAAGCAATAAGTGCATTATTCGTCAATAATCTTCCTTCGATAAATGCACTTTGATTGTCCGATATGATAGCCCCTAAACAACCCTTTAACCTGTTCGATAAAACTTTTGACAAGATTCGAACTAGGACATTGCATAAAGAAATGTTAGGAATAATTCATAAGTTGTGATGTTAAGAATAGAATTTACACATTATACTTCTTGTAATCCTGATCTTATAAAGGACTTAGCACTATATATAGGATTTATGTGTAAAACAGTTATCTGTACAGTTTAGTCAGGAATGAACAGTGTATCGGAGACTACATGTCAGGAACAAAGAGCAAATCCTGATGACAGGTCTAATACTGATGATGATCAGATACTGATGCAAGATAAAATCCTGATATCAGTCGTGTTACTGATAATGTCATTGTGGATGCTACAGAAATTGGCAAGTGCTATAAAACAGGATCGTTGTTTGAAGAACAAGCAAGAAGATATTATGAAGGAAAGAGTTTTCTATTGAAGGAAACTATCGACTAGAAGGCAGAACATTGTCATGTATAGATTATATCTTTCTGTTATTAGTTGATAGGAAGCATTATAAATACTCTCTCTATATCATTGTAAAAAGTGTCGTGGTCGAACAAGTGTGTTGTGAGTTCGTGTGCGTAGCTCTGTATAAGGTTTGTATTCGAGAGTACGAAACAAACAGAGAGAGAGATTTGTATTGTCAGCAGCTGCTAAAGGTATTGTACACCTTTGGTAGAGTTTGTATTTGATCTTATTAATACAAACAGAGTTTAATTCATTCGTTTATTCTTGTTCATATAATTAAGCAAAAATCAGACACGATTATATAACTTGTATTCAACCCCCCCTTCTACAAGTTATTCGAGTTAACAATTGGTATTAGAGCAGGTTGATTTCGAATAATCATAAAGATCTGCAATCATGTTTGGTTACAAGGATGGGAATACTAAGATTCCTATGCTCAAGAAAAACGAATATACTCTATGGGAAGTAAAGATGTTGCATCATCTGGAAGCAACAGATCCTGATTATCTTGACAGAATCAGAGATGGACCTTTTATTCCAACAAAGGTCGTTGGACAAGCAACTGTTGATGCTATGGTTGTTCCAGAACATACAGCAGAGAAGCCTAAATCTGAGTGATCAGATAAGGACAAGGAGAATGTTCTTAAAGATGCTAAAGTGAGAAACATATTATTCAACAGTCTTGATTCTGTTCTCACTAACTATGTTCTCTCTTGTAAAACTGCTAAGGATATATGGGACAATCTTAAGGTTCACTGTGAAGGAACTAAGCCTGTCAGGAAGAATATGAGGACACTACTTATACAACAGTATGAGTACTTTGAATCCAAGTCTGGTGAGTCACTTACTGATACCTTTGATAGGTTTACAAAACTCATCAATGAGATGGCCATGCATGGTAAATATTATGACTTGGAGGATATGAATACAAAGTTCATGAAAGCTTTGCCTGATTTCTACAATGAGAAGATATCTGCGATTGAGGAAGCTAATGATTTGGATGAAATATCATTAGAGGCAGTGTATGGAAAACTAAGAGCTTATGAACTTGACAAGCAGCAGAAGAAGAGCAGGAGTGAAGGAAAGATGAAGACTATTGCACTTACTGCTCAATCTGAATTAAAGAAGCTTCCTGAAGAACAGCATGAAGAGATTGCTGTAAAGAACTCAAGGAAGAAGAAAAGCAAAGAAAGTTCTGAGTCAGAGACTACTGATATGGACTCTGACAACAATGATTCTGAATCTGAGATGCAGGAACTCTTTGCTATGTTTGCTAAAGCGTTCAAGAAAGGAAGATTCAACAGGAGAAGATTTAGCAAAGGACCTTTTCAAAAGAAGGAGGAGAAGAAGAGTGACAAAGGCAAAGGGACAATTGTCAAGCTTGATAAGGCCAAGATCAAGTGCTTTAATTGCAGCGAGCTTGGACACTTTGCTAGTGAGTGTAAGAAGCCTAGGAATTCAGGAAAAGGTAATGCACTTATGGTCACACAGAAGGATTGGGCTGATTCCAGTGGTTCTGAAGATGAATTGGATTATGACAACATTGCATTGATGGCAAATGTTTCAGACAAACCTGGATCTCCAAAGAAAACTTCTCCATCCTCTATTAAGGTATCACTTCACTCTCTTGATTCATTTGATAGCTTAAATTCTGATGAAATTAGATCTATCCATGCTGAGTTTAAGAATATTATGACTAATTTTAGAATTCTTACTTGTGAAAAAGATGAACTTAAGGTTAAGAATGATAAATTAGTTGATAGAAATAATTTTCTTGAATCTGAGTTAATTCAAATGGAAGAATACAAGTTAAGTTCTGATAAAGCTAAGCATGATTACAGTGTTATTCTTGAGGCTTATGACTATGTCAGAAAAGAACTAGAGGAAGAGAGAGATGTGATTAAGACCATTAACATTTCTGGTAAAAAGACACAAGAAATCATCGAAAATGGAATTCGTGGTAAGATTAATGGTTTAGGTTTTGATAAGGCTAGACAAGAAGAAAAAGTAGCTATTGTCAATGATGATAGTAAAGTAGAAGCTAGCACATCTAAATCTGAAGGTAAGAAAATTGTTTCTGAACCTAATCATGTTAAATTTGTTGATTCAAAAGGTACCCCTGTTGTACACAAAAGGATTAACAATAGTAATTCAGATGAGAAAGTGTTAGAGAAACCTAAGAATGTAAACATAGGGTTTTTGTCTAAGTCTCAGTTGAAACAGAGATTAGATGGTCTTTCAGAGTCTAGCAAGATCAAAAGAAATAGGAATGGAAAAGAAGGTATTAACAAAGAGAATAATTACAAGAATGTACCTGATGCGCCTAGGAAAAAATGCTATAAGTGTGGAAATTATAAACATTTGGCCCTAGACTGCAATCATAAACCTTCTTGGAAAACTTAGTCCAGATTCCCCAAGACTCAGAAAATTCAATACCAACCACAAAAAGCTTGTTATCATTGTGGTAGTTTACTTCATTCCATTTACATGTGTAGAGAATATCATGAACTGTATTATGACTATTATTCTTTGAAATCTGAAACTCCTAGTCACAAACAGTTTGGGAAATTAGAGTTTAAGGTTGACTCTACAACAGGTAAAGTAAAACCAAAATCTTCAAAGCCTGTTGTTTCTAAATCTAGTAAGAAAGGATCCAATCAAAGTTGGGTCCTAAAAAATTCTAACTAGTTACTTTTTGTTTGCAGGGCACAAGAAAGAAGCATTCAATTATCTTGGACAGTGGATGCTCTGGACATATGACTGGAAAGAAGTCCCTGCTTACAAAGTTTGAGAGGAAAGCTGGCCCAGTAATATCTTTTGGAGATGGCAACAAAGGAGAAACTCTGGGATATGGCTCAATTGTTTTTGGGAATGTCATCATAGAAAATGTAGCACTGGTTGAAGGCTTGAAACATACTCTTTTAAGCATAAGTCAACTGGGTGATAAAGGTTACAAATCAATCTTTGACAGAGAAGGATGCAAAATCTTGAATATGCATAATGGAGACATTGTTCTAACTGGTCAAAGACATGGTAACATATATGAAGCCAGCTTAAGTGATACATCTAAAGGAATTGTTAGATGTCTCTACAGCAAAGCAACAAGTGATGAAAGCTGGAATTGGCATAAGAAGCTCTCACATCTTAATTTCAAGAAGCTTAATCAACTTGTTAAGCACAATCTGGTGAGAGGCCTTGAAAGGCAGAGTGTATAAACTTGTAACACTATAACTAATGTAACTCAATTAAAAGAAAAGATACTTAACCAGAAGACAATCAAGAACAAGAAGTCACAAGAAATCAACACTATATGAAGACAAGGTAATTGATACAATTGAACATGTTAACTATGATCAAGCCAAGAAGAAATCATTGAGAGAAGTTCAAGTCAAAGTTGTTCATGCCTCAGTGATTTGAGAATTCGAGAATCAAGATCATAACTATCAGAATCAACAAGACCAATTGATTTCAAGTGAACAAGAAGGAAAGCAAATATTGGAAAGCCAAGTTACTAAGTGAATATGGTAATTTATTCAAGAAGCAGAAACACTATCAAGACTAGTCACTTATGAACCAGACCAGTGCATCAAGTGTCAGGACATTGATAGCAAGTTTATGTCAGTAATAAAGATCCATGTTCAAGAGCTTGCCGAAGAATAAAGAAGACATGAAGATATCACAAGCTCAAGATGTGCATTGAAGTTTCAAGTTGAAGACCAGAATATTTTCTAAGTACTAAATGTTCTGGATGGCCAAGTAGAATATTTCTAAGTAGAAGTTCGACTTAGAAATTTCGAGATGGCTAAGTAGAAATTCTCAAGTAGAAGTTCTACTTAGAGTGCAGCTTCAACATGACACATGGCATCTTCTGATTGGCAGATTTCCAAGCTTTCAAGATAAGGCAAGATTTATGTGGACATCATTGGGCCACATACATCTTAGTCTTTGAAGACTACAGGACATAGATTACATGTAGTATAAATAGAAGCACTTGTGTAATGTTTTAGTAAGTGAGCAATATTGAGAAAAACACAAGAAAAAGAGAGAGAGTATATTCACAGAGCTTAGAATCATTCACTTCTCTCTGAACTTCTGTTATACTTTGTAATGAATGTTGTAGCAACCTTTTCAAGTTATATATAAAGAAATATATTCCTTGAATCTGTGTGTTCATTTATTGCATCGTATTTATTGCTTCTCATAATCGAAAAGTTGTATTCACCCCCCCTCTACAACACATTTGGACCTAACAATTGGTATCAGAGAGGATGTTTAACATACAAAACATAGATCCTTGTGTTTGGTAGAAGAATCGTGAGTTTTCATTTTCTAGATCTACTTTTCATTTTTTCGAAAAGTGTGCTTTAATTCGTTTCAAGTGAAAACTCATCAGGGAAAAATTATTTAAATACTCCAGGTGTGATTATTTGGCTTGGGTGTATTTTAATTAATTTTTGTGAATTAATCTGGGTTCATTGATATTTGGTGTTCTTGAGTGTTCATCATCTGTTCTTATCAAAGAAGATAACCCAACAACTTTTTGATCTCCTTTTTCAAACAAATAAGATAGTCAAAAAGGTGTTTTTGTACTTTTGATTTGATAATTATTCCTTGGCCGAAAGTGTACAAGACATACTCAGTGCCTAGCAAGTGGGTTAGTTGCTTTCGGTGTGTAAAGTATCAAAAGTCAAAAAGGTGATATTGTTTATTCAATATTAAAGTAATCTGCAGAAAAATTTATTCTAAGGACAAAAGTTCTACATAGAATTTCTACTTGAGATTTTCTACATAGAATTTCGACTTGGACAATTTCTACTTGGTGAATTTCGACTTGGACAATTTCTACTTAGAGAAATTTCGACTTGAGCAAAATTTCTACTTAGAAAAATTTCGACTTGGCAGAAGTTCTACATAGATATTCTACATAGCCTAGTCTTGGGTACTTAGAAACTTTTAGTGACCAGATTTAAAATGGCTCCTCAAAATTCTTTCAAGATCCCAATGTTCAACCGAGATCACTATGAAGAATGGGTTTTCAGAATGAGACTCTACTTAGAGACTATTAACCCTGAGTATCTGGAAGTCCTTGAAAAGGGTAAATTCGTTCCAATGAAAGCTATTCCTGAGCGTACGGAAGGAGAGGAGGTTATACCTGCTCGGTCTGAGCCTAAAAAGGCAGCGGACTTTACGGATGCTGACAAGGAGCAAATAGCTTATGATACTTCTGTAAGACAAACCTTGATGGAATCTCTCGATCATGAAATGTTCAACATAGTCAAAGGTTTGAATACAGCAAAGAAGATTTGGGACAAGATAGAAGTTGTCATGGAAGGATCTGCAGAGGTTAGAAGCAACAAGACACTTATACTCAAGATGGAGTATGACACCTTCAGAATAAGAAAAGGAGAAGGCATAACAGACGTCTATCTAAGATTCAGTCAGTTGGTATTAGATTTGAATCTGAGAGGTGTTACTCTCCCCATGGTTGAAACCAATACGAGATATCTGAGGAACCAGCCAAAGAGTATTGAACATAGAGTCTACGCAATCAGAGAAACCAGAGATTTGCATACAACTTCTCTGGAAGAATATTATGGAATTCTAAAGACCTATGAGCTGGAAACACTTCAAGATCAAGCATGGGACAATGATTCAAAAGGAAAAGAAACTGCATCAGGATTAGTTGCTGATGAGGAAGAGTCTAAGAAGGCAATGGTTGCAGCAAAGCCTAAATCATCACTTGCACCACATCAAGTTGATAATGATGACGAGTGCGCATCTAACAGTGATGATGACTACTTCACCCAAGAAGAGCTGGACAACATGGACGATAGTGTCGTGGCATACATGGCAAGGAAGTTCAGCAACATGAGATTCAGAAAGAGCAACCGACCACAGAGAAATTCTTCATCTTACTATCGGGCTGCTAAGGGTGGTGGTAGTTCATCAGGCTACAAAAACAAAGGCAAGAGTACCAGCTACAAATCTCCGTTGGATTTCAAAATGAAGTTCAATTGCTATAATTGTGGTGAACCTGGACATTTTGCCTCGGACTGCAAAAAGCCTAAACAGACTTATCCAAAAGAGACATTTGAAGCCCTCAAAAGCAAGTATGAATCGCTGGTGAAAGAAAAACATGGTAAAAGAGCTTTAGTAGTAATAGAAGGAAGAGCTTGGGATGATTCAGATGAGGAAGATGTTACTCATGTAGCAAACTTTGCGCTCATGGCTGAGACATCAGAGGAACCAGAGGTACCAGTTCTAACCCTTAAAGTAGAAATGTCTATTGATGATTATAAGGAACAGAACGGGGCTCTTAGCGAAGAGATCTACATGTTGTGCAAAAGCCTAGACACTTCTCAAAAGGAACAGAAAACACTTGTCGCCAAAAGCAGAATGCTTGAGGCAAAAGTGGAAGAGTTAGAGGCTGCTTGCACTGTAGATACTTCTCTAAGAGATTTTATTAAATCTTTGGAACACAAGCTCGTCCTTAAGGCAGAAATAGAATCATGTTTAAGGAACAAACTAGCTGTGTTAGAAACTAAATGTGAAGCTTACAAACTAGCTGCTAGTAAAGTGTATGTAGATAATGACGTATTTAAGAAGATAACTGGAGTAGGTGTAGGACTTGATTATTCTAACCTTTCTAAGAAAGAAGGGAAGAGACCTATCGACACTACTTCCAGTGACCTTAAAAATGATATTCCTAGCATTTTTAAATCTTCTGTCAAACCCATCTACAAACACCTTGTTCCTAGAATAGAAGAAGAAGAGACTGAATTGATAGCTAGATATGAGATTGAGATGGAAGATCGCCAGAAAGCACAACCTATAACTCCTATCAAACAAGTTAAAATCAATTTCCCTAGTAATGAATCTAGACTAGGAATAGGAGCTAAGGCTGTTAAACAACAAGGGAAGAAAGGCATAAAAGAGGTTAAGGCTGAACGAATAAAGAAAGCATGTTATCACTGCAAATCTACTGAACATCTTTCTTATGCATGTAAAGCTAACATAAATATTCCTGCTGCACATGCCATGCCTGTCACACACACAATGAATAATCTGCATCCGAATCATGCACAGTGTGGTCAACCTAATTGTATGCCATGCACTTTTAACGTCATGCAAACTTTTGTGAATTTAATGAATGCATCTAGCCAGTCATGCTCAAATACTGCTGCTAGTTCAGACATCAAGAAAAAGCATGTGAGAGCTAAGACTGTCAGTCCTCCTAAAGTTAGGAGTGACAAACCTTCTCCTAGGACTGATAAATATATCAAGTCTGAGAAAGGAAAGGAGAAATTCGAAAGCTCTAGTAATGTTAAGAAAAGTGCATCTCCTGTTGTTAAATCTGTTGATTCTAAATCTTATCGAAAAGCCGGGCCCAATCAAAGTTGGGTTCCGAAGAAAGTCTAACCAATCTGTCATTGCAGGGCATTAAGCAGAAAAGAAATAAAGTTATATGGGTGCTAGACAGTGGAGCATCGAGGCATATGACTGGAAACAAGTCCCTGCTTACAGAGTTGGTTATGAAAGCTGGCCCTTATGTTACCTTTGGAGATGACAGCATAGGTGTGACAAAGGGATATGGCAAACTGAAAACTGGCAATGTCATCATTGAAGATATTTCCTATGTTGAGGGATTAAAGCATAATTTGTTGAGTATCAGTCAATTCTGTGACAAAGGTTACGAAATTGTCTTCAACAAGAAAGGTGTATCAATCACTCACATCAAGGAAGGTTCACTGGCTTTGAGAGGAGTTCGAAAGGCAGATCTTTTTGTTGCAGACATGGATTCAGCAAATCAGAATGAAGTCACCTGTTTCTACAGCAAAGCTTCGGATGATGAAAGCTGGTTATGGCACAAAAAGTTATCTCACTTAAACTTCAAAACGATGAATGCTCTCGCGAGGCGAGAATTGGTGAGAGATCTACCTCAAATGGAGTTCGCTCCGAAAGGACTCTGTGAAGCCTGTGAAATGGGAAAGTCGAAACGAGCATCGCATAAAAGCAAAGAAATTTCTAGTATCACTGAGCCTCTGCAACTTCTTCATATGGATTTGTTTGGCCCAGTGAATGTCCTATCTTTATCTAGGAAAAGATATGCATTGGTAATCGTGGATGACTTCTCCAAGTATACATGAGTATTGTTCGCAATGACGAAAGACGAAGTACCTTTCCTAATCATTGATCACATCACTCAAATTGAGAATGTTTCAACACTTACTGTGAAGACGATTAGATCAGACAATGGCACTGAATTTAAAAACGCAGTGCTAAATGACTTCTGTGTATCTAAGGGAATACGTCGTCAGTATTCAGCCCCGAGAACTCCACAACAAAATGGAGTAGTTGAAAGGAAGAATAGAACATTGGTTGAAGCAGCAAGAACTTTGTTGTATGATTCGAAACTTCCTCTGTATTTCTGGGCAGAAGCAGTGAGTACCGTTTGTTACACTCAAAATCGATCCTTGATCATAAAAGATAAAGAAAAGACACCATGTGAGCTAATGAACGGAAGAAGACCAACAATCAAATACTTTCATGTCTTCGGAGCAAAATGCTATGTACTTATAGATGATGAAAATCTAGGCAAGTTTGCAGTAAAAGCTCGTGAAGGAATCTTTGTTGGTTACTCCACAGATGTGGTAGCAGCTTATAGGGTGTTCTTAGTAAATGATCGAAAAGTGACTGAAAGCTACAACGTCAGATTCGACGATACCAAACTCTCATCAATTTCAAGAGATTCTAGTGAACCTGAGTCCCTAAAATTTCAGAATCTGGACTTAGAAGAACTTGAAGATGAACCTGAGTTGGTTGTCCCATTAAATGTTCCAAGTGTACATGAAGAACCTGAGTCTAGTGAACAAGCTAATTCTACAAGATCAGGAGAGACTTCTTCAGTACGAACCGGCAACAACTCAGGGGGAGTAAATAGCAGCTCAAGAACTACTGTTCAAGGCTCGAGTCGAGTTGACTCTAGTTCTGTAGGAGCTGGTACTAACTCAGGGGGAGTTAGTGAAAGTAATCAAAGTAGTCAGCACCACAACTCAGAAAGTCATGCTGAATCATCAAGACAATTTCCAAGAGAACGGGTATGGAATAGAGACCATCCGTTTGAATTAATTATTGGTGATCCAGATGCTGGTGTGTCTACTAGAAGAAATGGAAGAGCTGACCTGGCTAATATTTGCTTATATTCTGGGTTCTTATCCAAGCTTGAACCTAAAGAAATAGAAGAATCTCTTGGTGATGCTGATTGGGTGATTGCAATGCAAGAGGAACTCAATCAGTTTGAAAGGCAGAAAGTTTGGAAGCTGGTACCCCGACCAAAGAACAAATCAGTAATTGGAGCAAGGTGGGTATTCAGAAATAAAATGGATGAAAACGGACTTGTAACACGAAACAAGGCTCGTTTGGTTGCAAAAGGTTATTCTCAACGAGAAGGAATTGATTATGATGAGACCTATGCACCAGTTGCAAGACTTGAGGCAGTCAGGATGTTTTTGGCATTTGCAGCACATAAGAACTTCAAGGTTTTCCAGATGGATGTGAAAAGTGCCTTCCTGAACGGAGAGTTAGAAGAAGAAGTGTATCTGGAACAGCCGCCTGGCTTCATTGATCCAGAACTTGTAGATTTTGTGTATCTTCTCTTCAAACCTGTCTATGGCCTCAGGCAATCCCCAAGATGTTGGTATGAAACCCTATCCGTATTCTTAATTGAAAGTGGTTTTACTAGGGGAGTAATTGACAAAACATTGTTCTATAAGAATGTGAAGAATGATTTAATACTTGTTCAAGTCTATGTGGACGATATTATCTTCGGGTCATCTAATGAGCGCTTGTGCGAGAAATTTGCTAAGCTAATGCAAGAGAGATACGAGATGAGCATGATGGGAGAGCTGTCTTTCTTCCTTGGATTACAGATCAGTCAGAGAAAAGATGGTATCTTTATCTGTCAATCCAAGTACGTCAGAGATTTACTCAAGAAGTATAATCTAGAAGATGCATCAGCAGCTAAGACTCCCATGGCAACAGCCACGAAGCTTGATGAAGACAAATCAGGTAAATCAGTTGACATCACAAGCTATCGAGGTATGATTGGCTCACTTCTCTATTTAACTGCAAGTAGACCCGATATAATGTTCGCGACTTGTTTATGTGCAAGATTCCAAGCGGATCCTAGAGAATCACATCTCATAGCCGTCAAAAGAATTTTTAGGTATCTCAAGGGCACACCAAATCTAGGAATTTGGTACCCAAGAGATACAGGTTTTAATCTAATTGGCTATACGGATTCAGACTATGCAGGTTGCAGGATTGATAGGAAAAGCACATCTGGTGCTTGTCAATTTCTTGGCAGAAGATTGGTGTCCTGGCAAAGTAAAAAGCAACATACAGTATCTACTTCTACTGCTGAAGCTGAGTACATTGCTGCTGGAAGCTGTGTAGCTCAAATACTGTGGATGAGGAACCAATTGAAGGATTATGGCATGGAGCACAAGAAAATTCCAATTATGTGTGACAACACAAGTGCCATTGCCATAACCAACAATCCTGTAGATCACTCAAGAACCAAGCACATCGACATCAGGTATCACTTCATAAGAGAACATGTCGAGGAGGGGACTGTGGAGCTACATTTCGTGCCCACAATGCAACAAATTGCAGATATATTCACCAAACCTCTTGATGAAGTAACATTCAATAGGTTGGTTGGTGAATTGGGAATGCTTAACACAAGTTAGTAAAGCCTTCTATCTGTAAAATCCATGGTTATGTTTGTATATGCAAGCTATTTAATCATTATGTGTTTAGACTTTAAAATGCCTAATTAATGATTATTATAGGGTGCATATAGTGTGATTTTGCATGAATTCAGTGTGTTTTAAGTGTCTTTTATAGCACAAATCTTTGAATTTATGCTTGTTAGATTGCATGATCATAGGGGGAGTTAAATTCATAATATTCTAAATTTTGCATGATTTTTAGATGAATTTACCTGTGTTTTTCATGTAATTAGAGGCCTTAGAATTATCAAGGAATGTTTTAATTATGTCATATATTAAAAATCCTTGAATTGATATTTATATTAATTTGGCAAAATTAATTGTTGAGTTTTTCAAAGAAAAATTGTCAAATTAATCTAAGTATCTTCAAAATTTCGAGTTAATCACTATCTCGAAACTCATCTTGAAATTCTAGTTGAATTTCGATTTGAGCTTCCAGAGTGAAGTTTTGAAAATTCTAAGTCTGGGAAAAAATTTCGAGTTAGCCTCTATCTCGAAATTTATCTCGAAATTCGACTTAGGGTTCGAATTTGAGTTACCAGTGTGCCTATCTCTTTATTCAAAATATTCCATCTAATGTCTATCTTACAGGGGATATTTTTTGAAATAATCTGAGAGAATAACTTCGAATTAGTTAAAAATTTCGAGTTATCCTCTATCTCGAAAATCAACTCGAATTTCGACTTGATGTTCGAGATAGAGTTCTCAGTTGGTCTTTAGGGGATTTTTTCGAGTTAACTCCTAACTCGAAGTCTATCTCGAATTTCTACTTAAATTTCGAGATAGGTTTCCCTAGTACTGTTGGTGGTTTGTGCTGTTTACATGGTCCTTAATAGTTAAATGGTAAGTTTTTCGAGTTAACATCTATCTCGAACTCCATCTCGAAGTTCGACTTAAAATGTTCGAGATAGACTTCGAGATAGACTTCGACTTAGACTTCGAGATAGATTTCGACTTGGGTTCTCCCTGTATGTACTTAGAGTTTTCATACTTTTTAACAGGGACACTTTAGTCATTTCACATTAATGTCTATATATACATCTCTAACTCGATCTATTCTTTCACTTTTACCTAATTGAGTTTTACAGCCGCCCCATATACATACAGGCGATTTCGACTTACAACCACTGATTCGTGATTTTTGTGACTAATCTCATACGGACAACGAATTAATGCCCAATTTTAGACTGCTATCATCTGTGTGTTATCATTAATCTCTGTTCTTGTGTGTTTGTATAAAGGTCCATCTTTCTTGAGATATATACACACGTATATACACACACAATTTCACAGATCTATACAAACACGATTTCATACACACGAACTTCACTGTTAAAGCAGATTTAGTTATTTGGTTGAAATTTGCCTTCCATTAACTGTTAATTGGATCCCGTAGTTTAATTTTTCAAAAAGGGACTTTTGTTGTTCTTGATAAATTAAAAGGGATATAACGGTTAATTCTAAAATTAATTGTTTTTCAGAAATTAATATTAAAATTCACATCTTTTAAAGGAAAAACATTTTAATTAAAATGGCTCACCAATTTTCACTTGCTAAAAACAATTTTTATAATATTTCTACGGAAATTGGTGATCAACTCCCGCGCTTTAAGTCTTGGATACGATTTCTCAATTTGTATTCCAAAGCTAGCGATGCTTTTACTGCTAAACCTACACTAGTACATGATGCTTTACAGCAATTATGGACTAGTGCAGTTTCTTTTGGGAGCAAATCAACCCCCTTTGGTTTCAGGTTTACCTTAGCGGGTCAGGAATATGAGGTGAATGAACAAATTGTCAACAGGGTTCTGGGATTCCCGATAAAAGATGCTTATGATCCAGAACCTACAGCTGCAGAACGCCTCAGTTTCTTTGAAGAAATAGGATGTTATCCTCCGTCTGGCCGGATCACTGGAAACATCCAAAAACAATTTTTTCATGTGGAATGGAATTACTTTTTTGAGGCCATCACAAGATGTTTTCGGGCACGAGAAAGTGATTTCCATCAAATTTCCATTCCCATGCAAAACCTTGGAATTGCCCTAGCAAGAGAACTGAATATAAATTATGGACGCATAGTTCTCTCGGAGATAGTTGGTGTTATGGGATCTCTTGCAAGCAGGGACCTCAACACAAAAGATGTTGTCTGCTGGTTTCCTCGGTTCTTACAGATGCTGATTAATCATTTAATACCGAAGGATGCTCTTGCAGTTAGACAGAGTTTTGCCAGAAGTCAAACATCTGCACCACTAGGGATGGGCACTAAGTCACTTTCGACAATTGATAATCAGAATAAACATCATGGAAAACCGATGTCAATTCCTGATACCTTACAACAGTGGCTTACATATGATGAGGGAGTTACCACTTTGATGGAATTCTCGCAAGTTTCATCACATGCTCAGAATCGGTCTGCTCATGCTGAGGCATTTGAAGAGATTCCTGATGAGCAAAGCGGTGACGAACAAGGTAATGAATCAGGTAATCTCTCTCTACATTCTACTCATTCCTCTTCCTATGTTTCTGATTCCCAGACCCAAGAGACTGCTAGCCCGCAGGATCTATCCCAGGGTGAGAGCTATATTTCTAATTCTTTGTCACCCATGTCACCGGAATCCAAACAGCCAGCACATATAGATGTAGGAAATGATGAGGAGAGTGACCTCGAAGAGCAGCCTCTTATTCGAAAGAAAGCCAAAATTTCTCATGCTGCTACTTCTAAACCTCAGTCAAACCCTAGCGTGTCACACGCAACCACTCCACCTCACGAGAGTGGTTCACCCCTTGAACAATCTGCACATAGGGATTTTGATGATGATTATGTACCTCTTGAAGATACTGTTGCTTCAAAAGGACATGAAGCTTTAAAAGCTTCAGCCGTACCTTCACCGGTACGTACTGATGCTACAAAGAGGATCGGTTCTGATGTCGTACAAGAACACTTTGTAGCCTCTCAGCCTGAGATTCCAACTCAGGAACAAACAGCAATTGATCCCATAACTGCAAATTATATTGCTTATCCAGTTTCTGCAGGTACTGCTTCATATTTTGGATCAATTATTGAAGACATACACGAGCGTGAGACAGGGAGTGTGTGTGAGAGGTTAGGGAGAGAGGGACCTTCATTTTTAAGGCCCGAAACCGAGCGTCAAATACTAACAGAACTAGTATTAGAGCGAGGTCACCTAAACCAAACACCGTCCCTTAATATTGAAAATCTTGATACACGTATGTCTTCTATGGAAAATCAGATGAAGCAGTTTGGGCAGTTAATGGGGCAGTTAGGGATGAACGTTGGAAACAATCAAAGGGCTCTTGACGACTACGCAGCACGAATGGCAAGTCAAGCTACAGCTTTTAATGATTTGACAAACAAGGTAAATGACTTGGGCCATGCTGCTGGTGTCTTGGGAAACACTCTGAATGACAGGATGGGAGCAATGGAGCTTACAATGGATACTCTGGCTGTGGAGATCAGTAGAGTTATGTTCGCAATCAGAAGTTTTGTGCCCCCAGAGTGTTTCGCGCCGCAACAACCTCCCCCCGATGCTGGTACAGGTGGTGCTAGTGGAGCAGGACCCTATGGTTCTGGTTTTGAAGATTCTTACGTAGCTGGTGGATCTGGAGACCAGGGTGGAGTTCAGGATAACTCACCTAAGGGGGAGAGTATAAAGGAGACGAGACAGCAGGGAGTTCAAATCGAAGAAATTCCAGAACAAGCTGATCTTGTAAAAGAAATAGAAATTGAGCCGTCTATTGATGAAGAGGCTCTGAGAAGGAAAAAGGGTAAGGCCATAGCGATTGAGCAAGATGAGCCATTCGTTGACCTGAGTTATCAAGAAAAAGTACAGGTGGTACTTGACTCAGATTCCGATATGGAAGACGCACCTTTGAAACATGCTATAAAGAGATCATTGAAAGATCAAGGTGGAGGTGCTGGGATGTCTGTCGGAAGGCCTGAAGAAATTACTGTTGATGAGGAAACCCTGAAGTCTCAAAAGTTAGCCTTAGATCAAGCTGAGTTCTTTAAAATGAAGGCAATGCAAGATCGTGCTGCGTTTCAGGAAAAGAAAGCGGAGCTACAAGGGAAGCAGTACGATTATGAGCTTGCAAGGCTAGCTGATCCTCAAATTGATCTGGACAATAGAAGGTTAGGGCAGAAGTGGGATGACGCAAGGAAGATATTGATGGGACCATGTACGAAAGGAGCTCATAACAAGGAGGCAGATGATCTGTTCTACAACCTAAATTTGCAGAATCCAATGACTGCTGACTACTTGAGTGCATTAAAGAGATTAATTTCTAAAGTCAGGGTTGGATACAATGCAACACTGAAGGAGTGGCAGATTATATTATCTTTGACAGAAGGAATCCCAATGTCTTTCCTATATGTGGATGACCAATTCATGACGAGAAGATCTGCATCAGAGTTGTTCTTGCTAGCAACAAAAATTCAATACTCTCATTCTGAGAATCTAAGCATACTGTATAGGGATCAGTTAATGCAGCTAGCAGAGGACAAGGGTCCAGAATTCTCAGCATATCCTAATGTTGTCCGGATGGTGGTTGACAGTAAATTGAAGAGGGTGAGCTTGGAGGAAAAGGACTTAATGGAACTTTCAGTGGAATCTCTTAAAGCCGTCTGTAGACAAATGATGGGTAAGGGATTCGCTTCTGAGCTTAAAGATAAATCAGTGAAGATCATTGAAAGTGCCATATTCAAGAAGAGCAATGAGGTGTGGAAGTGTGATGTCATTGCTCCAAACCCTCTTGATAATGTGAAGATTGAACCAGAGCCAATAGAGAAGAAATGGAATATTCTTCAAGCTATGAAGAATGTAGATGAAGCTCTGAATCTTCCTACTGGAGAACTGGAACAAGGAGAGATAAGGGAGGCAGTTGGTGTTCCAGGAAGAGACAGTGTATACTGGATACACTCTTTTGTTGATAATACAGCTGATGCCTTAGTATTCATAGATGCAGACCAGAATCAAACATTCTTGCATATGAGTAAACAATGGCTGCTGCAGACTCAAGATGCTGTATTTCTGGAGAAAGTGTTATATGTGTTCAAATGGGAAGATGTGGAAGTTAAGTATGTGACAGAAAAGCAGAGACTCGTGAGTTACCTGTCTGATGTAGTAGTGGAAAAGAAGCGATTGGAGCAAGATGCGGCTAGTGTCCACAATACTAACCGTGTCAAGGGCTATCCCAAAATGATCTATTGTCAGTTTAAAGCTGATAAAACTCATAGGAAACCTCGGCTTATAATGAAGAAATTTGAGGACATTCCAGAGATCAGGACTACTCAGGAGGTGGACAAACTCAGAAGGCTTTTCAAACATCCTTACCCAGAACCCAGGAACCCTCTAGAAATGGAAGCAGTAAGTTTGTTGAATGCTAGGTGGACGCAACTTCATGATCCAGTATATAAGAAACAAAAGCAGCAGGAGGAGAAGCGCAGAAGGCAGAAAGAAGAAAAAGACCAAGCTGCTGAAGCTAGGAAAAGGAAACGGAATTAGGGTTAAAGGTCAGAGTGGTGTGAACTTGAAGTTGGAAAAACTTCATGTCTTTCGGTTGCTTTAACTCACTTGAGGAAAATTCACCTTAGAGTGAATCCAATAAGGTGATATAAGTTTGACTAAAAGATATGAAATAATCCAGGTGATAGGAATCATTCAAATGATTTTTAATTCGAGGTTCGAATTCTGTTTCTAGTTTAAGTTCTTTGTATTGTTTTCAAATACTTTTCAATTGTATATTTTTCAAGACTGTAATGTTAATTATCTTTTCTCGTCTCTTGTTTAGTTGAGTTATCCTTCATTAATTTGAATGTCATTGTTAGACAATCAAATTGGGGGAGATTGAAAGGCAGAGTGTATAAACTTGTAACACTATAACTAATGTAACTCAATTAAAAGAAAAGATACTTAACCAGAAGACAATCAAGAACAAGAAGTCACAAGAAATCAACACTATATGAAGACAAGGTAATTGATACAATTGAACATGTTAACTATGATCAAGCCAAGAAGAAATCATTGAGAGAAGTTCAAGTCAAAGTTGTTCATGCCTCAGTGATTTGAGAATTCGAGAATCAAGATCATAACTATCAGAATCAACAAGACCAATTGATTTCAAGTGAACAAGAAGGAAAGCAAATATTGGAAAGCCAAGTTACTAAGTGAATATGGTAATTTATTCAAGAAGCAGAAACACTATCAAGACTAGTCACTTATGAACCAGACCAGTGCATCAAGTGTCAGGACATTGATAGCAAGTTTATGTCAGTAATAAAGATCCATGTTCAAGAGCTTGCCGAAGAATAAAGAAGACATGAAGATATCACAAGCTCAAGATATGCATTGAAGTTTCAAGTTGAAGACCAGAATATTTTCTAAGTACTAAATGTTCTGGATGGCCAAGTAGAATATTTCTAAGTAGAAGTTCGACTTAGAAATTTCGAGATGGCTAAGTAGAAATTCTCAAGTAGAAGTTCTACTTAGAGTGCAGCTTCAACATGACACATGGCATCTTCTGATTGGCAGATTTCCAAGCTTTCAAGATAAGGCAAGATTTATGTGGACATCACTGGGCCACGTACATCTTAGTCTTTGAAGACTACAGGACATAGATTACATGTAGTATAAATAGAAGCACTTGTGTAATGTTTTAGTAAGTGAGCAATATTGAGAAAAACACAAGAAAAAGAGAGAGAGTATATTCACAGAGCTTAGAATCATTCACTTCTCTCTGAACTTCTGTTATACTTTGTAATGAATGTTGTAGCAACCTTTTCAAGTTATATATAAAGAAATATATTCCTTGAATCTGTGTGTTCATTTATTGCATCGTATTTATTGCTTCTCATAATCGAAAAGTTGTATTCACCCCCCCTCTACAACACATTTGGACCTAACAGGCCTACCTCAGGCAAATTATGTGCAAGATGGACTTTGTGATGCATGTCAGCTTGGAAAGCAAAGAAGAACCACTTTCAAGAGCAAGACTGAAAATTCGATTACTGAACCATTTCACATGCTACATCTTGATCTATTTGGTCCAGTAAACATTATGTCTATCAGCAAGAAAAGATATGCTCTAGTGATAGTGGATGATTTCACAAGGTTTACATGGGTGTTCTTTCTACACAAGAAGGATGAAGCTCCTCAGCAAATCATTGAACTTGTAAAGAATATTAAGAATAACTCTGAGTACAAAGTTAAAGTACTTAGGAGTGACAATGGTACAGAATTCAAGAATTCTACAATGGAGGGGTTTTGTGCAGACAATGGAATCACTCAACAATTTTCTGCACCTGGTACACCTCAACAGAATGGTGTAGTGGAAAGAAAGAACAGGACTCTCATAGAGGCAGCAAGAACCATGCTTGCAGATGCAAAACTTCCAACCTACTTTTGGGCAGAAGCTATTAACACTGCATGTTTCACTCAAAACTGTACCTTGGTAAATAGTCATGGAAAAACTCCCTATGAGATGATCAAAGGAAAGAAACCAAGTGTGAAATATTTTCACATCTTTGGATGCAAATGCTATGTCCTAAAAGTTCATCCAGAACAACTTGGAAAATTTGAAGCCAAATCGGATGAAGCAATTTTTCTAGGATATTCAGCATCTAAGGCCTTCAAAGTTTATAATCTCAGAACTCACATTGTTATGGAATCAATTCATGTTGCATTTGATGATAAGAAATTTGGAATTCTGCAAACTGATGAAAGCCATGACAAATTGGAATTTGAAAATCTGAAGAATTCTGAGATACTTTCCAGTGATGATGAAGGTTCTCCAGAAGAAATTTCTATTGCTTCTCAAAGGAATGCAACTGTTGAGGGGGAGCAAATAAATCAAAGAGAACACAGTGATCATCAGGAGCAGACTAGCTATTTAGAGTCTACTCCATCAGGAACTGATCTTTCAGAATCTACTCCATCAGGAACTAATCTTTCAGAGTCTACTGAAGGAAGATCAGTAACTAGCAGCAATATGGAATCTACTGATTCTACTGATCAAAGGAGAGTTATTGAAGGCAGAGAGAATTCTTCTACAAGAGATATCACTAACTTAGGGGGAGAGACTAGCAGAGTCAATCTACCACCTGTTAGAAAATGGACCAAGGATCATACTGAAGATTTGATTATTGGTGATCCAAATAGTGGTGTTCGAACTAGAAGATCAATTCAAAATGAATTCTTGTACAGTTGTTTTCTCTCAAAGAATGAACCTAAGAAGGTTGAAGAAGCCTTACAGGATCCTGATTGGGTAATTGCAATGCAGGAAGAGTTAAATGAGTTTGAGAGAAACAAAGTCTGGAAACTGGTACCAAGACCTAAAGATAGATCTATTGTTGGTGCAAGATGGGTTTTTAGAAACAAGCTAGATGAATCTGGTATGATTGTAAGAAACAAAGCAAGACTGGTGGCCAAGGGTTATTCTCAGGAAGAAGGCATTGATTATGATGAGACCTTTGCACCTATAGCAAGATTGGAAGCAATCAGAATGTTTCTTGCATTTGCAGCTCATTCAAAATTCAAGGTATACCAGATGGATGTAAAGAGTGCTTTTCTAAATGGCAAACTTGATGAGGAAGTGTATGTGGAACAGCCACCTGGATTTGTTGATCCAAAGTTTCCAAATCATGTCTACAAACTTGACAAGGCACTCTATGGACTAAAGCAGGCACCAAGAGCATGGTATGAGACTTTGTCTAAATTTCTTCTTGAAAATGGCTTCACAAGAGGTACAATTGACAAAACTCTATTCTTTAGAAAGATAAAAGGTGAATTGCTTTTAGTTCAAGTTTATGTTGATGATATTATTTTTGGTTCTACTAATGAAAAGTTGTGTGCTAAATTTAGCAAGCTTATGCAGTCTAAGTATCAGATGAGCATGATGGGTGAATTAAATTATTTCTTAGGCTTGCAGGTCAAACATACTAAGACTGGTATTTTCATTAATCAGTCAAAGTATATCAAAGATCTTTTAAGAAGGTTTGACTTTCAAGACTGTACAGTTGCAAAAACACCCATGGCAATAGCCACTAAACTAGACTCTGATCCTAAAGGAAAGAGTGTGGATAATACTAGTTATAGAGGCATGATAGGCTCATTGTTATATCTAACTGCAAGTAGGCCAGATATAATGTTTTCTACCTGTTTATGTGCTAGATTCCAAAGTGATCCTAAGGAATCTCATTTAATTGCTGTGAAGAGAATTTTTAGATATCTCAAAGGAACTCCAAATCTTGGGTTGTGGTACCCTAGAGAATCTGATTTCTTCCTAATTGGCTATTCAGACTCTGATTATGCAGGGTGTAAGATAGACAGGAAAAGCACTACAGGTACATGTCAATTCTTGGGAAATAGATTGATTTCTTGGGCAAGCAAGAAGCAACAATCTGTTTCAACCTCAACTGCAGAAGCTGAGTACATAGCAGCAGGCAGTTGTTGTGCACAGCTCCTTTGGATAAGAAATCAGTTGATGGATTATGGTATGACACTTAGTAATATTCCTATGTTTTGTGATAATACTAGTGCTATCAAAATTGCTGAAAAATCCAGTTCAACATTCAAGGACTAAGCACATTGATGTCAGGTATCATTTTATTAGAGAACATATTGAGAATGGTATTGTGGAACTTCATTTTGTTCTTACTGACAAACAGCTTGCAGATATTCTAACTAAACCACTTGATGAAACTACATTCAGTAGATTAGTAAGTGAGTTAGGAATGTTAAATTTCTAGATCTTTAACATCTGCAAAAGTAGCAAGGTATGTTGTTTTTAGCTTATAGACTTGATATTCTTGTCAGGATCTATATTTGATTGTTAAATGCTTTAGCTATAACACTTTGCCTTGATAAATTTCAGTATGATAGACTTGTTAATAATCATCAGGATTATATTTGTTATCAGGATGCTGACGTCATCAGTATTGTGTCAGTATCAGGATTGTGAAAATTGTTTCAGATCCTGACGTTTACTTTGTGTAGTAATCTAATTCTGTGATGTGTTAAGTCTATGCCAGCAAGTTTTAATATTTGCATACTGATAATTTATACATCATTCAATAATCAAAAGACAAGTAGATAATAAGAAATTGTATTTTCATTAATTGAAAGCATTACATACATGGAAATGAAATACAACATCTTTTTGTCTAAGTTCTACTGATAATCCTATACTTGTCTATTGATATGAATTCTGAGGTACAGGACAAGGAGCATCTCAAGAAATCCATCAGGGGATTTAATAGCCTCATCTACTCTTGGATTCCTTGTCTGGGCGACTTGAATGAGAGTAGCTAACTTAAATGAATAGCATCTCCATCAAGATCAACCTCAGACTCTCGTCCAAATTCTTCATCCTCAAGTTTTGAGGAGGTTAGGGGAAGATTGTATCCAACAGATGGATGTTCTAGGAGAAACCTCTGGATATTATCTGAAACTAATTCATCCATGATTAGCTCGATGAGAAGAGTCATCTTTTCAAAGAGATGATCAAGAACAGGATGTTCATCGACTGTGAAAAACCTAAAGAATGGGTTTGAATGAAATTTTGGTTTGAGAAGCATTGTTGAGAAGAAAAGAAATTGAAAGGTTTATGGAGAATGGCATAAGGTGTCTGTTTCTTTTATAGAAAGACGTGAGAAGCTGAACAGTCACTTGCAAGTTTTAATGAAGTCAGATGCTAATTATCGTGTGTGACTTTATTTCTTGTATTTTCAAGAAATGTCGAATATATCTAACTAATTGATTTTGTTCAGATTAATTGTTTATTTCTTTTTCAGATAAAAGAAAGATGCCACGTGGAAACTCCATAATAAGTCTCTGGAATCAGGATGATATTGATCAGGATTTCAAGTGTGACCATCAGGATTTGAGAATTATTATTATTTTTAAATCACATTATTTTTTTTTGTGATTATTTTGATGGAGGTCACAACAGGAAAAGGAAGCTGATCAGTATTGATTATTTATACCCTGATTTATTTCATGAAAATCAATTTTGGATTTTATTTTCCAAAAATCATGGATAACCGCATTTTTTCAGGGACTAACATCTGTCAATCTACGTGTCAACGTGGGATAGTGGTCTGAAAGATTTGTGAAATATATTTGTTTTGAAACTCTAATCGTGTAATTGCTTTCTCTAATTTTACATTCTCTAAAGCAAAAACACTCTCTAGTTTTCAAAATCACTAATTCATTTCAAGAATTTTTCAAGTTCTTTTCAGATCAAAAATGGCGACTCAGAGAAGATTACCTAAGTCAGTAGCTTTCAAGTTTGGTGACTTTGATTTTATGACGAACAATCATGTAGCAGCTATCACCAACAAGGAAGGAGTATTAACTGATTTTCATCCAATCATGGACTTTCTGGCGAATGGACCATTAAGTTATGCATTGACAGCATCTCCACAAATTAATCAAGCAGCTGTTTCACAAGCTTGGGAGAATGCTGAGGTAATTGATTCTACTCAGAGTCAATCAGGTAAGATTGTTCTACACTTAGGACAAAACTCATTTGATATTACTGAATCTGTTGTTAATTCAGTACTTCACTTACCTGTTAGTTTGATTTATGAGAATGTACCATCTGATGATAATGTGAGAACTATGTTGTCTGAATTAGGTTATAGTGGACCTCTAGACAACATGAGCCAGTTGAATAGGTCTTTTCTTAGAAAGGAATGGTCTTTCTTCTTTGATCAAATTGCTAAATGTTTTACTGGTAAATGTAGTTCTTTTCAGCAAATTACTTCTGTTACATCACATATTGCTTATAGTTTGCGTTATGACAGAGTAGTTAACATTGGTCATATTATCTTAAGTTAGATGTGTATTAAACTTGGGTTAAGAGATCAAAACATGAAAATGGTTTATTATCATAGATTTATGCAATTGTTTATTAACCATTTTATTCCTGATGTTGAAGCTAGATTTGGTAGGGAACATTGTGTTTCTTCTTATGTATAGCAAAAGAGAATTTTCTCTGACATTATAAAGAAGGACAATGAAAAGAATCTAGATGAAATACCTGCAATTCATTATCCACATCATTTTCAGGTAATTCTTAAAACTCATCTTCCTACTCTCTACAATTCTTCTTTCTTTTGTGGTGAAATGGCTCAGGAATCTCATTTGGAGGAGAACCCACCTGTGTCTACCCAAGTAGCCCAAAACATTATAGTCTCTGAAACAATTCAAGAATCAAATTTTGATCCACAGCCTATTGTTTCAAAGAAACCAACCTCTGGTGTTTCTCAAAAGACATCAGTTGTAAGGAAGAGAAGATTTGTTGTGTCAAGTAGTAGTAATTCTAGTGAAGATGATGATGATGATTTAACTCTTGCTGAGAGAGCAGAATTGAAGGCTGCAATTCAACTTTCTCTTTTAGCACAAAGAGATGAAAAACCTAGTCACAGCCAAGCTGCAGTCTCCCAAAAGGCTGTAGTTCTTAAAAAGGGAAAACAGTTACTGGATATTGTCTCTTAAAAGACTGTGTCTATTGAACAAAGATCTCATCCCAAGATCACTTATGTGTCTATACCTTTTGAGTCTTCTCATGATAAATCTTTTGCTCACTATACCAGGAGAACAAGGAGAAAGATTCAATTGTCACCTACACACACAGAGTCTAGTCCAACTAACATTATGCAGGTTTCTACACATCAAGCTACATCTATGTCAGTATCTGACAAGAGAGATCTGGATATTGATTCTTCATGGGAAACTACATTGTCATACAGAATGGATATGGGACTTATCTCTCTAAAAGTGAAGCTTTCCAGGCCAGTTCTAAATTTTCTAAGTGAAAGTGTTCCTAGACTTTCATTTCCTGAAGAATATGGACTTCTACATCAAAGACTTGACTTAATGAAGATGTATTTCTATGTATCTGTCAGAAGACAATTAGTCAAGAAACTTGGACTCTCGAAGCATGTTGCACTTCAATCACTTCATGCATATTTATTTGACAAAGATGTCATTATTGAAGATGCCTCAGCTCAAGGTGAATAACTGGAGGAAGTAGATAGAGGGAAGCAGTCAACAGAAGGTACTATTGCACCAGTGGTGAATAGTAGGACAGATTAGATCACAGTCACTATAACACAAGAACCATCTAGTCAGAGGAAGGATGACTTAGGAACTGTGATAGCTGATGCTGAAAGGACTTCTGTGATGACTGAGAATGCAAGTGAGATACCCTATGATATGGAAGGAATAACTTTGACTGGTTTTCTTGAAGATCAAACAAACATTGTTCAGTCAGAGTCTATCCACCTTGAGGGTGAGTCTCAGCAAATTACACTTAAAGACGGTGATGTACTAACTATGGTGTCTAATGAAGTATTACTGAAGACATCAGAGTCTAGTAAAGAACCTGAAAGTGGTATACTGGAGCCTGTAGTCTCTGGAAGGAAAGAAGATGATTGTATGGGTTCAGAGACTATAGCAGCTCACTCCTTGGAGAAAACCTCAAGCCCCTTGCCAAATGATGAACCCTCTCTCCATGTGAGTTCAGGTATAAAAACTTCTTCTATCCCCTATTTTTCTGTAGGTCATGAGAGCACTTATCCAAATTTGAGTGATACACTTGAAAAGATGGATATTGATCCACAATTTGAGCGGCTGGCTCCTGACCAGGCAAAAGGTGAGGTAGAAAGAGTGTTGACTTTAGTAAGTCAAAGTGAGAATGAGGGTATGGATGATCAAACTCCATAGTAAGGGAGAGAAAATTAGGAAACCATCATTTGATTTCTGGGATCAGGTTTTTCCTGAATCTTGGTCTGAAAATTTGGGTATGGATGCTGGTACTTATTCATTCATCAAAATGTATCAGAAGAATGACCTATCACATCACAATTGAAAGCCAGAAGTTAAAGCTCAGAAGCAAAAGGAGAGGCTTGTAGGAATCATTAACAGAAGAGGTGCTAGAATAAAGCAATCTCTTGATACATATGTACCAGATGAAGTTCCTAATGATCCTAGTGTTCCTTTGTATGTACTTCCAATATCAGCTAGAATTGAGATATCTACAGTCTCTGATCACTCTAAGGAGGAGTCAGGATTTGAAGATGTTAGTACACAGAATACTGGTGAAGGAGATGATGATCATGTTTCAGCTCCAGATCAGAAAGATGAAGATGTTGATACTTCTAATCAGGTTTTATTACTTTAATATCATAAAACACAAGCAACTTCTTCTACAAGACTTGAAGATACAGTTCTTTCTGATTCTGATTCTGAAGATACTAGAAGCACTTCCAACATTGAAGTTCATTCTGATGTTTTGAAAGATATTCATAATTCTCAAATTGCTATGCAAACAAGACTTCAATCACTTGAAGATAACCAAGTCACAATTATGGAAAATCAAGCAGTTCTGATGAATATCATTTGTTCTGTTTCTGAATCTCTTGGAATTAATGTTGCTGATGTCAAAAAGGGGGAGATAAAGATAATTCAAAAACAACAACAACAACAGACTGGGGGAGATAAAGAGCAGACAAAGGGAAGTAAAAAGAAGAACTAGGAGTGACAGTGGTGAATCTCAGCTAGGGAGTGGTAAAGGAAGAGCAGCATTAATAGTTAAAATTCTTTCTTCTAAGTACTAGATAAACGTCTACATCTGGGAAGGAGGTACTTAACTTCATAATTCTACATTCATAAATTCTATTCTGGTTGTATTGTTATATGTTTTGACATCCACAACTTAGATTTATGCTTCAGATTTTAAAGCATAAATAGGGGGAGATTGTTAGGAATAATTCATAAGTTGTGATGTTAAGAATAGAATTTACACATTATACTTCTTGTAATCCTGATCTTATAAAGGACTTAGCACTATAAATAGGATTTATGTGTAAAACAGTTATCTGTATAGTTTAGTCAGGAATGAACAGTATATCGGAGACTACATGTCAGGAACAAAGAGCAAATCCTGATGACAGGTCTAATACTGATGATGATCAGATACTGATGCAAGATGAAATCCTGATATCAGTCGTGTTACTGATGATGTCATTGTGGATGCTACAGAAACTGGCAAGTGCTATAAAATAGGATCGTTGTTTGAAGAACAAGCAAGAAGATATTATGAAGGAAAGAGTTTTCTATTGAAGGAAACTATCGACTAGAAGGCAGAACATTGTCATGTATAGATTATATCTTTCTGTTATTAGTTGATAGGAAGCATTATAAATACTCTCTATATCATTGTAAAAAGTGTCGTGGTCGAACAAGTGTGTTGTGAGTTCGTGTGCGTAGCTCTGTATAAGGTTTGTATTCGAGAGTACGAAACAAACAGAGAGAGAGATTTGTATTGTCAGCAGCTGCTAAAGGTATTGTACACCTTTGGTAGAGTTTGTATTTTATCTTATTAATACAAACAGAGTTTGATTCATTCGTTTATTCTTGTTCATATAATCAAGCAAAAATCAGACACGATTATATAACTTGTATTCAACCCCCCCCCCCTCTACAAGTTATTCGAGTTAAGAAGAAATGGGTCGTAACTCTCCCATAATCTGTGGTTTTTTAACTTTCGGTATCAAGCAAACCAAAGCATCGTTCACACCCTCAGGTAAGCATCCAGTCTGCATAAATTGTCGACAAAATGTAACCACATCAGCCTGTATAATATCCCAGAACGCTTGATAGAATGCGGGATTGAACCCATCCGGTCCCCCAGCTTTATCAGCATGCATCGAAAATACTTCATTTTTCACCTCATCCACTGTAATATCGCGTGGTATTTTATACTAAGTTCCTTAAATTTAGACTTAGGAAGCAATTTAGGGAAATTCTTGAACTTGCTCTTATTTATTATAATTTAATTTTGATGTCATAATAAATATATAGGCAAATGATCAAATAGAAACCAAAATTAAAATAGAAACAAGAAACCAAGTCCCAACTCAATCTCAGCCCAACAGAAATCACTAAAATCTAAGAAAGTAATCAATAACATTTTAATTAATTTATACACCCACACCCCCACCCCCACTACCTTCTCCACCAACCCCGACCCCCCACCACCACCACCACTACCACGCCACCACCAGCCTCCACCACCCACCACCATCCCATCACCTGCACCCCATCACCACCACATTCTGACGAGCTCGAATCACCACCATCTTCTCTGGCAACAATCCGCGCGATCCTCTCTTGCCACCACCTCCTTCCTTTCTGACCTCTGGCCCCGCAAGGGACACCATAGAGCTCCGGCGATATAACGACCTAGAATTTTTCGCGATATTTAAATGTTTGTTTAATTGTTAAATGTGGAAATTATGTGAAATACATGATAAGAATATTTTGATAAAGTCCAGATATGTGTGAAACCATGATTATGTGATTATATGATGATTGGTATATGTCGTATATGCTCGTGGAATTTTAATTACATTTTTGGAGCATTAAAAGTATTTTTAAAATGCATTTTTAATCTTTTAAAATTCATATAAAATCATTGGAGTTGATTTTAATCATGAGATCTTTTGCATTATCATCTTTATGATATTATTGAGTTATAAAAATTAGTGTGGATATTTAATTTTGTGATTTGGTATTTTAAAATGATTTAAAAAGCATTATTTCTTTTAAAGAGTCTTTAATTCGAAAATTCGTATAAAATTCATTCTTGACCCAAATATTATTTTAAAAATATGGGGATGCTTCTAATTTCATGATCTTTATTTTAAAAAATTTTATAAAATATTTCTCCCCATTTCATTATTTTATTTCGAATTAAAACTGATTAAAAGGATTGATTTTTCAGAAAGTAATTAATAATTAGTAAGTTACCATTTTGCCCCTGCAAAATTTGGTAAGAGGCGACAGCCTCTCCTTCTTCTCTTTTGTTAGTCTCTCGACTGTCTCTCCTGTTCTGTTGTGGAATAAAAACTAGGTTAATCGAATTATGGTTAGGGTTTGTGTGTATTTAATGCTAAGGGAGGTTGAGCTTCGAGCTTTAATGGTTGTTTCCGTGTATCGAGACTAATCGGTCCTCACAGAGTGCCTACGTATCTCGTTATTGAGAATCAAGCCAAAAACGTAGTTCTGAGAATGAGGGGTCAGGCCCTTATATAGGCTGAGAAGCCCTAGAATTGTTGTAGAATTAGGTGACTTGGTGGGCAAGTCACCGCCTTGAGGAAGGTTCTAGACTCCTTCCTTGTAGGAGTCAGTTCCCATATCGAATTCTATGCCTTGGAGGCTAAGCTTGGTAGGAGTAATATCCTTATCTGACTCTTATTGCTGAGCTGGTTATTACCCTTAATATTAATTACGAAATTAATATCATAAATAGGGTTTTGGGCCCATCTGGTAGGCCCCACATTTGGACCATATTAGGTCTAACTAATGCTACATTAAATGTGTCTTTAGGGCTTATTTTTAACCCATATCATTTGCCCCCCAACTTCTAGGAAAACTGATCAGGTTTTTCTTGAAGTTTTAACGGCCTTTTTTCGAGACTCGGATCAGGGTTTATCCTTTTACACTAGTGTTTCACGAGTATTGTCTTGGTGCAAAGCGTGGAGCGACCAACGCGTTTACGACAATATTAATTTGATGCTAATCGGCACTAATCAGCCTTAAACGACGTTTAAACGATGTTAAACGACGCTAAACGGCGTTAAACGGTGCTAAACGGCACTAAACGACGCTAAACAGCGCTAAACGGCACTAAACGGTGCTACACGACACTAAAGGGTGCTAACTAGCCTTAAACGATGTTAAACGACGCTAAATGGCGTTAAACGGTGCTAAACGGCACTAAACTACGCTAAACGACGCTAAACGGCGCTAAACGGTGCTAAACGGCGCTAAACCGCGCTAAACGGCACTAAACGGCGCTAAACGACACTAAACGGCACTAAACGACGCTAAACGCTAATAAATGGTGCTAATTTCAAACTCAGTTTTCACTTTCCTTGATTACCAAATCGGAAAAATAAAAACGAAATTTCGCAACCCCGACTCGAGCACCACCACCAGTCGGCCAAGCCAAAAACCCGTACCAACAGTCGACGTCGGTCGGTCGAAGCACCCTCGGAGAGCCAGTACGCCAGTGACCCGGTCGGCTAAAAATTTTTTGTTTTTTTTTTAACGGAGCAAAATCTTGACTCGAGGATTGATACCGGTCGGCCGAGACGTCGAATGAGGAGGTAGTCGACCAAGAAGCCAGTCGGCTGAAGCAAAACCTCACATCGATGATCGACGTTGGTCGGCCAGCGCTTGCACAGGGAGTCGGTCGGTCAGAAAATTTTTGCATTTTTTTTTTCAGTGGATCGAAGCTAAATCTCGAAGCGATGACCGATGTCGGTCGGCCGGAGCCTTCCGTTGGAGCCCGGTCGGCCGCTTCTCGGTCGGCTGGGTGAAAAACCTCGTGCTGACTATCAATGTCAGTCGGACGGAGCCTTCCGTTGGAGCCCGGTCGGCCGGTTCTCGATCGGCTAGGAGAAACCTCGTGTTGACTATCAATGTTAGTCGGCCGGAGTGCCCCCGGTGCCTCAATCGGTCGTGTTTCCGTCGGCCGTCTTCGACAGATGATTGCCATTAGTTGGTCGAAGCTCCCCCGGGAGGTCAGTCGACCGGTGGTCGGTAGGCCGGAGGCCTCCTCGGGAGCTCGATCGGCCGGCCCTCGGAGCTTGGTCGGCCTTTTCTTGGTCCTTGAACTTCAACGTCAATATTCGAACGTCGATATTTGGACCTCAATGTCAGTATTCGAACGTCGATATTTGGACCTCAACGTCAGTATTCGATCGTCGAATGTCATTATTTAAAGTCGATGTCCAAACAGACATCCTTGACTACAAATTGGCTTTCATAACTTTCGTGACCTTCTGGGCCTTAACTCGCTTGTTGAATCCTTGTTTTTAAACCTTGAATCCATTTATGGTTGTCGGTTATAACCAATCCTTCATTCTCATTCTAAGATGTGGATCTTGTGGTGAATCTTTTTAGTTCTTGCCCCCCCTTACTTCGTGTGGTGGAGGTCTTGCTTCTCGGTTGATCGTTCAAGAAGTTCATTTGCCACTCATCACTTGACTTCAAGTCTGGTGTGCCTTGGCTAGTTGTCACTCCTCTATCTTGACTCTAGGATTCCAACCTTATTCTTATACTCATATGACCTTGCTTAGGTTTCAACTTGACTAATGACTCTTGATTCGAGCCCTTAAACTCAAACGACAAGTTCGATTGGAGGCAGACAGCCTTGTTAGCCATCAAGGCTTAATTTTTGTGTCGGGATTTGAGATTCAAGACTTTAAGTATGGAATGACAAAGGACCTCTTATCTCAACACTCTCTTACTAACAGTTTATGTGCCTTCAAGGCATTATCAGGGAGCCAACCAGTCTCAAGATGAGCTTTGATAGGGTTTATCCTTCAACTTCCTTCATCAATCGGTGCTACCAACTTAGAGTTGATGGTCGGGGCCTTCAAGCCCTGGAAGTAACCACTCCTTGCATAATTCTCTATCTCAGAAGAAGCGAATTTAGACAGGGCATCGGCCTTAACGTTCTCATTTCTTGGAATATGCTCCACATAGCACTCATCAAACTGAGTCATAACAGCTTTCACAACTTGCAAATACTTTGCCATAGTTTCATGCTTGGCCTCAAATTCACCATTCACTTGCGATACTACTAGTCTTGAATCCCCACAAACTTTGAGATTCTTGACCCTCATGATTCTTGCCAAGCCGAACCCGGCTATCAAGGCTTCATACTCAGCTTCGTTATTGGTTGTCGGAAAATCCAACTTCAAAGCATACTCAACTATGAACCCATCGGGACTTTGAAAGACTAAACCTGCACCGCTAGATTTTGTTTTTGATGCTCCATCAAAATAGAGCACCCAATATTCCATCTGATCAGGTACAAGCTCCTCATCTTCTTCTTCACTCCGAGGGGTGGTTACTATATCCTGCCCCCCGATTTCTTGGTTGTCAATGGTACATTCAACCACGAAGTAAGCTAATTCCTGAGCCTTGATGGTTGTTCGAGGCTTATACGTGATGTCAAATTCTCCAAGTTCAATCACCCACTTAATCAACCTTCCACTGGCCATTGGGCTATGTAACATGTTTCTCAACTGCTGGTCTGTCAGGACCTCGATCTTGTGTGCCTGGAAGTACGATCATAGCTTCCTCGAGGCTGTTATCAATGCCAAAGCAAACTTCTCGATGGTTGAGTAATTCAACTCAGCTCCATGCAACACCTTGCTAACATAGTAAATGGGTTTCTGAACCTTTTTCTCTTCTCAAATGAGGACGACGCTCAGCGCTTGTTCGGATATCGCCAGGTATAGATAAAGAGTCTCCCCGGGACTAGGTTTGGCCAACAACGGGGCTTCTACCATGTACCTCCTCAATTGCTCAAAGGCCTCTTGGCTCTCAGTAGTCCACTCATAATTTTTCACTTTTTTCAATGCTTGAAAGAATGGCAAGCATTTGTCACCAGACTTGGAGATAAATCTCCCCAGGGCTACAACTCGGCCGGTTAACTTCTGTACATCTCGTATAGAACGGGGTGGTTCCATGTCCAAGATCGCTTTGATCTTATCAGGGTTGGCCTCTATGCCTCTCTTCGAAACCATTAATCCCAAAGATTTTCCTGATCCAACGCCAAAAGCACACTTGGCTGGGTTAACATCATCTTGTGGTGCCTCAGCACTTCGAATGCCTCTCTGAGGTGCTTGATATGGTCTGCCTTGAATAGGCTCTTGACTAACATGTCATCAACATAGACCTCCATGGTTTTCCCAATCAGAAGGGCGGATATCTTATTCACAAGTCGTTGATAAGTAGCGCCTGCATTATTTGGGATGTCATTCTTATGCATCTTAATCTGATTGTAGGCGCTGAACCCATCCATGAAGCTCAACATCTCATGTCTAGCTGTGGCATCTATCAACATGTCTATCCTTGGCCGGGGGAAACAATCATTCGGGCATGCATCATTCAAATCAGTGAAGTCTATGCACATCCTTCACTTCCAATTTGCCTTCTTGACCATCACAGGCTCAGCCAACCATTCGAGGAACTGAATCTCTTCAATAAACCCAGCCTCTAAGAGCTTGTCAACTTCTTGCTTAATGACATTTTGCCTTTGAGGAGCAAAATTCATCTTCTTCTATTTTATTGTCTTCCGTTCAGGATCGACATTCAACCGAAGGGTTATAAATTGTGGATCAATCCCTAGCATATCAGCCGTTGTCCAAGTAAATACATCATTGTTCTCTATTGGTCTTTATCCTTGGATCCTCAATCCAGGTACTTAAGACATATTGAAGAGTAGCTAGTCCTTAACATCCTCGGCCTTGCATGGCTTTGATTGTTGCGTGTGGCTTTTATCTGCTCATCTTTTAACCTGGGTCCTTCACGGACTTAACTCTTATTTGGTCGTGCTGTAACCTAACTCTTGACCCTTCGGGGTCTTTATTTATGCATTTGCTTATTCTCCATTCGTGTATTCTTTTATTTTCGGTACTTGGCCATCCTTAACTTGCACTCATCAAGTGCTTGGCACATAAATAAAATCACACAATAAATGAATGGAAAACAAACTTGCATTAATAACTTGAAATGGGTTCAACCCTTACATAAAGTACTACCGTCCTACTCGGAGCAACATGCTCTTCAATGGTTTCAATGAACCTTATTTCTACTTCTACTAGATAAATATGAAGCTAAGTTCTACTAGGATAACTTGAGCCCATCGGGGCTTTACAAGACTAGGCCTGCACCAGATTTTGTTTTTGATGCTCCATCAAAATAGAGCACCCACCACTCCTTCTGGTCTCCTCCTTATTATTCTGAGGTTCACTTCCTGCTTGGGGTATTACCTCCTGCCCCCCAACTTCTTGGTTGCCAATGGTACATTCAACCACGAAGTCAGTTAACGCCTTAGCCTCAATGGCTATCTGAGGCTTTTGTGTGATGTCCTCTGACGGCCTTTCTTGACGTTTCTTACTACTGCGGACATTCATGTCTTCAATCGGAAGGACCTGCCCCCAACTCCATCAGGCCTTAACGAGGCTACATAACAGCTTCGTGCCATTGTTTGATCACCTTTATGTTCTCCAACACCATTCCTGGTCGGGAACTTGATCTTCATATGATAAGTTGAGGCGACAGCCTTGAATGCATGAAGTCCAGTCCTTCTGAGGATAGCGTTGTACGTTGAAACCGCCTTGATTACCAGGAAGTTCAACATCTGAGTGGCCTCATTGGGCTCCTGTCCAATAGTTACTGGCAACTGAATAGTCCCTTCAACTTTGGATTCTACTCCATTAAATCCATATATAGGCATGTTATTGGGGGTCAACTGAGAATCACTGTACCCCATCTTCACAAATGCATCATGAAATAGAATGTCAACGGAAGCTCCATTGTCTATCAAGACTCGCTTCACCTCTGAGTTTCCAATCACAGAAGTTATGACCAACGAGTCGTCATGGGGGAACTTCACCCCTTCCAAGTCTGAGTCATCAAAACCAACCAATACTTCAGTTTTTGCATGCTTCGGGGCCTCTCCCACGATGTGCATCACTTTTCTAGCATAAGCCTTCCGAGAACTCCTTGTTGTGCCGGCCGCAATCGGGCCTCCTGAGATCATGTTGATTACTGGCCCTCGGGGCTATGGGTTGCGATCTTGATCGTCATCCCACCTATCACACTCTCTTCTCTGATTACCACGGTCGTCACCCTTAGTGAAGTGGCTCAGTTTCCCTCTACGAATCAAAAACTCGATCTCATCTTTGAGTTGCTTGCAATCATCAGTGTCATGCCCCACATCTCTGTGGAATCTGCAATATTGATTCTTGTTTCTCTTTGCGGGATCACCCCTGAGTGGCTTCGGCCATCGGAAATCCTTATCCTTCTCAATGTCCAACAAGATTTGACTCCTAGGAGTATTCAACCTTGCATACTCAGCGAACCTCGGTCCTTGGTTCTTCTTAGGGGCATAGTCGGAGTCTTCGCTAGTTCAGGGATACTTGTCCCTAGCATCATACTCCTGGTCATCATACTCATGGTCTTGCTTTCGCTTCTTGGAGTCGTTCTTACCTCCTCCTCCACTTACTGTGGCTTCTTTCTTCATTCTATCTTCAGCTTTAATGTACTTGTCAGCCCTTCGTTGGAGCTCGGCCATGTTTTCAGGAGGATGCTTTGCCAATGACCTTTTAAAGAATAGATCAGTGGTTCCGTGTTCCAGGGCTACCATGGCCACCTTATTCTCCAAATCAGTGATATTCAACGTCTCTTTAGTGAACCTCTTGAGGTAATCTCTCAGATTTTCATTCTTTCCTTGCACCACATACATAAGAGATGCAGAGCTTTTCTCATGAACTCTTCCGCTGATAAAATGACTGATAAAAGCAACGCTCAACTCCTTAAAAGAGCCAATTGAGTTCGCAGGCAATCGGCTATACCATCTTTGAGCCATGCCCGACAGGGTTTGAGGGAACGCCCTACACTTTAAGGCATCACTTGCAGGCTACAACAGCAGTGCTTTCGAAAATGTCTTGACATGGTTTGCGGGATCACCCGTTCCATCAGAAGCCTTGATTGTCGGAATCTTGAACTTCTTTGAGATACGAGCATTCATCACCTCCTCAGTAAACGGAGGTGTGGGATCATCAGGATCCCCAAGTGGCATCATATTGTGTTGTTCAGTTGAGATCTTAGTTACTTGTTGAGCGTTGGCTCATTATTGTTCTTGTCTAACCCTTTTGACAGTATCTTGAGTATCATGGCTCGTCTTAGACATATTGTGAGGATGCGTGTTGTTTGGAACCCCGTGGTGTTCCAGTTTCAGATAGCTCCCGAGGTAGATGCAATAACAGCTCAGCGAGGGAATCCTTAGATAGTTGTGAGATCTAGTAGTAGTGTTTTGAGAACTTGGTTTGTAATAATAATAATATTTTGTATTCAGGTGTGTAATAATAAAGTAGTTAGATGATGGCTTGCTTGTTTCATACAGTAACCTGTGTAAGATCTTGGTTAGTAGTGTAGGGGCCAGTCAGCATGTTATATTTATATTCTTATATTAGGTTGTATGCATCTAGATGTGTTTCAGTGACCCTCCGATCTAGGCCCCTGGTCGGGAGGGCGTCACAGGCGATCTGCTAATACACACCATCAATTTTATTACTTTTTGCTTGGTGTATGAGTCCGAGAATAAATATAAAGATATATATATATATATATGTGTATGTATAATTGGATACATACCTACTTGTTGTTTACCAAACTGTTTACCTTCTTATCAGAAAGATGCCTCCCAGAAGAAGACCTACTAACAACAATGATAACCAAGATCAACAAAACCAAGACAACCCTACTATGGCCCAGATGTTTCAATTAATTCAACAATAAACTGCTACTTTTGTTCAACACCAACAGCAACAAGCTGCCCAACCAGCTATTGCTTTTAAATCTTTTCAAGCTGTTCATCCCCCAGAATTTAAAGGTACCTTTAATCCTATTGAGGCCAAGTCATGGCTGATGGATATTGAGAAATCCTTTACATTAGTGAGGGTTGATGAAGTTCAGAAGGTAGAGTTTGCTAGTTTCTATCTGAGAGCAGAAGCGAACTTTTGGTGGGAATCGGTTAAAGCTGCAGAAGGAGATGTCATTACATGGCCTAGATTTGTGGAGTTGTTTATTGAGAAGTATTTACCAGGATATTTACAAGACCAGTTGGAGATTTAGTTTATAGAATTGGGGCAAGAAGGAATGACTGTTGCAGAGTATGAAGCTAAGTTTACTGAGTTGTCTAGGTTTACACCCCAATATGTAGGGAATGAAGCTAGTAAGGCCAAGAAATTTCGGCATGGATTAAAGCCCTGGTTAAGAAGTAGAGTTGCTACATTTGAGTTGAGAACTTATGCCGCTGTTGTGCAGAAGGCAATGATTATCGAGGGGAAAGCGATTTGAATCAGAAAGAGAAGGCTGATAAGAAGAGGAAGTTTGATAGAGTGGAGAAGAGCCAAGAGGCGGAAGGTCAAAAGAGTTTTCCCAGCAAAGGAAGGTTTGGAAATCGACCAGGAGGTCACGGGAATTTTCAAAAGTTTGGGGGTGGTAACGGAGGACAAGACCGTAGACCCCAGGGAGTAAACCCGCAGGCTGTGACAAGACCCGTACTACCAGATTGCAAAATTTGTGGGAGAAAGCACCCGAGTATCTGTAATAAGCCTAACATAGTTTGCTACAAGTGTGGGAAGAAGGGGCACTATGCTCAAGAGTGCCCTGAAGCGAAGCAGGTGGGAATGATTTGTTATAAGTGTGGCAAGGTTGGCCATATAGCGAGGAATTGCAAGGAGCCTGTTCAGACTTCTAATGTGTTAAGGATCGCCGCACCACCAGTTCAGCCGCAAGCACCGTATCAAGCACCTCAAACCAGAGCTCGTACCTTTAATATGTCTATTAAGGATGCTGTCAATGATGTCGACGTGGTTTCAGGTACGCTTTCTGTTAACTCTTTTGAAGCTAAAGTTTTAATTGATTCTGGAACAACTAGATCATTTATATTTGAGAGATTTCTTGATAAATTACGTTGTGAGATTCGTCCATTAGGAAGACCGTTAGAAATAGAAGTGGCTAACCAGGATAAGATAGTTGTGGACCGGGAGTATCCCAACTGTAGCATTGAGATAGGAGAATTTCTTTTCTATGCGGATTGGTTGCCCTTTAAGTTGGGAGAGTTTGATGTTATTCTTGGAATAGATTGGTTGTCGGAGTGTGATGCTTAGATTGACTGTAGAAAAAGCAAGTAATTAAAGTTGGTTACTGAAGATGGTAGTGAAGTAGTGTTTCAAGGACAGAAGCAAGATAAGAAGTTTTTGACGTTTATGCAAGCTAAGAGGTTGTTGAAGCAAGGATGTGAAGCTTATTTAGCACATGTAGTTGATACGGAGAAACAAGTTCCTAGGATGGAAGATATTCCAGTTGTGAATGAGTTCCCTGACGTATTGCCCAGATTACCTCCAGATAGAGAAGTTGAGTTCCCAATTGAGTTAGCACCCAGAACCGAACCCGCATCTAAAGCACCATATAAGATGGCACCTACTGAGATGAAGGAATTGGCTACTCAATTGCAAGATTTGTTGGATAAAGGAGTTATAAGGCCGATTGTGTCTCCATGGGGAGCAACAGTGCTGTTTATCAAGAAGAAAGATGGAAGCATGAGGTTGTGTATTGATTATAGAGAATTGAATAAGTTGACTATCAATAACAAGTATCCACTGCCAAGGATTGATGATTTGTTTGACCAGCTGAAGGATGCTGCATATTTTTCTAAGATTGATTTAAGGTCAGGTTATCACCAGTTAAAGATCAAGCCAGAAGATATTCCAAAGACTGCTTTCCACACGCGATATGGACATTATGAATTTTTAGTGATGGCCTTCGGATTGACGAATGCGCCAACTGTGTTTATGGATTTGATGAATAGGGTATTCAAGAGATATTTGGATAAATTCATTATTGTATATATTGATGACATCTTATATACTCAAAGAACCCTGAAGAGCATGTCGAGCATTTGAGAATAGCACTAGAAACCCTGAGAAAGGAAAGATTGTATGCAAAGTTTTCAAAGTGTGAATTTTGGTTGCAAGAAGTGCAATTCTTAGGTCATGTGATTAGTAAAGATGGAATTAGAGTGGACCCAGCTAAGATTGAAGCTGTTTTAGATTGGAGTAGATCGAGAACTCCTACTGAAGTGTGAAGTTTCTTATGATTGGTTGGTTATTACCGAAGATTTGTGCAAGATTTTTCAAAGATTGCTACGCCATTGACAAAGTTGACCAGAAAGAATGAAAAGTTTATTTGGAGTGATAAATGTGAGGAAAGTTTTCAATAATTGAAGAAGAGGTTAGTTACCGCACCAGTGTTGGTACTGCCTGATGATAAAAGAAATTTTGTTATCTATAGTGATGCCTCGCATAAAGGATTAGGTTGTGTTTTGATGCAACATGGAAATGTTATTGTGTATGCTTCGAGACAGCTTAAGCCGCACGAGCAGAAGTACCCGACACACGATTTGGAGTTGGCTGCGATTGTATTTGCGTTGAAGATTTGGCGACATTATTTGTACGGAGAGAAGTGTGAAATTTTCACCGACCATAAGAGCTTGAAGTATATCTTTACCCAGAAAGAGTTGAATATGAGACAGAGAAGGTGGTTGGAATTGATAATGGATTATGATTGTACGATAAGTTATCATCTCGGAAAGGCGAATGTTGTTGCTGATGCGCTGAGTAGAAAAGAAAGATAGAATACATTGACGATGCCAAAAGAGTTATATCGAGAATTTGAAAAATTAAATTTAGAAGTTTATGATTCAAAGGATGCATATGAGTTTCTTAGTACAATGAATTTTCAACCAGAATTGTTGGAAAAGATTCGTAAATGTCAGGGGGAAGTGATGAATTGCGAAATGAATACGTTGACTGGAGAGGAGATTTGTACTCAAAAGGACGATCAAGGTATTTTGAGATTTAGAAAGAGGATATGGATTCCTAATGTTTTGGAGTTGAAAAATGAGATTCTAGGTGAAGCCCATAGTTCAAGATATTCTATTCATCCTGGAAGTACGAAGATGTATCGAGATTTAAAAGTAAATTTTTGGTGGCCAGACATGAAGCGTGAGATAGCCGAATGGATAAGTAAGTGTTATACCTATTAGAGGATTAAGGCGGAACATCAGAAACCAAGTGGATTACTCCAACCATTGGATATTCTCGAGTGGAAATGGGAGCACCTTGCTATGGATTTTGTAGTGGGATTGCCGAGATCTAAAACAAATCATGATGCAATTTGGGTAATTATTGATCGAATGACAAAGTTTGCACATTTTCTACCAATTAACGAAAGAATTTCGTTGGACAAGTTGGTACATTTGTATTTGAAGGAGATAGTGTCACGTCGTGGAGTTCCTGTTTCGATAGTATCTTATCGAGACCCAAGGTTTAACTCGAGGTTTTGGCGACAATTTCAAGAATGTTTAGGAACCCAACTCAAGATGAGTACAGCTTACCACCCACAAATAGATGGACAAAGTGAAAGGACTATCAAGACAATAGAGGATATGCTTAGAGCTTGTGCACTAGATTTCGAAGGAAGTTGGGATGAACATCTATCGTTGGTTGAGTTTTCTTATAACAATAGTTACCACGCAAGTATTGGGATGCCGCCGTATGAAGCTTTGTATGGAAGGAAGTGTAGATCCCCAGTATATTGGGAAGAAGTTGGTGAAAGGAGGATATTAGGACCAGAGTTGCTACAGCAAACAAAAGAAAAGGTTGAAGTTATTCAGAAAAGGTTAGTTACTGCTCAGGACCGTCAGAGAAAATATGCTGATTTGAAAAGAAAGGATGTGAGTTTTGAGTTAGGGGATCAAGTGTTATTAAAAGTGTCACCGTGGAAAGGAGTTACAAGATTTGGTAAGAAAGGGAAGTTGAGTCCAAGATATGTTGGACCTTTTGAGATTCTGAAGAAAGTGGGAAAGGTTGCTTATGAATTAGTGTTGCCACCACACATGTACCATATTCATAATGTGTTCTATGTATCGATGCTTAAGAAGTATAATCCAGATACAAGTCACTTAATTGAGTATGAGCCTATCGAGATTCAGCCGGATTTGTCTTATGAAGAGCAGCCAGTAGAGATTCAAGATAGAAGTGATAGAAAGCTTAGAAATAAGATCGTTAAATTAGTTAAGGTTTTGTGGAGGAATCCTAGAGTCGAAGAGTCGACTTGGGAACTTGAAAGTGAAATGCTTGCCAAGTATCCTCATCTGTTTACTTAGGTGAGATTCTGGGGACAGAATCCTTTTAAGGGGGAAGGCTATAACAACCTAGAATTTTTCGCGATATTTAAATGTTTGTTTAATTGTTAAATGTGAAAATTATGTGAAATACATGATAAGAATATTTTGATGAAGTCCAGATATGTGTGAAACCATGATTATGTGATTATATGATGATTGGTATATGTCGTATATGCCCGTGGAATTTTAATTATATTTTTGGAGCATTAAAAGTATTTTTAAAATGCATTTTTAATCTTTTAAAATTCATATAAAATTATTGGAGTTGATTTTAATCATGAGATCTTTTGCATTATCATCTTTATGATATTATTGAGTTATAAAATTAGTGTGGATATTTAATTTTGTGATTTGGTATTTTAAAATGATTTAAAAAACATTATTTCTTTTAAAGAGTCTTTAATTCGAAAATTCGTATAAAATTCATTCTTGACCCAAATATTATTTTAAAAATATGGGGATGCTTATAATTTCATTATCTTTATTTTAAAAATTTTTATAAAATATTTCTCCCCATTTCATTATTTTATTTCGAATTAAAACTGATTAAAAGGATTGATTTTTCAGAAAGTAATTAATAATTAGTAAGTTACCATTTTGCCCCTGCAAAATTTGGTAAGAGGCAACAGCCTCTCCTTCTTCTCATTTATTAGTCTCTCGACTGTCTCTTCTGTTCTCTCTCTCGGTTCTCTCTCTCTCCCTTAACTCTCTCTCTCTTCCATGTGTAGTCGATTCCGACTTTGTTTGATTGATCGAAGACCGCAGTTGTACTCGGTTTTTTATTCTCTATCTAGTACTGTCGATGCATGTTGATTTTATGATGATAAATTCAAAACCCATTTCCAGTTTTGACTGATTTGTTCGGTTTTTAATGTTAAATTGATGCCCATGAATTTTTGTGCTCGTTTTTATACTTGAATCATGTTGGTATCGAGTTTAAGCAGTTCATATTTGCATAAGTATGTATGTATAGCTTGTTCGGTTGTGTTGTTCGAGTTCTCGACTCGTTTTCCTTGTTGCCAAGTTCGATTTTGATGTTTATACATGAATATGTTCGATGTTAACAGCTTATAATTGGTAGAACTTTCGTGTTGGAGGCTCAAATTTAGAGTACCACCGAAACTTTTGCCCGTCGGCTATGATTTTTATAATGAGCCGGTGAATCGACAATGATGAACATGAGTCGAAATTTGATTATTACTCGTATATGAAGTTTTCGAAAATTATAAGATTGCATGATTAGTTTTCGAATTTACTAATTCGAATTTATATGATTTTATGAGAATTATTCGGATTATCAAGAAGTATGTGATATTAGTGATTCGCTATATAATGTTTAGTGATTATTGATGATTTCGGATTATGTGATAAATAGTATAATTACTAGTTATTATGATATTATGAAATCCTTGGAAGTGTAGGTGGATTTAAATCCATCGTAGGTACTTGCTTTTGTGAATTGGAGTCGGATATTTCCCGACGGATAGTCTATATTATAAAGGAGACTTTGTTCGATTTTCGTGAAAACATAAGAAGTAAAGTGTTTATTTAAAAAGCATAAAGTACTTACAAGTTGTGTCTATCTGCTAAGTGTATAGGTGATTTAAATGTGATGCATGTTCCATATATGTTACGTGCTTAAGTGATTATCGGTTTACGAGATGGTTATAATATGATGTCAGGTACGTATGTTATATGATAGGTATCGATGCGTTATAAGAATCGTTTGGGGTAGAATAGGATTAGACGGTTAAGTAGTAAAGTATTCTAAAGTAGTGTTTATGAATTATGTAGATACGAAGGACGTAGGCCCTAGCAATAAAGGGAAAGCTAAGGTTGAGTACAAGTAGACTGAGCTGTTGAGCTGTTGCATTCTACTGGAGGCAAGTAACTCTGTCTTTACTTGCAGTTTCTATTCCTTATTGATATATCTTGTGAGCATGCCTATCTTATACCATGTTGAACACAAATCCTTTATAGCCTGATTCTTTTTAATTGCTTCTTGACCATAAATGTCATACTGCTTTCTAGAGTCAAACTAAATTGGCTGACGGATAAACAACTATTTTAAATAACCTATGTCCATTGTCAGTTGAATCCATGTTGACCCTGAAACTTGGAAATCCCTTAGGATCTAACTGCTGATTCAAGAATTTAAAATACCTTTAATCTTATTCTTAAAACTTGAAACCATGATCAATTGCCTTGATGCCTTGAGTCTATATCTTCTTGATCCAGACTTGTATCTTTGATCCTTTAATGTTAGAAGACCTAGTCAAACCCTTTGACTTTAATCATTTCAAACCAAAATGAGTTGTTTTTCTTAAAACTATCTTGAAGCTACCTAGACTGGGCTGATCTGTTATTAGAGAGTCGAAAGTACTTCGAGGTAAGGATTTAGAAAGGTTAAGAGTTGAAATGTTTTATGAAAATAAACAAAGTTTTATAAATTGGAATGGTTTTAAAATGAAAGGTTTTATAATATATATTAGGAACTCCGTCTAAATGGTTTCTACGGATTCCTGACGATTGGAGAGACGGAATAACGGGTAATGCAAGTTCCGTCAGTTTTGAGGTGTATTATTTGTGTAGTTCTGGTCTGTCCAGTTCGACATTTTTATAGGCCAATGTGTTGCCTCTTGGGAACCCAAGCTATCCTAATGAAAGGAATTGATGTCCAGAGGGACTTTGTGTCCGGTATGGGAACTTTATGGGCTGATCACCCGTATTGTCTGTTAAGGTGAAATAAAAAAAAACTCCAATCAGTTTTCTTAAATTTATAATTTATTTATTTAATTAGAAAGTGAAATTGGTTTACCATTGGAAATGTCTATTATTTCACACAGTTTTAAAGTTTATATACTGCTATCCTGTTATCGGTAAAAATTTATGTTAAATACCATATCAGGACCTTTGCTATTACTTTCAGACTACCATGTTATATATTGATTTACCATCACCCTTTGAAATATCATATTGTGTTGTTCAGTTGAGATCTTAGTTACTTGCTGAGCGTTGGCTCATTATTATTCTTGTCTAACCCTTTTGATAGTATCTTGAGTATCATGGTTCGTCTTAGACATACTGCGAGGAAGCGTGTTGTTTGGAACCCCGTGATGTTCCAGTTTTAGATAGCTTCCGAGGTAGATGCAATAATAGCTCAGCGAGGGAATCCTTAGATAGTTGTGAGATCTGGCAGTAGTGTTTTGAGAACTTGGTTTGTAATAATAATAATATTTTGAATTCAGATGTGTAATAATAAAGTAGTTAGATGATGGCTTGCTTGTTTCATACCATAACCTGTGTAAGATCTTGGTTAGTAGTGTAGGGGCCAGTCAGCATGTTATATTTATATTCTTATATTAGGTTGTATGCATCTAGATGTGTGTCAGTGACCCTCCGATCTAGGCCCCTGGTCGGGAGGGCGTCACAGGCGATCTGCTAATACACACCATCAATTTTATCACTTTTTTGCTTGGTGTATGAGTCCGAGATTAAATATAAAGATATATATATGTGTGTGTGTGTGTGTGTGTATGTATAATTGGATGTGTCTATTCAAGTACAATCGGAAATGACGATTGTCGCACAGTGCTTGACTTGTTTTGTATTCGAGGAGGCAATGGTGGTGTGGGGGGTAGGGTGATGGAAGAAGAAATGGGTTTTGTTCTGAAGTTTCTGCTGAATTAGTCGATGATTTACACCGTATAATTTAGTGATTTTTGTAATATAAACGGCTGATTTTTATAATATACTTTAGTGATTTCTCAGGGGGCTGGGTCTAGTGTTAACACAAAATCACGCAAGTGTACGTGGTCACAAGTAATATAGATATAGATCAAGTTCGTTCCACAGAGATCTGGTTAAGGTTTCAAATTAGTAGATGTACCTATGCAACAATGTATGGTTTTAACACACTGCTAAGACAAATAATAAATTGGGGTTTTGATTATCTAAATTAAACTAAGATGCAAATTATTAATCTAAGAATTAATTAACTAATGAGAATTAAAATCGATTTACTTATATGAGAATAAACATGGGATCCTAACTTCATTAAATACTTCACTTAGAGTTGATGCCTTTAATCAATGCACGTGATGGTTTTGATATCTGATCAGACAACACGAAACAAGTAAACGCTACTTCTCAGTATACGAATACCAAACTAAACATACATCCACAAAAGAGATAGAAGATGAATAGACACCAATTATGCTTAGACCCTATATCTCTATAAGATTTGAAAACATAACGGTTGAAGAACAAGTTGTCTATTAAGATCACATAGGGCAGCATAATATCTCTATTTACGCTACAAATCATGATGTTAAAACATCAACCTATCCTATGCTAGCATGGCAAGTTCTAAATCTCAAGATCCATTCTCGTTTCGCAAGAGATTAACAAATTAGATGTTCGCGATGCATCTAAACACATGAAACACAACCATACAAGGATATCAAGAATTCACCACACGTTAATCTTTAAAGCAATCAAACTACTAAGCTACATAGATAAATCCGTTAGAATCCCATGACAACGATTAGTTCATAATTAAACCGTTCGTCACCATGGGATTTGATGAAAACATGATATTAAACAAGATATGAAAAAAAGAAGTAATATTATTAATAAAGCAAAGAGTTAAGAAAACAAATCTAGAATCCAGAATTCGCCTAAGAAAAGAATACAAAAGATGAAGTAGATCGAGATCCATTGCTTATCACGAGCGTTCAATCCTTCTCTCCTTTTCTCCCTTGCAAATTTATGCTATGATATGTTATTCTAAGTAATGATACAACGTGTTTAAATAGGCCCTAGGAGTCTTGTCCAACAAGAAAAAGACCTAAAATACAATTAGAATTCGAATAGGGGCAAAACAGGAATTTTCAGCAACTTTCTGGCCACTCGGGCGCTCTCAGCCCCCTACAGGGTGCTCTCAGCGCGCTATGCCTCTGTTCTAGGGCGCTGTCAGCCCCCCTCCAATTTTGCCCAGCTTGCATTTTTGCTCTAACCTCTTCGTTTTCGCTCCTTTTTCTCCCGTTTCTTTTGCATTTGCTCCCGTCGTCAATTCTCAGTCTCCAAATCATTATAGTAGCTCCAAGCAAGTCTCCTTTCTTCATTGCCATGCTCAAATCAATTCCAAAAATGACGGAAACATAACCCCTAATCGGCATTCTTGCAAACCTGCACAACTGAACAAAAACACATCAAAACTACAACAAACTTGAGGCCAAGTTAATCAATTTAAGCCGTTATGGAACGTTCCAAGTGGATGTAAAATCCACTTATCATCTGGTTTCTAGTTTCTATTTTAAATTGGTTTCTAGTGGAATAGGACTATATATATATATATATATATATATATATATATATATATATATATATGTATATATATAAATATAAGTTACATTTGAATTCTAACAAAAATAAATAATAATGATAGTTATTGAGATTGTATTTAAATAAGAGAAAAATGTTCCTACAGTTAACTGTAGGAAAATTACCTAAAGTTATTTGTATTTTATATATAAAAGTTTGAGGGTATTTTTGTAATAATAGAATTCACCCCCTGTATTTACAAAAACACCCTTACTTTTGTAATGAATGACGAATTAACTATAGGATATTACCTATAGTTAACTATAGGAACATTAAGCCCTTTAAATAATACGAATGTTAAATAATCATTTGTTTTATATTTTTCTAGAATTTTGGTGAATAATAATGGCAGAAAATTCAAAAGAAAGCTTAAGTTAAGTTAAGTTAAGTTAAAGTTAAGTTAAGTTAAGTCAATAAACAGATACTCATTATAAAAGGCTATAAGCCAAAATATTCAAAAAAAAGTTAATTTTTTTATAATTTATCTTATTTAAAACACGTTTTGTAGAGTAGTTAGCTTTTAATCAGAATTCTTTTGGTCAAATTTGTCCGGTTTTGAAGTTTTGTGTACGAGTAGGGATAATAGCATTAACAAAAAAAAGTTTAGATAATTTACATTATCTAATATGAAAAAAAATCCTTTATATATATTATATGCTAACATAGCTTTCCATACCATTTATTAATTTACTAAAATACCCTCAGATTTAGTAATTTACTAAAATACCCTTAGATTTTATAAATATATTATTTATCGAACCCATGACCTCTTGCTAGGGATCAATTTTATGGTCACACCATGACCATCAAGCTAGAAGCCCACTTCATGACAATTTTGGAACTCATCCATTAGATTCTTAATTAGCTCTTAATTCTTCATTTTATTTAACACTTATTTTAGAAATAATTTAAAGAAAACAAATGAAATAATGTCTCTTTTAATTTATTATAGGTCAAAATGCACTTTCAAGCCAATTAAGTAATTTATCAATATACCCCTCTTTATATTATTGTTAAAAAAAATTGTATTAGGAATAGATTTTATAATCCCCCCATGATACAAACAACTTAAATTTATGCACACAACCACTACACCATAAGAATTTCTGATACCTACTTAAAAATCATTAACTACAGTTTCAAAGAACCTGCTTCTTAGATTTTCCTTGATTTTTTTATAACTTTATGCATGATAAAACTACAAAAAATATTTCCATCTCATTTAATTATTATTAATATTATTATTATTATTATTATTATTATTACTATTATATTTTCATGAAATTTTTAAATTTATAAAGTATTCTTTTTGTATTATGTATGTGATACGAAAATATGACACAAATTCACATTGTACACGAAATGACATAAATTCAAATTTTGATTTCTGGTGCATGTATAATAATATTTTTTTTGTGAAATCATAAATCATAATATTTATTTATGTTTGTTATGCTCATGACAAACACAAAACAAATTCACTTGGTACACGTATAGATGAGCATTTCACCCATCTCATCCTACCGCGATCCAATCCCCTTCCCATTCGGGTTGGGGATTGCGAAAATTTTTCTGTCAGTATGAGAAATATAGAATATTATAAAATAGAAATTCGGGGGATGAGAATAGGATCGGGGATTAAGGTATCCCGACCTAATCCCTAATTCACGTTCCCAGCGGATTATCGGGGATTAAGGGAATATTTTATTTACTAGATTATTAAAGATAAATATAATTCAAAATTTTAAAATTTTGCTAAATTTAAAATTTCACAAAAAATAACAAAATAAAATTTTAATTTTAATAATTTCAGTTATATATTTCATCTTTATTTATAAAAAAATAATTTGAATCGTTATTTATGATATAATAATAATAACATTTATCATGATTTATCAAATTATTTTTATTATATTATATATTGAGCAATTATAAATTTCAATTAAAAAAATAAGAATCCTCAATTTCTCGTGAGGATCCTCGTTCCCCTTTCGGTGTAGTAAAATAATCCTCATTCAGGGATTGATAAGGGTTCGACGATTATGTTCGAAATTTTAATTAAAAATTATATTTCAATTTTTCTAAAAAAAATTACGATTTCTCCGGGGATCCTCATTCCCGTTCGGGACAGTAATCGGAGAGCAAAATAATCTTCGTTTAGGAACCGAGACAGGTTCAAAAATAATGTTCGAATTGGGGGATCATCATGGGTATAGCACTCTTCGATCCTAAATTGACCTGATGCCACTCCCAGGTACACAAAATAACATAAATTTATTTACCGTCAAATTTGGACATCGAGATATGAAAAATGCTTATTGCAAACACATATGTCTCAATTAAATAATAAATACTATCAAAAGAATATGTACATAAATTTTTTGCCAACTTATAAACAAATGGGAATAGAACTAAATAGTTGATAATAATATGTTAATCTAACCTATTACAAATATCAGATGAGTTTAATTAAAATTATAATGTTAGCAGAAAAACATTCGAAAGAAGTATGTTTAATGTGCAGAGGTATGACAATTTTTAATTATTAATTATATTAAAATTAAAAAAAAAATGTTGAAACAATAACATTCAAAATATATGTATAAGATTATTGTACAAGAGATATGGCAATCAAATATTTTTATACCTAATTAGCTCATAATCCTCATTCCCGTCCGGGGTAGAAATCGAAGAGCAAAATACTCTTCGTTCAGGAACCTAGACAAGTTCAATAATAATATACGGATTCGGGAATTGCCATAGGTATATTACTCTTCGATCCTAAATTGAAGTGATGCCACTCTGTTGTGGAATAAAATCGAGGGTTTGTAAATTGCGGCTGGGGTTTGTATGTATTAAATACAAAGGATGGTGAGCTTCGAGCTTTAATGGCTGCTCTCGTGCTCGTGGCTAAATCTGCCTTCACAAGATGCCTACGTACTTTGATGAGTATCAAAGATCAAGCCAAAAAACGTAGTCCTAGGGTGAGGGGTCTGACCCTTTATATAGGCTGAGAAGCCTAAGAATTGTGATAGGGTTAGGTGACTTGGTGGGCAAGTCAGCCTTGAGAAGGTTCTAGACTCCTTCTTAATAGGAGTCTGTTTTCTTGTAGAATTGGGTGCCTTGGAGGCTACTCATAAAGATATTGTATCCATATTTGACTCTTATTTGCAAGCTGTTAATTAGCCCCTAATATTAATTACGAAATTTATATTATAAATAGGGTTTGGGTCCATCTAGTGGGCCCTACGTTTGTACCATTCTAGGTCTAATCAATGCAACATTAATTGTGTCTTTAGGGCTTATTTTTGGCCCATATCATTTGCCCCCCAACTTCTGGAAAAACGTTCAAGTTTTCGTAGAAGTTTTAATTTGCCTTTTTCGAGACTTGGGGTTTATTTCCGTTCCCTTACCAGGGATTCAATACACAAGCGTTTCACGAGTATCGTCTTGATTGTAAAGTGTGGAGCGACCTATACATTTACGACGATTGGCCTTATTCGAGCCTTTAACTTGTGCTTGCTTTTAGCAATGTCGGCACTTTTATAGAGCTTTTATGCATTGTTTGCATAAATTATCTCTCAATTTATCAAGGAAATATTTCTATAATTTTCCTCATATTTTTCTGTACTTTTTCTAATTATTTAAGAATTCCCATGTACCCACAAGTATTTATTTCAATTATTCCTAATATTTTAGGAATTTTCTTGTACCCACATGTATTTTTCCTAATAATTTAGAAATTTTTATGTACCAATAGGTATTTTTCTTAATTTTTCCTAATAATCTAGGAATTTTTATGTACCCATAGGTATTTTTCTAAATTATTCCTAATAATTTAGGAATTTTTATGTACCCACAGGTATTTTCCTTAATTATTCCTAATAATTAAGAATTTTTAGGTACCCACAGGTATTTTTCATAATTTTTCCAAATAATTTAGGACTTTTTATGTACCCATAGGTATTTTTCTAAATTTTCCCTAATAATTTAGGAATTTTAATGTACCAACAGGTATTTTTATTAATTATTCCTAATAATTTAGGAATTTTATGTATCCACAGGTATTTTTCTAAATTATTCCTAATAATTTAGGAATTTTTATGTACCCACAGGTATTTTCCTTAATTAATCCTAATAATTAAGAATTTTTATGTACCCACAGGTATTTTTCTAAATTTTTCCTAATAATTTTAGGAATTTTTAGGTACCCACAGATATTTTTCTTAATTTTTCCTAATAATTTAAGAATTTTTATGTACTCACAGGTATTTTTCTTAAAATTTTGTAAACTACAGTACTCCTTTTGTAAAGTGTAAAAAACTTGAGGTACCAAATTGCATTTTTGCCAAAAACGTTAACCTGGTCGACTTCGACCAGGCCTGGTCGAATTAAGCACCAAATTGTAGGCTGGTCGAAGCTATTCTCGAGCAGAAGTCCGGTCGATTCGAGCAGGATCGTGGTCGAACACCATTTTTATTTTTTTTGCTTTTCATCTTCTTTTTTTTTTCAATCAAAGCTGATCGAAATAAGGCATCTTTTGGCTGGCTAGTCGAAGCTTTTTTCGATCAGGATCTTGGTCTTTTTCGACCAGGATTTTGGTCGAATGAATTTTTTTTATTTTTTTTGAATATTATTATTCAATAATAATATTTCTTTTGTCCGAATCTCGGATAATTTCGATCCACAATCGGAGGTGTCCCGCTTGGATAAAATTTCTTTCGAATAAAGTCCGACCCGGATTTTATCATTATTATTTTTAACAATAATTTTTATATATTATTGTAAATAATAATATATTTGTAATTTTAGAGGGGTCTTCAGCCCTAATATTTTCGTAATTTAAGATCGTATTTTTGGTTTTATTGACTCCCAAATTTACGAAATTCGTCCGAAATGAGGTCATTCATGACTCTAGGCACGTAAAAATGTTACAGAACTTCGATGGCTTAGTTGCACTTTTGCCATTTTGCATGTGCTCCACGCGCCTACTTCGTTCCTTCGACGAGGCCTGGTCGAAATAACGTCCCTTTTTTCTGTTGGTCGAATATATTCTCGAGCAGAATTCCTGCTCGGTTCGAGCAAGATTGAGATCGAACCCTTTTTTTTAAATATTATTATCAAGTAGGGGTGTGCACGGGTCGGTTCGGTTCGGTTTTTACCGGAAACCGTTACCAAATCGTACATGTCGGTTCGGTTCGGTTTTTACCTATTAACCGTAACCGAACCGTTCGGAACGGTTTTTTTCGGTTCGGTTAACCGTTTGTCGGTTTCGGTTTTTTCCGGGTTTTTTTTATTTTCTTCCTAATTAAAAAACAGCTGAAATAGCCTATAAAATAAAACAGCTGAAACACCCAAATCCGGTGCACAAATTCTTTGCAATTGCTACAGCAAGACATTTACCTTAGAAAAGGGTTTGGAGTCACATTCAAAGGCTAAGCACGGGGGCAAATGTACTATGGTAGCTCTGTACAGGCAATGGTTTTGTCGTTTGTCTGTTATGCATAATAGCAAAGCTGAAGTGAGAGTTGTAGTGGTCAAACATGGTCTATTTTTGAGAGTTTTCAGTGAGAGTTAAAGTGTTTGAACATGATCTATCTTGAGAGTTTATATTCTATTAACTATCTCGTTTCCAAATTTTCATGGTTAGCTGTTGTGAACTGTTGATCCACCTTATTTATTATATCGAAAATCAACAGTTTTACTATACTAGATTATAGATTATGTATAATAAATATTGTATTATTATTATATAATCATATTATATTAATATAAATAAATAATTATATAATATTATATAAACGGTTCGGTTTTTCGGTTCAGTTATTGGGATAAAACCGTAACCGTTACCAAACCGTTCCGTCGGTTCGGTTCGGTTACGGTTTTTTATGGTTTTTGTCGGTTTCGGTTTTTTTCGGTACGGTTTTTCGGTTTTTCGGTCCGGTTTCGGTTTTTCGGTTTTTTTTGCTCACCCCTATTATCAAGTAATAATATTTATTTTACCCAAAATATGGATAATTTTGGCCCCTTATTCGGAGATGTCCCACTTGGATAAAATTTCATTCAAATGAAGTCCAACCGGATTTTATCATTATTGTTTTTAACAATAATAATAATAATAATTTTTGTATATTATTATGAATAATAATATAGTTGTAATTTTAGAGGGGTCCTCAGCCCTAATATTTTCGTAATTTAAGATCGTATTTGACCTCATTGGCTCCCAAATATATGAAATTCGTCCTGAATTGAGGTCATTCATGACTCTAGGCACATATAAATTTTCATTATATAGCCCTTTTTTTGTACGAGGATTTGTGGTATTTTAGATCAGGATTTTCGATCAGGATTGCTGACCCTTAGATCAGGATTCTGATCGAAATAAGGGCCTTCCCAGCTTCTTGGTCGAAAGGATTTTCGATCAGGAATCCTGACCCTTAGGTCAGGATTTTCGATCAGGGATACTGACCCTTAGATCAGGATTTTCGATTAGGAATGCTGACCCTTAGATCAGGATTCTGATCGAAATAAGGGCCTTCCCAGCTTCTTGGTCGAAAGGATTTTCGATCAGGAATCCTGACCCTTAGGTCAGGATTTTCGATCAGGGATGCTGACCCTTAGATCAGGATTTTCGATCAGGAATGTTGACCCTTAGATCATGATTCTAATCGAAATAAAGGCCTTTATTTGGATGGTGTGTGGCCTCTCCGAGCCTTTAGCTCCTTACAGCTAGTTTCCGTGCTGCCTCCGTGGCATCGTTTGACAACCATCCATTCTCAAGGTGTGCTATGATAGGATCTATCCAGCATCCTCCTATTCCGACAGGAGCAATGAGCTTAGAATCAGTTGTAAGGGTTCTCAGAACTTGGAAGTAGACGCTCCTAGAATGGGTCTCAACCCTTGAACTGAGATAAGGCATCGACCTTTGTATTCTCCTCCCTTGGGATATACCTGGCATTCATCTAACTGGGCTATCATAGCTTTCATAATCCTCAAGTGTTTGGCCATATTCTTTTCTATAGCCTCAAACTCTCCATTGACTTGTGAGACTACCATCTTTGAGTCTCCACGGACTTTCAGGTTCTTCACCCTCAAGGCTCTTGTCAATCCAAGGCTGGCTATTAGAGCTTCATACTCCGCCTCATTGTAGGTTGTTTGGAAGTCCAACTTCAAGGCATATTCGAGTATGAACCCATCGGGGCTTTGCATAACTAAACCTGCACCAGTGGTGGTTTTTGTTTTTGATGCTCCATCAAAATAAGACTTTTTGTTTTTGATGCCCCCATCAAAATAGAGCATCTAATACTCCTTCTTCTCTCCAGGGTTTTCTCACCTTGCTGACCTTCCTGGTCTATTACCTCCTGCCCCCAACTTCTTGGTTGTCCATGGTATATTCAACCACGAAGTCAGCTAGAGTCTGGGCTTTTGATAAGTGGATTTTATATCCACTTGAAGCGTTCCATATCGGCTTAAATTGATTGTCTTGGACTCAAGTTTGTTATAGTTTTGATGTGTTTTGTGTAGTTGTGCAGGTTAGCAAGAATGTTGATTAAGGTGGATGCTTCTGTCGTGTTTTGAGGTTAAATTGATTAAAATTCGGATTTTCCGGGAAGGTTGCGTAGTCTACACTGTTTTGGCCATATCTGGAGTTCTATAAGTCCGTTTTCAGCGATCTTACTGTCCACGCGAAGCTTGGGAGATTTTCTACAACATGGGACAGGGATTGCACGAGCAGGTTGCGTGTGTTGGGCGCAGACAGCTCGACAATCAGACTGATGGGAGCAGGAAATTACTGTTTTGCCCTTTTCAAGTTCTAATTGTATTTTGGGCAGTTTTTAGTACCTTAATTGAATTCTAATTGTAATAGAAGGCAATTTCTTGCTGGGCAAGAATTATAGAGACTATATAAACACATCCTATCATTGTAATTTTGATAACCATTACATATCAATTACTTAGGTTTATTTGTATCTTTTCATACTTTGTTGTTATCATGGTTTCATTAGATCCCATGATGACGAGTGGTTCGATTATTAACTAATCGTTGTCATGGGATTCTAACGGATTTATTTATGGAGCTTTAGTATCTTGATGCTTTAAAGATCTGTGTGTGATGTATATCTGATATCCTTGTATGGTTATGCTTACTTGATAGATGCGTCATGAACATCTAATTTGTTAATCTCTTGTGAAGCGAGAGTGGATCTTGAGATTTAGAACTTGCCATGCTAGCATAGGATAGGTTGGTGTTTTAACATCATGATTTGTAGCGTAAATAGAGATATTATGCTCCCCTATGTGATCAATGTGGATAACTTGTTCTTCAACCGTTATGTTTTCAAATTCTATAGAGATATAGGGTCTAAGCATAATTGGTGTCTATTCATCTTCTATCTCTTTTGTGGATGTATGTTTAGTTTGGTATTCGTATACTGAGAAGTAGCGTATACTTATTTCGTGTTATCCGATCAGATATCATAACCATTGCATATAGTGATTAAAGGCGTCAGATCTAAGCAAAGTATTTAATGAAGTTAGGATTCCATGTTTTCTCTTGCAGAAGTAATTTGATTTAAATTCTCGTTAGTTAGTTAGTTAATTCTTAGTTTGTTAATTTGTTTTTTTAGTTAATCTTAGTTAAACAAAACCCAATTTGTTAATTGTCTTATCAGTGAATAATAATCATACATTGTTGCATAGGTACTTCTACTGAATTAAAACCATAACCAGATCTTTGTGGAAACGAACTTGACTTATATCTATATTACTTGTGACCACGTACGCTTGCGTGATTTAGTGCAAACAAGTTTTTCGCGCCGCTGCCGGGGATCATCGGTATTTTATTTTTGGTTTATATGCTTGTCAATAGTGGTCGTTAGAGTTCACTGACTCAGATTTTTTCTTACCTATTTTGTTTAGTTTGGTGTGTTTCAGGTACGTAAGTGTTTGAAGATGGCATGCGAGGAGTTGCCATGGTGGGCATGTTCGAGGACATCCATGCCTCAGCAATGTGAGCAGTGTTTGGGCGTTCATGATCCCTCACAATATTGTTACTACGAAGGAGTTGATCCATATGTCACTTATGAGGAACAACCATATTTTCAATATCATCCTCAACAGTACCCGCAAGATGTTTCAAATATGTCATATTTCTTTGGTAGTGAAGAGTTTCAACATCAGCAACCTACTCCTACTTTTCAGTCAGATGAGGTTGATGCTATGAAGGAGATTAGGATGCTTCTAAAGAGTACTGTGGAGTCTATCAATTCTATGGGGACACTAGTTGCTCAAGTTTTGAGTGCCTTGGAACAAGAGAAACAGCAATTCATATTAGAGGCAATTCCAGAAAATAACGGTGACTTGGAGCAAGGTACTGCATGCTTAATTGAGGAAAACAAATTCCAAGGTGAGGTGAGTGTTCACAAGCCGTGTGAGGAATTTGATCATGCTAGTATGGTGGATGATTTGGAAAGGGCACTATTTGAGACAAACACTGATGAGCTACACAAATTTCAAGAATTGGTATATGCGTACCAAGAGGCTGAAGAACATGGGAAAGATGCAGGTCTTCTACTTGTCTCAGAGTTTGAAGATGGAGGTAGTGCATTAGAGCCAATGGAGGAAGTTTTCTTTGAGGAACCAAAGGCTTTAGCAACTTACATTTACCCTCATCCATTATATTCAAGAGAAGCTCGCGAATGTGTGTTGTTCTACAAATTGTCAGATTTTGGGTTGACAGATGAAGGCATTGGAATAGGACATAGTTGTTACACGAATAGGTCAAGCGAGGAGAAGTGGCAGAAAGTGTGCCGCCGTGATGACGATGAAGTCTCGCGAAGAGATGACCAGGCCAACTATTATCATCCTTAATGGAGGCTTGGAAGTAACGTCAAGCTATTGACGTTAAAGGAGCGCTTCGTGGGAGGCAACCCACACATTTGTAAAAAAAAAAAATTGCCAAAATCGTGAACATAAGTTGATATGGAATATGGTGAACAAGTTTTCAGCACATGGGATTTCACGCGCAGCGGCGCATACTCCACGCCAAGTCGAGTTCAACCTACTGTCCACCAGGTTTGTGTCCGTGTATATATGTGTTTAGCACATATTTATAAAAAAAAATAAAAAATCAGCGCGGCTGCTTATCAATTCTTGTCCGAATGTTTTTGTGTTTTAACACAAAATCATCCCCAACTTCATCTTTTATTATTATATCTCTCAACTTAAATTCCTAACTCTATTCTAATATTAATTCTACACCCTTCCAATCCCATCTCATCTTAAATCCTAATAAAAAATCGTTATACACCCATCTATATATACACCTATAGACACAAAAATCCTACCCCCATTCCAATTATATTTCCTACAATAATTTCAAGGCTTCAAGATTCAAGTTTGGGGGATTTTTTAATTGCAAGTTTCACTCCGGTTCGTATTTGGGGTATAATTCTTCCTTTTATTTGGATATTACGAATTGTGTTCTTGCATTATTAGGGTTGTGTGTTCTTGATTATTTGGGGGTATTTGTGAATTCGAATTTTTTGTGGATTTTGGTGAATTTTGTGAGTTGGGTATTGATTTATATGGCTCCTAAGCATGGGAGAGGTAGTGCCAATGTTGTGAAATTTTCTTCTTCGACGACGAATGTTAAATTTAATCGGTTGTTGTGGAGGCCAATTGCTAAGGAAGGGGGATTTTTGCGGAAAAAAAATGTTGGGTTGGTTCATATAATTGGTGAAAGTGGTTCGGGAGTTTTATACCATTGCCAAAGATGATCAGGATGGAGGGTGACTGTTCGGTATTTAGGTATGTTTTCTGCTATCCTTCGTATTTACTTCCATTCAATGCGGACATTGAATATTTTAAGTTTGGGGGTGGTTTGGGGGATTAGTAGTTGTTGTTGTATTATTGGTTCATGTAGGATTTCATGCTTTTCATATTAGTAGTAGTATATTATGCATTTATGTTCGTGTTATCTACGTTTGTGTCATATAAGACATTCTGTTTTTATGTTCGTATTTCATGTGAGTTCATAATAGATGCATTTGCACCCATGCTTGATAGAAATTTTGTGTTGTTGACGCTTTTGATTGAGAAGTGATATGCTTTGTTCTTGTGCACACACATACACTAGTAAGTTGGAGCTAGTAGACTTATTGAATGTTGTAAGTGATTAGAAGGACATGAATATGTGCAAGATGATTTAGTTTGCATGCTTTGAATACAAGTAGGTGCGTTAGAGAGATTTTTGCTTGGGATTGAGTATGTTTTTCCACCAAGTGAGCTTTTGAGCCTTTTGCATTTTATTCGTTTACTTGAGTGTCCACGGATTGTTTGCATTGCAAGCAGTTGTTTGAGATCTTTCTTGAAACGCATGACATTAATTGACGATTAAAATGATAAAGGCATTAGGAATAACCGCATATTTTCCCATATTACCACACCATATTTACATGATCAATTAGTTAACCCGTTGAGCTTAATCATATTTTTTCGGTGACATACCACATTATTTGCCTAGACCTTTTTCTTGTATTGGCCGTACATTATTTTGAACCCACATTGTCAAAGGCTAGTAGAGTGCTTAAGGGAGTAATAAGGTGTGCAAGGAGGGGTTTATTGTTGGTCATACTTTTGGGGGAAATATTGAAAATTGGGTTATTTGTTTACTTGATAGTCGGCATGTGTAATAAAGTTGTGGGATCATTGTTATTGTTTATATTATTGTTTGTGTTATATTTAGCTCTCGAAGAAAAAAAAAATGAAAATGAAAAAAATGAAAAAAAAAAGAGAAAAAAAAAGGAAAAAAATATATTATGAGAGCATGTTTGTGTTTGTTGTGATCCTATTTCAGTCGACTAGTCGAGTGTTTGTTTTAGTAAAAATTATGTGGGGGGGAAAATAGGGTGTTGTGTATGATTTATTATGGTACTTACTAGCTTTTGACACTTCACCTGATTTGGCTTATTTGACATACCTTGTCCCTAGCCCCGTTACAACCCAAATAAAGACTTTTTGATTATCGTCATTGATGTATGTTGTGTTAAGAGTTAGATTGATACCAAATGTCAAGCATGCTTATGATTTTGTTGGAATTGAGTGATACACTTACCCTTGTTCTTGAGAGAGTATTCTTTTGTGAGTGGATTGTGAGTGTTTACTTGTTTTTGCGTATGAGATCCCGAGTTTTGTCTCAAAGATGTACTTTTGTAGGCTTAGCATGTTTACTAACTTATTCTTACAGTTGACATGGACTTGTGAGAACTTATGCATGTTCATTGAGTAGACTATGTGAATACTTGCACTTTCGACACCAAGACATTGTGTATTTACTTTGATCCTTAAGTTGATATGGCATGAGAGGATTTGAGGTATGGTAGGATATTAGTACTAGATCATTTGCATTTTCATATTAGTTGCATTCATGCATTGCATTGTATTGTTAGTTAGATGGATTTTGTGGGTACATTCACTATAGGCCTTCACGAGACCTTACTCGTCCACTAGGGCTACCTAGGGGTTTAAAGGGCTTGTTGCATATGCCAAATGCAACCGTGATCACCTACGGAAGTGGTACTAATTAGTTAGTTAGTTGTAATTGTTTATGCTTGAGGACAAGCATCGGTTTAAGTTTGGGGGTGTGATAAGTGGATTTTATATGTTAGGTCGAATACACAAAAAGCAATCAAATACTGTATGAGTAACTTAACAAGAACACACTGTTTAACAATTAAAAACTGTTTTGAATTAACAATTCCTCTCTCAGTGATGTAAATATCACAGAGAGCTGCTTAGGTTACAATCAATGAATTTCTCAATATTCGATACCCTTCTAGGGTTAACCTAACTGTATTTATAGAACATACAGCTTCGTACAATCAGTAACTGATTCTCCTATAATCAAGCTATACAATTGATATCAATCACGATTGCTCCAGTCTTCCAAGTCAACTCAATCTCTTTGACAGCTTTCCAATCTTCAAAGATATTGCTTCCATACTTATCTTGCATCAACCTTTAAACACTGTTGACTCTTCAGACAATACCGCTACAGAGTTTAACAACCTCTGTTGCGCTTCCAGTCAGAGTTTAACTAAACCCTGACTGCTTCCAGCTAAACTTTGTTTTGTCACTATAGCTTCCAAACACTGTTCTCATCAATCATTTCTAACAATCTCCCCCAACTTGTCCATTAGCAAAAATGTACAAGTTTACAGTAAATGATGATGTCAAAACAAATACAAAGTTTTACAGTGTTTAACATACAAACAGAGTTTAAACTTTTACTTAACAAACTTACAACTTTTGTCTACCTAACTTCCTCAAGATCAGGAGCTGTTCTGAGATAATCAATCAACAACCTTCTCTCAGCATGTTCAAGTTCAATCTCCATAGCTTCCTTGATCTCTTTCAAATCTGGATCATTCTCATCAGTTTGAAAAATAGCAGCTCTGAGATCATAGATCTTGTTTCTTCTTATCTCATTTCCCAACCTGATGTATTTCACCTCTTCAGATTTTACATTGAAATCCAGAACAGTAATTCCAAGATCTGTTTTCAGCTTTGTAGTCCCTTTCTTCATTTCTATCAGATTGCCATTCCAATCTCTGTACTTAGGAACATACTTTTCAGCAGACTTTGTTCCTGTAACAACTTTAGCATTCTGCATATACCTCCTTATAGAATTAGCAATAAGCTGTGTTTGTCGATTTCTGACTCTGAAGATATGTAAGACATACTGAAGTTCCTCAAATAATTTTAGCTTGATTGCTTCTTCATTCACTCTATACACTGACCCATCTGCCATAAAGTATAACAGAAAGTGAATGTCTAAGCTTCTTTGACGAACTAGCTGAACTGACTCCAACTTGTCTAGATTTTCTTGATTAATACCAGAACCAAGAGATACAAGTGCAGAGGGATCTCTTGGACTGTTACTAAATCTCAAATCTCTTGTTGAACCTAATCCAGAAGTATTTCTGCCTGGTGGCTTTCCTGAACATGCAGCATTATGTTGATATCCACCAGTCACTCCTGCTTCTTCTTGCACTGGAATCTTTGGCCTTGAAAAACCAGGTAAGGGTTTACTTTGTGGTTGTACAACTTGTGTGGCAACAGAGGTTGTAACAATCATTTTGCCTTTGTTCTCCTCATTCATTACCCCTTTTAACTTCAATTTAGCATCAAGAGAAGACTTTCTGATCAACTTTTCTTTATCTTCTTCTTCTTTTTCTTCTTCTTCAATGCCAGTTAATTTCTCTTTGATTTCAATGCCTTTAAGAACAGGCTTTGCAGTTTTAACCACTTTCTCTCTCTTCTTCAACTTATCAGACTTTAAAGCCTTCAAATGCTTTTCTTGTAAACTTTTCTCTTCAGCTTTAGCATCTTCTAAAGTAACTCCTTCTGCATTCTCTTCCATAAAAAGCTTAACAGCTAACTCCTCATCAGTCTTTGGATTTGATACTAATTCCAAACTCTTGGTCTTTGAAGTACCTTGAGTTTCAGTATTTATTCCAACAGACTGTGATTTAAAAGATTTGCCAGATCTCAGAGTTTGCCTTTCAGAGTTTAAGACCTTACTCTTATCACTTGCCCCTCCATCTCCAGCATCATCCTTTAGAGTCAGAGTTTGAGAAACTTTGCATTTAGACTTAGCAACTCTCTCCCCCTTTTTGACATCATCAGGAATGAGTATTGATGTAATGAGCTCCAAAGAGTTAGCAATAGACTCAACCTTAGAAAACAGAGCAGTTTGATTTTCTTCAACTTTTCCTAGCCTGGCAAAGAGAGTGTCTTGAACTTTAGACAGCTGGACAGCTTTTATTTTGGACTCTCTTTCCATCTTCAATTCTCTTGACTATATCTCAGTCTTTAAAGAAGCAATCTCTTGTTTTGTTTCAGCAAAATTGCCTTCCAGAGTCTTGACTTGTACCACAGTTACCTTTAAACATGATAAGAGCTCTGGATTTGAAATTTGCTTTGCAGTTTGCTTCACAAACTCAGCTGCTCTCCCTTTTGGAAAAATACAGTCTTGTTTATACCAATTTTCAGCAGATTTAGCTAGATGCTCTACTTCAACTGCATGAGATGGACAAGGCTGATCAAAAGGTGTATGCTTATTATCTGTCTGTGCTGGTGCACTCACAAAAGAATCAGAGTTTGCACTACTATCAGATTCATTTTCAGCACTTGCATCTTTAGCTTGAGCATCCTTTAAAGAACCACTGTGCTGAGCTGTGTCAGCCACAGTTTCTTCAACAACTTCTGCAACCTTTTCCATAGTCACCTCATGTTGCACAGGCTCTGCAACAGAGTTTACCTTTGTAGCTTCAACAGGTATGGATTCAGAAATTATCTTAGTTACCTGATCAACTTCATCACCTTTGTCTGCAATAGGAGAAGCAGTAGATACCAGCTCTGTGTGTGATGCTGCAGCTTCAGGAACATTTACTGCAGGCTCATCAGCTACACCAGGAGCTTCAACACGATCAACAGGTGAGATAGGATCAAGAATTGAATCAAGAACATCATGCACTGGTGAAAAACCATCTCTGTGATCCTCTTCTACAAGCATTTTATCCTCTGTAGGTATTTCAACATTAACAATATCCTCTGCAGGTATTTCAACCTCTGCAGGTATTTCAACTTTGTCAGCCACAATATCCTCTGCAGGCATTTCAACATTCACTGTAACCTCAACAGTAGGTGTTTGCTGTGAAACCACTTCTTGAGCTTCAACAATTTGCTCATTATCAGACTCTGAAAGAACTAATCTCCTTCTCTTGACTTGAGGCACTACAGTCTCCTCTTCATCTTCACTGGAGCTCTCTTTAGGTGGTGAAAATGAAGGTCTGTTTGCCTTTTGTTTCATTCTTCTTGTATAAACAGCTCCAGGTTGTGTCTGTTTAGCCTTTGAGTGTTTAGTGTTTTGGGCAGTATGTTTCTTTCTTTTTGGCTTGGTTTTGGCTGTTTCAGTAGGTGCTGGCTCAGAGTTTAAGGTTTCAGTGTTTAATGGTTCAGTGTTTAATGGTGAAGAGTTTATTATTGGAGAGTTTATGGGTGAAGAGTTTAAGGTTTCTGGTTGTGGTTGATGAGATGTAGTAGGTACAGTGGTTGTGGGTGTTGTGGGTGTTGGTTCAGAGTTTATGGTGTCTATTGGTTCAGGCATTTATTGTGGTGATTGAGGGTCTTGTGGTTGGTTTACATAGTTCTGTAAGGCTAAAGGCATATACATATCTGGTATTTGTTGTTTAGTAACATCTTTGTTTGTCAAATCAGAAAACATTCTTTTAGCAACTTGAAAAGGCTGAATAACATCAGCTTCATCAATTGGAATGTTAGGCACACAGGCAGTAAATAGCAATTGACAAAAACGAGCAAAATAGACAGTAGTAGTCTCAGACAAACGTTCTCCCAAGTTCATTAGCACTAGTCTACCAAAATCAAAATTACCTCCATATAATAGAGCATGACCAATTTGGAGAGTGTCAAGAGGAAGTGCATCCCAGTTTGTTGTCTTCTTTCCAAAAGCTCTTGTGATGCAATCGAAGAAGAAACTCCATTCCTTTCTCAAACTTGGCCGTCTCAAAGACCCTATCTTATTCAAGTTTCCTGCACATCCAATTTGCTCCAACATTGTCCTCAAGCGATCATGACCAACAACACTGTAAGAAGTGTGTGTCTCAAAATCCAGAGCATCCCTAACAGTAGTTGGAGTAATGATATACTCTGATTCATCATGAGTGAAAGTGATTGTGGGAGTGCCAGACTCTTCTCCATCATCATATACAGAGTTTGTCCAGAAAGCAGCAATTTGTGATGCAGATAATGTTGGTGGTGCAGTTAGAGCCTTCCCTATTTCAGAGTCTTTCAAGAAATTTTGGAACACATGAAACGCCTCTGGAGCATTTACAGTCTCCAGTGGTGCTGCATAGTTACTAGGAAGAAAAACTAACCCTGCTGCATCAAACGCTTTAGTTGCCATTAGTAAGATATGATACGAAGAGATTTAGAGAAAAGATGTACGGTAAGTGTTTACCAAAATGTGAAGAAGAGTATATGAGAATTTTGAAAGTGAATGAATAAGCAAGTAACTGTGAGTGGGTGAATGTGAATCGATATGGAGTGAGAGACTAAAGACGATTTGAGTAAAATTAAAACTCAATCGTTTATTTAGTAAAAGCGCGCAACTGTTGTAGAGTAATGTGTGAATGGAACACTATCATGGGACACGTGTCAAACAACCAATGGATCACTTAATAATTACCGCTGTCATTCCTATAATCACGACACTTACACTAATTAACAGTTGTCAACTACCTCAATTACTCCAAAATAATCAAATCATCTAAATGAAACTGTACCTTAGAGTACTTAACACAACTCAACAGTGTTTATCAATTTTCCAGCTTTATCACTAAAACCATTTCAAAAATTGCACAGTTGTGAATATCAGTGTGTGTGAAGCAGAGTTTACTGAAATCAATTTTTAGAGCATCTAATATTTCATAAAATCCATAACAAAAATCAATAAACACTGAATGCACAAACTCTCATAGTAAACACTGATTGTTTGATGAATGCTAAACTCTGTAGTTACTGTAATACAGAAATCTGAAAACTTCTATTCCCTTTGATGTCCATGATTATCCAAGTAAGCACACAGTCTTTGAAGACAAAAAGATCAAGAGATAGAAATCAGAGCATCATTCAGTGAATAACAGTCATGATCTGGATAATCTCACAAACTCTCAAACACACAAGTGTTTAGGTGAAGTGTTTACACTCACATTCAATCAGAAGTAGCAGAATCTACCATATGCTTGAATGTCCACCAATTCTACACTACTTTGAATACATGTATGCACAAATCAAAAGGACTTTATTCAGGGTTTAAATAGAGTAAGATCAAACAGATGAAAAGAGATGTTTTATTCATGAGTGACTTCAAGCTGAACATTTTAATAGAACAAAGTGTTCAGTCACAATGTTAGTACATATTTGTACAAGATCAGTATATATGCCCTTTTTTTATTTTTTTATTTTTTAATTTTTTTTTATAATTTTTTATTTTTTTATTTAGCATATATACTGAGTAAACTTTTCTTTTCTTGAGAAACACTCATCTGCTTGAAAAAAAAAATATAACTACTCTTAACACTTCAGAGTATAAGAAAAATGAGCAGTTAATAAGGCTCAAAGGGGTTTACTAAGGATTGAAATTATGAACAGTGTTTATACAGTGTTTGAACAAAGTTCAAAAGAATTTTGAACAGTGTTTGAAGAAATGGTGAATCCTATTGCCTTTATCATTTTCATGCACACACATATCATGTAATCTCAAAATGGTTTAATACAAGTTCTAGAGAAACATACTTCCTGATGAATATCACACAACAATAAATACTGATTGATAGAAAATGTATCAATCACTGATTTGGCTCAAACTCTCACAGGGTGTAGACATGATTCTGAACTCACCAAACTAATCAATGACCCATCTCAAGTTTTATGATTTTCACAAGTACAAACAAGGAATCATCAAGAACCATACCTTTGGAAACAGAATGTCACTTATCAGAGTTTAGAGTTCATCAATAACCAAAATTATTTATGAGAGGCAATGCACACAATATTCATAGACTCAGAGTTTAGGACTGAATAAACTAAGAGATGCTATAAATATGAAACAGTATCATGCTGTGTTGATTTACTGCATAAAGTCTGATTAGATTACAGTGACTCAGAAAGAATCATGATTTATTTACTGAGAATCATGCTTCATACATTTTTCTTCATTGGTATATTCATTCAGACAATAATCAATTCTGAATTCACTGAGTGTATCCAACATATTAACAGTGTTTAACAGACAGACATGCTGACAGAGTTTAACAGGGTTTAAACATAAGCATGCATAACAGAGTTTAATACTAAGGTTCACATAGCACTTAACAATTTACAGAAAACATGAGCAATAAGTTTTTGAGTCTAACCAACATCTCTAGTCAAAACTAGAGACCATTCCTAGTTCATTGACCAGTCTTGTAAATGTAGCTTCACTCAATGGCTTCGTGAAGATATCTGCAAGTTGTTGTTCTGTAGACACAAAGTGAAGCTCAATGTTTCCTTCCTCTACATGCTCTCTGATGAAGTGATACCTTATGTTGATGTGCTTTGTCATTGAATGTTGTACTGGATTACCTGTCATTGCAATAGCACTTTGATTATCACAGTAAATAGGTATCTTGGTATACCTTAATCCATAATCCAGCAGTTGATTCTTCATCCATAAAATCTGTGCACAGCAGCTACCAGCAGCAATATACTCTGCTTCAGCTGTAGATGTAGATATTGACTTCTGTTTCTTGCTGTACCAGGAAACAAGTCTGTCACCCAGAAATTGACAACTTCCACTGGTGCTTTTTCTGTCTATCTTACATCCAGCAAAGTCTGCATCAGAGTAACCAAGAAGTTTAAACTCTGATTCTCTTGGATACCACAGCCCCAAAGTTATAGTGCCCTTGAGGTACTTAAATATCCTCTTTACTGCTGTTAAATGTGGTTCTCTTGGATCTGCCTGGAATCTTGCACACAAACAAGTTGCATACATGATATCAGGTCTGCTAGCTGTCAAATAGAGTAAAGAACCAATCATTCCTCTGTAACTTGTTATATCTACTGATGACCCTGCATCTTTGTCCAATTTTGTTGCAGTTGCCATGGGAGTTGTTGCAGATGAACAATCAAGCATACCAAATTTCTTGAGAAGGTTTCTGGTATATTTTGCTTGATTTATAAAAATTCCATCATCTGTTTGCTTCACCTGTAAGCCTAGAAAATAACTAAGCTCTCCCATCATACTCATTTGATATTTTGACTGCATGAGTTTGGCAAACTTCTTACAGAGTTTATCATTAGTAGATCCAAAAATGATGTCATCTACATATATCTGTACTAAAAGCAAGTCACTACCAGTTTGGAAGTAAAACAGAGTTTTGTCAATAGTACCTCTGTGAAATCCACTTTCTAGTAGAAATTTGGCAAGGGTTTCATACCATGCCCTTGGTGCCTGCTTAAGTCCATAGAGTGCCTTGTCTAATCTGTAGACATAGTCTGGATATTTTGGATCTACAAAACCTGGTGGTTGTTCCACAAACACTTCTTCTTCAAGTTTTCCATTCAAAAATGCACTTTTTACATCCATCTGAAACACTTTGAATTTCATGTGAGAGGCATATGCAAGAAAGATTCTGATTGCCTCCAATCTTGCCACTGGAGCAAATGTTTCATCATAGTCTATTCCTTCTTGTTGTGAGTAGCCTTTTGCAACCAGTCTTGCCTTGTTCCTTGTGATAACACCCTCACTGTCAGTTTTATTCCTGAAAACCCATTTAGTACCAACAATGGATCTGTTCTTGGGCCTTGGTACAAGTGTCCACACTTCATTTCTTTCAAATTCATTTAGCTCTTCTTGCATTGCTGTTATCCAGTCGGCATCTTTAAGAGCTTCTTCCACTTTCTTTGGCTCAGTTTGTGACAAGAATGCATGAAATAGACATTCATTTGTTGTTGCACTTCTTGTCCTTACTTTTGCATCTGGATCACCAATAATCAAATCAGGTGTGTGAGATTTAGTCCATTTTCTTGCAGAAGGCAGATTGCTTCTGTCATCATGTGATCCTCCCCCTTGATCCATGCTCTCCTGATTTTCTTGGTGCCTTTCTTCATTTTCTGATGCTCCCCCTGAATGTGACTTCTCAGAATTATCAACAGAGTTTGAATCAACAGAGTTTGATTCAAAATCATCAACTGAGTCACTTTCAGTGTTTGAATTATCACTTTGATGTGATTCTTCATGCTCCCCCTCAACTGGTTCTTCCCTTGTTTCTGATTGAAGAGTTTCTTCAGTATTTACCAGTAGAGGTTCAGAGTTTAGATCAACAGAGTTTGTCAAATCAGTCTGATCAGAGTTTACTTTTTCAGAGAATAAATCTTCATTTTCAAAGTGGAGTTGATCATGTTCATTGACATCTTCTAGTCCAGTTATTTTCTTGTCATCAAATGACACATGAATTGATTCCATGATCACTCTAGTTCTCAGATTATAAACTCTGAATGCCTTTGTTGACAGTGGATAGCCAACAAAAATTCCTTCATCTGCCTTTAGGTCAAATTTGGTCAACTGTTCAGGATGAGTCTTCAACACAAAGCACTTGCATCCAAAAATATGAAAATATTTTAGATTTGGCTTTTTCTTCTTCACCATTTCATATGGTGTTTTACCATGCTTGTTGATCAGTGTTGCATTTTGAGTAAAACAAGCAGTTTGAACTGCTTCTGCCCAGAAATATGTTGGCAACTTTGCTTCATCTAGCATGGTTCTGGCAGCTTCTATCAAGGTTCTGTTCTTCCTCTCCACTACACCATTTTGTTGTGGAGTGCCAGGTGCAGAAAACTCTTGTTTTATCCCTTTACTCTTGCAAAATTCTTCCATTGATGAATTCCTGAACTCAGTTCCATTGTCACTTCTGATTATCTTCACTTGATTTTCTGACCCTTTTTCCAGTTGTAATATATGTTCTGTCAGTGTTAATGCAGTTTCATCCTTCTTTGCAAGAAAATATACCCATGTGTACCTGGTATATTCATCAACAATGACTAGAGCATATTTCTTCTTTCCAAGAGACATCACATTCACTGGACCAAAAAGATCAACATGTAGTAGATGATAAGGATCAACAATTGAAGACTCAGATTTGCTTTTGAAGGAGACTTTTCTCTGTTTGGCCTTTTGACAAGAATCACACAGCCCTTCAACATTCAACAAAGATTTTGGTAGACCTCTTACAAGATCATTCTTGATTAGCTCATTGATGTTGTTTAGATTTAAATGAGAGAGTTTCTTGTGCCACTTCCAACTCTCCTCACTGGACATTCTTGTTGACAGACACACTGCTTTGCCATCAGAGTTTGTTGACAATTTAATTTCATATATGTTATTGTGTCTGTTTCCAACTAGAGCAACTTTCCCTGTAGATTTGCTGATCACTTGACAATATTCAGGTTGAAAATCTACATGATATCCTCTGTCACAGATTTGACTCACAGATAGCAGATCATGCTTGAGTCCTGGAACCAGAGCTACATTTGTGATGATGACATTTCCAAGATTAATATTGCCATATCCCAGTGTATGTCCTATGTTGCTATCTCCATAGGAAACTTCTGGGCCAGCCTTCTCCTCAAACTCTGATAGCAGGGCTTTATTTCCTGTCATGTGTCCTGAACATCCACTGTCCACGACAAGGGTACTAACCCTGTTGCCCTGCAATCACAAACAATCACTGATTATTAGTTTTAAGGATCCAGACTTGCTTGGATCCTTTGGCTTTCTTAATTCTGTTAGCTTTTGCAGCGGAATTCACATTATCAGAGTTTAAGCTAACTTTTTCAGAGTTTACATTTGCAGAGTTTACTTTAACCCATTTCAAATTTGGTTTGGGTTCATAGTAATTATAATAAATAGCATGATAATCTCTGCAAGTGTAAATAGAATGCCATGTACTTCCACAGTGTTTACATAAAGTCTGTGGTCTAGTTTTCACATAATCACTCTTTACTGCAGTTTTAGAGGGTAAAGAATTAATGTTCTTATTCTTACTGCAGAAACTAGCAAGATGATTAGTGCTACCACAAATAAAGCATGTTTTTCTAGGAGCTAATGAAGCAAGCATTGGCTTAATTCCTGAGGTTATGCCTACCTTTCCATTTCTGTTTTTCTTAGGCATTCTCTGTTTGTTGACAGACTTTATTTCCTTAAGCTTATGCTTGAGTTGTTTATCTGTCATTAAACCAATGTTAGCCTCTTTAACAAAAGTTTTAGCATATGACTCTTTAACAGCCTTTTTCTGTGCTTCAGTCTTAGGTCCACCTGTTCCCATGACATTACCTTCAGATGAACGATGTGGTCTAACTTTTACCTGATTTTCAAATCTAAGTTCATATCCCTCAGAGTAACCTAGACCTACTGTATCTGACTGAAACACTTCTTGAGTATCTTTACCAGAGTGTGTCCAAGTTTTAATGATGTGTTTAGTATCCTCCAATTCTGATTCTAGTTGCTTATACTTACCTAGCAACTCTTGTTCAATAAACACTGCATCATCTCTTTCTTTTTGAATTTTATTCATGTTCTCTAACTGTTCCTCAACAAGTTTATTTCTCTCTTTAAGTTGAGAACACTCAGTCTTTATCCTCTCATTTTCTAAAGTCTGATCCCTATAACTGATATGCAATGCTTTAAGATATATTCTCAATTCAGTTATATTATCAGTGTTATAAGCATAGGTAGTTGGGGGTACCTTGAGATCATCATTTTCAGTCTGAGTAGTAGCCATGAGAGCATAGTTGACTTCCTCATCTGAATCTGAAGTGTCTGCCCAATCTCTGCCTTTGGTGTAGAGTGCCTTTTCAGTTTTACCCTTCTTGCACTCAGGAGCATAGTGACCCATCTCCTTACACTTGTAGCATTGAATTTCAGACTTATCTTTCTTACCAGATTTGAAGTCCTTTCCCTTAGATTTCTTGAAATTCTTCTTGTCAGACTTTGAGTAGTCCCTGGAGAATCTCTTTCCCTTCTTGAAGTTCTTGTATCCCATCTTCTTGAAGGTCTTTACCATCAATGCAGCCATTTGCATCATCTCCTCATCATCTTCAGAATCAGATGATTCATCTGTGTTTGAGTCAACATCAGTGTTTGATGACTCATTCTCTGAATGTATGACTAAGGCTTTCCCTTTTGCCTTTCTCCTTGATGCCTCTTTCTTTGATGGTTTCTCCTCAACCTTAAGAGCAACAGACTTTGACTTTCTACTTGATCTTTTGTTTCTCTGCTCCAATTCCAATTCATGGGTTTTGAGCAGCCCATAAATTTCATCAATCTCTGTTTCACCAAGTTCATAATTATCTCTTATAGTGGTTGTTTTCACATCCCACTTTTCAGGTAGAGAAAGAAGAAACTTGAGATTTGAGTCTTCTAAATCATACTCTTTGTTAACCAATGACAAATCATTTAGCAGTTTACAGAATCTGTCAAATGTTTCTGTCATGGTTTCATCAGACTTTGCCTCAAAGTGCTCATACTCCTGAGTGAGTATGTTTCTTCTATTTTTCTTGATTGCAGGAGTTCCTTGACACCTAACCTCAAGTGCATCCCATATTTCCTTTGCTGTTGTGCAGTTAATCACTTTATTAGACATAACATTGTCTAATGCACTGTGAAGTAAATGTCTCACTTTTGCATCCTTTGCAATAGATGAAAGATCCTCAGCAGTTAGATCTTTCTTTTCTTTTGGAATGACCTTTGATTCCTCACCAGCAGCAGCAGCAGATAACTTTGTAGGTTTGTGAGGACCTTCATAAATTCTATCAAGGTATTCTGGATCTGTGGCTTCCAGAAACATGGTCATTTTTACCTTCCAGATTGCATACTCTGATGGCCTAAGTATTGGAACCCTTATTGTTTCATACCTACTAACAGTAGTAGGGGCTTTCTCAGATGGTGGAGGTATCTCTGCCATTGATTACTATTGTGTTTGGATCTTTAACTGTAATAAAGTAACAGATTAGGCTCTGATACCACTTGTTAGGTCGAATACACAAAAAGCAATCAAATACTGTATGAGTAACTTAACAAGAACACACTGTTTAACAATTAAAAACTGTTTTGAATTAACAATTCCCCTCTCAGTGATGTAAATATCACAGAGAGCTGCTTAGGTTACAATCAATGAATTTCTCAATATTCGATACCCTTCTAGGGTTAACCTAACTGTATTTATAGAACATACAGCTTCGTACAATCAGTAACTGATTCTCCTATAATCAAGCTATACAATTGATATCAATCACGATTGCTCCAGTCTTCCAAGTCAACTCAATCTCTTTGACAGCTTTCCAATCTTCAAAGATATTGCTTCCATACTTATCTTGCATCAACCTTTAAACACTGTTGACTCTTCAGACAATACCGCTACAGAGTTTAACAACCTCTGTTGCGCTTCCAGTCAGAGTTTAACTAAACCCTGACTGCTTCCAGCTAAACTCTGTTTTGTCACTATAGCTTCCAAACACTGTTCTCATCAATAATTTCTAACATTATATCCACTTGAAGCGTTCCATATCGGCTTAAATTGATTGTCTTGGACTCAAGTTTGTTGTAGTTTTGATGTGTTTTGTGTAGTTGTGCAGGTTAGCAAGAATGTTGATTAAGGTGGATGCTTCTGTCGTGTTTTGAGGTTAAATTGATTAAAATTCGGATTTTCCGGGAAGGTTGCGCAGTCTACACTGTTTTGGCCATATCTGGAGTTCTATAAGTCCGTTTTCAGCGATCTTACTGTTCACGCGAAGCTTGGGAGATTTTCTACAACATGGGACAGGGATTGAACGAGCAGGTTGCGTGTGTTGGGCGCAGACAGCTCGACAATCAGACTGATGGGAGCAGGAAATTACTGTTTTGCCCTTTTCAAGTTCTAATTGTATTTTGGGCAGTTTTTAGTACCTTAATTGAATTCTAATTATAATAGAAGGCAATTTCTTGCTGGGCAAGAATTATAGAGCCTATATAAACACATCCTATCATTGTAATTTAGATAACCATTACATATCAATTACTTAGGTTTATTTGTATCTTTTCATACTTTGTTTTTATCATGGTTTCATCAGATCCCATGATGACGAGTGGTTCGATTATGAACTAATCATTGTCATGGGATTCTAACGGATTTATTTATGGAGCTTTAGTATCTTGATACTTTAAAGATCTGTGTGTGATGTATATCTGATATCCTCGTATGGTTATGCTTACTTGATAGATGCGTCATGAACATCTAATTTGTTAATCTCTTGTGAAGCGAGAGTGGATCTTGAGATTTAGAACTTGCCATGCTAGCATAGGATAGGTTGGTGTTTTAACATCATGATTTGTAGCGTAAATAGAGATATTATGCTGCCCTATGTGATCAATGTGGATAACTTGTTCTTCAACCGTTATATTTTCAAATTCTATAGAGATATAGGGTCTAAGCATAATTGGTGTCTATTCATCTTCTATCTCTTTTGTGGATGTATGTTTAGTTTGGTATTCGTATATTGAGAAGTAGCGTATACTTGTTTCATGTTATCCGATCAAATATCATAACCATTGCATATAGTGATTAAAGGCGTCAGATCTAAGCAAAGTATTTAATGAAGTTAGGATTCCATGTTTTCTCTTGCAGAAGTAATTTGATTTAAATTCTCGTTAGTTAGTTAATTCTTAGTTTGTTAATTTGTTTTTTTAGTTAATCTTAGTTAATCAAAACCCAATTTGTTAATTGTCTTAGCAGTGAATAATAATCATACATTGTTGCATAGGTACATCTACTGAATTAAAACCATAACCAGATCTCTGTGGGAACGAACTTGACTTATATCTATATTACTTGTGACCACGTACGCTTGCGTGATTTAGTGCAAACAGCTTTGATGGCCGTCCTAGGCTTGTACTTAACATCGAATTCTCCTAGTTTGATTGCGTACTTGATAAGCCTTCAATTGGCTTTCGGGCAGTGGATTATGTGACGGCCCCAAATCCCTTAATCAAAATTAACTAGATAATGGTAAAGCATGCATATTAATTATTTAGACATTACCAATCCCACGCCTAGATCGCCAACAGGTAAGAGTTTGAAACAATATAACTACCAATTCAAAACCAATTATTTATTACAGACCACAAATTATTCTAAGTTCAAAAGATTATAGACTAAGTCAAAAGTCTAGCAAAACAAGATCCATCAGATCGCCACTCCCTTCTACCTGGAACTGCCTCCTATAGGCTACACCTGAACCACCACAATTCTTACGCGCAGTCTCAAGAGTCCTTACCATCTTCGAGTTTCACTGAAAGGTAAAGGAAAATAATATCATTGAGCCAATTGCTCAGCAAGTGCATAAACAACAATGTAAGACTGGCAAAATAATTCAACTGTAAAGCAAGATATAAAAATCTGCAAATGAACTGTATCAACTGAATCAATATCAAAATAAATGAGAAGGAATTGGAATATCTGATAAGACGCTACGAGCAACGCTGGGTGATCAGCCCACGACAGAGCTCCGAACCCGCATATCCAATACGGTGTTCATCAAATATAAGGGGATCCCAGGCACACATTGGCCTATAATAGTAACATGATTTGGACCGGCGCCTCGGTCAAAGTAACATTCCATCCAATTCCATAAGGTTAAACAATGTTTATCAATTTCAATTCATCTCAAAGAAACAAGATTCTCAATGTTATATCAAGTTGCTAATAAGCATGAATAGGATTCTCGGATTTCAAATGAATGATTTTCAGATTTTCGAATAAATGACAAGGCAAAGTGAAGAAAGTCAATCATTCTAGATTCTTGGGAGTTGGGATTCTGTTTAGTATAACTTGGTTAAGTCAAGAAAGATTAATTCAAGAAAAGTTAATCACGAAAGGTTAATCAAGAATCAACAATTGTTTTTAGTTAGAAACGAGTTCAAGTACAAGAAGATATTTAAGTAATTGGTTCGAGGATTCAAGAATTCGATAAGGTTATGAAAAGGTTTTCCAAGAAATATGATTATCGATTAGCAAGTCAAGTCAAGTTCAAGGGGTATGAAATCAATCACAAGGTATATGACAATAATAAGGTCGGAAAGAACTAGTTTGTGACAAACTAACAATTCAATATCTCATGGCATTCATCATATGGTAACAACAAGGTAGGATAGTACACTTGCCTTAAATCACGAGTTCAAACTAGATAGCGTCCTCCTCAATCGGCTCCTTGCCAGGCCTCCTACTCGGACCTATAATAATAATAAACAATATCTTATTTTCCCCTCTTTTGTTTACATATCACAAAGCAATCCTAATAATGCTAACGCCCCATCGATATATCCATGTTATACACATACATATATACATGTAAACACATAAGTCATGTAAGTCACTTAGCACGTAATTCACTTAACATACAATGTAGTATGATATAGTACTATAATGGTTCTACGACTTAACATTGGAGATGTGCCTTTAGGGTTTTGGAAATCACTTATTATATTTTTAGAAATTTCGGCGGCATCTCCTTTGTATAGTTGTCAAACCATACCGAATATAATCGGTCTCAATCAATCACAAAACAACACAATGCACCTCCAATGGCTACAACTCCATCAACAATCGACTACTACAACCACCAAGCAATCCTAGGCTATCCTACTCTCTCCACGACGACTCATTAAGCAATTCATAACTCAAATTCACATAGCAATTCAATCATGCAACCAATTAATTCATGTAACAATTTAATCAATTAGCACTTAAACAATTCAAGCAAGCAACTCACAATAATCCACACAATTCCCACAATCTCTCTTCTCTTCCTCCCTCTCTCGGCCTCTCGGCCTCTCTCTCTCCCTCTCCTTTCTCTCTCTCGGCTTCTCCCTCTCTCCCTCTCTCTTCCTCCCTCTCGGTCTCTCTCCCTCCTCCATCAATCTCTCTCGGCCTCTCCCTCTTCTTCACCAACAATCACATACAAAACCCTCACAATGACATACACCATTACTTACATGCATATCAATTCACAAAACCATAATCTCACATACCCACCAATGTTACTTATAAATTTTTCAATCAAAATCAATTTATAAACTTAACCCATCAAAGTTCATAACATATAATCATCAAAATCACTAACCCTTTTGATTTACACCTACTAACAAACATCAATCATCAAAACACACATACCCACAACTTGAAATCTTATAAAAACTCAAACCCATCATCAAACTTAACTTAATAACTTGTAAAAACTCACATGCATCCATATTACACTTAGCAATTATATGAAATCAAGAAATTGGGTCATGCATGTAACCCTTTGGCTCACTTTCGATCATAGCCGAGGGTTTGGGGTTCTCCGGAGAGCCCAAAATTCGTGGGTCTCTACCAAGGATTAACACCCAATCATACACACCCACAAAACTCACCTTTTATGCTTGATTTTCGAAAACCCTAATTTGCAAAGTGAAGAAAATTGAAATCCACAAACATGAGGGTGTAGAGGATGAAGAGAGGAGTATTTTTATGTATAGGACTTTGAGTTTTAATGGAGAAATCACCTTGAAAAGTGAGCTTGAGCTCTAATGGAGGTTATGAGAACTTGAGAGAAAAAGATGAAGTCAGTGTGGGGGGGGGGTGTTGTGTCTTGGCCGTGGGAATAAAATGAGGGGAGGGGAGGGTTTTTGTCCAAGCCTACTCACACACACATGTATTTTAATCATATTTTATTGATACATCTTTTAATTAAATAAAAGACTTGTAAAAATAATTCTATTTACAAGATATTTTGGATCCAAAAATAATTTATTGACACATAAAATTAAAATATGGAATTCTCTTCCTCAATATATTTTTAAAACATTTTTAAAATCGTTTTATGAAAAAGATTTGAATTTTACAAGTTTTAATATTTTAAAAAGGAAAATAATTGGAAAAATCCTTGTAAAATATTTAAATGCGAAAATAAATTAAACTTTTATTTTTAAAAAGTCTTTAAATGCATAAGGATAATAAAACAAGAAATTTCATGATTTTTACTAACTCCAAGAATTTTATAAAAATGTTTAAGCGCAAATAAAATCATGTTTTAACATTTAAAAGCTATACAGAATTTTAATAAAATTTCACGTCAACACATCTAGCAATTAGACACGTAACACATATTCACAATCATACAAACATGTAATGACTCATCAATTAAGGCACACAATAATATTTTAATGCCAAATAATATTATTTATAGAGTACGAAATTCCCAGATATTACATCCTTCCCCCCTTAAAAGGATTCTGTCCCCAGAATCAGCTATGTAAACAAATGAGGGTACTGTTCTAACATATCACTTTCTAACTCCCAGGTTGATTCTTCAACCTTAGGGTTCCTCCACAAGACTTTAACTAACGCAACTGATTTATTTCTAAGCACTTTCTCTCGGCGATCTTCTATTCTGATCGGCCGCTCCACATAATACAAATCTGGCTGAATTTCTACTGGCTCATACTCTATTACACACTTAGTGTCAGGATGAAACTTCTTAAGCATCGATACATGAAAAACATTATGAATATGCTGCATCTGAGGCGGTAAAGCTAATTCATAAGCTACTTTGCCTACGCGTCGCAGAATCTCAAAAGGTCCTACAAATCTTGGACTCAACTTTCCTTTCTTCCCAAATCTGGTTAATCCTTTCCATGGCGAAACTTTTAACAATACTGGATCACCTATTTCAAAATCTACTTTCTTTCTTGCTGGATCCGTATACTTTCTCTGTCTGTCTTGAGCAGCTCGCAATCTTTTCTGAATTATTTCCACTGTCTCTTTCGTCTGCTGAATCAATTCTGGTCCGACTATCTTTCGCTCACCAACTTCTTCCCAACACACAGGAGATCTACACTTCCTTCCATAGAGAGCTTCATACGGAGGCATCCCAATACTAGCATGATAGCTGTTGTTGTAAGAAAATTCCACCAAAGGTAGATGCTCGTCCCAATTGCCTTTAAAATCTATTGCACAAACTCTAAGCATGTCTTCAATTGTCTGAATCGTTCTTTCGCTCTGACCATCTGTCTGAGGATGATAAGCAGTACTCATTCTGAGTTGCGTTCCGAGATGTTCTTGAAACTGTCTCCAAAATCTTGAGTTAAAACGGGGATCTCTGTCAGATACTATCGATACTGGAACTCCGTGACGAGTCACAATCTCCTTCAAATACAAATGCACCAACTTGTCTAGCGAAAATCTCTCGTTAATCGGCAAGAAATGAGCTGATTTCGTCAGTCGGTCAACTATAACCCAAATCGCATCATGATTAGCCTTCGATCTTGGTAGACCTACTACAAAATCCATTGCAATGTGCTCCCACTTCCATTCAGGTATCTCCAATGGTTGAATTAATCCACTTGGTCTTTGATGTTCTGCTTTCACTCTTTGGCATGTATAACAACGACTAACCCACTCTGCAATTTCTCTTTTCATGTCTGGCCACCAAAAGTTCTTCTTCAAATCTTGATACATTTTCGTGCTTCCAGGATGTAATGAAAACTTAGAACTATGGGCATCACACAACAACTCTTCTTTCAACTCTTTCACATCAGGAATCCATATCCTTGAGGAAAATCTTAAAATACCTTGGTTATCTTTCTGCGTACAAATTTCTTCTCCGGTCAATTCATTCAATCTCTGATTCATTACTTCCTCTTGGCATTTCCGAATTTTGTCCAATAATACTGGTTGAAATGTCATGGTATAGACTTGCTCTGCTGGAATCTCTGTTGCACAAACTTCAATTTCTAACTTCTCAAACTCTCTAAACAATTCTTGGGTCATTGACAACGTATTCAATCTTTCCTTCCTGCTTAGCGCATCAGCTACGACATTCGCCTTTCCCGGGTGATAACTAATGGTACAATCATAATCCTTTATCAGCTCTAACCATCTTCTTTGTCTCATGTTGAGTTCCTTCTGAGTAAAAATATACTTAAGGCTCTTATGATCCGTGAATATCTCACACTTCTCACCATAAAGATAATGTCTCCACAATTTCAATGCAAATACTATTGCTGCTAACTCGAGGTCATGGGTAGGGTATCTCTGTTCATGAGGTTTCAGTTGCCTTGAAGCATACGCAATCACCTTTCCATGCTGCATCAACACACACCCTAAACCCTTATGCGAAGCATCGCTGTAGATTACAAACTCTCCTTTATCATCCGGTAATGCTAACACTGGAGCAGTTACCAATCTTTGCTTAAGCTCTTGAAAATTCCTTTCACACTTATCAGTCCATTCAAACTTTTCATTCTTCCGTGTCAACTTGGTCAATGGTACCGCAATCTTAGAAAAATCCTTAACAAATCTGCGATAATATCCTGCTAGTCCCATAAAACTTCTTACTTCTGTTGGTGTCCTTGGTCTTTCCCAATTCACAACTGCTTCAATCTTTGCTGGGTCGACTCGAATTCCTTCCTTACTCACAATATGTCCCAAAAATTGGACTTCCTTCAACCAAAACTCACACTTGGAAAACTTGGCATACAACTTCTCCTTTCTCAATATCTCCAATGCTATCCTCAAATGCTCTGCATGATCCACTTCTGATTTAGAGTATATCAAAATATCGTCGATGAAGACTATCACAAACTTATCCAAAAATCTCTTAAATACTCGGTTCATCAAATCCATAAATGCTGCTGGTGCGTTCGTCAATCCAAAAGCCATAACCAAAAATTCATAGTGACCATACCTTGTTCGAAAAGCAGTCTTCGGTATATCCTCTGGTTTGATTTTCAGCTGATGATATCCTGATCTTAGATCTATCTTCGAAAAACATGACGCTCCTTTCAACTGGTCAAACAAATCATCGATCCTTGGTAATGGGTATCTATTCTTGATAGTCAACTTATTCAACTCTCGATAGTCGATACAAAGTCTCATACTTCCATCTTTCTTCTTCACGAACAATACTGGCGCTCCCCAGGGTGATACACTTGGTCTTATAACTCCTTTATTCAATAAATCCTGAAGTTGACTGGCGAGTTCCTTCATTTCAGACGGTGCCATTCTGTATGGAGCCTTGGAAATAGGTTCTGTTCCTGGTGCTAAGTCAATCGCGAACTCAATCTGACGATCTGGAGGTAATCCGGGTAGTTCTTCGGGAAAAACATCGGGAAACTCATTGACTACGGGAATATCCTCTAATTCCACTCCTTCTCGACTCTTATCTATCACATAAGCAAGATAAGCCTCACATCCTTTCCTTAACAATCTCTTGGTTTGCATCATGGTAAGAAACGTACTAGTCTGCCTACGCCCCTTAAAGATAACTCTATCGCCTTCTGGAGATCTCAATGACACTCTCTTACTCTTACAATCGATATGCGCATCATACTCGGCAAGCCAATCCATTCCTAAAATAATGTCAAAATCTCCTAGTTGAAAAGGTATCAAGGTGACGGGAAAAAGATATCCTGAAATCTCTACTGCACAGGGCGAACACACTTTATCTACTGGTATCTGATCCTGATTAGCTAACACAATATTCAAAGTTTCTCTTAACATACGAGTATCACACTCCAACTTATTCACAAAATCTTTAGCAACAAACGATCTAGTAGCACCCGAATCAATTAACACTTTTGCACTAATGGCGTTCACGAAAAGCGTACCTGCCACTACATCCGAACTTCTTACTGCATCGTTCATGTTCATGTTGAAGGTCCGGGCATGAATTGGATAGGCTGAAGATTGATAACTCTGAGCTTGAAGGGCTGGAACTTGTTGAAGTACAGGTGGATTTAGAATCTGAGTTGGAATCTGAGATGTTGCCATTTGGTTCATTGGGGTAGAGGTAGTCAATCTCATCAAGTTGTTGTTTGGAACAGGCGATCTGCACTCCCTAGCCATGTGTCCTACCTTACCACACTTGTAACAAGTCACACTCGATTTCGAATTTCTGCACTCATTAGCATAATGACCTTTCTGGTTACACTTGAAACAAACAATATCTGCCTTCACACACGCTCCGGTATGCCTCTTAGAACATGCCTTGCACTCTGGTATAGAGGGTCGGGGAAATCTTGGTTGATTGGGGTTCTGAGGAAGGGTTTCTGAGTTCCTGTTTCTGGGCACATTCCTTTTGAAATTTCTTCCCTGGTTCTGAAATCCGGGCTTTCTATCCATCTGATTCGCTGACTTTCCTTGATCCTGATTCTTTTCTATTGCTTCCACTTTCCTCTTTAAATTGCCCCCTTCCTTCTGATTCTGATCACTCTCACCTTCTATTATCATAGCCTTCTGAACCACTTCTGCATACGAGTTGATCTCAAAAGCTGCAACTCTGCTCCTTAACCATGGCTTCAATCCCTGTTGAAACCTCTTCGCTCTCTTTTCATCCGTATCCACATAATCTCCTACAAATCTTGCTAACTCTGTAAACTTCTTCTCATACTCATCAACACTCATATTTTCCTGCTTAAGATTAAAGAACTTTAACTCCATCTGATTCTGCATATATCTAGGAAAATACTTCTCCAGAAAAATCCTTTTAAACCTATCCCACTGAATCACTTCTGCTGCTTCCAATGCCTTAGCCGACTCCCACCAATAATTAGATTCACCCTTAAGAAAATAACTAGCAAATTCTACCTTCTGCTCATCACTAACCTTCACCAATGCGAAGGCCTTCTCCATTTCCTTAAGCCATATCTGGGCTTCAACTGGATCCTTTGTTCCTTGAAAATCTGGGGGTTTCACAGCCTGAAAAGATTTAAAAGTTACCACAAGTTGGGCTGGTTGTTGCTGTCCTTGTTGCTGTTGCAATTGTTGATGTTGTTGCTGAAGTAGCTGCTGCTGCTGAGCCAAAGTAGTCGTCTGCTGTTGCAAAAGTCCCAAAAGCTGGGCCATATCCATATTATCTCGATTATCTTCTCTATTCTGATCGTCTTGATCCCTATTCTGATTAGCTCTAGTATTGCTCCTTCTTGGAGGCATCTTTCTGAATATTAAACAAGCATCTATTTATCCACAAACATACATCTAACCGCAACATGGCACAATATGGTCTAACAGTTCTAATATGACATGGTACAACCTAAAATTTAAACAATCTCACGCGCCCAAATAATACGAAAAAGGGAAACGATAATAATAATAACGATAACGGTACCGATGACATCCATCGATAACCCAAATCCAACAGTTCAAAGTACCAACCAACATAAAGTACGAAAACCGAAACTGAAAGTACGATAAAGTCTAACATAAGTGTGATAATCATATGGCTATATATAAGCCATCGCATAAAACTCAAAGCATAAAACTAGTTATCCATCAAATGGCTGATCACACGCTGAAGCTCGTCCACCATCATCTGCACCATCGCATAACTCTCCCAATCTCGATGAGGTACCATAGCGCGAAGCCTCTCGTTAGCCGTCTCGGTGAGTGACTGAAGCCTGGATGCAAGAGTCGGGACGTGATCCTCGGGTACATCTCCATCATCACTATACAATGCATCAACTCTCCTCTGAAGCTGAGCGTTCTCACCATAAAGATGATCACACTCCCTAAGCAACTCCTGATAGACGGGCAAAGGTACAGTATCTGCTATCTCGGCCGGAGGTGGAGCTGAAGGTCCTGGTGCCCTCTGTCGCTGCCAATAATAATATAATATATATATATATATATATATATATATATATATATATAAAGCGTCAGATAAAACTTAGAAGCATACTACTTAAACACTCTCGATAATAGGGGTCAATCAATCCTATTCTTTTAGAAATATCATACTATTTATATTCTAAGTGAGTTTCTATTTTAATCCTAAGTGATTATTGAAAATGTGATCTATCTTGTTACCTAAACCTATATTGTTCAGTGACTCAAACCTGTGGCTCTGATACCAAACCTGTGACGGCCCCAAATCCCTTAATCAAAATTAACTAGATAATGGTAAAGCATGCATATTAATTATTTAGACATTACCAATCCCACGCCTAGATCGCCAACAGGTAAGAGTTTGAAACAATATAACTACCAATTCAAACCCAATTATTTATTACAGACCACAAATTATTCTAAGTTCAAAAGATTATAGACTAAGTCAAAAGTCTAGCAAAACAAGATCCATCAGATCGCCACTCCCTTCTACCTGGAACTGCCTCCTATAGGCTACACCTGAAACACCACAATTCTTACGCGCAGTCTCAAGAGTCCTTACCATCTTCGAGTTTCACTGAAAGGTTAAGGAAAATAATATCATTGAGCCAATTGCTCAGCAAGTGCATAAACAACAATGTAAGACTGGCAAAATAATTCAACTGTAAAGCAAGATATAAAAATCTGCAAATGAACTGTATCAACTGAATCAATATCAAAATAAATGAGAAGGAATTGGAATATCTGATAAGACGCTACGAGCAACGCTGGGTGATCAGCCCACGACAGAGCTCCGAACCCGCATATCCAATACGGTGTTCATCAAATATAAGGGGATCCCAGGCACACATTGGCCTATAATAGTAACATGATTTGGACCGGCGCCTCGGTCAAAGTAACATTCCATCCAATTCCATAAGGTTAAACAATGTTTATCAATTTCAATTCATCTCAAAGAAACAAGATTCTCAATGTTATATCAAGTTGCTAATAAGCATGAATAGGATTCTCGGATTTCAAATGAATGATTTTCAGATTTTCGAATAAATGACAAGGCAAAGTGAAGAAAGTCAATCATTCTAGATTCTTGGGAGTTGGGATTCTGTTTAGTATAACTTGGTTAAGTCAAGAAAGATTAATTCAAGAAAAGTTAATCACGAAAGGTTAATCAAGAATCAACAATTGTTTTTAGTTAGAAACGAGTTCAAGTACAAGAAGATATTTAAGTAATTGGTTCGAGGATTCAAGAATTCGATAAGGTTATGAAAAGGTTTTCCAAGAAATATGATTATCGATTAGCAAGTCAAGTCAAGTTCAAGGGGTATGAAATCAATCACAAGGTATATGACAATAATAAGGTCGGAAAGAACTAGTTTGTGACAAACTAACAATTCAATATCTCATGGCATTCATCATATGGTAACAACAAGGTAGGATAGTACACTTGCCTTAAATCACGAGTTCAAACTAGATAGCGTCCTCCTCAATCGGCTCCTTGCCAGGCCTCCTACTCGGACCTATAATAATAATAAACAATATCTTATTTTCCCCTCTTTTGTTTACATATCACAAAGCAATCCTAATAATGCTAACGCCCCATCGATATATCCATGTTATACACATACATATATACATGTAAACACATAAGTCATGTAAGTCACTTAGCACGTAATTCACTTAACATACAATGTAGTATGATATAGTACTATAATGGTTCTACGACTTAACATTGGAGATGTGCCTTTAGGGTTTTGGAAATCACTTATTATATTTTTAGAAATTTCGGCGGCATCTCCTTTGTATAGTCGTCAAACCATACCGAATATAATCGGTCTCAATCAATCACAAAACAACACAATGCACCTCCAATGGCTACAACTCCATCAACAATCGACTACTACAACCACCAAGCAATCCTAAGCTATCCTACTCTCTCCACGACGACTCATTAAGCAATTCATAACTCAAATTCACATAGCAATTCAATCATGCAACCAATTAATTCATGTAACAATTTAATCAATTAGCACTTAAACAATTCAAGCAAGCAACTCACAATAATCCACACAATTCCCACAATCTCTCTTCTCTTCCTCCCTCTCTCGGCCTCTCGGCCTCTCTCTCTCCCTCTCCTTTCTCTCTCTCGGCTTCTCCCTCTCTCCCTCTCTCTTCCTCCCTCTCGGTCTCTCTCCCTCCTCCATCAATCTCTCTCGGCCTCTCCCTCTTCTTCACCAACAATCACATACAAAACCCTCACAATGACATACACCATTACTTACATGCATATCAATTCACAAAACCATAATCTCACATACCCACCAATGTTACTTATAAATTTTTCAATCAAAATCAATTTATAAACTTAACCCATCAAAGTTCATAACATATAATCATCAAAATCACTAACCCTTTTGATTTACACCTACTAACAAACATCAATCATCAAAACACACATACCCACAACTTGAAATCTTATAAAAACTCAAACCCATCATCAAACTTAACTTAATAACTTGTAAAAACTCACATGCATCCATATTACACTTAGCAATTATATGAAATCAAGAAATTGGGTCATGCATGTAACCCTTTGGCTCACTTTCGATCATAGCCGAGGGTTTGGGGTTCTCCGGAGAGCCCAAAATTCGTGGGTCTCTACCAAGGATTAACACCCAATCATACACACCCACAAAACTCACCTTTTATGCTTGATTTTCGAAAACCCTAATTTGCAAAGTGAAGAAAATTGAAATCCACAAACATGAGGGTGTAGAGGATGAAGAGAGGAGTATTTTTATGTATAGGACTTTGAGTTTTAATGGAGAAATCACCTTGAAAAGTGAGCTTGAGCTCTAATGGAGGTTATGAGAACTTGAGAGAAAAAGATGAAGTCAGTGTGGGGGGGGTGTTGTGTCTCGGCCGTGGGAATAAAATGAGGGGAGGGGAGGGTTTTTGTCCAAGCCTACTCACACACACATGTATTTTAATCATATTTTATTGATACATCTTTTAATTAAATAAAAGACTTGTAAAAATAATTCTATTTACAAGATATTTTGGATCCAAAAATAATTTATTGACACATAAAATTAAAATATGGAATTCTCTTCCTCAATATATTTTTAAAACATTTTTAAAATCGTTTTATGAAAAGATTTGAATTTTACAAGTTTTAATATTTTAAAAAGGAAAATAATTGGAAAAATCCTTGTAAAATATTTAAATGCGAAAATAAATTAAACTTTTATTTTTAAAAAGTCTTTAAATGCATAAGGATAATAAAACAAGAAATTTCATGATTTTTACTAACTCCAAGAATTTTATAAAAATGTTTAAGCGCAAATAAAATCATGTTTTAACATTTAAAAGCTATACAGAATTTTAATAAAATTTCACGTCAACACATCTAGCAATTAGACACGTAACACATATTCACAATCATACAAACATGTAATGACTCATCAATTAAGGCACACAATAATATTTTAATGCCAAATAATATTATTTATAGAGTACGAAATTCCCAGATATTACAGATTATGTTCCTTCAGCCGGTGTTCCATCAGGACTTCAATTTTTTATGCATGAAAGTATGGTCGTAGCTTCCTTGATGCTGCTTCTAATGCCAAAACAAATTTTTTATTAGCTGAGTAATTCAACTCAGCTCCATGCAACACCTTGCTTACATAGTAGATAGGTTTCTGAACCTTGCTCCCCTCCTTTATGAGGACGACACTCAATACTTGCTCAGAGATTACCAAAGATAAATACAAGGTTCCAAAGTTAGTTATCAGACCTTCCTGGTTTTCTTGGACTCCTTTGCCTTGATCAAGGATGCCCTTGGATTCCCTGATCCTCTGTTGAGATTCAAGATTTGTTATTAGCCTTTCATGGCTTAAGTGGCCACATGTGGCTTAATTGTTCATCTTATCTTACATCCAAGGTCCTTTATGGACTTTAAGCACTTATTTGGTTGTGCTGTAACCTAACTGTTTACCCTTCGTGGCTTTGCAAGACGAGGCCTGCACCTCTTGATATTGTTTTTGATGCTCCATCAAAATAGAGCTCTGGCCAAATATAGGCTCGTCATTCTTGTTCTGAAACTTACTTCCTTCTCGAGGTACTATCTCCTGCCCCCCGACTTCTTGGTTGCCAATGGTACATTCAACCACGAAGTCAATTGACGCCTTAGCCTTAATGGTTGTCCGAGGCTTCTGTGTGATGTCCTCTGCTGGCATTTCTTTGGTGTTCCTTACCACTACGGACATCCATGTCTTCACTCGAAAGGACCTGCCCCCCGACTCCATCAGGCCTTAATGAGGCTACATAATAGCTTCGTGCCACCTTTTGATCACCTTCATGTTCTCCAACACCATTCTTGGTTGGGAACTTGACCTTCACATGATAAGTTGAGCCAACAGCCTTGGATGCATCAAGTCCAGTCCTTCCAAGGATAGCGTTGTACGTTGAAACCGCCTTGATTACCAAGAAGTTCAATATCTGAGTGGCCTCATTGGGCTCCTGTCCAATAGTTACAGGTAGTTGAGTAGTCCCTTCAACTTTGGATTCTACTCCATTAAATCCATATATAGGCATGTTATTGGGGGTCAACTGAGAATCAGTGTATCCCATCTTCACAAACGCATTATGAAATAGAATGTCAACGGAAGCTCTATTATCTATCAAGACTCGCTTCACCTCTGAGTTTCCAATCACATGAGTTATGACCAACGAGTCATCATGGGGGAACTTCACCCCTTCCAAGTTTGAATTATCGAATCTGATTGCTACCTCAGTTCTTTCAAGCTTCGGTATTTCTCCAACAATGTGCATTACCTCTCTGGCATAAGCCTTTTGAGAGCTCTTGGTTGTCCCAGCCACTTTCGGGCCTCCCGAGATCATATGGATACTGGCCCTCGGGGCTGTAGGTTGTGATCTTGATCATCATATCTTTATTATAGTCTCTTCTCTGATTACCACGGTCTTCACCCTTGGTGAAGTGGCTCAGTTTCCCTCTACAGATCAAAAACTCGATTTCATCTTTGAGTTGCTTTCAATCGTCAATGTCATGTCCCACATCTCTGTGGAATATGCAATATTGATTCTTGTTTCTCTTTGCGGGATCACCCCTGAGTGGCTTCGACCATAGGAAATCCTTATCCTTCTCAATGTCCAATAAGATTCGACTCCTAGGAGTATTCAACCTTGCATACTCAGTGAACCTTGGTCCTTGGTTGTTCATAGGGGGAGAGTTAGAGTCTTTGCTAGTTCGGGGATACTTGTCCCTAGCATCGCCCTTCTCTTCTTGGGGTTGTCGTTGTTCCAATTGCTAATGTCAGATGTATCTTTCCTCATGTTGTCTTCACCCTTAATATACTTGCTTGCTCTCGGCTGGAGCTCAGTTATGTCCTCTGGGGAATGCTTGGCTAACGACATCTTAAAATAAATGTTGGTCGTTATATGCTGTAAGGCAACCATGACTATCTTGTTCTCTAGATCAGAGATACCCAATGTCTCCTTGGTGAATCTCTTTATGTAATCCCTCAAGTTTTCACTCTTCCCTTGCACTACGTTCATAAGAGAGACAGAGCTTTTCTCGTGGATTCCCCCACTAATGAACTGGCTGATGAAAGCATCGTTTAACCCCTCGAAAGAGAATATAGAGTTTGGGGGAAGACGGTTGTACCAACGCAGAGCCATCCCGGCTAAGGTCTGAGGAGATGCCCTACACTTAAGAGCGTCACTTACTGGTTGCAGAAGAAGTGCATTCGAGAATGTTCTCACATGGTTTGCGGGATCACCCGTTCCATCATAAGCCTTTATAGTAGGCATCTTAAAATTTCTAGAGATGTGAGCATTCATCACCTCCTCGCGGTAAACGATGGTGTAGGATCATCGGGATCTCCAAGTGGCATCAGGTCTTTGGGGTTACCCCTAGGGGTTTCCACCCTTGTGGTTTTTCCAATTGGGGCATCAGCCATTTTCTTTCTTCTGGAGGACCTCTCCAAATCTACGATGGGAATCCTCCCTGAGATTGGAAGAGGTCGGATCAGACTTTGTCTTGCCTGTTCCCTGGCAATATCATCCTTTAGCCTTTAGATCTCAGCCTCATGAGCCTTTATCCTCCCCTCAGCCGTTGGTGGAGTTCCATCATGGATTCCTTGGGTCCTCGCCCGAGGTTCTCTACTAACACGTCGCCTCCTTGGAGGTTCGCCCTCAGTTGATGAATCATCAGTGTAGGGGCCAGAAGAGTCGTCATACTCTCGCTCTCGGATCTGCAGAACATGACCACTTGGTCCTTTATTTTGAGTAACCGGAGGGTAGTTAGACAGACCGTACCTCGGGTTAGTATTCAAGGGGAGATCCGTAGTGTGGATCTGTCCTTGGTGATGGATTGTTCAGATCAAAGAGAGGGGAGACCACCATCTGGAGAGGGTTGGTTCCTTGTCCTGCCTGATTGATCAGAGGTAACGTACTCTCAGCATGGGGATCGCCCCTGATGCTGGGGGAGCCTGTTCGGTGAGGGGTGGAGCAGAGCTGAGTGGCACGGCCTCAGTTGCAGCTGGTTTTGTTCTTCGTGTTTGAACCATGGTTGATGTTGTCTTCCCACAGACGGCGCCAAATGTTGTGGAATAAAATTGAGGGTTTATAAATTGCGGCTAGGGTTTGTATGTATTAAATACAAAGGATGGTGAGCTTCGAGCTTTAATGGCTGCTCTCGTGCTCGTGGCTAAATCTGCCTTCACAAGATGCCTATGTACTTTGATGAGTATCAAAGATCAAGCCAAAAAAGTAGTTCTAGGGTGAGGGGTCTGACCCTTTATATAGGCTGAGAAGCCTGAGAATTGTGATAGGGTTAGGTGACTTGGTGGGCAAGTCAGCCTTGAGAAGGTTCTAGACTCCTTCTTAATAGGAGTCTGTTTCCTTGTAGAATTGGGTGCCTTGGAGGCTACTCATAAAGATATTGTATCCATATTTGACTCTTATTTGCAAGCTGTTAATTAGCCTCTAATATTAATTACGAAATTAATATTATAAATAGGGTTTGGGTCCATCTGGTGGGCCCTACATTTGGACCATTCTAGGTCTAATCAATGCAACATTAATTGTGTCTTTAGGGCTTATTTTTGGCCCATATCACACTTCTAGATACACAAGATAACATGAATTTATTTATTGTCAAATTTGGACATCTAGATATAAAAAAACGCTTATTGCAAACATTTATGTCTCAATTAAATACTAACAAAAGATTAGGTACATCATTTTTATGCCAACTTAAAAACAAATGGTAATAGAACTAAATAGTTGATAATAATATGTTAATCTAACCTATTGAAAAATATTAGATGAGTTTAGTTAAAATTTAAAAATTATAGTGTTAACAGAAAAACATTCGAAAGAATTAAATGTATAAGATTATTGTACGAAAGATATGACAATTAAAGATTTTTATACCTAATTAGCTCATAATTATATAGTGATGATTTCATACGAATATGTGCATGTAAAATTATCATAGTTAAAATGCCGGTCATGCACTACACGACTATCATGTTATCATAATAATTTCACTTCTAAAATTCTAAGATAAAAGTGTTTTAACAACTACAAAAGAAAATTATTATCGAAAAAAAAATTGTTTGGAAATTAGAATTATAGCTTTATGAAATTATAATACAATAATATTTTTATCTATATTATAGATATGCCATGAAAATAAGATATGCATTCACGTGGTACACAAAATAACGTGAGTTTTTCAACCATCGAATTAGGACATACTCCCTCCGTCCCAATATGACCTTATCAATTTAAGCACGGAATTCTAGGAGCATAAATGAGGTACTTTCATATTATATTTTTTTATGATTTTTATTTTGTATAAAAATTTGAACTTTAAACTTTTATACAAAACAAAAATTAAGAAAAAATATTATATACAAATACCTTTTTTAAACACATTGAAGTACGCGTAAACAGTAAACAAGTCAAATATTTTGGGACGAAGGTAGTATGATATAGAATATACGGAAACACGACATGATTTTTTGGTCTCATCAAAGGAACTGAATTTATGATCTCTAAATACAAATGGAGTTAAATTCACAACTACTAAATAAATAAATTATCTCTTTTAGTGTTTGTTTATAAAATATTTTTAATTAACTTTTATAAAATTTATTTAATATGTGATTGTTGGGGTTTGATACATTTACCTAATATTGTTGTCTACAAAAGTTGCAATTGTGAAAAATAAATGTTTTTGCTAAAGCAATTTTTTTATAAAAAATGTTGTTGAAAAATTGTTTTTAGATTAATAAGCTGTTTTGAACCAAGTTTTCTACAAAAAAATTGTTGTTGCGGTCTGCAACATCAATAACAAACAGATCTTTAATATGATTGATACAATGTACAATATATATGTATATTTCTATATAAAAAATCAGAATTAGCTGATAGGTTAGATTTGGACTCTATATGAGTTATCGATTAAATAAATGAATAAAATGCATAGTTGAATTATAATATAGTATCATAAACAAGATTATATATACTAAACACAGATGTAAAATTACATATGACTACATATAACATAATGATCGATTAGTGATATTTTAAGATTGTATAAAATTTTTTTCACTGTAGCACATATTAGTTTGTATGGATACAACATACATTTTAGTTGATTTTTCCGAATATTTAACCGGTTTGTGCTATTGCTGCCATAATACATCTCCTACCAAATATGTAATGATCCACCTATCTCCTCTTACTAGTTTACTATTACTAATGGAAATAAAATAAATAGCATATCATTATCGTGATAATCTTTTAAAAAAAACTACTAGAAAATAGACTAAACGACACATTGTTGTTGCAACAGTACTTGACCACTAATGACTAACTTTTATGTATCATTATTATCGGTCATTTATCTTACATTAAACGAGTACTATTTACAAATATGATACTTAGGTCGGTCTTGAGAAATTGAAAGTTCTAAGTGAATTTGAATTTTGTACTCAACTAAAAATCTACATACCATTTATTTTTCGGCACTTCTTATATCTTAAACTATTTTTTGTGCTACCTTGAACAAAATGTGCCCCAAATATCATTTTTGTGCCTCTACGTACTTTTAAATTTTTTTACTTATTAGAAAATATGTGCCCCTAAATTACATCATCTTCTCGGTGCCCCATTGCATGAGCGGCTTAATCTAAAAATTGCCTCTGTATGATATTCAAAATATATAATTCAATAATATTTCAAAATTTGAATAGTTACCAACTATTGGTCGTAAATAAATCGAAGCACGTAGAATAGACTGAAAAGAAGATATGACCGAATCAAACACAATTTGTGAAAAAAAATGTGCAAATTAGAATGTGGCCCGTGTCTTGCACGGACTTTCATGCTAGTTATTATATAATGATCAATCAATAGAATATTTGTACTATTCATATAGTGTCATTATTTATTTATTTATTTTTTGAAATTTTATAAATAAATCATATAATTAAATAAATTTTAAAAATATTATAATATCATCGCAAATTGCAATTTAGTAAACTAATACTATATTAAACAACAAAATACATAACTCGTCTAAAATCTATAAAATTTTAAGATTATAGAATTGGATTAAATCGAAAAAAATGAGACAATTATATCAACTAGCTCATTTTTAACAAACCGGTAAAGGTACATATATTTATGATCATTCAAAATTAACTTTCATTAAATGAAAAATTAAACAATATATTATGAAATTATAATAACTAGCGTTCTATCCGTGCTACGCACCGATCGATAAATTATATTAATAAATATATTAATTTAATTTTAATTTAAAAATATTTATAATTTTATTGGAATGTTAATTAATTTAAGTATAAAATTACTTATTCGTGAATTCATGCCAATTGAATTAATATTAATATTATGAACCAATTATCAAAATAAATACAACCCCGTTGAAAAGTTCAAAACCCCTCTTTATTGTTATTTAAAATTAATATTTGTATGATCATGGTTAATTTTTCGATTACATATTATAAATGTATAGAAACTTAATCCTCACGATTCCAATAAATCATTAGGCTGTCTATCAAAAAAAAGTTGCATGTTTCTGTGATATGAGAAAGGATATCTACTGTGCAAAATATATGAAATGAATGTAGTTATAACAATAGAAATTTTCATCTAATCTAGTTTGCTATGTGATTGTTTAATATCATTTTTACAAATTTTATGTCCTTTTATTAATGAATTGATTTACTATAAAAAATATTATCAACTAACCAAACAAATTCAATATATCGCCCACTTGGATGAACATATGATTGTTTGATTTTATGGTTATTGCCCTTAGCTTATATGTAAAGACAACTTAAAATATGCATTTTCAGTTTGGAAGTTTGTATTTTGGTTTTTTATTCTTTTATAGTAAAACATGGAATAATAAATTTTAGTTTTCTTTTATTCTTAAAATAAGACATATGAAAATGAGTGTCATCTATCTTTTTTTAATTTGACTAACTTGTGAAAATAAGCTAATGTCCATAAAATTGAAATCAAGTGTGTAATATATAAACACATAATCACATTGTTATATACGTATTATTGTAATTCAGATTTTGGGTTAAATAACAATGAGCATATTTTTCCGACATATATAAGAAGAATTAGCTTATGTAGACCAGACAAATCATTTTGTACATTTATGTCATGTACTTTAGAATCTTGAACGAAAATGACATGATATTAAATCATGTACCCGAAATTAGAACATAAAATGATTCTAAATTACAAAAAAAAAATTCGTGTACACGAAATGAAATGAAATACGCGAACAGAAAAAATATAACAATTACATGAAATATTACTATATATCCAAATTATGTAAATATATAATTATATGTCTTATAGCATGCATGGTGTAAAGTCTCCCAAATAAAATGACCCCCTCATTTTTATTTTTTTTCTTATTTCTCGTTAACAAATATCTCTCTTTGTGTAGAATTTTTCTACAAAGTTATTTAGTTTTCTTAGACATATTTTATACTTTGTTGATATAAAAAAATATAATCAACCAATCAAACAAATTCAATATATGCTCTTAGATTAAGATATTAGAATTGATACTATTACTTTAATTCAAGAATACAAAATTCAAAAAGGCACCCTTTTATTAAAAACAAAATATAATTGTAAGTGTATCAACCTTTTTATTTATCATTATTAATAATTTTTATAACAAAAACCGTAGCTACTGCTTTCTCTCTCTCTCTCTCCACCTTTCCCCAAAAATGCTAAACTAAAGTTTAGGAGCTGATATCAGTTTTTTAAGTTTTTTTTTAGAAATTTTTTCTTGATTTTTCTTTATTTTTCAATAAAAATATCATTGAGAGCCTAGTACCCTGTTACCCGTTGGTGGATTTTATCTACCAAAATATTAGATTTTGTACAATCTCCTTGTAAATGAAAAGCCTTATTTTCTTTTCCTTGATTTTACTTTGGCTTTTAATAAATATCTCTCTTTATTGAGAGCATAATATCCTGTTCGTGGATTTTATCTACCCATATATTAGATTTTGTTATATTAGTTCATTGATTTGGATAGTATAGAATCACAGTTCTGATCGATTGTTTGAATACGTTATGACAAATCAGATATACATATTCCTCACGTTTATAACAAATTGTTATATTATCTCACCGAAAAGACTGTATAATTTAGTAATATAAGTTAGAGATGTACCATAATTGAAGATCTATTCCATGATTGGATAAATGAAATTAGTGATCTAATTACTATGTGTTTGTTCAATTTTAATTGTTTTTGTAGATATTGTATGCCCTTTTATTGATGATTTTTACAGGTTTGATTATTTTTGTGGATGACATATGTCCTTTTATTGATGAATTAATTATCCTGAAATAAATAGTGATTTATAAGAAAATTTGTGCTAAATTGACCAATTTATTATGGAAATTGTTGTGGAATAAAAACTAGGTTACGATTTGCATTTAATGCTAGGGTTGGTGAGCTTTGAGCTTTAATGGCTGTTTCCGTGTTCGGGACTAATCGGTCCTCACAGAGTGCCTACGTATCTCGTATTGAGAATCAAGCCAAGACGTATTTCTGAGAATGAGGGGTCAGACCCTTTATATAGGCTGAGGAGACTAAGAATTATGATAGGAATAGGAGACTTGGTGGGCAAGCCACCGCCTCAAGGAAGGTTCTGGATCTATTCCTTTTAGGAATCAGTTTCCATGTTGAGATATGTATCTTGGAGGCTAAGTCAGGTAAGGGTTATATTCCTTTTTTGACTCTTATTTGCTGAGCTGTTTATTGCCCCTAATATTAATTACGAAATTAATATCATAATTAGGGTTTGGGCCCATCTGGTGGGCCCCGCGTTTGGACCATTCTAGGTCTAATTAATGTCACATTAAATGTGTCTTTAGGGCTTACTTTTAGCCCATATCATTTGCCCCCCAACTTCTAGGAAAACTGATCAGGTTTCCCTTGAAGTTATAACGGCCCTATTCGAGACTTGGGTCAGGGTCTATTGCTCTTACGTGAGTATTTTCAACAATATCATCTTAACGTAAAGCGTGGAGCGACCGACGCATTTACGACGATGTTGAACGACACTAATCAGTGTTAAATGGCACTTCACAGCGCTAATCAGCCTTAAACAACGTTTAAACGATGTTAAATGGCATAAAACGACACTAACGGTACTAATCAGTGCTAAACGGTGCTAATCGGCACTAATCTGTGCTAACAGGCACTAATCGGTGCTTAAACAGCACTACACGGTGCTAATCGGCACTAAACTGTGCTAACAGGCACTAATCGGTGCTTAAACAGCAGTACACGGTGCTAATCGGCACTAAACTGTGCTAACAGGCACTAATCGGTGCTTAAACAGCACTACACGGTGCTTAAACTGACCTCGTTTTAGTACTGAAAACCATCCGAGATACACTGAAAAAGTCGAGATTCAGGACTGAAAACTATCCGAGGTCAGTTGAAAAAGTCGGGATTCAGGACCACGAACGGACCCGTGATCGGCCGGATCTAGGGCCAGCTCGTGGTCGGCCGAAGGGCTTGAATCCAAGGTGATCGGCCGAGAGGTGATCGGCCAAGGGGTGATCGGCCGAAGCTCCTCCAGAGGAGGTGGTCGGCTCCAAGGTGGTCGGCCGGGAGGTGGTCGGCCGCGGCCCTTCGTGCGCCGTGGTCGATTGCCTCTCGGTTAGCTAGGCGATCCGGACGTGAAAACCCTCTGTGGTCTTCGAGGATCAAGAATCTTGATCTTGATTTCAAGTTACTATCTTGGTCATTCGTGACTTCATTATCTTAGGGATCAAGAATGTTGATCTTGATCTAAAGTCGTCAGGGATCTAGGATTCAAAATCATCCGTGATCCTAAGGATCAAAAACCTCGATCTTGATCTTAAGTCGTCAGTTTGGTCCTTCGTGACTTCTGACGATATTACTCCTTAACTTATGATTAGCACTGCTAATCTTGTGATTATGGTTGATCTCCTTAATTAACTCCTTAAGCGTATTTAGCTTTTCAAAAGTCACTTGTTTTGCAGCTCCAGCGATTATGTCTGCTATTTCTCTTCTAGCATATATGAATTACAACGATTATTTCTGTAAAACGCGGATAATTTCTGTCTTTTTTTCATCTATAAACGATAGACGACCTGTAAACGCGAACCAAGCTGAGATTCAACCTGATGTAGTAGGTCATGCATTTTCTATAAAATAGGAGAAGTAGTCTTCATTTCAATTCATTTCTTCTTTTCAGAGCTCTCAAATTCTTAAGCTCTCTAGCTTTCAAGTTGCAAGATCAAGTTCCAGCTTCGAGATCAAGTTTCAGATTCAAGATCAAGTTTCAGCTTCAAGATCAAGATGTCGAAAGGTGATCGTCCAATGGCTCCCCCTGTCTCCATGATAGAAGCTATGGCGAAGAGGAGTAGGATGAGAACAGCTAAAGGTAAAGAAGAAATCAAACCTCTTTCATATGTTGAACATAGATTTGAATCCTTATTAGATCTACTAAACATCATGAGGGACACATTCCCAAACTGTGCTAGCTTAGATGCTTTTAACAGTCCTAGTAAGTTGAAGGAAAAAGATGTCCAGGAGATAAGGGACACATATCATTTTCCAAGTGCTATCAAAGTTCGTCTTCCAAACCCCTCAGACAGGACCTGCAACTGGCATCCTGAGAGGATTTGTGTTCACTGGGGTGCCCTTGACGCTGGGCTCAGATTCCCGGTTGATAACTTTATCATTAGATTGCTGGCGGAGTATCAGATCCATCCTTGTCAATTGTATCCCAACGCTTGGAGGTATATCTCTATTTTTTTAATAAGATGTCATCAATTGGGGATTCTACCGACTACTACAATGTTTAGAAGCATCTTTGGGGCCACTAACTCTTCTGACCACAAGAAAGGATGGGTTAGCCTTAAGCACCGAGCTAAAATCCCACACATGGTGAATCCCTTCTCCTTTCCAGATTCTCAGCATTTCTGGGAAAGGGAGTTTGTAGTTCTTGAATGGAAAGGCGGTGACTGGGGAAACTTCTTTGTAAAGAGATTCGGATCCATAGAAGATAGTAAACACTTCGTGTGTGACCTTGATGACTCAGAATTAGTGGATCGAGATAAGCTTCTTGCCGACGACGGCTGCACACACTATAAAACTTTTCTGAATGAAAAGAACCTTATTGAGGCTGGCCTTAGCTTTCTTTCCGTTGAGGGTAACTTCCTTACTTGAACTTATTATGAACTCTGTTTGTTCTTATCCCGATGTTTTTCTCTTTGTATTTCAGCCGCCGAGGAGATTGATAGCCGTCCTCAGAACCATCCGACCGTGACCAAGATGATGAAGAAGAAGGCTACGGAATTACTGAATCCCACTAAGCCTCATATCCCTAATTTCTTGGAGTGCTGCTCCCAAGGTGGGAAAAGATCCCGTAATGCTGATGGGGTTATCAGGACCCCTTTTATACCGTCGTGGGGCATATATGAACAAGACTCGGTTTGTGGGAGTCCTGACCTAGATCTAGACTGGTCCAAGCTTTCGATTACTCCTCCCGATAAAGTGACTTTACATGTCGGGGACAAAATGAACGAAAATCAGCTTCTGGGCGCTCAAGCCTTATATTAGGTATGACACTCCTTTTAGTAAGTTCAGTGTGATTTAGGCTTTACAAATTTCTTATGCCTTGTCAACTTTTCGTTGCAGGCTAATGCCTATTTTCATGCAGTTTCCACCCAAGGTTTGGCTTTCAGGGATGAGAATATATCCTTGAAAAATGATTCAGCAAGGTTCAAGGAAGAGATTGATGACCTACATTCTCAGGTTGCCCATGCCGAAGCAAATGCTTTATCCTCCCGAAAACAACTTGCTTCTATAGCTCGAAAGAGGATGGATGATGCCAACAAAGTGATCCAGGCCTATCATAGGACCCAAGATTTTCTTAAGTTCATCGACGATCATGATGATGAGGTGCGTCCCTTCAACATGTCTGTTGGTTGGGATAAGGCTATCAATGCTGTGATCCATAGGCATTCTTCTGTTGTCAACCCGGCTGAGTTTCCTTGCCCTAACTGGGGTATCAACCCAGCTAACCTAGCTTCTGGTTCGGGAACTAAAATTGTTCCTCAGACATCAGGATCCGGCTCCAAGGGCAGTCATCAAAGTTCTGGATCCAATTCTAAGGGAGCTGTCCCAGTTGCTAGCCAGGATTCATCCTCTTCTGGTTCTCGTGGAAAGAAACCCCCGCCAGCAAGGAAAGTTGGAGTGGTTCGACAACCAATCCCTGGTAAGAGATTGATCCGAAATGAGGGCAGTTCTTCTTCTGGTTCCTCCTCTGAAGAAGAAGAAACTGAAGTTGCTACATGTAAGAACCCTAATTTTTGGTAATATTTTCTTTTATTTAATACCTTGTGGCAATGTCAATATGGAACCTTTCTGGTCATCCCTGTTGATTAATAGAATTGATTGTCTGAGAAACTGTGTTGTTGCATTCACTATGTAAGATAAAAGGAAGATTGTGAAGGCAAGAGTCTTACTGTTAGTAAGATTTATAAAACTTGGGATTTGAGAATGATTAGAGTGTTAAAAGATTTATTAAGGATTATGACAAGGAATTATGGACATTCGAGGAATTTACACAATTAGTACTTAAGGAATTATAGGGGAAATCTCTATGCGACAAAATATTATTACGAGAGATTAATTAAGATACGATACGAATTAAAGATTAAATGACAAGCATTGGTGGAAGAATAATGATACAAGGAGTAGTATTGCATGCAAGTCCCATGCAACCAAGTAGTTAGGAAGTAAGCAAACTAGTTAACAAAATGGAAGAGGAATAGTAGCTAGTTACTTAGCTTTTCAAAAAGAGGAGACAAGAAGTACAAGGAGCCATACCTAGGCTTGTACCATGCTTATACATACACTAATATGTATCACCCAACCACTTAACTTAATCATTCAACCAACACAAAAAAATCAAAACACTCTCCCCCCCCCTTGAAGAAAGCTCTCGGCCAAGACCATAAAGGAAGAAGAAAATTTCTTCTTCCCCCTTTCCCATCACTCATAAATCATAACATAAATCCTAGGCCATCTCCATCATCTAGACAAGGTATGTTAGTAATTTCAAGCCATTTCATCCACCCAAATTCAAGTTACAAATTGTTAAAGATTGGGTGAATAGTAACCATGTTTGATTTTCTTTTAGATCTTGGATTGTAAGGGTTGTAGGAGACCATTCAAGGTGTTATTAAGTTGTGTAAAGCTTGTCCAAGGCTCCTAGGTGCTCAAGAAGGTATAAAAATCACAAACCCTCTTGGTTATGTAGTATTTATAATGTTTGGTAGTAGATCCATGTATTTGTGAGCTAATCTTGGTTGTATAAGTATTGGATGACATGGATCTTGAGTTTTGATGTTGAGATTGTGACTTTTATGATTATGGATAACATATATATCTCCATGAGTGTTATGAACCATGAACTAAGTGTATTAAGTGTTGGTTGTGTTGTGGAATTGTAAAAAAATGGTTGATCTAAGTAGTATGTGCCTGCTGAGTTTTTCCTGGAGCATTGACCTGTCTTGTAACACGGTTTTGAACCCCCAAATGTTATCCCCTGATGTCCTACCATATATTATTGGAAAGGTATTTGAATGTAGTTTCTGGAAATGTAAGGTTCATGACTAGGTGATGTATAGATTTTAAGTTATGGCCGGAGAAGTAAATTGTGTTTCTGGAATCCGGACTGCACTAAGTGACCCCCTTGTGAGCCTTGTTTAAACCCCTAAAAATTTATGTGGGATCATGGAAAAATTAGAGAAGCTAGTAAATGCAGTGGGGAAGGCTACCCAAAAAGAATTGGATTAAAATATAAAGTTTTCAATTTTATAAAAATGCTAGAGTAAACTTCGCGCAAGGGAAAAGTCGTTAAGTGGATTATAATTCTAGAGGTAATGGTCATGACTCGGATATGGTAACTAAATTAAGTCGAATAAGTGACGGGCGTAATCGGGTGGTGACATAAACCTATAGTGGGGCTAGAGTGTCATAAGATGAAGTCATTAAGTCAATTTCGTACCCCCCTAAAACCTCGTAATTAAAGAGATATTGTTAAGGTACTAACGAGCGGTTATTGCTTATGTATAGATCGTTCCACTCCGCACGCTCGACCACCCCAACCAAACCAAGGCAAGTTTACTTTTCAAAACTTATACATATACAAAGACTTTCACTGTTGTGTTTGTAGTTTTCAATTATATCAAATGCTATGTTTATCGAAGTATTGATGCAATTGAGATTGTATAAGTACATATATGCTTGTACCCCTTGAACGTAGATTGAAATGTTTTCTTCGGACAACGACTCTAGCAATTGAGGTCGTAGCGGTCCGTATATATCTATTGACCGGGGAGCGGTATATTATTATATCGTATCTAGATTGCGAAAACCCGAAGGGACATTCGGGGAAGTATCATATACTCAAGTATTATATTCATATCTTCGTAAATACTCGAAACCCTATCTTGGATTAAAAGTTTATTTTATCGAATAATTATTTTATTAATTATTAATATTAAATCTCAAAATATTATTTATTAATTACTGTTCATTATTTAAAGACAAAGTTAATCCAAGATACTTTTTAATACTTTCAAACTCGAACTCATTCGAACTCAAAACACTTTTGAAAACCCCCCGGTCAGGTTCTGCTTCTTGTGTGATTTCAAGGATCATCGGTCGACTGATGTCGGACCTCAATTACTCTGTTTTCAATCAAAATCAAGTTTTTAAAAGAAAAAGAAAAAGGGACTCTGGCAGGTGTGGGAACCGTTGACGAACGATTCCCGGGATGTGTAAGCGGCCGTGAGCCAGGCGGTCCATCAATTATTATTCCGGCCCAGGTGTTGCCGAAGGATGATTACGGATGTAGTTTTCATCGAGGGTGATTACGGATGTAGTTTTCACCCGGGGATAGTTACGGATGTAGTTTCTATCCTTCTACCGGTAGAGAAGACCCGCGGATTATTGGACTCGGATGTGGCGACTGATCATCGTCAATCCCTGTCAGGTTTTATGTTTTCTTTAAGTCCCATTCCTCCATTTTGGAAAAATGCTTTGACACTGCTTCTCAGGCCTATGTGCCAGTTGCCGATAGTGTTCTATTTTGATGAGAAAGATGTTGACTCAATGCAGTATCTAGAACTGCAAGGTTATTTTGAAAACAAGGGCACGTACTGGTGTACCTTTGAAATTTATCAACAATGACAAGTGATTTTATAACTGATTGATACAAACGAGTTTAATGACTGCTAAACATATGAAATGTTATATTGCTTACCTTATACATATATTCTTGCTGAGCTATAGTTGCTCACTCTTGCTTGTTTTCAAATTTTACAAACACAACAGCTAAGAGAAATGGCAAGACCCTGTCAGACTGTTCGAAAGCAGGTGACTAGACCCCAGGCTGCAGTTGAGATTCCACCGGTAGGCCCCATTAGCCGGATTGGTTGGAAACTTTTGTTAGTACGTTTTATTTATAAGTATGACCTGTGCAAGGCAGTGTACCGTAACAAACTTTCAAGCCGCCAACTTCGCTTCATATCGAAGTGTTGCTGGTAGCATAAATGCTATTTAATTCGGTCTGTAATAACTCTGAAACTTTTACTTTTGCTTAATCAAGTGTATGACGTTTCTGAGACTCTAACCTGTGTATGTGTGTGTGTGCGGTGTGAGTTTTATTGTGGGGTCGATGGCTGTTTTATTTATATTATGTGCAAGAACAAGTATGTTATTAATGGAAAATGGACCGTGAGCGCCTAGATCTCCGACCCCGGATCTGGGGGCGTCACACTACAGTCCAGCCGATGGCGGTGACCGAGCCTGATGATGGTTCCGAGGAGGAGGACTCAGATGAGGATGGCTCAGACGAAGAAGAATCAGATGAGGAGTAGAGGGGAACGGCCTTGCATGGCCTTATTAGCCGCATGCGGCTTTGTACTTTCATCAGCTTTTATTCAGCGTCCTTCGGGACTTAAACTTTATCTTGCTGTGTTGTAACTTAACTCGAATCATGGCCCTTCGGGGCGTTTTATTTATGTCTTTGTCTCCCTTATTCGTATGCTCATTCATTTTCGGTACTTGGTCTTTCCAGACTTACACTCAACAGGTGCTTGGTACATAAATAAAACATAGAATCATATAACGGAAAACAAGTTTACATTAATAACTCAGAATGGGATTCAACCCTTACATAGCTTATTACTGCCCTACTCGGGGCACTAGGCCCTGGAATGGTTTCATAGAACCTTATTTCTACTCCTCGTAATAGATAGATAAAAGCTGAGTCCTTATTAGGACGGTTAAACATAATAAATCTTGAGGTTCAAGGCATGCCAAGTACGGGGCACCTCAACCCCGTTCAAGGTCTCCAACTTGTATGATCCTCGTCCCAACGTCTTCCTGACTCGATACGGCCCTTCCCAGTTAGGGGCTAGTTTTCCCTTCTGGCCAACTCCAGAAGCCTCAATCTTCCTTAGAACTAAGTCACCTTGCTGAAAGAACCTTTCCTTAACCCTGTGGTTGTAATAAAAGGATGCTTTCTTTTGATACTCCGTATTTATAGCGTTTTCCTCGTCCCTGACTTCATCAATCAGATCTAGGGCGAGCCTCATGCCTTCTTTATTAGTCTCAGGTTCAAATGCCTCAACTCGAGGTGATGCATGCATGATCTCCAGTGGCACAACTGCCTCAGCTCCATAAGCTAGCAGAAAAGGGGTTGCTCCGGTGGTCACTTTACAAGTAGTGCGATAAGCCCAGAGTAGAGGTAGCAACTCATCCACCCAAGTGTTCCTTGAACGTTCGACCCTTTTCTTTAGTCCATCAAGGATGATCCGATTGGCCACCTCGGCCTGTCCATTTTCTTACGGGTGTGCTACTGAAGTAAAACGAAGCTCAATAGCGTTTTCCTCACAGTACTTTTTGAACTCCTCATTGTTGAACTGTGTCCCATTATCCGTTACAAGGACTCGCGGGATCCCATATCTACAAATTATGTTCTCCCAAAAGAATTGGGCAACTTGCTTGGTGGTTATCTTGGCTAGAGGCTTAGCCTCAATCCACTTGGTGAAGTAGTCAATGGCGACTATCAGAAACTTCCTCTGTGCTGAAGCCATAGGGAAGGGACCTAGTATGTCCATCCCCCACATTGCAAACGGGATGGGAGAATTGACTGATGTTAACATCTCAGGCGGCTGCCTTACAATCGAAGCGTGTTTATGGCACCTATCACACCTCTTGACATAATTCTGTGCATCAGCCAGCATCTCTGGCCAATAGAATCCCATACGAGTTATTTTGTGAGCCAGGGCCCTGCCCCCCAAGTGCTGCCCACATATCCCTTCATGAACTTCCTCCAAGGCTTCTCTTGCCTCTTGGGGCCTCAAGCACTTCAAGTAGGGGACGACAAACGATCTCTTATATAGGATGCCTTCAATCAAGGCATATCTCAATGCTCTTACTGACAGCTTTCGTGCCTCCAAGGCATTGTCAGGGAGCCAACCTATTTCAAGGTGAGCTTTAATAGGATCTATCCAACAGCTTCCTACATCAATTGGTGCTACCAACTTAGAGTTGACAGTCGGGGCCTTCAAGACCTGAAAGTAAACACTCCCTGCATAATTTTCTATCTCAGAAGAAGCGAACTTAGAGAGGGCATCGGCCTTAACGTTCTCTTCTCTTGGAATGTGTTCTACATAGCACTCATCAAACTGAGTCATGACAGCTTTCACAACTCGCAGATATTTTGCCATAGTTTCATCCTTGGCCTCAAATTCACCGTTCACTTGCGAGACTACCAGTCTTGAATCCCCACAGACTTTGAGATTCTTGACCCTCATGATTCTGGCCAAGCCTAAACCGGCTATCAAGGCTTCATACTCAGCTTCATTGTTGGTTGTCGGAAAGTCCAACTTCAAAGCATATTCGAATGTGAACCCATCGGGGCTTTGCAAAACTAAACCTGCACCACTGGATTTTGTTTTTGATGCTCCATCAAAATAGAGCACCCAATACTCCTTCAGATCAAGTACAAGTTCTTCATCTTTATTCTCACATTCTTGGTTGGGTACTATCTCCTGCCCCCCGACTTCTTGGTTGCTAATGGTACATTCAACCAGGAAGTCAGCCAATGCCTGAGCCTTAATGGCCGTCCGAGGCTTGTACGTTATGTCAAATTCTCCGAGCTCAATTGCCCATTTGATCAATCTTCCACTAGCTTTCGGGCTATGCAATATGCTTCTCAACTGCTGGTCTGTCAAGACTTCGATCTTGTGTGCCTGGAAGTACGGTCGTAACTTCCTCAAGGCTGTTATTAATGCCAAGGCAAACTTCTCAATGGGAGAATAATTCAACTCAGCCCCATGCAACACCTTGCTCACATAATAGATGGGTTTCTGAACCTTCTTCTCTTCTCGAACAAGAACAGCACTCAATGCTTGTTCAGATACCGCCAGGTATAGATAAAGAGTCTCCCCAGGACTAGGTTTGGCCAACAACGGGGCTTCAGCCATGTATTTCTTCAACTGTTCAAAGGCCTCTTGGCTCTTTGTGGTCCACTCAAAATTTTTCACCTTCTTCAATGCCTGAAAGAAAGGCAAACACTTGTCACCAGACTTGGAGATGAATCTCCCTTGGGCCGCAACTCAGCTAGTTAGCTTCTGTACATCCCGTATAGAGCGGGGTGGCTCCATATCCAGAATTGCCTTGATCTTGTCCGGGTTGGCTTCTATGCCTCTCTTAGAAACCATCAATCCCAAAAGTTTTCCTGACCCAACACCAAAAGCACACTTGGCTGGATTCAACATCATCTTGTGGTGCCTCAGCACTTCGAATGCCTCTCTTAGGTGCTTGACATGGTCAGCCTTGAGTAGGCTTTTGACTAACATGTCATCAACATAGACCTCCATGGTTTTTCCAATCAGATGGGCGAATATCTTATTCACCAATCATTGGTAGGTAGCTCCTGCATTCTTTAGACCAAAAGCCATAACAAGATAACAGAAAACACCAAAGTCAGTTACGAAAGATACCTTTGGGATGTCATCCTTGTGCATCTTAATCTGATTATAACCACTGAAACCATTCATGAAACTCAACATCTCATGCCAAGCTGTGGCATCTATCAGGGTGTCAATCCTTGGTAGAGGGAAGCAATCCTTTGGGCATGCATCATTTAAATCAGTGAAGTCGATACACATTCTCCATTTTCCATTTGCTTTCTTGACCATGACGGGATTAGCCAACCATTCAGGGAACTGAATCTCTTCAATAAAACCAGTTTCCAAAAGCTTGTCAACTTCTTGCTTAATGGCCTCCTGCCTCTCACGAGCAAAGTTCCTCTTTTTCTGCTTTATTGTCTTCCGTTTGGGATCAACATTCAGTTTATGAGTTATGAGTTGGGGATCAATCCCTGGCATGTCGGCAGCTATCCAAGCAAACACATCACTATTCTCCTGTAAGAATGCTATCAACTCTCCCTTAAGAGGTTCCTGTAGAGAAGCTCCTATATAGGTAACCTTCTCAGGGTCGCCCAACTCTAGAGGAATAGGGATTAGATCCTCTGCTGGCTTTCCTCGGTGTTCATCGTCACCACGGACATCCATGTCTTCAATTAGGAGTACCTGCCCCCCGACTCCATCAGCTCTCAATGCAGATACATAACAACTTCTTGCCATCTTCTGATCGCCTTTTTGTTCTCCGACCCCATTCCGGGTTGGAAACTTAATCTTCATGTGGTAAGTGGAGGCAACAGCCTTGAACACATGAAGTCCAGTCCTTCCCAGGATTACATTATAGGTCGAGGCTGCCTTGATTACAAGAAAATTTAACATCTGAGTAGCTTCCTTAGGTTCTTGTCCAATGGTCATGGGCAACTGAATAGTACCCTCGACCTTGGACTCAACTCCATTGAATCCGTAGATAGGCATGTTGGTCGGGGTCAACTAAGAATCAGTGTATCTCATCTTTACAAAAGCATCGTGAAACAAAATATCAACAGAAGCTCCATTGTCTATCAAGACTCGTTTCACTTCTGAGTTCCCAATTACAGGGGTTAAGACCAACGGGTCGTCATGGGGGAACTTCACCCCTTCAAGATCAGAATCATCAAAACCAATCACTGTTTCAGTCCTAGCACGTTTCAGGGCCTCTCTCACGATGTGCATCACCTCCCTGGCATACGCTTTTCGAGAGTTTCGAGTTGTACCGGCCGTTGTCGGGCCTCCCCAAATCATGTTGATAACTGGCCCTCGGGGCTGTGGGTTACGATCACGATCGTTATCCCTTCTATCATTGTCTCTCCTTTCGTAATCCCTCCTTTGGGTTCCACGATCCTCACCCTTAGTGAATTTGTTCAATTTTCCTTTACGGATTGGGAACTCAATCTCATCCTTCAATTGCCTACAATCATCTGTATCATGCCCCACATCACGGTGGAACCTGCAGTATTGGCCCTTGTTTCTCTTTGCGAAGTCACCCTTTAGTGGCTTCGGCCATCGAAAGTCCTTATTCTTCTCTATCTTTAACAAGATTTGACTCCTAGGAGCATTCAACCTTGCATAATCAGAAAATCTCGGTCCAAAATTCTTCTTTGGTGGTGAGTCGGAGTCTTTGCTAGTACGGGGATACTTGTCCCTAGCATCATACTCCTGATCCTTCTTTCTCTTCTTTGTATCATTGTTACCTCGACCATTGCTTACTGCGACCTCCTTCTTTATACTATCCTCAGCTTGATATACTTGTCAGCCCTTCGCTGGAGCTCAGCCATATTCTCGGGAGGATGCTTCGCCAATGACCTTTTAAAGTATACACTAGTACAAAAACTGCTTTATGCGTCTGTCAAAAAAGGTGATATGTAGCTGTTCCCAACAGACGCGTATGGAGGAGTAGTATCAGCTAGAGGGTATATGCGTCTGTTGGGAAACAGACGCATATAGTTTACTGCATCTGTCATTAACTGACGCATATAACAGAATAACAGACGCAAAAAGTTTAATCTTTTGCGTCTGTTTTTTGTAACAGGCATATAAAGTGTTTTGCATCTGTCTACAACAGACGCAAAAAATTTAATCTTTTACGTCTGGTTTTTGTAACAGACGCATAAAATGTTTTTGCATCTGTCTACAACAGACGTATAAAGTCCGAGAACAGAAGTATATAATAATACATGATATGTTTGTTCTACTAGAACAGACGCAAAAAATCTTTTTTTTTTAATTTTTATTTTGTATTTCCCATTATACCTATCCATGCCAATAATTTGCATTCATACATTCTGCTCAACTACAAAATACCAAATGCAAATCCAGTATACATCACAATCCCAAAAAAATTGAAATTACTAATTTGAAAGAATGGAATAGTACTCGATTAACAAAAACTGACAATAATCTTATTAATTTTCAACTTATTCCACCAAAGTACAATGTTTCACGACAATTAACAAACCTTAACTTCAAATATTTTCACAATCTAAATTAACAGCTCCATCATAGCTACCAATCCTATAAATATTCACTCATAAAATAATCGAACCAAATGTCCCGAATTTCATCAATTTCTTGTCGAGTATAGGATGCCACCCTTCCAAATACCCTACAATAATATTTACATGCTGAGATTAATTAGAAATCGAAGATTAGTAGTAGTGCGTTCCGAAAGGACATGGTGTGTGCGAACATGGAAGATTACATTAATAAGTTTTCACATGTTGAGCTGTACAGTGTTACCTATAATTGTTGGTGCATCAGGAGGCTGAAGGCATAACTGATAAGCATTTTCTCCTTCAACCAAGGCATATCAAGAGTAAAAACTTATGTAACAGAACACATCCAATTTAAAGGGTTATGTGTGTAGTGTGTTTGAGTACAAGTGAGCAACAACTGTAAACAAGCCAACCATATTAAAGGGTCGATATCATGAGTTGTCAAAACTTTGCTGTTCCGTGCAAGTAGAACCTGATTTTCAGCAAAAGTTTAAAATAGTAACAAAAAAGAGAAATGACAAACAGAAAAGTAAATAAAATAAATGTAGTTTCACATGTATGGCCATTTTAATAAAAGAAACCAACCTAATCACCCTTTATTGACGAGAAAACCATGGAAATAAATGGCACAAGCAATGATCAATTTTTTTTTTTTTTTAACCGGGAACTACCCCACACACTTGTATGTGGGATTTCAAACCCGGGGAGATATATCGCTGAGCCCTACCACCCAGTACTCCCACGTAAATCCGAAGCTTTCGCTCCGAGGTAGGTTCGAACCCCTGACCTTGGCTGAACCAGGGAAAGGGGGTGTCCACTCAGCCAAAGCTTTGTAGACGCAATGATCAATTTTAAAATCGAGCTGGTACTGCTTCAAGTGCTAACATTTACCATAGTTGTTTCTCCCCAAGGTGACACCTTATTTTTTAGAAACTAGAAGTATCATGCACCTATATCACTTCAACTGAGGAAGTATTAGAGCTACAGCACAAAGGGTCAAGATCTGGCTATACTTAGCTTGTCCACATTTAGCAAATGAACACTTAATAAGGTACCATAATCAGATTCCGAAAGAATGCAAGGGTAGTGCTGGAATAACATCTGATATAAGCCTGAAATGACAGTAAGGAGATGACAGGAAATGACAGTAATCTAAAGAATTAATGGAAACTATAACATAAGGAGATGCAAGCTAATGCCAATGTAGAAGTAATGTGAGTGCATTTCTAAAAGGATTTCATGTGTATCAATAACTGCGATGAAACAAATAATTACCAACCATTCATGTCAAGCAATTCTTTAACAGCTAGAATCATAGCCCGCCAATCTTTCATTTCAAACAGTTATTTATCAACTATAACTATCTCCCACCAATCATCTACCTTACGTTCTCAAGCTAAAACTAAGGTTCATAGACTTTATAGACACTGTCACAATTCTGCTGACGCAAACTTACTGCTATATAACCTATAACTAGTAAAAGCTTTACTTACTAAGCAAATAGAAGGCTAACAGTAAACAGTAAACAAACGGTAGAGAGCCAAAATGCAGGCAAGCTATAATTATCCTAAACAGTGGAAAGACAAAATCCAGAATACCCAAAATACCATATCAGCATAAAAGCAATGTAGATAAAATCATCCTTGCAGTGAAAGTTTAATTATTTTTTCATTTAAAAAAACTAATCGTAACAAATTATTTAAGTTATCATATATATTCATCAATCTCAGAGCTGTACGGAACCAGACACGGATACACTATAACTAGACTATTCACATCCCCATAGCTATCCATACAACATTAGTGCCTAAATGCATTTCAATTACATAACAATCACAAATCATTCTGATCTAACCAAAGTTATAACTGCTAATCCTGATGAAGTACTCGTGTTATTATACATAATTTCTCGGCAAGGACATGAGACTCTTAGCAATTCATTCAGAACTAGTACCTAAATACTTAGTCATACAGCAACCAACCATTACTGCAATTCAAATAGTTATTCATACACCAACATATTCCAATGTAATGCCAATACGCCTAGCATAAATAGTAATCAAGTCTTATCCAATACGCCTAGCGTAAATACTAATTTAATTCGCAACAAACATTTCTAATACAGTTAGTAACAATTTCAAATCAGAATAACCAAAACTAGCATTTAACTAGCGTTAAATCACATAACAATCAAACTAACAAAACAATACTAAGAAGAATTATTTAACCAAAATCAGTCATCCATAACCGAAATGTTTCGATACCACAAGGTTCAACGATAAGTCTAACAGATAATTCATAACAAAAAACACAATATCGAAATACGAAACATCGAAAAAACACCAACATTTCAATCAATGCTCTGCAAGATATCCTCAGTAGTGAACTTAGTCCCCTTATCCTTATGAGCAGCAACACGTCCTTTGGCTTTCCAAACAGCAGCTGCTGTTTGGGTGATGATATCAGACTTACAAAGTAATCGGAAAATTTAATAAAAGCACATCCACAATTTGTAACACAAAGTACTCAACAGAACAATTACATATATATACACAAAAATAGAAAGAAGATTAGATACATATTTATTCAGGATGTGAGATTACAGAATAATTTACATATTTATTCAGGATGTGAGATTACAGAATAATTTTAGATAAAAAAGGTAGGGTTAGTTTAAACCAAAATCACTTGCCAATATTATATAATGTAATATGCTATTAATTTTTTTATTATTATTATTGATAGAACAGAGGATACTATTTCCGAGGTCTAGCTTAACGGATTTGTGTGCAGGTCAGTGAGAGCCTGAGTACAGGTTACCGTATAAGCAATTATCTAGACTAGTTAAACACACAGCAGCAGAGTTCTAAGTCCAACACACTTTGTCAGTTGGCTAAGATTTAGTTTATGTGAGGTACAGGAGCATCACTGTTCATTCTGATAGATGATAATGAAAAAGCGCAACAGCTTTGGCAACTATCTAGACTAGTTAAACACATAACAACAGAGTTCAAAGTGTATAAATTGCAAACTACTAGATAAAGAATGTAGTTAACAGCACCGCATTTAATAACTTTTTGACAAATTAAGTGTAAGGCCAATGGAATTTACACGTGTTATGGGTAATGTGACATACCTTAGAAGTCCACAAATTAATAGTTCACACAGGCGTAACTAGTGACAGCAGAGTTACTTGACCCTAACTGAATTTGCAATTATATATTGTTCTTATTTTATCAAAAATCCCCTTTTGTTTGGCAAAAAAAAATCCCCTTTTGAATCTCTCTTTTGGATGAAAAATAGAGTACTACATTTTTTTCCAGGACTAAAATAGAGGAAACAAAGTCTTTGAAACTTGTGGCCACTGGCCAACACAAAACTAAAACACAACCACAACAAACATAAGAGTATAATTTTGCAAGAAAATTTGTTCAAGAAAATCAAGAAAGTGACAGTACGTTGCCCCTCAAACATACAAACATAAAACCAATTTAATTACAACAGATACATATATATAACAACAAACCAGCCCCACATATACAAAACACAATACACACACCAAGAAACACAATATGCTTAAAGCATATAGTGATTCCTAACACGTACAATACATATGCATCATATACATACACTAAATAAAACTCTTCAAACAACCACAACAACACACATACCTGAGAATGTATTGAAGATTGAAAATTAGGGCTTCTACAAAACAATACGCTCACGGCTTCCCCACAATATACAAATTACAGAATTAGTGAATTAGTGCTTGGAGAGGTAATTAACGGATTAGAGAGGTAATATACGCATTGTGAATTGGAGAGGTATTAGGTATTGTAATTGGTAGTGGAGAAGGATAAAACTAGTTGGTGGGCGTACTGGGTTTAATTAACTAGTGATATATCGTTGTAAAATTATATATATATATATTTTTTATTTAATTTTTTACGTCTGTCTCAAAACAGACATAATTGATTTTTATAAGTCAGTTTAATACTAACAGTCGTATATGATATTTTTTATACGTCAGTTTAATAATAACAGTCGTATATAATATTTAAACAGACATATAAAATACTTTTTTACATCCGTTTAGGTAAAACAGACGCAAAAGCATTTTTTCTTATATATTATGCGTCTGTGGAGGGCAAAACAGACGTATAAAACTATTTTTTACTTCTGTTCTATGGACAACAGACGCAAATGAGGAGACGCATAAAGTACTTTTTGTACTAGTGATAGGTCGGTGGTGCCATGCTCCAGGGCTACTATTGCCACCTTATTTTCCAGATCAGTGATGTTCAAAGTCTCCTTGGTGAACCTCTTAAGATAGTCTCTCAGATTTTCGTTCTTCCCTTGTACCACATACATAAGGGATGCAAAACTTTTCTCAAGAACTCTTCCGCTGATAAACTGACTAACGAAAGCAGCACTCAACTCCTTAAAGGAGCCAATTGAGTTTGCAGGCAGCCGGCTATACCATCTTTGAGCCATACCCGACAGAGTTTGAGGGAATGCCCTGCACTTCAAAGCGTCACTTGCAGGCTGCAACAGCAGTGCGTTTGAGAATGTCCTAACGTGGTTTGCGGGATCACCCGTTCCATCATAAGCTTTAATTGTCGGCAACTTAAACTTCTTTGAGATACGAGCATTCATCACCTCCTCATTAAACGGGGGTGTGGGATCATCAGGATCCCCAAGTGGCATCAGATCCTTGGGGTTGCTCTTGGGGGTTTCCACCCTCGTTGTTTTTCCAGTTGGGGCATCAACCCTTCTTTGCCTTCTTGAAGGCCTCTCCAGATCTATAAAGGGAATCGGTCCTGATGTTGGAGGAGGTTGAGTCTGATTTGACCTAGCTTGTTCTCTTGCCATATCTTCCTTTAATCTTAAGATCTCGGCTTCATGAGCCTTGATTCTTTCCGCAGTTGTCGACGGGGGAACGTCATAGATAGTTTGATGACTCCTCCGGGGTTCTTTGCTAGCACGTCGCCTTCTTGGGGCTTCTTCACGATAATCATCATCAGAAGACGATTCATCAGTATAGGGACCAGAGTAGTCACGATACTCTCAATCTCAGATATGCAGGGCATGACCACTTGATCCAGCTCCTTGAGTAGGAGGGTAGTTAGGCAGCCCATACATCGGGTTGGTATTCACGGGGAGATCCGTAGTGTGGATCTGGACCCCTTGTGGAGGGTTGTTGGGATCTACAATCAAGGGAGAAACCACCATCTGAAGGGGATTAGTCCCTGGATTTGTGTGGACGATCGGAGGTAGCGTACTCTCAACATGGGAAGTCATCCCTAGGGGTTGAGAAACTTGATGTTGAACGATCGTCCCGGTCGTTGGGGGCACCGGATCCGTGGTGGGCGGAGCAGAGCTAAGAGGAATAGGATTGGTGGTAGTCAACGTTGTTCTTCGTGTTTGAACCTTGGTTGATGTCTTTTTCCCACAAACGGTGCCAAATGTTGTGGAATAAAAACTAGGTTACGATTTGTATTTAATGCTAGGGTTGGTGAGCTTTGAGCTTTAATGGCTGTTTCCGTGTTCGGGACTAATCGGTCCTCACAAAGTGCCTACGTATCTCGTATTGAGAATCAAGCCAAGACGTAGTTCTGAGAATGAGGGGTCAGACCCTTTATATAGGCTGAGGAGCCTAAGAATTATTGTGACAGCCCCAAATCCGGGGTCAAGGATCCGGGCCGTCAACAACCAATTTCAATTTAATAACACTTTATTCTTGGCAGCTGGAATATAAATGCATAATAAAATTTACATAATAGACCCCACACTTAATAATATTACACACCTGTCATATGCTCAAAGAACAACATCCACAATATTAAAAGTTTAGATTTAAGCAGTTATTACAAACCAGGATCATACTTAGATACATTGTTGAATAATACTTCGACATGAAGCATTTCAACAATCAAAAGTTATTACACCAACTTACACACTTAATGTACATAATCTATCAATACCCAACCGTCCGATAGCTACCTCGAGAATCGTTGCCAACACTCTCTCAAAAGTTCGTCTTTTCCGTACCCTCTTGCGGGGTGTAGTGCGGAGTATCGGCGTACCTAGCTGTTGTATACATAAATAGCAAGAATGAGCTAAAATAGCTCAGCAAGATAAATTCTATCAACTAGCATTAAAGGGAAACATACCATTATATATATATATATATATATATATATATATATATATATATATAGGCAAGTGCTCAAAAGAGAACTTATTTTTTGAAGAAAACTAAGGTACTAATCCTAGCCATTAGATGTATTAAGATCAATGGCCCCGCCAGGGGCACCCACACACTAATCAAATACACCTTCACACACAGAATCACACCTAATCCCCTCCATTTTTAATTTGATTTTTCCCGTCAATCGGTGATATTTTTTTTAAATCTAATTTCACCACATTTTTCTTCATCTCCCAACGATTAGTTTGCATACCATATATGCTATATTTCGATTTAGTTTTCTAAGTTTTCCATTAAACGAGGTTTTCCCTAGATCCTTACTCTATATATATATATATATATATATATATATATATATAATAGACAAAAACAATTTCAACTATTATGGAAAGAATCCTATTTCTTCTCAATATATACACCTTCCAATTTTCTTTGTACAAAAAGAAATACATAGTATTATAATATCAGTTTCTCTTCTAATATCATATAATATTAGTTCCTCTTCTTAAATAAAATAACAATCAATATACCATTTTAGTGTAATAATTCAAGATAATAGGAATACTTGACAAATCTCTCACCATCATCTTCTCATTTCCTTCTTATGCAATAGTTATGTAAATTAATATAAAATCAGTTTCTCTTCATCTGTAACATTAATTCCATACTTTCATAAAATTTTCCCTTTTCAATATACCATCTGAAAACCCTTATTAATTTGTAATATACGTGATTTTTAATAATAATAATAATAATAATAATAATAATAATAATAATAATAATAATAATAATAATAATAATAATAAGTGGTTAAAAATATTGAGTAATTAGAAAAGAAAAAGGATTGATATTAGATGTTTATTTAATTCGAGAAGTTGTAGGATACTTAGATGAGTATATAATAACATACACAACGGCAAATATACGAGAGCTAATAATATAAACCCTAAGTTGCTGCGCTGGAGAGATTGAGAAACAAAGAGGCAGTAGTTAATTGGTTGATTTGAATTTTCGTTTTGAAGCTTTAACCGAAGAACAGGTAATTGCATCTGTTTGTGTGTGTGAATTTCAATTATATTGTTTATTTAATTGAGTCTTAAGCCAGTTCGTTTAAACTTAGATTTGATCATTATTCATTAATATTACAAGAAGACTGTTACAATTATATTAACTTATTTGATGTCATGTGCATGTGTGTATCATTGGAGTCGATGCAGTGTTTTATACTCCCTCCGTGCTATATTATGTTTCTTATTTTGACTTTTAACACTGTTCATTTTAAACGATTGACTACTAATTTACGCATAATTTATAAGATAAAATATAGTCATGAGTGATCTTGTTGGATTCGTATTTATGAATACTTTAATACAGTGAAGTTTTTATATTTAATACTAATACAAAATTCAAGATATTAATGATCAAAAGTGTGCGTTGGCAAACGTGTTTTTTTCAAACAGGAAATATATTATGGGACGGAGGGAGTAACATAAAGGTCAATATCAATCCGTTTTACCTTATCAAATTATTGTCTAAGGCTAGTGCATTAACATGTAGTAATAATAATATTGTATATAGGTATAGGTACAACAACGTGAATTGGCCTAGGATCAGTGGCGAGGTATTAACTGATAATGTCCCTGCTAATGTGTTTTACATTATATTTAATTGATTTTGTTTAAACTAGTAATGCATGATTGCATTGATTTTATGGTACACCAATTCACTGTAAGTAATGGTTGTACAATTCTAGATATGCTAATAATTACGTAATTTATTAGAATGTATGTCCTAGTCAGGTACCAAGACATAAGGAATTAGGTGTAGTCATTAAGGTTTAATCAAGTTTTAGACAATGTGAATGTGTTTTAATATGTTTGCATTAATTATATAATTGTTAATAATAATGACTAATAAATTATATTAGTGTAATTAAAATAATAAATTATAATTTTGTAATTAGATTGCGAGCCGGGAGTGTAGCGGATCATTTGCCAATTTTGTTAATAATTTTAGTCGCTATATTAAAGGTACGGATTCTCTCTCCTTTTATTCAGCGCTATTCTTAATTCTGAATTTTTTATATATGATTCGTTCTACCCTCAAATCTGTTTACTCTGTTTACATCTGATTTGACTGTTTTGACTCTGCAAAATATTTTAAAAGAAATCTGTTTTGAAAAATATTTGAATACCTGTTCTGTGATTTTTAAAAAGATTTTTTTTATTGAAATATCTATTCGGAAATGTTTAAAATATCTGTTTGGAAATATTTGAAATATTTGTTTTACGTGATTTAAAAGATTTTGTGAAATATTTATTTTAAACCCTTAGCGATATAGGGTATACCGAGTTAACCAGCTGTAGGGGTACTACAGCCATGTCATTGCGGCACCAGTGACATGACACTTCCGTGGCAGTGTGATTGGTCACGGCGTATCCTTCTGATAGCTCAGGTGGCGAGCTTTTGCGCATTTTGATATTTGTTTTAGGATACGTGGGTGCACCCAGATTTGATTTGATTTGTGATTTGATTTTGCGGTGACGTGTATATGCCGTACACGTTATCCGATTTGTTACACACATTAGGTACCCTATGATGTGTGTATTTGTATCTGTTCTGTTCTGATCTCGGTATGAAATATCCTAACCCCTCGTTGCTTCAGCCATGCATATTTTTAAAATAAATGTTTCATTATAACTGTCAAATATTTTTATCTGTTTTTCTGTTTTATAAACTGTTTTCCAAATCCGTACTGGGCGTTTGGCTCATGCCGTATTCTTTTTCTGGCAGGTGCTTAGGGGGATCTGGGATTGTGTGATGGAGAGCTACCATTTAATTCATTGCTTAGGATTTATGGACTTCTAATATTATTTAGACTTGATCATTTATTTAGAGATTATTTTAGTGCTCTGTTGCAGGTTATGGATTTTAAGTAATACCTCCTCCCATTTTAGGAAGGGGGTGTTACATAATTCTTTCCTTTAAAGAAAACGTTGGGGATTTCCACTGTTGCCGAATACGTAAGGACGATGATCAGTCGCCCTCCGTACCCGTCCCTTTTACTACCGGTAGACGGAGGTAGGTTCTCCACCATCCCCCAGGAGGAAGGTCCACCACTACATCCTCCCTCGGCACTCTTGGGCCGGAATAAATATTGGATGCTGGACTGTGCCACTACCACACAGCCTCTTACGCTTACTGTTGCAATCCCCCTTTTTCAAATCATTTTTCCATTATCAAATACCATTTCACATTTTCCATTCACATTTCCATTCACATTTCCCTTCACATATATCATTTCCATTTCCATTTATCATCACCTTTAAAAAATTATATATGTCATAATACTTTGATTATGACTCAGACATCTCCTCTGTATTCAATGAAATAAATATGCTCTTATAAAGTATTCCATTTATTTTAGAAGGATTAAATAATACTCAATAATATCTATCACAACATTTAGAAAGAATATTTATAACATAATATTATAAATCATATAACTCTAGATAATAACTGATACCATTCCTTTATATAACTCTAGATAACAATTGATACCAATTCTTGAATATAACTCTTAACCATAAGGCATGTTCACTTTATGCATCTCGTATTTATATCCATACTCATAATTCATAGATCATATCCATCTCTCTTTACTTCCCAGAAATCAGGAAATAAATTCTTAGTAATATGGCAACCATAGAAAACATATACATATTCCATGAAAGAATTTTACTTTGAAGATAAACAATTTTTCAAAGTAAGGATAGAAGAAATCTTGCCTTGATCTCTGTATCCTGGAAGTATGGCTCGCGGCTCTCCCGAAGTTTCTATAAACACAAAAAGGACCGTCGTTAGAATACTACATCTCTTACTCACCTCACTCTTGTATAAAAATACCCTTGACACTTTAATATATGTTTAACGTATCACTATTACCCCAAAGGTTCAAGAACTTAACCATTTATAAGCTCAATCGAAGTTTCAGGGGTTTTCACCATTTTCCTTAACAATCACACTTGACTATAAAAATTCTCAGAAAATAAAGATTTCGAATTTTACTTCAAGGTCAACTGGTAATGCCTGTTTGACTACCCTACTACCATATCCCAAAATTTTATAATTTTTAAAAATGTTTAAGTATGTCAACTATAACCTCAAAGTTGCCACAATTGCATTTTCTCGGTTTCTAAACCGCTTTCACTAAAACTGACTTTTCTCCTAAACCGTACATCAGATTTTAACGTACTTTATATCCACACGATCTATGAACTATGATCTATCTTATCATGGTCACTTGGGGGTCTGAACAGTAAGGTACCGTACAGGTATAGTGTCCAAAAACAGGGCAGTTTCTGATTCTAACGGAAATCGGACATTATAACGGCTATATTTTCATACTTTCCAAAAATCCAACTCCTCCAAATCAATCATCCACCTTATACACCATCACCTACACCATGTGGTCATCTTACCAACCATGGTTACAAGCACATACTCCTTCCATATTCAATCAACTCAACTTATAACACACATATAATCATAGTTTCATGACTTATACAAACTTATCCACTAAAACTAACCATAATCCATCATAAACTCAAAAGGGTAAGGATGTTTATACCTTCTTTGAAGCTTTAACACTTTTACTACAGGCTTGTAGTCCTTGATACACCTTGATACAACCTTAAACTAGCAAGAAACATCAAGAACATACTTAGAATTTCAATTCTGCTATAACTCAGTGTAAAGATCATGAAAAACGAGGGTCTTACCTAGGTTTTCTGGACGAGGCTTCTAAAGGAAAGTTGTAGAGCATCTCACCGGCTTTCCAACCATATAAAGAACACAAAATTACATTGAGTAATGAAGGAGATATGACCGTTTGAAAATCATCCCAGAAACTGTCAATCCTCCTGGACAGTTTGGTTTCTTCAACTTGGGGGAGGTATTTGACTAGGCTACACCCCTTTGATGGCTATGAAATTTTGAGCGAATCTTTCCCATGGAGTGGAGAGGTTGGGGTTAAAATTTGGTGATTTTATCATGGATAGAAATGGAGATATGAATTTTTCTTTAAGCTTGGTTTATGGTGGCCAGTTTTGGAGAGATTGGTGTTTTCTTTTTCTTGTTCTTCTTGATTTAGCCAATTGATGAAGAATGGAGAAGATGATGATCTTGTATGTTGGTTGATCTTATCTTGGTAATATCTTGATGATTCTAGAATTTAGGAGAAGCTTGAAGATTTTTGTTGGTAAAAACCTTGCCAAAAGACTAATCTACCCCTTAACAAGTGTTAGTGGATAATGATGTCATACTAATGATCTCATAATCTCTTTTCTTGTTTTTTTTCTAAGTATTATGCTAATAACCTTGGATAATAATAATGTGGTATGTATCCTTGTTATATTACTAATCTTGGTTGTTTGGTTTCCATACTCGTCTAATTGTGATTCGCTTCGAATATACCTCATTATCTCAGTGGTTCTGAAATCATTTAACAATCCAAATTTCTTTGGTATTTCCCTAACTTAGTAATCCTTTAGTTTACCCTAATTCACTAATTCCTCAATATATAATTCCTTTAACATCTCCATGCTCCTTAATATCCAATAGAAGCTCATTCGAAATCAAAATTCTCAAAAATCCATATTCAGGAATTTCTGAAATCCATCGTCATTTCGAGTCACTTATTTTTATAGTATATCACTAATATGGTTTCTGTTTACTCATTTTCTGTTTCAATTATAGGGTACTTACATACCATTTCCCTAAATCCTCAAAATTTACTATTCATTTAATCACTGTAGCATTTCTAAAGTTAGGGTTATTACAATTATGATAGGAATAGGAGACTTGGTGGGCAAGCCACCGCCTCAAGGAAGGTTCTGGATCTATTCCTTTTAGGAATCAGTTTCCATGTTGAGATATGTATCTTGGAGGCTAAGTCAGGTAAGGGTTATATTCCTTTTTTGACTCTTATTTGCTGAGCTATTTATTGCCCCTAATATTAATTACGAAATTAATATCATAATTAGGGTTTGGGCCCATCTGGTGGGCCCCGCGTTTGGACCATTCTAGGTCTAATTAATATTTTTTGATTTAAAAAATAGGTATTTATGGATATATTTAATAAAATCATTATTATATTTAAATTCGCTTATATGAATTTATTTATTATTTTATTAACAATTTTTTTTGATTTAAAAAATATGTATTTATGGATATGTTTAATAAAATCATTATTGTATTTAAATTAGAAGTGTTAACTAACCATGGTTAAAGAGGTAGGGTGAGATTGTAAATAAGGAAAATTCTTAATATAACATGATTGGTCTAAAATTTAAGAATTACATGTGATTGGTTCTAAAATAATTTATCAATTTTGATTGATTAACTGATCAGATATTATAATAAAGGATTTTACCTTAAAACTTCAAATAAATCTTGTAAACATTTTACAGCCGTCTGGACTCGCTCACACCCAAGGGCTCCCCAGTCCCCACTCGACCCACCCCCCAAACAAACTGTGGAGTGTGGACTATCCTGCCTGCCATTTGTTACTCACAAGTCACAACTCACAGCTATCCTCTCTCTCTCTCTCCGCACTCTCTCTTCTTTCTCCTTCAATGACGATTTCACCTATATAAACACACACAATCACACTAACACACACACACACAATCTCAATGGCGTGTTCATCAACATACATAGACTTGGACCGATGCAATCTAATCCCCTTCTCTCTCTCCACTCTCTCCCCCACTCTCTCCTCCCCCAAAACCCTAATTCTCAACCGCCTCTCCTCTCCCCATTCGCTCTTTTTCGAAAACTCCACACGGAGTTTTCGGATTCTTAGGACTACGTATTCCAACAATACACGGACAATTATGTGTTTAGCTCATTCGGAAAGTGTAGGTGATACTGCAAATAATCAGGTAGTCATGATTTATCAATTATTTATTTACGCTTATTGTGATTTTGTAGAGTCTCCATAAATTATGTGTTTAACTGATAGGAAAGTATCGGTGATAGTACAAATCATGAGGTAGTCATTATTTACGCCTTTTGTGCTTTTATGTAAAATTTTGATGGATTGATAACCTCCATAGCTGATTCCGAAAGTGTAGTTGACAGTACAAAGAATGAGGTAGTCATTATTTCTCGATTATTTATTGTTCTTTATGTAGAATCTCGATGAATTGATATTTGACAGATTAAGAACCTTGATAGATTCCATGTATGTTTAAGCTCGATAAATTGATAACCTCGATAAATGTGTACTTTCTGGGTCCGATAATAGACTCAGTGTACTGTTAAGCTTGATAAACTTATAATCACCAGTCCGGATGTAATGCACTGTTTGCATCTTATAATGGCAAAAATTTGAGTTTATATATTTATATATATACATACATACATACATACATACATATACATATATACATATATATATATATATGTTTATGTGTGTGTAGGCTTGTGTGCAAATGAAAACCAAATATAGGTGATAGTGATTGGTAGAAAATACTTAATATAATTAATGAGAATTTTGTACGTTGACTGTAATTTAGGAGCAAACTATTCATTACCGTATTTGAATAAAGGATACAAATTCTTTATATTATTTTTATGCTATAATCTAGAATTATCTAATAATATACTTACTTAATATAACTATGATAACTAATCAATTATATCTAACTTTATCCTATATAATAAAGTAAAATATTTAAGTATTAATTTATCAATTTCTTGTTCCGCATCAGAAAGAGATTCCAGTTTAATTGCTAGAATGAGCATTTACGATTGTCCTTGAAGAATAAACTACTTACCCCACATTTAAAACATGTAACCCAATAATTTTAATTCTTTCTAAAATAAATACATGTAAACTATTTAATAACATATATAAATCTTTTCCGCTTCTGTTCCTCATCATTCTTCCTTTGTTGGTGAAAACTCGACCACGAGTTTTGTAGAAGTCAAGAACCAAGCAAGACTGAGCCGGAACGAAGAAAAAGTGTTTCCACTTGAAGAAGAATGGGTTAGATGCATAGAACTTCGAAAACTGACTAGCAAGTGTAGGAGGCTTAGGTAAGTACTCCAGAATGATGAAGTCAAAATGATCGATCTCAGTAATATCATCAACTACTTTATGATCCTTTACAATTTGAAAGCAGTCAAGTTGTGGCTTGGTTTCTTCTACTTGCTCCTCACTAGCAACCTCTATAGGCTCAACTTGTTTAACCTCCTCATCTTCCGTAACTTGTTTAACCTCCTCAATTGGATCTTCCTAACAGCTTCTTCAATATGCTCAACTTCCATTTCCCTTTTGACTTTTTTCTCATTTTCCAAAATGTATAAGACGTTCAACCTGAGATGTGAGAATCTCAAGTGCCCTATGTAGTTCCTTCTGCGCACATTTGTAACTTTCTTCGCTCAACTCAATTTTGTACTTCTTTTCTAACCTTTTAAGTTCAGCATATTGATTATCTAACTCCTTCCTTTAACGTAAGCTCATATCCAACGATGACAAACATAGACTTCATAGCGCAACACATCAGATTCCTCCTCAAGACAACAAATATAATCTTTTACGATCTCAATATCGGATTTTATGTGCCTAGACATGGCTTAGAACATGGCACAAATGCAAAATTTCTGAAGTTTAGGGGTTGAAATACCAAAATTCAGAAGGGGTTAAATCTCAAAGTGGTCACTAAAGTGAAGGGCATATCTCAAAAAACTCACTCTAATTATCGGGGACTCATTTGCATCACTATAGTCGAGAGTAATGACAACGCCGTTAATGGAGCTGGTTGACCTGACAGAAAATGTGTTGACCTTAACGGAACTAATAGCCGGAAGAGTGTACAAACAAGTGGAAGGTTTGAGTTCGATTGTAGGTGACACTTCACAATCTCTTAAAATCAAATTAATTAAGTTTCTTTATTTTAAAATCAAAACATTTTTTTTAAAGTTGTAAAATAATTATATTATATGTTAAAACCAAAAAAAATCTTAATATTTTTTCTAATTTTATAAATTTGTCATCAAAATTTTCCAAATAAAATTTTCCAAATAGAATTATGATTCAAATTTTATATCAAATGAAAATTTTGGCTTTTTAAATCCTAATATTTCTTTAAATTTATAAAAAAGGAATTATATCCAAAATCAATGAAGATTTTTAATTTTTGAAATCAGACGTTTTCTTTTCAATTATATTGTACTTTCAAATACAAAATGCTTATATTAATTTGATTTAAAATTTTTTAAACTTGTAATTTAATTTACTGTCGATGAAATTTAAATAGTAAATGAATAAAAATTTATTCAACATTATATAAAAAATGCTAACAAGATAAGAATTTGCATTATCGTTTTAAACTTTTATTTAAGAAAAAGAAATAATAATCTAATTTTTTTTTGAACTCAAATACTCTAACTTTTGTTATTATAAAACTTGGAAATCAATGAAAAAAAAAGAAATACATTTTTTCTAAAAATCAAATCAAAACAAAGATGAAAGATCACATATATAATACAAATCAGATACATACATAAGAACGGAATGGGCATGACTATAAACATATGTGCATAGATTCTGGAAATCAACAATTATAAGTACAAAGAAGCTCAAAAATTTTAATGCTAAAAACATAATGGCAACGATGTTTTAGAAGATTCACCCATCAAAGTCCTCTTCCCAGATTATCTAAATACTTCCTCTTCATTAATGAATCATAAACTTATTTGGTGAAGGATCAAGAAAAAAAGCTCGATGATCTTCTTGTCGGTGTTCAAAGCTTAAACTTGTGGTTGTGTAATTGAATTACCAGGAGATTCCTAATTTGATTTTCGGTTTGTGTTTTTAATTTTAGGGGTCGTACTTTTGTAAAGGTGGGAGGTGTACGTATGTATGCATTAATCAGTTTTATATATATTTTATGTGCAACGTGCAGGTTGTAACACACACACACACAGATATATATATAGACCAAGGTTCTAAAGAGAACATGCTTAAAAAGAGAACGAGAGAACATCTCAAAAAAATTAATTTAAAAATTGTAAAAAATTATAGATATTCCTAGATGCATTTTATGATTCTCAAACTTGAATAATTTTTTGTGGAAAAAAATATTTATGGGAATTTTGTTTTTTTAATCTCTTTTAGAATCTCACAAAATTTTAAGAATCTCTTTTAGAATCTCACAAATTTTGAAGAATCTCTTTTAGAATCTCACAAATAGTTTTTTACACATGTATTTGTTGTTCATAATTGTGTTTTTTAGAATTTTATTAATGATATAAACATATTTATATTTTTTTTTAATTTTAAAAATCAATATTTTAAGTTGTTCTCTCGTTCTCTTTTTAAGCATGTTCTCTCTAGAGCCTTACTCTCTCTCTCTCTCTCTATATATATATATATATATATATATATATAAAGGACACCCTTATATAAAGAACAATAAAGAACACTATGAAATTCATTGTAAAAACTCATATAAAATTAATTTTAATAACAATTAAGCTTTGATTATGAATAATAATAGAATCTAATATTAATTTAGCAACAATTTGAATTAAAAACAACTAATTTCATTGTTATAAAAATATATGTAGGATTCTATCATAGATTCTATGATATTTGATTTTCAAATTTTAGGTAAGATTATTTATATGCAATAGGCCCCGCCAGGGGAACCAATTTTAAATTTAGTGATTCTAATTTTAACAATCCATTTTTTTTTAAAAAAATAAGGGAAATTCCAAATGGTACCACTGTACAATTGGCTTTTCCATTTGGTACCATCCAACATTTTTGACTTCCAAGTTGCACCACTGTACTTTTGGCTTTTCCATATGGTATCATCCAACATTTTTGACTTCCAAGTGGCACCACTGTACTTTTGGCTTTTCCATATGGTACCATTCAATATTTTTGACTTCTGCGTGGTACCATTTTTCTCTGCTTTGATTTTAGTGAAAGGAAAATGGTACCACGTAGAAATCAAAAATATTGAATGGTACCATATGGAAAAACCAATTGTATAGTGATACCATTTGGAAGTCAAAAATGTTGAATGGTACCATATGGAAAAGCCAAAAGTACAGTGGTGCCACTTGGAAGTCAAAAATGTTGGATGGTACCAAATGGAAAAGCAATTGTACAGTGGTACCATTTGGAATATCCCAAAAAATAATGTGTTTTGATTGTGTTCTTTGTTCTTTATATAAAGTGTTCTTTATGGAGTGCAACTCTCTCTCTCTCTCTATATATATATATATAGGGTCACGCTCCAGTGAGAACACATGTTAGTGTGAGAACAGTGAAAACACACATATTCACCACATTTCAAGCTATTTTAAAGGGCCTCGCTAGGGGCACCTTCACAAAAAAGTCTTATAATTCTACCCTCTATCCATTCATAACAAAAAAATTAACAAAAAAAATTTAAAAAAAAACTGATGCCACGTCATCATTTTTAAAATTTAAAAAAAATAAAATTTTAAACTTTTTTTTTTGATGAATGGATAGAGGGTAGAATTAAAAAACTTTTTCGTATTGGTTGCCCCTGGCGGGGCCCTTTAGAATAGTTTGAAATGTGGTGTTCTCATTGTTCTCTAACATAGAAGTGTTCTCACCTGAATCATACCCTAGATCAATAGAAACCAAAATTAAAATAGAAACTAGAAACTAATCTTAATCCTTAGATCAATCTAATCCAATGGCCCCGCTAGGGGCAACACACACAAATCCAATGCACCATCACATACACAATCCCACCTAATTTCCTCCGTTTTTAATTTGATTTTTCCCGTTAATCGGTGAGTTTTTTTTTAAATTCCGACTTTAGTGTATTTTTCTACATCTCCCAACGATCAATTTGCATATCATGTGCTATATTTCGACACGATTTAGGAATTTTTTTATTTAGTTTCTTGTTTAAGAATGGTTTCTATTTGAGTAAGACCCTATATATATATATATTAGGAGGGCTTAGTTGGACTGCACGTATGTTACATGTCTTGTCACTTATGTCACATGTCTTGCCACGTCCCTCTCCAGCTATAAATATCGTTAAGGTCAAAAAGTTTCCGTCAAGTCAATGATTCTGGTTAACGGTGTTATCATTACTCGCTACTATAGTGGTACAAATGATTTCCCGATAACTAAAGTGAGTTTTTTGAGATATGCCCTTCACTTCAGTGATCGCTTCGAGATTTAACCCAATTCAGAAGAGATAAAATTCAGCGATTACAGAGGCTAAATTGTCAAAGTTCTGTAATTCAGCGCTCCGGTTTGTGATTTTAGAAACAACAATGGACCAGTTTGTGATTTCAGAAACTAGACACCAGATTTCTTAAATTCAGAAAGTACCAGGTACTAAAGTGCAGTTTCACAAATGCAGATACCAAGAGTTGGGCTTCTGCTACAACAAGATGGGCCGGATTATGACATAACAGGTCTAAGAATAGAACCAAAATAGATTAGGGTTTACCACTTGCACACAACGGCAACAGGTTGAAAGTCTGGCACAAGTCGGCTGATGGCTGAATTGACAACGGTGGTGCAGAAATTCCTGTTTTCAAATATTAAATCTGATTTTCTTCTTTCTGATTATAGCCTTTTCTTCCCTCGATAATTTTTCCAAACTGATTTAAATCACAAACAATTTGTTTCCCGCAATGGCAATGGTGGTGTATGGGGGATGCAGTGGATATGTATATATACACGCGCGCATGTGTATATATGTGTATGTATATATAGTAGTGGCTAGCTAAGTTACTTGGACTCGGGTAAGGAGTGTCGGACACGACACGGATCCGAGAGTCGGGTTCGAAAATTCTAAAATTTTAGGACACGGGGATACCATCCAAAATTTGGACACGGGTACGGGGATACGGCAAATATTTTAATAAATATTAATATTTTATAACGATTGAATGAATTTATAAAATTGAATTGACAATTTTTTTTTGAATAAGTAGATTTTTATACCTTACAAATGTATATTTGTTCTCAAAATAATTTTTGAAATTAACGAAAATCAAACCTATGATAAAAGATAAATTATTATCTTTTAAAAAATTAATAAAAATTGTTCGATTTTTTTTTTTTCGAAAATCGAAACTTTCTAGTAAGTTGATATGGACACCCATGAAATTCTTGATCTATGTGAAATGTTGTGTGAAATGTTGTGTACTGGAATCTCGGTAAAGACAGCTGTAATCAATATATAAATTATTATTTTATGAACTCCCAATACATAAATTATTAAAAATTAAATGTAATCTTCTGAATATTAGAAGAAGATTGAAACAAAGTACATCAGATTGATAGTTTCAAAAAAAAAGTAAGTCAATTTGACTTTAGAGTCATTCACGTGAGTCGTGACCACATCTTCCTCCATCCTCTTCCTCTCTTTACCCCTGCTCTCGTTCGTTTCTTCAACACTTAGATCTGTAAAATATTTTACCTGCAAACGTATACATATTTGATGGTTCTATGCAAATCATCAACAGATAAAAGATTTTCATCCGCAACCTGCAAAACTCCACCGACAACCTGCAAAAAAATTCCGGCGACCTTCAAAATTTTTCCGATCACGGCAACGACGGATCCGATTTCACGCACACGAATCCGGCATGTATCCCGCGTCGCGTCCCGGGTCGGGTCGTGTCGACACCGGTACGGCCGCCGGAACTTAGGTGGCTAGGGTTCTGATTTTGAAACAAGCATCCGTGTTGTGGTCTTTGGTGGATTATTAGGGTTTATGAATGGCGGGTCGAGTCAGATGGTAATTAGGTTAGGTAATTAGGGTTCTGGGTATTTGAATGGTGGCTGTGGGAGATTGGTGGTAAGGGCTAGGTTTCAGCCGTGATGCAGCGATGGTGTTTTGTGGTGGATGGAGGTTGATTAGGGCACGGACGAACAGTAAATGCAACGTGAACAGTATAATTGTCAATCGATGAATAGTAACAAAACTTCAGGATTCGCCTATGTTGCCAATTGATGCAGGACAGAATATTAAACTAGGTAATAAGCAATGAACTATACGAATCCCAAGAATAATCAGTCAAATATTATTCCCAAGAAAAAGTGAATAATCAAAAATGAAAAAGAAGTATATTATACTTCTAGCATGGTAGGGTGATTGAAAGCAAGTCGACTGCAGTAGGCCGTTTAATTATTGACCCAGTAAAAAAATGAGTTAGATTTATTGCATTGAAATTGTATGTTATTTCGTTTACCTGTAAGTAGATGATGGAAATGTAATAACTGGAATTAGTATATTATCGTATGGAAGTTAACAAGATGTAATTTATTGGTGAAGGAGGGATTAGCATCGGAAGCTCAACATAAAGCAAGCCAATTGAAAAAAAGGGTTATATTTGGACTTGGTATTGGAGTTTGTGTTGGAGGTGTGGTACTTGCTGGAGGATGGGTTTTCACAGTTGCCCTTGCTGCTGCCGTTTTTGCTGGTGCACGCGAGTACTTTGAGCTGGTTAGGAGTCGCGGAATTGCTGCTGGGATGACACCTCCGCCTCGGTTTGTATCACGAGTGTGCTCTGTTATCTGTGCGCTCATGCCTTTAGTGACACTGTAAGATTTTTATGTTTCCAAGAATCTACCCACTGCAACTTTTATATCTTATAGAAAGTATCAGTATATCTCTTATTTATAGCAGTACAGACTAAATTGAAGGTGTTTAATCTATTTATGTACCGACTTACTAGCCCTTTATGTAACAGATAAATGTATCATTTGGCTGTTAATCTTTCTTCTCATATGTGTTTCTAGATGTGAAATTTGTATTTAGAAAATCATAATTCATAAATAGATTATACAATTTGAATACATTTGTGCTCATTCCAGAGTTTCAGTGTTAAATTTTCTAGAATTAACTGAATTAAAGAATAAATATAAGGAAGAAGAGAAAGAGGTTAGTGTTCCGAGCAGGGGTTTCTTTTTAATTACAAATAATTATCCGAATAGATTGCGGGTCTGCTTATCTCACAACTTGATATGTTTTGCTCGTGGTAGCTGATAGCATTACAACTACTCAGATTCGAAAACTAGTAGACGTTGCTGTTAGCATGGGAGGGTAAAATCCATTTTTTTTGTGTTAGTCAGTGATGTCCCGACCATGGTCATATGTCATAAGAGCTCGATTCTTGATGCTACCCTATAGACACTTTCTTTCCTATTGTGTAGGGAAACAATCTATATTGCTCCCTATTTTCTTAACATTCTAAGGCTGCACCCTCGGCTTCACTTCTCTTCATTAATCATCTTTCATATGCCAAAAAATGGCTTATTTAATAGGTGACAACTTTGTTGGTCATAATTTCTTCCTTGCGAATTATGTCTCCGAAATTTTTAGGAATCTATACTGTATATCTTATAACTCTCTTTAGTGCATAAGTGGAACTTGAATCTTCTAAGTTAATGCCATGGTGTTGGACAAATGCATGTTTTTTTGTTAACCATATGACTAAATTTTGTTAATTTTTTGTTTCAGCCTTTGATAAGTATCCAAATGTATTGCCAGGTATATGGGCCAGATTGATGTCTCTGTGACATCCGCAGCTTTTATTGTAGCTATGACATTGCTGTTGCAGAGGGGTCCTCGCTTTGCCCAGCTCAGTAGTGCAATGTTTGGGCTATTTTATTGTGGGTATCTTCCTTGTTTTTGGGTGAAGCTTCGATGTGGTCTAGCAACTCCAGCCTTAAACACAAGTAAGAACATGATATTTTCAGTAAGTGATTGCTGAGTAGTGTCACAAAAAAGTTTTTTATGCATTAATTTTCAAGCCAAATTGCTCTTAATTAGGCACTTTCAATAATTAGATGTGTTTCTAACACAAGTCCCAAAGTATTCTAAAAGGCCTACATTTTGAGATCAACTCTACGTACAAATCCCTTGATATAACTTTGTTTTTGGATGTCAATTTCTTGCAGTTTAGAGTATGCACACATGTATAGTATGAAGCTGATGTGCATTTTGCGCTTCTGCAAGACTAGTTAACTAGATTTTGGAGATTATTTTATTTTTCCCAAGCTTACTTATCCAACAACACAATTACGTCCTGAACAATACAATCAGAAATAAGATGTTCGAGTATTACAACTCAAGCTATAAACTCTCTTATATAATTTAAGCGTATATAAGAATAAAGCTCAGAGTTTATGTGTATAGTGATTGGGAGAGATGAGAAACACGTGCGTGTACAAGTCTCAAACTTTGTGTGTTGTATTTTTGCTTGGTAACTTTAAAAAAAGATTGTAAGTGTGCATATATGAAAGCACACAACGGCTATAGTTGAAGATATGGTTGTAACAAAAAGATTTGATTGCCCAAAATAACTCCGCAACAACTAGATTAGTTAGAGGTTTTAAATTGGAACATTTGAAATAATTTAAATCACTAAAAACATCGTTTTGATATATATATACAATAGTATTTGTATGATAAAATCAGTTTCCAACAGCTATAAAAAGATATGAACTATTCGTGCTGTTTTGGAATGCTTGAATGTGGAATTGATTTAAGTAATATTTGGTTTGAATGGATAAGGATCCCAATAAATTAGGAACAAATTATCAGATATGATTTGAGCTCTATTATTATATAAACTAGTCGATAAAGCCGCGCTTCGCGGCGGCATCACAATTTTTTTTTAAAAATTCAATATATATTTACGTTATATTATATTATTAATATTAAATTTTAATAGTTATATAATCTTTTCTAATGAACCGATTTCTTTTTAAACATGATTTTTTCGATTGAGCCACTAACTCGTTAAAACCGAAATCCCAACTTTAACGTATATTATATAGACTTATTTTATAATTTTTATCCATAAAAATCGAGCTCTAAAAATAAAAATAAAAACTTATGACATTAGTATCAAATTCTAGTAACTAATACAATTTTGTGAGCCGTCTTCCCGTTAAAACATGTTTCGAGCTGTTCTTATTTGGAACCGAAATTCTAACTTCATTACATATTATTGATGACACTTATCTAATGAAATAATTTTTTTTTCTTGCTCTCTTGTTAAGATCAAAACCCTAACTTTTACATATATTACTTGTATAACAAATAACAATGTTTATTCATAAAAATTGAATCATAAGAATGAAATAAAATTTATAACGTTAATATCAAATTCTGATAGCTGATACAATCTTTTCTAGTGAGCCGTCTTTCCGTTGAACACGTTTCGAGCCGCTCTCGTTTGGGATCGAAATTCCAACTTAATTACATATTATTGAGATACTTATCTTATATAACTTTTTTCCTTAAAATCTAAACCTAAAAATATAGTGAATTCCAATTTTTATTCTCCAAGCATTCTAAAATTTATGGAGTTTTAAAAAATAAAAAAAAACATCTTATTTTCTCTTATATTATAGATATTCCTTTATTTATTTAGGGTCCCGCTTGAGAATTTTCTTTTATTATGTTAACACTTCAGTTCTTTTCTTTTTAAATACGGAAGACTTTTTTTATGAGATTAGTATTGGATTTATGAAAAAAAATCTAATAGAAGTATAAATAACTTGTATAAAAAATAGATAATTTTAGAATATTGTAAAAAATGTAACCATCGTCCTTGTATTCTATTTCAATAAATTTTTTAATTATATGTCCCCTGTATATATTCAAACACCTATTCAACTTCCAATAGAACTTATAATAATATGTTTTTTCTATAAATTCGAAATGAAATTTTTTTCTAATAGAAGTATAAATAACTTGTATAAAAAATATATAATTTTAGAATATTGTTGAAAATGTCACCATCGTCCTTGTATTCTACTTCCAATAAATTTTTTAATTATATGTCTCCTGTATATATTCAAACACTATTCAATTTCCAATAGAACTTATAATTATATGTTTTTTCTATAAATTCAAACTCTTATTCTCTATAAATTCGAACTCCTATTCTACTTTCAATAGAACTTTTAATCATATGCCTTATAAATACGTATTATACTTCCAATAGAACTTCTAATTATATGTCTTTCCTATAAATTCGAATTCTTCTCATCTATAAATTCGAACACATATTCTACTTCTAATATGTTAAACGATGTTTTTATATTTATTAGTGTTTATTCGAACTCCTATTCTATTTCTAATAGAACTTTTAATCATATGCCTTGTAATTAAATACTTATTCTACTTTCAATGAAAATTCTAATTATATGTCTTCTCTATAAATTCGAACACATATTATACTTCTAATATATTAAAAGATATTTTGATATTTATTAGTGATTAAATATCTTAAAATTCTAAAAATTTAGAAAAAGCACCACCTAAACTTCCGCGTATCCTCAACTCAAATAAATTTACATAATCAAATTGAATGACAATGCAATTTCATATTTACACTTTTACCATGTTTCGTCGTGATGAGTACTGCAAAAATAATATTAGAAAGAGAGCATAAATATACTCTACAACTTAAATTCAAGAACTTACTTTACGTAAGAATAGGTACCAAGACAGTAAAAATAGATTAAAAATGCGCGAAATTTAAGAATATCATATATCATAATTTAATTATTTTTTTTCTTTGTTCACAGTTTGAATTAGTCTCTACCCTGACCATTGGATCATGCAAAAATCTAACCTTGTATACGATTTTGTGTGCATAAAATATGATTGATAATGCATCTTGGCCTTTTTCCATTCAACTTGATTGGTATCGTCAACTAAGAAAAGAAATCGCACCAACCGGATAATCACAAATTACAATCGCCACTGATTATAAAAGTCATTATAACAAATCAGGCACGCAGACGTGTTGTTCTTCTAAGGTGGAAATCGTTTTATATAGTTTTTATGATTTAGAAGATTAACGAAACTCGAACTCTTCTACATTATAAATTTGAACAGCTATTCTAATTCTAATAAGTTAAATAATATTTTAATTGTTAATATTTTAAAATCTAAAATTTTTAGAAAATTAGAAAATAGAATGAGAATGATCTTAGAGCGCCACCTAAACACCCGCGTATCCTCCAAGGTTGTTAAGTCGACAAGTCGAGCCTCCACGCCCGAGGACCTTGGAATTGACTAGTCGACAAGTCGCCCGACTAGTCGTAAAAAGTCGACAAGTACCTTATTTAATCTAAATATTATATATAATATAGGTTAGCATACTTTAATTTCATAGTTCAAATAAAAACTAATAGATAATAAATTCAAGTACCCAAAGTCAAACATCTCTAAGCAAATAAAAACATAATTAAAGAGTTAAATCAACTAAACAAACACAATCATGCATAGTCATCCATCTCGGAATCATTTCCATCTCCTTGAGTATTCTCCTCCGGTGGTACACCATAATCATCTTCCACCTCCTCATCATCGAAAAGAACATTGTCTTCATCCTCATTTTCCTCTTCTTCATCAATAGGATCTTGTGTCGAACTAGTGTTGCGTCGAGTATAGATAAGGGTGGAAGTGGAACCACCTCTAGCTCTCCTAGGCAAATTACGTCCCTCAAGTGATTCAGATGCACCCGAGGCTATATCCACCGCTTCCCAAAACCTATCCTCAATGCCCGTCCACTCATTGCATTTTTTCCACTTGCAAATTTCTTCTTGACTTCTCCCTTTGCATAATCAATAATAGCTGCAATCTCTGCCAAAGCAAGCCTTTCATCACCATCGGCAACACGCAACACTTGAAGAAGTGGCAGTGATGCATCTACACAATCTGCTACATTACTCCAAAAGACTGATGAAAGAACAATATCACAAACTTTTCTTCCATTTTCTGTTCTTGATAACTTTGACCTTGTCCAATCCAACCCACAAAACAAGAAACGCAATGGTTCCTGTTTTTTTCCCAAACTATCCAATGTAAGAAAAGCAGTGGCAAACCTCGTAGCTCCAGTCCTCACTAGGTCCCTCCCACGAGTCTTCTCCCTCATAGCATCAAGAACACGCCCGTGCCTATAGGTAAATGTAGTCAATCTCCTTGCCTGGTTGATTGTCTTCTTAAAGGTTGGAATTTTTCCAACATCCTCTAACATCAAATCAACACAATGCGCAGCACATGGAGTCCAAAACAAAGTAGGCATCCTGATCTCCAAAATATGACCAGCTAGCTTGTAGTTTACCCCATTATCTGTCACAACTTGCACAACATTTTTCTCACCAATTTCCTTTATCTTGCTTTCAAGCAAGTTGGCCAACATTTGTGCATCATGTGATTCGCTTGAAGCATTAACCGAGCCCAAGAAGAAAGTGCCTTGAGGACTGTTAGCAAGGAAGTTTATGAGACTCCTTCCTCGTCTATCCGTCCACCCATCAGTCATAAGAGTGCATCCATATCTCTTCCAAGCCTTCTCATGCTTCTCCTTCAACTTTTCTGTCTCTTCTTTTGCTTTTTGAAGTAGAGGCACCCTCAATTCATGATATGTTGGAGGCTTCAAACCCGGTCCATATTGACCAATAGACTCAACCATCACCTCATAGCTCCTAGAGTGTGCGGCATTGAAAGGAATACCACATTCATAAAAAAAATTTGCAATATGCATATGCACTCTTTCTTTCTCTTCCATAGTCCTTAGGCGATTTTCCAAAGTGCTTTGACTTGCTCCTTTAGCCCGGGGTCTTTGCATACATCATTGAGGCAACTGATTTGCTACTGGCAGCTGGTTTTTTGAAGTTAAATGGCTGGGCAGCAGCCTTGCCTTTGCTCCCGGTGGTTGATTTTGTGATTTGGAGAGTATTTGAGGCTGCTGTGGATGGTATCTCTTCAACATCATCATCACTGTTCTCTTCAACTTGCTGGGTAGGCTTCCTCTTTTTCTTACTTTGAATAAAATCATCCATTTCCTTGGCAATTTCTTTGGATGTTTTGGAACATTTGATAATATCCGGAAAGCCACCGATTAAGTGCTGCTTAAATCGGTTAATGCCTCCATGATTTGTATTCCCGCAAAGAATACACTTAATCACATCTTTATTAATTTCCGGAGTTGGCCAAAATGCATACTTCCAACCCGGATCATTCGATTTTGCTTTTCTTTTAGGATCTTTAGCCAACTCCCTCCGGCTACTTTCGGTTTCCGTCTCCATCGTTTATTTTTCTGCACAAAAGAATTTATGAACTCATTTAGAAAAGTAAAATTGATTGTATACACTGTAGCTGCAAAATTCAAGAGGTGATACAACAATTATGTGCAGTGAGCAAGCAAGAGGCAGTGAGCAAGCAAGACTGCACGAGGCAGACTATAATTTTTATTAACTGTGCAGAATTATAATCAACTGCAATGTACAAAATTTGTATACAACAAATTTTATTAACTGTAAAGATGCAAACTGTAGTTCAGATTGTTAATGTTCAGGTTTTTATACATGTTAATGTTCAAAATGTTTAATTTTAATTTTTCAAAAAGAAGTAAAAGAATAATTTGAAAAATCACAAGTAAAATCAAATAAAATTATGATTTGAATGTAAAAGAATGAAATCAAATAAAGGAAACAAAATTAAAAGTAATAAAATTTCAAAAATAATTCGTTTTATGTAAAAAAGTTAATTAAATAAGTAAAAAAATTAAAAAAAAATAATTTTTTGGTCTATATAAAGTAACAGTAGGGAACGGGGATGAAATAAGAACAAACCCAGCCCATGTATATACACATATACATACAGAATAGACACATCGAGGAGAAGAAAAAAAAGAGATGAAAGAAGAAGAAATAGATGAAGGACACGAAGAAACAGATGAAGGAGAAGAAGAAAAGCTTACCGGAATACTTAATCGGAGTTCTCTTCGCCGGAATCGGTGCTAATCGGAGCTCTCACCTGGTCTTGTATTTCTTTCTTTTTCTCAGCCGCTTTCACCCCCTTTCAGTCCTCCTTTCTTTTTGATCTAAAAAACCGCGACTTTGCAATACAAAAACCTAATTTTTATGAGTTGGGTCGGATCTGGGTCGGGTTCTGGGTCGGGTCCGGGTAAAAACCCATGGACGCCAGAACACACAAGTCGGGAAACGACGTTTTGCTCAATGTCGACTTTTCGACTAGTCGACGACTAGTCGACGACTAGTCGCGACTAGTCGCTCGACGTGACAACCTTGGTATCCTCCTTTATATATTTATATATATATATATATATATATATATATATATAGGGTTGGACTCCATAAAGAACACTTTAAATAAAGAACAACAAAGAACACCTCATATCTAATAGATCCATTGCCCCTGGCGGGGCCACCCAATACAAAAAGTTCTTATTTTTTTAGGCTCTATCCATCCAGCAAAAAAAAAAAAAAAATTGAAAATTTTACTGTTCATCGATGACGTCATCAGTGAACAGTAAAATTTTCAATTTTTTTTTTTTTTTTTTTTGCTGGATGGATAGAGCCTAAAAAAATAAGAACTTTTTGTATTGGGTGCCCCTGGCGGGGCCAATGGATCTATTGGAATAAATGATTTTATAGTGTTCTTTATTGTTCTTTATATAAGAGTGTTCTTTATGGAGCAAAGGCCTATATATATATTGACTATATAATATATAACAGAATCCTTACACATTTAATCCAAGCTAAATTTTGATATCTTAAAGCAATCTTCAAAAAATCTGGACGAGTGCATGTCAGCTTCTTGTTATTCCCTGTTTGCACTGTAATAGCTTGCTGACAAAAGAATTACTCAGCTAGTTAAAGAAATTGTGCAAAAAACAGAGTTAGAAAGCATACAAGCAGCTAGCTAGATATATAGTACTGTTACAAGCCTATCAACTTGCTGTATTTAACATCAAAACATACTAAAGTAACACTAGTTAGAAAACGTTGAGAGAGAAAGAGCTGTGGAAAAGATTTCCATTATCCGATTAGTATGCGACATTATGAAAGATTACAAATGTTCCCGATTTATACTAGTTCAATTAGAGCTATTCATACTAGTTCAGTAACTACTAACCGTGAAAAGACTTCCCTGCCCTTACTAACTACTAGTGCTGTGCAGTCACCAAGGCCATCAACTCCTACTCATAAGCTGATATTGCTTGGCTTTTAAGACTTACTGAAATAAGCTAGAGGCCTACCAGCTTTTGTCAAGACTACACCAATGCATCTACAGTAAATTCTGTTGTATAATCAGGTAACTTCAGGACTGGAGTACTAACAAGAGCTTAAAAAGCTTCTGTAGCTTAGAGCAGTTGAAATCATCTTTTTGCAACAAACTACTGAGAGGTTTAACAGTAACTCCATACACCTTCACAATTTTTTTTGTAAAACCCACTTAGACCCAAAAACCCTCTCAAAGCTTTAATATATGTAGGCATTGGCCAAGAGAGTATGTCCTCAGTCTTACTCTTGTCCACTGAACTCCTTCATAAATAACATGTCCCAAATAAGCTACCTCTTTTTTCATAAAATCACACTTAGACAACTTAACAAAAAATTTGTTGGCCTTGATGAGTTTGAAAACTTCGAAAAATCTCCTTCCTTCTTTTATTGTAATATAAAATGGTAATACATAAATGATCAGATGCATATGCAGTTAAGAACCTTGTACACGGAATCCCTAATTCAAATTGAAATGTACAACTATCCAGTAAATAAATTTTTTTCTTAAAACATAAAAAAACGCTCCTCTCTTCCCGAAAACTACTCATTTATTTTTACTATTTTTACGACAGGTTCCGTTCCATATTTCATACGTATATAAGACTTTTCTTTTACTATTATTATATGTTAAATGGGACAAAAAAGATGAAATGCCCATATAAATTGTATATATCAATGGAGGAAATAACGATGTGGAAAACAAAACAGGAATTCCCAGGTGCTGAAAGTGCTCTTTTTCATTCTTTGAATAGATGAGTAAATCAGCATATAAGACCAGTACAGATTTCCTTGGGTGCTGAGCAAATACCTTATTCATCAAAAGCTGAAATGTTGCTGGGGCATTTGTGAGGGCAAAAGGCATCACAGTAAACTCATAATGCCCCAGATGAGTTGAAAAACAGTCTTCTTTATGTCTTTGGACTTCATCCTGAACTGGTGATAACTGGTCCTCAAGTCCAACTTAGTAAAAAACTTGGCTCCATTTTAATTCATCCGGAAGTTCTTCAATTAAGGGTATTGGAAAGTTGTTCTAAATACTTAAAAAATTTAATTTTGTAGTCAATACTGAATCTCTAAGTTCATTCCTTCTTGACCAAGAATATGGGAGGAGCGAAGGGGGAGCTAGTAAGCCTGATAAACCCACTGTCCAACATCTTCAAAATCAGTTTCTCTATCTCATTTTTTGGTCATAAGAGTTTCTATAAGGTCAGAATCAGATAAAGAATGGTTGTGATCCTTCTATAAGGTCTATCCCATGCTCTTATCCGTGTAAGGAGGCAATGCTACTGGAGGCTGGATATCATCATACTGTAAAAGAAGCGTTTCAGCTTGCCGATAGAACAGTTTCCTGATTGCTCTATATCACTGACCGCATATTATATATAAGTGAACCCATTTTCTTGTCTCTTTCAGGTCCTCAGGGTATTACTGGTTTTGCCACATGAGAGTTGCCTGACAAGGTTACTGGTTTACCTTGATGTTGAAATTGAAGAGAAAGTAAAGTTAAAGGTGGCTGGTCCCAATGACCCCAACCAGTCAACACCTAGAACCAGATCATAACTTCCCATAGGTAAAGTTCTTATGACAGTTTTAAACTCCTGATTACCCACCTTCCAGTGAAAATTATTGCATTCAAACTGACCAAGGAGTTGATTGCCATTAGCCTATACCTTCATAGTAGTCTCTGTCAACCCACATTTCAACCTTGAAGCTACAGTTTCATCCAGAAAATATGAGTACTCCCTTCATCTACTAAAATTGAGAGTGTCTTATTGCCTCTTGTTTTGGTTTGGGTAATGGTTCTACTATTGTGATCTCTCTTAATTGCATGAACTGAAACTTCCATTTACCAATCTGCATTCTCATTGCTTTGAAGAGCACTCTCATTGCTTCGAAGAGGTGATGTTTCATATTTGGAGGATGACAATGTCACCTTCTCCTTGTCTAACTCATCCTTTATTGGTATAGCACAACCACCAAGTTTACTCTGAGAAGCCGCTTGCCAAGATCCTGTCACGAAAGGAATTATCCAAACCTTGTTCCTCGGTCAATGCATTGTGAAATGAGCTTTGTAAAGATTTTTCAGATTAATTGTGCTTGAGCCTTTTGGTTTATGAATTTTATCTTCCTTCTGTAGGATCTTATAACTGGTAGTCTTTTTGAATTCCTTGTTGTACTCTCTAGGATTGTCCTTAAATTCTGTAGGTTGCCTGGATTTCTTAAAAGCGTGTTCAACTGAAGTAGGAGACATTAAAGCAAAACCTCTGATGCGGAACAATGAATAATTAAATTAGTTTGTATTTATTTTACATTATTATTTGGATGTAAAGTGATTTTAATTGATTCAATAGTTTAGTTATATTAGGTATATTTATTATGAAGATTCCAGAAAGATTTTTTTCCAATAATTTACTATGGTAGTAGATATTTAAAAGGATTTAGTTTTCTTAGGAAATTACTTGGTTCCCAAGTAATTGATTATCAATTTAAACTCTTGTAATCTTTCATTATTAAATAGAGATGAATGTGAATTGATTATTTATTTGTGACTACCGATTCTCTGCAGAGATAGGTACTTATCGCTTCTTTAACCCTTTTCCCTGCCCTATCCTACATCAAGTGGTATCAGAGCCACCGTTCCTCCACCCAAACACCATTTTCCAGCCAGCCTCAAGCAGCTGCCACCATCAGTCGTATCCTGCCACCAACAGCCGTATCCAGCCACCAACAGTCCCCAGCCAACCCCAACAGCCACTTATTTGCCTAAAAAACCTAATTCTGGTCATATATCTATATTACATATATACAAGTATGATAATTCATGAAATTTCTCATATTTTCTGATTTTCTTGCGCTAAACAATGATGAAAACCCCTGAAGAAATTGGTTGTGAGATATCTTGTGCCGAGACACATCGTCAAGTCTTTTGTTTTTCACTTTCATTATCGGATCCATACCGCTCTTATATGCAAGATTATACGAGAAGTGGCAATATTATGATGATTTGATTGCACATCTAAAAAATGAGCATAAACGATCCTTACTAGAGCAGATGTTGAAGTAGTCATTGGATATGAGTGCTAGTTTGGAAAAATGAAGCAAATATGTGATTCAATTGTTTCAAAGCCATTAAGGAAAAGTACAACTTTGGAGTTTAATTCAGAGCATATTGTAGTCGAAAAGGTTGTTGAAACTGAGTCACAACAGGAGCATGTTGGATCTGCTTGTAGAGTCTAAAAGACTGTTGAAATTGATATCGAAACGGAGCCAAAAGTGGAGCATGATGAGTTGGTTTGTGAAAAAGAAATTCATGATAAAGTGGATTTGGTTGAGCATATCGATTTTGTTTTCCCAGAATGGTTTTATGAAGTTGGTTTTATGAAGTTAAGAGTGATGAAATATTTCATTGGATTCCACAAGTTTGTGTCCACACATATGGAGTCCCGTTTGTGGATTGTTGATTCTTCTTTTTTATAAAAAACTCGAGGCCGAGTTTTTTTTAAAGGCGAGGAGAATGTTGCGGAACATGGAATAATTAAATTAGTTTGCATATATTTTACATTATTTTTTGGATTTATAGTGATTATAATTGATGCAGTAGTTTAGTTATATTAGGTATATTTATTATGAAGATTGTAGATTATTCCATTAGAATAATATAAGGATTTGTTTTCTTCAATTTACTACGGTAGTAGATATTTAAAAGGAATTGGGGCTCACTTTCGGAGGAGGTTGTTATTAGACCTGGCAAATTGGGTCTGAATCCGAATAACCGATCCGAAATTTATGGAACCGAGATCCGATTTTATTTCCGAATTAGATTAACCGAAATTTAACCAAATCCGAAACAATTCGATCTGAATCGAAATCCAATCCGATATAGTCAAATCTGATTGTCCGAAAACCGATCTCATCCGATCCGAAAATTACCCTAACCGAATATCTAACCGATAATAATCTGAAATACTTCATCCGATGGTGATCCGAAACAGATCAAATTCGAAAAAAATATTATCCAAACAGAATATGACTCAAAGTACTATATCCGTTCTAAATTGGAAACTAAAAATATGTAATGAAATAATATTATTGAGATTATATTTTATTTCTCTGCCTGACTCAAAATATTCTATATTTTAGGACCAAACGTTTCAAGATATCATATATGTATCAAAATACATGTATAGTAAATATTTTATTTTGAAAATAAAAACGAAAGATATTATTTAATCTAGAAAATAGGTATTAAATATACTTTATAAACTACACATGTTGAACCTTCATATCGATACACATGTTTAGTAATTAGTATGTTTGTAAATTGTAATTAACTTTATTTTTTTAAATAAAATAAGGTAATAACTATTAAGGCAATTAGCACTCACACACAAATCTAGTCATGGAGTTGTGGGGAGTTTTTAGTTGTTCGAGAAAGTAGTGCTCTGATCAGTGTTTTTTTGTGACTTTAAAGAATAGATATTTTGATAAAATTAGAATTAGACGGTTAGATAATTTATTTAGACAAACATAAACTCAAAGTACACACCCAATAATACACTTTTGTAGCGGGATATCTTTTCACGCAAAAGTTTAGGCGGGATTTTAATTTTCATAAGGTGGGTTTTGTCTTGTTTTAATTTGATAAGTTGAGTGATTCTATTTTCTTGTTTTTTTTATAAATTTATTAATTTAATTTCGTAGTATAGAGTATATATGAAAATTATTATTATTATATCCTTATCTATAATAAACGTAAAAAAGATGTTATCCATAATCTTGGTCACTGTACTGTTAAAATAATCTCAACCGTCTCTCAATCGTCGAATTTAATATTTTTAAAAGTATACGATCAAGATTATATCATACTACGAAAAGAAAAAATTTAATCTAAAATGGATATAATTAGAAAGGTTGCATCAGAAGTGAATTTTAAAAATAAAATTATAATCTAAAAATGATATAATTAAAAAAGGTTGTATTAGAATTGAATTTTAATGAAAAATATTATAATTTGAAAATGATATAATTAAAATATGTTGTATTAGAATTGAATTTTTTTAATTTTTTTTATTAGTATTAAAAAAAATTCATATTTACTATTTGGTCTCTATTCATTTCGTATTTTATTTTGTAGTACTTGGACCAGACTACCAACTACCAAAATTTTGTATAAAATCCCTCTTACACTTATTATTAAAACTATATTTGATTGTTAGTACAACTATCTTCAAATAATAAGAAGGTTATTTTGAAAATCAAAACAAAAATAAGTAGATTTTCTAAATTGAATAGAATTTTCATAATAAAAAATTGTTAGTTTCTTCTATTTCTTGTTAGTTTTAATTGAAAAATAATTGTTAAACTATCACTAAATTAAAGATTATTTTGTTAATTTCACGTGGGCTGTAAAATCGATCAAATCAAATTTTAAGAATTTAAGATAAAACACATGGTAAACTATTAACAATTTGATACATAGCTTTGAATTGTAATTTTGAACTTAATGACAAAATTTTAAAAACGAAATTTACTTTTAAATTTGTGAGAATTGGAAATAAAGGTTAATATAACTCATATTTTATAAATAATTGGATAATGTATTATATAGTAAATATTATTTTGCAAAAATTTTAATATTACATTTAGCAAAAATATTATTTTATATTACTAGTCCAAGTAAATATTATTAAATATTAAATTCTCAAAAAACAATCAGGTTTATATTACTCAATTGAGTATTTATTTTCGCGTTATAACTATACTTTTACAAACTTACTAATGACCTTTATTTAGTTTCAATGATAATTCAAAATTGATATAACATAATTGAAACCAAATTTTTTCGATCAGACAAAATCCAATCCGAAAAGATCAGAACCAAATTTTATTTGATCTTAATCTGAAATTTATCCGATTTTAATCTGAAATTGACCCGATCGGAAACTAGACCTGAACCGAACCAAAACCGATTAATATTTTGTAAAACTGATACTAGACCCGGACCTAATTAGATCCGATCCGATCCAAATTGTATTCAAACATATCAAAACCGAAAATTGTTCCGATCCGAAATGTATCCATTCTTAAACCGATTCGATTATCCGATTTGTCAGGTCTAGTTGTTATGCCTACGAAAAGAGTAGGCAATCAATTTAACGGAAGTCAGGATCCAGATCAATGTAGATGTGGTAATATTTGAAGTTTCTGGGCTCTATTGGTTCTTACGCTTCGATATTTTGGATGTTCCTTTTGTCAGTCTTGGTCTTGTACTGTTTTCTAGCTTAGCTTGAGAATTGTTTCAAATCATGTTATTAAACGACCGGGGAACATGGCTATTTTTGCTTGTTCTATTCCAGGTAGGTGGTACTGTCAATTGGGGGTTTGTCCCGATTGTTTTGAAAGTTTAATGAAATTTTCACTTTGTTCGTCAAAAAAAAAAAGGAATTAGTTTTCTTAGGAAATTACTTGGCTCCCAAGTAATTGATTATCCATTTAAACTCTTGTAATATTTCATTAATGAATAGAGATGAATATGAATGGATTTTTATCGGATAAATCCGAGGTTTTATTTGTGACTCCATCGATTCTTTGCGGAGATAGGTACTTATCCCTTCTTTAACCCTTTTCCCTGCCCTTTTCTACATCAACCACCTCTCTAACATCCTTGTACAAACCACATAAGAAACTCTCCACAAAGAACTCTTCTGTAAATGAAGGTATCCTTGCCTTCAATTGTTCCATTAGCTTCTCAAATTGCCCAAAGTATTTGCTTTAGTGTACCTGTTTGCTTTAATTGCTTGAACTGATTAACGAGCATTTCCTGTTCTAACATTCCAAATCTAGCTGTGAACTGAACCGATGAATCATTCTAGTCCAAGTGAGTTTTTCTAGCAACATCTACTTGATACCAACTTTTAGCTACTCCTTCCAAATGCATGCCAGCAATCATAGCTTTCCTGGAATAATCAATTCCAAAAAATGTCAAAATTGTGTTCACAATCCTATTGCCAATCTCCAGCTTCGCTGTCTTTAGTAAACTTTGGAAATTGAAGGTTAAGATGTTGTAAAGAGTCTGTATCATTCTGATTCATGAACACCTTACTGTCCTGTTTCATTGTAGCTGTTCTTCCAAATGGATGCACAAATACTTCTTCCTAAAATTGTGTCTTCTTTGTACTAGCTAGGTGCAACTGCTGAGCAGCCAACTCCACTAATTCTTCAATTTGTTGGAGTTTCATGTCTTTTTCTCAACGTGCTAGGAATTGTTGCTGTATCTCTCATAACAGCTCATTATAGGTTACTCCTTCATCTTTCATCTTACTATGCTCTTTTACAACCAGTTTAACAAATATCCATACTACACAGTACACAATACTCCGACTACTTCCAAATCTTCCGGATTTAACAGTCAAAACACAAACAGTTAGTAATACAAGCTGATTCAACCACAAACACCTCAAATTTGCAGAACAGAGTATTACTAGGAATCCAATATTTTTGTGATATTCCTTTATAATCTCAACTGAAACTACTAAATCTACACAAAACGAGTGTAATCAACTAGAAAACTTGAACATACAAGTCTAAATAGTCGAGACTAGATAACAGACACCTGGAGTGCGTAAGCCATAACTTCTTTACTATAGCTGCGATTGACTCAATTCTTTGCTGTTAGCTCGCTCAACTCGTTTTGATGTGAACAACATGATCGAAGCAGTGATTGATCGATTTTGTGCTCTGACACCAAATCTGTCTGGAACTAGGGTTTCTGATTGTAGAAAAGTGAATGTTTTTGTGTTTTCTACTTTTCTTATAGTAGTTGCAGTAGAGAACAATTTAAAAGTAAGAAATGCAGATAGATTCACAAAGAAATGGAGCGATTCAGACTTCAGAGAGATTAAGCTAAGAAACAGAGAAGAACTGTAGCCTAAGAGAGAGGGAGAGGGAGAGAGAGCTTTGGAAAAGATTTCCATTATCCGATTAATATGCAACGTAATGAAAGATTCCAAATGTTCCAGCTAGTTATACTAGTTTAGTAGCTACTAACTGTGAAAAGACTTTCCAGCCCTTACTAGCTACTAATACTACTATCTGTGTCCTTTCCTGACATGATACCACATGATGCTGAGCGAGGTTTAAGAAAAGGGTTGAATGCAGGGAGTAAAATCTGTCACCGCAAATAATCCTTATTCCTTTGCTTTATAATATAATCCTTAGTAGTTAGTTTATAGCATTTACCTTTGATTTTATTATATGATTACATCTCCTTGTATAGGAGTAAAATCCGAACTAGATAATAAAAAACTAGTCCTAAAAATTATCGTTCCTATTGCCATATATATCTAAATTCCTATTACAAAACAGATATTACATATCTATAATCTAGAATCTTCCTAAATAAATAATACAAATATGAATTACAATACACTAATTTCCAAAGAGTTATATAAATTAGTTAACTACTTAAATTGTTTCGTGTTCTGTATCATTATACCTGATTTGATTGTACTAGATTCTGATTGCTGTGGTCCTTTGGTTCAGTTACTATATAGCTTTATATTATTGCAATATCCCATCTTTGTTACTTTTTCTAGATTCCTATATTCTTTAGCTGCGAAGAGACATTATATTGAAAAAAATTGTTCAGTTGTAGACTTATAGTTACCTAGTAGCAAGTGTTTGCCAAAACTACTTATTTGATAAGCTTTTCTGTGTGCCTATGTCATTGCTTGATCGCTTTTTTTTTTATTTTTTTTATTTTTATGAATTTTAATCCTTGTTACTTAGTTAATTGGGTATTCTTGTGAAGAAGTGGGAGCAGTATGGCCTGTGCTTCTAGGTGGACAAGCTCAGTGGACTGTGGGTCTTGTTGCGACATTAATTTCATTTAGCAGCATAATTGCAGCCGATACATATGCTTTTGTTGGTGGAAAGGTAATCTATTTTGCTCTCTTAAATTTCTTACTCCGGTGTTGGCAAGAGTCTTAAAATGTGCATCAATTAATTTATTGAATGGCTTAAATTATTTTGCTGAATGAGCTGGAAGTTTAGTCTATGAGGTTTCAATGTGTCTCGTGTTCCCTGTGCCTACACAAAAAAAATATCTTAAGCTCCTTGAGGCGGTAATATATGGAGCCATTTGGCATGTTGGCAACTATAGTTTGCTTGTTATATAGAATTTTAGTTTATGGTTTTTACTTTCTGAAACAGTCATAAGTGTGCTTATGTTGTGGCTCCGAAACAGATAATCTAAATAAACTTTGACAAGCGTATGGACTAGTAATTGCATTAGCTTAAACACTTCATTTGAAAACATTAAAAAATGAGTTTTTTTTTTTTTTTTTTTTGTGAAATAGGTCTTTCTTTTTTGTTTTATTTAATATACAAGAAATAACAGTTACAAAGGTAAACATAGCTGATTATCTCTTCATAGTGTGTTACACCTTAGGTGATTGCTTGCACTAATTTATTGAGGCAGTTATCATCTTAAGAACTATAGCTGGCTTGATGTTTAAAATTCATGTAGTGGTTTAGCTTTCTGAACAGTTCCAAGTGTGATTATATTGTGTTCTGAAGAGGTCATCTAAATGGACTCTGACAAGTGTAAGGACAGGTAATTGCATCAGCATAAACACTTCATCAGAAAACTACAAAAATTTGAGTTTTGTTCTAATATTTCGTGAATGTTTTTTTATGTTGTATAAAATTGTACAAAATAGTAAATTACACAGGTAAACATTTCTAATTATCTCTACATATTGTATTTAGAGAAATCCCAATATTGAAAATAAATCTGCAGTACTTGTATCTAGAGAAATCCCAAAATTGAAAATAAATCTATTCTATATATATAATTTAATCATCGATTTTGAGATCTTTGTAGTAGGTAGTTTGGTTGATACAAGTTTTCGTTAACCCAATTTTTTTAGTTCTAAATTTTATGTTAATTATATTCTAAATATTACATAATCATACTTAAAATCCTACTTACAAGCAGTGTTATCAAAATCACCAATTTAGCCGATTTATCGGTCAATAAAGCAGTATATGGTGAGCTGCCGAAGTTATATGCATCAATTGGTAGTTTAAACGTTTTCCCGTCCATCGGTTAAAAAGAGGGTCTGAAGTGACAACACGGATCCAAATCACAGAATAAATATATTTATATGACATATGACGGTAGGGGAAGAAGGTGATATATAGGAAGGGATTAGACGAAGCACATATTGATATTCTTTATTCACAATGCAAAAGCAGGCAAATACAATGGAAAAGCTAATGAAGCAAGATGCTCAGCAAGTTGAATCAACTCAGATCATAAAGCCAACTTGATAGAGCTCAGTCTATCAACTCAGATCATAAAACCAACATGATAGAGCTCCATCTTGATTGAAGAGAGGATATTAATACAGGATACGAATACATGGCCAGTATATACAAAAACAACAATAACATGAAAAGAAACAATAGACAGGTGATTAAAAGGTACTAATATTAATATATTATTTTTTGATTTTATAACTTATGTACTAATATATTTGTATATATATGGATTATGAACTAATTTAATATGTCGGGGCTATTTCTATGCTAACTCCTATATTTGAGTAACTATTAATTACATATAAATTAATAGTATAATTGATGGCACATTTATCCGTTTAAACAAACTGTCTCTCCCATCACGTTTACTCCCATATGTGATGTGTTCGATTGATATTTGTAAAATATTTTGAATTTTTTTGTTGTGTTCAATAATTTTAATTCTGTATTCGAGAAAACAATTTGTGTTGTAGTAATTTTTAGTGTGTTCGGTAATTTCCTTGTCTTAATTTGTTTTATTCGTATTTTTATGTGTTCATTAATTTTCCATGTTATGTATTTTTATGTGTTTAATAATATATGTTATGCAAAATTTCAAATTCCCATTATGTGTTCTATAGTTTTTTCATGTGTTATAAATTTGTATTGTTCATTTTTTTCAGTTTTATGAGTTTCATATATTTTTATGGTTCGTAAATTTTTCTCCAATTTTTATTATTCTGTAATATTTATTTTCTGTAATCTCTTATATTACATTTTTTTTGTATCCATAATTTTATATGTCACATAATATTTTATTTCATGTACAATGAATTTTTTACATGTTTAGTTTTCTTTATATTCTGAAACTTTTCCGTTTTTTTCCATAATTTGTTGCATTCTGTAAACATTTTGTGTCATTAAAGTTTTTATGTTCTATGATTATTTTCTACAATTATTACTCAATAATTTTTTTTGTGTTCTTTAATTTTTTTTGTGCGTTCCTTCATTTCTTTTGTTCTATGTATGTTGTTTTATAATTTTATATTGTTCTATAATTTTGCTTTGTGTTTTTAAATTTATATTATATTTTGTATATTTATTGTTATATATTCTTCTGATATTATCATATTGAATTACTAATTTTAAAAGGTAAACTAATTGCCAAAGATAAATGTAATTTTATTATTCAAATGGTAACCATTGCTAAACTACAATAAAAAATACTTAAATTTTATAAATGCATTTCATATTTTCTCCCAGGGTTGCGCCTTGCATGGATTTCCTACGATTCATTGTACAATATTGACTTAATTGCATTTTACTGGTCTCAAGTATAAATTTTTTGCAGGATAATGGCTCTTTTATAAAAATGAACATTATAGGAACCAAACTATTTTATTTTTAACAAACAATTGCGTTCCGTTAATTTCTAGAAACAGACATTAATTAGTTGAGGGTATATTTGTCCCTTCCAAAATTATGCCAGATAAAAGTATACTCGCTGACTCACACCATCACTATTATTTAATCACCATTTTCCTTTCCTCTTTTCTGACCAGCGACCCTTTTTAGGTCAAGATACATACATCTATATACACACACAACCATCATCTTCATCACCTCGATCATCTCACCCGTTCTATCTTAATCTTCTTTACTTTCATCATCTTCTCCTTAATATATCTTCCTCTTCCTAAAACTCATATCCTAATCTTGTTTTTCAAAATCGTTTCAATCCCAAACATATTTTTCTGTCAATTTATTGCACAAACCCTAACCCCTACCTTAACAATTTAAGATAAATATTAATTTGTCTTCAATATTTAAACTTCTTGTTGATTACGATTAGGAGCCGTGAAATTCATAATCTGTTTTTTCGAGTTGCGATAATATTTCTTTATTGAATTGTTGGTTTTGTTTAGGAATTTTGTTAAATTGACCAAAGGCCTGATTCCTATTTTTTTTATTTTTGTCTACAAGTGTTAAATCCAAATTTTACCATGAATTTTTAGGTTTTATGTTTACTTACAGTATTTGTGGTGTGTTGTCATATTGCTAACTCGTGGTATATTGTCATTTTGCTTACAGGCGTGATTATGGTGTTCTATTCAATATTTTGCTAATATATGAGATGGGATGCTTTGAAAGTATTGTATTCATATGGTTAATGTGTATTTATGTATTGTTTGTATATGTGTATATATAATATATTTATCTGTATATGTGACAGGATGTAAAATTGTAGCAGATTTAGAGAGAATTTTACCCTTACAAAATTGCCGTCCGTTAACTAAATTAACAAAATGCAATCATCTGTTTTAAAAAAAGTTGTTTTGTTCCTATAATGTTAACTTTTATAAATGAGCCATTTTTCTGCAAAAGAATTATAGTTGGGGTCACCAAAATGCAATTAAGTCTACAATATTTGCAATACACTTACATAATCAACGGTTCATACTTCAAGTTACTCACTTTTATTTGACGCTTCCCCATTATATATTATATATTAAAATAATACTGAAATACATCTAGTTAATGCCAAATCCCAAATCGGTAAATCATTAGGTCCGATTAGCGGTTTTTACGACCCCACTAACATTATAAATCATGTAATATAATCATACCACTACAATCTAATTAAATATATCAGTGTTACCTCTTATGTACATATTCCATTTTAAATTGCAACTCAGTACTACCCTAAATATAATTAATATTATAGGCTTAGGTTCAAATTAGAACCTTATATTAAGTTAGAACTTAGAACTAATCTATATCGTAGATTTTGTGTTACTCATTCTGCTGCAGTACACGATATTTTAGTTTTGATGCAGCACACATATATAATTAGAGTATGGTGTACCTATGCAGTACTTCTAAAATACATATTTTTTTTAATGAAATAATTATTTTTTACGTAATTCAACTTCTACTTCATCATTAAAATATGTTTTAAAAAATAAAGATTACAAAAAATAACTGATAATAATTAAAAGACTATAAAAATGTATAATGTTATTTAGCATAATGTTGCGGAACAGGGAATTAAAGCATTAATATGTTTTTATTTTATGTTATTAGTTAAGAATAGATTTGATTGTAATTTATTAGGTATTAATTATATTCGATAAATAGATTATTAAGAATATTCTAGACTATAGTAATAGAATAATAAAGAGGATTTGTTTCTTTTATTAGAAGATTGTTACTTGATGACTAAGTTTAGGGATTTAGTTCAATATAACATGTAAAATTTTATTATTATGGAGACTTTGATTGATTAATTGAATTCAAAATTGTTCTCTTTTGTTATGGGTTGCGATCCTAACAAACCTCTCTTCTGCGATTGAGAAATCCTAGGGTATCAAATTAGGTGTGGGTTTTTTGTGGTTAATTCACAAATATCTATCCTTTTACTTGTTTTTAATAGTTGTCCTGCATCACATAATCAATTAAATAGTTCTAAGAGTGTTATTTTTAAGTGGTTTTATGTGGAAACTGACCCTAATATTATAATATTATAATGATATTAATAAGTCATATATATATATTTTTGAGAAAACTGTTCCTGAGGTTACCTCAGGAGACTTACCTAAGATTATAGTGTAAACAGCTATGGCATTTTTGTAAATATTGGTAACTTTCTAAAAAAATCATGAAATTACAATTGTACCCTCGTGCATTAATATGGAGAATTTTAGTTATCTCAGGGAATTTTCCTGAGTTAACCTCAGGAACATCAAACCCTATATTTTTTTACATTTAACTTTAAATTTGTATGGTTTCAAAATATTATTAAAATCAAACAAGATTTTTTTGTACTTGGAAATTTAGTTTTACTTTTTGGTTGACCAAATAGTTAATTAAATAATTTATATATATATATATATATATATATATATTTTAAATGAAAAATTTTATTTTTTCAAATAGAAGAATTCTATAATGATTACACTTTATTTACATTAACTATTATTATAAAATTAATTGTAAAGCCCATGTCTTGCACGGATTTTACACATGCAAGTCTAAATCTTATAAATATTGTAGTAAAATTGATGATGACAATTCATTAAAATGCAATAGGAATAATTTTTTTCACAACCTTACAATCAGAAGTAGCTAAATTTTTTTTATTTTGGAAAATATTATTAAATGTCAAAATATCAATAATAAAAAATTATTTTTTAGTTACATGATATTTTACCAATGAATGAGTAAATAAGTAAGTCCGTTGATGTAGGACAAGGTGGAGAAAAGGGTTAAACAAGGGATAAATTACCTATCTTCGCCGAGAATCGGTGGAGTCACAAATAAATCCTCGGATTTATCCAATAAAAATCAATTCATATTCATCTCTCCTCAATAAAAAGGATTACAAGAGTTTATATAGATAATTAATTACTTGGGAGCCAAGTAATTTCCTAAGAAAACTAAATCTTTAAATATCTACTACCATAATTGATTGAAGGAAACAAATCCTTCTATTATTCCAGTAGAATAAACTAGAATCTTCCTAATAAATATACTTAGTATAACTAAACTACCTAATCAATTATAATTACTTTTAAATCTAAATAATAATGTAAAATATATACAAACTAATTTAATTCCTTGTTCCACATCATTCTCCTCACCTTTAAAAGAAACTCGGCCTCGAGTTTTATAATAAAGAAGAATCAACAATCCACGAACGGGACTCCATACGAGTTGGAAACGAACTTTTGGAAGCCATCTAGATATATCATTTACATGATTGACTTCGTAGAACCAATAAGGAATAATAAAGTCAACATGAGTTGTCTGAAAGAGAGAACTTTCTTTGACATCTTCAAAGAGTGACTTTAAATCAGTAACATCCTTGTGAATGATCATCACATCATCAACATGACCAACTTGTATCTCGTGTATTGGAATATAATGGCGAACAATTTCATCATTAACTTCTACATCTTGCACATCTGAAGCATCACCAACAGTGTTCTCGTCTATAATATCACTTGAAGGTGTCACATTCGATTGCTCCACAATACAAGGTTTTATAGGCTCTGTCAACTTGATGCATAACTCTTCAAAGAGCTTCGTTTGGTTCCTCATAGATTCTTCGTACTCATCATACAACTGTTTACGCTCTATCTTTAGTTCTTCATATCTATCACTGCTGCCCAATAATCAGAACCACGTCAATTCCACGAAGTAATCCATCAAGTTGTGAAACTTGAACATATAGTAATTGAGGATCTACGTAGGAAGACGTGATTTGTATATTTTAATAAACTGGTGGGGTTGACTAGGGCTGTTGCCGGCTGAATACGACTGCTGGTGGCTGTTTGTGGCTGGTGGTGGTGGCTGAACAAGGATGGTTGTTGCTGTTGGTTTTTTTTTTTTTTTTTTTAAAATTGTAGGGAATGTGTTTGATAAAAGGTTTAGGCGAAGGAACAATGGCTCTTGATACCACTTGATGTAGGACAAGGTGGAGAAAAGGGTTAAACAAGGGATAAGTACCTATCTCCGCAGAGAATTGGTGGAGTCACAAATAAATCCTCGGATTTATCCAATAAAAATCAATTCATATTCATCTCTCCTCAATAAAAAGGATTACAAGAATTTATATAGATAATTAATTACTTGGGAGCCAAGTAATTTTCTAAGAAAACTAAATCTTTAAATATCTACTACCATAATTGATTGAAGGAAACAAATCCTTCTATTATTCCAGAATCTTCCTAATAAATATACTTAATATAACTAAACTACCTAATCAATTATAATTACTTTTAAATCTAAATAATAATGTAAAATATATACAAACTAATTTAATTCCTTGTTCCACATCATCCGTGATTTGCACCAGTTAGTAGGGATTAGTATGGACTAATATTACTTAAAAATATAAACTCAGTGGTCACGTTTATAACAGAATGTCCGTATATTAACTCAAAATATAGTAGTATTTCTTCCATAATAGAATGCTTTCATGGCAGTTTGGTATGTACCCGTTCTCTTTTGTTGGACATGTTTTTACTTTTTAGCCTTTCTAGTTATTTAGGTAAGCTTTACAATTTCTCTCTTCATGTTCACAGTTGATTCAACTTTTTTACCAATATTTTTTAGATTATTTTTGTCTGTCATTGAAACTATTTATTATCGTTTCTTTCAGTCATGTGGCTTGATCCAAAATATGGATGGACATTGTTTCAAGGCCACATCTGGTGGTGTGTGGTACTATCATAGACACCAACACTATAAAAGTGATGTAGATAAACCGAACACACTTGGCCTCGACTGCAAAAACCTAGGAAATGAAACAATGTAGTTCTTTTTGGGACCCTTTTATGTTGGGAATGTGCAATAGGACTCCTTGCACTTCCTCTCTACTATCCCTGCTCTGCAGCAAAAGAAAACTTCAATTATGTTTGTTTATTGTGAACAATCTCCTTGAATGTAAGCTCTATAGGCTTTTTGTTATTACAGGGCTATGTAGGCAATTTTATTTTTGGTATTGTAGAGATGTATTGAGTTTGAAAATAAAGAGAGACTCTGTTTGCATGAAAAAATGGGTAGTGTGTATGATTGAAAATTGTTATATGCTCGGGTAGTTTTCCTTCTCTCACCTTTTCTCCTCTCCCAGCCATACCTCATACCGGCCCAACATTCTTTTGGTCAAGTGACTGCCTGTAATATTCCGTTTATTACCCTTCTTTTTCGAATTTGAAGTTAATAATACACTTTCGATAATATTAATAGAAAATACTGTGTGGTGGGGAACTTTCTGTCAATAACACTTTCAGCGTAGACACTAAAATATGTTAGGAAGATGCTTACTGTGTATTATGTTGTATGCTCATATTTTAGTTATTCAACTGAAATAAAATATAACTAATTGTTTACTACTAACAATCACAGACTATATCCTCTGTGATTTTTTTCCTATTCGAATATTTCAGTGTTAGTTGTAATCCTTTACTTTTCTAGTACCTTGTTCAGGTAAATGTAGTAATTTTGTCTGTACGGTATATTTGCTGGTTTGAAGTGGGAATGTCTTATTTATGTTACTATTGCATCTTGGACTGAGGTTCGTTTTCTAAATTTTATCTAGGCTTTTGGTAAGACGCCACTTACAAATATTAGTCCAAAGAAGACATGGGAGGGAGCTCTAGCAGGCTTAGGTGGTTGCATAGCTACTTCTGTAATACTATCAAAAATTCTCTCTTGGCCAAAGTCTGTACTAAGGTATAAAATTATGTTTTTGATTATAAAATACATTACTATTGATGAATGCAGCCATAAGTTTAAGTCCATATTTTCATGTTTATGGTTTCTCGTGCTCCTGTTTTTTCCTATACCATCATAACATGCTTTTATGCAAGGATGTGACCTGCAAAGAAATTTTTGGCGATTAACAGACTCAAAATGGACATGATCAAATTTTAAAACCATCCCTTTTGTCATTTGTTTGTTAATAGTATGGAGGTTGACATTTGATATTGTGGAGATGTGCAGAACTATTGGCAGAACTGAGCCAAAAGTTTTGAAATTTGGTGCTTTCAGTTCCTCAATAAGAACTGAATGTTTGACCATTTTATATATATTCTTGGGCAGTGCTGTTGCTTTTGGTTTTCTGAACTACTTTGGATCTCTTTTTGGTGACCTCTTGGAGTCTATGATTAAACGCGATGCTGGTGTCAAGGACTCAGGTTCCCTCATCCCTGGTCATGGTATAAAACGTTTCCCTTTTTTGTAAATGGTTGTTTATTGTTTACTGCTAGTATTCTGCTAATTAATATTTCGTAAATTCATATGCATTGTCTAGGGTCAATGATTATATCATTCACCTGCTTTGAAAATATAGGGAAGAGTCGATTCGAAAAAAAATAACTTGTTCACGTTAATCAGTTAATGTTTACTGCTCGGTCTGGATTGGTATGCTAAAAGCCATACCGCTTCTGAAGGAATATACACTTTTTTTTTTGTGCTAGTTAAGCACATGCACACGAGGAGTCGAACTCTTGACCTCAGAAAAGCCAAGACCTCAACCACTGCACCAACCTTTTGTTGACGAATAGTTACACTTTAACATTAATAATTTACTAGCTTAATACCCGTGCGGTGCACGGAATTTTTTAATATTATATTATTTTTTTCGTTAATTTGAATTATTTTTTTTTAAATATGAATTTTGGAGGCTTAAATTTTTAATGAGATGATGATCATAATTATATAAATGTTAATCAGTTAATTATTAGTAATTATAAAATTATTATTTTATTTTATTGAATAGAATGCCCCTGAATAATTCGAAAAAGAGAGGACTTAGTTAGAGAAAATTAAAAAGGTAACATGTTTTAGGTAAAAAAAAGTAATTGATTAGTTTATAGTAATTATAATTTAATTATGTTATTTTACAAAATAAAATTGCTCGTTATGTTTTTAAAAAAGGAGAAATTAATGTTGTCCGTGATATTTCTAGAGAGGAATAGTTAGAAAATATAGAAAAGATGATACGTTTCAGCTGAAAAAGGTAATCGGTTAATTATTAGTATTATAATATTATTATTTTATTTTATTAAATAGAACTGTCCATGATATGATTGGAATAGGAGAGATTTCAGTTTGAGAAAATAGAAAAGATAACGTGAAAATTAAAAACGTGAAAAGATAACGTGAAAAGGTAATTGATTAGTTTGTAGTAATTATAATTTAATTGTTATTTTACTAAATTAAATTACTTGTAGTTATTTTACAAAATGCTAAATTAATGTTAGCCGTGATACTTGTAGAAAAAAAAGGAATTTAATTAGAAAAAATGAAAAAAGATGGTACGTTTTTAGCTGAAAAGGTAATTGATTAATTATTAGCATTATAATGTTATTATTTTATTTTTGTTAAATAGAATGGATGTGATATAATTTGAAAAAGAGAGATTTTAGTTACTCGTAATATTATAATGCTAAATTAATGTTACCCGTGATATTTCTAGGAAAAAAGGAATTTAATTAGAAAAAATGAAAAAAGATGGTACGTTTTTAGATGAAAAGGTAATTGATTACTCCCTCCGTCCCATTTGATTCTTAACAGTTTTCTTGGACTTTCTGGCACGCATTCTAAGGTATATTTTAAGAATAGCTCCATAACTTTTTTTTAAAATTTTCTTTTTCTGTATAAAAATTTAAACATTAAATTTTTATACAGAAAAAGAAAAATTTTAAAAAAAGTTATGGAACTATCCTTAAAATACACCTTAAAATGCGTGCCAGAAAGTCCAGGAAAAGTGTTAAGAATCAAAAGGGACGGAGGGAGTAATTATTAGCATTATAATGTTATTATTTTATTTTTGTTAAATAAATTGGCTGTGATATAATTTGAAAAAGAGAGATTTTAGTTATTGAAAATGAATTACCCTAAAAAAGAAATTTTAGTTAGATAAAATATAAAAGAAGATTTTTATCTGTAATTAAATAAGGATAAATAAGTAAAATCGAAAATTTTTTGTTAGATAAAATTTGAAAGAAGATTTTTATCTATAATTAAGTAAGGGTATTTAAGTAAAATCAACAGGTACCGTACCGACCAACCAAACTTTTAATGTTTCGGCATTTATATAATAGTATAGATTACGAACAGAAATTTTGTAGGTAGAGTTTGAATCCATTGAGAAATATAAAGAATAAGGGGGATTCAGTTATAGAGATATTCATTTATATTTTTTTCATAATGCTGGAATTAGCTTCATTATCTAATTTATATAGCAAAACTACTTGACAAGCTTTGACTTTTACTAATTAGTAGTAAGTGGTAACCAGCGCTTGGTCCTGAAAAAGTCACTCTCTCCATTACTATTCAACACTGATTTACTATTTCTATTACTGGAGGCCCTACATCCCTTCCCCCTTCTATATGAACTATGATTTCGTAGTTATGGTTAGCAGAGTCTCCTCGTCCAAATAGTCTTAAGAGGGAGTCAGCTACACGTTCTCTCTCCCCTTTTTACAAATGATTTGATAATGAATTCCAATAATTTTGCTGAGACACCTCTGCTGTTCGAGGTTATCTACTTTCTGCTAAGCAAGAACTTTTGAGGTTACCTGATCTGTTTAGACTTTAGACTGAGAATCATTAATTCATTAAGGTCCCCTCTTCACAGCTGTCACTACTTGCATGAGTACTTTATCATTATCTGACATTAGCTGCAGTTGCGGTTCTTGATCTCTGCTGAAATAGGAGCTGTTCACTACCTACTGAATACTTCTTCAATCCTGAATTTAAAACATCAGTTTCAGTTAAAATCATTCAATGAGATCTGGTATACTTTTGAGTGGAATTTAGGGAGGGGCCTCAAATGCATCACTTGGGGCCTCAATCCACTAGAAGTTGTCCTTTTGCAACTTACTGTTGGTAGTTTACTAACCTTCTGAGTACCCACGTGGCCCCGAAGTTGGGTAAGGCGAAGCCAACATGTCTTGAAGCTTAAACCTTATCCACTGCGGCACTGCCACTTCCTCTTGACTGATGAAGGGCCCTAAAAGTGGTACCTGATTTTGCATAAACTCAGACATGACCTTTCCATCTTTTCTTTTCACCAAGAGTATTGGTGAAGCACTGTTACTCCGACACGGCACTTCTCGGCATACCCATGTCGACACCAGGGCACTTATTGTTGGAGTTATGCTTCAATATTTATTGGAAGCTGATTTGGTGGCAAGAATCAGTCAAGAAATAAATTTCAATTATGTTATCATTTAAATACATATTTCAATTTTTATTTTGTAAGCCTATATAAAGGACTTGATTTTTAGGCAATAAGACGTATCAAACTTATATCAAACATATATCAATCTTGATGCTCATGTCTTCTCCTAGTATGCCTCTCCGTTTGCTTATCTGTTAATCATAAAAAACCAACATGGTATCAGAGCTCTCCTCTTAGGGGACCTATGCTTTTGATAAAAATACAATGACCCATAACCATATACAAAAACAATGCCTCATAAACCATAAACATAAACCATAACCATAACCATAACCATAAACATAAACCTTGTTTATATTCTAAGTCATGGAAGTTGATTCCATAAAAAATTTAGAGTTTGCTCTCGAAGTATATGATGGAGACGACTATAATTTGTGGTCGGTATACATGAAAAGAATCTACAAGGAAACAAGAAAAAAACAAAACCAAAGCAATGCACTATAATATAAAGATGATATTTTAAATGTTGATGTGGACAAGGCAATAAAAAATATTGAAGCAAGGAGGAGTGTTGGAATTATGCTGCAATATTTATTGGAAGCTGATTTGGTGGCAAGAATCAGTCAAGAAATAAATTCAATTATGTCATCATTTAATTCTATATTTTAGTTTTTATTTTGTAAGCCTATATGAAGGACATTATCCTTAGGCAATAAGACGTATCAAACTTATATCAAACATATATCAATCTTCATGCTCATGTCTTCTCCTACTATGCCTAAACATATATCAATTTTCATGTTCATGTCTTCTCCTACTGTGCCTATCCGTTTGCTTATCTATAAACCTTTTGCTTATCTATAAACCTTGAAAAACCAACACTTGTGGCCGGCGTAGCCGTGTCGACACGATACTGGACGCGACATGGAATTTGTATCGTGTTCGTCACTTGAAAACCTGACACTTCTTGTGGAGAGATGTTGCAGGCGAAGAAGAGATTACATAAAGAGATAAATAGGGAAGAACAAAAGGAGACCGAAAGAGATGAAGAGATTATGAAGAATACGATCATTAAAAGAAAGTAGAAGAAACAATGTACATGTAATCATGTATATGTATAATTTGGGTGTTATTATATAATGAATGTATCTGGATTGTCATCTGTGATGCTCGGACTCCCCTCTAGACCCCGCCGTACCCGTGTCGACACGGATACCGACACGGAATCCGGATTTGATCCGTCCAGTGGAAAATGGACTCGTCACCGCCGGCGATTGAATTCCGGAGATTCAAACTTCCGGCGTTCCATGGGCATAGATTAAAGCATAGATACAAGGAACAATATTAACAACGGTGTTGATTGCAGGAGTGAAGAAGAAGAAAGGAGGAAGAAAGTGAAGAAGAAGAGAGAAGCACGTGATGTATTTGTATCTATCTGTATCTATATGTGACTGGTGATAAAATAAGAAAATAGGGTTAACAAAGCCTAAACAAATTTGGGCTTTGATTTTTAACAGACAAGCCCAATTATTTTTAACGGTGATTTGTAAAAATGTTTGATTGTTTAATTATTTAAAACGATGAGTCTCAAGATATAAAATAATTTCTTTATATCACAAAATATATGATTTATAATTATATTAATTGCACCATTTTTGTAACGATTTTAAATTTAAATAATGTAACGAATTTTTTTGTTGTGAAAGTAATTCTTTGAAAAAAATAAATAGAAATAGAGTTTATAGAATGTAACTTATTTTTAAGAAAAACATATAATTTAAAATAAAAAAAATTGCCGTGTCCATATCCCAGTGCCAGATCCTTTTTAAACATACATAAGCCATTTATAATGTACTCCCCTCGGTTTTGTTGTATATGGTCTCCATTATCTCGTCCCAAAAATGTTGTCCATTTCAATAATTATGGTAAAGTAATGACTAAATAATGGCTAAAAGTTTAAACTAACAAAGGACAATTTAAGAAAATAAGTAATACTCCCTATGTCCCACTAGGTTTTTTATATTTGGGATTGAGGGTTTGACACGCATTTTAAGACTCATAAATATAGTTTCATAAATTATTTTAATTTTTTTTCTCTTAATAAAAATTTAATGTTTGAATTTTTATTCACACAAAGAAAAATTTGAAAAATAAGTTATGGAACTATATTTTATTCACACCTTAAAATGCTTGCGACCATTGAAAAAATCTGTAACAAATGAGAGGAACGAAGGGAGTATTTTCGGAATTATCACTTTATTTAGTTTGACGGCTATGTTACCAGGACTCGGATACAAGTGTCAGATATTTGTGCGGAATTATCACTTTATTTAGCATTCGTGGATATGGATCACTAATTGGACACGGGTGCTTGGTTTCGGCATCTAACCTTCACATAAGTAAAATTATACCTACATTGTCTTTATTTTACATTTGTAAAAAGAGTCTTCTACGAATAAAAAACATATACATTATAGCATTGTTTATATTTTACATGTACATTATATTAAAATTATACCTAAATTATCTATATTTTACATTGCTTACGTCAAATTTATAGCATAAACCAGAAGGATAATAAGGAAATAGTAATTTATGGACATTCTTCTCTAGAAACAAGTTGCTGCAAGGCCTTGTAAATCATATTGAACTAGCTTGATTGAAGTTGAACTGTTTGGTTTTCGTATGAAGGATCCGACTCGTATCCCATATCCATACCCATTTCATGTCCGGTCGATACCGACACGGGTAATGGAGTTGGACAGTGTCCGTCCTAATTCGAGATCACCGAATCCGACACTCGGCTATGGCTATGTGTCATATCCAACATCCTAGTCCGAGTAACATAGGTGTAGAATAAGTTGAGTTATTTGATCATTCGAATTGCAGACTCAAGCATCTCAATGACCTCTCAATCTCATTTTTATGATCATAGGATGATCGTAGAAGTATCTGTCGGGCCTGATAGAGAATGGTGAGAACCTTCATGAGGAGGTAACTTGGTTGGAGTTTCAAATTTATTATAAATTTAATTTCATAATTGTCCGTATGGGCTGGTACTTGGGCTGGTACTCGGAAGTTTATTGAGTAGTATATAGTAAGTAGTTCACATAAACTTCCTTGAGCTTTACTGTGCACTGTAGGTGTACTAGGACTACTGATTTCTAATTAGGGATGACAAATTTTACCAAATCATCCTTTCGGACCCAATCGAATGTTCAAACCTGATATTTTTTAATTTGGATTTTTGTGCCTGAATGAGTTTGGTTGGTGTTTGCTTTGTAGCATATTAAATGTATTTTTCCAAAGCTCGATATACACCAAACTTAATCAGGTTTTGGAATTTGACCTCTTTTTGTATGATTTTTTGTTTTTTAACTTTTGTATATATGATACGGGTATAAAACCCGTGCAAAGCATGGCCTGTGACAATTTTTTTGGTAAATAACAAATTTGTATTAGCAACACTAATCGATCTTAATATGGAATATGGTTATATGAAATACTTATAGTTGCAAATTAAATTAAATGAATTTGCAGTTGAATATGATCATACTTGTATAGCTATATTATTTGTTATTATATCCTAGCTGAACTCTAATTGAATCTTTTAACTACTCCAATTATTTGAGAATCTTGGTAGGTTTTTTATTTTTAATAAATAAGAATTAAAAGATACCAACAAATTTACTTTGTATGGATATATAAGCAAAAGTTAATTTAAAATTTGAATAAATTTCGCTATTTAGAGCATCTCCAATGATTTTGGTTGAAATGGTTGGCTAAAATAATGATTGTGTAAAATTTGTTGTATCTGTAAGGTGTTGTACTCCAATGGAGTTGGCTCTAATGATTGGTTGTATTTTAAATATGTTATTATTCTTTCAAGTTGTTATAAGTAGAATATATTATTTAAGTATGGTAATAGATTGGTAATATATGATATGAAATTTTACCACATGTTTCTAGAGGTTCAGCAAATATGCCAATGTGATAGGGTTGACTAAAATTTTAGCCAATTGGAATGTCCAGTTGGAGTGGAGAATTTTTTACATATTTTCTATAACTTTTATTAATGGCATGTCACATACACTTTTAATTGAAGGTTTTTCACGGTTGGTGATGCTCTTAAAAGCAAATATAGTATTATAATGTGATGGCAGCTTTAAATGTAGACTCTCAATATAATAAGCAATTATTAGTTGTTAAGAATCAAAGCAAGTATTTATGTAAAATAAATATTATTAATTTTTTTGGCTTTTAATAAGAAGTATAAAAATTAGAAAGTAGATATATCAACTTATATATTATATGACAAGTCAAACCAAAGATCTTTTCAAATATGAGGGGTGAAACGAAGTTTTTTTTGTTAAGAAGTACCACTAGAAGGGGTTTTAACTTCAAAAAAGAGTGAATTTATTTAGTAAGAAATCGAATTCGAGATCTCTTCAAAGAAACCAAATTTGGATGTAGAAGGTAGTAGCCCTTTCAACTTTTATGAAAGAATGTCGTTATATTGTTTATATAAAATTGGCAACGTCATAAAATTGTGGCTATTATGGTCGATTAATAGTCTTTTTACTAATGGATGATTCAACAAGTTTGTATATTAAATTTGCATAATTAAGATCTTATCTCTCTTGTAAATATTATGCGATTGAAAATTGCTGTTCTAACATATTCATGACTTATTATATTAATTTTTTGAATAAAGAGAATTTTAATTTTATAAAATAGTGTATTTAATTTTGTTTTTTATTATAAAAAATAGTCCTTAAGTCACGCAGTTTGACGTTAGGACTTTTTCTTCTTTTCTCACCGCACAATGTGGTGGGTGGTCAACACTAATTTTCTCTTGATATTTGTAGCGGAAAGGAAATTGTCACATCTAGCTGGTTGATTTTCTGTTATATTTGTGCATAATGTGCAATAATGGTTCTTGTCCATTTATTGTCTTAAAGGCTTTGTTTTGTTTTTAAACTATTAAAAACATGTTTTTAATAGTCTTTTAAACTATTAAATCCCATCTTTTTTTTTTTGGTAGAAGTAGGAAGGGATTTTTGTCCAGGAATTAATAAGAATAAAAAAAATGAAGTAAAGGAGCCATTTACCATCATTTGGAGATCGCTTTATAAAGTTTTGATCAAGGTTGTAGACATGTTACTTACATATCTATTGCATGGCTCTTGGCAGAAGGAACTGTGCCTTTTGTTTCATGCCCGGCTCCAGAATGAAGATATAATAATATTTTGCCATATGGTTTCTGCAAGTCCTCTGAGATGACTCGTTCAGTTGTGGATTACTTATGCTGTTAGAATGCTCTATCAGGAAACACTGTCTTTATCATGATATTTTATCAAAACCAACCAAACGTAAGTGGTATACCGCGGTCCTAGAGCAGTGCGTGGGACCCCATAGATGTTAAGTGAATTCTTATCTCGTTTTGATACTAACTTGAGTTCAATTTTGATTCCAGATTTTGATTACGTGTGTTATAAATCTTGTGCTGAACTATCAAATTGAATCTCACCAATGTGGCTAGTGAGTATTCTGACTCTGTCTTTTGTGCAGGTGGAATACTTGACAGGGTTGACAGCTATATGTTTACCGGTGCATTAGCTTACTCTTTCGTCAAAATATTGCTGCCTCTCTACGGAGTTTAACCCCTGCACTGAGTTGCAAACAAGACCTTGCATTTTTATTATTTCATAAATACTAGGAGCAAGCGCCGTGACATGCATATATAGTCTCGTATCATAATGCTGAGCAGTAACTCACAGTAAAGCCGAAGTCTGACATCTACAAGAGGAAATACACAATGCCTTGAAAACAAAAAGTCAGGGACGATGCACCACAGCCCAGTTTTATCTTTCAAACTCAATCCGTCTTGGTTTACAATTGGCGAGATTAGAAAATTTTAGTAAATGTAAATTACCACAGCTTATGTTTTGCATCAGTGACAAAACACTCAAATTCAATTTGCGTTAAATAACTTTTTAAATGCAATTTATTTTGTTGACGTGGCCAAGCATTTCAAGATAGTATGGAAAGTTGATAATTTTGTACAAACTTTGATAGCTTGGACATTAGAGGGAGAAGGGACATATATGTGTACCCACTGCCATGCAAAAGTGTCTTGAAAAGGAAGGGTACCTGGTCAATGAACTTCAGTTGATGATTAAGCTTCGGCACTAGTTCTGGATGGCAAAACTAATCTCAAACTTCTTATGAATAACTACAAATTTATTTTAAATTATTACCCAATGTGGAGTAGTTTGTTTGCATGTTTACATTTCTTTTAGTTTATGAGATTATACCACAAACAAATATGGTACAAGAAATTAGTCTATCTGCTTCTCTGAGATTTTACCACATTTCTGTGAGCATTCTTATCCCTACTCCACTAACCAAGACCACTATATTTATTTAAATTTTGCAATTTAAATTATTAGATAACGAAAAAGATAATGTTTGTGACCGGTATTGTTATTTTTTAAGAGTTAATCACTTTCTATCTCTATTTTTTATTTTTTTTTAACTGACAAAAATATCTACACAGTTATTTACACATGCATGCATGCTCCAAATAGAAGCATATATTTTTTTTTTTGATAAAAGTTTTATGAAAACCATCATTTCATCGATGGAGATCTTGGAGACCATGTACGTTCTGCATTCTCAACATTACAAAACTTATTATTTTGCAAAGCGTATTACAAGCAAATCACTATTTTGTTGAAAATCTTCAAAAAATGATGTATGTTCCGCAAGCAAAACTTGTATAGGAAAATATATATGTTTTGCAAAGTTCTACAAACAAAACGTGCTTTGCAGAAATATTTGTTTTGCAATATTTTGTTAGCAAAATATGCATGATTGTTAAAATTTTCAATAAAATAGTGATACATGTAAATCATATTTTGTAAAATAACCAATTTTGCAAGGTTTTACCCGCAGTACATATATGATCTCCAAGGTCTCCGATGAAACGATGATCCCCATAAACCCTAACTCATTTTTTTATTATATAATACATATTCATGTTAATAAATGTTTTTTGTGTGTTGAATACATATTCTAGGATAACTTTTTTTTTCCCTGTTGTTAGAGTAGTTACTCCCTCCATCCCTTTATATATTTTAAATATTTGGATGTGATATGAAGATTAAGAAATGAGAATACAATGAGTAAAGTATGGATACATTAATATTTAAGTAATAGATTAGAACAATTGGGGTCGGGATCCTCCGTCTCCTTTCTCCGTATCCCCTACTCTTTTTTAATACAAAAAAGTGTCCTGCGAGGCCATTTTAAATAAAAAAATATTTTTATTTAAAATGGATCCCGCAGGAACATTTTTTTGATATTAAAAATAGTTGGGGACACAAAGGAGACAAGGAGTAAGGGGACGGATCTTCGGACCCGAAAAATTGAGGGAGTTACAATTTTTTTTATTACAATTTTTGGAAAGTTTTGTTCTTAATATAATTTCTCTTGTAAAGGGAAAAAAATCCAATGAAGGTTTCAATACTTTTGAGACTTTTCTTGAATTTAAACTAGATTTTTTATGAAATTACCAAGAGAAAAGAAGAACAAGAAACCAAGTTAGAAGAACAAGAAACCAAGTTACCGGATGTTATCTATGTGTAATATAGTATGAACATTCAGGAGCCTCCAAAGACATTAAATTGAACTGAACTTTTCGTAAAAATATCCTAAAATTATTTAGGATGAAGAAACAAAACAAAAGAAATTAATTTTTTTATACTTATATATGATTTTGTAAATATTTCAAATTTTTTCAAATTGTGATTTCAGTGGGTAAAATGCTAGTAGGTCATGTATACAGTTAAACAATATGTTCGAGATTGGAAAATTTTATTCATTAATCGAGATTATTCATTTATCGAGATAAAAAATACACTGTCTCTATTATATCGAGACCGAAAAAAATTATTCAATATTCATTTATCGTATATTCATTTATCGAGGTCTAACTGTAGTAGCAATCTTTTTAAGTACTCCCTCCGTCCCAGCCAGTTCTTTACATGGCGGCTGGGCACGGAGGTCAAGGATAGTGGGTGTAAAGTGGGTGTAATATTGTTAAAATAAATGAGGTAGTGGGTGTAATAGTGATTTTATTGTTAAAATAAGTTAAGTAGTGGATGTAATAGTGATTTTATTGTTAAAATAAGTTAAGTAGTGGGTGAAATAGTGTAAAGTATTGTTAAAATAAGTGAAGTAGTGGGTGTAATAGTGTTAAAACTTACTATTTTGGGTAATGTAAAGAAATGGTGGGACGGCCCAAAAAGGAAATTGTAAAGAAATGGATGGGACAAGGAGTATAACAGAATATATGAGCTCTTTTTTCTAATGAGCACAACTATCACAACTGACAATTCACGACCTAACCCGACAATTGACAATTCATTTATTGGTGCCAACTGCCAGTGCTACACAATATGTTTACATCGGTAATCTGAGTTTATACTTCATATGTTACTTTCTAAAATTTCTAGTCCTGCAGATAAAACAACGAAAAAACAGATGAATATGCTTCTGGTCAGACCTGAAACAAAGTTTGGTTTTCCCAGTTACGAATATATATAATTGTTGAATGTCGACACAATGTTTTATGTGTAATTACAATGATTAATAAAAGCGGTGCAACTGGGATATCAGTGGATAAGAACTTAAAAGCAATATTAACAAGTACGTAATCATTAATTAGAAATTTGCCAAATACAACCAAATGTTATTATTCTGTACAAAAACGTTTTTTCCTTGTCAAAAATGAAAACAGAAACAAAACGTGGTGATTTACATCTTCAATGTCTATACATATATACTATAGTTGGCAGGAAGAATGCTTCAAGTGATATGGCTTATAGATATCTACCTACATTATTCACTTTTGATTTATATATTTATTATAAAAAATAATCAGGGTGATGAAGCTGAAAATCTGAAACGCATGTAATTCGAAGCTTCTGAGATTGAACCATATTGATTTTTTCTATTTATGTAGCTGGAATGAGGTTAGAGACCGAAAGCATAGACGGTGCGGGAGCTGGGCTATCGCCATCACCTGCGGAGGAACCCGAGCTACCGCCACCTGATGAGGAACCTGAGTGTTTGTTATGTTTGTGACCTTTGCCATTGGATGAGGAACCCGAGCTTTTGTCTTTGTCACCGGATGAGGAACCCGAGCTTTTGTCTTTGTCATCGGATGAGGAACCCGAGCTTTTGTCCTTGTCACCGGATGAGGAATCGGAGCTTTTGTCTTTGTCACCTGATGAGGAACCCGAGCTTTTGTCTTTGTCATCGGATGAGGAACCCGAGCTTTTGTCTTTGTCACCGGATGAGGAACCCGAGCTTTTGTCTTTGGCATCGGATGAGGAACCTGAGCTTTTGTCTTTGGATGAGATTTTGTCTTTGTCACCGGATGAGGAATCCGAGCTTTTGTGGTTGTCACCGGACGAGGAATCCGAGATTTTGTCTTTGTCACCGGATGAGGAATCCGAGTTTTTGTCTTCATCATCGGATGAGGAACCTGAGCCTCCGCCACTATCCCCACCCCCAGCATCACCTAAGCCACCACCACCACCGGAAAGTCCACCTCTGCCGCCAACACCAAGTTGAGCAAGTTTTGCTTTACCATGTTCAAGTCCTTTACCAAGTTCAGCAGGCAAGGGTGGTAAACCAGCACCACCAATGGATGGTAAGGGTGGTAAACCACCACCAAGCCCGTCACCAAACCCACCACCACCGCCTGTGCTTGGATCACCACCCCCACCCAAACTAGGTGGGCCCATTGAGAATTTTCTACCAACAGGAGCTCCCCCCAATAAGCCTCCACCACCACCACCAGGAGCTGCTCCGCCACCACCACCACCACCATGACTACCAAAGAGGCTGAATTTCTGTTGTGCATTTATGCCTCCCCCATCGTGATCATCCTCAAGAAAGCTATCAGCTGTAACACATGCTGCAAGCAGAAGCAACGTAAGATACAAAGTTACAGGGAAGAGAACGTACAATTTTGCCATGATGTATGAATGATTAATATGTGTATAAGATGACCAATGTTTCTTATTTATACTATGCAGGGGTGTAGGATTTTGACTTGTTTCTTGTATGGAAGGACAAACCTTTATTCGCGGACAAACGTTTATTTGATAAGAAAACAACTAATGGGTGCATGTACTGAGGATAACGGTTAAAAGATTTTAATTACCGATCATTCTTAGAAGGATAAGCTATGCCAATAAGGTTAACATGAGTAATTATGACCACCAAAAAAAATTAAATTAATGAACAAATGAATACATAGAAAATTATAGAAGCCATGCATTTAATGTAGAATCTACGAAATACATTCACAAGGCTAATTATAATGTTAAAAGGTAATATAATATGGACTTAATTGCAGATTGATGGCATGTAATTTAGTATTTTTGTAAGAAAATGTTTAAATTATTAATTGTATTAAATTAATGTACCTACCTATTATGATATTATGTCAGTAATATAACTATTTTTTAATTTAGCCAATAATGTGAAAAAAGATTAATGTATAGCCATCAAAATGCAATCCAATCTTACTTTATATTAAAAATAGAATGCCGTTAATTGTGAACTAACGGAAGGGAATCGAAGCTACATAATTGGTGAGAAATTCAACAATTAGCCATCATATTGACACATGCAACTAATAATTTAGTCAATTTCCTGCAAAAAAAATAAATTGCATTCTATCAATCTACAATTAAGTCTGTAATAATATTGTAATTCCTCTGTTTCAAATTAATTGTACAATTTGACTTTTTTTTACGGGATGAATTTGCCATGTTAGCTTTACACACATGCATTTAAAAAAGAAGTTGGTAGAGTACATGTTTAAAAGTTAAATTATGCATACATTATAGTCCAATAATCCAATAAAGAAGGAATCAAATCTTCAAATGCTTGCTTAATAGTAACGACAATCCTTGGTAATCCATAACTATAGGACTCCTAATATAGTACCGAAAAGTAAAGTAAACAAAGCAAGTATTGATCTCCAAATAATGTATACTTAACACTACATGAAAGTTAAGTAACTGATCCCTCCTATTTGGTTGATTAACAGGACTTTAACCAGGATTAACAGGAGTTTTACCATTTACCAGATCCATCAATCATCCCCGCTACACATACTTTCATCCTTAATTTTACTCTCTTTCTACCTATTTATATCCCCTTCCCTAGTTCTCTTGCTAGTTATAATCCAAGAACAAAGAGAAAAAAGATAAAAACATTTTCGAAATCTTTCATAATGTCTTTGTCAGTTGAAAAAACTACATCTGGCCGTGAATATAAGGTTAAGGACATGTCCCTCGCAGACTTTGGGAAGCTCGAACTAGAGCTATCCGAAGTTGAGATGCCAGGACTCATGTCCTGCCGAAAAGAGTTTGGCTCATCACAACCATTGAAGGGAGTCAGAATTACTGGCTCCCTTCACAGGACCATCCAGACTGGGGTACTAATTCAGACTTTTACGACTCTAGGGGCTGAAGTCAGATGGTGTTCATGCAACATCTTTGATAGGTCCATAATTAATAATATTTTTAATACCTATTTTATGTCCGTTTTCGTAATTTTATTAATTAATAAATTATTTTATTTTGTTTTGTAGGAAAATAAATAAAAATAGAATTCAAGAAGGAAAAGGTGCAAAAAGGGAAAGGAGGTGGAAAATACTTGAAGTCAAGGAAATTAGAGGAAAAATCGAATACTTATCCAGGAAGAAAAGGAAATTGAAGAAATTATATTCAATATCAAATTTGTAATCGAAGACCCAAGCCCAAGTTTTTCCCTATATATATGGGGCTTCTCTCTTGTATTTGAGACACCACTTTAGACACAAATTTAGATACATAGAATTTTAGTTATTGTTTATTTTATTGTCTGACGTTACTCTTTTAGTCTTTTTTCGTAATTAAGATTTCTAATCTTTTTCCGTTCACTCCTTTTACCTGTGTTTTGTCTCCTGCCAGTCATTCAAGTTATTAGCTTTAGTTTAAGTTTTAGGTGATTTAACTTTGTTATTCACGTGTTACTTGGCCACCTTTTATTAAGTTAATCATATATTAGTTTATATTATTTCGTAAGATTATGTTTAATACGTTTATAATTGTCTCGTTTATTTAATAATCATGTCTAGCTAAATCTCTTACCCTAGGATGAAGATGAAGTTGATTTAATTATTTTTTATCTCTTCTCGTTCCTATTAATTGATTCTCATAATTTTTCTTGGTGCTTAATTGATCGATTGACAAAGTGATTTTGATATATTATTGTTACTGGATTTGTTTTTCATGGCCTATGCTTGCTCTTTGAAGTTTTGATAGGTTATTGTTAGATAACAAGTTTCATAGTATATGCTTGTCTCGTTAATTGATATATCTTATTTGTGAAGGAAAGAGGATTGATTTTAGGGCGAGTTGATATTAATTGTGATTGATTGATGGATTCAGATTCCTAGGTTTTCCATATTATTTGATAATCTTTGCTAATTAGGTTAATTAGGTTAATTAAAACTCATCTCAAACCTATTTGTCTAGTTCGCCTGATTTAATTATTAGGGTTTTGAAAATTCATAGTCTCTGTGGATCGACCTGTATTTGCTACAATTAACCACTGTGCGCTTGCAGTTATTTTACACATCAAGTTTTTGGCGCCGCTGCCGGGGACTATTGATATTTTTCTTTCCTTGATATTAATTCTTCGGATTAGTTTCTTGTTTTTTTTTTTTTTTTTTAGGGAATAGTGAAGCGGAGAAAAGCTTGGAAAAGAAGATCGTTGGAAGACCTCACTGTCTCTTTTGAAATTTTTGGAAGCGCTTTTCGGTATTCCGTATCACCTCTCTCTATTTTTCTTTCTTTCTCATTATAAAAAAAACCCAAAAAAAAATTAAATATTCAAAAAACCTAAAAATATTAGTTAGTTAATTTTTTTTTTGTTAAAAACCAATTTGCTTCATCATTCATTCTCTCACATAGGATCACATCATCTAGATTTCTTTATTGTATTTACTGATTTCACGTAGTGTAGCGCATCCATAAGTGTTTATTTTCTTGTTCTTTGTGTGTTGCATCATTCAATCAATCTTAAGGGTGCCACCCAATTACAAGATAAGGTGAGGGATTTCATCACCCTTTCCTTGGCCCACAAATCACTAATTCGTTCATCTTGCATACCCTTTCCTTAATAAAATTAAATAAACGTTGGCCCTAGGATCTCGCGCTCAATTAGGAAGAGAATCTGGGAGGAACAAATCACTAAGTATTCTTTCGTTTGGTGTCTAGGCAAGCGTGACGCTTACCTGGCTAATTTGGATTGGTGTCTAGAAAGGTGTTTAGCCTCTTGGCAATGCTTGCACCTGCCTGGCCAGTCAGGACGAATGCTTTTTGAGTTGTGACTTTTAGTAGTATCTTATTGTTAGATAACAAGTTTCATAGTATATGCTTGTCTCGTTAATTGATATATCTTATTTGTGAAGAAAAGAGGATTGATTTTAGGGCGAGTTGATATTAATTGTGATTGATTGATGGATTCGGATTCCTAGGTTTTCCATATTATTTGATAATCTTTGTTAATTAGGTTAATTAAATCTCATCTCAAACCTATTTGTCTAGTTCGCCTGAGTTAATTATTAGGGTTTTGAAAATTCATAGTCTCTGAGGATCGATCTGTATTTGCTACAACTAAACACTGTGCGCTTGCAGTTATTTTACACATCAAGAAGCCTTAGACGTCTAGAAGCCTTAGAAACCAACAATGTGTCCTCTCAAATGTCTCTCTGTGCAAACTGTAGTTCTCCTAATCATATGGTAGAGAATTGCCCTGAAATTGAACAAGTCAATGCCATGTTTCAACCTAGAGTTAGGAATGATCCTTATGCACCCACATATAATCCTGGTTGGAAGAATCACCCAAATTTCTCATGGAACCAAGGTCAATACAATCAGTACAATCAAAATCCTCAACCTGCTTTTCAAAAGCCCAATCCTGGTCCATACCCAACTCAAAATCTTAATTCATATCCTCCGCAAAATCTTGGTCATTATCCAAACTCAGTCCCCATAAATCCTCCTGGTTTTAGCGAATCTGATAAGAAACTGACTTCTTTAGAAAAGAGTATGGAGGCATTACTCAAATCTCAACAATCTTTCATGCAAGTTATGACCCAAGATAGGCAGTTATTAAATTCTAACACTCAAGCCATATCTAAGCTAGAGGTCCAAGTCAGTCAATTGGCAAACACAATCAGTGAGAGAGAGAAAAATCGATTTCCTAGTCAACCCGAGACTAATCCTAAATTTCATCCAAATCAAATCATGAAAATGTGAATTCTGTCATCTCTCTAAGGTCTGGTAATCAATTCAACAATCATGCTGGTGTCAATACTCAAGAAGAAGATAAGCTAACATCTGAACCAAATCCTTTGCTCTTGAATCCTAGTCTTAAACAATCTTTAAATCCTGAGAGTTCTGAAGTAGATAAATCTGATGAATCATCACCATCTAATGAACCACCTTCGAAATCCCAATCTGATGTGTCTAATGAAAAAGTCTTTAAGCCAAAAGCCCCGTTTCCTCAAAGGCTTACTTCAAACAAACAATCTGCTCAGATAGATAAGATTTTGGAAGTCTTTAAGCAAGTCAAGATTAACATTCCTCTTTTAGATGCGATTCAACAAGTTCCTTCTTATGCTAAGTGTCTAAAAGATTTGTGTACTCATAAAAGAACCACTCATGTTCCTAAGAAAGCTTTCTTAAAGAAAGCTTTCTTAACATCTCATGTTAGTTCTATTTTGTCAAATCAAATCCCTGTGAAGTATAAGGATCCTGGTTGTCCTACTATTTCTTGTGTCATAGGTGATAATTTTATTGATAAAGCTTTACTCGATCTAGGAGCTAGTGTGAATCTTCTTCCATTATCAGTCTATCAAGCCTTAGGTTTAGGTGAACTTAAGAAGACTAGTGTCACTCTTCAGTTAGCTGATCGTTCTGTTAAAACTCCTAAAGGTATAGTGGAAGATGTGTTGATTAAGGTTGGTGATTTTGTCTTTCCCGTCGATTTTGTTGTTCTAAAAACCGAACCAGTCAAAAATCTCAAAAATCAAATTCCTATTATTTTAGGAAGGCCTTTTCTTGCTACCTCTAATGCTTTGATTAACTGTAGGAATGGTTCGATGAAACTCACTTTTGGAAACATGACGATAGATCTTAATGTCTTTAATGTAGGAAATCAACCTAATGAGCTTTTTGAACAACCTGTAGGAGTTAATTTGATAGATGAGGTTGTTTTGTGGTCGAATCTTGAGAATAGTTCAATTGAGTCTTTACTTGAGGAAGATGTTATGTTAGAGTATGAGAGCAATAAAGAAATTCATGAGCTTTATAGAAGTTTTACTTCTGATCCGATGTTAGATGAATTGAATGCAATTTCTTCTAAGCATGAAACCCAACTTGAGGATAGTTCTTTTGATCCTAGTTCTATTGTTAAGAATTCTGTAGGTGAGCCACCCACATTCGTTCCTAATCCATCTATTTCCACTCTTGATCAGTCTTTCGTAGTTAATAATGAAACTCATCGTGTTGTTATTTCTAGTGATTTAGTTCATACCCAAGAATTTCAAGTGATTAATCTGCTTAAACAACATAAAGAAGCATCTAATTGGTCTATGAATGATGTTAGGTGTATGAGTTTCATTTTGGTATGTGATCATCTTTCTCTAGTGGATAATGTTATTTTTGTGGGTGAGTTTCACATGTTTGATGATTGTGTTACATGTGTTGTTTTTCTTCGATCTGGTATTGGTTAGCATATATGTTTCATGAAGTGTCTCCCATATAGTGAAGTTTAGGTATGGGGGAGTGTGTGTGTGTGTGTTATAGGTAATAATGTTTCTCCATCATGTCTTTATCAGGTATTCTCGTCCTTTTACTTTGTCATTTTTCTCTCATTTGCATACATTGAGGACAATGCATGATTTAGGTATGGGGGAGGGATTTAGTAGTATTATTATAAAAAAAATCCAAAAATAAAAAATTTTGAAAAATAAAAAATCCAAAAAAATTAAAAAATCTAAAAAATTCAAAAAAATAATTCTAGCCTTGTGAAATGATTACTTTTTATAAGTAGGCTTGATGCACCCTTACATGCTATAGTACTCTTGTGTTTCTGATGCTTTTGATTGAGAAGTGATATGCTAAGTTCTTGTGCACACACATACACTAGCAAGTTGAAACTAGTAGACCTATTGAATGTTGTAAGTAATTAAAAGGACATGAATATGTGCAAGAAGATTTGGTTTCCATGCTTTGAGTACAAGTAGGTGCATTAAAGAGATTTTTGCTTGGGATTAATTATGTTTTACCACCAAGTGAGATTTTGAGCCTATATGCATATCTTTTGCATTTTATATTCGTTTGCTTGAGTGTCCACATGTTGTTTGCATTGCTAGCACTTGTTTGAGACCTTTCTTGAAATGCATGACATTATTTGATGATAAGAGGATAAAGGCATTTAGGAATAACCTATTATTATCCAAATTACCACACCCTTTATATGTGATCAATTAGTTACTCCTTTGAGCTTTAACCTATTTTTTCGGTGACATACCACATTACTTGCCTAGACCTTTTTCTTGTGTAGCCTAACGTATACTTGATCCCAATTTGTCAAAGGCTAGTAGGAAGTTGAGGGAGTAATAAGGTGTGTGAGATGAGGTACTTTTGTTCATTACTTTTGGGGAATATTGGGTTTTGTTGCTTACTTGTTAGTCGTTCAAGAAATTTTTGAAGAAGGATTGTGGTTGTATATATATTATCTATCTTAGCTCTCTGCAAAAAAAAAAAAAAAAAAAAAAATTCAAAAAAAAAAAAGAAAAAAAGTTATATGAGAGCATACTTATGTTTTTGTGTGATCCTTCTTCATTTCGACTAGTCAAGCATTTTGTTGGAAAAATTAGAAAATATGTGTGGGGAGGATGTATGGTGTTGTGTGTGATTTATAATGGTTCCTACTAGCTTTTGACACTTCACCTTATTTGGCCTTACTTGACATACCTTGTCCCTAGCCCCGTTACAACCCAAAATAAAAGACCTTTTGATTATCGTCATTGATGTATGTTGTGTTAAAGTTAGATTGATACCAAATGTCAAGCATGCTTATGATTTTGTTGGAATTGAGTGATACACTTACCCTTGTTCTTGAGTGAATATTCTATTATGAGTGAAAGGTGAGTTATTACTTGTTTTTGCATATAAGATCCCAAGTTTTGACTCTAAGGTGTACTCTTGTGGGCTTAGCATGGTTACCAACTTATTTTTACACTTGACGTGGACTTTTGATGACCGATGCATATTTCTTTGAGCAAACTATGTGAATACTTGCACCTTACATACCAAGACATTGCAAATTCACTTTGATTTCTTTAGTTGATGTAGCATGAGATGACTTGTATGTGTGGTGTTGCATTGAGCAATCTTTTACATGAGCTAGATGGATTTTGTGGGTACATTCACTATAGGCCCTCACGAGACCTTACTCGTCCACTAGGGCTGCCTAGGGGTTTAAAGGGCTTGTTGCATATGCCAAATGCAACCGTGATCACCTACGGAAGTGGTATTATATATTAGATAGTATTTTTTTTTTTCTCGAGGACGAGCAAAAGTATAGGTATGGGGGCATTTGATAGGTCCATAATTAATACTCCCTCCGTCCCAGTTTTATTGTCCATTGACCAAAAATCAACATTTTATTCAATTAAATTAAATAAACTGAGAATTCCCTAAAATAATATTTAATTTCCAAAATTGTCCTCTATTTATATGGTTTAATTTAAATAGTTGGGGGTAGAAAAGGAATTAAGGTTACAAATTTACCATAAATATCAAATGTGGACAATTTTTATGGGACAAGTAATAATGGAAATTGTGGACAATAAAACTGGGACGGAGGGAGTAATATTTTTAATACCTATTTTATGTCCGTTTTCGTAATTTTATTAATTAATAAATTTTTTTATTTTGTTTTGTAGGAAAATAAATAAAAATAGAATTCAAGAAGGAAAAGGTGCAAAAAGGGAAAGGAGGTGGAAAATACTTGAAGTCAAGGAAATTAGAGGAAAAATCGAATACTTATCCAGGAAGAAAAGGAAATTGAAGAAATTATATTCAATATCAAATTTGTAATCGAAGACCCAAGCCCAAGTTTTTCCCTATATATATGGGGCTTCTCTCTTGTATTTGAGACACCACTTTAGACACAAATTTAGATACATAGAATTTTAGTTATTGTTTATTTTATTGTCTGACGTTACTCTTTTAGTCTTTTTTCGTAATTAAGATTTCTAATCTTTTTCCGTTCACTCCTTTTACCTGTGTTTTGTCTCCTGCCAGTCATTCAAGTTATTAGCTTTAGTTTAAGTTTTAGGTGATTTAACTTTGTTATTCACGTGTTACTTGGCCACCTTTTATTAAGTTAATCATATATTAGTTTATATTATTTCGTAAGATTATGTTTAATACGTTTATAATTGTCTCGTTTATTTAATAATCATGTCTAGCTAAATCTCTTACCCTAGGATGAAGATGAAGTTGATTTAATTATTTTTTATCTCTTCTCGTTCCTATTAATTGATTCTCATAATTTTTCTTGGTGCTTAATTGATCGATTGACAAAGTGATTTTGATATATTATTGTTACTGGATTTGTTTTTCATGGCCTATGCTTGCTCTTTGAAGTTTTGATAGGTTATTGTTAGATAACAAGTTTCATAGTATATGCTTGTCTCGTTAATTGATATATCTTATTTGTGAAGGAAAGAGGATTGATTTTAGGGCGAGTTGATATTAATTGTGATTGATTGATGGATTCAGATTCCTAGGTTTTCCATATTATTTGATAATCTTTGCTAATTAGGTTAATTAGGTTAATTAAAACTCATCTCAAACCTATTTGTCTAGTTCGCCTGATTTAATTATTAGGGTTTTGAAAATTCATAGTCTCTGTGGATCGACCTGTATTTGCTACAATTAACCACTGTGCGCTTGCAGTTATTTTACACATCAATCTTTTCCACACAGGATCATGCTGCAGCCGTTATTGCACGTGACAGTGCTGCTGTGTTTGCATGGAAAGGTGAGACCCTTCACGAGTATTGGTGGTGTACAGAGAGGGCTCTTGATTGGGGTTCTGGTGGGGGCCCTGATTTGGTTGTTGATGATGGTGGTGACACAACATTATTGATTCATGAGGGCGTGAAAGCTGAGGAGGAGTTTGCAAAATCTGGAGCTTTACCTGATCCGAAATCTACTGATAATGCCGAGTTTCAGATTATTCTGACAATTATCCGAGATGGGCTGAAAGATGATCCAAAAAGATATCATAAAATGAAGGATAGATTGGTAGGAGTTTCTGAAGAGACTACTACTGGAGTGAAGAGGTTGTACCAGATGCAGCTAAATGGCACTCTTTTGTTTCCTGCAATAAATGTGAATGACTCTGTCACAAAAAGCAAGGTAATTGTTTAATTTGATTTCTAGTCATAGTTTAAATTACATAATGTTCAATTAAAGTATACTGGTTGTTTTATGAAATCAATAAATGATTTATTATAATTACATGCATCCATCAGATGCAAGACATAAAATTTTTGTACACATAAGGTCATGTTTTCGATTACGGATTGAATTGCAATGCACACTTCTTGAAATGAGTTGTATTATTTAATTCTTTCATATATTTGTAACTCAAGTATTATTTGTTAAGTTTTATGATAATGGTAGAACTGTGTAGAGATATAATTAGGCACTAGTTTGTGAATATAAAGGACTAGGTATAACTAGCTATTTGGTATGTATATTCCTGATATGCGTTTGTCAACTGATTGTAACCTTGGTAGAGTAATACATATATCATGATAGGTTAATTTGGATGGAGAAGTAAATTCAATTCTATTCAGTTTAATTTATGTTGAAAGTCAATAAATATTAGTTTAGATTTTTTTAAGCATAAAAAATCCAATGACAATTTATCAAAATCAAAGAAAGTCTTAACATTGTGAATTACATAGGTTTCTACAAATCTAAGTAGTATTCAATGATGTTTTTGCTAAGTATTTTTTAAAAATATGTTGGTTGATTTCTTATGGCATCAAGTAAATTGATTATTATAGCTTTGACATTTCCTTCTGATTTGGTGTTGAGTAGTTTGATAATTTGTATGGATGCCGCCACTCGCTTCCTATGGCTTGATGAGAGCCACAGATGTTATGATTGCTGGAAAAATTGCAGTTGTTGCAGGTTATGGTGATGTCGGAAAGGGATGTGCTGCTGGCTTAAAGCAAGCTGGTGCTCGAGTGATAATCACTGAAATTGATCCAATCTGTGCTCTGCAAGCTACAATGGAAGGTCTTCAGGTTTTAACCCTCCAAGACGTTCTGTCCGAAGCTGATATCTTCGTCACCACTACGGGTAACAAGGATATCATCATGGTTGATCACATGAGGAAGATGAAGAACAATGCCATTGTTTGTAACATTGGTCACTTTGATAATGAAATTGACATGCATGGTCTTGAGACGTATCCGGGTGTTAAAAGAATTACAATAAAGCCCCAAACAGATAGATGGGTATTCCCTGACACAAAAATAGGCATCATTGTCTTGGCTGAGGGTCGGCTCATGAACTTTGGGTGTGCTACTGGTCACCCTAGCTTTGTGATGTCCTGCTCCTTCACCAACCAAGTCATTGCGCAGCTTGAGCTATGGAAGGAGAGGAGTAGTGGTAAGTATGAGAAAAAAGTCTATGTCTTGCCTAAGCACCTTGACGAGAAGGTTGCAGCACTTCACCTTGAAAAGCTCGGTGTTAAGCTCACCAAGCTCAGCAAAGACCAGGCGGACTACATTAGTGTCCCAATTGAAGGTCCATATAAACCTGCTCACTATAGGTACTAGAAAAAATATAAAATTTGTATGGTGAGACAGGTTTTTTAAGTGGAGCAAAAAAAAAAATTGTTAACGGTCCGCATACGATGATCAGTCGTATCGTACAGAGTTTTCCTAATCGTTGTTCTCTACATGTAGAAGGATGAATCCCACTCCAGATACACCCTAGACCACATAAGGGCCGTTTTCTGGACTAGATGTGACCTTAGCCTCTTACGCATAATTATCTCCAAGTTCTCTTAATAAATCTATCACCTTGGAACAGAATCAAATTCATGTTCCCCAAGTAAATACTTGTACTGTTGATAGATTTCACTCGTTTATTTCGTTATTTCCAGATTTTTGTTGGAAGCTAACGAACGTGTGTGGGTTGACCTCTATCAACTAAGTAATTCTGGGTGATGAAACTGTTTTTGCAAAACCAAGACCATGAATTTTGTAAAGCACTTTGACGAATTGGGAACCCTAACTTGATAAGGCCGTGATCCAAAAATATAATCATTTTGATAGCGAAGGGAGGTAATATCATTAATTTGCTCCCAAAATTCTGGATTTCTAATTTTTTATAAGTTCGAGAATATTTGATTGTAATTTAAAGAGTTGATTTATCTACGAATAAATATTTGGGAAACCCACTATTTTCAAATAATTTTCTGAAGGTCAAAAAATATTTTAATAATTATTAAAAGTCTTAAATAATTTTTAAATAAGTATTATGATTTTTAAATCAACTAAATAAATTTAATAAATATTTAAAAAATATGTATTTAATTAATATCTATAAATTAGTGATAATTCAAAATAATATTCACCTAATTAAATGAATGTCCAAATAAAATTAATTTAGTAATTATTCAATCATTTAATACTTTGAGAGTATCAAGATATACACTTGAATATTTATTTCTCGTTTAAAAATATAAGATCTATCTCTGGAATCTCTCCGGGTTTTTATGTATCTCAGATGACTCGTAATTCCGACTCCCGGTCTAGATTTGAAAGTACGATTCATCTGATCTACTAATTAGAGTGTGTATAAACCGCAACAAACTGTAGTAGCTCCAAATTGTTTTATAAATCATTCGTAAAATCAAGAAAAACATTTATATCATAACAACAATATAGACACAACAACTTAAAGACATAAGTTTTAAAAACTTGCCTAATAGTTTGGAGGTGGCAGGGACTCGTGACTAGGTCTGGCGATCTATAAATAAACACAAAATATACGATCAGTCTCCTACATAATTCATTTGTGTGGTCAAACTTTACCTCATAGGAAGGTATACTTGCCACAATAAGTTGCCACAAATATGTGGCACTTTAGTGGAAGGCATGCACAAGGGTGGTAAAACACCAAATCTAAAGCACCTCTAGTTAAACAACCTCTTGTAATATACTACTACGGATTCAAGGCCAATTAAACAGAACTTATTCAATAAATTAACCTCCCAGTCACTTGTTTCAATTACAAACCCAGAATAAGAAAATACGACAACCTTGCAAGCCTTTCGAGAGGGCTGCGCTCTCCCAGCTTTTCTAATTAATTCTACTAACACAATAATTCCATAACCCTAATTCTCAGCATCGCATTCCTTTTATCTCCTCCATTTGCTGTCCTTCCATTTTTACCCCTTGACTCTGATAGCTGTTGTAAGTTATTTGACTTCAGGTGCTTGTACTATTTTACCCTTCTTCTGTCGACATGAGAAAGTCAATAGCGGCTTTGACTGCCCTTGGTGCATTACAATACCCCCGCCCCAAACACTCACCTTGTCCTCAAGGTGGAAGTGAGGAAACTGGTTGCTGAAAAGAGTTACATCTTCCCAAGTTGCTTCATAAGATGGCAAGTCTTTCCACTGGATTAGAGCCTCAAGTCTAGTATGGTTGCCCTCACGAATGTGTCTCACTTCTTTAACTGCCTCAGGTTCGACTTGAAGTTCTAATGTTGCTGTAAGCTGAGCAGGCACCACAGAGGACACCGGGGCAGATCCCACAGAACGTTTGAGCTGTGAAATATGAAAAACAGGATGGATTTTTGCAGAATCTGGCAACTCCAGTTTGTATGCTACCTTGCCAACTTGTTGCAGAACACGGAAAGGGCCATAGTAACGAGCAAATAATTTTTCAAACGGACGTCTTGCCAAGGACTTTTGACGATATGGCTGGAGTTTTAAGTAAACTAAATCATCCACTGCAAAAGCATCGTCCTTACGCCTCTTATTAGCAGCTTGTTTCATGGTATGCTGTGCCTTGACTAGGTTGAAGTGTAATTCTTCCAAGATTGCATCCCTCTCTTGTAATAGTTGTTCCACGCTGTCAACTGGTGTTTGACCCTTGCCCACGCGAATGAGGTGGGGTGGATCACGCCCATAAACCACCTTGAAAGGGCTGACTTTAGTAGAGCAGTGGGGGGCAGTGTTGTAAGAAAACTCAGCCCATGGTAGCCATTGTGCCCAAGTTTTTGGCTTGCCTTCAACAAAACAGCGAAGATAAGTCTCCAGGGCCTTGTTAACTATCTCAGTTTGCCCGTCGGACTGCGGGTGATATGCCGTACTCTTCTTGAGTTCAGTGCCATGGAGTCGGAATACTTCTTTCCAGAAAGTGCTCAGAAAAACTCGATCTCTATCAGAGACAATCGAGGCCGGAAAACCATGCAGTCTCACCACTTCTTTCACAAACGCCGACGCCACTGTGAATGCATCAAACGGGTGGTGTAAGCCTATAAAGTGAGCATATTTTGACAGTCGGTCAACCACAACTAAAATTGCATTGAACCCTTTTGATACAGGTAGCCCTTCTACGAAGTCAAGTGACACGTCTTCCCAGATCATGCTTGGGATGGGTAGGGGTTGTAACAGTCCGGCAGGTGACTGTTGTAGTGCTTTTTGCTGTTGGCAAACAGAGCATCGCTGCACATACGTGGTCACATCTCGACGCATACCCATCCAAAACCAGTCCGTAGCGAGACGTAGGTGCGTCTTTAACTCACCATTATGCCCTCCTACAGCCGAGTCATGGTAGTTGTACAGTAAAATAGTTTTCAGAGACGAATTTCGAGGTATCATATACCTCTCTTTGACAACCTCTCATTCGCTGAACTAGTACAATTGAGCGTCAGGAGCCACACAGGAGATAACTGTTTTTGGGTGAGATTTAGCCCAAGACACTTGTACATGTCTTTAGTCTCCAAAAAAATTCTAGTTTCAATTTAATTACCGTTTCTTCTTGTCCAAAGTTCTTCTAAAGATCTGTCTAGAGTAATATCATAGAACCCGGAAAAATCAGCAAGAATATATATATTAAAGTTGCATTAACTTTTTGAGGAGGCTCTTCTTCCTGTTTAAAAGTTTCTGTACTTCACGTAACTTGTTACTACTATAACTTGTTTCTGCAATTTTGACCTAACTGCTGTATGGCGTACTTCAAATAGTCTCTTATTCATTATATTGCTCATTTTTGTTGTGCGTGAGCAACACTTAAGAGTTGATTGAGTCACATTAGGACTTAAAAGCATCATCATTTACATACTTTTCCATTACAGTCTTCAGAAGTTCTTGTTATTGGAGCATCACCTATTTCTTTAGGTTGATTTGGTTGAGTTGCATTACGGGCTTCCTTGAGTGAAGTAAACGGAACTCCACATCACACTTCCTTTTTGGACAAATTCTTCCATTGTGGACAATGTCCTCGCACAATCCACACTTTTGTTCATTGTTACATTGACTGATATAAAATAAATTCCAACCCATAAAAATATCTAACTATTACTCTAATATTTTCTTGTTAGAATCTTGACACTGCTCTTTGTTGGGTTTCAACCCAATATGATGTTATGGGCTTGGGTGGTTTAAGATATATATTGGTAAGATAATAATTGTATGTCTAAACAATTATTATATATGGTATGTCTTGATCACTAAGTTGGGAAATTAGGTGCCAAGAATTGGAAGACTTGTATAACAAGTATGGTAAGTCTTGGTGGCTAAGTTTTGGTTGGCTATACATACATAGTCATATTGTATTTGTTTGATGAGGTGAAAGCTTAAGAAGTGAGTCTTAATTATTGTTTGGGAGATGCTTGAGCATTGTTGGCTCAAGTATCAGGGTTGGTACACCGTTAAGTTGTTATTGTTTTGATGTATTATTGATTATTGATTGGATTAATAATACAAGTTTGGGGCGTGGGTATTTTCACGTCAAATATTGTGTGTGTTTTTGTTTTGCTTTTACTTATTGATTTGACAGAAGTAGAAGTAATACTTGAATAGCATTTGGCCGCGCTTTGGTGGATCTTGTCAACTAATCGATTGGTTGTATGTGCTATGTATTGGTGGTTTGTGAATCTCGGATTGTGTAAGTCCCTAACCTAAGAAGTAGTATCGATCAAGAGCCAATGTTCGGGTTCGTGATAGATGAGCTTAAGGGAAAGTTCGAGGTTCAATTGGTATGACGGAGTACTATGAAGGATTTGTTGACAAGGAGATTGCTACTAAAGTGGGTAAAAACAAAGTTACGTGCGGTTTGGTGGTTGGCTTGCACCGTGGATCAATCCTGTGTTCGGACTCGAGATGGAAAAAGATGGAAGAGGTCAACACAATTGTTTCAATGGCTTGATGAACCAGGTGAACTATTTGGATGGTACTAGTAATTTTCTTCAGGAGATCGAAGGATTGTGAAAGCAAGGATCGGGTGACTCAACATGTAGAAGAGCACTCGTGGTGGTTGATGCACGTGATTAAAGAACGGTGGTTTGAAGGGTCACTATACGGGTCTTAGCGACACTCAAGATTGGAAGAGCAAGAGGAGGTTCTTGTTCGAGGGGAGGCATTGGCGAATGGATGTCGATGGCTTGATGGTTACCGTTTAATCCAATATGGGTATTGGGTTGAAGGGGAGGATTGTTGGGTTTCAACGCAATATGATGTTATGGGCTTGGGTGGTTTAAGATATATATCGGTAAGATAATAAATGTATGTGTAAACAATTATTATATATGATATGTCTTCATCACTAAGTTGGGAAATTAGGTGCCAAGAATTGGAAGACTTGTATAACAAGTATGGTAAGACTTGTAGAACAAGTATGATAAGTCTTGGTGGCTAAGTTTTGGTTGGCTATATATACATAGTCATATTGTATTTGTTTGATGAGGTGAAAGCTTAAGAGATGTAATATTAAATATTGTTTAGGAGATGCTTGGGCATTGTTGGCTCAAGTATCAGGATTGGTACACCGTTAAGATGTTATTGTTTTGATGTATTATTGATTATTGATTGGATTAATAATACAAGTTTGGGGTGTGAGTATTTCCACGTCAAATATTGTGTGTGTTCTTGTTTTGTTTTTATTATTGAATTGATAGAAATAGAAGTAATATTTGAATAGTATTTGGCCGCGTTTTGGTGGATCTTGTCAACTAATCGATTGGTTGTATGTGCTCTATATTGGTGGTTTGTGAATCTCATATTGTATAAGTCCCCTGACCTAACACTCTCTTCAATCTGAGGTGAATCTCCCTAGGTTCTAATCTTCACTTGATATTTGGTGTCCATGTCTTTTTGTGAATGTTTGGCAGATCTACTATATCCTCTGTTTCTTCTAATACTCTCACCCTTCCTTTGATATATAAGAGCAATTCCAAGAGACTACTTAAATGACCTCCTACCTTAAAATATAAGGATTTTGACAAAATATTTCACTCCAACAATCTCCTAGTTGACCCTTAAAAGTTTAGGATGCTCCCCTTCTTCCTTATTTATAAGATGCTCCTAGTCATTCCTTATCTCATTTTTCATAAATAAAATATTCATTTCCCTCCATTTCTAATCCACTTTTCCCTTTCTTTCACTTTTTTCCCTCTTTTTTTAATATTATTATAATAATAAGGGGTAAAAATAAGGAATATTGTTGGAATTGTCATGCCTTATAATATTCTAAATTACTAGGAGCCTAATTATTTATAATATTTATAAGGAATATGCTAGGACACTCTTGGAGTTGCTGAGTTGCTCTAAAACCTGAACCGAGTCACAAGAATCCACGTAAAATTCAACATCGTATCCCACTCTGTTCGAGATAGTACTGAATGTTGACACAGTGCATAGTCCCATCTTATACAATCACTTGTTACCTAAAATATATGATGGTTCTCGGTCCCTGGCAAACGTATGTCAGGGACATGTTATATAACATATTGTTTCTGCATCGTTGGATCAACCATCCAACGGATGTGATTTTAAAAAAAATCGTTATCGTACCGCAAAAAGTTTGTACAGAGAAATTACCAAAATGCCCCTGTTTTCACATCAAAAATCTACTGTTCACCGTATCGCATAAAATTTCTGCGGTACGGAGAAATTACCAAAATGCCCCCTATTTTCACACAAAAAACATGGGCATTTTGGTGATTTCTCCATACCGTAGAAACCTTTTGTGATACGATGTCGATTTTTTTTAAATCTCAGCCGTTGAATGAATGATCCAACGACACAAAAATAGTATGTTGTATAACCGGTCTATGGCATACGTTTGCAATAGACCGGGACCCATATATGATTACCTGCATAACTTGAAAATATTATCTATGCTAATACTGTACGAAAAAAAGGGAAATATTTTAAAAAAATAAAGAAAAAGATTGACAATCATATAATTTGTTCTTGGACTACATCGAAATTTACTTTTACATTAATAATAATAGTTAAGTACCATTCATAGGCACAAATCTGCAGTTGAGTGAATATCCATTCACAAGTCGTATCCGTTTGGGTGATCTATAGTAATAGAAAATATTACTCTTGCGCTGCTCTTTAACCACTCAATGAGAAGATCATCTTCCTCCATATCTTGACGGTTCAGCAGCTTAATTTGCAGCAATCTAGATCTTAATTTTGTGGGACTTAAACATGTAGATGGCTTAACCGACCCTATAATACTACCTTAAACGTTTGGCATCTTCAGTTGCACGGTCTCATCTCCATCGACTATTTCCCACAAGTCCAGTTCTAAGACAACGGATTGAATTTAGACTTGATATTGTTATCAATCTTGTATAATTAATAGTTTTTTCAACTGATAGTTCTACCCTTCGAGTGTTTGTGTGCTACCGAGATGGCCAGTTTATTCAAACATAGCATTCAAGAATTTAACAGGAAAACAGAATACATGTCAACTCCTAGGGTGTGTTCACTTGGAAAGAATGGAATGGGGTAGGAATGGAATGAAAATTGCAAACAAAATTTATGAAGAAAGGGGGATGTTGGGGGAAATAATGAACAAATATGAGGGAGAAGAAGTTTTTTATGATGAAGATTGCAAGGAAAATGATGGAGATTGGGAATGGAGCATTCCTTCCAAAACATGTGGGTTAGAATTCTATTCAAATTAATTGGAGAAGAATGAAGCAAGAAATGAAATTGATAAACAATTTCCCCAATCTCCCCCAAATAATAGTATAAATTTCATTCCATTCTCCCCTCATTCCATTCAATCCAAGTGAACATAGCCCTAGTCCCACAAAAAGCAAAATTAATTTTGCCAAAGAAACTTAACATCATCAAATTTAGGCAAAACGTTCGTCTCATGTCCTCTTTATCAACTCAGTTGTTTTCGACAAGCAAAAAACGAATAAGATCACAGAAAAATCAGAACCATCAAGAAAGCCTTACTAACTAATTAAGAGCACCGAGTAATTTACAATATTTGTCCTACCAACAATTCAATTAGCATTTTCATACTATTACTTAAATCTGACATTTCAAAGTGCAGCACGAGCTACAATTTACTAAAGCTTGTATCTAATTCCTTCCTTTTTCTGGAAAGATTGGGGAGGATCGGAGCAAACTATGTTCATACACTTTTAAGAATTTATTGGCTTTGAATGTGGATGATTAATTATTGACATCTTTGCAAGAATTCTTCACAATTTATCTCGAAACTTTGCATTCATCTTCTCTTCTACTCATGAATGAACATGTTTATTGCATTGGCTAATTTTTTTGGCTAATTTTTTTTGATTCCTACCGAAATTCTGAACAGCTAATCCCTTTAAAGGAAATTTAACTATTGGTCCTTTATCGTGCGTCATCGTCGTCGCTTTCGTCGCTAGAAGTCAAGGGGTTAGTAGAAAGATCATCACTGCTTGAGCTTGGGCTTGGTGAACTATCATCGGAGGATGATGGACTTGGTGAACTATCATCAGAGGATGGACTTGGTGAATCAGCATCAGTGGACGGACTAGGTGCATAGTCATCGTCGTCTTCACCATCATCATCATCATCAGAAGACGGACTTGGTGCATCAGCATCAGACGACGGACTTGGTGCATCAGCATCAACTTTTGATTTGAAACCTTTTGCAAGGCTACCTAGGTTACTCATACCACCTAAGGTACTTAGGGTATTAAAATCAGAAAATGAAAACTTGGAGCCACTCGGACTCTCAGACGGGCTGTCTGAACTGGATGGTGATGCGGTTGGACTATCAGATGATGATGGTGGGCTTCCGGCTTTGCCTCCACCCATACTATGTTTAAATTCATTGGATAAGCTGTTCAACTGCGTGAAAGACGATAATAACGAATCTTGATCAGCTGCAACACTTGCAACATGAAGGTGCAAGGCCAGATAAAGTGCCAGAGGGATAAGAACATATAATTTCGACATGTTATGTTTCGTACTACGATAAGTTAATTACTACGAACAAAACTTTGCTGTATTTTGGTTGCTCAAATGTCCTATAAATAATCTTAGACTACATCATTCAAAAGTTTTCTTGAATGGAAGGAGAAACTTATTTTGCGGATACATAAATTGGATGGTGCATGGCATGTCTTCTGTTGAAAGTTATTGGTGCAATTTAATTCCGAATTTTATTGACTAATCATGCTTGCTTACCGATAGTTGTTAGAAGTATAAGCTTAGCCAAGAAATGGTAATGCGGGAAAGTACATTCATGCCATTAGCTTCACTCGCAATTACCAAAGGTAAAATTTTAACACTAATCCAGCAAGTCTAAAATGGGGGTGAAGGTCAATTTAATCGTTTACCATTAAAAATATTTGTTATTTTAAGGATGAAGGTGAATAATAAGTTAATAACCTTTTTTAATCGGGCTTAATTAAAATATCCATTGTGAGAATTTTATCCATTGTAATACCCAAATCATAGTTGGTATTTGATGTCACACATTCTTAATTGGGATATTAACATATTTTAATATTTTTTCATATATATTTATATATGATATGTATTTGGAATTTGGGTATTTATACTACATAATATGTATTTGTCATTTGGGTAATACATATAATATATTGTACCCAACTTACAAATTATGGATATCATAAAAAAATAAACTTTTACGTATTTGTGAAAGAATTAATTTTTTTTTTGACGAATGAAAAGGGTATTTTATACAAATAGAATACCTAATTCACAAACAACAAATATATCTAAAAAATGTCATTTATGTTAATTTTGATTAAAAATTATTATTTTTACAATCTTTTTCATTATTATTAACAAAGGGACGTAACAATGTAACACAATATACATTGCAATAAATAGATTACTAATACAAGTGAGAGTATTAATTCTGTGATTACTAATGCTGCTGTGGTACACCTTGATCAACATACTCAGTACAAGTCTTCTATTCAACATGCTTTGGTGTCTCAAGTCAACGTTCAACCTAATGCTTAGCTGTCAGTGCTGAGTTGTAATAGTTAGTTAGTAACAAACTCTATTCTATAAGCTACTATATAAACTTCTGTTTGTAACATTTCATTTTCAAATTTTCTAATACAAACTTTGTTATTCAACATTTCTATACTTACAACAATGCTTACAAAACATTTACAATTCTAAGATGGTATCAGAGCTCTCATGACTGAATCGTCTTCTTTCGAGCGTCGGTACTGGTAATTTCACGCTGTTTTCGTCTTCTTTTCGTTACTTCGTCTTCGTTTTTGTTGTTCGTTAGCATCAATTGAGATTGTTTTGCTACGATTTTACGTGTTTTCAATTGGGATTGATCACGAAACCCTAGTTTTTGGGATTTTTCTAGAGATTTGTTGTTGAGATCTTCGAAATTGCTTAAAGTTTCAGTCATGATGAAAGATAGTTTTGCGAACGTAGTTCAAGGTCGACATAACACATCACCGAGTAGTTCAACTTCGATTATTCATGATAATGTTACTACTCCTGTTAATCGTGTTGATGAGAATCGTAGTGATTCGTTGAGAAAAGATAAGAACAAAATTCATGCCACTTATAACACTGATTTTGTAGATAACAACACACATCCGTTGTTTCTACACAATAACGATCATCTAGGCTTAATTCTGATTGCTAAAAATTTGTCAGGATTGATAATTTTGGTCCATGGAGTCGTTCGATGCAAATCACTTTGAATGCTAGAAATAAGTTTGTTCTAGTTAATGGAGGTTTTCCTAAACCAGATGTTGACTCTGTGATGTATGCTCAATGGGAGCGTGTCAATGATCTAGTTATTACTTGGATCTTAAACTCTGTGGCTGATGAAATAAGTGATGGTTTAAGCTATGTAACTACTGCTCCTGAAGTGTGGTATGAGTTATATGAGAGGTTTTCTGGCACTAACGGCCATAGGATTTATCAGATAATGAAGGACATACATGCTGTAGAGCAAGGAAATCGTTCTGTTGAAGCTTATTTTCATAAACTTAAGAGCTTGTGGGATGAGTACATGGTTTTAGAACATGTAATTGTTTGTGATTGTGGAGCTCACAAGTTACAAGTAGAGAGAGATCAGAAGAGGAAGCTTTTACAGTTTCTTATGGGATTACATGATAGTAATTCAACTGTGCGAGGCCAGATTCTCATGATGGATCCTTTGCCATCGATATCTCAGGCTTATGCTTTCTTTAAACAGGATGAGAAGGCTAGGCAATGGGCTTCTTCTCTCAGTCATTTTTCTGACTCTACTTTAGCTGCTGACTCATTGGTGGTTAGTACAGATAGTGGCTCATCTACAGTTAGGAAACCTTATGTTAAGCCAGCAACATCTAAGTCACTTTTGAAGTGTACCTATCGCAACTTCAATGGTCATACCAGAGAAACATGTTACAAGTTGATTGGGTATCCTCCTAATTGGAAGAAAAAGGAGAAGCCTAATGGTTCACCTTCTGCAGGAAATGGTGCTAGTAATTCTATTCCTGGTTTCAGACCTTTGCCTAAAGCTAATCATGTAGCAACAAATACTTAAGAGATTGATCATCAATCAAGTCAATTCTCTCAGTTGCAAAATCAAATCAATCAACTTAGTCAGATGGTTACTATGTTTGTTGATTCTGGCATGCCACTTAAAAGTCTAGAAGACCACATGGCAGGTATGGTTTCTACCAATCTGGTTTGTTCTGATTCAAGACAAGTATGGCCTATTGACATAGGGGCCACAGACCACATGTGTTGTAATTTGAGTACTATGCATGATATCATTACTTTGCCTGCTCCTACTCATATCTCTTTGCCTAATGGAACTTCTGTTGCTGTTAGTCAAGTTGAATCTGTTAATGTCACCACTACTTTGGTACTTCAACATGTTCTTTATGTTCCACATTTTCTTTATAATCTGTTTTCTGTGCCTAAGTGGAGTAAAGATATAGGTCATCTTGTTAATTTCTTTCCCACACATTGTGTTTTTCAACATAGTGATCAGAAAACCATAATAGCTATTGGTAATGTTGAAGGGGGTTATACCATTTATCTGTTCCTTCTAAAGTAGAATCGGTTCCTCATTTGAGTAATGTTGTCTTGACTAAACGACAGCTCAGTGCTATTTGGCACATGAGATTGGGGCATGTGTCATGTCCTGTTTTGCATAAAATTCCTTTCTTGTCTGATTCTATTTCTGAAGAATGCAATAAGTCTTGTCCTGTTTGTCCTCTAGCCAAACAAAGTGCTCTGTCTTTTCCTTTAAGTTCTTCCCATGCTAGTAAAATTTTTGAGCTAATACATGTTGACTTGTGGGGACCCTATGCTCATGAAACTGGTCAAGGATGTAGATTCTTTTTGACTATTGTGGATGACTTTTCTAGAGCAGTTTGGACTTTCTTGTTTGCCACTAAACAACATGTTTTTCAGCAACTCACTCATTTTGTAAAACCCCCAAATCCCGTACAAGGAAATCAGATCGTCACATCTCCATCCATTCTCAGAGAGCAATACATGTTCATAATATATTCTACTACTACAATAAGAGTAGTCTCCACACATCTAACTCCACGGGTTATAGACTTAGAACTTTCACATACATTACCAAAATCATTATAACATCAGAGTACTTTTCAGAATCTTATTCCAATGTCTATTTAAGGTTGATAAAAAACACCCTAATATAATACATAATCATTTTTACAACGAGTTTGCTTGACATTATTTAACAATTCTGCCAGCTTAACCTAGAAACCGGAGCCTTCCTTCTACTATGCTACATTAGTTGCAAGACCTTTCCCCTTGTCTCGATATGGTTGGTACGATTCACTTGCACCGTCTCCTCTTCTTGCTGCTTTATTAGATTAACAACATAAAAAACATATAGCAAGAATGAGCCAAAGAATGCTCAGCAAGGTTATATCACGGAAAATGTATTAATTTAAATATCTTGAACTACTTTAAAAATAAGGTTTTTACTACTCCACGAAATGAACACATAGGTTCTCGGCATTACGCCAACTACTAAAAATGAACACATGGTTCTGAGCATTATGCCACCTACTAAAAATGAACGCATAGGTTCTCGGTATTACGCCAACTACTGAAAATGAACACATAGGTTCTCGGCATTACGCCAACTACTGAAAATGAATACATAGGTTCTCTGCATTATGCCTACTACTTAGAAAAATGAACACATAGGTTCTCGGCATTATGCCTACTACTGTTGGACTTTATATATTGGAGCATCTCCACGCATCTATGCTATAACAGGTGATCAGTCTGTTATAACCAATCTGGTTTAACTACTGGTAGAAGAGTGAGCCGACTTGTTCGGACCATCACCCTATAGTTACTACCGTAGAAGGGGGAGCTGACTTGTCCGGACCATCTCCCTAAGGATGAGCCGACTTGTCCGGACCATCATCCTTAGCCATCCTTGGCTACATATTTGTTGGGCCGGGCGTTACTCCGGTCTCTTATGCCTCTCCAGTCCAAAATACAAGATATCAAAAATAATAGACAACCTTCAATACTACTCATCTTCGATGCAACGTGTAACACCACGTGCACCTCAACTTACTACTTTAGATAAAACTATTACTATTAGAATATAATCCTCAAAAATATTTCGTACCTAATAATATTTAATCACATAAACAATTATTTATGATCATGGACTTTCCACCATCCAAACCAAATCTTCAGGTTAAACATTTAATCACATAAACAACTAATACGCCTCATAAGATAATATCTTCTTCCTTCTTCGAGTGCGGAAAATGCACCTCGTCATTCGTCCCAACAAGATATTGACCAACTTCGTATCTACTACTATCTTCTTATACTATCCGGGTAACAACAAACAACAGCAAGGTATATGCATTAAATTGCAAGAAGAAAACATCTCTGATAAGTAATCAACTAGATAGAATAATTTCATTAAATCATCTTGGTTATTTCTCCGGAACAAAGCGCTTTTAAGAAAATGTTTTGAAAATGATATTCCTCTAATTAAATAAATTTAATTAGACGAATAAGGTTTATTAGTGATGTTGCCTTTAGGTTAATTATTGCGAAATTCTTTTTAAAAAGCTTTTTCTGGGTTTTCGAAAATTCAATTATCCTCAGCACTTTGTGCTCATCGCCTACTCCTTATGTTACATCATCTACTTGGAACGTAGGTTACTTCTAACCATACTTCCATTATCTCCTCATTATGTTTACTCGCATTTAACTACTATTACGAACAACTTTCATTACAAAATATCTTTACTCCGAACAATAGAGTAAGAGTTAGTATACTTGCCTGGTACTCATGTTGCGAATATCTGTGCGTGTGTTGGGGTCCGGTGATCTATAACAAACAGAATACAAGATCAATCTTCTACACAATACAGTTATAACTCAACTCCTATGCACCTATACAAAATATGACACTGGCTCTAGTGGTTCGTACTTGACTTATTTTAAGTCCATGTTAATCCTTAAACACTTAAGTCACAAGTTTAGTCCAAAAGCGTTCCTCAAATTCAAGTTACACTTAACCATTTATAACCTCGTTCTTTACACCAATATGTTGCCTTGATAATTCTTAACAAGTCTCGTGTTTTAGTCGACTCAAAATTCCTCTTTTAACTTAGCCAAAAACGGATGGTCAAAGTAGTACCTCTAGAGTTGACTTTCCTAAGAATTATTATCCCGTGACTCGCACTCCAACACTTTTAATAAATCACTGCAAGCATATTTAAATACTAAACCACTTCTAAATCATCTTTGGTATTTGTAATATTTATCATAAAAATCTTGATTCGAAAACACGGGTCTAGATTGGTGAAATGTATTTTCGAAGTTGGGTCAACTGCGGATTTTTACTATTTGCACCACTTTTACTAAAGCCTTCATAACTCGATAACCGTTAGCTCAAATGATGCACCATTTTTGCGTAAACAATCTAGGGAATGTCTAGAAGATAGCTAACTCAAAATTTGACTCTGGTCAGAAGACCTATTTTTCGTAATTTATCAAAACAGGGCAGTGGTTGTTGTGGTGAATAGTATCATTCCTTTAAGGGGTTTTCCACTTGCGCAACCTAGGTTTACACATTTTTATAAAATCGAAAAATAATATTTTTAACTCTAAACTTCACTCAAACCTTGTTAAATGACCTAAATATTTATCCTCAAAATTTCATATTGTAATTCGACTATTAAAGGTCTCAATCATATCCTCAAAGTAGGTACATTTCTGTAGTTCCATGCCTCGAACAACTTTCACTAAATTGGTCATATCTCCTAAACTGTAAACTCTTTTGACACGATTCTTGCGGCCACATAAACTAGACAACAATATCTACACAATATGGTCAGTGACTAACATTTAAACATGATTAAGGTCTCGGATGGCTACTGTCAACATGGTACAAAAAATTTAGGCATTACGACGGCTCTAAATCGAGCATTTCCATTTTACAAACACTACAACCAAGCCATACCAGGCAAACCAATCATCCCCAACATCAACAAACATCCATTATACATCTCTAAGGTCAGTGGTGAGGCTAAAATCTAACACCCATCATTTTAAACATTTTACAATGCCAAATAATCACTAAACCCCTTAACATGAACTCATCTTTACACTAACATCAAAACTCCATCAAAACTCACAAAAGCTCAAAGCATGGTTTAGGGTTTTACCTTCCTTGAAGCTCTAACAACACTAACAAAGCCTAAAAAGCCATGAACAAATCATAAAAACAACTTAAAACACTATTCCTTACTATTCATCATCACTTTGTAAAATCTATATAAAATCGAAAAATAAGAGTTTGGTTCTCAAATTTTTGCCACACCTTCTACTCTTCGAGAGATTTCTTTTGAGCTATAGATCACAAGATTTGGTGCTTGATTGATAGGGTTTTGAGCCTCTTCTTTCAGCTGGGCAGAATCTGAAAAAAATGATGTGTTCTTGGTTTTATTTTGCTTTCCTCCATTCTTGACTTTGTCAACTCAATTTTTATGAAATATCTAGATATACATCAGATGTTTATGGCTGTGTTTGATCCTTGGTTCTTGTGCAAAGTGTCTTCAAGAAGCTTGCTTTGATATTTGTTTTGTTTTTGGTTTGATTTAAGTGATTAAATCACTTTGTTTTCTTGAATTGTTTTGATTTAATCCTTGAACTAATCTTTTAATCCACTTGATATAATTCTCTTAGGCTATGTTCACTTGGATTGAATGGAATGAGGGGAGAATGGAATGAAATTTATACTATAATTTGGGGGAGATTGGGGAAAGTGTTTATAAATTTCATTCCTTGCTTCATTCCTCTCCAAATAATTTGAACTAAAATTCTAACCCACATGTTTTGGAAGGAATGCTCCATTCCCAATCTTCATCATTTTCCTTGCAATCTTCATCATAAAAAACTTCTTTTCCTTCATATTTGTTCATTATTTTCCCCAACATCCCCCTTTCTTCATAAATTTTGTTTACAATTTTCATTCCATTCCTACCCCATTCCATTCTTTCCAAGTGAACACACCCTTAATGATCATGTAGGATATTAAGGGCCTCTTTGGATGGGGGTTAGGAAGGGAAGTGTTGGGTTGGGTTAGGTTGGGTTGGGTTGGAAAGGGTTGAACTCTTACCTTGTTTGGATGCAAGGGTTGAGTAAGGGAGGGTTCAACCCCTACCTTATTTGGATAGAGGGTTGGCTACCTTGTTTGGATGCAAATTGTACAAATTTTCAAAAGATGAGATAAAATTTAAAATTTTTTACACTAAATTTTTAAATAATTAAAAAATTCAGAAAATTTTCAATAAATTGAAAATTTTGCACATTAATAAAACTTTTAATAAATAACTAAAATCCAAAATTTTCAATTCACAAATTTTAATTATTACTCCCTCCGTCCTATCCATTTCTTTACACTTTTTTTGTCACTTTATGGCACGCATTTTAAGATGAATTTTAAGGATAGTTTCATAACTTATTTTTAAACTTTTCTTTTTTTGTATAAAAATAGAATTATTCTATTTTTATACAAAAAAAGAAAATTTCAAAAATAGGTTATGGAACTATCCTTAAAATCTAGCTTAAAATGCGTGCCAAACATCCTATTTTGAAATGATAAGAAAAGGAAAGGATAGAGGGAGTACTAAATAAATAAAAAACAATTGTAAAATGAAATCATAAATAAAAATGGGTACCAAAACACATGGGTATAAACACCGCTAAAAAGAAGCTAAAAATAGCAACATCCAAATCCAAAAGAACACAAACAAGTCCGATTAAAACCAAAAGAACACTGCTACTACAAATTACTTCAAGTTACTACTACAAACCAAAAGTTTAAAACCAAATGGAGGAATAACAAAATCCGATTGAATGAACTACTCGACTCCAAGCCACCGAATCCAACAAACGCAGCAGTAGGCCAATAGTTTGATTTTCCGCAAACACACTTCTTAATAGTTGACACATCCTGTATGAAAGAAGAGACATGGACGGTTAGTCAGGAATACGATTTCAGTTGCCAAAAGATGCCTCATATCTGATGCAGTCATAGCAGATTCACCAGTAGCCCGATCATATCCAAACATCTCAACCATCTCGTTATAATGCCTAAATGGCTTATTCTTCCATTCTGCAGCTTCTGGTTTTGCCTAAAGCATAAAATTTATAAGGTTCAGACAAGTAACAATAATCAGAATTACGGAGATGATCACTGACTATAGTAACACCTTATATGGTACAATCACAGTAATGCAATCTTGTGAATTAGCTGCCTCTACAAGAAGAATTCAGCAAGTCTACATATTAAGCATGATAATATTGAAATTAATGCAACAATTATACATGGGGTGGTTTGAGGGATATGTAGTTGTTGTTGTATTAATTGTTCATGTAGGATTTCATGCTTTGCATATTAGTAGTAGTAAATTATGCATATTTGTTCGTGTTATCTACGTTTGTTTCATATAGGACATTCTGTTTTTATTCATGTGAGTTCATAGTAGTTTGCATTTGCACCCATGCTTGATAGGAATTTTGTGTTGTTGACGCTTTTGATTGAGAAGTGATATGCTTTGTTCTTGTGCACACACATACACTAGTAAGTTGAAGCTATTAGACTTATTGAATGTTGTAAGTGATTAGAAGGACATGAATATGTGCAAGATGATTTAGTTTGCATGCTTTGAATACAAGTTGGTGCGTTAGAGAGATGTTTGCTTGGGATTGAGTATGTTTTTCCACCAAGTGAGTTTTTGAGCCTTATTGCATATTTGCAATTTATTCGTTTGCTTGAGTGTCCACGGATTGTTTGCATTGCTAGCAGTTGTTTGAGGTCTTTCTTGAAACGCATGACATTATTTGACGATTAAAATGATAAAGGCAATTAGGAATAACCACATATTTTCCCATATTACCACACCATGTTTACATGATCAATTAGTTAACCCGTTGAGCTTAATCCTATTTTTCGGTGACATACCACATTACTTGCCTAGACCTTTTTCTTGTATTGGCCTTACATTAATTTGAACCCACATTGTCAAAGGCTAGTAAAGTGCTTAAGGGAGTAATAAGGTGTGCAAGGAGGGGTTTATTGTTGGTCATACTTTTGGGGAAAATATTGAGATTGGGTTTGGTTGTTTACTTGATAGTCGGCATATGTAATAAATTGGGGGATCATTGTTATTATTTATATTATTGTTTTATTTAGCTCTCGAAAAAAAAAGAAAAAAAAGAAAAAAAAGAAAAAAAAAAGAAAAAAAAAGAAAAAAAGGAAGAAAAAAAAAGAGAAAAAAAAAGAGAAAAAAGAAAAAAAAAATATTATGAGAGCATGTTTGTGTTTGTTATGATCCTACTTTGGTCGACTAGTCGAGTGTTCTTAGTAAAATTTATGTGGGAGGAAATAGGGTGTTGTGAATGGTTCATTATGGTACTTACTAGCTTTTGACACTTCACCTGTTTTGGCTTATTTGACATACCTTGTCCCTAGCCCACGTTACAACCGAATGAAGACCTTTTGATTATTGTCATTGATGTATGTTGTGTTAAGAGTTAGATTGATACCAAATGTCAAGCATGCTTATGATTTTGTTGGAATTGAGTGATACACTTACCCTTGTTCTTGAGTGAATATTCTTTTGTGAGTGGATTGTGAGTGTTTGCTTGTTTTGCGTATGAGATCCCGAGTGTTGTCTCAAAGATGTGCTCTTGTAGGTTTAGCATGTTTACTAACTTATTTTTACACTTGACATGGGCTTGTGAGAACTTATGCATGTTCATTGAGTAGACTATGTGAATACTTGCACTTTCGACACCAAGACATTGCGTATTTACTTTGATTCTTAAGTTGATATGACATGAGAGGATTTGAAGGTATGGTAGGCTAGATTAATTGCATTTGCATATTAGTTGCATTCATGCATTGCATTGCATTAGGTTAAATGGATTTTGTGGGTACATTCGCTATAGGCCCTCACGAGACCTTACTCGTCCACTAGGGCTGCCTAGGGGTTTAAAGGGCTTGTTGCATATGCCAAATGCAACCGTGATCACCTACGGAAGTGGTACTAATTAGGTAGTTGTAATTGTTTATGCTTGAGGACAAGCATCAGTTTAAGTTTGGGGGTTTGATAAGTGGATTTTATATCCACTTGGAATGCCTCCGTTCGGCTTAAATTGATTGTTTTGGACTCAAGTTGTTATAGTTTTGATGTGTTTTGCTTAGTTGTGCAGATTTACGAGAATGTTGATTAAAGTTGATGCTTCTATCGTTTTTGGAGATTTAATTGATTAAAATTCGGATTTTCCGGGAAGGCTGCGCAGCTTATACTGTTTTGGCCATATCTGGAGTTCTAGAAGTCCGTTTTCAGCGATCTTACTACCCACGCGAAGCTTGAGAGATTTTCTACAATATGGGATAGGTCTTACACGACCAGGCCGCTTGTGGTGGGCCCAGGAAGCATGACCAGCAGATAGATGGGAGCAGAGAAATTACTGTTTTGCCCTTTTCTAGTTCTAATTGTATTTTGGGCAATTTTTAATACCTTAATTGAATTCTAATTGTAATAGAAGGTAATATCTTGCTGGGCAAGATTTGTAGAGCCTATTTAAACACATCCTACCATTGTAAATTATAACAATTCATAGTTTTTAATCGTATCAAGGTACTTTCGATCTTCAATTCTTTCTTCAATATTATGTTTTCATTCATTATCATTATTATTATGTTTTCTTTATTAAATATTCGTAACTAATTCTCTAATCTGAGGATTGGGTAGTATTCCTTGGTATTCATGCATGCTTGATTATGTGATTTTCTGCTTTGCTGATCTGTTAATGAGATCTTAACACAATTAGGGGAGTCATGAACCTTTGATTGTATTCTAGGGATTGTAATAAGCTTGGGAGAGAAGTTGCAATCTTAGTACATGATTTAACAAACATAATTTGAATATTAGATCGGGAGATTAATAGGAGAATTGTGAGACATATAATTCTTGGCACTTAACAGTTTATAGATATACTTTGATTGCATCACGGGAGTGACAATTAGGGTGTAGCTGTAGGCACTATATTGTAGCTTGGGAGGGTACAGTATAACTTTAGAAGAATTATTTTCAGCAGAGTAAGAACATAGACATCACATTAATATTGAATGTGCATTGAAACCAAGTGAAGAACCCCAGTTCTTGGTCCCAAAATCACGCAAGCGTACGTGGTCACAAGTAATATATAAGGTTAAGTCCAAATTCGTTCCCACAGGGATCAGGTTATGGTTCTATTTCAGTTTTGCACCTATGCAACAATGTATGGTTATTATGCACTGCTAAGACAATTAACAAATTGGGTTTTAATTAACTAAATCTAACTAAAAAGCAAATTAACAAACTAAGAATTAACTAACTAACAAGAATTGAAATCGAATTACTTCTGCAAGATAAACCATGGAATCCTAACTTCATTAAATACTTTGCTTAGATCTGACGCCTTTAATCACTATATGCAATGGTTATGATATCTGATCGGACAACACGAAACAAGTACACGCTACCTGTCAGCATACGTATACCAAACTAAACATACATCCACAAAAGAGATAGAAGATGAATAGACACCAATTATGCTTAGACCCTATATGTCTATAGAATTTGAAAACATAACGGTTGAAGAGCAAGTTATCCATAATGATCACATAGGGCAATATAAGAATTCTCATCTCATACTACGAATCATATTGATAAACAATTATGAACCTATGCTAGCATGGCAAGTTCTAAATCTCAAGATCCACTTTCACTTCACAAGAGATTAACAAATTAGATGTTCATGACGCATCTATCAATTAAGCATAACCATACGAGGATATCAGATATACATCACACACAGATCTTTAAAGCAATCAAGATACTAAAGCTCTATAAATAAATCCGTTAGAATCCCATGACAACGATTAGTTCATAATTGAACCTCTCGTCATCATGGGATCTGATGAAACCATGATAAAAATAAAGTATGAAAAGATACAAATAAACCTAAGTAATTGATATGTAATGGTTCTACTCCTAATGATGATAATGATACAATTTACAAGGGTTGGATGTGTTTATATAGGCTCTAGACATCTTGCCCAACAAGAAAATACCAAATCAGAATTATAATAGAAGTACGTTTCCTAAACTGATTCTGATTTAAAGGGAAAATTCGCAGCTGTCTTTTCTTCAGATTTTCTGGAACGTTCCAGCTGCAATTGGGCCTCTGGACCACTTTAGAATGATAGAAAATCTCGTTATCTTCGCGTGGACAGTAAGATCGCCCAAAACTGACTTCTAGAACTCAAGATATGGCCCAAACAGTGAATCTCACGCGTGCAGCCCAATAAATCCGAATTTTAATAAATTAAATCTCCAAAAACGACAAAAACATCCACCATAATCAACATCCTTGTAAATCTGCACAACTAAACAAAACACATCAAAACTACAAGAAACTTGAGCCCAAGTCAATCAATTTAAGCCGATTTAGAATGCTCCAAGCGGATATAAACTCCACTTATCACATCCCCAAACTTAAACCGATGCTTGTCCTCAAGCATAAACAATTACAACTAACTAATTAGTACCACTTCCGTAGGTGATCACGGTTGCATTTGGCATATGCAACAAGCCCTTTAAACCCCTAGGCAGCCCTAGTGGACGAGTAAGGTCTCGTGAGGGCCTATAGCGAATGTACCCACAAAATCCAATGCAATGCATGAATGTAACTAAATGAAAATGCAAATAATCTAGTACTAATATCCTACCATACCGTCAAAACATCTCATGCCATATCAACTTAAGAATCAAAGTAAATACGCAATGTCTTGGTGTCGAAAGTGCAAGTATTCACATAGTCTACTCAATGAACATGCATAAGTTCTCACAAGTCCATGTCAAGTGTAAGAATAAGTTAGTAAACATGCTAAGCCTACAAGAGTACATCTTTGAGACAAAACTCGGGATCTCATACGCAAAAACAAGTAAACACTCACAATCCACTCACAAAAGAATTTTCACTCAAGAACAAGGGTAAGTGTATCACTCAATTCCAACAAAATCATAAGCATGCTTGACATTTGGTATCAATCTAACTCTTAACACAACATACATCAATGACGATCATCAAAAGGTCTTTATTTGGGTTGTAACGGGGCTAGGGACAAGGTATGTCAAATAAGCCAAAATAGGTGAAGTGTCAAAAGCTAGTAGGAACTTAAAGTGCAAGAGTACATCTTTGAGACAAAACTCGGGATCTCATACGCAAAAACAAGTAAACACTCACAATCTACTCACAAAAGAATTTTCACTCAAGAACAAGGGTAAGTGTATCACTCAATTCCAACAAAATCATAAGCATGCTTGACATTTGGTATCAATCTAACTCTTAACACAACATACATCAATGACGATCATCAAAAGGTCTTTATTTGGGTTGTAACGGGGCTAGGGACAAGGTATGTCCAATAAGCCAAAATAGGTGAAGTGTCAAAAGCTAGTAGGAACTTAAAATAAATCATACACAACCACCTATTTCCCTCCCATAATTTTACTCAACAAAAACACTCGACTAGTCGACTAAAGTAGGATCACAATAAACACAAATATGCTCTCATAATATATATATATATATTTTTTATTTTTTTTAGTTTTTTTTTTCTTTTTTTTTCTTTTTTTTTTCGAGAGCTAAAGCAACAATAATATAGACAATAACAATGATCCCACGATTTTATTACACATGTCGACTATCAAACAAACAACCAACCCAAATTTCAATATTCCCCCAAACTTATGACCAACAATAAACCCATTCTTGCACACCTTATTACTCCCTTAAGCACTCTACTAGCCTTTGACAATGTGGGTTCAAATTAATGCAAGGCCAATACAAGAAAAAGGTCTAGGCAAGTAATGTGGTATGTCACCGAAAAAATAGGATTAAACTCAACGGATTAACTAATTGATCATGTAAACATGGGGTGGTAATATGGGAAAATATGCGGTTATTCCTAAGTGCCTTTATCATTTTAATCGTCAAATAATGTTATGCGTTTCAAGAAAGACCTCAAACAACTGCTAGCAATGCAAACAATCCGTGGACACTCAAGCAAACGAATAAATTGCAAATATGCAATAAGGCTCAAAATCTCACTTGGTGGAAAAACATACTCAATCCCAAGAAAAAAAATCTCTCTAATGCACCTACTTGTATTCAAAGCATGCAAACTAAATCATCTTGCACATATTCATGTCCTTCTAACCACTTACAACATTCAATAATTCTACTAGCTTCAACTTACTAGTGTATGTGTGTGCACAAGAACAAAGCATATCACTTCTCAATCAAAAGCGTCAACAACACAAAATTCCTATCAAGCATGGGTGCAAATGCAAACTATTATGAACTCACATGGTATACAAAAATAAAAAACAGAATGTCCTATATGAAACAAACGTAGATAAAACAAACATACATGCATAATTTACTACTACTAATATGCACAGCATGAAATCCTACATGAACACATAATACAACAACAACTACTTATCCCTCAAACCACCCCCAAACTTAAAATATTCAATGTCCGTATTGAATGGAAGTAAATACAAGGGATAGCAGAAAACATACCTGAATACCGAAGCATACCCAACAATTTTTTTTCTCGCAAAAATCCCCTTTCCTTAGCAATTGGCCTCAAAACAACCGATTAAATTTAACCTCCGCCGTCGAAAACGAAATTTCCCAACATTAGCACTATCTCTCCCATGCTTACGAGCCAAAAGAATCAATACCCAACTCACAAGAAGCTCCACCAAAAATTACCAAGCAATAACACACCGAAAATACCCCAATATATCAAGAATAATACAAATCCCAATTTACAAGAACACAAATTCGTAATCAAAATAAAATTTGAGAGAAGAAATAAACCCACTACGAATTGGAGAGGTGAACTTGCAATTAATTCCTCTTTAGAATTGAATTTTTAGAGATTTAAAGAAAATAGAAAAGGAATTGGATTTGTATGGCTAGGTGTGTATATATATAAGATGATGGATAGATGAGATTTAAAAATTTAGAGTGCAGGAGAGATTGGAGAGGTTAGGATTTGATGTAGGATAGATATAGGAATTAGGAGTTGAAGAAATTTGAGTTAGGATTGAATTTGGGGGAAAAATTGTAGGTTAAAACAACAATTTTCGGAAAAAAAACTGAACTGGAAGGGGTGTCACGCAGCTAGAAGCTGCGTTACAGGTGCGCTGGGCGCGGAAAAGGTAGTAACGCATGACATAAATGCGTTACAGGGTTAAATATACAGTAGACGCGCTAGCGCAACTTGCGCAACTGACGGGCAAATTGCGCCTAATGTAGTAACGCAGGCGCAAGTTGCGTTACTGGGGCGCTGCTTGCGCGAAAAATACTGTTCCGATTTTTTTTTTTTTTTTTTGTGCACAGATTTTTTTTTTTTTCCTGCACAACACTACTACTTTTTTTTTTTTTTTTTCATACAACACTCAATTTTTTTTTTCCCTACACTAATGCATGGGTTGCCTCCCACAAAGCGCTTCTTTAACGTCAATAGCTTGACGTTACTTCCAAGCCTCCACTAAGGATGATAATAGTTCGCCTGGTCCTCTCTTCGCAATACTTCATCATCATCTCGGTAGCACACTTTCTGCTCCTTCTCCTTGTTTGGCATATTCATATAACAACTTTGTCCTTTTCCAATGCCTTCATCTGTTGACCCAAAATCTGACAATTTGTAGAACAACACACAATCGCGGGCTTCGCTTGAATATAATGGAGGAGGGTAAATGTAAGTTGCTGAAGCCTTTGGTTCCTCAAAGAGAACTTCCTCCATTGGCTCTGATGCGCTACCTCCATCTTTAAACTCTGAGACAAGTAGAAGACCTGCATTGTTCCCATGTTCTTCATCCTCTTGGTTCGCACATACCAATTCTTGAAATTTGCGTAGCTCATCAGTGTCCTCTTGGTACGCACATAACAATTCTTGAAATTTGTGCAGCTCATCAATGTCTGTCTCAAATTGTGCCCTTTCCAAATCATTCACCTCACTAGCTTGATCAAATTCCTCACATGGCTTGTGAACACTCTCCTCCTCTTGGAATTTGTCTTCCTCAATTATGCATGCAGTACCTTGCTCCAAGTCATCGTTATTTTCTGGAATTGCTTCTGGTATGAATTGTTGATTCTCTTGATCCAAGGCATTCCTAACTTGAGCAGCTATTGTTTCCAAAGATTTGATAGACGCCTCGTTACTCTTTATACGCATCCTAATCTCCTCCAGAGTCTCTTGTTCCAATGATCTCACAGCTTGAGCAACTAGAATCTCCAAAGATTTGAGAGACTCCTCATTACTCTTCACAAGAATCCTAATCTCCTCCCTAGTAGGAACCTCATCTGACTGAAAAGTAGGAATAGGTTGCTGATGTTGAAACTCTTCACTTCCATAAAAATATGACATATCTGGAACATCTTGCTGGTACTGTTGAGGATGGTACTGAAAATATGGTTGCTCTTCATAAGTGACATATGGATCAACTCCTCCGTAGTAACAATATTGTGAGGGATCGTGAACGCCAAAACACCGCTCACATTGCTGAGGCTGCTGAACACCACCTTGGTTGCTCCAGCACTGATACGTCTCATGCGCGCCCGCACATAGCTCACAAACACTAGCCACCTGCTGAACTCCATAGTAAGATAGAAAATCCATCTTCAACGTCAACGCTCTTTGACAAGTACCTGAAACACCAACTAACTACAAGAAGATAGGTAAGAAAAAATCCGAGTCAGTGAACTCTAACGACCACTATTGACAAGCACATAAACCAAAAATAAAACACCGATGATCCCCGGCAGCGGCGACAAAAACTTGTTTGCACTAAATCACGTAAGCGTACGTGGTCACAAGTAATACAGATAGAAGTCAAGTTCGTTCCCACAGAGATCTGGTTATGGTTTCAATTCAGTTCATGCACCTATGCAACAATGTATGGTTATTAATCACTGCTAAGACAAATAACAAGATTTAGGTTTTAATTAACTAAAATTAACTAAGGAAGTAAATTAACAAACTAAGAATTAACTAACTAACAAGAATTGAAATCGAATTACTTCTGCAAGATAAACCATGGAATCCTAACTTCATTTTCATTTAATACTTCGCTTAGATCTGACGCCTTTAATCACTATATGCAATGGTTATGATATCTGATCGGATAACACGAAACAAGTACACGCTACTTCTCAGTATACGAATACCAAACTAAACATACATCCACAAAAGAGATAGAAGATGAATAGACATCAATTATGCTTAGACCCTATATGTCTATAGAATTTTAAAACATAACGGTTGAAGAACAAGTTATCCATAATGATCACATAGGGCAGTATAAGTATTTTCATCTCACACCACGAATCATATTGATAAACAATTATGAACCTATGCTAGCATGGCAAGTTCTAAATCTCAAGATCCACTTTCACTTCACAAGAGATTAACAAATTAGATGTTCATGACGCATCTATCAATTAAGCATAACCATACGAGGATATCAGATACACATCACACACAGATCTTTAAAGCAATCAAGATACTAAAGCTCCATAAATAAATCCGTTAGAATCCCATGACAGCGATTAGTTCATAATCGAACCTCTCGTCATCATGGGATCTGATGAAACCATGATAAAAACAAAGTATGAAAAAATACAAATAAACCTAAGTAATTGATATGTAATAGTTCTTCTCCTAATGATCTTAATGATACAATTTACAAGGGTTGGATGTGTTTATATAGGCTCTAGACATCTTGCCCAACAAGAAAATACCAAATCCGAATTATAATAGAAGTACGTTTCCTAAACTGATTCTGATTTAAAGGGAAAATTCGCAGCTGTCTTTTCTTCAGATTTTCTGGAACGTTCTAGCTGCAATTGGGCCTCTGGACCACTTTAGAATGATAGAAAATCTCGTTATCTTCGCGTGGACAGTAAGATCGCCCAAAACTGACTTCTAGAACTCAAGATATGGCCCAAACAGTGAATCTCACGCGTGCAGCCCAATAAATCCGAATTTTAATAAATTAAATCTCCAAAAATGACAAAAACATCCACCATAATCAACATCCTTGTAAATCTGCACAACTAAACAAAACACATCAAAACTACAAGAAACTTGAGCCCAAGACAATCAATTTAAGCCGATTTAGAATGCTCCAAGCGGATATAAACTCCACTTATCACACCCCCAAACTTAAACCGATGCTTGTCCTCAAGCATAAACAATTACAACTAACTAATTGATTCCACTTCCGTAGGTGATCACGGTTGCATTTGGCATATGCAACAAGCCCTTTAAACCCCTAGGCAGCCCTAGTGGACGAGTAAGGTCTCGTGAGGGCCTATAGCGAATGTACCCACAAAATCCAATGCAATGCAATGCAATGCATGAATGTAACTAAATGAAAATGCAAATAATCTAGTACTAATATCCTACCATACTGTCAAAACATCTCATGCCATATCAACTTAAGAATCAAAGTAAATACGCAATGTCTTGGTGTCGAAAGTGCAAGTATTCACATAGTCTACTCAATGAACATGCATAAGTTCTCACAAGTCCATGTCAAGTGTAAGAATAAGTTAGTAAACATGCTAAGCCTACAAGAGTACATCTTTGAGACAAAACTCGGGATCTCATACGCAAAAACAAGTAAACACTCACAATCCACTCACAAAAGAATTTTCACTCAAGAACAAGGGTAAGTGTATCACTCAATTCCAACAAAATCATAAGCATGCTTGACATTTGGTATCAATCTAACTCTTAACACAACATACATCAATGACGATCATCAAAAGGTCTTTATTTGGGTTGTAACGGGGCTAGGGACAAGGTATGTCAAATAAGCCAAAATAGGTGAAGTGTCAAAAGCTAGTAGGAACTTAAAATAAATCATACACAACCACCTATTTCCCTCCCATAATTTTACTCAACAAAAACACTCGACTAGTCGACTAAAGTAGGATCACAATAAACACAAATATGCTCTCATAATATATATATATATATATATATATATATATTTTCTTTTTTTTAGTTTTTTTTTCTTTTTTTTTTCTTTTTTTTTTCGAGAGCTAAAGCAACAATAATATAGACAATAACAATGATCCCACAATTTTATTACACATGTCGACTATCAAACAAACAACCAACCCAAATTTCAATATTCCCCCAAACTTATGACCAACAATAAACCCATTCTTGCACACCTTATTACTCCCTTAAGCACTCTACTAGCCTTTGACAATGTGGGTTCAAATTAATGCAAGGCCAATACAAGAAAAAGGTCTAGGCAAGTAATGTGGTATGTCACCGAAAAAATAGGATTAAACTCAACGGATTAACTAATTGATCATGTAAACATGGTGTGGTAATATGGGAAAATATGCGGTTATTCCTAAGTGCCTTTATCATTTTAATCGTCAAATAATGTCATGCGTTTCAAGAAAGACCTCAAATAACTGCTAGCAATGCAAACAATCCGTGGACACTCAAGCAAACGAATAAATTGCAAATATGCAATAAGGCTCAAAATCTCACTTGGTGGAAAAACATACTCAATCCCAAAAAAAAAATCTCTCTAATGCACCTACTTGTATTCAAAGCATGCAAACTAAATCATCTTGCACATATTCATGTCCTTCTAATCACTTACAACATTCAATAAGTCTACTAGCTTCAACTTACTAGTGTATGTGTGTGCACAAGAACAAAGCATATCACTTCTCAATCAAAAGCGTCAACAACACAAAATTCCTATCAAGCATGGGTGCAAATGCAAACTATTATGAACTCACATGGTATACAAAAATAAAAAACAGAATGTCCTATATGAAACAAACGTAGATAAAACAAACATACATGCATAATTTACTACTACTAATATGCACAGCATGAAATCCTACATGAACACATAATACAACAACTACTTATCCCTCAAACCACCCCCAAACTTAAAATATTCAATGTCCGCATTGAATGGAAGTAAATACAAGGGATAACAGAAAACATACCTGAATACCGAAGCATACCCAACAATTTTTTTTCTCGCAAAAATCCCCTTTCCTTAGCAATTGGCCTCAAAACAACCGATTAAATTTAACCTCCGCCGTCGAAAACGAAATTTCCCAACATTAGCACTATCTCTCCCATGCTTACGAGCCAAAAGAATCAATACCCAACTCACAAGAAGCTCCACCAAAAATTACCAAGCAATAACACACCGAAAATACCCCAATATATCAAGAATAATACAAATCCCAATTTACAAGAACACAAATTCGTAATCAAAATAAAATTTGAGAGAAGAAATAAACCCACTACGAATTGGAGAGGTGAACTTGCAATTAATTCTTCTTTAGAATTGAATTTTTGGAGATTTAAATAAATAGAAGAGGAATTGGATTTGTATGGCTAGGTGTATATATATATAAGATTATGGATAGATGATATTTAAAAATTTAGAGTGTAGGAGAGATATGGAGAGGTTAGGATTTAATGTGGGATAGATATAGGGATTTAGAATTGAAGAAATTTGAGTTAGGATTGAATTTGGGGAAAAAATTGTAGGTTAAAACATTAATTTTCGGAAAAAACTGGGCAGAAATGGGGTATAACGCAGTCCGCTACTGCGTTACAGGTGCTTTTGCGCGGAACAAAGCAGACACGCAGGAGAAGAATGCGTGTTAAGGGTTTAAACCGACTGTCACGCAGGCGCAACCTGCGCAACTGGTGCGCAAATTGCGCTGAATAGAGTAACCCAGGCACAGGTTGCGTTACTGGGGCGCAAATTGCTCGAACTGTTCACTATTTTTTTTTTTTGTGCACAGATTTTTTTTTTTTCCTACACTAATTTTTTTTTTTCATACAACACTCTTTTTTTTTTCTTTTTTTTTTTTACACTAATGGCATGGGTTGCCTCCCACCAAGCGCTTCTTTAACGTCAATAGCTTGACGTTACTTCCAAGTCTCCATTAAGGATGATAATAATTCGCCTGGTCCTCTCTTCGCAATACTTCATCATCATCTCGGCGGCACACTTTTTGCTCCTTCTCCTTGTTTGGCATATTCATATAACAACTTTGTCCTTTTCCAATGCCTTCATCTGTTGACCCAAAATCTGACAATTTGTAGAACAACACACACTCGCGGGCTTCACTTGAATATAATGGAGGAGGGTAAATGTAAGTTGCTGAAGCCTTTGGTTCCTCAACGAGAACTTCCTCCATTGGCTCTAATGCGCTACCTTCATCTTTATACTCTAAGACAAGTAGAAAATATGCATCTTTTCTGTGTTCATTAGCCTCTTGGTTCACACATACCAATTCTTGAAATTTGCGTAGCTCATCAGTGTCCTCTTGATACGCACATACCAATTCTTGAAATTTGTGTAGCTCACCAGTGTCTGTCCCAAATAGTGCCCTTTCCAAATCATCCACCATCCTAACATGATCAAATTCCTCACATGGTTTGTGAACGCTCACCTCACTTTGGAATTTGTCTTCCTCAATTAAGCATGCAGTACCTTGCTCCAAGTCACCGTTATTCTCTGGTGTTGCCTCTATCATGAATTGTTGTTTCTCTTGTTCCAAGGCACTCAAAACTTGAGCAGCAAGTGTCACCATAGAATTGATAGACTCCTCAGTACTCTTTAGAAGCGTCCTAATCTCCTCCCTAGTAGGAACCTCATCTGACTGAAAAGTAGGAGTAGGTTGCTGATGTTGAAACTCTTCACTCCCAAAGAAATATGACATATCTGGAACATCTTGCTGGTACTGTTGAGGATGGTATTGAAAATATGGTTGTTCCTCATAACTGACATATGGATCAACTCCTTCGTAGTAACAATATTGTGAGGGATCGTGAACGGCAAAACACCGCTCACATTGCTGAGGCTGCTGAACACCACCTTGGTTGCTCCAGCACTGATACGTCTCATGTGCGCCCGCACATAGCTCACAAACACTAGCCACCTGCTGAACTCCATAGTAAGTTAGAAAATCCATCTTCAACGTCAACGCTCTCTGACAAGTACCTGACACACCAACGAACTACAAGAATAGATGAGAAAAAGAAATCCGAGTCAGTGAACTCTAACGACCACTATTGACAAGCACAAAAACCAAAAATAAAACACCAATGATCCCCGGCAGCAGCGCCAAAAAACTTGTTTGCACTAAATCACGCAAGCGTACGTGGTCACAAGTAATACAGATAGAAGTCAAGTTCGTTCCCACAGAGATCTGGTTATGGTTTCAATTCAGTTCATGCACCTATGCAACAATGTATGGTTATTAATCACTGCTAAGACAAATAACAAGATTTAGGTTTTAATTAACTAAAATTAACTAAGGAAGTAAATTAACAAACTAAGAATTAACTAACTAACAAGAATTGAAATCGAATTACTTCTGCAAGATAAACCATGGAATCCTAACTTCATTTTCATTTAATACTTCGCTTAGATCTGATGCCTTTAATCACTATATGCAATGGTTATGATATCTGATCGGATAACACGAAACAAGTACACGCTACTTCTCAGTATACGAATACCAAACTAAACATACATCCACAAAAGAGATAGAAGATGAATAGACACCAATTATGCTTAGACCCTATATGTCTATAGAATTTGAAAACATAACGGTTGAAGAACAAGTTATCCATATTGATCACATAGGGCAGTATAAGTATTTTCATCTCACACCACGAATCATATTGATAAACAATTATGAACCTATGCTAGCATGGCAAGTTCTAAATCTCAAGATCCACTTTCACTTCACAAGAGATTAACAAATTAGATGTTCATGACGCATCTATCAATTAAGCATAACCATACGAGGATATCAGATATACATCACACACAGATCTTTAAAGCAATCAAGATACTAAAGCTCCATAAATAAATCCGTTAGAATCCCATGACAGCGATTAGTTCATAATCGAACCTCTCGTCATCATGGGATCTGATGAAACCATGATAAAAACAAAGTATGAAAAAAAACAAATAAACCTAAGTAATTGATATGTAATAGTTCTTCTCCTAATGATCTTAATGATACAATTTACAAGGGTTGGATGTGTTTATATAGGCTCTAGACATCTTGCCCAACATGAAAATACCAAATCAGAATTATAATAGAAGTACGTTTCCTAAACTGATTCTGATTTAAAGGGAAAATTCGCAGCTGTCTTTTCTTCAGATTTTATGGAACGTTCCAGCTGCAATTGGGTCTCTAGACCACTTTAGAATGATAGAAAATCTCGTTATCTTCGTGTGGACAGTAAGATCGCCCAAAACTGACTTCTAGAACTCAAGATATGGCCCAAACAGTGAATCTCACGCGTGCAGCCCAATAAATCCGAATTTTAATAAATTAAATCTCCAAAAACGACAAAAACATCCACCATAATCAACATCCTTGTAAATCTGCACAACTAAACAAAACACATCAAAACTACAAGAAACTTGAGCCCAAGACAATCAATTTAAGCCGATTTAGAATGCTCAAAACGGATATAAACTCCACTTATCAGTGACTGGCTTCAAAATAGAACACATGGCTAATTTGAGAAAGATATTAGATTACTAGGTACATACTAGGTACATATTAAGCATGATAATATTGAAATTAAAAAATATAATTTTTTAATTAGTGTTGTACAAGTGTTTATATCTTTAGACTTCTGTGAGGTATATACTAGATTACTAGGTGAGAATTTAATAATAGTTTTTTTAATATCCTATATTAGCACGAAGTTGCCAGATATTATTGTAAGACACTACGTCAATTTTCTTCTGATTCTTTATTCACATTTCAATGTTTAGAGAAAAATGTTTACATGTATTTACTCTGTTATTTTTCTAATCAATTGTATATTAAAGACTATCTAAAAGGTCTCATAGCCTCACACAATACTTTCGCTTCATTGCTTTGTGCCTAGCTCCCTAGGATTTCGAGAACCTCATCGCCTAACACCGTAGGACCATAACTAATGGTATTAGTTTAGGTTTCAATGGATGAATAAGCACCATGAATGAGAACCTTTGAAATTACATATGTATTAGCTAAAAACGTCTACAGCTTGTATACATGAGACAACTAACAGAAACAACGTAACTGAAGGTGCACATAAACATCACTACAAACAAATACGCCATTTTGAACACTTACTGAACTTTTTATTGTTAGTAGTAATAATAGTATAGACAGCATACATACTGTAACGATGGTTTTAAGAGATGCCTCTGGTTTGATAAGTAGGCTTTAAAACAGATCCTCAACATTCGGGAAGAAGAAATACGCCTAACCTTAAGGTAAAAGTAAGAACTAAATTTAAATAAAGAAACTAATACCTCAATGAGCTGCTTCCAAATAGACCTGGAAAAATGGGTCTGGATCCGAAAAACCGAACCAAAATATATGGAACCGAATCTGAAATTGGATCCGAAATAGATTATCCGAAATTGTATCTGAAACCGAAACAATCCGAATCTGAATCGAAACCTGTTCAATTTAATCAAATCCGATAACGATCCGAAAACCAATTTGACCCGATCCGAAAATTAACCGAACCAGAAATTTAACCGAAAATTATCCGAAATACTGTATCCAATGATGACCATGTATCCGATTATAATCAGAACCGATCAAATCCGAATAAAAATTTACCCGAACCGAATATGACTTGAATCCGATGTAAATCCGAAACTAAAAATAACTAAATCGAAAAATATCCGATAAAATAATTTTATATAGATTAATATTTTCTTGACCTTTATTTGTTTAGTTTTGTCAATTTTTATATTTTTTGATTTGCTATATATTTATTATTGTCATTGAATATTGCTTACGATATTTTGTATATAATACTATTTTAATTCAATTTGCAAATATAAATTAATAAATTCTGCACATAATTAGCAAATAAATAAATAAATAAATAAATTCTACATATTCTGGGCGGAAATTAAAGTGCATTAACTTATATAGCGCTTATTGAAGCGCTGTCTAAGTGAGTGCATTCACTTCCATAGCGCTTATGGAAGCTTTATATAAGTGATATATCTAATTTTGACATATTCGGTCTTATTTAATAAATTTTGACACATGTATTTTTTTAAAAATATTTTTTATTTTTTGAAAATTTGGAAATATCACTAAATTATATATATCTTGACATCCGTACGGTTGGATCGTCGAGAAATAATTTAAAAAAATAAAATCAACAATCCGTGACAAAACAATAGTTACGAGTATTAGTCAATTCGGTAGTTGACTACTAAGATCTTCAACCAAATTAATTTTTTATTTTTTGAAAATTTGGGAATGTCACTAGTTTAGATATATCTTGAGATCCGTACGGTTGGATCGTCGAGAAATAATGTTTAAAAAATAGAATCAACAATCCGTGACAAAGCACTAGTTACGAGTACTAGTCAATTCGGTAGTTGACTACTAAGATCTCCAACCAAATTATTTTTTTATTTTTTAAAATTTGGTAATAGTACTAGATTAGATATATCTTGAGATCCGTACGGTTGGATCGTCGAGAAATTATTTTTAAAAAATAGAAACAACAATCTGTGACAAAGCACTAGTTACGAGTAGTAGTCAATTCAATAGTTGACTACTAAAATCTCCAAGCAAATTAATTTTTTATTTTTTAAAAATTTGGGAATATCACTAGATTAGATATATCTTGAGATCCGTACGGTTGGATAGTCGAGAAATAATTTTTAAAAAATAGAATCAACAATCCATGACGAAGCACTGGTTACGAGTACTAGTCAACTCGGTAGTTGACTACTAAGATATCCAATCAAATTAATTTTTTATTTTTTTGAAAATTATGGTATATCACTAAATTAGATATATCTTGAGATCCGTACGGTTGGATCGTCGAGATATCTATACTATTATATAAAAGCCGAAACATTAAAAGTTTTGGTACCTGTTTTTTGGTACCTATTTTTTGGTACCTGTTTTTTGGTACATAGTGAATTTACTTATTTACCCTTCATTATAAAGAAAAATAAATACACCTAAAATAAAAAAAATAATATAAGTAATGGTAATTAGTCGAGATATTACCTTTTATAAACACCTAAAAACATCAATCGTATCATAACTTTCCATTATTAATATTTCATTTCGAATTAAAACACGTTACCTTTTTAATTTAAAACAAATCTTATAATTATTAATATATGAAAACACACCTAGAAGGGGGTTGAATAGGTGTATTATGGCTGATAGTGGTTAACTATGACCTGTTTTGAATTTTACCAGAAACGGCTTGCTGATATGACTTAACAATTTAATAACAGCAGGCTGAATTAACTGATAATGCAGTGCAGAATGAAAAGTGCAGAAAAGTGAAATGAACACAAGATCTTTTAGCCAGGTTCGACCCCTAATCCCCTATGGTCTATGTCCTGGTCCCTTACCAACTTGGTAAGAGAATATATTATTGATCACTATAAACCGATTACAAGTTCAAACAATATATCTCCCTTTACACCCAGCTGCTTATAAAATGGCTTGCTGAATTGCTGTGCTGAACTAACTCTCTAAGCAATACTTCCCAAGTATCCTTCTCTAGTCTAGTTCTACCCACCCAAAGCCTTAAGCCAAACTTGTACAGCAACTAATCTTTACAATTTGAACAATACAAAGTTTTGATAAATACAACTCAACCTATTGAACCCTCTGAAAATATAAATTCGAATGTGTATGAGAGTTTTGAGAGGTTTAAAGGATTTAGCAAAGTGGCTCGATGTTGTGTTTGAATATGTTCTTGTTTATGCACTTGAATTGTTGTCTTTGAACTGAGCAAGAATAACCTATTTATAGGTAAACAAGAATGTTTGAAATATAAGCTTCAAGAGGCTCCTTTGGATTTTCTAATATTAAAGATGGAGCGTTATGAATGGAGAAATGGAAGAGCCATGGAGGAGCTATTCTTCATAGTCAAGACGAGTGTGTATAGTTGAAAATTATGGTGAAGACAAAATAATACTCCGTAGATAATGTGTTTGTATGGGTATAGTCAAATAAGTTAGGCATGTGCTTTACTTATTTTAAAGTAGAAGGAACATATTGTCTCCCACATGCTTGAGTTGAGAATATTTAAGTGTATGATGGATTTGTATAATTCAGAGGGTCCCATACAATATTCCTAAGTATATATCTCAGATGGCTCCTTGAAAAACGAATGTCTTCATGAATTCTGATATTTCTGTCGCCCAGAATCAGCACACTGATTTTGCAAAGATTGTGAATTCAGCTTGCTGAAATATGTAAGATGATCCATAACAGCTTGCTGAAATATAACTGTTAGTCTGACTGAAATAATCATGTACATCTTAAAACAACTTGCTGAACAGGACACTTTCTCTCCTGGAAATTTCACTAACAACAAGTAATAAAAAGCATTATACCAACATAAAATATTTCGCATAATCATTAAGATCAAAAAAATTAGTAGCACTAATATCATCCAAAATATATGTAATCACATTATTATCAAAATCAAGAGCATGTTATTATAATAAATAACATTCCAAAATATATGTAATCATAGAATCATCAAAATCAAATAGGCCAACAATATATACCCGAAAATTTCACACCATAATTTTCAAGAAAAATATAACACCTAAAATAAATAAAAACATAATATAATTAATGGTAATTAGTCGATTAACATAATAAAATTAATGATAATTAGTCGATTGCCTTTTTCAGATTAATATAATAAAATTAATGGTAATCAGTCGATTGTCTTTTTTATATTATTACTTTTAGTTGAAGATATTACCTCTTATAAACACCTATAAACATCAATCCTATCATATCTTTTGATCATTAATATTTCCTTTCGAATTAAAACATGTTACGTTTTTAATTTTTGATATTTACTTTTAGTTGAAGATATTACCTCTTTTAAACACCTATAAACATCAATCCTATCATATCTTTCGATCATTAATATTTCCTTTCGCATTAAAACACGTTAGCTTTTTAATTTAAAACAAATCTTACAATCATTAATATATACCCGAAAATATCACTTCAAGTAAAATATATCACCTAAAATAAATAATAACATAATATAATTAATGGTAATTAGTCGATTGCATTTTTCACATTTACTTTTAGTTGAAGATATTACTTTTTTATAAACACCTAAAAAGATCAATTGTTCAATCATTAATATTTTACTTATTTAATACTATTGAAACACCTAAAATAAACAATAATATAATATAATTAATGGTAATTAGTCGATTGCCTTTTTCACATTTACTTTTAGTTGAAAATATTACCTTTTATAAACACCTAAAAACATTAATCATATCATATCTTTCAATCATATCATATCTAGCAATAATTATTATATACCCAAAAATATTACGCCATATCTTCTAATCACTAACAAAATATAATAGAAATTCGAATACTACGAATAATGGCCATTAGATTTTTAGTAAAAAGTCATAATCGTTAGATCTAATGAAAAAATTATTATATTATTAAATTAATTTACTAAAATTTCAATGTTCGAATTCTATCAACGAAATATTTATTTTAAAATTTTATGATATAAGTTTTAAACCTTGCATATCATTAATTAAATTTATATTAAATTATTAAAATTTAAATTTAAATAAAACATTATAAATAATGATTATATAAAAATATAATTATAACACAAATAAAATTTATTACACAAAACATTAAAAGTTTTGGTACCTGTTTTTTGGTACCTGTTTTTTGGTACCTGTTTCTTGGTACCTATTTTTTGGTACCTGTTTTTTGGTACTTCGTGAATTTACTTATTTACCCTTCATTATAAAGAAAAATAAATAAACCAAAAATAAATAATAACATAATATAATTAATGATAATTAGTCGAGATATTACCTTTTATAAACACCTAAAAACATCAATCGTATCATAACTTTCCATTATTAATATTTCCTTTCGAATTAAAACACGTTACCTTTTTAATTTAAAACAAATCTTTCAATCATTAATATATATACCCGAAAATATCACACCATAATTTTCAAGAAAAACATAACACCTAAAATAAATAATAACATAATATAATTAATGGTAATTAGTAGATTAACATAATAAAATTAATGATAATTAGTCGATTGCCTTTTTCACATTAATATAATAAAATTAATGGTAATCAGTCGATTGCCTTTTTTATATTTACTTTTAGTTGAAGATATTACCTCTTATAAACACCTAAAAACATCAATTGTATCTTTTGATCATTAATATTTCCTTTCGAATTAAAACATGTTACCTTTTTAATTTTTGATATTGACTTTTAGTTGAAGATATTAACTCTTATAAACACCTATAAACATCAATCCTATCATATTTTTCGATCATTTATATTTCATTTCGCATTAAAACACGTTACCTTTTTAATTTAAAACAAATCTTACAATCATTAATATATACCCCAAAGTATTACTTCAAGTAAAATATAACACCTAAAATAAATAATAACATAATATAATTAATGGTAATTAGTCGATTGCCTTTTTCACATTTACTTTTAGTTGAAGATATTACTTTTTATAAACACCTAAAAAGATCAATTGTTCAATCATTAATATTTTACTTATTTAATACTATTAAAACACCTAAAATAAACAATAACATAATATAATTAATGGTAATTAGTCGATTGCCTTTTTCACATTTACTTTTAGTTGAAAATATTACTTTTTATAAACACCTAAAAACATTAATCATATCATATCTTCCAATCATATCATATCTAGCAATAATTATAATATACCCAAAAATATCACGCTATATCTTCTAATCACTAACAAAATATAATAGAAATTCGAATACTATGAATAATGACCATTAGATTTTTAGTGAAAAATCAGAATCGTTAGATCTAATGAATAAATTATTATATGATTAAATTAATTTACTAAAATTTCAATGTTCGAATTCTATGAACGAAAAATTTATTTTAAAATTTTATTATATAAGTTTTAAACCATGCATATCATTAATTAAATTTATATTAAATTATTAAAATTAAAATTTAAATAAAGCATTATAAAGAATGATTATATAAAAATATTATTGTTACATAAATAAAATTTATTACATATCAAAAGAAATCCGTGCATGGCACGGGTTATAACCTAGTATTTTTTAAAACATAGAATCAACAATCCGTGACAAAGTACTAGTTACGAGTACTAGTCAATTCGGTAGTTGAATACTAAGATCTCCAACCAAATTAATTTTTTATTTTTTGAAAATTGGGAATATCACTAGATTTGATATATCTTGAGATCCGTACGGTTGGATCATCGAGAAATAATTCTTAAAAATAGAATAACAATCCGTGACAAAACACTAGTTACGAGTACTAGTCAATTCGGTAGTTGACTATTAAGATCTCCAACCAAATTAATTTTTTATTTTATGAAAATTTGGGAATATTACTAGATTAGATATATCTTGAGATCCGTACGGTTGGATCGTCGAGAAATAATTTTTAAAAAATAGAATAACAATCTGTGACAAAACACTAGTTACGAGTACTAGTCAATTCGGTAGTTGACTACTAAGATTTCCAACCAAATTAATTTATTTATTTTTGAAAATTTGCGAATATCACTAAATTAGATATATTTTGACATCCGACAGTTGGATAGTCGAGAATTTTTTTTAAAACGAAACAAAAAGCAGTAACAAAGCACTAGTTACTAGTAATAGTCAATTTAGTTGTTCATTGCTAAGATCTCAAGCCAAAATATTTTTTTTTGTTTTTGGAAAATTTGGGTACATCAAAAAATTAGATATATCTAGACAATCCGATCCGAACCGAATGTTCCTACATCCGAACAAAATCCGATCCGAACAGTAAAAATCCGAAGAGAACCGAACCCAATTTGATCCGATCTTAATCCAAAATTTATCCGATTTTAATCCGAATTTTACCTGAACCGAATCAGATCCGATCCGAACCGAACATGCTCTAAATAGTACCTTAACCGAAAGTGGATCCGAACCGAATCAGATCCGATCCGAACCGAACTGGCTCTAAATAGTACCTTAACCGAAAGTGGATCCGATCCGAAGTAGATCTGATCCGAAACCGATCCGTTTACCCGATTTGCCAGGTCTACTTCCAAACATCAGCCTCCGCTATCCAGTTTTGCAAAATAGGATCCCAACCAAAACCACTAAGTCCTCCCTTAAAAATATCATATCATCTGACCCAATTCTTTTTACGCTGTGTTCCCGAATTTAGTAAAGAAAAGAATGGAAAATGATTCATTTTCTCTTCTCTCCAAATCTTTCCATAAATGGGAAGAAAATTTTGGAGACAAATATAAAGAGAACTTCTTTCCTAATCTTCAGCTTTCTTTTCTTTTCTTTCCAAAAAAATCATTCTGGAACAAGTTGTGGAAATTATTCTTTACCATTCTTTTCTTTTCTTTCTTAAATTTGTTTTAGGAACACAGTGTTAATATTTTTCATCCCATTTCTTATTTTTGCTTTGTCTAGTAGTTTTGTCAGAAATTGCTCCTGAAGATCTTTCACAATGCTAGCAAATGCTTCTTGAGTGAATTGTCCATTTGCTCTTTGTCCCACAATATGTGCATGATGATAAGAAAGTATTAAGGCGTCGTCCATCTTAGTAGTCCATGTACAATTCGTGTCTGATTTTCTTTTATTTGACATCTGTGACAATAAAGACAAACCAAAAATCTCATTAACAAAACTCTAGCTTGCAGCTATCTTTTCAATTATGGATAGATTTAATGCAGGAGACACTGAATTCAAAGAAACAAGGAGGTTTAACATATATGCACATCAGAAGAAATAAGAAATTTGCATTACGTTGCTAAAACAACATTTACACATAGAATGCTACTGGTCATTCGATAAGTTACTGCTGCTGCTGTTGATTAAAAATTCTTACATTGACTATGTACATTGTACTGGCACCAACTTTCATTTTCTTTGATGCATTTACCCACTTGTTGACTATGGAAAGAAAACGGGATCAGCATACTTCATATTTGAAGGTGCGCAGTCAGCTTATCGCATCATCATTGTTCACAATAAAACACGCAAGCGTACGCGGTCACAAGTAATATAGAATAAAATTGAGTTCGTTCCCACAGAGACTGGTTTAGGTTTGATTTACTAATTAACGCACCTATACAACAATGTTTGATTGTCCTTCACTGATAAGACAAATAACAAATTTGGGTTTTGATTATCTAAATTAACTAATTACTAATATTAAGAATTAATTAACTAACGAGAATTAAAAATCGAATTACTTATGCGAGAGAAAACATGGGATCCTAACTTCATTAAATACTTTGCTTAGATCTGATGCCTTTAATCACTGCATACAATGGTTATGATATCTGATCGGACAACACGAAATAATTACACGCTACCTGTCAGTATACGTATACCAAACTACCCATACATCCACAAAAGAGATAGAAGATGAATAGACACCAATTATGCTTAGACCCTATATGTCTATAGAATTTGAAAATATAACGGTTGAAGAACAAGTTATCCAATTTGATCACATAGGGCAACATAATATATTTCTATTTATGCTACAAATCATGATGTCAAAACATACATAATCCTATGCTAGCATGGCAAGTTCTAAATCTCAAGATCCACTTTCACTTCACAAGAGATTAACAAATTAGATGTTAGCTACGCATCTAATAATTAAGCATAACCATACAAGGATATCAATTATACATCACACACGGATCTTTAAAGCATCAAAATACTAAAGCTCCATAAATAAATCCGTTAGAATCCCATGACAACGATTAGTTCATAATCGAACCGTTCGTCATCATGGGATCTGATGAAACCATGGTAATAAACAACGTATGAAAGAATACAAATAAACTAGAGTAAAGAGTTAAGAAAACAAATCCAAAATCCAGAGTATCGCCTAATGTAGAAGAAAACAAAAGTAGATCTAGATCTCCGTAGAATGTCACGTCCTTCCGGGAATCCTTCTCCAAGTCTAAATCTCTATCTCCGGCTCTCTCTGATGTGCATGTTATACTAAGTACTGGCTACATTTTATGATGATAGAATGTTTTTATATAGGCCCCCATGTCTTGTCCAGCAAGAAATTCCCCAAAACAGAATTAAAATAGAATTTCTGCAGTTGGGCACAAAATACGTTTCCTAAACGGATTCTGTTTTGAAGGAAAATTCGTAACTGACTTTTCTTCACTATTTCTGGACCGTTCTAGTTGTATTTTAACATCTGGACCACTTTAGAATGAAAGAGAATTCCGTTATCTTCGCGTGGACTGTAAGATCATCCAAAACGGACTTGTAGAACTCAAGATATGGCCAAAACAGTGAATCAACAATTCTTTTCCAGGAGCTTTCCCGCGCCGCAGCGCCTAACCCGCGCTGCGACGCCCCAAACTTTCTTTTCAGGATTGTAGAAAATTTTGTTATCGTCGCGTGAGCTATAAGATCACTAAATTCTGACTTCTAGAACTCCAGATATGGCCAAAACAGTGCAGACTGCGTAACCTACTCGGAAATCCGAATTTTCCACAATTTGCTCATTTCTCCTCCGTTTTCTCTTCCGATTCTTTTGCCACTTCCCGTTCTTCAATTCTCTTGACTTAACATCTTCATGATAGCTCAATGGAAGATTCCATTCTCCATTCCATTGCGCAAATCAACTCCAAAATTGACGAAAACTACAACAACCCTAAACGACATTTCACTACGCCATAAACAGCCTACGGTAACACCACGACTGTATTACCTTAGACCCTAAAAAACGTTGCCAAAGGCCAAAAAAAGGCTTAGGTAACACCTTAGCTGGGATAGTTTTGTTCTATGTAACCTTTGGGGTCTAAGGTAACACCTCGACACACATAAGCTAACATAGACAAATTCGTTACCATAGACCTATAAGGTAACACACTAAGAAATTCTATAGCAACACCAAATCTATGTTACCTCAGATGTTATAATTTTGCAAAATTATTAATTAATTATGTGGGTCCCACATGTGGGCCCCACATACATTGTCTATTTTAAAATTAATAATTCAAATTTAATTATTTTTCTACCATTTTCTTCCTCTAATATTCATAAAAAATGCATTAATTTAAAATGAAACTCCAAACTGTAAATATCATTAATTTAAAGAAAAATTTACAAATCGTACAACCGATTACATTTACTTAAACATTCCAACAAAAACTAATCTATCCCCACATAAGGGACTAACATCAAAACTTGACTAGATAAGTTGCAGCATAACAATTCATAATAAATATGAATGACCAGAACAGTGTCACAAGAGAGACCACTAAACCGCTTTCTTGCAACTGCATTGTGAAGTAGCTGCTGCTGGAAAAAGATAAGTCCCCCTTCTTCTTCATCTGAAAGTGATTGCTCTAAAATTCCCATTCTCCTAGCCTTGGCCAACTGTTCTAGACCTGGTCCTTTTTTAGCTCTGTTTTCTTTCCATAACTATGGTCCTTTTTTCCTGATAAACGAGTGCCAAGTAGAGATGTTTCTAGCTGGGATAAGTCAAGGGTACTAACACCAGGATTTCCCAATATACTGGTAACACTACAACATAGTAAGGAAACTTGATATACAAAAAAGAACTAAGTAACCAGTAGTCATGTACAATCCATTCCAAACCTTGAGGTGGTCCCACTGCAATCCAACTTCTGCATAAGAATTGCACGAGAGCGTGCATTCAGGGACTGAAACAGAAGGGATAAAAAGTCAGCATCGATCATTGGACATGATTAAGTCACTTAAAACAATATCTTTAAATTTGGATACAGTCTGTAGAATACCTTGAAAATACAAATATAGGATAAGAGCATAAAACCATGATGAAACATATGAAGAAGAACAATATTGCATACCCTAGTATGGAAGTTTATTAAACATAAGGAGCAGATTAGAAACCATGTAATAAAACTCATACTATTACATAAGTTGATTATTTTCTCAGGGAAACATTATAATAGTGTGACAAGAATCAAGAGACCCTAAAAAGAGTTCCATATGAACAGAAGTTGATGAAACTCATTGATAGATGATACTGAGGTGTCAGCATACTGAAAACATGAAATAATAGTAATGTCCAATGTTTAGCAGATCAATTTTACAAAATGATTGCAGCATGTGAAAACATATAAAAGGCTGACAAACAAGATACTTCTTTCACATTGCACTAGTAGTGTTCATTCATTCAAAAACATTAAAAATAAAGACTAACCCATCCACCGCCCTCATCATCATCAAAGTCGCCAGGATTAGCCCCAACATCTTGCATGCCGGCTTGATCAGTAATAGTAGAAACCTACAAACGAAACTAAAATAAACTTACAAGAAATGATGAAAGGTAGATATTGAAGGTTATCACTGACCACCAACGCCCTTTAGTAACGGATATTATGTATACGAACATACACTCTAAAAGTACATTTTATTAGAAGTGTTCCGAGATGACTAGAAAAATTGTACTTGTACATATAATAAAACATTACCACTTTACCAGTATTTTAAAATCAGATCGAAACTTCCCGAAGGAACAAAGATCCTAAATTTGCAGGTTAATATTTCACAGCAAACGATCTTTATGTTAATGTAACAAGTTTACAGTTGAGACTTTGAAACCTCCTTTCCAGATTGTTGCTTTTTGGAGATAAATAACACCAAATTTAAGTCAAACAATTAGATCAATCTGTTGGATTCTCATTGCTTATCCTGATAAGAAGTTATCCAAGATGACACATACACAGTTTTACCAATTACGTTTTTTGTAACTTACACGTAATAATTTTTTTAATATATATGTCCCTTTTCCTCCTTTCATTTCCCAGCATCAATCTAAAAAATACACATCTCAGACTTAATTAAAAGAGCCATTAATGAAAAACCAGTTACACTAAAATAATTTTGTTAGAAAAAGTTAGTTAAGAGCATACGCTGACAAAGAAAACTGTGTCTCGTATAAAGGCATTTGTTTTTATGAAGACTAAGTCAGTTTCTGAGGAAACTTTATGTCGCACTTGGTAAATGGCATTATGGCACTCATCTCATAATTACAGAAAGACATGAAATTTGAAATCCTATATATTTGCACAAACTTGAATACATTAATGTATAGGAAATTAAATTGGAACCACCTTTATTGTTCGACCTGCAATTTCCAGTTGTCCATTTAAACTTTCTGTAGCTCTAGCATCTTCAATACGTGCAAACTGCAATAAAGCCACAAACATAAATCAGATCCAAAGGCAAAAGATATATCTTAATTAATAGGCACTTGTACTGGTACATACTGCACTAGGTTCACGTAAGGCCCATCTGTTAACATCCCTGATATAGTCTTACTTTAAAAATGAAACTATTATTCTGCCTTGCAACTTAACACAACGTAAACACAATAACAGGATCCCTGCAGTCACCAAGCACAGAAGCAAAAATGCTAACCTGAACAAAACCATAACCTTTGCAAAGCCCAGTCAACTGGTCAAGAGGCAACTGCACCAGCTCTACATAGCCAAATGATTCAAAAACCTGTATAAGATAAAAAAAATGAGATGTTTATCAAGTTATGTCCAACTGGAACAGCACAGGCAAGAAGATGAAGGTTAGAACTACAATATGATTACTTCAAAAGAAAATATATCACAAGGCAAAACAGTAATAACAAACATGTTGGTCCAGCGAGTTAAAAGGAAAAACTGACAAATGGCATGCCAATAAAACGCTTGTTTTGTTTGAGTTGGGTATATAATACATACATCATGTAACATATGTATATTAGGATCGCATTCCACGGAGAACAGAAGAACACTAAGAACCATTATTCTTCACTTTCAAAATTTTATAAAACAATACATAAAAAGAGTGTAAAACAATAAATCTCACGCTAAAACAGCTCTCAGTTGAATCTTAGCTAATATATAGAAATATATTGTATGAAGTGTGAAATGCAAATAAATATACCAACTAAAACAAAATAGCTTTTGTTTGAAATTTTTTTAAAAAATCATAGTCCCTTAACTTTTTCCTACTAGCATAAACACATCTTACATAATAAGTACTGGTAAGCATTTCTAGAAGCATGTTTTAAGCCACTCAGGCCAGTATCACATAAACTTGTAAATCTTAAATGGATTCTTCCATACACAGCCAATATATTCTTGATCCCCGTATCTTATGATGTTGACGTTTTCTAGTACCGTTCATTTCTTTATGTCACACTGATGTACAGGCAAACCTAATTCTTAAACAAGTTTCCCAAGGAAACTACCCAATTGCAAACAGGAATACTACGTAAGCAACGTACAAATTGAGGTAAAGTTAGTTTAGAAGGAAAATATAGACCTTGCCAAGACGCTGTTGTATTTGGAGTCTGTAAGATCTGATCCTACATCAAATGTCTGCAAAGCAAGTACAAGGGAACTGTAAAATCGTACATATGACAAGACTATGGGTGGATTAAGGACACTACAAAGTCACAATTCATATTTCCTATATAAATTAATATTGACATTCAGAGAAAATGTAGCAGAGAAGGAGGGTTTATGGCCTTCTATGAAAATTATAACACGTATGTCTCAATCATCAAAGAACGGACTTTGATTTACCTCTGTAAAATATCCCTGCTTTCCAGCATTCAGTTTCCTGGGCCATTAAAATGTAAGCTTAGTATTGTAAAAAAAAAATCTTTCTACATGAAAGTCAATTTAGCACACCAAAAAATTAATTAGATCAACGAATACCATACGAGGCAAGCAGTAGCATCCTCACATCAGTGTGAGCAACACCCAAATCCGAACAAAGTGCCTCAATCCTTAAAGTAGTCTGCATAGACATTTAGCAAAAATAATAAAAAGTAGAGGGACTCCAAATTAACTCTTTATTTCCTCAATGATAAATTATGGAGAGAGATGGAGAGATGGACAGAGATGGAGAGGGAGAGAGGGAGGGAGAGAGGGAGGGAGAGAGAGAGATGGAAAGAGAGAGAGAGAGAGAGAGAGAGAGAGAGAGAGCGAGAGATGGAGAGAGAGAGACCGAGAGAGAGAGAGAGACCGAGAGAGAGAGAGCGAGAGATGGCGAGAGACACCGAGAGAGAAGGGTGAGAGAGAGATGGAGAGAGAGGGGACAAAATCGAAGCATACAACACATATACATATACAAATCGAAGCATTAACACAGTGATATTTACAAATCGAAGCATAAAAAGAGAGATTTATACCTTAATTGCGAGCTTGAGTGTGAAATTTGACCTAATTGAGAGCGAGAGAGAGAGAGAGGGGTGAGTGAGTGAGGTGAGAGAGAGAGACTGAGAGAGAGGTGAGTGAGAACAGAGCAAATCCCCAATTTCCCCGACTTAGTTTTGAGTTTTGACCAAATTTTAATTTGCCCGCTTTCATTTTCGTTTGGCGCCCAGCCAATCCCTCCTTTTTTTTCAATTTTTCATTACGTTACTCTTTTTTTTTCATTTTCTAATATTACAAAAATTATTAATTTTCTTATGATTTATATGTCTATAAAGTTTATTATTTCAATTATTGAATAATAATTTAAACTTATTATCCCCTATTATTTTCTCCAATATTTTTTGAATATTACTTTATTTTAAGATATTTTAAATAAAATTATTAAAAAATATGTTATTATTGTAAAAATATAAATAATTCAATTATTTGATAGAATATTATTTTTATAATAATAAATTCAATGACTTGATTAAAATTATTGAATTTTAAATTTTAATAATTATTAAATCGTTAATTATAAATAAAATTCAAAAATATATTAATTATACTCTAAGGTAACACAGCCCATGGTGTTACAAAGTTTAACACCTTCCACAGGTAAGGTAACATACCTTTAAGAATATGGTAACACCAAAACTAGAGTGTTGTAATAGGTCCAAAATTTCATAGCTAAGGTAACACCCGAGAAGGTAACACCCCCCCCCTAAGTGTTGTAGAAAGCCATCTATGGCGTAGTGTGCACAACTAAACACAAACACGTCAAAACTAGAACAAACTTGAGGCCAAGTGAATCAATTTAAGCCGATATGGAACCTCCAATAGGATATAAAATCCACTTATCACACCCCCAAACTTAAACCGATGCTTGTCCTCAAGCATAAACAACAAGACACTAACTAATTAGTACCACTTTCGTAGGTGATCACGCTTGCATTTGGCATATGCAACAAGCCCTTTAAACCCCTAGGCAGCCCTAGTGGACGAGTGAGGTCTCGTGAGGGCCTATAGCGAATGTACCCACAAAATCCTTCTAACTAATGCAAAAACAATGCAATGCATGAATGCAACTAATATGAAAATGCAAAGATCCCCTCAAACTAACCAAAACCAACTAGCAAGCAAATATCTCAAAGAATGCAACTAACTCCAAATAGAGCTCGACTAAGTCCCCGTATACTAACAATACATGTACAGAAACGTGCGTGTGTGCTATGTTCATCAGATATACTCCTAAAACTAGATCAAAATCATACCTATTCTTCGCCAAGACAATCACGGATTTATAAATAGAATAGACGGTAAACACTTCATAACCTAGGAACACCTCCATCCTCATTCAAGTTAGACAGGAATTTATGCTTTATTAGTAACAACTATGACACATAATACTATAAACAACAACACATGCTTATTTAACCGTGCAATGGATGAGACCCCAAAAGGCTTATACAATAATACCCATGTAGCGAGCGTTAGGTTAGTGGATCCCAGACTATAAAAGCCTTAGGTCGCTAGGCACAAAGTCCCCACGAACTTAATTGCTCGAGTGTTAAAGAGCTCACCCTGTTTATTTTTGCATATAAACAATCACATAACTTTTTATTATTATTTTTTTCTGATTTTTTTTTTATAAATATGCAATCTGGAATGAGAATTCTCAATTCCAACCCTAGACTACTCATATAAATATGAGCTGGCTACTAGCCATTTGACACCTAGCCATTATTGACAAATATTATCAATTATCATGACATCCCTGTTTTCCCCCAAACTTAGACTTTAGTGTTCCTACGCCATCAAGGGAATAACGAAAATTCTAAATATAATCAAGTGATTAAATCTAAAAACAACCAAACAAGCATGACCTCAACCTAGCCCAAAAGCAAACGATGAGACTGTGTAAAAGTTTTGTTTCCGAAATATGCAAGTCAATTCCTAGGAACTATAAATCAACCCTCTATTCATCATTACCACACTCAATTAGACATCAACCTACCAATCAGAATTAGCTCATCCTACGGGATCATGAAAAATGCATGCCATGCAAATGCAACTATATGGACTCACATGGTAAAAAAACAAAATGACATAATGTCCTATATGAAACAAACATAATTAATATGAACAAACATGAATGAATTACCACTAAACATGCAACATATGAAATCTATATGAACATAATGACACACAAATAACTACTACACACTACTTATCCCCTAAACCACCCCCAAACTTGAAATATTCAATGTCCCCATTGAATTGAAGGTAATACAAGGGATAGCAGAAAACATACCTAATCATCGAAACACAAGGGTTGCCTCCCACGAAGCGCCTTTGTTTAAAGTCTTTAGCTAGACATGGCAATGGCTTTTTCTCTTGAAAATTTCTACACTGTATCTCTATATGGCCATTTAATTATCTTTTTCGGTGCTACATCCTTGATGAAAAGTTTCAGCCTTCTTTGTTCCTCAAAAGTGTCAGTAACATTGTTCTCTTCACTACCTGACAAGTTAGCAACCATTACAATATGCAAAGTAGATGATTGACCCAAATATACATACCTCAGGTGATCTGGTGGTTTAAGCTCAAGTTTGGAAGCTTCTTCAACATGATGATTTTCATTATTAACTACCAAAGACTGATCAAGAGTATGAATAGACGGATTAGGAACAGAAGTGGGTGGTTCACCAACAGAAGTCTTAACAATAGACTTAGGATTAAAAGAACTATCCTCAAGTTGGATTTCATGCTTAGAACAAATGTCCTTCAATTCTTCTAACATCTCATCAGAAGTAAAATACAACTCATGAAGATCTTTATCACCCTCATACTTTAACAAAACATCTTCCTCAAGAATAGACCCAATTGCACTATCCTCAAGATTTGACCATGAAACAACCTTATTAATCAGCACCTGAGAATCCCAAAGATCAGCCAAGCCTAGTGACTCACTCTCTTCCTCCTCATCACTATCCACCACAGGTTCTGACAAAACAGAATGTTCTTCTTTTTCTGTAGGGTCCTGATCATGAATTTCTTATTCATCATCTATTGCTGAAATCTGATCGTTCGTGACTTTTCCAGATCTGAGTGTTATGGCATTAACCTACTCCATGCCATCTTGTTTTCCTGGATTTACCTCTGTGTCACTAGGAAGAACTCCCTGCGGCCTGTTGAGTAAGGCACTTGCAATTTGCCCAATCTGATTCTCCAATGTCTTGAGAGATACCGCCTGACTTTTAACCATCAACCTCAATTCATCCAATTCATATTTTGCATTCGAAGATTGACCAGCATTCCCATGAGACTGTTGCTGCTAAAATCCTGGAGGTTGGAATTGTTGCCTTGGAGCATACTGCTGTTGAAAACCTGAAGGATTGAACGGCCTTGCTCCATTTTGCTGACCCTGAAAATGCTGATAAGGCTGCTACATACCACCTTGATTGTTACTCCAACTGAAATTAGGATGATAGATGTTGGGAGCTGGCTGCTACGATCTCTGAAAATTGCTCACACACTGCGCCGATTCAATAGATGTGGCACATTGAGTCGTCTCATATGCGCCCGCACATAGCTCACAAACACTAGCAACTTGAGGCACCCCATGCTTTTGACATAGAATCCAATTTCTTATTAAGTGCCTCTAGCTGAGCTGCTAGAGCTGTGACTGTATTAACTTCCAGAATTCCTGCTATTTTGCCTTGTGATAATCTCTGAGTTGGATTCTGGTATTCATTCGCAACCATCATCTCAATCAACTCATAAGCTTCCTCATAACTCTTAGCCCATAGAGCTCCACCTGATTCTGCATCTAGCATGGGTCTTGACTGTGCACCCAAGCTATTATAAAAGCAGTTAATCACCATCCAATCAGGCATCCCATGATGTGGACACATCCTTAGCATCTCCTTATATCGCTCCCAAGCCTCACACAAAGATTCTCTAGACTGCTATGAAAATTGAGTTAGAGAGTTCCTGATTGCTGCTATTTTAGCCATGGGGAAGAATTTAGTGAGAAACTTCTGAGCAAGATCCTCCCATGTAGTAATGGAACCGGCTGGTAGAGAGTGTAACCAGCCCTTAGCTCTATCCCTCAAAGAGAATGGGAAAAGGCTCAATTTGATAGCATCTTCCGACACCCCATTGATCTTGAAGGTGTCGCAGATCTCGATGAAATCCCGGATGTGCATGTTAGGATCCTCCGTAGGAGCACCCCCAAACTGAATCGAATTCTACACCATCTGAATCGTGCCAGTCTTGATTTCAAAGTTGTTAGCTGCAATAGCTGGCCTGGCAATGCTAGATTGGATGTCATTGATCTTTGACTAAGAATAGTCATTCAAATCCTTAACTGCTGCTGCTGCTCCTGGTTCACCCATCTCTTTATTTGCTACTGGTACCTGAAAAACACACCGAACAACCAAGATATGTAAGTAACCAATCCGAGTCAGTGAACTTTAACGACCACTGATGACAAGCACATAAACTATATAAAGCAAAACAACACCGAGTCCCCGGTAGCGGCGCCAAAAACTTGTTCACATTAAAACACGCAAGCGTACGCGGTCACAAGTAATATAGAATAAAGTTGAGTTCATTCCCACAGAGACTGGTTTAGGTTTTATTTACTAATTAATGCACCTATACAACAATGTTTGATTATCCTTCACTGCTAAGATAAATAATAAATTTGGGTTTTGATTATCTAAATTAACTAATTAACAAATTACTAATATTAAGAATTAATTAACTAACGAGAATTAAAAATCGAATTACTTATGCGAGAGAAAACATGGGATCCTAACTTTATTAAATACTTTGCTTAGATCTGATGCCTTTAATCACTGCATATAATGGTTATGATATCTGATCGAACAACATGAAATAAGTACACGCTACTTGTCAGTATACGTATACCAAACTACCCATACATCCACAAAAGAGATAGAAGATGAATAGACATCAATTATGCTTAGACCCTATATGTCTATAGAATTTGAAAATATAACGGTTGAAGAATAAGTTATCCAATTTGATCACATAGGGCAACATAATATATTTCTATTTATGCTACAAATCATGATCAAAACAAATATAATCCTATGCTAGCATGTCAAGTTAGATGTTAGCTACGCATCTAACAATTAAGCATAACCATACAAGGATATCAATTATACATCACACACGGATCTTTAAAGCATCAAAATACTAAAGCTCCATAAATAAATCCGTTAGAATCCCATGACAACGATTAGTTCATAATCGAACCGTTCGTCATCATGGGATCTGATGAAACCATGGTAATAAACAATGTATAAAAGAATACAAATAAACTAGAGTAAAGAGTTAAGAAAACAAATCCGAAATCCAGAGTACCACCTAATTTAGAAGAAAACAAAGGTAGATCTAGATCTCCGTAGAATGTCACGTCCTTCCGGGAATCCTTCTCCAAGTCTGAATCTCTATTTCCGGCTCTCTCTGATGTGCATGTTATTCTAAGTACTGGCTACGTTTTATGATGATAGAATGTGTTTATATAGGCCTCCATGTCTTGTCCAGCAAGAAATTCCACAAAACAGAATTAAAATAGAATTTCTGCAGTTGGGCACAAAATACGTTTCCTAAACGGATTCTGTTTTGAAGGAAAATTCGTAACTGACTTTTCTTCACTATTTCTGGGCCGTTCTAGTTGTGTTTGGACATCTAGACCACTTTATAATGAAAGATAATTCCGTTATCTTCGCGTGGACTGTAAGATCATCCAAAACGGACTTGTAGAACTCAAGATATGGCCAAAACAGTGAATCGGCAATTCTTTTCGAGGAGCTTTCCCGCGCCGCAGCGCCCAACCCGCGCTGGAACGCCCCAAACTTTCTCTCCAGGATTGTAGAAAATTTCATTGTCTTCGCGTGAGCTATAAGATCGCTAAATTCTGACTTCTAGAACTCCAGATATGGCCAAAACCGTGCAGACTGCGCAACCTACCCGGAAATCCGAATTTCCCACAATTTGCTCATTTCTACTCCGTTTTCTCTTCCGATTCTTTTGCCACTTCCCGTTCTTCAATTCTCTTGATCGACTTAACATCTTCATGATAGCTCAATGGAAGATTCCATTCTCCATTCCATTGCGCAAATCAACTCCAAAATTGACAAAAACACCAACCCTAAACGACATTTTGCAAACCTGCACAACTAAACATAAACACATCAAAACTACAACAAACTTGAGGCCAAGTGAATCAATTTAAGCCGATATGGAATGCTCCAAGAGGATATAAAATCCACTTATCAATTATTCCTACCCATATCCCTATTCCTACCTCTGGCTGCCTATTTCTATTCCCATTCATTGTCAAATAGATAATAGTATACAAATTGTCAAATACAGAAAAATTGCCTTAATCATTTCCAGAAACAAGATCACCATTGATCATCCTAATTGCAATCTCGATTTAATCACAATTTGTTAGGAATAATTCATGAGTTGTGATGTTAAGAATAGAATTTTACTTATACTTCTTGTATATCCTGATTTATAAAGGATTTAGCACTTTGTATAGGAAATATATGTTAGACAGTTATCTGTAAAGTTTAGTCAGGAATGAATAGTGCATCGAGTACTACATGTCAGGAACTGAGATTGAATCCTAATACGTCAAGTCAAATACTGATCAAGTACTGATGGGATGGTTAGATCCTGATGCAAGATGGAATCTTGATATCAGTTGTGTTACTGATGATGTCATTATGGATGCTACAAAAACTGGCAAGTGCTATAAAATAGGATCTTTGTTTGAGGAACAAGCAAGAAGATTTTATGAAGGAAAGAATTTTCTATTGATGGAAACTATCAATTGGACGGCAGAACATTATCATGTATAGATTATCTTTCTGTGATTAGTTGATAGGTAGCATTATAAATACTCTCTCAATATCATTGTAAAAACTGCGAGTGTGCGTAGCTCTGTATAAGGTTTGTATTCGAGAGTTCGAAACAAACAGAGAGAGATTTGTATTGTTAGCAGCTGCTAAAGGTATTGTACACCTTTGGTAGAGTTTGTATTTGATCTTATTAATACAAACAGTTTGATTCATTCGTTTATTCTTGTTTATATAACCAAGCAAAAATCTGACACGATTTTATAACTTGTATTCAACCCACCCCCCTTCTACAAGTTATTCGAGTTAACAATTGGTATTAGAGCAGGTTGATTTCGAATAATCGTAAAGATCTGCAATCATGTCTGGTTACAAGGATGGGAATACTAAGATTCCTATGTTCAAGAGAAACGAATATACTCTATGGGAAGTAAAGATGTTGCATCATCTGGAAGCAACAGATCCTGATTATCTTGACAGAATCAGAGATGGACCTTTTATCCCAACGAAGGTTATTGGACAAGCAACTGTTGATGGCGAGGTTGTTCCAGAACATACAGCAGAGAAGCCTAAATCTGAATGGTCAGATAAGGACAAGGAGAATCTTCTTAAAGATGCTAAAGTGAGAAACATATTATTCAACAGTCTTGATTCTATTCTCACTAACTATGTTCTCTCTTGTAAAACTGCTAAGGATATATGGGACAATCTTAAGGTTCACTGTGAAGGAACTAAGCCTGTCAGGAAGAATATGAGGACACTACTTATACAACAGTATGAGTACTTTGAATCCAAGTCTGGTGAGTCACTTACTGATACCTTTGATAGGTTTACAAAACTCATCAATGAGATGGCCATGCATGGTAAATATTATGACTTGGAGGATATGAATACTAATTTCATGAAAGCCTTGCCTGATTTCTACAATGAGAAGATATCTGCGATTGAGGAAGCTAATGATCTGGATGAGATATCATTAGAGGCAGTGCATGGAAAACTGAGAGCTTATGAACTTGACAAGCAGCAGAAGAAGAGCAGGAGTGAAGGAAAGATGAAGACGGTTGCACTTACTGCTCAATCTGAATTAAAGAAGCTTCCAGAAGAACAGCATGAAGAGACTACTGTAAAGAACTCAAGGAAGATGAAAAGCAAAGAAAGTTCTGAGTCAGAGACTACTGATATGGACTCTGACAATAATGATTCTGAATCTGAGATGCAGGAACTCTTTGCTATGTTTGCTAAAGCTTTCAAGAAAGGAAGATTCAACAGGAAAAGATTTAGCAAAGGACCTTTTCAAAAGAAGGAGGAGAAGAAGAGTGACAAAGGCAAAAGTACAATTGTCAAGCTTGATAAGGCCAAGATCAAGTGCTTTAACTGCAGTGAGCTTGGACACTTTTCTAGTGAGTGTAAGAAGCCTAGGAATTCAGGAAAGGGTAATGCACTTATGGTCACACAAAAGGATTGGGCTGATTCCAGTGATTCTGAAGATGAATTGGATTATGACAACATTGCACTGATGGCAAATGTTTCAGACAAACCTGGATCTCCAAAGAAAACTTCTCCATCCTCTGTTAAGGTATCACTTCACTCTCTTGATTCATTTGATAACTTAAATTCTGATGAAATTAGATCTATCCATGATGAGTTTAAGAATCTTATGACTAATTTTAGAATTCTTGTAATATCTGGGAATTTCGTACTCTATAAATTCTATTATTTGGAGTTAAAAATGTTATTATGTGCCTTAATTGATGAGTCATTCCATGATTATATGATTGTGAATATGTGTTATGTGCATAATTGGTAGATGTGTTGACATGAAATTGTATTAAATTTTGCATATCTTTTAAATACTCAAATATGATTTTTAATTGCTTAAACATTTTTATAAAATTCTTGGAGTTAGTAAAAATCTTGAAATTTCCTGTTTTATTATCTTTATGTATTTAAAGACTTTTTAAAAATAAAAGTTTAATTTTTTTTCGAATTAAAATATTTTACAAGGATTTTTCCATTTATTATTCTTTTTAAAATAATAAAACTTGTAAAATCCAAATCTTTTCACAAAATGATTTTAAAAATGTTTTAAAAATATATTGAGGAAGAGAATTGCATATTCTAATTTTATGTGTCAATAAATTATTTTTGGATCCAAAATATCTTATAATTAGGATTTAATTGTTAAGTCTTTTATTTAATTAAGTGTATCATTAAAATACATTTTAATCATGTGTGTGTGTGTGTTATACAAAACCAAAACCCACCCCCCCTTTTCTTTTTACACGACCGAGACCCCCCCCCCCCCCAATGCTCATCTCTCAAAATTCTCTCTAAACTCTCTCAACTTCCATTAACCTTCAACCTCAAGAATCAAGGTAAATCTCCATCAAAACCATTAAGTGTTATATATAAAATTACTCCTCTCTTCATCCTCTACAACCTCATGTCTTTTAATTTCGATTTTCATCACTTTTCAAACTAGGGTTTTCGAAAATCAAGCTTCAAAGGTAAGTTTTGTGGGTGTTGATGATTGGGTATACTCCTTGGTAGAGACCCACGAATTTTCGGGCTCTCCAGAGAACCCCAAACCTTCGGTCATGATCGAAAGTGAGTCGAAGGGTTGCATGCAAGTGTTAATTCATTGATTTTATGAGATTACTATGTGATATGTGATTGCATGTTAGTGTTTACAAGTTTTTAAGTTAAGTTTGATGATGGGTTTGAGTTTTTATGAGATTACAAGGTGTGGGTATGTATGTTTTGTGAATTGATGTTAGTTAGTAGGTATAAATTAAAAAGGGTTTATGATTTTAATGATTTAAGGTTATGAAATTTGATGGGTTAAAGTTGTAATTTGATTTTGAGTGGTAATTTGTAAGTTAGTGATGTTGGGTTATTGAATATTGGATTGTTAATCAAATTTTGTGTGTAAGTCATTGTGAGGGTTGTGTGTGATTGTTGGTGGTGAAGAGGGAGAGGCCGAGAGAGAGAGATTGATGGAGAGGGAGAGAGACCGAGAGGGAAAAAGGAGAGAGAGAGAGAGAGAGAGAAGCCGAGAGAGAGAGAGACCGAGAGGCCGAGGGAGAGAGAGAGAGCCGAGAGGAAGAGAAGAGAGATTGTGGTGTGGTTGTGTGAATTCTTGGGAGTTAATTGCTTGAGTCTTATGTGAATTACTTGATTTAATTGTTGCATGAATTAAATTGTTTACTTGATTAATTGTTATGTGAATTTCAATTATGAATTGTATAAGGAGTTGTCATGGAGATAGTAGGTAGATTTAGAATTGCTTGGTGGTTAGTAGTTGATAAGTGGATGTATATCCACTTGGAACATTCTAAATTGGCTTAAATTGATTGTCTTGGGCTCAAGTTTCTTGTAGTTTTGATGTGTTTTGTTTAGTTGTGCAGATTTACAAGGATGTTGATTATGGTGGATGTTTTTGTCGTTTTTGGAGATTTAATTTATTAAAATTCGGATTTATTGGGCTGCACGCGTGAGATTCACTGTTTGGGCCATATCTTGAGTTCTATAAGTCTGTTTTCAGCCCGTAAGCAGTCCACGCGAAGATAACGAGATTCTCTATCATTCTAAGATGGTCCAGAAGCCCAATTACGTCTGGAACGGCTCTGGAAAACAGAAGAAAAGTCAGCTACGAATTTCCCTTAAAAAAAACAGAATCAGTTTAGGAAACGTATCTTGCAGAAATTCTATTATAATTCTGTTTTGGTATTTTCTTGCTGGGCAAGATGTCTAGAGCCTATATAAACACATCCAACCCTTGTAAATTGTATCAATTAGATTATCATCATTAGGAGTAGAACTATTACATATCAATTACTTAGGTTTATTTGTATATTTTCATACTTTGTTTTTATCATGGTTTCATCAGATCCCATGATGACGAGAGGTTCGATTATGAACTAATTGTTGTCATGGGATTCTAACGGATTTATTTATGGAGCTTTAGTATCTTGATTGCTTTAAAGATCTGTGTGTGGTGTATATCTGATATCCTCGTATGGTTATGCTTAATTGATAGATGCGTCATGAACATCTAATTTGTTAATCTCTTGTGAAGTGAAAGTGGATCTTGAGATTTAGAACTTGCCATGCTAGCATAGGTTCATAATTGTTTATCAATATGGTTGTGGTACGAGATGAGAATACTTGTATCGCCCTATGTGATCTTTATGGATAACTTGTTCTTCAACCGTTATGTTTTCAAATTCTATAGACATATAGGGTCTAAGCATAATTGGTGTCTATTCATCTTCTATCTCTTTTGTGGATGTATGGGTAGTTTGGTATACGTATGCTGACAGGTAGCGTGTACTTGTTTCGTGTTATCCGATCAGATATCATAACCATTGCATATAGTGATTAAAGGCGTCAGATCTAAGCAAAGTGAAGAGGAGCAGGTTGCGGGGCTGTAACGCAACCTGCGGTTGCGTTTCTGGAGGAAGAGCAACTTGCGGCCCTGTGGCGCAATCTGCATTAGCGTTACTGGAAATAGGGCAGTTGCCTTCCACAGAAGCAACTCGCGCGTGGTCAGTGTGAGGGAAAAATTTTTCAAGGCCGGTTCCTTGCTTCTGTCCAGGTTTGTGCGGTTAGTGTATATTAAAAAATAAAATCTTTCACCCCAATTCTTTTTATAACCCCATCTTCTCCCTAAATCTTTTCCTATTTTAATTCCAAAACCCCTCATCTCTCCTAAAAAAATTCCAATTCCTATTTCTTTTCTAATTTTTTTTCTTTTATCCATTAAATAATTTTTCTATCCCATATCAAATTCCAATTTCCACCAAATTTTTTCCTTTTCACATTAAAATTCTTATATTCATCCTATCACTCCATGGCCTATAAATACTCATACATACACACCCAATTCATTATCTACCTCCTCTACATCTCTTAAAAATTCAAGTTTGGGGGAAAATTAGTACAAGTTCACCTCTTTGATTCGTAGTGGGATTTCTTTTCTCTATTTTATTTTATTACGAATTTGTGTTCTTGTAAATTGGGGTTTTTGTATTATTTCTGTTACTTGGGTATTTTTGGTGTGATTCTGCTTGGTGGTTTTTGGTGGGATATTTTGAGGTGGTTATTGGTGGAGCTTCTTGTGAGTTGGGTATTGATTCTTATGGCTTCTAAGCTTGGGAGAGGTGATGCTAATTGCTACAAAAAGGGGATTTTTGCCGAACAAGCTTGTTTGAGTTGCGATGGGGACGGATATTTAAGGCGCCTTGCAGAAATTTCAAGAATTGGTATGTGCGAACCAAGAGGTTGATGATCATGAGAAAGATGCAGGTCTTCTACTTGTCTCAGAATTTAAAGATGGAGGTAGCGCATTAGAGCCAATGGAGGAAGTTCTCGTTGAGGAACCAAAGGTTTCAGCAATTTACATTTACCCTCCTCCATTATATTCAAGTGAAGCCCGCGAAGGTGTGTTGTTCTACAAATTGTCAGATTTTGGATCAACAGATGAAGGCATTGGAAGAGGACATGGTTGTTACATGAATAGGCCAAGCGAGGAGAAAAGGCAGAAAGTGTGCCGCCGAGATGATGATGAAGTATTGCGAAGAGAGGACCAGGCGAACTATTATCATCCTTAATGGAGGCTTGGAAGTAACGTCAAGCTATTGACGTTAAAGAAGCGCTTCGTGGGAGGCAACCCATGCATTAGTATAGGAAAAAAAAAAAAAAAACAAAAAATTTTGAGTGTTGTGAAAAAAAAAAAAAAAAAAAAAAAAAATCAAAAAATCGGATTTTTGGTGTGTCACGCAGGAGCAACCTGCGTTACAGGGCAAATTGCGCCCCTGTTGCGCAACCTGCGCCTGCGCAACTGGAATAGAGGCAAAGTGCGGGCAGACGCGCAACTTGCGTTGCCGCATCTGGAATAGGGGCAACTTGCACTCCAGGCGCGCGGCTTGCGCGTGTTACAGAGGTGGTCAGATTTTTTCAGGAGTATTCAGGCACGGTGGTCAGTCTATGGAGCTCGTGCGGAATATCCTCCACCAGATTCATTCGAGGAGGGTGACTGCTTCGGTATTCAGGTATGTTTCTACTATCCCTTGTATTTACTTCCATTCAATGAGGACATTGAATATTTTAAGTTTGGGGGTGGTTTGAGGGATTAGTAGTTGTTGTTGTATTATTTGTTCATGTAGGATTGCATGCTTTGCATATTAATAGTAGTAAATTATGCATTATTGTTCGTATTTTCTACGTTTGTTTCATATAGGACATTCTGTTTTTATGTTCGTATTTCATGTGAGTTCATAATAGTTGCATTTGCACCCATGCTTGATAGGAATTTTGTGTTGTTGACGCTTTTGATTGAGAAGTGATATGCTTTGTTCTTGTGCACACACATACACTAGTAAGTTGAAGCTAGTAGACTTATTGAATGTTGTAAGTGATTAGAAGGACATGAATATGTGCAAGATGATTTAGTTTGCATGCTTTGAATACAAGTGGTGCGTTAGAGAGATTTTTTGCTTGGGATTGAGTATGTTTTACCACCAAGTGAGTTTTTGAGCCTTATTGCATATTTTTTGCAATCTTATTCGTTTGCTTGAGTGTCCACGGATTGTTTGCATTGCTAGCAGTTGTTTGAGGTCTTTCTTGAAACGCATGACATTATTTGACGATTAAAATGATAAAGGCAATTAGGAATAACCGCATATTTTCCCATATTACCACACCATATTTACATGATCAATTAGTTAACCCATTGAGCTTAATCCTATTTTTTCGGTGACATACCACATTACTTGCCTAGACTTTTTTCTTGTATTGGCCTTACATTAATTTGAACCCACATTGTCAAAGGCTAGTAGAGTGCTTAAGGGAGTAATAAGGTGTGCAAGGAGGGGTATTGTTGGTCTTACTTTTGGGGGGAAATATTGAAAATTGGGTTTGGTGGTTTACTTGATAGTCGACATATGTAATAAATTATGGGATCATTGTTATTGTTATATTATTGTTTGTGTTCTATTTAGCTCTCGAGAAAAAAAAAGAAAAAAAAAAGAAAAAAAAACAAAAGAAAAAAAGAAAAAAAGAGAAAAAAAATATATGAAAAAAAAGAAAAAAAATATTATGAGAGCATGTTTGTGTTTGTTGTGATCCTATTTCAGTCGACTAGTCGAGTGTTTGTTTTAGTAAAAATTATGTGGGGGGGAATATGGTGTTGTGTGTGATTTATTATGGTACTTACTAGCTTTTGACACTTCACCTGTTTTGGCTTATTTGACATACCTTGTCCCTAGCCCCGTTACAACCCAAATAAAGACCTTTTGATTATCGTCATTGATGTATGTTGTGTTAAGAGTTAGATTGATACCAAATGTCAAGCATGCTTATGATTTTGTTGGAATTGAGTGATACACTTACCCTTGTTCTTGAGTGAATATTCTTTTGTGAGTGGATTGTGAGTGTTTGCTTGTTTTTGCGTATGAGATCCCGAGTTTTGTCTCAAAGATGTACTCTTGTAGGCTTAGCATGTTTACTAACTTATTCTTACACTTGACATGGGCTTGTGAGAACTTATGCATGTTCATTGAGTAGACTATGTGAATACTTGCACTTTCGACACCAAGACATTGCGTTATTACTTTGATTCTTAAGTTGATATGGCATGAGAGGATTTGAAGGTATGGTAGATTAGATTAATTGCATTTTCATAGTAGTTGCATTCATGCATTGCATTGCATTAGGTTAAATGGATTTTGTGGGTACATTCGCTATAGGCCCTCACGAGACCTTACTCGTCCACTAGGGCTGCCTAGGGGTTTAAAGGGCTTGTTGCATATGCCAAATGCAACCGTGATCACCTACGGAAGTGGTACTAGTTAGTTAGTTAGTTAGTTGTAATTGTTTATGCTTGAGGACAAGCATCGGTTTAAGTTTGGGGGTGTGATAAGTGGATGTATATCCACTTGGAACATTCTAAATTGGCTTAAATTGATTGTCTTGGGCTCAAGTTTCTTGTAGTTTTGATGTGTTTTGTTTAGTTGTGCAGATTTACAAGGATGTTGATTATGGTGGATGTTTTTGTCGTTTTTGGAGATTTAATTTATTAAAATTCGGATTTATTGGGCTGCACGCGTGAGATTCACTGTTTGGGCCATATCTTGAGTTCTATAAGTCTGTTTTCAGCCCGTAAGCAGTCCACGCGAAGATAACGAGATTCTCTATCATTCTAAGATGGTCCAGAAGCCCAATTACGTCTGGAACGGCTCTGGAAAACAGAAGAAAAGTCAGCTACGAATTTCCCTTAAAAAAAACAGAATCAGTTTAGGAAACGTATCTTGCAGAAATTCTATTATAATTCTGTTTTGGTATTTTCTTGCTGGGCAAGATGTCTAGAGCCTATATAAACACATCCAACCCTTGTAAATTGTATCAATTAGATTATCATCATTAGGAGTAGAACTATTACATATCAATTACTTAGGTTTATTTGTATATTTTCATACTTTGTTTTTATCATGGTTTCATCAGATCCCATGATGACGAGAGGTTCGATTATGAACTAATTGTTGTCATGGGATTCTAACGGATTTATTTATGGAGCTTTAGTATCTTGATTGCTTTAAAGATCTGTGTGTGGTGTATATCTGATATCCTCGTATGGTTATGCTTAATTGATAGATGCGTCATGAACATCTAATTTGTTAATCTCTTGTGAAGTGAAAGTGGATCTTGAGATTTAGAACTTGCCATGCTAGCATAGGTTCATAATTGTTTATCAATATGGTTGTGGTACGAGATGAGAATACTTGTATCGCCCTATGTGATCTTTATGGATAACTTGTTCTTCAACCGTTATGTTTTCAAATTCTATAGACATATAGGGTCTAAGCATAATTGGTGTCTATTCATCTTCTATCTCTTTTGTGGATGTATGGGTAGTTTGGTATACGTATGCTGACAGGTAGCGTGTACTTGTTTCGTGTTATCCGATCAGATATCATAACCATTGCATATAGTGATTAAAGGCGTCAGATCTAAGCAAAGTATTTAATGAAGTTAGAATTCCATGGTTTTTCTTGCAGAAGTAATTAGATTTTAATTCTTGTTAGTTAGTTAATTTGTAGTTTTGTTAATTTGCTTTTTAGTTAGATTTAGTTAATTAAAACCCATATTTGTTATTTGTCTTAGCAGTGCATAATAACCATACATTGTTGCATAGGCATATTTACTGAATAGAACCATAACTTGATCCCTGTGGGAACGAATTTGGACTTAACCTTATATATTACTTGTGACCACGTGCGCTTGCGTGATTTAGCATAACAGTAGTAGTCGATATTGATGGAGTTGTAGGCATTGGAAGTGTATTGTGATTGCCTTGTGTTGTTTGAGCCGGTTATAGTCCGGTATGGTTTGATGACTATACAAAGGAGATATCGCCGAAATTTCTAAAACTATAATAAAACGATTTCAAAACTCTAAGGCACATCTCCAATGTTAACTCGTAGTGTCATTATAGTACTATGCCATACTACATTATATGTTAGGTGATTTACGTGCTATGTGACTTATATGTTTACATGTATATAAACATGTATGTGTATATAGTTATAAAGATATCGATGGGGCGTTAGCATTATTAGGATTGTCTTGTGGTATGTAAACTAATGAGGGGAAAATAAGATATTGTTTATTATTATTATAGGTCCGAGTATGAGGCCTGGCAATGAGCCAATCGAAGAGGACGCTATCTAGTGCAATCTCGTTATTTAAGGCAAGTGTACTATCCTACCTTGTTGTTACCATATGATGAATGCCATGAGATATTGAATTGTTAGTTTGTCACAAACTATTTCTTTCCGACCTTATTATTGTCATATACCTTGTGATTGATTTCATACCCCTTGAACTTGACTTGACTTGCTAATCGATAATCATATTTCTTGGAAAACCTTTTCATAACCTTATCGAATTCTTGAATTCTTGAACCAACTACTTAAATATCTTCTTGTACTTGAACTCGTTTCTATCTAAAACTAATTGTTGATTCTTGATTAACCTTTCGTGATTAACTTTTCTTGAATTAACCTTTCTTGACTTAACCAAGTTATACTAAACAGAATCCCAACTCCTAAGAATCCAAAATGAGTGACTTTTCTTCACTTTGCCTTGTCATTTATTTGAAATCCGAAAATCTTATTCTTGTTGATAAACAACTTGATATACATTGATATTCTTTCTTCTTTGAGATGAATTGAAATTTGACAGACTTTGTTTGACCTAAATGGAATTGGATGGAATGTTACTTTGACCGAGGCACCGGTCCAAATTATATTATTATTATAGGCCAATGTGTGCCTGGGATCCCCTTATATTTGATGAACACCGTATTGGATATGCGGGTTCGGAGCTCTGTCGTGGGCTGATCACCCAGCTTTGCTCGTAGCGTCTTATCAGATATTCCAATTCCTACTTAGTCTATTTTGACATTGATTCAGTTGATACCTTTCATTTGCAGATCTATATATCTTGCTTTACAGTTTATTATGTTGCCAGTCTTATATTGTTTGTTTATGCACTTGCTGAGCAATTGGCTCAATGATTTTATTTTCCTTAACCTTTCAGTGAAACTCGAAGATGGTAAGGACTCTTGAGACTGCGCGTAAGAATTGTGGTGGTTCAGGTGTAGCCTATAGGAGGCAGTTCCAGGTAGAAGGGAGTGACGATCTGATGGATCTTATTTTTCTAGAACTTTGAACTCACTTTGTAGTAATCTTTTGAACTTAGAATAATTGTGGCTTGTGATAATAATTGTTTTGGAATTGGTAGTTTATATTGTTTCAAACTCTTACCTGTTGGCGATCTAGGCGTGGGATTGGTAATGTCTAATTAATTAATATGCATGCTTTACCATTATCTAGTTAATTTTTGATTAAGGGATTTGGGGCCGTCACAGGTTTGGTATCAGAGCCACAGGTTTGAGTCACTGAACAATACAGGTTTAGGTAACAAGATAGATCACATAATCAGTAATCACTTAGGATTAAAATAGAAACTCACTTAGAATGTAAATAGCATGATATTTATAAAAGAATAGGATTGATTGACCCCTATTATCGAGAGTGTTTAAGTAGTATGGTTTTAAGTTTTATCTGACGCTTTATATATATATATATATATATATATATATATATATATATATATATATATATATATATATATATATATATATATATATATATATATATATATATATATATATTATTGGCAGCGATAGCGGGCACCAGGACCTTCAGCTCCACCCCCTGTAGATATTCCAGCTACTGTACCCTTGTCTGTTTACCAAGAGTTGCTTAGGGAGTGTGATCACCTTTATGGTGAGAATACTCAGCTTCAGAAGAGGTTAGATGTGCTGTTCGATGTTAAGGGTAAGTTTCGCGAGGACCATGATGGAACCCTTATCTCTAGGCTTCAGGTACTTACCCGGATGGCTAATGAGCGACTTCGTGAGATGGCACCTCATAGCGATTGGGATAGTCATACGATGGTTCAGATGATGGTGGATGAGCTCCAGCGCGTGATCGACAAGTTGCAAGAGGACTAGTTTTATGCTTTGGGTTTTATGCGATGGCGTATAGTATAGCCATTTTATTATCAGACTTGTGTTGTTAGACTTTATCGTACTTTCAGTTCGGTTTTTATACTTTATGTTGGTTGGATTTTGAACTTTTAGATTTGGGATATCATGGATGTCATCGGTATTGTTATCGTTTAATTATTATCGTTTTCCCTTATCGTATTATTCGGCCGCGTGAGATTGTTTTAAATTTTATGTCGTACTTATGCCATATTAGAATTGTTAGACGATATTATGCCATGTGCGGTTAGATGTATGCTTGTGGATAAATAGATGATTGTTTAATATTCAGAAAGATGCCTCCAAGAAGGAGCAATACTAGAGCTAATCAGAATAGGGATCAAGATGATCAGAATAGAGGTGATAATCATGGCAATATGGATATGGCCCAGCTTTTGGGACATTTGCAACAGCAGACGGCTACTTTGGCTCAGCAACAGCAGCTACTTCAGCAACAACATCAGCAGTTACAACAACAACAAGGACAGCAACAACCAGCTCAACTTGCGGTAACTTTTAAATCTTTTCAGGCTGTGAAACCCCCAGATTTTCGAGGAACAAAAGATCCAGTTAAAGCCCAGATATGGCTTAAGGAAATGGAGAAGGCCTTCACACTGGTGAAGGTTAGTGATGAGCAGAAGGTAGAGTTTGTTAGCTATTTTCTTAAAGGTGAATCTAATTATTGGTGGGAGTCGGCTAAGGCCTTAGAAGCAACAGGAGTGATTCAGTGGGATAGATTTAAAAGGATTTTTCTGGAGAAGTATTTTCCTAGGTATATGCAGAATCAGATGGAGTTAAAGTTCTTTAATCTTAAGCAGGAGAATATGAGTATTGATGAATATGAGAAGAAGTTTACAGAATTAGCAAGGTTTGTAGGAGATTATGTGGATACAGATGAGAAAAGAGCAAAGAGGTTTCAACAGGGATTGAAGCCATGGTTAAGAAGCAGAGTTGTAGCTTTTGAGATAAACTCATATGCAGAAGTGGTTCAGAAGGCTATGATAATAGAAGGTGAGAGTGATCAGAATCAGAAGGAAATGGGCAATTTATAGAGGAAAGTGGAAGCAATAGAAAGGAATCAGGATCAAGGAAAGTCAACAAATTAGATGGAAAGAAAACCCGGATTTCAGAACCAGGGAAGAAATTTTAAAAGGAATGTGCCCAGAAACAGGAATTCAGAAACCCTTCCTCAGAACCCCAATCAATCAAGATTTCCCCGACCATTTATACCAGAGTGCAAGGCATGTTCTAAGAGGCATACCGGAGCGTGTGTGAAAGCAGATATTGTTTGTTTCAAGTGTAATCAGAAAGGTCATTATGCTAACGAGTGCCGGAATTTGAAATCGAGTGTGACTTGTTACAAGTGTGGTAAGGTGGGACATATGGCTCGAGAGTGCAGATCGCCTATTCCAAACAACAACTTGATGAGATTGACTACCTCTACCCCAGTGAACCAAGTGGCAACTTCTCAGATTCAAACTCAGATTCTAAATCCACCTGTACTTCAGCAAGTTCCAGCCCTTCAAGCTCCAAGTTATCAAGCTTCAGCCTATCCAATTCATGCCCGGACCTTCAACATGAATATGAACGACGCAGTGAGAAGCTCGGATGTAGTGGCAGGTACGCTTTTCGTGAACGCCATTAGTGCAAAAGTGTTAATTGATTCGGGTGCTACTAGATCGTTTGTTTCTAAAGATTTTGTGAATAAGTTGAAGTGTGATACTCGTATGCTAAGAGAAGCTTTGAATATTGTGTTAGCTAATCAGGACCAGATACCAGTAGATAAAGTATGTTCACCTTGTGCAGTAGAGATTTCAGGACATCTTTTTCCCGTCACCTTAATACCTTTTCAATTAGGAGATTTTTACATAATTTTAGGAATGGATTGGCTTACCGAGTTTGATGCGCATATCGATTGTAAGAGTAAGAGAGTTACGTTGAGATCTCCAGAAGGCGATAGAGTTATCTTTAAGGGGCGTAGGCAAACTAGTACGTTTCTTACCGATTAACGAAAGATTTTCGCTTGACAAGTTAGTGCATTTGTACTTGAAAGAGATTGTGACTCGTCATGGAGTTCCAGTATCTATAGTATCTGATAGAGATCCCCGTTTTAACTCAAGATTTTGGAGACAGTTTCAAGAGCATCTCGGAACGCAACTCAGAATGAGCACTGCTTATCATCCCCAGACCGATGGTCAGAGTGAAAGAACGATTCAGACGATTGAAGACATGCTTAGAGTTTTTGCAATAGATTTTAAAGGCAATTCGGACGAGCATCTACCTTTGGTGGAATTTTCTTACAGCAACAGCTATCATGCTAGTATTGGGATGCCTCCATATGAAGCTCTCTATGGAAGGAAGTGTAGATCTCCTGTGTGTTGGGAAGAAGTTGGTGAGCGAAAGATAGTAGGACCAGAATTGATTCAGCAAACGAAAGAGACAGTGGAACTAATTCAGAAAAGATTACGAGCTGCTCAGGACAGGCAGAGGAAGTATGCAGATCCAGTAAGAAAGAAAGTAGATTTCGAAGTAGGAGATCCATTATTGTTAAAAGTTTCGCCATGGAAAGGATTAACCAGATTTGGGAAGAAAGGAAAGTTGAGTCCAAGATTTGTAGGACCTTTTGAGATTTTGCGACGCGTGGGCAGAGTAGCTTATGAATTAGCTTTACCGCCTCAGATGCAGCATATTCATAATGTTTTTCATGTATCGATGCTTAAGAAGTTTCATCCTGACACTAAGTGTGTGATAGAGTATGAGCCTGTAGAAATTCAGCCAGATTTGTATTATGTAGAGCGTCCGATCAGAATAGAAGATCGTAGAGAGAAAGTGCTTAGAAATAAATCAGTTGCGTTAGTTAAAGTTTTGTGGAGGAATCCTAGGGTTGAAGAGTCAACCTGGGAGTTAGAAAGTGATATGTTAGAACAATACCCTCATTTGTTTACATAGCTGATTCTGGGGACAGAATCCTTTTAAGGGGGGAAGGATGTAATATCTGGGAATTTCGTACTCTATAAATTATATTATTTGGAGTTAAAAATGTTATTATGTGCCTTAATTGATGAGTCATTCCATGATTATATGATTGTGAATATGTGTTATGTGCATAATTGCTAGATGTGTTGACATGAAATTGTATTAAATTTTGCATATCTTTTAAATACTCAAATATGATTTTTAATTGCTTAAACATTTTTATAAAATTCTTGGAGTTAGTAAAAATCTTGAAATTTCTTGTTTTATTATCTTTATGTATTTAAAGACTTTTTAAAAATAAAAGTTTAATTTATTTTCGAATTAAAATATTTTACAAGGATTTTTCCATTTATTATTCTTTTTAAAATAGTAAAACTTGTAAAATCCAAATCTTTTCACAAAATGATTTTAAAAATGTTTTAAAAATATATTGAGGAAGGGAATTGCATATTCTAATTTTATGTGTCAATAAATTATTTTTGGATCCAAAATATCTTATAATTAGGATTTAATTGTTAAGTCTTTTATTTAATTAAGTGTATCATTAAAATACATTTTAATCATGTGTGTGTGTGTTATACAAAACCAAAACCCACCCCCCCTTTTCTTTTTACACGGCCGAGACCCCCCCAATGCTCATCTCTCAAAATTCTCTCTAAACTCTCTCAACTTCCATTAACCTTCAACCTCAAGAATCAAGGTAAATCTCCATCAAAACCATTAACTGTTATATATAAAATTACTCCTTTCTTCATCCTCTACAACCCCATGTCTTTTAATTTCGATTTTCATCACTTTTCAAACTAGGGTTTTCGAAAATCAAGCTTCAAAGGTAAGTTTTGTGGGTGTTGATGATTGGGTATACTCCTTGGTAGAGACCCACGAATTTTCGGGCTCTCCGGAGAACCCCAAACCTTCGGCCATGATCGAAAGTTAGCCGAAGGATTGCATGCAAGTGTTAATTCATTGATTTTATGAGATTACTATGTGATATGTGATTGCATGTTAGTGTTTACAAGTTTTTAAGTTAAGTTTGATGATGGGTTTGAGTTTTTATGAGATTACAAGGTGTGGGTATGTATGTTTTGTGAATTGATGTTTGTTAGTAGGTATAAATTAAAAAGGGTTTATGATTTTAATGATTTAAAGTTATGAAATTTGATGGGTTAAAGTTGTAATTTGATTTTGAGTGGTAATTTGTAAGTTAGTGATGTTGGGTTATTGAATATTGGATTGTTAATCAAATTTTGTGTGTAAGTCATTGTGAGGGTTGTGTGTGATTGTTGGTGATGAAGAGGGAGAGGCCGAGAGAGAGAGATTGATGGAGAGGGAGAGAGACCGAGAGGGAGAAAGGAGAGAGAGAGAGAGAAGCCGAGAGAGAGAGAGAGAGAGAGGCCGAGAGGCCGAGGGAGAGATAGAGAGCCGAGAGGAAGAGAAGAGAGATTGTGGTGTGGTTGTGTTAATTCTTGGGAGTTAGTTGCTTGAGTCTTATGTGAATTACTTGATTTAATTGTTGCATGAATTAAATTGTTTACATGATTAATTGTTATGTGAATTTGAATTATGAATTGTATAAGGAGTTGTCATGGAGATAGTATGTTGATTTAGAATTTCTTGGTGGTTAGTAGTAGTCGATATTGATGGAGTTGTAGGCATTGGAAGTGTATTGTGATTGCCTTGTGTTGTTTGAGCCGGTTATAGTCCGGTATGGTTTGACGACTATACAAAGGAGATGCCGCCGAAATTTCAAAAAATATAATAAAACGATTTCAAAACTCTAAGGCACATCTCCAATGTTAAGTCGTAGTGTCATTATAGTACTATGCCATACTACATTATATGTTAGGTGATTTACGTGCTATGTGACTTATATGTTTACATGTATATAAACATGTATGTGTATATACTTATAAAGATATCGATGGGGCGTTAGCATTATTAGGATTGTCTTGTGGTATGTAAACTAATGAGGGGAAAATAAGATATTGTTTATTATTATTATAGGTCCGAGTAGGAGGCCTGGCAAGGAGCCAATCGAAGAGGACGCTATCTAGTGCAATCTCGTGATTTAAGGCAAGTGTACTATCCTACCTTGTTGTTACCATATGATGAATGCCATGAGATATTGAATTGTTAGTTTGTCACAAACTATTTCTTTCTGACCTTATTATTGTCATATACCTTGTGATTGATTTCATACCCCTTGAACTTGACTTGACTTGCTAATCGATAATCATATTTCTTGGAAAACCTTTTCATAACCTTATCGAATTCTTGAATTCTTGAACCAACTACTTAAATATCTTCTTGTACTTGAACTCGTTTCTATCTAAAAACAATTGTTGATTCTTGATTAACCTTTCGTGATTAACTTTTCTTGAATTAACCTTTCTTGACTTAACCAAGTTATACTAAACAGAATCCCAACTCCTAAGAATCCAAAATGAGTGACTTTTCTTCACTTTGCCTTGTCATTTATTTGAAATCCGAAAATCTTATTCTTGTTGATAAACAACTTGATATACATTGATATTCTTGTTTCTTTGAGATGAATTGAAATTTGACAGACTTTGTTTGACCTAAATGGAATTGGATGGAATGTTACTTTAACCGAGGCGCCGGTCCAAATTATATTATTATTATAGGCCAATGTGTGCCTGGGATCCCCTTATATTTGATGAACACCGTATTGGATATGCGGGTTCGGAGCTCTGTCGTGGGCTGATCACCCAGCTTTGCTCGTAGCGTCTTATCAGATATTCCAATTCCTACTCTGTCTATTTTGACATTGATTCAGTTGATACCTTTCATTTGCAGATCTATGTTTCGTGCTTTACAGTTGATTATGTTGCCAGTCTTATATTGTTGGTTTATGCACTTGCTGAGCAATTGGATCAATGATTTTATTTTCCTTAACCTTTCAGTGAAACTCGAAGATGGTAAGGACTCTTGAGACTGCGCGTAAGAATTGTGGTGGTTCAGGTGTAGCCTATAGGAGGCAGTTCCAGGTAGAAGGGAGTGACGATCTGATGGATCTTATTTTTCTAGAACTTTGAACTCACTTTGTAGTAATCTTTTGAACTTAGAATAATTGTGGCTTGTAATAATAATTGTTTTGGAATTGGTAGTTTATATTGTTTCAAACTCTTACCTGTTGGCGATCTAGGCGTGGGATTGGTAATGTCTAATTAATTAATATGCATGCTTTACCATTATCTAGTTAATCTTGATTAAGGGATTTGGGGCCGTCACAATTCTTACTTGTGAAAGAGATGAACTTAAGGTTAAGAATGACAAATTAGTTGATAGAAATAATTTTCTTGAATCTGAGTTAATTCAAATGGAAGAATATAAGTTAAGTTCTGATAAAGCTAAGCATGATTATAGTGTTATTCTTTAGGTTTATGACTATTTCAGAAAAGAACTAGAAGAAGAGAGAGATGTGATTAAGACCATTAACAATTCTGGTAAAAAGACCATAGAAATCTTTGAAAGTGGAATTCGTGGTAAAGTTAATGGTTTAGGTTTTGATAAGGCTAGACAAGAAGAAAAAGTAACTATTATCAATGATGATAGTAAAATAGAAGCTAGCACATCTAAATCTGAAGGTAAGAAAATTGTTTCTGAACCTAATCATGTTAAATTTGTTGATTCAAAAGGTACCCCTGTTGTACACAAAAGGATTAACAATAGTAATTCAGATGAAAAAGTGTTAGAGAAACCTAAGAATGTAAACATAGGATTTCTGTCTAAGTCTCAGTTGAAACAGAGATTAGATGGTCTTTCAGAGTCTAGCAAGATCAAGAGAAATAGGAATGGAAAAGAAGGTATTAACAAAGAGAATAATTACAAGAATGTACCTGATGCACCTAGGAAAAAATGCTATAAGTGTGGAAATCATAATCATTTGGCCCTAGACTGCAATCAAAAACCTTCTTGGAAAACTGAGTCCAGATTTCACAAGACTCAGAAAATTCAATACCAACCACAAAAAGCTTGTTATCATTGTGGTAGTTTACTTCATTCCATTTACATGTGTAGAGAATATCATGAACTGTATTATGACTATTATTCTCTTAAATCTGAAACTTCTAGTCATAAACAGTTTGTGAAATCAGAGTCTAAGGTTGACTCTGCAACAGGTAAAGTAAAGCCAAAATCTTCAAACCCTGTTGTTTCTAAATCTAGTAAGAAAGGATCCAATCAAAGTTGGGTCCTAAAAAATTCTAACTAGTTACTTTTTGTTTGCAGGGCACAGGAAAGAAGCATTCAATTATCTTGGACAGTGGATGCTCTGGACATATGACTGGAAAGAAGTCCCTGATTACAAAGTTTGAGAGGAAAGCTGTCCCAGTAATATCTTTTGGAGATGGCAACAAAGGAGAAACTCTGGGATATGGTTCAATTGTTTTGGGGAATGTCATCATAGAAAATATAGCACAGGTTGATGGCTTGAAACATACTCTTTTAAGCATAAGTCAACTGGGTGATAAAGGTTACAAATCAATCTTTGACAGAGAAGGATGCAAAATCTTGAATATGCAGAATGGAGACATTGTTCTAACTAGTCAAAGACATGGTAACATATGTGAAGCCAGCTTAAGTGATACATCTAAAGGAATTGTTAGATGTCTCTACAGCAAAGCAACAAGTAATGAAAGCTGGAATTGGCACAAGAAACTCCCACATCTCAACTTCAAGAAGCTTAATCAAGTTGTTAAGCATAATATGGTGAGAGGCCTACCTCAGGCAAATTATGTGCAAGATGGACTTTGTGATGCATGTCAGCTTGGAAAACAAAGAAGAACCACTTTCAAGAGCAAGACTGAAAATTCAATTACTGAACCATTTCACATGCTACATCTTGATCTGTTTGGTCCAGTAAACATTATGTCTGTCAGCAAGAAAAGATTTGCTCTAGTAATAGTGGATGATTTCACAAGGTTCACATGGGTGTTCTTTGTACACAAGAAGGATGAAGCTCCTCAGCAAATCATTGAACTTGTCAAGAATATTCAGAATAACTCTGAGTACAAAGTCAAAGTACTTAGGAGTGACAATGGTACAGAATTCAAGAATTCTACAATGGAGAATTTTTGTGCAGACAATGGAATTACTCAACAGTTTTCTGCACCTGGTACACCTCAGCAAAATGGAGTAGTGGAAAGAAAGAATAGGACTCTCATAGAGGCAGCAAGAACAATGCTTGCAAATGCAAAACTTCCAACCTATTTTTGGGTAGAAGCTATTAACACTGCATGTTTCACTCAAAACTGTACCTTGGTAAATAGTCATGGAAAAACTCCCTATGAGATGATCAAAGGAAAGAAACCAAGTCTGAAATACTTTCACATCTTTGGATGCAAATGCTATGTCCTAAAAGTTCATCCAGAACAACTTTGAAAATTTGAAGCCAAATCGGATGAAGCAATCTTTCTAGGATATTCAGCATCTAAGGCCTTCAAAGTTTATAATCTCAGAACTCACATTGTTATGGAATCAATTCATGTTGCATTTGATGATAAGAAATTTGGAATTCTGCAAACTGATGAGAGCCATGACAATTTGTAATTTGAAAATCTGAAGAATTCTGAGATACTCTCCAGTGATGATGAAGGTTCTCCAGAAGGAATTTCTATTGCTTCTCAAAGGAATGCTACTGTTGAGGGGGAGCAAATAAATCAAAGAGAACACAGTGATCATCAGGAACAGACTAGCTATTTAGAGTCTACTCCATCAGGAACTGATCTTTCAGAGTCTACTGAGGAAAGATCAGTAACTAGCAGCAATATGGAATCTATTGATTCTACTGATCAAAGGGGAGTTATTGAAGGCAAAGAGAATTCTTCTACAAGAGATACCACTAACTCATGGGGAAAATCTAGCAGAGGCAATCTACCACCTGTTAGAAAATGGACAAAGGATCATACTGAAGATTTGATTATTGGTGATCCAAATAGTGGTGTTCGAACTAGAAGATCAATACAAAACGAATGCTTGTATAGTTGTTCTCTCAAAGAATGAACCTAAGAAGGTTGAAGAAGCCTTACAGGATCCTGATTGGGTAATTGCAATGCAGGAGGAGTTAAATGAGTTTGAGAGAAACAAAGTCTGGAAACTGGTACCAAGACCTAAAGATAGATCTATTGTTGGTGCAAAGTGGGTTTTCAGAAACAAGCTAGATGAATCTGGTATGATTGTAAGAAACAAAGAAAGACTGGTGGCCAAGGGTTATTCTCAAGAAGAAGGCATTGTTTATGATGAAACCTTTGCTCCTGTAGCAAGATTGGAAGCAATCAGAATGTTTCTTGCATTTGCAGCTCATTCAAAATTCAAGGTATACCAGATGGATGTAAAGAGTGCTTTTCTAAATGGCAAACTTGATGAGGAAGTGTATGTGGAACAGCCACCTGGATTTGTTGATCCAAAGTTTCCAAATCATGTCTACAAACTTGACAAGGCACTCTATGGACTAAAGCAGGCACCAAGAGCATGGTATGAGACTTTGTCTAAATTTCTTCTTGAAAATGGCTTCACAAGAGGTACAATTGACAAAACTCTATTCTTTAGAAAGATAAAAGGTGAATTGCTTTTAGTTCAAGTTTATGTTGATGATATCATATTTTGCTCTACTAATGAAAAGTTGTGTGCTAAGTTTAGCAAGCTTATGCAGTCTAAGTATCAGATGAGCATGATGGGTGAATTAAATTATTTCTTAGGCTTGCAGGTCAAACAGACTGAGACTGGTATTTTCATTAATCAGTCAAAGTATATCAAAGATCTTTTAAGAAGATTTGACTTTCAAGACTGTGCAGTTGCAAAAACACCCATGGCAACAGCCACTAAACTAGACTCTGATCCTAAAGGAAAGAGTGTGGATAATACTAGTTATAGAGGCATGATAGGCTCATTGTTATATCTAACTGCAAGTAGACCAGATATAATGTTTTCTACCTGTTTATGTGCTAGATTCCAAAGTGATCCTAAGGAATCTCATTTAATTGCTGTGAAGAGAATTTTTAGATATCTCAAAGGAACTCCAAATCTTGGTTTGTGGTATCCTAGAGAATCTGATTTCTTCCTAATTGGCTATTTAGACTCTGATTATGCAGGGTGTAAGATAGATAGGAAAAGCACTACAGGTACATGTCAATTCTTGGGAAACAGATTGATTTCTTGGGCAAGTAAGAAGCAACAATCAGTTTCAACCTCAACTGCAGAAGCTGAATACATAGCAGCAGGCAGTTGTTGTGCACAGCTCCTTTGGATAAGAAATCAGTTGATGGATTATGGTATGACACTTAGTAATATTCCTATGTTTTGTGATAATACTAGTGCTATCAAAATTGCAGAAAATCCAGTTCAACATTCAAGGACTAAGCACATTGATGTCAGGTATCATTTTATTAGAGAACATATTGAGAATGGTACTGTGGAACTTCATTTCGTTCTTACTGACAAACAGCTTGCAGATATTCTAACTAAACCACTTGATGGGACTATATTCAGTAGATTAGTAAGTGAGTTAGGAATGTTAAATTTCTAGATCTTTAACATCTGCAAAAGTAGCAAGGTATGTTGTTTTTAGCTTATAGACTTGATATTTTGTCAGGATCTATATTTGATTGTTAAATGCTTTAGCTATAACACTTTGCCTTGATAAATTTCAGTATGATAGACTTGTTAATAATCATCATGATTAGAATTGTTATCAGGATGCTGACGTCATCAGTATTGTGTCAGTATCAGGATTGTGAAAATTGTTTCAGATCCTGACGTTTACTTTGTGTAGTAATCTAATTCTGTGATGTGTTAAGTCTATGCCAGCAAGTTTTAATATTTGCATACTGATAATTTATACATCATTCAAATCAGTCAATAAACAATAGAGACAAGTAGATAATAAGAAATTGTATTTTCATTAATTGAAAGCATTACATACATGGAAATGAAATACAACATCTTTTTGTCTAACTTCTACTGATAATCCTATACTTGTCTAATGAAATAGATTCTGAGATACAGGACAAGGAGCATCTCAAGAAATCCATCAGGGGATGTGAACAGCCTCATCTGCTCTTAGATTCCTTGTCTGGGCGACTTGAATGAGAGTAGCTGACTTAAATGTATAGCATCCTCATCAAGATCAACCTCAGACTCTCGGCCAAATTCTTTGTTAGGAATAATTCTTGAGTTGTGATGTTAAGAATAGAATTTTACTTATACTTCTTGTATATCCTGATTTTATAAAGGATTTAGCACTTTTAATAGGAAATATGTGTTCGACAGTAATCTGTAAGGTTTAGTCACGAATGAACAGTGTATCGGAGACTACATGTCAGGAACAGAGAGCAAATCCTGATGAAGGTTTAATACTGATGGTGATCAGATACTGATGCAAGATGAAGTCCTGATATCAGTCGTGTTACTGATGATGTCATTATGGATGCTACAGAAACTGGCAAGTGCTATAAAACAGGATCTTTGTTTGAGGAACAAGCAAAAAGATATTATGAAGGGAAGAATTTTCTATTGATGGAAACTATCAACTGGTCGGCAGAACATTGTCATGTATAGATTATCTTTCTGTTATTAGTTGATAGGTAGCATTATAAATACTCTCTCTATATCATTGTAAAAAGAGTTCGGTTTATGAGGTTTGTAATCGTGAGTATACGAGAGTACAAACAGAGAGAGATTTGTATTGTCAGCAGCTGCTAAAGGTATTTGTACACCTTTGGTAGAGTTTGTATTTGATCTTATTAATACAAACAGAGTTTGATTCATTCGTTTATTCTTGTTCATCTAACCAAGCAAAAATCAGACACGATTATATAACTTGTATTCAACCCCCCTTCTACAAGTTATTCGAGTTAACAATTGGTATCAGAGCAGGTTGATTTCGAATAATCATAAAGATCTGCAATCATGTCTGGTTATAAGGATGGGAATGCTAAGATTCCTATGCTCAAGAGAAACAAATATACTCTATGGGAAGTAAAGATGTTGCATCATCTGGAAGCAACAGATCCTGATTATCTTGACAGAATCAGAGATGGACCTTTTGTTCCAACAAAGGTCGTTGGACAAGCAACTGTTGATGGTGTGGTTGTTCCAGAACATACAGCAGAGAAGCCTAAATCTGAGTGGTCAGATAAGGACAAGGAGAATGTTCTTAAAGATGCTAAAGTGAGAAACATATTATTCAACAGTCTTGATTCTGTTCTCACTAACTATGTTCTCTCTTGTAAAACTGCTAAGGATATATGGGACAATCTTAAGGTTCACTGTGAAGGAACTAAGCCTGTCAGTAAGAATATGAGGACACTACTTATACAACAGTATGAGTACTTTGAATCCAAGTCTGGTGAGTCACTTACTGATACTTTTGATAGGTTTACAAAACTCATCAATGAGATGGCCATGCATGGTAAATATTATGACCTGGAGGATATGAATACAAAGTTCATGAAAGCTTTGCCTGATTTCTACAATGAGAAGATATCTGCGATTGAGGAAGCTAATGATCTGGATGAGATATCATTAGAGGCAGTGTATGGAAAACTAAGAGCTTATGAACTTGACAAGCAGCAGAAGAAGAGCAGGAGTGAAGGAAAGATGAAGACTGTTGCACTTTCTGCTCAATCTGAATTAAAGAAGCTTCCGGAAGAACAGCATGAATAAATTGTTGTAAAGAACTCAAGGAAGAAGAAAAGCAAAGAAAGTTCTAAGTCAGAGACTACTGATATGGACTCTGACAACGGTGATTCTGAATCAGAGATGTAGGAACTCTTTGCTATGTTTGCTAAAGCTTTCAAGAAAGGAAGATTCAACAGGAGAAGATTTAGCAAAGGACCTTTTCAAAAGAAAGAGGAGAAGAAGAGTGACAAAAGCAAAAGTACAATTGTCAAGCTTGATGAGGCCAAGATCAAATGCTTTAATTGCAGTGAGCTTGGACACTTTGCTAGTGAGTGTAAGAATCCAAGGAATACAGGAAAGGGCAATGCACTTATGGTCACACAGAAGGATTGGGCTGACTCCAGTGATTCTGAAGATGAATTGGATTATGACAACATTGCACTGATGGCAAATGTTTCAGACAAACCTGGATCTCCAAAGAAAACTTCTCCATCTTTTGTTAAGGTATCACTTCACTCTCTTGATTCATTTGATAGCTTAAATTCTGATGAAATTAGATCTATCCATGCTGAGTTTAAGAATCTTATGACTAATTTTAGAATTCTTACTAGTGAAAGAGATAAACTTAAGGGTAAGAATGATAAGTTAGTTGATAGAAATAATTTTCTTGAATCTGAGTTAATTCAAATGGAAGAATACAAGATAAGTTCTGATAAAGCTAAGCATGATTATAGTGTTATTCTTGAGGCTTATGACTATGTTAGAAAAGAACTAGAGGAAGAGAGAGAGGTGATTAAAACCATTAACAATTCTGGTAAAAAGACACAAGAAATCTTTGAAAATGGAATTCGTGGTAAAGTTAATGGTTTAGGTTTTGATAAAGCTAGACAAGAAGAAAAAGTAGCTATTGTCAATGATGATAGTAAAATAGAAGCTAGCACATCTAAATCTGAAGGTAAGAAAATTGTTTCTGAACCTAGTCATGTGAAATTTGTTGATTCAAAAGGTACCCCTGTTGTACACAAAAGAATTAACAATAGAAATTCAGATGAGAAAGTGTTAGAGAAACCTAAGAATGTAAACATAGGTTTTCTGTCTAAGTCTCAGTTGAAACAGAGACTAGATGGTCTTTCAGAGTCTAGCAAGATCAAAAGAAATAGGAATGGAAAAGAAGGTATTAATAAAGAGAATAATTACATGAATGTACCTGATGCACCTAGGAAAAAATGCTATAAGTGTGGAAATCATAATCATTTGGCCCTAGACTGCAATCAAAAACCTTCTTGGAAAACTGAGTCCAGATTCCCCAAGACTCAGAAAATTCAATACCAACCACAGAAAGCTTGTTATCATTGTGGTAGTTTACTTCATTCCATTTACATGTGTAGAGAATATCATGAACTGTACTATGACTATTATTGTTTGAAATCTGAAACTCCTAGTCACAAACAGTTTGTGAAATCAGAGTCTAAGGTTGACTCTGCAACAGGTAAAGTAAAAGCAAAATCTTCAAAGCCTGTTGTTTCTAAATCTAGTAATAAAGGATCCAATCAAAGTTGGGTCCTAAAAAATTCTAACTAGTTACTTTGTGTTTGCAGGGCACAGGAAAGAAGCATTCAATTATCTTGGATAGTGGATGCTCTGGACAGATGACTGGAAAGAAGTCCCTGCTTACAAAGTTTGAGAGGAAAGCTGGCCCAGTAATATCTTTTGGAGATGGCAACAAAGGAGAAACACTGGGATATGGCTCAATTGTTTTGGGGAATGTCATCATAGAAAATGTAGCACTGGTTGAAGGCTTGAAACATACTCTTTTAAGCATAAGTCAACTGGGTGATAAAGGTTACAAATCAATCTTTCACAGAGAAGGATGCAAAATCTTGAATATGCAGAATGGAGACATTGTTCTAACTGGTCAAAGACATGGTAACATATATGAAGCCAGCTTAAGTGATACATCTAAAGGAATGGTTAGATGTCTCTACAGCAAAGCAATAAGTGATGAAAGCTGGAATTGGCATAAGAAGCTCTCACATCTTAATTTCAAGAAGCTTAATCAACTTGTTAAGCACAATCTGGTGAGAGGCCTACCTCAGGCAAATTATGTGCAAGATGGACTTTGTGATGCATGTCAGTTTGGAAAGCAAAGAAGAACCACTTTCAAGAGCAAGACTGAAAATTTAATTACTGAACCATTTCACATGCTACATCTTGATCTGTTTGGTCTAGTAAACATTATGTCTATCAGTAAGAAAAGATTTGCTCTAGTAATAGTGGATGATTTCACAAGGTTTACATGGGTGTTCTTTCTACACAAGAAGGATGAAGCTCCTCAGTAAATCATTGAACTTGTCAAGAATATTCAGAATAACTCTGAGTACAAAGTCAAAGTACTTAGGAGTGACAATGGTACAGAATTCAAGAATTCTACAATGGAGGGGTTTTGTGCAGGCAATGGAATTACTCAACAGTTTTCTACACCTGTTACACCTCAGCAGAACGGTGTAGTGGAAAGAAAGAACATGACTCTCATAGAGGCAAAAAGAACCATGCTTGTAGATGCAAAACTTCCAACCTATTTTTGGGCAGAAGCTATTAACACTGCATGTTTCACTCAAAATTGTACTTTAGTAAACAGTCATGGAAAGACTCCCTATGAGATGATCAAAGGAAAGAAACCAAGTGTGAAATACTTTCACATCTTTGGATGCAAATGCTATGTCCTAAAAGTTCATCCAAAACAACTTGGAAAATTTGAAGCCAAATCGGATGAAGCAATCTTTCTAGGATATTCAGCATCTAAGGCCTTCAAAGTTTATAATCTCAGAACTCACATTGTTATGGAATCAATTCATGTTGCATTTGATGATAAGAAATTTGGAATTCTGCAAACTGATGAAAGCCATGACAAATTGGAATTTGAAAATCTGAAGAATTCTGAAATACTCTCCAGTGATGATGAAGGTTCTCCAAAAGGAATTTCTATTGCTTCTAAAAGGAATGCTATTGTTGAGGGGGAGCAAATAAATCAAAGAGAACACGGTGATCATCAGGAGCAGACTAGCTATTCAGAGTCTACTCCATCAGGAACTGACTTTTCAGAGTCTACTAAGGAAAGATCAGTAACTAGCAGCAATATGGAATCTACTGATTCTATTGATCAAAGGGGAGTTATTGAAGGCAGAGAGAATTCTTCTACAAGAGATACCACTAACTTAGTGGGAGAGACTAGCAGAGTTAATCTACCACCTGTTAGAAAATGGAAAAAGGATCATACTGAAGATTTGATTATTGGTGATCCAAATAGTGGTGTTCGAACTAGAAGATCAATTCAAAATGAATTCTTGTACAGTTGTTTTCTCTCAAAGAATGAACCTAAGAAGGTTGAAGAAGCCTTACAGGATCCTGATTGGGTAATTGCAATGCAGGAAGAGTTAAATGAGTTTGAGAGAAACAAAGTCTGGAAACTGGTACCAAGACCTAAAGATAGATCTATTGTTGGTGCAAGATGGGTTTTCAGAAACAAGCTAGATGAATCTGGTATGATTGTAAGAAACAAAGCTAGACTGGTGGCCAAGGGTTACTCTCAAGAAGAAGGCATTTATTATGATGAAACCTTTGCACCTGTAGCAAGATTGGAAGCAATCAGGATGTTTCTTGCATTTGCAGCTCATTCAAAATTCAAGGTATACCAGATGGATGTAAAGAGTGCATTTTTAAATGGCAAGCTTGATGAGGAAGTATATGTGGAGCATCCACCTGGATTTGTTGATCAAAAATTTCCAAATCATGTCTACAAACTTGACAAGGCACTCTATGGACTAAAGCAGGCACCAAGAGCATGGTATGAGACTTTGTCTAAATTTCTTCTTGATAATGGCTTCACAAGAGGTACAATCGACAAAACTCTATTCTTTAGAAAGATAAAAGGTGAATTTCTTTTAGTTCAAGTTTATGTTGATGATATTATTTTTGGTTCTACTAATGAAAAGTTGTGTGCTAAGTTTAGCAAGCTTTTGCAGTCTAAGTATCAGATGAGCATGATGGGTGAACTAAATTATTTTTTAGGCTTGCAGGTCAAACAGACTGAGACTGGTATTTTCATTAATCAGTCAAAGTATATCAAAGATCTCTTAAAAAGATTTGACTTTCAAGACTGTGCAGTTGCAAAAACACCCATGGCAATAGCCACTAAACTAGACTTTGATCCTAAGGGAAAGAGTGTGGATAATACTAGTTATAGAGGCATGATAGGCTCATTGCTATATTTAACTGCAAGTAGACCAGATATAATGTTTTCTACTTGTTTATGTGCTAGATTCCAAAGTGATCCTAAGGAATCTCATTTAATTGCTGTGAAGAGAATTTTTAGATATCTTAAAGGAACTCTAAATCTTGGTTTGTGGTGTCCTGGAGAATCTGATTTTTCACTAATTGGCTATTCAGACTCTGATTATGCAGGGTGTAAAATAGACAGGAAAAGCACTACAGGTACATGTCAATTCTTGGGAAACAGATTGATTTCTTGGGCAAGCAAGAAGCAACAATCAGTTTCAACCTCAACTGCAGAAGCTGAATACATAGCAGCAGGCAGTTGTTGTGCACAGCTCCTTTGGATAAGAAATCAGTTGATGGATTATGGTATGACACTTAGTAATATTCCTATGTTTTGTGATAATACTAGTGCTATCAAAATTGCAGAAAATCCAGTTCAACATTCAAGGACTAAGCACATTGATGTCAGGTATCATTTTATTAGAGAACATATTGAGAATGGTACTGTGGAACTTCATTTTGTTCCTACTGACAAACAGCTTGCAGATATACTAACTAAACCACTTGATGAGTCTACATTCATTAGATTGGTTAGTGAGTTAGGAATGTTAAATTTCTAGATCTTTAACATCTGCAGAAGTAGCAAGGTATGTTGTTTTCAGCTTATAGACTTGATATTAGTTTCAGGATCTATATTTGATTATTAAATGCTTAAGCTGTAACATATTACTTTATAAATTTCAGTATGATAGACTTGTTATTTAACATCAGGATCAGGATTTCTATCAGTATGCTGACGTCATCAGTATTGTTATCAGTATTGTGTCAGTATCAGGATTTTTGAGATATCTGTTTCAGATCCTGACGTTAAATTTATGCAGTGATTCAATTCTGAGTTATGTTAAGTCTATTCTAGCAAGTTTTCATATGGACATACTGATAATTTATACATCATTCAGATTAGTCAATAAACAACAAAGACAAGTAGATAATAAGAAGTGGTATTTTCATTGATTAAAAGCATTACATACATGGAAATGAAATACAATATCTTTTTGTCTAATTTCTACTGATAATTCTACTCTTGTCTAAAGTTGTTGTTGTTCTAAGTCTTCAGAGATCTACTTCAGGACAAGGAGCATCTCAAGAAATCCATCAGGGAATTTGTTCTTGGATTCCTTGTCTGGGCGACTTGGATGAGAGCAGCTAACTTAAATGGATAGCATCTCCATCAAGATCAACCTCAGACTCTCGGCCAAATTCTTCATCCTCAAGTTTTGAGGATGTTAGAAGGTGATTGTATTCAACAGATGGATGTTTTAGGAGAAATTTCTGGACATTATCTTCTTCAACGAGATGATCAAGAACAGGTTGTTCATTGATTGTGAAAAATCTAAAGGTGGGATTCAAATGGCGATGTGGTTTGAGAATCATTGTTGAGAGAAAAGAAACTGAAAGGTTTATGGAGAATGGCATAAGGCGTCTGTTTCTTTTATAGAAAGGCGTGAGAAGCTGAACAGTCACTTGGAACTATCAATGAAGTCAGACGTTAATTATTGCGTGAGACTGTATTTCTTGTTTTCAAGAAATGTCGAATATATCTAACCAATTGATTTTGTTCAGATTAATTGTTTATTTCTTTTTCAGATAAAAGAAAAATGCCACGTGGAAACTCCATATTAAGTCTCTAGAATCAGGATGATGTTGATCAGGATTTCAAATGTGACCATCAGGATTTGAGATTTATTATTATTATTTAAATCACATTGCATTGTATGATTATTTTGATGGGATATCACAACAGGAAAAGGAAGCTGATCAGTATTGAGTTTTATCTTGATAATACCCTAATTTATTTCATGAAAATCAATTTTGGATTTTATCTTCCAAAAATCGTGGGTAACCGCACTTTTCAGGGACTGACACCTGTCAACCTACATGTCGTCATGAGATAGTGGTCTGAAAGATTTATGAAATATATTTATTTTGAAACTCTAATCATGTAATTGCTTTCCTTAATTTCACATTCTCTAAAGCAAAAACACTCTCGAGTTCTCAAAATCTCTAATCCATTTCAAGAATTTTTCAAGTTCTTTTTCAGATCAAAATCAATGGCAGCTCAGAGAAGATTACCTAAATCAGTGGCTTTTAAGTTTGGTGACTTTGATTTTATGACTAACAATCATGTAGCAGCAATCACCAATAAGGAAGGAGTATTAACTGATTTTCATCCAATCATGGACTTTCTGGCAAATGGACCATTAAGTTATGCATTGACAGCATCTCCACAGATTAATCAAGTAGCTGTTTCACAAGCTTGGGAGAATGCTGAGGTAATTGATTCTACTCAGAGTCAATCAGGTAAGATTGTTCTACACTTAGGACAAGACTCATTTGATATTACTGAATCTGTTGTTAATTCAGTACTTCACTTACCTGTTAGTTTGAATTATGAGAATGAACCATCTGATGATGATGTTAGAACTATGTTATTTGCATTAGGTTACAATGGATCTCTAGATAACATGAGCCAGTTAAGAAGACCTTGTCTTAGGAAAGAGTGGTCTTTCTTCTTTGATCAATTAGCCAAATGCTTTACTGGTAAATGTAGTTCTTTTGATCAAATTACTGCTGTTACTTCTCACATTGCTTACAGCTTATTATATAACAGAGTAATTAACATTGGTAACATTATCTTGAGTCAGATGTGTCTTAAACTTGGGTCAAGAGATCAAGGCAGGAAAATGGTTTATTATCATAGATTCATGCAAATGTTTATTAACCATTTTATTCCTGATATTGAAGCTAGATTTGGAAGGGAACATTGTGTTTCTTCTTATGTACAGCAAAAGAGAATTTTCTCTGACATTACAAAGAAGGACAATGAAAAGAATCTAGATGAAATACCTACAATACACTATCCACAGCATGTTCAGGTAATTCTTCAAACTCATCTTCCTACTCTCTACAATTCTTCTTTCTTTTGTGGTAAAATGGCTCAGGAATCTCAATTGGAGGAGAACCACCCTGTGTCTACCCAAGTAGCCCAAAACATTATAGTTTCTGAAACAATTCAAGAACCATGTTTTGATCCACAGCCTATTGTTTCAAAGAAACCAACCTCTGTTGTCTCTCAAAAGACCTCAGTTGTAAGGAATAGAAGATTTGTTGTATCAAGTAGTAGTAGTAGTTCTAGTGAAGATGATGATAATCTAACTCTTGCTGAAAGAGCAGAATTGAAGGCTACAATTAACCTTTCTCTGTTAACACAAAGAGATGAAGCACCTAGTCACAGTCAGGCTGCAGTTTCTCAAAAGACTGTAGTACTTAAAAAGGGAAAATAGTTACTGGATACTGTCTCTCAAAAGACTGTGTCTATTGAAAAAGGATATCATCCCAAGATCACTACTGTGTAAACACCTCTTGAGTCTTCTCAGGATAAATCTTTTGCTCACTATACCAGGAGAATAAGGAGAAAGATTCAATTGTCACCTACACACACAGAGTCTAGTCCAACTAATATCATGCAGGTTTCTACAAATAAAGCAATAATCAAGTCAGCAAATGACAATAGAGATCTGGATATTGATTCTTCATGGGAAACTACATTATCATACAGACTGGCTATGGGAGTTATTTCTATCAAAGTGAAGCTGTCCAGGCCTGTTCTAGATTTTCTAATTGAAAGAGTACCAAAACTTTCATTTCCAGAAGAGTATGGACTTCTACATCAAAGACTTGACTTAATGAAGATGTATTTCTATGTATCTGTCATAAGGCAATTAGTCAAGAAATTTGGACTCTCAAAGCATGTTGCACTTCAATCACTTCATTCATATTTATTTGACAAGGATGTCATTATTGAAGATGCTTCAGCTCAAGGTGAACAACAGGAGGAAGTAGCTAGAGAAAAGCAGTCAATAGGAGATACTATTGCACCAGTGGTGGATAGTAGGACAGATCATATCACAGTCACTGCAACACAAGAACCATCTAGTCAGAGGTTGGATGACTCAGGAACTGTGATAGCTGATGCTGAAAGGTCTTCTGTGTTGACTGAAATTGCAAGTGAGAAACCCTATGATATGGGAGGAATAACTATGACTGATTTTCTTGAAGATCAACCAAACATTGTTCAGTCAGAGTCTATCCACCTTGAGGGTGTGTCTCAGCAACCAACACTTAAAGACGGTGATGTACTAACTATGGTGTCTAATGAAGTATTACTGAAGACATCAGAGTTTAGTAGAGAGCCTGAAAGTGGTATACTGGAGCCTGTAATCTCTGGAAGGAAAGAAGATGATTGTAAGGGTTCAGAGATTATAGCAGCTCACTCCTTGGAGAAAACCTCAAGCCCCATGCCAAATGAGGAACCCTCTCTCCATGTGAGTTCAGGTATAAAAAATTCTTCTAACCTCTGTTTTTCTGTAGGTCATGAGAGCACTTATCCAAATTTTAGTGATATACTTGAAAAGATGGATATTGATCCACAATCTGAGAGGCTGGTTCCTGACCAGGCAAAAGGTGAGGTAGAAAGAGTGTTGACTTTAGATAGTCAAAGTGAGAATGAGGGTATGGATGATCAACTCCATAGTGAGGGAGAGAAAATTAGGAAACCACCATCGTTTGATTTCTGGGATCAGGTTTTTCCTGAATCTTGGTCTGATAATCTTGGTATGGATGCTGGTACTTATTCTTTTATCAAGATGTATGAGAAGAATGACTTAGCAAAGCACAACTCAAAGCCAGAAGTTAAAGCTCAGAAGCAGAAAGAGAGGCTTGTAGGAATTATAAACAGAAGAGGTGAAAGACTAAGACAAACTTCTACACCATCAGTACCAGAAGATATTTCTAATGATCCAAGTATTCCTTTGTTTGTACTTCCAATATCAGCCAGAATTGAGACATCAATAGTATCTGATCAATCAAATGAGGAGTCAGGTTTTGAAGATGTTAGTACACAGAATACTGGTGAAGGACAAGATGATCATATTGCAGCTTCAGATCAGAAAGATGAAGATGTTTGTAACTCTAATCGAGTTTTATTACTTGAATATCATTCTACACAGGCAACTTCTTCTACAAAACTTGAATCTGAAGATATTCCAAACACTTCCAACATTGAAGTCAATTCTGAAGTTCTACAAGACATTCAGAAATCTCAAGTTGAAATTCAATCAAGACTTCAAACACTTGAAGATAACCAAGTCACTATTATGGAAAATCAAGCAGTTCTGATGAATCTCATTTGTTCTTTTACTGAATCTCTTGGAATTAATGTTGCTGATGTCAAAAAAGGGGAGATAAAGACAATTCAAAGACAACAACAACAACAGACTGGGGATAAAAGAAGAACTGGGGGACATAAAGATTGTGACAGAGGTGAATCTCATTATGGAAGTGATAAAGGAAAAGAAGCATCAAATAGTTGAATTCTTTCAAAGAGGAGGTACTTAACTTCATGATTTTTGAATTCATAAATTCTATTCTGATTGTATTGTTATATGTTTTGACATCAACAACTCAGATTTATGCTTCAGATTTTAAAGCATAAATAGGGGGAGATTGTTAGGAATAATTCATGAGTTGTGATGTTAAGAATAGAATTTTACTTATACTTCTTGTATATCCTGATTTTATAAAGGATTTAGCACTTTTAATAGGAAATATGTGTTAGACAGTTATCTATAAGGTTTAGTCAGGTATGAACAGTGTATCGGAGACTACATGTCAGGAACAGAGAGCAAATCCTGATGAAGGTTTAATACTGATGGTGATCAGATACTGATGCAAGATGAAGTCCTGATATCAGTCGTGTTACTGATGATGTTATTATGGATGCTACAGAAACTGGCAAGTGCTATAAAACAGGATCTTTGTTTGAGGAACAAGCAAGAAGATATTATGAAGGGAAGAATTTTCTATTGATGGAAACTATCAACTGGATGGCAGAACATTGTCATGTATAGATTATCTTTCTGTTATTAGTTGATAGGTAGCATTATAAATACTCTCTCTATATCATTGTAAAAAGAGTTCGGTTTATGAGGTTTGTAATCGTGAGTATACGAGAGTACAAACAGAGAGAGATTTGTATTGTCAGCAACTGCTTAAGGTATTTGTACACCTTTGGTAGAGTTTGTATTTGATCTTATTAATACAAACAGAGTTTGATTCATTTGTTTATTCTTGTTCATCTAACCAAGCAAAAATCAGACACGATTATATAACTTGTATTCAACGCCCCCCCTTCTACAAGTTATTCGAGTTAACATTCTTCATCCTCAAGTTTTGAGGAGGTTAGAGGGTGATTGTATCCAACAGATGGATGTTCTAAGAGAAGGTTCTGGACATTATATGGATCTACTCCAATCATGTAAAAAACGATGAGAAAAGTCATCTCTTCAAAGAGACGAATATTGAATCTTTGGTGTTCATCATCTGTGAGAAATCGAAAGATTGGATTGAAGGTCATTGTATTTTGTGGAAGCTCTGTGTTTACAGAGAGGTTTTGTGTGTTTTTGGAGTTAAGAAAGCAAAACACATCAAGGGTTTATAAAGGAAAGAATGAAGAAGCTGAACAGTCATTTTAAATATTAAATGTATCGGCGTATATATCTATACGTATGACTGGTCCTTTCATATTTCCAAGATATTTTTGACAATCTAACAAATTTTTTTTGTTTAGATTATTGATGTTCTTTCCAGGTTAAATTCTAAAATTGCCACGTGGAACTCCATTTAATCTTTGGAATCAGGATGATAGTGATCAGGAAAACGAAATTAATTTCATCAGGATTGATGATTATTTTTATTATTTTTAATCACATTCAGAGTTGTGATTATCTTGGTGAAAAAGATCACATCAGAAAATGAAGCTGATCAGTATTGACTTTATTTTGATTTACTCTGATTTATTTAATTGAAATCAATTTTGGATTTTATTTTCCAAAAATCATGGGTAAATTGCATTTTTCAGGGACTGACACCTGTCAACCTACGTGTCAACGTGGGTTAGTGGGTCTGAAGGATTTTTGAATATATCTTTATTTTGAGACTCTGATTGTTTATTGCTAACTTCTAATTCAAATTTCCTAAGGCAAAAACATTCATTAAGTGCTCAAAATCTCTAATCAATTTCAAGATTTCTCAAGTTCTTTTCAGATCAAAAATGGCAGCTCAGAGAAGTCTACCTAAATCAGTAGCTTTCAAGTTTGGTGACTTTGATTTTTTGATTAATAATCATGTTGCAGCAATCACCAGCAAGAAAGGAGTATTAGCTGATTTTCATCCGATAATGGACTTCATGGCGACAGGACCACTGAGTTATGCATTATCAACATCTCCACAAATAAATCAAGCTGCTGTTTCACAAGCTTGGGAGAATGCTGAGGTAATTGATTCTACTCAGAGTCAATCAGGTAAGATTGTTCTACACTTAGGACAAGATACTTATGACATTACTGAATCTGTTGTTAATTCAGTACTTCACTTACCTGTTACTGATAATTATGCAAGTGAACCATCTGATGATGATGTAAGAACTATGTTGTCTGCATTAGGTTATAGTGGATCTCTAGACAACATGAGCCAGTTAAATAGGTCTTTTCTTAGGAAGGAATGGTCTTTCTTCTTTGATCAAATTGCTAAATGTTTTACTGGCAAATGTAGTTCTTTTCAACAAATTACTTCAGTTACTTCACATATTGCTTACAGTTTGCTTTATGACAGAGTAATTAACATTGGTCACATTATCTTAAATCAGACGAGTCTTAAACTTGGGTCAAGAGATCAAAACAGGAAAATGGTTTATTATCATAGATTTATGCAAATGTTTATTAACCATTTTATTCCTGATGTTGAAGCTAGATTTGGTAGAGAACATTGTGTTTCTTCTTATGTACAGCAAAAGAGAATTTTCTCTAACATTACAAAGAAGGACAATGAAAAGAATCTAGATGAAATACCTGTATTTCATTATCCACATCATGTTCAGGTAATTCTTAAAACTCATCTTTCTACTCTCTACAATTCTTTTTTCTTTTGTGGTGAAATGGATCAGGAATCTCATTTGGAGGAGAACCCACCTGTGTCTACCCAAGTAGCCCAAAACATTATAGTCTCTAAAACAAATCAAGAACAACATTTTAATCCACAGCCAATTGTTTCAAAGAAACCAACCTCTGGTGTTTCTCAAAAGACATCAGTTGTAAGGAAGAGAAGATTTGTTGTGTCAAGTAGTAGTAGTTCTAGTGAAGATGATGATAATATATCTCTTGCTGAGAGAGAAGAATTGAAGGCTGCAATTCGACTTTCTAAGCTAGGACAAAGAGATGAAGCACCTAGTCACAGCTAGGCTGCGGTCTCTCAGGATAAATCTTTTGCTCACTATACTAGGAGAACAAGGAGAAAGATTCAATTGTCACCTACACACACAGAGTCTAGTCCAACTAATATCATGCAAGTCTCTACAAATGAAGCTACAATCAATTCAGCAAATGACTATAGAGATCTGGATATTGATTCTTCATGGGAAACTACATTATCATACAGACTGGCTATGGGACTAATTTCTCTCAAAGTGAAGTTGTCAAGGCCTGTTCAATATTTTCTGGTTGAAAGAGTACCAAAACTTTTATTTCCAGATGAATATGGACTTCTACATCAAAGACTTGACTTAATGAAGATGTATTTCTATGTATCTGTCAGAAGACAATTAGTCAAGAAATTTGGACTCTCGAAGCATGTTGCACTTCAATCACTTCATGCATATTTATTTGACAAGGATGTCATTATTGAAGATGCTTCAGCTCAAGGTGAACAACTGGAGGGAATAGATAGTGGAATGCAGTCAACAGAAGATACTATTGCACCAGTGGTGGATAGTAGGAAAGATCATATCATAGTCACTGCAACACAAGAACCATCTAGTCAGAGGTTGGATGACTCAGGAGCTGTGATAGCTGATGTTGAACGATCTTCTGTGAAGACTGAAATTGCAAGTGAGAAACCCTATGATATGGGAGGAATGACTTTGATTGATTTTTCTGAAGATCAAACAAATATTGTTTAGTCAGAGTCTATCTACCTTGAGGGTGAGTCTCAACAAACAACACTTAAAGACGGTGACATACTAACTATGGTGTCTAATGAAGTATTACTGAAGACATCAGAGTCTAGTAGAGACCCTGAAAGTGGTATACTGGAGCCTGTAGTCTCTGAAAGGAAAGAAGATGATTGTAAGGGTTCAGAGACTATAGCAGCTCATTCCTTGGAGAAAACCTCAAGCCCCTTGCCATATGAGGAACCCTCTCTCCATGTGAGTTCAGGTATAAAAACTTCTTCTAAACTCTATTTTTCTCTAGGTCATGAGAGCACTTATCCAAATTTGAGTGATACACTTGAAAAGATGGATATTGATCCACAATCAGAGCGGCTGGCTCCTGACCAGGCAAAAGGAGAGGTAGAAAGAGTGTTGACTTTAGATAGTCAAAGTGAGAATGAGGGTATGGATGATCAACTCCATAGTGAGGGAGAGAAAATTAGGAAACCACCATCGTTTGATTTCTGGGATCAGGTTTTTCCTGAATCTTGGTCTGATAATCTTGGTATGGATGCTGGTACTTATTCTTTTATCAAGATGTATGAGAAGAATGACTTAGCAAAGCACAATTCAAAGCCAGAAGTTAAAGCTCAGAAGCAGAAAGAGAGGCTTGTAGGAATTATAAACAGAAGAGGTGAAAGACTAAGACAAACTTCTACACCATCAGTACCAGAAGATATTTCTAATGATCCAAGTATTCCTTTGTTTGTACTTCCAATATCAGCCAGAATTGAGACATCAACAGTATCTGATCAATCTAAGGAGGAGTCAGGTTTTGTAGATGTTAGTACGCAGAATACTGGTGAAGGACAAGATGATCATATTGCAGCTTCAGATCAGAAAGATGAAGATGTTTGTAACTCTAATCGAGTTTTATTACTTGAATATCATTCTACACAGGCAACTTCTTCTACAAGACTTGAATCTGAAGATATTCCAAACACTTCTAACATTGAAGTCAATTCTGAAGTTCTACAAGACATTCAGAAATCTCAAGTTGAAATTCAATCAAGACTTCAAACACTTAAAGATAACTAAGTCACTATTATGGAAAATCAAACAGTTCTGATGAATCTCATTTGTTCTGTTACTGAATCTCTTGGAATTAATGTTGCTGATGTCAAAAAGGGGGAGATAAAAACAGTTCAAAGGCAACAGACTGGGGGAGGAGATAAACAGACTGGAGGAGATAAAAGAGGAACTAAAGATGACAAGGGTGAATCTTATCAGGGAAGTGGTAAAGGAAAAGAAGCATCAAATAGTTGAATTCTTTCTTCTAAGTACTGGATACTATGTCTATATCTGAAGAAAGAGGTACTTAACTTCATGATTTTTGAATTCATAAATTCTATTCTGATTGTATTGTTATATGTTTTGACATCAACAACTCAGATTTATGCTTCAGATCTTAAAGCATAAATAGGGGGAGATTGTTAGGAATAATTCATGAGTTGTGATGTTAAGAATAGAATTTTACTTATACTTCTTGTATATCCTGATTTATAAAGGATTTAGCACTTTGTATAGGAAATATGTGTTAGACAGTTATCTGTAAAGTTTAGTAAGGAATGAACAGTGCATCGAGTACTACATGTCAGGAACTGAGATTGAATCCTGATACGTCAAGTCAAACACTGATCAAGTACTGATGGGCTGGTTAGATCCGGATGCAAGATGGAATCCTGATATCAGTTGTGTTACTGATGATGTCATTATGGATGCTACAGAAACTGGCAAGTGCTATAAAATAGGATCTTTGTTTGAGGAACAAGCAAGAAGATTTTATGAAGGAAAGAATTTTCTATTGATGGAAACTATCAACTGGGCGGCAGAACATTGTCATGTATAGATTATCTTTCTGTGATTAGTTGATAGGTAGCATTATAAATACTCTCTCAATATCATTGTAAAAAGTGCGAGTGTGCGTAGCTCTGTATAAGGTTTGTATTCGAGAGTTCGAAACAAACAGAGAGAGATTTGTATTGTCAGCAGCTGCTAAAGGTATTGTACACCTTTGGTAGAGTTTGTATTTGATCTTATTAATACAAACACTTTGATTCATTCGTTTATTCTTGTTTATATAACCAAGCAAAAATCACACACGATTATATAACTTGTATTCAACCCCCCCTTCTACAAGTTATTCGAGTTAACACAATTAACTCAGCAATTATAGTGTAAATTCAATTATAGCATCAACACAACTACACAAGTTATAAAATTCAGACTTACATATATGATAAGTGGATTTTACATCCACTTGGATCGTTCCATTTCGGCTTAAATTGGTGTTTTGATCTCAAGTATTGGTGTGTTTTAATCTGTTTTTGTGAGAATTATGCAGGATGCATTTCTAGGTGAATGAATGGAGTTTCCAGTAGCTATATGGTGTTTGAAAGTCAATAGAACAAGTGCCTGAAGTTGCAATTGAGAGCGGAAGAGAAATCAGCATAATGAAAAAATTCAATATGTGTAGCAGGATGTGAGCGCGGGCGCGCTTGATTCAGTACAGGAGATGTTGCGCGTGGGGGCGCTGGGTTAGAGTGTAAACGACACGCGGCGCTGGGCTGCGGCAGAAACTTTCTGGAATTCAATTGAAAATAGGAAACTGCTGGGAATTATTCTCCTAATCATTATGGAAGTTGCTAGGATGGCTAAGAACGTTCCAGAATCATAATTATACATGGGAATTGCACTTCTAATCCATTCAAGAACGGAAATTGCCGGAATTCTATTCTAATTCAAAGACGGTAATTACTTGGAAAAGAGAACACTTTGGGCTATAAATACACAACTTGGGGGACATCAAAAACATCACCTACACAACCATCTACACAACAGAGTTCAGTCCAATTCGTTCATAGCACGAGATCGAGAAGCCAAGGCGAGGATCGTGACGACAAGAAGATCTAGACATAGTTTTCTTGGATTCCTTTGTTTAGGCGTATCTTTTGGATGCTTGTTTCATTCACGGATTTGTTCTCTAAACCTTATTACATTATTGATTTATTCATCTTTGTTATCTTGTTCATTATCATGTTTTCATCAAATCCCATGGTGACGAAAGGTTCAATTATGAACTAATCGTTGTCGTGGGATCCTAGCGGATTTATCTATGTAGCTTAGTAGTTTGCATGCCTTAAAGATTTATGTGTGGTGAATTCTTGATATCCTCGTATGGTTGTGTTTCATGTATTTTAGATGCGTAGCTAACATCTAATTTGTTAATCTCTTGCTAAACGAGAGTGGATCTTGAGATTTAGAACTTGCCATGCTAGCATAGGATAGGTTGATGTTTTAACATCATGATTTGTGGCGTAAATAAGGATATTATGCTACCCTATGTGATCTAAGTGGATAACTTGTGCTTAAACCTTTATGTTTTCAAATTCTATAGAGATATAGGGTCTAAACATGATATGTGTCTACTCATCTTCTATCTCTTTTGTGGATGTATGCGTAGTTTGGTACTAGTATACCGAGAGGTAACTTTTACTTATTTCGTGTTATTCGATCAGATATCAAAACCATCGCATGTATTGATTAAAGGCTGCAACTCTAAGTGAAGTAGATAATGAAACTAGGATTCCATGTTTATTCTCATATAAGTAATTCGATTCAATTTTCATTAGTTAGTTAATTCTTAGTTTGTTAATTTACTTCCTTAGTTAATTTTAGTTATCAAAATCCAATCCTGTTATTTGTCTTAGCAGTGAATTAAAACCATACATTGTTGCATAGGTACTAAACTGAATTAAAAACCAAGATCTCTGTGGGAACGAACTTGACTTATATCTATATTACTTGTGACCACGTGCGCTTGCGTGATTTTGTTTTAACAAGTTTTTGGCGCCGCTGCCGGGGATCATTGGTGTTTTATTTTTAGTTTATGTGCTTGTCAATAGTGGTCGTTAGCGTTCACTGACTCGGATTTCTTACTTGTTTTGTTTGTTTTGTGGTGTTTCAGGTGCTTAATTTTATATGCGAACACGCTTACAAGCTCGTTTGGAAGCACTGGCGGAAGACGATCTTGTAGAGAATATAGAGAATAAGAAAGAGGAATCTGAAACTAAAATCAATGAAATCCAGTCTAGTATTATCAGGCCGGCCATCACGGCTAATAACTTCGAAATCAAACCGGGAACTATTCAGATGCTACAGAATTTGGTTTAGTTTGGGGGTGCTCCTACGGAGGATCCTAACATGCATATTCGGGACTTTATCGAGATCTGTGATACTTTCAAGTTCAATGGTGTGTCGGATGATGCTATCAAGTTGAGACTTTTCCCATTTTCTTTGAAGGATAAGGCTAAGGGCTGGCTACACTCTCTACCACCTGGTTCCATTACTACATGGGAGGATCTAGCTCAGAGGTTTCTTACTAAATTCTTCCCTATGGCAAAAACTGCAGCAATAAGGAACCAGCTAACTCAATTTCAGCAGCAATCTGGAGAATCTTTGTGTGAGGCTTGGGAATGTTACAAGGAGATGCTACGTAGGTGTCCATATCATGGCATGCCTGACTGGATGGTTATTAATAGTTCTTACAATGGGTTGGGAGCACAATCTAGACCTATGCTAGATGCAGCATCAGGAGGAGCTCTATGGGCTAAGAGCTATGATGAAGCTTATGAACTTATTGAGACGATGGCTGCTAATGAATATCAGAATCCAACTCAGAGACTATCTCAAGGCAAGGTAGCAAGTATTTTTGAAGTGGATGCAGCTTCAGCTATTGCAGCTCAGTTGAAGGCTTTGACTATGAAGGTGGATTCTCTTGTAAATTATGGAGTTCAGCAGGTGGCTAGTGTTTGTGAGCTATGTGCAGACGCACATGAGACGAATCAGTGTGCTATCTCTTATGAATCAGCACAGTTCATGAGTAAGTTCCAGAGACCTGTCGCACCAGTTCCAGCTACTTATCATCCTAATAATCGGAATCATCCTAACTTCAGCTGGAGCAACAATCAAGGTGCTCAACAACAACCTTTTCAGGAATATCAGGGTCAGCAAGCGAAGCCATTCAACCAGGGCTATCAACAGTCGTATGCTCCAAGGCAACCATATCCACCTCTGGGATTTCAGCAGCAGCTCCAGGCTAATGTGGGGCAATCTTCTAATGAAAAATCAGAAATGGATGAATTGAGGATGATGATTACAAGCCTGTCAGTTTCTCAAAAGACCTTGGAAAACCAGATGGGACAGCTTGCAAGTGCCTTACTTAGTAGGCAACAAGGAACTCTTCCTAGTGATACAGAGGTGAATCCAGGCAAGAGCGAGGTCCATGAGCAGGTAAAAGCAGTTACTTTAAGAGCGGGAAAGGTTACAACATGCCCTAAATCAGTAGCTGAAGAAGATGTTCAGAATCAGCAAGGTGAAAAATATGTAGTGCCCGAAATTGAGAAATCTGACTTAGTAGCTGATGATCTAGATGGTGAAGTGGAAAAGAGCAAGAAGTCTGTTGTAAAGTCTACTCCAGAGCAGTCTATAAAAAGTAATCAGATCTATCCTCCTCCTCCATTTCCTCGACGCGTGCAGAAAAGTCAAGAAATATAGTTTCAAAAGTTTATGGATGTCTTCAAGAAACTGTCAATTAACATTCCTTTTGTTGAAGCATTGGAGCAGATGCCGAGATATGCAAAGTTCATGAAGGAAATTTTGTCACGGAAGAGAAGGTTGGAAGATTTTGAAACAGTGGCTTTTACGGAGGAGTGTAGTGGTGTTCTGTAACAGAAGATGCCACCTAAATTGAAAGATCCGGGAAGTTTCACTATTCCATGCACCATTGGGAAGTTGTCTTTTAGCAAATGCTTATGTGATTTGGGAGCTAGTATTAATCTCATGCCCTTGTCTGTTTTCAAGCAACTTGGTCTACCGGAGCCAAAGCCAACTAACATCTCTTTGCAGTTGGCTGATCGATCTATCACATATCCGAGGGGCATAGTAAAGGATGTCTTAGTGAAGGTTGATAAGCTCATATTCCTGGCTGATTTTGTTATTCTGGATTTTGAAGAAGACAAGAAGATTCCCATAATCTTGGGAAGGCCTTTTCTAGCTACGGGTCGTACTTTGATCGATGTGCAAAAAGGAGAGCTTACAATGAGGGTGCAAGATCAGAATGTCACCTTTAATGTGTTCAAGGCCATGAAATTTCCGACAGAGGATGAAGAGTGTTTCAGTGTGGAAATGGTTGATATGGGTTAGAGAAAGAAGTTTGATCAGTTATTGAGCGAAAAATCAGACACGCACGTGCTAAAGCATCACATCAGTGATTCCATTGACGGTTCTTCAGTTCGAGATCTCTCGAATGTCAAGCTCGGAAAACTTCCATCCCATTTGAGGTATGTCCTTCTGAATGATGAGTCAGTGATTTTTGAAGATGGTCACGATAATGTATTAAGAAGGTGGATAGTTGATGATGCGGTAGAAGAGTGTTCTTATCAATCAACTATGAAGCATAAACACCTTAGAGGTGTGAAGAAGAAAAAGAAGAAGTCAATTGGTGGAAGAGGCAAAATGAAGTTTGATTTAGAAAAGATGTGGGAAGATAGCAAGAAGGTTGTCAAACAATGGGTGAATGGTCATTCTGCTAAGGACAAGTCAAATGCGATCTTCGAGCCACCATGATTTGAATCATAATTGTCCGGCTAAATGACGTTAACGATAGTGCTTCGTGGGAGGCAACCCATGTGTTTCGGTATTTTTAGGTATGTTTCCTACTATCCCTTGTATTTACTTCCATTCAATGTAGACATTGAATCTTTTAAGTTTGGGGGTGGTTTGGGAGACATTGAATCTTTGTAGTTAGTTGTGATTGTGTGAGTCATTGTGTTCATATATAGATATCATGTTCTGCATATTAGTAGTAATTCATGCATGTTTGTTTGTATTATTTATGTTTGTTTCATATAGGACATTCTGTTTTTGTTTCGTATACCATGTGAGTTCATTTTAGTTGAATATTTCATGATCCCTTAGGATGAGCTGATTCTGATTGGTAGGTAGATGTCTAATTGAGCGTGGTAATGATGAGTAGAGGGTTGATTTATAGTTCTTATGAAATTGACTTGCATGTTATGGGAACAAAACTTTTACACAGTCTTATTGGGTGCTTTTGGGCTAGGTTAGGGTCATGCTTGTTTGGATGCTTGTTTGGATGTTTTGAGATTTAATCACTTGATTATATTTAGAATTTTCGTTATTCCCTTGATGGCGTAGGAGCACTAAAGTCTAAGTTTGGGGGAAAACAGGAATTTCATGCTAGTTGTTAATAATGGCTAGGTGTCAAATGGCTAGTAGCCGACTCATATTTATATGAGTAGTCTAGGGTTGGAAATGAGAAAGGCTCATTCCAGATTGCATTTATGAAAAAAAAAAGTCAATAGTTTAATTGTTTATATGCAAAATTAACCAGAGTGAGCTCTTTAATACTCGAGTAATTAAGTCTGAGGGGACTTAGTCCTAGTAACCTAAAGCCCTTGTGGTTTGGGATTGCTGACCTAACACTCGCTACATGGGTATTATTGTATAAGCCTTTTGGGGTCTCATTCATTGCACGGTTAAATAAGCATGAATATTGTATATAGTGTCTTAGTTTAGTAATAAAGCATGAGTTTCTGTCTACTTTGGATAAGAGTGGAGGTGTTCCTAAGTTATGAAGTGTCTACAGTCTATTCTATTTATAAACCTGTGATTGTCTTGGCGAAGGACATGTATGATTTTTGACCTAGATTTGGGAGTATTTATGATGAGCATCGCACACACGCACGTTTCTGTTCATGTATTGTTAGTATACGGGGACTTAGTCGAGCTCTATTTGGATTTAGTTGCATTCTTTGAGATATTTGCTTGTTAGTTGGTTTTGGTGAGTTTGAAGGGGATCATTGCATTTTTCATATTAGTTGCATTCATGCAATGCATTGCATTAGGTTTCATGGATTTTATGGGTACATTCGCTTTAGGCCCTCACGAGACCTTACTCGTCCACTAGGGCTGCCTAGGGGTTTAAAGGGCTTGTTGCATATGCCAAATGCAACCGTGATCACCTACGGAAGTGGTACTAGTTAGTTGTAAATAGTTGTAATTGTTTATGCTTGAAGACAAGCATCGATTTAAGTTTGGGGGTGTGATAAGTGGATTTTACATCCACTTGGATCGTTCCATTTCGGCTTAAATTGGTGTTTTGGTCTCAAGTATTGGTGTGTTTTAATCTGTTTTTGTGAGAATTGTGTAGGATGCATTTCTAGGTGAAGGAATGGAGTTTCCAGTAGCTATATGCTGTTTGAAGGTCAATAGAACAAGTGCCTGAAGTTGCAATTGAGAGCGGAAGAGAAATCAGCATAATGAAAAAATTTAGTCTGTGCAGCAGGATGTGAGCGCGGGCGCGCTCAGAATGAACTAGGGTTGCGTACGGGCGCGCTTGATTCAGTACAGGAGTTGTTGCGCGCGGGCGCGCTGGGTTAGAGTGTAAACGACGCGCGGCCGCGCTGGGCTGCGGCAGAAACTTTCTGGAATTCAACTGAAAATAGGAAACTGCTGGGAATTATTCTCCTAATCATTATGAAAGTTGCTACGATGGCTAAGAACGTTCCGAATCATAATTATACATGGGAATTGCACTTCTAATCCATTCAAAAACGGAAATTGCCGAAATTCTATTCTAATTCAAAGACGGTAATTACTTGGAAAAGAGAACACTTGGGGCTATAAATACACAACTTGGGGGAAATCAAAAACATCACCTACACAACCATCTACACACCAGAGTTCAGTCCAGTTCGTTCATAGCACGAGATCGAGAAGCCAAGGCGAGGATCATGACGACAAGAAGATCTAGACATAGTTTTCTTGGATTCCTTTGTTTAGGCGTATCTTTTGGATGCTTGTTTCATTCACGGATTTGTTCTCTAAAACTTATTACATTATTGATTTATTCATCTTTGTTATCTTGTTCATTATCATGTTTTCATCAAATCCCATGGTGACGAAAGGTTGAATTGTGAACTAATCGTTGTCGTGGGATCCTAGCGGATTTATCTATGTAGCTTAGTAGTTTGCATGCCTTAAAGATTTATGTGTGGTGAATTCTTGATATCCTCGTATGGTTGTGTTTCATGTATTTAGATGCGTAGCTAACATCTAATTTGTTAATCTCTTGCTAAACGAGAGTGGATCTTGAGATTTAGAACTTGCCATGCTAGCATAGGATAGGTTTATGTTTTAACATCATGATTTGTGGCGTAAATAGAGATATTATGCTACCCTATGTGATCTAAGTGGATAACTTGTGCGTAAACCATTATGTTTTCAAATTCTATAGAGATATAGGGTCTAAACATGATAGGTGTCTACTCATCTTCTATCTCTTTTGTGGATGTATGCGTAGTTTGGTACTAGTATACCGAGAGGTAACTTTTACTTATTTCGTGTTATTCGATCAGATATCAATATACATACAAAATAAACAGTAATTGGGGCAGCTAAAACAATTACAAGTAATTGGGGGACGGGGATAGAGAGAGAGAGAGTGGACGAGAGAGACAGAGAGAGTGGGCGAGACAGAGAGAGATTGCGAGAGAGAGAGTGGGCGAGAGAGAGAGTGGGGGAGAGAGAGAGAGAGAGAGAGAGAGTGAGTGAAATTATAGAACTAACCTTTGATATGTTGTCGGAGAGAGGAGCGGAGAAGCTGCGAGAGGAGGGAGTAGCGGAGAAGCGGAGAGAGCAGGCGAAAGAAATTGAGAACCAACACCCCGATTTGGGTTGTTAAAAAGGCTCAATTTTATTATAAGATATGAACCCCCTCTAACCCCTCAAAAACCTTCCTCAACCCGACCCCTGTTAAAAAATCATTTACCAAACATGGTTTTTTATAACCCAGCCCAACCCAACCCTCTTTAACCCCCCCAACCAAACAGACCCTTAATCTTGTCATGAACTCAATCCAAAATCCATAATTCGTTCGCTTTATCGCTTAATCTCGTTGTAAAGATCTAGCGATTTGTAGAACGCTCGTTATACTTAACTCAGGGGTTTTTGTTCTGAATCCTTAAATCTCATTAAATAAAATAATAAAATATAAAATCCTTGAATCCTCAATTGAAATATATCACTTGTCTTGGTCGCATTGATATGCTCTTTACTGTCCGGTCAAATATTCCATAAAAATAACTTTGGATTTTCTGAATTCCGATCGCGTTTACATACACTTATTTACTCTGTGGATCACTAATATGACTTCGAAATATCCATTTCTAATCCCGTATATAGGGTAACATGAAAAATTTCTTAATTCTCAAAAATCACTATTCATCCATAATTTCACTATTTATCCATGTAAATCACTATTCATCCCTCAAATGAAAATTTTTCTCAAGTACAGAAATTAGGGTTATTACAGTCTCCCCTCCATAAAAGGATTTCGTCCTCAGAATCAACGTTGGCAACAGCTAAGGTTTTCCTTCTCGTATTATACTCTTAATGCCTCCTCACTACTCTTATCAGTTCTATGCTCCTCAACCCCTAAAAGTCCTATATACTCATCCAATATTCCGTTTACGAACTCCATATGATCTCTTACGTCACTTTCTCCTCCCTTCATAACTCCTTCTACTCTAGTTCTAAGGTTTATAACCTATTGCTCTGATACCATCTCTGTAACACCCCCAAATCCCGTACAAGGAATTCGGATCGTCACATCTCCATCCATTCTCAAATAGCAATACCTGTTCACAATATATTCCACTACTACAATAAGAGTAGTCTCCACACATCTAACTCCACGGGTTATAGCCTTAGAACTTTCACATACATTACCAAAATAACTACAACATCATAGTACTTTCCAGAATCTCATTCCAATGTCTATTTAAGGTTGATACAAAACACCCTAATATAATACATAATCATTTCTACAACGAGTTTGCTTGACATTATTTAACAATTCTGCCATCTTAACCTAGAAACCGGAGCCTTCCTTCTACTATGTTGCATCAATTGCAGGACCTTTCCACTTGTCTCGATATGGTTGGTACGATCCACTCTCACCGTCTCCTCTTCTTGCTGCTTTATTAGAATAATAATATAGAAAACATATAGCAAGAATGAGCCAAAGAATGCTCAGCAAGGTTATATCACAGAAAATGTATTAATTTAAATATCTTGAACTCCTTTAAAAATAAGGTTTTTCAAAAGATGTTTTTAACTCCAAGTATTACCATTTTTACTACTCCATGAAATGAACACATAGGTTCTCGGCATTACGCCAACTACTGAAAATGAACACATAGGTTCTCGGCAGTACGCTAACTACTGAAAATGAACACATAGGTTCTCGGCATTATGCCTACTACTGAAAATGAACACATAGGTTCTCGGCATTATGCCTTCTACTGTTGGACTTTATATATTGTAGCATCTCCACGCATCTGTGCTATAACAGGTGATCAGTCTGTTATAACCAATCTGGTTTTACTACTGGTAGAAGAGTGAGCCGACTTGTCCGGACCATCACCCTATAGTTACTACCGTAGAAGGGGAAGCCGACTTGTCCGGACCATCTCCCTAAGGATGAGCCGACTTGTCTGGACCACCATCCTTAGCCATCCTTGGCTACATATTTGTTGGGTCGGGCGTTATTCCGGTCTCTTATGCCTCTCCAGTCCAAAATACAAGATATAAAAAATAATGGACAACCTTCAATACTACTCATCTTAGATGCAACGTGTAACACCACGTGCACCTCAACTTACTACTTTAGATAATACTATTACTATTAGAATATAATCCTCAAAGATATTTCATACCTAACAATATTTAATCACATAAACAATTATTTATGATGATGGACTTCCCATCATCCAGACCAAAGCTTCAGGTTAAACATTTAATCACATAAACAACTAATACGCCTCATATGATAAAATGTACCTCGTCATTCGTCCCAACAAGATATGGACCAACTTCGTATCTACTACTATCTTCTTATACTATCCGGGTAACAACAATCAACGACAAGGTATATGCATCAAATTGCATGAAGAAAACATCTCCGATAAGTAATCAACTAGATAGAATAATTTCATTAAATCATCTTGGTTATTTCTCTGGAACTAAGTGGTTTTAAGAAAATGTTTTAAAAATGATATTCCTCTAATTAAATAAATTTAATTAGACGAATAAGATTTAATAGTGATATTGCCTTTAGGTTAATTATTGCAAAATTCTTTTTAAAAAGCTTTGTCCGGGTTTTTGAAAATTCAATTCTCCTCAACACTTCTTGCTCATCGCCTACTCCTTATGTTACATCATCTACTTGGAACGTAGGTTACTTCTAACCATACTTCCATTATTTCCTCATTATGTTTACTCGCATTTAACTACTATTACGAACAACTTTCATTACAAAATATCTGTACTCCGAACGATAGAGTAAGAGTTAGTACACTTGCCTGGTACTCCTGCTGCGAATATCCGTGCGTGTGTCGGGGTCCGGTGATCTATAACAAACAGAATACAAGATCAATCTTCTACGCAATACAATTATAACTCAACTCCTATGCACCTATACAAAATATGACACTGGCTCTAGTGGTTCATACTTGACTTATTCTATGTCCTTGTTAATCCTCAAACACTTAAGTCACAAGTTTAGTCCGAAAGCGTTCCTCAAATTCAAGTTATACTTAGCCATTTATAACCTCGTTCTTTACACCAATATGTTACCTTGATAATTATTAACAAGTCTCGTGTTTTAGTCAACTCGAAATTTCTCTTTTAACTTAGCCAAAACGGATGGTCAAAGTAGTACCTCTAGAGTTGACTTTCCTAAGAATTACTATTCCGTGACTCGCACTCCAACACTTTTAATAAATCACTGGAAGCGTATTTAAATATGAAGCCACTTCTAAATCATCTTTGGTATTTGTAATATTTATCATAAAAATCTTGATTCGAAAACACGAGTCTAGATAGGTGAAATGTATTTTCGAAGTTGGGTCAACTGCGGATTTTTACTATTTGCACCACTTTTACTAAAACCTTCATAACTCGATAACCGTTAACTCAAATGATGCACCGTTTTCGCGTACACAATCTAGGGAATGTCTAAAAGATAGCTAACTCAAAATTTGAATCTGGTCAGAAGACCTATGTTTCGTAATTTATCAAAACAGGTCAGTGGTTGTTGTGGTGAATAGTATCATTCCTTTAAGGGCTTTTCCACTTGCGCAACCTCGGCTTACGCATTTTTATAAAATCAAAAACTAATCTTTTCAACTCTAAACTTCACTCAAACCTTGCTAACTGACCTTAATATTTCTCCTCAAAATTTCATATTGTAATTCGACTTTTAAAGGTCTCAATGATCGCCTCAAAGCAGGTACATTTCTGCAGTTCCATTCCTCAAACAACTTTCACTAAATTGGTCATATCTCGTAAACCGTAAACGCTTTTGACACGATTCTTGTGGCCACATAAACTAGACAACAATGTCTACACACTATGGTCAGTGGGTACCATTTAAACATGATTAAGGTCTTGGACGGCTCTAAATCGATCATTTCCATTTTACAAACACTATAACCAAGCCATACCAGGCAAACCAATCATCCTCAACAGCAACAAACATCCATTATACATCTCTAAGGTCAGTGGTGAGGCTAGAATCTAACACCCATCATTTTACACATTTTACAAAGTCAAATAATCACTAAACCCCTTAACATGAACTCATCTTTACACTAACATCAAAACTCCATCAAAACTCACAAAAACTCAAAGCATGGTTTAGGGTTTTACCTTCCTTGAAGCTATAACAACACTAACAAAGCTTGATACACCTTAGAATAGCCTTGGGTAGCCTTAAAAAAGCCTAAAAAGCCATGAACAAATCATAAAAACAACTTAAAACACTATTCCTTACTATTCATCAACACTTTGTAAAATCTATATAAAATCGAAAAATAAGAGTTTGGTTCTCAAATTTTTACCACACCTTCTACTCTTCAAGAGATTTCTTTTGAGCTATAGGTCACAAGATTTGGTGCTTGGTTGATAGGGTTTTGAGCCTCTTCTTTCAGCTGGGCAGAATGCGAAAAAAATGATGTGTTCTTGGTTTTATTTTGCTTTCCTCCATTCTTGACTTTGTCAACTCAATTTTTATGAAATATCTAGATATACATCAGATGTTTATGGCTGTGTTTGATCCTTGATCATGTAGGATATTTAATCTTGTCATGAACTCAATCCAAAATCCATAATTCGTTCGCTTTATCGCTTAATCTCGTTATAAAGCTCTAGCGATTTCTAGAACGCTCGTTATACTAACTCAGGGGTTTTTGTTTCGAATCCTTATATCTCATAAAATAAAATAATAAAATATAAATTCCTTGAATCCTCAATTTAAATATATCACTTGTCTTGGTCGCATTGATATGCTCTTTACTGCCCGGTCAAATATTCCATAAAAATAACTTTGGATTTTCTGAATTCCGATCGCGTTTACATACACTTATTTACTCAGTGGATCACTAATATGACTTCGAAACATCCATTTCTAATCCCGTACATAGGGTAACATGAAAATTTTCTTAATCCTCAAAAATCACTATTCATCCATAATTTCACTATTTATCCATGTAAATCACTATTCATCCCTCAAATGAAAATTTTTCTCAAGTACAGAAATTAGGGTTATAACACATTTCTTCTCTTATGTTCAAAATCAGTTTAACATTACTGTTAAATCTTTTCGAAGTGACCATGGAACTGAATTTTTCAATCAATTCTTAGTCTCATACCTGTTGAAACATGGTATTACTCAGCAGGCTTCTTGTGTAGCTATTCCTGCTCAAAATGGCAGAGTAGAACGAAAACATAGACAATTGTTAGCCATTGCTAGGTCTTAACGTTTTCAATCAGGTCTTCCTATCAAGTTCTGGGGGGAGTGTATTCTTACTGCCACTTACATCATTAACAGAATCTCTACACCAGTCTTAGAGTATAAGACTCCTTTTGAATGTCTTTATAAAGAGTTTCCAGATTATGACACCTTTAAAGTTTTTGGTTGTCTTTGTTATGCTTATGTACATAACTCAGACAAATTTTCTTCTCGTGCCCTTAGATGTGTTTTCATTGGTTATCCACATGGTCACAAAGGATATAAACTTCTTGATTTACAAACACATAAACAATTTATCTCTCGTCATGTTGTTTTTCATGAGACAGTTTTTCCATTCTTAGATCATTCTCACTCTTCTACTGAGTCTGATCCATATTTGTTACAACATTGGCTTAATTTTGACAATACTACTCAAGTTGATCCTTCTTCTTCTAATGGTGAGTCATCAGATTCTTCACCTTTAAGTCATTTTGAAGGTTCTTTACCTTCTGAATCTCCTCAATCTTCTCTCACACAGTCTTCAACATAGTCTCATACACTTTCTCCTATTCGATATTGATCATTCTTCTGATGTGTCTGGTTCCTCAGATGATTTTATTGATCATCTTCCACCTGATAGTGATACTCTAACTAAAATTCCTAGTGAGGGTTTGTCTCATGCACCTAGACAATCTACTAGAACAAGAACCAGACCTGTTTGGTGGATAGACTATGTTGTTTCACAATCTACTGCTAATTCTAGTATTTCTAAGTATCCAATTCAAACTATTTGTCTGCACACTCTTTATCCCCATCATGTAGGCATTTTTGGCTTCTGTTGATGCTCACCAAGACACCAAGAACCTAGAACTTATGGTGAAGATTTATTGAATCCCAATTGGATCATGGCCATGAATAAGGAACTAGATGCCTTAGAAGCAAATTCTACTTGGGTTTTGGTCCCTTTACCTGCTGGTAAACAAACAGTTGGCTGTAGGTGGGTTTACAAGATTAAATATCTGGCTAATGGAGACATAGAACGATATAAGGCTCATTTGGTAGCCAAGGGTTACACACAAGAGGCAGGGGTGGATTTCCATGATACTTTTGCTCCTGTGGCTAAGGGAGTTATTGTCAAGATAGTTGTTTCTCTTACTGCTTCTAAAAATTGGCTCATCTTTCAACTTGATATAAATAATGCTTTCTTACATGGAACTCTTGTTGAGGAGGTCTATATGGATTTGCCATTGGGGTATCAAGTTTCTCCTAGTCTTTCTTTGGTCTGCAAATTATTAAAATCCATCAATGGGTTGCGACAAGCTTCTAGATGCTGGTTCACTAAGCTGTCAAATTTTCTTATTACTTATGGATTTCACCAGTCCTTAGCTGATTATTCTCTGTTCATCTACAAGAATGATTCTATTTTTGTGTGTGCTGTTGTTTATGTCGATGACATTTTACTTACTGGGAGCAGTTTATCTTTTATCAATGATCTCAAAAATGCTCTTGATCTTCAGTTTAGCATCAAAGACCTTGGGGAAGCCAAATATTATTTGGAGTTAGAAATATCTAGGAATGACACTGGGATTACTATGAGTTAGAAGAAATTCATTTTAGATATGTTAAGTGTTGTAGGTCTCCTAGATGCTAAACCCTTGTCTATTCCTTTGGATCAAAACATTAAATTGTATGACAATGATCAGTCTGGCTCTTTGGTCGATAATCCTTCTTTATATCGAAGTCTAGTTGGAAACTTCTTTATCTCACGTTCACTAGACCAGATATAAGTTTCTCTATTCATTTGCTCAGTCAATTTATGAAAGCACCTAGACAAAAGCATTTTGCTGCAGTTTACAGAGTGCTTCGATATTTGAAATGTACTGTTGGACTGGGTCTTTTCTTTCCAGCTCAGAATCATTTATTTTTGAAAGTTTATTGTGACAGTGACTGGGGTGGTTGTACACTGTCTGGACGGTCTGTTACAGGTTACTGTCTTTTTCTGGGAGATGCTATAGTTTCTTGGCAAGCTAAGAAACAAACTGTGACTTCTTTGAGCACTGCTGAAGCAGAATATCGTGCTTTGGCTACTGTTACTTCAGAGATTATGTGGATGCAGTATTTGTTATCTGATTTGTGCATTCGTGTTACTAATGCAGTTGTTGTGCTTTGTGATAATCAGGCAGCCATTGATATTGCTTTGAATCCTGTTAATCATGCTCGTACCAAGCACATTGAATTGGATTGTCACTTTATTCGAGAGAAAGTTCAGTCTAATGTCATTGTTTCTACTAAGATTTCTACCAAATTCCAGCTTGCTGACATTTTTACCAAAGCTTTAGGGGGAGCATCTCATTGGTTCATTTGCTACAAGTTGGGTTTACACAATCCTTTTGTAACTCCAACTTATGGGGGGAGTAATACAAGTGAGAGTATTAATTCTGTGATTACTAATGCTGATGTGGTACACCTTGATCAACATACTCAGTACAAGTCATCTATTCAGCATGCTTTGGTGTCTCAAGTCAACGTTCAACTAGCTCACTGCATATGGACCTAATGCTTAGCTGTCAGTGCTGAGTTGTAATAGTTAGTTAGTAACAAACTCTATTCTATAAGCTACTATATAAACCTCTATTTGTAACATTTCATTTCCAAGTTTTCTAATACAAAGTTTGTTATTTAACATTTCTATACTTACAACAATGCTTACAAAACATTTACAATTCTAAGAATTACTTTAAATACGGAAAATATTTATAACATAAAACACGAAACTATACAAATATAAGAATATACGGGTAATTAAATATCGCGAACGAATTTTATTTAAGGTGCACGGAAACTGGAAATAAATACATAGATCATTACAAAATATATTATCAAAATTTTATTTATAAATAATATTTAGTTCTTTTAATATTAAATATAATAAATTACTGTAATAGAAGCATTCAAAACCTACAAAAATAATATTAAAATAATAAAATTTAAAGATATCCTTCATTATAATACCTGAGTCTACCCATGTACAGTTAAGATATATTTAACCAATCAGAAAATTATGAATTATTTTAGACCAACAAGAGGTCATTTCTAAATTTAAGACAAATCATATTCTTTTAAAAGTTTTTGTTGAGTATGAAATGCACAAGAAAATACAGAGGGAGTGAATGTATTTTCTAAACTTTCTTTTGATTTTCTTTTCTAGATGATGTGCTAAAAATTATGATTTAAATTGCAAGCGCACAATTCATCGTTTTAATATTTTAGATATCGATCCACAGAGACTAATATTTTCGCATTCCTTAAATTTTTAATTTAATCGGACTAGAACAAGTTTGGGTTTTTGAAAAATTAGATTTTATACTATTTAATTCCTAATTCTAAATTATTCAAAATCATTTTTAAACTAAATCATTCTAAAAATCCTAAATTAAAACTAGGTTTTATTCTAAAACGATTTTTTTTTTAACTAGAATTAAAAATCATTTGCAGAAAATCTTAGAAAAAATTCGACATGAGATGTTTGAAAGACAGACTAGCCAAAAACAATCAAACCGCAGCAAAACAAGTTCACAGCGAACAAAGTTAATTCAAACTCAGCAATCGAACCTTACACTACGATTAACTCACTACCAGACTCAAAACCAGACGGGTCGACTCAGTAATTTACAATTAACAACTTAGCAATTCAAACCCTGTCGACTCAGAAATTAGAACCCACTCGACTCAGCAACTTATTACGGAATAGGCAAAAACAGACTCGACGAACTCAGCCTAGGCTACTCGAAACAAACAGCAAAACCCGGTGAACACAATGAACTAAATACAAACAAACGCTGAAATATAGTAAGGGCAAAACGCAGACTCACTAACACTCGAAAACAAGACGTAGACAGCAACGATAAGCAACGACTAATTCCATGAATGAAAACAACGAAACTAATTCTAAACCTCAGAAATCAAACACAAACTCAGACTCGACAATACCCGGCAGCAAATTTACAATACCCAGCAAATTTACAATGAGATGAGACTTAAACAACCAGCAAATTCGCAAACAACTAAGTAAACACAACTCAGCACAGGAACAGGACATGCGACTCTGAAAACTTGGACTCGAGGACACAGCAATAGCAGAAACAAAGCACTTCATCGATTCACAGAAATAAAACAAAGGGCCACACTCGGAAATCAACAATTAGCAGCTAATTAAACTACAAAATCAATGACTCAAAAATGAAATTTAAAACAAAGAGGGAAAGGAAAGGGGAGGGGGAAGAATGGTTCGTGTGAAGAGAATGAAGGACATGGGAGGAGACTGCTGCGAAAAGAAAAGGAGAAAAGGGGAACTGGGTCTTGTGAATTAAAAAGGAATGAAGAAGAACATTATGTTGTGTTTTTTTGTGTGTTTTAAACGACAAAGAAAGAAAAGGAAATGGGAACAGAGAAAACAGGGGAATTTTAAGGTTCGAATAAACAAAAAAACAGGTAAAAATATCTACTAAAATTTAAATACGAAGATAAGGAAATTAAGTACGAAATTTAAAATTATACTATTATAAAACGATGATGATTTAAAATTAAATGGCCCACAATAAAATGGAGATTTAAAGGGGCATAATTAAAAATAGCAACTAAGAACAAGAAATTAAAATTTCGTTACTTTCAACCCCAAGTGGTTAGCATTTCGCTACTTTATCCACTAAACGGAATTACGAAAGTAACGAAACAAGGCAACGAAAACGAAAGAGCAAGACAAGAATTTAAAGGAAATAAAATTGCATTAAAATAAAAGGGAGTGTTTACAAAATTTGAAACTAAAACAAGAAATTAAATCTACCCTAAAACTACCCTACACTACTCCTAAGATCTACCCTAAGTTGAGAAATACAAGGGAAATGAGGGGGTATTTATAGGATGGGAATTAGGGTTTAGGGGGGGTGTGGGCAAATCTTGGCCCTACATTTGGTTTGTGTGGTGGTGTAATCCTAGCCATTAAAAGATTCCTTCCCCATTAAGATTTGGTAGAGTTGATCTTGGCCATACACTTTTTAAGTGTGTTGGGATGATCTCCACCTTCCATGTGTCCTCCAAGATTCCATTTCCACCAAACTCCTAATTCTTTTTCCTCTTTTTCTTTTTGGTCCTTTTTCTTCCTCTTTTACCCTTCCTTGCACTTTATTTCTTTATTTTGCCATTTCTTTATTTATTCACGAATTTCCTGAAATGCAACAAAATAAATTATTAAAATACGAGTTCAAGCAATAAATAGGTAATAAAAATATGCAAAAATATGCACTTATCAAATGCCCCCATACCTATCTTTTGCTCGTCCTCGAGTAAAACAAAAAGAAAAATAAAATCTAGATGCAAAGTCCTAAACTCCTTTTCGTAGGTGTGACGGTTGCATTTGGCATATGCAACAAGCCCTTTAAACCCCTAGGTAGCCCTAGTGGACGAGTAAGGTCTCGTGAGGGCCTATAGTGAATGTACCCACAAAATTCATCTAGTTTGTATAAAAGATCACATGGCAATGCACACCACACATACATGTCCTCTCATGACACATCAACTTAAGCATCAAAATGAGTTTGCAAAGTCTTGGTGTGGAAAGTGCAAGGATTCACATAGTCTACTTAAAGAACATACAAGAGGGATTACAAGTTCATGTCAAATGCAAAAATTATTGGTAATCATGCTAAGACTACAAGAGCACACCTTAGAGTCAAAACTTGAGATCTCTTATGCAAAAAACAGATAAGCAATACCTCACCTTTCACTCAGAAAAGAATATTCACTCAAGAACAAGGGTAAGTGTATCACTCAATTCCAACAAAATCAAATGCATGCTTGACACTTGGTATCATCCCAACTTAAATCACAACATACATTAATAATGACAATCAAAAGGTCTTTATTAGGGTTGTAATGGGGCTAGGGACAAGGTATGTCAAGAAAGGCCAAAATAAGGTGAAGTGTCAAAAGCTAGTAGTCACCATGAATAACATGCACAACACCTCCCCACACAATTCTATTTTTTATATTTCAACAAAAAGCCTTGACTAGTCGTAATGAAGGAGGATTACAAAAAACACAAGTTTGCTCTCATGTGTATTTTTTTTTTCTTTTTTCTATTTTTTTTTTCTTTCTTTTTTTTTCTATTTTTTTTTCTTTTTATTTAGAGCTAAAATAAATGTAACAATAATCCTCCTTTATATTTGATTTGAAAATCGACTAGCAAGGTAACAACAAATATTTCCTCAAAAGTTATGAACAATAGTAAACCCTATTTTACACACCTTATTGCTCCACCAAGTTCCTACTAGCCATTGACAAATTGGGATCAAGAATACGCAAGGCTAAACAAGAAAAAGGTCTTAGGCGAGTAATGTGGTGTGTCACCGAAAGAATATGATTAAGCTCAAAGGGTTAACTAATTGATCACGTAAGCATGGTGTGGATATTTTTGGAAATATAGGTTATTCCTAAATGCCTTTATCATTTTATCATTAATTAATGTCATGCATTTCAAGAGGAACTCAAACAAGGGCTAGCAATGCAAATGACAAGTGGACACTCAAGCAAAAGAATACAGATGCAAAAGATATGCATATAGGCTCAAAATCTCACTTGGTGTAGTAAAACATAATTAATCTCAAGAAATGGTTTCCTCAATGCACCAACTTGTACTCAAAGCATAAAGACCAAATCATCTTACACCTAATCATGACCTTCTAATATCATGCATAATTCAATTAAGTCTACTAGCTTCACCTTGCTAGTGTAAGTGTGTGAACAAGAACTTTAGCAAATCACTTCTCAAACAAAAGCTAATGGGTCATAAGATTATCATAGCATGCAAGGGTGCATCAAGCAACTAGCAATCAATTAACAAGACTAGAATAAAGAACTCTTTTTGATTTTTTCCATTTTTTAATTTTTTTTGGATTTTTCAAATTTATATATTTACACTAAAAACCCCCCCATACCTAGATCATGCATTGTCCTCAATGTATGTGAATGCAAGAGAAATGAGAAATAAGAAAGGATAAAGTTGAGGAAATACCTGATAAGGGATGACGGAGACTGAAAAACTTCTACAAAACTACGAAATAAAACAAAAAAAACAACACACACAGTGTAACTCCCCCATACCTACCTTACACGAGGGGAGGTACAAAACAAATATTTATTAACCAATACCTGCTCTCGGAAAAGCTATTTTTGTTATACAACCAACATATTTCAGAAACTCACCCACAAAAATAGCATAGACCACTCGCACAATCCGATTAGGCGCAAGAATAAAACTCATATTCATAGACCACGAAGATGTTTCTTTTTGTTGTTTCAGCAAATTAATTACGATAAGATGTTGGTCATGAATATCATGAGTTTCGATGAAAGATGGAGAACGAGTGGAAAATGATGAAATAGAAACGGGTGGGGGTGGCTCTTCGAAAAGTGTTTTACCAACAGAAATAGGATCACAAGAACTATCCTTATGTTGGGTTTCCAATTTGGAACGAATATTATTCATCTCTCCAAACACTTCTTCCGAGGTCAAATCTTTAAAAGAGTCGTGAAGCTCTCGATTGGTCTCGTTATGCAATTGAAAATCTTGTTTATGAAGAGACTCAATTTCATGATCGTCAAAATTTGACCTTGAAACAACCTCCTTAACTAGATTAGCTCCTATTGGTTGAGTATGAAGTTCTTTAGGTGTTTCGGGAAGAGGTTTGGAAGATGAAAGGAAAAGTTCACTAGAAGAAGATGATGGTTGTCTAGGTGAAGCCATAAACTCAGAATCATCGGGATTCGTCGTGTGACCTAGAGAAAGAATGATATCAGCATTAAAATCTTCTTCGTGTGAATCACCACCGAAAGGAGTGTCAACTTGAATAGTAGACCTAGGAGAAATGATATCATCGAAAGTATCGATAGGTCTTTGAGTGATAGGAAGTTCAGGGTTGACCTCGGGTGGATTCGGGGTGGTTATTGTCTCACGCTCGCACATGGTGGCTAATTGATTCACTTGACATTCTAACTTAGATAAGGCTTGAGCATTAGAGTTTAAAATTTGCCTATCAGAAGTTCTGGTTCGCATGAAGTTTTCTTGAGAAATCAATAAAGCCTCGATACTCTTTTCTAAGGTGTCAAGTTGCCTACTCGAATCATGAAATCCGGGTGGGAGGGTGTTTGACTTGAACTCGAATAAGGAACTTGACTTGGAATTGGATAAGAGTTCGATTCTTGAAAATGTGGAGGCGGAGTTTGATAGCTATGACCTTGGTTGCATGAGAGATCGGGATAATCTCTCCAACCGAAATTAGAAAACGATGTAAAATGGTCATTTCGACAGGTTGGTTGAAGCATGGCGTTGACTTGTTGAGAGTCGGGGCCATGTTGAAAATTGAGACTCGGAGAGTTGAAATTTGGGTGCCAAGACGTGTGTGAAGGGTTACTAAGGGTTTCTAAAGCTTCAAGTCGTCTAGTAAGATTATCTAGTTCAGAGTCGATCGCAATATTATTTTCACTATAATGCAAATCACTAAAAGTACTAGACGACTCGTTATATACACTAGGTTCCCTAGTTGACTCATACCACATCGTTTTATCCGCTAACTCCTCGTCAAAATCCCAACCTTGGTAATAACGCTCCCTAAATGCTACGGACATGGTAAAGATTGATCAAGGATAAAACCACGTAGCAAGTAAGTGCGAAAAATTTAAACACACAAAAAGAAAGGGTGTAAAATTAAAAGAAAAATTCTAAACCTAGGTCCCCTAATAAAGTAACTAGACCTTGCTCCTAACCGTAAGGACCTTTGGGTCCTCCAGCATTCACCACAATTTAAGGTACGAAAAATTAAAAACAAGAAAATAAAAATCTAGATGATGTGCCCTAAGTGATTAAATGCATGATGCAACAATTATGTATTTACTAACTAATTTTTTTGGATTTTTTTTCAATTTTCAATTTTTTTGTGATTTTTTGATTTTTGATTTTTTTGTGATTTTCTAAAAATAGAAAGGTGAAAAGAGTGAGATACGGGTTACCGAAGCACGCTTCCAAAGATTCCGATTTGTTCCAAGCTCCGTGGGAGATTCCCAAATTTCAAACTTTCCTAAAAAAACGAGACAAAAATAAGGCAAGAAATAAAACTAATCCGAAAAATTAAAAATTAAGGCGCGAAAAATAATTAATCCCCGGCAGCGGCGCCAAAAACTTGATGTGCTAAAAATTATGATTTAAATTGCAAGCGCACAATTCATCGTTTTAATATTTTAGATATCGATCCACAGAGAATAATATTTTCGCATTCCTTAAATTTTTAATTTAATCGGACTAGAACAAGTTTGGGTTTTTGAAAAATTAGATTTTATACTATTTAATTCCTAATTCTAAATTATTCAAAATCATTTTTAAACTAAATCATTCTAAAAAACCTAAATTAAAACTAGGTTTTATTCTAAAACGATTTTTTTTTTTAACTAGAATTAAAAATCATTTGCAGAAAATCTTAGAAAAAATTCGACATGAGATGTTTGAAAGACAGACTAGCCAAAAACAATCAAACCGCAGCAAAACAAGTTCACAGCGAACAAAGTTAATTCAAACTCAGCAATCGAACCTTACACTACGATTAACTCACTACCAGACTCAAAACCAGACGGGTCGACTCAGTAATTTACAATTAACAACTTAGCAATTCAAACCCTGTCGACTCAGAAATTAGAACCCACTCGACTCAGCAACTTATTACGGAATAGGTAAAAACAGACTCGACGAACTCAGCCTAGGCTACTCGAAACAAACAGCAAAACCCGGTGAACACAATGAACTAAATACAAACAAACGCTGAAATATAGTAAGGGCAAAACGCAGACTCACTAACACTCGAAAACAAGACGTAGACAGCAACGATAAGCAACGACTAATTCCATGAATGAAAACAACGAAACTAATTCTAAACCTCAGAAATCAAACACAAACTCAGACTCGACAATACCCGGCAGCAAATTTACAATACCCAGCAAATTTACAATGAGATGAGACTTAAACAACCAGCAAATTCGCAAACAACTAAGTAAACACAACTCAACACAGGAACAGGACATGCGACTCTGAAAACTTGGACTCGAGGACTCAGCAATAGCAGAAACAAAGCACTTCATCGATTCACAGAAATAAAACAAAGGGCCACACTCGGAAATCAACAATTAGCAGCTAATTAAACTACAAAATCAATGACTCAAAAACGAAATTTAAAACAAAGAGGGAAAGGAAAGGGGAGGGGGAAGGATGGTTCGTGTGAAGAGAATGAAGGACATGGGAGGAGACTGCTGCGAAAAGAAAAGGAGAAAAGGGGAACTGGGTCTTGTGAATTAAAAAGGAATGAAGAAGAACATTATGTTGTGTTTTTTTGTGTGTTTTAAACGACAAAGAAAGAAAAGGAAATGGGAACAGAGAAAACAGGGGAATTTTAAGGTTCGAATAAACAAAAAAACAGGTAAAAATATCTACTAAAATTTAAATACGAAGATAAAGAAATTAAGTACGAAATTTAAAATTATACTATTATAAAACGATGATGATTTAAAATTAAATGGCCCACAATAAAATGGAGATTTAAAGGGGCATAATTAAAAATAGCAACTAAGAACAAGAAATTAAAATTTCGTTACTTTCAACCCCAAGTGGTTAGCATTTCGCTACTTTATCCACTAAACGGAATTACGAAAGTAACGAAACAAGGCAACGAAAACGAAAGAGCAAGACAAGAATTTAAAGGAAATAAAATTGCATTAAAATAAAAGGGAGTGTTTACAAAATTTGAAACTAAAACAAGAAATTAAATCTACCCTAAAACTACCCTACACTACTCCTAAGATCTACCCTAAGTTGAGAAATACAAGGGAAATGAGGGGGTATTTATAGGATGGGAATTAGGGTTTAGGGGGGGTGTGGGCAAATCTTGGCCCTACATTTGGTTTGTGTGGTGGTGTAATCCTAGCCATTAAAAGATTCCTTCCCCATTAAGATTTGGTAGAGTTGATCTTGGCCATACACTTTTTAAGTGTGTTGGGATGATCTCCACCTTCCATGTGTCCTCCAAGATTCCATTTCCACCAAACTCCTAATTCTTTTTCCTCTTTTTCTTTTTGGTCCTTTTTCTTCCTCTTTTACCCTTCCTTGCACTTTATTTCTTTATTTTGCCATTTCTTTATTTATTCACGAATTTCCTGAAATGCAACAAAATAAATTATTAAAATACGAGTTCAAGCAATAAATAGGTAATAAAAATATGCAAAAATATGCACTTATCACTAGACAACCAGTTGAATCTGTGATGTTTATATTTGTAGATTGAAAGAGTGTTTAACAAATATAAAGTGCAGAAATAAGAACACAATTTCACTTTAATCTAATGTTTAATTAGATTGAAGATTTGCTACAACCTGGGAATACAAATGTTAGTACTCTCAACTTCGTTTCTCAGAGAGATATATCTATGAATACAATAAAAAACTGAAGTGCTAAAGAAGTGAGGCTGTGCACTTATAGAACATGTGCACAGTCTATTTGCTACAAATTTAGTAACATACAAATTAACTTTCTAACTTGTCTATTCCTTTTTGGTGCAAGTCTAGGCATCATGTGATACAATCTGATTTCTACTCTACCTACATCGACTTCTTCAGCTGCCTGTTTCTTTGAATATCTCTCCAAGGTTCTTTGTAGACTTTCCATGTACACACAACACTGAATGTCACTGTTGGTGTCTTGGTTCGTGTAATTCTGACTTGAACATCTTCAGTAATTTGTTTTCAGGAATCCATTCGAGAAATGACTAAGTACTAGATTCGAGAACTTGTTTTAAACTAGATAACTCTGTGTTCACGAACTAGCTATAGCATTCTCTGAAATATCGAATCACTTCTCGAATGCTCTTTCTACTATAGTACTTGAGTTGTCGAATTATGCCTTTGCTTGTGAAATGCTTGAGATATCGAACAACATCTATCTCCTTGAGATATCGAATAACTTCTTGATCCTTGAGATATCGAATATGGCTTTTCACAGTGAAGTCCTTGAGATATCGAATGCAGCTTTGCCTTGTTTACTCCTTAAGATATCGAATAGTGACTTCTGACATATCGAATGCTTGATATCTCGAATTCCTGAATTCTCTAACAATGTAAATTACTTCTCAAATGAGTACTTAGACAAATTTTCAATCTCCATAACTATGCTTATTTCTTTAGCTTTGTTCTCCAAACTTGAGGCATAATCTCTAGATCTTCTTCTAAGAATTATTTTATGACTACACTTTATACAATTACACAACTAAAATTGGTACCCTTTACAAGTACATGTTACAAGTGAAAATCTATCTAAAAAGGGTTCCCCAGTTAAGGAGTCATGTAAGTAATGTAAAGTGTTACAAACAATTAGGCTTCTTATTAGATGGTTACCTATGTGACAAATAGTTTTACTTATTCAACACTCCCTTCCTAATATACTAACCATGATTAGTTTAAAATTTTAATTCAGATTTAATAGTTATTTGATTTAACACATCCATATATTAATTTTTTAATTTTAAAATTATTTATAAATTTGTAAACTAAAATTAATTTAGATTATACAAATAATGTAAAATTAATTGATTTTAATAACATCAACTAATTTACCACTTTTTTGATTTACAATTAATTATAATTACACTATTATGTATTATAGAATAATTTTCAAAAATATGGAATGGAACCAATCAAAATTACCACTAAAATTAAAAGAGTCATATTATTCTCATCTTAATTTACTTATCTTGGTTACTTAACAATTACAACAATTATTCTTGTATACTTAAGATATAGATAGCCAATTAGAAAATTATGAATTATTTTATGATTAATAAGAGGACACTACTAAATTTAATACCAATCATATTCTTTTAAAAGTTTTCCTTATTTAACATTCCCAACCTACTATACTAACCATGGTTAGTTTAAAATTATAATTTTAATTTAATAGTTCCCTGATTTAACACATCCATATATTACATATTTTTTTAATTTCAAAGTCAATACTATATTATAATAGTCGAAACATTAAAAGTTTTGATTCATATTTTTTGGTACTTATTTTTACTTAATTACCCTTACTAATACATTATTACGTTTTTACCTAAATACCATTACTTATATATATTTATATTATAATGTTAAAGCCAAAATATTAAATGATGTAAAAAAAGAAATTATAAATACCAAATCAATTTCGCTTTTCAGGTAAAACACATTTTTTTTATATTCTTTCTGACTAAAATTTCTCTTCTTCTTAAAACAATATGGGCAATTCAATTTAAAAATATATAATTAATAATACCATACTAATTTCTTTTTCAATTAAAAAACGTTACCTTTTCAATTTAATAAAATATTACTTTTTCAGTTAAAAAGCAATGTCATTTCTATTTAATAAAATATTGTAATTACTAATAACTAATCACTTACCTTTTTCAGATAAAACGTATTATCTTTTCTATACCTATTTTTTGGTACCAACTTTTTGGTATTTCGTGTTTTTACTTAATTACCCTTACTAATATATTATAACATTTTTACCTAAATACCCTTAATTATATCAATCTATATTATAATCATAAAGCCAAAATATTGAAAGATGTAAAAAAAAATACAATTATAAATATTTAATCAGTTTTCTTTTTCATGTGAAGCATTTTACCTTTTTTATTTTTTCAATAACTAATCAATTTTCATTTGGGTTAAATAGCTATTTGGTCACTGTACTATACGAAAATTTTCAATTGGGGCATGATCCCAAAAAAGTTTTCAATCGCATAATGGAACCATTAATTATTTTCAATCGCATCACTATACTATAAAAAAATTTCATTGCCGTTAAAAATGGTTTGACTTTGACGGAGTGCCGTTAAACTGTTCATCAACTTTCAATTAGGTCATTGGACGAAAATATCAACTTTCAATTAGGTCATTTGACGAAAAAAAAACTGTAGATTGAAAAAAATTTAAATTTTTGTTATAAAATTTTAAAAAATAAAACTGTAGTTGTAGCTAACGAAATTATCTACAACTAAGAAGTGGTCCAACATCAATATTCCAACTAGAGCAGCCCATAAACAGGCCTGGAACACAGCTACGAATTTTCCCATTCATAATTCAATTTGTTTTGGGAAATTACTTGTATTTTCTTGGAAAGCATTAAAAACTCTTTTATATTAGGTTTATACAGATATTGTAGAGATAACATATCATAACATACTGTAAGATAGAATAGAATAGATAGCCGTACTTTGGAGAGAGAAGGGAGAGAAGCACATTGAGAGCGAAAATGGAAGAAGGAGTGAAGGGATTCATCCTGATTTCGAGAAGCTTTTAAAGTTGTATTCTTCGTACTTAAACTCTTATAATCATGGTTTGTGGTATTAATATATATACATGTTTTATTCAATCATAAGTAGTTAATCCCTTTATCCAAGAGTTGAGTAGTATTCGCTGGCTTGTTATATGTTTGTTTGATTGTATTGTGATTTTCTTGTTATTGTTAATCTGTCATTGAGCGCTTTATACAATTAGAAGAGTCACGAACTTTTAATTGAATCTCTAGGAATTATAACGAATTGGGAGAGGAGTTGTAATTCTAGTACATGATATGATAGACACAATTTAAGTATTAGATCGGGAGATTGATATGCGAATTGTGAAACTGATAATCCTTGGTTCTTAATAGTCTATAGTTGTACTTTGTATGACCATGGGAGTGGCATTCAAAGGATAATTGTAGGCACTATAATTTACCTTGGGAGAGGATTTTATAAACATTGGAATGATTGTTTTTAACAAAACAAGAGGCACAAATTAGACATTAATGATAGCCAATTGAAGAACCCTAATTCTTGGGTTGTTTTTTCCTCATATATATTATTTAGTTTTTATTTGTTTATTAGATTAACTTAGTTGATAATTATATACATACACAAATTATTCTCCACACTTCTGAATTATAAGAAACAAAAGACTTGAGATTGACATTGATATTAGTCCTTCCCTACGAACGAAACTCTAAAAATACACATCAACAAATTGGCGCCGCTGCCAGGGAAGGCAACAATATTGATTTTGAGTTAATTGTTTCTTGTAGTTTGGATTTTATCTTTGTACATAGTTTTTTTTCCTTCTTTTGTTCTTTTTTTTAGTGTGTCTACAGGTTTCTTTGAGGAACCTAGAGCAAGCTTTTGAGGTAGAGAGACGATATGGATTACAACTATGGTTGGAATAACGCTCAGATTTTCTATAGCAATCAGGAACGATATCAAGACTTCAATCCTTACCAACAATTCAATTCTTATGGGGATTTTAATGCATATCAGGTGAATTCGGTCCATTCTGAGAACTCATGTTATGCTCCATACCCACCTAGTACAGATTTTTCATGTGCCTTTGAAAATCAGTATCATGATCCTTATCCATACATGTACAATGATGTTGATATGAGCTTAATTCATTCTAATCATTCTTTGGGAATTTTTAAACACTTTGATGACCCAACTTTTGAGATTGCTAGTAAGAATGACATTTCATGTGAACTAGAATCAATAGGTTGGTACGAGGAGAATGCTAAAAGAAATAGTTTTATTATGGAAGTACAACTTGTGATGCATAACGGTTGTCTTGAAATTCCCCCTTATGTCAATTTTCCAATGATCCATGATTCTTGTTTAGCAATTGATGATAATTTTGTGTTTGATGAGTCTGCTTGTATAGTTGATGATTGTCTCACATGTTCTAATGATAAGTTGGATGCAACTGAAATTTTACCAAATTTAGAAAATATTGTTGAGCTTAAAGAACTGGTAGATGAGATAAAAATTGATGAGTGTCCAATTATAATTGAGGAGGGATTTAAGATTGATGAAATTGTAAATCTTACTTTGGAATACAAGGATCCAATCGGGAGGAGTATATGAGTCGTACTTATGAGAATTATTCTGACGACTTTTCTGGCTACTTTGCTTTTTACAAGTCTCTTGAGAAAGTGAGGATCATAAATAGTTTCTTATACTTTTATGGATCTAAGCCATATATGCACATAATATTTTTATTACTAATTCGTAGATATGTTCATCTATTTGCTTTTTCTCCTCATTGAAGACTTTATGTGCAAATAAGTCAAGCTAATGACATGAAACAAGCGCTTGTTGGGAGGCAACCCAATATTTTTGTAAGTGTAGTAAATTTGTATTGACTTTGTTTTAGACTAGATATTATTATTATTATTATTATTATTATTATTATTATTATTATTTGATAGATTATTATTAAAGATAGATAATTTTATTTAGTTTTTTTTACTCCCACAAGGTGCCTTGATGAATTTTTATGAAGTGCTTCAGGAATTTTGAGGGGATGGAACAATTTATTTGAGATTTTGGTGCATCTCATACTTCAGCTCTTAAAATGTTCTGTTATAAAAAAAATAGCAGCATCAATATTTGCACGGGGAGCATGTTAAATGCACGGTGAGCACATGAAAATGTAAAAACAAAAGGGGAAGAGCAGAGATTTGTGAACGGGCGTGCTATTTCTATGACTGTCGTGCATTACTTTCTGGAGGACCTGCGCGCTACACGACCTTCGCCCGTATTTAGCGCACACCAATTGCTCTTCCAGCTTGTATGTACGGAGCAACGATTATGTGGCATCTGTGTGGTTCACGTTAGGCATCTTTAGGGGAGTTTTCTTTCTTTTCTTTTTAGTATAATAATAATAATTATTATTATTATTATTATTGTAGAATTAATTGTTTAGTGTGTCAACGAGAACATTGACCCATTTAAGTGTGGGGATGTGTTTTCAATAGTTGTATATAGTAAAAACAAAAATTAAAAAATCAAAATTTTGAAAAATCACAAAAATAATTCTAGCCTTGTGAAGATTACTTGTTGTAATTTTCCTTGATGCACCCATGCATGATATAGAAATCTTGTGTTATTGACGTTTTTGATTGGGAAGTGATATGCTTTGTTCTTGTGCACACACATACACTAGCAAGTTGAAGCTGGTAGACTTATTGAATGTTGTAAGTAATTGAAAGGACATGAATATGTGCAAGATGATTTGGTTTGCATGCTTTGAGTACATGTAGGTGCATTAGAGAGACTTTTTGCTTGGGATTGATTATGTTTTGCCACCAAGTGAGCTTTTGAGCCTTTATGCATATATTTTGCATTTATATTCGTTTGCTTGAGTGTCCACATGTTGTTTGCGTTACTAGCACTTGTTTGAGACCTTTTTTGAAACACATGACATTATTTGATGATAACATGATAAAGGCATTTAGGAATAATCTCATATTTCCTATACCACCACACCATTTATACATGATCAATTAGTTATCCCATTGAGCTTAATCTTATTTTTTTGGTGACACACCATAATACTTGCCTAAACCTTTTTCTTGTATTGGCCTTACTTTAACTTGAACCTAAATTGTCAAAGACTAGTAGAGTGTTTGAGGGAGTAAAAAAATGTGCAAGGGGGGTTTTTATTGATGGTCATACTTTGGGGAAATATCAAGTTTGGTTGTTTGCTTGTTAGTCGAATTTTATACGATTATGGAGGATCATTGTACTTGTTTATATATTAGTTTCTTAGCTCTCGGAAAAAAGAAAAGAAAAAAAAACAGAAAAAAATATTATTCATATGAGAGCATACTTATTTTTTTTGTGATCCTTCTTTGTTCGACTAATCAAGTTATTTGTTGGGAAAAAAAATCAAGTATGGGGATGATAGATAGGGAGTTAAATGATTTACTTTGTTGGGTACTAGCCTTTGACACATCACCTTCTTTGGCTTTACTTGACATACTGTTAGGAATAATTCATGAGTTATGATGTTAAGAATAGAATTTGCAAATACTTCTTGTATATCCTGATCTTATAAAGGATTTAGCACTTTGTATAGGAAACATGTGTTAGATAGTAATTTGTAGAATTAAGTCAGGAACAGTGCATCAAGTACTACATGTCAGGAACTGAGATTGAATCTTGATACGACAAGTCAAATACTGATCGAGTACTGATGGGATGGTCAGATCCTGATGCAAGACGGAATCCTGATATCAGTCATATTACTGATGATGTCATTATGGATGCTACAGAAACTGGCAAGTGCTACAAAACATGATCTTTGTTTGAAGAACAAGCAAGAATATATCATGAAGGAAAGAATTTTCTATTGATGGAAACTATCAACTGGATGGCAGAACATTGTCATTTATAGATTATCTTTCTGTTATTAGTTAATAGGTAGCATTATAAATACTCTCTCTATATCATTGTAAAAAGTGTCGAGCGATTGTAAGTTGAGAGCATAAGGTTTCTATTCAAGAGTTTGAGACATATAGAGAGAGATTTGTATTGTCAGCAGCTGCTAAAGGTATTTGTACACCTTTGGTAGAGTTTGTATTTGATCTTATTAATACAAACAGTTTGGTTTTATTCGTTTGTTCTTGTTTTATTTATTCTAGCAAAAATCAGACATGATTATATAACTTGTATTCAACCTCCCCCCCCTTCTACAAGTTATTTGAGTTAACAATTGGTATCAGAGCAGGTTGATTTCGAATAATCATAAAGATCTGCAATCATGTCTGGTTACAAGGATGGTAATACTAAGATCCCTATGCTCAAGAGAAACGAATATACTCTATGGGAAGTAAAGATGTTGCATCATCTGGAAGCAACAGATCCTGATTATCTTGACAGGATCAGAGATGGACCTTTTGTTCCAACAAAGGTTGTTGGTCAAGCAACTGTTGATGGTGAGGTTGTTCCAAAACATACAGCAAAGAAGCCTAAATCTGAATGGATAGATAAGGAAAAGGAGAACGTTCTTAAAGATGGTAAAGTGAGAAACATATTATTCAACAATCTTGATTCTGTTCTCACTAACTATGTTCTCTCTTGTAAGACTGCTAAGGATATATGGGACAATCTTAAGGTTCATTGTGAAGGAACTAAGACTGTCAGGAAGAATATGAGGACATTACTTATACAATAGTATGAGTACTTTGAATCCAAGTCTGGTGAGTCACTTACTAATACCTTTGATAGGTTTACAAAACTCATCAATGAGATGGCCATGCATGGTAAATATTATGACTTGGAGGATATGAATACTAAGTTCATGAAAACCTTGCCTGATTTCTACAATGAGAAGATATCTGCAATCGAGGAAGCTAATGATCTGGATGAGATATCATTAGAGGCAGTGTATGGAAAACTGAGGGCTTATGAACTTGACAAGCAGCAGAAGAAGAGCAGGAGTGAAGGAAAGATGAAAACCGTTGCACTTACTGCTCAATCTGAATCAAAGAATCTTCCAGAGGAACAGCATGATGAACCTGGTATAAAGAACTCAAGGAAGAAGAAAAGCAAAGAAAATTCTGAGTTAGAGACTACTGATATGGACTCTAACAACAGTGATTCTGAATCTGAGATGCAGGAACTCTTTGCTATGTTTGCTAAAGCTTTCAAGAAAGGAAGATTCAACAGGAGAAGATTTAGCAAAGGACCTTTTCAAAAGAAGGAGGAGAAGAAGAGTGACAAAGGCAAAAGTACAATTGTCAAGCTTGATAAGGCTAAGATCAAGTGCTTTAACTGCAGTGAGCTTGGACACTTTGCTAGTGAGTGTATGAAGCCTAGGAATTCAGGAAAGGGTAATGCACTCATGGTCACACAGAAGGATTGGGCTGATTCCAGTGATTCTGAAGATGAATTGGATTATGACAACATTGCACTGATGGCAAATGTTTCAGACAAACCTGGATCTCCAAAGAAAACTTCTCCATCTTCTATTAAGGTATCACTTCACTCTCTTGATTCATTTGATAGCTTAAATTCTGAAGAAATTAGATCTATCCATGCTGAGTTTATGAATCTTATGACTAACTTTAGAATTCTTACTCGTGAAAGAGATGAACTTAAGGTTAAGAATGATAAGTTAGTTTATAGAAATAATATTCTTGAATCTGAGTTAGTTCAAATGGAAGAATATAGATTAAGTTATGATAAAGCTAAGCATGATTATGGTGTTATTCTTGAAGCTTATGACTATGACAGAAAAGAACTAGAGGAAGAGAGGGATGTGATTAAGACCATTAACATATCTGGTAAAAAGACTCAAGAAATCATTGAAAGTGGAATTCATGGAAAAGTTAATGGTTTAGGTTTTGATAAGGCTAGACAAGAAGAAAAAGTAGTTATTGTCAATGATGATAGTAAAGTAGAAGCTAGCACATCTAAATCTGAAGGTAAGAAAATTGTTTCTGAACCTAAACATGTTAAATTTGTTGATTCAAAAGGTACCCCTATTGTACACAAGAGAATTAACAATAGTAATTCAGATGAGAAAGTGTTAGAGAAACCTAAGAATGTTAACATAGGGTTTCTGTCTAAGTCTCAGTTGAAACAGAGACTAGATGGACTTTCAGAGTCTAACAAGATCAAAAGAAATAGGAATGGAAAAGAAGGTATTAACAAAGAGAATAATTACAAGAATGTACCTGATGCACCTAGGGAAAAATGCTATAAGTGTGGAAATCATAATCATTTGGCCCTAGACTGCAATCAAAAACCTTCTTGGAAAACTGAGTCCAGATTCCCCAAAACTCAAAAAATTCAATACCAACCACAAAAAGCTTGTTATCATTGTGGTAGTTTACTTCATTCCATTTACATGTGTAGAGAATATCATGAACTATATTATGGCTATTATTCACTGAAATCTAAAACTCCTAGTCACAAACAGTTTGTGAAATCAGAGTCTAAGGTTGACTCTGCAACAGGTAAAGTAAAAGCAAAATCTTCAAAGCCTGTTGTTTCTAAATCTTGTAAGAAAGGATCCAATTAAAGTTGGGTCCTAAAAAATTCTAACTAGTTACTTTTTGTTTGCAGGGCACAGGAAGGAAGCATTCAATTATCTTGGACAGTGGATGCTCTGGACATATGACTGGAAAGAAGTCCCTGCTTACAAAGTTTGAGAGGAAAGCTGGCCAGTAATATCTTTTGGTTGATTGCAACAAAGGAGAAACTCTGGGATATGGCTCAATTGTTTTGGGGAATGTCATCATAGAAAACGTAGCACTGGTTGAAGGCTTGAAACATACACTTTTAAGCATAAGTCAACTGGGTGATAAAGGTTACCAAAATCTTTGATAGAGAAGGATGCAAAATTTTGAATATGCAGAATGTAGACATTGTTCTAACTGGTCAAAGACATGGTAACATATATGAAGCCAGCTTAAGTGATACATCTAAAGGAATTGTTAGATGTCTCTACAACAAAGCAACAAATGATGAAAGCTGGAGTTGACACAAGAAACTCTCACATCTCAACTTCCAAAAGCTTAATCAACTTGTTAAGCACAATCTGGTGAGAGGCCTACCTAAGGCAAATTTTGTGCAAGATGGACTTTGTGATGCCTATCAGCTTGGAAAACAGAGAGAACCACTTTCAAGAGCAAGACTGAAAATTCAATTACTGAACCATTTCACATGATGCATCTTGATTTGTTTGGTCCAGTAAACATTATGTCTATCAACAAGAAAAGATATGTTCTAGTCATAGTGGATGATTTCACAAGGTTCACATGAGTGTTCTTTCTACACAAGAAGGATGAAGCTCCTCAGCAAATCATTGAACTTGTCAAGAATATTCAGAATAACTCTGAGTACAAAATTAAAGTACTTAGGAGTGACAATGGTACAGAATTCAAGAATTCTACAATGGAGGAGTATTATGTAGACAATGGAATTACTCAACAATTTTCTGCACCTGGAACACCTCAGCAGAATGGTGTAGTGGAAAGAAAGAACAGGACTCTCATAGAGGCAGCAAGAACCATGCTTGCAGATGCAAAACTTCCAACATATTTTTGGGCAGAAACTATTAACACTGCATGTTTCACTCAAAATTGTACCTTGGTAAATAGTCATGGAAAGACTCCCTATGAGATGATTAAAGGAAAGAAACCAAGTGTGAAATACTTTCACATCTTTGGATGCAAATGCTATGTCCTAAAAGTTCATCCAGAATAACATGGAAAATTTGAAGCCAAATCGGATGAAGCAATCTTTCTAGGATATTCAGCATCAAAGGCCTTCAAAGTTTATAATCTCAGAACTCACATTGTTATGGAATCAATTCATGTGGCATTTAATGATAAGAAATTTGGAATTCTGCAAATTGATGAAAGCCATGACAAATTGGAATTTGAAAATCTGAAGAATTCTGAGATACTCTCCAGTGATGATGAAGGTTCTCCAGAAGGAATTTCTATTGCTTCTCAAAGGAGTGCTACTGTTGAGGGGGAGCAAATAAATCAAGGAGGACACAGTGATCATCAGGAGCAGACTAGCTATTCAGAGTCTACTCCATCAGGAACTGATCCTTCAGAGTTTACTGAGGAAAGATCAGTAACTAGCAGCAATATGGAATCTATTGATTCTATTGATCAAAGGGGAGTTTTTGAAGGCAGAAAGAGTTCTTCTATAAGAGATACCACTAACTTAGGGGGAGAGTCTAGCAGAGGCAATCTACCACCTGTTAGAAAATGGACAAAGGATCATACTGAAGATTTGATAATTGGTGATCCAAATAGTGGTGTTCGAACCAGAAGATCAATTCAAAATGAATGCTTGTATAGTTGCTTTCTCTCAAAGAATGAACCTAAGAAGGTTGAAGAAGCCTCACAGGATCCTGATTGGGTAATTGCAATGCAGGAGGAGTTAAATGAGTTTGAGAGAAACAAAGTCTGGAAACTGGTACCAAGACCTAAAGACAGATCAATTGTTGGTGCAAAATGGGTTTTCAGAAACAAGCTAGATGAATCTGGTATGATTGTAAGAAACAAAGCAAGACTGGTGCCAAGGGTTATTCTCATGAAGAAGGAATTGACTATGATGAAACCTTTGCCCCTGTAGCAAGATTGGAAGCAATCATGATGTTTCTTGCATTTGCAGCTTATTCAAAATTCAAGGTATACCAGATGGATGTAAAGAGTGCTTTTCTAAATGGCAAGTTGATTAGGAAGTGTATGTGGAGCAACCACCTGGATTTGTTGATCCAAAGTTTCCAAATCATGTCTACAATTGATAAGGCACTCTATGGACTAAAGCAGGCACCAAGAGCATGGTATGAGACTTTGTCTAAATTTCTTCTTGAAAATGGCTTCACAAGAGGTACAATTGACAAAACTCTATTCTTTAGAAAGATAAAAGGTGAATTGCTTTTAGTTCAAGTTTATGTTGATGATATCATATTTGGGTCTACAAATGAAAAGTTGTGTGCTAAGTTTAGCAAGCTTATGCAGTCTAAGTATCAGATGAGCATGATGGGTGAACTTAATTATTTTTTAGGCTTGCAGGTCAAGTATCAGTCAAAGTATATCAAAGATCTTTTAAGAAGGTTTGCCTTTCAAGACTGTGCAGTGATAAGTGGATTTATATCCACTTGGATCATTCTATTTCGGCTTAAATTGGTGTTTTGTATCTCGAGTATTGGTGTGTTTTAATCCGTTTTTGTGAAGATTGTGCAGGTTATAGTTTTTATGTAGGTGTGGAGGTTTCGTTGAATAAACAGAGTCTTTAAGTTTCAAAGTGTAAGTGCTTCAAGTTGCAAAAGAAAGTGGAGAGGAAATTAGCACAAGGGAAAAAATCAGACAGCAGTGCGCGCGGGCGCGCTCAGATATTGCACACACCGCGCGCGGGCACGCTCAGGATTGACAGATTTTTCTTCCGCGCGGGCGCGCTGGAATTGAGCTGCAGGTGCGCGCGGCCGCGGCCAGATCTGACAGAAACTTACTGGAATTCGGTTTTAAAGAGGAAATTGCTGATTTTCTTTTCCTATTCAATATGGAAGTTGTTTTAAACGATTTGAAGCTTCTGGAAGTTAATTTAAACATGGGAATTGCAATTCTAATTATCAAAGATGGAAAATTACCGGAATTCTATCCTATTTCAATTAAGGTAATTGCTTGGTCAAGGAGGCACTTGGGGGCTATAAATACACACCTTGGGGCACAGAAAAATCATCACCTACAAATCTACACACACTAATTTCGTTCAGAGCACGAGAGAGAGAAGCCAAGGCGAGGATCGTGATGACAAGAAGATCTAGATATAGTTTTTCTTGTATTCCTTTGTGGAGGCGTATCTTTTGGATGCTTGTTACTTTCACGGATTTGTTCACTAAACCTTATTTTATTATTGATTTATTCATCTTCATTATCTTGTTTGATATCATGCTTTCGTCAAATCCCATGGTGACGAAAGGTTCGATTATGAACTAATCGTTATCGTGGGATCCTAGTGGATTTATCTATGTAGCTTAGTAGTTTGCATGCCTTAAAGATTTATGTGTGGTGACTTCTTGATATCCTCGTATGGTTAATCTTAATGCTTTTAGATGCGTAGCTAACATCTAAATTGAATTGTTAATCTCTTGCTAAACGAGAGTGGATCTTGAGATTTAGAACTTGCCATGCTAGCATAGGATAGGTTGATGTTAAGCATCATGATTTGTGGCATGAATAGAGATATTATGCTACCCTATGTGATCTAAGTGGATAACTTGTGCTTCAACCTTTATGTTTTCAAATTCTATAGAGATATAGGGTCTAAACATAATAGGTGCCTATTCATCTTCTATCTCTTTTGTGGATGTATGTGTAGATTGGTACTAGTATACCGAGAGGTAACTTTTACTCTTTTCGTGTTATTCGATCAGATATCAAAACCATCGCATGTTTTAATTAAAGGCTGTAACTCTAAGTGAAGTAGATGATGAAACTAGGATTCCATGTTTAGTCGCATATAAGTAATTCGATTTTAATTCACGTTAATTGTTTAATTCTTAGTTTAATAATTTGCACTTTAGTTTAATTTAGGTAATCAAACCCATATTTGTTATTTTTCTTAGCAGTGAATTAAAACCATACACTGTTGCATAGGCATATTTATTGAATAGAACCATAACTTGATCCCTGTGGGAACGAATTTGGACTTAACCTTATATATTACTTGTGACCACGTGCGCTTGCGTGAGTTTAGCATAACAAGTTTTTTGGCGCCGCTGCCGGGGATCATCGGTGTTTTTATTTCAGTTTATGTGTTTGTCAATAGTGGTCGTTAGCGTTCACTGACTCAGATTCTTACTTTGTTTGTTTGTTTCGTGGTGTTTCAGGTACTTGAGTTTGTATGCAAACACGTTCGCAAGCTCGGTTACAAAGACTGGCAAAAGACGGTCGTGTAGAGAATTTAGAGAATAAGGAAGAGGAAGCTGAAACTACAGTAACAATGGCAGATACAGCAGCAGCTAAGGCTTTGAAGGACTATTCTCAGCCGAAACTCAATGACATTCAGTCTAGTATTGTTAGACCAGCTATTGCAGCAAACAACTTTGAGATCAAGCCGGGCACAATTCAGATGGTGCAGAATTCAGTCCAGTTTGGGGGAGCTTCTACGGAGGATCCAAACATGCATGTTCGGGACTTTATCGAAATCTGCGACACTTTCAAATGTAATGGGGTGACGGATGATGCTATCAGGTTGAGGCTTTTCCCATTCTCTCTGAGGGATAAGGCTAAGAGCTGGCTACACTCTTTGCCACCTGGTTCCATTACTACATGGGAAGATCTTGCTCAGAAGTTCCTTACTAAATTCTTCCCTATGGCGAAAACTGCAGCAATAAGGAACCAGTTGACTCAATTTCAACAGCAATCTGGCGAGTCATTGTGTGAGGCTTGGGAACGCTACAAGGAGATGCTACAGAAGTGTCCTCATCATGGCATGCCTGATTGGATGGTTATTAATGGGTTCTACAATGGGTTGGGAGCACAGTCTAGGCCTTTGCTAGATGCAGCATCAGGTGGAGCTCTGTGGGCAAAGAGCTATGATGAAGCTTATGAACTTATTGAGATGATGGCTGCTAATGAATATCAAAATCCAACCCAAAGGCTATCTCAAGGCAGGGCAGCAGGAATTTTGGAAGTAGATACAGCTTCAATGATTACAGCTCAGTTGAAAGCTCTTGCTATGAAAGTGGATTCTCTTGCTAATTATGGAGTTCAGCAGGTGGCTAGTGTTTGTGAGTTATGTGCAGGCGCACATGAGACGAATCAGTGTGCTATCTCTTCCGAATCAGCACAGTTCGTGAGTAATTTCCAAAGACCTGCTGCACCAGTTCCAGCCACTTATCATCCTAATAATCGGAATCATCCTAACTTCAGTTGGAGCAACAATCAGAATACTCAGCAATCTTATCAGCAAGCGAAGCCGTACAATCAAGGCTATCAACAACCTTATAGGGCACCATATCAACCCCCGGGATTTCAGCAGCAACAACCCCAGACTCATGCAGGGCAATCTTCTAATGATAAATCTGATGAGATGTGGATAGCGTTAAAGAACTTACAAGCTGGTCAGAAGCTCTTAGAAACTCAGATAGGACAGATTGCAAGTGCCTTAGGTGGTAGGCCACAAGGAACTCTTCCTAGTGATACGGAAGCAAATCCAGGCAGGAGGGAAAGCAAGGAACAGGTCAATGCAGTTACTTTGAGATCTGGAAAAGTCACGAGTGATCCTAAATCAGCAACTGAAGAAGAGGAAGAAGTGCAGAATCAGCAAGTTGGAAAATCTGCAATGCCAGAAATTGAGAAATCTGATTTGGTGGCTGATCAGCATGATGGTGAGAAGAGCAAGAAACCTGTTGGAAAGTCTACTCCGGAGCAATCTTCAAAGAATAATCAGATTTATCCACCTCCGCCATTTCCTGGACGCTTGCAGAAAAGTCAAGAGAGACAGTTTCAGAAATTTATGGAGGTCTTCAAGAAACTGTCCATTAACATTCCTTTTGTTGAAGCGTTGGAGCAGATGCCAAGATATGCAAAGTTCATGAAGGATATTTTGTCAAGGAAGAGAAGGTTGGAAGATTTTGAAACAGTAGCATTGACAGAGGAGTGTAGTGCTGTTCTGCAACAGAAGTTGCCACCTAAACTGAAAGATCCGGGAAGTTTCACTATTCCATGTACTATTGGCAACCTTTCATTCGGCAAATGTTTATGTGATTTGGGAGCTAGCATTAATCTTATGCCCTTGTCTGTTTTCAAGCAACTTGGTCTACCAGAGCCGAAGCCGACTAACATCTCTTTGCAGTTGGCTGATAGGACGATCACTTATCCGAGGGGTATAGTAGAGGATGTTTTGGTGAAAGTTGATAAGTTCATCTTCCCAGCTGATTTTGTTATCTTGGATTTTGAAGAAGATAAGAAGATTCCCATAATCTTGGGAAGACCGTTCTTGGCTACAGGAAAGACTTTGATTGATGTGCAAAAAGGAGAGCTTACAATGAGGGTGCAAGATCAGAGTGTCACCTTTAATGTGTTCAAGGCCATGAAATTTCCGACAGAAGATGAAGAGTGTTTCAGTGTGGAAACGGTTGATACGGGTCAGAGAAAGAAGTTGGATCAATTGTTGAGCGAAAAGGCGGATATGCACATGCTAAAGCATCCTATCAGTGATTCCATTGACAGTTCTTCTGTTCGAGATCTCTCGAATGTCAAGCTCGGAAAACTTCCATCACATTTGAAGTATGTCCTTCTGAATGATGAGTTGTTAATTTTTGAAGAGGGTCACGATAATGTGTTAAGAAGGTGGAGCATGGATGATGAAGTAGAGGAGTGTTCTTATCAATCGACTGTGAAGCAGAAGCACTTTAGAGGTGTGAAGAAGAAAAAGAAAAAGTCAATTGGAGGAAGAGGCAAAGTGAAGGGTGATTTAGCAAAGATGTGGGAAGATAGCAAGAAGATTGTCAAACAATGGGTGAATGGTCCTTCTGCTAAAGACAAGTCGAATGCAATCTTCGAGCCACCATGATTTGAATCATATTTGTCCGGCTAAATGACGTTAACGACAGCGCTTCGTGGGAGGCAACCCATGTGTTCCGGTATTTTTAGGTATGTTTTCTGCGATCCCTCGTATTTACTTCCATTCAATGTGGACATTGAATCTTTCAAGTTTGGGGGATGCGTAGTTTATGTGTAGTATTTATGTGTTCATGTAGGATATCATATTTTGCATATTAGTAGTAATTATGCATTTATGTTCGTGATATCTACGTTTGTTTCATATAGGACATTCTGTTTTTATGTTCGTATACCATGTGAGTTCATGATAGTTTGCATTTGCACCCATGCTTGATAGGAATTTTGTGTTGTTGACGCTTTTGATTGAGAAGTGATATGCTTTGTTCTTGTGCACACACATACACTAGTAAGTTGAAGCTAGTAAACTTTTTGAATGTTGTAAGTGATTAGAAGGACATGAATATGTGCAAGATGATTTAGTTTGCAAGCTTTGAATACAATTAGGTGCGTTAGAGAGATGTTGCTTGGGATTGAGTATGTTTTTCCACCAAGTGAGATTTGAGCCTTATTGCATATTGCATTTTGGCAATTTATTCGTTTGCTTGAGTGTCCACAGATTGTTTGCATTGCTAGCAGTTGTTTGAGGTCTTTCTTGAAACGCATGACATTATTTGACGATTAAAATGATAAAGGCATGTAGGAATAACCGCATATTTTCCCATATTACCACACCATGTTTACATGATCAATTAGTTAACCCGTTGAGCTTAATCCTATTTTTTCGGTGACATACCACATTACTTGCCTAGACCTTTTTCTTGTATTGGCCTTACATTAATTTGAACCTACATTGTCAAAGGCTAGTAGAGTGCTTAAGGGAGTAATAAGGTGTGCAAGGAGGGGTTATTGTTGGTTTTACTTTTGGGGGAAATATTGAATATTGGGTTTGGTTGTTTACTTGATAGTTGACATATGTAATAAATTATGGGATCATTGTTATTGTTTATATTATTGTTTGTGTTCTATTTAGCTCTCGGGGGAAAAAAAAAAAAAAATATATATATATATATATATATATATATATATATATATATATATGATGAGAGCATGTTTGTGTTTGTTGTGATCCTATTTCAGTCGACTAGTCGAGTGTGTGTTTTAGTAAAAATTATGTGGGGGGGAAATATGGTGTTGTGTATGATTTATTATGGTACTTACTAGCTTTTGACACTACACCTGTTTTGGCTTATTTGACATACCTTGTCCCTAGCCCCGTTACAACCCAATTAAAGACCTTTTGATTATCGTCATTGATGTATGTTGTGTTAAGAGTTAGATTGATACCAAATGTCAAGCATGCTTATGATTTTGTTGGAATTGAGTGATACACTTACCCTTGTTCTTGAGTGAATATTCTTTTGTGAGTGGATTGTGAGTGTTTGCTTGTTCTTGCGTATGAGATCCCGAGTGTTGTCTCAAAAATGTACTCTTGTAGGCTTAGCATGTTTACTAACTTATTCTTACACTTGACATGGGCTTGTGAGAACTTATGCATGTTCATTGAGTAGACTATGTGAATACTTGCACTTTCGACACCAAGACATTGCGTTATTTACTTTGATTCTTAAGTTGATATGGCATGAGAGGATTTGAAGGTATGGTAGATTAGATTATCTGCAGTTGCATAGTAGTTGCATTCATGCATTGCATTGCATTAGGTTAAATGGATTTTGTGGGTACATTTACTATAGACCCTCACGAGACCTTACTCGTCCACTAGGGCTGCCTAGGGGTTTAAAGGGCTTGTTGCATATGCCAAATGCAACCGTGATCACCTACGGAAGTGGTACTAGTTAGTTGTATATATTTTTTTTTGTTTATGCTTGAGGACAAGCATCGGTTTAAGTTTGGGGGTGTGATAAGTGGATTTATATCCACTTGGATCATTCTATTTCGGCTTAAATTGGTGTTTTGTATCTCGAGTATTGGTGTGTTTTAATCCATTTTTGTGAAGATTGTGCAGGTTATAGTTTTTATGTAGGTGTGGAGGTTTCGTTGAATAAACAGAGTCTTTAAGTTTCAAAGTGCAAGTGCTTCAAGTTGCAAAAGAAAGTGGAGAGGAAATTAGCACAAGGGAAAAAATCAGACAGCAGTGCGCGCGGGCGCGCTCAGATATTGCACACACCGCGCGCGGGCGCGCTCAGGATTGACAGATTTTTCTTCCGCGCGGGCGCGCTGGAATTGAGCTGCAGGTGCGCGCGGCCGCGGCCAGATCTGACAGAAACTTACTGGAATTCGGTTTTAAAGAGGAAATTGCTGATTTTCTTTTCCTATTCAATATGAAAGTTGTTTTAAACGATTTGAAGCTTCTGGAAGTTAATTTAAACATGGGAATTGCAATTCTAATCCTATCAAAGATGGAAAATTACCGGAATTCTATCCTATTTCAATTAAGGTAATTGCTTGGTCAATGAGGCACTTGGGGGCTATAAATACACACCTTGGGGCACAGAAAAATCATCACCTACAAATCTACACACACTAATTTCGTTCAGAGCACGAGAGAGAGAAGCCAAGGCGAGGATCGTGACGACAAGAAGATCTAGATATAGTTTTTCTTGTATTCCTTTGTGGAGGCGTATCTTTTGGATGCTTGTTACTTTCACGGATTTGTTCACTAAACCTTATTTTATTATTGATTTATTCATCTTCATTATCTTGTTTGATATCATGCTTTCGTCAAATCCCATGGTGACGAAAGGTTCGATTATGAACTAATCGTTATCGTGGGATCCTAGTGGATTTATCTATGTAGCTTAGTAGTTTGCATGCCTTAAAGATTTATGTGTGGTGACTTCTTGATATCCTCGTATGGTTAATCTTAATGCTTTTAGATGCGTAGCTAACATCTAAATTGAATTGTTAATCTCTTGCTAAACGAGAGTGGATCTTGAGATTTAGAACTTGCCATGCTAGCATAGGATAGGTTGATGTTAAGCATCATGATTTGTGGCATGAATAGAGATATTATGCTACCCTATGTGATCTAAGTGGATAACTTGTGCTTCAACCTTTATGTTTTCAAATTCTATAGAGATATAGGGTCTAAACATAATAGGTGCCTATTCATCTTCTATCTCTTTTGTGGATGTATGTGTAGATTGGTACTAGTATACCGAGAGGTAACTTTTACTCTTTTCGTGTTATTCGATCAGATATCAAAACCATCGCATGTTTTAATTAAAGGCTGCAACTCTAAGTGAAGTAGATGATGAAACTAGGATTCCATGTTTATTCGCATATAAGTAATTCGATTTTAATTCACGTTAATTGTTTAATTCTTAGTTTAATAATTTGCACTTTAGTTTAATTTAGGTAATCAAACCCATATTTGTTATTTTTCTTAGCAGTGAATTAAAACCATACACTGTTGCATAGGCATATTTATTGAATAGAACCATAACTTGATCCCTGTGGGAACGAATTTGGACTTAACCTTATATATTACTTGTGACCACGTGCGCTTGCGTGAGTTTAGCATTACATGCAGCTGCAAAAACACCCATGGCTACAGCCACTAAACTAGAATCTGATCCTAAAGGAAAGAGTGTGGATAATACTAGTTATAGAGGCATGATAGGCTCATTGTTATATTTAACTGCAAGTATACCAGATATAATGTTTTCTACCTGTTTATGTGCTAGATTCCAAAGTGATCCTAAGGAATCTCATTTAATTGTTGTTAAGAGAATTTTTAGATATCTCAAAGGGACTCCAAATCTTGGTTTGTGGTATCCTAGAGAATCTGATTTCTCCCTAATTGGCTATTCAGACTCTGATTATGCAGGGTGTAAAATAGACAGGAAAAGCACTACAGGTACATGTCAATTCTTGGGAAACAGATTGATTTCTTGTGCAAGCAAGAAGTAACAATCTGTCTCAACCTCAACTGTAGAAGCTGAGTACATAGCAGCTGTAATATCTGGGAATTTCGTACTCTATAAATAATATTATTTGGCATTAAAATATTATTGTGTGCCTTAATTGATGAGTCATTACATGTTTGTGTGAATGTGAATATGTGTTACGTGTCTAATCGCTAGATGTGTCGACGTGAAATTTTATTAAAATTCTGTATAGCTTTTAAATGTTAAAATATGATTTTATTTGCGCTTAAACATTTTTATAAAATTCTTGGAGTTAGTAAAAATCATGAAATTTCTTGTTTTATTATCTTTATGCATTTAAAGACTTTTTAAAAATAAAAGTTTAATTTATTTTCGCATTAAAATATATTACAAGGATTTTTCCAATTATTTTCCTTTTTAAAATATTAAAACTTGTAAAAATCCAAATCTTTTCACAAAATGATTTTAAAAATGTTTTAAAAATATATTGAGGAAGAGAATTCCATATTTTAATTTTATGTGTCAATAAATTATTTTTGGATCCAAAATATCTTGTAAATAGGATTATTTTACAAGTCTTTTATTTAATTAAAAGATGTATCATTAAAATGTGATTTAATTACATGTGTGTGTGTGTAGGCTAGACAAAAACCCTCCCCTCCCCTTTTTTTTTTTCATTCGGCCGAGACAACCCCCCCCACTGTCTTCATCTCTCTTTTCTCTCAAATTCTCTAAACCTCCATTGATTCTCAAGCTTTAATCAAGGTAATTCCTCCATTAAAACCTTACACTATTATACATAAAAACACTCCTCTTGTCATCCTCTACAAACCCATGGTTTTAAATTTCAATTTCCTTCACTTTTCCAAATTAGGGTTTTTCGAAAATTGAAGAATCAAGGTAAGTTTGTGGGTGTTGATGATTGGGTATACTTCCTGGAAGAGACCCACGAATTTTCGGGCTCTCCGGAGGACCCCAAGCCTTCGGCCATGATCGAAAGTGAGCCGAAGGGTTGCATGCAAGTGTTAATTTTATGATTTTACATGATTAGTAGGTGATATGTGATTGCATGTAAGTTTTTATAACTTTTTAAGTTGATCTTGATGATGGGTTTGAGTTTAATTGAGTTTACAAGTTGTGGGTATGCTTGTTTTGTTAGTTGATGATTGTTAATAGGTGTAAAATTAAAAGGGTTAGTGATTTTGGTGATTATATGATATGAAGTTTGATGGGTTCAACTTATAATTTAATTTTTGTATGAAATTGTTAGTTAGTGTTGATGGGTTGTTGAAATATTGAGCTATGAATCCAAATTGGGTGTAAGTAATGGTGTATGTCATTGTGAGGGTTTTATTTGTGATTGTTGGTGAAGAAGAGGGAGAGGCCGAGAGAGATTGATGGAGGAGGGAGAGAGACCGAGAGGGAGAAAGAGAGAGATAGAGAGGGAGAAGCCGAGAGAGAGAGAGGAGAGAAAGAGAGAGAGGCCGAGAGGCCGAGAGAGGGAAAGAAGAGAGATTGTGAGGAGAGATTGTGTTCTTGAGTTGAAGATTGATTGTTGGTCATTTAATTACTTAATTTAATTGCTACATGACTTAATTGTTTTGATGATTAAATTGCTATGTGAAATTGATTGATGAATTGCTTAACGAGTCATCGTGGAGATAGTAGGATGACCTAGGATTGCTTGGTGATTGTAGTAGTCGATTATTGATGGAGTTGTAGTCATTGGAGGTGTATTGTGTTGCTTTGTGTTGATTGAGACCGATTATATTCGGTATGGTTTGACGACTATACAAAGGAGATGCCGCCGAAATTTCTAAAAATATAATGAATGATTTCCAAAACCCTAAAGGCACATCTCCAATGTTAAGTCGTAGAATCATTATAGTACTATACCATACTACATTGTAGGTTAAGTGAATTACATGCTAAGTGACTTACATGACTTATGTGTTTACATGTGTTGTGACCAAAATCTTGCATGGGTTAGATTTAGGCCCACTAGAGGATTAGGGTCCAGATCCATGAAAAGAATGAGTAATCTGTCAGGTTTCCGGAGGCCTACGGTAGCCCTAGGGGTTACCATGTACGCTGTCGCACGGGAACACATGGCTAAGGGTCTCAAGGCATCCCCTTGAGGATAACCTATAACCATTACCAGACATTCAGTAGAGCTTCCAGAGTAGCTCCCGTGATAGGGGTTACCGGAGGGGGTACCGGAGCCAGGCTACCGGGCGGTACCCCCAGCTTCCGCCGGAAGCCTGATTAGGCTGCCAATGCAGATAAGGCACGCCTCCTATTTTTTAGGAACACGTCTATATCATCTAAAAACACTCTCAAACAGATAAACATTCAGTTATTTGAGGATATATGTCATATATACTTGATAAATGATACAAAAATCAAGATAAATACAAGAGATAATCATTCTATGTTACCTAAACTGCTTGGTAACCTGATTTTATACATCACACTCGATTATTATCAGAAATAACAGTCATTATCCCACTGGAGAGAGGATAACTCATCATGAACAAACAATCATATCATTCAAGAACTACATTCGGGCTTGATCCACTATAAATAGTGGTATGTAGGCAGTTTACGGGATCTTCTTCGACACTTTACACTCCTTGAGTAGCTAGAGCACGTGCACTCTTGTGTGACACAGTCAAACTAGGGTTCTTGGCTGGCCAACATTTGGTCATTGAGCTCTCATCCCGTAGATTCAGTCCGATCCTTCCGAGGAACCACATCCCGTGTTCTTCGGTAACCCTAGTCGTGTGCCTTCCCGGGCGGCTAGCCGTAGATCTTCAACCACGAGCCTTTCCGGGTGGTTGGACGATTCCTTGATTATTGGCGCTATTCCAGCACGAGGCCTCATAATTTGTTGTGCTAAAATCCTCCCACAACAATTGGCGCCCGAAGGAGGGGCCTCAAAAATCGTCATTTGGAGGAGATATGGCGAGTGACAATTCTGAAAGTGATAAAACACCGTCTCAGGATGGTAATGGGCGAAACAAAGGTGGTGATGATGTTAGTAACAAGGACATCATGGACTATCTGAAGACGATGAATGAAAGAGTCAACAACTTGGAAAAAGGTTCCGAGAAAATGAAAAAATGGCAAAGGAAGTGCAAGTCGAAGTCAAAAAAGAAGAATGTGACTCCGACAAGGCTGAACTTCGAGTCTGAGGACAATATTGAGGACAACACTGATCATGTCCCATCTGAAGAAGATGCAGAAGAGCCTGTGGAAGAAGAATATGAGGGTGACCAATCTGATGTCCCGGAAACTCAGGGTGCCGAAGGCTCACCCACCAGAAGTCTAAGTGTTTTTGATCGAGTTGGCAAAAAACTGACTAACAAAGACCTTCGTCACAAACTGATTCACACTGGAAGTAAAGATCAGAGAGATGGCAATGGGGTTCCACAACTCAGGGTTCCCGAGAACGCCGAGAGAGGTCCCAAACGGTACCCCCAAAAAGCATTTCCAGGAGATCCAGATCTAATGGCAGAAGGAATTATAGGCAAAGCAGTCACTATTCTTGGCATAGAAACAGGAGATCCCGCTCTACCGGAGTCCCTACCGATGGGGGTACCGATCAGGATTCCGGCTCCCATCAAAGTTCAGTCCCTAGAAGAAGCAAGACAGCCAATGAAGATGATGATTCTGAAAGCGATACGCTTTCAGATGGTGAAAATGGACAGTTCAGGATGTCTGACTGGAAAAAAGCCTTGGAAAAGATCAAGGAGGAGAAAAAGTTTAAGTCCGGTATCACTGCCGGTTCCCCCTTTTCTGTGAAAGTGAAAAAGGCAGCCTTGCCAAGGTTCTTTAAGATGAATACTGACTTGAAATTCAATGGAAACTCAGATCCAGTTGAATACTTGAGCCGTTTTAATACGGAAATGGATGTATACCAGGTGGAGGACTTAGCAAGGTGTAGGCTATTGGCATCTACACTGACTGGAAATGCCCACCAATGGTTCAAAAGGCTAGCCGAAGGGTCTATCAAATCCTGGAGGAGGATGGGAGATCAGTTTATCTCTCAATTTAGGGCTACCGTGGCCTACGCCCCACCGGTGAATACTCTGGCTAATATCAAGCAAGAAACTCACGAGTCTTTAAGACAGTATTTCAAAAGATTTAATGAGCAAGTGCCAAAAGTGAAGAAGGCCTCTGATGAAACTCTGAAGAACTTCCTGATAGCCGGGGTAAGGCCTGGAACCGAGTTTTGGAAGGAATTGCAAACTGAGGAGCCCGGAACCCTGGCGGAATTTTACCAACAAGCAGAACGCCACAAAGTAATTGAGGAATCCATGGCAAAATTGTCCAAAGACTCCAGTTCTCGAGGTTGGAGCAGGAACAAAAGAAATCGTTCTTACAGCCCTAAAAGGGATTCGAACAAGAGGGCTTCCGGGAGTGGTACTGCCGGTTTAGGAGCCCCCCGGTATGATGACAAGACTGCCCCTATTGCTGTTAATGCAACTAAGGATAGAGTTTCTGCCAAGGACAGACTCACTCCAAAGGCGAATTTTCAGAAATACTCAGAGTATACTCCTTTGACTGTCCCAATCAGTCATATTCTCGAAGTGAATGAGAAGAATGGGCTATTCCGGAGGCCCTACCGGGCAGGGCCCCCAGGAGTGAAAGATCAAGGAAAGTACTGTGCATTCCACGAAGTAAATGGACACGAGACTGCTGATTGCAGGCATTTGAAAGATCAAATTGAAGAGTTGATTAGAGGTGGATACCTGACTGAATTTGTGGCCCAAGAGGCTAAAAAATATAAAGAAGGAAGAGATAACAAGGACAAAGCTCCTGGAAACCAAGAAAGGACCACCCGAGCTAATAGCATCCATACCATCTTTGGCGGCCCTTACTTGGGGGGTGCCAGTCGGAATGCCAGAGATAGGTATGCCCGGGAAGCCAGGGGCAAACCCCTAACTAATGTGTTCCACCTTGCAGAAAGGCCCCCTAAGCTGTTCAAAGGGGAAACCGCTGATATTTCCTTTACCGAGGAGGATGCCAAATGGGTTCACCACCCTCATAATGATGCTTTGGTGGTGACCGTGAATATTGGTGGAATGAATGTGCACAGAGTGCTGGTTGATAATGGAAGCTCAGTAAATATCTTGGCATATACCACATTCCAGAAATTAGGACTTCTGGACAAAGAGTTACTGCCTACCAATAATGAGCTATATGGGTTTACCGGTAACCCAGTCCAAATCATGGGCAGAGTCAAATTACCTTTGACATTAGGTGTGGATCCCTGCAAGGCCACACAAATGGCAGAATTCATGGTGGTAGATGAAGACATATCCCACAATGCAATTCTTGGTAGACCAACACTGAAAGATATGAGGGTGGTAACCTCAATATACCACTTCTCAATGAAGTTTCCTACACCAAATGGCATTGGGTGCGTGAAGGGATGTCAACATGAGTCAAGGGAATGCTATAACAGAGCTGTTCAGGCTGCCGAGAAAGCAGACAAACCTATTCAAGTTGAAGAAAAGGCTGATGGAGAAGCCTTATTGAGAAGCCATGGGCATGAGCCACAGAAGTTTGAAAGAGCATCTTGTAATGCCATCATGATAGTGGAATTGCCAGATGAACCTACTGAAGAGGTTCCTAATTTTCGGGGGGTAGTACCACCACAAAGCTTGTTGTTGGAAGCTGCCGAAAAAAATGATGAAACTCATAACATTTCACTGGAAGGCATAGTAAAAAGTGCCTCAGATGATGATCTAGATGGAGAAATGCTAGAGAACGAGAGCCAGGGAGCGGGGAGAGGACTCCCGGTTGAGATTGACATTGACCCCAGGATGCCCGGTACCCTGGAAAAGGCAGGGGCTGCCGAGGATATTATCCCTATACTAGTGGATGCTGAAGATCCTAGTAAAATCTTGAAAATCGGGCAACAGCTAGATAAAAATACAAGAGAAAGGTTGACTACTTTCCTTAAAAGCAACCTTGATGTGTTTGCATGGTGTCATTCTGACATGGTGGGGATTGACCTGAAAGTCATGTGCCATCATTTGAACATCGACCCTGAGAGAAGGGGTATCCGGCAGAAGAGAAGGCCTGTCAGTGGTGAAAGGGCTACCGCCCTCCAGGAAGAAGTAGACCGGTTATTGAAGGCTGGTTTGATCAAAGAATCCTTCTATCCAACATGGCTAGCAAACCCAGTACTGGTCCGAAAGCCTAATGGGAAATGGAGGACATGTGTTGACTTTACTGATCTAAATAAGGCATGCCCTAAGGATAGCTTCCCGCTACCCAGAATTGATCAACTGGTAGATGCCACGGCAGGCCATGCTTTGCTAAGTTTCATGGATGCCTACTCCGGATATAACCAGATACCGATGTTTGAACCGGACCAGGAACATACCAGCTTCATAACTGATAGGGGACTGTACTGTTATGTGGGGATGCCGTTTGGGCTATTGAATGCCGGGGCTACCTATCAGAGGCTGGTAAACATGATGTTTAAGGAACAGATTGGTAAGACTATGGAAGTCTATGTTGATGATATGTTGGTCAAATCAAATGTGGCAGCCGACCATGTGTTGCACCTATCTGAGATGTTTGATATCCTAAGGAAGTACCGGATGAAGCTGAACCCCCAAAAGTGTGTTTTTGGGGTGGAGTCTGGAAAATTTCTTGGATTCATTGTGAACCACAGAGGGATTGAGGCAAACCCTGCCAAAATTAAAGCATTGCTGGAACTGAGGTCCCCAAGGAATGTAAAAGAAGTCCAAGGGCTTACCGGAAGGGTAGCAGCCCTAAATAGATTCGTATCTCGGTCTTCCGACAAATGCAAGGAGTTTTTCAAGGCTATCAAGAAGGGTCAAAACTTTGAATGGACCCCGGAATGTGAGGAAGCCTTCAAGAAACTAAAAGAACAGCTGGGAAACCCACCATTGCTCTCCAAACCCTTGGAAGGTGAGGTACTCATTTTATATTTAGCTGTTTCCGAATACTCTATAAGTGCTGTGTTGATCCGGGAGGAAGAACAAGTACAATACCCGGTATACTATGTGAGCAAAAGGTTGCTGGATGCGGAAACCCGGTATCCCAGCATGGAAAAGCTAGCATATGCTCTAATATTGGCTTCCAGGAAGCTAAGGCCTTACTTTCAGGCCCATAAAATTGAAGTTAGAACATCCTTCCCGCTAAGACAAGTGATGCACAAGCCGGAAGCCTCCGGTAGGATGATGAAATGGGCTGTCGAGCTAGGACAGTTTGAAATAGATTACAAGCCCCGAACTGCTATCAAAGGTCAAGCACTGGCCGATTTCTTACTGGAGTTTCCTCCTGATTTTGAGGTTACCGGAGAAGATCATACCCCGGTATCCCTAGTTACCGGAGGGGATGCCAAAAGCCCCCAATTATGGTGGAATCTGTATGTTGATGGTGCAGTAAATAATAATGGGGGAGGTGCAGGAATAGAGTTGGTAAGCCCAGAGGGGCACCGAATTCAGAGTGCCATACACTTTGGCTTCAGGGCTACCAACAATGATGCAGAGTATGAGGCCCTGATTGCTGGCTTAAAACTGGCTCTGGAAATGAAGGTAGAATACCTAAATGTGTTTAGTGACTCCATGCTGATTGTGTGGCAAATTAAAGGAAGCTTCCAGAGTCGGGGCCCCCGCACTGAACTCTACATGAGGTATGCCCAAGAACTTATCAATAGGTTCAAATTGCTAAATCTAAATCAAATCCCAAGGGTGGAAAATGCCAATGCTGATGCCCTTGCCAAGTTGGGATCCCAAAAAGAAGCTGTCCTGTTAGGGGTAATACCTCTTGAAGTGCAACTCCAACCAAGTATCCATCGAGTGGAGACCATGGAAATAGATTCTTCAATGGAAAGCCAATGGACAACCCCAATACGTGAGTATATCACCAAGGGGACACTTCCGGAGGACAAAGATGAAGCTCGAAAACTCAAATATAAGGCTGCCCGTTATGTGATCTATGATGGCATCCTATACAAGAGGGGATTCAATCAACCTCTACTTAAGTGCATATCTGGAAATGAATGTGAATACATCCTAAGGGAAATTCATGAAGTCATTTGTGGCAACCACTCGGGGGGTACCTCCCTGGCCCACAAAATTCTCCGACAGGGCTATTACTGGCCTACCATGAAAACTGATGCTTATGACTTTGCTAAAGCTTGTGATCAATGCCAAAGGTTTGCTAACTTCAATAGCAACCTAGCTGTGGAACTAAGACCCATTGGAAGCCCCTGGCCCTTTGCAATTTGGGGGATTGACCTGATTGGGGAGCTTCCCAAAGGCAGAGGTGGTGTGAAATATGCCGTGGTAGCCGTTGACTACTTTACCAAGTGGGCAGAGGCGGAACCCCTAGCTACCATCACTGCCGGTAAGCTGAAGGAATTTGTTAAGCGAGCCATTATATGTAGATACGGGGTACCGTACAAGCTGATCTCAGACAATGGCAAGCAATTTGATAGTAGAGAAATGAGAAGTCTATGTGAGGACTTGGAAATAAAGAAAGATTTTTCAGCCGTTTGCCACCCCCAAAGCAATGGGCAGACGGAAGCTGTGAATAAGATCATCAAGCACACTCTGAAAGCCAAGTTGGAAGATAAAAAGGGAAATTGGCCAGAGGAGCTTCCAATGGTCTTGTGGTCTTACAACACCACTCCCAGGTCCACAACCGGAGAGTTTCCCTTTGTTCTAACCTATGGCTGTGAAGCTATGGTCCCAGTGGAAGTCGGGACAGGGTCCTACCGGAGGGATAATTTCAGTCAAGAATCAAATGAAATACATCAGAGGTTGGCCCTGGACATGGTAGAGGAAAACCGGGCTACCGCCCAGCTGAAACTTGCGGCTTACCAACAGAGGACCCGCAAATACTATAACAACAAGGTACGCCCTCGACCCCTCAAGGTTGGCGACCTAGTACTGAGAAGAATGATGCCCAATATGCGGGTTCCCGGGCACGGAGCCTTTGGAGCAAACTGGGAAGGGCCTTACAAAATAAAGTCTATCTTTTGGGAAGGCACTTACCACCTTGAAGACATGGATGGGAACACTATCCCCCGTGCTTGGAATGCCGAGCACCTAAAAAAGTACTATCAGTAAGACTCTTTTCAGAGCAAACGTAGGCCTCTTTCAGGCTTAGGATGAATAAAGGCAACCTACTAGTTGTGGTTGCACCATTTCCCTTTCAGTTCTTAGGATTTCATGATTTTCAATAGATGCCCGGGGGGTAGTGGATGCACACCCCGTCTGGATGAAATTTGATGTATTCGTACTATTTGATTTTCAGTAAAAGTAGAAGTTGATTGTTTTCTTTTACATTTACCACTTATAAATATTTTCAGAAATATATGTAAGACCTACAAGCATAGTTCTACATGGCAGCTAGGCTACCATCCAGAACTAGGGGGGTAGTAGTGGATACACCTCTCAGCTTAACAGGTTGAAATTATCAGAATTTCAAATTTTTGCCATTTCCAGACATGTACGGAACCTTGAGTGGTTCACATGGCTTACTTGGTTATCAGGGCATGTATGGAACCCTGTTCGGCATACAATGTTCCCTTCATTACTTGGGCTTGTGTGGTAACCTGATTGGCACACTTGGATCCCTTCAATACCAGACATGTACGGAACCTTGAGTGGTTCACATGGCTTACTTGGTTATCAGGGCATGTATGGAACCCTGTTCGGCATACATGGTTCCCTTCATTACTTGGGCTTGTGTGGTAACCTGATTGGCACACTTGGATCCCTTCAATACCAGACATGTACGGAACCTTGAGTGGTTCACATGGCTTACTAGGTTATCAGGGCATGTATGGAACCCTGTTCGGCATACATGGTTCCCTTCATTACTTGGGCTTGTGTGGTAACCTGATTGGCACACTTGGATCCCTTCAATACCAGACATGTACGGAACCTTGAGTGGTTCACATGGCTTACTTGGTTATCAGGGCATGTATGGAACCCTGTTCGGCATACATGGTTCCCTTCATTACTTGGGCTTGTGTGGTAACCTGATTGGCACACTTGGATCCCTTCAATACCAGACATGTACGGAACCTTGAGTGGTTCACATGGCTTACTTGGTTATCAGGGCATGTATGGAACCCTGTTCGGCATACATGGTTCCCTTCATTACTTGGGCTTGTGTGGTAACCTGATTGGCACACTTGGATCCCTTCAATACCAGACATGTACGGAACCTTGAGTGGTTCACATGGCTTACTTGGTTATCAGGGCATGTATGGAACCCTGTTCGGCATATATGGTTCCCTTTACTATTTGGGCTTGTGTGGTACCCTGATCGACCCACTTGGATCCCTTCATTACAAGACATCTTTGCAGGATTGGCCTACATGGCATCACCACACATGATTTATTAAATGACTGGGACTCCCAGAACAAAGGTTTCCAGGCTAAGCCTCCGGTACCCAGGCTACCGGATAGGGGCTACCGGCCACGGGGCTCCGGGAGTCAGGTTCCTGCCTTCGGGCTTCCAAATGCTATAGGGATACCGGACGGTACCCCCACACCCACAGTGACAACCAAGCAGACAAAGGTACAAGTAGTCTATCAGTTCTATGGCCACCTATCCAGGTATGTGTTGCCATATTTACTCTTGTACTCTTCTACACTGCGATACCATTCTATCGTTCTTATCTTGATTCATGATTTAATATCTATTTAATCAACATATATATGACATATATCCTCTGAAAACTTGTACAAACTTGTTTTAGGATTAGTCAGGAGAGTCATTTTTACTGAATATAATTCGATGGTGGCGTCTAGTTCTGCACTGTTTTAAGTTACCGTAGTACCTTTCTTACTTAGCATATTGGTACCCTAGAGAATGAGTACTATGGGGGTTCGATGAGTAAGGATTATTAAGTCTAAGTTGGTTCTCGTTGCACAATCAGAAGTGATGCGATAATCAAACCTACTACATAAAAAACTAGGTAATAAAACAAACATGCATTGCGTTGACAGAACAAGTTCAAAGATATCGAGGCCATACGACGAACAGAGTTAAAGAGCTAAATCCTTACATCTGTGGAGCGTTATAGGAGCCCACCCCCTTGATTAAAACCAAATGTTCATAAACCGGTATAATAGAAAGATCAAGGTAATTGGAGAAAGATGATTTAGGAAGATGAGGGATCTTTAATAGCCTCGAAACTAGGGGAATCCTCAACAGGGTCCACCTTTTTGGTAGAATCACCTGGAGCCACCTCGACCGCCTCTGCGGGAGCATCAACCCTGGTATCCTGAGTATCCTTAGCCATATCTTTCAGAATATCGGACGGTGTGGGGGTCACCTTCGCTGCGGAGGGCTGAGGCTTGACAGCTTCCGCTTTAAACCTCTCCACCTGCTTCACGGCATCCTCGCCCAGAAGGGTCCAATCCAGGTTCGGCATCACCTTCCAAGTAGATTTCATGTAATCCTGAACCCCCTTAGCAAACCCCAGCTTGTACCTCTCGGGAAGCACCTCTTTTAACTTCTTTACAGAGGCCTGGAGGGTATCCACTTGTAGCTGCAGCTCCGCAACCTCGGTGGCATGGGATGCCACCATCCCTTCTTTATCCTTATCTTGCTCGAAAACCAACCTTCCCAGCTTGTTCTTCTCCTTTGTGATAGCTGAAACTTCACCCTTCAATTTCTTGGTAACATCAACCAGTTTTTTCTTTTCTTCTGTTGCGACATCAAGATCAAACTTCATCTGCTTCAATTCTTCCTTCAGTTTCATATCCCCCCGGGTAGCCGCCACCAGCTGGCCACCGATTCGCAATTGGTGGAATAAGCTTTCTCCCGAAGAGAACAGCATGGCACGCCCAGCATCCGAGGTCTTGAGCTTGGACCAGCCAGAGATAACCTCTAGAGGTATTTGCCCATCTGTCAGCTTGTGGAATTGTTGAACCTCTTGAGAGATGCCGGCCGGCTGAGGCACTTTGGCTCTTTTAGTAGACCTGGTCTCAGGGGTGGAAGCCAAACTACCGGTAGCCTGTGAGAATCTTCGCTTGTCGGCAGGAGTAGACCCAGTTTTGCCTGAAGAAGGAGCCTTGGCCTGAGAAATAGGGGTGGCGTTAATTGGTGGATCAAGTGCCATCAGTTCGTCTTCTCGGAACAGATCCTCGTACTTCTCCGAAGGCTGTACAAAGGACGGAACGGTGCCAGACATACCTGAAATGACAGAATATTCGAAATGTCATAAATAGCAATGCACATGTATACAGAAAAACATGGATAAAGTGCCTAATTACATGATAAACAGTAATTACTATGCAACTAACATACGCATGGAAGCCCATAAGACTGTGGGTAACAAAAAAATATAAGTAAAGATTATCAACAATCGACTCGGGGACACCCATGGTAACCCCTGGGGTGCCAGGCTAAATTAAGAGAAAGTCAGGGCTCGGGGGGGTAGCTACCGGTCTACTAACCAAATACTATGGTGACAAGGTTATCCAACCAGTACAAAAAGAAAGGTGTTGACTCGGAAGTATTGTTAACATGCCCAAATCGACGAAGTATATATAATTAGTTGACAAGATAGGCATAAAACAGCACGATCCGGTGAGGGCAAGTATCAAACATGTTACAAGCATATAAAAGAGTGATCAAAGGGGCAACCGGAGTATGAGTTACCTCAAATTCTTTTTTCACATATGTCGTAAATAAAGATTCATACATGCGTTCTATTATTGAGGATAAAGCATATGGATCTAATCTAGATACGATTCAAAAATTAAGAGAAATAGCAAGAATCTGCAATTGGAAGTGTTGTGGGAGGATTTTAGCACAACTATGTGGAGGTCGTTGCTGGAATAGCGCCGTTAAATATGGAATCTCTCAACTGCCCGGAAAGGCTCGCAGTCGGAGATTTGAGGCTAGCCGCCCGGGAAGGCTCACGGCTAGGGGTTTCCGAAGAACACGGGAAGGTGTTTTGGTGATGATTGGGACTGAATCTACGGGATAGAGTTCAAGGATCATCTGTTGGCCAGCCAAGAACCCTAATTTGACTGTGTCACACAAGAGTGCACGTGCTCTAGCTACTCAAGGAGTGTAAAGTGTCGAAGAAGATCCCGTAAACTGCCTACATACCACTATTTATAGTGGATCAAGCCCGAATGTAGTTCTTGATTGATAAGTTTGATTGTTTGTGATGATTTATCCTCTCTCCAGTGGGATAATGACTGTTGTTGCTGATATAAATCGTGTATCAACTGATTGTGATGTAGTTATCAGGTTTCCAAGCCTTATCAGGACTGTTGGAAGCCTATCCACTGATGTTTATCTCATGAATGTATGATTTATCATGTAATAATGATGTATATCCTCGAATAACTGAATAATTATCCGTTTAGAGGTGTATTTCAGCTGTAGAGACGTGCTCCTAAAAAGTAGGAGGCGTGCCTTATCTGATTTGGCAGCCTGATCAGGCTTCCGGCGGAAGCTGGGGGTACCACCCGGTAGCCTGACTCCGGTAACCTGACTCCGGTAGCCCAACCATGGAAGCCATACTGGAAGCCTTATCCGATGGCTGTCCTAGTCTGAATCTGTGCTTCTGCCAGGCTTCCGGGGAAGTTGGGGGTACCACCCGGTAGACCCTCCGGTAACCCAGTTACGGAAGATATGCTGGAAGCCCTCTCTGATGGCTGTCATTGGCTATGGATGAGACTATCCCCGGGACAATAAGCTTATATTCTTTCAATGTTCATCGCAAGGTAGCCCCTCTGGGGGTACCGCCCGGTAACCCCAACTATGGCAGCCCCTTTGGTAAGCCGGTTATGAAAGCTATTTTGGTAAGCCATGTCTGGTAGCTGTACTGGAAGCTATGTAATGATGTCTATGGGTTGTGGATCATCCATGGGAGGCCATTCCCAGGACCCTTATCGTCATATTTACCTGCTACCCATCTCATGGTAGCCCATATGGGTTGTCATATGCTCTTGGAAGCCTGTTATCCGGGAGCCATGCCATTCGAGAGCCCTTCTACCCGGGAGCCCTATTATCTTGGGAGCCCTGTTATCAGTTTTCATGGGTTACCACGGGTACCTTGGAAGCCCTCTAAAATATCCTCTTTCCTTGTGGATTGGACCCAAAACTCATAATGGGCCTAAATCTGATCCATGCAAGATTTTGGTCACAACAACTACCCCCCGGTTCCTTGAAGCATGAGTGCAAGAGGAACCAGAACAAGGTAAGGTCCAATCCTTTCTTATTATTCTCTTGGAGAAGTACACATCTTCCACATCGTGTTCCCAAGCTTACATGAGCTAACTCGGCGTAAGAAACAGGAAACACTCTGCTTCTGCATGCATATTTTAATGTGAGTTTTCAAATCAAGGATATCTTCTATTCACTTCGTATCATTCGTGGTACTCCGGTTGGCAGCATATCATGGGGCTACCGGCTTCTAGCATTTATTTTTTTAAACATCATGACTTTACGTTCTGAGATGCTTCCTTTCTTTACTAAATTGGCCTTCATATAAGAATCCTTTGATGTCCAGAAGCTCCTGCGGTTGTGGGGACGCCTCAAGCGTCCGAAACCTGGGCTACCAAGACAACTAGAAAAAGAGATAAGTAACGAGGGCTAAGTAGCCCTTAAAGATAATGCACAAGATCACACATATTTGATGCACACATGAAAGTATGAATATGCTAGTGCAAATGATATTGTAAAAAGTGTATGTTGCCGCTTCTCCAAGCAAGTAGGACCTTGGCGAACACACTTTTCCAGGCATTGTGCCACAATTTTCAGATGTTTCCATTATTCCAACGCATTGGATCCCCAAAGAAATTGTTGAGTATTTTGAGGACTTCTCCTATAATGAGTATTTTGAGGACTTCTCCTATAAGTTGTAAGTGATTTGTACTCGCATGAAAGGCAACACATAATATCATATGTGCGCTTATGTCATTAATAATCTTGTATGCGTGTCTCAAGGGGAACCAATGGAAGGTCGTGGAGACACCTTCAATCGCTGCCATGTCTTTCCAAGTGGTAACATGTGGGGCATATAGCGTGCCTAGGTACCTACTCGACAGTTTCAGCTAGCAATTTCGAAAAAATGTTTATAAAAACACATGCATTGTGTATATCATGATGATTTTCATGTATTGGTTCAGGTATAATTCAGATCATGTAGGCATGTTCATATGTTTATGAATTTATGCAAGGCAAAACAATGACCTTTCTGATAGAACATGCATCTTAGCAAAGTTTCCAGATGAATATTGAAAAATCTTATTTACAAGTGTGGAAAACATGCATGATAGTGAAAATGCAAAGGCAATAGAGTAGAACTTATCTTTGTTCTTATCATGTCGATCCGGATTCGAGTTTCCGTTGCTGAACATTGAGGGTGGAAGCCCCTTGTTTCATGTGAACTTCTGATGGGAACCCCTTTTTCCTCTTTGTGGTAGGGTGTTGGGGAACCGAGTTACCCCCCGAGCCCTTAGATCTCTTTCTCATGTAATATGTCAGCCCATTCTAGCTTTAATCTTACTTTTGTGAAGTCTAGAAGTTGTTGGCTGTAGCTGATCATCAATGAACCTGCAAGCTGTTTGACAGAAGATGCAGAATGGAAGCTACAAGCTGGAAGCTATTAGTTGGAAGCTGTTAGCTATAAGTTTCAAGTAAGTATCAAGGAACCTGCATACCATTAGTTGCAGATGAATATCAAAGAAATCATTAGTCGTTAGCTATAAGTGAATAACAAGGAAACTTGTTAGCCATAGGTAAACATCATGGAACTTGGAAGCCATTTGCTTCAGGTGAATAGCAATCATCCTGCAAGCTATTAATTGCATATAAATAATATGTAAACAGTCAGCAATAGGTATATAGGATGAAACCTATTAGTAGTAGTTAAACAGCAAGGAACCTGCAAGCTGTTAGTTACAGGTGAATAACATTAACCTTGCATGCTATCCATTGCAGGTGAGCACTAAAGATATAGGCTAGCCATTAGCTACATATAAACATTCAAGGAATCTATTAACCTCAAACATTACTTATCTCACAATATATTTTCTAGTGCATGCCTGATGTTCATCTCATGTATCCTACATGAGTGATAACATATGTATTGCATAGGCAGTATCTAGATATGTTAATAACATATTTGAATTTTAGTAGGCAAGAGCCATTTAGCATCATGCATATATTCATGTGATAGAGTCACATAGGATGCACAATGAAAGATATCTTGTAGGTCTTGCTAATCATCTTGACTTAATACCTCTAGCATATCGAATTCTCCTATTCACGCAAGGATTTCAATGAATTCGGCATATCAAAAAGTAATAATCTTAAGCCTAAGGGATAATCATTTCACATACTTGTCATAGAGTGCAATTTCATGCAATTAAAGAGGGTTTAGTTTCTCACATACCTGTATAATTTGGTTATGACGTGTGTATTTAGACGCATCATAAATATTACCTCGTATCCATCATAGGAGTAGCGAAGGAGCTTCCAACTTTAGAACCTTCAATTGTTTCAATGGTAACCTATAATGATTGTTCACATGCATTGTGGGGGACTGAAACCCTGCCCTTTAGGATTGCGGTATTCATCTAAGAGCTTCCACCGTGACATCTCGTCTTGGTAGCCTCACCTTGGGATACCCATCCTGGATGCTTCATCCTGGGAACCCCATCCTGGTATCCTCACTCTAGATGTTTTATTCTGGAAGCCCCATCCTAGGATCCCCATCTTGGATGTTTCGTCCTTGAAGCTCCATCGTAGATGCCCTAGGTTCAGCGGAACCTTCATCCTGGAAGTTCTTTTGGTTTAGGAACCTTGTCTGATGTAGAAAGTATTAGAACTTCCGTCTTGGAACCCCAATATTTAGGAACCATTTTTGGAGTAGGAATCTGCTCATCTTCTAAAATCTGCTTAGCTTCGAAAGCTGATCCTGCAAAACTTTATGAACTCTACCAACAGGAACCTTAAAATTTAATCATTAGGTTGGTTGGTTTATAAACTAATTATCATCTAGTTTTATGAATGTATGCATATTGCATTTGATAGGGTCATCTTATTATTAGCCTTAGACATATGTTAATAGCATCTATATCCATCACTAGGTAACCTCTTTCTATCACTTAACGTTTAAAGTGCATGGGTTACTATCTAGCGCATAAGCAACTTAGTAAAATCTGTTTAGACATTAGGCCTACCATTCAAATTCTGTACGTTTAAGCAGTTGTATTCAGGCTAAGGCATTCTAGCTAAGCCTAAATCTGATTATTACGGGCTAACCATTTACTTAGTGTCATAGTGAATGCTTTCCTAGGTAAGCGAGGTGTTCGGAGTTTGATAGGATTGTGTACTATGAAGAGAATACTACTCTACAAGTAAAAATGATAATCAAGTTAGACTTCCATACAGGAGGTAACCTTTGCAAGTCATTAAAGGGGATCATAGATCTACTCCTAAATGCTTAATCATTTTTCTTTTATAGTCCTAAAGTATGCATATGAATTTTTAACGAAGCATCAGTGGATAAGCTATAACTTTTAACCTTGGAAGAGTAATAGAGTGTATGAGCATTACCATAATTCAAAGGAGTAAGTTTAGTCTTCACATACCCGTATAGGTTGCTCAAAAGCGTATGGGGTTGCATGTACCTTATCCCTTGAGGTTGCAACTTCCGTCTTAGGGGCTTCCGTTGCGGGAGCTTGTCACCCGGAAGCCTGACTTTGGGAGCCCCATCTGGGAGCCCTGCTTATGGAAGCCTAGCACCGGCAGCCCAACCTGAAAACGTTTGTTCTGGGGCCCTATCCTTAGTCCGCGTGGTTGCCACCCTAGGTGTGGGGGTACCGTCCGGTAACCCTATAGGTCCTGGAAGCCCGCAGTATGGAAACCTGGCTCTAGGAGCCTTACTGGCGGTAACCCATTACTGGTAGCCTGGGTGCGGAAGCTCGACCTGGGAGCCTTCATTCCGGGAACCCCAATTATTTTATGAAATCGAGTGTGATAATGCCATGTAAGCCATTCCTGCAAGGCTACATTAGTAAAATCTTTGATAATCCATACGAGTTAACTCTTGTAACCACGTAGGTTAGTGACTGAAAGATCGATGTATGCCAATCACGGTTCCATACATGATTAATAACAAAGGAAGCCATGTATGGCAATCAGGGTTCCATACATGACTAAAAAGGAAGGGATCCAGGTGTGCCGATCAGGGTACCACACAAGCCCGAAAAATGAGGGGAACCATGTATGCCGATCAGGGTTCCACAAAAGCCCAAAATAATGAAGGAGAACCATGTATGCCGAACAGGGTTCCATACATGCCCTGGTAACCAAGTAAGACATGTGAACCACTCAAGGTTCCGTACATGTCTGGTATTGAAGGGATCCAGGTCTGCCGATCAGGGTACCACACCATCCCAGGTAATGAGGGGAACCATGTATGCCGAACAAGGTTCCATACATGCCCTAGTAACCAAGTAAGCCATGTGAACCACTCAAGGTTCCATACATGTCTGGTATTGAAGGGATCCAGGTGTGCCGATCAGGGTACCACACCAGCCCAAGTAATGAGGGGAACCATGTATGCCGAACAGGGTTCCATACATGTCCTGGTAACCAAGTAAGCCATGTGAACCACTCAAGGTTCCGTACATGTCTGGTATTGAAGGGATCCAGGTGTGCCGATCAGGGTACCACACCATCCCAGGTAATGAGGGGAACCATGTATGCCGAACAAGATTCCATACATGCCCTAGTAACCAAGTAAGACATGTGAACCACTCAAGGTTCCGTACATGTCTGGTATTGAAGGGATCCAGGTGTGCCGATCAGGGTACCACACCATCCCAGGTAATGAGGGGAACCATGTATGCCGAACAAGGTTCCATACATGCCCTCGTAACCAAGTAAGCCATGTGAACCACTCAAGGTTCCATACATGTCTGGTATTGAAGGGATCCAGGTGTGCCGATCAGGGTACCACACCAGCCCAAGTAATGAGGGGAACCATGTATGCCGAACAGGGTTCCATACATGTCCTGGTAACCAAGTAAGCCATGTGAACCACTCAAGGTTCCGTACATGTCTGGTATTGAAGGGATCCAGGTGTGCCGATCAGGGTACCACACCATCCCAGGTAATGAGGGGAACCATGTATGCCGAACAAGATTCCATACATGCCCTAGTAACCAAGTAAGACATGTGAACCACTCAAGGTTCCGTACATGTCTGGTATTGAAGGGATCCAGGTGTGCCGATCAGGGTACCACACCATCCCAGGTAATGAGGGGAACCATGTATGCCGAACAAGGTTCCATACATGCCCTCGTAACCAAGTAAGCCATGTGAACCACTCAAGGTTCCATACATGTCTGGTATTGAAGGGATCCAGGTGTGCCGATCAGGGTACCACACCAGCCCAAGTAATGAGGGGAACCATGTATGCCGAACAGGGTTCCATACATGCCCTGGTAACCAAGTAAGCCATGTGAACCACTCAAGGTTCCGTACATGTCTGGTATTGAAGGGATCCAAGTGTGCCGAACAGGGTACCACACAAGCCCAAGTAATGAAGGGAACCATGTATGCCGAACAGGGTTCCATACATGCCCTGATAACCAAGTAAGCCATGTGAACCACTCAAGGTTCCGTACATGTCTGGTATTGAAGGGATCCAAGTGTGCCGAACAGGGTACCACACAAGCCCAAGTAATGAAGGGAACCATGTATGCCGAACAGGGTTCCGTACATGCCCTAATAACCAAGTAAGCCATGTGAACCACTCAAGGTTCCGTACATGTCTGGTATTGAAGGGATCCAAGTGTGCCAATCAGGTTACCACACAAGCCCAAGTAATGAAGGGAACCATGTATGCCGAACAGGGTTCCATACATGCCCTGATAACCAAGTAAGCCATGTGAACCACTCAAGGTTCCGTACATGTCTGGTATTGAAGGGATCCAAGTGTGCCAATCAGGTTACCACACAAGCCCAAGTAATGAAGGAAACCATGTATGCCGAACAGGGTACCATACATGTCCCGGTAACCAAGTAAGCCATGTGAATCACTCAAGATTCTATACACGTCTGGTAATAAAGGGATTCATGTGTGCCGAACAGGGTACCACACAAGCCCAAAAAGTGAAGGGATTCATGTATGCCGAACAGGGTACCATACATGTCCCGGTAACCAAGTAAGCCATGTGAATCACTCAAGATTCTATACACGTCTGGTAATAAAGGGATTCATGTGTGCCGAACAGGGTACCACACAAGCCCAAAAAATGAAGGGATTCATGTATGCCGAACAGGGTTCCATACATGCCCTGGTAACCAAGTAAGCCATGTGAACCACTCAAGGTTCCATACATGTCTGGTAATGATGGGATCCATGTGTGCCGATCAGGGTTCCACACAAGCCCAAAAAATGAAGGGAGTCATGTATGCGGATCAGGGTTCCATACATGCCCTAGTGACCAAGTAAGCCATGTGAACCACTCAAGGTTCCGTACATGTCTGGTATTGAAGGGATCCAGGTGTGCCGATCAGGGTACCACACCATCCCTGGTAATGAGGGGAACCATGTATGCCGAACAAGGTTCCATACATGCCCTCGTAACCAAGTAAGCCATGTGAACCACTCAAGGTTCCATACATGTCTGGTATTGAAGGGATCCAGGTGTGCCGATCAGGGTACCACACCAGCCCAAGTAATGAGGGGAACCATGTATGCCGAACAGGGTACCATACATGCCCTGGTAACCAAGTAAGCCATGTGAACCACTCAAGGTTCCATACATGTCTGGTAATGATGGGATCCATGTGTGCCGATCAGGGTTCCACACAAGCCCAAAAAATGAAGGGAGTCATGTATGCGGATCAGGGTTCCATACATGCCCTAGTGACCAAGTAAGCCATGTGAACCACTCAAGGTTCCATACATGTCTGGTAACAATCATGAAAAGTTTAAAATTCTGATAATTTCAGCATGCTGCAGAGGGATGTACATCCACTACCCCCCTAGTTCTGGATGGTAGCCTGGCTGCCATGTGGAACTATTTTTGTGGGGCTTCCATGCCCTTCTTTTCCAATTAATCATAAGTCAACAAATGTATAAGGAAACAGTCAACTTCTCCTTTCACTGAAAATCAAGGAGTACGATTACGTCAAACTGCATCCAGGGGATATGTGCATCCATTACCCCCCGGGCATCTGGTTCAGCTCTATTTTTGATATTTTTACTTCTTTCCTTAGAAGGTTTGAATCTATACCCGGGACGAAGCAGGGTATTGTATCATAACTTGTTGCAGCTCTTGTCAGGTTCACGAACCTTAGTTGGGAAGCCACATTTATTTCCATCGTTAGGAGGCCTATGCCCATTTCCTTCTTGATAGGAAGCCTCATTTCATTAATTTTTGATTGGCTATTCTCGTGAGCATCTTCATGTAGACCCTTCATTGGACATTTTAGATTTTCTCCATTTCCCATGTGGGAGGCCGCAAGCCATATTTTTCAGGGGGGAAGCCATCCCTTTCCCATAGCAACCTCTTTGAAAGGTTCTTTTTTTGATTAAGAGGCCTTTTTAGATGCCTCCGGTTTCCTTGCATACTTTCAGGATAACCTTCCATTCTACACTTGCCAGATAGTTGGTAGCCCTAATATGTGGCAACCCAAGTGGCATGCCATACGTGGGCCTCATATCGCTTCCTTTTTGGTTGTGAGATCATTGGTATCCTTTAATATTTTTGTGGTAGCTTTCCAGAATTTTGTTTGCTTTCACAATTCTTTCCCGAAGACATCTCATGATTTGAGCTTCAACTGTTGGAGGGGCTTCTCATAGGAGCATCCGGTGAGGAAAACTTTTGGTTCGTAAATCTTTTAGGAGCCTGAGGTGACCATAATATATAGGCCTTCTTTATTTGGTAGCCTCTAGCCCTTAGCCATCTTCGTCATTCTCATGAAGCTTCTGGTCAGGCTGCTGTCATGACTATGTTGCTTGGAGCTGTTGGGAACTTGGTTGCCCCTTTTCCAAGAGCTTCCTTTGCTTTCTTGGTATTGGCACCTCCATTAGTTCATCTTAAGGGCTTTCATGCCTTTTCTTTTTGGTGAGAGACTAGGTAGTGCTCTTCAAGATTGTGTTAATGGCTCTTCTAGGCAACCCTTTTATTTTGGATGGGAAGCCTCGTGGTCAAATGACAATTGAGGCTACCACTCACTTATCTTCTACAACCGGTAACCCTTTTACAGAATTATAGGATATGCCTGATTTCAGCTTTCCTAAAATCATATTCGAAGACCTTCTCATCGTCTGAGTTGTTCCCATTTAGCAACGTGGCTGGTAGGTCACTCATTTTCTACATGGCATTTGTGTTCCGGGATGCTGATCAGTTACACCGGAAGCCCTGTCTTTGCTTCCACAATGTCAAACTGCTCATCAGGAAGAGTTTTTTAATTCCATGATTTTCCTTACCAGCTTCCAACATCAATATTATTGGTGGTGCTACCCCACGAATGAATTGGAAACCTTGACATGAGGTTTCCATGATGGAAGCCCCGCACTATAAGTGCACATCTTCTTTTTACTGACTTTTTTTATCCACATGTTTAGAACATCGTCATCATTTCTCTTTTTTGACTACTGATCTCAATTGTCAATTGTATCAGGCATTTTGATTATGAAGACAACGAATAGGAATCTGCTTCCAACTTTATAGATATTCAATTGGTATAGCATTTTGCTACTACTCCGGGTGGTGCACATGCGCTACCCCCCGAGTGTCTATGAATGACAAAATTCACGGTAACTGAGTTTAAAGTTACACAGCTACAACTATTAAGTAGAATTCCACTGAGCCTATGCCCGAAAGAGGACTTCCACTGGGGCTTCCTGATGGGTGGTAATTCAGGGTGCCTTCTTTGGGACCCCAACCCAATCATGTGGCTGGTCAGTCTGGCTCCTTGGTGTTCTGCCTTCGGGGCTACCGGATCCAAGGCTTCCGAATTTTAGGGCTTCCGGATCTAGGGCTATCGGATTTCAGGGTTACCGGATCCAGGGCTACCGAATCCAGGGCTACCAGATTTAAGGGTTACCTGATCCAGGGCTACCGAATCCTGGGTTACCAGATCCCGAGCTTCCGAATCGTAAGCTTGGAGGAGAACAAGTTCAGGGCTACCGGATTTCAGGGCTACCGGATCCAGGGTTACCGAATCCAGGGCTACCGGATCTAGGGTTACCAGATCCCGGGCTTCCGAATCGTAAGCTTGGAGGAGATCAAGTTCAGGGCTACCGGATCCAGGGTTACCGAATCCAGGGCTACCGGATCCAGGGCTACCATCATATTCGGGGCTGCCACTCGTTGCACAGAACCTGGGGAGTGGTGGCCCATCTGCCTCCCAGGCCTTGCTCAGCCTTTCAACAATAAATGGGTCCGGTTGCCCGTTTGAGGGTATATATTCGTCATCCATATTGTCTGGATTCATTTCCCGGTTGCCTCCAAGGCCGCAAGTATGCCGGAAGCCTGACTTATGCTTTATCCATCCAGCTACTGGGCTTCCAAAGGATAGGAACTTTCCTTCACTCACATGGCTATACGCTTGAGATTCGTTCTGGCCTTGGTATTGATGGGTTTCCAGCGGGAGTCCTTCATGCTGATGCCTTGGTACCCCTAGGCGGGATCATTGGTGGAAGCCCCCTTGGCATCCTGATTGCATTCGTCGTCGAAGGTCCTTTTGATCCCCCATCTGAGATCTCTTCAGATTACTTCTTTCAGGGGAAATTTCGCGCACCTTTCATGATGATGCCATGGTACCCCTAGGCAGGATCCCAGGTGGAAGCTCTCTTGGCACCCTGATTGCATTCGTCATCGGAGGCCCTTTTGATCCCCCATCTGAGATCTCTTCAGATTACTTCTTTCAAGGGAAGTTTCGCCCACCTTTCATGATGATGCCATGGTAACCCTAGGCGGGATCCCAGGTGGAAGCCCCCTTGGCACCCTGATTGCACTGGTCCTCGAAGGTCCTTTTGAGCCCCCATCTGAGATCTCTTCAGATTACTTCTTTTAAGGGAAATTTCGCCCATTCTGTGCGATTTCCGGCCAACAATTAGGCCATCCAATCTCGTATTTGGCTCATTTTGTGCACCAACGAGGCCACTATTGATCATCTCATATTTTAACGGATTTTCATACCCCTGCATATCATCTCGAAAAATATCTCCAGGCCCTTCTTCATGCGAGTTCCGTCCCGGAATCGTTTCTTGTTCATCTCATTTTGGCAATGGATTAAGCTCCATTTCACACTTCTTCTTCAATTCTGAAGCTCTTTCAAGGGAGTCCAATTTTTCTCCCATTCGTTTGATGTACTGATACATGTCATGGATGGTAGCAGTATGCTTTTATCACCATTTTTTTTGTCAATACCGTTAGACGGCGTTTCATCATTGTCGGAGCGGTCAAACATCTTTTCCTCCAAAAGACGATAATTAATACCCCTCCTTCTAGCGCCAATTGTTGTGGGAGGATTTTAGCACAACTATGTGGAGGTCGTTGCTGGAATAGCGCCGTTAAATATGGAATCTCTCAACTGCCCGGAAAGGCTCGCAGTCGGAGATTTGAGGCTAGCCGCCCGGGAAGGCTCACGGCTAGGGGTTTCCGAAGAACACGGGAAGGTGTTTTGGTGATGATTGGGACTGAATCTACGGGATAGAGTTCAAGGACCATCTGTTGGCCAGCCAAGAACCCTAATTTGACTGTGTCACACAAGAGTGCACGTGCTCTAGCTACTCAAGGAGTGTAAAGTGTCGAAGAAGATCCCGTAAACTGCCTACATACCACTATTTATAGTGGATCAAGCCCGAATGTAGTTCTTGATTGATAAGTTTGATTGTTTGTGATGATTTATCCTCTCTCCAGTGGGATAATGACTGTTGTTGCTGATATAAATCGTGTATCAACTGATTGTGATGTAGTTATCAGGTTTCCAAGCCTTATCAGGACTGTTGGAAGCCTATCCACTGATGTTTATCTCATGAATGTATGATTTATCATGTAATAATGATGTATATCCTCGAATAACTGAATAATTATCCGTTTAGAGGTGTATTTCAGCTGTAGAGACGTGCTCCTAAAAAGTAGGAGGCGTGCCTTATCTGATTTGGCAGCCTGATCAGGCTTCCGGCGGAAGCTGGGGGTACCACCCGGTAGCCTGACTCCGGTAACCTGACTCCGGTAGCCCAACCATGGAAGCCATACTGGAAGCCTTATCCGATGGCTGTCCTAGTCTGAATCTGTGCTTCTGCCAGGCTTCCGGGGAAGTTGGGGGTACCACCCGGTAGACCCTCCGGTAACCCAGTTACGGAAGATATGCTGGAAGCCCTCTCTGATGGCTGTCATTGGCTATGGATGAGACTATCCCCGGGACAATAAGCTTATATTCTTTCAATGTTCATCGCAAGGTAGCCCCTCTGGGGGTACCGCCCGGTAACCCCAACTATGGCAGCCCCTTTGGTAAGCCGGTTATGAAAGCTATTTTGGTAAGCCATGTCTGGTAGCTGTACTGGAAGCTATGTAATGATGTCTATGGGTTGTGGATCATCCATGGGAGGCCATTCCCAGGACCCTTATCGTCATATTTACCTGCTACCCATCTCATGGTAGCCCATATGGGTTGTCATATGCTCTTGGAAGCCTGTTATCCGGGAGCCATGCCATTCGAGAGCCCTTCTACCCGGGAGCCCTATTATCTTGGGAGCCCTGTTATCAGTTTTCATGGGTTACCACGGGTACCTTGGAAGCCCTCTAAAATATCCTCTTTCCTTGTGGATTGGACCCAAAACTCATAATGGGCCTAAATCTGATCCATGCAAGATTTTGGTCACAACAGGAAGTATTCGATTCAGATAAATAAAAATAAAATGACATGCAGTGACTACCGAAGTCATAGATCGGCCGTCATTCAAGAACATGAACAAATGATAACATACAGAAACAGACATACAGAAGGCACAATCAGATATTTGCATGAGATTTCTATACACGGTGATCGCATTAATTAAAGAAGGTAAGTCATGGAGATTGAGTACTTACTTAAGTAAGTTGAGGAAGTGAGTATATGGGCGACTTAGCCTTCGCCGGAGATGCTTTCGCTGGAAGCCTTAAGAAATCCTTTGCTTACAAGAAAGGAAGTGTTGAGCGAGGATAAGAAGAAAAGTGAAAAGGCTAAGATATTAGATGGTATATAGAGAAGGGGGTCAAAGAGGCGTGTTTGCCTTGGCCAATGAATGTGGCACAGAAAACGAGACGGGGTGGGAAACGTCTTTTGCATGGAAAATTGTTTATCTCTTGCAATTATCTCAAGAGAAACGGTAGAGTCCCAGCCTGTTTTTCCCTCCTCAATAATTTTTATTTTATTTCTAGAGAATTAAAATTAACTTACCCTCAGAGGCGTAAAATACGAGGCTTCCGCTTCTATCCTGATTCGAGCTTCTGTAGCACAATTACGAGAGCTACCAATTATAAACATCAGAATTAGCCCCAATTTCATGATTAAGAGTTTTCAATGTTGACATGTGGTGTTAATTTAGCAAGATAGCAAAAAGACGAATTTTCTTAGCAACTGGCACCCTGTGAATAATTGGTTCCCCTTGCACTACGTACTTCAGGGAACTGGGGGGTAGTTGTTGTGACCAAAATCTTGCATGGGTTAGATTTAGGCCCACTAGAGGATTAGGGTCCAGATCCATGAAAAGAATGAGTAATCTGTCAGGTTTCCGGAGGCCTACGGTAGCCCTAGGGGTTACCATGTACGCTGTCGCACGGGAACACATGGCTAAGGGTCTCAAGGCATCCCCTTGAGGATAACCTATAACCATTACCAGACATTCAGTAGAGCTTCCAGAGTAGCTCCCGTGATAGGGGTTACCGGAGGGGGTACCGGAGCCAGGCTACCGGGCGGTACCCCCAGCTTCCGCCGGAAGCCTGATTAGGCTGCCAATGCAGATAAGGCACGCCTCCTATTTTTTAGGAACACGTCTATATCATCTAAAAACACTCTCAAACAGATAAACATTCAGTTATTTGAGGATATATGTCATATATACTTGATAAATGATACAAAAATCAAGATAAATACAAGAGATAATCATTCTATGTTACCTAAACTGCTTGGTAACCTGATTTTATACATCACACTCGATTATTATCAGAAATAACAGTCATTATCCCACTGGAGAGAGGATAACTCATCATGAACAAACAATCATATCATTCAAGAACTACATTCGGGTTTGATCCACTATAAATAGTGGTATGTAGGCAGTTTACGGGATCTTCTTCGACACTTTACACTCCTTGAGTAGCTAGAGCACGTGCACTCTTGTGTGACACAGTCAAACTAGGGTTCTTGGCTGGCCAACATTTGGTCCTTGAGCTCTCATCCCGTAGATTCAGTCCGATCCTTCCGAGGAACCACATCCCGTGTTCTTCGGTAACCCTAGTCGTGTGCCTTCCCGGGCGGCTAGCCGTAGATCTTCAACCACGAGCCTTTCCGGGTGGTTGGACGATTCCTTGATTATTGGCGCTATTCCAGCACGAGGCCTCATAATTTGTTGTGCTAAAATCCTCCCACAACAACATGTATATATGAATGTATGTATATAGCATGGTTATATCGATGGGGCGTTAGTACTATTAGGATTGCTTTGTGATATGTAAACAAAAGAGGGGAAAATAAGATATTGTTTATTATTATTATAGGTCCGAGTAGGAGGCCTGGCAAGGAGCCGATTGAAGAGGACGCTATCTAGTTTGAACTCGTGATTTAAGGCAAGTGTACTATCCTACCTTGTTGTTACCATATGATGAATGCCATGAGATATTGAATTGTTAGTTTGTCACAAACTAGTTCTTTCCGACCTTATTATTGTCATATACCTTGTGATTGATTTCATACCCCTTGAACTTGACTTGACTTGCTAATCGATAATCATATTTCTTGGAAAACCTTTTCATAACCTTATCGAATTCTTGAATCCTCGAACCAATTACTTAAATATCTTCTTGTACTTGAACTCGTTTCTAACTAAAAACAATTGTTGATTCTTGATTAACCTTTCGTGATTAACTTTTCTTGAATTAATCTTTCTTGACTTAACCAAGTTATACTAAACAGAATCCCAACTCCCAAGAATCTAGAATGATTGACTTTCTTCACTTTGCCTTGTCATTTATTCGAAAATCTGAAAATCATTCATTTGAAATCCGAGAATCCTATTCATGCTTATTAGCAACTTGATATAACATTGAGAATCTTGTTTCTTTGAGATGAATTGAAATTGATAAACATTGTTTAACCTTATGGAATTGGATGGAATGTTACTTTGACCGAGGCGCCGGTCCAAATCATGTTACTATTATAGGCCAATGTGTGCCTGGGATCCCCTTATATTTGATGAACACCGTATTGGATATGCGGGTTCGGAGCTCTGTCGTGGGCTGATCACCCAGCGTTGCTCGTAGCGTCTTATCAGATATTCCAATTCCTTCTCATTTTATTTTGATATTGATTCAGTTGATACAGTTCATTTGCAGATTTCATATCTTGCTTTACAGTTGAATTATTTTGCCAGTCTTATATTGTTGTTTATGCACTTGCTAAGCAATTGGCTCAATGATATTATTTTTCCTTAACCTTTCAGTGAAACTCGAAGATGGTAAGGACTCTTGAGACTGCGCGTAAGAATTGTGGTGGTTCAGGTGTAGCCTATAGGAGGCAGTTCCAGGTAGAAGGGAGTGGCGATCTGATGGATCTTGTTTTGCTAGACTTTTGACTTAGTCTATAATCTTTTGAACTTAGAATAATTTGTGGTATGTAACAAATAATTGGTTTTGAATTGGTAGTTATATTGTTTCAAACTCTTACCTGTTGGCGATCTAGGCGTGGGATTGGTAATGTCTAATTAATCAATATGCATGCTTTACCATTATCTAGTTAATTTTGATTAAGGGATTTGGGGCCGTCACAGGTTTGGTATCAGAGCCACAGGTTTGAGTCACTGAACAATATAGGTTTAGGTAACAAGATAGATCACATTTTCAATAATCACTTAGGATTAAAATAGAAACTCACTTAGAGTGTAAATAGTATGATATTTCTAAAAGAATAGGATTGATTGACCCCTATTATCGAGAGTGTTTAAGTAGGATGCTTCTAAGTTATATCTGACGCTTTATATATATATATATATATATATATATATATATATATATATATATATATATATATATATTATTATTGGCAGCGACAGAGGGCACCAGGACCTTCAGCTCCACCTCCGGCCGAGATAGCAGATACTGTACCTTTACCCGTCTATCAGGAGTTGCTTAGGGAGTGTGATCATCTTTATGGTGAGAACGCTCAGCTTCAGAGGAGAGTTGATGCATTGTATAGTGATGATGGGGATGTACCTGAGGATCACGTCCCGACTCTTGCATCCAGGCTTCAGTCACTCATCGAGACGGCTAACGAGAGGCTTCGCGCTATGGTACCTCATCGAGATTGGGAGAGTTATGCGATGGTGCAGATGATGGTGGACGAGCTTCAGCGTGTGATCAGCCATTTGATGGATAACTAGTTTTATGCTTCGAGTTTTATGCGATGGCTTATATATAGCCATATGATTATCAGACTTATGTTAGACTTTATCGTACTTTCAGTTTCGGTTTTCGTACTTTATGTTGGTTGGTACTTTGAACTGTTGGATTTGGGTTATCGATGGATGTCATCGGTACCGTTATCGTTATTATTATTATCATTTCCCTTTTTCGTATTATTTGGGCGCGTGAGATTGTTTAAATTTTAGGTTGTACCATGTCATATTAGAACTGTTAGACCATATTGTGCCATGTTGCGGTTAGATGTATGTTTGTGGATAAATAGATGCTTGTTTAATATTCAGAAAGATGCCTCCAAGAAGGAGCAATACTAGAGCTAATCAGAATAGGGATCAAGACGATCAGAATAGAGAAGTTAATCGAGACAATATGGATATGGCCCAGCTTTTGGGACTTTTGCAACAGCAGACGACTACTTTGGCTCAGCAGCAGCAGCTACTTCAGCAACAACATCAACAATTGCAACAGCAACAAGGACAGCAACAACCAGCCCAACTTGTGGTAACTTTTAAATCTTTTCAGGCTGTGAAACCCCCAGATTTTCAAGGAACAAAAGATCCAGTTGAAGCCCAGATATGGCTTTTGGAAATGGAGAAGGCCTTCGCACTGGTGAAGGTTAGTGATGAGCAGAAGGTAGAATTTGCTAGTTATTTTCTTAAGGGTGAATCTAATTATTGGTGGGAGTCGGCTAAGGCATTGGAAGCAGCAGAAGTGATTCAGTGGGATAGGTTTAAAAGGATTTTTCTGGAGAAGTATTTTCCTAGATATATGCAGAATCAGATGGAGTTAAAGTTCTTTAATCTTAAGCAGGAAAATATGAGTGTTGATGAGTATGAGAAGAAGTTTACAGAGTTAGCAAGGTTTGTAGGAGATTATGTGGATACGGATGAAAAGAGAGCGAAGAGGTTTCAACAGGGATTGAAGCCATGGTTAAGGAGCAGAGTTGCAGCTTTTGAGATCAACTCGTATGCAGAAGTGGTTCAGAAGGCTATGATAATAGAAGGTGAGAGTGATCAGAATCAGAAGGAAAGGGGCAATTTAAAGAGGAAAGTGGAAGCAATCGAAAGGAATCAGGATCAAGGAAAGTCAACTAATCAGATGGATAGAAAGCCCGGATTTCAGAACCAGGGTAGAAATTTTAAAAGAAATGTGCCTAGAAACAGGAACTCAGAAACCCTTCCTCAGAACCCCAATCAACCAAGATTTCCCCGACCCTCAATACCAGAGTGCAAGGCATGTTCTAAGAGGCATACCGGAGCGTGTGTGAAGGCAGATATTGTTTGTTTCAAGTGTAATCAGAAAGGTCATTATGCTAATGAGTGCAGGAATTCGAAATCGAGTGTGACTTGTTACAAGTGTGGTAAGGTAGGACACATGGCTAGGGAGTGCAGATCGCCTGTTCCAAACAACAACTTGATGAGATTGACTACCTCTACCCCAATGAACCAAATGGCAACATCTCAGATTCCAACTCAGATTCTAAATCCACCTGTACTTCAACAAGTTCCAGCCCTTCAAGCTCAGAGTTATCAAGCTTCAGCCTATCCGATTCGTGCCAGGACCTTCAACATGAATATGAATGATGCAGTGAAAAGCTCGGATGTAGTGGCAGGTACGCTTTTCGTGAACGCCATTAGTGCAAAAGTGTTAATTGATTCGGGTGCTACTAGATCGTTTGTTGCTAAAGATTTTGTGAATAAGTTGGAGTGTGATACTCATATGTTAAGAGAAACTTTGAATATTGTGTTAGCTAATCAGGATCAGATACCAGTAAATAGAGTGTGTTCGCCCTGTGCAGTAGAGATTTCAGGATATCTTTTTCCCGTCACCTTGATACCTTTTCAACTAGGAGATTTTGACATTATTTTAGGAATGGATTGGCTTGCCGAGTATGATGCGCATATCGATTGTAAGAGTAAGAGAGTGTCATTGAGATCTCCAGAAGGCGATAGAGTTATCTTTAAGGGGCGTAGGCAGACTAGTACGTTTCTTACCATGATGCAAACCAAGAGATTGTTAAGGAAAGGATGTGAGGCTTATCTTGCTTATGTGATAGATAAGAGTCGAGAAGGAGTGGAATTAGAGGATATTCCCGTAGTCAATGAGTTTCCCGATGTTTTTCCCGAAGAACTACCCGGATTACCTCCAGATCGTCAGATTGAGTTCGCGATTGACTTAGCACCAGGAACAGAACCTATTTCCAAGGCTCCATACAGAATGGCACCGTCTGAAATGAAGGAACTCGCCAGTCAGCTTCAGGATTTATTGAATAAAGGATTTATAAGACCAAGTGTATCACCCTGGGGAGCGCCAGTATTGTTCGTGAAGAAGAAAGATGGAAGTATGAGACTTTGTATCGACTATCGAGAGTTGAATAAGTTGACTATCAAGAATAGATACCCATTACCAAGGATCGATGATTTGTTTGACCAGTTGAAAGGAGCGTCATGTTTTTCGAAGATAGATCTAAGATCAGGATATCATCAGCTGAAAATCAAACCAGAGGATATACCGAAGACTGCTTTTCGAACAAGGTATAGTCACTATGAATTTTTTGTTATGGCTTTTGGATTGACGAACGCACCAGCAGCATTTATGGATTTGATGAACCGAGTGTTTAAGAAATTTTTGGATAAGTTTGTGATAGTCTTCATCGACGATATTTTGATATACTCTAAATCAGAAGTGGATCATGCAGAACATTTGAGGATAGCATTGGAGATATTGAGAAAGGAGAAGTTGTATGCCAAGTTTTCCAAGTGTGAGTTTTGGTTGAAGGAAGTCCAATTTTTGGGACATATTGTGAGTAAGGAAGGAATTCGAGTTGACCCAGCAAAGATTGAGGCGGTTGTGAATTGGGAAAGACCAAGGACACTGACAGAAGTAAGAAGTTTTATGGGACTAGCAGGATATTATCGCAGATTTGTTAAGGATTTTTCTAAGATTGCGATACCATTGACTAAGTTGACGCGGAAGAATGAAAAGTTTGAATGGACTGATAAGTGTGAAAAGAATTTTCAAGAGCTTAAGCAAAGATTGGTAACTGCTCCAGTGTTAGCATTACCGGATGATAAAGGAGAGTTTGTAATCTACAGTGATGCTTCGCATAAAGGTTTAGGATGTGTGTTGATGCAGCATGGAAAGGTGATTGCGTATGCTTCAAGGCAACTGAAACCTCATGAACAGAGATACCCTACCCATGACCTCGAGTTAGCAGCAATAGTATTTGCATTGAAATTGTGGAGACATTATCTCTATGGTGAGAAGTGTGAGATATTCACGGATCATAAGAGCCTTAAGTATATTTTTACTCAGAAGGAACTCAACATGAGACAGAGAAGATGGTTAGAGCTGATAAAGGATTATGATTGTACCATTAGTTATCACCCGGGAAAGGCGAATGTCGTAGCTGATGCGCTAAGCAGGAAGGAAAGATTGAATACGTTGTCAATGACCCAAGAATTGTTTAGAGAGTTTGAGAAGTTAGAAATTGAAGTTTATGCAACAGAGATGCCAGCAGAGCAAGTTTATACCATGACATTTCAACCAATATTATTGGACAAAATTCGGAAATGCCTAGAAGAAGTGATGAATCATAGATTGAATGAGTTGACCGGAGAAGAAATTTGCACGCAGAAAGATGACCAAGGTATTTTAAGATTTTCCTCAAGGATATGGATTCCTGATGTGAAAGAGTTGAAAGAAGAATTATTGTGTGATGCCCATAGTTCTAAGTTTTCATTACATCCTGGAAGCACGAAAATGTATCAAGATTTGAAGAAGAACTTTTGGTGGCCAGACATGAAAAGAGAAATTGCAGAGTGGGTAAGTCGTTGTTATACATGCCAAAGAGTGAAAGCAGAACATCAAAGACCAAGTGGATTAATTCAACCATTGGAGATACCTGAATGGAAGTGGGAGCACATTGCAATGGATTTTGTAGTAGGTCTACCAAGATCGAAGGCTAATCATGATGCGATTTGGGTTATAGTTGACCGACTGACGAAATCAGCTCATTTCTTGCCGATTAACGAGAGATTTTCGCTAGACAAGTTGGTGCATTTGTATTTGAAGGAGATTGTGACTCGTCACGGAGTTCCAGTATCGATAGTATCTGACAGAGATCCCCGTTTTAACTCAAGATTTTGGAGACAGTTTCAAGAACATCTCGGAACGCAACTCAGAATGAGTACTGCTTATCATCCTCAGACAGATGGTCAGAGCGAAAGAACGATTCAGACAATTGAAGACATGCTTAGAGTTTGTGCAATAGATTTTAAAGGCAATTGGGACGAGCATCTACCTTTGGTGGAATTTTCTTACAACAACAGCTATCATGCTAGTATTGGGATGCCTCCGTATGAAGCTCTCTATGGAAGGAAGTGTAGATCTCCTGTGTGTTGGGAAGAAGTTGGTGAGCGAAAGATAGTCGGACCAGAATTGATTCAGCAGACGAAAGAGACAGTGGAAATAATTCAGAAAAGATTGCGAGCTGCTCAAGACAGACAGAGAAAGTATACGGATCCAGCAAGAAAGAAAGTAGATTTTGAAATAGGTGATCCAGTATTGTTAAAAGTTTCGCCATGGAAAGGATTAACCAGATTTGGGAAGAAAGGAAAGTTGAGTCCAAGATTTGTAGGACCTTTTGAGATTCTGCGACGCGTAGGCAAAGTAGCTTATGAATTAGCTTTACCGCCTCAGATGCAGCATATTCATAATGTTTTTCATGTATCGATGCTTAAGAAGTTTCATCCTGACACTAAGTGTGTAATAGAGTATGAGCCAGTAGAAATTCAGCCAGATTTGTATTATGTGGAGCGGCCGATCAGAATAGAAGATCGCCGAGAGAAAGTGCTTAGAAATAAATCAGTTGCGTTAGTTAAAGTTTTGTGGAGGAACCCTAAGGTTGAAGAGTCAACCTGGGAGTTAGAAAGTGATATGTTAGAACAGTACCCTCATTTGTTTACATAGCTGATTCTGGGGACAGAATCCTTTTAAGGGGGGAAGGATGTAATATCTGGGAATTTCGTACTCTATAAATAATATTATTTGGCATTAAAATATTATTGTGTGCCTTAATTGATGAGTCATTACATGTTTGTGTGAATGTGAATATGTGTTACGTGTCTAATCGCTAGATGTGTCGACGTGAAATTTTATTAAAATTCTGTATAGCTTTTAAATGTTAAAATATGATTTTATTTGCGCTTAAACATTTTTATAAAATTCTTGGAGTTAGTAAAAATCATGAAATTTCTTGTTTTATTATCTTTATGCATTTAAAGACTTTTTAAAAATAAAAGTTTAATTTATTTTCGCATTAAAATATATTACAAGGATTTTTCCAATTATTTTCCTTTTTAAAATATTAAAACTTGTAAAAATCCAAATCTTTTCACAAAATGATTTTAAAAATGTTTTAAAAATATATTGAGGAAGAGAATTCCATATTTTAATTTTATGTGTCAATAAATTATTTTTGGATCCAAAATATCTTGTAAATAGGATTATTTTACAAGTCTTTTATTTAATTAAAAGATGTATCATTAAAATGTGATTTAATTACATGTGTGTGTGTGTAGGCTAGACAAAAACCCTCCCCTCCCCTTCTTTTTTTTCATTCGGCCGAGACAACCCCCCCCCCCCCCCACTGTCTTCATCTCTCTTTTCTCTCAAATTCTCTAAACCTCCATTGATTCTCAAGCTTTAATCAAGGTAATTCCTCCATTAAAACCTTACACTATTATACATAAAAACACTCCTCTTGTCATCCTCTACAAACCCATGGTTTTAAATTTCAATTTCCTTCACTTTTCCAAATTAGGGTTTTTCGAAAATTGAAGAATCAAGGTAAGTTTGTGGGTGTTGATGATTGGGTATACTTCCTGGAAGAGACCCACGAATTTTCGGGCTCTCCGGAGGACCCCAAACCTTCGGCCATGATCGAAAGTGAGCCGAAGGGTTGCATGCAAGTGTTAATTTTATGATTTTACATGATTAGTAGGTGATATGTGATTGCATGTAAGTTTTTATAACTTTTTAAGTTGATCTTGATGATGGGTTTGAGTTTAATTGAGTTTACAAGTTGTGGGTATGCTTGTTTTGTTAGTTGATGATTGTTAATAGGTGTAAAATTAAAAGGGTTAGTGATTTTGGTGATTATATGATATGAAGTTTGATGGGTTCAACTTATAATTTAATTTTTGTATGAAATTGTTAGTTAGTGTTGATGGGTTGTTGAAATATTGAGCTATGAATCCAAATTGGGTGTAAGTAATGGTGTATGTCATTGTGAGGGTTTTATTTGTGATTGTTGGTGAAGAAGAGGGAGAGGCCGAGAGAGATTGATGGAGGAGGGAGAGAGACCGAGAGGGAGAAAGAGAGAGATAGAGAGGGAGAAGCCGAGAGAGAGAGAGGAGAGAAAGAGAGAGAGGCCGAGAGGCCGAGAGAGGGAAAGAAGAGAGATTGTGAGGAGAGATTGTGTTCTTGAGTTGAAGATTGATTGTTGGTCATTTAATTACTTAATTTAATTGCTACATGACTTAATTGTTTTGATGATTAAATTGCTATGTGAAATTGATTGATGAATTGCTTAACGAGTCATCGTGGAGATAGTAGGATGACCTAGGATTGCTTGGTGATTGTAGTAGTCGATTGTTGATGGAGTTGTAGTCATTGGAGGTGTATTGTGTTGCTTTGTGTTGATTGAGACCGATTATATTCGGTATGGTTTGACGACTATACAAAGGAGATGCCGCCGAAATTTCTAAAAATATAATGAATGATTTCCAAAACCCTAAAGGCACATCTCCAATGTTAAGTCGTAGAATCATTATAGTACTATACCATACTACATTGTAGGTTAAGTGAATTACATGCTAAGTGACTTACATGACTTATGTGTTTACATGTATATATGAATGTATGTATATAACATGGTTATATCGATGGGGCGTTAGCACTATTAGGATTGCTTTGTGATATGTAAACAAAAGAGGGGAAAATAAGATATTGTTTATTATTATTATAGGTCCGAGTAGGAGGCCTGGCAAGGAGCCGATTGAAGAGGACGCTATCTAGTTTGAACTCGTGATTTAAGGCAAGTGTACTATCCTACCTTGTTGTTACCATATGATGAATGCCATGAGATATTGAATTGTTAGTTTGTCACAAACTAGTTCTTTCCGACCTTATTATTGTCATATACCTTGTGATTGATTTCATACCCCTTGAACTTGACTTGCTAATCGATAATCATATTTCTTGGAAAACCTTTTCATAACCTTATCGAATTCTTGAATCCTCGAACCAATTACTTAAATATCTTCTTGTACTTGAACTCGTTTCTAACTAAAAACAATTGTTGATTCTTGATTAACCTTTCGTGATTAACTTTTCTTGAATTAATCTTTCTTGACTTAACCAAGTTATACTAAACAGAATCCCAACTCCCAAGAATCTAGAATGATTGACTTTCTTCACTTTGCCTTGTCATTTATTCGAAAATCTGAAAATCATTCATTTGAAATCCGAGAATCCTATTCATGCTTATTAGCAACTTGATATAACATTGAGAATCTTGTTTCTTTGAGATGAATTGAAATTGATAAACATTGTTTAACCTTATGGAATTGGATGGAATGTTACTTTGACCGAGGTGCCGGTCCAAATCATGTTACTATTATAGGCCAATGTGTGCCTGGGATCCCCTTATATTTGATGAACACCGTATTGGATATGCGGGTTCGGAGCTCTGTCGTGGGCTGATCACCCAGCGTTGCTCGTAGCGTCTTATCAGATATTCCAATTCCTTCTCATTTTATTTTGATATTGATTCAGTTGATACAGTTCATTTGCAGATTTCATATCTTGCTTTACAGTTGAATTATTTTGCCAGTCTTATATTGTTGTTTATGCACTTGCTGAGCAATTGGCTCAATGATATTATTTTTCCTTAACCTTTCAGTGAAACTCGAAGATGGTAAGGACTCTTGAGACTGCGCGTAAGAATTGTGGTGGTTCAGGTGTAGCCTATAGGAGGCAGTTCCAGGTAGAAGGGAGTGGCGATCTGATGGATCTTGTTTTGCTAGACTTTTGACTTAGTCTATAATCTTTTGAACTTAGAATAATTTGTGGTCTGTAACAAATAATTGGTTTTGAATTGGTAGTTATATTGTTTCAAACTCTTACCAGTTGGCGATCTAGGCGTGGGATTGGTAATGTCTAATTAATCAATATGCATGCTTTACCATTATCTAGTTAATTTTGATTAAGGGATTTGGGGCCGTCACAGCAGCAGTCAATTGTTGTGCACAGCTCCTTTGGATAAGAAATCAGTTGATGGATTATGGTATGACACTTAGTAATATTCCTATGTTTTGTGATAATACTAGTGCTATCAAAATTGCAGAAAATCCAGTTCAACATTCAAGGACTAAGCACATTGATGTCAGGTATCATTTTATTAGAGAACATATTGAGAATGGTACTGTGGAACTTCATTTTGTTCCTACTGACAAACAGCTTGCAGATATTCTAACTAAACCACTTGATGAGGCTACATTCATTAGGTTGGTTAGTGAGTTAGGAATTTTAAATTTCTAGATCTTTAACATCTGCAAAAGTAGCAAGGTATGTTGTGTTCAGCCTATAGACTTGATATTCTATTAGGATATATATTTGTTAGTTAAATGTTTAAGCTGTAACATTATACTTTGATAAATATCAATATGATAGACTTATCTTTATCAGGATCAGGATTGCTATCAGTATACTTACGTCATCAGGATTTTATAGTTAGTATCAGGATTGTGAAATTTGTGTGTCTTTTTCAAATCCTGAAGTACATGTTATGTAGTGATCTAATTCTGAGTTCTGTTAAGTTTATGCTAGCAAGCCTCAATTCATTCATACTGATAATTTAGTTTGTTTTTCAGATCAATAAACAACAATATGCAAGTTGATAATAAGAACTTGTATTTTCATTAATCGAAAGCGTTATATACATGAAAATGAAATACAAACATCTTTTTGTCTAACTTCTACTGATAATCCTATTCTTGTCTAAAGTTGTTGCTGTTCTTAGTCTTCACAGATCTACTTCAGGACAAGGAGCATCTCAAGAGTAACTTTGATGATTTACTCATGGATTCCTTGTCTGGGCAACTTGAATGAGAGCAGCTGACTCAACTCCATTCTTGTTGAGGAGAATGAATAGCATCTCCATCAAGATCAACCTCAGACTCTCGTCCAAATTCTTCATCCTCAAGTTTTGAGGAGATTAGAGGGAGATTGTATCCAACAGATGGATGTTTTAAGAGAAGGTTTCTGGACATTATTTGGATCTACTCCAACCATGTCTAAAGTGATGAGAAAAGTCATCTCTTCAAAGAGACTAAATATGAACCTTTGGTCGTAAACAATCGGTTCATCATTTGTGAGGAATCGGAAAATTGGATTAAAGGTCATTGTGTTTTGTGGAAGCTCTGTGAAAATAGAGAGATTTTTGTGTGGTTGTGGAGTTAAGAAAGGCAAAGAACATCAGGTGTTTATAAAGGAAATAGTGAGAAGCTGAACAGTCATTTGAAGTGTTCAATATATCGGCGTATATATCTATGCGTATTATAACGCCCTAGAAAATATCGTAATTATTATTATTATTTAATTATTTAATATTAAATGTGGATTATATGGTGTGAATTATTTTAAGACAAATATATGTGACATCATGTTTACATGTTTATATGGGGATGTATGTGTGATGTGTATGTCCGTGTATTTTTATTTGCATTTTTTTATGATTAAAATCTATTAAATTTTGCATTATTGATCTTCGAAATTTTTATAAAATCCGCGGAGTATTTAAAAATTTCAAAATCTTTTGCAATATCATATTTGTATATTTATTTAGTTTTAAAAATTATTGGCTGTATTAATTTGGGTGTCTGAGTATTTTAAAATGATTTTAAGTGTTTTATTGCATTTAATGGATCAAAATTTGTAAAATTCATATTCAATTCGTTTTTGATCCTAAAAATATTTTAAAAATACGGGGAGATAGATAATTTCATTTTATATATTTTAAAATTTAGTTTGAGATTTTTCTCAGTTATTTTCTATTTAAATTCTATTTTATAAAGTGACTTTTAGTTGTTTTTAAATCAGAATTTAATTGGTAATTTACTATTCTTTTTCCCAAAATTGTCTTAAATCCCTAATTTCCTAAGTTGTAAACCTCAGATGCAGTTGCTCGATTAGTTTTCTAAAAAAATCTCTCGAACTCTCTCTCGGGAAATCTCTCGAATATTCTCTTCCCTCTCTCTCCCGAATTTGTTCAATCTTTCTCTATCATATTTCTCTCTCACAACTCTCTCTCGAATCTCTTCCTCTCCCCTGTTCGTGACCGGCTGTCTGTGCTTGTCGCGGCGTTCGTGTGTGTGTGCCGTGAGCGCAGGTGGGTGAGTTGCTATGGGTGGCGTGCGTGTGTGAGTCTGAACTCAGTGTGTGTGTGCGTATGAACCCCGTGTGTGTGTGTATGGATTCTGTGTGCTGCTGTTTCTCTGTGCGTAGCCGTCTGTGTGTGAGGCTAAGGCTGGGTATGTGTGTGTTAAGTGATTGTGTGTGTGCGTAGTGATATGTGCGTATGGGTGTGTGCGTGGGTACTTCTCTTACCCCTCCCCTTTGTGATTTCAGTTCGTTGTGTGTATGTTCAAACAAGTGGTGTGTGTAAACTTGCAAAAGTGTGTGTGGGTTGGTCGAACATAAGTATGTGTTAAGCTTGGTAAATTATATGTGTTGGTGGGTGTTAATTCCCTGTTTCCGGCTTTACTGTTACTGCAGTGTGGTCTATTAAAGTTAGTATGTTGATGTGTTTGTTGCTGTGGAGCCTATACCTGTCTGTCTTGTAAAATTCGACAGTGAAATGCTCTTGTGGTTCGATTTGTTAAAACCGAAAGTGGGTTTCAGCTAGGCCTTGATTGATTTCAACTTTGTGATGAATTTTCGGTCCTGATTTAATATGTGAATTAAATTGGTAGAGTTCGTGATGGAAACCCAAATCTTCGGGTATCTCCGAATTTTACCACTGTCGGTGATGAGCTTTGGTAAGCCGACGGGGACAATGATGATTTCTTGAGTCCGAAAAATATTTAATAACCAATATTTGGGTATAATTCGAATCATATGTTGAATTCTGTGAATTTTTATAAATTGTATGTTGTTAATTATGAATTGAATGTTGGTTTGTGGTAGTGATTATAATCGTATATTGAGTTGACGATTATTGTTGATTTGTGTTGGTTGTGTTCCGATTGGTAAGCTACCCTTATAGAGGGGATGCCGTCAAAATTTTGTAAAAATAGTAATTTCATTTCATGAGTATAATATTAGATTACATGAATTGTTCGATTGTAAATGTTTATAGGGATTCCTGATTTTAAATTTTAATTATAATTTAATTTTGAGTTAATGATTATAAATGTCGTACACCTTCGTGTGGTAATTAAGTTATAAATCGTATAAGGATACAAGTGTTTATGTAGAGTTATAATTTGATTTTGTGGATTGATGTATTAAAGTGGTGTATGTTCAAAGGTTATATCTAGTCGAGTTTACCTTAAGAATTGCCCGTTGATTTATGGATATGTCATTTGATTAGTAATTAGTCCAATGTGATTATGTCAAGAATTCTAATTGTTATCAAGGGCATTAGTAATATTTTGTATACTAAAGTGAAATATGCATAGGGTGACTTGGTTGTGGATGATACGAGTATGTACGACATATCTATTACTATATATTATACTTCAACACAAGGGTAAAAAGTGTCATTTTAATGGCTGTAAAATTACTATTTTACCCTTATTTATTGAAAAATAACAAAAACATCACCTTTTCAAAATTTATTTAAAAGTTGAATATAATTATGTTACTCTTGAGAATCGAACCCCTGACCTTCCATTCTCAAAGTCATGTCATAACCATTATTCTATATTCAATTTTGAGTATGTTTTAAAAATGTTATTAGATAAGTCACATCTTCTCCTATTGTCCCATTTTTTCTATTTTAATTTTGACTAAATAACTCATTGGTTTTTGTTATTTTTAGAATGTTACTAAGAATATAATTACGAAAAATATTTTAATCTATTGAGTAGACTCCATCATTCTTTTTTGCCATTTTAAATGATTGAAATTAAAAATAAAATTTTCAGATATATTTTAGATTATAAAAAAAATATAACCGAGTTCGGGAAAAAATATATTTATTTACATTCGCCTCCAAATAGATATTAAATTATTAAAATAAAAAATAAAATATGATTTAAAAAAATATGTAAATCTTATCTATCACATCAAATATAATTAATAATTGCATCACATAATTTTTAGCAATATAAAATTTTAAATATGTGAGTCATATTAGAGATTTTTGGTTGACCTAATATTCACACTTTTCAACACAAGGGTAAAAAGTACCATTTTAATGGCTGTAAAATTACTGTTTTACCCTTATTTGTTGAAAAATAACAAAAACGCCACCCTTTTAAAATTTATTTAAAAATTAGATATAATTATGTTACCCTTGAAGATCGAATCACTGACCTTCCACTCTCAGACTCATGTCATAACCATTATATTGTACTTAGTTTTAAATATGTTTTAAAAATTTTATTATATAGATAAACCATATATTCGCCTTTCATCCCATTTTTTCTATTTTTATTTTGAATAAATAACATATTTGTTTTTCTTATTTTTAGAATATTGCTAACAATGTAATTACAATTTTTTAATCTATTGAGTGTATTCTACGATTCTCTTTTGCCATCTTAAATGATTGAAAGTAAAAATAAAATTTTAAGATAAAATTTTAGATTATACAAAATATAATCGAGTTTGGGAAAAAAAACGTATTTATTTACATTCGTATCCAAGTAGATATTACATTATTAAAATAAAAAATAAAATATGGTTTCAAAAAATATGCAAATCTTATTTATCAAATCAAACATAATAAATAATTGCATCATAAATTTTTTAGGTATATAAAATTTTAAACATGTGAGTAATATTAGAGATTTTTGGTTGATCTACTATTTGGGCTTTCAGCAATTTAAATATATGATTGGTGTTAAAACATGAATATTTAAAACAATAAGAAAAATAAATGAATTTATGTTAAAAAGATGAGAACTCTAAAAATAAATGTATGTTATATATATGAAAAATAATGTAACTCATTCTCAATATTGAATGAAAGAAGATAGGATTTTTGAATCATAAATGTTACTCCCTATGTCCCAACCATTTCTTTACATAAAAAACTGTGTATCTGACACGCATTTTAAGGATAATTCTATAACATATTTTTGATTTTTTTTTGTATAAAAATAGGATTATTCTATTCTTATACAAAAAAATATATATCAAAAATAAGTTATAGAACTATCCTTAAAATGCACCTTAAAATCCGTGTCGAAAATTAGTCCGCAAATGTTAATTATTCAATGGGACGGAGGGAGTACAAAACTGCTATAATTAAAAAAAATGACCGATTAGATTATAACTCGACTTTAAAGGATGGTTATATGAAGTTTCATATAATAAAATAAATTCATCAATATAATATATAGTGGTAGAGTTGTAACATTTATTTATATTACTTTAGATGTAATCAAAAAAGTTGATCTCAGATATCATATGGATGTACAAGTCATTAAGGTCATTTAATCATATTTTATTTCAATTTAAATATTTGAAAAAAAAACTAAAATAAAGTTAGAAAAATAATTCAAAAATTATAAAATAATTTTTTTTTCAAATTACTTAAATTTAAAAAAAAATCGATATTGTATAATATGCTCACGCTCTACTAAGAACACATGTTAGTATGAGAACAATGAGAACTCTATTCTATAGCATAATAACACAACAATAAAAATGTGAAAAATAAGCAGAACAATTGTTCTGCACTTTTACCCACCACGGGTGTCTCAGTTGGTTGGTACCGTGACTTAGGGACTTACCACCCCAAGGTCATAGGTTCGATCCTACTGGGAGCCACGGAAGTAAGTGAATTGCCATGTTTGGTGAGTACGAGTGTGCTAGCAATTCTCCGAATTAGTCGAGCTACGTGAAACTTGGCCCGGGCACTGGATTATCAAAAAAAAAAAAATTGTTCTACACTCTTTAAAAGAATATAGAACAATATTCTCACTGTTTTCACATATAAATTCTTCTCACCTGAATCATCCCTTGTATAATAAGCATTAGACTAAAAACAAAACTTGAATTTGAAAGTGTACAAATTTGTATGTACATATATGAACCACAAAGATGACTTTTACAAAAGATTTTGTAATATGTTTTTGTCTACGTTAAAATCACACGAATTACATACCTCTATGTTATTTATGGACAATTTTACTAATATAATTATTTATATTATGCTCAAATATTCAATTTGATAAATCTGATTTCACGCCATTTTAAACACTAAGTTAATATTTCAGCAAGAAAAGTAAATATGTGATTACTATCGTATTGATATTTATCTGAATTTTATGAAATTTAATCAAATTATAAAATATTTGGTACTTAAATTTTATATACAATATTACAAAATAACTATAAGAATATGAGACAAAATCGAAATCTTATCAGTTATCGTATTTTTTTTAATAAAATTATCTTAATTAATATATATTTTCAAGCGAAGAATTATTTTAATGCCCGTGCCTCGCACGGGCTTTTACGCTAGTATTAAGTTTATGGATTGTCGGAGATGTACAAATGAGGTACATTAGAATGGTTTGGTATAATTGTAAATTGTATTGAAGCAAGGAATGTTGGATTTTCATTTTGATAATTAAGTTGTATTCTGACAGGTTTGGTCATATTTTAGAGAAGGTGCTGTCCAATTTTTATTAGAATTATTTTATTATTTTGAGAGTATTTTGATAAGAATTTCTGATGTGTACAAGATATAGGTGTGTTATGTAATATAAGTGTAAGATAATAATACATGCTACGTGCTTATGTGATTATATGTTACTATTTTGAGAATATGATCTGTATGAGCTATATGTGTTAATTGTAAGTCATATTAGGACGCGTTCGGGTAGAACAGAGTTAGACGGTTACGGTTATAAGTGTACTGAAGTAGTACTTTATCTGTATATAGGTACCAGTAGGAGGCTGATAAGAGCCAGTTCGTAAGGAAGGAATTTTGAGGAAGGAGATATTTAGCGAAGTTAACGAGCATAATAGCAGAGTGGCGGATAAATTATAGAGGAAAGATGAATGGATAGCCAAGCATAGGCCGGAGTATAAAGAAGTGGAGACTGATGTAAAATGAGAAAGAATTGAGATATTGGAATTGGAAACTTCATGTATTGAGGCAAGTTCACTATACCTCACTTATAGTTCAAGTGATGTGAAACCTTTTGTGTTATTATTTGTTCTTTCGAAATCCCTTCTTGCTAGCCATTATACTCTTCATATTTATTCTGAATAATGTAACCCTGTTCTGTTAATTATACGATGTTTCTTTCAGATCTTTTTGCTAGTGCCTAAACCTTTCATTTTTATTTCCAATGACATTTTTCTTCTATTAATTTACAAACACTAATTCTCAAATTATTCTGTCACTGTTTATTTTCTTCACCTATTGTTCGGGTGTTGAATTCTTTTAAAATTAATTTATTTCAATATTCCTCGTCTTTATTAATATTTTTCAAAGAGCATTTTTCTTCAAATATTGTAAACTAATTCGAGATTTATACTGTTGTTGAGGCATGTGTTGCTCAGTGGCGGTTAAAGCCAAGAATGAATTGAGATCTTCTTAATTATTCAAACTCATTATTGTCATGCCGGTTTGGCAGCTGAAGCCTATGAGTGCTTAGCTGACAAGAGTGAGACCTTGGGTAATTGAGAATTTCTTAAATCTTCATTTTAAATTATTCAAATCTTTCATGTAAGATCGAATTTTGACATGAAAATTTTACCAGTTAGTAGCCTTTGAAATAAATGGTTATAGCTTGTGCAATACTAAAATCTTTTGTTGAACTTCATATCACTTTATTCCTTAATTTTCCTTATAAATTGTTATTCAATTCTAGAACCTGAATAATTGCTCTGTTCCTTAATTATTTAATGTTTCCTTGTTGATATGTGATTCTGTTTTGCTGAGTTATACCCTGCTTAGTTAAATCTTATTGCTTTGTTGTCTTTAATTCCTTATATCAATTGCTTCCTTGATCCTTAATCTTTTAATGTTGCTCCCTAAAATGGTTTAATTAATTAAAAATGTTTTAAAAATTCCTTATACTAGGCTGATTTGTTATCAGTAAGTATAAAGGACTTAAAAGTGAAATGTTTTAAAGATTTTAAAGATTTGATGTGGGGGAATTCCGTTAAAATGTTTTCCACGGATTCCTTCAGATTGGAGCCACGTAAGAGGCCGGGTGACGCTGGTCCAGCATGTTTTATTTTGTGCTGTAGTTCTGGTGGGACCAGTCCAGCACCTTATAGGCCAATGTGTTGCCTAATTGGGAACCCAATTTATGTCCAGACGGACCGAGTGTCCGGGCTGGGGACTTTACGTGGCTGATCACCCGTATTGTCCGTAGTCGTGAAAAAACTCCAATCAACCGAAATGATTTTAAAAAGGGTTTTATGGAAAATATGTTTTAATAATGGAATGGTTTTAAGCAATGAACGTTTTCATGGAAGTTATGTTTGAAGAAAATGGAAAGTTTAGTCCTATGATGGAAGTGAATTAGTCCCTTGAGTTAAATTGATCATTGATATTGTTCATCAATGATTTATCAAGATATTGTTGTTTTACTATATTAATAACTTGCTGAGCATTCTTTGGCTCATTTTTCCTTTGTTCTACCTAACCGTTTGCAGTTAGGTTTAAGGATGATATACTCCATTTATCCCTGCAAATGGGAGCGATGAGGCGTTCTATACAGGATAGATTACGGAGCTAGAGCGGGTAAGCACAGATTGAGATTGAGCTACAGATTAGATGGTATAGTAAATTGTATTCAGAGCAGTGATAGAAGTTGGAAATAATTTGTATTAATTAGATTCTTGTTTCATACCATATCCTGGAATCGATCCTCGGTGAGGAATCGTTGGTGTATTAAGTTTTAATTGTATTTATCAAATTGGAATTTTGGTTTGGGTTGAATTACAGGTGGATAGTCCGAATTACGAATACTTCATGCCGAAATTTTCTAAAGTTCCCCTGTATCAAAATCTATTTTATTATAAAAAGTCTATTTTCAGTATTGGGAAGTATGGGACGTTACAGGTTGGTATCAGAGCGACAGGTTGTGGTCACTGAAACAAGTTAGGATGATTAAGTATACGTATTTAAGTTGGACGTTAGATAGAACGATTTAGGATAAGATTCGCCTTAGGTTATTAGGACAACGGTTGCGACGTTAGTTAATATTTCGAAATATCGCGCGAGCCAGAATTCGATTCATTCGAAGGTACGACTTTGGACGAGGCAGTTGATCCGGCGCCACCAATGTTAAACAGACGACCGGAGTTACCAGCTTGGAGGATGCTACGTGTAGACCTTCGTGTAAGTTCATGAATTTCCTTTACGACTTTAGTTACCTCGTGAACGACATAGAAAGTGCGAAAGGACGGTAAACAAGATGCGAAATGTGATTTCTGGCATGTGATGGAGTAAGGGCATGGTTATTCATTACTAGCCGTTGATTTCAATTAATTTATTGATTAAAAAGATTTAACCTTTCTTTCTGTTCTTCTTATTTTGATAATACCCCATCACCTTTGATAATCAACTATATTTCAATTAATGATGAATTTTTTTCAGATTCATTTAAACACATCCCTATTTTTCAGAGACATCCCTATTTTCTAGGGGATCACTTGATTCATCATGATGCATATAAATTATTGAGATCCCTGAATTTTTTCTAATTTCCCCGAATAATTGTTATTCCTTATTCAACATTATATATCTATAAACTTTTTGAAACTTTTGAGTTCTTTTGTTTCTCCCTGAATACATAACCTTCTTTATTCAAACTGGGATGAACAACCCTATGTATATAGGGGATTCAGGGACATCTTGTCTATGTGATATAAGTCTGGTGGGACGCCACTGATTATGTTTGTCATGAAAGTACAGAAGGCTGGCCCCCTTCTTGTGCTATGGCGGTTGACCTAAGTGACAAATGCAGCCTGAAAACTGTTCAATGATCATATTGATCTCTCGGTTAAATTCTTTTATAAAATTTTAATCAAACAAAACTCATCTTGTACTCATACATGTTATCACCTGTCCATTTTATTGATTCCTCTTGTTATAAGACCTTGAGATTTCTAAAAGTTATCAATGATTGAGAGCAGTAAAGATAGAGACGATGAAATTTGGAGTGGTGTAAGTTACATCTACGTTGAATGAAAATTTGATGAGCAGATTTGAGAATTGAGGTGAAAGCAGAGATTGAATATCAACTTAAATTACACAGTGGATTGACAAAATACGTAAAAGATTCGATATTACGGAGAATTGAATATGAATAAGGAGAAGATAACAAGGACGCGAGATTATTAAATTTTGTTAAAGTCGGAAATAGAGTGATGATTGATATAATTGGTATGTGATAGTTACCATGAAGGAAAGATTGTCGAAGAATACTTGTTTATTGTATATTTCACTTTGGATATGGTAGTGGAAATATTATAGGATTTTAAATATTTTGAGATCAATTGTCGGATATAAAGTTGTAGAACCGAAATGGGATAACTTTAGTGAAGCAGAGTAAAGCTAGATGGGAAGTAAATTGATTATGTGGGAGTTAATGACTTCTGTGTATATAGCTCAGAGGATCATGAATATTAAGAGTAAGAGTGGATTGACCCAGATGGAACGAGATGGTAAGAAAAGGAAGGCAGATAATTAAGAACTTGCAGGAATTGTGTTAGTAGAGGATGTGAGATTTGGCCGGAAAGGAATGTAAGATCTAGGAGATTTTGAAAGCCAGGATAACGAGGCAAGATAACTACTCACAGGATATAAATTAATGAGACCAGCAGGACCCCCATATTAGAAGGTAAGATTTCGAGAAGAAGTATACTGCAATTGTACTAGGATAAATATGGAAAACTAGGAGAGTAAGCTGAAAGAATGATGTGGTAAGGAACAACCGAGTTAGAAGTTAGAAGTGGTACGCCATAAGCACTGTAAGATAAGACCTTTTGTCAAAGATTGCATCATGTTAGTCCCAACGAATACTACGATAAAAGCAACAGAACCCTCCCCTATAAATTGCTTAGGAGCTGGAAATTTCGAAAAGGCTGCGAATGACGCTATTAAGTGTGGATATGATTACAGTAAGAAAATAGGGTATGATTATAGGATCGAATCGATTGATTGATTACGAGGTGCAAGCAAGGTATAACGACAAGAAAGCGAAGTTATGATTCCCAAGGAATGTAGAAGTTGTGTTTCAAGACCAAGGGCAGACAATGGAGTTTTAACGATCACGCAGACCAATAGATTATCATGACAAGATTCTAAAGTTTATTGTACGTACATGGGAAGGAGACAATTAAATTGGAGCAGATTTCAGTGGCTTATGACTTTTGGATATATGTATGGATGAATTACTAAGATTGTCAGCAGACATGGTGTAACACCCCCAAATCCGGGGTCTGGGATTTGAAGTAGTCACGATCCATTTATTCCTTGCCTTACTTGTACTACTTGCAATGTACACAATTCAACGGCTTGTGACCCCACAATATATAACTCACACACATACACAGGTTAGAGTCTCAGAAACGACACAATACAATAACTGCGGAATAAATAATTTTTATTACAATACCCAAATGTCTTTTGAATCTATCACTAATACAACTTCTAAATAATATTACATTACCAACTTAGCCTTCTGATGCTCACCATCCTCTCATACCATTCATAACTATACATAGGATGTTTAACAAAAGCTGCCGCCTGATTTGACTGGTTCGTACTACTCTCGAGATCCCTGCTAGAAACTGATTATGGAAATACCTTACGAGTGTGTGCCGTCCCTTTGGAATCCTACTTTGCTGCTATATAATATTTATAAAACAATAGCAAGAGTGAGCGATAGCTCAGCAAGGTAATGAAAGTACGGCATAATTCTGCCTTTAATTAAAACCCAGAATAAAGCGGGTATAAGACAAAAATTGTCAAAATATCTTTTTACCAAAAGTATTTCCTTATCGGAATATATCAAAAATAGTACCATTGAAGTACTTCAAATATCATTTTCATAATATCTCTGCAAACTTTTGCTATTTATACTATGAACAAAGTTCTAGTATAATATAAAAGATGAAGTTATAAGGTAGTTCAATATAACCTTTCTGTAAAATATCTGCTATATAGAATATAAGCAGAACATCAACATATAACTTAAAAGATGAAGTTACAAGGTGATCCAATATCAACAACCTCTTTATCATAACTCATGTTATGTAAGGTATCAACAGAGTCATAAAATATAAGATAAAAGATGAAGTTACCAGGTAACTCAGAATATATACTCCGAAGACATATCTGTCTTGCAAAGATATGAGCAAGATATTGACATATATCATAAAAGAGGAAATTGGAGGAAAAATATTGCAATCCCAATTTCAAACACTTTTTCACCCTGCCAACACAGATAGTGTTGCTGGAAAATTTCCAACTTTGAAAGATGAACTAATACGGGAGCATTGCCGCGCCAGATGCCCTAATGTTTACGATGATCAGTCGTATGTTATGCATCTCATCAGTCGTTCTCTACATGTAGAAGGTAGCCCCGACGGATTTACTTGTCAACCGCCCTCTGGAACTCCTCGGCCAACGGTTGGGCCATTGCTGGGCCGGCGCCACTCGGCCACTTACGCGTCTCCTAGTTCGAATAACATCCATGACTCTGAAACGTAAAGTTCGTCCCCCTTTCCCCAAGTATAATACTTGTTGATAGGACTCCACAAAGTAGTCGTATCTAGTTGGAAAGAAAGATTCACCAATATTTCCCAAGCCGTTGCTTGTTAATGGATATAAACTTGTTCCATGAATTTTACCCCTCGAGTGTTGAGGAAGTAACAAAAAGACTCATTTTGATGTTTAGGAATCAAGATGCGAGTGAAAAGAACAGTTTCACAAGATTTATGACCGGGCAGTCAAACAAAATAAATAACAGCTCTCAAGTAAGGTTCCCTTATAATTTGGAAGATAGATTTAAATGAAAAAAATAGAGTTTTGGGAACCTCCCCTTGATAAAAAAATAGTCAAAATAAGATTCAATAATACTTCACGCAATTTTTGAAGGTCAAAGATAATTTTTGAATAAAATAAATTATTTTTAGGACTAGTTAAAAGAATTAAATAAATATTCCAAGAATATTTATTAAACCATAAATATTTCCAGAATATTCTTAACATAAAATATTGCTCATAAATAACCCTCGAATAAGTATATATAAAAATATTCACTAAATAAATAATTCCTCGAATATATATTTAAATTAATGTCCATTAATTAAACAAAACCTTAAATGAATAGAGAGAATTACCAAAATGCCTATTTTTCACAAGTTTTTGTCCAAAATACTGATTTTGAAAAAAATGGCCCGAAATACCGACGGGATACGGAGAATCGTCCTCCGTATTAGCATAATACGGAACACCGTGTTCCGTATTATGCATGATACGGAACACCATCTTCCGTGTTAGCATGATACGGAACACGGTGTTCCGCAACACCCCATGATACGGAACATGGTGTTCCGCAACACCTCATAATACGGAACACGGTGTTCCGCAACACCCCATGATACGGAACACGGTCTTCCGCAACACCCCTTATATCACGGTAGACGGTGTAGCGTTTTCAGTCAGTAAAAAGGGCCAGCATGGCTCCCATATGAATATTTTGGGCCATCACCCAAATGAATATTCAGAATAATATTCATTAAATAAATAAAACCCAAATGAATATTCAAAATAATATTCATTAAATAAACCCAAATGAATATTCAAAATAATATTCATTAAATGAATACAGCCCAAATGAATATTCAATATAATATTCATTAAAGAAACAATGGAAAAATATTTACTTAAATATTTTCCTCAGAAAATAATTACAACATATTTAGAAATACTGACTCCCAGTCTATATTTGAAGAATGAGATTCATATGCCCTTCACTAAGGGTCTTAGCAGTATCCGGCTTATAACCAATATATCTCATATCTCGCTTATAAGCCAATTACCAAATCGTAATCAAGTATCACAATATACTTTCGAAAATAGTTATGCCTTCCAATAGCATATTTAACGGAAATAATATTCATATAGTATTTCTCGACTGAGATACTACTCAAATAACATTTCTCGAAAGATATAGTAAGCGAATGCAATTCCTCGAATGATATCATATTCAAATAACAATCCTCGAATGGTTTCCAAGTAATTAATACTTTATGGATATATAATTAATGTTTATAAATAACATTCCTCAGAATTAATAATAATCTGCCGCTGGAATCCCTCCGGATTTCCATGACTATCTCTATATCACAAAATACTGACTCCCGGTTTATAGTCGAAAACAATGAATACGCTCTTATATCTAGAGCTATAAGATAGACCGGTTCATAAATACTTAACTCAAAAGATCGTATATAATCCCAAGGTCAAATTCTATTTCAACAGGAAATAAGATTATCGCAAAACTGTATAACAATATACATGGTAAAAGCAGTATTATATAATCAATACTTCAAAGTATAGATTTAGAAAACTTGCCTGATGCTCAAGAAGTGTTAGGGGTTCGCGACGATGTCGGACAATCTTCCTTGATGCTCTAGGGACACTAGCAGAGCTTGATGATCCTTCAATAAGCCTTAGACAATCCTTTACAAAGCTTAAACCTTGTCCTATGAAAGATCTTTGTTTTAAGCTATAGATCACCATTGTTGGATGCTTGGAAGTGGCACTTTGAATTTGCTAAAAAGGAGCAGATTTTTCTTAAGGAAAAATGAGTTCTTGCTTTTCTTTCCTTTCCTTTTTCTCTTTGACTTGTTCAACTAACTTTTGATCTAATATCTTGATAAGATCAGTTGGGTGGCTGAGTTTGACTCTCTTGGGGCTTGTGCAAGGTGTATCCAAGAAGCTTGATTGATATTTGTTTGGTTTTTTGTTTGTTTTAAGTGATTTAAATCACTTAACTTCTAAATTGTTTTGATTTAATTCTTGATTAAATCATTTAATCCACTTAATATAATTCTCTTGATGATCACGTAGGATATTTAATCTTGTTATGAACTCGATCCAATTTCCATAATTTATTCGCTTTATCGCTTAATCTCGTTATAAAGTTCAGCGGTTTCTAGAACGCTCGTTTCACTATCTCAGGGGTTTTCGTTCTAAATTTTCGAATCTCATTTCATAAAATTATAAAACATCAAATCCTCAATTCCTCAATTTTAATATCTTATTTCTTGATAATACTGATATACAATTCACTGCTCGGTCAAATATTACGCCAGAATTAAAATTGGAATTTCTGAATTCCGATCGTCTTTACATACACTCATTTCCTCCGTGGATTCCTAATATGACTTCGAAACATCCATACCACATCCCGTACATAGGGTGGTGTGAAAAGTTTTCCAACTTACAAAATCACTATTCATCCATACAAATTACTATTCACGTATGAAAGTACTATTCATCAAAAAGTGAAAACTTCTCTCAAATCCAGAAATTAGGATTGTCACACTAACTCATTTCTCATCTCCCCCTAGGGTTCATTAGCTCATTTCCTGGATGATAGATTATTCTTATCTATGTCCTCAACCATTGAATTACTCTATTATGAAAATACACATATGTATCGGGATCATTATCCAAAGTAATATCCATTCATCACAACCACGGTTCTTTGAAATCATTATTCACTAATGCACTTAATCATAATAAGAAAAGTTTTAATTCTACCGAAAATCTGGGTTATTACAGTCTCCTCTCCTTAAAAGGATTCCGTCCTCGGAATCAGTTTAGGAATAGCTGGGGGGTACTCCTCCCTCTTGGTTCTCTTTAGCTTCCAGGTGGATTCTTCCGCTTCTTAATTTTCTTTTCCACAATTCCTAACTAGCTTCTCAACCTTGTCCCTTAACACTTGCTCTTTTTTTATCCGTGATTTCCACCGGTTGTTCTTCGTAAGACAGATCAGGTTGTACATCTATCTGCTCGCGCTCTATCATATATCGGCATCTGCGTTATACTTCCTAACGCGTCTTAGAATCTCAGATGTCCCAATGAATCTCGGGCTCAACTTCCCCTTCTTTTCCAAATCTCATTAATTCTTTTCACAGGGTATACTTTTAGCATCACGAATCCCCAGCCTCATATTCTTTATCTTGTTTGCGTAGAAATACATCAACATAAACTTGTTTGTCATTCATCAATATGCCATTTAGCTTATCAATAGCGGTACTATTTCTATCTTTGCGGGCTTGATACGTATACTCTCTGTCTATCTTGGGCTGTTGCTAGCCACTTACTGGCAAGATCTTTTGTTTCTTTGGTTTGTTGGACTAACTTGGACTTTGTGTAAAATCTCATCTTTTAATTCCCGAACATTCGGAATCCATTTCTTCCTCTTTTTGACTAAGGGCATCGGCCACCATATTGGCCTTCCCTGGATGGTAGTGTATCTCACAGTCATAATCCTATGTCCAGTATATATTATCTCATCTCTCCTCTATCTGAAAGAAAGGCGAGTCTTTCAGGGAATTTGTTTGCGGGGAATGTTGTCTGGCCTGTCGTATGCTCAGTTCCTTCTGCATAAATATATATATTTCAAGCTCCACTGATCTGGTTAGATCTCGCACTTTTCCTTCATATATAAGATGTCTTACTATAATTTGGGTGAAAACTATCGCGGATAACTCAAAGCCATTTCATTAAATCCATAAGGGTTGCGGGGGCATTAGTCAATCCAAATGACATCATTAAAATTTCATAGTGTCTATACCTAGTGCGAATCGCAGTCTTAGGTATATCCTTGGGTTTAATCTTCCCATTTGTGATATTCATTTCTTAAATAAGTTTGGACCATAATACACAGCGTCGTTCCTCTGATCAAACAATCATCTACACAGATACCTATTCTTAATTAATGTCGAACTCATTCAACTCTCGAGGTTCGATGCATAATCTTGTGTTAACATCTTTCTTTCTCACAACAACACTAGCTTTCCACGGGGGTACACTAGGTCTTATCACACTCTTATCTAGCAATTCTTATAACTGAGTCATTAATCCTTTCATTCCGACTGGGCTAACGGGAGGTGCGACATTATACCTTGAATACTTGTATTCATTCTTATATCATCCAAATCGATATCTGGTAGCTCGTTAAAACCTTGTACAACCTCCCAAAATCATTTATAATTTCTTTTATACTTGATGTCTCCTTTCTAAGCATCAGCTATAAGGTCTAATTAAGCTTCATATCTCTGGCATAGTAATTTCTTGATCTGAACTAGATTCACGAGTCTCTGAATCCGTCTTCATCCTTTAATTATTACTCTCTTTCCCTTATAATCAATTTGGCTCCATTGGGCATCAACCAATCCCTCCTTATTATAATCTCAAATTCTCCCAACTTGAAAGGAATCAAGTCTATTAACAGTGTCGACCTCATATTTCGAGTTTATAACCTGGATGCACCAATTTCATGAAAAACTTCTTGATCGATCATCTTTATTTGCAATTAATCTTTTAGAGGTTCAACCTTTAAGGTATAATCATCATGCAAATTTTGGAGAATCAAAGTACTTAGCAGCTTTGGATCAAATAAAACGTTAATCCAAACTGAGTTTAAGTAGGAGGGTATCTGCTATTTGAAGGTCCTGGTAACGGGTTATCTGCTGAGGGTAGCCCTCTTAGCCATTGGTATAGTTGGTCCCATAGATGGACATTCCTTAGCTTTGTGTCCAAGCTTTCCATAATCAATGCCTTTTTGCACTAATGTAACCTAATCTGTTAATTCCAACATCGCCATGCGATTCTGGATCTATTGTTTCAGCCCTGGTTGAAACCTACGGGCTCTCATTACATTTGTATTTACAACTCCGGGACAAACCTTGACAACTGAGAAAACTTGGCCTCATATTCTGCCACATTCATGGTTCCTTGTTTTAACTATAGAAATTTTTATTTCCATCTGGTTCTTCATATATTCCAGAAAACATTTCTCTAAACAACACACTGAATCTTTCACAAGTCACAACACCATCTCTTCTAGCCAAGCTCTGGCCTCCACTAGGTAAGTGGTTCCATGGAATTCTGGGGGTTTCTATATGATACCTTTACTATTGGAGTTTCACGACACGTCGCTATTTCTTCCATATATATCGATTAACCAACTTTCCATTATCATAATATCCTTGAGAGATAGAACAACTAATTTCCTTGACATGTCACCCATATTCTATTCGTCTTAGGGATCCGCTCTTGTCATTATCTACTTCGTGGCGAATTCAATTCCTATCAGCGAATTTTGACTTAGGCTACCTGGTTGGCCTCCCCTTAAGATTCAAAAGAAATACAAGAATTATGGAGCTTTGAAAGGATAGCTCTCATATCAAAGAAAACATTACACACTGGTGATTGAAAGGTTTTGAGTTTTAAGGTAACCTTATTTGAGATAATAGAATTTACTGAGAGATCAATATGATCATAATAACTCATGTTGCGTGTCTCAGTTAAGACATTACTAAAGGTAATTAGCCTTCTTGTATTTCACAACTCACAAGTGACAGCGTCCCGTCAGACTTCTATCACATAGACAGATAGTCCTTGTGGCCCCTATAAGTGTAGGGTTATTCGTCTCAGTGGAAGTTGAGAAGTATGAAAGAAATTTAAAGTCAAGTTGATAATTATTACCTTTTGACAAATAAATTCTCAAATGGACACCTTGGATTACAAGTGAACAGGTTCCAAAGGTGCAATTTCCAAAGAAAAGGATAGCCGGAATGAAACTGGTATTCAACAGACAAGTGGTGTTGTATCACCATAGAATTATTCATTATTGAAAAATGAAAGCTTTGAATAACATCATTTGACAGGGATTCGAAAACCTGAAAGTAGGTATCGTGACAGCCTCTGGCAAAATTGAAACAAGATATGGTTTAACACAAGTGTTATAAAATAACTTCGAAGAGGGACTATTTCCTTAATCAAAATTTTCTCTTGGAGAGATGTCAAGATAGATCATAGATTAGGGATGATCAACATAATTTGCAACTGGGGATGGTACTGCCAAGGTCTCTACGGATGCCTTTCATGTCGGCTCCTCTGGTGGATAATTGCTCGATTCTAAAGCTTTTCTTTTCCGTGCACACCCTAAGGTTCTCCGATTACTCACGTCATTGCAGACTCATAATAGTCGCTAGCCATCAACATTTACAATCGCAGGGAGTTCTTATTCGATTAGGCACAAGCATCGCGAGCAAGCGTTCTATTCTATAAGATGACTTTGATACCGGCGTCGTCCATAGCAATGACGAATTCCACATGTCGAGTAAGCGATCCTCCAGAACATTGTTAGAAACTACATGCTTTAATCCAGTCACTTTTATAGTTGCCTTTAGGCCAAATATTCTTCTTCTCGTATCAATCATGTGTGCTACATAAGATTATCATTCGGGCATCACAGCCTTTTCATTTAAGTCAATCCCCGACTTTCTTAGTCCATCTTGGTTCTTTAAATATATTTCGCCTTTACCGCCCAATCTCAACTTCATCATTTTACCTCTACAATCAATTGTAGCAATCAGGGTCTGTCCACCAACCCATATAACGGCTATCTTACCCAATCCACAGGGTTCGCTCTAGTCTCCACTATCTTCGATGACATTCTCTGATAATTAGAAAGACAAGGCTTGCCAAAATTTGCTGAATTTCTCCCCAAAATTAGGGAAATTAATCAATATTTTTGCCCACTATTCTAGGCAACTAAGTACCCTTAATCATACGTGAAAATCTGAACATCTTGGTTCTTATGTATGCCGCTTCCTTATGAGCAACTATAACTGACTACGAGTAACAGGTCTCGTTCCAGTCGAATCAATCCCCAGGTATTGGCCATACTGCCTCCACCCCTTCTGCTTTGGAGACTCTACTCCATTTTCTTTGTCATATCTCTTGATGAATTATAACAATTCTACATTCCTACCTCATCACTTACTTGACCTCTGAGGATTCGTCCGGTCTTATCGTAAGACCTTAAGTAACATTCCACATCTTTATCACTCAACACGTTCTCCACCAGATTCTTTCCTTGACCCACCATGGGTCCTTCTCTAGATCCTCCTACGGATGTTCCTTTATCGGGTCTCCGTCCATTTCGAGGAGCCCATCATTAAATGCCCACTCAAAGGCCTCGGGATCATGGTATCTCAGAATCACATCCATCTACAACTCATACGAATCGAGGTTACTAACCTTAAAGTCCTAAGTATGGTTTCCCAGAAGAAGTCCCCTCTTGGGCTTCCTCTCAAACAGTCAGGGTCATGTCCTCTAACCTGACTATGAACTCAATCTGAACTTTAGGTATTCTTATCATTATCCTTAAGGGTGTTGTAAGACTCGATCTCCTATCGTTTCTGAGGACTGTAACCTGACTCTCTGATACCATTTCTGTAACACCCCCAAATCCGGGGTCTGGGATTTGGAGTAGTCACGATCCATTTATTCCTTGCCTTACTTGTACTACTTGCAATGTACACAATTCAACGGCTTGTGACCCCACAATATATAACTCACACACATACACAGGTTAGAGTCTCAGAAACGACACAATACAATAACTGCGGAATAAATAATTTTTATTACAATACCCAAATGTCTTTTGAATCTATCACTAATACAACTTCTACATAATATTACATTACCAACTTAGCCTTCTGATGCTCACCATCCTCTCATACCATTCATAACTATACATAGGATGTTTAACAAAAGCTGCCGCCTGATTTGACTGGTTCGTACTACTCTCGAGATCCCTGCTAGAAACTGATTATGGAAATACCTTACGAGTGTGTGCCGTCCCTTTGGAATCCTACTTTGCTGCTATATAATATTTATAAAACAATAGCAAGAGTGAGCGATAGCTCAGCAAGGTAATGAAAGTACGGCATAATTCTGCCTTTAATTAAAACCCAGAATAAAGCGGGTATAAGACAAAAATTGTCAAAATATCTTTTTACCAAAAGTATTTCCTTATCGGAATATATCAAAAATAGTACCATTGAAGTACTTCAAATATCATTTTCATAATATCTCTGCAAACTTTTGCTATTTATACTATGAACAAAGTTCTAGTATAATATAAAAGATGAAGTTATAAGGTAGTTCAATATAACCTTTCTGTAAAATATCTGCTATATAGAATATAAGCAGAACATCAACATATAACTTAAAAGATGAAGTTACAAGGTGATCCAATATCAACAACCTCTTTATCATAACTCATGTTATGTAAGGTATCAACAGAGTCATAAAATATAAGATAAAAGATGAAGTTACCAGGTAACTCAGAATATATACTCCGAAGACATATCTGTCTTGCAAAGATATGAGCAAGATATTGACATATATCATAAAAGAGGAAATTGGAGGAAAAATATTGCAATCCCAATTTCAAACACTTTTTCACCCTGCCAACACAGATAGTGTTGCTGGAAAATTTCCAACTTTGAAAGATGAACTAATACGGGAGCATTGCCGCGCCAGATGCCCTAACGTTTACGATGATCAGTCGTATGTTATGCATCTCATCAGTCGTTCTCTACATGTAGAAGGTAGCCCCGACGGATTTACTTGTCAACCGCCCTCTGGAACTCCTCGGCCAACGGTTGGGCCATTGCTGGGCCGGCGCCACTCGGCCACTTACGCGTCTCCTAGTTCGAATAACATCCATGACTCTGAAACGTAAAGTTCGTCCCCCTTTCCCCAAGTATAATACTTGTTGATAGGACTCCAGAAAGTAGTCGTATCTAGTTGGAAAGAAAGATTCACCAATATTTCCCAAGCCGTTGCTTGTTAATGGATATAAACTTGTTCCATGAATTTTACCCCTCGAGTGTTGAGGAAGTAACAAAAAGACTCATTTTGATGTTTAGGAATCAAGATGCGAGTGAAAAGAACAGTTTCACAAGATTTATGACCGGGCAGTCAAACAAAATAAATAACAGCTCTCAAGTAAGGTTCCCTTATAATTTGGAAGATAGATTTAAATGAAAAAATAGAGTTTTGGGAACCTCCCCTTGATAAAAAAATAGTCAAAATAAGATTCAAGAATACTTCACGCAATTTTTGAAGGTCAAAGATAATTTTTGAATAAAATAAATTATTTTTAGGACTAGTTAAAAGAATTAAATAAATATTCCAAGAATATTTATTAAACCATAAATATTTCCAGAATATTCTTAACATAAAATATTGCTCATAAATAACCCTCGAATAAGTATATATAAAAATATTCACTAAATAAATAATTCCTCGAATAAATATTTAAATTAATGTCCATTAATTAAACAAAACCTTAAATGAATATTCAGAATAATATTCATTAAATAAATAAAACCCAAATGAATATTCAAAATAATATTCATTAAATAAACCCAAATGAATATTCAAAATAATATTCATTAAATGAATACATCCCAAATGAATATTCAATATAATATTCATTAAAGAAACAATGGAAAAATATTTACTTAAATATTTTCCTCAGAAAATAATTACAACATATTTAGAAATACTGACTCCCAGTCTATATTTGAAGAATGAGATTCATATGCCCTTCACTAAGGGTCTTAGCAGTATCCGGCTTATAACCAATATATCTCATATCTCGCTTATAAGCCAATTACCAAATCGTAATCAAGTATCACAATATACTTTCGAAAATAGTTATGCCTTCCAATAGCATATTTAACGGAAATAATATTCATATAGTATTTCTCGACTGAGATACTACTCAAATAACATTTCTCGAAAGATATAGTAAGCGAATGCAATTCCTCGAATGATATCATATTCAAATAACAATCCTCGAATGGTTTCCAAGTAATTAATACTTTATGGATATATAATTAATGTTTATAAATAACATTCCTCAGAATTAATAATAATCTACCGCTGGAATCCCTCCGGATTTCCACGACTATCTCTATATCACAAAATACTGACTCCCGGTTTATAGTCGAAAACAATGAATACGCTCTTATATCTAGAGCTATAAGATAGACCGGTTCATAAATACTTAACTCAAAAGATCGTATATAATCCCAAGGTCAAATTCTATTTCAACAGGAAATAAGATTATCGCAAAACTGTATAACAATATACATGGTAAAAGCAGTATTATATAATCAATACTTCAAAGTACAGATTTAGAAAACTTGCCTGATGCTCAAGAAGTGTTAGGGGTTCGCGACGATGTCGGACAATCTTCCTTGATGCTCTAGGGACACTAGCAGAGCTTGATGATCCTTCAATAAGCCTTAGACAATCCTTTACAAAGCTTAAACCTTGTCCTATGAAAGATCTTTGTTTTAAGCTATAGATCACCATTGTTGGATGCTTGGAAGTGGCACTTTGAATTTGCTAAAAAGGAGCAGATTTTTCTTAAGGAAAAATGAGTTCTTGCTTTTCTTTCCTTTCCTTTTTCTCTTTGACTTGTTCAACTAACTTTTGATCTAATATCTTGATAAGATCAGTTGGGTGGCTGAGTTTGACTCTCTTGGGGCTTGTGCAAGGTGTATCCAAGAAGCTTGATTGATATTTGTTTGGTTTTTTGTTTGTTTTAAGTGATTTAAATCACTTAACTTCTAAATTGTTTTGATTTAATTCTTGATTAAATCATTTAATCCACTTAATATAATTCTCTTGATGATCACGTAGGATATTTAATCTTGTTATGAACTCGATCCAATTTCCATAATTTATTCGCTTTATCGCTTAATCTCGTTTTAAAGTTCAGCGGTTTCTAGAACGCTCGTTTCACTATCTCAGGGGTTTTCGTTCTAAATTTTCGAATCTCATTTCATAAAATTATAAAACATCAAATCCTCAATTCCTCAATTTTAATATCTTATTTCTTGATAATACTGATATACAATTCACTGCTCGGTCAAATATTACCCCAGAATTAAAATTGGAATTTCTGAATTCCGATCGTCTTTACATACACTCATTTCCTCCGTGGATTCCTAATATGACTTCGAAACATCCATACCACATCCCGTACATAGGGTGGTGTGAAAAGTTTTCCAACTTACAAAATCACTATTCATCCATACAAATTACTATTCACGTATGAAAGTACTATTCATCAAAAAGTGAAAACTTCTCTCAAATCCAGAAATTAGGATTGTCACACTAACTCATTTCTCATCTCCCCCTAGGGTTCATTAGCTCATTTCCTGGATGATAGATTATTCTTATCTATGTCCTCAACCATTGAATTACTCTATTATGAAAATACACATATGTATCGGGATCATTATCCAAAGTAATATCCATTCATCACAACCACGGTTCTTTGAAATCATTATTCACTAATGCACTTAATCATAATAAGAAAAGTTTTAATTCTACCAAAAATCTGGGTTATTACACATGGATATAAAGTCGGTTAGTTATTTACTACTATATAGGTGATCAGTTTCAAGGAGTGAAAAAAAAAATCGGAAGACATCACAAGACATTTGAGGATATAGGAAGGACATGCACAAGATTTCTAAATACGAGCTTTGGAATTAGAAGGAATAAAATTTTTAGGATATGACGAAAGGATCGAAGTGAAGGCCGTGATGATGAAGCAGGAATGAATCGAGAAAGGCTTAGGATGCCAGCAGAGATCAAAAACTTTGAAGGACCAACTAGGAGTTATTGAAGGTTGTCAAAGGTATTACCAAGATAGCTACAACAGTGGACAAGCCTACAAATCAAGAAACGAAGGGATAAAGGTGGAGAAAGCTTTTAGGAGTCAAAGAAGAGATCGAAAACCGCTCAAGTGTCAGTGCAACCGGATGAACCAGGAAAGATTAAATAGGCATGCAATGTCCAAGTAAATGTTCAAAGAATTAGGGAAGTTATAGATGGAAGATCCAAAGGTCTAGATTATTGTAAATGAATTATTGGAGGAAATTAAAAAGTACCAAGATGAGTTGATTGAAGCAAAATGTGAAGGAGTGGACTATAGAAGAATGGAAATCGTTCAAGGAAATGAGTGGTGGATGCGTATCTTATTTTTTTTTTATTCGGTTATTAATAAATGTTGGAGTTATAATGTACAGAGTTTGAATTGAGGGTTTGTAGAATACGTAGAGTAATGTTTTGGAAGTCGATTTCTTGGGAATTGGATATAGTAAAAGTTTAAATGAGTTTTGCAGGTACTAAGTTAATTATGGGTGATGTATACTTTGATTTACGTATGTTAAGTGTTGATTTTATCCGATGTTAGAAGTTATAGAGCTTAATTGGATTAGAAGTTTGATTTGTGAATGGCATTGGAAGGTGGTGACCCCGGGTAGTTTGTATCGTGAATAAGATATATACGTTTCAAGGTACATGGTTATAAGTTTCGAAAAGGTTACTCAGTAAAACAATGGGATTAAGGATGGATAAAAGTTTGCCAGTTATTCCCTCCTCGAGTAACATTGTACGTTGAAAGGGGAGTAAGAATGATTGGGGGATTTCTTGATATTCTTTTTCTCAGAGTTTTATCTGGGGCAATCTGAATTATGAGTAGGAACGTGGAAGTGGTATCAATTGTTTTAGTCGCGTGGGATTCGTTTTAAAGATTTAATTATTTACCCGTTTACTTCAAGTCAAGGCAGATTTTTTTTGTTTATATGTTGCTACAGGTTAGGACAGTCTATTATACGAATAGGTCATGTTCGATTTTCAGTAGAAAGGATCGTCAAGTGCAAGTGATAAGTATCTAGAAGTAACGAGACATGCAAACCAAAGGATTATGTTTATGTTATAAATTCGAAGGCCCACAAGATGAGCCTATCTATATGTGAATTGATATAAAGGAATGCTAGTGTGGAAGAAATGACATGGAAACTGAAGGAGAAATGGTTGAGTAATACCGTCATTACATTTCCTTAAGATTGATTCTGAGGACAGAATCCTATTAAGGAGGGAAGGATATAACGCCCTAGAAAATATCGTAATTATTATTATTATTTAATATTAAATGTGGATTATATGGTGTGAATTATTTTAAGACAAATATATGTGACATCATGTTTACATGTTTATATGGGGATGTATGTGTGATGTGTATGTCCGTGTATTTTTATTTGCATTTTTTTATGATTAAAATCTATTAAATTTTGCATTATTGATCTTCGAAATTTTTATAAAATCAGCGGAGTATTTAAAAATTTCAAAATCTTTTGCAATATCATATTTGTATATTTATATAGTTTTTAAAATTATTGGCTGTATTAATTTGGGTGTCTGAGTATTTTAAAATGATTTTAAGTGTTTTATTGCATTTAACGGATCGAAATTTGTAAAATTCATATTCAATTCGTTTTTTATCCTAAAAATATTTTAAAAATACGGGGAGATAGATAATTTCATTTTATATATTTTAAAATTTAGTCTGAGATTTTTCTCAGTTATTTTCTATTTAAATTCTATTTTATAAAGTGACTTTTCGTTGTTTTTAAATCAGAATTTAATTGGTAATTTACTATTCTTTTTCCCAAAATTGTCTTAAATCCCTAATTTCCTAAGTTGTAAACCTCAGATGCAGTTGCTCGATTAGTTTTCTAAAAAAATCTCTCGAACTCTCTCTCGAGAAATCTCTCGAATATTCTCTTCCCTCTCTCTCCCGAATTTGTTCAATCTTTCTCTATCATATTTCTCTCTCACAACTCTCTCTCGAATCTCTTCCTCTCCCCTGTTTGTGACCGGCTGTCTGTGCTTGTCGCGGCGTTCATGTGTGTGTGCCGTGAGCGCAGGTGGGTGAGTTGCTATGGGTGTGTGCGTGGGTACTTCTCTTACCCCTCCCCTTTGTGATTTCAGTTCGTTGTGTGTATGTTCAAACAAGTGGTGTGTGTAAACTTGCAAAAGTGTGTGTGGGTTGGTCGAACATAAGTATGTGTTAAGCTTGGTAAATTATATGTGTTGGTGGGTGTTAATTCCCTGTTTCCGGCTTTACTATTACTGTAGTGTGGTCGATTAAAGTTAGTATGTTGATGTGTTTGTTGCTGTGGAGCCTAAACCTGTCTGTCTTGTAAAATTCGACAGTGAAATGCTCTTGTGGTTCGATTTGTTAAAACCGAAAGTGGGTTTCAGCTAGGCCTTGATTGATTTCAACTTTGTGATGAATTTTCTGTCCTGATTTAATATGTGAATTAAATTGGTAGATTTCGTGATGGAAACCCAAATCTTCGGGTATCTCCGAATTTTACCACTATCGGTGATGAGCTTTGGTGAGCCGACGGGGACAATGATGATTTCTTGAGTCCGAAAAATATTTAATAACCAATATTTAGGTATAATTTGAATCAGATGTTGAATTCTGTGAATTTTTATAAATTGTATGTTGTTAATTATGAATTGAATGTTGGTTTGTAGTAGTGATTATAATCGTATATTGAGTTGACGATTATTGTTGATTTGTGTCGGTTGTGTTCCGATTGGTAAGCTACCCTTATAGAGGGGATGCCGTCAAAATTTTGTAAAAATAGTAATTTCATTTCATGAGTATAACCTATATATGCTATTAGTAGAATAATATTAGATTACATGAATTGTTCGATTATAAATGTTTATAGGGATTCCTGATTTTAAATTTTAATTATAATTTAATTTTGAGTTAATGATTATAAATGTCGTACACCTCGTGTGGTAATTAAGTTGTAAATCGTATAAGGATACAAGTGTTTATGTAGAGTTATAATTTGATTTTGTGGATTGATGTATTAAAGTGGTGTATGTTCAAAGGTTATATCTAGTCGAGTTTACCTTAAGAATTGCCCGTTGATTTATGGATATGTCATTTGATTAGTAATTAGTCCAATGTGATTATGTCAAGAATTCTAATTGTTATCAAGGGCATTAGTAATATTTTGTATACTAAAGTGAAATATGCATAGGGTGACTTGGTTGTGGATGATACGAGTATGTACGACATATATTAAGTTTATGGATTGTCGGAGATGTACAAATGAGGTACATTAGAATGGTTTGGTATAATTGTAAATTGTATTGAAGCAAGGAATGTTGGATTTTCAATTTGATAATTAAGTTGTATTCTGACAGGTTCGGTCATATTTTAAAGGAGGTGCTGTCCAATTTTTATTAGAATTATTTTATTATTTTGAGAGTATTTTGATAAGAATTTCTGATGTGTACAAGATATAGGTGTGTTATGTAATATAAGTGTAAGATAATAATACGTGCTACGTGCTTATGTGATTATATGTTACTATTTTGAGAATATGATCTGTATGAGCTATATGTGTTAATTGTAAGTCATATTAGGACGCGTTCGGGTAGAACAGAGTTAGACAGTTACGGTTATAAGCGTACTGAAGTAGTACTTTATCTGTATATAGGTACCAGTAGGAGGCTGATAAGAGCTAGTTCGTAAGGAAGGAATTTTGAGGAAGGAGATATTCAGCGAAGTTAACGAGCATAATAGCAGAGTGGCGGATAAATTATAGAGGAAAGATGAATGGATAGCCAAGCATAGGCCGGAGTATAAAGAAGTGGAGACTGATGTAAAATGAGAAAGAATTGAGATATTGGAATTGGAAACTTCATGTATTGAGGCAAGTTTACTATACCTCACTTATAGTTCAAGTGATGTGAAACCTTTTGTGTTATTATTTGTTCTTTCGAAATCCCTTCTTGCTAGCCATTATACTCTTCATATTTATTCTGAATAATGTAACCCTGTTCTGTTAATTATACGATGTTCCTTTCAGATCTTTTTGCTAGTGCCTAAACCTTTCATTTTTATTTCCAATGACATTTTTCTTCTATTAATTTACAAACACTAATTCTCAAATTATTTTGTCACTGTTTATTTTCTTCACCTATTGTTCGGGTGTTGAATTCTTTTAAAATTAATTTATTTCAATATTCCTCGTCTTTATTAATATTTTTCAAAGAGCATTTTTCTTCAAATTATTGTAAACTAATTCGAGGTTTATACTGTTGTTGAGGCATGTGTTGCTCAGTGGCGGTTAAAGCCAAGAATGAATTGAGATCTTCTTAATTATTCAAACTCATTATTGTCATGCCGGTTTGGCAGCTGAAGCCTATGAGTGCTTAGCTGACAAGAGTGAGACCTTGGCTAATTGAGAATTTCTTAAATCTTCATTTTAAATTATTCAAATCTTTCATGTAAGATCGAATTTTGACATGAAAATTTTATCAGTTAGTAGCCTTTGAAATAAATGGTTATAGCTTTTGCAGTACTCAAATCTTTTGTTGAACTTCATATCACTTTATTCCTTGATTTTCCTTATAAATTGTTATTCAATTCTAGAACCTGAATAATTGCTCTGTTCCTTAATTATTTAATGTTTCCTTGTTGATATGTGATTCTGTTTTGCTGAGTTATACCCTGCTTAGTTAAATCTTATTGCTTTGTTGTCTTTAATTCCTTATATTAATACCTTGATCCTTAATCTTTTAATGTTGCTCCCTAAAATGGTTTAATTAATTAAAGATGTTTTAAAAATTCCTTAAACTAGGCTGATCTGTTATCAGTAAGTATAAAGGACTTAAAAGTGAAATGTTTTAAAGATTTTAAAGATTTGATGTGGGGGAATTCCGTTAAAATGTTTTCCACGGATTCCTTCAGATTGGAGCCACGTAAGAGGCCGGTTGACGCCGGTCCAGCATGTTTTATTTTGTGCTGTAGTTCTGGTGGGACCAGTCCAGCACCTTATAGGCCAATGTGTTGCCTAATTGGGAACCCAATTTATGTCCAGACGGACCGAGTGTCCGGGCTGGGGACTTTACGTGGCTGATCACCCGTATTGTCCGTAGTCGTGAAAAAACTCCAATCAACCGAAATGATTTTAAAAAGGGTTTTATGGAAAATATGTTTTAATAATGGAATGGTTTTAAGCAATGAATGTTTTCATGGAAGTTATGTTTGAAGAAAATGGAAAGTTTAGTCCTATGATGGAAGTGAATTAGTCCCTTGAGTTAAATTGATCATTGATATTGTTCATCAATGATTTATCAAGATATTGTTGTTTTACTATATTATTAACTTGCTGAGCATTCTTTGGCTCATTCTTGCTTTGTTCTACCTAACCTTTTGCAGTTATGTTTAAGGATGATATACTCCATTTATCCCTGCAAATGAGAGCGATGAGGCGTTCTATACAGGATAGATTACGGAGCTAGAGCGGGTAAGCACAGATTGAGATTGAGCTACAGATTAGATGGTATAGTAAATTGTATTCAGAGCAGTGATAGAAGTTGGAAATAATTTGTATTAATTAGATTCTTGTTTCATACCATAACCTGGAATCGATCCTCGGTGAGGAATCGTTGGTGTATTAAGTTTTAATTGTATTTATCAAATTGGAATTTTGGTTTGGGGTGAATTACAGGTGGATAGTCCGAATTACGAATACTTCATGCCGAAATTTTCTAAAGTTCCCCTGTATCAAAATCTATTTTATTATAAAAAGTCTATTTTCAGTATTGGGAAGTATGGGGCGTTACACGTATGACTGGTCTTTTCATATTTCCAAGATATTTTGATAATCTAACAAAATATTTTTTTTGTTTGGATTATTGATGTTCTTTTCAGGTTAAATTTTGAAATTGCCACGTGGAATTCCATTTAATCTGTAGAATCAGGATAATAGTGATCAGGAAAACAAGAGTGATTTCATCAGGATTGATGATTATTTTTAATTATTAATCACATTGAAAATTGTGATTATCTTGGTGAAAAAGATCACATTAGGAAATGAAGCTGATCAGTATTGATTTTATTTTGATTTTACCCTGATTTATTTAATTAAAATCAATTTTGGATTTTATTTTCCAAAAATCGTGGGTAAACTGCATTTTTCAGGGACTGACACCTGTCAACCTACATGTCAACGTGGGTTAGTGGGTCTAAAGAATTTTTGAATATATCTTTATTTTGAGACTCTGATTGTTTATTGCTAACTTCTAAATCGTATTTCTTAAAGCAAAAACATTCATTTGAGTTCTCAAAATCTCTAATCAATTTCAAGATTTCTCAAGTTCTTTTCAGATCAAGAATGGCAGCTCAAAGGAGACTACCAAAATCAGTAGCTTTCAAGTTTGGTGACTTTGATTTTATGACTAACAATCATGTTGCAGCAATCACCAGCAAGAAAGGAGTATCAGCTGATTTTCATCCTGTAATGGATTTTATGGCTATTGGACCTTTGCGTTATGCATTGGCAGCATCTCCAGAAATAAAATAAGCTGTAGTTTCACAAGCTTGGGAGAATGCTGAAGTAATTGATTCTACTCAGAGTCAATCAGGTAAGATTGTTCTACATTTAGGACAAGATACTTATGACATTACTGAATCTGTTGTTAATTCAGTACTTCACTTACCTGTTAATGTAAATTATGCAAGTGAACCATCTGATGATGATGTAAGAACTATGTTGTCTGCACTAGGTTATAGTGGACCTCTAGACAACATGAGCCAGTTAAATAGATCTTTTCTTAGGAAAGAATAGTCTTTCTTCTTTGATCAAATTGCTAAATGTTTTACTGGTAAATGTAGTTCTTTTCAGCAAATTACTTCTGTTACATCACATATTGCTTATAGTTTGCTTTATGACAGAGTAATTAACATTGGTCACATTATCTTAAGTCAGATGTGTATTAAACTTGGGTCAAGAGATCAAGACAGGAAAATGGTTTATTATCATAGATTTATGCAAATGTTTATTAACCATTTTATTCCTGATGTTGAAGCTAGATTTGGTAGAGAACATTGTGTTTCTTCTTATGTACAGCAAAAGAGAATTTTCTGTGACATTACAAAGAAGGACAATGAAAAGAATCTAGATGAAATACCTGAAATTCATTATCCATATTGTTAAATATAATTGATGTAAGTATTAATCAATGTTTAAGTGTAACAGTGATATATCAGAGTTTAGATGGAAGCGGTCAGAGTTTAGTTAAACATTGACGGTTGGAAGCGCAACAGAGTTTGTTAAACTCTGTCTGGCGGAAGCGTTTACTTGTCAACAGTGATTGAAGATTAATTGAAGATAAATATGGAAGCAATATCTTTGAAGATTGGATAGTTGTCAAAGAGATTGTGTTGACTTAGAAGACGTGTAGCAATCGTGATTGATATCAATTGTATAGCTAAATTATAGGAGTATCAATTTACGATTGTATAGCAGCTGTACGTTTTATAAATACAGTTAGGTTAACCCTAGAAGGGTATCGAACAACGAATTATTCATTCATTGTAACCTAAGCAGCTCTCTGTGATATTTTACATCACTGAGAGAGGAATTATTAATTCCAAACAATTTTTAATTATTAAACTTGTGTTCTTGTTAATCTCTCATACAAATCTTGATTATATTTGTGTATTCGGCCTAACACGTGGTATCAGAGCCAATCTGTAAATCAATACAGTTTAAGATCCACACACAAAACTATAATCATGTCAGAGATTCCTCCTCCAACAGGTTTAGGTTCTGAGAAGGCTCCTTGTAACGACCCGAAAAATTACGTGTAATTTATTATATTAAAACATATTTTTAGTTGATTTTAATGTGTGTTATTTTATTTTTAATGCATTTAAACGCATTTTGATTTTTATTAAATAGGAAAATTATCCCATACGTGTTATGTGACTTTTATGTATCATAGAATATTTTATTCTATTTTTCTGTAATTTTTATATTTTTAGAATACAGTTATTTCGTATTTTAATTTTCGGACCCAGCCCCTTTATTGAATTCGAGACCTTGTTTTTCATAAAACTATTTTTATATAATCATGGGATATCTAAAAATGAATTATATTATAATTTTTGTAATATTCATAATTTTTGGGAAATTTTGATATCTATATTATATTTGTTTTAAAATAAAAATTGTACATTTTTATCCCATAAAAATTATTTTTAAGGCTTAATAATTTTAATTATGGTCTAAAAATATTTTTGGGGTATTAATTTTCAATTATTATAAATAGCAGCATAATTATTTTTATTTATTAAAAAAATCAGAAAATCAGATTTTTTGATTTATTTTCTGGAAATTCTCTAATATTTGTTCTTGGTGTTCTTGAAGATCAAACAGTCTTTTGGAGGTGATTCCGGGATCCAAATCTCTTGTATGAATAACCAAACTGAAGCTCATGATATGTACTACATGTTTATGTGTGTTTTAACATCCTAATTTGCTTGATTCGTAAATTCATGATTTTAGTTTTAATATTCGAATTTCTTGAATTTATTGTGGCTTGTATGATGATTCGTTGTTGATGTGGTTAGTATCTATAGATTGTATATAATCCCAGGAGCATCATGATAATTTTTGTTTGATTTTTAATAGCCTAAAACTCGAAATCGAAAAATTGGGGGTGAGATTTAATTTCAATTTTTACGGGCTTTTGGATGATTTTCTGCTGTGTTTGATGTATGTTATAGATTGTTGGAGTCTTAAGCTTCGTTTTGGTGTATAAAACATTGAGTTTGCTGCCCGTTTTCGAGCTCGCCGGATTTTGGCCGGTTCTTGAACGGAGTGGATCGGATTCGTTGAAACCCGATCCGTTTGGTTTGATTATGGTTGGTTATGAGTTCTAGGATGAATTTGGAACTTATAGGAGTTGAAACCGCGTGATTTAGAGCTGTTTTTGGGCTCGTCGGATTATGGGTTTGGGTCGCCGGAATATTTTCGGTGATGAATAGTAACGTTTTGATCTTCAAAATCTTAAAACTTTTCAGAAAAATGTTTTTGGGTCAAATTTTTATAAAAATTTTCTAAAATTCAGATTTCTTTTAATTATTATTATTTTAACTTCTAAAAATTTAATTTAATTAGTTAATTATTTTTAAATAATAATTTAATTGATTTAATTAATTGATTAATTCATTTTAATTGATTAATTATATTAATTAATTATTATTTAAATATATTATTGACTTCATTGAATTTAAATCTTTTTATTAGAAAAGATTATTATTTTTATGAGTTTATTAATAAATAATTAATTTGAATATTCAATTAATTTAATTATTAATTGAATTATTCTTATTAATTGCGTATTAATTAAACCGTTTGTCCGTTTTCAACGAGAAAAATATTTCTGGAATCAGAAAAATGACCCGGTTCTTATAAAGATGATTTTAAGTTACAATTCAACTTTTAAATTTGTGTCAACTTTTTACCAAACCTTTTTATTGAGTCGGTTATATCCGGTAATTAGGGTTTTGAACCGTTTTCTGTTTTAAAAATATTGGATAAAATCTTTTCATGATCTGATCAACGTGCTATGTGATTATGTGATCTACTTATTGGGTCTCTTTACGTGCAATGTGAATTATTAAGGTATTAGTATCGAGAGTTATGATATAAATCGAGTTTTGATCGATATATATAGTTTATGTGTGTTAATTGTTTATATGATTTATATTATAAGATGTCGTTAAGAGTAGACAATGTTTTCTTTGATTTAATGGCAACGATGGTCGGATATCGTTTATTTTCACAAGGATTAATTGGTGAGTATTAATTTAGGTTGTCAACGGAGATAATTAGATGTTTAATAAAGGAGATTGGAGATGGATGAAATATTCTTTGTGGGTTATGAAGAAGGCTGGAGATGAAAGTATTGTTTGTAAAATCGCTGGTTTACTTGTGAGGTGTTTTAACACAGGGAAAATGCCTATGTTCAAAGGGGACATTTCCAATTATTTTCTTCTGGCAGAGATATTGGTAAGCATGGTTAATACGCTCGAATTGAGTTTATAAACGTTTATAGAAAATAGAAATTGACGTCCGAAGATTGAAGTACCAGCTTATGTTTGTCTATAGAAGTAGAAGCGCGGGCTCGATGTCGACGGATCAGACTCGTGGCAACCGCTAGAGCATAAACCAAAGAATGATAAAAAATGAAGACGGTGATGCCGTAAGATAGAAAAAGAAGAAAGTAGTATTACTTCGGCTTTACGTAATAGCTAAGGACCAGAGGCAAGTGTCTATACCTTTCACTTATTGTTCAAGTGACATTTTCCTTCAATTATGATGCTAATGTTCACTCTCAAATCCTACTGCAATTGCTTACAATCCTTAAATGTTCATTTCAAGCTACTAAATCAGTTTTTATAAATATTTCACCTTATATCGAGCATGCGAATCCTCCTAAATGTTTTACACTTGCTTATATCAATGCAGTTCGTGTTGCTCACTTTTAAATGCTATTGTGATATTGAGATTTGTAGCTTGACAATGACTTTTCTTTTACCTTGTTCCTGAGCTGAGCTGGCCAAACAACTTTATCGAGAATGTTGAGAATGTTTGAAAGGTGATAATAAAGATGTGTTTGGGGGATTTCCACACCAAAAATATTTTGACCTAGACGCAGGTCCCCTATTATTATATTATTAGGCCAATGTGTGCCTTGGATCCATAAAATTTGTAGGACTCTGCTTTGTGCTTTGTCCGGGACTATTTCGCGACTGATCATCGGCTATAGTCCGTAGCGTCATTTGAAATCCCATATGAATTATGAAAAGTTTATTGAATTGATGAAAATCAATATTCTATTTGAGCTGGCAAGTTTGATTTTGTTTCCCAATGATTTATAAAATTCCTTGTGTTATTATACACTTGTTGAACATTTTTATCTCACTTTTGTTTGGTTGTGAAATATCAAGAATCATTTTGATGATGTGAGATAAAATAAATATGAAATTCTTTGGCCTCCTATCCTATTTTAGTAATGCACTTGCTGAGCATTTCTTCCGCTCATACTTGCTTGTTTTAAATTTTAAACCTTCAGTAAAAGGTAGTTTGGCGAGACTTATCCGCGTAGTTCGGAAAGAGATGAGGCAGGTGCCATTATGAAGATGACTTGACGTGGGATGTCTGGATCTAGTGTAAGATCTATTTTATATAGTTGATTTCTAATATTTATTATTATGTATTGGATTAGTTGACCTGGTGTACTTCTTGTCGAAGTTAAACCAGTGGCTTAAGATTTGAACAAAGAGATTTTTGTAAAGAAAAAGATTTTATTATTGGAAATTGGATTCTTGTTTCTAGCACTATAACCTTAAAGATCTTGGTACGTTTGGGGTCATAGATGTTATAATTTTAATTTTGGACAATTATAAGGAATATTGTGTTATTAAACAGGTGAATATATTTGAGGATTTTTCGAGTAACCACCAAATCTCCTGACCCCGGATTTGGGGGCGTTACACTCCTACTACTGTGAGTCGGTATGAGACTACTAGGGTACCTATTCTGAGGCCAACAGATTATGATGTCTGGAAGGTGAAGATGACTATGTTTCTGGAGGCTACAGATCCAGAATATCTTGACAGAATTTATGAAGGTCCTCATAAGCCTACCAAGCTATCTGCTGCCACTGCTAGTCAAGAAGCTAAGACAGTCCCAAAGGAAAAGAAGGATCTGACTCCTGAAGATCTTTCATCTATTGCTAAGGATGCAAAGGTAAGGCATCTACTTTATAGTGCTTTAGACAATGTCATGTCTAATAAGGTGATTAACTGCACTACTGCCAAAGAAATTTGGGATGCCCTTGAAGTTAGATGTCAAAGAACTGCTGCTATCAAGAAGAATAGAAAGAACATACTCACACAGGAGTATGAGCATTTTGAATTAAAGTCTGATGAAACCATGACAGAAACATTTGACAGGTTCTGTAAACTGCTCAATGATTTGTCATTGGTAAATAAAGAGTATGATCTAGAAGACTCAAATCTCAAGTTTCTTCTTGCTCTACCTGAAAAGTGGGATGTGAAAACAACCACTATTAGAGACAATTATGATATTGCTGATACTGAGATTGATGAAATTTATGGGTTACTCAAAACTCATGAAATGGAATTGGAACAGAGAAACAGGAGATCAAGCAAGAAGGCAATGTCTGTTGCTCTTAAGGTTGAAGAGAAACCTTTAAAGAAGGAAACATCAAGGAAGAAAGCTAAGGGAAAAGCTTTAGCTATTTATTCTGAAAGTGAGTCATCAGATTCTGATGTTGACTCAAACACTGATGAATCAGTTGATTCTGAGGATGAAGAGGAAATGAGGAAAATGGCTGTCTTGATGGTGAAGACTTTTAAGAAGATGGGATTCAAGAACTTTAAGAAGGGAAACAGGTTTTCTAGAGATTCAACTTCAGACATGAAGAGTTACAGGAAGTCTGAGAGAAAGGAGACTAAATCTAGGAAGAAGGATAAGTCTGAGATTCAATGCTACAAGTGTAAGGGGATGGGTCACTATGCTCCTGAGTGCAAGAAGGGTAAAACTGAGAAGGCACTCATCACAAAAGACAGAGATTGGGCAGACACTTCAGACTCAGATGAGGAAGTCAACTATGCTCTCATGGCTTCTATTGAGAATGAATCAGAAAAGTATGAAAACAAGGTACTCTTAACTACCTGTGCTTACAATACTGATAATATATCTGCATTGAGAATTTATCTCAAGACATTGCATATTAGTTATAGGGATCAGACTTTAGAGAATGAGAGAATAAAGTCTGAGAATTCTGAACTTAAGCAAAGAAATAAAATTGTTGAAGAGAAACTTGAAAACATGCAACAAGTTCAGAGAGAAAGAGATGATGCTGTTTATCTAGAACAGGAGTTGCTAGGCAGGTATAAGCAACTAGAATCTGAATTGGAGAAGGCAAATCACATAATCAAAACATGGACTCATTCTGGAAAGGACACTAATGAGGTTTTTCAGTCAGACACAGTAGGTTTAGGTTACTGTGAGGGAGATGAACTTAGATTTCAGAATCAAGTCAAAATGAGAACTCATCTTCCTACTACTAAATTTGTTCATGGTCTGAATGAATCTAAGTCTGATGCTGAAAAAGGAACTGTTAAGAAAGAACCAGTAAAAACTAGTGTTAAACAGGTTAATGTTGGTTTAATGACAGATAAACAACTTAAGCATAAGCTTAAGGAGTTAAAATCTGTTAAGAAACAAAAAGTGTCTAAAAAGAATAGAAATGGTAAAGTAGGCATTTCTAAGGGTAATTATCCAATGCTTGCTACTTTTGCTCCAAGAAAGACATGTCATAACTGTGGTAGTACTAACCATCTTGCTAGTTTTTGCAGGAAGAACAAAAACATTAATTCTTTACCTTCTAAGTCTGAAGTAAAGAAAGTTAATGTTAAAACTAGACCACAGAAATTATGCAAACATTGTGGAAGTACTTGACATTCTATTTATACTTGCAGAGATTATCATAATTACTATGAACCCAAGCCCAATTTGAAATGGGTGAAGGTTAATTCTGCAAGTGTAAACTCTAAAAATGTTAGTTTAAACTCTGATAATGTGAATTCCGCTACAAAAGCTAACAAATTTAAGAAAGCCAAAGGATCCAAGCAAGTCTGGATCCTTAAAACTAATCTTCAGTAAATGTTTGTGATTGCAGGGCATCAGGGAGACTACCCTAGTCATGGACAGTGGATGTTCAGCACACATGACTAGAAATAAAGCCCTGCTATCAGAGTATGTGGAGAAGATTGGCCCAAAAGTTTCCTATGGTGATGGCAACATAGGACATACTCTGGGATATGGCAATATCAATCTTGGAAGTGTCATCATCACAAATGTAGCTCTGGTTCCAGGACTCAAGCATGATCTGCTATCTGTGAGTCAAATCTGTGACAGAGGATATTATGTAGATTTTCAGCCTGAATATTGTGAAATCATCAGTAAATCTACAGGGAAAGTTGTTCTAGTTGGACACAGGCATAATAACATCTATGAAATAAGGTTGTCAACAAACTCTGATGGAAAAGCAGTTTGTCTGTCAACAAGAATGTCCAGTGAAGAGAGTTGGAAGTGGCATAAGAAACTCTCTCATTTGAATCTGAACAACATCAATGAGCTGATTAGAAAGAATCTTGTTAGAGGGCTCCCAAAATTATTATTAAATGTTGATGGCCTGTGTGATTCTTGTCAAAAGGCCAAACAAAGGAAGTCATCTTTCAAGAGCAAGTCTGAATCTTCAATTGTTGATCCTTATCATCTTCTACATGTTGATCTTTTTGGACCAGTAAAGTGATGTCTATTGGAAGAAAGAAATATGCTTTGGTAATTGTTGATGAACACACCAGATTTACATGGGTGTATTTTCTAGCAAAGAAAAATGAAAATGCATTAACTCTGATGGAGCATGTAAAGCTACTGGACAAAGGATCAAAACACAAAGTCAAAATTATCAGAAGTGATAATGGAACTGAATTCAGAAATGCAACAATGGAAGAATTCTGCAAGAACAGAAGAGTGAAGCAAGAGTTTTCTGCACCTGGTACACCACAGCAAAATGGTGTAGTTGAAAGAAAGAACAGAACCTTGATAGAAGCTGCCAGAACTATGCTTGATGAAGCAAAGTTGCCAACTTATTTCTGGGCAGAAGCTGTTCAAACTGCCTGTTTTACTCAGAATGCTACTCTGATCAACAAGCATGGAAAAACACCATATGAAATGGTGAGGGAAAAGAAGCCAAACCTGAAATATTTTCATATTTTTGGGTGCAAATGCTTTGTGCTGAAAACTTATCCTAAACAGTTGACAAAATTTGAGCTAAAAGCTGATGAAGGAATTTTTGTTGGCTATCCACTGTCAACTAAGGCATTCAGAGTTTATAATCTGAGAACAAAGGTGATCATGGAGTCTATTCATGTGACATTTGATGACAAGAAAATAACTGGACTTGAAGATGTAGATGAACATGATCAACTGCACTTTGAAAATGAAGATTTATTCTCTGATGAAGTAAACTCTGATGAAGCTGAACTGACAAACTCTGTTGAGCTAAACTCTGATCCTCTACTGGTAAATACTGAAGAAAGCTCTCAGCCACAAACAAGGAGAAAACCAGTTGAGGGGGAGCATGAAGAATTACTACAAAGTGATGACTCAAATTTTGATAATGAGTCAGCTGAAAAATCTGGATCAAACTCTGAAAATCCAAAATCTGATAGTTCAAACTCTGAGCAGTCAAATTCAGGGGGAGCCTTAGTGAATGAAGAAAGGCAACAAGAAAATCAGGAGAACATGGATCGAGGGGGAGGATCAAACACTGAGAGAAGTCATTTGCCTTCAGCTAGGAAATGGACAAAATTTCACACACCTGATTTGATTATTGGTGATCCAGATGCAAGAGTAAGGACAAGGAGTGCAACAACAAATGAATGTCTGTATCATGCATTATTGTCACAAACTGAGCCAAAGAAGGTAGAAGAATCTCTTCAAGATGCTGACTGGATAACAGCAATGCAGGAGGAGTTGAATGAATTTGAAAGAAATGAAGTTTGGACCCTTGTACCAAGACCAAAGAATAGATCTGTTGTTGGTACTAAATGGGTTTTCAGAAATAAAACTGATAGTGAGGGAGTTGTTACAAGAAACAAGGCCAGACTTGTGGCAAAAGGCTATTCACAGCAGGAAGGAATAGATTATAATGAGACTTTTGCTCCAGTTGAAAGGTTGGAGGCAATAAGGATGTTTCTAGCATATGCCTCTCATAAGATTTTCAAGGTATTTCAGATGGATGTGAAAAGTTCCTTTCTGAATGGGAAACTTGAAGAAGAAGTGTTTGTTGAACAACCACCAGGATTTGTGGACCCCAAATATCCAGATTATGTCTACAGGCTTGATAAAGCACTCTATGGACTTAAGCAGGCACCAAGAGCATGGTATGAAACTTTAGCTCAATTTCTTCTAGAAAGTGGGTTCAACAGAGGTACTATTGATAAAACTCTGTTCTACTTTAAATCTGGTAGTGACCTACTTTTAGTTCAAATATATGTTGATGACATAATTTTTGGGTCTACTAATGATAAACTCTGCACAAAGTTTGCCAAGCTAATGCAGTCCAGGTATCAAATGAGTATGATGGGAGAGCTTAGTTATTTTCTAGGCCTACAGTTGAAGCATATAGATGATGGGATCTTTATAAATCAATCAAAATATACCAGAAATCTTCTCAAAAAATTTGGTATGCTTGACTGCTCATCTGCATCAACTCCCATGGCAACAGCAACTAAGTTGGATAAAGATACAGGAGCATCAGTAGATATGACAAACTACAGAGGAATGATAGGATCTCTTCTTTATCTGACAACAAGTAGACCTGATATCATGTATGCAACCTGTCTCTGTGCAAGGTTTCAGGCTGATCCCAGAGAACCACATCTCACAGCTGTGAAAAGAATCTTTAAATATCTCAAGGGCACCATTACTTTAGGTCTGTGGTATCCCAGAGAGTCAGATTTCAAGCTACTTGGTTACTTTGATGTAGACTTTGTAGGCTGTAAGATAGACAGAAAAAGCACTAGTGGAAGTTGTCAGTTTCTGGGTGAAAGACTGGTTTCTTGGTATAGTAAGAAATAGAAATCAATTTCTACATCTACAGTTGAGGCAGAGTATATTGCTGCTGGTAGCTGTTGTGCACAGATTCTATGGATGAAGAATCAATTGCTGGATTATGGATTAAGGTACAGTAAGATTCCTATTTACTGTGATAATCAAAGTGCTATTGCTATGACAGGTAATCCAGTATAACATTCAATGACCAAGCATATCAGCATAATGTATCATTTTATCAGAGAACATGTAGAGGAAGGAAACATTGAGCTTCATTTTGTGTCTATTGACCAATAGCTTGCAGACATCTTCACCAAGCCATTGAGTGAAGCTATATTTACAAGGCTGGTAAATGAACTTGGTATGGTCTCTGGTTTTGACTAAAGATATAGGTTAGACTGAAATTTCACTTATATAATGCATTACTTATGTTTCTGTGATGAGTTAAATGCTATGTGAACTCTGTTTTTAAACTCTGCTATGTAAACTCTGTTCATAGACTATTAAACTCTGTTAGCATGTTTTGTCAGTCAAACACTGTTAACATGCTGGACAAACACTGATATACTCTGAAAATGTTATTGTCTGAGATGAACACCAATGAAGAAAATATATGAAGCATGATTCTCAGTTATTAATCATGAATCTTTCTAAGTTATCTGTGATCTAATCTTAGACTGTGCAGACAGTTAACACAAGCATGATACTGTTTCATATTTATAGCATTTCCTAGTTTATTTATCCTAAACTCTGAGTCTGTAAATATTGTGTGCATTGCCTCTCATGAAAAACTTCTGATGTTGATGACTCCTAAACTCTGTTAGTTAAAAATCTGTTTTAATCAGATTCTGTATATAGTATATCCCCAAAGACTTGATAATTTCTTGTTTGTGCTTTCGAAAATTATAAACTTGAAATGTGTCTTTGTTAATCTTGGTGAGTACTGAAGCATGCTTTCACCCTGTGAGATCTTGAGCCAAATCAGTGATTGATACATTTTATATTAAACAAATTTTATTGTTGTGTGTTGTTCATCAGTGAGTATGATGCTCCAGAACTTGTTTTAAACCATTTTGAGACTGCATGATATGTGTGTGCATGAAAATGATAAAGGCGCTAGGATTTACCACATTTATCCAAACACTGCCAGTACTTTTCAATCCTTAGTGAACCCCTTTGAGCCTTTTAACCGTTTTTTTTGTTCACCACTATAAACTTTTGATTTACTGGTAGAGCAATCTGATTCATTTGGGGATTGATGACTGAACAGTGTGGGGGTTTCTTGTTACAGTGTGTTCATTTGATGGGAATATATATATAAAAAAAAGGTGTATATATAAATTATTGAGTAAATTGCTCTATCAGTTTGTCAAATTTATAACCTGCTAGTTTTTTTCTACATTTTAGCCTAGTTTCAACCTTTAACAAAGTCCTTTTGATTTGTGCATACATGTATTCAAAGTAGTGCAGATTTGGTGGACAACCAAGCATATGGTAGCACATGATTTTACTGATTGAACTCGAGTGTATACACTTCACCTAAACACTTGTATGATTTGAGAGTTATGTGAGCTTTAATAACCATAGCATGTTACTCACTGAATGTGACATTGATATTTATTTCATGATCTTTTTGTCTATCTAGACTGTGTACTTACTTGGATAATCTTGTACATAAGGGGGTATAAGTAATTTCAGAGTTGATGTAAATTTACTTCATACAGAGTTTAGTATTCATCATACATTCAGTGTTTACTATGAGAGTTTGTGCATCCAGTGTTGACTGATTTATTTTATGGATTTTATGAAGTATTAGATGCTCTAAAAATTGGATTAGTAAACTCTGCTATACACACACATATATTCATAACTGTGTAGTTTTTGAAAGGGTTTCAGTAATAAAGTTGGAGAATTGCCAAACGCTGATGGATTTTGTCTAAATATTCTAAGGTATATTTTATTTTAGATGATTTCAAATTTGGAGTAAAAAGAGTTTTGACAGCTATTACTGAGTGTACAAGTGTTTAATTGTGTCAGTAATAAGGGAGAGAAAGTAGCAGTAATTATAGTTGTAATTACTGAACATGCACATCTGATTCGCTAATTATGTGACACGTGTCCCACTCACACAAATCTCTATGATTGTGTCCCACTAACACATGGTAAGTGGTTGCATATTTAATGGTAAAACGATTGGGTTTGTTTTGTTTTACATGTCTAATACGATTCATATTCACTTATTCACTTTCTCACACACTCCCAATTACTTTTTACTCAACCACACAGTTACTTCGAATATTTTCTTCACTTGAACATTTCATCAAACACCTTTCACTCATATCATTTTCTTTCGTATTTTCTTCTCTAATCATTCTAATGGCCACCAAACCTGTCACTACTCTTAGACTCTTGTTCTTTACTAACAATTATGCAGCACCACTGAACACTGCAAATGTTCCAGATGCGTTTCATTTGATGGAGAATTTCTTAAGGGATTCAGAGATTGGTAAAGCTCTGATCGACCCACCAACACTCTCTGCCTCGCAGATTGCTATGTTCTGGCAAAACTCTACCTGTGATGATGGAGGAGCGAATGGGACTCCTTCTAATGTTTACACTCATGATGAGACACAGTATGTGATTACTCCAAATACTGTCAGAGAAATCATGGATTTTGACACTCACACTTCCTACAGTGTTGTTTCTGAAAATGCTTTGAGAGAGATGTTACAGCAAATAGGCTACTCAGATTCTCTTGCCAGACTGGGCAATGTCAAAAGACCAAAGCTGAGGAAGGAGTGGAGTTTCTTCTTCGACTGTATAACTAGGGCGTTTGGTAAGAAGGTCACCAACTAGGATGCGATTCCGATGGACAGTCTCCAAATTGGGTATTCTCTTCTCTATGGAAGTAATTTTGATTTTGGTAGATTTGTCTTAATGAACTTAGGTGATAGGTTGTCAGAGTTTACTACTGTTTATTTTGCTAGATTCTGTCAACTATTATTCAATGCTTGTGTGCCCAATATGGAAATTGCTGAGGATGATGTAATTCAGCACTTTAAGGTCAACAAGAGGATATACTCTGATCTGACTAATAAGGATGCTACCAAAGAGCAATTACCTGCTTTGGTTTTTCCTCTTGCTTTACTAAATTTTATAAATCAACCACAAGAACCTCAACAGCCTGAGCAACCTTCTCCACACACTGATCAAACTTCAAACCCTGCACTCACTGAAACTAAAACACAGCCTAAACCTTCATCCACTCAACCTGATATTACACCAAACACTGAACCACTATCTACAAATCTTGAACCTCAACCATCTAAACCTTCCATTCAACCTCAACCTGACCAACAACCATCTAAACCAAAGAGAGGAGGTAGAACCAAGCATCCTGCTCATAATTCCAGGCATAGCTCTGCAAGGGCTAAGAGGGCTAGACAAGAGAAAAAGGAGAGAGCAAATAGGTCTCCATCACCCTCAGTTGTTGATATTGATGAAGAGTCAACCTCTGCTGAAGAAGAGGTAGAAGTTGAGGTGTAGACATATAAGATAAGGAAGTTGGTAATCTCTGACTCTGATGAAGAGATGAATTTTGAAGCTCCAGAGGTAATTCCTACAGAGATACCTTTTGTTGAGATGACTGTTATGCTAAATGATGCAGAAGAAGCTGTTCAAGTAGATGAGGATAACAGAGATGGCTTTCCTACATTGGATACTTTTCTAGAAACTTTCATGCCATTCTCTGCTCCTATTGATGTTCCTACTTCTTCTTTTGCTATTAATTCTGGTGAAACAGGTGCAGCAGATCAAGCTACTGTAGTACTTGATGAAACAGTAGCTACACATACCGAAATATTATCTGATGCTCACCATACTGTTGAACAAGGTGAAAAAGTTGAGCAGTCAATGAAGGCTGTATTATCTGATGCAGTTGTTCAAATGGTAGAACTTGGTGAGAAGATTGTTGAGACTGAAGAGCAACCTGTCAAGCTCGTTACAGAAGTTGTTGTTGAGAATGTTAAAGCTGATGAAGAGACTATTGCTAACAGTGTAGCAGAGACTGTGGAAATTGCTAAGCCAGTTGCAAAATTTGTAGAGCCTGTTGCAGAGACTGTGGACATTGGTGCAGAGAATGCTGCGGTGGATATTACAGATTCGACTGCAGATGAAAATGCTCAAATTGCAGATGAAGAAAGTGCAGAATCTGATTCTTTTGAGAGTGTCCCTGTGCAAACTGATGCCAAGCATGCACCATTCTCTCAGCCCTCTAATGCACATGAAGTTGAAGTAGAGTATCTTGCTAAATTCTCTGCTAATTGGTACAAAGAAGATTATATTTTTCCTAGAGGGAGATCAGCTAAGTTTGTTCACCAGACTGCTAAAGAAATTTCAAATCCAGAGATTCTTTCCTGTTTAAAGGCCACAGTGGTTCAAGTCAAAACTCTGGATGGGAGATTTGCTGATACTCAAAAGGAAATCACTGATTTAAAAACTGAGATTCAGACTCGAGACATGACTATGGAGAGAGAATCTAAACTCAGGAGTCAAAAATTTTCTAAAGCTCAAGAGATTCTTTTTGAGAGGCTGGGAAAGGTTGAACAAAATCAGTCTGTAATGTCTGATAAGATTGATTCCATTGCTACCACCTTGGATTTAATTACAACTATTCTGATTCCTGATGATGTCAAAAAGGGGGAGAGAGTTGCTAAATCTAAATGCAGGTAGTCTCAAACTCTGACTCAGAAGGATGATGCTGGAGATGGAGGAGCAAGAGGTCAGAAGGGTTTAAAGTCAAGGGCTGTTGATAAGAGTTTTCAAGCTAGCAACAATTCTAAGTTAAAGTCTGATGGTGTAAACACTGATACTCAGGGTACTTCCAAGACTCAAAGTTTGGTATTAACTTCTAATCCATAGACTGATGAGGAGTTGGTTGCTAAGTTGTTCCTTGAAGAGAATGTAGAGGGAGTTACACTTGTAGACATTCAAACTGAGGAGAAGAATCTTCAAGAAGAACATCAGAAAGCTTTGAAGTCTGGCAAAGTCAAAAGGAATGAAAAAGCTGCTAAGCCTATTCTGAAAGGCATTATAATTAATGAGAATGTTGGTGCTGATCAGAGGATGCAAGTATCCAGAAAACCAACAGAAGCAGAAGCCAAGTTGAAACTGAAGGGTAAAGCTATTGAGGAGGAAAGAGTCTCTAAGAAAGGAAAAACAACCTCTGTTGCTACACAAGTTGTGCAGAACTCTTTGTCTACTTCATTACAATCAATTTTTGGAAAAATAGCAGTTTATGAACAAACTCTGGATGTTGGAAGGACCAGAGGTACTTTTGTACATGGTAGAACTCAAGATGGAAAAATTGAAGGTGATAAAGCTGGTTTTGTAATAACTCGAATTTTCAGAAAATGATTTTAGTATTATTTTAAGAATATTAATGTTTTCCTAAAATGTGGAGGAAATTTTTTTATTTTATTTTATTGTTCATTATTCCAGTTCAAGGAATTTCAAAAGCGAATTATTTAATTATTGTCTGGTTCAGTGTAATTATGAACTATATTATGTGATTATTGTTGGAAGGTGGAATGTATGTGAAGTTGTGTTTATGTGTTTATATGATGATTTGTGTGAGCTGTGAAGGCTGATGTATTTTATTTATATTTTTGAGGATTTAAATATATTTAAATCATGCATTTTGATCCTTTGTTAATTTTATAAAATTATCGGAGGAATTAAAAATCATGAAATCTCTTGAAATATTATCTTTATATATTTATTGAGTTTTTAAAATTTTTGGGTGGATTAATTTGGGTGTTTTAGTATTTTAAAATGATTTTAAGAGTTTTATTGTAGTTAAAGGATCAAAACTTGTAAAATTCATATTTAATTCATTTTTATCTGAAATTTTTTTTAAAAATATGTGCGTGTTTGTAATTTTATATTCTTTATTTTAAAAATGAAAAGTGTAATTTTTTGAATGTTCTATTTATTGGTGATTTATAAAAGTCGCTTATTAGAATGAATTTGGGCCGAAAAGAGGATAAAGTGGTAATAAAGAGTATTGAGCTAAGCCCATTAAGAGGAACACAAACACAACCGAGAGATCAGTCGGGAGAGTTCTAGAGTATGGGGAAGAGAGAAATAGAAAGAGAGAAGAAAAAGATTAGAGAGAAAGAGAGAAGAGAAAAGGGGGAGAGAGAGAGATTAAAGAAGATGGGGTATTATATACATGTGTATGTATACATAGGTGATAGGTTTGTGTGTGAGAGAGAGGAAGAAGAGATGAAGAAAGGAAGAAGAAGCTACCATGGGAGAGCAAGAGAGGAGGAGAAGAAAACTTGGGGAAAAGTTGATGGGAGCTTGAGATGAACTTGGTGGAGCTTGATGTTGAATAAAGAGGTATAATATCCTTGTCTTAAGCTTTGATTTTGTAAATTTATCCATGAGCATATAAGCTTGTAATTAGAAAATCTTGAGTGATGTATTATTGTTTGATGGTTATTGTAATAATGGGTTGATGATGTTAATGAATGATAATTATTGTGTAAGAACTAGAAGGTAGTTTTGAGCTTGCAATCTGCCCTGTTTTGCGTGATGAACTGGTATTCGTGGGTACTGATCTGGGCAGTGGTGTCTTCATGAAACTTGTTCTATTCGGAGTCTAGTTTGTGTAGGAGAAAACGGTGCGCCGTTTGGGTTAACGAGTAAGGCGAAAATGGTATTTTAGTGAAACCTGCGCAGGACACCCGAACCTCTCGGGATTCGCACTTTGGAACTATGTTTCACCTTGTTAAAATATGTAAATTGGATTGAAACTTTTATTGAGGATAAAAGAAGGAATTATAAAGATTTCAGAAAAAGATTTGGGTAAAAATATTGATTTTTCAATTTATTAAAATTGTTTGAATGTCACTGTGTTGGAAGAAACTGCTCTGTTCTTGAGTTGTATTTGGATGGGTAGTTGTCCTAGATGAACTATGTTTTTCAGACTAATATTTTTATGGTGTGAAGATATTATCTTCAGTTTTGGAATCCCAGAGGTCTTGGAGGCAAAGATTAATTTTTCAATTTATGAGAATTTTTAGAATGCAAGTTGCGCAGATTTAATGAACAGTTTATGTGTTGAGTTTGGATTAATGATTCACCTAGTTAGAAAATGGTATTGAATGGGAAACTTTTATGAGATCTTTATTTGGTATTCAGAAAGAAGCCTATAAAATTTGGTGATTTATGAATAATTTTTGGATTTATTAAAAATGTTGGAGTAAAGAATGCGCGGTAGCATTTTATGTTTTTGAATTGTTTTATGGTAGAATTACTAAGGTGTTATAGTTTAAAATGAAAGATGAATTGTGGTTGGAGATTGTGTTGGATATCGATTGATGTTGTTGGATTGTGAATTGGAAAACAGGGTTGAATTGGTTATGATTGATTTTGAGGGGCTGTGCCCATAGTCCGATAAACGAATACCTCATGCCGAAATTTTCTGAAAATCCCCTGCATTTAAATTTATTTAACTTATTTGACTTCAATGGTCTAAAGGCATGTTTTGGGTGCTAACTGTTTATGTATATATGTGTCAAGGAATTCATTTCGAGGATTAATTGTGTCTTGGGGATTAATTGTCTATTTATGTATTAATTTGAGGATAATGGTTGTCTCGAGGATTTATGTGCTCAGTTGAAGATTAATTGTGATTTGAGAATTATCTATTAATTAAGTTGTGTCATAGAATGTCAGTGGCATTATATTTGTATATGTTAAGTAAAGTTGACTAAGTGGTTGTAGGATTATGATATGGGTGATACTAGGAAATGTCTACGTTTTAAAAAGGGGACTCTTTAAGTGTCAATTGCTATTGTTGAATGTGTTATGTGCATTAATTGGTATTTGAGTAGCCAGCTATAAGGATAACAACTATAGTACGACTTTAGGTGACTCAGTGGTAATTCTGAGTTGGGTCTACTCGAGATACGAGGTTGGAATGACCCGTACTCGTAACAATTACAGTACAATTAGGGCGTGATCAAGTGGAGCAACGTGTATCAAAAAGGAAGGATCGAGGCGTCGTGTAAAGTTCATGGAACTGCTTGGGCAAAATGCCAAGGATTTATTTGCGGTGTTCCGTTTGGTGCTAAGGACCAGAGGCAAGTTTATTTATACATACTCTATCGTTCAGAGTATATTTATTTTAAACTATATGAAATGTGTGGAATAAGACTTCAGTCCATATTTGCAAGATTTCTTCTATCCTTACTTTGGAAAACTACTTATCTTCAAATTAAAATGATTTCATGGAATATATTCATGTGATTCTATTGTTGCTATATTATTAATGAATTTATTCCCTAATTTTGGGAATTAAAGAGGGATGAATATGAACTATGGATTGTGAGTATGAATATAGATATGATCATGCATAAAGTTGACATGCTTTATGATTAAGAGAATATGAAAGAATGATATCAGTTATTATCTAGAGTTATATGAAAGAATGATATCAGTTATTATCTAGAGTTATATGAAAGAATGGTATCAGTTGTTATCTAAGGTTATATGATTTATAATGTTATTCTTTTAAATATTGTGCTTTAATAAGAATTATTTGATTATTATCTACTACTTTTAAAAGTATATGGAATATTTTATATATATGTAAGAGTATTGAATTTCATTGAATACAGAAGAGATGTCTGAGTCATGTCTAAAGTATTATGATATATATATTTTGAAGGTGATGATAAATAGAGATGGAAATGTGAATGAAAATGTGAATGGAATAATGATTTGAAAAGGGGGATTGTAACAGAAAGCGTAAGAGGCTGTGTGCGGCACAGTCCAGCACTCAATATTTTCGGCACGAAGATGCCAAGGGAGGATGTAGCAGGTAGCCTTCCTCCAGGGTTGATTACCAGGTAGGGATCATCCCTTCTACTAGTAGTAAACAGAGAGCGGGTACGGTCAGGCGACTGATCATCGTCCTACGTATCTGGCACCAGCAGATATCCCTAAAACTTGAAAGCAAGAATTGAAAATGGTTTTTAGATTTCTATACTGAAACCAGAAAAGAAAATAATGATATGAAATGATGGAATTATTGTTACAGATGAAGAGAAACTGATTTTATATTAATTTATATAATTGTGGCATAAGAAGGAAATGAGAAGATGATAGCGAGGGATTTGTTCAAGTTTTCATATTATCTTGAAATATTGCACTGAAATGGTATATTGATTATTATCTTGTTATAGAAGAGAAACTGATATTATATGATTGGAAGAGAAACTGATATTATATTTTCAATAAGTAAGTGATTTCATATTGAATAACCAGCAAGTTTATGTTGGTGTATTACTGCGCAAACAAGATGTGGCTATTTATGGTAATAATCTACTTAATTATCTTGTAACGAAATCTTTTATATTATATTGGTATATTGTTCAGTTGATGTTATTTTCAAACATTAAACTTTACCTATAGAATTTCGTGGTTATAAATGTTTCAAGAATGATATTAAGTATCAGTTGAATGTTGGAAACCCATGCACCTGATGGGATATTTTGTTAAACTCTAGTAATAACTTGCTGAGCAATTCTTTCGCTCATACTTGCTTGTTTTCAAATATTAACTTTTCAGTGGAAGGTAGCCGGACGAGGTTATCTGCATGGCTTAGATGAAGCGGGCAGCGTGCCCTTATGAAGACGATATGATCTAGAAAGTTTATAGCTGGAGTAAGTTATATGTAAGTATATTGATGTGTAATATATATGTTACTTTGCATGATATAGTACTAGTTGCTGGTGTACTTCTCAACGAAGTTATACTAGTAGTAAGGAGTTGATTCTTGTTTCTAGCCCTAAAACCTAAAAGATGCTTGGTGGTTGGGGTCTCAAATGTTGTAACTCAATTATTAATGACTACAGATGGTTTAATGTGGTAAATCAGGCGATTTGTTATTAAGGATTTTCGTGTGACGACCAAATCCCTGACCCCGGATTTGGGGGTGTTACAGAATGGTATCAGAGCTGAGGTTATAGTAAACTAGAAACGAGAGTGGGTAGGAGTGTGTATAGTTATGTGAGAACGTCAGAGCTCATGTGGAGTTCATGTTGGACTACCGGGTGTAGTGCCAATGATTAAGTTAAGATTTGAATGCTATGTTGAAGGATATGTTGAGATAGAACTCCCTGCGATTATTAATGTCGATGATTGAATCCTTAGTGACTATTACGAGTCGACAATGACTTAAGTTATCTAGCACCTTAGGGTGTGCATGGAAAAGAACAGCTCCGGGATCGAACGATTATCCGTCAGAGGAGCCGACATAGAAGGCATCCGTGGAGACCTTGGCAATATCCCCATTGGTGAATCTTTTTGATTACCTCCCCAATCTATGAATTATTTGACATCTCTCTAAGAGAGAATTGTGATAAAGGATATATTTCCTCTTCGAAGTTATTTTTTTATATACTTGTGTTAAGTCATATTTGGTTTCAATTGTGCCAAGGGCTTTTATTATACTTACCTTCAGGTTTTCGAAGCCCTATCAAATGATATTATTTCAAACTTCCACTTTTCTTTAATAGTGGATAATTCAATGGTGATATAGCACCACTTACTTGTTGAATACCAGTATCTTTCTAGTTATCCTTTTCTCTGGAAACCGCACCTTGGAAATTGTTCGATTTTAATCCAAGGTGTCCCTTTGAGAATTAATTGTCAGAAGATGATTGTTATTGACTTGACTTTGAATTGCTTTCATACTTCTCAACTTCCACTGAGATGAACAACCCTATACTGATAGGGGCCACAAGGACTATCTGTCTGTGTGATAGAAGTCTGATGGGACGCCATCACTTGTGAGTTGTGAAATACAAGAAGGCTAATTACCTTTAGTAATGTCTCAACTGAGACACGCAACGTGAGTTCTTATGATCATATTGATCTCTCAGTAAATTCTCTTATTTCCAATAAGGTTTGTTTCAAAACTCATAATCCTATGGTCACCAGTGGGTGACATTTGTCTTGATATGACAGCTATCTTTTCAAAGCTCCATGATTCTTGTTATCTCTAATGAATTTCAAGGGGATGCAAACCAGGTCGGTCGAGTCGAAATTCGCTGATAGAAATTAGATTCGAGCGGAATCGCCAAGAGCAGGAGCGAATCCCAAAACGAATAGAATATCAGTGGCGTATCGATAGAATTAGTTCGCTCTCTCTCAAGGATGTTATGATTAATGTAATGAGTGCAATCTCTCTCTCTCAAGAGTGTTATGTTAAGGGGATCAGTGAACTCTCTCTCAAGGATAGTATGATAATGAAAGTTGGTCAAGATATATGTGTGAAAGGAATAGTGATGGGGTTGTGAGACTCCAGTGATAACTGTGTCAAGCATGGATTCTATGGTTGAACTAAGGTTTCAGAGGAGTTGTTTACGAAGGGACACTATCTCCGGTATTGTAGAATAAGAGTTGATGATGAAGGAGTTAAGGAATCCCAGTAGTGTCCTTAGCTGATTCCGTGGACGGAATCCTTTTAAGGGGGGTAGACTGTAATAACTCGAATTTTCAGAAAATGATTTTAGTATTATTTTAAGAATATTAATGTTTTCCTAAAATGAGGAGGAAATTATTTTATTTTATTTTATTGTTCATTATTCCAGTTCAAGGAATTTCAAAAGCGAATTATTTAATTATTGTCTGGTTCAGTGTAATTATGAACTATATTATGTGATTATTGTTGGAAGGTGGAATGTATGTGAAGTTGTGTTTATGTGTTTATATGATGATTTGTGTGAGCTGTGAAGGCTGGTGTATTTTATTTATATTTTTGAGGATTTAAATATATTTAAATCATGCATTTTGATCCTTTGTTAATTTTATAAAATTATCGGAGGAATTAAAAATCATGAAATCTCTTGAAATATTATCTTTATATATTTATTGAGTTTTTAAAATTTTTGGGTGGATTAATTTGGGTGTTTTAGTATTTTAAAATGATTTTAAGAGTTTTATTGTAGTTAAAGGATCAAAACTTGTAAAATTCATATTTAATTCATTTTTATCTGAAAAATATTTTAAAAATATGTGTGTGTTTGTAATTTTATATTCTTTATTTTAAAAATGAAAAGTGTAATTTTCTGAATGTTCTATTTATTGGTGATTTATAAAAGTCGCTTATTAGAATGAATTTGGGCCGAAAAGAGGATAAAGTGGTAATAAAGAGTATTGAGCTAAGCCCATTAAGAGGAACACAAACACAACCGAGAGATCAGTCGGGAGAGTTCTAGAGTATGGGGGAAGAGAGAAATAGAAAGAGAGAAGAAAAAGATTAGATACATGTGTATGTATACATAGGTGATAGGTTTGTGTGTGAGAGAGAGGAAGAAGAGATGAAGAAAGGAAGAAGAAGCTACCATGGGAGAGCAAGAGAGGAGGAGAAGAAAACTTGGGGAAAAGTTAATGGGAGCTTGAGATGAACTTGGTGGAGCTTGATGTTGAATAAAGAGGTATAATATCCTTGTCTTAAGCTTTGATTTTGTAAATTTATCCATGAGCATATAAACTTGTAATTAGAAAATCTTGAGTGATGTATTATTGTTTGATGGTTATTGTAATAATGGGTTGATGATGTTAATGAATGATAATTATTGTGTAAGAACTAGAAGGTAGTTTTGAGCTTGCAATCTGCCCTGTTTTGCGTGATGAACTGGTATTCGTGGGTACTGATCTGGGCAGTGGTGTCTTCATGAAACTTGTTCTATTCGGAGTCTAGTTTGTGTAGGAGAAAACAGTGCGCCGTTTGGGTTAACGAGTAAGGCCAAAATGGTATTTTAGTGAAACCTGGACACCCGAACCTCTCGGGATTCGCACTTTGGAACTATGTTTCACCTAGTTAAAATATGTAAATTGGATTGAAACATTTATTGAGGATAAAGGAAGTAATTATAAAGATTTCAGAAAAAGATTTGGGTAAAAATATTGATTTTTCAATTTATTAAAAATGTTTGAATGTCACTGTGTTTGAAGAAACTGCTCTGTTCTTGAGTTGTATTTGGATGGGTAATTGTCCTAGATGAACTATGTTTTTCAGAGTAATATTTTTATGGTGTGAAGATATTATCTTCAGTTTTGGAATCCCAGAGGTCTTGGAGGCAAAGATTAATTTTTCAATTTATGAGAATTTTTAGAATGCAAGTTGCGCAGATTTAATGAACAGTTTATGTGTTGAGTTTGGATTAATGATTCACCTAGTTAGAAAATGGTATTGAATGGGAAACTTTTATGAGATCTTTATTTGGTATTCAGAAAGAAGCCTATAAAATTTGGTGATTTATGAATAATTTTTGGATTTATTAAAAATGTTGGAGTAAAGAATGCGCGGTAGCATTTTATGTTTTTGAATTGTTTTATGGTAGAATTACTAAGGTGTTATAGTTTAAAATGAAAGATGAATTGTGGTTGGAGATTGTGTTGGATATCGATTGATGTTGTTGGATTGTGAATTGGAAAATAGGGTTGAATTGGTTATGATTGATTTTGAGGGGCTGTGCCCATAATCCGATAAACGAATACCTCATGTCGAAATTTTCTGAAAATCCCCTGCATTTAAATTTATTTAACTTATTTGACTTCAATGGTCTAAAGGCATGTTTTGGGTGCTAACTGTTTATGTATATATGTGTCAAGGAATTCATTTCGAGGATTAATTGTGTCTTGGGGATTAATTGTCTATTTATGTATTAATTTGAGGATAATGGTTGTCTCGAGGATTTATGTGCTCAGTTGAAGATTAATTGTGATTTGAGAATTATCTATTAATTAAGTTGTGTCATAGAATGTCAGTGGCATTATAATTGTATATGTTAAGTAAAGTTGACTAAGTGGTTGTAGGATTATGATATGGGTGATACTAGGAAATGTCTACGTTTTAAAAACCAAGTTTACTGAAGTAGCCCAAAACATTATAGTCTCTGAAACAATTCAAGAACCAAGTTTTAATCAACAGCATGTTGAAACAATTCAAGAACCAAGTTTTAATCAACAGCCTGTTGTTTCAAAGAAACCAACCTCTGGTGTTTCTCAAAAGACATCAGTTGTAATGAAGAGAAGATTTGTTGTGTCAAGTAGTAGTAGTTCTAGTGAAGATGATGATAATGTATCTCTTGCTGAGTTCTTGTGTTCTTTTAATGAAGGCTGCAATTCAACTTTCTATGTGACAACCCCAGATCCGGGGTCAGGAATCCGGACCATCATACTCCAATTTCCATTTAATAACAATATCTCTTGATCCTTTTTTTAATACTATTTAATACTCACACAAATGACCCCACACTAATATCATCACACACACCAGTCATATGCTCAGAGAACAACATCCATTAATGATAGCAGTTAAAGATAAACTATTATTACAATCCCAGAATACCATCTATTACACCCATATATAAGTATATACTACCTTGAGAACAGATGTCGATACTTTCTCATAAGGTAGACTTCCCCTTTACCTTCTTCCGGGTTGTACTGCGACGTTTCGGCACCTGATCTAGCTGTTATATAAATAAATAGCAAGAGTGAGCTATAATAGCTCAGCAAGATAAATTTTGTAAACCAAAAATCAAAGTAAGAACATATATATATATATATATATATATATATATATATATATATATATATATATATATATATATAAACGGAAAGTCCACTATAAGAATTTAAAAAATAATTAATCAATAATTATTCAATACACCATCCATTTTTCCTTTATAAGAATATATATATATATATATGTATATATATATAAAAGATAAAATATCAGTTTCTCTTCTAATATAATATAATATCAGTACATCATTTCAGTATAATATCTCAAGGTAATATAACATTTGAGTAAAAACTTTCAATACAATCCTTCAATTTCCTTTTTTTTAACAATTATATAAAAATAATATAAAATCAGTTTCTCTTCAATCCATAAATGTAACACCCCCAAATCCGGGGTCAAGGATTTGGTAGCTACGCGGAAATCCTCAATGTCAATTTACCTGTTTAGTAACATTAACCACCTGTAGTCACTCAATAACTGAATTACAACCTTTGAGACCCCAACCACCAAGCATCTTTTAGGTCATAGGGCTAGAAACAAGAATTCAAATACTTACATTTCTCATTACATCCATTCAATTACATCGCACTATGACTTACAAATCTTATATTACTAGTATAGCTTCGTTGGGAAGTATACCAGCAGCTAGAGCTACTCAGTACCAAGTAATATAAACATTACACATCGATATACTTACATATAACTTATTCCAGCTATAACTTTTCTGGATCATATCATCTTCATAAGGGCGTACTGCCTGCTTCTTCTGAGCCATGCAGATAAGCCTCAACCGACTACCTTCCTCTGAAAGGTTAATATTTGAAAACAAACAAGTATGAGCGAAAGAATTGCCCAGCAAGTTAATAATATAACTTCACAATATATATATCAATACACACAAGGGTATTCAATATCTAACGATATTTAATATCATTTCTGAAACATTTAACTATGGAATTTCAATAAGGGAAGTATAACCTTTGATATAACATCAAATGAACAATTTGAGATCATAATCACCATAGTAAGCTTCATACCTTAGCAAAATGGTATAAGTTGTAGTCTCAATAACCTTTAATAAAACTCTTCAAAATATGCAGTTCAATATACTGTTACTACAAGTGTTTTCATCAAACAGAAACCAAACTATAAAAAGATCCCCTTTTTAGTATTCCACAAGTCTGAAAGTATATACATATAAGTATATCAATTTTTTATCACAACACCCTACAGTTCAATATTCTGTATGGGATATAACTTCTTTAACCACTTGATAAGTTTAAGACTCAGAGGTAACTGATAGTAAGGGAGTCAAGGTTTTTGAGACGAACCATTTATGAGATACCAAGTCAATACTTCTCAAGCTTGAAAATATTTATATGTATGTACATCATTTTCGTCAAAACACTTGACAGATCAAGGGACTGCACCTCAGCAATATCATAACAGTTCTGGAATATCTTTGAAACCGTACGCCATGCATTGACGAACATGGTGTTCGTATATTATAAAAGATGAAGTTATAAGATAGTTCAATATAACCTTTCCGCAAAATATCTGCTATATAGAATATAAGCAGAATATCAACATATAACTTAAAAGATGAAGTTATAAGGTGATCCAATATCAAAAATCTCCTTATCACAACTCATGTTATGTAAGGTATCAACAGAGTCATCAATTGTAAGATAAAGGATGAAGTTACAAGGTAACTCAAATTATATTTCCGAGGGAATATCTGCTATGCCAAAGATAAGCAAGATATCATCATTTTCATAAAAGAGGAAGTTGCAAGAAAGATATTGCAATTCCAGTTTCAAACACTTTTCAACCCTGCCAACAGTGATAGTGTTGCAGAAGATTCCAATCTTGGCTGATGAACTAATACTGGAGTTTGACGCGCCAGGAAACATAATATTTACACGATGATCAGTCGCATGTTATGCTCCCCACCTCTTGTTTACTTCATGTAGAAGGAAGCACCGACGGATTTACTTTTCTACCGCCCTCTGGAACCCCCTCGGCTAACGGTTGGGCCATTTGTTGGACCGGCGCCACTGGGTCACTTACGCATCTCCTAGTTCATTTAACATCCATAACTTTGAAACGTAAAGTTCGTCCCCCTTTCCCCAAGTATAATACTTGTTGATATGACTCCACAAAGTAGTCGTATCTAGTTGGAAATGAAAATTCACCAATATTTCCCAAGATGCTGCTTGTTAATGGATACCAACTTGTTCCAACAATCTTACCTCTCGAATAATGAGAAGGTACACAAGGGTTCAATAAGCACATAGCAATCAAGTTGCGAGTGAAAAGAATTATTTCGAAGGATTTATAACCAGGAAGTCAACAAGATAAATAACATTTCTCAAGTAAGGTTCCCTTATAATTTGAAAGTTAGATTTGAATGAAGAATGGAATTTTGAGAACCTTTCTTGATACAAGTATTAATAACAAGACTCCGAAATAATTTACATAATATTCGAAGGTCGAAGATAATGTTTGAATGAAGTAAATCATTTTTGAAACAAGTTAGAAGAATTAAATAAATATTCCAAAGAATATTTATTAAGTCAAAAATATTGAAGGAATAATCTTAATATAAGATATTGCTCAACTGGATATTCGAAAAGATATTGATTAAATAAATAATGATTGAATGAATATTCGAAATAATATTCATTATTTAACTTAATTAAATCCTTAAGGAATATTCAAAATAATATTCGATGAATAAATCGACCCTGAGTGAATATTAAAGATGATATTCATTAAATAAAGTTCAAATGAATATTTAAAATAATATTCATTTACTAAATAATCTCGAATGAATATTCAAAATAATATTCATTAAGTAACTATCTCAAAGGAATATTTAATATAATATTCATCAAATAAATAAGGGAAAGTATCTACTTAAATATTTTCCTCTGAAAGTAATCATGATATATCAAGGAATGCTGACTCCCGATCTATATTTAAGGAATGTAAGTCGACGTCATACGCCCTTCACTAAGGGCCTTTGCAAAACCCGGCTTATAACCAATATCTCATATCTAGCTTATAAGCCAATTACTCAGATCATAATCAAGTATCATAATATACTTTCGAAAATAGTTATGCCTTCCAATAGCATATTTAATAGAAATAAAATTCATATGGTATTTCTCGACTGAGATAATACTCAAATAACATTCCTCGAAAGATATAGTAAGCAAATTCAATTCCTCGAATGATTTTCAAGTAATTAATGTTTATAAATAACACTCCTCAGATCAATCATAATCTGCCGCTGGAATCCCTCCGGGTTTCCACGGCTATTACTATTTTCACAAAATACCAACTCCCGGTTTAAAGTCGAAAACAATGAATATGCTCTTATATCTAGAGCTACAAGATATATCGGTTCCTAAATACTTAACTTAAAAGATCGCATATAATCCAAAGGTCAAATTTTTTTTCAACCGAAGATAAGATTATAGCAAAACTGTTTAACAATATACCTGGCAAATGCAGTATTATACAATAATATTTCAAAAGTATAGGTTTTGAAACCTTGCATAGATTAAACCAAAATATAATATTTTAAACTATGAAAGTCCTTAAATCACCTTTAAATATCATTTTATACTCTTTAAAACACTTAGGGTATTTAATAAATATTTACACCATATTTATTAAATAATTAATAATCAACAACCCCTTTTTTTTAACGGAAACCCCAAATCAATAGACATTTATTAAAGTAAATATTCAAATAATATTTACTACTACTATTGAAATATTCAATAACCTCCAAACACCCAAATGAACTCTTGGAATATTTCTAATCAAAACCAAGACATTATTTCTCCGACAGTCCCCGGACTTTAAGCACTTTATCAAAATAATTATCGCTGACTCTCGGTCTATAAGAAATAAAAATAAACTCCTTTTTAAATGAATATGATAAATAATATTCATTGAATTAAATAACTCCTCCAAATAGCATACATCAATATCATTTTAGATATTCTTAATCGAAAATATCTCAAGTATAATATTTGCAGTACTCTATAAACAAGGTACCGATTAAGGGGGAGGTGAGTCATAAATTATAGGTCTCCATCGACAACATTTTAAGTCATGGGATTTTGACAATTGACATAACCAGAATTTAATAATATTAGTAAAGCCCAAAAATATACTGGTTTTGATGAGAAAGCACATGGTTGGAAAACCTGCAACTATGGATTTAAATCTAATCCACACATTTCGTATATTTCAAAATACAAATACTCTGAACGATAGAGTATGCATAAATAAACTTGCCTCTGGTCCTTAGCAGAAAACAGAAATCGCGAATAATTCCTTCGCACCTCGTCCAAGCATTTCCATGGAGGTAGTTTACCTTTCTTTATACGACGCCTCGATCTTCCCTTTTTGATGTACGTCGATCCACTTGATTATACCCTAATCGTACTGAAATAGTTACGAGTATGTGTCAGTCCAACCTCGTATCTCGAGTAGACACAACTCAGAATTACCACTAAGTCACGTAAAGTCAAACTACAGGTGTCCTCCCTATAGTTGACTATTCTAATACCACTTAATACACATAATACATTTAGTAAAGAAAATGACATGGAAGAGTCCCCTTTTTTAAAGTGGACATTTCCTGGTGCTAACCACCCCAAACCATACCACTTAATCAATTTCACTTAACATACACAACTATAATACCATTGACATTCTATGTCAACTTGATTAATATTTAATCATCAAAACATACTTAATCCTCGATAAAGGCTCATAATACCCATTTAATCTTCAAGACACATTTAATCCTCGAATTAGCACATAATCCTCGGAACAACAATTAACCTCCAAAATAATTCACTTAGCACATATTCACATAAACAATTAACATCCACTTCATGCCTCTAGACCATTTATATTAAATGAGTTAAATAAATTTAAATGCAGGGGATTTTTAGAAAATTTCATCATGAAGTATTCGTTTATCGGACTATGGGCACAGCCCCTCAAATATAATTCAACCCTGTTTTTGCAAAAATAAAGCTGCCTCAACTTGCAGCAAAGTAAACAAGTAAGAAAAGTACCCGCCCAGACATGCGGCACCTAGCACATAAGAAATTCTGCCTCGACGTGCAGTAAACACATAATAACTTATATTAGCATTAACTACTACTTACGCTACATCAATAATCGTATCACTCACGCATTTTAATGACATACGTGACAATCAATTATTGATGTTCGTAAGCCCTAGGGAATAACCCCTAGCATTAACTATTACTTACGCTATATCAATGATCATGTCACTTGAGCATATTAATTATACTGGTGACAATCAATCATTGATATTCGTAAGCCTGAGGATCTACCCGAAGGGAATTACACAAGTCCTTAAATACTGACATTTAGGACTTATGATCTCTTTACGACTCCTCGCAGTTAAACTAAATAACATATAACATTCACAATTAGTAATGCCATCAAATACTACGACTCGCTTCATACCATTTAGCACATAAGCATTTACCATTTAGTCAACTCGTATACACTCCACAAATAATACCAACATACTTTCAACCCGAATATTAACGAGACCACAAATAATTCCGGCAATTACAATTAGCAAGTATCAATTAACAATTACTAACCCGAACATTTAATCGGACTCACAATTACTACCATCAATTATAATTAACAATTATCGACTCTCCGAATTAAATACGGAACTTCAACAATATTCATAATTTTACAATATCAATCTAACTACGACAATTAACGCATTAAACTCACAATTTAAATCTAATTAAATTACAACAATTAAACTACATTGAAATGTACAACTAATTTAATACGAAAATTAAATAAATAAAACGCGAAATTATACCATTTCGGTTTGCTCGGATCCACCCGAAAATCAATCCACCCAACCATCTCTCTCTCCCAACCATCTCTCTCTCTCTCTCTCTCTGCCCAGCTGCTCTTCCACCTCCACCACGACCTCCTCCCCGGTGTTGACCGCGCACAACGCCGCCACCACCGCCGGCGAAGCCACGGTCGCGCAGTGGCGGCCTCCCCTGCTCTCCTCCTTCCTTGCTGAACACACTCACGCACACATCTATACACACACACACACACGCGTATATACACACACACACACACACCTATATATACATGTATCATCAATCCCCCAAATTGAATTTCTTCTCCCCCCTTTTCTCTTCTAACCATAATTTCTAATTTTTCCCCAATCTTGTGACAGCCCCAAATCCGGGGTCATGAATCTGGGCCATCACGGACCAACTTCCATTCAAAATCAATATCTCTTGGGATTTTTATTTTTATTTTTATTTAATACTTATGCAATTGACCCCACAGTAATACACACACACACCAGTCATATGCTCAGAGAACAACATTCACCATAATAAAAGTTTAGAGTTAAACAGTTATTACAAACCCAGAATCATACTTAAACACATTGCTGAATAATACTTCGACATGAAGCATTTCAACAATCAAAAGTTATTACACCAACTTACACACTTAATGTACACAATCTATCAATACCCAACCGTCCGCTAGCTACCTCGGAAAGCGTTTCCAACACTCTCTCAAAAGTTCGTCTTTCCCGTACCCTCTTGCGGGGTGTAGTACGGAGTATCGGCGTACCTAGCTGTATATAGATAAGTAGCAAGAGTGAGCTATAATAGCTCAGCAAGATAATATTGTAAACTGGAATTTAAAATGTAACCAAGTATACATGTATACATATGTAAGTAGTAACCAATTATAAACTTCAAGGGAGATTAAAACTCTTATTTAATAATACATCATCCACTTACTTTTATAAGAAAGAAATCTAGAATAATACAGTATCAGTTTCTCTTCTTAAATAATATAACAATCAATATAATCTTTCAGTGTAATATTTCAGGATAATATGAATACTTACTTAAATCTCTTACTATCATCATCTCATTTCCTTCTTATGTAACAATTTTTATAAATTAATATAAAATCAGTTTCTCTTCATCTATAACAATAATTCCACCTTTCATATCATTTTCCCTTTCCAGTATACCAATCTGACTTTATCATTTATTCTTTATTCACATATTGTAGGGGTTTTCACTGTTGCCGAATACGTGAGGCTCGATGATCAGTCGCCCTCCGTATCTGTCCCTTTTTACTACCGGTAGAAGGAATGAAGGCCACCTGCTAACATCATCCCCGGAGGAAGGCCACCTGCTAACATCCTCCTGGAGGAAGGTCTACCACTACATCCTCCTTCGGCAACTCTTGGGCCGAAATGAAACATTAAGTGCTGGACTGTGCAACTTCCACACGGCCTCTTACGCTTATTAAGTGCTGGACTGTGCAACTTCCACACGGCCTCTTACGCTTATTAAGTGCTGGACTGTGCAACTTCCACACGGCCTCTTACGCTTATTATTGTAAATTCCCCTTTTTATAAGATCATCATTCAATTTATCAACACCATTTCACATTTTCATTTCCGTATGTCACTTCCATTATCAATTATCATTCACTCATATCATTTTCATTCTCGCACATTATTTCTATAAAATATATTCATAACATAATACTTTGATTATGATTCAGACATCTCTTTTATATTCAAGAATTTAAATATGCTTTTATATCCATAACATATTCCATCTACTTAAAAAGTAGTAATTAATAATCAAATAATATTTATAATACCACTAACACCAAAAAGAATATTTTTAATATAGTATTATAAACCATATAACCCTGGATAACAACTGATACCATTCTTTCATATTCCCTTAATCATAAGGCATGTTCACTTCATGCATAATCATCTCTATGTATATTCATATCCATCTCATACTCATACTCATATCCATATTCATACCATACTCATATACCTTCCCTTTTTACATCAATAATCGAGAAAAACCATTTCTTAACAATATAGTAACAATAGCATCTCATATATATATTTCATGAAATCAAGTTTCTTTGAAGATAAATAATTTCCAAGTAGGGATAGAAAAGATCTTGCCTTGGTTTCTGTATCCTGGTAGTATGACTGGTCCCTCCTCCGGAATTTCTATAAACACAAAAGGACCGTCATTAGAATACCACATCTCTTACTCACTACCCTCTTGTATAACAAAACCCTTTACACTTCAACATATGTTTAACGTATTATTATTACCCCAAAGGTTCAAGGACTTAACTATTTATAAGCTCAATCGAAGTTTCAGGGGTTTTCACCATTTCCCCTAATAACCACACTTAACTGTAAAAATTCTCAGAAAATATAAATTTCGAATTTTAATGCAAGGTCAACTGTCAAGGGTCCTCTGACCACCCTACTACACTATCCCAAAATTTCGTGACTTATAAAAATGTCTAAGTATGGTAACTTTAGCCTCAAAGTTGATACAATTACGTTTTCTCGGTTATCGAATGCCTTTCACTAAAACTGACTTTTCTCCTAAACCGTTCATCAGATTTTAACGCACCTTATATCAAAACGATCTATGAACTAAGCTCTATCATTTCATGGTCAATTGGTAACCTAGGCAGTGAGGTACCGTATGAATACAGGGGTCACAAAACAGGGCAGTTTTCGTTCTAACGAAAATCGGACATTATAACTGCTGTAATTTCATACTTTCCAAAATCAAACTCCTCCAAATCAATCATCCACCTTATACACCATCACCTACACCATGTGGTCATCTTACCAACCATGGTTACAAGCACATACTCCTTCCAAAAATCAACTTTAATCACTTACAAACACTTATAACATCATAATCATAACATTTATACCACTTAATCACTAAACACAACTATATCCATCATAAACATAAAAGAGCAAGCATGATTATACCTTCTTGAAGCTTTGATAACCCTTAAAAATCCTTGATAAACCTTGGGTACTTCTTAAACAACCTTAGATTAACTTGAATCAACTAAAGAAACCATGAAAACAAAGTTAACAATTCGGAATTACTATTCATCAGCTGAAAGAACATGAAAAACGACCCCTTTACCTTGCTTTTCTGGAAAACTCTTGTGAAATACGACTTGTAGGTTATCTCATGGGCTTTCTAAAAAGCTATAGAACGCAAAATTTGGCTGAGAAACGAAGAAGTTATGGTCATTTTACTGGGCTGTTCTTGTTTTGGCCGAAAATTGTAATATGGATGGGGGAGAGAGTTTTGTTCTTTGTTTTGATCTTATCCCTCTTTAATCTTGTTAATATTTGTTAGCTTTAGCTTGTCCTAGAAGCCTTGGAAGATATTTAGTGATTAAAAGCTTGCAAAGTTACTAATTTACCCCCTTAAAACAAGTTAATGGAAAGTGATACCACTTGGATTTTCTATTCTCTTATTTTCTAAGTTTTCTAAGTAAAATGCCCATCACATTGGTAAATAATATGGTATGTATCCTTGTTATATTACTAATCTTGGTTGCTTGGTTTCCATACTCGTCTAATTGTGGTTCGTTTCGAGTAAACCTCATTATCTCAGTGGTTTTCGAAATCATTTACGAATCCAATTTCCTTTGGTATTCTCTTAACTTAATAATCCCTTGGTTTAATCTAAATTCACTAATCCCTCAATTTGTCATTCTTATAATATTTCCATGCTCCTCAATATCCAATAGAAGCTTATTCGAAATCAAAATCCTCAAAATCCATATTCAGGAATTTCTGAAATCTATCGTCATTTCGAGTCACTTAATTTCAGTGTATAATATTAATATGGTTTCTGTTTATTCATTTTCTGTTTCCATTATAGGGTACCTACGTACCATTTCTCTAAATCCTCGAAATTTACTATTCATGTGACCACTGTAGCATTACTGAAGTTAGGGTTATTACATCCTTCCCCCCTTAAAAGGATTCCGTCCCGGAATCACGTCAGAAATGTCCATAGATACCTTTTCATCTACACCTTATAACTTCTATACCACTTTCTCCATCCTTTTTCCTTCATAATATCTCTATCTTGTTTGCGCAAAAATACACCAACATAAACTTGCTTGTCATTCATCAACATTCCTCTTTTGGTTATGGGTATCGGCCACCACATTGGCCTCCCCTGAATGGTAGTATATCTCACTTATGGTTTATCCCTATGTTGATCTCTATCATGACATAAAATATACACACTTCGATCTTATTATGTCTTGTCTCTGTAAAATCTTCCAGAAATCCGACTAGAATAAGATTCTTTGAAACAATTGTAAGAAAATATTACCTATAATATATATTTCCTGTTCGTATATAAACAAGTCTGTGGTTTACCCCCAAAATACTATTATTCTCCTTTTCATAGAATTTCTAACCCCTAACAGATACTGATTTTCCTTATCTAGATTATCAACCTACCTATACCATTCATTGACCACATTGATTCCTAACCAAACATTTACACTAAAAATTTAAATACTAGAAAAATGTTCACCTGTATCTGTATCCGGCTTTCTCAATGCCTCGCCTAAAGTCATATTGTACACCCTGGCAGTAGGTCTATTTGAAGCAGTCATACTTTGTCCTGGTGCGGACGACTCACCGGAACGGCAATCTCTGGCAAAGTGTCCTAATTTCCCACACTGGTAACACTTCATGTCACTCCTATCGACTAATGGACACTTGTCTAGAAAATGCCCCTTTTGTCCACACTTAAAGCAAGTTATTCCTAACACTCTACACACTCCTGAATGCTTCTTACCACACGTGTTACAATCTGGCAATGGTGGTCGCGATTGATTAGACTGAAAGGTTCCTGTGGATCTACCACCTTGATTCACCGTCTCACTATTAGTCTTATTATTCCCTGACTTTCCAAACTGGGGTTTTTGTCCTTTACCAAATTTATTAAAGTAGCTTCCCTCACTTGAACCTCCTTTTGGACCCTCAAATTTTCTTTTCTTGTTCTCTCGACCTAATTGGTTTTGTTCACTCTCGGCCTCGATAATAGATGCCTTCTGAACCACCGCAGCATAATCAGTCAACTCAAATGGTGCCACTCTTGTCCGTAGCCATGGTTTCAATCCTTGTTGAAACCTTTTCGCTCGTTGTTCCTCAGTACGCACAAATTCTGGAACAAACCTAGACAGTTCGGTAAATTTCGTTTCATACTCAGCCACTGTTAGATTTTCCTGCTTTAGCTCCAAAAATTTTATTTCCATCTGGTTCTCTAAGTACCTAGGGGAATATTTGTCTAGAAACACCCTAGTGAAACGCTCCCAAGTTATCACTCCCGCTCCCTCGAGATTTTTCTTAGCTTCCCACCAATAAATTGCCTCTCCCTTTAGGAGATAGGCTGCAAAGACTGTCTTCTGATCTTCCTCTACCCTCAGTATCTCAAAAGCCTTCTCCATCTCTTTCAGCCATGCCCTGGCTGCTACTGGGTTAGTGGTTCCCTCAAATTCTGGGGGTTTTAATGACTTAAAAGCACGAAAAGAGTTAGCTGCCTGGTTGGGAAGAACAGGTGGTTGTGGCGGATTCTGTGGATTAGCTAAATTCTGCCTCAATAGTTCCATAAATTGGTTAAAAGGGTTACCACCCTGATTTCCCTGTTGACCAGTTGATTCATCTTCTTCTTCCTCATGATCTTGTTCATTATGAGCGTTTTCACCCTGCCTATTATGACTTCCTTCCTCTCTCTCATTTTCCCTTGCATTCATTCTATTATTACGCTTAGGCGGCATGATTCTGTATATAACAATATTCTTCATTAATCACCCAAATTTAGGGTATAATATACATCATTTCTATATACACATTCTCATATACACAATTATATCACTAGTTAACTCATTTATATACCATAATATTCTCAACTCAACTTTAGTAATTAAGCGTATCACCTTTAGCACAATAACCTTTTCATTTAAGTCAATCACCTTATATACATCAATATCCTTGAATCTCAACATTTAATATCAAAATACAATAGAATTTAGACAGAATACACAAACTTCATTAATTATCCCCACTTCCTTTGTTTATCCTTATTCTAACTTTTCCCTCAAATACACCTTACTCTCAATAGTAAATCTCAATTATACCTTAAAATTCCTAATATTCTTTTATCTCAATAATCCTCAAATATACCCATTTCTTCTCAAGAAATTCCTTCCTCTTTTATATCAAAACGCTTCTAGCTCTAATTATCTCTTATTGAAATTTCCCTTGAAATCTCGAGTTTCCTCATATAATCACGTATACTCTAAACTTTGCTTCCATTATCCCATCCTTTACTGAAATCTTCTATATTCGAAACAATTGATAGAATTTAGGAAACTTTGAATTGAAACGAACCCAGAAACAAGCAAGGGTTCCACAATAATTTATAAAATTAAGAGTTTTAAATAACTTTTATTTGAAACAAAAGGATATTTGAGAAATCAATATGATGGAAGAACCGTACGTCACACAAGTGAGGGCGTCCCCTCCGACTTTCTATCACACAGACAGATTGTCCTTGTGTATACATATATGGTTGTTCCTCTTAGTTGGAGTAAGAAATATAGAGGAAAATTTAAATCACAATGATAAATACCATCTTCCAAAAATAATCTTAGAGGAATATTTTGACTAATACAATTTTGAAACACATTTCAAGGATACCAAAAAGTTTTGAAAAGATACCGGCCCCTTTTGAATAAGAGATGATGAATCACCCTGGAATTACTCACGAGGTTATCTAACGTACACTTCCCGATACATCAAGTATTCCCCTTTTTCATATCGATCTCGTGTGCTACATAAACTTAACACTTTTGGCATAATAACCTTTATTAGCAATAATCTATAAAATTATAATCACTACTTAGAATAAACGCTTCGTTCGATAAACCCCTCCTTGAACTCGATGTGAGTTCAAAATTTCTATTATTAATAATATATTTATTATTATCACTCTTGTTCCTGAGCATTATGACTCTAAGCTCTGATACCAAACTGTGACAGCCCCAAATCCGGGGTCATGAATCTGGGCCATCACGGACCAACTTCCATTCAAAATCAATATCTCTTGGGATTTTTATTTTTATTTTTATTTAATACTTATGCAATTGACCCCACAGTAATACACACACACACCAGTCATATGCTCAGAGAACAACATTCACCATAATAAAAGTTTAGAGTTAAACAGTTATTACAAACCCAGAATCATACTTAAACACATTGCTGAATAATACTTCGACATGAAGCATTTCAACAATCAAAAGTTATTACACCAACTTACACACTTAATGTACACAATCTATCAATACCCAACCGTCCGCTAGCTACCTCGGAAAGCGTTTCCAACACTCTCTCAAAAGTTCGTCTTTCCCGTACCCTCTTGCGGGGTGTAGTACGGAGTATCGGCGTACCTAGCTGTATATAGATAAGTAGCAAGAGTGAGCTATAATAGCTCAGCAAGATAATATTGTAAACTGGAATTTAAAATGTAACCAAGTATACATGTATACATATGTAAGTAGTAACCAATTATAAACTTCAAGGGAGATTAAAACTCTTATTTAATAATACATCATCCACTTACTTTTATAAGAAAGAAATCTAGAATAATACAGTATCAGTTTCTCTTCTTAAATAATATAACAATCAATATAATCTTTCAGTGTAATATTTCAGGATAATATGAATACTTACTTAAATCTCTTACTATCATCATCTCATTTCCTTCTTATGTAACAATTTTTATAAATTAATATAAAATCAGTTTCTCTTCATCTATAACAATAATTCCACCTTTCATATCATTTTCCCTTTCCAGTATACCAATCTGACTTTATCATTTATTCTTTATTCACATATTGTAGGGGTTTTCACTGTTGCCGAATACGTGAGGCTCGATGATCAGTCGCCCTCCGTATCTGTCCCTTTTTACTACCGGTAGAAGGAATGAAGGCCACCTGCTAACATCATCCCCGGAGGAAGGCCACCTGCTAACATCCTCCTGGAGGAAGGTCTACCACTACATCCTCCTTCGGCAACTCTTGGGCCGAAATGAAACATTAAGTGCTGGACTGTGCAACTTCCACACGGCCTCTTACGCTTATTAAGTGCTGGACTGTGCAACTTCCACACGGCCTCTTACGCTTATTAAGTGCTGGACTGTGCAACTTCCACACGGCCTCTTACGCTTATTATTGTAAATTCCCCTTTTTATAAGATCATCATTCAATTTATCAACACCATTTCACATTTTCATTTCCGTATGTCACTTCCATTATCAATTATCATTCACTCATATCATTTTCATTCTCGCACATTATTTCTATAAAATATATTCATAACATAATACTTTGATTATGATTCAGACATCTCTTTTATATTCAAGAATTTAAATATGCTTTTATATCCATAACATATTCCATCTACTTAAAAAGTAGTAATTAATAATCAAATAATATTTATAATACCACTAACACCAAAAAGAATATTTTTAATATAGTATTATAAACCATATAACCCTGGATAACAACTGATACCATTCTTTCATATTCCCTTAATCATAAGGCATGTTCACTTCATGCATAATCATCTCTATGTATATTCATATCCATCTCATACTCATACTCATATCCATATTCATACCATACTCATATACCTTCCCTTTTTACATCAATAATCGAGAAAAACCATTTCTTAACAATATAGTAACAATAGCATCTCATATATATATTTCATGAAATCAAGTTTCTTTGAAGATAAATAATTTCCAAGTAGGGATAGAAAAGATCTTGCCTTGGTTTCTGTATCCTGGTAGTATGACTGGTCCCTCCTCCGGAATTTCTATAAACACAAAAGGACCGTCATTAGAATACCACATCTCTTACTCACTACCCTCTTGTATAACAAAACCCTTTACACTTCAACATATGTTTAACGTATTATTATTACCCCAAAGGTTCAAGGACTTAACTATTTATAAGCTCAATCGAAGTTTCAGGGGTTTTCACCATTTCCCCTAATAACCACACTTAACTGTAAAAATTCTCAGAAAATATAAATTTCGAATTTTAATGCAAGGTCAACTGTCAAGGGTCCTCTGACCACCCTACTACACTATCCCAAAATTTCGTGACTTATAAAAATGTCTAAGTATGGTAACTTTAGCCTCAAAGTTGATACAATTACGTTTTCTCGGTTATCGAATGCCTTTCACTAAAACTGACTTTTCTCCTAAACCGTTCATCAGATTTTAACGCACCTTATATCAAAACGATCTATGAACTAAGCTCTATCATTTCATGGTCAATTGGTAACCTAGGCAGTGAGGTACCGTATGAATACAGGGGTCACAAAACAGGGCAGTTTTCGTTCTAACGAAAATCGGACATTATAACTGCTGTAATTTCATACTTTCCAAAATCAAACTCCTCCAAATCAATCATCCACCTTATACACCATCACCTACACCATGTGGTCATCTTACCAACCATGGTTACAAGCACATACTCCTTCCAAAAATCAACTTTAATCACTTACAAACACTTATAACATCATAATCATAACATTTATACCACTTAATCACTAAACACAACTATATCCATCATAAACATAAAAGAGCAAGCATGATTATACCTTCTTGAAGCTTTGATAACCCTTAAAAATCCTTGATAAACCTTGGGTACTTCTTAAACAACCTTAGATTAACTTGAATCAACTAAAGAAACCATGAAAACAAAGTTAACAATTCGGAATTACTATTCATCAGCTGAAAGAACATGAAAAACGACCCCTTTACCTTGCTTTTCTGGAAAACTCTTGTGAAATACGACTTGTAGGTTATCTCATGGGCTTTCTAAAAAGCTATAGAACGCAAAATTTGGCTGAGAAACGAAGAAGTTATGGTCATTTTACTGGGCTGTTCTTGTTTTGGCCGAAAATTGTAATATGGATGGGGGAGAGAGTTTTGTTCTTTGTTTTGATCTTATCCCTCTTTAATCTTGTTAATATTTGTTAGCTTTAGCTTGTCCTAGAAGCCTTGGAAGATATTTAGTGATTAAAAGCTTGCAAAGTTACTAATTTACCCCCTTAAAACAAGTTAATGGAAAGTGATACCACTTGGATTTTCTATTCTCTTATTTTCTAAGTTTTCTAAGTAAAATGCCCATCACATTGGTAAATAATATGGTATGTATCCTTGTTATATTACTAATCTTGGTTGCTTGGTTTCCATACTCGTCTAATTGTGGTTCGTTTCGAGTAAACCTCATTATCTCAGTGGTTTTCGAAATCATTTACGAATCCAATTTCCTTTGGTATTCTCTTAACTTAATAATCCCTTGGTTTAATCTAAATTCACTAATCCCTCAATTTGTCATTCTTATAATATTTCCATGCTCCTCAATATCCAATAGAAGCTTATTCGAAATCAAAATCCTCAAAATCCATATTCAGGAATTTCTGAAATCTATCGTCATTTCGAGTCACTTAATTCCAGTGTATAATATTAATATGGTTTCTGTTTATTCATTTTCTGTTTCCATTATAGGGTACCTACGTACCATTTCTCTAAATCCTCGAAATTTACTATTCATGTGACCACTGTAGCATTACTGAAGTTAGGGTTATTACAAATCTCACTTTCTCTCTCCCCGACTATATAACTGCTGTGTGTGTGTTTTGTGTTTTTATTGGGCTTGGCCAAATACTAATATTACTACTAGCACTTATTCCGGCCCACTACTAATTAAATGTAACAAGCTTAATTACTACACGTCTTAAATAATATTTCGAGGTAATATTCTAATTTGTAAAAATAAAATTTCTAGAATAATTAAATACTAGAATATTTTTAAAGACTTTCGGAGAAAGAATTAGAATTAAATCAAAATTTTCTAAATCGATATGCATTTTACAAATCAATAATAATTTATAAAAACAATTCATAAAATTAATAATTGTGAATCATAATTCACAATTTACAGGGATTTATAAAATACCTCGAACTTTATTGCTTTAGTAAAATCTCGAATTCTCGATATTATAATTAATCGAGTAATTTCTACAAATCCTCAAATAATTAAAATAATCATTTTCTAAGGATTTTAAAATCTCTAAATTATTTAGTAAATTATAATAAAATCTTTACTAAATAATTCCACACTCCAAAATTAAACTTTTGCCCAAAATAAACTATTGACTCGAGATATCTACTCGGTCAATAAATTTAAATAAAAGACTCGATTCCACTTAACCGAAAATAATTAAATAATAAATAAAAAAAAAATTCCTCCTCATTTTAGGAAAACATTATTATTACTGAACTAATAATAAAATTATTTCTTGAAAAATCCGGGTTATTACAATAAAACATTTTCAAAATTTTCATACCATTTTTCCTTTTTCAGTATATAAAACTGTAACCATTTTCAATTTTTTCTTTAAATACTTTGGGGATATCTACTAGCGCCAGATACGTAGGACGATGATCAGTCGCCTGACCGTACCTGCTCTCTGTTTTCTACTAGTAGAAGGGATGATCCCACCTGGTAATCAACCCTGGAGGAAGGCTACCTGCTACATCCTCCTTCGGCAACTCTTGGGCCGTAATAAATATTGAGTGCTGGACTGTGCCGCACACAGCCTCTTACGCTTTCTGTTGCAATGCCGGACTGTGCCACTCCCACACAGCCTCTTACGCTTACTGTTGCAATCCCCCTTTTTTAAATCGTTATTCCATTTAGGGAAATTCCATATGGTACCACTGACTAATTGGCTTTTCCAAGTGGTACCAATGAGTATTTTAGTCTTCCACGTGGTACCATTGAAGTATTGACTTGGCCAAAAAATAACACTCCGTTAGAGCAAAGTTAAACAAACGTTATAAATTATAATTTAATTAAATAAAATTAAAAGGAAAATTAAATTAAATACAATTAAAAACATAATTAGTCTGATTAACATTCATTTGGGCTTTAGGAGAGTAAAGTAGTCGATCGAATTAGGGCAAAAGAACGCATTCTTCTTTCCACAATCAGGGCAAAAGGCGAATTGGGGGAGACGAATTGGCGAGCTTTTCACCACTTCTTTCGACAATAATCTGTACAAAGGTATGTATTCGAACCTCCAAACACTAGAAATAATCGATATATACATGTCTGTATCTATATGAGTTCCTTTATGGTTTAGGATTTGTGAGATATGTGGATATATACATGTTTATGTACGTTGTATGTATATATGTATCTGAATATGCATATGTGTGTATATGTATATCAATTTGTTTATGTATGAAGCTGTATTTGTGTATATGTATGTCTATATGTGTGCAGATGGATAGAGTGTTGACATTTCACTGGATGGGTACTACTGTTGAGGTTAAGGTTGATGTAGATAAAACCAGTTTACTAGACATTGTTATTGAGTATGAAGATTTAGGGAAAAAAAATGGAGTGAAGCTGGATTATGCATATCCTTCCCTTTCATATGTATATAACATGAAGCATCATACATTACAGACAGATGTGGACTTAATGAAAATGTTTGAAAGGTATCCTAATAGTAGTGAGATTCCCATTTGGGTTGGAACTAAGTTGAAACCAAATGCTTTGTATAAATTGGTTATGAATTTGAGAAGAAGACAGGAAAATAGTAAGAGAATGAGTGCTATTGATCAATCACAGAGGTTACCATCATTGGAAGATCTTGAGGACAATTCTGCGAATGTAAGGCAACAAGGCAAAAAAATAGTGAAGATCACAGAGCCCCAAACAGCTGAACCCAAACAATCCACAATACAGAGGCCCCAAACAGATCAATCCAAAAAATGCACCAAACAGAGGCCCCCTCCCAAAAATAAAGCAATTAATCCTAATTTACCACCAGCCCCCATCTCACCTACAACAGCCTTCAAGTCATTACCAATTAGGAAAAGTCCAAGATTTTCTCCTCCTGCAAATGTTACCTCATCTGAGCCCACCATCCCTTCTAATGAGACAATGTTTGCTAGAAAAATACCTAGAACAACAGCAAAAAGGAAGGGTATAATTCCAACAGCTGCTAATGCTCAAGAAGTGAATATAAAAGCTTCATCTACTGCTGAGTCCAGTGCAACAGCCAGGAAAAGTGCAAAGAGAAAAATGACATTTATTGAGGAAGAGTTTGATCAGTATGAGGGGTTTGATATGAATGATGAAGATTCAGAGTCAGAAGACAATGTTAGAAGAAATGAGAATATCCCATCTGGTGATGAGAATGAGGAGATGAGCTCATTGCCAAAAATCAAGGACAATTGGAAACCTAATCAGTGGCATGATTTCCTTGATGATGATGATGATGATGAGTACTATAAAAGGCTATACAAGAATGGTGAAGTTTATGAAGAGAAGGAGTTTGGTAAGATTGAGTTGAAACCTTGGATGATTTTTTTAGATAAATGTCATTTTAAAGAGAAGTTGACGGACTATTGTGTGCAAGAAGGATTTACACTCAATGTATTATGGGCAGACAAAACGAGATATATAGCTACATGTTATGCATCATGTTGTAACATATAATCCATTGTGTGATGTGAAATGGGCTGCATCTAAGTTGTTGGAAGATATAGGAGCCAATCCAGACATCCCAGGAAATGCTCTCAATGAGTTATTGTTCCAAAGATATGGGGTATATTTGAGAAAATCTTCATTGTATAATATGAAGAAGTTGGCAATTGACAAATTGTTTGGTGGACATGATGTGTCATATGCTGAGCTACCTGCTTATACAAAGGTAATCTGTGAAACCAATCCAGAATCAAAGGCTTATTTTTCAACCGTAGAGAGTGAAACCATCCCAAGGCAACTGTTATTCAGCAATATTTTCATCTCTTTCACTGCTATGTGGAAAGGATTTCTAGCAGGGTGCAGGCCTCTAATAGGTGTTGATGGAACACACCTCAAGGGAGTTTATGGGGGAATTTTACTTTCAGCAGTGGCTTTGGATGCAAATAATGAAATTTTTCCAATTGCTTATGCTATAGTCAGTGTAGAGGACAAGGAGAACTGGTCATGGTTTTTTTGGAATCTCTACAACCTTATTAAAGATTCAAGTAGAAATGATTGGACAGTGATCTCTGATAGACAAAAGGTACTTTTATGTGCTTCTTCTTGTCTACTTATATGCATATTATTATATGTTGTCTTGTTTAATGCTACTGTTGTTATCCTATATGTATGCTTAATGTAGGGGATTGATCTTGCTTTAATGGATGTATGGCCATCTGTAAAGAGAAGATATTGTTGTAGACACATCTCCAGAAACTACAAAAAGCAATTTTCTGGCCCTTTGCTGTACATTCTCTTTTGGAGGGTTTGCAATGCAACATCCCAATTTACATATAGGAAGGCTATGGAAAAGCTCAAAGAGGTTAGTGGTGACAGAGCAATGACATGGTTTGCACAGCTAGGAGATCCTTCTACTTGGAGCAAACACAAATTTGATCCAAATGTGTGTAATGATTCCAACACTTCAAACTTTGTGGAGAGTTTCAATTCCACTCTTGGAATTGATAGATGTAGACCAGTCTTAACCTTACTTGAAGGTATATTTTAATGCTTGCATTCATGTTTACTTGGAATTGATAGATGTGTAATTCTGCTTATAGGATAAAATGTGTTTGAAACAGGCATTAGAAGAGTCTGTATGGTTAGAATAGCTACAAGATGTGAAGCTGCCATGACCTGGAAAGATGATGACCTTTGTCCTAAAATAAAGAAGCTGTTGAAAGATATTAGCAAGGATACTATTAGTTGCAAGGCATATATGTCAAAGCCAGGAGAGTATGAAATTCATGAGGGTAAAAGTCATTTTCCATTGTCTTTAAATAATAAGATTTGTTCATGTGGAGCTTGGCAGATTTCTGGCATCCCATTTAGGCATGCCATAAGGGCTATGGTTCATGCAAAAATTGATCCTCATACTGTTGTTAGCACATGGTATTTTGTTAGGACATACAAAAATTCCTACAGTTTTACCATTAATCCCATTTCTGACAAAACTCAATGGCCTACCTATGATGATCTGCCTACTGTCATGCCACCTACAATGAAGAGAGGGGTTGGGAGACCATGCAGGAACAGAAGGAGGGAAGAAGGAGAAGAACAGAAAGGGAAAAGATCAAAAACTGTCAAATGCACTAAATGTGATTGTCTTGGCCACAATGCAAGAACTTGCAAGGGAGGTTTGACTGCAAAGGAAAAGAAGGTAGCAGAAGGTAGACCACCAGTGGTTAGACACCCAAGAATTAGAGATCAGTCAAAAGCAGGAAAAGCAGCTAAATCAGCACAGAAGAAGGCAGCTACGCAACAGACTCAAAAGGGCAATGCATCACAGTCAACTGAAGTTTCTGTTTCTCAACTTCCAGCAACTCAGTCTCAACCTTAAAGTTTCTGTCTTGCAATCTTTACTATTTTGAAACATTTATGTTAATGTTTTGCTTAACTGTTCATGCAGACTTGTTGCATATTTTGGATATTGTAATGCCCTGTTTCTAACTGTGTTTTGGAGGGAAATCTCTTTTTTCATTAGTACTTAACGTTTGTTTAACTTTGCTCTAACGGAGTGTTATTTTTTGGCCAAGTCAATACTTCAATGGTACCACGTGGAAGACTAAAATACTCATTGGTACCACTTGGAAAAGCCAATTAGTCAGTGGTACCATATGGAATTTCCCTTCCATTTATAAAACATCATTCCATAATTTCCATTTTTCCATTTCCATTTCCATATATCATTCACACATATCATTTCCATTCTCATATATCATTCACACATATCATTTCCATTCTCATATATCATTTCCATTTCCATTTATCATCACCTTTAAAAATATATATGTCATAATACTTTGATTAAGACTCAGACATCTCCTCTGTATTCAACGAAATCAAATACGCTTTTATATATATAAAATATTTCGTCTATTTTAAAAGTATTAAATAATAATCAAATAATATTTATTAAATCACAACTATTTAAAAAGAATATTTTTAACATAATAATAAAAACATATAACTCTAGATAACAACTGATACCATTCTTTCATATCCCTTTAAAATATAAAGTATATATTCGCTCTATCCATATTCGTATCCATATACATAATCCATATTCAAAAATCTCAGTAATCAGGGAATATATCCCTAACCATCTCACCATATAAGATTCATATATTATCCACCAAAACCATTTCCTTTGAACATAAATAGTTTATCAAAATAAGGATAAAAGAAATCTTGCTCCCTTTAATCCATATCCATACTCATATTCATATACATCTCCCTTTAATTTCCAAAATCAGGAAAACAAATTCTTAACAATATAATAATAATACAATCACATATATATTCCATGAAATCATTTTTTTCTTTGAAGATAAATAAATTTTCAAAGTAAAGATAGAAGGAATCTTGCCTCGATCTCCAATCCCAAGAGGAATGATCCGGTGTTCGTCTGGAGTATCTATAGAAACGAAAAGGATCACCATCAGAATATATTCCACTTAACCACCTAACCCTTATATAGCAATACCCTTGACACATAATATATGTTTAGCATATCATTAATAGCCCAAAAGTTCCAAGAACTTAACCATTTTTAGACTCAATAAAAGTTTCAGCGATTTACACCATTTCCTTTAGGATTCCTTATCGACCACACTAGACTGTAAAAATTCTCATAAAATATAAATTTCGAATTTTCACCCAAGGTCAGTGGGTGATGCTTCTCTGATCACCCTACTATTTCCTCTAAAAATTTCATAATTTTTAAAGATGCTTAAGTATGGTAACTATGGCCTCAAAGTTGACACAACTGCATTTTCTCGATTTTCGAACGTCTTTCACTTAAACTCACTTTTCTCCTAAACCGTTCATCAGATTTTGACGTACTTTATATCAAAACGATCTATGATCCAAGCTCTATCATCTCATGGTCAGTTGGTGGTCTGGAAAGAATGATACCGTATGAGTACGAGTGTCAAAAATAGGGCATCTTTTGGTTTAACGAAAATCGGGCATTATAACGGCTATATTTTCTCACTTTCCATATTTTCACTCCTCCAATCCATCATTCCACACATATACCATTCCCTACACCATGTGGTCATCATACCAACCATGGTTACAAGCATACACAATACTCCCATATCCAATTAAATCACTTGTAACACATAACATCATGATTTCATGCTTAATATACACTTAACCACTAAACTAACTACAAATCATTATAAACTCAAGATAATACTAAGGGTCCATGAACTCCATACCTTCCTTGGAGGATGTAAGACCTTAATAAGCCTTGAATAATCCTTGTACAACCTTAACCAAGCTTAATCTAACAAGAAACATCAAGAATATACTTAGAGATTTTTGGAGCTTCTATAACCCAGTTGAAAAATCATGAAAAACGAGGGCCTTACTAAGGTTTTCTGGACGAGGCTTCTAAAGGAAAGTTGTAGATCATCTTACTATATTTCCAACCATATAAAGAACACAAAATTCCATTGAGTAATGAATGAGATATGGCCGTTTGAAAATCATCCCAGAAACTATCAACAATCTGGACAGTTTGCTTCATCAACTTGGGGAGGTGATTTGTCTAGGCTACACTACTTGGATTGCTATAAAATTTGGAGCGAATATTTCCCATGGAGTGGAGAGGCATGGTTTAAAATTTGGTGATTTTATCATGGATAGAAATGGAGATATGAATTTTTCTCTCCTCCTTGTACTTGCTGGGCAGTTTGTAAAGAAAAGAGATAATGGAGAGTGTTTTGTTCTTTGGCCAATCTTATCTTGGCTAATCTACTTTTTGGTAGATATTTTGATTTGTTATAAGATAATTATCATCTAGGCTTACTAGATAAGATTTGGTTAAAGTGGGTGGAAGATGATCTAATGAATGATGTAAGATGAATGATGTAATTTGAATTCTAGAAACCTTGTTCTTGATTTTGTTTTGACTATCCAAACAATGTGTTAATGATTCTTGTAATTATTAGTATGGTATGTATCCTTGGTATGATACTAATCTTGGTTTTTTGATCTCCATACTCATCTAATTATGATTCGTTTCGAATGCACTTCATTATCTCAGTAGTTTTGGAATCGTTTAACAATCCAATTTCCTCCGGCATTTCCTTAACTTAAAAATTCCTTGGTTTAACCTAATTTCACATATTCCTCAAAGTATTCGCCCTTTTCATATTCCATACTCTTTAATATACAATACACTTGTGCTCCATTGAAATCAAAAAATTTAAAAATCTATACTCAGGGATCTCTGAAATCCGTCATCGTTTCGAGTCACTTATTTTCATAGTACATCACTAATATGGTTTCCGATTATTCATTTTCTGTATCAATTGTAGGGTACCTACATACTATTTCCTTAAATCCTCAAAATCACTATTCATTTAGGTACTGTAGCATTGCAAAAGTTAGGGTTATTACATTCTAAGCTAGGACAAAGAGATGAAGCACCTAGTCACAGCCAGGCTGCAGTCTCTCAAAAGGCTATAGTACTTAATAAGGGAAAACAGTTACTGGATACTGTCTCTCAAAAGACTGTGTCTATTGAAAAAGGATCTCATCCCAAGATCATTTCTGTGTCTACACCTCTTGAGTCTTCTCAGGATAAATCTTTTGCTCACTATACCAGGAGAACAAGGAGAAAGATTCAATTGTCACCTACACACACAGAGTCTAGTCCAACTAACATCATGCAGGTCTCTACAAATGAAGCTACAATCAAGTCAGCAATTGACAATAGAGATTTTGACATTGATTCTTCATGGGAAACTACATTATCATATAGACTGGCTATGGGAGTTATTTCTATTAAAGTGAAGTTGTCCAGGCCTGTTCTAGATTTTCTAGTTGAAAGAGTACCAAAACTTTTATTTCCTGAAGAATATGGACTTCTACAACAAAGACTTGACTTAACGAAGATGTATTTCTATGTATCTGTCAGAAGACAATTAGTCAAGAAATTTGGACTCTCAAAACATGTTGCACTTCAATCACTTCATGCATATTTATTTGACAAGGATGTTATTATTGAAGATGCTTCAGCTCAAGGTGAACAATAGGAGGAAGTAGATAGAGGAATGCAGTCAACAGAAGATACTATTGCACCAGTGGTGGATAGTAGGACAGATCAGATCACAGTCACTGCAACACAAGAACCATCTAGTCAGAGGTTGGATGACTCAGGAGCTGTGATAGCTGATGATGAAAGGTCTTCTGTGATGACTGAAATTGCAAGTGAGAAACCATATGATATGGGAGGAATGGCTTTGATTGATTTTCCTGAAGATCAAACAAACATTCTTCAGTCAGAGCAAACAACACTTAAAGACGGTAACATGCTAACTATGGTGTCTAATGAAGTATTACTGAAGACATCAGAGTCTAATAGAGAACCTGAAAGTGGTATACTGGAGCCTGTAGTCTCTGGAAGGAAAGAAGATGCTTGTAAGGATTCAGAGACTATGGCAGCTCACTCCTTGGAGAAAACCTCAAGCTCCTTGCCAGATGAGGAACCCTCTCTCCATGTGAGTTCAGGTATAAAAACTTCTTCTAAACCCTATTTTTCTGTAGGTCATGAGAGCACTTATCCAAATTTGAGTGATACACTTGAAAAGATGGATATTAATCCACAATCTGAGAGGCTGGCTCCTGACCAGGCAAAAGGAGAGGTAGAAAGAGTGTTGACTTTAGATAGTCAAAGTGAGAATGAGGGTATGGATGATCAACTCCATAGTGAGGGAGAGAAAATTAGGAAACCACCATCATTTGATTTCTAGAATCAGGTTTTTCCTGAATCTTGGTCTGACAATCTTGGTATGGATGCTGGTACTTAATCTTTTATCAAGATGTATGAGAAGGATGACTTAGCAAAGCACAATGCAAATCCAGAAGTTAAAGCTCAGAAGCAAAAAGAAAGGCTTGCAGGAATTATCAACAGAAGAGGTGAAAGGCTAAGACAAACTTCTACACCACTTATACCAGAAAAAATTCCTAATGATCCTAGTATTCCTTTGTATGTACTTCCAATATCATCCAGAATTGAGACATCAACAGTATCTGATCACTCTAAGGACGAGTCAGGATTTGTAGATGTTAGTACACAGAATACTAGTGAAGGACAGAATGATCATATTTCAGCTTCAGATCAGAAAGATGAAGATGTTTGTAACTCTACTCAGATATTATTACTTGAATATCATTCTACACAGGCAACTTCTTCTACAAGAATTGAATCTAAAGATATTCCAAACACTTCCAACATTGAAGTCAATTCTGAAGTTTTACAAGACATTCAGAAATCTCAAGTTAAAATTCAAGTTGAAGTTCTGTTAGTGAGTCTCTTGGAATTAATGTTGTTAATGTCAAAAAGGGGGAGATAAAAACAATTAAAAGGCAATAGACTGGGGGAGATAAATAGACTGGGAGAGATAAAAGAAGAACTAAGGATGACAGAGGTGAATCTTATCAGGGAAGTGGTAAAGGAAAAGAAGCATCAAATAGTTGAATTCTTTCTTCTAAGTACTAGATACTTTGTCTACATCTGAAGAGGGAGGTACTTAACTTCATGAATTTTACATTCATAAATTCTATTCTGATTGTATTGTTATATGTTTTGACATCAACAACTCAGATTTATGCTTCAAATCTTAAAGCATAAATAGGGGAGATTGTTAGGAATAATTCTTGAGTTGTGAGGTTAAGAATAGAATTTGCAAATACTTCTTGTATATCCTGATCTTATAAAGGATTTAGCACTTTGTATAGGAAACATGTGTTAGACAGTAATTTGTAGAATTAAGTCAAGAACAATGCATCAAGTACTACATGTCAGGAACTGAGATTGAATCTTGATACGACAAGTCAAATACTGATCGAGTACTGATGGGATAGTCAGATCCTGATGCAAGATGGAATCCTGATATCAGTCGTATTACTGATGATGTCATTATGGATGCTATAGAAACTGGCAAGTGCTATAAAACAGGATCTTTGTTTGAAGAACAAGCAAGAAGATATCATGAAGGAAAGAATTTTCTATTGATGGAAACTATCAACTGGACGGCAGAACATTGTCATGTATAGATTATCTTTCTGTTATTCGTTGATAGGTAGCATTATAAATACTCTCTCTATATCATTGTAAAAAGTTTCGAGCGATTGTAAGTTGAGAGCATAAGGTTTGTATTCGAGAGTTCAAGACAAACAGAGAGAGATTTGTATTGTCAGCAGCTGCTAAAGGTATTTGTACACCTTTGGTAGAGTTTGTATTTGATCTTATTAATACAAACAGTTTGGTTTTATTCGTTTTTTCTTGTTTTATTTATTCGAGCAAAAATCAGACACGATTATATAACTTGTATTCAATCCCCCCTTCTACAAGTTATTCGAGTTAACACATATCTTTTCCCTAGCCCCATTATAACCCGAATAAAGACCTTTTGATTATCATCAGTGGTGTATGTTGTGTTAAAGTTAGATTGATACCTAGTGTTGAGTATTGAATACAGTAAAAGAATACAGAGGGGGGGGGGTGAATGGATTCTTGAACTTTCCTTGTTCTTGAGTCTATATAGCAAGATAGATGTTTGTGTGTGCAAATATATGAGTGCGGATAAAAACAACACAAGACACGATATCACTTTAATCTAATATTGTATTAGATAAAGGTTGCTACAATCTGTGAATATAAATGATAGTATTCTCAGCTTCAGTTTTTCTCAGAGAGATATGACTTACAATGTATGAAAAACTTGACTCCTCAAAAGTTAATAACTAAGGAAGTGAGGCTGTATCCTTATAGAACATGGATACAACCTACTTACTGCAAATAAGGTAGCTGAACAAATTACTTTCTAGTTTGTCTATCCTTTTTGAGTAAGTGTCAAAACGGTTACAAATTTGACTTTGCAAAGCCTGTCATATCCACTTCTTTAGCTCTTTGTCTCTTCTATATCTCTCCAAGCTTCCTTGTAGGCTTTCCAGAGCACATTACAGATTGTGGTCCATAAAGTGCATTGGCTTGTTGCAGGCTTCTAACTTGTACAATTTCTTCAGTATTTTTTCTCTAAGAATGTATTCGAGAAGTGACTAAGTAAGTGATTCGAGAACTAGGATTGACTTGATCGATAACTCTGAGTTCTCGAATACTGTTATATGACATATCGAATCACTTCTCGAATAGCTCTTTTCTATGGGAATCCTTGAGTTGTCGAATAGAGCATTTTGACATGTCGAATCCCTGAGATATCGAATAGCTTTCTGAGTCCTTGAGATATCGAATGGAACTTTGACTTGTTGACTCTTTGAGAACTCGAATACCACTTTGACTTGTTGACTTCTTGAGTTCTCGAATAGAGCAATAGACATATCGAATCTCTGAGATATCGAATGAGATATCGAACAGTGTATTCAGAGATATCGAATAGTGTTTTGAGATATCGAATCCCTGACTTCTCGAATGCTAGACTTCTCGAATAGACAAAAGTACTTCTCGAATTGGTACTTAGGCAAATTCTTCATTTCTTCAAATCCCAACTGTGATTTATTTGACAGTCTTCATCTTCTTGCTTGAGGCATGAACCTTGGAACTTCTTTCAAGCATTATTCTTGACTATATAAGTACAGTTACACAACTAGAATTTGATGCCTATTACAAGTACAAAGCAAGTAGAAACTCTACAACTAGAGGTTCCCTCAGTTAAGAGGTCATGTAAGTAATGCAAAGCAATACAAACAATTAGGCTTGTTATTAGAGTTAAACAGGCATGTCTCTGTGACTAACAATCTCCACCAAATTGTGAGTAAGACCCTTAGTCACAATTTCATGTCTGATAACAAGCCTAACATACATAAAGATAAAACTTTAAAAAGTACAGGTATGAAATTTGATTGAGAGCATGAGTTGAATTACAAGTTGAGTATTCTTACAATATGATGAAATACTAGCCATTCCCCTTTGTTTCCATTTTCATTGCTTTGGCTTGTAGATCATCATATGCTTTCTGTTTTCTTTCTTGCTGCCTCCTTGCATTCTCATCCATAGCTCTTATGATTTCTTCCATAGCATCTAATTCTTCAAGAAGGATAGAGTTTTTGAAATCTTCAAGTACTGGTTTTAGTATGTTGGCAGGATAATGATTGAGTAGGTTCATTCTGATATTGACATTGTCTCCATTTCTTCTCCTATACTTCACCACGTAGGGATCAAACTGAACTCTACACAATCCCTTAGCCCTTAGCTTTTCTGCCTCAATCTCCAGTCTATCAATTTCTTTCTCTCTTTCTAACCATTTCTCAAGGCACCCCTTCCTTATTGCTTCAGCATAATTTCTCTTCATTCTCACAAAGTCAATCAACTCCAGCTTCCATACTTTCTCCACCTTGTCTTCAGAATCCAACAATGCAATCATTCTTTCTATCTCATATAACTTGCCCCAACTTTGACAACCCCCTTGTTTGAATTTTCTTTGTCTCCCATCAATATACTTGATCTCAAGGAAGTTATTCACAATTGCAGCAGAGTAGATTCTTTGAGCTCTCAGAAATAGCAGTTGGTCTTCATCAAAATCTTCATCTAGTGGTTGGAGTTTCAGTCCAGGAATGATTGTTAGGGCTCTTGACCTGGATGGCTTTACTCTCTTAGCAGCATGCTTGAAATTAGATCTTTTTACTTGATTGCTTGGCTGAAATTTTTGACCTTTGTTGGAAGACCATAGTAGTATTTCATTAGCAGTTTGCTTTCTGAAACATACACATGGTTTCTTGACTTGAATCTCCTTCTCTTCTTGAGGTAGTAAGACATTTGCAGAGGCCATGGAATTTGACTTTTGTAGGTCACTACTAACAGTATTCACCCTAGACTTAGAGTCTTGTGTTGTGTTGAGGTTACTGTCAACAATGCCTATGGCTTGCTGTTTCACACTTGTCCTCTCATAGACTTTCCCTTGGTCATTACCATCTTTCTTCTCTTTGTCATCCCTCTTCTTTTTCTTGTCTTCATCTCCCTTATCACTCCTGTGATGTCTTCTACTCCCATCACTTTTATCCTCATCTTTGTCATCCTTATTTCTCCTAAGCTTGGCAATTTCTGGAATTACACCAGTTGCAATAAAGGATCTGAGAATTTGCAGTGCCTCTAGTTCTTCAGCATTTCTGGTTCCACCCTTCTTCTGTAGTTGATCAGTGATAGCAATGATAAGTCTGTGATTTCTAGAAGTGAGGTCATTGGGAATGACCAACTGCTTGATGTCTTCAATTTTGGTGCCAGATTGGTAGATGATTGTCCATGGCTTCTTGATTACTTCTGGCAGCCTTGAAGGTTGATCATTCCTTAAGTCATCATACAGACTTTTATTGTTTATATTTGCATCCCTCTTCTCAATAAGCCTGATTAGTGCATCTATCTCTGAATGTTTCAATGATTGTAGAGTGTTGTAGGTTAGATGCTAGATACTGGATTTTGCCACCATCATCACCTCCTTGAGCCATAAGCCATTGACTCTCCTAGGTATCACAGTAAAGTAATTAATCTGATCCCTCAGCCTCCTTAGATATATTTGAGTGTCATCAGTTTGTTCCCTTGAGACTTTCAGAAACTTCAAGAATGCATCATCATGGTAGACATTAAAGTTTGCAACTTCTTGTAGCTTGGCCTCAGTAACCACCTTTACTTCTACAAGTTTGACACTTTCAACTTTGGTAGATGGAGAGTTATCAGATGGCATACTCCCTACAATCACTGTGGTTGTGATAGATTGCTTCTGACCATCAGGAGTGGTGATGTGCATAGTTGGTAGAGTGACAACTGATAGAGAAGATGGAGGCTGATCAACTTTTAATTTTCCTTTGCCTGGCACATTGGGTATGGATATGGATTTTGAAGCTCTTTGGTGACCACCCTCATTTATCTTGATGCTTTTAGCTTGAGTTTTCTCCCCTTTTGGATTTGAGTTCCTTGAGGTCCTCTTCTCCCCCTTAGGCTTGTTGTCAGGCACAGAGGCTTGATGAGTGACCACAGGGTTTGAAGATTCTTCAGGGAGAGGGAGACCCATGTGCTTCATCATTGCAGACAACATGGACTGTTGATGCAGGAGAACATCAGCTGTGGTGGTGGCTTGAGTGTTCAGCTGCTCAGTGAGAGTTGCTACCTTGTCTATAAGATGAGCATTAGACTGAGTGAGAGTGGCTACCTCCTTTTCAAGTGCATCTACCTTGTTGAACAATTGAGTAGATTTGAACCCAGACAGGGATTGTTCTTTAAGTCTCTGCACTTCAAACCTAGTCATATCATGCACTGGGACTTCAGTGATTAGCTTATCTCCATACTGATTGGCAAAAAGTGTCCTAAGCATGGCATTGGCCTCAGTTGTCTGATCAGAGAGATTTTGGAATTGGTGCCCTAGGCCTGTGAAAGCATCTTTGAGAATGGCTAAACCATTGTCCATCTTGGTGCAGGTAGACTTGTAGGCTAGAATATCCTTGACTACAGTCTCCAATTGAGGGAATTTGGAATCAAAAGTCCTCTTTATCTCATGCACCTCCTTGGTTGTGGCTGTACACACTTTATTAACTTCTGTCTTTAGACCCTTTCCAAGGTAGTGTGCATCCTTGAGAATGCCCTTGTAGCTATCATTCACTGCTTCATACACATCACTAGGGGTGAGAGATTTGGCATTGGACCTTAGTGAAGTAATGTACTCTTCTCTGAGATACTGAAGACTGTCTGAGAGAGGAATATCGAACTGTCCTTGTAGCCAGGCATCTACATTGCCATCTCTCTCAGTATCATCTATTATTTTTGTGACGGCCCCAAATCCCTTAATCAAAATTAACTAGATAATGGTAAAGCATGCATATTAATTAATTAGACATTACCAATCCCATGCTTAGATCGCCAACAGGTAAGAGTTTGAAACAATATAAACTACCAATTCCAAACAATTTATTATTACAAACCACAAATTATTCTAAGTTCAAAAGGTTACAGACTAAGTTCAAAAGTTCTAGCAAAATAAGATCCATCAGATCGTCACTCCCTTCTACCTGGAACTGCCTCCTATAGGCTACACCTGAACCACCACAATTCTTACGCGCAGTCTCAAGAGTCCTTACCATCTTCGAGTTTCACTGAAAGGTTAAGGAAAATAAAATCATTGAGCCAATTGCTCAGCAAGTGCATAAATCGACAATATAAGACTGGCAAAATAATCAACTGTAAAGCAAGATATATAAATCTGCAAATGAAAGGTATCAACTGAATCAATGTCAAAATAGACTGAGTAGGAATTGGAATATCTGATAAGACGCTACGAGCAAAGCTGGGTGATCAGCCCACGATAGAGCTCCGAACCCGCATATCCAATACGGTGTTCATCAAATATAAGGGGATCCCAGGCACACATTGGCCTATAATAATAATATAATTTGGACCGGCGCCTCGGTCAAAGTAACATTCCATCCAATTCCATTAAGGTCAAATAAAAGTCTGTCAAATTCAATTCATCTCAAAGAAACAAGAATATCAATGTCATATCAAGTTGCTAATAAGCATGAATAGGATTCTCGGATTTCAATTGAATGATTTTCAGATTTCGAATAAATGACAAGGCAAAGTAAAGAAATCAATCATTTTGGATTCTTGAAAGTTGGGATTCTGTTTAGTATAGTTTGGTTAAGTCAAGAAAGGTTAATTCAAGAAAAGTTAATCACAAAAGGTTAATCAAGAATCAACAATTGTTTTTAGATAGAAACGAGTTCAAGTACAAGAAGATATTTAAGTAATTGGTTCAAGAATTCAAGAATTCAATAAGGTTATGAAAAGGTTTTCCAAGAAATATGATTATCGATTAGCAAGTCAAGTCAAGTTCAAGGGGTATGAAATCAATCACAAGGTATATGACAATAATTAGGTCGGAAAGAAATAGTTTGTGACAAACTAACAATTCAATATCTCATGGCATTCATCATATGGTAACAACAAGGTAGGATAGTACACTTGCCTTAAATCACGAGATTGCACTAGATAGCTTCCTCTTCGATTGGCTCCTTGCCAGGCCTCCTACTCGGACCTATAATAATAATAATAAACAATATCTTATTTTCCCCTCATTAGTTTACATACCACAAGACAATCCTAATAATGCTAACGCCCCATCGATAACTTTATAACTATATACACATATATGTTTATATACATGTAATCACATAAGTCACATAGCACGTAAATCACCTAATCATATAATGTAGTATGACATAGTACTATAATGACACTACGACTTAACATTGGAGATGTGCCTTAGAGTTTTGGAAATCGTTTTATTATATTTTTAGAAATTTCGGCGGCATCTCCGTTGTATAGTCGTCAAACTCTACCGGACTACAACCGGCTTAAACAACACAAGGCAAACACCAAACACATCCAATGCCTACAACTCCATCAACAATCAACTACTACTAATCACCAAGCAACTCTAAGTCAACTTAACATCTCCACTACCACTCATTATACAATCCAACATTCAAATTCACATAGCAATTAAATCATGCAATAATTGATTCATGTAACAATCAAATCAATTAACACATAATTAATTTAAACAAGTAACTCTCAAAAAAATTCACACAACTCACCACAATATCTCTCCTTCTCTTCCTTCTCTCTCTCGGCCTCTCGGCCTCTCTCTCTCTCTCTCTCACTCTCTCTCGGCTTCTCCCTCTCCCTCTCTTCTCTTCTCCCTCTCGGTCTCTCTCCCTCTCCATCAATCTCTCTCTCGGCCTCTCTCCATCAACACCAAACACACACACAAAATCCTCACAATGACTTACATAATTACTTACACCCAATTTTGATTCACAATTCAATATCTCAACAATCCATCAACACTAACTTGTAAATTTACTCGAAAATCAAATTATAAATTTAACCCATCAAACTTCATATCATAAAATCACTAAAATCATAAACCCTTTTTAATTTACACCTACTAACAATCATCAATTAACAAAACAAACATACCCACATCATATAAACTCATAAAAATTCAAACCCATCATCAAACTTAACTTAAAAACATGTAAAAACTAACATGCAATCATATCTAACATGGTAATCACATAATATCATCAAATCAACACTTGCATGCAACCCTTCGGCTCACTATCGATCTTGGCCGAAGGTTTGGGGTCCTCCGGAGAGCCCGAAAATTCGTGGGTCTCTTCCAAGGAGTATACCCAATCATCAACACCCACAAAACTTACATTTGAAGCTTGATTTTCGAAAACCCTAGTTTGAAAAGTGATGAAAATCGAAATTAAAAGACATGGGGTTGTAGAGGATGAAGAGAGGAGTAATTTTATATATAATAGTGTGAGGTTTTAATGGAGAAATACCTTGATACTTGAGCTTGAGAATCAATGGAGGTTAAGAGGTTTTTGAGAGAAAAGAGGGAGATGAGCATGGGGGGGGGTTTCGGCCGTGTAAAAAGAAAAAGGGGGGTGGGTTTTGGTTTTGTATAACTCACACACACACATGTAATTTAATCACATTTTAATGATGCATCTTTTAATTAAATAAAAGACTTGTAAAAATAATCCTAATTACAAGATATTTTGGGTCCAAAAATAATTTATTGACACATAAAATTAAAATATGCAATTCTCTTCCTCAATATATTTTTAAAACATTTTTAAAATCATTTTGTGAAAAGATTTGGATTTTACAAGTTTTAATATTTTAAAAAGAATAATAAGTAGAAAAATCCTTGTAAAATACTTTAATTCGAAAATAAATTAAACTTTTATTTTTAAAAAGTCTTTAAATACATAAAGATAATAAAACAAGAAATTTCATGATTTTTACTAACTCCAAGAATTTTATAAAAATGTTTAAGCAATTAAAAATCATATTTGAGTATTTAAAAGATATGCAAAGTTTAATAAAATTCCACGTCAACACATCTAGCAGTTAGGCACATAACACATATTCACAATCATATAATCATGGAATGACTCATCAATTAAGGCATATAATAACATTTTTAACTCCAAATAATATAATTTATAGAGTACGAAATTCCCAGATATTACATCCTTCCCCCCTTAAAAGGATTCTGTCCCCAGAATCAGCTATGTAAACAAATGAGGGTACAGATCTAACATATCACTTTCTAACTCCCAGGTTGACTCTTCAACCCTAGGATTCCTCCACAAAACTTTAACTAACGCAACTGATTTATTTCTGAGCACTTTCTCTCTACGATCTTCTATTCTGATCGGACGCTCTACATAATACAAATCTGGCTGAATTTCTACAGGCTCATACTCTATCACACACTTAGTGTCAGGATGAAACTTCTTAAGCATCGATACATGAAAAACATTATGAATATGCTGCATCTGAGGTGGTAAAGCTAATTCATAAGCTACTCTGCCCACGCGTCGCAAAATCTCAAAAGGTCCTACAAATCTTGGACTCAACTTTCCTTTCTTCCCAAATCTGGTTAATCCTTTCCATGGCGAAACTTTTAACAGTACTGGATCTCCTACTTCGAAATCTACTTTCTTTCTTGCTGGATCTGCATACTTCCTCTGCCTGTCCTGAGCAGTTCGTAATCTTTTCTGAATTAGTTCCACTGTCTCTTTCGTCTGCTGAATCAATTCTGGTCCTACTACCTTTCGCTCACCAACTTCTTCCCAACACACAGGATATCTACACTTCCTTCCATAGAGAGCTTCATACGGGGGCATTCCAATACTAGCATGATAGCTGTTGTTGTAAGAAAATTCCACCAAAGGTAGATGCTCGTCCCAATTGCCTTTGAAATCTATGGCACAAACTCTAAGCATGTCTTCAATCGTCTGAATCGTCCTTTAGCTCTGACCATCTGTCTGAGGATGATAAGCAGTGCTCATTCTAAGTTGCGTTCCGAGATGTTCTTAAAACTGTCTCCAAAATCTTGAGTTAAAACGGGGATCTCTGTCAGATACTATAGATACTGGAGCTCCATGACGAGTCACAATCTCTTTCAAATACAAATGCACCAACTTGTCTAGCGAAAACCTTTCGTTAATCGGTAAGAAATGAGCAAATTTCGTCAATCGATCAACTATAACCCAAATCGCATCATGATTAGCCTTCGATCTTGGTAGACCTACTACAAAATCCATTGCAATGTGCTCCCACTTCCACTCAGGTATCTCTAATGGTTGAATCAATCCACTTGGTCTTTGATGTTCTGCTTTCACTCTTTGACATGTATAACAACGACTTACCCACTCAGCAATTTCTCTTTTCATATCTGGCCACCAAAAGTTCTTCTTCAAATCTTGATACATCTTCGTGCTTCCAGGATGTAACGAAAACTTAGAACTATGGGCATCACACAACAATTCTTCTTTCAACTCCTTCACATCAGGAATCCATATCCTTGAGTAAAATCTTAAAATACCTTGTTTATCTATCTGCGTGCAAATTTCTTCTCCGGTCAATTCATTCAATCTCTGGTTCATCACTTCTTCTTGGCATTTCCGAATTTTGTCCAATAATACTGGTTGAAATGTCATGGTGTAGACTTGCTCTGCTGGCATCTCTGTTGCACAAACTTCAATCTCTAATTTCTCAAACTCTCTAAACAATTCTTGAGTCATTGTCAGCGTATTCAATCTTTCTTTCCTGCTTAGCGCATCTGCTACGACATTCGCCTTTCCCGGGTGATAACCTGCTACGCCATTCGCCTTTCCCGGGTGATAACTAATGGTACAATCATAATCCTTTATCAGCTCTAACCATCTTCTTTGTCTCATGTTGAGTTCCTTCTGAGTAAAAATGTACTTTAAGCTCTTATGATCCGTAAATATCTCACACTTCTCACCATAAAGATAATGTCTCCACAACTTTAATGCAAACACAATTGCTGCTAGCTCGAGGTCATGGGTAGGGTATCTCTGCTCATGAGGTTTCAGTTGCCTTGAAGCGTACATAATCACTTTTCCATGCTGCATCAACACACACCCTAAACCCTTATGCGAAGCATCACTGTAGATTACAAATTCTCCTTTATCATCAGGTAATGCTAACACTAGAGCAGTTACCAACCTTTGCTTAAGCTCTTGAAAATTCTTTTCACACTTATCAGTCCATTCAAACTTTTCATTCTTCCGTGTCAACTTAGTAAATGGTACCGCAATCTTAGAAAAATCCTTAACAAATCTGCGATAATATCCTGTTAATCCCATAAAACTCCTTACTTCTGTCGGTGTCCTTGGTCTTTCCCAATTCACAACTACTTCAATCTTTGCTGGGTCAACTCGAATTCCTTCCTTACTCACAATATGTCCCAAAAATTGGACTTCCTTCAACCAAAACTCACACTTGGAAAACTTGGCATACAACTTCTCCTTTCTCAATATTTCCAATGCTATCCTTAAATGCTCTGCATGTTCTGCTTCCGTCTTAGAGTATATCAAAATATCGTCGATGGATACTATCACAAACTTATCCAAATATTTCTTAAACACTCGGTTCATCAAATCCATAAATGCTGCTGGTGCGTTTGTCAATCCAAAAGCCATAACCAAAAATTCGTAGTGACCATACCTCGTTCGAAAAGCAGTCTTTGGTATATCCTCTGGCTTGATTTTCAGCTGGTGATATCCTGACCTTAGATCTATCTTCGAAAAACATGTCGCTCCTTTCAACTGGTCAAACAAATCATCGATCCTCGGTAACGGGTATCTATTCTTGATAGTCAACTTATTCAACTCTCGATAGTCGATACAAAGTCTCATACTCCCATCCTTCTTCTTTACGAACAATACTGGCGCTCCCCATGGTGATACACTTGGTCTAATAACTCATTTGTTTAATAAATCCTGAAGTTGACTGGCGAGTTCCTTCATCTCCGACGGTGCCATTCTGTATGGAGCCTTAGAAATAGGTTCTGTCCCTGGTGCTAAGTCAATCGCGAATTCAATCTGACGATCTGGAGGTAATCCGGGTAGTTCTTCGGGAAAAACATCTGGAAACTCATTAACTACGGGAATATCCTCTAATTCCACTCCTTCTCGACTCTTATCTATCACATAATCAAGATAAGCCTCACATCCTTTCCTTAACAATATCTTGGTTTGCATCATGGTAAGAAACGTACTAGCCTGCTTACGCCCCTTAAAGATAATTCTATCGCCTTATGGAGATCTCAACGTAACTCTCTTACTCTTACAATCGATATGCGCATCATACTCAGCAAGCCAATCCATTCCTAAAATTATGTCAAAATCTCCTAGTTGAAAAGGTATTAAGGTGACGGGAAAAAGATGTCCTGAAATCTCTACTACACAAGGTGAACATACTTGATCTACTGGTATCTGATCCTGATTAGCTAACACAATATTCAAAGCTTCTCTTAACATACGAGTATCACACTTCAACTTATTCACAAAATCTTTAGCAACAAACGATCTAGTAGCACCCGAATCAATTAACACTTTTGCACTAATGGCATTCACGAAAAGCGTACCTGCCACTACATCCGAGCTTCTCACTGCATCGTTCATATTCATGTTGAAGGTCCGGGCATGAACTGGATAGGCTGAAGCTTGATAACTTGGAGCTTGAAGAGCTGGAACTTGCTGAAGTACAGGTGGACTTAGAATCTGAGTTGGAATCTGAGATGTTGCCATCTGGTTCACTGGGGTAGAGGTAGTCAATCTCATCAAGTTGTTGTTCGGAACAGGCGATCTGCACTCTCGAGCCATATGTCCCACCTTACCACACTTGTAACAAGTCACACTCGATTTCGAATTCTTGCACTCATTAGCATAATGACCTTTCTGATTACACTTGAAACAAACAATATCTGCTTTCACACACGCTCCAGTATGCCTCTTAGAACATACCTTGCACTCTGGTATAGATGGTCAGGGAAATCTTGGTTGATTGGGGTTCTGAGGAAGGGTTTCTGAATTTCTGTTTCTGGGCACATTCCTTTTAAAATTTCTTCCCTGGTTCTGAAATCCGGGCTTTCTTTCCATCTGATTTGTTGACTTTCCTTGATCCTGATTCCTTTCTATTGCTTCCACTTTCCTCTTTAAATTGCCCCTTTCCTTCTGATTCTGATCACTCTCACCTTCTATTATAATAGCCTTCTGAACCACTTCTGCATACGAGTTTATCTCAAAAGCTGCAACTCTGCTTCTTAACCATGGCTTCAATCCTTGTTGAAACCTCTTCGCTCTTTTCTCATATGTATCCACATAATCTCCTACAAACCTTGCTAATTCTGTAAACTTCTTCTCATATTCATCAATAGTCAGATTCTCCTGCTTAAGATTAAAGAACTTTAACTCCATCTGATTCTGCATATACCTAGGAAAATACTTCTCCAGAAAAATCCTTTTAAATCTATCCCACGGAATCACTTCTGCTGCTTCTAGGGCCTTAGCCGACTCCCACCAATAATTAGATTCACCTTTAAGAAAATAGCTAACAAACTCTACCTTCTGCTCATCACTAACCTTCACCAGTGCGAAGGCCTTCTCCATTTCCTTAAGACATATCTGGGCTTCAACTGGATCTTTTGTTCCTTGAAAATCTGGGGGTTTCACTGCCTGAAAAGATTTAAAAGTTACCGCAAGTTGAGCTGGTTGTTGCTGTCCTTGTTGTTGTTGTAACTGCTGATGTTGTTGCTGAAGTAGCTGCTGCTGCTGAGCCAACGTAGTCGTTTGCTGTTGCAAAAGTCCCAAAAGCTGGGCCATATCCATATTGCCTTGATTATCACCTCTATTCTGATCATCTTGATCCCTATTCTGATTAGCTCTAGTATTGCTCCTTCTTGGAGGCATCTTTCTGAATATTAAACAATCATCTATTTATCCACAAGCATACATCTAACCGCACATGGCATAATATCGTCTAACAATTATAATATGTCATAGGTACAACCTAAAATTTAAAACAATCTCACGTGGCCGAATAATACGATAAGGGAAAACGATAATAATAAAACGATAACAATACCGATGACATCCATCGATATCCCAAATCCGAAAGTTCAAAATCCAACCAAAATCAAGTTCGAAAACCGAAACTGAAAGTACGATAAAGTCTAACAACACAAGTCTGATAATAAAACGGCTATACTATACGCCATCGCACAAAACCCAAAGCATAAAACTAGTCCTCCTGCAACTTGTTGATCACGCGCTGGAGCTCATCCACCATCATCTGAACCATCGTATGACTATCCCAATCGCTATGAGGTGCCATCTCACGAAGTCGCTCGTTAGCCATCCGGGTAAGTACCTGAAGCCTAGAGATAAGGGTTCCGTCATGGTTCGCAAGTATGCCATCATCATCATCGTACAACGCATCAATTCTCCTCTGAAGCTGAATATTCTCACCATACTGACGTTCACACTCCCTAAGCAACTCCTGATAAACAGACAAGGGTACAGTAGCTGGAAGATCTGTATGGGGTGGAGCTGAAGGTCCTGGTGCCCGCTATCGCTGCCAATAATAATATAATATTATATATATATATATATATATATATATATATATAAAACGTCATATAAAACTTAGAAACATACTACTTAAACACTCTCGATAATAGGGGTCAATCAATCCTATTCTTTTATAAATATCATACTATTTACTCTGAGTGAGTTTCTATTTTAATCCTAAGTGATTATTGAAAATGTGATCTATCTTGTTACCTAAACCTATATTGTTCATTGACTCAAACCCGTGGCTCTGATACCAAACCTGTGACGGCCCCAAATCCCTTAATCAAAATTAACTAGATAATGGTAAAGCATGCATATTAATTAATTAGACATTACCAATCCCACGCCTAGATCGCCAACAGGTAAGAGTTTGAAACAATATAAACTACCAATTTCAAACAATTTATTATTACAAACCACAAATTATTCTAAGTTCAAAAGGTTACAGACTAAGTTCAAAAGTTCTAGCAAAATAAGATCCATCAGATCGTCACTCCCTTCTACCTGGAACTGCCTCCTATAGGCTACACCTGAACCACCACAATTCTTACGCGCAGTCTCAAGAGTCCTTACTATCTTCGAGTTTCACTGAAAGGTTAAGGAAAATAAAATCATTGAGCCAATTGCTCAACAAGTGCATAAATCGACAATATAAGACTGGCAAAATAATCAACTGTAAAGCAAGATATATAAATCTGCAAATGAAAGGTATCAACTGAATCAATGTCAAAATAGACTGAGTAGGAATTGGAATATCTGATAAGACACTACGAGCAAAGCTGGGTGATCAGCCCACGACAGAGCTCCGAACCCGCATATCCAATACGGTGTTCATCAAATATAAGGGGATCCCAGGCACACATTGGCCTATAATAATAATATAATTTGGACCGGTGCCTCGGTCAAAGTTACATTCCATCCAATTCCATTGGCCTATAATAATAATAAAAGTATGGTGAGTTGGGTGTTTGCCATTTGTATATAGAAGAAAAGAGAATGAAGGTTGAAGAAGAAATTAAGGTTTTGCAGTTAGGGTTTTCAGAGGTTTTGGGAGTTTAGATACTTGAGAAATCGAATGAAGTGAATCGAATAGATGTAGAATTGTATAGGTATGAAGTACTAGAATTGTCGATTAGACATATGTTTTGTATCGACAAGTCAGGCATTCGAGAAGTAGAAAACAATTATTCGATAAGTCAAGAAAGGCTTAATCGATAACTCAAGCATGTTGTAACTCACAGCTGGCAGTTATTTAACTTAGAGTAAATTCTAAATTAGGTAAGATATGTTTTTATGAGTAATTCTGAATTTTGAATAAAAATCCAAAATCGGTTAAAATTCAGCGAGAAATCAGCCTTTTCAAATGATTCGAGAACTCAAACATGCTATTCGAGAACTCTGTCAATAGAGAACTTAAATACCTTATTCGAGAACTCACTCATGTCTCTGTTCGAGTTCTCTAAAAGACACTATTCGAGAACTCAAGAGTGTCCTGAATAGGCTTGTTAGAGAAGTCAACCACTAACAATGAAATGAACCATTCGAGAAGTCTGACTTATCGAACTATTCTTTTTACTCATAGAAACTCAATTTTCACTATCTTTTGAAAATCTACCAGACATATTCTACAAAGAATATTCCAACAGATTAAATAGTGATGTTCTCAAAATTTCACAGAAATTTTAAGTTGACAAAATATGATTTTCTGATATATGCAGCAGACTGGAAATATTTATAAATCATATATTTCAGCCAACACTTACTTCAAAAATATTGAGCATTTAAATAAAGTAAGTGTTTACTGCTGCAACAACTTAGTTGATATATTCACTTAGCCAGAATCTGAAGAATTCAGCATTCCAATCTCACTAACCAACCTTGTGAAGGTGGCTTCATCTAATGGCTTAGTGAATATGTCAACTAGTTGTTTATCTGTAGAGACATAATGCAGCTCAATGGTTCCATTAGTTGCATGTTCTCTAATGAAATGATATCTGATGTCAATGTGCTTTGTTCTAGAATGATTGACAGGATTGGCAACTATAGAGATTGCACTTGTGTTGTCACACATGATTGGAATTCTTTCCAACACAAGTCCATAATCTCTAAGTTGGTTCCTAATCAAAAGTACTTGAGCACAGCAACTTCCAACAACTATGTATTCAGCATCAGCTGTAGAAGTTGACACAGATTGTTGTTTCTTGCTATACCAAGAGACTAACCTTTGTCCAAGAAACTGGCAGCTACCTGAGGTGCTTTTTCTATCCACTCTGCATCCAGCATAATCAACATCAGAATAACCAACCAAATTGAACCCTGTGTCCTTAGGATACCATAAACCCAAGTTTGGAGTGCCCTTCAGATATCTAAAGATCCTTTTTATAGCAATCAAATGTGATTCTTTTGGATTGGATTGAAACCTTGCACACAGACATGTAGCAAACATGATGTCTGGCCTACTTGAAGTGAGATAGAGTAGAGAGCCAACCATGCCTCTGTAGACTGAGATATCTACTTTCTTGCCTTTAGCATCTTCATCTAATTTAGTGGCAGTGGCCATTGGTGTCTTTGCAGGTGAGCAGTCTTCTAAGTCAAACTTCTTCAGTAAATCCTTGATGTACTTGGTTTGACTGATAAAGATACCATCCTTCCTTTGACTGACTTACAACCCAAGAAAGAATGTCAACTCTCCCATCATGCTCATCTCATATATGCTCTGCATGAGTTTAGAGAATTTCTCACACAACTTCTCATTTGTAGATCCAAATATGATATCATCCACATCGATCTGAACTAGGATAATATCATCACCATGCTTCTTGTAAAATAGTGTTTTGTCCAATGTGTCTCTAGTGAATTGATTTTCAAGAAGAAATTGTGATAGAGTATCATACCATGCCCTTGGAGCCTGCTTAAGTCCATACAATGCCTTAAGCAATCTGTAGACAAATTCTGGGAAGTGTGGATCCTCAAAGCCAGGTGGTTCTTCCAGCTCTCCATTCAGAAATGCACTCTTGACATCCATTTGATAAACTTTAAAGTTTGAATGAGCAGCAAATGCCAAGAAGATTCTGATGGCTTCCAATCTAGCAACAGAGCCAAATGTCTCATCATAATCAGTGCCTTCCTGTTGAGAGTATCCTTTTGCAACCAACCTTGCTTTGTTTCTTATGACTACACCATTTTCATCCATCTTATTATTCAGAACCCATTTTGTTCCAACAATGGTTCTATCTTTTGGTGCGGCACAAGTTCCCATACTTTGCTCCTTTCAAATTGATTCAGCTCCTCTTGCATAGCAATTATCCAGTCTGGATCCATCAGTGCATCATCGAGTTTCTTAGGCTCAACTTGAGATAAAAAACAACCATAGAGACACTCATTTAGAGTTGTTCTCTTAGTTCTTACTCCTGCATTAGGATCTCCAATAATTTGCTCTGCAGTGTGTGATCTATCCCATTTCCTTGAATGCTCTGTCTGATTTCTCATTCTTGATATTGCTTCATCATCCAAGTCCTGATCATTCTCATTTCTTCCCCCTGTGATGTTGCCACTATTCACAGGTGTGTCTTGGATGCTTGTTTCTCCACTATTGATTGGCACAAATTCTTCTCTTGTATCATCATTCACTTGAGTTTGTTGAACTTCAGTTTCAACTCCAGTTTCAATCTCTTCATCAGAATCATCTAGATTGTCAAACCTTAATGGATCTTTATCTTCATCATTGGCTTCTTCTAATCCAGGTAGTTTGCTGTCATCAAATGTCACATCTGTGCTTTCCATAATTTTCTTTTGACTGATGACATAAACTTTGTATGCAATTCTTTCTATAGAGTAGCCAAGAAAAATTCCTCCAAATGCCTTTGCATCGAATTTTCTAACATATTCTGAATTATCCTTCAACACAAAGCATTTGCTTCCAAAAGTATGAACATACTTTAGAGTAGGCTTCTTTCCAGTCATCAAATTGTAAGGTGTCTTTCCAGTGTTTTTGTTGATGAGGGTTCTGTTCTGGATATAGCATGCAGTACTCACAGCCTCAGCCCAAAAACATGTAGGCATCTTTGCATCAAGAAACATTGTTCTAGCAGCCTCAATTAGAGTTCTATTCTTTCTCTCAACCACTCCATTTTGTTGTGGAGTCCTTGGAGCAGAGAATTGCTGAGAAATTCCATTCTCTTTGCCGAATGCTTCAAGTATGGCATTTCTGAAATCTGTTCCATTATCACTTCTCAGTGCAATCATACTTGCATTGTTGGCCTTTGCTTCCTTGTCAACTTTCTTTATGTGCTCAATAATTACTTATGGAGCCTCATCTTTTGATGCCAGAAATTCCACCCATGTATACCTTGTAAAGTCATCAACCATTACTATGGCATACTTCTTTCTTCCTAGTGACATAATATTGACAGGCCCAAACAAGTCCATATGAATGAGTTGTAGGGGCTTAGTTATTGATGTCACTGTCTTTGACTTGTGGCTCGATCTTTTCATTTTTCCTCTTTGACAAGCCTCACACACTCCTTCTTGACAGAATTCAAGTGTGGGCATGCCTCTCACTAACTCTCTTTTGACGAGAGAATTAATGGCTTTGAAGTTCAGGTATGATAATCTCTTGTGCCACAGCCAACAATCTTCATTTGATGCTTTTGAGTAGAAGCAACAAATTTTGTCCTTGTTTGCAGAGTCCATATTGGCTATAAACAGGCTTCCTTTCCTTACTCCAGATAGATCAAAATCACCAGTCTTCTTGTGGGTGATCAAACATTCATCTTTGTCAAAATCCACCTTGAATCCTCTATCAGTAAACTGACCAACACTTAGCAGATTATGCTTGAGTCCCTTGACTAGTGCTACATCTTCAATGATGACATTTCCAACTTTCAACTTGCCATATCCCAATGTGTTACCCATGCTGTCATCTCCAAAAGCAACCATTGGGCCAGCCTTCTCCTCATACTGTGATAGTAGGGCCATATCACCAGTCATATGATTTGAGCATCCACTATCCAAAATCCACATGACTTTCTTTTCACTTTCTTTGCCCTGCAAACACAAAGGTATTACTTCTCCTTTGGTACCCAAATAAGTTTGGGTCCATGTGACTTAGAAACAGTTTTATCATAAACAACATGCTTATCAACTTTCTTGGTGTTAGTCTTCTTGTCACTGTTAGAAGTCTTAGAGCCTGAGGTCTCAGACTTAGGTGACAAAGGTACCTTCCTAGCTTTAGGAGGACTTGAAGACTTTGACCTTGTGTAGTGTGTGTGAGAATTGTGACTGATACAACCATCAATGAATTGCCTTCTCAAATTGAAACAACTAGTCATAACATTCATATTACATGGCATGCAGTCAAATTTATCACAAAATGGTGCATCTCTATGTCTTAGAGGCACAGAACAATCATAGAAAGGTTTGGGCACACTACCAACGGGTTTCTTGCATGCATGAGTTAGATGATTGGTACTGAAACAGTTCTGACAAGTTTTCCTAGGGGCATTAGGCATATAAGCATAGTTGTTATCTTTGTTAATCCCTAACTTGCCATTTCTGTTCTGTTCTTAGTCACTTTCTTTTCAGATTCATGATTTTCAGCTGAAACGAATTTCACAAACTTTTCAATCTTAGGTCTATTACCTACTGGCTCCTTGGCTTTGGCTTTGACACTCTTACTCTTGGAGGATTCCTGTTGTTCACTGGAGTGTGCCTCATCCTCATCATTCAACATTTGCTTGATGAGTAAGGCTTCCTCATCAATTTCAAGTGTTGGATGTTTAAAAATAGGAGTCTCAGTCTTTTTCAAGATGTGAGGGACTTCCACTTGAACAGCAGTGTCATCTTCAATGATAGCATAGCCTTTTCTCTGGTTAAGAGTGCCATAGTCAAGTCCAATAGCAGTCTTAGGTTTTGCTTGAATTTTTTCACAGTAGGATTGCACTAGACCAGATGATTTCTTAAACGTTTTCAGTTTGAATTCATTTTCAGCTAATTCATCCCTAAGAGCCTTTTCCACTTGACTAGCACATAAAACCTTATTCTGCAAATATTCAACTTCTTTCTTAAGGTTTTCTACTTGCATAGCAGTTAGCTCAAGTTCCTCATTCTTTTTTATTAACATTTCATTTCTAGTAGATAGTTTACCAATCTCCTCATTAGCAGCAGTCATACTAGTATGAATATTAAACATCTCAACAGATAGTTGTTCAATCATGCATTTATACTCAGAAACAGACATGTCTATAGTAGTGAGAGATGGTACCTGAGAGTCTGATGGAGATGTGTCATCCTTGGAATTGGCCATCAAGGCATAGTTACAAAATTCTTGTTCCTCTCCATCACTATCAGAATCATCCCAACACTTCCCTTCAGCTATGTAGGCCTTACCTTGTGTCTGCTTTCTCAGAAGGGCCTCATACTTAGCTTCAAGTTCCAAAAACTCTTTATCCTTCTTTTTAGGCTTCTTGCATTCACTGGCAAAATGCCCTAGATCATTGCATCTATAACACCTAACAGATGACCTATCCACATGGCTGGTTTTAAATTTACTCTTGTTTGGTTTCACAGGTGCCTTGTTTTTGTTAAATGAATGGCTTTGGGTTTTAGGTTTGAAGGGTTGATTCCTCTTAAATCTGATGTTGGGAAATTTTCTGGCCATGAAAGCATATGAAGTATTTTCCATTCCATCTAGTTCTTCAAGAGTATAGAACTCTTTTTCCTCCTTCTCCTCAACAGGTTCACTCACCTCAGCTTCAATTTCTTCATCATCTACTACCTCCTCTATCCTTAGTTGGCTTGTAGATGCTTCTAGGTCTTGAATAGATTTGTTGAAAATCAAGGCACATGATGTGTTTATCATTCTGCCTTGGTTGGCTTAGATAGCCCTTTTCTGAAACAACTCAAGCTCATGAGTTTTTAAAACCCCATAGAGCACATCATATATAACTTTGTTCAAATCTCCTTCTCTTAGAGAAATGACCCTTTGCTCTATATGATTTGGTGAAGATAGCAGAAACTTCATGTTCAACTCTTTGGTGCTGTAAACCTTGCCATTCATTAGCAACTCAGTAACTAGCTTGTAAAATCTCTCAAACATCTCAGTGATGCTTTCCTTGGGCTGTGCCATGAAAGCTTCATACTGTGTGACCAGTATCTGTTTCTTGTTTTCTTTGACCTCATCAGTTCCTTCACATAACACCTCAATGTGATCCCACATTTCTTTGGCAGTGGTACATGATGCAATGTTTGCAAACATTGACATGTCCATGGAATCTATAATCAGCAACATGAGATGATTGTCAAGGGCAACCTTTTCCTTTTCTGATTCTGTCCATTTGGATGGTTCCTTGGCCACATAAGATCTTGGAACAGTTATGGTTCCAACAGTCTTCTCAGGTATTTCTTGTTGTGGAACAAAGGGACCATTCTTGAGAATCTCAGGATACAAAGGATGAGAGGCTTTGATGAACAACATCATTTTTATCTTCCAGAGGTTGTAATTCTCTTTGTCAAACTTAGGGACTTTCACCGTTCCTGTAGTCTTTGGTGTATTCGAACTCATGATCGTTTTTCTGTTTTTGAATAAATAGCCCGCTCTGATACCACTTGTTGAGTATTGAATAGAGTAAAAGAATACAGAGGGGGGTGAATGGATTCTTGAACTTTTCTTGTTCTTGAGTCTATGTAGCAAGATAGGTGTTTATGTGTGCAAATATATGAGTGCGGATAAAAACAACACAAGACACGATATCACTTTAATCTAATATTGTATTAGATAAAGATTGCTACAATCTATGAATACAAATGATAGTATTTTCAGCTTCAGTTTTTCTCAGAGAGATATGACTTACAATGTATGAAAAACTTGACTCCTCAAAAGTTAACAACTAAGGAAGTGAGGCTGTATCCTTATAGAACATGGATACAACCTACTTACTGCAAATAAGGTAGCTGAACAAATTACTTTCTAGTCTATCTATCCTTTTTCAGTAAGTGTCCAAACGGTTACAGATTTGACTTTGCAAAGCCTGTTCAGATCCACTTCTTTATCTCTTTGTCTCTTCTATATCTCTCCAAGCTTCCTTGTAGGCTTTCCAGAGCACATTACAGATTGTGGTCCATAAAGTGCATTGGCTTGTTGCAGGCTTCTAACTTGTACAATTTCTTCAGTATTTTTTCTCTAAGAATGTATTCGAGAATTGACTAAATAAGTGATTCGAGAACTAGGATTGACTTGATCGATAACTCTGAGTTCTCGAATACTGTTATATGACATATCGAATCACTTCTCGAATAGCTCTTTTCTCTGGGAATCCTTGAGTTGTCGAATAGAGCATTTTGACATGTTGAATCCCTGAGATATCGAATAGCTTTCTGAGTCCTTGAGATATCGAATGGAACTTTGACTTGTTGACTCTTTGAGAACTCGAATACCACTTTGACTTTTTGACTTCTTGAGTTCTCGAATAGAGCAATAGACATATCGAATCTCTGAGATATCAAATGAGATATCGAACATTGTATTCAGAAATATCGAATAGTGTCTTGAGATATCGAATCCCTGACTTCTCGAATGCTAGACTTCTCGAATAGACAAAAGTACTTCTCGAATTGGTACTTAGGCAAATTCTTCATTTCTTCAAATCCCAACTGTGATTTATTTGACAGTCTTCATCTTCTTGCTTGAGGCATGAACCTTGGAACTTCTTTCAAGCATTATTCTTGACTATATAAGTACAGTTACACAACTAGAATTTGATGCCTATTACAAGTACAAAGCAAGTAGAAACTCTACAACTAGAGGTTCCCTCAGTTAAGAGGTCATGTAAGTAATGCAAAGCATTACAAACAATTAGGCTTGTTATTAGAGTTAAACAGGCATGTCTCTGTGACTAACAATCTCCCCCAAATTGTGAGTAAGACCCTTAGTCTCAATTTCATGTCTGATAACAAGCCTAACATACATAAAGATAAAACTTTAAAAAGTACAGGTATGAAATTTGATTGAGAGCATGAGTTGAATTACAAGTTGAGTATTCTTACAATATGATGAAATACTAGCCATTCCCCTTTGATTCCATTTTCATTGCTTTGGCTGGTAGATCATCATATGCTTTCTGTTTTCTTTCTTGCTCCCTCCTTGCATTCTCATCCATAGCTCTTATGATTTCTGCCATAGCATCTAATTCTTCAAGCAGGATAGAGTTTTTGAAATCTTCAAGTACTGGTTTTAGTATGTTGGTAGGATTATGATTGAGTAGGTTCATTCTGATATTGACATTGTCTCCATTTCTTCTCCTATACTTCACCACGTAGGGATCAAACTGAACTCTACACAATCCCTTAGCCCTTAGCTTTTCTGCCTCAATTTCTTTCTCTCTTTCTAACCATTTCTCAAGGCACCCCTTCCTTATTGCTTCAGCATAATTTCTCTTCATTCTCACAAAGTCAATCAACTCCAACTTCCATACTTTCTCCACCTTGTCTTCAGAATCCAACAATGCAATAATTCTTTCTATCTCATATAACTTGCCCCAACTTTGACAACCCCCTTGTTTGAATTTTCTCTGTCTCCCATCAGTATACTTGATCTCAAGGAAGTTATTCACAATTGTAGCAGAGTAGATTCTTTGAGCTCTCAGAAATAGCAATTGGTCTTCATCAAAATCTTCATCTAGTGGTTGGAGTTTCAGTCCTGGAATGATTGTTAGGGCTCTTGACCTGGATGGCTTTACTCTCTTAGCAGCATGCTTGAAATTAGATCTTTTTACTTGATTGCTTGGCTGAAATTTTTGACCTTTGTTGGAAGACCATAGTAGTATTCCATTAGCAGTTTGCTTTCTGAAACATACACATGGTTTATTGACTTGAATCTCATTCTCTTCTTGAGGTAGTAAGACATTTGCAGAGGCCATGGAATTTGACTTTTGTAGGTCACTACTAACAGTATTCACCCTAGACTTAGAGTCTTGTGTTGTGTTGAGGTTACTGTCAGCAATGCCTATGGCTTGCTGTTTCACACTTGTCCTCTCATAGACTTTCCCTTGGTCATTACCATCTTTCTTCTCTTTGTCATCCCTCATCTTTTTCTTGTCTTCATCTCCTTTATCACTCCTGTGATGTCTTCTACTCCCATCACTTTTATCCTCATCTTTGCCATCCTTATTTCTCCTAAGCTTGGCAATTTCTGGAATTACACCAGTTGCAATAAAGGATCTGAGAATTTGCAGTGCCTCTAGTTCTTCAGCATTTCTGGTTCCACCCTTCTTCTGTAGTTGATCAGTGATAGCAATGATAAGTCTGTGATTTCTAGAAGTGAGGTCATTGGGAATGACCAACTGCTTGATGTCTTCAATTTTGGTGCCAGATTGGTAGATGATTGTCCATGGCTTCTTGATTACTTCTGGCAGCCTTGAAGGTTGATCATTCCTTAAGTCATCATACAGACTTTTATTGTTTATATTTGCATCCCTCTTCTCAATAAGCCTGATTAGTACATCTATCTCTGAATGTTTCAATGATTGTAGAGTGTTGTAGGTTAGATGCTAGATACTGGATTTTGCCACCATCATCACCTCCTTGAGCCATAAGCCATTGACTCTCCTAGGTATCACAGTGAAGTAATTAATCTGATCCCTCAGCCTCCTTAGATATATTTGAGTGTCATCAGCCTGTTCCCTTGAGACTTTCAGAAACTTCAAGAATGCATCATCATGGTATACATTAAAGTTTGCAACTTCTTGTAGCTTGGCCTCAGTAACCACCTTTACTTCTACAGGTTTGACACTTTCAACTTTGGTAGATGGAGAGTTATCAGATGGCATACTCCCTGCAATCACTGTGGTTGTGATAGATTGCTTCTGACCATCAGGAGTGGTGATGTGCATAGTTGGTAGAGTGACAAATGACAGAGAAGATGGAGGCTCATCAACTTTTGATTTTCCTTTGCCTGGCACATTGGGTATGGATATGGATTTTGAAGCTCTTTGGTGACCACCCTCATTTATCTTGATGCTTTTAGCTTGAGTTTTCTCCCCCTTTGGATTTGAGTTCCTTAAGGTCCTCTTCTCCCCCTTAGGCTTGTGAGGCATAGAGGCTTGATGAGTGACCACATGGTTTGAAGATTCTTCAGGGAGAGGGAGACCCATGTGCTTCATCGTTGCAGACAACATGGAGTGTTGATGCAGGAGAACATCAACTGTGGTGGTGGCTTGAGTGTTCAACTACTTAGTAAGAGTTGTTACCTTGTCTGTAAGATGAGCATTAAACTGAGTGAGAGTGGCTACCTCCTTTTCAAGTGCATCTACCTTGTTGAACAATTGAGTAGATTTGAACCCAGACAGGGATTGTTCTTTAAGTCTCTGCACTTCAAACCTAGTCATATCATGCACTGGGACTTCAGTGATTAGCTTATCTCCATACTGATTGGCAAAAAGTGTCCTAAGCATGGCATTGGCCTCAGTTATCTGATCAGAGAGATTTTGGAATTGGTGCCCTAGGCCTGTGAAAGCATCTTTGAGAATGGCTAAACCATTGTCCATCTTGGTGCAGGTAGACTTGCAGGCTAGAATATCCTTAACTACAGTCTCCAATTGAGGGAATTTGGAATCAAAAGTCCTCTTTATCTCATGCACCTCCTTGGTTGTGGCTGTACACACTTTATTAACTTCTGTCTTTAGACCCTTTCCAAGGTAGTGTGCATCCTTGAGAATGCCCTTGTAGCTGTCATTCACTGCTTCATACACATCACTAGGGGTGAGAGATTTGGCATTGGACCCTAGTGAAGTAATGTACTCTTCTCTGAGATACTAAAGACTGTCTGAGAGAGGAATATCGAAATGTCCTTGTAGCCAGACATCTACATTGCCATCTCTCTCAGTATCATCTAATATTTTTGCCTTCTGTAGCTCCACATCATCTCTGTGGCATAAGAGAATAGCTTCATAGTCAGTATTTGGCAGGTTTGCAGTGAGGAGGTTCTGAGCAATCTTTGTGAACTCAGGGATCTGATCCACAATTAAGCTTTGAAGTGCTTCAACCATCAATTGTTGTGGAACAGACCCTGATTTTGAAGCACTGTCATGTTGCACAGGCTTTAGCCATTGTGACATAAAGTCAGAGCTAGAGCTAGGCAAGCTAGACTCCTCAGTTATATATGCAACTTCTACAACCGGATGGATTGACTCTACTACTGGTGTCTCCACAGAAGTGGGATGAGTTACACCAGTACTTGACATAGGCACAAAGTCTCTAGTGACAACTAGTGGAACCTCTGTGTTTGTGATGGTGTCATTAGGATATGCCCCAGCATGCATTCCCTCAGCATCTAAATGTGGGTCCTGGGTGGTGAGCAAGGTGTCATGCACCAAGTCACTTGAATCCATTGGCTCGTCAAGAGAAGAGAATTCTTGATGATCAATGCCTTGCTCCTCAATTGTTTGAGTTGCAGGCTCCAAAGAAATATGAGTGGTAGATTCTGTAATAACCCTAACTTTAGAAAGGCTACAATGCCCAAATGAATAGTGATCTTGAGGAATTTAGGGAAATGGTGTGTAGGTATTCTATATTGGAGATGGAAAATGAACAAACAAAAACCATATTAGTGATATACTATGAAAATAAGTGACTCGAAATGACGATGGATTTCAGAAATTCCTGAATTTAGATTTTGAGGATTTTGAGCTCGAACGAACTTCTATTTATTGGATATTAAGGAACATAGAAATATTAAAGGAATTATATATTGAGGAATTAGTGAATTTAAGTTAAACCAAGGGATTTTTAAGTTAAGAGAATGCTAAGGGAATTTGGATTTTATAAACGATTTCAAAACCACTGGATAATGAGATATATTTGAAACGAACCACAATTAGACGAGTATGGAAACCAAGTAACCAAGGTTAGTAAATAACAAGGATATTTACCACATTAATATTTACAAAGGTTATTAGTAATTACTTAAGGTTAATAACCCTAGCTTGCTAAATACTCCTCAATGACATCACTAATGACATCACCTTCCACTAACTATGTTTAAGGGGCAAATTAGTAACTTCACATGAGGATTTTCCATAACCTTCACCACTAATCTACTAAGTTCTAGAATTCTCAAGATGTGTCAAGATTAAGGCAAGATTAGATCAAGAAACAAGAAATCAAACTCCATTTCTCTCATCCTCCACAAACTGTCCAGCAGAAACAAAATGCAAAGAAAAATTCATATCTCCATTTCTATCCATGATAAAATCACCAAATTTGAACCACAACCTCTCCACTCCATGGGCAAGATTCTCTCAAAATTTCATAGTCATCAAATGGGTGTAGCCTAGTCAAATACCTCCCCCAAGTTGAAGAAACCAAACTGTCCAGGAGGATTGACAGTTTCTGGGCTGATTTTCAAACGGCCATATCTCCTTCATTACTCAATGGAATTTTGTGTTCTTTATATGGTTGGAAATCTGGTGAGATTCTCTACAACTCTCCTTTAGAAGCCTCATCCAGAAAACGTAGGTAAGGCCTTCGTTTTTGCGATTCTTTCAACTGGTGTCAAGCTTCAAGGAGGTATAAATCTCAAGACCCTTTAGTATTACTTTGAATATATATGCTTGGTTATAGAAAACTTGGTGATTTAAGTTATGATAAGTGATGATTTATGATGATTATGTGTTTGTAAGTGGTTTGAGTTAAATATGGAAGTGTTTTGTGTTGGAAATCCATGGTTGGTATGATGACCACATGGTGTAGGTTTGATGTATGTGTTTGGTGATGGATTTGGAGGTGAGAAAAATTTGGAAAGTATGAAATTATAGCCGTTATAATGCCCGATTTTCGTTAGGATGTAATCTGCCCTGTTTTGGACCCTGTCTCCGTACGGTACCCTACTGTCTAGGTTACCAATTGACCATGACATGATAGAGCTTAGTTCGTAGATCGTTTTGATATAAGGTACGTTAAAATCTGATGAACGGTTTAGGAGAAAAGTCAGTTTTAGTGAAAGGTGTTCGAAAACCGGGAAACCGTAATTGTGTAAACTTTGAGACTCTGATCGACCTACCTAGACATTTTTAAAAATTATGAAACTTTGGGATGTTATAATAGGGTGATCAGAGAACCCTTACTAACTGACCTTGTGTCAAATTGTGGAATTTTCGAATTATGAGGATTTTTGCAGTCCAGAGTGGTTGTTAAGGAAATAGTGTGAATTGCTAACACTTTAATCGAGATTAAGAATGGTCGAGTTCTTAGAACCTTTGGGACATAAAGGCCATGTTAAACATACGGTATGTGACAAGGGTGTTACTAGATAAGGGTAGGTGTTAAGTGGAATATACTCTAATGACGATTCTTTTATGTGTTTATAGAAACTTCGGAGGAACCACGAGCCCTACCTTTGGGATATCGAGATCGAGGCAAGATTTCTTCTATCCCTACTTTGAAAAATTATTTATCTTCAAAGAAAAATGATTTTATGGAATATATATATAATTCTATTATTGCTATATTGTTAAGAATTTGTTTTCCTGATTTTGGAAATTAAAGGAAGATATGAGTATGGATATGGATTAAAGGGAGCAAGATTTCTTTTATCCTTATTTTGATATACTGTTTATGTTCAAAGGAAATGGTTTTGGTGGATAATATATGAATCTTATATGATGAGATGATTAGGGATATATTCCCTGTTTACTGAGATTTTTGAATATGGATTATGAATGTGGATATGATTATGAATGGAGCGAATATGCTCTATGGTAAAAGAGATATGAAAGAGAATGGTATCAGTTGTTATCTAGGGTTATATGGTTTATAATGCTATATTAAAAATATTCTTTTTGAGTATTAGTGGTTTAATAAATATTATTTGATTATTATTTACTACTCTTAAAATAGACGGAATATTTTATGAATATAAAGCATAATTGATTTCTTGTATATAAAAGAGATGTCTGAGTCACAATCAAGGTATTATGTTATATATAGATTTTTATGGAAATGATGTGCGAGAATGAAAATGATATGAGTAATAATAAATGGAAATGGAAATGATATACGGGAATGGAAATGTGAAATGGTGTTGATAAATGGAATAATGATTTTATAAAAAGGGGGATTAGCAACAAACTTGCGTAAGAGGCTGTGTCAGGGCTGTGTGCGACATAGTCTAGCATTCATTATATGATTCGGCACGAAGATGCCAAGGGAGGATGTTAGCAGGTGGCCTTCCTCCGGGAGGATGTTAGCAGGTGGCCTTCCTCCAGGGATGATGTTAGCAGGTGGCCTTCATTCCTTCTACCGGTAGTAAAAAGGACGGGTACGGAGGGCGACTGATCATCGTCCTTACGTATTCGGCAACAGTGAAAATCCCCAAAACTTGAAAGAAAGAATTGAAAATGGTTTTCAGATTTCTATACTGAAAACAGAAAAATGATATGAGAAGATGGAATTACGGTTACAGATGAAGAGAAACTGATTTTATATTAATTTATATAATTGTTACCTAAGAAAGATATGAGAAGATGATCGTGAAAGATTGTACAGGTTTCACATTATTTTGGAAGAGTACACTGAGATGGTATTTTGATTTTTATTTTATTTAAGAAGAGGAATTGATATTATATGATATTAGAAGAGAGACTGAGATTATAATATTATATATTTCTTTTCGTACAAGGATAATTGGAAGGTATATGTCTTGAACGAAAATAAAATTCCTTTCCATAATAACTGAAAATTGTTTTGTTTACTATATATATATGATGATTTATTTTCCTTTGATGCTAGTTGATAGAAATTATCTTGCTTAGCTATTTTAGCTCATTCTTGCTATTTATGTATACAACAACTAGGTATGCCGATACTCTGCACTACACCCCGCAAGAGAGTACGGGAAAGACGAACTTTTGAGAGAGTGTTGGCAACGATTCCCGAGGTAGCTATCGGACGGTTGGGTATTGATAGATTATGTACATTAAGTGTGTAAGTTGGTGTAATAACTTTTGATTGTTGAAATGCTTCATGTCGAAGTATTATTCAACAATGTATCTAAGTATGATCCTGGTTTGTAATAACTGCTTAAATCTAAACTTTTAATATTGTAGATGTTGTTCTTTGAGCATATGACTGGTGTGTGTGTTAATGTTTATGTGTGGGGTCTATTGTGAGTTTTATTATGCATTTATACTCCAGCTGCCAAGAGAAGAATATTAATAAGTGGAAATTGGTTCGTGACGGCCTGGATTCATGACCCCGGATTTGGGGTTGTCACAGTTTGGTATCAGAGCTTAGAGTCATAATGCTCAGGAACAATAGTGATAATAATAATTATATCAGTAATAATATAAATTGTGATCTCACATCGAGTTCAAGGGTGGTTTATCGAATGTGGCATTTATTTTAAGTAGTGATTATAATTTTATAGATTATTACTAATAAAGGTTTATGTTTATAGGGAGAGGAATTGGGTGAGTCGAGTTATGTTGTGAATGGCTTGGGATATATACATAAATGTATTAATCGGTGATATAAATATTGAATATGGAATAATGTATATTGTACCCTAAATTTGGGTAAATAATGGAGAATATTGTTATGTACAGAATTATGCCGCCTAAATGTAATACTAGGGCAAATGTAAGGGAAAATGAGGGAGTTTGAGATAATAGTGTAAGTAGATTAGTGAATAGACACTGATTGTTTGTGGAGATGAAAGGGTGAAACGGAGGTTGGTCGGTAAAGCCAAAAGATACCTTAAGGACCAAGACAGACTGAGACATTCCGAGATTGACTTAAATGAAAAGGCTATTATGCCAAAAGTGTTAAGTTTATGTAGCACACGGGATCGATATGAGAAAGGGAATATTTGATGTATCGGGAAGTGTACGTTAGAGAATCTCGTGAGTATATGAGATATGTTAGAATATACAAATACAAAGTATAGTTTGAAGGGTCCTTGATACCGGAGCAGTGTTAGGCTAAGACGATCAATATTACGTAAGTATATCGATTAGAAGGTTGTGATCTATTATGGGTAAAGGCAGAAAGTATTGAGCCAAGTCACGACTAGGTAAATGACGATAATTGGGATTTTCAATTGGGCAGAGGCTATTAACAGTAAATATTTTCAAGCTCCTAAAGCCCTGCTAAATTATATTATTGAGTTTCAAATTTTCCTCCACTAGTGAGTAATTATTCATTAAGTGCCTATATCTTTTCAAAACTTTCTGGTACCTTTGAAATGTGTTTCAAAATTGTATTAGTCAAAATATTCCTCTAAGATTATTTTCGGAAGATGGTATTTATCATTGTGATTTAAATTTCCCTCTATATTTCTTACTCCAACTAAGAGGAACAGCCTTATATGTATACACAAGGACGATCTGTCTGTGTGATAGAAAGTCGGAGGGGACGCCCTCACTTGTGTGATGTACGGGTTCTTCCATCATATTGATTTCCCAAATATTCTTTTGTTTCGAATAAGAGCTCTTTAAAACTCTTAATCTTATAAATTGTTAGGGGACCTTTATTGGTTTATGGGTTCGTTTCAATTCAAAGTTTCTCGGATTACTATCAATTGTTTCGAATATAGAAGATTTTTTTTTTGGATAGAATAATGGAAGTAAAGTTTAGAGTATACGTGATTATACGAGGAAACTTGAGATTTCAAGGGAAATTTCAATAAGAGATAATTAGAGCAAGGAGCGTTTCAATATAAGAAAGGAAGGAATATCGTGAGAAGAAATGGGTATATTTGATGATTAGTAAGAGAAAGGAAAATGAGGAATTTTAAGGCATAATTGAGATGTACTACTGAGAGTAAGGTGTATTTTGAGGATAGAGTTAAAATAAGGATAAACAAAGAAAGTGAGGATAATTAATGAAGGATTTCGAGGTGCAATAACTATTAGTAGGGAAGGCCAATATTGTGACTAATACCCTGAGTAGCAAAGAGAGATTAAAGATGTTAAGTATTCAAAGGATTAATCCAAAAGGTGTGAATGAGTAAAACTTGAGGTAAAGATTTTGATGAGAATAATAAAGGGAAATTACAGAGGTGGAATGGATAGTATATCATGAAGGAACTAAGGTGGATCAGCAAGGAGTAAAGAGCGTATAGTGATTGAACAATGGACATATAGGATATAGTATCCGGAGGAAATTGCAGGTACGCGCTAATTTAACCTCTTAAGTGTAAATGTTTGGTTAGGGATCGACTCGGTCAATGAATGGTGTAAATAAGTTAATAAAATAGATAAGAATAATTTATCTGTCAGGAAGTAAGATATGCTGATTCAGTGGGAAAGAATAAGGATATTTTGTGGGAAAAACACAACCTTGTAGGACACGAACAGGAAATATATATTATAAATAATATTTTCTTACAATTGTTTCAAGGAATAGCATTATAAGACTAGTTTCTGGAGGATTTTACAGAGACGAGATGTATTAAGATAAAGTACTAATATTTTATGTCATGATAGAGATCAGAATATGGCCAAACCATAAGTGAGATACACTACCATTCAGGAAAGGCCAATGTGGTGGCCGATACCTTAGATAAAGGAGAAAGGAGGAATGAGATAATATAGAATGACTGGAAACAGGAGGAGATTTGCAAGAAAAGGATAGTGAAAGTACTGCTATTGATAAGCTAAATGGAATGTTGATGAATGACAAACAAGTGTATGTTGGTGTATTTGCGCGAACAAGGTAGAGATGTTATGAAGGAACTAAAGGATAAAGGAAGTAGTGTGAGAATTGGGAATTGTCAAGCAAGAAAAGTATTCATTAGTATTTTCAACATGATTCCGGGACGGAATCCTTTTAAGGGGGGAAGGATGTAATAACCCTAACTTTAGAAAGGCAACAATGCCCAAATGAATAGTGATCTTGAGGAATTTAGGAAAATGGTGTGTAGGTATTCTATATTGGAGATGGAAAATGAACAAACAAAAACCATATTAATGATATACTATGAAAATAAGTGACTCGAAATGACGATGGATTTCAGAAATTCCTGAATTTAGATTTTGAGGATTTTGAGCTCGAACGAACTTCTATTTATTGGATATTAAGGAACATAGAAATATTAAAGGAATTATATATTGAGGAATTAGTGAATTTAAGTTAAACCAAGGGATTTTTAAGTTAAGAGAATGCTAAGGGAATTTGGATTTTATAAACGATTTCAAAACCACTGGATAATGAGATATATTTGAAACGAACCACAATTAGACGAGTATGGAAACCAAGTAACCAAGGTTAGTAAATAATAAGGATATTTACCACATTAATATTTACAAAGGTTATTAGTAATTACTTAAGGTTAATAACCCTAGCTTGCTAAATACTCCTCAATGACATCACTAATGACATCACCTTCCACTAACTATGTTTAAGGGGCAAATTAGTAACTTCACATGAGGATTTTCCATAACCTTCACCACTAATCTACTAAGTTCTATAATTCTCAAGATGTGTCAAGATTAAGGCAAGATTAGATCAAGAAATAAGAAATCAAACTCCATTTCTCTCATCCTCCACAAACTGTCCAGCAGAAACAAAATGCAAAGAAAAATTCATATCTCCATTTCTATCCATGATAAAATCACCAAATTTGAACCACAACCTCTCCACTCCATGGGCAAGATTCTCTCAAAATTTCATAGTCATAAAATGGGTGTAGCCTAGTCAAATACCTCCCCCAAGTTGAAGAAACCAAACTGTCCAGGAGGATTGACAGTTTCTGGGCTGATTTTCAAACGGCCATATCTCCTTCATTACTCAATGGAATTTTGTGTTCTTTATATGGTTGGAAATCTGGTGAGATTCTCTACAACTCTCCTTTAGAAGCCTCATCCAGAAAACGTAGGTAAGGCCTTCGTTTTTGCGATTCTTTCAACTGGTGTCCAGTGAATCCGAATTTCTAACTTTGTTTTTATGATTTATTTAGTTGATCCAAGCTAGTATAAGGTTATTTAAGGACTACCCAAGGCTTGTTAAGTGTTGTCAAGCTTCAAGGAGGTATAAATCTCAAGACCCTTTACTATTACTTTGAATATATATGCTTGGTTATAGAAAACTTGGTGATTTAAGTTATGATAAGTGATGATTTATGATGATTATGTGTTTGTAAGTGGTTTGAGTTAAATATGGAAGTGTTTTGTGTTGGAAATCCATGGTTGGTATGATGACCACATGGTGTAGGTTTGATGTATGTGTTTGGTGATGGATTTGGAGGTGAGAAAAATTTGGAAAGTATGAAATTATAGCCGTTATAATGCCCGATTTTCGTTAGGATGTAATCTGCCCTGTTTTGGACCCTGTCTCCGTACGGTACCCTACTGTCTAGGTTACCAATTGACCATGACATGATAGAGCTTAGTTCGTAGATCGTTTTGATATAAGGTACGTTAAAATCTGATGAACGGTTTAGGAGAAAAGTCAGTTTTAGTGAAAGGTGTTCGAAAACCGGGAAACCGTAATTGTGTAAACTTTGAGACTCTGATCGACCTACCTAGACATTTTTAAAAATTATGAAACTTTGGGATGTTATAATAGGGTGATCAGAGAACCCTTACTAACTGACCTTGTGTCAAATTGTGGAATTTTCGAATTATGAGGATTTTTGCAGTCCAGAGTGGTTGTTAAGGAAATAGTGTGAATTGCTAACACTTTAATCGAGATTAAGAATGGTCGAGTTCTTAGAACCTTTGGGACATAAAGGCCATGTTAAACATACGGTATGTGACAAGGGTGTTACTAGATAAGGGTAGGTGTTAAGTGGAATATACTCTAATGACGATTCTTTTATGTGTTTATAGAAACTTCGGAGGAACCACGAGCCCTACCTTTGGGATATCGAGATCGAGGCAAGATTTCTTCTATCCCTACTTTGAAAAATTATTTATCTTCAAAGAAAAATGATTTTATGGAATATATATATAATTCTATTATTGCTATATTGTTAAGAATTTGTTTTCCTGATTTTGGAAATTAAAGGAAGATATGAGTATGGATATGGATTAAAGGGAGCAAGATTTCTTTTATCCTTATTTTGATATACTGTTTATGTTCAAAGGAAATGGTTTTGGTGGATAATATATGAATCTTATATGATGAGATGATTAGGGATATATTCCCTGTTTACTGAGATTTTTGAATATGGATTATGAATGTGGATATGATTATGAATGGAGCGAATATGCTCTATGGTAAAAGAGATATGAAAGAGAATGGTATCAGTTGTTATCTAGGGTTATATGGTTTATAATGCTATATTAAAAATATTCTTTTTGAGTATTAGTGGTTTAATAAATATTATTTGATTATTATTTACTACTCTTAAAATAGACGGAATATTTTATGAATATAAAGCATAATTGATTTCTTGTATATAAAAGAGATGTCTGAGTCACAATCAAGGTATTATGTTATATATAGATTTTTATGGAAATGATGTGCGAGAATGAAAATGATATGAGTAATAATAAATGGAAATGGAAATGATATACGGGAATGGAAATGTGAAATGGTGTTGATAAATGGAATAATGATTTTATAAAAAGGGGGATTAGCAACAAACTTGCGTAAGAGGCTGTGTCAGGGCTGTGTGCGACATAGTCTAGCATTCATTATATGATTCGGCACGAAGATGCCAAGGGAGGATGTTAGCAGGTGGCCTTCCTCCGGGAGGATGTTAGCAGGTGGCCTTCCTCCAGGGATGATGTTAGCAGGTGGCCTTCATTCCTTCTACCGGTAGTAAAAAGGACGGGTACGGAGGGCGACTGATCATCGTCCTTACGTATTCGGCAACAGTGAAAATCCCCAAAACTTGAAAGAAAGAATTGAAAATGGTTTTCAGATTTCTATACTGAAAACAGAAAAATGATATGAGAAGATGGAATTACGGTTACAGATGAAGAGAAACTGATTTTATATTAATTTATATAATTGTTACCTAAGAAAGATATGAGAAGATGATCGTGAAAGATTGTACAGGTTTCACATTATTTTGGAAGAGTACACTGAGATGGTATTTTGATTTTTATTTTATTTAAGAAGAGGAATTGATATTATATGATATTAGAAGAGAGACTGAGATTATAATATTATATATTTCTTTTCGTACAAGGATAATTGGAAGGTATATGTCTTGAACGAAAATAAAATTCCTTTCCATAATAACTGAAAATTGTTTTGTTTACTATATATATATGATGATTTATTTTCCTTTGATGCTAGTTGATAGAAATTATCTTGCTTAGCTATTTTAGCTCATTCTTGCTATTTATGTATACAACAACTAGGTATGCCGATACTCTGCACTACACCCCGCAAGAGAGTACGGGAAAGACGAACTTTTGAGAGAGTGTTGGCAACGATTCCCGAGGTAGCTATCGGACGGTTGGGTATTGATAGATTATGTACATTAAGTGTGTAAGTTGGTGTAATAACTTTTGATTGTTGAAATGCTTCATGTCGAAGTATTATTCAACAATGTATCTAAGTATGATCCTGGTTTGTAATAACTGCTTAAATCTAAACTTTTAATATTGTAGATGTTGTACTTTGAGCATATGACTGGTGTGTGTGTTAATGTTTATGTGTGGGGTCTATTGTGAGTTTTATTATGCATTTATACTCCAGCTGCCAAGAGAAGAATATTAATAAGTGGAAATTGGTTCGTGACGGCCTGGATTCATGACCCCGGATTTGGGGCTGTCACAGATTCTGGAAGAGAAGTGTTTTGTAGATTAGATTTTGGCAACGCCCCCGGAGATATAGAGGGAGTTTCAATTGTGATGTGACCTCCACTCAGTGTTATGCTAGCCTTATCACTCCCATGTGCTAACTCTGTACAAATAGGTGCATTGGGGAGGATGCTTGATTCTATAGATGCACCCTGTTGAGAGGATACATCTAGTGAACTATGTGCCCCTGATTTTACAACTTCAGCCATTTGTGTGACTGAAGAGGTGGTCCTAGATTTCTTCCTCTTTGGCCTCTGTAAGGGTGACTCAGGTTCCTCACTACCTATATCTAATTCCACAGCCAATGTTGCTTCAGATAATATGTTCAAGGGTGCAGACATTACCTCCTTTCTCTTCTTTTTACTAACATCACCCTTTTGAGAGGATGATGCAGTTGGCTCAATGTTTGGTAGAGTGTTTGGTTGAGAGGGTTGGTTAGCAAGCCTTGGGTTAGCATCTTGTACTACTTGCTTAGGCTGTGCTAACTGTGACTTTGAGTCAAATGTTGGCATGTTGTGGGGGGTAAGTCCTAAATAGACTCTCCATATGGGGAGTTATTTTGAGTCTTACATCCACATCATTCCTAGTCTCCAAATTACCAAAAATAAGTTTGCTCATGGACCTAGGGTAGCCTATTCTACTGTTATCTACTCCAGGCAATTAAATCAATTTAGCATTTTTAAAGTTAAGTACAGATTGAATAAAGCGAGGGAATAAAATTTCAGTACCTCTCTTGGCTGTGTTCTTACCAAGTCTCCCATATAGCTCCTGTAGAATAATTTGACCAACATCTATCTTTCTCCCATAAGCCAAGGCATAGCCTATTTGCTGTGCAGGTGCATTAATCTGATTGAAGCTTGACTTCCTGGCTGTGAAGACTTGAAGAATGGTGGTAAACACATAACTCCACTCTTTCTGCAGATGCTTCCTGTTTAGCTTCCCAAGATTGATCACATCTGAGTAGTTGATGAATTCAAAGAATTCTTCCAACTGTGTATTTGTGGCCAGTATGTCATATGACTCTTATTTTAATTCCAGTGCTTGATTCATGTCTGCTGTAGTAATAGTAATATCCTGGCCTTGAATCTTGCAATAGACTACATAGGAGGTTATAGCATTCTCGAGGGCAATGACTTCCACAGTGGCAGTGCTCCAAAACTGTTCTAGGAGGTCCAGATATAGAGTTGGGTTGGCTGATAGTGCACTCTTGATGTATGATTCTGACATCCAGCGTACAAAGCACTTGAAGTTTGCATTAGGTGCTTCCACATCGTTAGTTATTGCGATGAAATTGGTTTGAGTGGGTATGGTGAGTTGGGTGTTTGCCATTTGTATATAGAAGAAAAGAGAATGAAGGTTGAAGAAGAAATTAAGCTTTTGCAGTTAGGGTTTTCAGAGGTTTTGGGAGTTTAGATGCTTGAGAAATCGAATGAAGTGAATCGAATAGATGTAGAATTGTATAGGTATGAAGTACTAGAATTGTCGATTAGACATATGTTTTGTATCGACAAGTCAGGCATTGGAGAAGTAGAAAACAACTATTCGATAAGTCAAGAAAGGCTTAATCGATAACTCAAGCATATTGTTGTGCCCAAAATCTCCATGGGCTAGATTTAGGCCCATTGGGCTTAAGGATCCAATCCGTATGATTAATATGGGTTATGATTGAGGTCCCTTAAGTTAAATGGGGCTAAATAGCACGTGAAATAGATCTGGACAGGTTCAGCTTCCCGAGAGACAGCTTCCCGAGAGACAGCTTCTTGCAGAAAGCTTCCCGAGAAACAGGTTCCTGCAGACAGGTTCCTGAGAGACAGCTTCCTGTACGAGAATAGATTTATTCCAGCAGAATTCTAGTATGATTAAGCCTCCTATTCTTTAGGAGCAAGTCATGAACATCAACTCCTTATTGGAATGTATTCCTTGGGTGCAGATGATCCTTGAATACATCTAATAGGACGAGAACTTGTAAACATACTCCTAGTCGGACTAGAACTCGAGTTCTATTCGACTTAGGTCGCCTATTCGTGGCTGAAATCTGGAGAAAAGGAGTTCCCCATGAATTAGGAACCTAGAATATTGCCGCCTAACCAGACTTCTAGTCCAAAAAGAACTACGTGAACTTGATCCCTATATATACAAGGGTACGTAGGCACCTTGAGAACATGTTTTACAAGCCTTGCGAGACACCTATGAGATTCTTGCTAACACGGTTGCAAGCCTCGCAATACACCTACGAGATTCTTGAGAACACACGACACAAGCCTCAAGGGAACTCGCGAGATTCTTGTAAACGCTCTCGAGCTCAGTTCAACCCCCACAAAAAACCTCCATTCTCCATATATTAGTTGATCGTTAGCCTTTACAACTCACCATAAACCTCTCAAAAGTTGTTACGAAATCCACTCATCAACATTGGCGCTAGAAGGAGGGGGCAGTTATCATCTTAAGAGTGGAAAGATGGCAGGCAGTTCTAATAGCGAAGCAACACAATCTGTAGAGAAAGATCAAACCCCAAAAACGAAGAAGATTACTCCTGCTGACGTCCTAGAGCATCTAAAGTCGATTGAAGAAAGGCTTACAACCCTCGAACAAATAACACCGAAGAAGAAGAAGTCGAAGTTGGCATCAAGAAAGAAGGGTAAGAAAGCTAAGAGTTCTTCAAAGAAGTTGGACATTGACAAAGAAGAACATGAAGAAAAGGCTGAGGAAGAGATCGAAGACCCAAAAAAAGATACTGAAGGTGAAGAAGATGGTGAACCGAAGGATAAACAACCTCCTGTTAGGGAACCTTCCATCGAGATAATTAAAGATGATTCAAGTTCAGTCGAGATCGCAAACGATTCGTGTATAGCAGATTCACAGGAAGCTGATGATAAAGATAAGGAAGCAAAGGACGGTGGAGCTGGTGATTTGAATGCTGAAGACATCAAGAAGATTCTAGTGAAACTCAAGGAAGAAAAGCAGTCAATAACAGGTGCGATGACCTCATCTCCATTCATCAAGAAGGTTAGAAAATCCCCGTTACCTAAATCCTATCGTATGTCAAACGAGTTTAAATTTGATGGCACTACGGATCCTGTGGAGTATCTGGGTCGTTTCAATACCGAGATGGAAGTTTATCAAGTTAAGGAGCCAACAAGGTGTAGATTATTGGCTGCAACCTTTAATGGTGGAGCTCATCAGTGGTTTAAGAGGTTACCATCAGATTCTATAGATTCTTGGGAAAATATGGGGAAGCTCTTCGTTACTCAATTTAGATCTTCCGTGACTTTTGCACCCCCAACCAATACCTTGGCCAACATCAAGCAGAGAGCAGATGAGACCTTGACAGAGTACCTCAAACGTTTTAATGTAGAGGTTCCCAGAGTTAAGAAAGCTCCTGACGAGGTCATTATGAGCTTCCTGATTGCTGGAGTTAGAGCTGGTTCAGAATTCTGGAAGGAGCTACAAGTACGTGAACCTGGTACACTAGTTGATTTCTACAAACAAGCTGAACTATATAAGTGTGTGGAAGAATCCTTATTGAAGTTGAGAGAAACAGAAGATCTTGGAGATGAAGCTAGTCATAAAGGAATCAAGCGAGAGAGGTCTCCAAGCCCGCAAGCATATGTTATTGGGGATCGAGCTTCCTCCAAAAGAAGTAAAGCAAAATTGAAGACAAAGTGCGACAATTATACCTCTTTGGTCGTTCCAGTTGACCACATCTTCACGGTTTATGGGAAAGAAGGAATATTTGTGAAACCTGCACCTTTACCTGTAGGAGCAAGGAAAGATATGAAGAAATATTGTGACTTCCATGAGGATAATTGCCATGATACTTCTGAATGCAGAGCACTGAAAGACCAAATTGAGGAATTGATTAAAGCCGGGAAGCTTGCAGAATGGATAGCTCGAGGTGACCAATAGTTGAAAGTTTGGGAGCTTCCTTAAAGTAGAGTTGAGAGACCTTTATTTATATGTGTATTTCCTTCTTAGAACTGGGGGGTAGTGCATGTATACCTCCCCAGCAAGCAAACCTATTTCTTTCGAGTAGTTTTCAACGAAATTATGAGTATTTCTTTTCCTTGTATTACGTCATACATGAGCTTATATTTAGCTTGTAAAACAAGGAACATACCTCATTCAATTCAGTGACCTGCGAGAAATACCTCACAAGTAATATCTTTAAGTATCTCTTGTTTCTTACAATGAGTTAGCTCGCGTAAGCTTAGAGGTACTGTATTGGGATATTTGTATAGAGGTTCATTCTCAGCATGTTTCATAAGAAGATAAAGAAGAAAGGAGAAGACATGTTAAAGCTACAAGCAAGAATGATGTGAAGAGGTAATAGTATTTATTCGAGCGTTAAAGAAAATTCGACATAGTTGAAGATTTTGATGAAGAGTATCTACAAGAGTATGATATGAGCATCTTGAAGAAAACACACAGTACTCAACTTCATGGATGAATATTCAACGACTTATTAGAAATTATCGAAGAATTGTGAAGCTTCTTGGAGTTAGTTCTTCATCAAAGACAAGCTTCCCTGAAGAACTGGGGGTAGTACAATTACAATTACTATAGCACATGGTACTTTGAAAGTTGAGGATTTCAAAATTTTGAGAATTCAGATCATGAACCTCACCATCAGGTCCAGGAAGCTCGTGATTTGATTCAGGAACCTCACGGCTAGGATGCAGTTTAGAAACCTCATAGCTCATATTTGGTTCAAGAACCTTGAGGATTGATTTGGTCTAGTATCTTGAAGAGCAGCATGCTTGCATCAGGAACACGTCAATGAGTTTTCAAATCTTAACGGAGGCTTCCACTTCACATCTGATCAGTCTACAGAAAGATCCAGGTGATTCCTCTCCTTTTATGCTTAGATATTCGTAGAAAACCTCCCAGGTACGCTCAGCAAACTCTTACTATACCTAAAGCATGCTTAAACATCTATGATATTGTGGTCGTATATGCGATAAAGCTATGATTATGTCTTTATTATGTTTCTTGATGTTAGAATGAACATGTACTTAACAGATTATAGGTTCCTAGATATTTACCTGCAATTCGTAGGTTCCTTGATATTTACCTACATCTCGCAGGTTCCTTGATATTAATTTACCTGTAGCTTATAGGTTCCATGTATTTACCTTTAGTTAACAGGTTCTATGTTTCTCACCTGAAGCTCATAGGTAGTAGCTTCCAGGTCTAGTTGTATTTATATGTGTCTAGTAGATTACTCGTTATTCTCTTGTAACTGACATCTTGCAGGTTCATTGATATATACCTGAAGTTGGTGTGTAACAGCTTCCAGGTTCATTGACATTTGTTAGAAGCCAATTGTTAGTTTCTGATTAGCAGCTTCTTGCATGAAGTTCCCAGCCAGCCGATACCTGAATAGAAGAAAGTGTGCTTACAGCAAGAGCTCCATGCCTGTATAGGATTAATCTAATGCCCTTCTGGATTCTCTTTATGCTCCATCCAAGGATTCACTTAGAGCCTAGAAGGACTCACCAGGTTCCCTAAGCATATCAATGTATCCACCTAGTGCCCTTATGGATTCTCTATGTGCCCATATAGGTTCACTTAGAGCCCAAAAGGATTCACTTGGTGCTTCATGCATCCACGCGCATTTGTTTGGTATCTTAATAGATTCTCTTTGTACCCTTTTAGGGATTCATTTGGTGCTCGATTGGTTACGGTTTTTGTCCTAAGCAGAGGTTCACATAAACAACCAGTTGGATTCAACTTATGCCCTTACAAGGATTTGCATAGAGCCTAGAAAGATTCACTTTGAAAGCCCTGTCAGCTACAGGCACTCGATAGCCAGAAAAGACTTGCAAGCATGAAAGATTCATCTCGAATAGCCCTATGAATCGTAGGCACACATTCAAAAGTCCCATAAGCATGTAGGCACCTAGTTAAGGGTTTTGGGAACCTAAGCATGGGTAACCTAACCTAGAGTTCGCTTGTACTTGAAAAGCCTTCAAAGGGATTCACCTTGTGCCCTTACGGATTCACTTGGTGCCCCTAGCATTTGAAGGGATTCACCTAGTGCCCTTACGGATTCACTTGGTGCCCCTAGAGTTTGAAATGATTCATCATGTGCCCTATAGATTCTCTTTGTGCCCTCTGCAGGATTCACTTAGAGCCTATAAGGATTCACTTGATGCCACAAAGGAATTCACTTAGTGCCCATCCGGATTCTCTTCGTGCTCTTGCCATGATTCACCTAGAGCCCGGATGGACTCACTTTGTGCTCCCTAAAGCCAAAAGGATTCATTTGATGCCCAGTCGAATTCCTCAAGTGCCCTTCTCAGGATTCACTTAAAGCTCAACTGGATTCGTCTTATGCCCTACTAAGGATTCACTTAGCGCCCAATTGAATTCTCTAAGTGCTCTTTTCAGGATTCACCTAGAGCTCAATTGGATTCGCTTTGTGCCCTCATCAAAGTGATATATAGATGAATACTCCCACTTATAAAGCTTGTATATGATCGAAACAGTTTATAGCTACAGCTTCCAAGTTCAGTGATATTCAGCCGAAACAAGCAGCTTTCAGTCAACCGCTTCAACAAGCTATAGGAGGTTCACGCATCATGACGGCTCGGGGGGTAGCTCAATTCCCCTACGTTTGCACAGAGAAGAGCTTCCATCTTCCAGGTTCAGTAACGGAACCTTAATCCAAACTGGCACAATGAAGCACAGATAAGTTCTACTTTCATGCCTTTATATTCTTAACTATCATGCATATTTTATGTCAATGCGAGCTTATATTCTGTCATGCTAAGATACATATTGCTTCTAAACGCGCATATTGCATGATCTTTAGAAATGAAATTTATGTGAGCTTATACTTAGGATGTTATCATGCCCTATAGGTTTACAGCTTATATAACATATATATTTAGTTTATGATCTCGAACGTGTTAGTTGAATCAGTCAAGTAGATAGTTGGTATGCCACTTGAGAAGGTAGCAACATATATAATGTAGATAATCATTCGTACTTACATACATGCATCACTTATATGTGATCTCTTCGGCTCGTATTACTAATCTATTTTTCCAGTTTTTAGTGTTATGCCCAAAAATTACCATGGGCTAGATTTAAGACCTATTAAGTCGTAGGTTTCAATCAACAAGTAGTGTACGAGTCAAGAGGTAGATCCAGTACTAGATATGAAGACCAAACACAGAGAAATGAGCATTAGTTGAGAAGACAGTCAAGAGATTATGAGTATCAAGACGTTCCTGATGAACCAGTAGCTGAGCAGATTACGAATGAACCAGTTTCCTCCCCGCAGAAGAGCCCGAATTAGCCTAGCAACAGCAATGAGAACAACAAGAAGTACATGGGAACTACAGAAACGCTCCCGAGACTAACAAATTTGTTATTTATGTAGGTACAGTTTCCTGTAGAGAGGTTCCTGAGAACCAGGTTCCAAGATAGAGGTTCGTGAGAACCAGGTTTCTGAGCATAGACATCAGAGATATCAAGAAGCCAGCTAGAGAGACGCAAAATCATCATTGGAAAGTACTCCTAGGACGCAGCTGATCCTAGAGTACCTCTGATAGACAGACATTAGATAGTCAAATGAAAAGAAGCTTATCAGATGAAGTAGCCTCTCGAGCAATCAAGTTATGATTTTCCAGGTTAACCTCGTGCCCTTTTTAAGGATTCATCCAGTGCCCTATTGGATTCGTTTTGTGCCCTCAGCATAGGTTCACATAACGCCCAATTAGGTTCACTTTATGCCCTTATTTTGATTCACGTGGTTCCCTTGACAATCTTAAGGTTCGCCTTAACCCTTTTAAGGATTCATCTAGTGGCCTATTGGATTCGTTTTGTGCCCTCAGCATAGGTTCACATAACGCCCAATTAGGTTCACTTTATGCCCTTATTTGGATTCATGTAGTTCCATTGACATTCTTAAGGCCCACTTAGTGCCCAACTAGATTCGCTTTGTGCCCTCATCAATCGATTCACTCAGCGCCTAATTGGATTCACTTTGTGCCCTTGTCACGATTCAAGCAAGAAGATCGATAAAGACCCGCATGGTTCACTAAGAAGAAACATGGGAGCACTGAAGGGATTGGACCTTAAAATATCAAGCTATTTAGGTTCCTCTCGCATCCTATGACTTCGAGGAACCGGGGGGGTACTTGTTGTGCCCAAAATCTCCATGGGCTAGATTTAGGCCCATTGGGCTTAAGGATCCAATCCGTATGATTAATATGGGTTATGATTGAGGTCCCTTAAGTTAAATGGGGCTAAATAGCACGTGAAATAGATCTGGACAGGTTCAGCTTCCCGAGAGACAGCTTCCCGAGAGACAGCTTCCTGCAGACAGCTTCCCGAGAAACAGGTTCCTGCAGACAGGTTCCTGAGAGACAGCTTCCTGTACGAGAATAGATTTATTCCAGCAGAATTCTAGTATGATTAAGCCTCCTATTCTTTAGGAGCAAGTCATGAACATCAACTCCTTATTGGAATGTATTCCTTGGGCGCAGATGATCCTTGAATACATCTAATAGGACGAGAACTTGTAAACATACTCCTAGTCGGACTAGAACTCGAGTTCTATTCGACTAAGGTCGCCTATTCGTGGCTGAAATCTGGAGAAAAGGAGTTCCCCACGAATTAGGAACCTAGAATATTGCCGCCTAACCAGACTTCTAGTCCAAAAAGAACTACGTGAACTTGATCCCTATATATACAAGGGTACGTAGGCACCTTGAGAACATGTTTTACAAGCCTTGCGAGACACCTATGAGATTCTTGCTAACACGGTTGCAAGCCTCGCAATACACCTACGAGATTCTTGAGAACACACGACACAAGCCTCAAGGGAACTCGCGAGATTCTTGTAAACGCTCTCGAGCTCAGTTCAACCCCCACAAAAAACCTCCATTCTCCATAGATTAGTTGATCGTTAGCCTTTACAACTCACCATACACCTCTCAAAAGTTGTTACGAAATCCACTCATCAACACATATTGTAACTCACAGCTGGCAGTTATCTAACTTAGAGTAAATTCTAAATTAGGTAAGATATGTTTTTATGAGTAATTCTGAATTTTGAATAAAAATCCAAAATCGGTTAAAATTCAGCGAGAAATCAGCCTTTTCAAATGATTCGAGAACTCAAACATGCTATTCGAGAACTCTGTCAATAGAGAACTTAAATACCTTATTCGAGAACTCACTCATGTCTCTGTTCGAGTTCTCTACAAGACACTATTCGAGAACTCAAGAGTGTCCTGGATAGGCTTGTTAGAGAAGTCGACCACTAACAATGAAATGAACCATTCGAGAAGTCTGACTTATCGATCTATTCTTTTTACTCATAGAAACTCAATTTTCACTATCTTTTGAAAATCTACCAAACATATTCTATAAAGAATATTCCAACAGATTAAATAGTGATGTTCTCAAAATTTCACAGAAATTTCAAGTTCACAAAATATGATTTTCTGATATATGCAGCAGACTGGAAATATTTATAAATCATATATTTCAGCCAACACTTACTTCAAAAATATTGAGCATTTAAATAAAGTAAGTGTTTACTGCTGCAACAACTTAGTTGATATATTCACTTAGCCAGAATCTGAAGAATTCAGCATTCCAATCTCACTAACCAACCTTGTGAAGGTGGGTTCATCTAATGGCTTAGTGAATATGTCAGCTAGTTGCTTATCTGTAGAGACATAACGCAACTCAATGGTTCCATTAGTTGCATGTTCTCTAATGAAATGATATCTGATGTCAATGTGCTTTGTTCTAGAATGATTGACAGGATTGGCAACTATAGAGATTGCACTTGTGTTGTCACACATGATTGGAATTCTTTCCAACATAAGTCCATAATCTCTAAGTTGGTTCCTAATCCAAAGCACTTGAGCACAGCAACTTCCAACAGCTATGTATTCAGCATCAGCTGTAGAAGTTGACACAGATTGTTGTTTCTTGCTATACCAAGAGACTAACCTTTGTCCAAGAAACTGGCAGCTACCTGAGGTGCTTTTTCTATCCACTCTGCATCCAGCATAATCAGCATCAGAATAACCAACCAGATTGAACCCTGTGTCCTTAGGATACCATAAACCCAAGTTTGGAGTACCCTTCAGATATCTAAAGATCCTTTTAATAGCAATCAAATGTGATTCTTTTGGATTGGATTGAAACCTTGCACACAAACATGTAGCAAACATGATGTCTGGCCTACTTGCAGTGAGAGAGAGTAGAGAGCCAACCATGCCTCTGTAGACTGAGATATCTACTTTCTTGCCTTTAGCATCTTCATCTAATTTAGTAGCAGTGGCCATTGGTGTCTTTGCAGGTGAGCAGTCTTCTAAGTCAAACTTCTTCAGTAAATCCTTGATGTACTTGGTTTGACTGATAAAGATACCATCCTTCCTTTGACTGACTTGCAACCCAAGAAAGAATGTCAACTCTCCCATCATGCTCATCTCATATCTGCTCTGCATGAGTTTAGAGAATTTCTCACACAACTTCTCATTTGTAGATCCAAATATGATATCATCCACATAGATCTAAACTAGGATAATATCATCACCATGCTTCTTGTAAAACAGTGTTTTGTCCAATGTGCCTCTAGTGAATTGATTTTCAAGAAGAAATTGTGATAGAGTATCATACCATGCCCTTGGAGCCTGCTTAAGTCCATACAATGCCTTAAGCAATCTGTAGACAAATTCTGGGAAGTGTGGATCCTCAAAGCCAGGTGGTTGTTGCACATAAACTTCTTCTTCCAACTCTCCATTCAGAAATGCACTCTTGACATCCATTTGATAAACTATAAAGTTTGAATGAGCAGCAAATGCCAAGAAGATTCTGATGGCTTCCAATCTAGAAACAGGGGCAAATGTCTCATCATAATCAGTGCCTTCCTGTTGAGAGTATCCTTTTGCAACCAACCTTGCTTTGTTTCTTATGACTACACCATTTTCATCCATCTTATTCTTCAGAACCCATTTTGTTCCAACAATGGTTCTATCTTTTGGTGCGGCACAAGTTCCCATACTTTTCTCCTTTTAAATTTATTCAGCTCCTCTTGCATAGCAATGATCCAATCTGGATCCATCAGTGCATCATCAAGTTTCTTAGGCTCAACTTGAGATAGAAAACAACCATAGAGGCACTCATTTAGAGTTGCTCTCATAGTTCTTACTCCTGTATTAGGATCTCCAATAATTTGCTCTACAGTGTGTGATCTATCCCATTTCCTTGAATGCTCTGTCTGATTTCTCATTCTTGATGTTGCTTCATCATCCAAGTCCTGATCATTCCCATTTCTTCCCCCTGTGATGTTGACACTATTCACAGGTGTGTCTTGGATGCTTGTTTCTCCACTATTGATTGGCACAAATTCTTCTCTTGTATCATCATTCACTTGAGTTTGTTGAACTTCAGTTTCAACTCCAGTTTCAATCTCTTCATCAGAATCATCTAGATTGTCAAACCTTAATGGATCTTTATCTTTATCATTGGCTTCTTCTAATCCAGGTAGTTTGCTGTCATCAAATGTCACATCTGTGCTTTCCATAATTTTCTTTTGACTGATGACATAAACTTTGTATGCAATTCTTTCTATAGAGTAGCCAAGAAAAATTCCTCCAAATGCCTTTGCATCGAATTTTCCAACATATTCTGAATTATCCTTCAATACAACGCAATTGCTTCCAAAAGTATGAACGTACTTCAGAGTAGGCTTCTTTCCAGTCATCAAATTGTAAGTTGTCTTTCCAGTGTTTTTGTTGATGAGGGTTGTGTTAGTGTAGGTGCCCTAGAGGCAATACATTGTTTCTTAAATAAACCTTATGTCATTTGATTATTAAATAAATGTATTTATTATGACTTTAATTACTGCGATATATTTGTTAGCATAATAAATGTCCTTAGAATCATGATACATATTGTAAAGTTTAAGTACATGACTTGAACTTGAGATTATATAATATATCATATTCTTAAAGGTCCCTAGTTGATTATTATTATATCAGGACAATAATATATATATATATATATATATATATATATATATATATATATATATATATAGACTAGTATGTTGTTTGACAGATAACCACATCTCATTGGTTATAAGTATGGAGATACTAAAGTCAATACATAGGTACATGTAGGAGTACATGGTACTGGATAGACCCAAAGTGAGATTCTTCATGTTTAATAAAGTCATAAGAATTACTCACAGTGGTAATGGTGTAATGATCCTTTGACTTGAGATCATTATATTTCTATACGAGGATTAATATACTTTGACTACATTAAAAGTTACCTTTGACCGGGTAATTATAAAAGTGGACATCGGGTATATTATGAGTCGTATGAGAAAAATGAATGATAGATAAAGGATTTAACCCTCCTATAATTAGGAGAGATATTATTGGCCTCTTGATTGAGTGAGACTATAAAAATGCATGGTCGTGCTCAAATAATGATTTGTTGTTAATAGTCTACTCATGGATCAAGTAAACCTGGATTAAATTATGAAGAGAATGACAATAAACATGTCTCGAGTTTAATCTATAATATTTGGTTAAAGGGATTATATTACACGGAGACATTAATCACAAAAGGTTTTATCGAATCACGATTTAATTATTATTTAATTGGGTAGCAATGATGTATTACTAGATGCCGCTCATTGTTTATAATTTTATTGGAGAATAAAATTATTGCCAATTAAATAATAACCTATAGGGTCACACACATAGAACATTTAATGGAAGAATTAATTTAAATTATGAATTTAAATTAATTAATGATAAAGATGGATTTTATTATATTAATTAAGTAGGACTTAATTAAGCTATAATAAAATGCAAGGATATATGAGATATGTTTTTATGATTTTAATAATTGAGTATGACTTAATTATTATTTATTTAAATAATAGGATTTCATTCTATTATTTAATAAATCAAATATGGGCTAGGTTTTGACAAGGGCTTTTTGGCTTTACACTATCCTATATATAAAGATATGGGGTGAGTGATTTTTGGGACGACAAATATCTCAGCCTTAGCCGCATAAACAAAAACCCTAAAAACAAGATCTCGTATTTTCATTGGAGGCTAGTACCTCCCTTCCGATCAAGAAACGTTCATGTAATTGTTCGTGTGGATACCGTAGAGGGGGCTTCGAAGAGGAGTGCTCTGTAATCGTGGGAGGCTTGCATCTCCATCGTTCTTTATATGTAAATCTTCGATAAGGTAAACGTTCTATCTACCATGATTATTCGATATATTATACATGGATCCGGGGCTTGGTTTCGATTTTATTTACTGTTTCCGCTGCGTATTGATGATCGAAACCAACAATGGCATCAGAGCTGCTTGTATAATATGATAATCTGGTCTTTAATGCAGTAAACGATCTGTTATATGCGTTTCCAGAACTGATTTTTGTTCCCGTGAACCCTACTGCATGCTATATACGAATTGCATGTTGCGTTTTTCTACTGGTTTTGATTCGTTAAGCGATCTGTTGCAACCTGCTGTGTATTAATGAGATTAAAACGTGATTTAAACTTCATGAAACCAGTCGATTAGCATGATTAAGAGTCATAATCAGTTCTTGCATGTTTACGTAAGTATAAACATATACATACACATGGGTTCATTTATATATGCAACAAGTTTTAGATTATAATCATCCATAATCAGTGATGTATATTTGTGATGTTACTGCTATAGTAAACGTAGGTCTGAAAATCAGTTTGAAATGCAAAATCGCGATCATAATGATAGAAACGATCGAACTGGTGTTTTTTTTAAAACTGCTGCATGAATGAACAGTACATGTGATGTGCATACTGAGTATGCGTATCTGCTAGGGTTTCAGTCTAATGCGCATACGTAGAATGCGTGTCTGATAGAATTAACAGATTAGGTCTTTTGCGCATACTTTGAATGCGTATCTGCTGTTTTAATAAAAAAAAAAAAAATCCAGCTAGGTTTTGCATGCTAGATTAAATTACAAATGTTAATGGTTAACTTGGAGTATGCAAAATTTTATTAATTATTAATTCTGATTACTAGATTAATATTTAATTAAAGTGCGTTAATTTTATTATTTATGATTTGATCATATTTAATTTATGTTGTATAAAATTGTGATTATACAATATGTGATGCTTTTAATTGCTATGTGAGCATGATGCATGGTTATGGCCCCAAGACCTAGTTTTCAATTTATTTTATTAATTTTAATTTATGGTTTGTAATAATTAAATACGACTTGCATGTCGTTTTTCTTTTTGTAATTATTTCATCTCGAATGCAACTCGAGTTCTTTTGTAAAATGTTTCAAGAGGAGCTTGGAGGCAATCAAGGCAGCTTTGGAAGCTAAGGAAGAGATTCATGTAATAATTAGTTATTACCACCATAGATTGACCTTGATTTTTCCATTAGCTTGGAAAAATCGCATAGGATTGGGCCATAACCATAGCATATTAGATTATGTGATGCACTTTACATATGATGCATGTGTATGATGCATGTGTAGAGTAGAAAAATGTATGCATATTTTAATTAGATTAATGATGTATGCATGTATTAGATACGTCACCCATACCATGCTTGTCATGCTAAACAAGATAAAATCTGTAACGATTCGAGATTTTAAAATGAACAAACGATCATGAGATTTCTGTGTTTATGAAACACGGAATTAAATACAAATTTTCAATTATTTAGATATGGGGAGATTTTGTCAAAAACGGGTTTTACCTGTAAGGAAGTTGGGTATTAAGTGAGGCCACTTGTGACTCCTCCAACAACCTGGAAATCAAACTATTGATGAATATTGATTTGAAGTATTTAATTCAAGAAAAAAATTGGGAATCTCTTTATGATGGGATCATGGTCGTTTTAATTCAAAACCCATTAACAAAATATTAAGTTTTAATCGGATGCTTTCCAATGAATGAACACTCATTAAATCCTAGATCGATAAGGGGAATGATTGCCAGTGGCAGGGGACTCCTGTCTATCGTGGTGAGATGTGACGAATATAAGCGGTTATATTCGACCGTTGTATCATTGGGTCTAACTCAACTGAGTCGTCATAATAAGGTGAAAATAAACGGTTATATTCAAATATTATGAACTTAGAAGCATAGAGTTTGGTTCAAACTCTATTAGATAGACAAGAACAATTGTTGTTCACCAATATCCAAGAATTATATATGATATAATTGACAACTGTTGTCTACCTAAATAATCATGTTTTAAGGACTACCAGTGGTTGACTTAGGATATGACGAAATATGGATCTTGGCTCACTAGAAAGATTTATGGGATATTCTTTCCGATTTAATAGTAAGGGTTATTAATTTGATAAAAATAGTGGGAGATATATTATGAATATATCATAATCATTTGAACATAATAATAATAATAACTCAGACAATCTAATGTTTATTTTGTGCTTTTAACATTGTAGATATTGAATAATGACAAACAACACAAACTCTCTATCCGTTCGATCAATCCTTGAGAAGGATAGATTGAAGGAGGATCTAAAGAAGAAGAAGGCTCAACAAGCTTCTACTTCAGGAATATATGTTATAGAAGTCAATCTGTCTACTTCTACATCTTGGGTATTGGATACTGGATGTGCTTCTCACATTTGTATAAATGTGCAGGAACTGCAGAGAAGTAGGACTTTGGCTAAGGGAGAAGTGGACCTATGAGTAGGCAATGGAGCAAGAGTTGCTGCTTTAGCCATAGGAACTTATTATTTATCTTTGCCCTCTGGGCTTGTTTTAGAACTTGAAGACTGTTTTTACGTGCTTGCGATTCGCAGAAACATTATTTCTGTTTCTTGTTTGGACAAGAAAGGTTTTTCGTTTATAATAAAGAACAATAGTTGCTCTATTGCTTTGAATGATTTAACCTATGGTGTTGCACGTTTATTTAATGGTTTATATGTTCTTGATTTAGATAATCCTGTCTGTAACATAGAAAACAAACGACTTAAAGTTAATGACTCAAATCAAACATACCTCTGGCATTGTCGTCTAGGCCATATAAATGAGAAACGCATATCCAAATTACATAAGGATGGATACTTGGATAAGTTTGATTTTGAATCATACGAAAAATGTGAATCTTGTTTGCTTGGTAAGATGACTAAAGCCCCTTTTACTGGTAAGGGTCAAAGGGCCACTTAACGTTTGGAGCTGATACATAGTGATGTATGTGGCCCAATGCGTGTGATGGCTAGAGGAGGCTACTACTACTTCATAACATTTACTGATGACTTTAGTAGATATGGATATGTGTATCTTATGAAGAATAAATCCGATTCTTTTGAAAAATTTAAAGAATACAAGGCTGAAGTAGAGAAGCAAATAGGCGGAGGTGCAAGTATTAAAATCTTACGATCCTATCGTGGGGGTGAATACTTAAGCACCGAATTTAAAGAGTATTTAAAAGAGTGTGGTATTGTATCACAACTCACTCCGCCAGGTACACCTCAATGGAATGGAGTTTCAGAGAGGAGAAATCGTACCCTGTTGGACATGGTACGATCGATGATGAGTCATGCAGATCTTCCAATAAGTTTCTGGGGTTATGCTCTAGAAACAGCGGCTTTCACACTTAACCGTGTTCCAACTAAGAAGGTTCAAAAGACTCCATATGAGATATGGGAGGAGACACGGTCAGGCTTGAACTTTATGAAAGTTTGGGGATGCAAGGTGTAACACCCCCAGATCCGGGGTCCGGGATCGGGTCGTTACGGTCTTATTTTCCATGATTAATACTTTACTCGAGTCCACAATAAATAAATCACCTGCTGTGACCCCACAATAATAACCACTCACACACACACAGTTATAGTCCCAGAGATGAAATTGAAATACGTCTTGCATTACTGGTTACGAATAAAAGTTATTACAAGCCAAAAGAATAACATCATAAGTTTAAAAGTTTTGCCGTTGATTAATCATTATTGATACATATAAGTAAACTGGAAATCAAGGCTGCTGAGCTATGCTACCTCAGCAATGGCAGCGATGATATCAACGGGGAGCCCTGCGGGGCGGGTAACCTGCTTGCGCCGAGTGCGCCTGACGCGAGCCATGTGACCTAGCTGTTGTTGTGACATAATAAATAAGCAAGGGTGAGCAACAGCCCACCAACAATATATAACTGTGCAGTAATATATAAGACAGTTCAAAGATATGTTTGAAATCATATGCCATGCATTAGAGAAAATATTGCCAGTTTAATATAAAGGATGAAGTTACAAGGTAACTCGATAAATGTATATTTTGTGGAAGCATATGCTATGCCCAAAATAAGCAAGATAGCATCATTTTCATAAAAATAGGAACTTGCAGAATGATATTGCAATTCCAGTTTGAAGTACTTTTCAACTCTGCCAACTATGATGATGTTGCAGAAAATTTCCAACATTGAGTGATGAACTAATACGGGAGCATTGCCGCGCCAGATGCCCTGACGTTTACGGGGATCAGCCGTATGTCATGCATCTCATCAGTCGTTCTCTACATGTAGAAGGTAGCTCCGACGGATTTACTTGTTTACCGCCCTCTGGAACTCCTAAGCCAACGGTTGGGCTATTGCTGGACCGGCGCCACTCGGCCACTTACGCGTCTCCTAGTTCATTCCATACCCATAACTTTGAAACATAAAGTTCGTCCCCCTTTCCCCAAGTATAATACTTGTTGATAAGACTCCACCAGGTAGTCATATCTAAATGGAAAGGAAAATTTACCAATATTTCCCAAGCTACTGCTTGTTAATGGATAATGACTTGTTCCAACATTCTTACCCCTCGAATAATGAGTGTGTACACGTAATGCCATGGATAATAGCAACCAAGTTGCGAGTGAACGAATAATTTATGACCGGGCAGTCACAAGATAAATAACATTCCTCAAGTAGGGTTCCCTTATAATAGAATCGAAGGGAGAATGGAATCACTGAGAACCTTTCCTTGATAATATAATAATAATAATAGGACTCTGAAATAATTTATATAATATTCGAGGGTTGGTGATACTATGTAAATGAAACCAAATATCTTGGAACGAGTTAGAAGAATTAAATAAATATTCCAAGAATATTTATTAAGTAATATGCATTGAAAAAGGGTTGCTCGGAATAATCTTTGAATAAATATTCAGAATAATATTCATTGAACAAATAATGAATATTCGAATCAATAACAATGTTTATTGAAGGAGTAACAGTCAGATGGACGTTGGAGATAATATTTATTGAATCAATAGAGAATATTCAACTCAAGAAGGACACATATTGATGGAATAATCATCGACTTAATATTTGGGACAATATTCATTGAATAAATAATGAATATTCAACTTAATAATATTTATCGAAGAAATGATTATTGAATGAATATTTGAAATTATGTTCGATAATTAAATCGAATTAAATAAAGGTCGAAAGTAATATTCCTTATCTCAAGGGAATATTCAAAGTAATATTTATTTAATAACTGGAGTTTGAATCAAAGTTCAAATGGTATTTATAAAATAAATAGGGATTGAATGAATATTCGAATTAATATTCATTTAAATAAATAAGGCTCGAATGAATATTTAGATAATATTCATTAAATAAATAAACTCGAATGAATATTCAAAATAATATTTATCGAGTAGATAAGAATGAATATTCTCCAATTAAATAACTTAACTGAGAGTTCGAAATAATATTCGAATATTTAATCGACTTTAGATGAATATTAAACATATAATATTCCTCGAATAAATAAACATCCGAGGGATAATTCGAATAATATTTATCAAATAATCTCAAGGGAATATTCCAATAATATTCACCAAATAATAGATGGAAAATATTTACTTAGTTATTTTCCTCTGAAAATAATATCAATATATCAAGGAATAACGACTCCCGGTCTTTAGTCAAAGAATGAGATTCAGATGCCCTTCGCTTAAGGGTCTTAGAAATTTCCGGCTTATAATTGATATAATAACTGTCTAACTTATAAGCCAACAATAATACAGGGAACAAGCATTTTCAAAATAATTCGAGAACAGGCATGCATGCTATGGCATATGTATACTGAAAACACATACATATATATATATATTCACAACAACAGCCTTTAAAAAGAAAGGTTCGAAAACTTGCCTGGAAATCGAGTACGAGGAGGGGTAGTAGTAGCGTGTCCCGGGTCGGCCTGATGATCTATAATTAGCCAAGGCATTCGGGATTAATCACTTAACACCTTTCAAAAGGTTACGTATAAACTTAACTTAAATCGAAACACGTTTTCAAGTTGTTTCGTTATACCCCTCTAATTCACTCTTATTATTGCCTTTATTACCCGACACTTGTTCGTTACTAAAGCATGACCTTATACTTACATATGGTAAGTATTTAAATCGTATAAGTTTTAAAGTCGAAAGATTAGACCTCGATATTTATCGATCGTTTTCTAAGTGGTTTACCGAAGTTATAACCAAGTATACCTCTTAGGGGTACTTTCGTACTTAACCTAGATTCGAACATTTTTATAAAATCGGAAAACGATCCATTTGACATGCGGTCTTCTCCCACACCTTCCTTTTTATCTCTATTATTTAATTATTAAGATTCGCCACTGATTTCGCAATATTAAAGGGATCCAATTTCGGTTACGAACTTTTGATTACGGTTCCGAACCCCTTTTACGAATTTAATCATAACTCCTAAACCGTAAGTCCGTTTCATGCGATCTTTATATCAAAACGAAGCTCATAACATAATCTAGCTAATCATGGCAAAAGTCGAAGCTAATCAGTGAGTTAAACCTTCTGTCAAATTCGTGATCTTAATGTTAACTAAATTCCGGCATTACGACGGCTATAAATCGAATATTTCTAAATTCCAAACCTTCCAATAATCAAGGTATCCATCCCAAACAACATATACATGATATATCACCATGAACTGAGGCCAAGCAATGCCTTTCCGTTCATCTAAACTGTTTTTAACATTTATGAAATCTAAATCACAACCAAGCTTATAATCATGCTAATAACACATCTCATACTAAAACCCACCAAGATCATGCAAAATCTCAAAGTAAGGCCTAGGGTTTCAAGTTGCTATACCTTCCTTGGAGTATGATCTAGCCTCACTATGCTTGGTATGATCCTTAGAGGTGCTTAAGCTTGCTAAATCAACCATGAAAAACAAGAAAAAACAAGATTAGTTCATGAAAACACTATTCACCCTCCTCTTAAATCATTTTTTTGAAAATGGAAAAAGAAGAGATTGAAGCTAGGATTTTGAGGAGATCATTTATATGAAATGTAAGTCTCACCATAAAAGTTACAAGATCAAAAGATGGTTGGAAGTAGGGTTTTGGTTTTTGAATTAAGGAGATAGCCGAATGGGTTGTTCTTGATGGGGGGGAGAGAATTGTTTTGTTTGCTCTTCCAATATTGCATAAAGTGGAGAGTTTTATGATAATATCTCATCTTAAGGCTACTTTATTAAAGTGTGCATTGTTGGATGAGGATTTACCATGACAAGTGTTGAAGATTGGATGGTTAAGGCTTAACCAAGTGGTTTGTTTTCTAAGTACTTAGTTGATTCACTAAGTATTGGTTACTTAAGTAACTATATGGTTTCTAGATATTTGTCACTTGCACACATGCATGCATCTTGCCTCCTCTGCTTGATTCCTTGTCCGTTTATTGCTTAATTCGTTGATCGTTCGAGGGAATAACTCATTCGTTTCTAGTTAGGGTTTTACCGAAAACCTTCTTAATATTTATAATACTATACCTCATCTTTCGTAATACTTCTTGAATTTAAATTCCTTAATTCCCTTTTATAAATCCTTAAGTCTTGCAGTGTCCAGGGAAATCTCGGAGAAAATGAAAGTGCTCTTTTTCTGAATCCGACAGCTTTTACATACACTTATATTCTTCCTGGATCACTAATACGAACTCAGAAATCCGTTCCGAATACCGGGTATAACATTATTATAATAATATTCCAAATTCCACCAAAATCACTATTCATCACTTATTTTTATTTAATTCTAATAATTAGGAAAATGAACCTGGTTCACTCTCGGGTGCTTCTTAACCTTTTTACGGAACCGCTGGACTTATAATAGATATTGATTTGGATGACATAAGAATAATTCTTACTTGAAGTAATATACTTATATTCTTAGGAGATAGATCATTCTTATCTGTGCCGTCAACCAAAAGTATTCTGCATGACATATAAATAATTGAATTCAAATCCATTCCATTCATTTAATAGATCTTCGTTACATCGCAGTCATAACCACTATTCATTCCCACATTATTACATAATAAAAAGTTTTAAATTCTACCAAAAATCTGGGTTCTTACACAAGGCATTTGTAAAACGTCAAGTATCTGACAAGCTTGGACCTAAATCCGAAGAGTGCAATTTTGTGGGATACCCTAAAGAAACAAAGGCGTATTATTTTTATAGTCCTTCCGAGCAGAAAGTGTTCATTGCTCGAGATGCTGTCTTCATGGAAAAGGATTTTGTTTCCAAAAGAAACAGTGGGAGAACTATAGATCTCGATGAAGATCAAGAACCACAAAATAGCATTGAACCTGAGATGGAACAAGAGCAGAATAACGATAATGCTCAAGAAACACAGGTTGTTCGTAGATCTGGTAGAATTCGTTATGAACCAGAGAGATATGGATTTCTTTTGACTCAATGTGGGGATTTGATGCTCATAGATGAAGATGAGCCTCTCACATACCAAGATGCTATGAACAGTCCAGACTCTAAGAGATGGCTTGAAGCCATGAAATCCGAGATGGATTCCATGTACGAAAACCAAGTTTGGGATTTGGTTGATCCACCTGAAGGGGTAAAACCTGTAGGGTGCAAGTGGGTTTTTAAGAAGAAAACTGACATGGAAGGAAATGTTCAGACCTATAAAGCAAGACTGGTTGCGAAAGGGTTCAAACAAATTCATGGTATTAACTATGATGAAATTTTCTCACCAGTTGCCATGGTCAAGTCCATACGGATTTTGCTTGCAATTACAGCATTCCATGATTACGAAATCTGGCAAATGGATGTCAAAACAGCTTTCCTTAATGGGATCCTAGAAGAGGATGTGTACATGACACAACCTGAAGGTTTTGTCGATCCAAGGAATGTTGGCAAGGTATGTAAATTACGTCGATCCATTTACGGATTGAAGCAAGCCTCTAGGAGATGGAATATTCGTTTTGATGAAACAGTCAAGGAGTATGGCCTTATTCAAAACGAGGATGAACCTTGTGTTTACAAGAAGGTTAGTGGGAGCCATGTGGCATTCATAGTACTGTATGTTGATGACATACTACTAATGGGGAATGACATACCTTCTCTAAAGGCTGTTAAGACTTGGTTAGGGAGTAATTTCTCTATGAAAGACTTAGGAGAGGCAACCTACATTCTAGGAATGAGGATCTATAGAGATAGATCTAAAAGGATGATCGGTCTAAGTCAGAGTACATACATTGATAAGGTTTTGCATCGTTTTGGTATGTAAAATGCTAAAAGGGGATATGTCCCTCTGTCTCAAGGGATAACGATCTCTAAAGACCAGTGTCCGAAATCATTAGATGAGAAGGACCACATGAATAAAGTTCCATATGCATCAGCAATTGGATCTATCATGTATGCAATGGTATGTACTCGCCCAGATGTTTCGTATGCTTTGAGCATGACGAGCAGATACCAGTCTAATCCAGGTGAAGGTCACTGGACGGCAGTCAAGAATATTCTAAAGTACCTGAAAAGGAATAAAGATTCATTCTTGGTGTATGGAGGAGAGGAGAAACTGGTTGTAAAAGGTTACACCGATGCAAGTTTCCAAACAGACAGGGATGATACTGTATCACAGTCTGGTTTTGTGTTTTGTCTAAATGGAGGTGCTGTAAGTTGGAAGAGTTCAAAGCAAGAAATATTAGCTGATTCTACAATGGAGGCTGAGTACATTGCAGCTTGTGAAGCGGCTAAGGAGGCTGTTTGGATTCGAAAATTCATTTCTGATTTGGAAGTGGTTCCATCAATTACAGATCCCATTGATCTATACTGCGATAATAATGGGGCCATCGCACAGGCTAGAGAGCCTAGATCGCACTCCCGATCCAAACATATACTCAGGAGATATCACCTCATACGAGAGATTAATGAAAGGGGTGAAATACATATATGTAAAGTGCATACAAATGATAACATTGCAGATCCACTGACCAAAGGCCTGTCGCAGCAGAAGCACGACGGTCACACTAGTTCCATGGGTATTAGATACATGGGTGATCGGCTCTAGTGCAAGTGGGAGATTGTTAGTGTAGGTGCCCTAAAGGCAATACATTGTTTCTTAAATAAACCTTATGTCATTTGATTATTAAATAAATGTATTTATTATGACTTTAATTATTGCGATATATTTGTTAGCATAATAAATGTCCTTAGAATCAGGATACATATTGTATAGTTTAAGTACATGACTTGAACTTGAGATTATATAATATATCATATTCTTAAAGGTCCCTAGTTGATTATTATTATATCAGGACAATAATATATATATATATATATATATATATATATATATATATATATATATAGACTAGTATGTTGTTTGACAGATAACCACATCTCATTGGTTATAAGTATGGAGATACTAAAGTCAATACATAGGTACATGTAGGAGTACATGGTACTGGATAGACCCAAAGTGAGATTCTTCATGTTTAATAAAGTCATAAGAATTACTCACAGTGGTAATGGTGTAATGATCCTTTGACTTGAGATCATTATATTTCTATACGAGGATTAATATACTTTGACTACATTAAAAGTTACCTTTGACCGGGTAATTATAAAAGTGGACATCGGGTATATTATGAGTCGTATGAGAAAAATGAATGATAGATAAAGGATTTAACCCTCCTATAATTAGGAGAGATATTATTGGCCTCTTGATTGAGTGAGACTATAAAAATGCATGGTCGTGCTCAAATAATGATTTGTTGTTAATAGTCTACTCATGGATCAAGTAAACCTGGATTAAATTATGAAGAGAATGACAATAAACATGTCTCGAGTTTAATCTATAATATTTGGTTAAAGGGATTATATTACACGGAGACATTAATCACAAAAGGTTTTATCGAATCATGATTTAATTATTATTTAATTGGGTAGCAATGATGTATTACTAGATGCCGCTCATTGTTTATAATTTTATTGGAGAATAAAATTATTGCCAATTAAATAATAACCTATAGGGTCACACACATAGAACATTTAAAGGAAGAATTAATTTAAATTATGAATTTAAATTAATTAATGATAAAGATGGATTTTATTATATTAATTAAGTAGGACTTAATTAAGCTATAATAAAATGCAAAGATATATGAGATATGTTTTTATGATTTTAATAATTGAGTATGACTTAATTATTATTTTTTTAAATAATAGGATTTCATTCTATTATTTAATAAATCAAATATGGGCTAGGTTTTGACAAGGGCTTTTTGGCTTTACACTATCCTATATATAAAGATATGGGGTGAGTGATTTTTGGGACGACAAAAATCTCAGCCTTAGCCGCATAAACAAAAACCCTAAAAACAAGATCTCGTATTTTCATTGGAGGCTAGTACCTCCCTTCCAATCAAGAAACGTTCTTGTAATTGTTCGTGTGGATACCGTAGAGGGGGCTTCGAAGAGGAGTGCTCAGTAATCGTGGGAGGCTTGCATCTCCATCGTTCTTTATATGTAAAGCTTCGATAAGGTAAACGTTCTATCTACCATGATTATTCGATATATTATACATGGATCCGGGGCTTGGTTTCGATTTTATTTACTGTTTCCGCTGCGTATTGATGATCGAAACCAACAGGTTCTGTTCTGGATATAGCATGCAGTGCTCACAGCCTCAGCCCAAAAACATGTAGGCATCTTTGCATCAAGCAACATTGTTCTAGAATCCTTAATTAGAGTTCTATTCTTTCTCTCAACAACTCCATTTTGTTGTGGAGTCCTTGGAGCAGAGAATTGCTGAGAAATTCCATTCTCTTTGCAGAATGCTTCAAGTATGGCATTTCTGAACTCTGTTCCATTATCACTTCTCAGTGCAATCATACTTGCATTGTTGGCCTTTGCTTCCTTGTCAACTTTCTTTATGTGCTCAATGATTACTTGTGGAGCCTCATCTTTTGATGCCAGAAATTCCACCCATGTATACCTTGTAAAGTCATCAACCATTACTAAGGCATACTTCTTTCTTCCTAGTGACATAATATTGATAGGCCCAAACAAGTCCATATGAATGAGTTGTAGGGGCTTGGTTATTGATGTCACTGTCTTTGACTTGTGGCTCGATCTTTTCATTTTTCCTCTTTGACAAGCCTCACACACTCCTTCTTGACAGAATTCAAGTGTGGGCATGCCTCTCACTAACTCTCTTTTGACGAGAGAATTAATGGCTTTGAAGTTCAGGTGTGATAATCTCTTGTGCCACAACCAACAATCTTCATTTGATGCTTTTGAGTAGAAGCAACAAATTTTGTCCTTGTTTACAGAGTCCATATTGGCTACAAACAGGCTTCCTTTCCTTACTCCAGATAGATCAAAATCACCAGTCTTCTTGTGGGTGATCAAACATTCATCTTTGCCAGAATCCACCTTGAATCCTCTATTAGTAAACTGACCAACACTTAGCAGATTATGCTTGAGTCCCTTGACTAGTGCTACATCTTCAATGATGACATTTCCAACTTTCAACTTGCCATATCCCAATGTGTTACCCATGCTGTCATCTCCAAAAGCAACCATTGGGCCAACCTTCTCCTCATACTGTGATAGCAGGGCCATATCACCAGTCATATGATTTGAGCATCCACTATCCAAAATCCACATGACTTTCTTTTCACTTTCTTTGCCCTGCAAACACAAAGGTATTACTTCTCCTTTGGTACCCAAACAAGTTTGGTTCCATGTGACTTAGAAACAGTTTTATCATAAACAACATGCTTATCAACTTTCTTGGTGTTAGTCTTCTTGTCACTGTTAGAAGTCTTAGAGCTTGAGGTCTCAGACTTAGGTGACAAAGGTACCTTCTTAGCTTTAGGAGGACTTGAAGACTTTGACCTTGTGTAGTGTGTGTGAGAATTATGACTGATACAACCATCAATGAATTGCCTTCTCAAATTGAAACAACTAGTCATAACATTCATATTGCATGGCATGCAGTCAAATTTATCACAAAATGGTGCATCTCTATGTCTTAGAGGCACAGAACAATCATAGAAAGGTTTGGGCACACTACCAATAGGTTTCTTGCATGCATGAGTTAGATGATTGGTACTGAAACAGTTCTGACAAGTTTTCCTAGGGGCATTAGGCATATAAGCATAGTTGTTATCTTTGTTAATCCCTAACTTGACATTTCTGTTTTATTTCTTCTTAGTAACTTTCTTTTCAGATTCATGATTTCCAGCTGAAACGAATTTCACAAACTTTTCAATCTTAGGTCTATTACCTACTGGCTCCTTGGCTTTGGCTTTGACACTCTTACTCTTGGAGGATTCCTGTTGTTCACTGGACTGTGCCTCATCCTCATCATTCAACATTTGCTTGATGAGTAAGGCTTCCTCATCAATTTCAAGTGTTGGATGTTTAAAAATAGGAGTCTCAGTCTTTTTCAAGATGTGAGGGACTTCCTCTTGAACAGCAGTGTCATCTTCAATGACAGCATAGCCTTTTCTCTGGTTAAGAGTGCCATAGTCAAGTCCAATAGCAGTCTTAGGTTTTGCTTGAATTTTTTCACAGTAGGATTGCACTAGACCAGATGATTTCTTAAACGTTTTCAGTTTGAATTCATTTTCAGCTAATTCATCCCTAAGAGCCTTTTCCACTTGACTAGCACATAAAACCTTATTCTGCAAATATTCAACTTCTTTCTTAAGGTTTTCTGCTTGCATAGCAGTTAGCTCAAGTTCCTCATTCTTTTTTATTAACATTTCATTTCAAGTAGACAGTTTAGCAATCTCCTCATTAGCAGCAGTCATACTAGTATGAATATTAAACATCTCAACAGATAGTTGTTCAATCATGCATTTATATTCAGAAACAGACATGTCTATAGTAGTGAGAGATGGTACCTGAGAGTCTGATGGAGATGTGTCATCCTTGGAATTGGCCATCAAGGCATAGTTGCAAAATTCTTGTTACTCTCCATCACTATCAGAATTATCCCAACACTTCCCTTCAGCTATGTAGGCCTTACCTTGTGTCTGCTTTCTTAGAAGGGCCTCATACTTAGCTTCAAGTTCCAAAAACTCTTTATCCTTCTTTTTAGGCTTCTTGCATTCACTTGCAAAATGCCCTAGGTCATTGCATCTATAACACCTTATAGATGACCTATCCACATGGCTGGTTTTAAATTTACTCTTGTTTGGTTTCACAGGTGTAAGAACCCTAATTTTTGGTAATATTTTATTTTGTTTAATATCTTGTGGCAATGACAATATGGAACCTTTCTGGTCATCCCTGTGATTAATAGGATTGATTGTCTGAGAAACTGTGTTGTTGTATTCCCTATGTAAGATAAAAAGGGAGATTGTGAAGGCAGGAGTCTTATTGTTAGTGAGATTTATAAAACTTGGGATTTGAGAATGATTAGAGTGTTACAAGATTTATTAAGGATCATGACAAGGAATTATGGACATTAGAGGAATTTACACAATTGGTACTTAAGGGATTATAGGGGAAATCCCTACGCGACAAAATATTATTATGAGGGATTAATTAAGATACGATACGAATTAAAGATTAAATGACAAGTATTGGTGGAAGGATAATAATACAAGGAGTAGTATTGCATGCAAGCTCATGCAACTAAGTAGTTAGGAAAACAAACTAGATGAACCAAATAGCAAGGGGAATAGTAACTAGTTGGCTTGCTTTTCAAAAAGAGGAGACAAGAAGTACCACTAGCCATGCTTATAGCCATGCCTATGTTGTACCATGCATATACTTACAATAATACATATCACCCAACCACTAATACAATCATTCATCCAACTCAAAAATCAAAACACAAAACACTCTCTTCCTCCCTTGCCAAGGAAGCTCTCGGCCTAAGCTAAAAAAGGGAGAAGAAAAATTCTTCTTCCCCATTTCCCATCACTCATAATTCACACCATAAATCCTAGGTCATCTACACCATTTAGGCAAGGTATGTTATCAATTTCACTCCATTTCATCCACCCAATTTCAAGTTATAAAATGTTAAAGATTGGGTGAATAGTAACCATGTTTGATTTTCTTTTAGATCTTGGATTATAAGTGTTGTAGGAGATCATCTAAGGTGTTGTTGTGTTGTGAAAAGCTTACCCAAGGTCCCTAGGAGCTCAAGAAGGTATAAAAATCACAAACCCTCTTGGTTATGTAGTATTTATAATGTTTGGTAGTAGATCCATGCATGTATGAGCTAATCTTGGTTGTATAAGTGTTGGATGACTTGGATCTTGAGTTTTTATGTTGATATTGTGACTTTTATGATTATGGATAACATATGTATCTCCATGAGTGTTATGAACCATGATTTGAGTGTATTAAGTGTTGGTTGTATGGTGGAATTGTGAAAAATGATTGATCTAAGTGGTATGTCCATGCTGAAATTTTCCAGGAACATTGACCTGTATTGTGACACGATTTTGAACCCCCAAATGATGTCCCCTGATGTCCTACCTTATATTGATGGAAAGATAATTGAATGTAGTTTCTGGATATGTAAGATTCATAGCTAGGTGATGTGTGGACTTTTAGTTATGGCCGGAGAAGTGAATTTTGTTTCTGGACTATGGACTGCATAAAGTGACCCCCTTGTGAACCTTGTTTAAACACCTTAAAAATATTTGGGATCATGGAAAAATTAGAGAAGCTAGGAAATACAGTGGTGAAGGCTACCCAAAAAGAATTGGATTAAAATATGAATTTTTGGATTTTATAAAAATGCTAGAGTAAATTTCGCACAAGGGAAAAAGTCGTTAGTGGAGCATAATTCTAGGAGTAATGGTTATGGTTCGAACGTGGTAACTAAATTAAGTCGAGTAAGTGACGAGCGTAAACGAGTGATGTCATGGACCTATAGTGGGGCTAGGGAGTCATAAGACGAAGTCGTTAAGTTAATTTCGTGTCCCCCTTAAAACCCCGTAATTAGAAAGAAATTGTTAAGGTACTAACGAACGATTATTGTTTATGTATAGATCGTTCGAATTCACACGCTCGACCACCCCAACCAAACCAAGGCAAGTTTACTTTTCAAAACTTATACATATACAAGGATTTTCACTGTTGTGTTTGTAGTTTTCAAATTATATCAAATGCTATGTTTATCGAAGTATTGATGCAATTGAGATTAAACAAGTACATGTATGCTTTTACCCCTTGAACTTAGATTGAAATGTTTTCTTCGGACAACGACTCTAGCAATAGAGGTCGTAGCGGTCCGTATATACTATTGACCGGGGAGCGGTATATTATTATATCGTATCTATATTGCGAAAACCCGAAGGGTCATTCGGGTGGTATCGTATATTCAAATAACTATTATTATATCTTCGTAAATACTCGAAATCCTATCTTGGATTGAAAGTTTATTTTATTAAATAATTATTTTATTAATTATTGATATTAAATCTTAAAATATCATTTAATAATTATTGTTCACTATTTTAAAAACGAAGTTAATCCAAGATACCTTTTAATACTTTCAAACTCGAACTTTTTCGAACTCAAAACATTTTCGAAAACCCCCGGTCAGGTCCTGCTTCTCGTATGATTTCAAGAATTATCGGTCGACTGATGTCGAACCACAACTACTCTATTTTCAATCAAAATCTGGTTTTTAAAAGAAAAAAGAAAAAGGGACTCTGGCAGGTGTGGGAACCGTTGACGAACGATTCCCGGGATGTGTAAGCGGCCGTGAGCCAGGCGGTCCATCAATTATTATTCCGACCCATGTGTTGCCGAAGGATGATTACGGATGTAGTTTTCATCGAGGGTGATTACGGATGTAGTTTTCACCCGGGGATAGTTACGGATGTAGTTTCTATCCTTCTACCGGTAGAGAAGACCCGCGGATTATTGGACTCGGATGTGGCGACTGATCATCGTCAATCCCTGTCAGGTTTTATGTTTTCTTTAAGTCCCATCCTCCACTTTGGAAAAATACTCGAACACTGCTTCTTGGGCCTAAGTGCCAAGTTGCCGATAGTGTGATTTTTGATGAGAAAATATTGACATCGTGCAGTATCTAGAACTGCAAGATTTTCCATAAAGATTGGCACGTGTTAGTGCACTCTTGCAATTGTTTCGAAGAATGAAATGTTTTTGTATGAGAAACCTTCTAAGCTAATGGAAGGAAAGAGGTTTTCAATGATGTATTCCCTGTACAGTATGTTAATCGTAGAGTGTTTTGCCAAAAATGATATACTCACATGTATATATTTTAAACTTGAGATATATTGAAATGGGAACCTTATAAGGGGCTCATATGTTATCCTAAAGCTCCTTAGTGAGTATAGATGTTTTATTCAAACTCGGGCACATATATTGTCCAATTATGTTTTGAAATCTGAGATATATACCCATATAGTTGGGAATGTTTTCGAAATAAACCACATTATTATTTTACAAAATAGTGAACTTGCTGAGCATTATGTAGCTCATTCTTGCTTTATAAAAACTTTTCAGAAAGGGAAGAATGTGGCCGATTAACTCCGCACCAGCAGAAGAGGAGTAGAAGAATTACCCGGAGATGATTTAGTCCATGATAAACACTACAGAGTAGTCTGATAGGTTTTCAACTGTAATAGTAAGACTTGTCTTCAAGTGTAGTTGTATAAGTGGAATTGCGTAAGACTCTGGATTGTACAGATGAATTGTAATATTTAGTGTTACTTTTGGTTATCGTTTCTGAGGCTCTAACTTGATTGTATGTAAGATTGAGGTATGGATGGATGTATTGTTGAGTTGTAAAGTTAATACAGGTATGATATGGTTGGATGATGATGTGACGACCCGAATCTTTGACCTCAGATTTGGGGGCGTCACAGAAATGGTATCAGAGAGATAAGTTACAGTACTCAGAAACGAGAGTGTTGAGAGTTAAGTCTAAGTAGGGGAATGACATAAGAGATCGTAGTAAACTTATGATTGGACTACCGGAAGAGGTACCGGTGAGTAGAATGGACTGGAGTGTTTACTAGAGGTATTATACTAGGGTCGATAGAATCCTTAGAGACCTTCAGAATGATGAATAGAGGTTTGAGAGTCGTACATGACCTATCATAGGTAATGATATAGGAAGCAGAGCGAAATCTCAAGAGCAGCTGAGATAGAGGTGATATTGCCAATATGATCGGATGACTAGGCTGGCATAAATTTTATGGCCCATAGTCCTCCACAGTTTAAGAGGCAGCATTTTAAGAATCAAGAAGTTTAGACTTCCCTACATAATTAAGGGTACTTAGTACTTGGAATAATGACAGTCTTTTACTTTGGCTATAAGATTCGATTTTCGATAAGTAACGGGTTTACCTGAAAGGTGGTTACTATGCCGTTGTGGATTTCATTACCCTTTATGGCAAATTTTACATGTGTTATACGAGAATGTTATCATAAGACGAGCGTGCTAGATAATTCCACGCATGATTCGGACGCTAGAGCATGGTAGTTCAACTTAGAGAACAAACAAGCAGAATTAACAAAGCGACTCTAGTGAAGTTGAATATGGTTGCAACAAGCGATACAGTGATCTCAGAGTCTACCAAAGGAAGAGACCAGTGAGTCCATACTGGAATTATTTGATAGAAATTTTAGCAGAGACTACGCATATATACTTGTAAACCTATATATTGCTGGTAACGTATGTTCACGTGCACACACACCGCCACTGAACCTATGGACTGCATTGAGATCCCTGAGAGATCTCTTTGATCTGTTCCCAGGGGGAACTGGCCACTTGTGATTCATGTCGGAAGGCATGAAGTAGGACCCTATGGACTTAGCAGGTGTCCCCGAAATGATGTGAAGTTTGGTCTTCAAGATAAAGCACAGAAATGATAGATATATTTGTGAAACCCCAACTCGATGAATGACTTTAAGATGATGATTGAGAGACACACTAGTTGGTGTCTTGTATTACGAAGACGAAGAGATGGAGTTACCCTCATAGTGGTGATAATGAGATGCACGAATGATTATTAACTCATTTTGGTAACTACCGGCTGGTGCACTACTTCATTTTTTTTAAACTTTTCATTAACCATGTTACCTCGATTAGTTTATATCAGGTAATCCTTCTAGCTTTCTACTTCAAACTTGTGGAATAACCACCAGTGATATACTTTCTCTAAACCGGGACTCATCCAAAGTATCTTATTTGATCCCCGAGTATTTTATTTGAAGTTTATAATTATTTCGTTCTGCTCAGGCCTATTTACACTTTCCTTCAATTATCCAAGGAATGTTCAACAATTGTTTCCTTAATTAATCAATGAATATTCCTAAACGAATATTGATATTTGACTACTTCTTTCATACTTGCACTCTTCAGTCGAGCCCATAAATATTTATCAACTTGTTGAGAACAGGGATGATCTAACATCCAGACATCCTTCATAAATTCTTTTCTTCTATTCAAGATGAGATTGTACATCGTACATTGAAATCATAGTAAGGATATCATTTTGATATTGGTATTCTGAATTTAATTCTACTATAGGATCTGATAAAGCATGTGTACGGAGGCACCCTTGGGTGGACCGTTTCACTAATAGGTAATATTTGATGAGAGGTTATCGGTTGTTCCGATACCTAGAACATTCTCTTCAGATTTCATAGTTTTCTTTTTCAAACTTAATAACTTCTTATTTCCATTCGTTGTCCGAGTAGCCTAAAGTTTCTTCAGTGGCTACGATGTTGAAATTCTGTTCTAGCCAATTGAAACTGGCTAGTCGATATGTCAATATGAATGACTAGTGGATTGTTCTAACTAGTCAAAATTGTAATGTTGTGAAGAACACCTAGCTAATTGTCCTAGCCAGTGGTGATGTCTCAAACAAGTGAACTAGCAAATTTTGTCTAGCTAGTTGCTAGTGTTTCTTGAAAAGGACTAGTTATTGTTTCACTGGTCCAACTCCCAATTTAATTCATTCAGCAATTCCTCAATGCATTTTGCGTGTGGTAAAGTATGATAATGAAAGTTTTGACGAATAACTTGATTGAGACCTAGTGAGGTCGCCCACTCAACTTGAATTCTACCCATCTTCGTATCAGACTTTATGTCACTTGAATATTCTGTTCTTTCATTCATATAATGAAGATTCATTTGAAACCATAGATTACTTGAATGATAAACTGCTTCATTTTTATTATCATAGAGTAGAATTGCTTTCGATCGGTTGACCTTTATCAATGGGACTTTTCAGATCCTCTATTTTTCAAGGGGAAAAGTATTCACCAGATGTAAGAATCGTATAAAGACCGTCTTTATGACTTTTGTATCCAACAATCATTGCCCTCGTGCAACATTCTCTATGATATCACATTACAAAATTATCAGGACATGAAGGAATAAACCTTGTTGTATTCTTTCTGTCCATCCTTACATCTCCGAAAATCGAGACTCCTAGTATTTGGAACCATCAACATTCTTGGAACATCCAATGTGGAATTCTTATTGAAATTATCTATTGGACCTTGTTATTTTAAAACCATTCCTTTCAAAAGTGATTACTCTAAGGTGAACGGGAGGTACAATTGTGAACCGTTGCACCAATATGAGATCAAAAACCAAATATTGTAATTGTGCAGCCTGAGTGTTATGCCGAGTAATTATTAAAGTAGAAATAACATGTCGGGGCATACCACAAGACCTTTAATATTAGTGTGAGGAAAGTTATAGGAAATGATGAGGTGGTTGGGAGTACGTTCCTACCAACCGTTGTCAGGATGTTATAGTAATGAATTCTGGAGTTACCAAGCCTTTTCCTGATCCAAGAAATTCAAATCGATTGCGATGTAAGACATATCCTTAGAGTAAAACTAACATGGAAGTGAGATGGACAAGAAAGGAAGAAATATCGTGGCAAGAATGTGAAGCTTTACTTAGCTAAAAGGGATTGATGCCCATAGAGAGACATATAGTTTAACAAGCCCCTAATAGCGAATGGATATATGCCAGTGATCCTTCGAGATTACCACCTAATCAAGTTTAGTGGGAATCGCAGTAGCATACAGGCCTCAGGCCGATTGGCACCAGTTGAGGAAGAGGACGAGCGCATGACATCTTACCTATACCATCGAGAACTGAAACCCTTATCGGAAATGGAGGAATTGTTGGCTAGTTAAAGTGCGTATTATTTTTCAAAGATAGGGTTGAAGAGAAGGTTTCACCAACTCAAGATCGACCTCTATACTGTGTCAAAGTCGGCATTTCACATTAATATAAACATTATAAATTTTGGTAGTATCATGTGGATTGACTAGTGAGTCAGAAGCCCTTGTGGGTTAATAAATAAAGTTTTAAGGATGATATGAGCGATTAGTAACAACCTCGTTGTTAGCTATACTTCATGATGAGAAGAGGACTTTGAGGGTCACAATGATGCGTCTTTCAAGAGTTTAAGAGGTGTGCTGATGCAGTAGAAAGGGGATGATAGCCTATACTTCTAAACAACATAAAGGTTACGGGATAGGATATACTAACCGTGAGTCGGGGATTAGTCATGATAGCGTTCACGCATAAAACTGAGACGTTAACCTTATGAGAAAAGTGTGAAATTTTTTTTTTTCCACAAGTGCCATAAGTATATCTTCATATTAGAACTAAACATAAGAAAGAGAAGGTGACGAAAGGGAGCAGGGAGTATAATGGAGAGATTTGTTATTACCCATGAAAGGCCAGTGTGGTGGCCGATACCTATAGAAGGGATTATTCGAAATTGGAATTCAGTCAGTATATTGACCAAGAAAATAGAGTAATAGAACGGAGAGATACATTCGATAGTGAACTAGTGGTTCTAAACCATCTATGGCGATTAAAGGGTTGAACAACAGGGTTGAAGTGTAAACCTGAGAGTTGGAAAGGGGAAGGTTGGAATTGTATCCACAACTATTTTCCTTAGGTTCTTAAGATAGAATCCTTTTACGGAGAGGAGACTGCAATAACCCTAATTTTCGTGAATATTCGAAACCTAGATGAATAGTAATTTTATGGGCGGATGGTAAATTTTTGCAATCATGATATGTACGAATTATTAAATGAAGATTTCGAATTGGTATTACGCCTTTACGGTGCAGACGAGTGTATGTAAAAGTCATTAGTTTTTACGAAACCCGTTATTTTGAATGGTCAAATTTTATGAGATATCAAAGGAGTATGAGGTGGGAGACTTCGTGATGCTAAATGTATCCCCCTGGAAAGGATTGATGCGGTTTGTTAAGAAAGGAAAGCTAAGTCTGAGGTTTATTGGACCTTTTGAGATTTTGAGGCGTATTGGAAAGTTAGCCTACGAGTTAGCCTTGCCCCAAGCTTGTAGCAAATTCATAATGTGTTTCATGTGTCTATGTTACGACCCTACCACACCGACTATCGGCATGTGATAGAATACGACCAAGTGAACCTACAACCAGACTTGACCTATGTGGAGCAACCCGTGGAAATCATGGATAGAAAAGGACAAGTGCTGAGGAACGAGGTTGTCAACCTAGTGAGAGTCTTGTGGAGGAACCAGAATGTCGAAGAATCAACATGGGAACTAGAAGGCGCAATGCGTGAAAAGCACCCCCAACTGTTTTCAACCTGATTCCGGGACGGAATCCTTTTAAGGAGGGGAGGCTGTAAGAACCCTAATTTTTGGTAATATTTTATTTTGTTTAATATCTTGTGGCAATGACAATATGGAACCTTTCTGGTCATCCCTGTGATTAATAGGATTGATTGTCTGAGAAACTGTGTTGTTGTATTCCCTATGTAAGATAAAAAGGGAGATTGTGAAGGCAGGAGTCTTATTGTTAGTGAGATTTATAAAACTTGGGATTTGAGAATGATTAGAGTGTTACAAGATTTATTAAGGATCATGACAAGGAATTATGGACATTAGAGGAATTTACACAATTGGTACTTAAGGGATTATAGGGGAAATCCCTACGCGACAAAATATTATTATGAGGGATTAATTAAGATACGATACGAATTAAAGATTAAATGACAAGTATTGGTGGAAGGATAATAATACAAGGAGTAGTATTGCATGCAAGCTCATGCAACTAAGTAGTTAGGAAAGCAAACTAGATGAACCAAATAGCAAGGGGAATAGTAACTAGTTGGCTTGCTTTTCAAAAAGAGGAGACAAGAAGTACCACTAGCCATGCTTATAGCCATGCCTATGTTGTACCATGCATATACTTACAATAATACATATCACCCAACCACTAATACAATCATTCATCCAACTCAAAAATCAAAACACAAAACACTCTCTTCCTCCCTTGCCAAGGAAGCTCTCGGCCTAAGCTAAAAAAGGGAGAAGAAAAATTCTTCTTCCCCATTTCCCATCACTCATAATTCACACCATAAATCCTAGGTCATCTACACCATTTAGGCAAGGTATGTTATCAATTTCACTCCATTTCATCCACCCAATTTCAAGTTATAAAATGTTAAAGATTGGGTGAATAGTAACCATGTTTGATTTTCTTTTAGATCTTGGATTATAAGTGTTGTAGGAGATCATCTAAGGTGTTGTTGTGTTGTGAAAAGCTTACCCAAGGTCCCTAGGAGCTCAAGAAGGTATAAAAATCACAAACCCTCTTGGTTATGTAGTATTTATAATGTTTGGTAGTAGATCCATGCATGTATGAGCTAATCTTGGTTGTATAAGTGTTGGATGACTTGGATCTTGAGTTTTTATGTTGATATTGTGACTTTTATGATTATGGATAACATATGTATCTCCATGAGTGTTATGAACCATGATTTGAGTGTATTAAGTGTTGGTTGTATGGTGGAATTGTGAAAAATGATTGATCTAAGTGGTATGTCCATGCTGAAATTTTCCAGGAACATTGACCTGTATTGTGACACGATTTTGAACCCCCAAATGATGTCCCCTGATGTCCTACCTTATATTGATGGAAAGATAATTGAATGTAGTTTCTGGATATGTAAGATTCATAGCTAGGTGATGTGTGGACTTTTAGTTATGGCCGGAGAAGTGATTTTTGTTTCTGGACTATGGACTGCATAAAGTGACCCCCTTGTGAACCTTGTTTAAACACCTTAAAAATATTTGGGATCATGGAAAAATTAGAGAAGCTAGGAAATACAGTGGTGAAGGCTACCCAAAAAGAATTGGATTAAAATATGAATTTTTGGATTTTATAAAAATGCTAGAGTAAATTTCGCGCAAGGGAAAAAGTCGTTAGTGGAGCATAATTCTAGGAGTAATGGTTATGGTTCGAACGTGGTAACTAAATTAAGTCGAGTAAGTGACGAGCGTAAACGAGTGATGTCATGGACCTATAGTGGGGCTAGGGAGTCATAAGACGAAGTCGTTAAGTTAATTTCGTGTCCCCCTTAAAACCCCGTAATTAGAAAGAAATTGTTAAGGTACTAACGAACGATTATTGTTTATGTATAGATCGTTCGAATTCACACGCTCGACCACCCCAACCAAACCAAGGCAAGTTTACTTTTCAAAACTTATACATATACAAGGATTTTCACTGTTGTGTTTGTAGTTTTCAAATTATATCAAATGCTATGTTTATCGAAGTATTGATGCAATTGAGATTAAACAAGTACATGTATGCTTTTACCCCTTGAACTTAGATTGAAATGTTTTCTTCGGACAACGACTCTAGCAATAGAGGTCGTAGCGGTCCGTATATACTATTGACCGGGGAGCGGTATATTATTATATCGTATCTATATTGCGAAAACCCGAAGGGTCATTCGGGTGGTATCGTATATTCAAATAACTATTATTATATCTTCGTAAATACTCGAAATCCTATCTTGGATTGAAAGTTTATTTTATTAAATAATTATTTTATTAATTATTGATATTAAATCTTAAAATATCATTTAATAATTATTGTTCACTATTTTAAAAACGAAGTTAATCCAAGATACCTTTTAATACTTTCAAACTCGAACTTTTTCGAACTCAAAACATTTTCGAAAACCCCCGGTCAGGTCCTGCTTCTCGTATGATTTCAAGAATTATCGGTCGACTGATGTCGAACCACAACTACTCTATTTTCAATCAAAATCTGGTTTTTAAAAGAAAAAAGAAAAAGGGACTCTGGCAGGTGTGGGAACCGTTGACGAACGATTCCCGGGATGTGTAAGCGGCCGTGAGCCAGGCGGTCCATCAATTATTATTCCGGCCCATGTGTTGCCGAAGGATGATTACGGATGTAGTTTTCATCGAGGGTGATTACGGATGTAGTTTTCACCCGGGGATAGTTACGGATGTAGTTTCTATCCTTCTACCGGTAGAGAAGACCCGCGGATTATTGGACTCGGATGTGGCGACCGATCATCGTCAATCCCTGTCAGGTTTTATGTTTTCTTTAAGTCCCATCCTCCACTTTGGAAAAATACTCGAACACTGCTTCTTGGGCCTAAGTGCCAAGTTGCCGATAGTGTGGTTTTTGATGAGAAAATATTGACATCGTGCAGTATCTAGAACTGCAAGATTTTCCATAAAGATTGGCACGTGTTAGTGCACTCTTGCAATTGTTTCGAAGAATGAAATGTTTTTGTATGAGAAACCTTCTAAGCTAATGGAAGGAAAGAGGTTTTCAATGATGTATTCCCTGTACAGTATGTTAATCGTAGAGTGTTTTGCCAAAAATGATATACTCACATGTATATATTTTAAACTTGAGATATATTGAAATGGGAACCTTATAAGGGGCTCATATGTTATCCTAAAGCTCCTTAGTGAGTATAGATGTTTTATTCAAACTCGGGCACATATATTGTCCAATTATGTTTTGAAATCTGAGATATATACCCATATAGTTGGGAATGTTTTCGAAATAAACCACATTATTATTTTACAAAATAGTGAACTTGCTGAGCATTATGTAGCTCATTCTTGCTTTATAAAAACTTTTCAGAAAGGGAAGAATGTGGCCGATTAACTCCGCACCAGCAGAAGAGGAGTAGAAGAATTACCCGGAGATGATTTAGTCCATGATAAACACTACAGAGTAGTCTGATAGGTTTTCAACTGTAATAGTAAGACTTGTCTTCAAGTGTAGTTGTATAAGTGGAATTGCGTAAGACTCTGGATTGTACAGATGAATTGTAATATTTAGTGTTACTTTTGGTTATCGTTTCTGAGGCTCTAACTTGATTGTATGTAAGATTGAGGTATGGATGGATGTATTGTTGAGTTGTAAAGTTAATACAGGTATGATATGGTTGGATGATGATGTGACGACCCGAATCTTTAACCTCAGATTTGGGGGCGTCACAACAGGTGCCTTGCTTTTGTTGAATGAATGGCTTTGGGTTTTAGGTTTGAAGGGTTGATTCCTCTTAAATCTGATGTTGGGAAATTTTCTGGTCATGAAAGCATATGAAGTATTTTCCATTCCATCTAGTTCTTCAAGAGTATAGAACTCTTTTTCCTCCTTCTCCTCAACAGGTTCACTCACCTCAGCTTCAATTTCTTCATCATCTACTACCTCCTCTATCCTTATTTGGCTTGTAGATGCTTCTAGGTCTTGAATAGATTTATTGACAATCAAGGCACAGGATGTGTTTATCATTCTGCCTTGGTTGGCTTGGATAGCCCTTTTCTGAAGCAACTCAAGCTCATGAGTTTTTAAAACCCCATAGAGCACATCATATATAACTTTGTTCAAATCTCTTTCCCTTAGAGAAATGACCCTTTGCTCTATATGATTTGGTGAAGATAGCAGAAACTTCATGTTCAACTCTTTGGTGCTGTAAACCTTGCCATTCATTAGCAACTCAGTAACTAGCTTGTGAAATCTCTCAAACATCTCAGTGATGCTTTCCTTGGGCTGTGCCATGAAAGCTTCATACTATGTGACCAGTATCTGTTTCTTATTTTCTCTGACCTCATCAGTTCCTTCACATAACACCTCAATGTGATCCCACATTTCTTTGGCAGTGGTACATGATGCAATGTTTGTAAACATTGACATGTCCATGGAATCTATAATCAGCAACATGAGATGACTGTCAAGGGCAACCTTCTCCTTTTCTGATTCTGTCCATTTGGATGGTTCCTTGGCCACATGAGATCTTGGAATAGTTATGGTTCCAACAGTCTTCTCAGGTATTTCTTATTGTGGAACAAAGGGACCATTCTTGAGAATCTCAGGATACAAAGGATGAGAGGCTTTGATGAACAACATCATTTTTATCTTCCAGAGGTTGTAATTCTCTTTGTCAAACTTAGGGACTTTCACCGTTCCTGTAGTCTTTGGTGTATTCGAACTCATGATCGTTTTTCTGTTTTTGAATAAACAGCCCGCTCTGATACCACTTGTTGAGTATTGAATACAGTAAAAGAATACAGAGGGGGTTGAATGGATTCTTGAACTTTTCTTGTTCTTGAGTCTATGTAGCAAGATAGGTGTTTGTGTGTGCAAATATATGAGTGCGGATAAAAACAACACAAGACACGATATCACTTTAATCTAATATTGTATTAGATAAAGGTTGCTACAATCTGTGAATACAAATGATAGTATTTTCAGCTTCAGTTTTTCTCAGAGAGATATGACTTACAATGTATGAAAAACTTGACTCCTCAAAAGTTAACAACTAAGAAAGTGAGGCTGTATCCTTATAGAACATGGATACAACCTACTTACTGCAAATAAGGTAGCTGAACAAATTACTTTCTAGTCTGTCTATCCTTTTTGAGTAAGTGTCCAAACGGTTACAGATTTGACTTTGCAAAGCCTGTTTAGATCCACTTCTTTAGCTCTTTGTCTCTTCTATATCTCTCTAAGCTTCCTTGTAGGCTTTCCAGAGCACATTACAGATTGTGGTCCATAAAGTGCATTGGCTTGTTGCAGGCTTCTGACTTGTACAATTTCTTCAGTATTTTGTCTCTAAGAATGTATTCGAGAAGTGACTAAGTAAGTGATTCGAGAACTAGGATTGACTTGATCGATAACTTTGAGTTCTCGAATACTGTTATATGACATATCGAATCACTTCTCGAATAGCTCTTTTCTCTGGGAATCCTTGAGTTGTCGAATAGAGCATTTTGACATGTCAAATCCCTGAGATATCGAATATCTTTCTGAGTCCTTGAGATATCGAATGGAACTTTGACTTGTTGACTCTTTGAGAACTCGAATACCACTTTGACTTATTGACTTCTTGTTAACTCGAATAACTTGTAGAAGGGGGGTTGAATACAAGTTATATAATCGTGTCTGATTTTTGTTTGATTATATGAACAAGAATAAACGAATGAATCAAACTCTGTTTGTATTAATAAGATCAAATACAAACTCTACCAAAAATGTACAAATACCTTAAGATTGTCCCATATATCCTTAGCAGTTTTACAAGAAAGAACATAGTTAGTGAGAACAGAATCAAGACTGTTGAATAATATGTTTCTCACTTTAGCATCTTTAAGAACATTCTCCTTGTCCTTATCTGACCACTCAGATTTTGGCTTCTCTGCTGTATGTTCTGGAACAACCACACCATCAACAGTTGCTTGTCCAACGATTTTTGTTGGAACAAAAGGTCCATCTCTAATTCTGTCAAGATAATCAAGATCTGTTGCTTCCAGATGATGCAACATCTTTACTTCCCATAGAGTATATTCGTTTCTCTTGAGCATAGGAATCTTAGTATTCCCATCCTTGTAACTAGACATGATTGCAGATCTTTATGGTTATTCGAAATCAACCTGCTCTGATACCAATTGTTAACTCGAATAACTTGTAGAAGGGGGGTTGAATACAAGTTATATAATCTTGTCTGATTTTTGTTTGATTATATGAACAAGAATAAACGAATGAATCAAACTCTGTTTGTATTGATAATATCAAATACAAACTCTACCAAAGGTGTACAAATACCTTTAGCAGCTGCTGACAATATATATCTCTCTGTTTGCACTCTCGTATACTTACGATTACAAACCTCAAAAACACCTTTTACAATGATATAGAGAGAGTATTTATAATGCTTCCTATCAACTAATTATAGAAAGATAATTTATACATGACAATGTTCTGCCGTCCAGTTGATAGTTTCCATCAATAGAAAATTCTTTCCTTCATAAAATCTTCTTGCTTGTTCCTCAAACAAAGATCCTGTTTTATAGCACTTGCCAGTTTCTATAGCATCCATAATGACATCATCAGTAACACGACTGATATCAAGATTCCATCTTGCATCAGGATTTGACCATCCCATCAGTACTTGATCAGTACTTGACTTGACGTATCAGGATTCAATCTCAGTTCCTGACATGTAGTACTCGATGCACTGTTCATTCCTGACTAAACTTTACAGATAACTGTATAACACATATTTCCTATACAAAGTGCTAAATCCTTTATAAATCAGGATATACAAGAAGTATAAGTAAAATTCTATTCTTAACATCACAACTCATGAATTATTCCTAACAATCTCCCCCTATTTATGCTTTAAAATCTGAAGCATAAATCTGAGTTGTTGATGTCAAAACATATAACAATACAATCAGAATAGAATTTATGAAAATTCAAAAATCATGAAGTTAAGTACCTCCTCTTTCAGTTATAGACATAGTATCCAGTACTTAGACGAAAAAATTCAACTATTTGATGCTTCTTTTCCTTTACCACTTCCCTGATAAGATTCACCTCTGTCATCCTTAGTTCTTCTTTTATTTCTCCCAGTCTGTTTATCTCCTCCCCCAGTCTGTTGCCTTTTAACTGTTTTTATCTCCCCCTTTTTGACATCAGCAACATTAATTCCAAGAGATTCAGTAACAGAACAAATGAGATTCATCAGAACTGCTTGATTTTCCATAATAGTGACTTGGTTATCTTCAAGTGTTTGAAGTCTTGATTGAATTTCAACTTGAGATTTCTGAATGTCTTGTAGAATTTCAGAATTGACTTCAACTTTGGAAGTGTTTGGAATATCTTCAGATTCAAGTCTTGTAGAAGAAGTTGCCTGTGTAGAATGATATTCAAGTAATAAAACTCAATTAGATTTACAAACATCTTCATCTTTCTGATCTGAAGCTGCAATATGATCATCTTGTTCTTCACCAGTATTCTGTGTACTAACATCTTCAAAACCTGACTCCTCCTTAGATTGATCAGATACTGTTGATGTCTCAATTCTTGCGGATATTGGTAGTACAAACAAAGGAATACATGGATCATTAGGAATTTCTTCTAGTACTGATGGTGTAGAAGTTTTTCTTAGCCTTTCATCTCTTCTGTTTATAATTCCTGCAAGCTTTTCTTTTTGCTACTTAGCTTTAACTTCTGGCTTTGAATTGTGCTTCGCTAAGTCATTCTTCTCATACATCTTGATAAAAGAATAAGTACCAGCATCCATACCAAGATTATTAGACCAAGATTCAGGAAAAATCTGATCCCAGAAATCAAACGATGGTGGTTTCCTAATTTTCTCTCCCTCACTATGGAGTTGATCATCCATACCCTCATTCTCACTTTGACTATCTAAAGTCAACACTCTTTCTACCTCTCCTTTTGCCTGGTCAGGAGCCAGCCGCTCTGATTGTGGATCAATATCCATCTTTTCAAGTGTATCACTCAAATTTGGATAAGTGCTCTCATGACCTACAGAAAAATAGAGTTTAGAAGAAGTTTTTATACCTGAACTCACATGGAGAGAGGGTTCCTCATTTGGCATGGGGCTTGAGGTTTTCTCCAAGGAGTGAGCTGCTATAATCTCTAAACCCTTACAATCATCTTCTTTCCTTCCAGAGACTACAGGCTCCAGTATACCACTTTCAGGTTCTTTACTAGACTCTGATGTCTTCAGTAATACTTCATTAGACACCATAGTTAGTATGTCACCGTCTTTAAGTGTTGTTTGCCGAGACTCACCCTCAAGGTGGATAGACTCTGACTGAACAATGTTTGTTTGATCTTCAAGAAAACCAGTCAAAGTTATTCCTCCCATATCATAGGGTTTCTCACTTGCAATTTCAGTCATCACAGAAGACCTTTCAACATCAGCTATCACAGCTCCTGAGTCATCCAACCTCTGACTATATGGTTCTTGTGTTGCAGTGACTGTGATCTGATCTTTCCTACTATCCATCACTGGTGCAATAGTATCTTCTGTTGACTACATTTCACTATCTACTTCCTCCAGTTGTTCACCTTGAGCTGAAGCATCTTCAATAATGACATCCTTGTCAAATAAATATGCATGAAGTGATTGAAGTGCAACATGCTTCGAGAGTCCAAATTTCTTGACTAATTGTCTTCTTACAGACACATAGAAATACATCTTCATTAAGTCAAGTCTTTGATGTAGAAGTCCATATTCATCTGGAAATAAAAGTTTTGGTACTCTTTCAACCAGAAAATCTAGAACAGGCCTTGACAACTTCACTTGGAGAGAAATTAGTCCCATAGCCAGTCTGTATGATAATGAAGTTTCCCATGAAGAATCAATATCCAGATCTCTGTTGTCATTTGCTGACTTGATTGTAGCTTCATTTGTAGAGACCTGCATGATATTAGTTGGACTAGACTCTTTGTGTGTAGGTGACAATTGAATCTTTCTCCTTGTTCTCCTGGTATAGTGAGCAAAAGATTTATCCTGAGAAGACTCAAGAGGTGTAGACACAGAATTGATCTTGGGATGAGATCCTTTTTCAATAGACACAGTCTTTTGAGAGACAGTATCCAGTAACTGTTTTCCCTTTTTAAGTACTACAGTCTTTTGAGAAACTGCAGCCTGGCTGTGACTAGGTGCTTCATCTCTTTATCCTAGCTTAGAAAGTCGAATTGCAGCCTTCAATTTTTCTCTCTCAGCAAGAGATATATTATCATCATCTTCACTAGAACTACTACTACTTGACACAACAAATTTTCTCTTCCTTACAACTGATGTCTTTTGAGAAACACCAGAGGTTGGTTTCTTTAAAACAATAGGCTGTGGATTAAAACTTTGTTCTTGAATTGTTTCAGAGACTATAATGTTTTGGGCTACTTGGGTAGACACAGGTGGGTTCTCCTCCAAATGAGATTCCTAAGCCAGTTCACCACAAAAGAAAGAAGAATTGTAGAGAGTAGAAAGATGAGTTTTAATAATTACCTGAACATGATGTGGATAATGAATTGCAGGTATTTCATCTAGATTCTTTTCATTGTCCTTCTTTGTAATGTCAGAGAAAATTCTATTTTGCTGTACATAAGAAGAAACACAATGTTCTCTACCAAATCTAGTTTCAACATCAGGAATAAAATGGTTAATAAACATTTGTATAAATCTATGATAATAAACCATTTTCTTGTTTTGATCTCTTAACCCAAGTTTAGTACTCATCTGATTTAAGATAATGTGTCCAATGTTAATTACTCTGTCATAAAGCAAACTGTAAGCAATATGTGAAGTAACAGAAGTAATATGATCAAAAGAACTACATTTACCAGTAAAGCATTTAGCTAATTGATCAAAAAAGAAAGACCACTCTTTCCTAAGACAAGATCTTCTTAACTGGCTCATGTTATCTAAAGGTCCATTATAACCTAATGCAGATAACATAGTTCTAACATCATCATCAGATGGTACATTCTCATAATTCAAATTAACAGGTAAGTGAAGTATTGAATTAACAACAGATTCAGTAATATCAAAAGAATCTTGTCCTAAGTGTAGAACAATCTTACCTGATTGACTCTGAGTAGAATCAATTACCTCAGCATTCTCCCAAGCTTGTGTAACAGCTGCTTGATTAATCTGTGGAGATGCTGTCAATGCATAACTTAATGGTCCATATGCCAGAAAGTCCATGATTGGATGAAAATCAGTTAATACTCCTTTCTTATTGGTGATAGCTGCTACTTGATTGTTCGTCATAAAATCAAAGTCACCAAACTTGAAGGCTACTGATTTAGGTAATCTTCTTTGAGCTGCCATTTTTGATCTGAAAATAACATAATCCATCAACTGATTTCTTATCCAAAGGAGCTGTGCACAACAACTGCCTGCTGCTATGTACTCAGCTTCTGCAGTTGAGGTTGAAACAGATTGTTGCTTCTTGCTTGCCCAAGAAATCAATCTATTTCCCAAGAATTGACATGTACCTGTAGTGCTTTTCCTGTCTATCTTACACCCTGCATAATCAGAGTCTGAATAGCCAATTAGGAAGAAATCAGATTCTCTAGGGTACCACAAACCAAGATTTGGAGTTCCTTTGAGATATCTAAAAATTCCCTTCACAGCAATTAAATGAGATTCCTTAGGATCACTTTGGAATCTAGCACATAAACAGGTAGAAAACATTATATCTGGCCTACTTGCATTTAGATATAACAATGAGCCTATCATGCCTCTATAACTAGTATTATTCACTCTCTTTCCCTTAGGATCAGAGTCTAGTTTAGTGGCTGTTGCCATGGGTGTTTTTGCAACTGCACAGTCTTGAAAGTCAAATCTTCTTAAAAGATCTTTGATATACTTTGACTGATTAATGAAAATACCAGTCTCAGTCTGTTTGACCTGCAAGCCTAAGAAATAATTTAATTCACCCATCATGCTCATCTGATACTTAGACTACATAAGCTTGCTAAACTTAGCACACAACTTTTCATTAGTAGAACCAAAAATAATATCATCAACATAAACTTGAACTAAAAGCAATTCACCTTTTATCTTTCTAAAGAATAGAGTTTTGTCAATTGTACCTTTTGTGAAGCCATTTTCAAGAAGAAATTTAGACAAAGTCTCATCTCATGCTCTTGGTGCCTGCTTTAGTCCATAGAGTGCCTTGTCAAGTTTGTAGACATGATTTGGAAATTTTGGATCAACAAATCCAGGTGGCTGTTCCACATACACTTCCTCATCAAGTTTGCCATTTAGAAAAGCACTCTTTACATCCATCTGGTATACCTTGAATTTTGAATGAGCTGCAAATGCAAGAAACATTCTGATTGCTTCCAATCTTGCTACAGGTGCAAAGGTCTCATCATAATCAATGCCTTCTTCCTGAGAATAACCCTTGGCCACCAATCTTGCTTTGTTTCTTACAATCATACCAGATTCATCTAGCTTGTTTCTGAAAACCCATCTTGCACCAACAATAGATCTATCTTTAGGTCTTGGCACCAGTTTCCAGACTTTGTTTCTCTCAAACTCATTTAACTCTTCCTGCATTGCAATTACCCAATCAGGATCCTGTAAGGCTTCTTCAACCTTCTTAGGTTCATTCTTTGAGAGAAAGCAACTATACAAGCATTCATTTTGAATTGATCTTCTAGTTCGAACACCACTATTTGGATCACCAATAATCAAATCTTCAGTATGATCCTTTGTCCATTTTCTAACAGGTGGTAGATTGACTCTGCTAGATTCTCCCCCTAAGTTAGTGGTATCTCTTGTAGAAGAATTCTCTCTACCTTCAATAACTCCCCTTTGATCAATAGAATCAGTAGATTCCATATTACCGCTAGTTACTGATCTTTCCTCAGTAGACTCTGAAAGATCAGTTCCTGATGGAATAGACTCTGAATAGCTAGTCTGTTCTTGATGATCACTGTGTTCTCTTTGATTTATTTGCTCCCCCTCAACAGTAGCATTCCTTTGAGAAGCAATAGAAATTCCTTCTGGAGAACCTTCATCATCACTGGAGAGTATCTCAGAATTCTTCAGATTTTCAAATTCCAATTTGTCATGACTCTCATCAGTTTGCAGAATTCCAAATTTCTTATCATCAAATGCAACATGAATTGATTCCATAACAATGTGAGTTCTGAGATTATAAACTTTGAAGGCCTTAGATGCTGAATATCCTAGAAAGATTGTTTCATCCGATTTGGCTTCAAATTTTCCAAGTTGTTCTGGATGAACTTTTAGGACATAGCATTTGCATCCAAAGATGTGAAAGAATTTCACACTTGGTTTCTTTCCTTTGATCATCTCATAGGAAGTTTTTCCATGAATACTTACCAAGGTACAGTTTTGAGTGAAACATGCAGTGTTAATAGCTTCTGCCCAAAAATAGGTTGGAAGTTTTGCATCTGCAAGCATGGTTCTTGCTGCCTCTATGAGAGTCCTGTTCTTTCTTTCCACTACACCATTTTGCTGAGGTGTACCAGGTGCAGAAAACTGTTGAGTGATTCCATTGTCTGCACAATACTCCTCCATTGTAGAATTCTTGAATTCTATACCATTGTCACTCCTAAGTACTTTGACTTTGTACTTAGAGTTATTCTGAATATTCTTGACAAGTTTAATGATTTGCTGAGGAGCTTCATCCTTCTTGTGTAGAAAGAACACACATGTGAATCTTGTGAAATCATCCACTATCACTAGAGCAAATCTCTTCTTGCTGATAGACATAATGTTTACTGGACCAAACAGATCAAGATGTAGCATGTGAAATGGTTCAGTAATTGAATTTTCAGTCTTGCTCTTGAAAGTGGTTCTTCTTTGCTTTCCAAGCTGACATGCATCACAAAGTCCATCTTGCACATAATTTGCCTGAGGTAGGCCTCTTACCAGATTGTGCTTAACAAGTTGATTAAGCTTCTTGAAGTTGAGATGTGAGAGTTTCTTGTGCCAATTCCAGCTTTCATCACTTGTTGCTTTACTGTAGAGACATCTAACAATTCCTTTAGATGTATCACTTAAGCTGGCTTTATATATGTTACCATGTCTTTGACCAGTTAGAACAATGTCTCCATTCTGCATATTCAAGATTTTGCATCCTTCTCTGTCAAAGATTGATTTGTAACCTTTATCACCCAGTTGACTTATGCTTAAAAGAGTATGTTTCAAGCCTTCAACCAGTGCTACATTTTCTATGATGACATTCCCAAAAACAATTGAGCCATATCCCAGAGTTTCTCCTTTGTTGTCATCTCCAAAAGATATTACTGGGCCAGCTTTCCTCTCAAACTTTGTAAGCAGGGACTTCTTTCCAGTCATATGTCCAGAGCATCCACTGTCCACGATAATTGAATGCTTCTTTCTTGTGCCCTGCAAACAAAAAGTAACTAGTTAGAATTTTTTAGGACCCAACTTTGATTGGATCCTTTCTTACTAGATTTAGAAACAACAGGATTTAAAGATTTTGCTTTTACTTTACCTGTTGCAGAGTCAACCTTAGACTCTGATTTCACAAACTGTTTTTGACTAGGAGTTTCAGATTTCAAAGAATAATAGTCATAATACAGTTCATGATATTCTCTACACATGTAAATGGAATGAAGTAAACTACCACAATGATAACAAGCTTTTTGTGGTTGGTATTGAATTTTCTGTGTCTTGGAGAATCTGGACTCAGTTTTCCAAGAAGGTTTTTGATTGCAATCTAGGGCCAAATGATTATGATTTCCACACTTATAGAATTTTTTCCTAGGTGCATCAAGTACATTCTTGTAATTATTCTCTTTGTTAATACCTTCTTTTCCATTCCTATTTCTCTTGATCTTGCTAGACTCTGAAAAACCATCTAATCTCTGTTTCAACTGAGACTTAGACAGAAACCCTATGTTTACATTCTTAGGTTTTTCTAACACTTTCTCATCTGAATTACTATTGTTAATCCTTTTGTGTACAACAGGGGTACCTTTTGAATCAACAAATTTAACATGATTAGGTTCAGAAACAATTTTCTTACCTTCAGATTTAGATGTGCTAGCTTCTACTTTACTATCATCATTGATAATAGCTACTTTTTCTTCTTGTCTAGCCTTATCAAAACCTAAACCATTAACCTTACCACGAATTCCATTTTCGATGATTTCTTGTGTCTTTTTACCAGAAATGTTAATGGTCTTAATCACATCTCTCTCTTCCTCTAGTTATTTTCTTACATAGTCATAAGCCTCAAGAATAACACTGTAATCATGCTTAGCTTTATCAGAACTTAACTTGTATTCTTCCATTTGAATTAACTCAGATTCAAGAAAATTATTTCTATCAACTAATTTATCATTCTTAACCTTAAGTTCATATCTTTCACAAGTAAGAATTCTAAAATTAGTCATAAGATTCTTAAACTCACCATGGATAGATCTAATTTCTTCAGAATTTAAGTTATCAAATAAATCAAGAGAGTGAAGTGATACCTTAACAGAGGATGAAGAAGTTTTCTTTGGAGATCCAGGTTTGTCTGAAACATTTGCCATCAGTGCAATGTTGTCATAATCCAATTCATCTTCAGAATCACTGGAATCAGCCCAATCCTTCTTTGTGACCATAAGTGCATTAACCTTTCCTGAATTCCTAGGCTTTTTACACTCACTAGCAAAGTGTCCAAGCTCGCTGCAATTAAAGCACTTGATCTTGGCCTTATCAAGCTTGATAATTGTACTTTTGCCTTTGTCACTCTTCTTCTCCTCCTTCTTTTGAAAAGGTCCTTTGCTAAATCTTCTCCTGTTGAATCTTCCTTTCCTGAAAGCTTTAGCAAACATAGCAAAGAGTTCCTGCATCTCAGATTCAGAATCATTGTTGTCAGAGTCCATATCAGTAGTCTCTGACTCAGAACTTTCTTTGCTTTTCTTCTTCCTTGAGCTCTTTACAGCAATCTCTTCATGCTGTTCTTCCGGAAGCTTTTTTAATTCAGATTGAGCAGTAAGTGCAACAGTCTTCATCTTTCCTTCACTCCTGCTCTTCTTCTGCTGCTTGTCAAGTTCATAAGCTCTTAGTTTTCCATATACTACCTCTAATGATATCTCATCCTGATCATTAGCTTCCTCAATTGCAGATATCTTCTCATTGTAGAAATCAGGCAAAGCTTTCATGAACTTTGTATTCATATCCTCCAAGTCATAATATTTATCATGTATGGCCATCTCATTGATGAGTTTTGTAAACCTATCAAAGGTATCAGTAAGTGACTCACCAGACTTGGATTCAAAGTACTCATACTGTTGTATAAGTAGTGTCCTCATATTCTTCCTGACAGGCTTAGTTCCTTCACAGTGAACCTTAAGATTGTCCCATATATCCTTAGCAGTTTTACAAGAAAGAACATAGTTAGTGAGAACAGAATCAAGACTGTTGAATAATATGTTTCTCACTTTAGCATCTTTAAGAACATTCTCCTTGTCCTTATCTGACCACTCAGATTTTGGCTTCTCTGCTGTATGTTCTGGAACAACCACACCATCAACAGTTGCTTGTCCAACGATTTTTGTTGGAACAAAAGGTCCATCTCTAATTCTGTCAAGATAATCAAGATCTGTTGCTTCCAGATGATGCAACATCTTTACTTCCCATAGAGTATATTCGTTTCTCTTGAGCATAGGAATCTTAGTATTCCCATCCTTGTAACTAGACATGATTGCAGATCTTTATGGTTATTCGAAATCAACCTGCTCTGATACCAATTGTTAACTCGAATAACTTGTAGAAGGGGGGTTGAATACAAGTTATATAATCTTGTCTGATTTTTGTTTGATTATATGAACAAGAATAAACGAATGAATCAAACTCTGTTTGTATTGATAATATCAAATACAAACTCTACCAAAGGTGTACAAATACCTTTAGCAGCTGCTGACAATATATATCTCTCTGTTTGCACTCTCGTATACTTACGATTACAAACCTCATAAACACCTTTTACAATGATATAGAGAGAGTATTTATAATGCTTCCTATCAACTAATTATAGAAAGATAATTTATACATGACAATGTTCTGCCGTCCAGTTGATAGTTTCCATCAATAGAAAATTCTTTCCTTCATAAAATCTTCTTGCTTGTTCCTCAAACAAAGATCCTGTTTTATAGCACTTGCCAGTTTCTATAGCATCCATAATGACATCATCAGTAACACGACTGATATCAAGATTCCATCTTGCATCAGGATTTGACCATCCCATCAGTACTTGATCAGTACTTGACTTGACGTATCAGGATTCAATCTCAGTTCCTGACATGTAGTACTCGATGCACTGTTCATTCCTCATTAAACTTTATAGATAACTGTCTAACACATATTTCCTATACAAAGTGCTAAATCCTTTATAAATCAGGATATACAAGAAGTATAAGTAAAATTCTATTCTTAACATCACAACTCATGAATTATTCCTAACACTTCTTGAGTTATCGAATAGAGCAGTAGACATATCGAATCTCTGAGATATCGAATGAGATATCGAACAGTGTATTCAGAGATATCGAATAGTGTCTTGAGATATTGAATCCCTGACTTCTCGAATAGACAAAAGTACTTCTCGAATTGGTACTTAGGCAAATTCTTCATTTCTTCAAATCCCAACTGTGATTTATTTGACAGTCTTCATCTTCTTGCTTGAGGCATGAACCTTGGAACTTCTTTCAAGCATTATTCTTGACTATATAAGTACAGTTACACAACTAGAATTTGATGCCTATTACAAGTACAAAGCAAGTAGAAACTCTACAACTAGAGGTTCCCTCAGTTAAGAGGTCATGTAAGTAATGCAAAGCATGACAAACAATTAGGCTTGTTATTAGAGTTAAACAGGCATGTCTCTGTGACTAACACCAAGTGTCAAACGTGCTTATGATTTTGTTGGGATTGAGTGATACACTTACCCTGTTCTTGAGTGAATATTCTTTGGTGAGTGAAAGGTGAGTTATTACTTGTTTTTTTGCATATGAGATCCCAAGTTTTGACTCAAAGATGTACTCTTGTGGGCTTAGCATGGTTACCAACTTATTCTTACACTTGACATGGACTTTTGAGAACTTATGCATATTCATTGAGTAGACTATGTGAATACTTGCATCTTTGACACCAAGGCATTGCATTATTCACTTTGATTCTTAAGTTGATGTGGCATGAGAGGACTTGTGTGTGTGGTGTTGTATTGGCATTCAATCTTTTACATGAGCTAGATGAATTTTGTGGGTACATTCACTATAGGCCCTCACGAGACCTCACTCGTTCACTAGGGCTACCTAGGGGTTAATGTAACACCCCCAGATCCGGGGTCTGGGATCGGGTCGTTACGGTCTTATTTTCCATGATTGATACTTCACTTAAGTCCACAATAAATAAATCACATACTGTGACCCCACAATAATATCCACTCACACACACACAGTTATAGTCCCAGAGATGAAATTGAAATAAGTCTCACATTACGGGTTTACGAATAAAAGTTGTTACAAGCCAAAAGGATAACATCACAAGTTTAAGAGTTTTGCCGTTGATTAATCATTATTGATACATATAATTAAACTGGTAATCAAAGGCTGCTGATCTATGCTACCTCAGCAATGGCAGCGATGATATCAACGGGAAGCCCTGCGGGGCGGGTAACCTGCTTGCACCGAGTGCGCCTGATGCGGGCCATGTGACCTAGCTGTTGTTGTGACATAATAAATAAGCAAGGGTGAGCAATAGCCCACCAACAATATATAACTGTGCAGTAATATATAAGACAGTTCAAAGATATGTTTTGAAATCATATGCCATGCACTAGAGAAAATATTGCCAGTTTAATATAAAGGATGAAGTTACAAGGTAACTCAACAGGTATATATTTCGTGGAAGCATATGCTATGCCAAAATAAGCAAGATAGCATCATTTTCATAAAATAGGAACTTGCAAGAAAGATATTGCAATTCTAGTCTGAAATACTTTTCAACTCTGCCAACTATGATGATGTTGCAGAAAATTTCCAACATTGATTGATGAACTAATACGGGAGCATTGCCGCGCCAGATGCCCTGACGTTTACGGGGATCAGTCGTATGTCATGCATCTCATCAGTCGTTCTCTACATGTAGAAGGTAGCTCCGACGGATTTACTTGTCTACCGCCCTCTGGAACTCCTAAGCCAACGGTTGGGCTATTGCTGGACCGGCGCCACTCAGCCACTTACGCGTCTCCTAGTTCATTTAACATCCATCATTTTGAAATGTATTGTTCGTTCCCCTTTTCCCCAGGTATGATACCTGTTGATAAGACTCCACAAGGTAGTCGTATCTAATGTGGAAAGGAAAATTTACCAATATTTCCCAAGTTGTTGCTTGTTAATGGATACCAACTTGTTCCAACATTCTACCCCTCGAATGATGAGAGGGTACACACAATTCCATGAATAATAGCAACCAAGTTGCGAGTGAAACGAATTATTTATGACCGGGCAGTCACAAGATAAATAACATTCCTCAAGTAAGGTTCCCTTACAATCGAATCGAAGGGAGAATGGAATCACTGAGAACCTTCCTTGATAATATAATAATAATAATAGGACTCTAAAATAATTTATATAATATTCGAGGGTTGATGATACTATGTGAATGAAACCAAGTATCTTTGAAACGAGTTAGAAGAATTAAATAAATATTCCAAGAATATTTATTAAGTCATAGATATTGAAAAAGGGTTGCTCGGAATAATCTTTGAATAAATATTTAGAATAATATTCATTGAACAATTAATGAATATTCAAATCAATAACAATGTTTATTGATGGAGTAACCGTCAGATGGACATTGGAGATAATATTTATTGAATCAATAGTGAATATTCAACTCAAGAAAGATACATATTGATGAAATAATTATCGACTTAATATTTGGGACAATATTCATTGAATAAATAATGAATATTCAACTTAATAATATTTATCGAAGAAATGATTATCGAATGAATATTTGAAATTATGTTCAATAATTGAATCGAATTTAAATAAAGGTCGAAGATAATATTCCTTATCTCAAGGGAATATTCACAGTAATATTTATCGAATAACTGGAGTTCGAATCAATGTTCAACTGATATTTATAAAATAAATAGAGATTGAATGAATATTCGAATTAATATTCATTTAAATAAATAAGGCTCGAATGAATATTAAGATAATATTCATTAAATAAATAAACTCGAATGAATATTCAAAATAATATTTATCGAGTAAATAAGAATGAATATTCTCTAATTAAATAACTTAACTGAGAGTTCGAAATAATATTCGAATATTTAATCGACTTTAGATGAATATTAAATATATAATATTACTCGAATAAATAAACATCTGATGGATAATCCGAATAATATTTATCAAATAATCTCAAGGGAATATTCCAATAATATTCGCCAGATAATAAATGGAAAATATTTACTTAGTTATTTTCCTCTGAAAATAATATCAATATATCAAGGAATAACGACTCCCGGTCTATAGTCAAAGAATGAGATTCAGATGCCCTTCGCTTAAGGGTCTTAGTAATTTCCGGCTTATAACTGATATAATAACTATCTAGCTTATAAGCCAACAATAATTCAGGGAACAAGTATATCAATATGACTTTAAAAGTAGGCATGCATGCTATGGCATATGTACTGTAACAGAAACATATATATATTCACAACAACAGCCTTAAAGGAGGATTTGAAACTTGCCTGGATATCGAGTACGGGTAGGGGTAGTGGTAGCGTGTCTCGGGTCAGCCTGATGATCTATAAATAGCCAAGGCATTCGGGATTAATCACTTAACTCCTTTCAAAGGTTAAGTATAAACTTAACTTAAATCGAAACACGTTTTCAAGTCGTTTCGTTATACCCCTCTAATTCACTCTTATTATTGCTTTTATTATCTGACACTTGTTCGTTAATAAAGCATGTCATTACCCTTACATATGGTAAGCATTCGATTTGTAAAAGTTTTAAAGTTGAAAGATTATACCTCGAGATTTATCGATCGTTTGCTAAGTGGTTTACCGTAGTTATATCCAAGTATACTCTTTAGGGGTACTTTCGTACTTAACCTTTGTTCGAACATTTTTATAAAATCGAAAAACGATCTTTTTAATACGAGGTCTTCTCTCACACCACCCTTATGATCTCTAATATTTAATTACCAAGATTCGCCACTGTGATACTTATTTTACACAGTTCAATTACAATTACGAATTCGCATTCTCGGTTTCAAACCACTTTTACGAATTTAATCATAACTCCTAAACCGTAAGTCAGAATGTTTCGATTCTTTTTCCAAAATGATCTATGGCTCGAGATCTATAAGGTTGGGTTAATTATTCATCAAGATCAGAGGTTCAATCTTACTGTCAAAAACGGATTGTAAGTGTTAACGAAATTTCGTCATTATAACAGCTATATATCGAACGTTCCGAAAATCATGTCGTCAATACCAAGCCACATCGGGCATCAATACAAGTTATACACATATTATACATCTCCTACTGTCCAAGAACATCATCTTGACCAACATATCACAATCATGTTTAGATCCACTAACAAACTTCATAATCATGCTTATAATCATACTACTACATCACTTACACTAAATCCATCAAGAACTTAACAAATCTCAAAGTAAGACCTAGGGTTTCAAGTGATGATTACCTTCCTTGGAGTGTCCTAGAGCCTCACTAAGCCTTGATCTATCCTTGTGTGGCCTTAGAGTTGCTAGATCCACCATAAGAATTCAAGAAATCAAGATTAGTTCATAAAAGTTACTATTCATCAGCACTTTGATGATTTATTTGAAAATGGAAAAAGATGAATTTGAAGCTGAAATTTCTAGGAGATCACCATCATGATATGTAGTACTTACCATAAAAATTTGAAGAACAAGTGATGGGTGGAAGTTGGACTTCCAATTAGCTAAGAATGGGCAGATTTTTATGGAAGAAATGGAGAGAAAATGTTGTTTTGCTTTGTTGTTTTGATAAGAATGCATAAAGTGAAATGGCTTTAGATAATATCTCTCCCTTGGTTACTTTATTAAAGGTATGATGCATGGGGTGATGTATTTGATCAAGTGGACAAGTTGCATGCAAGTGAAATATCTTGCATCTTGGTTGGATTTGCCTGGTTTAATCTCTAATGGTTCTAGTTAGTAATGTAACTAGATTGGTTACTAGATATTTATCACTTGCACATGCATGCATCTTGCTTCCTCTGCTTGATTCTTTGTCCGCTTATTGCTCAATTCGTTGATCGTTCGAGGGAATAACTCATTCATTTCTAGTTAGGGTTTTTAACGAAAACCTTCTTAATATTTATAATACTATTCATCATCTTTCTTAATACTTCTCGAATTTAAATTCCTTAAATCCCTTTTATAATTCCTTATGTCTTGCAATGTCCAGGGAATTCTCGGAGAAAATAAAAGTGCTAATTTTCTGAATCCGACAGCCTTTACATACACTTATTTTCCTCCTGGATCACTAATACGAACTCAGAAATCCGTTCCGAATACCGGATATAGCATTATTATAATAATATTCCAAATTCCACCAAAATCACTATTCATCACTTATTTTTATTTAATTCCTATAATTAGGAAAATGAACCTGGTTCATCCTCGAGTGTTCCTTAACCTTTTTATGGAACCGCTGGACTTATAATAGATATTGATTTGGATGACACAAGAATAATCTTACTTGAAGTAATATACTTATATCCTTAGGAGATAGATCATCCTTATCTATGTTGTCAACCAAAGGTATTCTTCATGACATATAAATATTTGAATCCACATCCATTCTATTTATTTATTAGAACAACCGTTACATCGTAGTCGTAACCACTATTCGTTCTTACATCATTACATAAGAAAAGTTTTAATTCTATCAAAAATCCGGGTTCTTACAGTTAAAGGGCCTGTTGCATATGCCAAATGCAACCGTGATCATCTACGGAAGTGGTACTAGTTAGTAATCATATTATATTAGTTTGCACGAGGATGTACAAAATGCTAAGTGTGGGAATATTTGATAGAGTATATATTTATATGTATTTTATATGATTTTATTCTTATATTTATTGTATTTTATAAATAATTGGATAATATTAATTAGAGTTTAATGTTTTATGACAGGAAATAAAGAATTCCCAAACTTGGAAGGAAATGGACTTATTTGGACTTAAATTACAAGGAAATTCGGATTTATTGGACTACATGCGCAACGATCACTGTTTGGGCCATAACTTGAGTTTCATACATCAGAATTGGGCGATCTTACAGTCCACGCGAAGCTAACGAAATTATCTACAACTTAGAAGTGGTCTAACATCAATATTCCAACTAGAGCAGCCCATAAACAGGCCTGGAACACAGCTACGAATTTTCCCATTCATAATTCAATTTGTTTTGGGAAATTACTTGTATTTTCTTGGAAAGCATTAAAAACTCTTTTATATTAGATTTATATAGAGATTGTAGAGATAACATATCATAACATACTGTAAGATAGAATAGAATAGATAGCCGTACTTTGGAGAGAGAAGGGAGAGAAGCACCTTGAGAGAGAGATTGGAAGAAGGAGTGAAGGGATTCATCCTGATTTCGAGAAGCTTTTAAAGTTGTATTCTTCGTACTTAAACTTTATACTCATGGTTTGTGGTATTAATATATATACATGTTTTATTCAATCATGAGTAGCTAATCCCTTTATCCAAGAGTTGGGTAGTATTCGCTGGCTTGTTATATGTTTGTTTGATTGTATTGTGATTTTCTTGTTATTGTTAATCTGTCATTGAGCGCTTTATACAATTAGAAGAGTCGCGAACTTTTAATTGAATCTCTAGGAATTATAACGAATTGGGAGAGGAGTTGTAATTCTAGTACATAATATGATAGACACAATTTAAGTATTAGATCGGGAGATTGATATGTGAATTGTGAAACTGATAAACCTTGGTTCTTAATAGTCTATAGTTGTACTTTGTATGACCATGGGAGTGGCATTCAAGGGATAATTATAGGCACTATAATTTACCTTGGGTGAGGATTTTATAAACACTGGAAGGATTGTTTTTAACAAAACAAGATGCACAAATTAGACATTCATGATAGCCAATTGAAGAACCCTAATTCTTGGATTGTTTTTTCCTCATATATATTATTTAGTTTTTATTTGTTTATTAGATTAACTTAGTTGATAATTATACACATACACAAATTGTAAGAACCTAGATTTTTTATAGAATTAAAACTTTTTATTATGTATTAATATAGGAGGGAATAGTGGTTATGACTGCGATGTAACGACTGTTTATTGAATGAAGAGGATGGATTTAGATTCAAATATTTATATGTCATGAAGAATGCTTTTGGTTGACAGCATAGATAAGAATGATCTATCTCCTAGGGATATAAGTTATATTAATTCCAAATAGGAAGATTATTCTTATGTCATCCAAATCAATATCTATTATTAGTCAAGTGGTTCCGTAAAAGGGTTAAGGAGCGCCCGAAATAGGACCAGGGCATTTTTATTAATTATACAGAATAAAAGAAATAATAAAGTATGAATAATGTTTTTGAGTGAAACAAGAATATTATTAGACGATGCTTTGTAGGAGTATTCAGAACTGATTTCGGAGTTCGTATTCATGATCCAGAGGCGAAATAAGTGTATGTAAAAGTTGTCGGATTCGGAAAAATAGCACTTTTATTTTCTCCGAGATTTCCCTGGACACTGCAAGACTTAAGGATTTATTAAAGGGATTTAAGGAATTTATATTCGAGAAGTATTAAGAAAGATCGAGAATAGTATTATAAATATTAAAAAGGTTTTCGGTAAAACCCTAACTAGAAACGAATGAGTTATTCCCTCGAACGATCAATGAATTAAGCAATAAACGGACAAAGAATCAAGCAGAGGAAGCAAGATGCATGCATGTGCAAGTGATAAATATCTAGTAACTAGCAAGGAACTAGATCAATTAGAATGCAACCAAGTACTTAGCACACAAACCACTTGGTTAGCCTTAAACCACCAAAAGATCAACACATGGCTTGCTAAAAACATCATCTAGTGCATCATCACTTTAATAAAGGTGCTTCACATGAGATATTATCTAAAAACATCACTTTATGCATTATTATCAAAAATCAACCAAGCAAAAACACCAATCTCTCTCCTTTTCTTCACATTCGGCCCAAGCAAAATTCCAAAACAAAAATCGAACTTCCAACCATTGTTTGATCTTGTAATTTTTATGGTGAGTCTTACATTTCATAGAAATGATCTCCTCAAAATCTGAGCTTCAAACTCATCTTTTTCCATTTTTAAATAAATCACCAAAGAGGAGGGTGAATAGTGTTCTTATGAACTAACCTTTGATTTTCATGTTTCTTTTGATTGTTTTAGCAAGCTTAAGCACTCCTAAGGATCATACAAAGCTTAGTAAGGCTAGTAAACACTCTCAAGAAGGTATAACAACTTGAAACCCTAGATCTTGTTTTGAGTTTAAGCATGTTCTTGATGGATCTAGCTTAGTGATGATTATATTCATGTTATAAGCATGCTTAGTTAGTGATTCAAATAGAATGATGATTATTATGGTGAAGCATGATGTTCTTGGAATTATTGAGATGCATATGAAGTGTATAAATTGTGTGGATGCCCGGTATGGCTTGGTTGGTGTGTTATGATTTTAGAAACATTCGATTTATAGCCGTCGTAATGCCGAATTTTCGTTAACCTTAATAAAACGTGTTTTACAGTAGCAATAAACCCCTGTTTAGCTTCTTATTCTGCCATTACATGATAGATAATGTTATGAGATTCGTTTTGATATAAAGATCGCATGAAACGGACTTACGGTTTAGGAGTTATGATTAAATTCGTAAAAGTGGTTCGGAACCGTAAACGAAAGTTCGTAATTGAAATTGATTCCCTTAAATGTCGTTTAATCAGTGGTGAATCTTAATAATTAAATATTAGAGGTAAAAAAGGAAGGTGTGGGAGAAAACCATATGTCGAATGGATCGTTTTCCGATTTTATAAAAATGTTCGAATCAAGGTTAAACGCGAGCGAACCCCTAAAAGCAAGCTTGGTTATGACTTTGGTAAATGACTTAGAAAACGGGCGATAAAACTCGTAGTACAATCTTGATTCGTAAATAATCGATCTTAAAACTTACATGGCTTAAATATGTATCAAGTGTGGGTATGATGACATATCATAATAGCGAACATATGTCGAATCGTATCGGTGGTAAAAAGAGTTACACTAAGAGGGGTATAACGAGATAACTCAAAAATGTGTTTCGATTTAAGTAAAGTTTATACGTAACCTTTTTAAAAGTGTTAAGTGGTTAATCCCGAATGCCTTGGCTATTCATAGATCACCAGGCTGACCCGGGACACGCTACCACTACCCCTACCCGCACTCGATTCCCAGGCAAGTTTCAAATCCTTTTTAAAAGGCTGTTGTTGTGAATACATATATATGCTTTCCGTTATACATATGTCATAGCATGCATGCCTAATTTTAAAGTCATATTGATGTACTTGTTCCTGGAATTATTGTTGGCTTATAAGCTAGATAGTTAATATATCAGTTATAAGCCGGATATCACTAAGACCCTTAAGCGAAGGGCAGTTAAATCTTATTCTTTGATTATAGACCGGGAGTCGATATTCCTTGATATATTGATATTATTTTCAGAGGAAAATATTTAAGTAAATATTTTCCATTTATTATCTGGAAAATATTATTGGGATATTCCTTGAAGATTGTTTGATAAATATTATTTGGATTATTCATCCGATATTTATTTACTCGACGAATACTATCTTTAATATTCCTCCAAGGTTGATTTAATATTCGAATATTATTTTGAACCCTCATTTAAGTTATTTACTTAAAGAATATTCATTCGAGCTTATTTACTCAATAAATATTATTTTGAATATTCATTCGAGAGTATTTATTTAATGAATATTAATTTTATTATTCATTCGAGCCTTATCTATTCAAATGAATATTATTTCGAATATTCATTCAGACTCCAGCCATTCTACAAATATTAGTTGAACATTGATTCGAACTCAAGCTATTTGATAAATATTATTTTAAATATTCCCTTGAGACAATGAACGTTATCTCAACATTCATTTAAAGTCGATTCAATTATTGAATATTGTTGATGGAGGATTTTCGTAATCAACGTGATTTTCGGAGGCCCTCTGAAATTTACAAGTGTAACACATGTAATTGGCTGTTTTTGGTGATTTGGGTGTGATTTGATGGTGGGGGTGAGCTGAGCTTGAGAGGTTACGAGAATCATCGCAGGTTCTATTAGCAAGATCTGTGGCCGTTCTCCCAAGGTGCCTACGTACCCTTGTTTATATAGGGATCAAGCTTACGTAGTTCTAATGCGAAGCTGATTCTGCTTGACCAGCTATAATCGATTGTCTAGTTCGTGTTGGACTCAAGTTCCTTTAGAGTTTACCACGAACTGGTTGGCTAAGTAGAGTAAAACTCGAGTTCATACTCTACTATAATTCTCATGTCTATTAGAGGCATTCTAGGATCAACTGCGCCCTAGAATTACACTCCGATAATAATTCTGTCTCTTTCTGACTGGCTACGTTCAGGAACCTGGTGCTCAGGAACCTATGTCTCAGGAACCTATGTCTCAGGAACCTGTTTCTCAGGAACCTCCTTATCTCGGAACCTGTTTCTCAGGAACCTCTTTCTAGGAAACTATACCTGCACAAATAACAAATATATTAGTCTGGAGAGCCTCTTTGTGGTTCCCATATGCTCTTGCTATCTTCACTACTGCTGCTAGGCTGTCTTGAACTCTTCTGCAGGGAGGAACCTGGTCCATTCGTAATCTACTCAGCTTCCGGTTCATCAGGAACCTCATAATACTTGTAGCTTATTGACTGTCTACTCAGCGAGTGCTCATTTCTTCGTGTCTGGTCCTCATATCTTATATTGTATCTATCTTCTGGCCCATATGGATTGGACCCTATAGCTTAATGGGCCTAAATCTAGCCCATGGAGATTTTGGGCACAACAACTACCCCCCGGTTCCTTAAAGTCATGCAATGCGAGAGGAACCTATTAAACTTTCTGATATGGGGTCCAATGCTTAATCACTTCTCTTAAAATGTATTACTTCAACAACACGTATCCAAGCTTACATGAGCTAACTCGGCGTAAGAAACAGGACACATAATGTTTTAGTAAACATGGTATTGATCAACTTCTCTCTTGGTGAGGAACATGTTCTCTTCTTCTTCTTCGAAACTCATTCTTCTGACAAATTCTTCACTCTTCAACTGCTGGTCATTCTCTGTACATTCTTCTAATAACTTTGCAAAATCTCTCCAAGGACACTTCTGAGGTTTCGGGATGTTATCATACTTCTGCTTACTCTTGTCTCTTCTTAGGTGATCTTTGTCTTCAATGTCTTCACATGTCTTTTGTATATCTAGAAGTCTTGAAAAACGAGTGGCACCTCAACAGCTTCCAATCAAGAGGTTCAACCTTTATTTACTCCTTTTATAAAAATGCATAATTTTCACATCGTGCATCCAAGCTTACATGAGCTAACTCGGCGTAAGAAACAGGATACACTATGCTTCTGTATGCAGATTCCAAATTAAATCCTCAAATCAAAAATCAAAGAATCGTGCTGAAAATTAACCTGTAAACTTTTCTGAAGCCGTCTTCTTGTAGATCATTATCATCAGACTGTGAAACTCGTCATAAATACTCTCTAATTGTTCAAGCAATACTTCTTTCTTCTTCCGAACTGACTTGTATGAACTGATATCTCATCCAATGCTTTCATAGAATACGTTGGCGGTGATATGGGCTAGCCCTAAAGACACATTTAATGTGGCATTAATTAGACCTAGAATGGTCCAAACGTGGGGCCCACCAGATGGGCCCAAACCCTATTTATAATATTAATTTCATAATTAATATTAGGGGTAATAACCAGCTCAGCAATAAGAGTCAAACAAGGATATTATTCTTGCCTGACTTAACCTCCAAGATACATATTTCAACATGGAAACTGGTTCCTACATACTAGGATCTGGAACCTTCTTCTAGGCGGTGACTTGCCCACCAAGTCACCTAACCCTACTACGATTCTAAGGCTTCTCAGCCTATATAAAGGGTCTGACCCCTCATTCTCAGAACTACGTTTTTGGGTTGATATTTTTTATATTCATCAAAGTACGTAGGCATCTTGTGAAGGCAGATTCAGCCACGAGCATGAGAGCAGCCATTAAAGCACGAAGCTCACGCACCCTAGAATTAAATACACAAACCCTAGCCGCAATATTCATAACCTAGTTTTTATTCCATAACATTTGGCGCCATCTGTGGGACAAGGACATCAACCATGGTTCAAACATGAAGAACAACGTTGACTACCACCGATCCTATTCCTCTCAGCTCTGCTCCGCCCACCACGGATCCGGTGCCCCCAACGACCGGGACGATCGTTCAACATCAAGTTTCTCAACCCCTAGGGACGACTTCCCATGTTGAGAGTACGTTACCTCCAATCATCCGCACAAATCCAGGGACTAATCCCCTTCAGATGGTGGTTTCTCCCTTGATTGTAGATCCCAACAACCCTCCACAAGGGGTTCAGATCCACACTACGGATCTTCCCGTGAATACCAACCCGATGTATGGGCTGCCTAACTACCCTCCTACTCAAAGAGCTAGATCAAGTGGTCATGCCCTGCATATCCGAGATCGAGAGTATGGTGACTACTCTGGTCCCTATACTGATGAATCGTCTTCTGATGATGATTATCGTGAAGAAGCCCCAAGAAGGCGACGTGCTAGCAGAGAACCTCAGAGGAGTCATCAAACTATCTATGATAAACCCCTGTCGACAACTGCGGAAAGGATCAAGGCTCATGAAGCTGAGATCTTAAGATTAAAGGAAGATATGGCAAGAGAACAAGCTAGGTTAAATCAGACTCAACCTCCTCCAACATCAGGACCGATCCCCTTTATAGATCTGGAGAGGCCTTCAAGAAGGCAAAAAAGGGCTGATGCCCCAACTGGAAAAACAATGAGGGTGGAAACCCCCAAGAGCAACCCCAAGGATCTGATGCCACTTGGGGATCCTGATGATCCCACACCCCCGTTTACTGAGAAGGTGATGAATGCTCGTATCTCAAAGAAGTTTAAGATGTCGACAATTAAAGCTTATGATGGAACAGGTGATCCCGCAAACCACGTTAGGACATTCTCAAACGCACTGCTGTTGCAACCTGCAAGTGACGCTTTGAAGTGTAGGGCGTTCCCTCAAACTCTGTCGGGTATGGCTCAAAGATGGTATAGCCGGCTGCCTGCAAACTCAATTGGCTCTTTCAAGGAGTTAAGCGCTGCCTTTGTTAGTCAGTTTATCAGCGAGAAGGTGCATGAGAAAAGCCCTGCATCCCTTATGTATGTATTACAGGGGAAGAATGAAAATCTGAGAGATTACTTGAAGAGGTTCACTAAGGAGACGTTGAACATCACTGATTTGGAGAATAAGGTGGCAATGGTGACCCTAGAGCATGGCACCACTGACTTATACTTTAAAAGATCATTGGCAAAGCATCCTTCCGAGAATATGGCTGAGCTCCAGTGAAGGGCTGATAAGTATATCAAGGCTGAGGATAGTACCAAGAAGGAGGCCACAGTGAATAATGGCAAGGGTAACAATGATACGAAGAAGCGAAAGCAAGAGCAGGAGTACGATGCTAGGGACAAGTATCCCCGGACTAGCAAGGACTCCGACTCATCACCAAAGAAGAATTTTGGGCTGAGATTCTCTGATTATGGAAGGTTGAATGCTCCCAGGAGTCAAATCTTGTTAGAGATCGAAAAGGATAAGGACTTTCGATGGCCGAAGCCACTTAGGGGTGACCCCGCAAAAAGAGACAAGGATCAATACTGCAGGTTCCACCGAGATGTGGGGCATGATACGGATGATTGTAGGCAGTTGAAAGATGAGATTGAGTTCTTAATTCGTAAAGGAAAATTAAACAAATTCACCAAAGGTGAAGATCGTGGAACCCGAAGGAGAGACTATGACAGGAGAGACAATGACAGAAGGGATAACGATCAAGAATGTAACCCACAGCCTCGAGGTCCAGTTATCAACATGAATTGGGGAGGCCCGACAGCGGCCGGTACAACTCGAAACTCTCGAAAGGCGTATGCTAGAGAGGTGATGCACATTGTGGGAGAGGCCCCGAAACGTGCTAGGACCGAAACAGTGATTGGTTTCGATGATTCTGATCTTGAAGGGGTGAAGTTCCCCCATGACGACCCGTTGGTCATAACCCCTGTGATTGGGAATTCGGAAGTAAAACGAGTCTTGATAGACAATGGAGCTTCTTTTGATATTTTGTTTCATGATGCTTTTGTAAAGATGGGATACACTGATTCTCAGTTGACCCCGACCAACATGCCCATCTACGGATTCAATGGAGTTGAGTCCAAGGTCGAGGGTACTATTCAGTTGCCCATGACCATTGGACAAGAACCTAAGGAAGCTACTCAGATGTTGAATTTTCTGGTAATCAAGGCAGCCTCGACCTATAATGCAATCCTGGGAAGGACTGGACTTCATGCGTTCAAGGCTGTTGCCTCCACTTACCACATGAAGATTAAGTTTCTAACCCGGAATGGGGTCGGAGAACAAAAAGGCGATCAGAAGATGGCAAGAAGTTGTTATATATCTACATTGAGAGCTGATGGAATCGGGGGGCAGGTACTCCCAATTGAAGACATGGATGTCCATGGTGACGATGAACACCGAGGAAAGCCAGCAGAGGATTTGATCCCTATTCCTCTAGAGCTGGGCGACCCTGAGATGGTTACCTATATAGGAGCTTCTCTATAGGAACCTCTTAAGGGAGGAGTTGATAGCATTCTTACAAGAGAATAGTGATGTGTTTGTTTGGACAGCTGCCGACATGCCAGGGATTGATCCCCAACTCATAACTCATAAACTGAATGTTGATCCCAAATGGAAGACAATAAAGCAGAAAAATAGGAACTTTGCTCCTGAGAGGCAGGAGGCCATTAAGCAAGAAGTTGACAAGCTTTTGGAAGCTGGTTTTATTGAAGAGATTCAGTTCCCCGAATGGTTGGCTAATCCCGTCATGGTCAAGAAAACAAATGGAAAATGGAGAATGTGTATCGATTTCACTGATTTAAATGACGCATGCCCAAAGGATTGCTTCCCTCTGCCAAGGATTGACACCCTGATAGATGCCACAGCTGGGCATGAGATGTTGAGTTTCATGGATGGTTTCAGTGGTTATAATCAGATTAAGATGCACAAGGATGACATCCTAAAGGTATCTTTCGTAACTGACTTTGGTGTTTTCTGTTATCTTGTTATGGCTTTTGGTCTAAAGAATGCAGGAGCTACCTACCAACGATTGGTGAATAAGATATTCGCCCATCTGATTGGAAAAACCATGGAGATCTATGTTTATGACATGTTAGTCACGAGCCTACTCAAGGCTGACCATATCAAGCACCTCAGAGAGGCATTCGAAGTGCTGAGGCACCACATTGGTGTTGGATCAGGAAAATTTTTGGGATTGATGGTTTCTAAGAGAGGCATAGAAGCCAACCCGGACAAGATCAAGGCAATTCTGGATATGGAGCCACCCCGCTCTATACGGGATGTACAAAAGCTAACTGGCCGAGTTGCGGCCCTAGGGAGATTCATCTCCAAGTCTGGTGACTAGTGTTTGCCTTTCTTTCAGGCATTGAAGAAGGTGAAAAATTTTGAGTGGACCACAGAGAGCCAAGAGGCCTTTGAACAGTTGAAGAAATACATGACTGAAGCCCCGTTGTTGGCCAAACCTAGTCTTGGGGAGACTCTTTATCTACACCTGGCGGTATCTGAACAAGCAATGAGTGCTGTTCTTGTTCGAGAAGAGAAGAAGGTTCAGAGACCCATCTATTATGTGAGCAAGGTGTTGCATGGGGCTGAGTTGAATTACTCTCCCATTGAGAAGTTTGCCTTGGCATTAATAACAGCCTCGAGGAAGCTACGACCGTACTTCCAGGCACACAAGATCGAAGTCTTGATAGACCAGCAGTTGAGAAGCATATTGCATAGCCCGAAAGCTAGTGGAAGATTGATCAAATGGGCAATTGAGCTCGGAGAGTTTGACATAACGTACAAGCCTCGGACAGCCATTAAGGCTCAGACATTGGCTGACTTCCTGGTTGAATGTACCATTAGCAACCAAGAAGTCGGGGGGCAGGAGATAGTACCCAACCAAGAATGTGAAAATAAAGATGAAGAACTTGTGCCTGATCTGAAGGAGTATTGGGTGCTCTATTTTGATGGAGCATCAAAAACAAAATCCAGTGGTGCAGGTTTAGTTTTGCAAAGCCCCGATGGGTTCACAGTAGAATATGCTTTGAAGTTGGACTTTCCGACAACCAACAATGAAGCTGAGTATGAAGCCTTGATAGCTGGTTTAGGCTTGGCCAGAATTATGAGGGTCAAGAATCTCAAAGTCTGTGGGGATTCAAGATTGGTAGTCTCGCAAGTGAACGGTGAATTTGAGGCCAAGGATGAAACTATGGCAAAATATTTGCGAATTGTGAAAGCTGTCATGACTCAATTTGAAGAATGCTATGTGGAGCACATTCCAAGAGAAGAGAACGTTAAGGCCGATGCCCTCTCTAAGTTCGCTTCTTCTGAGATAGAAAATTATGCAAGGAGTGTTTACTTTCAGGTCTTGAAGGCCCCGACTGTCAACTTTAAGTTGGTAGCACCAATTGATGTAGGAAGCTGTTGGATAGATCCTATCAAAGCTCACCTTGAAACAGGTTGGCTCTGTAAGAACCCAGATTTTTGGGTAGAATTAAAACTTTTTATTATTTATTAATGTAAGAGTGAATAGTGGTTACAACTACAATGTAATACTGGCTTAAATGAATGAATAATGGAAGGATATATATTCCAAGGTTATATGTCCTGAGGGATGCTATTGGGTGATAACTTAGATTAGAATAATCTATCTCCTAGAAAGATAAGATAAGATTCCCTAGAGAGAAATAGATACCCTCATGTCATCCAAATCAATATCTATTTTAAGCCCAGCGGTTCCGTAAAAAGGTTAAGGAACACTCGAGGGTGAACCAGGTTCATTTTCCCAACTATAGGGAATTAAATAAAAATAAGTGATGAATAGTGATTTTGGTGGAATTTGGAATATTATTATAATAATGTTATACCCGGTATTCGGAACGGATTTCTGAGTTCGTATTAGTGATCCAGGAGGAAAATAAGTGTATGTAAAAGCTGTCGGATTCAGAAACAGAGCACTTTCGTTTTCTCCGAGAATTCCCTGGACACTGCCAAACTTAAGGATTTATTTAAGGGATTTAAGGAATTTAAATTCGAGAAGTATTAAGAAAGATGGAGAATGTTATTATAAATATTAAGAAGGTTTTCGGTAAAACCCTAACTAGAAACGAATGAGTTATTCCCTCGAACGATCAACGAATTAAGCAATAAACGGACAAAAGAACAAGCAGAGGACTAAGATACATACATGTGCAAGTGGATGGAGTAAGTAACTAAGCTAGTGGCAAGAAGTAACTAGCACACTTAGGATTAAACCAAGCATACAAGATATTATCTCTTAAAATGCTACTTGTCCACTTGATTAGGAAACTTCCTTGACACACCACTTTTATTAAAGCCACTTGACATTAGATATTATCCAAAGAAGTCACTTTATGCATTATTAGATGAGACCAAGCAAGAAAACAAGGCAACACTCTCTCCCCCCTTGAAAACAAGCCATTCGGCTTCTTGATTAATTCAAGAATCAAAAACTCACTTCCCACCATTGTTTGATCTTGAAACTTTTTATGTGAGTCCTATAATTCATAAAAATGATCTCCTCAAAATCCTAGCTTCAATCTCTTCTTTTTCAATTTTCAAAAAAATCACTAAAGAGGAGGATGAATAGTGTTCTTCAAGAACAAATCTTGGTTTTCTTGATTTCTTGGATGATCCAAGCATGGTTAAGGATAGGCATGGTCTATACAAGGCTTAGCAAGGTCTTTAACACTCTACAAGGAAGGTATAAACCTTATGAACCCTAGTTTGACTTTGAGTTTTAATGATGTTTTTGATAGTTTTGAATTAGTATGATTATGGTGATGATTAAAGCATGATTATGTAGTTAGTTTTGTTGATTAAGAGATTCAATGATTATGATGGTTAAGTAAGATGTTCTTGGACATTTTGGGATGAGGAATCATGTGAATAAGTTGTATGTATGCCCGGTGTGGCTTGGTTTTAGTGTTACGATTAGTAGAACGTTCGATTTATAGCCGTCGTAATGCCCAATTTTCATAAACACTAAGAACCCGAACTGGACAGTAGCCATAACTCTCTGTTCTTGGCAAGATAATGAACCCTACTGCTAGATTTTTGAACATAGATCACTTTGGCGAAAGAATCGAAGCATTTCAATTTACGGTTTAGGAGTTATGATTAAATTCGTAAAAGTGGTTCGAAATCGTAAACGAAAGTTCGTAATTGAAATTGATTCCCTTAAATATCGTTTAATCAGTGGCGAATCTTATTAATTAAATATTAGAGGTAAAAAGGAAGGTGTGGGAGAAAACCACATGTCGAATGGATCATTTTCCGATTTTATAAAAATGTTTGAATCGAGGTTAAACGCGAACGAACCCCTTAAAGGTATGACTTTGATTATAACTTAGAAAACGGGCGATAGAACTCGAGGTATAATCTTGATTCGTAAACGACCGACCTTAGAACTTGTACGACTTAAGTATATACCAAGTATAAGCAGGATGACATGTCCTGATAATGAACGAATGTCGGATCGTATCGGTGATAAAAAGAGTTACACTAAAAGAGACATAACGAGATAACTCGAAAACATGTTTCGATTTAAGTGGAGTTTATACTTAGCCTTTTAATAAGCGTTAAGTGGTTAATCTTAAATATTCTGATTGTTTATAGATTGTCGAGCTGACCCGGGACACATTACCCCTACCCGCACTCGATTCTCAGGCAAGTTTCAAATCCTTTTTAAAAAGACTGTTGTTGTGAGTATATATATATGTATGCTTTTTGTTATACATATGCCATAGCACGCATGCCTACTTTCAAAGTCATATTGATATACTTGTTCCCTGAATTATTGTTGGCTTATGAGCTAGATAGTTATTATATCAGTTATAAGCCGGAAATTTATAAGACCCTTAAACGAAGGGCATCTGAACCTCATTCCTTGATTATAGACCGGGAGTCGTTATTTCTTGATATATTGACATTATTTTCAGAGGAAAATAATTAAGTAAATATTTCCCATTTATTATCTGGCGAATATTATTGAGATATTCCTTTGAGATTATTTGATAAATATTATTCGGGTTATTCATCAGATATTTAATTATTCGATGAACATTATCTTTAATATTTATCTAAAGTCGATTTAATATTCGAATATTATTTCGAACCCTCAGTTAAGTTATTTACTTAGAGAATATTCATTTTTATTTGTTCGATAAATATTATTTTGAATATTCATTCGAGTTTATTTATTTAATGAATATTATTTTAATGTTCATTCGAGCCTTATTTATTTAAATGAATATTATTTCGAATATTCATTCAATCTCTATTTATTTTATAAATATTAGTTGAACATTGATTCGAACTCCAGTTCATCGATAAATATTATTTTGAATATTCCCTTGAGACGATAAATATTATCTTCGACATTCATTTAAAGTCGATTCAATTATTGAACATAATTTCGAATATTCATTCGATAATCATTTCTTCGATAAATATTATTAAGATTGAATATTCATTATTTATTTAATGAATATTGTCTCAAATATTCAGTCGACAATTATTTCATCAATAAATATCATTTTTAAGTTGAATATTCATTATTAATTTAATGAATATTATATCAAATATCCAAGGGATGTTTATTTCACCAATAAACATTATTATTTTCAAATATCCATTTAAGATTGGATTTATTTAGTGAACATTATTTTAAATATTTATTTGAGTTTAATTAATTAATGAATATTATCTGGAATATTCATATAAAGAAGAGAGTTATTTAGTAAATAATTCTAAATATTCATTCGAGGATTACTTACGAGTAATATTATGATTTATTCATATTCCTTAATTAATATTGAGTTAATAAATATTCTTGGAATATTTATTTAAATCCTTTTAAGTTCTTTTATAATGATTCATATTATTCAAAGATTATATGTCACCTTCAGATATGGTGTAAAATATTTTGGAGTAGTTTATGACTATTTTTATCAAGGAGAGGTTTCCAAAACTCTATTTTTATTTAAATCTATCTTAAAGAAGATTTAAATACTCGCTCAACTTCCAAACGTATATAAGGGGACCTCATTTGAGAGATGTTATTTATTGGGCTGCCCGGTCCTATACTTGCTAAAACTATCTTGTCACTCACATCTTGATTCTTTCAAGCATCGATATGAGTCTTTTGGTTACCTCCTCAACGCTCGAGGGGTATGATTGATGTAACAAGTTTATATCCATTAACAAGCATCAGCTTGGGAAATATTGGTGAATTTTCCTTTCCAATTAGATACGACTACTTTGTGGAGTCCTATCAACAAGTGTTACACTTGGGGAAAAAGGGGAACGAACTTTACGTTTCAGAGTCATGGATGATATTCGAACTAGGAGACGCGTAAGTGGCCGAGTGGCGCCGGTCCAGCAATAGCCCAACCGTTGGCTGAGGAGTTCCAGAGGGCGGTAGATAAGTAATTCCGTCGGAGCTACCTTCTACATGTAGAGAACGACTGATGAGATGCATGACATACGACTGATCATCGTAAACGTCAGGGCATCTGGCGCGGCAATGCTCCCGTATTAGTTCATCTTCTAAAAGTGAGAAATTTCTGCAACACTGTTGGTGTTGGCAAGGTGAAAAAGTGTTGAAACCGGAATTGCAATATTTTTCCTGCAAGTTCCTCTTTTATGATAATTGAGAATATCTTGCTTATCTTTTGCATAGCAGATATTTATTCAAGACAAATATATTTTTGTGTTACCTTGTAACTTCATCTCATACCTTATATTGGTACTTCATCGTTAATGCATGGCATATGGTTTCAAAGATATTTTTGGACTGTTATATATTATCACTGTTCAATTATATTTCTGGTGGGCTATTGCTCACCCTTGCTTTATTTATTTATATCACAACAACAGCTAGATCAGATGGCCGCGCAAGGCGCACCCAGCGTAAGCAGGTGTCAACCGTCAGAGGTTTACCGCTAAGGTCTTGGCTACCTTTGTTGAGGATGCAACTACTGGTAGGCTAGTTGTTAGCAATTGAGCCTCAAATGTATTTATATTATGGTATCTATTAATGGATGGCAAAGAGTATGTAATTGTACAATTGTAATTCTTTGGGTTGCAAGAACTCAAACTTGTGATTAATAATATTGTTGGTTACCCTGATTTCATCTCTGGGACTATAACGGGTGTGTTTTATGTTGTTGTTTTGGGTCACAAGGTTGTAATTTAAATTATGTTGGTTTTGTGGTTGGATATTGAGACCGTAACGACCAGATCCCTGACCCTGGATCTGGGGGTGTTACAGGCTCCCTGACAATGCCTTGGAGGCACGAAAGCTGTCAGTAAGAGCATTGAGATATGCCTTGATTGAAGGCATCCTATACAAGAGATCGTTTGTCGTCCCCTACTTGAAGTGTTTGAGGCCCCAAGAGGCAAGAGAAGCCTTGGAGGAAGTTCATGAAGGGATATGTGGGCAGCACTTGGGGGGCAGGGCCCTGGCTCACAAAATAACTCGTCTGGGATTCTATTGGCCAGAGATGCTGGCCGATGCACAGAATTATGTCAAGAGGTGTGATAGGTGCCAGAAGCACGCTCTGCATGTAAGGCAGCCGCCTAAGATGTTAACATCAGTCAATTCTCCCATCCCATTTGCAATGTGGGGGATGGACATACTTGGTCCTTTCCCTATGGCTTCAGCACAAAGGAAGTTTCTGATAGTAGCCATTGACTACTTCACCAAGTGGATCGAGGCTAAGCCTCTAGCCAAGATAACCACCAAACAAGTTGCCCAGTTCTTTTGGGAGAACATAATTTGTAGGTATGGAATCCCGCGAATCCTTGTGACGGATAATGGGACGCAGTTTAACAATGAGGAGTTCAAGAAGTACTGTGAGGAAAACGCTATTGAGCTTCGATTTACTTCAGTAGCACACCCGCAAGCTAATGGACAGGCCGAGGTAGCCAATCGAATTATCCTTGATGGACTAAAGAAAAGGGTCGAACGCTCAAGGAATACCTGGGTGGATGAGTTGTTGCCTATACTCTGGGCTTATCGCACTACTTGTAAGGTAACCACCGGAGCAACCCCGTTTCTGTTGGCTTATGGAGCCGAGGCAGTTGTGTCACTAGAGATTATGCATGCGTCACCTCGAGTTGAGGCATTTGAACCAGAGACTAATGAAGAGGGCATGAGACTCGCCCTAGACCTGATTGATGAAGTCAGGGACGAGGCAAATGCTAGAAATGCGGAGCATCAAAAGAAAGCATCCTTTTATTACAACCACAGGGTTAAGGAAATGTTCTTCCAGTAAGGTGACTTAGTTCTAAGGAAGATCGAGGCTTCTGGAGTTGGCCAGAAGGGAAAATTAGCCCCTAACTGGGAAGGGCCGTATCGAGTCAAGAAGACGTTGGGACGAGGATCATACAAGTTGGAGACCTTGAACGGGGTTGAGGTGCCCCGTACTTGGCATGCCTTGAACCTCAAGATTTATTATGTTTAAGCCGTCCTAATAAGGACTTAGCTTTTATCTATCTGTTAGGAGGAGTAGAAATGAGGTTCTATGAAACCATTCCAGGGCCTAGTGCCCCGAGTAGGACAGTAATAAGATATGTAAGGGTTGAACCCCATTCTGAGTTATTAATGTAAACTTGTTTTCTGTTATATGATTCTATGTTTTATTTATGTACCAAGCACCTGTTGAGTGTAAGTCTGGAAAGACCAAGTACCGAAAATGAATGAGCATACGAATAAGGGAAACAAAGACATAAATAAAACGCCCCGAAGGGCCATGATTCGAGTTAAGTTACAACACAGCAAGATAAAGTTTAAGTCCTGAAGGACGCTGAATAAAAGCTGATAAAAGTACAAAGCCGCATGCGGCTAATAAGGCCATGCAAGGTCGTTCCCCTCTACTCCTCATCTAATTCTTCGTTGGAGCCATCCTCATCTTAGTCCTCCTCCCCGGAACCATCATCAGTCTCGGTCACCACCATCGGCTGAACTGTAGCAACTTCAGCCTCTTCTTCTTCAGAGGATGAATCAGAAGAAGAACTACCCTCGTTTCGGATCAATCTCTTGCCAGGGATTGGTTGTCAAACCACTACAACTTTCCTTGCGGGCGGGGGTTTCTTTCCACGAGAACCAGAAGAGGATGAGTCCTGGCTAGCAACTGGGACAGCTCCCTTAGAGTTGGATCCAGAACGTCGATGACTACCCTTGGAGCCGGATCCTGATGTCTGAGGAACAACTTTAGTTCCCGAACCAGACAGGTTGAAGGGACGTACCTCATCGTCATGGTCATCGATGAACTTAAGAAAATCTTGGGACCTATGATAAGCCTGGATCACCTTCTCAGCATCAGATGCCTTCTTTCTGGCTAGAGAGGAAAGTTGTTTACGGGTGGATGCAGCATCAGCTTCAGCACGAACGACTTGGGAGTGCAGATCTTCCATTTCTTCCTTGAGCCTTGCTGAGTCATTATTCAAGCTAATGTTCTCATCCCTAAAAGCCCGGCCTTGACTTGAGACAGTTTGAAAGTAGGCATTGGCCTACAATAAGGAAATGGGTGAGCTACAAGAAATATACCAAATCTAAATCAATAACAGTATCGAACTTAACAGAGAGAAGTCCATACCTGATACAAGGCCTGAGCGCCCATAAGCTGTGACTCATCCATTTTGTCGCCCGCGTGCATAGTCACTTGGTCAGGAGCAGTGATGGAAAACTTAGACCAGGCTAGAGCCAGATCAGGGCTCCCCAAAACTAAGTCTTGCTCGCATATCCCCCAAGGAGGGATGAAAGGAGTCCTGACATCCCCATCAGCGTTCCGGGATCGTTTTCCACCTTGGGTGTAGCGCTTCAAGAAATTAGGGATATGAGGCTTAGTGGGATTCAGTAATTCCGTAGCCTTCTTCTTCATCCTCTTGGTCACGGTCGGCTGGTTCTGAGGACGACTATAAATCTCCTCGGCGGCTGAAATACAAAGAGAAAAACATCGGGATAAGAACAAACAGAGTTCATAATAAGTTCAAGTAAGAAAATTACCCTCAACGGAAAGAAAGCTAAGGCCAGCCTCAATAAGGTTCTTTTCATTCAGAAAAATTTTATAATGTGTACAGCCGTCGTCGACAAGAAGCTTATCTCGATCCAGTAATTCTAGGTCATCAAGGTCACACACGAAGTGTTTACTATTTTCCACGAATCCGAATCTCTTCACAAAGAAGTTGCCCCAGTCACCGCCTTTCCATTCAAGAACTACAAACTCCCTTTCCCAGAAATGCTGAGAATCTGGAAAGGAGAAGGGATTCACCATGTGTGGGATTTTAGCTCGGTGCTTGAGGCTAACCCATCCTTTCTTGTGGTCAGAAGAGTTAGTGGCCACAAAAATACTTCGAAACATTGTAGTAGTCGGTAGAATCCCCAATTGACGACATCTTATTAAAAAAATAGAGATATACCTCCAAACGTTGGGATACAACTGACAAGGATGGATCTGATACTTCGCCAGCAATCTAATGATAAAGTTATCAACCGGGAATCTGAGCCCAGCGTCAAGGGCACCCCAGTGAACACAAATCCTCTCAGGATGCCAGTTGCAGGTCCTGTCTGATGGGTTTGGAAGATGAACTTTGATAGCACTTGGAAAATGATATGTGTCTCTTATCTCTTGGACATCTTTTTCCTTCAACTTACTGGGACTGTTAAAAGCATCTAAGCTAGCACAGTTTGGGAATGTGTCCCTCATGATGTTTAGAAGATCTAGTAAGGATTCAAATCTATGTTCAACATATGAAAGAGGTTTGATTTCTTCTTTACCTTTAGCTGTTCTCATCTTACTCCTCTTCGACATAGCTCCCATCATAGAGACAGGGGGAGCCATTGAGCGATCACCTTCCGACATCTTGATCTTGAAGTTGGAACTTGATCTTGAATCTGAAACTTGATCTAAAAGCTTGAACTTGATCTCACAACTTGAAAGCCAGAGAACTTGAGAATTCGAAAGCTCTGAAATGAAGAAGTGAATCGAAATGAAGGCTACTTCTCCTCTTTTATAGAAAATGCATGACCTGCTACATCAGGTTGAATCTCAGCTTGGTTCGCATTTACAGGTCATCTATCGCTTATAGATGAAATAAAGGACAGAAACTATCCATGTTTTACAGAAATAATCGTTATAATTCATATATGCCAGAAGAAAAAAAGCAGATATAATCGCTGGAGCTGCAAAACAAGTGACTTCTGAAAAGCTAAATACGCTTAAGGAGTTAATTAAGGAGATCAACCATAATCACAAGATTAGCAGTGCTAATCATAAGTTAAGGAGTAATATCGTCAGAAGTCACGAAGGACCAAACTGATGACTTAAGATCAAGATCAAGATTCTTGATCCTTAAGATAATGAAGTCACGAATGACCAAGATAGTAACTTGAGATCAAGATCAAAATTCTTGATCCTCAAGACCACGGAGGGTTTTCACGTCCGGATCGCCTAGCTAACCGAGAGGCAATCGACTACGGCGCACGGGGCACCACGGCCGACCACCTCCCGGCCGACCACGGCGCACGGGGCACCACGGTCGACCACCTTGGAGCCGACCACCTCCTCCGGAAAAGCTTCGGCCGATCACCTCCTGGCCGGTCATCTCGTGGCCGATCACCTCGGATCAAGGCTATTCGGCCGATCAGGTGCTAGCCTACCACGAGCTAGCCCTTGATCCGGCCGATCACGGGTTAGTTCGTGGTCCTAAATCCCGACTTTTTCAGCGGACCTCGGATAGTTTTCAGACCTAGATCTCGACTTTTTCAACGAATCTCGTATGATTTTCAGTGCTAAAAAGAAGTCGAGATTAGCACAGATTAGTGCCGATTAGCACAGATTAGTGCTGTTTAAGCACAAATTAGTGCTGATAAGCACATATTAGTGCCGATAAGCACAGATTAGCACCGATTAGTGCTGTCAGTGCCGTCTTATGCCGTTTACATCGTTTAACACTGTTTAAACGTTGTTTAAGGATGATTAGCGCTGTGTAGTGCCATTTAACACCGTTTAGTGTCGTTCAACATCGTCGTAAATGCGTCGGTCGCTCCACGCTTTACATTAAGATGATATTGTTGAAAGTACTCGCGTAAGAGCAATAAACCCTGACCCAAGTCTCGGAAAGGCCTTTATAACTTCAAGGAAAACCTGATCAGTTTTCCTAGAAGTTGGGGGGCAAATGATATGGGCTAAAAGTAAGCCCTAAAGACACATTTAATGTGGCATTAATTAGACCTAGAATGGTCCAAACATGGGGCCCACCAAATGGGCCCAAACCCTATTTATAATATTAATTTCGTAATTAATATTAGGGGTAATAATCAGCTCAGCAATAAGAGTCAAACAAGGATATTACTCTTGCCTGACTTAGCCTCCAAGATACATATTTCAACATGGAAACTGGTTCCTACATACTAGGATCTGGAACCTTCTTCTAGGCGGTGACTTGCCCACCAAGTCACCTAACCCTACTACGATTCTAGGGCTTCTCAGCCTATATAAAGGGTCTGACCCCTCATTCTCAGAACTACGTTTTTGGCTTGATCTTTGATATTCATCAAAGTACGTAGGCATCTTGTGAAGGCAGATTCAGCCACGAGCACGAGAGCAGCCATTAAAGCACGAAGCTCACGCACCCTAGCATTAAATACACAAACCCTAGCCACAATATTCATAACCTAGTTTTTATTCCATAACAGGCGGTTTGCTTATAACCCCAGGAATCTCCATTATTCGTAGGATGAAACAACCCTGAAACCTCTTGAACCATCTAAATAGCTTCCTAGAAACCTCGGCTGCTCGCTCTACTTGGAACTTTCAAACCTTTGTAAACTTAGAACCTCTTGTCTTCATACTTCGAGTACTGTTTCCAAAGCCATAATCTAAACCATAATCTTTCTTGATAACTTTTTAACTTTTCATTGCTGAATAACTAGACCAGGTTCCTCACGAATAGCTGATTAATCCTACAAAACAAAATAATAAACATAGGACAGAAACCAGTTAATGTTAGTAAAATTTCTCTTGCATAATTCGGGTCAATTCTTGGAAAGGTCACCTGCTTGGTTCCCAATCCTAAACTCTAGGTCCCAACATGCCTCGAGGCATGTTGGTTCCTTTTTTCTCTTGGAAAGGTCACATGCTTGGTTCCCAATCCTAAACTCTAGGTCCCAATATGCCTCGAGGCATGTTGGTTCCTTTTTTCTCTTGCCTCGAGGGGATTCTAGGAACTTATGCGCCGTTCTGGGAGTCCACACAGATTCCTCTTCTTCATGTGTCAGGCTAGACATCTTATGAAGGTAAATGCTAAGGAACTTATTCCTTCTTCCCATGTGCCAGAGGTGGTTCGACATGAGGGAGAGCTTATTAGGCTTCTCTTTAAGAACAAGTGTGTCGGTCTAGGCTCCACACATGTTCCCACTTCCTCTCATGCCAGTGGCGGCTCCACGAAGGGGTGAAACATATAGTTTCAGGTTCCTGTATGCCAGTCTCGGCTCCATACAGGTTCCTTTAATGTGCCTTTTGTCAGGACTTTAGGTGCCTTTTGTCAGGAGTTTAGGTGCCTTTTGTCAGGACTTTAAATCATGTGCTCAAGGATCTTGAGGCTTTTGGCAACAATGTCGTGCTCAGTCACCTGAGGCTTTTATCGTGCTCAGGAAGCTACCTGAGGCTTTTCAATGCTTGCTCGGGAAGCTGCCGAGGCTTAATACTTGCTCGGGAAGCTGACGAGGCTTAATACTTGCTCGGGAAGCTACCTGATACTTAACTCTTGCTCAGGAAGCTGCCGAGGCTTAATACTTGCTCGGGAAGCTACCTGATACTTAACTCTTGCTCAGGAAGCTACCCGAGGCTTAATTCGATGCTTGCTCGGGAAGCTGTCTGACGCTTAATACTTGCTCAGGAAGCTGCTTGAGACTTAACTCTTGCTCAGGAAGCTGCCTGAGGCTTAATTCGATGCTTGATCGGGAAGCTGCCCGAGGCTTAATACTTGCTCAAGAAGCTGCCTGAGACTTAACTCTTTCTCAGGAAGTTGCCTGAGGCTTAATTCGATGCTTGCTCGGGAAGCTGCCCGAGGCTTAATACTTGTTCAGGAAGCTGCCTGAGACTTAACTCTTGCTCAGGAAGCTGCCTGAGGCTTAATTCGATGCTTGCTCGGGAAGCTGCCCGAGGCTTAATACTTGCTCAGGAAGCTGCCTAAGGCTTAATGCTATACTCAACACAATCTGTCTATAAGCTAATTCTGATCAATCAATCGTAATCTGCACATTCTGTCTGCATTCTGTCAAATCTTACTCATACTTCATGAACACTGTCAAAGCTATAGGAACCTGTTAGTCAAGGTAACCTGCAAATACTATCAATGCTACAGGAACCTGTTAGTCAAGGTAACCTGCAAATACTGTCAATGCTACAGGAACCTGTTCGTCAAGGTAACCTGTTTCACCATACAAGTACTAAAACAAGCACTTAAAATTTTCAAATTGGCATATGAAATAGCAAATCATATCATGCACAAGACTGTCTAAGTAGGAATACTACCCCCAGTTCTTTTGGGTAATTATTGTTACGTAAAAGAACAATAAGGAAGTTATAATCATCATCATCGTTCTAAGAATAAAGAAGACTAACCTTATCATAAGCACAATAAATCTTCTTCCACTATCATCAATGCTAGCTAAAAAAAATGTCATGCTGTCTAATCAAAATACTAGTCTGACGAAGACTTACGTGAATCCAATTGGATATTATGTGATCCTTTATGGATAGAAAGCTCTCGCGGTATGTGCTCCGAATCTCTTCATATGAACTTGGAAGTTGTTGCTGTGAGCTTCGTAAAAATACAATTGAACCTGAAATTACAGGTGAACAACATAAGATCTGTTAACTACAGATATATAATAAAGCGAATCCAATTGAGCTCTAGGTGAGTCCTGAGAAGAGCACTTAGAGAATCCATAGGGTGCAAGGTAAATCGTCTCAAATGCTAGGGGCACCAAGTGAATCCGGGCACAATGTGAATCCCTAAGAATTCTTGTTGTCTGTACACTTTCTTCTACTCAAGTATCGGCTGGCTGGAAACTTCAAGCAGGAAGCGATTAATCTAAAGCTCTCTACCACTAGCTTTTAATCAATATCAATGATCTTGGAAGCTGTCACATACAAGCTTCAGGCATATATGAATGATCCTGCAACATGTTAGTTACAAGAAAATAGCAAATAATCCACTAGATGCTAGCAAAACAACTAAATTTGGAAGTTATTACCAGAATTTCCATATGAGTAACGCAGAACCTGTTAGCTACAGGTAAATATAACTAAAACTGGAAGCTACAAGTATATATCAAGGAACCCGTGATCTGCAGGTAAACATTAAGGAACCTGCGAGGTGCAAGTAAATAACAAGGAATCTATTAAATATTGGTAAATATCAAGGAACCTGCGAGCTGCAGGTAAATGTGCATTCTAACATTTAGAATCATAATCATAGCTTTATCTCATGTAAGACCTCAACAACATAGATGCTTATGCATGCTTTATGTATAGCAAGAGTTTGTTGCGCGTACCTGGGAGGTTTCTACGAATATGTAAGCATAAATGGAGAGGTATCACCTGGATCTTTCTCTAGATTAATCTGCTGTGACGTGGAAGCCTCCGTTAAGCTTTGAAAACTCATTGACATGTTCATGATGCAAGCATGTTGCTCTTCAAGGTACTAGACCAACTCAATCCGCAAGGTTTCTGAACCAGATCTGAGCTATGAGGTTCCCGAACCTGATCGTGAGGTTCCTTAACCTGAATTTTCTTAAAATTTTGAAATCCTTGATTTTTGCAATAGTAATTATACTACCCCCCCCCCCCCAGTTCTGCAGGGAAGTTTGTCTTCGATGGAGAACTAGATTCTGGAAGCTCCATAATTCTTCACTAACCTTGAGGTAACGCGCAACTTCTCTAGTCTTGCCAAAATCACTTTTGATCGTCATGTCAACTGTTCTCTAACAAGTTGCTGAATATTCATCTGTGAAGCTTAGTAATTTGTGCTTTCTTCAGCTTGAACTTCACTTCTTTTCCTTTTCAAGAGGTTCCCATATATCTATTAGGGGACCTGAACTGTTTAACCTTATCAAAGTTACTCTTGTGTATCTAAAACTTTCATAAATCAACATCAACTATGTCTATCAGATCACTGAATGAGGTTCCTTTTCTGAGGTTGCTAGTGACCTAATCTATTCTTCAAGTCATGCTGAATCTTCTCTAATGCTTCGATTGACACTGTAACATCTTCGCATCATTCCTGCTAATAGCTTCAACTTTTCCTCTAATTTCTTCTTTGTCATATGACCTCATAAGTGAGGTGTATTCTTCTCGAGACCTCATTTTTCTGGCCTTCTTAATCAAGTATCTACTCATCAGCAAAATTCTTGTGTACGGGGGGAGACCTCTGCTTTTGGGAACCTCCTCTATATCGAATACAAATATCCCAATATAGTACCTCTAAGCTTACGCGAGCTAACTCATTGTAAGAAACAAGAGGTACTTAAAGAAATTATCTGTAAAGTATTTTCAGTAGCTCACTGGATTGAATGAAGCTCCTCACTTTAGGTCTGTAGTGCTTAGCGAGCAATCCTGCAAGATATCTCAAGTTTGCAGGTATATATACAATGCAACAACATATATTCATAACATGATTAATGCACATATGAATATGATAACTAGGACACATAATATGCACATGCATTTTATTATATTCGTCTCATACAAATATCTGATTTAGATAATATATGTAGAATATTAAATCTAATATATATTTTAATGACTTTTTCTTTTTTTCTTTTTCTAATGTTGACATATTAGTCAAATAAATTCTCTTACTATGTTGCTTCGGGTATCTACTGCTAGACTTAATTCATTATTTCTATTTCTAGTTTCTATCTCTCTAGGATGCATGCTTTATTCATTAAATATGTCTAGTGTAGATTCCTAGCATGAATTTTCTATATTCAATTAAATATTGTAATGCATGCATGGCATAGTATGCATATTTTTAAAATTAAAGACTAAGAGAAGATAGGAGGCTTAGCTATGTGTTTATGCAAAACGGCTTTCAGATGAATTTGTTTTGTCACTTTTGGTCTTCGATTTCAAATCCAACTCTTCATGTGCACATTACTATTGCTGCAATCTTCCTTAGACTTTTCCGGAATCACGACCTTCAATTCTTCGTTTGTCATCTATTTTTATCATTCATATTTTTATTATCGAGCCGATATCGGTACTTGCCTTGTATTCCTTTAGGTTTAATCGCTGCCATAAGACCACTACTTCCATGTATATGTAGCCGTCACCGAGACATAACTATGTGGCTCCATCTTTGTTCATGGAACGGGTGCTTATGTAGTTGGCACCATCATCACTGTCAACTTTCTACTACATGCTCTCATTCTGGACATCTTCATTAGCTTCTTAATTACTAGGTCTGCTATGCTGCGTTCTTCATTCACACATCTTTGCTAAAAATAAAGTTTCCCGAATCAATGCTTTGCTACTCTTCACGTATTTCTCTGACTGTTTCATCAAGTTGGCCGCTGGTACAACATCATCGTTGTTCTTCATGTTCTCTGTACCTTTAATTAATACCCACAGTAGCTCATGGCTGGTTGTTAACTGGAGTACTAGTTGTCGCATGCATGTGTTTCCTGGTTGTCACATCCTTCTACAAAGGTGTCACGTCGATTGCATAACAGAATTATCATAGCTCTATTCAATTCTGCAATTCCACCGCTTGGTTCTATGCTCATACAGAAGCACACTTGTAGCTTGTATCCAACACCACATACGGCATGCAAGATCATAAAAAATATTGTTCCTATTGGGTACATCACCATGTCTTGTTGTTTCCATCACAAATCGTAATATTTGTCGCACTTGCCTTTAATCTTGAGATCACCTCAAAGCTTCATCACAATCTACTAATCTTTAATTACACAAACATACTTCCAAACCATACAAGCATGACATGTTCCAGTGCTTTAACACTCTAAGGTAAAGGCTTTTACTCATGAATGTACCATTCTGGACAGCTTGACCACTGCTTGCGAAAAATGGGATAACTTTCTGTAGAAAATGAATTTTTATGAGCCGTAAATTTTGCTAGAAACTAGACTCCGATACCTTTCCAACGGTATATCATGCTTCATCTATAACCTTCCAGATCAAAATAGTTTATTCTGCAAATTTGACTCAAAAATAGGAGACTCAGAATTCTGGACAGCTGGACCACCCTTGACTAAATATGGCATAACTTTCTGTAGAAAAGGTATTTTTACGAACCGTAAATTTTGCTTGAAACTAGACTCAGATACCTTTCCAACGGTGTATCATACTGCATCTACAACCTTCTAGATGAAAACAGTTTATTCCGTGAAGTTCGTTAAAAAACTGCAATCTCAGAATTGTAGTTTTCTGCATCCGGTTCTTTTTTGCATCCACCACTCCGTGTTTTGATATACTAACCATTTGCTTCTGATTATAGCTGCATGATCAGGTCTCTTTTGGGCTTCTTTCTTTTTTTCTATTCTTTTTTTTTACCAGGTCATGTCTTAACCTGTATGGTCCATCTTAATGCATATGGAACACTTCTCTGGAGTTGCAAGATCTGGTTAGGTCTATAGGCTTTTCTTTCTAGTTTGACCTCCACTTAAATGTAAATCTTCTAGGCAATGTTGGCAACCACAGGTTTATCATCATTCATTAATACCTTTCACTGAGTAATCCATTGTCACTGCATATTAGCATTATCGTGTTCTCTGATGATTCTCTAAACCATTTCGCAGCTAACATCACCGTCAACACCTTGTATGAATGATTAATTCTGTAAGCTCCTGACCTGCTCCTCTCATTTTTTGTTTTTTTTATATCCTTAACCTGGTTACTCCAATGCTTCGCATCTACCACTACACCAGAAACAGCCTCACACAACACTTTATAGACAACGGATGACCGACCGAAAAAGCATGGTCCAAAAAACTCATACAACTGGTATTTTTGAAACTCAAAAAACTGTTGTGTCACAAATACATAGACAATCGTTTATCACAAAAAATAAACCGTTGTTTTAATGTTAAAAAAACTAATGTCAGACAACACAAGCACACAATCGTTTTTCCGAAACTAAAAACATGTTGTCTCACATAGCCGTAGACAATTGTTTTCAATAAAATTAAACTGTTGTTTGACATGGACATAGACAATGCAGATGTGTTATTTTTTTATTTATTCAAACAATGCCTACAAACTGTTGTCACTTATACAACATATTTTCGAAAAAAATTGAAAACAGGGCATGTAATTTAGAAGAAGGAAAACATGGCAAGTAGAAAACAGCGCAAACTGAAAACAGCCCAAGACATACAACGGGTTGTTAGAAACCTTTATGCAATTGTTTAAAACCGTTGTCTGAAAGTAGAATCTGTTAAAAAAAATAAAGAACTATACATGATCTCCCCAACATCTCCCCAATAGAACATGAATAAATACAACCAAGATCAGTCTTACCAACACTGGTTTATCAACAAACCATATCAAATAAATCCAATGTACATTCAACAAACTAAATTAAAGAAACTAATTTGTTCACGCCAATTAAAACAAACTAAACATCCACCATTTGTGGTTTATCACAACAATGAGAAACACAAGGAAACAAACTAACACTACACCATAAATGATGACATGGATCAATTCTCGTTGGGTTTGCTCAGTGAGGGGGTGATCCTGAGGCGCGCCATGGTAGATCGGCCACTGCCTCCTTCACCAACCCTCCTTCACGAAGGCGCTCCATTGAGTATCACGAAGGCGCTCCATGATTCAAGTAAATCATGACCATTTTCTACCACTTATTTGTCAATTAGGGAAGAACGATACAAGTTACAACATCAGGGCAAGAACAATGCCAACTTTGTAAGCAATGAGTATAAACAATGCTTTTAGAAATAGAAATAAACACTCACTGTGCTTTTAGAAGAGCTTCTTTTCCTCCAAATCAGAAAGTTCTATTCTAAGAAATTCTACTTCCGGAGCAGTTTAACAGAACCTGACAACAAGTCCATCAAATGTTATATTCATGAAACTTCCATACCCCAATTTTCACCATCAAAGTTATATCAATGTTATATAATAAATACAAAGTAATATTTAAACTCCTCATTCCACATCAAAGTGTCTACACCAATAACTGTAAAAAGTTCGCATACTCTAAGCAATTATGATAAGCTTCACCAGGAAAAAAAATTGTTACACGGAAGAGTAAAAAGTCATTGTTTAAGTAGTGCATCATGTTATTAAAATCCTGACAGAATGGAGCGTTACTCAGAATAAGCATACCTGTGCTAATTTGAATACATGAGAAAATGAGTTTCGCCTGGTGAGTAGAATCTCTCTGTCATCTTAGCAAGCCTTAAACAATTTCCACTTGTTCATAGAATATTTGTTGTGCTTATCATCAAGGAGTGTACCCTTGTGAAATCGACAGTATATGGGTCCAGACTTGCAGCAAATGTTTGTTATGAGCACGGCTCCAACAACCAGATACATATGAAATTGTTAGTATTAATTCTTCTCAAAAAAATTGCTGCAGAAACCACACCAATTTGTTGCAAGAAAAAATGAGCGTTACCATGAATTAGGAAGTATAAATCCAAGAAGTATCTCCTCACCACTACCAATCCCACCTCTGTTCTTCATCATCGCAACTCGACCGCCGCCTGCTTCATCACCTCGTTCTCCCACCCCCTTCATCAAACACCACCACCCAACACTGCTCCACTCCATTCCGTTCAATCCCCCTCTGTCCACCACAACAGCACCCACCAACTTCGGCGTCCACAAACTCCAACCAAACCTCACACCTCCGTTCTTCTTCTTCAGTTCATCACCACAATTCAAACCCAACAACCTTCATCGCCACATGCAATTCCCTTTCAACCTCCACCTTTCTTTTCCCCTCACCTACACTTCTCCTCCGTTTCTCCTTCTTCACCCACAACACACTCAGCCTACAACCACATCTCGCTGCTCCACCTCCAACCCCCTTTCGTTCTCCGACCACAAGTTCCCACCACTGCTCAGCCATCTTCTCCGCCTGTCTTCACCTCCGGTCACACCATCTCTTTGGATCGTAAGATTTAAACAACAGAGAAAACAAAGACAAAGTGAGTGAGAGAGAGAGATGTAATATACTTTGAAGATTGAAGACCGAATTGTAGCTTCTAATTTTTGGCTCACACCATCTCTTTGTGTTGTGTAGAGACTTGAGACTGACTTAGAGCTGAAAGGGGGGGAATGAAATTTTAGGTTTAAGAGCTGAAAGGGGGGAAATGAAATTGGCGTGGATGAGGGAAATGAATTGAGGAAATGATAAAAATTCCATTTTTATATTATAAAATGAATTAGTAATGTAGTAGTAGTAATTTGAGTAAGTATTTATTTAAAAAATTATATATGATAAATTTTAAAATTTATATTTTTTAAACATGTTCTTTTTTTTATTTTTTTTAAATTTAAAATTATATATGTACTGATTTTAGTGATGTGTACAAAGAATTAGAAAAAAACGAATCATTCTTGTATGATATTTTAATGGTCAACAAACTAGTATAATTTTGGAATAATATTTTTTCTAAATTTTTTTCGATGATCCAACCGTATGGCTGTTAATATCTAATGATTTGAGTGATGTGTACAATAAATTAGAAAAAAGAATTCATTTTTGTACGTGTTTATAATATAAATTCTCCAAAAGTACTACTCGCTCTAACGAGTGTCATACCGATTGAATATGATCTATTTTTTAAAAAAACTTTATCGACGATCCAACCGTACGGATGATGTTATATACTGATTTTAGTGATGTGTAAAAAAGATTAGAAAAAACAAATCATTCTTGTATGATATTTTAATGGTCAACTATCAAAGTACTACTTGGTCAAACTAGTATAATTTTGGAATAATATTTTTTATAAATTTTTTTTCGACGATCCAACCATACGGATGTTAATATCTAATGATTTGAGTCATGTGTACAAAAAATTAGAAAAAATAATTTATTCTTGTACGTGTTTATAATATAAATCCTCCAAAAGTACTACTCACTCTAACGAGTGTCGTACCGATTGAACATGATCTATTTTTTTAAAAAAAATTATCGACGATCCAACCGTACGGATGATGTTATATACTGATTTTAGTGATGTGTAAAAAAGATTAGAAAAAAACAAATCATTCTTGTATGTTATTTTAATGGTCAACTGTCAAAGTACTACTTGGTCAAACTAGTATAATTTTGGAATAATATTTTTTATAAATTTTTTTTCGACGATCCAACCATACAGGTGTTAATATATAATGATTTGAGTGATGTGTACAAAAAATTAGAAAAAAAAAAATTCATTCTTGTACGTGTTTATAATATAAATCCTCCAAAAGTACTACTCGCTCTAACGAGTGTCGTACCGATTGAACATGATTTATTTTTTTAAAAAAAAAAATATAGAAGATCCAACCGTGCGAATGATGTTATATACTGATTTTAGTGTCGTGTAAAAAATATTAGAAAAAAACAAATCATTCTTGTATGACATTTTAATGGTCAACAATCAAAGTACTACTTGGTCAAACTATTATAATTTTTGAATATTTTTTTAAAAAAATTTTTTGACGATCCAACCGTACAGATGATGTTATATACTGATTTTAGTGATGTGTACAAAAAATTAGAAATTTTAATATTAATCTTATATGATTTTGTAATTTATATAATTTAATATTAATCTTATATGATTTAATTATATTCTCATATGACAAAACACTAGTTACGACTACGAGTCAATTTAGTAGTTTTGTACTAAGATCTCAAACCAAATTAATTTTAGAAATTTTAGAAAATTCTAAAACTTTAAATTTATTTTACTACTTTTTAATAGAAAGCTAGTTAATTTAATATCTCACAAATAAAAATTATTTTATAATAAATTTATTTTCGTTTCCCTCTTCTTCTTTACCTCCGACCAAACCTAAAATTTCTTGAAATTTCATTAAACCTAAATTCCCCGCTTAGCCAAATTTCACTTCCCCCTCTTTTTTTCTCAGAGGCCTCTCTATGACTCTATCTCTCACACACACAGACACAAACTCATGCCTCTCACCCCCTTCTCTCAATTACTCACCTCTCTCACAAACATGAACCCTGGTTGTTCAAAACTGAGCTCATATTTAGGTTGATTCATTCAAACCCTAACTCATATTTAACTCGATTTGAACTCGCACACATATACGAATCTATACATCACACATAAACCCTAATTGCCCGATTTGTTCCAAAGCTCGAAACCAAATTGATTCAGGTAATTCATCAATTTAATTGATTTGGGTTTTAATTAAATTCAATTTAGGGATTTTGATTGACTTCTCTGCTTTGGGTTTTTATTTACATGGATGTATTTATATTTAGGGGTTTTATTCGAAACCACAATGACAGCTCATGCACCATGTATAAATCATCACTTTCTCGGTTTCAAATTCATAAACATAATATAATACTTGGTTTCTTTCGTGTTTTTGGTTAATAATTATTTGAAATAATCTCGCAGTTTGCTGTTTCGCGATGTTGTGGTACGTATCTCTTTTTTATCTAATTGTTTAAGCTTTTCTTTGTATATTTGGATTGTATGATCAATTTTTAGAATGTGTTGTGTACGTTAATGTTTATGATCATTTCGGACCTGTCCGATGAACATATATGATCGCAGTGAATGTTTATGATCGTTCCCTCTGTGATCACGCGTGTTCAAATACAAACTAACTTCTGTGTATTAAACTACAAACTTAGATGTGGATGTTAGATGTATATTTAATCAAAGTTATGAATAATTAGTGAATCGTCTATTTTCACATTGAGAACTAAATTTATAGTTGATAATACTTTAGTCTGCAATTTTATTTTTGCTCTTATCCTGCATTTAAGTACATTTTGTTCATTTGGATTGCAGCGCACCATGTGCATCATACATGCTTCGTAAGCGAGCTCTTTACAATGATATGTCGAGGTCTGTACAATTTCCAAACTTTGTTTCTGTTGTTGCGGCATTTAAATAGGTGCAAATGATTAGTTGCACTATGCCACAGGTATGTTTGCTGTGGTGGTTATCTGCCCTACAGTGGTCATTGCGGAGAAAGCAAATGCCCTGAGTTCTGTCTTTGCACTGAGGTAGAGGAATTGCCTTGAAAAGTTTGTACTAAAAAATATTCTCTGTTTTTCACTTCCATGTAGCTTTTGATTGTTTCAGTGGAATAGTCTCGACAGTTGTCACATACCAAATAACTAGATAGACCTCGATCCTGTTCTCCAAAATACTAGTAACATTTACTTATAATGTTGTACTAATTGTTTCCCAACTGCCTTGAGCATTGTTATGATGTTATGAATTCTAATATTGTCATTCTTTACAGGTCTTCCTTTGCTTTGCAAATTCTATCGCATCAACTCGTTTCCTATTGCAAGATCAGTTCAATATACAGACAACGAAATGTGATAATTGCATCATTGTACTTTTTCTCCACCCTTTACTTGCATCCTCATCCCTGATCTCTTTTTCTAGCAAACTAATTGTTGTCTTTCGGCAACACAGGCTTTCATGGTCTGTCTTCAACAACTAGCATGCATATTTTCCCATGTCGCAATTATAGTTGGCAGTGATGAAATATCAGAAGCATCTCATATTTTCCTGGAAAGCAACAGGAAGAGATAAAGCAATCTACGATATGCTTGATTTAATTTCTATGTATACAATTTTTACATAGAAATTGTAGATCAATTAGAAATTTTTGTTTTGATAAATTTATTGATTCATTATTTGGTTGGGGGAATTATTTAAAATTATTTTTTGTGTACATAAACTATTGTCTAATATAGAGAAACACAACACACACTATAAAATATTTCATCTTGTCCTAGTTGTGTAAATAAAACAAATACAACACATTAAAAGAAACAAAACAGTTGTCTATAGAGAACTACAATAACAGTTCTTGTAATACTAAATAGTTGTGTGAGGGCACTCATGCAATGCATTTGTTTCTAAAAACCATTGTGTCACACACGATTGAACAACAGCTTTTATTTCAAAAACCATAGTCTTTTCTTCTGAATAACAACAGTCGAAATTTAGAAAACACTTGTCTGAGGTGTGTATCAGACGACTTCTCAATAGTCAACAGTTTTTGGTATATTCAGACAACACGTTTTGCCTGTTGTCTAAAGCAAAAATCCTTGTAGTGTCCAACAATTGCATAAATCCGTTGTTCAATACAAACTCTAGACGATGTTGGATAATACCTCCAACAATGGCTTGTTTCCGTTAAGACAATACAAGAAAACCGTTGTTAATGTGCTTGGATTCGTTTAGAATAGGCAATGGTATTCTATAATATCAAACAATTCCTAGAAAGCGTTGTGTTCGACCAAAAATTGATTTTTCCATTCAATAATGGTTTTTAGTGTTTGATATTTATACGATAATTAGCACCAAACACCGTCGTCTGATGTTCTATCAGACAGCGTCTTGATAGTCAACGGAATGAAAGGGTCTCAGACAACAGCAGAAAAATGTCATCTGATTCATATTCTGCTGTAGTGTACGAAACCCCTGGTTATATCCAAACGCCTTATCAACCATGCACATACTCCATACACCTCCTCTTATACTTCCTGGCTAATTCTTGACGCCAGGATATAACTACCATAGCATGTACACGCTATTTGCTCTCACTTTGTACCATCCCGTGTTTCCTAATTCTATGGTTCCCGGATTCTGTGTGTACAACAGATGCATTAAACATGACAGCTCCCTTTCTGAGTATCAATAACCTGGCCCTATATACACACATATATGTAGATATTTGTTTATGCAGTTAGTATCCAACACCACATGCGCCGTTCAAAAACCTGGAAAACACATTTTTTCTTCAACAAAAAGCACATCTTGTCGCCACCATCACATCCCATGACACTGATCTTTGGCTTGTAACCGTCCTAATGCTTTCAATCATTTCACTCTCCTTATTTCTTTTCATCTTATTGCATAAGCCAGCGTGGTCTGGGCAAATATGCTAATTTTTTGATCTTTGTTTTTTAATTTCGGAAGCGTCCCGTGGCTTCATCTCATCCCTTAGTCGATAACCACAGTCAGCAGTTTATCGCTATCCATCATGATGTTGCTCTACAAGCGCATAATCCTTGTCGCCTTTTATTTTAATGTCAGTACTATCTTGCGATTTGTTATAACCTATAATCTGTGTAGACATATACACGCATAGGTAGCTCTAAAGTACAGAACCCACAACCATAAACGTCAATCCTTCAAATGTACTACAAGAATTCGCACACTATCCTGCCGGTATTAATTCGATAATTGCACGATTTTACAACAAAACAGCTATGTCCTTTACTCCCCTGTGTATACCTTGGTGCTCTTGCTTTTGTGTTGTGACAACTGTGCTCACGTTGACACTTATACTAATGTTCGCTTTGACAGATTTACACCGTGCTATATGGCCGTCATTCAAACTGCAAACCTTCATCATAATATGTCAGTGTGATATCGATAACCTTAATTCTAACCAGGTCTAGCTCCGTGTTCGCAACTACATAACGGTTATGGAATATGGGATTTCGAGCCTCCACCAAAGCACCCCAAAGATTTTGTCTTTCTCCTTGAAATTGGTTATAAAGTTGTGGTTAATCATATGTTTAATCTCCTGGTTGTATTCTTCTACTGGTCTCATTACAGTTACTGCCACCGTTTGCCACTAGTAAATCATCACTACTGATGTATCGTTGTTGTCATTAAGCGCATGGTGCTCATCAGATTGTAGTTTTTTATCTATAGCTATATATACGTACGTCTTTCAGACTTTAATACAATGACAGGGCATGTTCTGTTGTTCGAGGTTCTATAGAATCCGATGTGAACCTCCATGGCCATGCACACAGAACGTTTATAATCACTGTTGTCATTATTTTATCAGCATACAAATAAAGCAAACCTCCTGCTTCTCCTAATTGTATGTACATGCGTTCGTACAACTGGTACCTCTAGCATGTACGTACGTTTCTAGCATCTCGTTGTTCACGGCTTATAGGCGTCACAGTTTGTAACATCATATCCATAAAAACACAGATGCTGATATCTCTTAATTACAACGGTCATCTTTGGCTGCCTTGACAGTTTAACTCGACCGATATATCCAATGAATTAGCCTTGTTTATACAGGACTATCGAGACAACTGCTGTCACCTGGTCTTCACACCTGTCGTATACAACTCTAATGACTTTATATGGCTTAGGTCCTTTTGTGTATACATTTTCTTGCATCAACACCCGCCAACAAATCAAAGAATCTATCATCAGCTTGAGAATCTTCTTAATGGTAGTTGTATGTTGCATCTAACGGTTATCTTAGGATGGCATGGTTGCCCAGATTACATATGTACAACCCTGTTCACCTCGGCATCTCTACAGCTTATTCTTCATACACACAGAAGTTTGTACTTGTATCCTTTTCTCAATCTTGCTAGCTACATAATGTGCTATTACCTCATATACGTGCCACCTAGGAACCATCGGTGTCATCTCAGGGGACTCTTTGTACCCAGCTGTTCACATCGAGGTTTATTATTGCTATCAGCACTCAAAAATCACTATCGTTGATATATCATCTCCGCTATAACATCGCATGGGTATATTTCCCCGCCCTGAATCCTGGCATTTTCTCATGACTCTCTCCGCCTGTGATCGGACCTTTGAATGGACGAGCTACCCACATCACCCATAAAACAATCATTTACCTTCATCTCCTTCAAACGTGACCGCTGCCGGTTCTAGTAATTAGTAGTATGCAAGCACAGCGTTGCTTCCTTTGTCCAGGGTTAAACCGTTAACACCCATACATACATCGTCGAGTCAATACGTACTGAACCAATATTCTTACATCATCTACACCACTTTTCTTCATTTGATAGCGGACATGATTATTGATTTAAGATTCCAGGATTGCCATTAATACACTGCTACTACCATCGTTATTATCACCCATGGTTTATAATAAAGTAATTTGTACATCCTGGTAGAATACAACAGCAGCAATCAGGTTCATCGTATCCATCCTCGTGGTTTCATTTTGACACCCGATCTAGTGTTTATGTCTGTTCAGGTTATCAGGTACACGCACGCACTCTGCGTCAAATCATCACGCTGGCTCTCAAGCATGTAACCCTAGTAATCATGTATAGTTTATATTTGTGTTTGTAGGAATTTTAATGACAACCACCATGGACGTCCTTGTCAAATAATATGTTCAAAGAATTAATTAACACCCATCTTTTTGTTAGATTTCTCGCCTCTCCTCCACAAACGAGCAAGGGGCCCCTCCTTCTAGCGCCAATGTTGATGGAGGATTTTCGTAATCAACGTGATTTTCAGAGGCTCGCTGGAATTTACAAGTGTAACACATGTAATTGGCTATTTTTGGTGATTTGGGTATGATTTGATGGTGGGGGTGAGCTGAGCTTGAGAGGTTACGAGAATCATCGCAGGTTCCATTAGCGAGATCTGTGGCCGTTCTCCCAAGGTGCCTACGTACCCTTGTTTATATAGGGATCAAGCTCACGTAGTTCTAATGCGAAGCTGATTCTGCTTGACCAGCTGTAATTGATTGTCTAGTTCGTGTTGGACTCAAGTTCCTTTAGAGTTTACCACGAACTGGTTGGCTAAGTAGAGTAAAACTCGAGTTCATACTCTACTATAATTCTCATGTCTATTAGAGGCATTCTAGGATCAACTGCGCCCTAGAATTACACTCCGATAATAATTCTGTCTCTTTCTGACTGGCTACGTTCAGGAACCTGGTGCTCAGGAACCTATGTCTCAGGAACCTATGTCTCAGGAACCTGTTTCTCAGGAACCTCCTTATCTCGGAACCTGTTTCTCAGGAACCTCTTTCTAGGAAACTATACCTGCACAAATAACAAATATATTAGTCTGGAGAGCCTCTTTGTGGTTCCCATATGCTCTTGCTATCTTCACTACTGCTGTTAGGCTGTCTTGAACTCTTCTGCAGGGAGGAACCTGGTCCATTCGTAATCTACTCAGCTTCCGGTTCATCAGGAACCTCATAATACTGGTAGCTTCTTGACTGTCTACTCAGCGAGTGCTCATTTCTTCATGTCTGGTCCTCATATCTTATACTGGATCTATCTTCTGGCCCATATGGATTGGACCATATAGCTTAATGGGCCTAAATCTAGCCCATGGAGATTTTGGGCACAACAAATATTATTTCAAATATTCGTTTGATAATCATTTCTTCCGTAAATATTATTAAGTTGAATATTCATTAGTTGTTCAATGAATATTATCTCAAATACCCATTTGACGATTATTTCATCAATAAATATTTTTATTCACTCGAATATTCATTATTCGTTCAAATGAATATTATTATGAATATTTATTCACAGATCATTTCGAGCAATGCTCTTCCAATAAATGGGAAATTATTAAATATTCTTGGAATATTTATTTAATTCTTCTAATTCGATTCAAAGACGATTTACTTCACTCACATAGTATCATTGACCTTCGAACATTAAAGAGATTAATTTAGAATCTTATTATTATTATTATTATATCAAGGGAGGTTCTCAGACTCAATTCTTCGTTCAATTATGTCTTCTAAATTATAAGAGAACCTTACCTGAGAAATGTTATTTATCTTGTGACTGCCCGGTCATAAATTATTCATTTCACTCACAACTTGGTTGCTATTATTCATAGAATTGTGTGTACCCACTCATTATTCGAGGGGTAAGAATGTTGGAACAAGTGGGTATCCATTAACAAGCAGCAGCTTGGAAAATATTGGTGAATTTTCCTTTCCAATTAGATACGACTACTTTGTGGAGTCTTATCAACAAGTATTATACTTGGGGAAAGGGGGACGAACTTTACATTTCAAAGTTATGGATGTGAAATGAACTAGGAGATGCGTAAGTGATCCACTGGCGCCGGTCCAGCAAATGGCCCAACCGTTGGCCGAGGGGGTTCTAGAGGGCGGTAGACAAGTAAATCCGTCGGTGCTTCCTTCTACATGTAGAGAACAAGAGGTGGGGAGCATAACATACGACTGATCATCGTGTAAATGCTATGTCTCCTTGCGCGTCAAACTCCAGTATTAGTTCATCACTCAATGTTGGAAATTTTCTGCAACATCATCATGGTTGACAGTGTTGAAAAGTATTTGAAACTGGAATTGCAATATCTTTCTTGCAAGTTCCTATTTTATGAAAATGATGCTATCTTGCTTATCTTGGCATAGCATATACTTCCACGAAATATACACGTGTTAAGTTACCTTGTAACTTCATCCTTTATATTGAACTGGCACTATTTTCGCTAATGCATGGCACATGGTTTCAAAATATACCTTGAACTGTCATATATATATCACTGTACAGTTATATTATTGTTGGTGGGCTATTGCTCACCCTTGCTTATTTATTATGTCACAGCAACAGCTAGGTCACATGGCTCACGTCAGGCGCACTCGGCGCAAGCAAGTTACCTGCCCCACAGGACTACCCGCTGATATCGTTGCTGCCATTGCTGAGGTAGCATAGAAAGTCAGCTTTTGGGTTATCAGTTTAATTATATGTATAATTAATCCTAATCAACGGCAAGAACGTTTAAACTTATGTTGTTATTCCTTTTGGGTTGTAATAACTTTTATTCGTAAATTCGTAATGTGAGACTTATTTCAATTTCATCTCTGGGACTATAACTGTGTGTGTGTGTGTGTGGGTGGATATTATTGTGGGGTCACAGCATGGGATTTATTTATTGTGGACTCAAGTAAAGTATCATTCATGGAAAATAGACCATAACGACCCGATCCCGAACCCCGGATCTGGGGGTGTTACACAAATTATTCTCCACACTTCTGAATTGTAAGAAACAAAAGACTTTAGATTGACATTGATATCAATCCTTCCCTATGAACGAAACTCTAAAAATACACATCAACAAATTGGCGCCGCTGCCGGGGAAGGCAACAATATTGATTTTGAGTTAATTATTTCTTGTAGTTTGGATTTTATCTTTGACTTAATTGCACTTTGCACCCCTGTACTTAGGCGAAAATTCACTTTAGTGCCTACTATTCAAACAATTGCAATTGGCATCCCGATTGTTTCAATCCCGCTACAGTTTGCACCCCTTTAACGATTTCAAGCTAATTTTGACCGTGACCGTTAGTCAAAATGAGGGTATTTCAGTCATTATACTCTACAATAATTTTTAAAATTAAATTATTTCCATTACTTTTATATTTTTTAGATTTTTATATTTACCAACATTTTATCTACAATTCACAGATTTTTTAAAATATAATTTATAATTCATATTTTTATAAATATTTACCTTACTAAATTCTCGTAAAATATTATTTAAATATAAACTACATTTGTTATAATTTTCAAAATAGTATCCATAAAATAAATATCATAAATTTAAGATTTTGTGTTTTTTTCATTTTTTTTGAAAAAAAATCAATTTTTAAATTTTGTTTCTTACTTTTTTTTGAAATAAATTGTTTAATATAATAATTAAAGACTGAAATACCCTTACTTTGACTAACGATAACGGTCAAAATTAGCTTGAAATCGTTAAAGGGGTGGAAATTGTAGAGGGATTGAAAAAATCGGGATGCAAATTGCAATTGTTTGAATAGTAGGCACCAAAGTGAATTTTTGCCTAAGTATAGGGGTGCAAAGTGCAATTAAGTCTTTATCTTTGTACATTGTTTTTTTTCCTTCTTTTGTTCTTTTTTTTAGTGTGTCTACAGGTTTCTTTGAGGAACCTAGAGCAAGCTTTTGAGGTAGAGAGACGATATGGATTACGACTATGGTTGGAATAACGCTCAGATTTTCTATAGCAATCAGGAACGATATCAAGACTTCAATCCTTACCAACAATTCAATTCTTGTGAGGATTTTAATGAATATCAGGTGAATTCGTTCATTCTGAGAACTCATATTATGCTCCATACCCACCTAGTACAGATTTTTCATGTGCCTTTGAAAATCAGTATCATGATCCTTATCCATACATGTACAATGATGTTGATATGAGCTTAATTAATTCTAATCCTTCTTTACATTCTTTGGGAATTTTTAAACACTTTGATGACCCAACTTTTGAGATTGCTAGTAAGAATGATATTCCATGTGAACTAGAATCAATAGGTTGGTACAAGGAGAATGCTAAAAAGAATAGTTTTATTATGGAAGTACAACTTGTGATGCATAACGGTTGTCTTGAAATTCCCCCTTGTGTCAATTTTCCAATGATCCATGATTCTTGTTTAGCAATTGATGATAATTTTGTGTTTGATGAGTCTGCTTGTATAGTTGATGATTGTCTCACACGTGCTAATGATAAGTTGGATGTGTTGGGATTTATGGGTGATGGCATAGAGACAACTTAACTATATTTCCATGTACTTAGTTTTTACTAAGTTGAACATACTGTCACAGCCAGAGTATGTCTTCGTATTCGAATAATTGCTGTCATGTAATAAATGTATGATTTGGGAGAAGTTCATATGTTTGTTCAAGCCTCAAGGAATGCATCCAGAAGACAGCAAGAATAAAAGTTACTGTCATGTCCCTGACAATAATGTTACAAGAAGACAAATGTTACAATGTTAGATATAATTGATGTGATTTAATGTCAGTGTTTAAGTGTTACAGGTAAAGAGAGTTTAACTTGTTATTGAAAGTAGTTGTAACAGAGTTTGAGTATACGCTGATTGCTGGAAGCGCAAACGCTGACAGAGGAAAGCGTAAACACTGATAGTTGAATACATGGAAGCGCAAACACTGTTAGTGTGGAGAGAACAGAGTTTGCTAAAGTCTGTCTACTGGGAGCGTCTACAAGTCAACAGAGTTTGAAGATTAATTTAATATTAATATGGAAGCGATATCTTTGAAGATTGGATAGCTGTCAAAGAGATTGAGTTGACTTAGAAGACGTGTAGCAATCGTAATTGATATCAATTGTATAGCTTAATTTTAGGAGAATCAATTTACGATTGTACGTAGCTGTATATCTTATAAATACAGTTAGGTTAACCCTAGAAGGGGATCCATTGTGAACGAATATCATTCTTGTAACCTAAGCAGCTCTCTGTGATATTTTACATCACCGAGAGAGGAATTATTAATTCCAAACAGTTTTAAGAGTTAAAACGTGTGTTCTTGTTACTTATTCACACAGTACTTGATTATATATTGTGTATTTGACCTAACAAGTGGTATCAGAGCCAAATCTGTTACTTTATTACAGTTAAAGATCCATACACAATAGTAATCAATGGCAGAGATACCTCCACCATCTGAGAAAGCCCCTACTACTGTGAGTAGGTATGAAACAATTAGGGTTCCTATACTGAGGCCATTAGAGTATGCAATTTGGAAGGTGAAGATGACCATGTTTCTGGAGGCTACAGATCCAGAATATCTGGACAGAATATATGAAGGTCCTCACAAACCAACAAAATTATCTGTTGCTGCTGCTGGTGAGGAATCAAAGGTCATTCCAAAGGAAAAGAAAGATCTAACTGCTGAGGATCTTTCATCTATTGCAAAGGATGCAAAAGTGAGACATTTACTTCACAGTGAATTAGACAATGTTATGTCTAATAAAGTGATTAACTGCACAACTGCAAAGGAGATATGGGATGCACTTGAGGTTAGATGTCAAGGAACACCTGCAATTAAGAAGAACAGAAGGAACATACTCACTCAGGAGTATGAGCATTTTGAGGCAAAATCTGATGAAACCATGACAGAAACATTTGACAGATTCTGTAAACTGCTCAATGATTTGTCATTGGTGAACAAAGAGTATGATTTAGAAGATTCAAATCTCAAGTTTCTTCTCTCTCTACCTGAAAAGTGGGATGTGAAAACAACCACTATAAGAGATAATTATGAACTTGGTGAAACAGAGATTGATGAAATTTATGGATTGCTCAAAACCCATGAATTGGAATTGGAGCAGAGAAACAAAAGATCTAGTAGAAAGTCAAAGTCTGTTGCTCTTAAGGTTGAGGAGAAACCATCAAAGAAGGAAGCATCAAGGAGAAAGGCAAAAGGAAAAGCTTTAGTCATACATTCAGAGAATGAGTCATCAGACACTGATGTTGACTCAAACACAGATGGATCATCTGATTCTGAAGATGATGAGGAGATGATGCAAATGGCTGCATTGATGGTAAAGACCTTCAAGAAGATGGGATACAAGAACTTCAAGAAGGGAAAGAGATTCTCCAAGGACTACTCAAAGTTTGATAAGAAGAATTTCAAGAAATCTGAGGGAAAGGACTTCAAATCTGGTAAGAAAGATAAGTCTGAGATTCAATGCTACAAATGTAAGGAGATGGGTCACTATGCTCCTGAGTGCAAGAAGGGTAAAACTGAAAAGGCACTCTACACCAAAGGCAGAGATTGGGCAGACACTTCAGATTCAGATGAGGAAGTCAACTATGCTCTCATGGCTACTACTCAGACTGAAAATGATGATCTCAAGGTACCTCCAACTACCTATGCTTATAATACTGATAATATAACTGAACTGAGAATTTATCTTAAAGCATTGCATATCAGTTATAGGGATCAGACTTTAGAAAATGAAAGGATAAAGTCTGAGTGTTCTCAACTTAAAGAGAGAAATAAACTTGTTGAGGAACAGCTAGAGAACATGAATAAAATTCAGAAAGAAAGAGATGATGCAGTGTTTATTGAACAGGAATTGCTAGGTAAGTATAAGCAACTAGAATCAGAATTGGAGGATACTAAACACATCATTAAGACTTGGACACACTCTGGTAAAGACACTCAAGAAGTGTTTCAGTCAGATACAGTAGGTCTAGGTTACTCTGTAGGAGATGAACTTAGATTTGAAAATCAGGTAAAGGTTAGACCACATTGTTCATCTGAGGGTAATGTAATGGGAACAGGTGGACCTAAGACTGAAGCACAGAAAAAGGCTGTTAAAGAGTCATATGCTAAAACTTTTGTTAAAGAGGCTAACATTGGTTTAATGACAGATAAACAACTCAAGCATAAGCTTAAGGAGATAAAGTCTGTCAACAAACAGAGAATGCCTAAGAAAAACAGAAATGGAAAAGTAGGCATAACCTCAGGAATTAAGCCAATGCTTGCTTCATTAGCTCCCAGGAAAACATGCTTTAATTGTGGTAGCACTAATCATCTTGCTAGTTTCTGCAGTAAGAATAAGAACATTAATTCTTTGCCCTCTAAAACTGCAGTAAAGAGTGATTTTGTGAGAACTAGACCACAGACTTTATGTAAACACTATGGAAGTACATGGCATTCTATTTACACTTGCAGAGATTATCATGCTATTTACTATAATTACTATGAACCCAAGCCAAATTTGAAATGGGTTAAAGTAAACTCTGCAAATGTAAACTCTGAGAAAGTTAGCTTAAACTCTGTTAATGAACATTCCGCTGCAAAAGCTAACAGAATTAAGAAAGCCAAAGGATCCAAGCAAGTCTGGATCCTTAAAACTAATAATCAGTGATTGTTTGTGATTGCAGGGCACAAGGGTCAGTACCCTAGTCGTGGACAGTGGATGTTCAGGACACATGACTGGAAATAAAGCCCTGCTATCAGAGTATGAGGAGAAGGCTGGCCCAGAAGTTTCCTATGGAGATGGCAACATAGGACATACACTGGGATATGGCAATATCAATCTTGGAAATGTCATCATCACAAATGTAGCTCTGGTTCCAGGACTCAAGCATGATCTGCTATCTGTGAGTCAAATCTGTGACAGAGGATATCATGTGGATTTTCAGCCTGAATATTGTCAAGTGATCAGTAAATCTACAGGGAAAGTTGCTCTAGTTGGAAACAGACACAATAATATCTATGAAATCAAATTGTCAACAAACACTGATGGCAAAGCAGTGTGTCTGTCTACAAGGATGTCCAATGAAGAGAGTTGGAAATGGCACAAGAAACTCTCTCATTTGAACCTGAACAACATCAATGAGCTAATCAAGAATGATCTTGTAAGAGGTCTACCAAAGTCCTTGTTGAATATAGAAGGACTGTGTGATTCTTGTCAAAAGGCTAAACAGAGAAAAGTCTCCTTCAAAAGCAAATCTGAGTCTTCAATTGTTGATCCTTATCATCTACTACATGTTGATCTTTTTGGTCCAGTGAATGTAATGTCTCTTGGAAAGAAGAAATATGCTCTAGTCATTGTTGATGAATATACCAGGTTCACATGGGTATATTTTCTTGCAAAGAAGGATGAAACTGCATTAACACTGACAGAACATATATTACAACTGCAAAAAGGGTCAGAGAATCAAGTGAAGATAATCAGAAGTGACAATGGAACTGAGTTCAGGAATTCATCTATGGAAGAATTTTGCAAGAGTAAAGGGATAAAACAAGAGTTTTCTGCACCTGGCACTCCACAACAAAATGGTGTAGTGGAGAGGAAGAATAGAACCTTGATAGAAGCTGCCAGAACCATGCTAGATGAAGCAAAGCTGCCAACATATTTCTGGGCAGAAGCAGTTCAAACTGTTTGTTTTACTCAAAATGCAACACTGATCAACAAGCATGGTAAAACACCATATGAAATGGTGAAGAAGAAAAAGCCAAATCTAAAATATTTTCATATTTTTGGATGCAAATGCTTTGTGTTGAAAACTCATCCTGAACAGTTGACCAAGTTTGACCTAAAGGCAGATGAAGGAATTTTTGTTGGCTATCCACTGTCAACAAAGGCATTTAGAGTTTATAATCTGAGAACTAGAGTGATCATGGAATCAATTCATGTGTCATTTGATGACAAGAAAATAACTGGACTTGAAGATGTCAATGAACATGATCAACTGCACTTTGAAAATGAAGATTTATTCTCTGAAAAAGTAAACTCTGATCAGACTGATTTGACAAACTCTGTTGATCTAAACTCTGAACCTCTACTGGTAAATACTGAAGAAACTCTTCAATCAGAAACAAGGGAAGAACCAGTTGAGGGGGAGCATGAAGAATCACATCAAAGTGATGATTCAAACACTGATAGTGACTCAGTTGATAATTCTGAATCAAACACTGTTGATTCAAACTCTGATCATTCAAATTCTGAGCAGTCACATTCAGGGGGAGCATCTGAAAATGAAGAAAGTCACCAAGAAAATCAGGAGAGCATGGATCAAGGGGGAGGATCACATGATGACAGAAGCAATCTGCCTTCTGCAAGAAAATGGACTAAGTCACATACACCTGATTTGATTATTGGTGATCCAAATGCAAGAGTAAGAACAAGAAGTGCAACAACAAATGAATGTCAGTTTCATGCATTCTTGTCACAAACTGAGCCAAAGAAAGTAGAAGAAGCTCTGAAAGATGCTGACTGGATAACAGCAATGCAAGAAGAGCTAAATGAATTTGAGAGAAATGAGGTGTGGACCCTTGTACCAAGGCCAAAGAACAGATCTATTGTTGGTACTAAATGGGTTTTCAGAAATAAAACTGACAGTGATGGTGTGATCACAAGGAACAAAGCAAGACTAGTAGCTAAAGGCTATTCACAGCAGGAAGGAATAGATTATGATGAGACTTTTGCACCAGTTGCCAGGTTGGAGGCAATAAGGATGTTTCTTGCCTATGCTTCTCACAAGAAATTCAAGGTTTTTCAAATGGATGTGAAAAGTGCTTTTCTGAATGGAAAACTTGAAGAAGAAGTATTTGTTGAACAACCACCTGGTTTTGTAGATCCAAAACATCCAGATCATGTCTACAGGTTAGACAAAGCACTCTATGGACTCAAACAGGCACCTAGGGCATGGTATGAAACACTTGCTAAATTTCTGCTAGAAAGTGGGTTTCACAGAGGTACTATTGACAAAACTCTGTTTTACTTTCAATCTGGTAATGACCTGCTCTTAGTACAGATATATGTAGATGATATCATTTTTGGATCTACTAATGATAAACTCTGTAAGAAATTTGCCAAGCTCATGCAGTCGAGATATCAAATGAGTATGATGGGAGAGTTAAGCTATTTTCTAGGCTTACAAGTGAAGCAAACAGATGATGGAATTTTCATTAATCAAGCAAAATATACCAGAAATCTTCTCAAGAAATTTGGCATGCTTGACTGTTCATCTGCAACAACTCCCATGGCAACTGCAACAAAACTGGATAAAGATACAAGGTCATCAGTAGATATGACAAGTTACAGAGGGATGATTGGTTCTCTACTCTATTTAACAGCTAGTAGACCTGATATCATGTATGCCACCTGTCTGTGTGCAAGATTTCAGGCAGATCCAAGGGAACCACATTTAACAGCTGTGAAGAGGATTTTCAAATATCTCAAGGGCACTGTAACCTTAGGACTGTGGTACCCAAGAGAATCAGATTTTAAGCTACTTGGTTACTCTGATGCAGATTTTGCTGGCTGTAAGATTGACAGAAAAAGCACAAGTGGAAGTTGTCAATTTCTTGGTGACAGACTAGTGTCTTGGTACAGCAAGAAACAGAAGTCAATATCTACATCTACAGCTGAAGCAGAGTATATTGCTGCTGGTAGCTGTTGTGCACAGATTTTATGGATGAAGAATCAACTACTGGATTATGGGTTGAGGTATAGTAAAATACCTATTTTTTGTGATAATCAAAGTGCTATTGCAATGACAGGTAATCCAGTACAACACTCAATGACCAAGCACATCAGCATAAGGTATCACTTTATCAGAGAGCATGTAGAGGAAGGCAATATAGAGCTTCACTTTGTGCCTACAGATCAACAACTTGCAGATGTTTTCACAAAGCCTCTAAGTGAAGCAACATTTACAAGACTGGTCGATGAACTAGGGATGGTATCTGGTTTTGACTAAACATGTTGGTTAGACTCAAACTCTTTCAAATAAAATGTGTTGCTCATATCTCTGTAAAGTGCTAAAGGGCTATGTGAACCTTATTAATTATACTCTGTCAGTATGATTGTTGGTCATACACTGTTAATATGTTTGTTAAACTCTGTGAATTCTGAGTTGATTTTTGTCTGAATGAAAATACCAATGAAGAAAAATGTATGGAGCATGATTCTCAGTGAAAAATCAAGATTCTTTCTGAGTCACTGTGATCTAATCAGAAATTGTGCAGTAAATTAACACAGCATGATACTGTTTCATATTTAGAGCATCTCTTAGTTTATTTGATCCTAAACTCTGAATCTATGAATACTGCATGTATTGCTTCTCATGAATAACTCTGATATTGATGAACTCTAAACTCTGATTAGTGACACTCTGTTTCCAAGTCATACTTGATTCTTGATGATTCTGTGTTTGCACTTGTGAAAATTTTAAAACTTGAGATATGTCATTGTTTAGTTTGGTGAGAAACAGTTCATGTCTGCATCCTGTGAGATTTTGAGCCGAATAAGTGATTGATACATTTTATATCAATCAGATTTAATTGATGTGTGATGTTCATCAGTAAGTATGTTGCTCTAGAACTTGCATTAAACCATTTTGAGACTACATGATATATGTGTGCATGAATATGATAAAGGCATTAGGATTAACCATCTTTCTTCAAACACTGTTCAAAATATCTTTGAACACTGATCATAAACACTGTTCATAAAACACTACCCTTAGTAAACCCCTTTGAGCCAAATTAACTGCTCATTTTTCTTGAATACTGAAGTATTAAGAGCAGTTATTTTCGTTTGTTAAATCAAATTCAAGCAGGTGAGTATTTCTTAAGAAAAGATATCTTACTCAGTATATATATATGAATAAATAAAAAAAAAAAAAAGGGGGGGGGTATATATACTGATCATCTTGTACAAATATGTACTAATCATTTGACTGAATATTTTGATCAAATAAATTGTTCAGTTAGAAATTCTCATCTCTTCTCATCTGTTTGATTTCACTCAATTATAACCCTGAACAAAGTCCTTTTGATTTGTGCATGTATGTAATCGAAGTGGTGTAGATTTGGTGGACATTCAAGCTTATGGTAGTATCTTCTTTTACTGATTGAATCTGAGAGTAAACACTTCACCTAAACACTTGTGTGATGTGAGAGTTTGTAAGAAAATACTTGACATGTAACTCACTGAATGATGCTTTGATGTTTATCTCCTGATCTTTTTGTCTTTAATGACTGTGTGCTTTCGTGGATAATCATGATCATAAACTGGAACAGGGATATTCAGATTTCTGTAATTAAGGAACTACAGAGTTTAGCATTCATCATATACTCTGTGTTTAAAATGAGAGTTTGTGCATTCAGTGTTTATTGTTTTGATTTATGGATTTTATGAAATATTAGATGCTATAAAAATTGATTTGGTAAACTCTGCTACTCACACACGAAAATCACGACTGTGCATTTTTGAAAGGGTTTTTGTGATAAAGATTGAAAATATGACAAACACTGATTGATTGTGTTATGTACTCTAAGGTAAATTTTCATTAAGATAATTTGAAAATTTTGGAGTAAATGGAGTAGTTGACAACTGTTAATTAGTGTAATTAGTGGTAACGTGTCTTGATAAATGGAACGACAGCGGTAATAATGGCTTTTACTGCGCATGTATTAAGTGAACCGTTGCATGTGTGACACGTGTCCCACTCACTCATCATTATGTCTCACTTTTCCACTTTTCAAGGGAACAGTTGCGTGTTTTCAAGGAAAATCGTTTGAGTTTAGTTTTTAATTAAAACTCAAATTACTTTTTGCCACAATCACTATTACCCACTCGTATTCACTTTACCAAAACAGAGAACATCTTTGTTTTTCACTTTGGCATTTTCACAAACACCTTTCTTGCAAAACATTTTCACAGTTGATTCTTGCTTATTTCTTGATTCAATGGCAACTAAACCTTTCACTGTCTTTGGTCTACGTTTTGTGCCTAACAATTATGCAGCTTTACTTGAGAACGACCGGGCTCCAGAGGCGTTCCATCTAATGCAAAATTTTCTTCGAGATTCTGAGATTGGGCAAGCGCTGGTTGAACCGGCTACTCTATCTGCTTCCCAAGTTGTTAACTTTTGGCAAAACTCAAGATATATAGAAGGAGGAGAGAGTGGAACTCCGTCTATCATCTTCTCTCATGAAGAACAAGAGTTTGTGATTACTCCACAAACTGTTCGTGATGTCATGGACTTCGACACACATACTTCGTATGCTGTTGTCTCTGAGGAAAATCTGAGAGAGATGCTAACAGAGATTGGGTACATGGAATCACTTGCCAAGCTGGGCAGTGTGAGGAGGCCAAATTTGAGAAAAGAGTGGAACTTTTTCTTTGATTGTATCACCAGGACATTTCAGAAGAAAGTCACCAACTGGGATGCTATTCCAATGGACAGTCTGCAAATTGGGTATTCTCTACTCTATGGCAGTAATTTTGATTTTGGTAGATATATTTTAATGAATTTGGGTGATAAGTTGTCAGAGTCTACTACAGTTTACTTTGCTAGATTTTGTCAACTTCTGTTCAATGCATGTGTTTCTGGATTAGTTGTTGATGAAGCTGATAAGATTCAACCTTTTCGAGTCACTAAGAGAATATTCTCTGATATGACTAACAAAGATGTTGGTAAGGACGTACCTCCTTTCATAATGCCACTTGCTTTACAGAACTTTGTCAATCAACCACAAGATTCTCCATCACCAAACCATGAACCACATGAACCACATCAACCAGAACCACAATCTATGCCTGAACCTTTAGCCACTGATCGTACAGAAAACATCCCATCTCAACCTACTCAATCACCTGAGCCAATACCAACAACCACTGATCAACCCATATCACCTCAAACACAAACAGAACCTCAAACACAACCTGACCAAATGACTACTGAACCAACAAACCCTGTCACTACCACTCATCCACAACCACCACCAAAGCCAAAAAGGAAGAAACATACTGCAATCAACACCAAACATTCTAGGGCTAAACAGACAACTCCAAAGGATGTTTATTCTAGAAGATTCATACAAAGGGCAAATAGACCTTCACTACCATCAGTTGAGGAAAGTTCTAGTGAAAGTTCCAGTGAAGATGCAGAACAGGTTGCAGTGCCTCAAGCTAAGAGGAGGAGGCTCATTCTTACTGATTCTGATGATGAGCATGAAGTTGAAGCTCCAGAGGTGGTTTCCAAGCAAACACCTACTGTTGAGGTTGTAGAGAAGGTTACTATATCTGCAGAGGTTGAAATACCTGCAAAGGATAATGCTCCTGTAAACACTGATTTACCTGCAGAGGATGACATGCCTGCAGAAGAGGGTCACAGAGATGGTTTTTCACCAGTAGATGATGTTCTTGATTCAGTTCTACAATTCTCTGATCCTATCTCATTTGCTGAAACTCCAATTTCTTTTAATGAGGTTATACATTCTATTGATACTGGTGTTGCTGATGGGCCTACTGTTGTTCTTGAAGACACTGTGGTCGCATCACACACTGAGTTAAACTCTGATGCCCATCATGGTTCTGAGCATGGTGAGGAGATTGATAAACCAGAGAAGGTTATTTCTTCAGAGCAGATTCAAGCTGATAAAGGAAAACAGGTTGCTCAAGATGAAGATATTGCTTCTGTTGCTCCTACTCATGAGTCTGTGAGTGATTCGTTTGAAGACAACAGTACAGGAGCTGAAAATGACCAATTTCAAACTGATGGTCAGAAAACAGGAGAAAAGCCAGATTTTGCTGGGCCTTCTGCTAATGAGGTTGATGATGCTTATTTGAAAAAGCAAACTGCTGATTGGTACAAGTCAGAGTGTATTTTTCCTCCTGGAAGGGCAGCAATGTTTCTTGAAGCCAATTCTAAGAAGATCAAAAATCCAGAAATATTCACTTGTTTGCAAGGCACAGTGATTCAAATCAAAACTTTGAATAATAGATTTGATGATACTCAGAAATCTATTGTTGATCTTCGAACAGAAGTTGCTACTCATGAGGAGAAAGCTCAACTAGCTAATGCTAAGCTCTTTCAACAATTTGCCAAAGCTCAAGCAAATATTAATGACAGACTGAGCACAGTTGAGAAGAATCAGATTTTACTGAATGAGAAGGTTGATTCTATTGCAAACTCTCTTGAGTTAATCACTTCTATTCTGATTCAAGATGGTGATGATGATGTCAAAAAGGGGGAGAGAATTGCTAAAACCAAGTGTAAGCAAACTCAAACTCTGTCAAAGAAAGATCATCTTGATGATGAAGGCACCAATGCTGATAAGGGCTTAAGAAATGCAAATCTCAGACAAGGACATGGGAGGTCTTCAAGGTCAAAGCCGAATTTGGTGATAGATTCAAATACTCAGAGTACTTCTGGTTCAAAGCCAAAGGATTTGTCATTCTCTGACAATCCACAAACAGATGAAGAATTGGCTGCAAAATTATTTCGTGAAGAGAATGCTGAAGCTACACTTGAGGATATTCAAGCTGAAGAAAAGCTGTTGCAGAAAGAGTATTTAAAAGCTCAAAAGTCCAAGAAAGTGAAGAAAGTTGTTAAAGCTTCAAAGTCTGAAAGGCCTGTAATGAAAGGAATTGAAATCAAAGAAAAACTATCTGGTATTCAAGAAGAAGAAGAAGAAGATACTGGAAAGCTGGTTAGAAAGTCTTCTCTTGATGGAAAGTTGAAATTAAAAGGGAAAATTGGTGAAGAAAGCAAGGGCAAAATGATAGTTACAACCTCTGTTGCTACACAAGTTGTACAGACTCAAAGTAAACTCTTACCTGGTTTTTCAAGGCCGAAGATTCCAGTGCAAGAAGAAGCAGGAGTGACTGGTGGATATCAACATAATGTTGCATGTTCAGGAAAGCCACCAGGCAGGAATACTTCTGGCTTAGGTTCAAGAAGAGATTTGAGGGTTAGTAACAGTCCAAGAGATCCCTCTGCACTTGTATCTCTTGGTTCTGGTATAACTCAAGAAAATCTAGACAAGTTGGAGTCAGTTCAGGTAGTTCATCAAAGGAGCTTAGACATTCACTTTCTACTATACTTTATGGCAGATGGGTCAGTGTATAGAGTGAATGAAGAAGCAATCAAACTAAAATTATTTGAGGAACTTCAGTATGTCTTGCATATTTTCAGAGTTAGAAATCGAAGAACACAGCTTATTGCTAATTCTATAAGGGAGTATATGCAGAAAGCTAAAGTTGCTACAGGAACAAAGTCTGCTGAAAAGTATGTTCCTAAGTACAGAGACTGGAATGGGAATCTGATTGAAATGCAGAAAGGAACTACAAAGCTGAAGACTGATCTTGGAATTACTGTTCTAGATTTTAATGTAAAGTCTGAAGAAGTGAAGTTTATCAGATTGGGAAATGAAATGAGAAGAAACAAGATCTATGATCTCAGGGCTGCTATTTTTCAAACTGATGAGAATGATCCAGATTTAAGAGAGATCAAGCAAGCTATGGAGATTGAACTTGAAAATGCTGAAAGGAGATTGTTGATTGATTATCTCAGAACAACTCCAGATCTTGAGGAGGTTAGGTAGACAGAATTTGTAAGTAATTCGTATTTTCTGTAAATTTTGCTAAGTCAAGTTTAAACTCTGATTATATGTTAAACACTGTTTTTTTTTTATTATTTGTTAGTTTTGACATCATCAATTATTGTGAACTTGTACATTTTTCTAATGAACAAGTTGGGGGAGATTGTTAGATATAATTGATGTGATTTAATGTCAGTGTTTAAGTGTTACAGGTAAAGAGAGTTTAACTTGTTATTGAAAGCAGTTGTAACAGAGTTTGAGTATACGCTGATTGCTGGAAGCGCAAACGCTGACAGAGGAAAGCGTAAACACTGATAGTTGAATACATGGAAGCGCAAACACTGTTAGTGTGGAGAGAACAGAGTTTGCTAAAGTCTGTCTACTGGGAGCGTCTACAAGTCAACAGAGTTTGAAGATTAATTTAATATTAATATGGAAGCGATATCTTTGAAGATTGGATAGCTGTCAAAGAGATTGAGTTGACTTAGAAGACGTGTAGCAATCGTAATTGATATCAATTGTATAGCTTAATTTTAGGAGAATCAATTTACGATTGTACGTAGCTGTATATCTTATAAATACAGTTAGGTTAACCCTAGAAGGGGATCCATTGTGAACGAATATCATTCTTGTAACCTAAGCAGCTCTCTGTGATATTTTACATCACCGAGAGAGGAATTATTAATTCCAAACAGTTTTAAGAGTTAAAACGTGTGTTCTTGTTACTTATTCACACAGTACTTGATTATATATTGTGTATTTGACCTAACATACAAAGTCACGACAAAGCTACATTTGACAGCAACATTGGCCGAAGCAAGAGACAGTAACATTCTCACACTTGACAGCAAGTCTGGAGCTCCGACAGCAACATTGGCGGGAGCTAGTACTGTCAACATCTAAATATTCCTTTGACAACAGACTCTGCGGTTAAGGTTACTGTCACCTTGAATTATTTGAATTGGGTATTTTCTCAGTCAAAGCCCGTGACATGTTACATCTTCAAGAAACAGATTTGCTGCAACACACTATCATTTGTAGCAGACCTGCAAGACTACGACAGAAGCTTAAGAGATTCACAAGACAAGGCTGGTCAATTCGAGGAGCATGTGATATCCACATCTACTAGAATTGTATTAGCTAGAAATAGAAAGAATCTAGGTTGCTTTACTTATAAGGTTTATCCTGTCTGTATAGCAATTAGGGAAAGTCACATGGGTGTGAAAATTGTAATGAACTGCCACTTGAAAACGACAGCAGCTCAACACCCCATGCGATAGGGACAACAGAGTATCTTAGTCTACTTAGATACATCTTAGATTCTTTTCTATTCATGTACGCACACGAAGCAATCTGTATCTCTTGAGATATCGAAGCTGGAGAAACTCTCTCCAGGTTGTAGCAACACTTCACACAAAATAAATAAAACATTTATTTTGTGAGAAATCTTGTTTCACTTATTGCTTGCATACATCTACTGATAATCTATAATCTTTATTTTCGTTGTTGATTTAAAGATTCGATTTTATCAGTATTGCATTCAACCCCCCCTTCTGCAATACTCCGGGACCAACAGGATGCAACTGAAATTTTACCAAATTTAGAAAATATTGTTGAGCTTAAAGAACTGGTAGATGAGATAAAAATTGATGAGTGTCCAATTATAATTGAGGAGGGATTTAAGATTGATGAAATTGTAAATCTTGCTTTGGAATACAAGGATCCAATTTGGGAGGAGTATATGAGTCGTACTTATGAGAATTATTCTGACGACTTTTCTGACTACTTTGCTTTTTACAAGTCTCTTGAGAAAGTGAGGATCATAAATAGTTTCTTATACTTTTATGGATCTAAGCCATATATGCACATAATATTTTTATTACTAATTCGTAGATATGTGCATCTATTTGCTTTTTCTCCTCATTGAAGACTTTACGTGCAAATAAGTCAAGCTAATGACATGAAACAAGTGCTTGTTGGGAGGCAACCCAATATTTTTGTAAGTGTAGTAAATTTGTATTAACTTTGTTTTAGACTAGATATTACTATTACTATTATTATTATTATTACTATTATTATTATTATTATTATTATTATTAATATTTGATAGATTATTATTAAAGATAGATAATTTTATTTAGGTTTTTAGAAATTTTATTTATAAAGTAAATATTAATGATTGGACGATATAATACGATTTGATGTTTTTAGGTGTTTATAAAAGGTAATATTTTCTACTAAAAATAAATGTAAAAATGGTAATTGGCTAATTATCATTAGTTATATGATGATGTTATTATTTATTTTAATAATTATGATAAACAAACCGAAAACGAAACCGACAAACTTTCAATATTTCGGCTTTAATATAATAGTATAGGTTTATATGTGTGTGTGTTGTTGATATTATTTCTAAAGAAGGAAAAATTTAATTATAATATATAGATAAGATGATACGTTTTAGTTGAAATGGATAATCAGACAATTATCAATTATTATGGCATCATTTTATTGAATACAAGTGTTCTTTTTTGCAACGGAACAAAATGAATTCAAATAAGAGGTTTAATAAGAGAAATTATTAAAGATAAGGTGTTTTAGCTGAAAATGTAATTTGCTATTAATTAGTAATCATAATAATATTATTTTATTTTATTAAATATAATTGTCCGTAATATTTATAGAATATAAAAGATAACATGTTTTACCTAAAATGAAATTAATTAGTTATTAGAAAAATAGAAAAGATATCAAATTTTTACCAATAACAAATATTTAAGTAAGGATAATTAAGTAAGAAAAGAAGGTTTGAAAAATGAGATATTTTAGTTAGAAAATATAGAAAAAATATTACGTTTTAGCTAAAAAGGAAATCAATTAGTTATTAGTAATTATAATTTTATTAGTTTATTTCATCAATTATATTATTAGTTTTTTGGAAAGGAGTGATGTTAGTTTTTTTTTTTACTATTTAGGCTTATATATCTTACAAATGAGTATCTGTTCTAACAAATCTCAGGGTGAGCGAGAATCGAACCCAGGACCCTGGGATGACAAGAAAATGTAACATATTTTAACCCATAACAAATATTTAACTAAGGATAATTGAGTAAGAAAAGAAAGTTTGAAAATAAGATATTTTAGTTAGAAAATATAGAAGAGATATTACGTTTTAGCTGAAAAGGTAATCAATTAGTTATTAGTAATTATAATTTTATTAGTTTATTTCATCAAATAGAATGGTCCGTAATATTTTTAGAAAGGAGAGGTTCTAGTCAGAAAAGTTAAAAAAAAATGATAATGTGTTTTAGCTGAAAACTATAATTTCGTTATTTTATTTTATAAAATAGAACTACACATTTTTACCAATAATAAATATTTAAGTAAAAATAATTAAGTAAAAAAATCAAGTTTAAAAATGAGATATTTTAATTAAAAATGTAAAAAATATATTACATTTTAGCTGTAAAAGATAATCAATTAATTAATAGTAATTATAATATTATTAATTTATTTCATTAATTAGAACGGCCATATATTTGGAAAGAAGAGATTTTAGTTATAAAAAAAATTAAGCTGGAAAATTTAGTCACTGCATAATATAGTGGGAGAGATAACGAAAGAGTAGTGATTACAAACAGTTCAACTGAACATACAGAAGAGATAGAATGTAACATTATGAAGTTATTTATGTTCGCCAATTTACCTCTGATAATAAGGTTTCTATCTCTTTTGACCCTTTTGGTTTCTCTGTGAATGACTTATAGACGGGGAACACACTTATGAGATGTAATAGCACTGGGGAATTGTATCTGCTTGTCTCCAACACTCAAGCCATTTCTTCTAACAATCATTCCGCGTTTACTGCTTTGCCATCGGACATTTGGCACAACCGGTTTGGTCATCTGGGAAATGTTATTATTAAGTCTCTTTGTAGTAAAAAGTTGATTGATTGTAATAAGGCTCGTAAAACTTTTTGTTCTTCTTGTTCTCTTTGGAAATAGTCTAAACTTCCTTATCTGATTCAATGTCATATATATTTCTACCTTTTGATATTATTCATAGTGATTTATGGACTTCTCCTATTGTTAGTACGTCTGGACATTGCTACTATGTTTTGCTTCTTGATAACTACAACAAATTTTTATGGACTTTTCCGATTGCTAAGAAATCTCAAGTTAAACAACTTTTCTTCTCTTTTCATGCTTTAGTCAAAACTCAATTTGAACGTAATATTAAAACTTTCCAATGCGACAATGGAACAGAATACGTGAATAGCTCATTTCACAATTTTTTTTGAGCAACATGGCATGCTTTTCCGTCTCTCATGTCCTCATACTTCTCCTCAAAACGGGAAGGCCGAAAGACATATAAAATCCATAAATAATATTATTCGGACACTTCTATCTCATGCCTCTATGCCACCTACTTTTTGGCAGCATGCTCTTTCCATGGCTACATATCTACTTAATATCCTTCCTTCTAAGGTTTTGAATTATTAATCACCCACTCAAATACTATATCAAAGTGATCCTGATTATTCGGGTTTGCGAACTTTTGGTTGTATGTTTCCCATTATTTCCATCTTCTACTATTTATAAATTACAAGAAAGGTGGACTCCGTGTGCTTATTTAGGCCCAGCTCCTAATCGTCATGGCTCCAAATGCTATGACATGTCTAGTGGTAAAATCATAATCTGCCGTCATGTTCGCTTCGTTGAAACTAAATTCCCTTTTTCCAAAATACACAAACCACAACCACCAAATTATGAATTTTTGAGTGCTGATGTTAATCCTCAAGTATTACATTATATAACTCAAAACACCACACAACATGACATGCAGCCTGACCCAAATGCACCACCCAACTCGTCCTCTCTCCCTCCTTCTGGGTCGCAGTCTCACACGGGCCCAAAACCTGTTCCCCCTGCTACTTCCTTGCAAACTCCCCACGCTCCTCCTCTAAGGCCTACTAATCCCACATCCATCCGCATGAGTACTCGTGCTTCTCATGGCATTGTTAAACTTAATCCCAAATACTCTTCCAATTACCACACTTCCACCACTACAGAGATATCTCCTCTTCCCAAAAATCCTATTAGTGCACTTCTTGACCATAATTGGAACAATGCAATGTTAGATGAATTTAATGCTTTAATTGATAATAAGACTTGGGAATTAGTGCCTAGACCACCTAATGTAAATATAATCGGTCTATGTGGATTTTTCGCCATAAACATAAGTCTGATGGTACTTTTGAGCGCTATAAGGCTCGTCTTGTAGGTGATGGAAGTACTCAGCTAAAGGGTGTTGATTATGATGAGACGTTTAGTCCTGTTATTAAACCCACCACCATTAGAACGATTCTCAGTATTGCTCTCTCTCAATCTTGGTCCATTCATCAACTGGATGTTAAGAATGCTTTTTTACACGGCCATCTAAGTGAAACAGTTTATATGCATCAACCCATGGGTTTTCGTGACAAAATTTATCCAGATTATGTTTGTCTTTTGAAGAAATCTATATACGGATTACAACAATCTCCTCGTATGTGGTACTAACGATTTGCTGATTTTGTTGCTACCATTGGGTTCTCTCATAGTAAGTCAGATCACTCCCTGTTTATCTACAAGAACGGGTCTGATGTTGCTTACATTCTGTTATATGTAGATGACATTATACTTATAGCTTCTTCCTCTCGTCTTCTTAAGTATATTATGATCATCTTAGCTTCGGAGTTTGCTATGAAGGATCTTGGTCCTTTGAGTTTCTTCTTGGGCATTGTCGTTACTCGTCATGCATGGTCTTTTCTTCTCCCAGACACAGTATGCTACCAAAATTATAGAACGTGCTGGCATGTCTAACTGCAGTGCATGTCTAACTCCTGTTGATACTAAGTCCAAACTTAGTGCTACTGTAGACACTTTTTATGATGATCCGACTAAGTATCATAGTCTCGCAGGTACTCTTCAGTATCTAACATTTACTCGCCCAGACATTTCCTATGTTGTGCAATAAATCTACCTTCATATGCATGCTCCGACTAATGAGCATATGAGTGCTCTAAAACGCATCATACGTTATATTCAGGGTACTCTTTCTTTTGGTCTCTATTTGTATAAGTCTTCTATGAATCGTATTGTGTCATATACAGATGCAGATTGGGGTGGGTGTCCCGACACTCGTTGCTCTACCTCTGGTTACTTTGTCTTCATCGGAGATAATTTAGTATCTTGGTCCTCGAAACAGCAACCAACTCTCTCCCGTAGCAGTGCTGAGGCAGAGTACAGAGGTGTTGCTAATGTGGTGTCTGATTCTTATTGGATAAGAAATTTGCTTTTAGACTTGCATTGTCCTGTTCAAAAGGCTACAATAGTTTATTACGATAGTGTCAGTGCCATATACTTATCTGGAAATCCTGTTCAACATCAATGCACCAAACATATTGAGATGGATATTCACTTCGTCCGTGAAAAAGTTGCTCGTGGCGAAGTTCGTGTGCTTCATGTCCCGTCTCATTACCAAATTGCAGATATTTTTACAAAAAGGCGTCCACGCATTTTATTTACTGATTTCAGAGACAGTCTAAGCATACGAGAACCTCCTGCTTCAACTGAGGGGGTGTGTTAGAATATATCTTGCATATATATTCTGTTTTAGTAGATATATTCTATGGTAGTAAGTACATATTTAGTCTCCATAGTTTTAGTAATCAAGGCTGATCTGTAGCCTGATTTATAGCCTAACAGTTTAGCTTGTAGTTAGCTTTTAGTTAGCCTAAATCTGATCTTGTAACGAGTATATATATTTTGGAGATTGAATGAAATAGACACGGAATTGATTTCCTTCAAAAACGCAAGACCACTTGTCCTTTCAAACTACAAACCTACACTAAATGTATTGTGAAACCCACTTGAAACCTTCTCCATAGCCCATTTTCCTGACAATGCTGTACTTGAACACCTCGAGTGGACGAACACCCGACTCTTCCAAATTTACCCTACCCTTGCCAGTTGTGAAGTTGTCCAGTCCCAAATTGTACCGAAGTTCTTCTTCAGATGCAGCATAAGGAATGTCAATCTTGTTGCCCAATATGAGAAAGGGTACACTAGCCAAAGATTCATCAGAAAGAAGAGCATCAAGCTCTTTCTTCGACTCTACAAACCTTTCTTTATGATAGGCATCAGAAAATGAGATATTTTAGTTTGAAAATATAGAAAAGATATTACCTTTTAGTTAGAAAAACTAATCAGTTAGTTATTAGTAGTTTATTTCATTAATTTGAATGACAATATTTTTTGAAAGAAAATAGTTTAGTTAGAAAAGTTAGAAAATATAATTGTTGAAAATAATAATTGATTATTTATTATTTAAATAAGGTAAGTATTGTACCTGACATTTTTTTTACCAATAATACATATTTAAGTAAACATAATTAAGTAAAAAAATCAAGTTTGAAAGATGAGATATTTTAGTTAAAAAATATAGAAAATATATTACTTTTTAGTTGGAAAAGATAATCAGTAAGTTATTAGTAATTATAATATTATTAGTTTATTTCATTAATTAGAACGGCCATATATTTAGAAAGAAGATATTTTAGTTAGAAAACTTAGAAAAAGGTAATAGTTGAAAAGGGTAATTGGTTAGTTATTATTTAGGAGAAAATGAGATATTTTAGTTAGAAAATATAGAAAATATATTATCTTTTAATTAGAAAATGTAATCAGTTAGTTATTAATAATTATAATATTATTAGTTTATTTCATTAATTTGAATGACCATATTTTTGGGGAAAAAATTAGTTGGAAAAGTTATAAAAGCTAAAATTTGAAAAAGATAATTGGTTCGTTATTATTTAATTACGGTAAGTACTATACCATACCTTACCAAAACTTTTAATGTTTCATCTTTTATAATATAGTATAGACTTTGAGAAAATGCGACACAAAAGGATGACACGATTTTTGTGTTTAATTTGGACATATGAACTATTAAAGCATCGTAACTCTTACACTGTATGTTTTTTTTTTAAAGCAAACTTACACTGTATGTTTATCCTTTGCAATTCAATTATTTAAAAAAAATTACTCTTGTGGCAAAAAAAAATATTACTTCAAGAATAAGTAAAATGGATATAATCCTACATACTTTCAGACAATTATACGAGTTCTAGCCTGTTTGGGAAGTTGCCAATTTCGTTAATATTGGTTGCATCAATGTTGGCGAGCTCTTGGAAAAATCTTTACAGATGCGTGCTCAAAGATAGTGTTTACTCCTATGCTTATGGGTAGTTAGGGTCAATGCATGACCGGTGAAGTTCATAGATTGTAACTGAGATTTTAGCCATAGTGACCACTTAACATAGTAATGGCATCTTTCGAGATGAGATTTTAGGATAAGAACACTAACTCATCTTCATCTAGGTTTGTTGATTTCCAAGAACTATTCCGATTCTTCTCTATAATCAGGGATTTGTAGACACATAGTCTAGACTCTTGGTTGGACAACTTGATGACTTTGAAGAGGAAACACCATTCTTTTTATCTTTTGGAGCAAAACATCATACAATCTTAGTCACTCCTCACCTTTAATCACAATGCTATTTGCTCACGATCTTCATCAATAAGCACCTGTGATTTGGGACGGGTACAAACATTAAGAAAGGATGAGAATAAAAAATGTGGGTAAGTTGGGATTTTGTATTGAATTACATTTAACTCTTTTAGATCGAGAGTTTTAATGATTCTAGTAATCAATGATGAAGGGATAGCTTCAACATATGTTAAGGTTAGAGTGCTTGATCATGTTCTTCCCTTTTTTGTATATATTTTATGACATTTGTACATTCTATTGCTAATTATCCTGTTGCTAATGTTTCTTCTAATGTAAAAACTCCAAGAATTAGGCCCCTGTTCTTCATCAACCCTTCTATTATAAAATCTGCATTTCTGTTATGGTGTAGATCAGTAGATATTTATAAGCTGATTTTTAGTTTTTGAGCCCTGAAAAACTATTACTAATACTATTAATCCAATTTTTGATGTAATATTGATAACTTTGCTGCCAAGCAGGATAAAATAAATATCAACCCAACTAGTAAGGAATAGGATAATGATAGTTCATGGGAGATTGTCGATGCCAACCCAACTGCTACCGAATTGGATAAGGGTCGTTCATTGGAGATTGTCCAAAATGTTGAGGTTTTGATTCTGGTTACTTATTCTGATTATGCCTCTAACTCCGGACACATGTACTTGGGGGAAATCTTCACTTCGCTATGAAAATGTGTTTGCACTCTTTTTATCGTGTCTGCTCATACACAACCATCCACAAAGAAAACTCGTTCCAGCCAAGACAACAAAATTTGCTCACTTCCCGTTACAACATACAATGAGCTAGACATCTAGCGCGCACACCAACCTTACTAGACTAGACCAACACTTGTTCCTTTATTCAAGAGAGACGTATTTCAACTCTCTTTTGTTTAATTGATTTCCCTAACATCAAATTGGAAAATATATCTTCAAACTTACCTTTAGAAATATTATAATGTGCGAATTTCAGGGAATAGTTTAAGAAATGTAATTTCCACAACTTATAAGAAAATGATCATAAGTTTTTTGATATACAAATAAAACCAAATTTTCAACTTGATAAAAAAAATATTAGCATAATGTTTGTGTCTTTAAATTTAAGTTATTTACAAAAAAAAAAACCATGCCACTACACTTTGCACAATAATTTCACACAGTTGTTAGTGCACTTAATACATTAAAGAACATTTAGGTACATTTACAATGAAACACAAATAGTTGTAATCTACAACTTGTCTAGAGGATTGCGCAAATTGCTCTACATATATACATTTGATTGTAATCTACAACTTGTTTTTACAATTGCGCCAATTCCTATACATATATACAAGATGTACCATCAAAGTATAAGTTCTACAAACTAATCATAACTCAATACAAATAAATTTGGCATGATGTAGGAATCCTGAGGGAAATTTGTTACAAGAAGTTCCAGCTTTCAAACCATAACGTATTTTTGAGTTTATGTATCTGGAATGAGGTGTGAGAGAGAATATTTTAAGCTAACCTCGTTCACATTATTGCCTGAAGGTGATGGTGTTGGGCTATCATTTCCATCATTAAGATCATCATCAGTGTATGAGTTTGCAGCATCATCATAGGAAGATGCACCACTGTCAACAGGGGGGCTAGGTGGTGTTGCACTACCCTTGCTACTTGGAGCAGTTGATGGGGCAGGACTTGGACTACCAGTCCCCTTGTGTTCTTTATTTTTTTTTCCTGACGTAAAGCTTTTGGCAAAACCAGATAGCGAGAACTTCAGACCAGTATTGACTGGTGGACCAGCAATGCTTCCACTCTGTTGTTCATCTATATTAAATCCATTGTCTGCGGTTTCAGAATCTGTGTTTAGAAATCCTTTAATACGTTTCCCGAATCTGAAGCCCAAAGTTTCTTCATATTTCATGTTAGAACTAGTTTTTAAAGGTGGGCTCCCAGTTTGTGGTGCACCTGCACTGCTTTCGCTGTCTGTGTTTTGAGAGCCAGGGTTAAAAAGTCCTTTAAAGCGTTGCCCCAAGCCCAATCCAAGACCTTCAAATTTCATATTTGTACTCATGGGTGAAGGTGGGCTTCCAATCTGTGGTGCACCTGCGTTGCTTCCAGTTTGTGTTGGATTTTCGCTGCTTCCACTGCCTGTGTTCGAAGAATCATGGTGGAAATATCCTTTAATACGTTCTCCAAATCCCAAGCCCAGTCCTTCAAATTTCATATTAGTACTAATCTCTGGAGGTGTGTTTCCATTTTCTGGTGCACCTGCACTGCTTCCACTATCTAAGTTTTGAAAATCGGGGTTTAACATTCCTTTAATACGTTCTCCAAATCCCAAGGTCCTAATCTGTGGAGGTGTGTCTCCGCTTTGTGGTGCACCAGCACTGCTTCCAGTGTCTAAGTTTTGAGAATTAGGGTTTAACATTCCTTTAATACGTTGTCCAAATCCCAAGCCCAGTCCTTCAAATTTCATATTAGTACTAATCTGTGGAGGTGTGTTTCCACTTTGTGGTGCACCTGCACTGCTTCCACTGTCTAAGTTTTGAGAATCGGGGTTTAACATTTCTTTAATACGTTCTCCAAATCCCAAGGTACTAATATGTGGAGGTCTGTCTCCACTTTGTGGTGCACCAGCACTGCTTCCAGTGTCTAAGTTAGGAGAATCGGGGTTTAACATTCCTTTAATACGTTGTCCAAATCCCAAGCCCAGTCCTTCAAATTTCATATTAGTACTGATATGTGGAGGTGTGTTTCCACTTTGTGGTGCACCTGCACTGCTTCCACTGTCTAAGTTTTGAAAATCGGGGTTTAACATTCCTTTAATATGTTCTCCAAATCCCAAGGTACTAATATGTGGAGGTCTGTCTCCACTTTGTGGTGCACCAGCACTGCTTCCAGTGTCTAAGTTTTGAGAATTGGGGTTTAACATTCCTTTAATACGTTGTCCAAATCCCAACCCCAGTCCTTCAAATTTCATATTAGTACTAATCTCCGAAGGTTTGCTTCCACTATTGGTGCTCTGACTCTTTGATTGGGACTGTCCATTACCATTACTAGATGCTGAGAACTCTTTTCTAAATTCACCGCTTTTTGCGGAAGAAAATTTCATATTATTGGAAGCACCACCTTCGGGTATTGGACTCCTTGTTGGGGCTGATAGACCAATGATACCATCACCACCACCACCACCAATACCACCGGCACCACCTCCGCCACCAACACCACCTCCACCGCCAACACCAGCATTGAAATCAAATTTTCCACCCACATTACCAACTACAGAACCTGTAATCTGTTTAGGGTCATGACTAGGGTTCTCAATATATTCAGAAAAAACTTTATAAATGCCTAAAGCATTCTTTAACATTTTCGAACAATCCACATTCTTAGTAGTTATCTGCACTGCCGAATTAGCAACTTTTCCGGCACTTGCATCACATTTTGCTATAGCAGCAATGGCCGTGCTTAGAAATTCTGGAACTTTATCCTCATCAACTTTCTGAATCAATGCATTTACAGCTTTCTCCACTTGGTCTAGCACCTGTGCATATTCTTGGGTGCAAAACTTGACGCTTTGTTGCACAGCTGGATTTCGAACTATTTGAACAGTCAATGAGGCTGAAGCGTTGAGCATACCATATGTTATCTTTGCAACATTTTGTGCTGCTTGCAAGGCCACTGTACATATATCAGTAGGATTCAAATTGGGATTATTGGCTATGGGATTAAGAATCGCGTAACAAGCAGGTGGCGAATCACAGGCGCTACATGCTGATTGAATAAGTGCCTTGCCTGTAGCACTCTCAACTAAAAATGTAGCATCGGTTTGTGGCAACTGAAAGGCAAGAAAAATGGTTGTTAGAGGAATTACAAATAATTTCAGAGACATGATTCTATAATTTTCTTGTTGGTACATATTTACAAATAAGTAGAATTTCCTGTGTTTTGGTTGATGCAAAACCATATTTATAACTTTTTTAGATTCCATCTAATGGATTCTAAAAAGAAAGGTGGTACCTTAAATTGCGGTACTTGAAGGAGGATAAATGAGAGTGAAACACAAATAATTCTTGGTTCTCATAGATCCTTAATTACCAATAAATTATTAGACGGATAACCTTAGCCAAAGATTGTTTATAAATGGTGATAAATTAAGTAAACTGTATTTTTTGGTTCATAATTTAGACTTCTTTAATTAAAATACAACCTTTTCTAGTAGTAATTGGTAGAGCAACATTTAATTTTCTTATACAGACATTTTATTTTATTCATTTGGGATAAAAATAACTAATCATTTGTGCTGTATACAGGGCAACTGATCTAAATTTAGTATTGCCGCCTGAAGAATGTTTGGAACTAGCACGAAAAGATTTTTAACATCACTGCACCGCAAAATGAAACATAATATAGATCACGCACCACACCATAGTTGATGAAAATGGACACACAATGAATAGGCGAAAGATAACAATTACTGATCATTTTACTTTATGTAACCAAAAACATATCATTTTCGGTATTTCTAGGATCGATTTATCTAGCTAAACTTGATCACGATAAAGTTCGACTCGATAGTTCGCGAACAAGATTTATGAACGTGCTCGTGAACATAGCTCATTAACATGCTCGTGAATAAATTCGATAATTGAGCTTGTTAACATGCTCGATAAACGAGTTCATTAGTGATTCATAAACAAATTTGTTAAATAATCTAGTATATACTATATATGTTTGATTAGAATATACTCTCGAAACTCTAATTAATTATACACCATTAATTAGAATATCTTATATGTTATGCTAGATATTTTAATTGTTTATTTTATAATTTTCAATAATTTTGATGATGACGACAACAACAACAACAACTAAGTCTTACAAATAGTATAACTAGTTTATATTTGTCAAAATATGTTATCAAATTAAATATTACATTATATTAAGTGCTAAATTTTAATATTAAAAATTAGTGATGTATGAATTTATTTATACAAGTTTAATAAATAAAAAGATATAAATATATCTTAGTAATTATGTAAAATTTGAAACTAAAATAACTTGCTATACATGCAAATGTGTAATTTAAAGACCAAAATGAGTTATTTTAACACAACAATTACATTAATAATTATTTTTTCTCTAAATTTGCACTTCGAATTTATAAAATATCAGGAGATAATATAGTAAATGTACAATCTATGTCAAAATTTGCATAAAAGATTGTAGTTTATATGTAAGAAGACTAAAATTTTTGTATGACTATGATATTTTATAAATTTTATGTAAAAAAGACTAATACTTCTGTATGGTCATGATGACAGTAACGATCAGTATTATTTTAAGTTTATATACATAATTAACTTAATTTATATTATTTTGTAAGAAAAATCGATATTTTTTATGATTTACAAATAAATAAGTCAACTTTTAAGTAAATTACAAGTTTCTCGTGAAACTGTAATAAAAATATGTTTCTCAAATATTTAAGATTTAGTCGTTATTACAATAATTCTATGTTAATTCTAGGAATATGATAAATGAAGCTCATGTATTTGACGCAAGCTTTGAGAAAAAAGGTTGGGATTTACAAGCTTCATGAAGATGAACATGGTAAGGATTGTAGGAAAGGGATGCTTACGGAATGGAATAAAGTTCAATATGATGGAAACAAGAGGCTGGGTAACGTCAAAATTTCTGATCTGGAGTTGTTTTGGCCTTATAAATATATGGTGCATGGAGCGATGGAAATTGATGGATGGGTTGTTAAGGATAAGGTTGCTAGGATGATGAATTTGTTTGGGCTGGTAATTGCATATGGTAATATAAGAGGATGTAAATTGTTTGACAATAAGATTAAAAGGAATTTTGTGGAATGCGACGGTGTAGGTAAAATAATGTGTTATAAGCTACACGAGGACGAATATGATAAGGTTAATTGAGGTTATTGTTGAAAGAAGGAAATCAAAAATTGATTTGAAGCCACTTGATAAAGAATTGATAATTATACAATAAGGGGACTTGTTTATTAAGCAATTGAGAGTCTCAAGAGGATGACAGCGAAGAAATCAAAGTCATGTAATAAATTAATGGCAAGAATGTGTCAAATAATAAGGGGTGAGTTGTTGACAGAAATATGGATACATGATGAGATACAAAGATCTGCAATAGATGTTGGTTTTGTATTGAATGACCTTATCGAATTCATGTTGGTTGAGATATACTCGAGATGCTATGAAAATGAGTGCACTGCATTTATTTTCAAAAAGGTGCCAGAACTTGTTTTTATTTCACTACAATGAAAATTGTAGTTTCATTGAGAAGTCAAAGTACAGATAGCTTAAAGTTCTACTATTGCTTGAAGACTAATGATGCACCACCAAATGATGCTATTAGTTTATATTTTCTTGGTCATATGGGTTCAGAAGGCATAAAGCCTAACTCAACAATGTTAAAATTAGCCAGGTCTGTGACTAAAAAATTCTATAAGACTATAGTTAAAGCTCTTTGGACTCTCACCTTCCATCTCTTTGGTGTTATCCGAACATTACATGACACGAAGCCATTGGTTCTGGTGCACCCATATATTCCATCTGAGTCTGAAATGTTTCATTTTGTGGCCAGATGGGCTCTTGCAAGTAGGTTGTAAAAAAGAAATGCATTTATCAAGTTGCCAAGACATAAGAAAAAATGTGGAAAATCAATTTTTAGCCGCCAAATATGTAGTGAGGGTACTAAAATCGTAATGAAGTATAGATACTTGAGGAAATCACGGGTTAGTTGCCAAGGAATCATCCAGAACTTTATCTTGTTCGCCTTGGGGACAAGGATGGTTTGAACAAGGGGTAGTTTTTTATCATTTATATAATGCTCATAGTGACCGTGATAGTTTTCAAGAACAATTTGATAATGATGAAGCATTCTAAGGTGAATAAATTTTTGGAGCCGTTGCAGGCTTCAACTAATCATGTTATTGTAGTTGAGCCAATGGACATTGGTTTCCACCTTGCTGATTTTGTTGTAAATAAAGCTATTGTCAGCACCAAATGTGACGATGATCAACACTGCATGCGGAAGTTTACGACGAGTCATTTAGTTACAGTTATACTAAATTTATATGGAGTGCAAATTAAGAGAATATCTTACAATATGCTATATAGTGATGTTATTATTAGAGTGCCTGGCTTGATTATCCCGATTACTGAGAGAGTTATTTATGCATTGCATCCTAGTACAAGAATTAGTCTTGTGGAGCCTGTTTGTGTAGTGAAGATTCAACACTTAAGAAAAATACTCTTTGTGGAAAAGGTTGTGTTCCGAATCAGATGCTTGGGCATATTCTTGAGGAAATGCAGAGACCTGGTTGGTTAATTGGTTTTTAAAGTTTTCATTCGGAATTATGTAGCACTCGGAGTGGTTTATTACTGAATATGAAGTCATCTTCTACAACGATTAAGCAGCCAGTGTCAAGTTGCTCATCCCATAGAAAAAAACCAATAATGTGTACCCATTTCAAAAGCTAAAAAATGATCCTTTATCAAACACTTACGATCGTGGTCTGAAGGGGCCTAAAATCAAACCCAACCACAATATTACCCAAGAGGAGTTTATCCAAAGTCTAAGGGCGAGTCTTACCAACAAGCCCAAACATCACAAAGTGGTCCAACAACAAACTACTCATACGAAACTGTCATACGAAACTGTTATGCAACTTTACATGAATTTTCATGTTTAAATCATACTATCTGAGTGCTATTTATTAAGTAAGGTTTTTAATTGTTTTTAAAGCCGAATTTTAGATGACTGTTTGCTGCAACTGATAATAGTATGTGCTCCTGGGGTTAATACGAAGTTATAGGATGTTTTAGTTTTACATGAAGTTTTATGTTCGTATTATGCCAGTCACCTTTTTGTGTGTATGGTTGAATTTTTGTTGATTAAAGTATGTTCTTGAGAGGTTGTTTATAGAGTATGACATTAGAAAGATGTTATTGGGGTTTAATATGAATTTGCTAAACAGTTTCCATAAGTTTCTGGGAAAAAAAGAAGAAGAGAGGAACAAAAGTTTGAAGTAGTGGTTGATGTTGTTGTGATAAAACAAAGGTATAGGTATGACTAGGCTGTTGCTGGGGAGTAAAACCGTGAGGGTTGGTGTGTTTGTTGCTTGCTGGATTTCTACTTTTCTGGGTTGTTCGTTACTTTCGATAGTATACAGGAATTATGGGGAAATTGTTGAGTTTAAGAATGGCTGAAAACACTAGGTGAAGCCGATAGCTTTACCTCATTACCTGTTTGTGTATGTTGGCGTGAGTTTGTCCCTAGTGTGTAAGTTATATGTGTGTAACATGAGTAGGTAATACGTACTAGTTGTTTACTATCCTTCGTCTGAGTTTAAAACTCCTTACAAAACAAGTAGGACAGTTTTACCTTGCTTTGTTCCTTATAATCACACCATCTTCATCCATCTTATTTTTCAGAACCCATTTTGTTCCAACAATGGTTCTGTTCTTTGGTGCAGGCACAAGCTCCCATACTTTGTTTCTTTTAAATTGATTCAGCTCCTTTTGCATAGCAATAATCCAATCTGGATCCAACAGTGCATCATCAAGTTTCTTAGGCTCAAATTGAGACAGAAAGCAACCATAGAGACATTCATTTTGAGTTGCTCTCCTAGCTCTCACTCCTACATTTGGATCTCCAATAATTTGTTCTACAGTGTGTGATCTATCCCATTTCCTTGAATGTTCAGTTTGATTTCTCAAATTTGATGTTGCTTCATCATCCAAGTTATGATCATATTCATTTCCTCCCCCTGTGAAGTTGCTTTCATTCACAAGTGTGTCTTGGATGCTTGTATCTTCACTATTGATTGGCACAAATTCTTCTCTTGCTTCATCATCAATTGGAGTTTGTTGAGCTGTAGTCTCAACTTCAGTTTCAATCTCTTCATCAGAATCATCCATATTTTCAAACCATAATGGATCTCTATCTTCATCATTGGCTTCTTCTAGTCCAGGTAATTTGTTGTCATCAAATGTCACATCTATGTTTTCCATAACTTTCTTTTGACTGATGATATAAACCTTGTAAGCAGTTCTCTCCATAGAATAGCCAAGAAATATTCCTTCAAATGCCTTTGCATCAAACTTTCCAACATACTCTGAATTATCCTTCAACACAAAGCATTTGCTTCCAAAAGCATGAATATGCTTAAGAGTAGGCTTCTTTCCAGTCATCAAATTGTAAGGTGTCTTCCCAGTGTTTTTGTTAATGAGGGTTCTGTTCTGAATATAGCATGGAGTGCTCACGGCCTTAGCCCAAAAACATGTAGGCATCCTTGCATCAAGTAACATTATTCTAGCATCCTCAGTTAGAGTTCTATTCTTTCTCTCAATAACTCCATTTTGTTGTGGAGTTCTTGGAGCTGAAAATTGTTGTGAAATACCATTCTCTTTGCAGAATGCTTCAATCATAGCATTTTTGAACTCTGTTCCATTGTCACTTCTTAGTGTTAATAGTATTTTTATGTGTTCGTTCGCAGGGAAGGACTAAATGTAATATCAAGTTCAAGTTTCTTATCTCTCATAATTTAGAAGTGTAGAAGAATGTTTGGTTTGTTTATAAACTAAATTAAACTAATTATCAATCGAGAATAAAATATATGAGGAAAACAATCCAAGAACTGAGGTTCTTCACTTGGTTTCAATGCACATTCAATATCTATGTGATGTCTACGTTCTTACTCTGCTGAAAACAATTCTTCTAAGGTTATAAAGTTCTCTTCCAAGATACAATATAATGTCTACAACTACACCCTAATTGTCACTTCCGTGATACAATCAAAGTACAATCATAAACTATTACGCACCAAGAATTATAAGTCTCACAACTCTCCTATTAATCTTCCAATCAAATATTCGAGTTATGTCTGTTAAATCATGTACTAAAATTGCAACTCCTCTTCCAAGTTATTACAATCCCTAAAATCCAATCAAAGGTTCATGACTCCCCTAATTGTGTTAATCTCTCAATAACAGATCAGCAAAGCAAGAAAATCACAGATAATTAAACACACATGAATACCAAGGAATACTACCCAATCCTCAGATTAGAGATTTAGTTACACATAATTAAAGAAGAAAACAAAACAATAATATTGAATGAAAACATGATATTAAAAATAAGGAGTTTAGATATTACACGTTTTGAAAATTGAATAAAGTTTGGATAGAACACCTTCAATCCTTGCTCCTTCTCTTCTCTCCAATAGGTTATGAATATCCCTAAAATAATACCCTAGATGTGTTTATATAAGGTTCTAGACATCTTGCCCAGCAAGAAATTGCCTTCTATTACAATTAGGATTTAAAGAAGGTACCCAAAACTGCCCAGAATACAATTAGAATTAGAAAAAGGGCAAAACAGTAAATTCATGGCCTTCTTTTATAAGAACACGTGCGCGACTTTATTCAGAACGTCCTTTGCACTTGTTTCCTATCCCAGGTTGTAGAAAATCTCTCAAGCTTCGCGTGGGCAGTAAGATCGCTGAAAACGGACTTCTAGAACTCCAGATATGGCCAAAACAGTATAAGCTGCGCAGCCTTCCCGGAAAATCCGAATTTTAATCAATTAAATCTCCAAAAACAATAGAAGCTTAGATATTCTTGCAAACCTGCACAACACAAAACATATCAAAACTACAACAACTTGAGTCCAAAACAATCAATTTAAGCCGAACGGAGGCATTCCAAGTGGATATAAAATCCACTTATCAAACCCCCAAACTTAAACCGATGCTTGTCCTCAAGCATAAACAATTACAACTAACTAATTAGTACCACTTCCGTAGGTGATCACGGTTGCATTTGGCATATGCAACAAGCCCTTTAAACCCCTAGGCAGCCCTAGTGGACGAGTAAGGTCTCGTGAGGGCCTATAGCGAATGTACCCACAAAATCCATTTAACCTAATGCAATGCAATGCATGAATGCAACTAATATGAAAAATGCAATTAATCTAGCCTACCATACCTTCAAATCCTCTCATGCCATATCAACTTAAGAATCAAAGTAAATACGCAATGTCTTGGTGTCGAAAGTGCAAGTATTCACATAGTCTACTCAATGAACATGCATAAGTTCTCACAAGTCCATGTCAAGTGTAAGAATAAGTTAGTAAACATGCTAAACCTACAAGAGTACATCTTTGAGACAAAACTCGGGATCTCATACGCAAAAACAAGCAAACACTCACAATCCACTCACAAAAGAATATTCACACAAGATCAAGGGTAAGTGTTTCACTCAATTTCAACAAAATCATAAGCATGCTTGACATTTGGTATCAATCTAACTCTTAACACAACATACATCAATGACGATAATCAAAAGGTCTTTAATTGGGTTGTAACGGGGCTAGGGACAAGGTATGTCAAATAAGCCAAAACAGGTGAAGTGTCAAAAGCTAGTAAGCACCATAATAAATCATACACAACACCCTATGTTCCTCCCACATAAATTTTACTAAGAACACTCGACTAGTCGACTAAAGTAGGATCACAACAAACACAAACATGCTCTCATAATATATTTTTTTCTTCTCTTTTTTTTTCTTTTTTTTTGAGAGCTAAATAAAACAATAATATAAGTAATAACAATGATCCCCCCAATTTATTACATATGCCGACTATCAAGTAAACAACCAAACCCAATCTCAATATTTTCCCCAAAAGTATGACCAACAATAAACCCCTCCTTGCACACCTTATTACTCCCTTAAGCACTATACTAGCCTTTGACAATGTGGGTTCAAATTAATGTAAGGCCAATACAAGAAAAAGATATAGGCAAGTAATGTGGTGTGTCACCGAAAGAATATGATTAAGCTCAATGGGTAACTAATTGATCATTTTAATATGGTGTGGTAATATGGGAAAATATGCGGTTATTCCTAATTGCCTTTATCATTTTAATCGTCAAATAATGTCATGCATTTCAAGAAAGACCTCAAACAACTGCTAGCAATGCAAACAATCCGTGGACACTCATGCAAACGAATAAATTGCAAAAAAATATGCAATATGGCTCAAAAACTCACTTGGTGGAAAAACATACTCAATCCCAAGCAAAAATCTCTCTAACGCACCGACTTGTATTCAAAGCATGCAAACTAAATCATCTTGCACATATTCATGTCCTTCTAATCACTTACAACATTCAATAAGTCTACTAGCTTCAACTTACTAGTGCATGTGTGTGCACAAGAACAAAGCATATCACTTCTCAATCAAAAGCGTCAACAACACAAAATTCCTATCAAGCATGGGTGCAAATGCAAACTACTACGAACTCACATGATATACAAAAAAAAATACAAACAGAATGTCCTATATGAAACAAACGTAGATAAACACAAACATAAATGCATAATTTACTACTACTAATATGCAAAGCATGAAATCCTACATGAACAAATAATACAACAACAACTTACTAATCCCTCAAACCACCCCCAAACTTAAAATATTCAATGTCCGCATTGAATGGAAGTAATACAAGGGATAGCAGAAAACATACCTAATTGCCCTCGTCCTCGGAGGAATCAGAATCTGGCGGTGGATACCGCGTACGAGCTCCATAGACTGGCCACCTTGCCTGAATACTACAAAATCCAATTGACAAGAACACAAATTCGTAATAAAAATAAGATTAGAGAAAAAGATTTACCCAATACGAATCAAAGAGGTGAACTTGCAATTAATTCCTCTTTAGAATTGAATTTTTAGAGATTAAAATAAAATAGAAGAGGAATTGGATTTGTATGTATAGGTGGGTATATATAAAAGATGATGAATAGGATAAAAAAAATAAAAAAAAATAAAAAAAAAAAAATTTAGAAGGTACGAAATTTGATGAATAATAATAATAATAATAATAATAATAATAATAATAATAATAATAATAATAATAAGAATAAGAATGATAATAATAAAATAATAATAATAAAATAATAATAATGATTATTAGAATAGAAATAGGTTTAGAATTTTTTTGAGGAGAGATGGGAGGTTTTGGAATTGAAATAGGAAAAGAATTAGATAAAATAGGGGTATAAATAAGAATTTGGGGTTAGAAAAAAAAAATAATATATAAACACAACAGTAAACACACGGACAGAATAGGTTAGAATCGCTAAAAAAAAAAAAAATTTGATTACCTGGACATCACACGCAGCTTGCGCGCGTGGGCGGCAAACTGCGGCTAAAGCAGATGCGCAAGTTGCTTGTCGGGGGGGCAACTTGCCTCTACACCAGTAACGCAGGCGCAACCTGCGTTACTCAGGCGCAAAGTGCGCTGAAACGCAGGTGTAGCCTGCGTTACACACTGAAAATTCTTTTTTTTTTTTTTTTTTAGAAAAAACACTCAAAATTTTATTTTATTTTTTTTCTTCCTACACTAATGTGTGGGTTGCCTCCCACTAAGCGCTTCTTTAACGTCAATAGCTTGACGCCGATTATACCTGGAAACTTCAATGAGGATAAAAAGCAAACAGATGCACATATCTACGAATTTCTAATATAAGCATATTGTGCAAATAAACCTTAGATTCATTGAAAGGTACGAAAACTTCCAAGAACCTATCATGCTCAAGAGACTTGGAAACATCAAAATAGCTAGAAAAGTCGTCAGAATAATCATTATAAGTACGACTCATATACTCCTCCCAAATCGGATCCTTATACTCTAAAGCAAGATTTTTAACTTCATCAATCTTAACTTCCTTCTCTTTTATAATTGGACACTCATTAATTTTAATCTCGTCTACCAATGTATTAAGCTCAAAATTTTCTAGAATTGGTAGAATTTCAATTGCATCCAAATTATCATTAATGCGCATGGGACAATTATCAACTACACAAGTAGACTCATCAGACACAACATTATCATCAATTGCTAAACAAGAATCATGGCATAGAGGAAAATTGACACAAGGGGGAGTTCTATAACAACCTTCATGCCACACTGCTCGAACTTCCCAAATAAAATTATTTAGTTTAGCATTCTCCTCGTACCAAGCTATTGAATCACATGGAATATCATTATCACTAGCAATTTCTAAAGTTGGTTCATAAAAAACTCCAAAAGAAAGTAAGGGAAGATTAGACTGAGTTCTTTGAATCATTTTATTGAGCGCAATCGCCCAATCAACAAGTAAAGAAGGATTAGACTGAGTTAAACTCGTATCAACATCATTACACATATATGGATAAACATCATCATGATATTGATTTTCAAACGAATATGAATAATCATTGCTAGGGGCATATGGAGCATAAAATGAGTTCTCAGAATAGAACGAATTCACCTGATATGCATTATAATCCTCATAAGCATTGAATTGTGGGTAAGGATTGAAGTCTTGATATCGTTCTTGACTGTTGTAGAAATTCTGAGCATTGTTCCAACCAAAGTTGTACTCCATCTAGTCTCTCTCCTCAAAACCTGTTTAAGTTGTCTACCTCAAAGAACCTGTAGACACACCAAAGAAAGAAATACAAAAAGAAAGAAAAGAAAAATAAATACAAAGATAAAATCCGAACTACAAGAAACAATTAACTCAAACTCAATATTGCTACCTTCCCCGGCAGCGGCGCCAATTTGTTAATAGTATTTTTATGTGTTCGTTCGCAGGGAAGGACTGAATGTAATATCAAGTTCAAGTTTCTTATCTCTCACAATTTAGAAGTGTAGAAGAATCTTTGGTTTGTTTATAAACTAAATTAAACTAATTATCAATCGAGAATAAAATATATGAGGAAAACAATCCAGGAACTGAGGTTCTTCACTTGGTTTCAATGCACATTCAATATCTATGTGATGTCTACGTTCTTACTCTGCTGAAAACAATTCTTCTAAGGTTATAAAGTTCTCTTCCAAGATACAATATAATGTCTACAACTACACCCTAATTGTCACTTCCGTGATACAATCAAAGTACAATCATAAACTATTACGCACCAAGAATTATAAGTCTCACAACTCTCCTATTAATCTTCCAATCAAATATTCGAGTTATGTCTGTTAAATCATGTACTAAAATTGCAACTCCTCTTCCAAGTTATTACAATCCCTAAAATCCAATCAAAGGTTCATGACTCCCCTAATTGTGTTAAGCTCTCAATAACATATCAGCAAAGCAAGAAAATCACAGATAATTAAACACACATGAATACCAAGGAATACTACCCAATCCTCATATTAGAGATTTAGTTACACATAATTAAAGAAGAAAACAAAACAATAATATTGAATGAAAACATGATATTAAAAATAAGGAGTTTAGATATTACACGTTTTGAAAATTGAATAAAGTTTGGATAGAACACCTTCAATCCTTGCTCCTTCTCTTCTCTCCAATAGGTTATGAATATCCCTAAAATAATACCCTAGATGTGTTTATATAAGGTTCTAGACATCTTGCCCAGCAAGAAATTGCCTTCTATTACAATTAGGATTTAAAGAAGGTACCCAAAACTGCCCAGAATACAATTAGAATTAGAAAAAGGGCAAAACAGTAAATTCATGGCCTTCTTTTATAAGAACACGTGCGCGACTTTATTCAGCACGTCCTTTGCACTTGTTTCCTATCCCAGGTTGTAGAAAATCTCTCAAGCTTCGCGTGGGCAGTAAGATCGCTGAAAACGGACTTCTAGAACTCCAGATATGGCCAAAACAGTATAAGCTGCGCAGCCTTCCCGGAAAATCCGAATTTTAATCAATTAAATCTCCAAAAACGATAGAAGCTTAGATATTCTTGCAAACCTGCACAACTACACAAAACATATCAAAACTACAACAACTTGAGTCCAAAACAATCAATTTAAGCCGAACGGAGGCATTCCAAGTGGATATAAAATACACTTATCAAACCCCCAAACTTAAACCGATGCTTGTCCTCAAGCATAAACAATTACAACTAACTAATTAGTACCACTTCCGTAGGTGATCACGGTTGCATTTGGCATATGCAACAAGCCCTTTAAACCCCTAGGCAGCCCTAGTGGACGAGTAAGGTCTCGTGAGGGCCTATAGCGAATGTACCCACAAAATCCATTTAACCTAATACAATGCAATGCATGAATGCAACTAATATGAAAAATGCAATTAATCTAGCCTACCATACCTTCAAATCCTCTCATGCCATATCAACTTAAGAATCAAAGTAAATACGCAATGTCTTGGTGTCGAAAGTGCAAGTATTCACATAGTCTACTCAATGAACATGCATAAGTTCTCACAAGTCCATGTCAAGTGTAAGAACAAGTTAGTAAACATGCTAAACCTACAAGAGTACATCTTTGAGACAAAACTCGGAATCTCATACGCAAAAACAAGCAAACACTCACAATCCACTCACAAAAGAATATTCACTCAAGATCAAGGGTAAGTGTATCACTCAATTCCAACAAAATCATAAGCATGCTTGACATTTGGTATCAATCTAACTCTTAACACAACATACATCAATGACGATAATCAAAAGGTCTTTAATTGGGTTGTAACGGGGCTAGGGACAAGGTATGTCAAATAAGCCAAAACAGGTGAAGTGTCAAAAGCTAGTAAGCACCATAATAAATCATACACAACACCCTATGTTCCTCCCACATAAATTTTACTAAGAACACTCGACTAGTCGACTAAAGTAGGATCACAACAAACACAAACATGCTCTCATAATATATTTTTTTCTTCTCTTTTTTTTTTTTTTTGAGAGCTAAATAAAACAATAATATAAGTAATAACAATGATCCCCCCAATTTATTACATATGCCGACTATCAAGTAAACAACCAAACCCAATCTCAATATTTTCCCCAAAAGTATGACCAACAATAAACCCCTCCTTGCACACCTTATTACTCCCTTAAGCACTATACTAGCCTTTGACAATGTGGGTTCAAATTAATGTAAGGCCAATACAAGAAAAAGATATAGGCAAGTAATGTGGTGTGTCACCGAAAGAATAGGATTAAGCTCAATGGGTAACTAATTGATCATTTTAATATGGTCTGGTAATATGGGAAAATATGCGGTTATTCCTAATTGCCTTTATCATTTTAATCGTCAAATAATGTCATGCATTTCAAGAAAGACCTCAAACAACTGCTAGCAATGCAAACAATCCGTGGACACTCAAGCAAACGAATAAATTGCAAAAAATATGCAATATGGCTCAAAAACTCACTTGGTGGAAAAACATACTCAATCCCAAGCAAAAATCTCTCTAACGCACCGACTTGTATTCAAAGCATGCAAACTAAATCATCTTGCACATATTCATGTCCTTCTAATCACTTACAACATTCAATAAGTCTACTAGCTTCAACTTACTAGTGTATGTGTGTGCACAAGAACAAAGCATATCACTTCTCAATCAAAAGCGTCAACAACACAAAATTCCTATCAAGCATGGGTGCAAATGCAAACTACTATGAACTCACATGATATACAAAAAAAAAATACAAACAGAATGTCCTATATGAAACAAACGTAGATAAACACAAACATAAATGCATAATTTACTACTACTAATATGCAAAGCAAGAAATCCTACATGAACAAATAATACAACAACAACTTACTAATCCCTCAAACCACCCCCAAACTTAAAATATTCAATGTCCGCATTGAATGGAAGTAATACAAGGGATAGTAGAAAACATACCTAATTGCCCTCGTCCTCGGAGGAATCAGAATCTGGCGGTGGATACCGCGTACGAGCTCCATAGACTGGCCACCTTGCCTGAATACTACAAAATCCAATTGACAAGAACACAAATTCGTAATAAAAATAAGATTAGAGAAAAAGATTTACCCAATACGAATCAAAGAGGTGAACTTGCAATTAATTCCTCTTTAGAATTGAATTTTTAGAGATTAAAATAAAATAGAAGAGGAATTGGATTTGTATGTATAGGTGGGTATATATAAAAGATGATGAATAGGATAAAAAATAAAAATAAAAAAAAATAAAAATAAAAATTTAGAAGGTACGAAATTTGATGAATAATAATAATAATAATAATAATAATAAGAATAATAAGAATAATAATAATAAAATAATAATAATAATAATAATAATAATAATAATAATAATAATTAGAATAGAAATAGGTTTAGAATTTTTTTGAGGAGAGATGGGAGGTTTTGGAATTGAAATAGGAAAAGAATTAGATAAAATAGGGGTATAAATAAGAATTTGGGGTTAGAAAAAAAAAATTATATATAAACACAACAGTAAACACACGGACAGAATAGGTTAGAATCGCTAAAAAAAAATTTGATTAACTGGACATCACACGCAGCTTGCGCGCGTGGGCGGCAAACTGCGGCTAAAGCAGATGCGCCAGCGCAAGTTGCGTGTCAGGGGGGGCAACTTGCCTCTACACCAGTAACGCAGGCGCAACCTGCGTTACTCAGGCGCAAAGTGCGCTGAAACGCAGGTGTAGCCTGCGTTACACACTGAAAATTCTTTTTTTTTTTTTTTTTTTTTTAGAAAAAACACTCAAAATTTTTTTTTTTTTCTTCCTACACTAATGTGTGGGTTGCCTCCCACGAAGCGCTTCTTTAACGTCAATATCTTGATGCCGATTATACCTGGAAACTTCAATGAGGATAAAAAGCAAACAGATGCACATATCTACGAATTTCTAATATAAGCATATTGTGCAAATAAACCTTAGATTCATTGAAAGGTACGAAAACTTCCAAGAACCTATCATGCTCAAGAGACTTGGAAACATCAAAATAGCTAGAAAAGTCGTCAGAATAATCATTATAAGTACGACTCATATACTCCTCCCAAATCGGATCCTTATACTCTAAAGCAAGATTTTTAACTTCATCAATCTTAACTTCCTTCTCTTTTATAATTGGACACTCATTAATTTTAATCTCGTCTACCAATGTATTAAGCTCAAAATTTTCTAGAATTGGTAGAATTTCAATTGCATCCAAATTATCATTAATGCGCATGGGACAATTATCAACTACACAAGTAGACTCATCAGACACAACATTATCATCAATTGCTAAACAAGAATCATGGCATAGAGGAAAATTGACACAAGGGGGAGTTCTATAACAACCTTCATGCCACACTGCTCGAACTTCCCAAATAAAATTATTTAGTTTAGCATTCTCCTCGTACCAAGCTATTGAATCACATGGAATATCATTATCACTAGCAATTTCTAACGTTGGTTCATAAAAAACTCCCAAAGAAAGTAAGGGAAGATTAGACTGAGTTCTTTGAATCATTTTATTGAGCGCAATCTCCCAATCAGCAAGTAAAGAAGGATTAGACTGAGTTAAACTCGTATCAACATCATTACACATATATGGATAAACATCATCATGATATTGATTTTCAAACGAATATGAATAATCATTGCTAGGGGCATATGGAGCATAAAATGAGTTCTCAGAATAGAACGAATTCACCTGATATGCATTACAATCCTCATAAGCATTGAATTGTGGGTAAGGATTGAAGTCTTGATATCGTTCTTGACTGTTGTAGAAATTCTGAGCATTGTTCCAACCAAAGTTGTACTCCATCTAGTCTCTCTCCTCAAAACCTGTTTAAGTTGTCTACCTCAAAGAACCTGTAGACACACCAAAGAAAGAAATACAAAAATAAAGAAAAGAAAAATATATACAAAGATAAAATCCAAACTACAAGAAACAATTAACTCAAACTCAACATTGCTACCTTCCCCGGTAGCGGCGCCAATTTGTTAATAGTGTTTTTATGTGTTCGTTCGCAGGGAAGGACTGAATGTAATATCAAGTTCAAGTTTCTTATCTCTCACAATTTAGAAGTGTAGAAGAATGTTTGGTTTATTTATAAACTAAATTAAACTAATTATCAATCGAGAATAAAATATATGAGGAAAACAATCCAAGAACTGAGGTTCTTCACTTGGTTTCAATGCACATTCAATATCTATGTGATGTCTACGTTCTTACTCTGCTGAAAACAATTCTTCTAAGGTTATAAAGTTCTCTTCCAAGATACAATATAATGTCTACAACTACACCCTAATTGTCACTTCCGTGATACAATCAAAGTACAATCATAAACTATTACGCACCAAGAATTATAAGTCTCACAACTCTCCTATTAATCTTCCAATCAAATATTCGAGTTATGTCTGTTAAATCATGTACTAAAATTGCAACTCCTCTTCCAAGTTATTACAATCCCTAAAATCCAATCAAAGGTTCATGACTCCCCTAATTGTGTTAAGCTCTCAATAATAGATCAGCAAAGCAAGAAAATCACAGATAATTAAACACACATGAATACCAAGGAATACTACCCAATCCTCATATTAGAGATTTAGTTACACATAATTAAAGAAGAAAACAAAACAATAATATTGAATGAAAACATGATATTAAAAATAAGGAGTTTAGATATTACACGTTTTGAAAATTGAATAAAGTTTGGATAGAACACCTTCAATCCTTGCTCCTTCTCTTCTCTCCAATAGGTTATGAATATCCCTAAAATAATACCCTAGATGTGTTTATATAAGGTTCTAGACATCTTGCCCAGCAAGAAATTGCCTTCTATTACAATTAGGATTTAAAGAAGGTACCCAAAACTGCCCAGAATACAATTAGAATTAGAAAAAGGGCAAAACAGTAAATTCATGGCCTTCTTTTATAAGAACACGTGCGCGAATTTATTCAGCACGTCCTTTGCACTTGTTTCCTATCCCAGGTTGTAGAAAATCTCTCAAGCTTCGCGTGGGCAGTAAGATCGCTGAAAACGGACTTCTAGAACTCCAGATATGGCCAAAACAGTATAAGCTGCGCAGCCTTCCCGGAAAATCCGAATTTTAATCAATTAAATCTCCAAAAACGATAGAAGCTTAGATATTCTTGCAAACCTGCACAACTACACAAAACATATCAAAACTACAACAACTTGAGTCCAAAACAATCAATTTAAGCCGAACGGAGGCATTCCAAGTGGATATAAAATCCACTTATCACTTAGTGCAATCACACTTGCATTATTGGCATTTGCTTCTTTATCAACTTTCTTTATGTGCACAATGATTACTTGTGGAGCCTCATCCTTTGATGCTAGAAATTCCACCCATGTATACCTTGTAAAGTCATCAACCATCACCAAGGCATACTTCTTTCTTGCAAGTGACATAATGTTGACAAGCCCAAACAAATCCATATGAATTAGTTGCAGGGGCGTGGTTATTGATGTCACTATCTTTGACTTGTGGCTTGACCTTTTCAGCTTTCCTTTTTGACAAGCCTCACACACTCCTTCTTGATAGAATGCAAGTGTGGGAATGCCTCTCACTAACTCTCTTTTGACTAAAGAGTTAATGGCTTTGAAGTTCAAGTGTGATAACTTCTTATGCCACAACCAATAGTCTTCATTCGAGGCTTTTGAATAGAAGCAACAAACTTTATCCTTGCTTGCAGAATCCATATTGGCTACAAACAGGCTTCCTTTCCTTACTCCAGATAGAGCAAATTCACCAGTCTTCTTGTGAGTGATCAAGCATTCATCCTTGTCAAAATTCACTCTGAAACCTCTGACAGTAAACTGACCAATACTCAAAAGATTATGCTTGAGCCCTCTGACTAGTGCCACATCTTCAATGATGACATTTCCAACTTCCAGCTTGCCATATCCCAATGTGTTGCCAATGATGTCATCTCCAAAAGCAACCACAAGGCCATCCTTTTCCTCATACTGTGATAGTAGGGCCATATCACCAGTCGTATGGTTTGAGCATCCACTGTCCAGAATCCACATGACTTTCTTTTCCTGTTCTTTGCCCTGCAAACACAAGTGTTTTACTTCTTCTTTGGTACCCAAACAAGTTTGGGTCCACCTAGCTTAGAGACAATTTTATCATTAACGGCATGCTTATCAGCTTTCTTAGGACTAGTCTTCTTATTACATTTAGAAGTCTTAGAACCTGAGTTTTTAGACTTAGTTGATAGAGGTACCTTCCTAGCTCTAGGAAGACTTGAAGACTTTGACCTTGTGTAGTGTGTGTGAGTGTTGTGACTGATACAACCATCAATGAATTATCTTCTCAAATTAAAACAACTAGTCATAACATTCATATTGCATGGCATACAGTCAAATTTATCACAGAATGGAGAATCTCTATGTCTAAAAGGCACAGAACAATCATAGAAAGGTTTAGGCACACTACCTACAGGTTTCTTGCAAGCATGAGTTAAGTGATTAGTACTGAAACAGTTTTGACATGTTTTCCTAGGGGCTTTAGGTGCATAAGCATAGTTGGTATCTTTGTTAATCCCTAGTTTTCCATTTCTGTTTTGTTTCTTTTTAGCCATATTCTTCACAGATTCATTCCTTTTAGCTGGTTCAAACTTAACAGATTTTTCAGTCTTAGATCCAACTCCAATAGGCTTGCTTTCACTTTGGCACTCTCATTCTTAGAGGGTGCTGGTTGTTCATTTGATTGTGCTTCATTTTCATCAATCAACATTTGCTTGATGAGTAAGGCTTCCTCGTCAATTTCAATTGTTGATTCTTTAAAGATAGGTGCCTTAGCATTTTTCAAAACATGAGGCGCATTCTCATGAACAACCTTGTCATCTTCAATAACAGCACAGCCTTTCCTCTTTTTGAGAGTGTCATAGTCAAAAGCAATTGTAGCCTTTGCATTCTTTTGATGTTTCTCATGATAGGATTGCAACAGGCTAGAGGATTTTTTAAAAGTTCTCAATTTGAATTCATTCTCAGCTAATTCATCCCTTAGAGCCTTTTCAAGCTGACTAACACATGAAACCTTATTCTCTAGATATTCTATGTCTTTCTTAAGGTTCTCTACTTGCATGGCATCTAGCTCTAATTCCTCATTTCTTTTGTTTAATACTTCATTTTTAGCAGACAGTTTCACAATCTCTTCATTAGCAGCAGTCATACTAGTATGAATATTAAACATTTCAACAGATAGTTATTCAATCATATTCTTGTAATCAGAAACAGACATGTCTATGGTAGTGAGAGATGGTACCTGAGGGTCTGATGAAGATGTCTCATCCTTGGAATTGGCCATCAAGGCATAATTATAGGATCCTTGCTCTTCTTCATCACTGTCAGTATCATCCTAACACTTCCCTTCAGCTATGTAGGCCTTGCCTGGAGTTTGCTTTCTCAGAAGGGCCTCATACTTAGCTTCAAGCTCAAGAAACTCCTTATCCTTCTTTTTAGGCTTCTTGCATTCACTAGCAAAATGTCCTAGGTCATTGCATCTATAGCATCTCACAGATAACCTATCCACATAGCCAGTTTTGAATTTATTCTTGCTTGGCTTCACAGGTGCTTTACTCTTGTTGAATGAATGATTTTGAGGTCTAGGTTTGAAGGGTTGCTTTCTCTTGAATCTAATGTTTGGAAATTTTCTAGCCATGAAAGCATATGAAGAATTTTCCATGGCATCTAACTCCTCAAGAGTGTAGAACTCATCTCCTTCTTCTTCCTGTTCCTCAGCAACAGTCTCCGGAAGCTCCACTATCTTCATCCACTATTTCTTCAATCCTCAATTGGCTTGTAGAGGCTTCAAGTTCTTGAATAGATTTGTTTACAATCAAGGCACATGATGTGTTTATCATTTTACATTGATTTCCTTGAATAGCCCTTTTCTGTAACAGCTCAAGCTCATGAGTCTTTAACACACCATAAAGCACATCATATGTAACTTTGTTCAAATCTCTTTCCCTTAGAGAAATGACGCTCTGCTCTAGGTGGTTTGATGAAGAGAGTAGAAACTTCATATTAAGTTCTTTGGTGCTGTAGACTTTTCCATTCATCTGTAGCTCAGTAACCAACTTGTGAAATCTCTCAAACATATCAGTAATGCTTTCCTTTGGTTGTGCCATGAAAGCTTCATACTGAGTGACCAGTATATGTTTTCTATTTTCTTTCACCTCCTCTGTCCCTTCACATAGAACCTCAATATGATCCCACATCTCTTTAGTAGTAGTACAGGATGTTATGTTTGCAAACATTGACATATCCATAGAATCTATAATCAGCAGCATGAGATGACTGTCAAGAGCAACCTTTTCCTTTTCTATATCTGTCCATTTGGATGGTTCCTTGGCTATATAGGATCTTGGGATGGTCGTGGTTCCAACAGTCTTCTCAGGATTGTTGTGGAACAAACGAACCATTCTTGAGAATCTCAGGATACAGGGGGTTTGAGGCTTTGGTGAACAACATTTTTATTTTCCAAAGGTTGAAATTATCTTTGTCAAACTTAGGGACCTTCACCATTGCTATTGTCTTTGGTGTATTCATGATCTTTTTCTATTTTGATCAACAACATGCTTTGATACCACTTGTTGAGTATGGAATACACAGACAAGATAATACAGAGGGGGGGTGAATGTATTTCCAACTTTTCTTCAAATATGGATATTAAGAATGCTTGTTTGAAGGTTTGAATCTGTTTGTGTAGCTAAGTGTGTGTTTGTGTTTAACAGGATATATCAGTGCGGAATAAAAACACAAGAACACGACCACTCACTTTAATCTAATATTGTATTAGATAAAGATTTGCTACAACTGTGAATACAAGTATTAGTATTCTCAGCTGCGTTTTCTCAGAGAGATGTTATCTATGAATGTATGAAAAATTAAAAACCTTAACTGCTAGAGAAGTGAGGTTGTACACTTATAGAACATGTGTACAGCCTACTTACTACAAATGAAGTGACAGACAAAATTACTTTCTAACTTGTCTATCCCTTTTCGAGTAAACATCCAAGCAACTTGTAATTAGACTTTCTTTAACCTGCCCAGATCCACTTCTTTAGCAGCTTGTCTCCAGTAACAACTCTCTAAGCTTCTTTGTAGACTGTCCATGAACACTTTACAGTACAGTGGTCCTGAAAGTGTCTTGGCTTGCTATAGGTTTCTGACTTGTACAATTCTTCAGTATTTTGTCATCAAGACTACATTCGAAAAGTAACCAAGTGATTGATTTGAGAACTAGAATTGGCTTATTAGATAACTCTGAGTTCTCGAATACTATCTAATTGACATATCGAATCACTTCTCGAATTAGTCTTTTCTTCAGGAATCCTTGACTTATCGAATAGAGCTTTTAACTTATGTAATCCTTGAGATGTCGAATAGCTTTCTAAGTCCTTGAGATATCGAATGTAGCTTTGACTTGTTGACTCTCAGGGAACTCGAACGATGCTTTGACTTGTTGATTTCTTGAGTTCTCGAATAGAGTATTAGACATGTCGAATCTCTTAGTTATCGAATGAGGCTTTGACTTGTTGACTCCTTGAGATATCGATCAGTGTCTTTTGAGATATCGAATTCTTGACTTCTCGAAAGCTAGACTTCTCGAATAGAACAAAAGTACTTCTCTAATGGATACTTAGGCAAATCTTCATTCTTCAAAATCCAACTGTGTTTATTTTGACAACCTTGTTCTCCAAACTTGAGGCATGATCTCTAGATCTTCTTTTAAGCATTATTTCATGACTAATTTATACATTTACACAGATAGAATTTTGATGCCTACTACAGGTACTAAATACAAATAGAAACTCTACAACTAGAGGTTCCCCCGGTTAAGGGATCATGTAAGTAATGCAAAGCATTACAAACAATTAGGCTTAATATTAGATAAGTAAAGACATGCCTCTGTGACTAACAATCTATCTATATATACTATAATGTATGGAGATCGGAAAGTTACTAGAAGCGTTCAAAATGGCTTTCTTGAATTTTGGTTTTTTTATTTTTTTATTAAAAAAAATTCCTGCAATAAATAGCTCTTAATGACATATTAATTAGTAATTAATTATACCTAATAAATATATAATTAAGTTATTTTATTTTATTTATTTAAACAATTATAAAACTTTATTTGAGCATTATATTTATGTTAGGCCGAATACATAATATATAATCAATTACTGTATAAGAGAATAACAAGAACACACGTTTTAGTACTTAAAAACTGTTTAGAATTAATAATTCCTCTCTCGGTGATGTAAAATATCACAGTGAGCTGCTTAGGTTACAATGAATGATATTCGTTCACAATGAATACCCTTCTAGGGTTAACCTAACTGTATTTATAAGATATACAGCTTCGTACAATCGTTAATTGATTCTCCTATAATTAAGCTATACAATTGATATCAATTACGATTGCTACACGTCTTCTAAGTCAACTCAATCTCTTTGACAGCTATCCAATCTTCAAAGATATTGCTTCCATGTTTATCTTGACTTAATCTTTAATCTCTGTTGACCTGCAGACGCTTCCGCTAGACAGAGTTTAACAAACTCTGTTGCGCTTCCATTCAGCAGTGTTTGCGCTCCCATCTGTCAGCGTTTGCGCTTCCATCTGTCAGCGTATACTCAAACTCTGCTACGACTGCTTTAATTAACAAGTTAAACTCTGTTGTTTCCCTGTAACACTTAAACATTGATATTAAATCACATCAATTATATCTAACAATCTCCCCCAACTTGTTCATTAATAAAAATGCACAAGTTCACAGTAATTGATGATGTCAAAACAATCTAATATAATCACAGTGTTTAACATTTAAGCAGAGTTTAATCTTGACTTAACAAAATCTACAGAAAATCAGAATTACTTACAAACTCTTTCTACCTAACCTCTTCAAGATCTGGTGTTGCTCTAAGGTAGTCAATGAGTAACCTTCTTTCTGCATTTTCCAGCTCTCTCTGCATAACTTGCTTGATTTCTCTCAACTGAGGATCATCATCTCCAGTCTGATAAATTGCAGCTCTTAGAGAGTAGATTTTGTTCTTTCTCATATCATTTCCCAGCTTGATGAAATATGCCTTTTTAGATTCTGAATTGAAATCCATAACTGTTACACCAAGATCAGTCTTCAATCTAGCACTGTTCTTCTGCATTTCAATCAGTTTTCCTTGATAATTTCTGTACTTAGGCACATATTCTTCAGCAGTCTTCGATCCAGTAAAAACTTTGGCTTTATGCATATATTCTCTTATAGAATTAGCAATGAGTGCTGTTCGTTGATTTCTGACCCTGAATATATACAAAACATACTGAAGTTCTTCAAATAGTTTGAGCTTGATTGCATCTTCATTCACCCTATATACTGTTCCATCTTCCATGAAATACAACAAGAAGTGAATAGCTAAACTCTTCTGATGAACCAGTTGAACTGACTCCAGTTTGTCCAAATTCTCTTGAATCATACCAGAACCAGGAGAGATGAGTGATGAGGGATCTCTTGGACTGTTACTGAATCTTAAATATCTTTTTGAACCCAAACCAGAAGTATTCTTGCCAGGAGGCTTTCCTGAACAAGCTATGCTATGTTGTAAACTACCAATCCCTTCTGTTTGTGCTGAAACTGGAATCTTTGGCCTAGAGAAACCAGGTAAGAGTTTGCTTTGTACTGGTAGAGATTCACTCACAACTTGTATAGCAACAGAGGTTGTGTCTACCTTTTTGCCTTTGTCTTCTTCACCCATAATTCCTTTCAGCTTTAACTTAGCATCAAGAGAAGATTTTCTTATCAATTTTCCTTCTTCTTCTTCTTGAATGCCAACTACATTTTCTTTGATCACAATTCCTTTCTCTACAGGCCTTGAAGCTTTAACAGTTTTCTTTCCTTTCCCAGACTTCAATGCCTTCAAATGTTCTTCTTGTAAGAGCTTCTCTTCAGCATGAACATCTTCAAGTATAGCACCCTCAGCATTTTCTTAAAGAAAAATCTTAGCAGCCAACTCTTCATCTGTTTGTGGATTGTCAGAGAAAGATAAATCCTTTTGTCTTGAAGTACTTTGGAGATTTGTATTTGCTGTATTTACTGCTGAACTTGACCTTATTAATCTTGTAGACCTTCCAAAATTAGCATCAGACTTTCTTAACCTCTTCTCTGGATTTGTACCTTCATCATCCAGATGATTCCTCTTTGACAGAGTTTGAGACTGCTTGCACTTTGTTCTAGCAATTCTCTCCCCCTTTTTGACATCATCACCATCAGGAATCAGAATAGATGTTATTAACTCGAGAGAGTTTGCAATAGAGTCAACCTTTTCAGTTAGCAAAGTCTGATTCTGTTCAACTTTACTCAATCTCTCAGTGAAAGTCGCCTGTGCCTTAGAAAACTGTTGAAACAGTTTTGAATTTTCTCTGTGAGATTTCTCCTCATGAGTAGGGGTGGAAATCGGATAAAACGGATCCGGATATAGCCATATCCGAATCCGAATCCGGGATTTCAAAACCGTATCCGGATCCGTATCCGGATCCGGGAATATCCGAAAAAATATTATCCGTATCCGAATCCGGTGGATATTATCCGGATACGGATAATATCCGAATCCGTATACATACACAACTCAAAAATTCACAAAAATCATCTCTCTCTCCCCAACCCACCACCATCTTCTTCACCTCTGTCGAGTCACCTCCCTCTCCAGCATCGTTGTCGTCCGACACCACCGCGACCCGAAACTCTGTGTGTGTATATATCGTATGTATACGAGAGAAAGAGAGGTATTTGAGAGAGAGATTGGGAGAGGGTTTGAGTATATTTGAGAGAGATTAGGAGAGAGACAGAGGGGTTGAGAGAGATTACGGGAGAGAGACAGAGGGGGTTGAATGAGTGTGTATTTGAGAGAGAGAGAGAGATAGTCAGATAGAGGTGTTTGGTTTTAGGTGATTGCAACAAAGTGTGTGGGGGACTGGGGGAGTCTTGAAAATTCACGGATGAATGAAAGTTGAAAAGGAAGGCAATGTCAGATTGGTCAAACAAAAACAGATAGATGGAGTACTAGATATAGCATATTCTGTATACTTTCAAATTTATTTTTGTCACTTTCAATTTGAATATAATTATTACCCATTCACTTTTACCTTGTAGGAATAAATAAAGGTCCCTTTCACTTTCACTTTTACCCGGTTTGTGTATTAGTTTATAGATTAAAATTTTAAAATATATATTATATATATTTAAAATATATTAAAAATATATATTATATATAAATAATTTCAGATACGGATATTTTCGGATACGGATGCGCCTATATCCATATCCGTATCCTAAATTCACGGATTCAGATACGGATAATATCCGGTTGACTCCGGATACGGATAATATCCGCTTTTTTCCGGATACGAATACAAATATGTCGGACGGATATCGGATTTTTCGGATTTTTTTCTAGCCCTACTCATGAGTAGCAACTTCAGTTCTGAGATCAATAAGCGCTTTGTGGTTCTCATCAAACCTGTGATTTAAAGTTTTTACCTGAATCACTGTTCCTTGTAAACAAGTTAGGATATCAGGATTTGAAATCTTCTTAGAATTATCCTTGAGAAAAGTAGCTGCTCTTCCAGTAGGAAAAATGCAGTCTGCTTTATACCAATCTGCAGTTTGCTTTGCCAGATAATCATCATCAATTTCTCGTACAGAAGGTCCAGCAAAGTCTGGTTTCTCCCCTGTTTTCTGTCCATCAGTTTGAACTTGATCATTGGCAGCTTCAGCACTCACTGATTCAGAGGAATCATTATCAGTTTCTTCATTGAATTCAGCATTAAATTCTTCTTGAACAACTTGATTTTCTTGAGCAACTTGTTCTTGTTGAAACACTTGGTCTTCTTGAGTAATTTGTTCATGCTCTGAAGAAACAACTTTTGCAAGTTGATCAATTTCCTCACCATGATCAGAGACTTGATGTGCATCAGAGATTAACTCTGTGTGAGATGCAACCTCTGTTTCTTCTAACACAACAGTAGGCTGTTCTGCAACACCAGTATCATCAGAATTTGTTGCAGCCATGGGTGTTGGAGTAGGTACTTCAACTTCAAAAGAGAATGACATGAAATTTTCATCAAACTCTTCCATTGCCGGTAACTCAGTTCTGTCATCCTTTTCAGTCTGAACTTCATCAACTACTGGTTCATCAAATCTGAATTCAGTTTCTGCCACAATAGGTTCTAAGATATTCTCTGTCTCAATAGCAGGAATCTCTTTAGAGATATCCTCTGGAGCTTCAACAACTTGCTCTTCATCAGATTCTGCAAGTATCAACTTCCTCCTTTTGGCTTGAGACACTTCAACTACCTCTTCTTCTTCAGTAGATTTGTCATCAACTAATGGTAATGAAGGCCTATTTGCCCTTTTGATGATTCTTCTGGTATAAACAGCTTCAGTAGATGTCTGTTTAGCCTTGGAATGCCTTGTATTATGTGCAGTATGCTTTTGCCTTTTTGGTTTAGATTGTGGTTGGGGTTGAGTAGTAGTGACTCGAGGTTCAGAGGTTGTTGAAGGTGGTATGATTTCAGATTGATTGTGAAATGAAGGTTGAGAATGTGATGCAAAGTTTAGAGGTGGCTGTGAAGTTTCAGGTGATGGGATAGGTTTAGAGTGTATGGTTTCAGTATGGTCAGTGGCCAATGGTTCAGGCATTTGTTGTAGTTCTGGTTGTTATGTTTGTTGTGGTTCATTTTGTGGTGACTGTGGATCTTGGGGTTGGTTGAGAAAGTTCTGCAAAGCAAGTGGCAAAACTAAACCAGGTAGGTTCTCTTTACCGGCATCCTTATTAGTCATATCAGAGAATATTCTCTTATTGACTCTAAAAGGCTGAATTACATCAGCTTCATCAATATCTAACCCAGATACACAAGCAGTGAATAGTAGTTGACAAAACCTAGCAAAGTATACTGTAGTAGACTCTGACAGTTTATCACCTAAATTCATTAAGACATAACGACCAAAATCAAAATTACTACCATAGAGTAGAGAATACCCAATTTGCAGACTGTCGATAGGAATGGCATCCCAGTTGGTGACCTTCTTCTAGAATGTTCTTGTGATACAATCAAAGAAAAAATTCCATTCCTTTCTTAGATTTGGCCGTCTGACACTGCCTAGCTTTGCAAGAGAGTCCATGTAACCAATCTCTGTTAGCATTTCCCGCAGATTTTGTTCAGAAACAACAGCATATGAGGTGTGAGTGTCGAAATCCATAGTCTCTCTGATAGTTTGTGGAGTAATCACAAACTCTTGTTCATCATGAGTGAAGATTATGGACGGAGTCCCATTCTCTCCTCCATCCACATACTTTGAGTTCTGCCAGAAAGTGGCAATCTGAGATGCAGATAGAATAGAGGGTTCAGTCAAAGCTTGCCCAATTTCGGAGTCGCGGAGAAAGTTCTGCATAAGATGAAACGCTTCTGGTACACGTTCATTGTGGAGTGGGGCTGCAAATTTGTTAGGAACAAATCGAAGACCAAGAGATGTAAAAGATTTAGTCGCCATTAAATCAAGACAAGAGTAAGAAATGACAGTGAAATTGGTATGTTCAACAAGTGTTTGTGAAAATGCCCAAGTGAATAACACGAAGTAACTGTGTGATTTAGTAAAGTGAATATGAGTAGATGTGTAGTTAAGAGTAAAAATGAATCGTGATACACAAAAGTGATTAGAGTTGTAATTAAAAAAAAAACAAAACCCAATCGTTTGTGCATTGAAACACTCAACAGTTCCTAGATTAATGTGTGAGTGGGACACAATAATGGGTGAGTGGGACACGTGTCATGCATCCAGCGGATCAATTAATCACGCGCAGTAAAATAACAATTATCACCGTTGTACTCTCTTTCCTATTACCAAGATACTTTAACACATTTACACTCATTAACAGTTGTCAAACACTCTATTTACTCCAAAATTTTCAAATTATCTCAATGAAAATTTACCTTAGAGTACTGAACACCATTCAACAGCGTTTGTCAATTTTCCAACTTTATCACTGAAACCCTTTCAAAAATTGCACAGTTGTGAATATATGTGTGTCTGTAGCAGAGGTTACCAAATCAATTTTTAGAGCATCTAATATTTCATAAAATCCATAAAGTAAATCAATAGACACTGAATGCACAAACTCTCATATTAAACACTGATTATTCGATGAAAGCTAAACTCTGTAGTAACTTAAATACAGAAATCTGAATACATCTATTCCCTTTGATGTCCATGATTATCCAAGTAAGCACACAGTCTTTATAGACAAAAAGATCAAGAGATAGATATCAAAGCATCATTCAGTGAGTAACATGCCAGGGATTTGATAAACTCACAAACTCTCAAGGCACACAAGTGTTTAGGTGAAGTATTTACACTCAAGTTCAATCAGTAAAAGCAGATGCTACCATATGCTTGATTGTCCACCAAATCTACACTACTTTGATTACATGTATGTACAAATCAAAAGGACTTTATTCAAGGTTGTAATTTGGTAAAATCAAACAAGTGAGAAAATAATTGAATAAATGGCTAACTGAACAAGTTAATAGAGCAAAGTGTTCAGTTGCACTGTTAGTACATATTTGTACAAGATGATCAGCATATATACATTTTTTTTTATGTATATATATCCACTAAATAAACTTTCCTTTGTAATGAAACTCTCACCTGTTTGCTCTTCAATTTTCAAACGAATATAACTGCTCTTGATATATCAGAATTTAAAAGAAGTAGTTAAAATGGCTCAAAGGGGTTCACTAAGGGTGGAATTTATGAACTGCATTTGGAGAAATATGGAAATCCTAGTGCCTTTATCATTTTCATGCACACACATATCATGCAGTCTCAAAATGGTTTAAAACAAGTTCTAGAGCAACATACTCACTGATGAACATCACACAACAATAAAATTTGATTGATATAAAATGTATCAATCACTTATTTGGCTCGAATTCTCACAGGGTGCAGGCATGAATTGGGACTCACCAAAATTAACAATGACCCATCTCAAGTTTTATAATTTTCACAAGTACAAACAAGGAATCATCAATAACCATGTATATGTCTTGGGAACAGAGTGTCACTATCAGAGTTTAGAGTTCATCAATATCAGAAGTTATTCATGAGAGGCAATGCACACAGTATTTATAGACTCAGAGTTTAGGACCAAATAAACTAAGAGATGCTATAAATATGAAACAGTATCATGCTGTGTTAACTTACTACACAAGTTCTGATTAGATCACAGTGACTCAGAAAGAGTCATGATTTGATTACTGAGAATCATGCTTCATACATATTTCTTCATTGGTGTTTTCATCCAGACAATAATAAATTCAGAATTCACAGAGTTTATCAAACATATTAACAGAGTATGACATACAAACATGCTGACAGAGCTTAACAGTGTTTTAACAAAAACATGTTAACAGAGTATGCATAACAGAGTTTAATCAACAAAGTTCACATAGCACTTAACAATTCACAGAAAAATGAGCAATACACAAGTAAAAATTTTGAGTCTAACCAATATCTCTAGTCAAAACCAGAGACCATTCCTAGTTCATTGACCAGTCTTGTAAATGTAGCTTCACTCAATGGCTTTGTGAAGATATCTGCAAGTTGTTGTTCTGTAGACACAAAATTGAGCTCAATATTGCCTTCCTCTACATGCTCTCTGATAAAGTGATACCTAATGCTGATGTGCTTGGTCATTGAGTGTTGTACTGGATTACCTGTCATAGCAATAGCACTTTGATTATCACAAAAAATAGGTATTTTGTTATACCTCAATCCATAATCCAGCAGTTGATTCTTCATCCATAGAATCTGTGCACAACAGCTACCAACAGCAATATACTCTGCTTCAGCTGTAGATGTGGATATTGATTTTTGTTTCTTGCTGTACCAAGAAACCAGTCTGTCACCAAGAAATTGACAACTTCCACTGGTGCTTTTTCTGTCAATCTTACAGCCTGCAAAGTCTGCATCAGAGCAGCCAAGTAGGTTGAAATCTGATTCTCTTGGATACCACAGCCCTAAAGTTATAGTGCCCTTGAGATACTTAAAAATCCTCTTTACAGCTGTTAGATGTGGTTCTCTTGGTTCTGCCTGAAATCTTGCACACAGACATGTTGCATACATGATATCATGTCTACTTGCTGTTAAATAGAGAAGAGAGCCAATCATTCCTCTGTAGCTTGTCATATCTACTGGTGACCCTGTATCTTTGTCCAATTTAGTTGCAGTTGCCATGGGAGTTGTTGCAGATGAGCAGTCAAGCATGCCAAATTTCTTGAGAAGATTTCTGGTATATTTTGCTTGATTGATAAAGATACCATCATCTGTTTGCTTCACCTGTAAGCCTAGAAAATAACTAGCTCTCCCATCATGCTCATTTGATACCTGGACTGCATGAGCTTGGCAAACTTCTTACAGAGTTTATCATTAGTAGATCCAAAAATAATGTCATCAACATATATCTGAACTAAAAGCAAGTCACTTCCTGATTTGAAATAAAACAGAGTTTTATCAATTGTACCTCTGTTGAACCCACTTTCTAAGAGAAATTGAGCCAGAGTTTCATACCATGCTCTTGGTGCCTGCTTAAGTCCATAGAGTGCCTTGGCTAGCCTGTAAACATGGTCTGGATATCTTGGATCTACAAAACCAGGTGGTTGTTCAACAAACACTTCTTCTTCAAGTTTTCCATTCAGAAAAGCACTTTTCACATCCATCTGAAAAACCTTGAATTTCTTGTGAGAAGCATAAGCAAGAAACATCCTTATTGCCTCTAACCTTGCAACTGGAGCAAAAGTTTCATCATAATCTATCCCCTCTTGCTGTGAATAACCTTTTGCCACAAGTCTGGCTTTGTTTCTTGTAACAACCCCTTCACTATCAGTTTTGTTTCTGAACACCCACTTAGTACCAACAATAGACCTATTCTTGGGTCTTGGTACAAGTCTCCAAACTTCATTTCTCTCAAATTCATTTAACTCTTCTTGCATTGCTGTTATCCAGTCAACATCTTTAAGAGCTTCTTCAACCTTCTTTGGCTCAGTTTGTGACAAGAATGCATGAAACAGACATTCATTTGTTGTTGCACTTCTTGTCCTAAATTTTGCATCTGGATCACCAATAATCAGATTAGGTGTGTGAGATTTGGTCCATTTCCTAGCTGTAGGCAAATGACTTCTCTCAGAGTTTGATCCTCCCCCTCGATCCATGTTCTCCTGATTTCCTTGGTGTCTTTCTTCATTCTCTGAGGCTCCCCCTGAATGTGACTGCTCAGAGTTTGAATCGTCAAAGTATGATTCAGATTTTTCAGCTGAGTCACTATCAGATTTTGAGTTATCACTATGATGTGATTCCTCATGCTCCCCCTCAACTGGTTCTTGACATGATTCTGGCTGGAAAGTCTCTTCAGTATTTACCAGTAGAGGTTCAGAGTTTAGCTCAACAGAGTTTATCAGATCAGCCTCATCAGTGTTTACTTCATCAGAGAATAAATCTTCATTTTCAAAGTGCAGTTGATCATGTTCATTCACATCTTCAAGTCCAGTTATTTTCTTGTCATCAAATGACACATGAATTGATTCCATGATCACTTTGGTTCTCAGATTATAAACTCTGAATGCCTTAGTTGACAGTGGATAGCCAACAAAAATTCCTTCATCTGCCTTCAGGTCAAATTTGGTCAACTATTCAGGATGAGTTTTCAACACAAAGCATTTGCACCCAAAAATATGAAAATATTTCAGATTTGGCTTCTTTTCTCTCACCATTTCATATGGTGTTTTTCCATGCTTATTGATCAGAGTGGCATTTTGAGTAAAACAAGCAGTTTGAACAGCTTCTGCCCAGAAATAGGTTGGTAATTCTGCTTCATCAAGCATAGTTCTGGCAGCTTCTATCAAAGTTATGTTCTTCCTTTCAACTACACCATTCTGTTGTGGAGTGCCAGGTGCAGAAAACTCTTGTTTAATTCCGTTGTTCTTGCAAAATTCTTCCATTGTTGAATTCCTGAATTCAGTTCCATTGTCACTTCTGATAATCTTCACTTGATTCTTTGACCCTTTGTCCAGCTGCATTATATGTTCTGTCAGAGTTAATGCAGTTTCATCCTTCTTTGCTAGAAAGTACACCCAAGTGTATCTGGTGTATTCATCAACAATGACTAGAGCATATTTCTTCTTTCCAAGAGACATAACATTCACTGGTCCAAAAAGATCAACATGTAGAAGATGATAAGGATCAACAATTGAAGACTCAGACTTGCTTTTGAAGGAAGCCTTTCTCTGTTTGGCCTTTTGACATGAATCACACAGGCCATTTGCATTTAACAAGGACTTTGGAAGTCCTCTCACAAGATCATTCTTTATCAGCTCATTGATGTTGTTTAGATTTAAATGAGAGAGTTTCTTATGCCACTTCCAACTCTCTTCACTGGACATCCTTGTTGACAGACACATTTCTTTGCCATCAGAGTTTGTTGACAATTTTATTTCATAGATGTTATTGTGTCTGTTTCCAACTAGAGCAACTTTCCCTGTAGACTTACTGATGACTTGACAGTATTCAGGCTGAAAATCTACATGATATCCTCTGTCACAGATTTGACTCACAGATAGAAGATCATGCTTGAGTCCTGGAACCAGAGCTACATTTGTGATGATGACACTTCCAAGATTAATATTGCCATATCCCAGAGTATGTCCTATGTTGCCATCTCTATAGGAAACTTTTAGGCCAGCCTTCTCCACATACTCTGATAGCAGGGCTTTATTTCCAGTCATGTGTCATGAACATCCACTGTCCACGACTAGGGTACTTTCCCTGGTGCCCTGTAATCACAAACAATCACTGATTGTTAGTTTTAAGGATCCAGACTTGCTTGGATCCTTTTGCTTTACTGAATCTGTTAGCTTTTGCAGCGGATTTGTCATTATCAGAGTTTAAACTAACATTTTCAGTCTTAGCACCTGCAGAATTAACCTTAACCCATTTCAAATTAGGTTTCAGTTCATAGTAATTATGATAAATAGCATGATAATTCTTGCAAGTATAAATTGAGTGCCAAGTACTTCCACAATGTTTGCACAGAGTTTGTGGTCTAGGTTTGACATTATTCTTTTTCACTCCAGATTTGGAGGGTAAGGAATTAATGTCTTTGTTCTTCCTACAAAAACTAGCAAGATGATTAGTACTACCACAGTTATGATAAGTTTTTCTAGGTGCAAATGTAGCAAGCATTGGCTTATTTCCTGATGTAATGCCTACTTTTCCATTTCTGTTTTTCCTAGGCATTTTCTGTTTGTTGACAGATTTTATCTCTTTAAGCTTTTGCTTGAGTTGTTTATCTGTCATTGAACCAATGTTAACCTGTTTTGCACAGGTTTTTACTGGTTCACTTTTAACAGCTCCATGTTCAGTTTTAACTGTACCATGAACAAATTTTCTAGTTGGAAGAGTTTGTCTAACTTTCACATGATTTAGAAATCTAAGCTCATCTTCCTCACAGTACCCTAAACCAACAGTGTCAGCTTGAAAAACCTCATGAGTGTCTTTTCCAGAATCAGTCCAAGTTTTAATAATGTGATTTGCATCCTCCAATTCAGATTCTAGTTGCTTATACTTACCTAGCAACTCCTGTTCTAGAAAAACAGCATCATCTCTTTCTTTCTGAATTTTTTGCATGTTTTCTAGTTTTTCTTCAACAAGTTTGTTTCTCTCTTTAAGTTGAGAACACTCATTCTTGATTCTCTCATTCTCTAAAGTCTGATCCCTATAACTAATATGTAATGCTTTAAGATAAATTCTTAATTCAGTTATATTATCAGTATTATAAGCATAGGTAGTTGGGGGTACCTTGAGTTCAGAATCTTCATTCTGAGTAGAAGCCATGAGTGCATAGTTAACTTCCTCATCTGAGTCTGAAGTGTGTGCCCAGTCTCTGCCTTTTGTATAGAGTGCCTTTTCAGTTTTACCCTTCTTGCACTCACGAGCATAGTGACCCATCTCCTTACACTTGTAGCATTGAATCTCAGACTTATCTTTCTTCCCAGATTTGGAGTCCTTTCTCTCAGATTTGCTGAAATTCTTCCTGTCAGACTTTGAATAATTCTTGGAGAATCTCTTTCCCTTCTTGAAGTTCTTGAATCCCATCTTCTTAAAGGTCTTTACCATCAATGCAGCCATTTGCATCATCTCTTCATCATCTTCAGAATCAGATGTTCCATCTGTGTTTGTGTCAACATCAGAGTTTGATGACTCACTTTCTGAATGAATGACTAAGGCTTTTCCTTTTGCCTTCTTCCTTGATGGTTTCTCTTCAACCTTGAGAGCAACAGACTTCAACTTCTTGCTTGATCTCCTATTTCTCTGCTCCATTTCCAATTCATGAGTCTTGAGCAGTCCATAGATTTCATCAATCTCAGTATCAGCAAGATCATAGTTATCGCTTATAGTGGTTGTTTTCACATCCCACTTTTCAGGTAGAGAAAGAAGAAACTTGAGATTTGAGTCTTCTAGATCATATTCTTTGTTAACCAATGATAGATCATTGAGCAGTTTACAGAATCTGTCAAATGTTTCTGTCATGGTTTCTTCAGACTTTGCCTCAAAATGTTCATACTCCTGTGTGAGTATGTTCCTTCTATTCTTCTTGATAGTAGCAGTTCCCTGACACCTAACCTCAAGTGCATCCCAAATTTCTTTTGCAGTTATGCAGTTAATCACCTTGTTAGACATAACATTGTCTAAAGCACTGTGAAGTAAATGCCTTACTTTTGCATCCTTAGCAATAGATGAAAAATCCTCAGCAGTTAGATCTTTCTTTTCCTTTGGAATCACTTTTGATTCCTCACCAGCAACAGCAGCAGATAACTTTGTAGGTTTATGAGGACCTTCATAAATTCTGTCAAGATATTCTGGATCTGTAGCCTCCAGAAACATGGTCATTTTCACCTTCCAGATTGCATACTCTGCTGGCTTAAGTATAGGAACCCTAATTGTCTCATACCTACTAACAGTAGTAGGAGCTTTCTCAGAACCTGATGGAGGAGGAATCTCTGCCATTGATTACTATTATGTTTGGATCTTAAACTGTAATAAAGTAACAGATTGGCTCTGATACCAATTGTTAGGCCGAATACACAATATATAATCAATTACTGTATAAGAGAATAACAAGAACACACGTTTTAGTACTTAAAAACTGTTTGGAATTAATAATTCCTCTCTCAGTGATGTAAAATATCACAGAGAGCTGCTTAGGTTACAATGAATGATATTCGTTCACAATGAATACCCTTCTAGGGTTAACCTAACTGTATTTATAAGATATAAAGCTTCGTACAATCGTTAATTGATTCTCCTATAATTAAGCTATACAATTGATATCAATTACGATTGCTACACGTTTTCTAAGTCAACTCAATCTCTTTGACAGCTATCCAATCTTCAAAGATATTGCTTCCATGTTTATCTTGACTTAATCTTTAATCTCTGTTGACCTGTAGACGCTTCCGCTAGACAGAGTTTAACAAACTCTGTTGCGCTTCCAGTCAGCAGTGTTTGCGCTCCCATCTGTCAGCGTTTGCGCTTCCATCTGTCAGCGTATACTCAAACTCTGCTACGACTGCTTTCATTAACAAGTTAAACTCTGTTGTTTCCCTGTAACACTTAAACACTGATATTAAATCACATCAATTATATCTAACAATTTATTATTTTAATAGTAAAATTAATTACATTTATAATTAAGTTTATTTTTAGGTAAAATGATGACTAAAAATTATTTACATTGCGTCTTTTTTTATTTCCAATCGAATAACACTCCAATTTGTTTTTCGAATAATCGTAATACAGACGACCCTTAACTTCTCAAGCAATCTTCAATATTAGTAATTATGATCCTAATAAATTATAGAAGTATATAAATTTTCGCTTAATACCTATAATAAAAATAATACAAAAAGTTTTTTATTTTTACACATGAATAAATTGCACATGGGTTATGACCAAAGCAATTTAATTGAAAAAACCCAACTTTATTGATATATTAAATAGTTAAAAAAGTTATATATCGGTTGTTCATTATGTTGTGTTGAACTAAATTAATATTTTATTTAAATAAATTCTTACACTACTATTGAACATGTATGTTATGAGACGGGCGTCGGTTTTAAAAAGTATTATTATATATAATATTTTTAACTTTTGGTTACGTTTGTATTATAATTGCTACTTTTTATGTTTATGATATTTTTGAAATTATGAAAATTTTAGATATATAAAGAGAGTATTTTCAAACTTATAATTCAAGTAAATTGTTTTGATTCAATTTTTTGTAAAAAAAGATTAAGAGACCAATAAATTTTTAAATATAATTCATATATTTTTAATAATTTAAAATAAAATGAACCGCGCGAAGAACGGATAAGTTTGCTAGTTTACCATTTACTATCTTTTATTATAATACCTGAGTCTACCACACCATCCAGTTAATTAATCATTATATCCAGTTAACCAATCAGAAAACTATGAATTATTTTTGGACCAATTAGAGCTCATACCTAAATTTTAGACAAATCAAATTATATTAAAAAATTTCCATATTTACCACTTCCATCCTACTCCAATAACCATGATTAGTTTATAATTCTAATTTAAATACAGTAATAATTTGATTTAACATATTCATATATTATATATTTTCTTAATTTCAAAAATAGATTAAAAATTATTATTTCAATATAAAAACATTAAGTTTTTTTAGTTTTTTTATTTAGACGGGGGCTCCAAAAATAGATTAAAAATTATTATTCCAATGTAAAAGCATTAAGTTTTTTTAGTTTTTTTTATTTAGACGGTGGCTACCGGCTCCTCATCGCAAACGTCGCCACCTAGGTTCTTGAACGAATATATTTAGAGTTTTATATGTGAATATATTTGGATTTTAAAGCCTGTTTGCTGGGTTTTTAAATCATGATCCAAAAAACGATTTCGTCACAAGGATGCGTCTCCTTAAGTAACTTACAACCTCATGTATTCTTATTTCTTCACTATTTTACATTTTTCTAATTTTTCATAATTTTGATAAATCTTTAATTTTTAATCTTTGATTGAAATAAAAAAAAATTGGTAATAAAAAAATATTTTAGTTAAAAAACAATTTGATTAAATTATTATATATTATGTAGTGATGACCAAGTTCCAATTAGAATTGTTTATAAGTAAAATTCTTAGAACTTATTTATGTTTTTATGTTGAATGCAATACCTTATTTTATTATTAAATACTTTTTCCATAATAATTTTTTGATTATATTCTTATAAAAATGAGATAAAATCGTATCATACTAAAGATTAATATATTTTTTTGAAAAATAGTATGTAAGTTATTAAAAAAATTCGAGATTGAGCACTAAAACAATATGTACTGCAACACTATTATGCCGAATGATTAAAAACGAGCCATTAGCCATTAGGTACACGTCATATCCAATCAAAACTTACTATACTACGATTTGGACCAATCATATCATTAATTCTCATCCGAATCTTTTTTTATAATATCAGACTCTACCACAATATATCATTAACCAATCAAAATATATGAATTATTTAAAGATCGATCAAACGGGAACTCATTCTTAAATTTTATACTAATCACATTGTATTAGGAATTTTCCTTATTTAATTTCATACTAATCACATTATATTAGGAATTTTTCTTATTTAAATTTGGGATATTCTCTTTGGTACACTTGTAGAATTGGCTTTTGTC